>OY796656.1:93972628-96560544 GCA_963680705.1 Rhagium mordax | reverse complement strand
AAATCCAAAATGTTTCAGACAAAACAATAAATTGTGCAGTTTATTATTTGCAAAAAATTGCCGAAAGGCAATTTGGCCGGAGGCTCTTTATTCGATGCAATTTATTGCGCAATTTTGTCGTATGGCCAACTTCACTTGATTATACTGGTAAATGAAAAGTATCATCATAACCGAAAAATGAAGTCATAGGATGAAAAGTGTGAATAAAAATAAGTTAACAAAACAAAAGACAAGTAATTACATATTCTGATTTGATCATGAGTAACGATGAACTCCTTTACTCAATGTGCTTGTTAATAGCTGCCTCCAGTGTAAAACAAAAATACAAAAGAAAGACTGTGGTTCAGGGAAAAGAAAAACCGTTGGTAACACTACAGAAGTTGCTAGAAAATAGAGCCTGCAAACGTCGGATTCCTTCAATTTTTTATTACAAGGTGCAACAAATGCACAATTTATTGCATTGTCTAAACGGTGCAAGATTATTCTATTATTTTCTATTTAACTGCCTCTAACGGAGTACTTGACTCTAAACCTTCAAAGTTTAGACTAACTTTACAAGAAATCACCGACTGGTTGCATTATATTGGTCACTTTTCTTCTATATATTTACTTACTAAATGTGCCATTTGTGCTATACATAATAACGTTATCGATAAATCATAAATCAACATTCAGACTTTTACTATTTCCTTTATACTTAACTAAAAATCATTAACAGCAGTAAATATTAGGACTATAATCACGTGGTCTGTGGTCTATGTCAAATTTTGATTTTGCACCTTTTTACATCAAATGCTTCTGGAAATTCTGAAAAATTGGTTAACACAGTTACGTGCTACTTAGTCACATTACAACACCACTAATGACTGAATATTAAACATTTATTTGTAATAATTACAGGTATGGTAGACTGCTTCATCCGTATCCCCAAAGAACAAGGAGTGTTAGCTTACTGGCGTGGTAACACCGCTAACGTTATCCGTTATTTCCCTACACAAGCGCTTAACTTTGCCTTCAAAGATAAATACAAGCAGATCTTCTTGAGCGGAGTCGACAAGAAAACACAATTCTGGCGCTACTTCTTAGGTAATTTAGCATCTGGTGGTGCTGCCGGTGCAACATCCCTCTGTTTTGTATACCCTCTCGATTTCGCCAGAACCAGGTTAGTAACAATTCAAATTTATACAAACCGAGTGCTATTAATTTCGGTACTGCATTTTTTAAATCCATTGATGACAAATAAAATCTATTATACAGTCTATACAGATTATATTAAGTATTAGGCGTAACGCTATAATAATGCTGCTTCCAAGAAATAGATGGCGCTTTTGAAGCATTGTCAGTGCGGTTAAGTTTGAATGATGCGGAAGCGCCATCTAGATGTGGGAACCAGCATTATTCCGGCGTTTCGTCTCTTGTAATTCTTTTACTCGACAATTAGGTTTATACCAAATATAATTTACGACGCAAGATGTGCACATATTATAGAAACATTAAAAGTATACAAAAAAGGCATTTGCATATCTACAAGTTTCAGATTAGAACCGAACAAGGTTTCACGTTAATGTTAATAAGTCTGTTTTTCTTTAACGCATGTAGTGTAATATGAATTTTTAGTTACCAAAATTCAAAACGCTCTAGGTTACTGCCATTTTCTGTTCTTTTCTGATGCATATGGATATGCAGAAGCTTCCGTCATTGTTGAACACATTTCCTTCTTCCATTCATCATCTCTTATGAGATATGAGTATGACCCCTTATCTGTGTATGTAGTAGTATGTAGTAGTAGTATTATATATTTATATCGAGTATATAGTAAATACACTTTTCGCTGCACAACTCTGTTATAAATTATTATTTATTATTATTATTTTATTTCTTTTACTACTTTCATCTGACCATGGCGATCGGTCCAAAACTTTTAAAGCTACAGCTGTATACATAAATATAACATTAATAAAATTAAATCACACTTATATAATCTAGTAATATCCAGTTCATATCGAACATGGTTATTCTTGGATCTGGTACCGGTACGTTTTTAATATATTGTGGACACGTTTAAAAAATTGTAGTCCGTGCCAATAAAACGACTCATAGTCATAATGAATCAAAATTTCCCGCCTATTTGTAAATTTAACATATGTTGGATATGTCACATATGTCCATTACGCAAAAGACGAATGGCAAAAGTTGAGCCATTAACATTACATTTTATTAGTGTTGTTTAACTCCCTGGCAGATTAATTTATTTAATTAAAGTTTTTATTTAATAAGTACCTAACAGGTACAGTCGTGATGTGGTTAATAAAACTACCTAGTTTGTGTTAATTTTCTTGTGTTGGCAAGAAAAATACAAACTTTATTGATAAATGCCACCTTATGTTTCACTGTGTTTCACAATTATTTCTTTAATTGAAAATTGGAAGGGATGGTAGGTAAGTAACCTAGTAAATTTCATTGTCGATTTCGAAAACGGAAATAAGTCATAAAATTTGCGTTTACTGGCCTACTATACGTTTTGCAATTTTCTCTTAGATGTGTATTACTATTAATTACACCATAAGTATATGAAGTCTTACGCACAGAAACTAAAAATCAAATTAAAAAACTCTCTCCTCTATTGTACTTGTACTAGTTTTGAAAATCGAATTTTGGGAAATGTTTGATTTTTTATTATATGTATGCAATTATGTTCGAATTAGCTTTTAATATGTACTGTTTGTATTTTTCAAGGTACAAGATGCTTGTATACATATAGGTACCTATCTATTTTTATAATTTTGGTGTTTAAATATTTTTCATTCTGTTCTCTTTTTGACATTTTCAACGCTCTATAGGTGCGTAAGTAAACTAATACAGTAGGTACTATCGCGGCCGAAAAAAAGTAATCGATTTTTTATCAAGTAGTATGTTTTTTCGAAAAATTTTCCTTTGTAAATGGGAGTGTTTACATCAGTTATGTCAATTAAATTATTTTGACAAGAAATCATTGGTGGGGTCGTATTTATTAAAAAAAAACTAATGAGAAATAAGTTGTTAATATTTTTTAATTATAAGAAAACAATTAATTAGTATGGTTTTGAGAGAAGCAGAAAAAAGCTACATCATCACCACACTTGGAGAAGGGTGATCTTAACAACGCATGGCAAGTCAAATTAATTGCAGCAAAGGCTCAATTCAAAAACTAAACAACAGACCTTCCGCTATTATCTGTTTAGTACAAATATTCTTCATCAAACTTATGACCCCTGGGACGGTAAACTCGCAGTTGACCATTGTAGCAGGACTGAAATATCTTTTCATCGGAAAAGGCCACTCTCTCCCAGTAACGATCTTATTCATTAATAAAAGTATTTTCAAACTGCATTCTTGCCTCTTTAATTATCATCTGTGAGTCGGTGCTTTTTAGCACTGGCACAGTTAAATAGACCTTGCTCTCGCAACCGTTTTCTTGCTGTCCTAACAGACGCTGGGAAGTTGGTTTGCTCTTTGGCTTCAATAGAATTAGATAATGGGTTTAAATTAAATTAAAAAGGAATGTGGTAATAAATCCCAAAAAAGAAAAAGAAGAGAAATTAAATTCACATAGTTAACAATGGTATTGTCGTTTTCTAGAGAACTCTTTCTTGGCCGCCCAGAACCCACTGCCCTGCTCAGATCATGAGTTTCTTTCCACTTTTTGTTTAGTTTTTGAATCGTGCTTTTGCTGCAATTAATTTCACTTGCTATGCGTTGTTGAGACCACCCTTCTCCAAGTTTGGCGATGATGTAGCCCTCGATGTAGCCTTTTTCTTCTTCACTCAAAACATGATAAGGCTTGATTATTATAATACAAAATTTATTTTTGCTTAATATGACAATGACGTTGACACTAATAAAAAAAATATTGGGATTGATGCGACACTGAATAGAACCATAATTACAACGGGAAAATCAGTCGATTACTTTTTTTCGGCCGCGATAGTACCTATATGTATATGTATCTTTGAACATAATTAAGCTAAAATTTTTCAGTGTTGGAATAGCACGTGATTTTATTATTTTTGATATACGTTGACTGAAATACTGTTACATTGTAAAGTCATTAATGTGCATATTGTGCATATTTATTCAAAAATTAGTTTATCCTGGAAAAAAGCACGTCACTGAGATATTACTTTGGGTGACGTCAGAATCACAGCCGTTTAGTCATCCATAAGGTTTGAAGGCCATAGGTGAATGCTCCTCACGTTTTATATTCGCGGCTGTGAATTAAATACCATTTACTTTCTATTCTAAAAACCGTTGGAAGATAAGACCAAGTCGTAAAAAAATTATTTGTCGAATTAAAGTTTACATTCTATCAATGTATCGTACCCACTTTTGAGTTTTCAAATCCAGGCTAAATTGGCTTTGCCATGTCTATGAAACGTTTTCGTCTGATGTCTGATAAAAAAATTGAAATTAGTATAATATATCATACTAACGACTTATCAGTTATCATTCACAAGATATTTTATTGAGAACTGCCAGACTAAACAATTTTTAAATCAGTTGTGAAACGACATTTAGCTGGTTGTGATAAGGGTTTTTTAGATGGTATTTTCGCTTACTTCTATTCCTATAAATTTCGAGTTTTATTTAGCATATACACTGATAAATGTTGATGACAGATGTAAGATAATTCTTGGCGCCTCCATGATATAGGTAGTCATAAGTCCATTAAAAATGTTTTATCCGTTAGCACCATTAAACTATTACAATCGCCACACTCAATATTCTCAAGGAGTATTATCACATAAAACCATTTCTTTATATCACAGAAATGGTTTTCTCATTTCTGTGATATAAAGTTCATTTAAATCATATGGTAATAAGAAAATAATACATTTTCAATTCTGTAATGTACATATGTATTATATTGTGGAAAGTTTTATTATAAATTAAAGGTCGTTTTCTAGATTTTCCACCGGCAAAGTCGTGGATTATGTGTTCAAAATCAATGGTTTATAAAATTTCGTTTTTAATACTCATCAGTTAAATTGGAAATAAAATGTTTAATGATGAAACGGTTATTGGTTAAGCGAGACCCCTTTGACTCAGCCGGCCCCTGTCTTAAGACGTCATTGATAAGTGGTTGCATTTTCCTATTTTTATAAAACAATTATTGTCGGTTTATCTGTATCGAGATCTGTATACTCGATGATTTGACTTTCTCAGCCTAAATTCCGTTGTTGGGCAACGTCATGTCAGCATGTCGTGGTGAGGTGCAAAAAATAAAAAAAATTAAAATTCAGCGGATTTACTTTTTAATGCTTTTTATTTTAAAATACGAATCGTTGAAATTTTCTTAATAATTTGAAGAATTTGAATTGTGTCTTACTTCTCCCTCTCGAAACTACAAGAATTTTTATCAACTAAATATTTACATAACCTGGTATCAGTGACCTAAAAATGTTTTAAAGTAATTTAAAAAATTAATATACTTAATATTTAATACCAACATTAATTGGAAGTAGTTTAAAATTAACTTTGACCTTTGAGTAAAGTAATCATATTCCTTTATTTAGCGCTCACTATCAGTAAAATATCAGGAACAGGAAGATCGGCCTACTTTTATTTAGGTACCTACCTATTTATTTATTTGGAATGAGGACGGGAAAGAATTTGTCATAGTCTTAATAGTATATTATATACCGCGGGACTGAAGTAATACTTTTAATGCCGAAGGTAAAGTTTATATAATTTACCTAAGGGATTAAGAATACTTCAGTCCCAAGGTATATACAATACTTTTCGCACTTCCGGAACTGAATGCAAATATTAAGAAATAACGAAAATTGTTGTGTTTAAAAAATTTCCGATTTTGCGATTGCGAAGTCTCTCTTAAAGAACACTTTAATAGAAGGTCTTGATAAACGTTGCCGTAGTAACGCTTCTGCAGTTTTATCGGAACAAACGCCAGTTGACAGTTCAATATGAAAATGACGTATCTGGTATGAATCAAATTTTAACAGGCAGGTTATTTTTAACGGAAAATTTACAGAATACACCATTTTATCTGCTGCATTAACCCAGCAAAAATGAGTTAATATTGCGAATTGTAATAATGTTAATGTAAGTAAATATTAATGTACAATACCATTCTAAGTAATTTTTTTCAATAAAATACATATTAAAATTATTTGTTAGTAATTTCATTCTTCCGGGATTTCTGTCATTATTTGATCCCGGAGGGATTAAATGTGATACTTCAGTCCCTATCAAAATGGAGTGAAGTTGTTACTTTATTCCCGGAAGTGCGAAAAATTTTGAATAGAATTATATAATAGATATACAGGGTTAGTTTTATTAATGTAAACCCCCTATTTTTATTTTTATCTTTGACCGACTCCAAAAATAAAAAAACCGGCGTTACACGATTTTTTATGTAGATTCCACTCCTGCTAACGGATTGGCAGTAACGTTTTAAATATACAGGGTACGCAAAAAAGTTAGGTTTTTTTTAATGGAACACCCTTTCAATTTCTCCAATCATTCTGATTACAAATATATACACCTATTGTATAATCGGTTTACTGGTTTTTGAGTTATTTTCACTTTATGGGTACGTCGAAACAAAAGCGTCATTCTATAAACCTATATAAATAAATCAATAAATGAAGTAAATCAAGTACTTAACAAAACAAAATATATGAATTATTAAAACAAATTATATAACATTTTCAACATAACCAACCACCGTTAACTTCGATACATTTCAAATTTCAAACCACGTTTAATAAAATTCGAGCGAATTTTTCGAAAAAGTGCTGCATCCAAATTTAGCAGTTATATTTTTTTAAATTTGATTTTTTTTATTGTTTAAAATTTTCCACTGGCCCATTCTAAATTTTTTCTTTGGGTGTTCCCCAAAGAAAATAATCTAATGGATTCAGGTCTGGACTCCGTTCGAATTTTATTAAACGTTGTTTGAAATGTATCGAAGTTAATGGTGGTTATGTTGAAAATGTTACGTAATTTGTTTAAATAAATCATATATTTTGTTTTGTTTTTGATTTATTCTATTTATTGATTTATTATATGAGTTAATAAAATAACGCTTTTGTTTCAACGTATCCATAATAAAGTGAAAATAACTTAAAAACTAGTAAAGCGACTATACAATATGTGTATATATTTGTAATCAGAATGATTGGAGAAATTCAAATTTATCAAAATATACAGGGTGTTCCATTTAAAAAAACTTAACTTTTTTGCGTACCCTGTATATTTAAAACGCTATTGCCAATCCGTTAGCAGAAGTGGAATCTACGTAAAAAACCGTTTAAGGCCAGTTTTTTAATTTTTTTAATCGGTCAAAAATAAAAATGGGGGGCTTACATTAATAAAACTAACCCTGTACATTCTGAATAACATTTCTAAATGTAACTTTTTCCATTATTTGCATTTTACGCCGTTTGACCTGACTATTGATTCAAATTTACGCTTGAAATGTGTGAACCAAAAACTTGACCGATTTTAGTTAATGCACGAAAATTAATCAACTAATATCTAATCTTAATTTGGCGAGTAGGAACGAGACTACCCAGAAAAAATTATTTTTTGCTACCTTCTATGTTCTGTGATGTAAGTTCCTTGGTTTGTGAGCTACGTACTCTATAATTTATTGGTCAGAAAAAAATATTAAAAAACGAAGAAAATTAACTACTAGTCAGGGAAATGGCGTGCAAATTCGACGATGAAAATTTACCGTCTGACGGCCGGTAAATCGAAGAGACCATATAAATACCAAAGTTTTTCACTCTGGAAATATTTGGTATTGCAGGCGGATAGAGGGGGGGAGGGTTAAATAGGGTTTTGTGAACCAAAAGCTGGCTGGGCAGACGTTTTTTCCAATTTTAATTATTTTATTTCATCCCGTCCGGAAAGTACAACATTACAGTATTCATATGCGGCCGGAAAATGAGACATTACGGTATCAGAGCCGGTAAAGTACCGGAAACCACCGGAAACTTATTACGAACCAATCAAAAACTGTTATTATACCTTTTGACAGTTGTTTGACATATAAAAATCAACCGTAAATTTAAAAATAGTGTCAAATGTCAAATGACATAAGAAAATAACCAAGTGTCAAATTATACAAAAATGCTAATATACAAGAAATGACGGGATGAAATAAAATATCATTCGACACACGTCCGTAAGGTGTTGTTCCAGCCTCGTCTAGATATTCTAGACTCGGCTCCTGACGTCGCCTCGTCCATAATATCTACTCGACTGTAACAAGTCACCTTTCGGACTTGTGACGAAAATTACTATTTTGTGAAAATTTCAAGTTTTGGTCCATATTTTTTGCCACTTTGATGGCAAATTGTACAAAAACCGCCCGATAGAAATGTCTGCCACTACAGTACAGTACTGTATACGCCAAAACAAACATTTTGCGCCGAATGTAGTCCGGTAAAACGCCATTTCCTATACTATACGACTATACGGTCATTGCCACGTTTCACAAATTAAGACAATCACGTGATTATTGTATAGCGAGAACAATTTTAATATTGCAATGGCGCTTACTTTCGACGTATAGATACTTACGTAATCTTTTTCTCTAGACGGAAAACTCGGGCGCCAGTTCTTTCCTTTTTAAGTGTAAAGAACAACACTTGTTTCCTGGCGGTTCCCAGGAAAACCCTAGATAGCTACCAGTTGAAGACACGGTATTTGCCAGAAGATCTTGAGATGATTATTTTGTCAGTACGACTTGAACAATTTCTCAAACGGGTTAATTAGAAATTAAACGGTGGAAATTATAACAGAAATTAAACTCGAAAATTTTTTATTCATTAAATGCGGACGATTAATGAAACGTTTTATTACAAAACAAAATAACATAAAATAAAATAAAGTAAAGCCTCGGTTGACTACACAGTCGGCTCTGTACAAAGGTGACAACGATGTTTCAGCTGGTAAAATTTAAATTTCGGACAACGCGGTGCTCGTAGTGCGAGAGAATCGAAATATATGCACGCTGTGGAATTGAACGGCCGGCGATGACGGATAGCAAGTTAGACACCCAAACTAACGGAGTGCGATGAATAAGGCACAGAGATTCTTTTGTTTTTATTTCGGATTTGAAAACTACTTAATACACGCGGGTTTCTACGGCCTCAAATACAGAGTTTAACCAGGAATTTACTTCCTTGCCGAAAAATAAAGATTTAAACCATACACTGGGGCCATAAACTACCAGAGCTGATTATCGAATTATATCGAATTACTTTGCCAGTGTATGATAAATCCACGTTTTGAATATACACTCGCTGATGGCTGTGCCCGGCTACCAGACCGGGTTATCGGTGGGCTCAACCGGCGAATGTGTGATATAACATTAACTACAACTTTAAACCGAACTCTGATTTGATTAAGTAGATTTACGATGCGGTGATATTTACGCAATACAATCTCGATGATTATTCAAGCTACGGAGCAGCGGTTGAATTACTATTGTGCTTACCAAGACGGTTTACGAAAAAAATTGAAAAACGTTTCTGGTCGGACTTTGCTTTCTGGTCCGAAGGTATCGATAATTCGATTGATCTGGATTTGACCGTTCCCGGTGAATTTATCATCTTTTTCGCTGACGTAGGCGGTCGGCGCGCTCATACGATATGTGGAACTCGGACAGGTGACTTGAATGAAGAACTCGGTTTACTAAGTCGGCGCATGTGATGTAACTTGCCTTATTCACCCGTGCTAACGGAAAACGGAAATGCATTGCTTATAATTTTTAAACTATATCGCAAAAAGAACCGGCTTAAAACGGTCACGGATTAATATTTTATCAAGTTTTCGTAACTAATGATTTTTACTTCCGGCTTGAACATTATTTTTGAACAATTAACGGATTTTAGCTATGCAAGATACTATCGGAAATTAATCAATTAATTTACCAGCTGACTTTACAATTAATTGATACCTTAACTATAACTTAAATGATAACAGAGTTACAGGGTGTACCCAAGTGACGGAAATATTAACATAAAACAGGCAATCCTTGACAGATAAAAATCACTTACAATATATATATGCCCTTGAGTTTAAATGTCACTTAGAATATTCGCATGTGAATAACATAATTAAAAAGTTGATATCGTTAATGTTGGAAATAGTAAATCTTATCATAAGTAAAACGTACACTAGCTACTATGTGACTCAAAAAAATAAATCATACAAAAAGCGCGTCAGTAAAATTGTTTAAGAAAATTTTGGAACATGGAATATGTGTTTTACATTTAGTTACAAGTTAAAGAAATTGTTTTCCCATAATAATTATTATATTTCTTTTCGTCAAACAAGTTGTCTAAGGCGTTAACTTATATTTTCCTAGTCCCCATCCCAGATTAAAGGAGAAAGCTCTCCCTTTTTTATATTTGACGTTTTATTCGTGTAATATTCGCCACATAAATTATTAAAATTTCAGAAAAATAATGTGTTGCCCTCGTTATTGCCTTATAAATAAGTTGTATAGAAAATAAATTGCCTATTATCTTGGCTAAGGCTAAGTTAAACTGTTTACATTTTACATTAGCGTCGGATAAAATGTTATCTTTATTCAATAATTCACATGATAAGACTACCATCAACCTATTAACACTATTAAATTTGTAACATTTATCACAAAATTTGTGAATTTGAATGTCATAGTTGCAAAGATAGTAACTATCTCAACGAAAATAACTCGCCTGTAGTTAAAAATAGATCATTCAGTCTTTGAGCACATACTGCATTAGAAAATTTAAATATATATATTTAGCCACATTACATAATTTTTTTTTCGTTTAATTTTAATTACACACTACCCCTACACATTAAGTGTCTGACTGATTTTTCACCATTTTTAAGATGCATGTTGTTTTCCTGTAGAAATGTACTAATTTTAATGCAGTTTTCGAAGTCTCATTCATTTCACAAGTATTTCAGAATTTTTGAAAATGATTTTCTATAGCCCTTACTCATTAGACAAAGTTTTAAGTTTGAACTATCATAGTGATATCGAGGAAAGAGATCTGTCGTTCCATCCTAATTTCAATAATGTCGTTAATCGTCAACCATATATTATTAAAATAAAGATGAAACAGGTTCATTTGTAGAACATATATATTGCTCCAATAATGACATAAGTATTTAAATATTGTTATGCATAGTCGATTTTGACGTGATTATTGAACGCTGTTCAGATTCGAATATCAGACAAAACTGTCTGAATTTACATTATATTTCAACTTCGACGTGTACTTACTTTATTTCTTGGGTAACTGATGTATGCATTCATTAAACATCATTTTACATTAAAGTTTATTGATTCAGTAATAACATGTCCATATAGAAAATGGAAATAATTTCTGTTTTGATTTAATCTTTTTTTATTTTCAGATTGGCCGCTGATGTAGGTAAAGGAGCTGGGGAACGTGAATTCTCTGGTTTGGGTAACTGCTTGGTTAAAATCTTTAAGTCTGATGGACTAGGTGGATTGTACCGTGGTTTCGGTGTATCAGTACAAGGTATTATTATCTACCGTGCTGCCTTCTTTGGTTTCTATGATACCGCTAAGGGTATTTTGCCCGACCCCAAGAACACTCCTATCATTATTTCTTGGGCTATTGCTCAGGTAAGTCCTTTTGTCATTTTTGTGTTTATTTATTTAATTAGGAGTTGTCGATAATAGTTATAGGAACTTAATGTCGATCTAGGTTTAATTTTTTTATTTTAATTTCAGACTGTCACCACTGTTGCTGGTATCATATCATATCCCTTCGATACTGTCCGTAGGCGTATGATGATGCAATCTGGACGTAAGAAGGCAGAAATCGTCTACAAAAACACAGCTCACTGCTGGGCTACAATTGCTAAGACTGAGGGTGGCGCAGCATTCTTTAAGGGTGCATTCTCCAACGTTCTCCGTGGTACTGGTGGTGCAATTGTACTTGTCATGTATGATGAAATCAAGAAATACCTTGTTTAAATTTTTACCACTGCTCCCATCGCGCATTGAATATAACACTCCAGTCGACTTCCTTAGGGAAACATTAGCCAAATTAAATCGATCTCTTTGAGTTGTGCCTTCCTATAGTTTAATCATTCCGGATGAGAAAAACCAATTAAGGGATCCCAACGCTCACTTTTTTGATTTTCGCTGTCATCTCATCCGTTACAGCATTCTTTTAGGGCGCAACTTGAAGAAGTATTGTAAATAGGTGTACATTTATTTATTTTAAATTATAAATCGTGAGTGAACGAACCCCGGGCCGAAAATAGACTCTTTCTTACTGGTATCCTTAACATGCATGTAGAAAAAAATGACTTTGTTCTTTGTAGGTATTACTGTTTAAGTTGTGCGGATCGCCAAAATATACAGTTGTTTAAGTTATAAAGCACTATAACGTAACAACTCGGTTACCTGTTGACTAAAAATATTCCTAATCTTGTATCATCAAAGCTTTGATGGTAAAAATAAAAAACAAAAACATCGAATATATGTTTAATTTCTACCTTTCCTTAGTAATTTTACGTTTCAACAATTTCTAATATTATTAGTTATAGCCTCTTATACGTGGGTACCTACTACTTACCTATTTATAAAGATGAATCGGTATTAAAAAATAAAATACTTGACATTGTAACTTCCACTGTTTAAAAACGCTTTACTTCATCTTATATAAGAAGAGAAAATAATGAACTAAGTATTTGTTTTTGTGTTCAGAACTGTTCTGTACATCATGGTCAAGCGGCATCTATTAGGTATATTTAACTTCATGTATAATAAATATTGTGGCATTCATGTATGTAAAAGCAAGCATATTTTTCCGAAGCAAATATTTGAACTAAATAGCTATGTATTGTCATCAAATCTTGTCATCGTTAAAATTACTGAGAATAGTAGATGCCCCTCCAAAGATGTTTTGCAGTTGCCGGTTACTGATTGTGAGACTAAAATAAAATATGGAAGTCAATAGAAAATGTAAAAAATTGTTTCTGCAAATATGTAATACATTTAGTCACAAAACGATATATCTAATGCAAGAGTTGAATGGTGGAGCAAAATGTCCGACGATAACATGTCTTCAGTTCGTAGTAAAAATATGCGTCGCCACATTTAAGTCTGTATTCCGACACGGACGGTCAAAGTTTGTTACTATTGTTGATACATACTATTAGCAAAAATCAAATGAATGAATATACTTAAATGTGGTTGATCTTAGGCGCTCACTAAAGTAATGTGGCGATCGAGGCGTTATAATGAAATGTCTGCGATGTGTTTTCGTAGGTTTAACGCTGGCTGAAATGGCAGTCCACGTGATTTAATCAGTGAAAGGATCAGGATGTATTTGTTTTTCTCCAAATTGTTATCGTGGGTTCATCCACCCTAGTAAAAATATAAAAAATATAGACTCAATTTTTATAAAAATGATTTACTGTAAATCACATGCCTATTCACATTATTTATACAAAGATGAACGTTTGTCAAACTACAAAATAACTTTGTGATTCACACTCTAGTTGAGATATTTATAAGCCAGTACTAAGAGTGGCGGCAACGGACACTTGCTACTCGGGATTCAACTTATCTGAGACTCGTGACATGACTCAAAGGCACCATGTCTCTTGCAAAGTACTTATCGCACCACCTTCAATTATCTTCAAGCCTGTACTTGTTTCCATGAGTTTTAATAATGCCCTAATAAAAATATAAAAAATATGGACTCTATCATTTTTATAAAAATGATTTACTTTAAATCACATGCCTATTCACATTATTTACACAAAGATGAACATTTGTCAAACTACAAAATAACTTTGTGATTCACACTCTAGTCGAGATATTTATAAGCCAGTACTAAGAGTGGCGGCAACGGACACTTGCTACTCGGGATTCAACTTGTCTGAGACTCGTGACATGACACAAAGGCACCATGTCTCTTGCAAAGTACTTATCGCACCACCATCAATTATCTTCAAGCCTGTACTTGTTTCCATGAGTTTTAATAATGCCATATGGATATACGTCACCTATTTACCATTTCAGTGCGCACCTTACCAATAAAGTTACGTGTCAAGAAAATCTCTATTGGTTTAAGTCGACACTTAATAGTGCAATAATACGAATGTGAATTAAACTGCTAGCGCCAAAGCGGATGACCATAAACTGATTATAGTGGATCATTTGTTTATGTATTAAAATTTTGCTTAGTTACGCTTTTTACCATTCTTTTTGTGAGCTGTTTGTATTTTGTATTCAAAATAGTAATGTATGATAATAGTTTTCAGGATGCATTGTAAGTAGGTACTTTGCAAGTTATTAATAACATTACTCGGCAAAACATAATCTCAAACCGATAGATTATGAATACCAATACATACCCCTATAAAAAGTATTCATCCTGTGATTCATCCTCACAAAAATGAAGAGAAAAAACTTTCACAGGATTCATTGTAAGTACTTTGCAAATTTTTAATATTAGGTACTCTGCAAAATATAACCTCAAAACCGTTAATTATTTATAACTTTACTTACCTACTTACCTCTGTAAAAAAAGGAATCACGAAAATGAAGAGAATACATTTTCGTAGATTTACTGAATGGGCTTCCCAATTTTCAGCTTTAAAGCTCAAAATTTAAACCTGCCTATAAGCTGCATTTTGCCGAAATTATTTTCCATTTCCATACCATGAAAACTCGATGTTTTCTTTTTACAGGAAATACATCGAAACTTAATTCAGGGGAAACACAGGACACAGGTACACACCACTAACACAAATGGTTCCTTCTTTTCCGTTAAAAAATAAAATTAAAACCCACAAACAAACGGGATATTTTATTAAATTTAAACTTGCCGCTCCTTGTCAGTGCGTTTTCTTTTTGACTTGTTTTAAGGATTTTTTCGCGACTTCCCGTTTGATCAACGGTAACAGTAAAATTGTAACCGTTCTGTATTCGCGAACTAGTGGGAATATGGGAGTATAGTGTTGACGTCACCTAATGATGCCATTAATTGTAAAACGGGAACTGATTTACTTCCCGGTACCTTGACTGAAGTTACAAGCGGTTATGCCTTGAAAAGTAAAAGGTTATGTTCTTTGGTTAATGTCAGTTGCCGACGTGGTTGTTACTCCCTGCGATTTTACCTTGTTATACGTTCATATTCTTCATATTTATCATGCAGGAACAGGAGATGGTTAATTTAACTTTAAACTTTGAAGCAGATTATGAAATCGTTGTCGATTTGGAGACGGTGTATTGTTGAATGGTATGGTATGTAAACGATAACTAATTAAAATAATTTTTTCCCGTTTCATTCGAAATAATTGGAAAAAGGTGTGTTCATGGTATCTCTCCAGCCAAACATTATGGTTAATTAATTATTTGTCAAAAATGTTGTTCCCTCAGTTTTCCAGCCCATATATTTTCATGAAGTGCGAATTTAAGTAATTGAACACTTCCACTAAGCCCCTATCAAAAAATATATCTTCTAATAGAATATTTAAAAACATTTTTTAACATTTTGTGGTACGCCAAAACAGAAATAATAACCTACATCCAGCTGATCTCTGAAATTACTGAAATCCAGATTCCAGAACCCAGAATCAAAACAAATAACAAACCGCTCATGTAACCAATTCATTTTCGTGAGTTCACGTCGAGAACAGCCAATTTTAAATTTTAGAAAACGAGTGGGGATAACCGCTGATCTGACAACGGTCCTGAACGGGAACTCGCGAAAAAATCCTTATTTGTGGCGGTTTAAGATGATTTCAATTTTCATTGATCAGTTGTTGAGTTGCAAGAATGACCGCATTCAGCGAGCTCAACTAGTGTTGAGGTAGCATAGAGAGTTTTAAGGTTACAGGTTACAGCCTTCTTGGGAATTAAATTCAGTCATCATTCATAGCGGTAGCTGAAAACTGTAAGTGCAAAATGTATTAAACTTTAATACTTTAATTGCATAATTCTTAAATGCTTTGTAATATTATACAACAAAATTCAAAATTTTGTTTTGAAAACTTTTATTTAAGACCGAACGTAAAATGGGGTTATTTATTGTCTAAAAGTTATTTTGTGGCATCTTTCTGTTCTTATTTGGGATTTTCTGCCACACTTTTGAACATTTATTGAGACGTACATATTATTTAATTTATTAAGCGTTTTTTGGCGCATCAAACCACTATTTTGGTTAACTGCACTGTTATATAGATCAGTGGTTTGATACGCGATACGCCAAAAAAATAATTAATGGGGTAGGTAATGTTTTTTAAAAAAATCATTCTGCAATAAATTTTTAAATATTAGTCAACAGGATACTTAATCCATTTTTTAAATTAGAAATAATTTATAACTACTCAAGCATATTTTAACGTACCTATAATTATTAAACCAGTGTCCTCAGTGGCGTACCTATCAATCCATATCGTAAATACCTACATAAAAATTCTCAAACATTTTCGAAATGGAAAAAATTATACATCTTACTACTGACACAATTAGCTCAAGCTATAGCAACTGTTAAATCTAAGAGAATGACTTAATATAAATTAGGCGGCAAAAAATTCCGTATTCCTATAAACAATTGGGCGTAAGATATTAAACCAAAATAATTTTTGGGCTGGGTGGCCAACTGTCTTCAGTGAACAGGAGGAGAAAATTTTTGTAGAGCACATAAAATAATGTAGTCAGTGTCAGTACTTACAAGTGGGGATTCCCGTTTGATATAATGGATCTGTTAGTTCATTGGCTAAAAATTATTTAGAAATAATTGACCGGAATGAACTTCGGTTAAAAGCAATCTACTCAGCGCTAAGTGGGCTACAAATTTTTTGGAACGAAACAAGAATGCTTTATTATCTCATTGTTTCGCCTCAATTAAACATAGAAATCAAATCAGTACTGCGTTAGTTATCAACAACGTCAGTCGGAGATATTAACAGTCACATATAATGGACTCCCTTTCCCTGTATCTCTCGTTTCACTATTTTGTAAACAAAGAACGCTTGAAGCGTACGTTGAAGATTAGAAATTAATTTGTGACGTAACGGTCATCTCTCGTGATTTGAAGTATATATCTATATACGTTCGATGCTATCGCATGAAATTATTCATATATTTTTTTTAAATGCAACGTTTCATCTGGAAGGAGCTGATAGTAGTTGCATTATTAATTACATAGAAACATGAAACCAATTGACAGATAATCCATCTTCGAAAAAGTATATAATGAAGGGGAGTACAAAGTATCAGAAAAAATAGTGATCACTACGAAAACTGCAATAAGTATTATGTATTGTGAAACAGCGCATGGATTCATATTACCATCCTATGTAGTTTACCTACAAGGCACCCAAGACGGAACTCATTCCGTCACGTGGCATTTTATCCGCTTTTAAAAATTTAAAATATAAATTACTTTTGATGTGTATTGTTTTTAAAGTGCCTCAACTTAATTGGGTGAAACTGGCAATATACGATACCGCATAGAAACGGCCCACAGACACTATGATTTTTTGTACATCACTTGATGTGATATTATATATGGTTTGAAAGACCGGTGCAATGATATGAGGTGTTTTTTCATAGTATGAAGCCAGGCATACAATTTTTTAAATTTCACGGCCAACAGAAGACAGTTTCCAATGTTTGTGGTGTGGGAATCAATTATATTATAATATAAGAACTGTAATATTGTATTAACAGCCTTATACAGTATGGAAATCCATTTTACAGACAGAGATCGCTCCCCACTGCGTTGACCATATTGCTGTCTCGTCATTCCATCCTTTGCTCGGGTCGGGGCCTATAATTGCTTTCCATGCAGTATAAAAATGAATATACAAAGCAGTATTTTAGGAAATGTTCATTGAACTTTATAGAAAACAATTGTTTATGGAATGTAGTGTTAAAACAATATTCTGATAAAGTAACAAAAATGCTGCCCTGAAGAACTTTCGCAAAAGTTAGAAAAACGTTATCCATAAGCAACAACAGAGAAGAATTAATAACAATCGTACTTCATTTGGTAGGAAACAAAAATAATTTGCTGTACGAGTGCAAATTTTGCGTCTGTGGAGTAACTGCAGTACAACAAATCGTAAAGTCTGTGAACCACTTAATGCTGCAATGATTGAAATTTTTAGATGGATAATTGGATACATGATAATTTTACTTTTGATACACGATATTGTTTCAAATGATTGCCACCTTTGCCACTCTCTCCAAGGCCATTTTTCTGGTAAAGACGCCCTTAACTTTTTTATTTACATTTTGATTTTCTTTTTATCTTGCTTACAATAAACATGAGACGAACAAGCATTTTGAGAGTTGTTCAAAATTTGACAGCTAACACAAAGGGTTTGCTAGTTTACTCTACCGCTGTCTACTGCCAATGTTATCAATTTTAGAAATTTGCTACAGTGTTTCCAATTATCTTTATTAAGAAAGTTGTTTTTAGGTTTGTTCTAACACAGCAGTCGGACGAGTTTGACACCGTCAGAAATATTGGCCCAGTTGCCTCTTATACACTAAGTTCACTGCTTTTACATTAATGCTTAACTGAGCGATTATTTCTGCCGGTTTCAAACTCGCCCAGCTGCTGTATTGGAACAGGTATTAACTGCTATCATGAAGGAGTTATGATCCGTTGAAATTTTGATATTTTATAAATGACTTGGAAATGATGCTTAGGACGACATGGACTTTTAAATTTATTGTCATCATCATGTAGCTTTAAGACATGGCCATTTTTCTCTATATACCTACTATTTTTTTTTCTAAAATTAATATTAAACGCAGTATTTTGAGTTGCTCATTTAAAGTGGACAGCCTATATTAAATCCTTAACGAAATTGTTTCATAAAAAATTTTGCAGAAGGAGGTTTCTGTACCTGTAACGAACTGTATTATATCTATATTACTCTTCGCAGATAAGTGCAAAAGGAAACCATTTTTTTTTTTTTAAATGAGTCGATGAGTTTTTACTGTTGGTAATAATAATCTCAAATAAAATTGGATTAACTTAAATTATTTTGGTTGTTATCTAAATCCATGTGCGAGTTTCCTTCAAATAGTGGTATTTTGGTGTACCCTATAGTGAATTGCGTTTAGATTAAATTTTAGGGCAGTATATGTGTTGTAAGTACTCTTGTGTGACGAGGGTCTTTAAAATATATATAGGCAGATCGTTAGATTTTCATGTGACGTCTACATCTAGTACAGTAATTCCAGGCATCCGTCATGAGTACAAATGATTTGTTGATATCGAAATATTAATTGTAACATCACCCATATTGGCTTGAATATAGTCTCTTATTATAATTTATGATATTTGTTGTTTTAGCAATAGCATCACAGTAGTGAATAAATAAAAATTAATAATTTCTAAAGTGGAAAAGCTTTAAAAACTTTTGAATTCTCTATTCTATTTGTTTTAACCCTTCTCTGATCTCCCAGAGTATACTTTATAAGCATTTTATCACATTTTTGATCAAAGTACTTACTGTGACTAATACACATGAATTTAAGAGCACTGACCACCATTTCACATCAGCCATTAACAACTGTGGGACTGTTTCTATAATGAAGCTCCTTGATAAAGCAATACTAAGAGACGAAATGAGAATAACCAATAACACAATAAAAGCAATGGGGTGAGCATTTATTTTTAGCAGACAATTCTGATGTCTTAATAATGTCAAATCTTTCGACACGATATTGAGAAATTCTTAGTTTTAAAATGTATTCACTTATTCAATTTTATGTATTACGTAGTGAAAATATAGTCAAATAATGTGCTCTTGGAAAAATGTTGAGAAGATGACAATTCATTTTCGAACTATTGTATTCTGGCTTAATTTCCTATCAATCGGGCGCCCAATCAAATCAGGCAATTTTCCTTTATAAAAATTTAGTTATGAATAAGTTCTGTAAATATATGTTTTTTTTTTTTTTGTTAAATTAAATTGCCTCATAATAATCGTATATGGGCATTGTATATTCTTCTTTACAGTGATGAAAACGAACATTTTTTAATTGGCTTCTTAAAAATTGTTTAATTGCCAATTAATTGAAATATAGTGGTATTTTCAAGGTTAATTACTTTGATAGGTATCATAGTGTTCCATTTAAATTTTGTATAGTTAATAGGATCTGGTGGTAGTTGTTAGCGCATCTAGCTTGTGAACTATCGAAGTATTCGTCAACTGCAACCATTTCCCATACATCTTTCTATAAGCCTAAATCACTTAGTAAATATTAAGGATTTGATAAGGTGACTCAAACAGGTAGTTTATCAAATACTGAATACATTCTTTGTGTGATTAATAGAAATGCAAAATTAGTTTTAAGTTTATCAAAAATATATTAGTTGCAGATGATCGTTCCTGATATTTGACACATTGATAACATAAATTGTTTGGATCTGGGTAGTATGATACATAATAACATTTCTTTAATGAAGTTCGGCTGGAGTTTTTCTGTAAATAGTATTAACGTATAAATTTTGAGCTTGTATCATAGAACATGGAACTTTTCTAATATTGTACTAAATATACAAAATATGTGATAATAATTAAAAGAGTAGACAGTAGAATTAAAAATTTTCAGAGCTACATCAGTTTCTATCAGAATTTTTACTTTCATCTTGGGTATTTAAATGTATGAAAGATTTTGCAGAAAATTATTGAAATGCTGTAACAAATTCGTATTTGAAATTGTGGAGAAATTTAAACGTGAGGAATGAATGAATTTCAAGATTAACCAAGTGTTGCTTTAATGCCATGTCTAACAGTTTAGGTGAAATTCAGTTTGTTACTATGTAATTGCACAGAGATCCAAACTGAACAAACCAATGCAAATACCCGTTTATTCATTTTAAAGCATGGCTAGTGAACTGTTTCGTTAGTGATATCTTTATATATTAGAATTGGTTATGGACAAAAATAGATTAATCGTAAGCATGTGTTAATAGAATAATGTAACATTAAATGTAATTTTTGAACCAAAGTTATAAAATTTCAAAATTCTCAATGCGATATATGTTTTTTGTTTTCATAAATGTTATTAACATTTTTGCTGTGTGTGTGTGTGTGTATTGTGTGATGCTGGTTTATTGTCTATGGCTACATTGACTACATACATATTTGGTGATTTAGCATTATAATATTCGCGGCCCTACGTCATCTACCTATCCCTTATTTTAAATGCAATGGTTATATTAAAGAAAATGGGGTCTATGTCGACGCAGCAGAAAATCTTCTGCCTGTGGTGTGCGGAATTTTAAAATTGATTTTAACGATTCACAAGTTATATCTTGTCAGTGCTATTATAGTTTCCACCTAATTCCGAACACTTATCTCGAACTGCATTTTGCTAATATGAAGTTGGCATCATCCGAAAGATGATTCAGAATACAAGATATTTATGTATATGAGTCGTGGTCTCCAACAAATTTATTCTTTCAAACACTCCATATTAATTCATGATAAATAATACTAAAATAAATTAAAAAGAGATTAATTAAGCAGGGAAAAAAATTACTTATTTTTAAATTTTAATCTATAATAATGAATTAAAGTAAATGACTCTCTTTTCCAATTCTGACATAATAAGTATTAAATATCTATAACTTGGCTTTTAACAATATTTTGCAGAAAACTCTTGATGATTGCGGATATGAAGACATCTTGAACAAATTTTTTTGCAAGGTAACAAAAATATATATGTAAATAAGACTCATGAGCATAATAGAATTGTTATCATATTATTACATTAATAACCTTGACTAGATAGGTTTGTTAACAACTCCTCATTGCAAATATTTTTCAGAAACCAGCCCCAAATGTTAATATAGATAATTCACCTATAGATTGTTCATGCAATATGTAGGCGCCATTTTAATTTAAAATTGTTGATCGTGGCATGAAGTTTTTCATTTTTTAAACACTTTTTGGTAGAAAAATTAACTTCACATGTTACTGGTTAATCTGACGAAAAATATGCAATATATAAGAATACAAATCCCCATCCTATATAAGAATACAAATCCCATCCTACTTTCTCTTGAATTTTTCTTTAAATTTGATAGGAAATAGTTTTCGAGTCTTCATGAAAATATGCTGGTTACTGGAAGTAAATACTAAATATTATGTCATTGAATAAAGAAATAAAGTTTCGAGATTTTTAGTGTTGTATTTTTTTTGCCAATAGGCTTTTCATCAATGTTTAGTGCTATGGGAAAGTATTTGTGACATAGAGTCTCTGGTATGGCCCTAAAAATTGAAGAGAATCTTAAAGCTATTGGCAAAAAAAACGCAATATATACCTACTAAAATCTCGAAACCTGCTTGTTTCGCGTCTGTATAACTCAAGGGTTATGTGCAAAGTGATGTATAAGTGTTTAAAATTATCATTTTCGTTTTAAATATTTATTTATAACGCAACGTGCCTTTTAGTAAGTATACATTTTATGGAAATTAGTTTTCTAAATTTAATTTATGACGTATGACGTTCAGCTCCAGAAATGATCTCAATTTTCTCTTCAAGGCACTGGATTTCCTCTTGTAAGCTGCTAATTGTATTCTCATTCATACTAACCATTGACTGATCATTAAATTTTTCGAAATTTGCATTCTAAAATATACATTAATTAATGTATACAAAATGATTTAAAAGTAAACTCATCAAAATAGGATGAACAGTTAAAAGTTTCTGGAAGAGAAAAATAAATTCAAAAAGTTACAACTTGGCAAATGCAGGATTTGTTTCAGTTTCGTACTATAACTGCGGTTACTAAAACAAATTTATGAAAGTGATACCTAAAATTCAAACGTTAAAATCTCAAAATCAGAATATTTCTTAGAAATCTGGATTTCAACTATTTCCGTGAATTGTGATTCTGAGCAACTTTTATTAATAACTTTTTTCGATAACATTATGCCTAATATGACTTCTCGATTTTCGCATTTATTCATGATTGCAGTATAGGCTACTAGCTATAAGCAATAAAATTATTTAAGAATTGTAAAAATAATCCTTTTACAGAGTAGTTCAATTGACCAAAATTGGAAATCGATCAGAAATAAATAAGGAAGATACAGGGTGTGAATGTGAGAAGTGAAGAACACTGTTGTAGATATACAGCGTGTTCCGAAATTAACTAGAAACATTTTGCCATCAACTTCTACGTCCAAAAATAGTAATATATATTTACAAAAAACCAGCATCAGAGACTTTTCCTTTAAAAGGCTCTAGTCCCCTTAGGAGCCATTTCTGAACCCATGTTTATATGAACCTTTTTCACTATTTTTAGATATAGAAACTAATGGCAAAATTTTTCTAGTTAATTTCGGGACATTCTGTATACTATATACAATAGAGCTTTGATTATCTGAAGTTACATGTGACACCCACCTCGGGTAATGGAAATCTCGAGTAATCCAAATTCAAATAAAACTAATTTTCTAGATAGATCGAAAAATATAACAACTCTTTTTCATTTGTATTGTACCAATAAAATAGGCTTAGATGTGCAAAAACGGTGAACATGTATTAGGTAAGGAATGTTTAAAAGAAATGACTTTAGATTTTTATGCGCACTTACCCTTAATTGTAAACTTTTTATTTCTTGTGCTAAGTGCGAAATTTCTGTATTTTTGTCGTCAATGTTGTGTTGAATCTGTAATAGATCACTGTTCATTTTTTCTTCAAGTTTTTTGTATCTTTCAGTAGCTTTGTCTAGTTCTTGAGAGGTTTTTTGTAGTCTGAGGAAAATACTTGTCCTTATTTCATGTAAATGTACTTTTACCTCCTCATTAAAGTACACACGTTTATTAATATCTTCTTTCATATCTTCTAATTTTTTTATCTGAAACACGAATTAGGACAGTCAACTATTTTGTAGGGTCCAAGAGACACAAAGCATTTCTCTACTCTAAGTGACCCTGATTGCTTTAGTTCACTTTTGACACAAACCTGCATTTTCAAGTAATCTATTTCGTTTTGAAGTTCAACCGTCCTTGCAATAGATTTTCCTTCTTCTAACTTAATTTGTTCATGAAATTTGTCTCTCAAATTAAAATGGATTTGAAAAATATCTTCATATGATTTATCTTCTTGCATCGTTTCCTGGAAAAAATATAAATTTTATTGCATGTTGCATTGAGAAAATATATTACATAGGTACTTACCAAATTTTTTTCCTCTAATTCATGTTTAATAATGGCAAGTGATCTTTTTAGTTTATCAAATTCTAAAATTACATCGGCTTCTTTTATTTTGGCTGCAAGAAAAGCTTCCTGCCATTGACTGATGCTGCCACTAGTATTATCTGTTTTCAGCGCTTTCATTTCATTTTCTAATTCACTTTTCCATTGTTTCAAAGTAATTATAATTGCATCCTTTTCTGCAGCCTGTAGTCTTGTTTTTATCAACATATTTTGTAAACACTCTACCACATCCCATTTAAATAACAATTTCTCCTTTATGGGTTTTAATTTTGTTACAGAGTCGGACATTAAATTGTTCTGCAATGAAATATATTTTAATTGACATTTAGGTGTATAGCAAATACAAAAGTTGAACTTTTTTTAGAGTTTACCAAATATTGAAGAAGTTTTGTATATTTCTACATATTTGATGACAAAAACGAAAATGTGAATAAATACGATATACGATATATTTAAAAATGTAAGTAATTAGGATCAATTTTGTTTTAACCTTTTTTTAAAATAGACGTCAAAATATTTTGTGACTAATGATTTCTCTATGGATTTTAAATTGATAATAATCTTAAATTATGATTTTGATTTAAACAAATGTAAGGTAATTTTATAAATAAGTATACATTGTAGTGAGAAAAAAATGTATTATCAATATTGTAATTGTCATTAGGAACCAAAGCGGATGATCTATCTATCTAATAACAAAATGAAGCGAACTATGCGTGTTATATTAGTGTAAGATTTTTTTACTTTTACTGTAATTTTAAAGAAAAACCGGTTTATTGTGATTGTAATAGAAATTTTGAAAGATAGGAACAAATTTATGGATGCATAACAGCAACATAACAAATCTAAAAATTCTATTTTTATTTTGAAACATGATATTTAATTTTATATAAAAAAGAGTTACTCACTGTGTCTTCTATTCCTAATTTTATCATATCAATTTGCTCGTTGTATATTTGTAAACGCTGAGCTGTGTCCATATTCAACCGTTTTTGTGTTTTAAGTTTATCTAACAATGCATTTAAATTATTTTTCCCTGTAACTATGTCCACTTGATTTAGAGTTACTAGCTTGTTTAATTCACTTCGCTCTTTCTCCAAACGTTGGTGTCTAGTTTTTAAATCCATATTTCGTTTCCTAACATCCTTGAAAAATAAGAAATATTATATCGTAATAGTTAATAGTTATTGAAAAAAAAACAAATGCTTTCTACTAGCACCACAGCAACACTTAGTGCAATCAGTTAGATTAAACAATATAACGTCTGTTTATTTTCAACGTTATGTAGGATTTTTTGTTTTTTTTATATTTTGCCTATTTATACCTACCTACATATTTGAAGAAATCGTTGCAAGAAAACATTGATAAGATGCAAACTAAAACCCTAACCTGTAGTGTAATATAGTTGTGGTATTATATTATGGATTTATTGGCATCCGACATATAGTCTAGAGTTTCATATGATGTGATAAGGGTATGGTAGCCGAGTAAATAAACACAATAATACATGTTTATTTGTTCGTGATTATTGATACCCAATAAACACAACATACGTGGCCCAATAATGGTAAATCACAAACTGCCATCTAACTCATCAATGGTACTTTGATGGCTGCTTAGTACTGGACTGTGCTGGACCGGAAAAAATATGTCCCACCGGCCATCAGAGATTTTGCCATCATTTAACCAGTAATGTGTCGCCACTGCTTAGCCTCCAGTGGTATTTCATATAATTAACATTGGGCCATTATTAGACCACAATTCAGCCATTATTCAGCCACTCCAAGACCAATAATCTGTTACCAGTGTCTAACCAGTACTGTCTGTGCTATTGGCCATTTCGTGTGCCAATATAGGTACAGTGCTATCAGTGGCGACTGGTGAAATTTAATTTGTCATTTCTTCGTATTGGAGCGAGGGTCAAGCGACACTTTAAATTAACTACCTACTAAGACTGAATGAAGAAATTCTGCAGAACAGAATTGAACTTGAAATATGCGAAAACAGTTGCCAAAAATGGGTTTGCTGCCCCTGATAATTTTGTAGATATAATTTGAAAAATGTTTGCCAAACTTTCTTTCAGATTCAGATGTCAAATTTATCTACGGATTTCAATTTGTATTAATATTTTATAAAGTTGACTTTTAAAAATACGATAAGTATAAAAATTTAATCAAACAAAATTTACAATCTGAAATCTGAAAAAATTGTTTTGCAAACATTTTTCAAATTATCCCTCGAATTATCCACATTTATTATCAGGGAAGGCAATCCCATTTTTGGCAACTGTTTTCGCAAATTTTAAGCTCAATTTTGTTCTGCAAAACTTCTTTATTTAGTCTTGGTAGTTATTTAAAATATCGCTTGACCCACGTACGCTACAATAAGTAGAAATTACAAACTAAATTTCATCAGTCGCCACTGAGCACACTGTACCTATATTAGCACACTAAATAGCCAACAGCACATATTTTACAAACCATTTACAAATTAAATAGATCCCATTTTTCAAAGCCGCCACTGAGTGCTATTCACATTTTAGTATTTGAACATATTAAATAAAAATATATAGCATTTAAATACAAATGTTACTTTCTCAATGAAAGGCAGTATATTTATAATATATTAACATATTTATCGTAAAACAAATAAAAACAATTTGTATCATTAAAACTATATCAAAAAACTTTTTTCCAAGGTAAACATCAATATAGGTACATATAATTACATCAGTTATAGGGTTTTTCTATACCAAAAGACACAAATCGATATCCACTCAAAAAGTTCAGCTGACGTACGTTACCTGTAACAAAGGATTATCACAATAATTTTTTTTTTTCGCTGTTTCACTTCACTTACTAGAGAAACTAATTGTTCGGGTTTGTCGGTTAATAACCCTGTTTTCTTGATGTTTCGTAACTTTTTTGAGAGATATTTGTAATGAAGGAGGCGGCAGGAAAAGATTTGACGGTTTTAATTTTTACTTCTAAATTACACTGTTTATCAGTACCTATTATCCATATTTCAAACACTTTACACTAACAACTGCAGAACTGCTTAAACAATTTTCTTTACTAACGACATTGACGACTGACGCCACCACAGGTTAAAATGGCGAATGATAGTGGTGGTACGGAATGTGACGCGCAAGCGCAGACTCAAGTAGATTGCGCCAGCAATGAACCATTATTGGCACTGAAATGGCAATAATGCAATGTATAAAATAATGGCAGAAACTCAGTAAACCATTATTGGTACTAAAATGGCAAAACGTCATTCATAAACTACTGGTTAGACTACACAACTTGTAATGGACCATTAATGCTTAACCAGCAACATCACAAAACCATCAATAACTCTACTGGGCCAACAGAATGCCACACATCATGTGTTTACTGGGTATGGTTTGAAGATGAAAACATAATGTAATAACAATAAAAAACTCTAAGGAAACAAAATCTTTATTAACAAAAATTTGAAAACAACAGCGACTTAATTACTATTTTTTACAATAAATTTTCAAAATAAAATCCATTAACGAACCTCAATGCAATTTCGGGCCCGCAAGGAAAATTCATTTTGTATTCCTGAGTTTATGCACATATACTTTTAGTTGACGTGAAAAATGTACTATTCAGTCAACTAGTACTTGTTGGTTGTTAATTGATTAATTTTTAAAGCGCATTGAAGTTAGTGTACTTCATTTTGAAAATTTATTGTAAAAAATAGTAATTAAGTCGCTGTTGTTTTTAGATTTATATTATTAAATATTTTGTTTCCTTAGAGTATTTTATTATTACATTAGGTTTCCGACTCCGAAATTGATGGAAAAATCCAGTGGTGCACAGCTATGGGCATTCTTATCAGAAAAAAATGTGTAAACGCACACCACTGGATTAGTTTTGAAAAACTAATATAGCCAGTTGATAGCACCCTATGAAAAATATAAACCAACCAAATTTCATTCATACGATTGTTTTAACCAAAAGATATTTAAAAAATTGAACGAAAAATTTTCATCTTTAACACCTTGTACAAAAAAAATTAAGGGTTATACAGCAAAATCCTGAAACACGTCAATATGTTTTTTCATGCTCTATTCACATATTAATTTTTTATCATACAACCTGACTCGCCCTATAATACTTAGTAAAATATATCTTGATTGGTAGTAAGGCTATAGTCTTTATATAAAAAATTTTTAAAAAAGTTTTATAAAGTATGAAATGAATGTATCTATGGTAGACGTAAAACATCAATCGCGAATCTTAGAGTAGGGGTCATATTTATAGAACTATAGGAACATGCAACTACATTATCTTTTAAACATGCTATGTATACAGTGAAATGCGCTAATGAGAGTAATGGCTAATGACTGAGGTGACCGCATGTGTCTTGTACGATTCCTGAACTGTGTTATTGCCAAACTTCACGATTCAAATAAAATACGGGGAATTTAATAGTAAAGCAAATAGTGCCTGAGATGTTGAACTAATCTTGTAAACATTATCTTATTTGGGAGTGGTCTGTTAGGATATTTTTCTTCGTAAAGCCTTGCAGCCATCCTCCAACAAGTAATAAACTCTAGCATATCAACTTTGTCTTGATTGGTGTAAATCTTTTTTCTATTACACTATACCTACCTTACCTTGAATGCTACTGAAACATCACTAAAATAAAACTTTACACACACAGAATAAACCTCACTAAGTAAAAACTGAAACTATTAATATCATACACAAATAGGTACCTATCACAAATCCAATCCACACGTGGCTTTTGTCTTCCAGGAGAACCTAAATAATAAAAATTGGTTCGTATATGGCAATGTCCGGCTCCCGAAAACGCAGTCAGTAAGTAGTAAAGTAGCAGTAAAGGTCAGTGGGGAAAAGGTCCTATAATTGAATTCTGTTGTTTTTATCTTATCCATTTTGTGTTGTGATTTATGCAGCCGACTTTCATTTTCTTTTGCATTACAATTTTCATTATGAAAGTTAATAAATGCGTGCGTATATCAATAAACCTGTTTATGCAATTAAATAAATTTTCCATTTTCACTACCCTTATCTCTCTCTCTCTTGATTGGGATCTCAGGATTGTTAATGAAAAATGAAGATGGAAATGTAAGTGAAAATAAAAAAGTAGACTATATGAATCCACCTTAAGTGAAGCTGAAATGCCTCTTTTTGATTTAGATACATCGCATTAGTTTTATAACATCTAAGCTTTAATTAAAATGGCAACACTGTCGACCGGTTAGACATAAGTGCCCCGAAAGCTTGCCTAGCGGCGCCTGAAATTTCGTTTGAACCGCAAATTTCAAAAATAAAAACTAATAACTTGGCCATTTTACAACTTACAAAAAAAACCGAATTCATATTCCTGACGACTAGTACCTATAGCCATAAAAATATGACTCCCACTTAAAGATTTACCCTGTATTCATGTGGTAACTATGAACAGTTAAAGTAAAAAAAGACTAATTCAGGTTGTAATAAAAACGAGTTATTTTTAAAACTGCTTCCATTTTGGTTTACCATCTCGGCAACAGACACTGATATTTGAAAATAAAAAAGATGTCCATTTCATCTATTACTGTAAAGTCCTCTGTTTTCGGCAAATATTGAACTATTAAACACCTGCAGTGGGTGTAAAATAGCAATTGTGGATTCTTCATTTGCTGTTACCACCACTAATTAACTGAGTCAAAGCCTTTGGCCATGTTGTTTCAGATATAGTACTTTCTTAAACTGATTCGATAATAACTAAGTTTAATGGTGTAATAAACCGTGAAATAAGACACGACAGTGTCAGTTCAACAGCAATTAAAAACATTTCAACGTTTCTTAAAAGTACTTTTATATTGTCACATCAGATGTTTACGTTATATATTGGGTGGTCCAAAAAAAACCGGAATTTTCATTTTATCTTATAACTTCTTTATTTTTTCATCGATTTTCAATTTTTTGGACTCGTTTGACAGCTAAAGCTTCCAGCTAAATGATGCTCTATCAGAAACTGATATAATGATCATAAATGTCAAGGCTGACGTATTTAAACTTGAGCAATATTTAATAACTGCTGAAATTTTGTTGAAGTGCCGTATTTACAAACGGTTTGTTTTATCATCATGACTGGTCTTCTGGCAATATTTTGTTGGGCAGTTTTTAAAAATCGGTCAAGGAACTACGGAGCTGTACCAAAAAATGTATAGACGTGTTGAAAACGTCTCGGCAGCCATAGTAATATTCGGAATTTTTATTTTCCTTCATAACTTTTTTGTTCCTTTACCGATTTTAATTTTTTTCGGGTCATTTAAAACCCAAAGCGTTCCACTACAATCATAAATGTGAGAAATTGACATGAATTATAAATCCAATATGGCGGTAGTGGTCAAATTTACCTAATATTCTAAGTTGTTCCGAGTCAAATACCTCAAATTAGTGATTTCCATACTCATGCAAATTAGTCGGTCTTGGTAACTGCAATGAAATTTTAGGACGGAGCTAGGTGTCACACAAGTAACTATACACTTGAATTTTTAAGAGAACATGCAGCAAATTTTATTGAACCAGAACACTGGCCTCCTAATAGTCCAGATCTTAATCCCTTTGACTATTACTTTTACATTTACAAGAACGGATGTATAAGAATGGTCGTCATTTCAATAATTTAGGCGAATTGCGACAAAGAATTTTAGACTGTTGGGAAGAAACTGACTAGCACATTATTAAAAAAGCAATAGATGGTTGGCACAGGCATGTTCAGCTCGTTGTGAACGCTAATGGAGGTCATATTCCATTATTTAAGCATTAATTTTGACAATAAGTCATTGTTATTTATTTAGTTAAATGATTCGTAATTAAATTATGTTTCTGGTTCAGCCCGTCATTTAATTAGATTTCCTATATTATTCATATCTTTGTAAGTTCTTAACCGATTTTCGTGATCTATGCGTTCCAATGTTCTTAGAAGACAAGGCTTCAAGATAAAAGAAAGCCATTTAATTCGCCATTTAAAAAAAATTCTAGTGGCTTCTAAATATCAGGTAAATTTAACCACTTCCACAATATTGGATTTATGATTCATGTCAAATTCTGAAATTTAATATTGTAGTGGAAGGATTTGGGTTTTAAATGACCCAAGAAAAATTAAAGTCGGCAAAGAATCAAAAAAGTTATGAAGGATAATAAAAATTTCGGTTCTTACCATTGCTGCCGAGACGATTATAACACGCTTCTACATTCTTTGGTACAGCTCCGTAGTTCCTTGACCGATTTTTAAAAACTACTCACCAAAATATTGGCAGAAGACCAGTCATCATGATAAAACAAACCGTTTGTAAATGCGGCATTTCAACAAAATTCCAGCAGTTATTAAAAATTGCTCAAGTTTAAATACGTCTACATGACACTTATAATGATAATATCAGGTTTTGATAGAGAATCAAATAGCTGGAAAATTTAACCGTCAAACGAATCCAAAAAGTTGAAAATCGGTGAAAAAATAAAGAAGTTTAAGGTAAAATGAAAATTCCGGTTTTTTTTGGACCACCCGATATAATCTGATAAAACATGTTGCAATCAATACACTCAACATAACAATTTTGTTGAATTTTAGTATAATGTATAGTAATGGAATATTAACTAAAAATTACCTCCAATTCTAATCTTTGATTATGCACCTTTTTAATAAACATATTTTCCGTTACTTCCTTATTTAGCCACATAGTTTTAACTATGTCAGTCAGTAAGTATACCAATTTGCCTTGTCACTACAAATTTTACATGCTTAATTAAAGGTTTGAGATAAACATCATTATCACTTGATACACTTGATAATTTTCTAAACAATAATCTACATTGTGTATTTTTATTATCCTATCAAGGTGTGCAATAAAAATACTATATCTGTTATACAAATATATTTAAAAAAATACATGCCAGCAAACAACGTAATATGACAAATTTAAATAAAATTACTCATAAATTTAATAATACATATTGCGACAATAATACTTATTGCTTAAATTGATAAATTAAAATAAAATTTAAATAAACCAATATAACAAATATAACAAAATATTTTAATAAGAAAAATAACCACACCAATATTATTTTATTATGTGCGAGCATATACATTTTTTTGAGTATTACATTACAAGGTATAAACATGTATATCAATATATGAAATAAAATATTTCGATGTTCATCTACGGAATGCATTTCTTTTAAGAACACTAAATTTAAAAAATATAAAAAAATAAATTAAAACACTGTAAATTAGCACCTAAATACCCAACTCCAGCAAAATTTTTTGTGTATTATTTTATTATTATAGTTAGAAAAGAGAGTACATGCCATGTTAATATATTTCAATGTGTATGAAGGTCAAAGTTTTTTTCAGTAAAAACTACCCATGAGCTGGATGTGGATATTATGGAGATGTGAGGGCAGGAAATCTCAAAATTTCAAATTACATATTTCGCAAACGTTACAAAAATCTCACTGGAAGCCTTATGTTTAAACACAGGAAATCTTTATATGTATTTTTTTTTTTTGGAAATTAATGCTTTCTACAGGATATTCTTTCATTTTCGCGGAGTATTCATATCTACAGAATCCTGGAATATTTCTGCTTGTCTTATACAGGTAGACCAATAAGCAGTACAGTTTAAAATATTTTAGATCACTTGATCCAAATAATGGCATTTGTAAGTTATATTAAAAAAATAAATAAATATGTCAATATATAAATAATATAAAAATTGTCGTTTATAATTTTCATAAAATTCTTTGTTTTTTGTAGTTATCTTGTATAATACATCGAAAAATTTTGCAGAGCCCTTAGCAATAAGTAGTTAGCTAACAATTTGATAAATAATTACGTAACTAAAACAATTATTCAGCTAAGTATACTGATTTCATAATTAATTACATATAGATCATTCAGGGCTACCATTGGACTTGTATTATTTTATGCAAACACTACGAGTTTTGCACAGCAAAACCTAATACGTGTTTCTTTTAGCCCCCTTATAATACTAATGATTAACACAGATAAAATATTAGAAAATCTATACTAACAATTCTAAATTTTCTCACTAATTCATAAGATACATCTTGGTGTAACCAAGTTTCAAATTATGTTTCATGTTCACAGAATTTATTTAAAAAATTAAATTTATGTAGATTAGTTAGTTACCATGACAATTAAGTGGATATTAAGTACATAAGAAAATAAATCACTTTACACATACTGTTAGATTCTTTCTATTCCACTATAATTAACCCTTTGAGTACGATAAAAAAGTGGCACAGAACACTAACAGTAAAAATACTATTTAATGCTTTTTACCAACTAATGCATCTTGTGCCAGGAAAGTTACTATTTAATTGCATTGGTATAAATAGAGTTTTGTCATTTTGAAAATGAGAATACATGTACATTTAATTGATAAAAGTAGCAATTTGTTTTGTCAATCTCATATTCGTCAAGTCAAATTCGATTTTGCAAATGCCTCAGATAAAGGATTTACACGCTTGGTAAATCATTTATTACTCAAAGTGAGATGATTTCTTAAGGAGGTAAGCAGATTTTTTCTGATACAATAACATCATGTCCTTATTGCAATACCATATTAACAATTTCAGCTCAAAGGGTTAAATAATACTTGATTTTACAACTTAATAATAATACCTGTATGAATATTCATTGAATTCACATTTTAATTTTAATGTAATACTTTTAATTCAAAATTGAGAAGAAGATCCCTCAAACAATGGAAACATCTTGGTTTTCTAAAAATCCTCTCAATTTTAGAAAATTTGCTAAAAATCATTTTAAATATACAATGAACTCTGCAAAATGGTAATTAATCCAATCTTAAATTTGGAACAATTCACCTAATTAGGTATTTACATTTACAATTAGTTTAATCACAATATTCAACAAATAAAATTACAAAATTTTCAATGTCAATGTTTTGCTCCAAATTAAATTTCAAATTTAAGTGAAATATTAAAATTATAATGCTTTTATTTCACAATGTGTTGGCTACACAGTACTACTTATTCAAGACTATAAAACCTACACTACAATTTAAATTATTCTAAATATTCAGTCGTGTTGTCAGACCTGTGGCACACGATTATCAATGTTATGTGCATCTGCAGTAGTGTGCTTATTCATATTGGGATCCAATTCTATGTTTTCACCATTTTTTGCGGTGGAGTTATTACACAAATCACTGAAATTAAGCTCAGGTGGGGTTGATGGGGAGTCAACAATAGTTAACCTTAGGGAAGGGTCGTCCAATCTAATTTTGGTGTCTTCATCGGTACTATCAATAGAGGATGATCTTTCTGTGGATAAACGACAGCTACCACTTCCGCCTAGTCCTCTTTTCTTATAAGATTCCAGCCTCATGACCTTAAAAAATAATCTCAATATATTGCAGATACTTTCTCTTATTTACTGTCATTAAATTTCTATGTAGGTACTTAAAAAAACGTGCTATGCAAAAATTTTAAAGAAAACATTTCTAAACTACGCCCAAGCTTATATGTGTAACATCGATAAAATATTTATAAAAGCGCTGTTTTTTTTCATGTATAAAATGAAGTAAAAAGTTAATTAAAACTGACTAGAAAATATAGTCCACTTTTTATACGAACTATAAAAACAAAAATGTATATAATTAGTTTAGCATGGATATACCTGGTGAGGCAGTGAGCATGCTTGTCTTGATATTGATGCAAAGTCGTAATATTGCTGGCAGCGACAATAGTTCGCTTCCACAGCATCAAACACTGCCAGTGTGGTTAAAATTGTTACATGGGTATGGACAACGATGTTACTTTCACAATGTTTCAAACCACACGAATGTGACAAACCATACGAATGTGACAAATTTTAATTACATACAATCTTTAAACCAATGATGTGGAAGCGTTATTATCTATGGGTAGCGTCCAGCAATATATTATGGTGTTGCGCCTCTTTATAATTCTTTTATTTAACGTTCTAAGCTAATGATTGATTTAATCACTAGTTTTTGTTTCAAATATATAAATCAAACAATAAATAAAACTGAGGGAATCTCTTTGCATTCTGCTGCTAAAATATACAAAACAATTTGCCGACCTATGTTAGAATTTGGACACACCCTGTATTTATATTGTCGCAAGAATGTTATATAAAGTGCATTAAATGTGCCGAAACCACAGTGCTGAGAACGATCACGAAAATGAGACATCCAAGTAATCCTCTTCACAAACCTTCAAATGCCTCTACAACAAGGTCAAAATCAAACCGATTGAGGAGAGATTAAATATGCTGTCACTATAGATTTGCCCAGCGTCCCCAGAACTTTGAAATCCTGAATCCTCTCATGAGAACTCGTACACTCCAGAGACCTACCTAGGTACCGATACCCCAAGAGAACTTTGTATGAAAGTCTACTTTCGTTACAAGAACAAGAAACTAATAATGATGCAATTTAAGCTTTTCTTTTTTTTTTCTTTTTTTTTGTAAAAATATAAATTCTCATTTACCTTTAGACTTAATAGTTTAAAAATTTTATATCTAAAATAAAATAAAATTACAGGCTGAAGGACTTCGGTCGATGGCCTTTTGGTTATATACAGGCTGTCTTCTAAAAAACGGCCAAAGCCATAACTCAGTGAAAATTTAATTATTATTTTTTTTATTTGGGGAATATACATTGGCCCACGAAACGCTCTTTTCAGCATATAAAATATGGAGGTACTACTTCCGGTTTTACCGGAAGTGACTTCATTGTCATTTTTTTAAATAGCACCCTATACATTTTTTTCGAAATCTTTACTAAGCGTAAAATTTCCTTTCCGATGATGTGTCACAAGTCAATATTTTCCCACCAATAACCTCCTAACAACTTTAATTCTTCCCGAGGTAAGGCAAGTTGCTATTAAATTATCAGTTGTGCCATGGAAAGAGATTTTATTTTTATAACATCATAAAACAAAACAAAGTGCAAAAAAACTGTGAAACTAATGTTAAATGTCGATTTGTTGACATTTGTATTTGTTTTTGTTCTTCACGGCACAATTGATAATTTAATAGCAATTTATCTTACCTCGAGAAGAATTAAGTTGTTAGGAGGTTATTGGTGGGAAAATATTGAAATATTGACTTGTGACACATCATCGGAAAGGAAATTTTATGCTTAGTAGAGATTTCGAAAAAAATGTATAGGGTGCTATTTAAAAAAATGACAATGAAGCTACTTCCTGTAAAACCGGAAGTAGTACCTCCATATTTTATATGCTGAAAAGAGCGTCTCATGGGCCAATATATATTCCCCAAATAAAAAGAATAATAATTAAATTTTCACTGAGTTATAGCTTTGGCCGTTTTTTAGAAGACAGCCTGTATATATATATATTATAAATATGTAAAATATGTCACATGTTATATTAGATAGTGTATCTTGTAGCTATATTAATTTGTAAATGTATATATGATCAATAAATATCTTTTAGTATTATTATTATTAAAACTGTCTGATTTTGCTCTTCACAAAAAATTATGTCCAATTTTAATTGAAAACCTTAAAAATTATCGCAAGATAAAATTTCATAGTGCCCACCACAAATTAAGTATATAGGCGACCGGAGGTGCTGTTAAAGCAACAGAAAGCAATACTGTATTGCCAGACCAATGGAATCAAGGCTCTGTAAGGAATATACTTGTTGGCCCCAACATATTAAATGTTATTAGCTAAACCACAGTGCTCTATAATATGGGTCTATAGAATCAAGCAAATATATTACAGTACTGTAATTTGCAATTGGTTGCCACGATAAGTATACACTATTAATTTTTCGGAACTGAAATCATACACTATAAAATGCTGTTAAAAATAACAGAGATCACTTTATAAATGTTTTTTTAAGGTTTACCAGCCTAGGTTATTAGGTTTATATATTTGTTCAAATCTGACATCATAAATTAGTGGCTATTATAATACATAGAATAATGTGTAAAAGTTATTTTTCATTGTCAAAGTTTAAACTAAAACGAATTTTAAAAATTTTAGTTTTGTTGTATTCATATAAAAATTATGTAGGTATTTAAAAAAGTTTACGCGAATATACCAAGTATCCCAGTTGAAATAATAATGTCGAGGTAATTTTTGGTTAAACCGGAAGAATCTCAAAGTTGAATATTTATGCAATAAATGGCATTTACAAATATTTTACGGAATACCAGCAAAAAAACTTTTTGTAATAACATGTCTATTTATAATCTTTTCTATAATTAAGTAAATAGATATAAGATTTGTTTGCTTAACCTGTAGACACAAAAAACACCTGATATGATGGTATTTTGATGGGGCTCTTTAACAGACAAGTCAACGCATGCTAACTCAAGGTTTTACGGCAATCAAGAATAAAACGCCCTAGGAAAATTTGAAACACTGACTCACAAGGATTTCTTGGTTGCAATTTATCACGGTTGCTACAAGTTAAAATGACTACTACTGATTGTTTCGATATCTGATGTACAAAACAAACTTTCAGTGAAATGTATTATTTCCTTATTGACAACAATATAGCAAATGTTACATCTTAGAAGCGATAGTAGTATTATAGTATTTTTTGCTGCCGCAATCAAGTAACGTTTCTCTTGTTTCTACTCTTTCTGCATAAACTAGTGCTAAATAATCCTCTTTTAATTCAACGTTCTACCAGAGCTATTATTAAACGAACCAATAAATGTATCGAAACCGACGGTTTTATCTTTGAAAATATTCTTAAAGATTATTTTTATACTTTTAATGTTTAGATTTATTTATTTATTGTCAAAATAAAAATTCTTCAGACGTTCAGAACGAATTATTTTACAAACGGTTTGAAATCGGAAACAAACATCAGTGAAACAACACATTTTTATTTTATTAGCGTTTTTCTGAATTATAAATGTAATATATTAATTATTGTTAATATAATTATTTTGACAGCTAAAAGTCAACAATTGTCAGAATGCCAAGCCACCTCGGAAGTGTGAAAACAAATATTTCTCATGTTTATCCTTGAATATATCTCGACCGATTTTGATCTAAACTCAAGGGAGTTATACATTTTTGAAATTAGCTCAAAGGGTACTACAAACCTGTCAAGAAATATACAGGGTATTCCATTTTAAAATATCAACTTTTTTTACACCACCCTGTATGTATTGGCGCTAGGTAATTTTGAATATTATATTTGAAAAATTCGGAAAATGTCTGATAAGGCTACATTTTAAAATTTTAAAATATCTTCACAAATAAGGAAATAAACGGGGAGGCAAAATTAGAGTTGATACCCTGTACATACCAAAGCTCAATTTAATATCTTAAATTGTTTTCTAGTTATTTAAAAAACGTATTTTAATTTTTTCTTGACACCCTGTATCTCGAAATGGAAGCATTTTCGGGCCATCATGTATAGGAACTTTTTTCTTATTTTGACCTCTAGACTACGCCCTTAAAATTGTTCCCTTTCCTTCCGAAACCCCCTGTACATTTACAATTAGATAAATAAATATTAATTAATTATTACCATTCAAAAAAATATATAAAATCACCAAAAGACTCAGCAATAGATAAATATATATGTATCTATTTAAAATTTGATAAATATCTTGTTTTAAATGGATTAGACACATTTAAATATGTTCGAACATTTTTAACCGTACGTGTCCACTATAATTCCACCAATTTATTTCGGCAGTTAAATATATCCTAATATTTATAAACTGAAAACATCGCTGGTCATTGATAAAAAAATAAAATTAAGTATTAACTTTAAAATTACTGCTACGAAAAACAACATTAATATAGCCATGCTACATTGACGAAAATGCATATTGTAAATTTGATCGGTCAAAAATATTTTGGTCAATTGACCCCTATTTATGACTGACTTTCAATATATCTTATATTAAATTAATGGTTCCTGAATCCAAAAATGTAAAAATATATAGGGTGTTCCATTTAAAAAGTCAAAGTCAGTGTCATTTCCGGTGAAACCGGAAGCAATAGAAAATGATAAATCGGCCGAAATAATGCATGTTTAGCCGTTATACGGCTTGCCCAAATTTGAAGTTCATATCTTGTAAAATCAAAAAAAAATAGGGGTGAGCGTCATTTCGTGGTCACCCGGTATAGTTTGACATGATAAGTAGTCTCCAGTGTAAAACTTAGGTACTACTCGAAGGATTCTATTCAACTGGATTGAGCCAGTTGACTTAAACTAGCCTGAAAAATTGTATTCAATTTGATATTTGAGTGGATCAAATTTCAATTTAATAGTTTATCTAGTTTTTGAAAAAATGTTTCATCATTCATAACATAATTTACAATTTTTTTCTTATTTTGGCTTAAAAAATCGCCAGTTTTTATTTGTTAGTGATCTTAAAAAACCTCTTATACCAGGGTGTCCATTAAAGAATAGGCCAAACTGTAATAGTAGATTCCTTGAGCAAAAATAAATCATTTTAGCTGAACCTTAGTACCATTTTGCTTCCTTAAAAAGTTATGGACCATTAAAAGCAATTTTTTATTTAAATTTTTTGTTATATCTCTATTACTATTAACGCAATTTTATCCAAATTTGGTAAATAGTGATTTTTTGGGCCGCTGAGAAAAGTCTTGTTAACAATTGTGGCTAATAACGTAGAGGGCGCTGCGAACATCTAATTTTTTTCCTTTGTTTTCGTCATTAATTTTTTGAGAATCAACTTTTTTAAAAAGTAATACTTGTTTTTAATGTAGCATCAAATTCTACATAAAAGAGGAATACTTATTTATGTCGATAAAATGCACCGTTTTCGAGAAAAATGCATTTAAACTTCCTGTACAGTACAACAATGAGGAGAATTATGTAAAATTTAAATTATTACAAGTTCTAATCTAGCAAGCAAAGAGTGAACACAGTCTTTTCAGTCTAGAAATCAAGAGCTTTTACTAGTGATCAAAAGTAAAAATTAAAACATGAGTGATACATCAGATGGTGCAATGGATACAGATGATGAATTTGCAGAATGGAAGTCACAAAGAAAAACTAGAGGGGATAAAAGGAAAAGAAAACAAGGAAATTTGGAACAATTAACTCGAGAACAAATTAAAAATATAATTGGGATAGAGGATACCACCAAAAAACCCAAACCTGATAGGAACACACCACAAAAAGCATCAACATCAAATATCAATACTGAAGATAAAAACACACATTCCACAAACAACAAAAACACCACAAAGAATCAAACAATTCCCCCAAAGAATAATACAAACAAAAACATTCCACCACACCAGGTGACCCAACAAAACACAAAAATTTTTCTGCTAAAATGAATGAAATAATAAATCAAAATTATAAACATCTTTTCTACATAACTGCTGCTGAAAGTTTATCAAGAACAACAATATCAGACATATGGGAAACAGAAATACCTAAATCAGAAGATGTAATCTTTAAGACCAAAAAAGGCTTTCTTTTAAAAAGCAATCAAGAAAAAAACAAAATAAATGAAATATTACTGAAACTTACACAAAACAAAATAATAATAAATTTTCAAGAAACCACTTCTTCAAATAGAACACAAAACTACACAATAAATACTAACTCCTACTCAGCAGTAATAGGATCCGTGAAACATGAAATACCAGAAAATGAAATAAGTGAATACCTAAACAAAATAAATATTAACCACCGATATTGTCGACGGATAGTCGCCAAAGCCACCAACTCCCCAACACTCCTCATAAGAGTAATAACTGGCTGCTTTAACTCATTCGAACGATTGCTAAATGAAGGCATATTTTTCAAACATAGACATTATCCTGTCTATCCTGTCTATGCCCCAAAAGGCCTACTAAGCCAATCGAAGGTATACCCAACACCCAAATCAAATCACTAAATAAAAGAACACATGAAATGGACAGTAAAATTACAAGAAACTCAAAAATACACTCTCCGATTACTATCCATGATTCTATAATCAATAGCTATATAACCAAACTTAATAAAGAAAAGCACACCAACAGAGAGGAACTTATTAATAAATTGAGAAAAAGATTTGTTAGCCAATATAACATAGATACAGTTGCCACCTTCTCCGGAAGCCGACTCTATATACTGATGTTTGACCTAGACCAACCACTAACAGTATCCCCTACAGAACCCATACATGGAAACAATAATGCTCAAATTCACATCGACAATTAATATACTGTACGCAAATGTCAACAGCTACACACCAAAAAGACACTTAATAAATAACATCATCAATAAAAATAATATTAATTGTGCACTTTTTGTTGAAACCAAAACCAAAAAAGAACATAGCACACAATATCAAAACTGGAATACTATAAGACAGGATAGTAATATTGTTAACAGCAATGTGAGGCAGCTTGGCACAAGTCAATCCTAACCTAAAAATGACCAAAGCTAACTCGCCCAGAATAAATAACCCATTAAATATGGCTACACATTTTACAACTCCATTTTTAGATGAGACGCTCCATATATTCCTCATATATATATACACCCGACATCCATAATCGAGGAAACCATCTTTATAAAAGCTGCAAATTATAAATATGCCATGATAATAGGTGATTTCAATGTAAACAGAGCCAAAAATGTCCAACTGAAACGCTTTCTAGAAAACATCACCTTCAAAAAGGCAAGCACACCACCAACATTTTTAATGGAAAATAATGCAGATTCAACACTAGATCTAGTACTGTATACAAATAACCTCTCCAACAATATCAAGGAAATTGAAACACATCCTGACATCGGATCAGATCACCTGGCTATACAAATAACACTAGACCAGTGGCGTAACCAGGGGGGGGGGGGTGAGGGGGCCCCTCAGCAAACGGGAAGAAATTTTTGGGTAAGATTTAACCGCGCATTATTTTAAATATCTTGAGCATTAGATCGATTAACTTGCACATTGAAATTTTGCATATTGTGCACTAAGTAAATATTTCAGTTTGCAATACAAACTATAAATCAGCAATATTTTATATTTCGTTTTAAATACTATAAGAAAGTTTTAAGTACCTACGTTGGGTCTTAGACCTAGCTTCTTTAACTAAATGCTTTTTTAATTTTAAATAATGCTCATTTAAATTATCCTTGAAATGTTTTAAATTTAAACTATAGAAAGACAACGAAAAAATTACTTTTAATAAATATTGCCCAGCAATGCTGGGCAATATTTTGTATTATTTATTATTTGATATACTTATATTTTTTAATACATTATATTGGCTAAGTAGAGTGTTATATATTTATTGTAATAATAAATAATTTCTCCTATTCAAAATTTAAAAAGCATTAGACGTTTATTAATATCAATGTAGAGTTTAATAGAAATTTTGGGGTATTTGTAAAACACAATGACCTTGAAAATCCTGAAAAATTTATCAACTACAATCAAAGTAACATGGAAAAGGTGAATGACATTATGAGGGCCTATATTCTGGAAATACAACCACAGCTTGATAAAGAAACGATAACAAGGTTTCATGAAAAACTGACACAAACCATAATAGAACAGTCCCCAACACGAACGAAAAAATACTACCAGCACGAATTACCACCTTTTATTATTCGACTAATAAAAAATTAGAGAAAAATGTACCGAGACTATAAATCAAACCCAAATCCAGATTATAAAACATAAATCAATAACTACAATAAGAATATCCACAGGCTTATTCAACAATATAAAGAAAGCAAATGGCTAAACATATGTAGTGAAATAAATAGGGAGCAAGGCAGAAATTACTGGCAACAAATCCGAAAACTTACCAAATATAAACCGACAAGTATTATACCAACAATAGAAGAAAATGACAGGTCTTACCACACAAATTCGGAAAAAGCTGAACTTTTTGCTGAATATTTCAAGAAAACATACACCGAAGGGTAAGATATACTATACAATGAAGCCAACTATGAAGATATTAGAATGTGGTATGGTAATTACTTTAATCACGTCCCACAAATGGAAAACCATACAATAGAAGAAAAATATTTTAATATAATAAATAGGGGAAAAAACACAGCACCAGGAAATGATTGCATAACAAAACAGATTGTGAGAAAACTTCATTATGACATCCATTTATTCATAAAAAAAATCTATGAATATTGCCTCAACAATCAATACTTTCGTTTAGAATGGAAACATGGTATTATTATAACAATACCAAAGCCGAACACCAATCACAGCAAGATCGAAAACTACCGACCCATAACTTTACTTCCAGTCTTAGCTAAAAATTTCGAAAAAATAATTCACAAACGTCTGTTAGAATCCGTAGGACAATATATACCAAAATACCAATTTGGTTTTAAAGAAAAAACCTCAACAACTCATCCAACATCCAAACCTCAAAAAAGTGCTGCCGTATTCCTCGATATAAGTAAAGCGTTTGACAGTGTCTGGCATGCTGGACTGTTATATAAACTGATGTCTAAACTGTCCCACTTACCTAATCTATTTACTTAGAGATTACCTAACGCAACGCATGCTACAAATAAGAATAAACCTAAATCTCTCTCAAACTTTTACACTACAACAAGGAGTCCCCCAGGGATCCCCCTTGTCACCCTTGTTATATAATATCTACTGTCACGATATCTTGTCTGAATTAGAAAACACAAATGAATTCAATCCCAGTCTGTACATTCTCCAATACGCAGACGACACAGCATTAGTAAGCCACAATCATAATTTGGCTAAAACCATAGAGGAATTACAAAAACTTTTAGATGCAGTCATAGAATGGTGCAACAAATGGCGTACAAGAATAAATCTCTCAAAATCACAGTATATTATCTTTAATCACAAGGCCAACATATACTCACCAACTATCAGAATAAACCACCGCCCGCACACTGAGAAGCCAAACATCAGCTAAATATCTCGGAGTTAATCTAGACCAGAAACTTAATTTTAACAGTCACACAAAACTAATTAAAAAAAAGTGTATTTCAAGAGGCAGGCACTTTAGGAGCCTTACGTTTAAAAATAAGGGAATCAACAGAAAAACAGCTGCACACATTTACAAAACTATTTGCAGACCAATACTGGAATATAGCCACCCCCTATACCTGAACGTAAGGTCACCAGCACTGCAAAATTTAAAAGTAGCAGAAACCTCCACCATCAGATCTATAACCAAAATCCGACACCCCAGAAATCCCCTGCATAACCCCTCTAATGAACTTTTGTACGAAATTGTAAATATTGAACCTATTCTCCAAAGAATTACTAAACTGTCCTCAAAATTCTCCCGCTCGGACCACAATATAGAAATACTCCAACCACTTTGCAACAGAAGAAACGAAGAACATCGCAGCCACAGAAAATACCCCGAACATACAATTTGGGAATGCGTCAACTCCCTAAGAGAAGAAATGTAAAAACAAGAACTACTATAATTTTTTTTTTTTTTTTTAGAACATAGTACTTTGTTATTGCCTAGTTACCTCTATGGAATGTACTAAATACTTTGTAATACTGGCTGAAGGACCTCGGTCGATAGCCATTTGGTTCGTCCAATAAAATTCTTGTATTATTATTATTATTAAATTATTAATCCTAGGTACATGGCTAAAACTGACAGTAAGATAATTCAAGTACAATAGATAAAATGCAGTTTTTAAGGGTCCGTCACACATGCATATGAGCTATAGAGACGCGCAATCAGAATAATTGGGAAACAATGCACCAACTCAAGTAATAAATTGCACACGCAAATTATAAAGTTTGGGGAAGAATCGAAGTGTCTATTGGGCGTAATCCAACAATAGGTTTTACTTATAATTGCAAAGTGGCACCAGTTATCAATTATACCGATTCAACACTGAAGAATAACCATTAAAATACTGTTTTTTTTTCTTTTTTTTTTTTCTCTGAATTATTAGTTCATTTTATACTTATACCACTCTTATGTTATATAGTTTACATATAGTTTTCTTGTAAATTATGGCAGAAGGACTTCGGTCAATAGCCAATTGGTTTTTCCAATAAAAACATTATTATTATTATTATTATTATTATTATTATTATTATTATCAATTATACAACTCTCGTTGGCAAAGGTACAATATTGGGATAAAAAAAAACCGCTTGAACAATTTTTAGTTTTTTCTTTCACAGTTTTATTTATATAGAAATGCGCTACAAAAAGATTTTTTTATTTAAATGCATACCAAGCCGTTATATTATTGATTACTTTTCGACTTTCGTTAATTAGAGTGATTTCTGAAGGATTTTCCGGAGAATTTTCTACTTTTTAAATAAGAAAATTAAGAAAACGGCCTCGAAAACGGCTTTGCTGCATAATGTGAAATTATGTTTTCTTCAATTATATGTAACATTTTTTATCATAAAATAAATATTTAAATTACAACAGCGAAGCGTCTAATACGGTGTTAATAACACTTATTTCGCAGCGAAGCGGATCCTTAATAGGGTAAGGATAAGTAATACCTATTGTTGGGGAACGCCCACTGGACATTTCGATTCTTCTGCAAATTTTATAATTTGCGTGTGTAATTTATTACTTGAGTTGGTGCATTGTTTTTCAATTATTCCGGTTACGTGTCATTATAGTTCGTATGCATGCGTGACGGACCCTTAAGAAGATTTTATTAATTTAACAAATTAAACAATTTAAAAAAATTTAAATATAAAATTGCTAACTTTTTAAGGAAGCAAAATGGTACTATAAGGTATGTTCAGCTAAAATGATTTATTTTTACTCAAGGAACCTACTGTTATAGTTTGGCCCATTTTTAAATGGACAATTTAGATTTTACGTAATTCTGTTCATTGTGCTACAGGAAGTTTAAATGCATTTTGTTTACGTCTATTATTTCACAATTTTATAAAAGATGTTCACCACGCGTTAGGTGTATAATTTTCTTGCAACTACAAATGTTTATATTTACCATTTACCAGAATCACAGCAACGCAACCTGCCGTCTATGTTGATTTGCACTCCAAGCGTAACCATAAACCAAAGTAGTTTTTACAAAATTTAATATTTTTTTAACATTTCAATGGCAGGATTAAATAAAACTCTATACAGCACATGTGAAAAAACGAATTCGCTCACTTGTATGCAAAAGAGACACGCTTGAGCAAAACTCTTACCATCTTCACTTGTACCGTAATATACTATTTTCAGCAGCTATCATGACCAAGTCAATTGACGGTCAATAATGTCAATTGTTCGTCAGGTCAAATATAATTTTTTGGTCCATGATCAATAATTAAATTCGAATTTGGCGCCAAAAAGTGACATTTTATACTTCTGAACTTTTAGACAGAATTCAATCTTAAAAAAAAAGGTGGTGTCTATTAAGGATGTTCAAGGGTTTCGCAAAAATGCAGAGAAGTCGCTGAAAGTTGAATATGTTATTTTTGATATAGAAATGAACCGGTCCCTGTTTTTTTATTACCTCTTTGTACGTAGTTTTCGAGAAAATCGAAAATGAAATCTATGATTTTAACATGGAGTCTTATGGAGATTGCATGTTCGGAGACCTTCTCAGAGTAAATATAGAGGAGAAAATGCAGAGAAAATGGAAAAAACTATGCAACATATAGAAGAAACTTCAAGGAAGATTTTGTCTATGAAAAAGGGGACGGTTGCAATGCAGTCTGATTATTAAACAGCATTTTTTACGGAAATGCCGTGCCTCAGCAGACGCTTATGAAATGTAACGGCGGCAATGTCGCATTGAGAGAAAAAGAGCGCGTTATATCTTTCCTAATTCAAAATAATTTATAACGGCAAACAATTTATTGAAACTTTTTCATTAAAACAATTTACTTTTTTTATCAAATAGAACATCAAATCATGTTTATGTAAAATATCAAAATATATTTCATGCAAGCATGTCAGAAAACAAGAACAAATATAGACTTTTATACATAACAATTATAAATGCAAAATATTCTTATCGGAGAATAGAACTGCTAGGAATATTCGAAGAGAAGCTGAAATGAAGTTCTTGAATATATTATGGCAAACTTTTCAGGTACCTACTCTAGAATGCTTTTTAATATTTCCTTGATTTTAATGACTTGTGGTTTTCCATCACATTCACCACGCAACAGTTTGATTGCTTGCTCTTCTCCCTGGGTTCTGTATGTTCCGACCAAAGTACCGTGGGTGATTTTTTATAGATTAGTCACTTTGTCACAACACCAGCAGAAAGAAAACGCGAGGCACAGGAGAAATGTGCGGTGTTGCCACCTCTAACGCCTTCTCCCACCCCCGGGATCTCCCCCGTCCCTCTACTCCCCTCTGCCCCGTCGATGAAACCCTTGAACATCCTTAAATATATAATTTAACTTTGTGGTTTTGAAAAGATTATTTGGTGTTTATATGATTATACCGTGTTCTCATATTTGCACACTACATAGGAAAGCAGCAATTGTTTACACTCGTACATTCGAATGAGGGAGAGAGCATGGGCACATGTCTGCATCTGTAACCTGTGGCCGTCATCCGTCGTGAATCGGTTCGGCAGATGATGGTTGCAGTTGCATCTTATGAGCTTGATCGAACACTTCCCTATGTAGTGTTTTGAAATGAGAACATGGTATAAAAATGTCAAAAAGAGATTCAATGATTTGGTCGATTTGGAACTTTTCTACAAGTACTACCTATTGATTAAAATATTCGTACCGGAAAGACCAATCATATGTGACCATAATTAAAAAAATATAATTTGACTTGTTGACCTACGACCGTCAATAACAGCTGTCAATTGACAAAAAATAAATTACTGGTCATTTTATCATCACTAAGAAATAATACTATTTACTCTATCATACAAACTAAGTCCTTAAGCATATCATTAAAACAAATCATCTACTCTGAATTTCTACTGCAACTCAGACAAAAGGTAAAATGGTTCTTTTTTCAAAAAGCAAATTTGTGAAATGCAAAATAAAATAATTAATCATGCAAAAAATTGAATAGACTACTTAAACTATTAATACTTTAAGCAAGCGACACCATATGTTAATAATAATAAAACATATTCTTTTATTATGTACTAAAAACATAATTCGATAAGAATGTCCTAAAGAGGATAATTTTTTTTATGGCATGGAATAATTATATTTTTCAAAATAAATTGCTTATCCTCAAATTCATCAAAAAACCAAAAATTCAAATTCGCACCTATACTATATTATAATCTTGTTTTTTATCTCAACAACACAGTATTATGTGAGTTCCAAACATGAAAAACTTATTTATTAAAATAAAATAAAATTTCAGATTTCTAAAAATAATGATTATAAATTAAAAAAATTGTTATTAAGGTATCAAGGGAGTTATAAGGATAATGATGCCCGAGGTCGGCAGTGTACTTTCCGAGGGCCTTCGGCACGAGGAATGTACTTAGACCGAGGGCATTATTATCCTGATAACTCCCGTGGTGCCTTCAACATTTAATGTCCTACTATTCGATTATTTAATTCGAAAATTTTGAAATTGTCACAAAATAGCTGATATGACATTTGTTTGACATTTAATTTATACCGACGTTAATGAAGGTTACTTGTAATTTCTATTGTAGAAATGATTTATTTCCATGGTAATGAGTTCATAATTCCCTTATTTCTCATTTCATAATTCGCTAGGGCTGTATTTCTCATATGTATGTTAAAATACGGCCATTATTGCAAAACAATAGAGTAGTAGGACATTAAACACGTAAAATGCATCACATACATTAAATAACCCACAAATCCAAAGCCAAGGCTGTTTGGGGCGGGTTTACACATTTAATTAGAGACACAAATGTCCATTACCCATCAACATTATCAGTATTGGAGTTGGAGATCAAACCTAGTCCACACGACCAGGCACAATCGGCACAACATGCTCTAGTATAAATTAGCTTGCAAATTACTTTATATCCGAGTTCACTAAATCTAAGCAATTGGCACGATTTTTACAAGGCCCACCCGTAACTGCTGTGGCCAACATGAGAACACTTGATTTGCCAGTAGTCTACGATTCGCACTAGAACTTGATCATTCATGCATACTATGTCTCAACATTTACGAGAGTAGAAACGTGGCGTAGAATGTCATTTTATTTCTTCCATGCAAGAAATATTTAAGAACTTTTGATTACAATTTATCAATTTATCATAGACATAGTATAGAAATATATATAATTATAACGCATTACAGAAATTTTATTATTAATATATTTAATCAATATTAAAAACGGATGAACTATTTTCTAAAATTTGTGCAATTTTGGAGGGATTGATTGTTAAACTGAAAAGCCGATTTGTTTAAAATATTATTTTGAATATAATCTCGTGTGTAGATAGAATAATTTAGATACATAAAAACTATTTATTTTAGCTCAATTTCCCTTTGTGACTAATTTTACGATTTAGGCCCTCCGCACATTAAGCTACTAAAAAGAAACTATAAAACTAATTAGAAACATAAATCACAAACTAGTTACAAAGTATGAATCACACACGACGCTACTGAAAGTTTATAAAATCAAGTCACTTCTCGATTGTTGCGGCTTTGTTACATTGTGTTTAAATAATTATGCTATTACTGTGATTAAAGCTATTGTTATTATCGTGTTAAAAAATGTCTAGTGATAGAGTAGTGCTTCAAGTGATGAAGATATTATCCTTTATTTTAATTATAATACAAGAAGGAGAAACCGGCAGAAGAAAAGGAGGTATTAGATTTACCCCTACATTTCCACTTCTTTTTTTTTTTTTTTTTTTTAATCACTTATTTAACGTCGGCCTATTTCCGCTACGGAGGCCAATCACCGACGCCAGGAGACGAGCAACCCCCAACCTGGAAATTTTGCCGAACCTCTTATCTTACTAAGAGTAGGGATTTTTTACTTGCCTAACATTTAATAGACAAGGGACTTACATCCCCTCCGAAGGATGGTATATCCTCAATACACCTCTCGCCTACAGTTGTATTGCTTCTGCGATATAGCTGATATACAAGCCGCTAGAAGTAGGGAAGCGAGACCGCGTCTTTCCATGGATAGTCCCCATCCATGTACTACACGCGGTAAATGTTGCTTTACTCCTAATATCGCTATGAAGTGAGTGAAGTCAGTCCTCCGCTCGCTGTCCTTCCCACTTCTTCTACTAGTCTGAAATTCAATGATTGTTCTGCCATTTTCGCCGTTTTGCGTAGTTGTTTACAAAAGAAACTAGAAATTAACCGCCAAGCAACTCTGCATGTCGGGTTAAGAATGACTGATTACCGACGCGTTACAAACCGGTTACCAACTAGTAGCGTTGTGTGCGGATGCTCATTGAAATACATGGGCAGTGACTAATAAGTAACTGCTAGGTGATTTAAGTTTGTAACTTGTTTTTTTTTTAGTAGCTTAATGTGCGGAGGGCCTTATAAGTTTCTGTAAAACTATCTGTATTGGTTGTAGATGATATTGTCTAAAAGCTATTTGTGGCATCGTTCAATTTTCTTCAGAAGTGTGGTAGTAAATCCCAAATAAGAATTATTGTAGATGATAGTTTTTTTATTTTTTTTACAACGTCGATTGGCAACATATGGCGGATTAATTAACTCACGTGATATTAATCAATAATTTTTGTGGATAACATTGGCCTAAAAATGTCAGTTGAAATATAAAAAAATTTCAGATCCTGAAAATAAAATAAAATAAATCGATAAATCTACATCACTAATCAAATACAACTATTAATTGCTCTCACTTAAATATATGGTGCAAGAAATGTTATTTTGCAATTTTTTTGCTAAAATTAAAAAAACTGCGTGGTGTTCCATCTCCAGGAAAATTATATTTAATAAATCTAAATAAATACGAAAAATAAACATACAAAGACTTGCAAAATTTATGTCTCAGCTACAACTTCTAATAATATATTCAATCACAACACCAAGCATTAATTTAATTATACACTTACTCGAGCCATTTCCACGGCTCTGTGTCCGGACTGGTGATAGGCGTGGGAAACTAAATAAATTATTATTAGCATAATTAGAATCACAACTGCTGAACAAAAATTGGTGAAACCAGTGAATATGATATATATTCACAATAGATTACCTCTAAAAATTTTATAGAAGGAATGTAATAGCCGCCAACAAATACGATAAATTACAAAAAGTGCTCTCATAAAAAGTGAGTTTATGTATTTATTGGTATTAGAACTGCTGTAAAGACAATTATGCACTTATTATCAACCCGTCGCTTATCATACATACTATGAGTATATACCGTAAAAACCAGGGATAAAAGGTAATAATTAACCACGAGGCTATTCTGTTCCTGTGTAACAGCAAACGTGAAATAAAAAGGTATTATTACTACAAGCTCGAGTCTTGTTGAATGTAGGACACAGGTGTGGTAAACTATTATATGTTATTCACATTTTATTTACAAGAGGGGAGGCTATGATATGTTTTTCTTAGGTTGTCTCAGGGTTGTCCACTATTGACAAAATATTGAAGTATCAGATTTAATTGATCGTCACTGTCACTTATTTTTGGCTGAATTGCCAAATTTTTTATTGATAACATTGCCGTGCTTTCTTTAGGGTCTCACTCTGGCAACTATGTAGAACCATTGAGTAAAAAATAATAAAGAGTTGCAACTGTCAAGGTTTCGAGATTTTAGTATTGTATTTCCTTGCCAATAACTTCACGATTGTCATCAATTATTAGTGCTATGGGAAGGTATTTGTAATGTGGCTGTATAGCCCTTAAAATTGAAGACGATCATGAAGCTATTGGTGAAAAAATACAACACTAAAATCTCGAAACCTTGACAGTTGCGCCTCTTTATTATTTTTACTCAATGGTAGAACCAATTTGAATTTGTGGTTATGTTTTTGACTTTTCAACATAACCTCAGTAATTAAAACAGTCATTCATACCAACAGAAATCAGATTTTCCAAAGCATGTAAATAAAATGTGAATAGCATATATATATTATTACTCCTATCATCACATTTAACACATTTCCATTGCATGGGTATTTAATTAAAATTGATGATCATAATTAAAATTGATGATCATCTGGCAATAATGACCAAACGCTCTCTGTTAGTTAATAGCAAGAAATATAAATGCCCCCATTTGTTCTTACGTTCGCACCTCCATGGTTTTTACTATATACAGAAGATTACCAATAAGAAATGATAAAATGAAGAATATTTTTTTCATGCCATTTGATACTACGATTAGAAATATTTTGATTTACTAGAATAAAAAATTTAGTTATAAAATGTTGAGAAACTGTACTAATATATGTTTATATTATAGTCATCTATTTGAATCTATTAATATATATGATCTTCTTTAATATCGATTTCTGACCAAAAAAGTATGTAGAAAAAACTGTTGTTTTCCTTATTATAAATAAAAAATAAGTAACAAACTTTTTAATCCAAGTTGATACCAATAATATATTTCTGTATTTATTTTAGATGACATAGTTTTTAACGTATATACAGTGTGCTTCGGGAGGAAAGGGGAACTATTTTAAGGACGTATTGTAGAGGTCAAAATAAGAAAAAAGTTCCTATAAATAAGAGTCCGAAAATGCTTCCTTTTCGAGATAACTAAACTGGAGCACAATTGAAGTGGATATTGGAGAACGATGAAATTTAACATAATACAAATGGTTTGAAATCTAAAACAAATATCAGTGATACAGAAAAACAATTTTTAATTATTACTCGGAAACGGTTTGTCCTATCAGAAAAATTCAAGAGGCCTTTTACTTTTAGAATTGGCTGATGATTAAGAAACCAATCCTGGTTTGAAAGAAAGCAGTGGCGAACAATTTTTTTCGTCAAAATCATTAAATATTTTGCTGTCACTGGTGGAATTGTCAAAACACGTTGATTTGAAAAGAAGTGTTTCTATGCCAAGCTCAATTTAATATCTTAAACTGTTTTTGAGATATTTAAAAAAAGGGATTTTAATTATTTTTTTGACACCCTGTATCTCGAAATGGAATCATTTTCGGACTCCTATTTATAGGAATTTTTGTCTTATTTTGACCTCTGGATTTCATCTTTAAAATAGTCCCCTTTCCTACCGAAACACCCTGTACATATATTTTGTTGTACACATGTATACTTCAAAATAATTCTAATCATTTTGACATACATCGATTAAAAAGTCTCACTATTTATTTATTTTATTTGTACAATTATGGCGATTCTTGGACAAACGATTTAGTAGAATAAGCATTATCTAATTGAAAAAGTTCCACTTTCAAGATCATCTTACTTCTATGGAATAAATATGGAAACGTACCTATGTATATAACTTGTAACTAATTGTTTATTTGATCAAATAATCTATTATGTACTTGGTTATCATAACACGAAATTATTTCTACTTAACATACTCTTACCGACATATCACATAGACGTGACATATATTGTCTTTAAAGATGTTAAGGTTTAATACATATAATATGTATCTAATATTCTTTGACAAAATTTAACTCTATCATTTTTCTATTGCCTCAATATGTGTAAGTTTTCACATTTTTATTCACTTTAAACTCAAGAATATACAGTTGCAAAAGATGGAAAAATTTTTTATATATAAGTTTGCATACAAAAACCACTTCATAAAATCTATTTGTTTTGAAAATGACAACTATGAGATATCAGTAAACCAAAAAAACTTGAGGTTGGCCCAAGAGCGAGACACTCATAGTTCTCCCAGCAAACACAAACTTGTCGGCAAAGTGTCGAACTGTTGGTAGATTATCGGTATCGATAGCCGCTATTATATATATGTCGAAAAGATAATGGCTACATTTTGGTTGACAAATTATCACATGTTATGTCTAATAAAATTATATTGTCAAAATGATATTGACAAAGGGGTTGTTACCGTCAGAGTTGCGGCAATGGCTGCCAATAAAAGTACGATATAAAAATGATACAACTACCCACACATAGAATAATTTCGATAGAGGAAATATCTGTTGGTCTTCTTCATTGCGAATAGATGGCGCGAGAACTCATTCGCGGACAGATACAGTTCCATTCAAAGACGATAATAATTAGAGATGGGCAGCCCGGACAGTGTCCATTGTGTCCGGGCATTTTCCGGGCAGACATCTATTTACCAAAGACACTTTGGGTACTTTTATATAAATGCCCATAAAAAAATTCCCGCCGGGCATTTTACGGCCGCTTTCCGGACATTTATACTTGTAATTTAATTGGCTTAATTCGAATTTCCCGCTAAAAAATTCGAGCATAACCTCACTTAATATTATTTGCATGTTATGTCATTTTCAATTTGCTTGTTTTCAAGTGAAGTTATTAATACCATAGGTACCTATTTTCCATTTAGACATTAGATGTGATTTACTGATTTGGATAATCAATAATTGCAATTATTTTTGCACACTCGTAGGTAAGTGGTGCAAAAAATGGATTGGTACCTATGAAACATACTTAATAATACTAGTATTATTAAGTCTATGGTATGAAAGTATGAAAAAATAAAAAATGCAATTTAAGAGTTGTTTTTATTCAAATATCATATAGTTATGTTTCTCAGATTCAGTTATGGCAATAAATATCAAGTATTTGGTACCATTAAAATCGTTTTGAGGTGTAGAATAAGATTAGATAATAAAAAAAAAGAAACAAAAATGTCCGGAAACAGTCCAGGCATTTATTGGGCATTAATGAAAATGCCCGGCATTAACCCATCTCTAATAATAATCAAGCCCATGCGATTTGAATCTACACGTAAACCAACGACATAAGAATTACTAGACACGTAATGAAATGGACTCGTCCACGTACTCAGCGTCTCATTGGTTACAAACACGTGGCGCACCAATGAGACGCTGAGTACGTTGGACGGGCGCAAACAAATCGGAATCATTACTTGTCTAGTAATTCGTATGTCGTTGACGTAAACAGTATGACATATTGCACAACGGCGAACATAAAAGATTCTCTAAAGTTCTGTCAAAAAAACCGGAGATTCGAATTACATCGTTTGTTCTCGGCCAGTGGTCGTAAATTTAAAAATAATATGAATTTTAATTAACTAATACATAAATATAGGGTACATTGTTGATAAAATTTTATTGTTATTAATTTTTTTATAGCATTAACTATCTTTTATAACTAATTTTGCTTAAAAATCTCGCATATGCGCATACCCCATTATTGCCATGACATTTCCCATATCTTATTTTATATATTGACGATTTGGCAACAACAGTGCCTCTATATTAGTAATGGATTTTGTTTTGTTTTAAGGATATATCTAGTTCAAGTTTTCATTAACAAAATTATCATTTCAGATTGATAAAATTTTTTATAAACAGTTATTTTTTATGTAAACTTATACATGGGAAATTTTTTCATATTTTTCACTTTATGAGTAAGAATACTAGTAAAAGATTTCACAATTTTTTTTTCAATTGTGAAAATAAATTGCCATATAAATTAATGTTAAGTTGCTGTGAGTTTTATTTACAATATATACAAGTAAAACTCAAACAAAAGCAAAAGCAAGTGCTTTCAAAGTAAATATCTATACATTATTAACCATCGACAAACTAAATACCATAAAACTTACTTCTGCCTGTAAATCAGCCACTTTATCTTGAAGTTCCCTAACCTTGTCACTGTCATCTACTGAATGAATTCTTAGTTCACCTTCTGTTGCAATTTCTTGACTCTGAAATGGTAAAAGAAGATATAACTTAATTTCAATATATTTTATTTCTTGAGAAAATGTAACGGATCAAGAATATTTTTGAGTTAAATAAAGAAACAAAATTAAAACAACAGGGCGGGTGCCATTGATTGCACAATGCATAAGGCATATGTTTTGGAAAATCTTGACATGTGTTATTACCTTTAACTCAAGTTGACTAATTTTTTGAGTGAGTTCAGCAACAGCTTGAGTTTTCTCGGCATCACTAATTTTAGCTTTCATTAGTTCATCTTGCATTTTACTTTCAAGATCAGAATATCGTCTTTGTTCATCAAGAAGACGAGCGGCAGCTTCCCTGTCCTTTAACTCGGCTGTTTCTAAACATTCTCGCTGCTTCTTAATTTCTTCGTCTTGTCTACGTAGCTGATTGGTACTAACTTGCACCTGAGTTTCCAGCTCCATTACCTATTTAATAATAAATATAAAATGGGCGAGATTTAAAGGTATGAAGTACACGTTATTTTACAGAACTCTCAAAGATGATACTTTTAGCAAAATAAAATGTATATTTTAATTTTTTATTTAGTTTAAATATTTACCTTAAGACGTAGTTCTTTAACCTCAGTAAGAGTCTCCATTTCTCTTATTCTAGTGGTCATCAATTCCTCTTCCAATTTTTGTGTTTCATTATGGCGATTTTCCCAAAACAATAATTTTTTTGGGGTACTATGAGCTTCACCTGAGGATGTCGGTTCCTGTCTATGTTCCTAAAAGCGATGGAATTAATAAAGTTTACTAAAATAAAAACTTAAATAATACTTGAAGATGCCTCTGCCATTGAGCTCCAAGTTCTGAAACTCGTTGCCTAAGATCCTTAAGTGAAAGATTGGCTTCAGCTTCTCTAAGTTTTACAGCGATCAGTTCTTCCTGTAAATGGGCTACACTGTTGTCAGGTGTTGTTTCTCTTAAAGTCTTCTTATCTTCCTCTAATTCATGAATTCTTGATCGTAAATCACGAATTAAAGCATCATTTTCGGCTTCCCTTAACCTCACTTTTACCAATTCTTCCTGTAGACACTCTATCATCTCCTCCCTTTGTTGTAATTGTTCCTGTTTGAGAGTTATCTCCTCTATCGAAGATTGCCTTGACGTATGCTAGATAATATAATAATGTATTAAATAAGCGATTAGTTTCATTACACATACAAAAATATATATATTTGAAAAGTCTTCCTTTCCTATATTAATTTCAAAATGGGGATGAAAGGAATAGTTCCTTGGCGACTCTAAAATTTTACACGCGGCTCTTAGTGCAATAAATTCAAGGGATGAATGCACTTAGCTGGACTAATTTATATATTATCACATGCAATACAAGTGTAAAATAGAATAGGTCACAAAATAAGTTGATTTCAAACAACTATGAATGTGTATGTAACATCTATAAAATGAGTTTAATTATAGTCAATTTGTTAGCAGGCAAGAAATTTGTAATGAACAAGGAGCCAAGTCTATACACATTCAGTGTATGTTATTATTTATAACTTCAAGTTAAAATACACATTTGGTAGCACCTCTTAATATTTTGAAATGTTGTTTGTATGTGAAATATTTGAAGGGTACCATAAATAGAACATGTGAATCGACATGGCTTTTTAAATACGTTGGCATCCATCATGGTGCAGGACGAATATAAAATAAAGTATTCACGCAAATTACCTTAAAATAATGAATAGATTTCGAATATGGCATAAACATATAGCGCCATTTAAAATAATAAAGATGTGGACTTTTGATATAACCGGAAGTGTGAATATGTGACATTGTATTTTCACCTTGAAATTATTTGTAGTTTTTCGGAAATGTCTAATAGGTCGCTAAGTATGAAACAAATATAATAAAATGTACCCTACCTAGTACAATAACATTATTAATGCTCTATACGATTATTATAAGTGAATTAAACTTACTGTTTCTTCCATCATTAACGATAATGATCTAATTTTTTCATTGGCCAAAGCAAGTTGGTGAGTGGTTTCTAGATGTGTGTGTCGCAGTACATCTAATTCCCTTTGCACCACGAATGTTGTCTCCTCCTCTTCAGCTCTACTAACTTGACCTCTAACTAAGCGGTCAGCAAGTGCTTTGCTTTCTTCTTCCAACATTTCACATCTATGCCTCAATTGCTTGTTTTCTTGTCGAAGTCTCTAAAATTTCAAAATAAATTTAATAAAAGTGTAAGTTATAAACATTTTAGTACCTTTAATTCGGACATCTCTTCCTGTTCTTTAGTTTTTATTACATGATATTCTTTCTCTAATTTCTTCATCTTTTTGGCATTATATTTCATACTATACGCAGACTGCATCAAACCTTCCGGGTCAGCTTCAGCACGAGCAGGAAGTTCTTTTTGGAAATACTATAAAAAAAAACTTAATTTATTTTTTATCCTACCTGTAATATTTATAAAATCTTCAGAAAGATTAAGTTATGACAGTTATATGAATATATCTACTTTATACTATCGAAATGTATAGTATAATCGAAATTATGATAAAAAGCCTTTTTAATAAATGGTACCTTTAACATTCCTTCCATATCTAAGGACATAAGGTCTTCTCTTCCTAAAGTCAACATTGCTAATGCTAATTTGAATATTATTTCCATTCCTTCTGATAAAAACACGTCCATTATTCTACAAGCTAGAGGCAGAGAAAGAGCTGTAGTGAAGAGTGTTAAAAACCAACTAGAAGCATACATTGAGGTATGGAAGTTTTGGGACTGAAAATGTTGGTTAAGATCTGGTAAATATTCAGCTACAAGATTTTCTAGTTGAAACATGCAGAGGCCTAGTTCTGCCATAGTTGGTTTGAACATATCTCGCATTCTAAAGTCCTCCATAATTTTGACTAATACTGCAAATGCTTCTTCTTCCGGCATCTTAAGAAGAAAAGAAAAACAATTAAAATGAAGTAATATACTGTTCTGCATTATGCTGAAATAAAAGTTTGTATGACAATTTACATTTAATTAATTTTTTATTATCATTTGTAAAAAACGCATCAAATTTCAAAAAAGCCATGCGAGATCGTTAAAATTATTCTGACATTTAACAGACAAATTGCAGGTTATGTTTTGTTTTGACTTTTAAGTTTGTTTACATCCGGATGTCATTTCAACAAGCATGAACTTGACTAACGCAGTACTGATTTGATTCACACGAAGAATTATAATGATGACGTAACGGTCTTCTTTTGTAATTTGGACTTTATTTATAGCTATCATTTTGTAAAAAAAAAAGAAATTTATAAAATGTCGTCTATTATTGCTACAAACTAGGTGGCACTTTATACATTTAAAACCTGATGTATAAATATTATAGACAAAAGATAATAATATAGAGTGTTTCTGACATTATGACATATTTCTATTTTATAATAATAGAATATTGGTTGAATAAGTTAATCTTTAGTGAGGTTATATTACCAAATGACCCTTCTTAAGAAATCGACATATTTTACCAATATATGATGAATAGACCTTTTAGCTTTATTGCCATCACGCAGAACTTGTGGTCAACACAGTAATGCATTAAGCCACTGATAAATATGTATGTATTCTTATGAATTGTTAAAAATGTCTCGGCCTTTCAATTTCAAACGCTCACCAAAGATTTTCCAGAATTGTGATTTAACGATGTAGAACTTTTCTATAAAAGCCGTGAAAACACTTTTGCAGAAATTTAGTATCCACTACTAATCCTTCGTTTTGTAAAATTTATTTTTATTTTATTAATATACATGTAGGTATGCTGGAGTTCTATAATTGCTAAAAATTTTATTGCTTTTGATGCATCACATTATGTAAGATAAAACTACATTTATAGTAAATATACAGACCTGCATTAAAAGTAGACCAACGATGAATCCAGATCCTTGGCAGTATCCAACTTCCCTATCATGTAGAGAGTATGCCTTAATGACATTAAAAAGAGATTCTTGCCCAAGTCCATCTTTTTCTTTGAAGAAATCATGTTCTGGGTATGTTCGAGCAATATCTCTTCTTATGACTTTTTCGCAAGGAGATTTTGTCTGTAAAAATAAGATAAATCATAATAAATAATGTCAAATATCGTTACAAATATTACTGGTTGCATAATCGTATTTTATAATTAATTGTGCTTGTCTTTACGTAGAATAAAAGTTGCATGTTCCTTTAAAAAAAAGAAAACATGACAGAAGACTTCATGGTGGGGTTTGTGTCATTTGATTAGTATAGTTCTTTTTAATTTCCATAGATTATTTTGGAATATTTAAGCGCATAGATTTTTGTAAAAAGCGACAGTTATGGGTATTGGTATAAACGAGACATGGATATGATCTTTATCTCGTTCGATAAAAATACAGCCGAAACTCATCGAATTACTGAGTATGGCCACGTTAAAAAGGTATTGGCGCGTCTCTAATATGAATTCAAAATACCTCTGTATGTTTGTTATGTGTTAAGATTATTTACCCCACTTTTGACAATCGTTAAGTATAAATATGGGTACACCCAAATGAAGCTAAGGGTGTGGGCAATAATTTATATTTAAGGTATATTCTCCCTAAACCTGTTTCTCCTTCAATACAAGGATTTTGACGCCAGAACGAGCCAGTTTAAAGGGTTGCCGAATTACAAAGATTTGAATTTCCCACCCTTCACTGGGGGGCAGAGAGCAACCGACAGGTATCTGGAGTGGCCAAGAAGCGATTTAATGTTGTATATTAGACCTTCCACCTGCTTTCTTTAATCCAAAAGGTAAAGTACCTTTAAGTGGAGATGATAATTATTATGATTTTACTGTAATATCTTCCGAACACTTTAAAATATAAAATTCTTATTTTACACTTTTGTATAAGGCCACGATTCAATGTACGCCCCCAATTTTTTGGTTGTTTGTTAATTTAAAAATTTCGTTTTTGAGTAAGACACAAGTGGGCTATTTTTAGACTAACAGGAACGAAAATATCACTTCCGGTTGAACTGGAAGTGACAAAACTTTTTTTTCTTCAATAGAATGACCTTGATTTTTTTGTGATGCTTTATAAAGCGTGAAATTCTAACTGCAACAGTTTTTTTCCAATTTCAAAAAGTCCAAAAAATAAGTGAGATACGAACGATTTTTTATTTTTTACAAAATGGCCGTGTTAGATAAATGTGATGTAAGAAAATTAAAGTAGGCTATGGAAATTATTAATAAAGTCTGTCTGATGAGAGATTGCAGTGGTGGAAGGGATGACAAAAGCGCGCGCTTAGATTTTATTGGTTACAGATTCAGGTAGGTTTACAATGGCGTTTACGAATACGAGATGACAGGTCATTGAAGTTTGCGTGTATCGACTGTCAAACTTGTGGCCATTAAGTAATAAATGTGTATTATCCTAAATTTAACATTACGAATTATCAATTACAAATAATATAAAAGGTATATTGTAGTATTTCCTTCAACTTTTAGCAAATAGATGAGTAATATATCCAATAGTAGCCCCTCAACAATGGCGCAGCACGTAGAAGTTGATACTTAAACTGCGGCAGTTAAAATAATTTGAATTTCATTGCTACGCTTTATAAAATAGTTTGAGAGCTGAGTAAATCGCTCTCCGCCCAAGCCACGCCCACCACTGCAATCTCTCATCAGACAGAGTATAGCGAGGTAGTAAGCTTGTCTGTAAAGATTAAAATAGTTATTTAAATTACTGATAGATACGACTATTTTTAGGTTTTTCTCAAAAAATACATTTCAATGAACCAAACCGTTTTCAAGTAAAATACTTCTCTAAGTGAAGAAGCATTTATAGTATAATATTTTATTAACAAATCTATACATTTTACACATCAAAGCCAAGTGTATTTAACACCTCAATAGTTATCTACGATGCACAGATCTTCTACTTGATTATGCTACGAGTTTTCATGGGAAACTGCTTATGCCTTAGGACGTCGAGTCACATCAATTTTTTCACATGAAATTTATTTTTATCATAAAAACTGCATTGTTTATAAATGACTTTATTTGTATAAAGCCTAAATAAAGTCATTTATACACAATGTTAATGATAAAGACCTAATAATTTTGTCTATAATGATTCCCGTAAGTGTGTTGTTTAATGGTTACTCAAAGAATTTGTTCGAGGGCAGTTACATTAATATTTGAGGGAATAATTAGACAAAATTTTGAAGATTAATCATTACACAAGTAGATAATTAAAAAAAATTTATCTATATATCCGGGTGCAAATGTCAAACTGACAAATGATAAACAACTTTGACAGAAAGTTATAACAAGTTACAGTGATCAGTTCATTTTGACGTAATCAAATGCCTTTATATGATTAGTTTGTATTTGAAAAAAAAAATTATCTATTAAGTTGCGCTGTTTAAAAGGTGCCATATCAAAGAAATTCGAAAACAGTGAGGTCTGATGGGGAATATTTAATATTTTACCATTTTGGTTATAAACCGTATTCTTAATTGAGTACCTATATCCTTCAGCTGACCCTTTTCTGAATCACTTTTGTCCAATTGGTCATAAAATTACAATTATGAATTTTTATTTAAAAACATCAACTTTTTGCTGTAAAATTAAATTATATAAATTTCAAAATTACATGAAAACTTCACGTCTTAAAAGTCTATACAGGGTGAATTTGAAATACACTGAAATATTTTAATCAGTCTATGGTCCGTAAAAATTCTTAAAAATAGTCATTTGTAAAATAAATAAAATACAGTCAAGAGAAAAATGTTGAGCAGCTGATATGTCTATCGACATAAATGCATGCACCCCCGCTCTTTGTAGCTACTGAGTTGCCGGCGTAGTTCAGCCTGTGCATCCATGGTGTCAAGTGTGAATTTATTCTAGTGTTTTAGATTTCAGTTTTGTCTTCATAGCTACCGCGTTGCCGGCGTAGTTCAAACTGTGCATCCATGGTGTCAAGTGTGAATTTGCCCTAGTGTTTTAGAATTCAGTTTTGGTTTTACTTGGTAAAACTTAGTATTTCTATTGTTTTTGAGGCAATACTGCGAATAATGTGTAGAGGTATCTGTTCGTAACAAAGTCAATGTCAAGTTAATCAGTCAGTGTATCCCCAGCGGGACGAGTTTAGGGTTTTTTTTGTTGAAACATTAACTATGAAATTTTAAAATTAAAACACTGCGAATTCATTAATTATGCTGTCTGTAAGAAACTACAGAATACAAATTAAAAAAATCAGTGTAAGTATTTTAAATTCACCCTGTATAGTGTATAGTGTATACCTACCCACTTAAATCGTATTTTTCGAATATCTCGTTTAAAACTTATCCGATTTGAATTTTTGTCAGGTTAATCTAAAATATGTATAAAATTTCGGAATGTTATTTAATTTTTTTTTTTTTCGAAAAAAAAATGCTTTTTTTGCATGCGCTTTAATCGCTTTATATTTTTCCTGACCAAATTTACTAACATTCCGACATTATTCATTGCTTCCAACTTTTAAATTCATTTTCCCCAACCCAACTCTTGGTACCTATCAGCCGTAAATTAATTTATTTGAAAAACAAAAAGTTCATGTCTATGTCGCGAATAAATTTTCTAAATAATTGACATTATTAAATGAAAAACTATGTAAGTCTTCTTATATTATATTTTGGGTAGATATTGTTTTAGTTTTTTTGGTGCTATATCCGGCAAGAGATATAAAAAAAGTATATACCTCCTTATCGAACTTGTCTCTATTCGAGTCTAGATTTTTTTTCCAAATTGTTTTATCACCTCTAGATGATGCCGAGTCTCTATTCGAGTCTAGATTTTTTTTCCAAATTGTTTTATCACCTCTAGATGATGCCGACTTGGTTAGCTTTAACGTACGTTGAGTTAGGTGTTCAATATTTTAGAGTCAAGTGAAGTGGAAACTATATTCATATCGTATAATTGGCAGGTACTAATAATAAGTTTGTAGGTAACAATTTTGTTATTTTAAATTAAACTCTGCATGTTTTATTGTATGAACCCAATCGAAAATATTAAAGCAATTTTGAACTATTATTGGTTTCTTTTTGCCAGGCACTCGTATTAGTTTAGAGATCGTAATAAGAGAGTTAATGGAAAGATACAGCGAGAAGAAAAAATCAAAATAAATGCATGAGGTCAGAGAAGATGGAAAGAGAGGCGAAGAGAGAAGTAATTGTAATAATGTGATTGTTATGTTATTGTTACCACTAATGTGTATTAATGTATATAAAAATAATAGAAACAACTGGTTACTTACTTTTATGTACTCGGCATATAGTTTTTTCTCGGGAGCCTCCGTTGCCCCACACAATAACTGCCACACTATCGCCCTGAAATGTAGAGGTATGCCACGCCGAACCAACTCCCGTATTTGAATATTTTGTTTTTTCCAGTTATTTTCCCAGTCGTTAACGATGTGGCCCCATTTCACCCATAAGTCTTCTTCACCTCCATCTTCCGTACGGTCGTGTGTCGAACTTGTACCTATGGATACAAAAAACACTGAATTAGCGACTACTTGTCCTTTATAATCCATTAAGACGTCAACGGTACCGACCGCACTCATTTATCTATTACGTTTGATAAAAATATTGCAATTATGGTTAACTAGCTGTAGGTGTTCCAAGTTAAAAACTATTTTATCAGTTGTGCATACATGAACCATCAGTCAATTTATTATTGTAATCACCTGTGTAATACCCATCAATTTTATCGAATTAGGTGTCTCTTTAAAGCATTCCCTGATAACAGTTTGTATTTGTTTGTAGCTGTTGTTCAGTAGCTGTAAAGAATTAATGTTAATGAATGATCTGGGATGGCAAAAAATGTATTTTCCTACGAGCGTGCGGAAAATATCACTTTTCCGCACGTATTTTAGTTTCGAAAGTTGTACTTTTCCGCACTAGTGCGGAAAAACGTATTTTTCCGCGAAAGTAATTATATTTTTATTTGCATTTTTGGGTAATTTTATACAAATTTAATGAAATTAAATCATTTCTATTTATACTAACTCTTTTGAAGTAGCTCCTATAACTTTAAATATAAAAGAATCACGTAGCATAGTCATGACTGTCTCATTTTGACGTTTCTCAGTCACATAACAATCAACAAACTTCAAGTCAAACAGTAGCATCTTTTTAAAGTAGAGTCTAGTTTCTTAATTAAGTAGGAAATGTATTCATCACGCTCCTAGGAAAAATATTGTTCCTAACACATGCGGAAACTGTCTTTTCCGCACTCGACTGCTTGACCGAACTCCGCTTCGCGTCGTTCGGTCAACGGCAGTCGCGTGCGGAAAAGTACAACTTTCCGCACTTGTTAGGAAAATAACTATTACAGAGTGTTGCACATAACCCTTTTCAACTTACAAACTTTTATTTTAAAACAAGTGCATAGTTCTATGTTAGTCGATCGAACGCAAATATAATTTTGAGTAAAAAAATGTTGTAGATTTCAAATCACTTCTTGAAATATATTAATTTTTTTTAAATTGATTTATTATTTGGGCAGAAAAGGAATATTAAGTCAACTTTAGAGATATGTCAGCTTAATGTTTGATATAGTCAATATTAGGAACTGTACCTATTTGATATGCGCAACCTATCAGACTTTCCATCTAACTTTATTAACTTTGTGATGGCTGATGTATGTATATTCATTTGTTGATGTTAACAAAAAATTGGTGTGAAATACGAAACGTGGACATGATCACGCGGTTGTGAAAAAACCGCGGCTGACCATTGCATACCCTTCTGAATTCGAATTTCAGAAGAATGAAAACATTATTTTTTGTATATTTTAGCAGGAAAACCAAATATAATTTTAGATTTACGGAGTTGAACATCGTTCCATTCACAGGATCGCTTGAGTTTTTAAGGAGAAGTATTCCAAACCAACAAACCAACAGAAATATAGTTACGTCTCCACATTATAGATCTGGTGCAGAATTAGACATTGGTTTGGCATGTAATAAAGAAAGAAAGTGAATACAAACAAAATCATTAATGGTTCTTAGGTAAGTTCTATTGTAGACCTAATGACATATTTTGTATTTTCTTGCCTGTTACGAAATAGTGTATTATGCAACGAGGATTTAATGATGACTATTAAGATGAGAATTACGATACTCGCCTACGGCTCGTATCGTCATGAATACGAGTATCTTAATATCCATTAAATGAGTTGTATACACTACATTTTTTACGACCAGTCAAAATAATGAAAAATAAGCACTCTCTCTTCAAAATTTATTAAACAGTAGGCAATAATTATGAACAGTCAGAGAAATTTTAGATGTGTCATGCTCATGGCAATACTTGATACTAACTGAATATTGTGGCATTTCTATTGGTTATAAACTTCTATCGAAAAGTTGACTCGTCCGTCCAGTGGTTCAATGCATAGGTTCGATCCTTTTAAGGTTACACTAGGTTATAACTAAAGTCAACATCATGAGGAGGGCGTAGAGCATTTATTGACTGTTCGATGTCCTCTCACACGTCACCATCATTCATTGTTATAAGTGTGAGTTGTGTTTAAATAACAAATTGTAAAATAATGGTCTGTTTTTATAGTGTTCTTGGCCAGTTTTCCTAATTCATTAATGATTTAACTAGCGACGAATAGTATTAGATTATTATACAATTTTCTCTTTGAGAAAATGTTCTATTGTTCTTTTCAAAAGTGATTCGAAATATAATCTAAATACGTTGAATAAACTTGAAATAGTTGCATGTTGCAATAGATTCTGTTTATTTCGAATCACGGATTCAAAATTTAAATATATTTTTTACATTGTTTGTAAAAATGTTAAATTTATAAAATTACGAATTTTTATTACTACAAATGATTTTATTTATTTATCGGTTTCAGGATATTAACCCTTTGTTTACATATACAAAAGTAGGCTGGTAAGTAAGTCATAACTAAAGTTGTACAGTAATATATATTGTCATGCCAACAGTTTGTACGGTAACATGACAATACAGATCTGTCAACAACTGTCAACAGATGAAATAATAAATAATGAAACTATATAGGGCTATTTATTAACACAAACAGACAGAAAACTCCAAACAATAATAATTAAATACTGAAATATATCACTACTGCTCCTGCTTCTTATAATATCTATTAATAATGTCTTTATTTTCTGAAACCGATAAACTATTGAACAAATCGCGGATGCTATGAATCACAACAGCTTTAGATGTCTTAAAATCCTCGCTCTACGAGCTCGGATTTCAAACCATCTGCGGCAGTTATGATACTTATATTATAACATTCCTAGATATGTTAATAGCTATTTATTAACCAAGTTCGTTTATTACGATCAGTAACTGATTTAATTTCAATGCTAATGTCTTTTCGTAGTAAACAAAATTACATGAATATCGTAAGCATTTCTTAAAAAATTTTAATTTATTTGAAATATGACCCCTCGTAAAATATTGTTCTTTTTCCTTTTTTCTATAGGTATGTTTATTTTACCTTCAAATATCGTCCCTACAACTCTTTGGTAATCTAACCTTGGTCTAGGATTAAATAATCGAAGGTGGCAAGGCTTGTAATCAGGACATTTAGACAATGGTAACATTGCACCTGTGAAATGCTTAATAATATTCTCAATGATGTTCACATTTATGAGCAAAAAATGGTGTTTAAAACTTCAGAAAATTTATCTAGGTATTTATAAAAACGATACGAAGAACAAACTAGAAGCGCTTCTACTATTAGACCCCTTACACAGCCCACTCTACTACTGTAGTAGAGTGGGCTGTGCCCCTTAGTTCAAGGCAAAATCTGGTATACCCTGTATTTGTATAGATCACAGTAATTTTTTATCCTGCCACTTTTTTATCCTTCTAATTTTTGTGATATGTTGATAAAAGATTTAAATTTTTCGAATAATTTGCCTGTTTCTTTATTTTTAGTTAGCCCTGCTCTATCTTTCCATGGCCTGCTACTACGGGGTTGGAAAATGCAGAATGGTGCAATTGCTTGCTTAACACCGATCCTGTTTGTGACGACTGCGACTGCACATAACTAGTCTTGTTTACAAGAACAAATCTAAATACATTGCCATTTTCTACAACGACTGTAATGAAGAAGATAAACTACAATTACTAAGTAATAAATTGATCAAGGTGAGATCATCTGGTCTTAGGCAAAACCTAAATTCGATAGAACGTATATGGGCATAATGAATGAGGCGTCGTTTTCCAGTCTTGCATCAAACTTTGTTTGGCCATATAGGTACCTAACAATCAAATATTTTTCGGTTAAGTGGTGAGCAGGGGATATAAAGTTATTATTATTATTATTATTATTATTATTATTAAAAAAATATTATTTGAAATAAATTCCTTTCGCTTGTTCTAATGTTCCAAGAGCTACAGCGCGTTGTTCAAAATCAACTGACTGTTGAAAATGTCTAAATTGTCTTAAACGGAATGTATGAGACAATGAATTAATTTTATAATAACATTCGATTACACACTTCGAAGCTCCTTAGACATAAATCGCCTGTGAAAAACTAGCCAAGCGGTTGGTAGATCAAATACAGAAAGCATTCCTTCTGAAGGCGAACGAGATCAATATATTCGATGACGTTTTTCCCACGCGATTGCGGGAAAATTGTCCAGTATTGACGATCGAAAAAGAAAAGGAATAGGAAAAGGGCTCCATTTATGGAAAGCGAATCTTAGGACATTTGAAAGACACCCATAGGTGAAGACTAGTCTAGGCTACCAACATCGCCAAAACTTCACGAAAGGCATCTGTTATCTTTGTAATGACTAGTAATCTTGCGTTGGAAGTCATTCATGTAACATGTAATATGCCTTTTCTGAATCTCACATAATATATTGAAACTCGTTTCTAATTTTTATCATGCTAAATCTAAAATAATTTAATAAATAATATAAACCTAATTTATACAACCATAAAATCGTTGCTAATACAATTATTATTATTAACACAATAGCGTAAATAGTACAAAACTAAAAACATAATAGGTGTTAGCTTTTGTAAATATGAGTGTACGGACAACTAGTAACTTTGTCTATGCAAAGGAAGGTATACGTTTTGTATTTATAAGTATTGTTGTACATTTTATCCTGCATTTGCTTGAGTGTCATATAACACGTGTTTTGAATTTTACATTTATGTAAAAGAGAAAAAGAACTAATATCAAATAAATAAATGTTTAAAAAAATTGTTATTTATGTAATAAGGAATATAAATCATTACGGTACTAGTAGTGAATATCATCAGACTCGAATTTGTTTTATGATCCATATTTTTCTAAAAATGTGAAATTTTGTATTTTTGAAACGACAGGTGCACTCAGTTATTAAATTTAAGAGCGATAGAGTCAAATGATACCTATTAATATAGCCAACTGCAATAATTGCTCTTTTACAATTTATAATAAATAGTTCAGTTGCAATGTATTTTGAATACAATTTTTTGATCTAGCACATATTTCTCTTCTAAACTTATTTTATTGATGGTAAAGATTTAGAATTTTTAGAGTCAAATAAAATTATTGTAATAGTACTATTTGAACTCATTATGGTACTACCACAGTTAGGTTCATTAATATCTGGTGTCTGATGAGTGATGAAGATTGTAATATTAATTTTTATCAGAAGAGCTTTTCCTACCACCATCACCAACATGCGTCCCTCGACATCTATGGCAACCCTATCTTGTATTAAAAGGCATAAGCTGTCACAGGTTGCAATATTTGCTGCCATAGCTTAATAACAGCATAGCTTACATACAGTAAAGACCGAGGAGGTTCGAACATGGGTATTAGGTTGCGCGATTTACTTGTGCCCGTTGTAGGCAAGCGGACACAGTGGTGAGAATCGTGGATCTCTGCGCTGTAGCCGATGGCTCTCATCACGTCTACTATTCTTTGTTTGAATTCTTTTATAATAATTTTTATTAAACCTGAAACAGTCGAGGTGCAGCGGCAATTAATTAAAATTAATAATTAATTTTAATTTTATGTTGTAGAATCACATTTTTGTTGCGAAAAAACAAACAATGGAAATATTTAAATGTGTTTTGAGATTTTTTTAAAATTACAATAATTAATCCTATCTAGGATAAATTATTGAAGTTAGAAAAATTTCGAAACGTAAATCAAATTTCTTTCAGACATGAGTTCTACATCCCAACAAAGGCTTAAACACAATGAAAAAAATAAGAGATAAGAAATAAGAAATTAAAAATATGGAATAGAATTAACAAAAATAATGATATCCGAAAAGCAAATAACAATTTGAACAGTTGAATTTTAAATCGAATAAGAACTAAATATTATCGCCCAGAGTATTGTGTATTTAAAACTATTTCTTATCCCATTTTCTTATCTCTTATTTTTTCATTGTGTAATGAGATACTAACAACAGTGCTGACTGCTGAGCGAGCAGGAGTGGCCACGGCCACAGTGCACTGCCCTTCTCCTAATGTACAAATAATTTCGAACTGAGGCGAGTTGTCGGCCGCTCGTATATTCGTCCCAATCCCTGTCGTGTTCGAAGCATCCTGGACTTATCTGTATACCTACAAGCTACAAGATAATTTATATCGCAAAAAGAATTTTCTTTTTATACGTTGCTCTTGAGAAAATGAATTCTCTAGGTACCGAATGGAATTTTTCATTATTGAGCTGTTGCTTATTGCACCGTTAATGTTTTAACGAGGATTTTCTTATATTCGATGCAGCGCAGTTTCATAACATGAGAATATATAACAGAGTACTTACTTTTAGAAACTCAACAGTCTCACTTATGTAGTTAACCCTTGAGTTAACCTAATTAAAGTATTAAAAATGTATCATATTAATTTATGATAATTATCTTAACTAATAATATTTATCTGAATATATAAGTCTGGAACAACAGTTCGATGATTATGAGAGTGAGTGTTAGTTAGTTATCATCGGATTGTCTATTTAGGAATGTTTCAAGGAGGTCCTTTTAATGTAACAATAATTTATTTTATTGTGTTTTTATTTTAATAACAGTCTAACTAACAGCAATCTCGGTTGTTGGTCGTTTGTTACGCATTAGTAAATATGAAAAACATCTATTACCTTAATTATTGTCGCTCCTTTATGACGCAATTTTTCTCTACAATTGTAATTATGCTAGATTGATGATTATACAATACACTAAGTAAGAGTAGGCAAATGGAAATATTATTTTTTATAGTTAAGGGGCGAGTATGTGAATGTTTTTGAAATTTGGTAAATTGATTTCTGTTGATTGAAGGAAAAAAAATTAGGAAATCTGTAGGTAGCGGTTGGAAGTTGGTTATTTGCGAAATAAAAGTATTTTATCGCTACGCTTTACAACTTGATAAATGTAAAAACTTTACGGAGCAGAGGTATAAAAGTTGTTTTTCTTCAAGCGTATAATAATACTTACATTACATAATGCAACACGTCCTGTAGAAAGAGCCTATTATTGTATTAGTACAAATATTTCTCATTTTTTTCCTAGTACAAAAATGAATAAATGTATCCATGGCAACGAATTAAAAATCTAAGTTATGATTTGTCATAAACCGTCATTTTAAAAATTGACGTCTCGCGTCGTGCTGTTTTTAAAATTTAAAAGCGAAAAAGTCTGAAGAAATGCATTGCATTGCATCTGAAATACTTGAAATTGCTAATTTACCTATGTCATGTTTCATTGATAAATAAAATGGTTATTATTACATATTTTTTTTTACTAAGCTGGAACGCATTTGATCTGATGTCATTTTTCAAAATTAAAGTTTTGATATTTTTTATTTTAACGCTTGAAGAAAAAATAGTATATGTCACTCGGAGTAGAAGGCTCATTATGTGTTTCGCCCAGTTTGCTGCCTCGGCTGAGCAAACTTCTGGGCTCAACAATAATGATCGCCTTCTACTCCTTGTAACATAATATACTATTATTAACGTTGATTTATGGAAGTTCTATCAGTTGGCTTATAACTCTGCATCAGTTATAAGTAAACGTATTGAAAGAATATCACAACTCACAACAAAATAGTTTAAAAGTATATGAAATACTGATCAGCTTTATGAATATCCATCTCGAGAAAAATCCTTGCCTTTCAAGATACATTATTTTCGCTAAATTTTTTCACGGTTCCCTTAAAAATGTTATCTCATTGTAATTTTTTTAAGCTACTTTTTGTTTCTTTGTTTTTTTTTTCGCATAAAATAATATACTTGGCGTTTTTACAAATTTCTATTACTTAATATTTATTTTAAAACATTACAGTAGTAATATTTTTTTATTGGAAGAAGTGACGACTACGTTATGTACGCCACTGGAATTTGGGTTGAAATAAACTCAGACTCGATTCTCGACAGAAAGATGTTACGCAGGAATTGTATCCCCATTCATTCATTTCTTCATTTCAATATCTATTATTCACTACTTTCGATTATTATTTCATTTCAATCAATCAGATTTGAGCGATGTTTTCTTTCTTTTAATTAGGTAAAATGGGTAGGTATATTTTATGACTGACGTGATGACATTATATCACACTGATTTAAAAAGAAAGTCAATCCCACTTTTCTTTAAATATAGTGCTTTTTTAAAACCCCAAAAACACCCCATTTAAAGCCATAACGGTTAACGGTTAACACAATAATTATGAAAAAACGTGCAAGGTAGAATATGTTAAAAACGAGAAACTGTTGCACAATTATTTCAAGTAAAACGTACCTATCTTGATTGATTTTAGAATTGTTATTTTTTGCGAACTATTTGTCCTTTGTTTAAAAAATTCAAATAACACTCATATCGTACACCTTTCCCCAGTCTTGTTTATATTTTGAAATTTTATCACTATCGTGACGTAAGCTAAAAGGATTGGTAAACTCGTTCACTGCGTTCAACGTCTGTTTTCAGCTTTTAGTAAAGAATTGGTAGGTACGTAATCTGGGCTGGGCTCATTGCCTCTAACACTAACACTGGCAAAAAATAGAGTTAAAATTTGAAATTGTTAATTTTCTGTTCCATTCCAGTTGATCTGCTGATCTTCAAATCGTTGTATTTGTAAATCACAATGCCTTTAAAGTTTCCAGATGCAAGTGGATCTATAAATTAATATTTGACAAGTCTAACGAGAATATAATATATTAGTAATTATCTTAAATATTGTAATTATTAGATCACGTTACAACCATTACAAATAAAATTGTGTTGTATGAAGAATTTCACCTGGAATGTGCATTTCCAATGAGTAAACACCAAGTGAATGTCTGCCACTAGTTTCTGAAGGAAATTATTCCTATGGTAAAGCTCGAGAATGCAAAACTTATGGGTTGCCCATCATATTACCTATAGAAAAGAAGTCGAGAATGAAGCTCATTGGACAGATATTATTCTATATAAACAACCTTTTTTTTCAAAATGTCGTGTTAATAATAGACTTGGAATAATATGATTAAAAAAGAAATTATCAGTTTATTTAAAAACAGATAAGTAAATAAAACTAATATTACTGAATCACTGATTATGATTTATTCCATATTAACTTATACTCTTCATAACAAAAAATATGAATCTAACTTTCCTTTTATATGCCACGTTATAGAAATATAAACATAATAACAAATAAACAACATGCTGATGTGATTCAATGATTTGTGTCAACAATATTGAATTAATAATCAAGATGTATCAGATCGTTTTTCAAATGTAACATAAACAGAGTTCCTGTAGATTTTACTTATTCGCGGTCTAATTCATTGTTGAGACATGATTCTGCGTATTCTACACACTATTAGTAAAATTATCTGTTGATGATAATTAAACACGATCGATTAAACTTGATAAATACATTGTTATTAAAAATAATTTAGATTTGGTAATTTTTCCCCTGTGGTCCACTTGAAACCTCCGAAAATGTTATGGCGTCAGATAGAGGAAAATAACGTTTTCATTGGTGTATAAGAAGGTCATAGCGGACAACTCAAAAAAGAAAAACTTCGGAACTGCGAATATGACTACTCCGAACAACTAACTGTAACACTTTTGTCAAGTTCATTCTTGCTAATGTATTATTTACAAAGTTATTGTCACTACACCACAATTTTTCGTCACCCTACAAGATATTGAGATACATCGGTCTCTATACAAGTACATAGTAAAAATCAAATAGTTCCAAGTTTGTAGACTGCATAATATAATTCAGGATACAAACAGCCAAGGAAAATTGCTGAAGGGGATTATTTTCAATTTTTGCTTTAATTTGAAAAGCGTACAAATTTAATAAAAAATCAAATCTGAATCAAGATTTTCACTGGATCAAGTTATTTGAGAATTATTAATAAAAAAATGCATTTATAAACACGGAAATAGATTATGAACTAAAGTCGAAGTGGTAACTGTACCTATAAGAAAAATATTTCCAGCAATCATTATTTAATTAATTAATTAAGAACCCAACGTACAATCTATGTATACCAACTTATATAATCTAACGTTACAAATTTACAGAGAGGATCCGGCTCAAGTAAAACTAATGTAAATGTAATAATTGTTACCTATTTCCGATATTTGCATCTTGATTTACAGGTAAATTAGTATTAACTACACATTGTACGTTTATTTCTCATCAGAAACACTAACACTCCTAATGCGAGTGTGCTGTCAACTGATAAGATTTTACGATAAATAATAATTAGAACAAATATTTTACGTTTGACGGCAGTTAAAGTGTAAGTCAAACACGCGCCGGTAGTCATTTTTGGACCAATGAGCGAAATATATGGTTTCGATGTAGATTATATGAGGTTTGATGAGTCCTATATTTTTCACTGCCAGTGTACTTCACTAATCTGAAAGCTCACCTTTAAAACCATTAATAATATCGGAGTATGTAGTAATAAACTGATGTTTGTTTATATGATATACCAAGAAATATGACACCAGGTTTTAAAGATTAGACTGATAGACAAGTGAAATTACACATGATGGTGTAGGAAAAATAAACATGGACTTGATTAAACAGTAAACATAATAAAATACTGTTTCTAAAGATGTGGCGTGCAAGGGAGTTATCTTGGTTTTGCCAGGATTTTCAGTGAATTTGCCAATTGCTGAGTTTGTTTTCGTCAGATTCGAGGCTAGCGAAGAAGATGCAGATTAATGGTCACATGACTATCGACTTCCATAAGTCAATAGAATTTTAAGGATTTTAAAAAACTTATTATATTATCTATCAGAATTTAATGGACAAAGTTAGAATTTGGATTGAGGACCTAAAATAATAAAAAGTTTCCTATGGGCGCATGTTCGGAAATGCTTCGTTGATAAGATACGCCATTCCAAAGATCAAGGTCAAAATTAGGTTTTTAAAGTTTTTCTCAAGTTTGGGAAAATATAGAAATCTGCATTTTGGTTGAGATTTTATACTACATAATAAGAACGCTTCCAAAATATATTTTTTCAATTATTTCTTATTGGTAAAATGGATAAAATTAGCAACCCCCATTATATTTTTTATTCGAACTGCGTTTTAGAAAGCTTGGTTCATTTAGAATATATTTTGCTTCTTTTATATTTTTCATAGAACTGAGAAATTTTTAATTAAAAAATTACCTCATTATTTGGAAAATTGTATTATTTAATACAATGAAGAATGTCTAGTATAGGTTCAAGTATAATGTTATGACCGTGACAACATATTTAAGTTTTCTAAATAAATAAATAATTACCTGAGGTAAGGGATATTTGGGAGGTGTCAGAGCTCTTCCTTGAGTGTCCCGATGCCGACGCCCCACTCAGTGAGTTGAGCGACTTGGCATCGGACTCATAGAGGCGATTTGCTTCCTCCAGTTTGGCGAGTAGCTCCAGTTCTGGTCCTGAGGCGTTATTATTGTTTAGCGGAGGACTCTCGAGCCTCATGGCAGTGGGAGGCATTGCCGAGTAGTAGCCCCCATCGGACTCTACCACCAGGCAACTTAACGAACCACCACTGGAACAAAAGAGAAAAGGTAAGTTATTTCGTTAGATACTGTATTTTTTAAAAGAAATCGTGTCATTGCTGATACTGGCTCTAAGCGAAAATGGTACACCACAAGATAATGAGTTGAAACTCGGTAGTGTGTAATACAAACGAATGTGGTTTAGAAACCAGTATCACGTTCACAACTTCTTTTCAATAATAGTACCCAAAATTATGTACAATGATTATTTATATAACCATATAGGTACTGGTTTTTAACTTAAATCACAGACTGTATCTCTTGAACGAAAAATGAAGTTAATATTAATAAACAGGAAATTGCGTCAAAAAAAAGTAATTTTATATTCCTATTCTTCGATTTTTCGGGAAGGTTTTAACCTTTTTTCGAGTTTTTGTTTATTGTTTTGTAAATAATGGTAAAAATCGATTAAAATGTTTCGTTAATGTGTGTTAGGCACCTGCTTACAGATTTTTACGGTTTACTTAAACACATTTATATCAAAAACTACACAATGTACCAGATACGACTATAAAGTTTGAAATAAAAAAGTTCTTTATCAATAACTTCCAAGTATACAGGGTAATTACATGTGGTGTATTTATTAGTATTTATTATTAACTCCATGCGTTGCTGGTAATTTCACGTATCAAATGAACATATCAAAATAATGCGGGTTTGTTATACTATAAACCGTTTTTATATATTTTCTTGAAAATTTCAAGATACATTCCATACCCTCCTCGTATGTTTATTAATCACATACAAGTTTAGACTTTTAATATAATTGTCTAGTTTTAAAATGGTAGGACGGTAGGACCTAAAATACGTTGTGTTTATAGCTTTCACTTAGATTCTTTTTACAAAGTTTGATATTATTTACTTTCTGTGAACTGTTTCACCTTAATTTATTTATTCTACTTGTAAATATATACCTACTCTTCATTAATCGTTTACAAAAAGTATTTTTATATTTTGTGTTAACGTCATCTTGATTCTTATTAATATCCTTCCGTTTTTCATTATAATATACCCAATATTTCATCTTTTTTTCGAGACATTTATTATTTCTCTGTTTAAATGTTCAGCCTCTCAACCTGCTCCTTAAATTTGTTCCGGCACATAAATTCATAATTTTTCTGAGGAGAAATGGATATACGTCCAATCTTCCACGCAATAAATTAAGACTGACTGAGGATATAGAGTTTACTTATACACTTTTAGTTTAGATTCATTGAAAATATATGATAATACCGTTGATTGAATTATTAATTCAATCAAACGTAATACGTATAAGCAATATTAATCATGGACAAAGAACAATTTTATAAAAAGTAATATATTACAGCTACGTATGTGATGTTTAATTATTTGACGGTTGATACGCTTTATTAATATATTATATATTTTTAAAAAAATGCGGCGTTTCGGAAAAAATTATTACCTATCTGCAAGGAATTTTCAAACAAATCCTGCTGAATGATTCAAAAGTTGACATCTCATGGCCTTACAAAAAATGACATCACTTAAGTCAGACACAAAAAACTGCCAACAAGAGTGCATTGTCTTGCAATTAAAAACATTGTGACAATCAAATGAAACGATCTAGCTGAATTGAACCATGACCAATGATCGTATAATGAAGAGGAATGTTCCCTAATGCTATGGCATTGTTAAAATGCACCAACAACGGTGAAACGATATAAATAGTATATTTTTTCAGTTTGTAAATGCCACAAACCCAAACACAATGATTTAACCTTGCTAGAATAGTGACATATCAGGTTCGGTTCATACGCGTCAGGTGTAATTATTTACACCAGATCTCAATGATATATCGTGCTCACAATAAACAGTCTCTGTTCATACGTAAGTATGAACATAGACTGTTTACATACAAATGGGCATCATTTGTTTTCTTCTCTGTCAATTTTGGAAAATATTAATGTTAGGCGTGTTTTTTTTTTAATGAAACGCCTTATAGATTTTTGCAGCATTTAATAGACGTATTTTTTCTGAATACAATGATGTGCATAATATGGTAATTTGGATGAATGTAGTTTCTTTAATATAGCTAAAAATTAAATATACAGGGTGTTTCATATAAAAAATCGAATTTGATGTTATTTCCGTCGAAACCGGAAGTCGGCCATTTTAAATATACTCGTCACTAAATTGGAAAATAACTCTTATACACATGTTCCAAATTTCAAAACAGTTAGTTCATAAACAAAAGACCCTGGGCCGGTTCTTGCGGCCACCCGGTATATTACTGAATATATGTAGTACTATTGGTTGAATGAGAGAATGAAAAAATAAATAATTACTTCGTTTATTTCCCTACAAATTTACGTAAGAACCTTATAGGTTTATTACATAACCTAAAAAAAAACAAAGGCCAAAACATCTTTTCTTTTTTGCAAAAAAATGTAAAAAAATCGCTCCTTCCCTCTACTTCCTTAGCCTGAAAAATTCCGCTATGACTACACTAGAAATGTTACTTTTAAAAATCTTGAGGAATCCATTTTCTTAATTACTGTATTTGTCTATTTTGAGTTAAAATACATAATACATATTATCTTAATTGTATTTTTAAAGTATTTCTGACGTAATTTACGTAATTTGAGTAAAATAGATGTAGCAAAACTAAAATTATTTAGAAAACCATCAACAGTTGTATATACAGGGTGATTCATAAGTAATGGTACACATACCAACAGCAGATTTCGAACGTAAAAATATCGCGATTTAGCCAAACTTACCTTAGTCCAAAAGTTAATAGTAACCAAGATACAGGGTGTCAAAGTTTAAATTTATTTTTTAATTTTCCTTTGTAATTTAATGAGTTTTTATAATTTTCTTGTGAAAATTTATGAGTGGGGGTTATTTGGGGTGAGGAATCATAATACACGTTCAATTTTGGTATAACTCCTAGAGGGCGCTACGTACGCTGCGTTTAATGTGTAAAGATGACCGTAACTTTTTTGTCCGCACCCATACGGCAGATTTCGCTCATTAATTTCATTCTTCTATCATTTTTTAATAAAAAAGGTATACTTGTTTCAAGTCTCTAAATACAACAGTTTTTGAGAAAAGTGCAAATTAAAAATTCTATGCGTATTTATTATGCTCTGTGAAAAATTATTTTTAAAAGTAGGCGTTGAGATACAGCATTATAAGAGTAAATAATGATAAATATTTATCAAATATGCATAAAAACAAAAAGTACCTGTCAAACAACCAATCTTTTAAACAATAATTAATTGTTGCAGAAGTGTGGTGTTTTTTATTTCTTTCTAAATTTCTTTTTAATACCTAGAAACTGATCGCCACATTTTTTTCGAATTCTGAAATGAGAGAAGTGATCAAGTTGAACATTTATTGTAGTACCTATTCGTTGTTATGTTGTTGTTGTTATTTGTGATGCATTGTTTACATTTGGAATAAAATTATTTGTGCCTACTAGTTAAAATTGTTTTGTTGTATAATGTCTGAAATTTTGAAAAGTTGTTTAACGCCAATAACCACTTAAACGGGATTAACTACATAAGAGAAAACTACATTTTCAACGAAAAATTTTCGAATTTTGCCGCCAAAATAATAAAAATAATTTTTCACATCTCATAGTGAATTTGCATGAAGTCTTTGATTTGCACTTTTCTCAAAAACTGTTGTATTTAGAGACTTGAAACAAGTATACCTTTTTTATTAAAAAATGATAGAAGAATATAATTTTTAAGCGAAATCTGCCGTATGGGCGCGGACAAAAAAGTTACGGTCATCTTTACACATTGAACGCAGCGTCCGTAGCGCCCTCTAGGAGTTATACCAAAATTGAACGTGTATTATGATTCCTCACCCCAAATAACCCCCACTCATAAATTTTCACAAGAAAATTAAAAAAACTCATTAAATTACAAAGGAAAATTAAAAAATAAATTTGAACTTTGACACCCTGTATCTTGGTTACTATTAACTTTTGGACTAAGGTAAGTGTGGCTAAATCGCGATATTTTTACGTTCGGAATCTGCTGTTGGTCTGTGTAGCATTACTTATGAATCACCCTGTAGAAGAGCAATATTATCGATTGGTTAATGTTAATTTAATATTAGTATTGTTCGTGTAGTTTAGTGGTGATGACGCGTAAATTCTATAACTTTATCGCATACAATTTTCATCAGATCAAAAATTATCTAATTATGACGTCATATTATTTAAAAAACTTTGTAGCTTATAATAAATTCTTATAATAGAGTCCAAACAAAGTAGGAAGAAATTGACAGAACCAAAGAGGCATAATAAAATAGAATCACTAAAAAACAATAATAAAGACCACCAATAACAGATTGTTTAGCATACCTGATAGTCATAATGTGAAAAGTTCGTTATTGGACGACGTCATAAAGAACGCTCTATTGAATTTGCTTAATACTTTACGGATTTAAAAACTCGACGAAGACGAATTCAGAGAAAATGTGGCATGGAAGCGAAAATCCGCAATATTGTTATTCACGACAGGGAAGATAAAGTGAGTTATAAAATTTAAGGATAAAAGGACAGCCCCGGTATCAGCAACACAATTTATTTTATGCAATCCCAGTGAAATTGCTGACAGAATAGACTATAAGGTTCAACATTTCGGGGAAAATTCTCAGCAGTACGCGAATTCGTAAAGGGGACACAAATTATCAACGACTAGCGTGGCATATGAAAAATAAACTAAAAATTGCAGTGCTAACTTTGGATAGTTAGCGCAGCACTAATTATTGTACTGTCAGGTGTACGAAAACGTTAATTTTCCATTTTATAGCAGCAACAACTGAAATAAGGAAGACCCTTTTACAGTCGGCAACATTTATTGGATTCTAATTATCGTTGTTTTCGGTAGGTCATAGAATAACACTATTCTTTGCCGTATTTTACCTACACAACCGTTCACTATCCACACGCGATTTCTGCCATATCTTTTAGACCTCGTAATGTAGTACTCCATTGTATGACTGATGGTCGAGATGGTAGAGTACCTGCCTCTCACCCAAAAGTCCCGGGTTCGAATCCCGGTCGTGGCAATGGAAAATACTGTGAGAGGGATTTTTCCATTATACACGGATATTGGATGTGTGTCCCTTGTCTTTAAATGTGTAGCCCCCTCCCGCACAAGGCTCAGCCTTCTGGGATAAAGGGGGTCGTAATTACATGTGGTGTATTTATTTATTTTTTTTTATTATCTCAGTGTAACCGACTTTTTTTCTGTAACTATATCTACTTATATTTCCATTTCAACATACAAAATACAATTTTATGTATTTTTATAATGACTTATGAAAGTTATTTACTACCATTTCTAGTTTAAAAAATATCGTGTTATAATTCGGTTTACGAAGAAGCGGAGTTCATGTAGATATATTATTAAATTAAAATATCACGCGTTATTAAAAAAAAAAAACAGCATCCAAAGGTCACGTCATCATCATCAAGGATTGTTTGAAATACTTACATGATCTTGGATTAATTGTAAATATGTACGTGCACCCCCCCCAGCAAACACCGCTTCGTAACTATTAAGGAACATTAACGCTACTTATATTTCGTGTTACACTTTTGTTTCAGTCACAAAAATGCGTGTTTTTGGTGACAAATTGCTTATTTGTCCGCAACAATGCATCGTTATTAAACTGCAACTATTACTTTACATAATTGCGAAACAAAATATTCGTAACAAATGCCAATTTACATTTGTAATAAATTCGTTTTTACCAAAATCTAACTCCGAAAATATCTTGAAACATTTAGGCTCTTACAGTTTCATTCACCAAGTTATTTGTAAATACAAAACTTATATAAATACTTCGCAACCGTTATGCAAATTTAGTTTAAGTACAGATTCACAACAGTTGCAAGTTATTAGAAACTAAGGTTGCTCATTAATTTCAGAAAAGTTGCTTATCATAAGCAATATAAATTTTACAATTTACTTTCAAATCAGTTTCTTTTTTGTTTTATATTTATTATGCAAATAATGCAAATAAAGCAGGTTTGATATATGTGCACAAATCCGCCTCCCACCCTGATCCCTCACCTTCCCATTCCCGATCATTGGAGTCTTTTTGTTTTTTAAATGCATATAGTAGCATTTTACAGACGCTCAAAAATATGACAGGCCCTATCAATCAATACATGTCCATCTTTGCCGAACCACTTATTACCTATTCACTGTTGAACAACTCGAAAGCGAAAAAGTGTGCGGAAACTTTTTTGGTTCTCGCGAGTGGAGTAACAGTGAATAAGTAATTTGTTCGACAACATGTAGGTACTGACAGTATAGAGCCAGTTATATTTTTGGAGCGTCTGTAAAATGCTATACTAAATACATTTAAAAACAAAAAAGACTCAATGATCGGGAGTGCGCAGGTGAGCGATCGGAGGCTGGGGGGTGGATTTATGCACGTACAGCAAACCTGACTTCGTTTGTTATTGGACGAGTAATTTTTCTTGGACGAAGACCTCAGTCACATTTTTCTAGTAGGGGGCTCGTTACTTTTTCAGGACCCATCTTTAAAATCACTTTTTGCAATATTTAACAAAATTCACATTCTCAATCTCTCATCTTTATACTTAGACCATAAATCCTTTTAAGATAAACTCTTTTCTATATCTAGGCGAAATTAATCCTTAATCCTTAATATTCACTGTTAATGTGTTTGGAGGAATCCTATAAAATAAAGGAAAAAGATAAAATATTGACAAATAGATGTTCAAAACAATTTATTGTCCATTGTACAATAAAATAATTAATTTTCTCTGTTTTCTTCAATCTCTGGCTGGCCGCTTTAAACCAGTCCTTACACGCAACTTCAAAATTGGCATCTGTCATAAATGGAAAGCATTTCCTGCATGAATCTACAAATAAAAATCAATTCTTAATCAAACTAGCAATGTACACTGTACAGGGTGAACCCCAATTTATTTATCTCCTTAAGGTGAGTGCGCTAACCCAACTCTGTATCTAGTTTAAAATAAAAATAAGAAGAGAAGGCGGGAGATTGTCAAAATTTGACAGGGTTTTTTTTTGATGAAATGAGAAAAAGATTTCGATTGTAAAACTTATGAAACCTATGTACTATATGTAACTCTAGCCCACTCAATAAAATAAATGAAGTTAAACAATTACATATTATTATTCCTGAGAGAAAGAAGCTTGTTGCAAAGGGATGGTAAATCCAAATAAAAAAATTAAAGAAATACACGCGGTAGTTTTCGAGAAAAAGAAATAAAATACGCCAACATTTTGAATTTAACTGACCTATCTCATCTGAAGTGAATAAGATAGGTCAAGGCTCGGGTCAAGGTTGATCTTGTTTTTTGTTCATTAGCTTTTACCGGATCACTATGAATGTTCGGAAGTCATATTTTTTATACCAGTGTTTACACATTTCATTAAATGCGCCAACTTTATTAGCGCCTTTTTGTGAAGTTTTTTTGAATAATTTATCGTTCGAAGTACCTATATAAGAAACAGACAGACAACAGACCTTGTCGGTAATTTAATTATGTGATGTTTTTTTATATCTTTGGCACAGAGGAAGAATGAAGAAAGTGGACGACCGGCGGAATGTCTTTGTCACAGCTGTGACCTCTACGTTTAAATCGGAAGTGTGCAATGTTGCAAAACTTAAAAAAAATCGAATCCATAAATTTCAGTTTCATATGTTACAAATTGTGGAAAATTAGATAAAATCATAAATGAAATTAAATATTCAACACCCGCTTATCTCAGAAACAAAAATCTTTAGAACATAATATGTTCATATAAACTTTTCTTCACTTCAAATCACCTGAAGAATTACTTCTTTAAGTAAAGCGTTTATTTTATTATTCGATTTATAGGTACCTAGTAAAAAGATCCGCTACCCACACTGTTAATGTGCCCACGCCATATATCTTGCCCAGGAAATTAATTTTTACAATACATACAATTAAAACTTATCTAATTTTAGGTCTATATGTATTAGAACTTACCTACCAGTTACGCTGTGTATACCTATATTGTGTAATTTTTTTTTCACAATAGTAGTTTTTGCACAAGACCACTTGTTTATACCACACATGTAAGTACACAATTAATTACTCACTCTACACATTCAGTCAGACTAACTTGTACTGAAGCCGGAAACAGTTCTTTGCGCTGCTGGCGCAGTGTGCCAGGATTCTATTGGTCGTTTGAATTTTATCTCTCTCTCAGAAGTAATTCTAGCCTATAGAAACGACTTATTTGTTTGAAAATGTATAGCGAAAATGTAACGTATTACTAATTATGTAAATTTTTCAACACTTCACAACTGAAAATTATTTGCTTCAATAATTCCGTAATTGTTTCAGTTTATAGCTACTAAAGAAATACCGCATCAACAATTGCGTAATATTCTCAAATTTTAACCATTGAAAGTATGGCGTTTTGTAAGTTATGAAACATTTACGTTTGTCGAATTAAGAATAACATTTGATAGGTAACAGTTTCGATTTTTTTCAAACCCAACAAAGATGTTTTATACTATATTAAACAATTTCAAAACAAATCTTTCAGGTACAGATATATTGCCATAATTACGAATCTGTTTCACATTTTGAAATATGCTTCTAGAGTTACTTATTTGTGACTTAACGTTACGAAACAAATACACTCTGTGTTTGCTGGGGGCCGTCTCTTGAGTAACTGCGATTTTTTTTAAGTCTTTCGTCAAACGATATAAATTTTATTCTCCCAGATAAAAGCATATATAGTATAAAGATGATCCTGTATATGTGGAGAAGTTTTAACCTGGCATATTATTCATCTGAATAAACTAAACCTAGATGTTGAATGAATTGAAATTGGTGTTTTACTACTTTATTTTTGAACATATTTTCTCATTGGTAAGGTTCCTAAAGGTCAATTAATTAAATTAATTTGAGCAATGCTTCCATTTGGTTTTAATAGTAGGGCTGGGCAGTTTATGCTTCTAGATTGTGAACTTTATGGAATATAATTTACGAAAATCAGAAAGGCGTCATAAAATTTAATGACAAACAATATTTTAGGGGATATACTTACAACTTACTTGTTGGGATTCAGCTATATTTTGGATTTTATAGTACGTGAACGACGTTATGCATCAACTTTATTGCAAATAAGTTTAATCAGAGGCGGCTCATGATATATTTTGCAAGGAGGACTCATACAGAAAATTTTCAAAGTAGTATATAATTTTATATATACTTAAGTGAAGTTTTTTAAATTAATATACTAGAATTATTGTGGCTGTATTAATACGCTGGATATGGGAATTGGAAAGCACTTTATTTTGTAACTCCTGGCGCACCCGCCAGTAATTACAACTGTAAATGAAAATTTTCGGGGTTTGAACTAAGTTATAAATTTGGATTATTAGTAAAACTTATACCTTTTATCATATTCTTTTAAACTTTAGACACAGATTTTTAACAAATGACTATCACATTTTTCACTTTGTCGCTATTTGGGTTCAACAATAAAACTCTATTAGTCTGTATCCATTTACCTCCATACCACAAATCACAGAAAATAACCTTTTTCCTCGAAGCCAGTACTTTATTCCTAATTGAGTTAAATAAAAGTAATTTAGGGGTCCGACATGGTCTCTTTCAATTTTCACGTTTATAAATTGCGGACAGATTAGATTCGGTGATAAATTTACGGCGGCGTTTTATTAAAAATTTAATATTAGTATTTAACTCTACTGGAAAATTATAGAAATCAAAGAAATAAATCATGCTAATAAAAAAGTTAAGCATATACAGTCTTGATAAGATAATATAAATAAAAAAAAATCGATTCAAGAACAGAATCACAGTACAGAAGTACAGAACTCGTGATGAAAGTTAAACTTTATTTTGGAAGAAAAAATCTAAACTGACTTCGTCTATAACCCAAATTTGATTGGTTTTGATCACAACCTTTTTCGTGGCAAGTAGAAAATGCAAGACAGAAAGAAGACTTATTTCTCATAATTCATAATTGTGGCTGGTGTCCCATTTTCAGACACAAGGAATCAAAATTTTAAAGCTATTAAAAATATCCCTAACTAGTCAGTTTAATAAATGAATTGAAATAAATAAGACTTTTTTACTTTTCTTATTGCATACAATTTGCTCACATAGGTGCAGGGTAGTTCCATATATTTTGACACCTACAGCCTTTATTATGTTAAAAGAAATGAAATAATTGTAAAGACAAAAGTTGTAGATCTTGGTGTCAAATACCTTTTGGTGAAAAAATATAAAACAATGTAACATTAAAAAGTAGAAAAAGGTACACAACTTATGCTTTCTTAAATGGAACAACCTGTAAATTTCTGCATATTTTGAAAGATCATTTTTAGCTGATTCCAAAAATATATAATATGTTAACATTTGCTTGGGTTGTTTTCAAAACAGTGCGACTGTGTGTAAAACAGTCCAAATAATATAGGTGGTTGCCATGAAAAAAAATTGACAAAATATTTCTGATAATTTCTGACAATTTACCACCAGATTTTTACGCAAAATCCCAAATACTTTAAGATGCATTATTCAGATGTGGAAAAACGTAATTTTATTTGTCATTCATCAACACCTTCCTATTGAATTTATTTGTAGAAATAAGTAGGTATATGTAGATAAAGTGTAAAAGCAAAAGTTGTAGATTTTAATGTGAAATATATTTTGGTCATAAGAAATACAACAAAGGAACAGCAGAAAGTAAACTGTCAGTAATTATCAGAAATATTTTATCATTTTTTTTTCATGGCAACCTATGTTCCATGCGGTACTGTTTTGTAGATTTCCACAACGGATAGAGCAAATGACAACATATTATAATATTTTTGGAATCGAGAAAAAATATTCTTCAAAATATGCAAATATGTAGGTACAGGGTGTTCCATTTAAAAAAACATAAGTTATGTCTTTTTTCTACTTTTTGACGCCATTTTGTTAAACTTTTCTTCTCAATAGATAGTTCATAATAAAATCTACAACTTTAGTTTTTGCACTATTTTTAATATCGCTAAAAATAAAGGCTGTAAAGTAGGTGTCAAAATATATGGACCTACCGTGTACATACCATACTATTCTAAAAGTTTTTTTGTATTTTGTGAGGACATTGTGTTCGCAAATTTAGCAGAGAAGAAATGCTACAGACTATACGTATTTGTTTAACTAGGTAGAAAAATAGCTGATTCACTGCCGTGGCTGGCGTTTCATTGTCGAGCCGATGTTATAAAACCAGTCAATACAATGAATTTGCAATTCTGTCGTCACGTCGTGCTATCATTATCCTTTTCAAAAGATCTTATAAGGTAAGTAAAAAAATAAATAGTGGCATTGAAGTCATAATACGTTGATGATATTGCTAGATGCCAAATAATATATAAAACAAATAAATTATTTCAACAAATATAAATTTGCGACACAAAATTGGATATCTAGCCTAGATTATCAAATTCTTCATAAATTTGCTTCTAGTTTCACAAAAAAAAAGAGCCAGCTCTCCAGTTCTTTTATTTTTCTATACTTTTTACATTTTGCCCTCGATTCGTATAATTTTATATACGACTATAAAGCTGATAGTAATGTTTATAGGGCTCAATTTAGGCCACACATTTTCCCACAATAAAATCATTATATCCGTCGTTTACAGCCAAATATATAAATTTTCCCCTTTAATAAAAGCTGCATTGATGGTACGACACTACAAAAAGTAGATAATAAAAGATCTACTACATTTGGCACAAACGTAATACAGTATTGTAATAAAAATGTTTCGCAGGAGATAAGAGGTGGAAACTGAGTAAACTGACACATCGAATATTTTTGAAATGATTTACAATATTGTTCTTATTATGCAATCTAAATATATTATTACAGGATTGACCATATTTGAAAATTATTTTCGTCATCACATATTTATTGATCATTATTGGGCCAGACTAAAGGGCAGAAAAATGGGTGTAATAATGACAAAATTCCATATTTGCATTTTTTTTTGTCTATAATGAAGTAGTTCTAGACAATTTGAGTTTTCGCTTTCCTTTTACACAACGGTTCAATTTACTTAATCAATCTTTCAGATAGACACAACTGGTTTCAAAAATCAGCTGTCAGAATCTGCACACTGAGTAAAAATCTGATTTGGTACTTAATACTAATATTATTTAAATCGTTGCTTTAGTATTAGGTAATATTCGCTAAAAGTACATGGAAATCTAATATTTGCCTTCAATTTGCACATAACGCAATATTTGGGCGAGGCACGTTTACGATCGTTATCAAGGGCGTATACAAGATAATAATACATTTTGACGTGTTTTATATTATAAATTTACTGAGGACGATAAACGATTAATTACGAAAATTAACATACGTTGGCAAATTAAAATAGATCAGAACATGTACTTACAAGGTGTTTGAAATGTAGACGATCACTAATTTCAATTTATGGAAATGGTTCTCAAGTCGTGGTGATTGATAGATAAGACGTTTTTTTAAATAAATTTATCTATTTATCTGATTAATTACTCGATATTACTAAATCTACAAATATATATTATAATCTGAGATGAACGATTATGCATTTATTATGATATTTCATCAGAATATCTGAAACGGATATCAATTGCTGCTTTCGTTACCAAATGGATGCAACATTCATCAAAGTAGATCTCTAATCACCGTAGTTAAATATACCTCTTTTGGAGGTAATCAAAGCACACCAGATTTTGGTATCTAAATTGCAAAATTAATGGTAGTTGTCGACCTCGGTAGTAACCACACTTTTGACATGTTTTTTATGTTCCTGAAACAAGACTATCTATTAAAAAAAATCTTGTTATTACCAATTTGTAATTTTTTGTGGTTTTTTTCGACCTGCCGTCTGGACTAAGTATAGATGAAGACGGAACTGGGACGCGGGTTTGATGGGGGCAGACAATCAGCACAGGCGATGCACTGCGGTATCACCCCGATTCTGGAGTGCAATATTTGTGACAAGCCGTCGTTGACGCGCGATCTATCTTCGTTAGTAGGCAGGGGTTACCTAAATGTAAATGTTTTTCAATAATATGTATCCCATACGTTACATATGGTGATACCTTCAGTATGCGACACCGCAGAAATTGCGTGTTGATGACAGCTTCCATTAGTTTAGAAAGGCAATGCGGCAACAATTATTGTGTGAATTAGTTTTGTTATTATGGGTTTGGAATACATAAGTGCAAATTTTCAATTGGACGAATGGGCATCTTTCGAAATACCTACCACGCATTTTTGTTAAAAAATTGCCAAATACTTAATTAAAATTTGTAATCAAATAATTTTTGAATCGCTAATAATTACATGTTTCATTAACTTTTTAGACGTATCTACATTTGCTTACATAACTGTCCTTGAGGCAGAGTTTCATTCTCTTGGCACTATAATCAGTATTCATTAAATACTTCTAATGAAAAATGTATGTGGATTGTGGAGTTGAAAAACAATCTGTATAAACATTTTTTAAAAGCTAATTTTTAACGTCGGAACTTTTGTAACTAATTGTATTTGCGAAAGGCAGGGTTAGTAATTTCAAGTCAAAACAATTTCGTCGGAGCGGAAAAGTAGAGAGGAAGAAATCTAAAACAGCACAAAGTGAAATTTATAATTAATATAATTAATTTCGATCTGCGTCACAGACTAAAATATTGATCATTAATGAGTAGGTATACTAGTCGTTTAATGCATACTTCTGTTTAATTGTTTATTCATATTGCATTACAGCATGACGTTATGTTTTTTTCACGGTCTATAAATATTTGAACAGCAGTTTTTCAAATTATGATGGTCAGAATAATAAAAGTACTCGCGAGGGATTTTATGTTCAGTATATTATGCACAGATGACGCTCAATCAGGGCCGGCTCGTGCAAAATGGGCGCCTGAGGCTAGACCCAGATTTTGCCGCTCTTTTAAAATAAATCAAAAAAGCAAAATAATAAGAAAATAAAACTCAAATTTATTACCCTAAGATAATAATATATAGGTTATAGGTAGGTAGGTACTTATAATACCGAAATAACAGGGTGTCCCGTAATAAAGTGCAAAAAATTTACTGGAGATTCCTCGTCGAAAATTAAGGTGGGTACTTCATATAAAATTTTCCAAAATAAGCTTTCCCTGTTCGGCTGCACCCCCTTAAAGAGGTGAGCTAAAAAATGGTTTTTAATTTCTATCTCAAAATAGCGAAATCGGAAAAAGATGAAATTTGGCACATCTTGGTTACTAATCAAAAGGCATCTAACGAAATCATTTCATCCGCCTAGCATGTACCCAAAGGGGTGAAATTAACTACTCTTCTTGAAATTTTGTAAATATCTTTCTGCCTGTTATTTTTTTTTTCAATTAAAATACATTATGATTCATTTAGAAACTTTTTTATCTCTTGAAAAAATTTCGTAAAATCGACCATTTTTGAGAAAAAAATTAAATTACATCTGCCTAAGTGATCAATCAAAAAAAAATACCAGGCAGAAAGATATTTACAAAATTTCAAGAAGGGTAGTTAATTTTACCCCTTTGTGTACATGCTAGGTGGATGAAATGATTTCGTTAAATGCCTTTTAATTAGTAACCAAGAATGCCAAATTTCATCTTTTTGCGATTACGCTATTTTAAGATAGAAAATTAAAAACCATTTTTTTGCCCACCCTTTTAAGGGGGTGTAGTCGAACAGGGAAAGCTTAATTTGGAAAATTTTATATGAAGTACCCACCTTAATTTTCGACGAGGAATCTCCAGTAAAATTTTTTGCACTTTATTACGGGACACCCTGTATAGGATGTTAATTAAGTATGTACAATAAATTTAACAGACGATTATTTGAGTGATTTTAAGACAGAAAGTTTATATAAACATGGGGTCGAAAATGCTTCGTTTTCAAGATACGGTGTTAAACTTATTTTAAAAAAATTGCTATTTCGTAAATATCTCAAATATCCTTTACCCCATTTTGTTGTAATTTGGCAGTGCTATTCGTACTGTTAAGGGGTTAATTTAGCCCTAACTGATTAAATTTATTAAGTCCAGTGGTGTCCCGAGCGGCACCTTAACGAATATTTTTGACAAGAAAAATGTACGCCACATATTTTTTTGTAACTTTTATTTTTCTTTTGGATTAAGCAACAAAAATACAACTTTTGTGTCTCTTGAATTTTTTTCGTATCTTGATTAGTTTTTGAAAAAGAAATTCACTTAATTGCATATCCCCTGGACATTCAGTTAACTGAATATGTAAATCCTGACACTTTTTCACATCACCTAATTCCATATCTTTCAAGGCGAGAATATTAAATAGAAGGAGTTCAATCGGGATTATCTAAACGAAAATGAACAGCAGTCAGCAAAGTGCACTGTATGCGCTTGCATAGGGCATTATACAGTGTTGAGTGTTGCCACATTGACTTAAAAGTCTCCTTTCTGCGAATTTATTTAAATTTCTTTGCAAAATTTGTCCAATTTACTGCGCCCCTATAGAAAATGCCGCCTGAGGCGGTCGCCTCACTGCCTCACCCCACGAGCCGGCCCTGCGCTCAAAAATATATGTTATGGGACGTAGCTAATATCAAATGAATGAGAGTTAATGAGTTTAGACAAATAAACAGTAAGTATAGGTGGGTATTATTAAAACATTTCCTGTCTGCATTTAAGTAAATATTTAGATAATCGAACCGATATAGGACAGATAATAATTTTTTCCCCATGAAATCGTATAATTAAAAACACGTCTAGATTTTTAAAGTAAATTGGATTTAAAATAGGTGACTGACCGGACCTAACACAAAATTCCGACGCTTATATAGCTTTTTTATTAATTTGACGGTATAACCGTTCCCAATAATAAAATGCATACAATTTTAAACTTTGTGAGCAGCTTTATTTTAAATATTTAAAAACCAGTCGGTTAATTTAATTGTCCGACTAAGTAATAACTTTAGAATTAGGTGGGGTGGAGGCCTGCAGCAAAATGTCTCATAATATCCTCGTTTCAAAATGTGTTTATATCATCATCATTTTCATCATTCAACAGTAAAAATGGCAGGTAAAACATTAAACTGATAAAAATTATGTACAAATCACACGTATAACTAATATACCGGGTGACACAAGAAGTAGTTACCCCCCCATTTTTGTTGGCATTTTCATAGATGAAAATTTCAAAATTTTATGGTGAAATAAATACACAGATTCTCATATTTTGACATAAATCATGTGTTAGAACCACTTCCGGTTTAACCGGAAGTGGTATCAACGTTCTTATTTTAAATGAGAACACCCAATTTATTCAAGCCGTATATGGCCCAATAATAACAAAATTATCTAATATATTTATTGATGTTCTATTTCTGAACATGCAAATATACGGCTTGAATAAGGTTGTTTATAGACAACAAGTCTCGAATAAAGAGAGGTAGAGTATTTTATAAGAAAACATGAAAATGTAGGCGGCATTAATTATAGAAATTTTGTTTTTTATGGTTACATATGACAGTTTATTAATTATAAAATGTAAGTTCAAGTAAATCACTTTATTTTGCGAGATTAATCGTTCACCTGAAGAGCTTGTAAGAGCGAAAGAATATGTACATCTTCTTGTGGACTTCGTTTTTTAATTGTTGACCATAATAAATGAATTTGTGGTAAGTTGAAAATTTTTTTTAATAATTTGTTTTTAGACGTTTTGAATTTTATGATATTTAATCCAGTATTCATCATGTATTAAAGAAAGTCCAATTAATTTAATAATAGCATATGTTTAGAGATGAAACATCAATATAAGTATATCAGTTTGGATATGTTTGTTGTTATTATGCTTGTATAAAGCCTAAACAAAGTCATTTATAAACAATGCATATCAAGCAAAGAAAGAGAATTGTAAAAGCTGAATGTTTCACATTTTTTTTAAATAGGAACCTATGTTTTTTATGTGATGTGTGAATTCTACATCAAATTATCTTCATGATGATATACGACATGTTCCCTTTTATTTATTCATTAGCAGCCAAATTCATCTTTGTCTTATTAGAATTGTGAATTTTAGTTTCAAAAAAATGGGGGGGTAACTACTTCTTGTGTCACCCGGTAGAATCCCGAACTTTTGTAGTGTTTTGTAGGGTTTGTAGTGAGGACAAATATTTTTATTTTAAAAAATTTCTTAAAAGCTGTAACATAAAAGTTTTATCTATAAAACTTTGTGTGCAATGTGTTATTTATTACATTATTTAGATTTTCATATAAAGTGGCAGCTGGTGAATTTTCGATGTTCGATATTTCAATTTAGAGACATGGGACCATACCAAATTAAGAGGTTTCATTTGGGATCAAAATGAGAATGTTGGCGGAAAAAAAAATTGAAAAACAATTTCCGAAAATCCATCGCCCCCGCTGGAAAGTCATAATATTAAATATATTTGGATTTTTTTTAAATATCAGAATAATCTTCTATAAAATCGAAGACAATTAAGGTTTTTTTGCTTTTGAAAAGATATTAATTTTTAGAAAAGTTACCAGCATTTGAAATTTTTAATGGGTCGAATCCTAATTTCAAAAAATTTCCAATGCTGGTAACTTGTCCAAAAATTCATATTATTTCAAAAGCAAAAGAACCTTGTCTTTGATCGATTCGAAGAGTATTCATTTAAAATTTCAGGACTTTCTAGGGAGGGTGATTGGGGTTTTCGGAAATTTTTTCCGCAAATTGTTTTTCAATTGTGTTTTTTCGCCAATATTCTCATATTGACCCCAAATGAAGAAACCTCTTATAATTTGGTATGGGTCCCATAATATGTCTCTAAATTGAAATATCGAACATCGAAAATTCACAAGCCGCCACTTAAAGTTATAGTTGTTTTAACGAATTCGACAAAAATTTCGTTCTAAATGGTTTTATAAAATTGAATATTTTCTTACTATCAGATTAAGTATGAAAGTTTGGCTTGTGAAAACCGAGGTGAAAACGTAAATAATGATGTCAATCAAAGTTTTGTAGATTTTCAGAAAAACAAGAACCTTATGTAAATATTTTTTCTAATACGAATCAATTTAATATCAGTTTAAAATAGAAATGAAACAAAGTTACATTTCACTAAATTTCCTTCTTTAATAAGCTACCAGTTTAATTTTAAATTAAACAAACAATACATTAACATCAATCACTGGCAAGATTGTATCTATCTAGAAATTGGCATACGACTTAGTTCGGCATTTTGCCTCGAAACAATTTAATGAATGGTAATTATGCAAAACATGAATCTGTAAATGACCCTCATCATATTCAATACCATTTTAACATTAACAAAGCTGACAAATAGCATCTACTGAAATGATCTATATCTATATTATGCCATAGGTATACATTGGTCGCGGACATCTAATGTGTATCTTAATAATTGAATAAATCAACAAGACCTACACTGACATATTACCTATTATTATAATACATATAGTAATTATTATTTAAGTACCTGCTAAACGTTATCCTTTATACATTCGAGTCGGGTTCTAATTATTAAGATTACGCACGATAAGTTAAATTCAATTTCAATAGAATCCAATATGTGTAAAACAGTTGTAGGGCATTTGTGTTTTGGTTGAGGAAATTCGAACGTATTTCCCATAAAGTAACAGGATTTAATTGGATAAATGCGACAACCAAGCGCAAGCAATTAGTATGTTAATTGCTTTACAAAATAATTAACGACAAAATATCCCCAGTCCCTTTAACAAGAGATCATTAAAAAGAACTCACTCGTATGAACTAATTATTCAAGCTAACCAATATTCCACTTGTAACCAATTAATGTTTTTTTATATTATATAGTGTAAGTCAATAAGAGATATAACAGCAAAAACATATTTATTGTTAAAACTTAAGGGTTTTGAAAATTTATTACACAAATTTGGAATAAGATTATACAAAAAGTAAACTGCATCCTTCTAAAGCCGGATTCTTCACAAAATACGATGAACATAAGTGTGTATATAGGATTAGATGCCCCAAAGGCATATTTCTATTATAACTGTTACATTGGATCGGTTAGAAAGCCCTTAAGTATTTTCCTTGTTTCTTTTTTTTAGGATTTATTACCATGCTATAATCTTCAAAGTATGTTACATCAGGAACTTTGATCGGATTTAATAATATGCAGAGCTGGGCAAAATGCTATTGAAAATTTAACATACTTTGTAAAGACACTTTGTGAAAATATTTAAGATTTAATTTGTAATATAAACACGATTCAAAATACGTTCGAAATATGAAAAAAAAAAAAATTTTCTACAACTGTCAAAAAAGGCTATGTTTGCGCATTAACGTCAGTGTCTAAAATGGGACATTTTTTCATTGACACTATTTTTTTGCATTACCATAACACCGTGCGCAAAATATTTTGCACACTAAGTTGAAAAATATTTTGCACATCACATATTGTTCATACTGCCGTCTGGATTTTTCCCGTATAGAAGATTCAGTGAAACAAAGTTGGCTGCATCTGATATTTTTGGTGGGATATAGAATAAATCATCTTCACTTTCGAGACTCTCCATTATTATCTTATGTATTATTTTACTTTAAAAAACTCACAATATTGAACACTCACAATATCGAAAACGTCAGTGAAAAATGTTTGTTGACAAACATATTGGTTTCCATTGTTACCTGAGACATTTGCTACTATTTCTTTTTAAGTTAATTTGCATTAAATATTATAATAAATGATATCGTTTTATGGTTTTAGTTTAATCAAATTAAAGTCGTTGTAGAAAAAATATTGTTTGCAACTCTTGTGCGAAATTCTTTCGTAATCTCGAACGATTTTTTGACTCTGCTGCGCCTCGTCAAAAAACTTTCTTTCTCGATCATCAAAGTCGCATTTCGCACCCTTGATACAAAAATAACTATTTGTAGATACATACTTAAATTATTAAAAATCTCATGAGGTCAATACTCCCAACTCTGGATATGTATAGTCATTGAGTGATGTATATTATTCCTTTATTCAATGGTATAGTGTTGTCAAGACTAATCCAATGAATTGATTTAAATTTTAAAAGGCATGCCATTGTACTTTTTTTATTATGTAAAGGTAATATTTGATATACGCTTATTTTTTTATGTTGAGGTACAGTACAACGTAGTTTGATAATAAATTTTCCATGAATTTCACATTTTCACATAATAGGTAACTAACATACAATATGAAAATAACAATATTATTAATAAATATCACAAAATAATTATGATGAATATATTGTGTTTTACAAGAAGATTTGAAACTGCAGATCTTCCTGCTTCAAGTTCATGTTGTTTTCGTAAAATATTTTGTTTTGATTCTGATATACACAGGATAGCAATGGGTCGATAATTTATTATGGTGTGCTGATATGAAGTATTTTCTTAAATATGGAACAAATTCTGAACAGTTTCTGCTATTAGAAAAATAAGAAAAATCGTAACGAGAGTATAGGTATTAAACATTTTACAGTTTTGAAAGATATTCTTTTCAATTTACTTGACCAACAAATCATACAAAACCTATAACAACTCGAAGCACAAAAACTGGCTCTCAGAGTCTAGACTTGATACATTAAAACCCAACCACATTTTTCCCAATTTTAAGTTTCAATCAATTCAATCACTTATAACAGTTTAATTTTAGGATGGATATCTATTGGTAATATTTCACTAGCTAAATATATTGCACTTTATCGGAGTAATATATTTTAAAGATAGGTGAATGAACTTTTTACAAAGTGAAATAAACTCGTCCGTGAATAATTAACATCGTTAATAATAGATTCTGGTTTACGAGTAATGTATGATGCCTATGAAACTTAACAGACAGCGGAAACAGAGTTATCAAAATTTATACCCAGAACGTTTTATTGAAGCACGAGTGTTCTTCGAAGCAATCACTAGGCACTATAGAGCGAAATTATCTCATTTAAGCAATTGAACTTGGGCATTTTGTCTGTTTTATGTTGTAAGATGTTAGCCATTTGATTTAAGAGATACTATGATGGATTGAGTTTACCTCTCGAGTGGTAATGATAATGGTTAAGGTGGGTATATATTTTTTCTATTAGGTACGAAAAGGATTAACGAAAAAACACTCCTCATGAGTTTGTAAAAAAGTTTAAGATATTACCGTTATTCAAAAGTAATAAAAATCGAATACGGTTTTTTCGAGGGGTTTTTTATGAAGTTCAGGTCGTAAGTTTAATGGAAAAATAAAAAAAGATTTTCCAAATCATATTTTTTTTTCCATGAAGCTACGGCGCATGGAATTGTTATCCACATTGTTATCCAATACAGTTCATCTTTATTTAATGTTACGATAAGTATATTACACAAATTGACAGATATCTGAAAATATCACAACTATTATAGCACAGAAATTTTACTATTAGACTGAATGGTTATTTATTCGGTTTCTAGCAGCTTTACAGAAGACGAGTTATCGCTTAAGGCTCAAATTACTTAAGCAAAATTATTTTAATATTTGTCTTTAAGTAAATAAGTCTTATTACTGATTTGTATTAAATTTAAAAACGTTAATATTATAATACAAAATATGCCTAGTAATTTTATAAAAACTTTTATATTTATAATTGGAGCCTTACATATAGAATAATTTGTTCTTCCACAGTAATTTAATTTTTACTTTTACAGTTATAAAAGTATTTAAAATAATTATTGTTGATATATTACAATAGTAACAATTATAATATGTACTTTTAAGACGAAATCTCTGTTTTAGTACAAATTTATTATTAACATAATCTTATAGTCTCTCTCAAATTGGGGGTGCATGCATTGCTAATTGCTATCCCGGCTATTATTAGAGATAGTAGAGAAACAGTTAAATGGGGAAAGTTATACAGAATTTTACGACCATTTCGACATGTTTTTAAATTTAACCTAGCCATCTCCGTTTCTAGATATATTTACAAAACTGAAAAGGTGCATTTTAAGAAACTTCCCATATCTGTCTAATTTGATGAGTGGTGATATTTTAATAAGTACATTGGCAGGACTTATTTAAAAGGGGTTTTCGTTGACATTACCAGAAAATCTCTATCGTCATTTGTTTTTGAGTTAATGCCACTAACTTTCTAAGTAGGCTGTAAAGAACATTTCGAGGAACATTTTATTTAAAATATCTCATTTAATTAGCTTCAACTTAGAATTTAAAAAATAATAATTAATACAAAGCTAAATGAATTGTTGAAATCATTTCCACCGCTCAAATAAAATAAAATATAACAATAATTTTTAATAGTAGGTAGCGTTTTTTGATGATTTTTAACTTAATTGATAAAACAAAATAAATGTGTCTTTTATACCCACAGTATACGAGGTGCGCCACTTAAAACTCCCCAGACTCTTAACAGTCGGAACTTTCTTATTTTTTAAGCGACTATCATGTTGGGAAATTGTAGATATTTTTAAGACCTTTAGCCATGCATTAAGAGTGATTAAAAAAAGTGTTTTGAAAAAATTATAATACCCTGAGTGAAATTAATAAGTGGAAATTTTTCTGTCAAATTATTGAGATATGATCATATTTGACATATGCTTTTTAAAACGCTGTTTCCGAACAAAAAACTACCGCCGGATCGCCTTTCTGGCAAGAAATCCAAGTAGAGGATCCAACTTGAAACTACATCGCGGATCGCACGGTTTCGTTACGATTTTCGGAGCAGGAGGAACGAACGAAAAGTGGCAATTGTGACGTCTACCACAAAATTGGCCGTTTCGAATTTTCTAACCTCATTTATTTTTTCTTTTAAGTTTGGTGTGAATTTTCTTACCGAATCCCCCACGTGCTTAAATTAATAAGCGGGAATTGTTCTTGTGCACACATTTTTTAATAATGAATGAACGACAAATAAAGGTTTGTTAATGTGTCTGTAATCTACACGAAATCCCATTTAAGGATCTATTTCATTTTTGTTTATACCTCCAATGGTTAAGATATCGAGGGTTGAAATCGGATAATCCATAGACAATCACCCTGTACAGGGTGCGACAAAAAAAATATACAAGGAAATTAAGTTTCCTTTTAAAGCATGCTTAATAAATAGGATTATAGGAAACAACTACTGGACGGGCAAAGGCCCCGACTCCCATTGAATTATACCTATAAATCCAAAATTGGTAGCCAAATTTGTTATTTGTCTTTTCTCCACCAGACACAGACCGGTTTCGAACTCTTTATGTTCTCATCAGTGTGCCACAGGTAGCTGAAAAGACAAATAACAAAGGCAAACCAAACTGGTCTATGGCAGACCCAGCACATAGTAACTGTGAGAGATAAGTACATCCCTCTGGTGGTCAGTTGCTACTACCAGTCAAGACATCGAAGATGTCTAGTGACCGATAGCGGCTTGCCAAGCAAGCACCAAGAGCGGCGACCTCTAGCCCTGATGGACTAAAACATGCTTAATAAATAGGATTATAGGAAACAACTACTGGACGGGCAAAGGCCCCGACTCCCATTGAATTATACCTATAAATCCAAAATTGGTAGCCAAATTTGTTATTTGTCTGATGAGAACATAAAGAGTTCGAAACCGGTCTGTGTCTGGTGGAGAAAAGACAAATAACAAATTTGGCTACCAATTTTGGATTTATAGGTATAATTCAATGGGAGTCGGGGCCTTTGCCCGTCCAGTAGTTGTTTCCTATAATCCTATTTATTAAGCATGTTTTAGTCCATCAGGGCTAGAGGTCGCCGCTCTTGGTGCTTGCTTGGCAAGCGGCTATCGGTCACTAGACATCTTCGATGTCTTGACTGGTAGTAGCAACTGACCACCAGAGGGATGTACTTATCTCTCACAGTTACTATTTTTTAAAGCATGAATAATAATTATATTTAGTATAGATATTGTGATTTATAAACAATACAATACTCACTACTCAGCATATTTAAAATATTATATCCATAGGTACTTTGGAATTCTTCATTTTAAGAGAAAATTAGAACAATGGTTATCTAGTAAATTTAAATGCAACCGTTTACGTTTATATTTTCTAAAAGTGCGTTCCCCTTAAAAACAAGAGTTCATAATATACCAACGCATTTGCGATAACGTTCTGAACTAAAACCTCTTAGAGCTAATTTGATATTCAACATCGCACACCACCGATTTCTTGTTCATAAAAGAATACGTCAGACTGTTTGATGTATTCATTTTTAAAACCTATTTTTAAGTCATTCGAATGACTTGCCTTTTTACATCGAGAAGTCTTGAGTGACATTTTCTTTAAATTTGAAATGAAATACTGACGGGAGGGTGGAAAAATTTTTAAACACGTGCTTTTCACTTTATTCACTACACCGCGAGGGCATTATATGAAGTAAAGGCAATGTTATAATAGTAGAAAATACAAAAATATAATTAATGCCGGAAGAATTTTCTTTTTTATAACAAAAAATAATTAATGATTGGCATATTTAGTGTGTGTATTACAAACACTACGCTTCATCTAAAATTATTTTAAATTATCGGAAAATATTTACAAAAACCTTTTGTTATATTAAAAAACGAAAACACGTTATAACAGATAATATATTATTCATGTGTGGTGGATAGCTTATGTTGGAGAGAGAATTTAGTATCCATTACGGAATATACTGAGTTACTATATATACTAAGTTTTTTTTTTACACAATCGAATGTTGAACCTGGAACAATCGAGAATCAAATACTTGTGACATTCGAGTAAGCAATCATGCATTATAATGTTTTCTAAAAAGAAATATTCAAACACGATTGTAATCTTGAAAGTATATACAATTAAAATTGGCTGAACAGAGGCGAGGCCCTCGCTTACCCATTCGAATTTCCATTCACACCCAGTTTCCTAAAACATCAAATCTATATTTGACTAGCAATTCCGATATCTACAACATCATAGTCTGGCTGACTAAGCTTGATCATAGCCTCTTTAAAATTTCCCGTTCGTTTGAACAGGTCAAATGGTAAAACCACGCACATTTTGGAACTGTATTAACAAAATATTCGTATGTTTCGTATAAATGATTCATTATGCATGCGATCCAATAACGATATAATACTACTGATAAAACTCGGCTTATCGTAAAAATTCATTGGTAAATTATAAGACCAGAACAATAACAATCTTCACACGGGAATAAGGTATAGATTAACACTTTACAACCTCATCTTGTAACTGAAATAGTTCAGAATCTACAGCACAAAGATTCAAACTGATTTTCTATCTTTCTAGCTTTGGTTGACCAATCAAAAATTTCGTGACAGTTAACATTTTTTATGATAAACCGCTAATTTATTAATTCACTAATTACATATATTTAACCACTATTATTCACTTGTCACTGTACTAGTCACTGTACCTTTTCTCGTGTCCAGTTTGCTTTTCAATAATCAACTGACTTGTAATGGACCATCCTGGCCTTTATATACCTGAAGAGATACCTTCTGGAAGAATCCAGGTGCTCTCTAAATGATTCCACATTCCACAATCCACTTATTTCTAATTTGTTTCCGTACCACCGGCGCCATCTCTTGGACGAACAACCACACTTACCATGAAAAGGGCATACTACAGACCCCTGCTGTATTGCGGATGTAAATACGTCACAATAGTATTGCCCGTCCGGTAGTAGTGTTACGCTACAGCACGTTTATTCTTAAACTCCAAGAGTGCTAACTTATTAGCAGGTTACCAAAAATAATCCAATTATGGAGCATGCATGATCTTACTGAAGCCACATCCTATCGCTACTCCAAAAAATGAAAATAAATAGATGGCTGGTTGGTTGAGAGGTTAGGATACTAGACTCTCAGCCAGGAGTCCCGGGTTCGATTCCCGGCCGTGGCACTGGGATTTTTTTCGGACAAAGAAATGAATCCTAGTATACTCGGATATTGGGTGTGTGTCCCTTGTCTCTAAATGTGTAGCCCCCTCCCGCACAAGACTTTCAGAGTCTTCTGGGATAAAGGGGGTGGTATTATCTGTGGTGTTATTTATTATTATTTATTATTATTTATAGCTCCAATGTATCCCATATTTTAATTAATTCCTCCTCAAATATTTATGGAACGGTGCTAGTTACAAGTGAGGATTTTCCGATACTCCTTATCAGCGGACAAAACATTGTTGAAGAAATTGGCGTCTTGCATTTTACTTCTAGCGAATGAAATCTTATTCCTATTGATGCGCTCACATTTACTGGCTACTGAGATTCTCAATCATTGCCACTCAGCACCATAGATAATTAAATTTCTTTGTTTACAACATTATTTATGTGTTCATTTTGGATATTATACAGGGATATCCAACGAAAATGACCACCCCTAATAACTTCTTTATTTTTGATGCAAAAAAAAATTTTTCTATAAAAGTTGCAGGGTTTATTGAAAACATTTAGAATATGTATTCAGAAAAATAAATGAAAGTCGTTTAGAGGAGATATGGTTTTAACTTGCATTTTTTCAAATGGAGCACCTCATTTTTTTGCATTTTTGAAATCAAGGTACTTTTCTCATTCTACAAGTCTACAAGTTCTTTTGGTAAACTCTTTAAAAGTCAAAAAAAAAAAAACGAGGAATTACAGATACTTTAACATTTCTAAGTTACAAGATCAATATGTAAAAATTCAAAATAAAGAAAGAAAATCGAAATTTTTAACATACAAGACGGTGATAAGAATTTTAAGGTACTGATAATTAATCATCAGAAATGCATATCCTGTAGTTATACTTAAAATGAATAATCTTTGTCGGTTTAAATGCCAAATATAAATTTTCTAAATGCTATCAAGGTTGTAAAATTTCAATCAATATTCCGGGTTTACGAGCCCAACGACTGTACGCCGAATTTCTATTGTTAAAAAGCGATTGTTTCAATGTTGATCGAATATCACAAAAGAACTCCAAACAGATAGTTCGACATACTTGTTTGTAACGAGATTTGGATGATGGATTACAAAACTTTAGTACACAAAGGGAACTTTTCATTCAAGTACCTACGTGTTGTATTTATTGATCCGGAGTTGATATTGGAGTTCGCTAGACTGCTTGCCGACGATTACTCCTGACCCCACAGCCTCGTGACCTCGCTACTACTGCACCCTAGAGCAGTCCTTAAAACATAAATTACAGACAATTTGAGCCATTCCTCATCCTCCATTCCCAGCTGAACTGATAAAACTTTCATTCGGACAAATTGAACTTTATTGAAGCCAAGTCCTTAATTGAGGAAATAACACGTGACAAACATACCTACGGATACGCTTTAATCAATTTTTAAACAACGATTTTTCGCATTTTGCCTGTGTCTCAAGTAGTCACATAGTCGGTTCTGTATACACCGTACGTTGAGATAAAGATATAAATAAGAAGAGAGATAATGTACTAGTTATATTTTACATACCTCATGTTTTTTTTTAAATATTTTGTATTTGTTATTAAGAAATATATTCTCGTGTGTAAGGTGTGAACTTACCAAAGGTACCCTCGTCTTCTTTAGCTGCTTAATGCTTAATGGGCTGTATGGGGTTGCACAAGAGGAATTGCGTACTTTATAACCGGATTCTAATTGCATTGCGCAGGAGGTGAGCACTCACATACGATATCGTTGCTCAAAACCTAGAAGTTTTAAAAAATATCTACCTACGTTATTCAATGGGCTCATTTAGGAAAATTTTTTTAATTCATATTTCGAAAGTACCTACACCTTGTAATTAGTAAATGTGCAAAATATTACATTTTTTTTTTAACTGCTTCTCCCTCAAAATAAATAATGAAAATAGAGCGCTGTGACGTCACACCACTCGTAGCGGTCGGCCGCTCGCTTCTTTCCTATAGTTTCATACCGGCGGCAGTTACTACACACACGGCGGAAGTGGTAATTTCGTTCATCTTTTAAGTGCTTCGTCCTTGGTACAGCGAAATCTAAATACCATATATTATTATCCGCATAACTCATAGAACCAGTGGAGTCGGGTGGTGTGACGTCATAGCCGTTTCAAATATGTTACGAATTTGAAATCAAATATTAGGGTTAATATTGACGCTAGCGATCTAATTTTTTCACTATACAGGGTGTTCTGAAAAACACTAGCAAAAATTCAGGAGCTGATAGAATTTCAAAAAATATTACAATTTGTTCCTATGAACCATGGGCGTATCTCTTTCCGTTTTCAAGATACAGGGCGTTAAAAAAAATTTTTTTAAATCTAGTTTCCACAAAATTCGACCAAATGAGCTGAAATTTTGCTGTGTGGGGTTTCTGGGGATGCTAAATGCTCTGGTATTATTAATTTTTGGCTATATCATACAGGGCGTTCGGTACAGTACTCCGTGGGAACATTTTAGGTCCTAACTTTTTTGAGATTAATCTTTTTTTCCCTTTTGTCACTTGCTCTTATGGCAAATTTTATTCTAAACAAAAAATGTGCTCTTGTATAAGAAGTGCTAAAATATGCCCGTTTTCGAGAAAAACCGGGTATAGTGCACCAAAGTCAAGCAGCTGGTATCCCAAATTGTTGGTTTTTATTTCAAGTAGGCTTTGCCTAGTTGTTATTACTATTAGTTTCATTAATAAAACTCAAAATTAAAGTTATTATTTGAATGGTAATGATAAAAAGTAGTAAAAAATAATTTTTCTTAAATTTTAATTTTCTGTTAGTAATAATTAGTTATTCTTTTTTCAATTGTATTCAGTATGTGTTAAACTTTTCCAGAAATAAACTACTTAACTATTACTTAAAAAAAAAAAAAAACTAGGTGCCAAAGCCTACTTGAAATAAAAAAACCCAACAATTTGGGATAGCAGCTGCTTGACTTTGGTGCACTATACCCGGTTTTTCTCGAAAACGGGCAAATTTTAGCACTTCTTACAAGAGCACCTTTTTTGTTTAGAATAAAATTTGCCATAAGAGCAAGTGACAAAAGGAGCAAAAAGATTAATCTCAAAAAAGTTAGGACCTAAAATGTTCCCACGGAGTACTGTACTGAACGCCCTGTATGATATAGCCAAAAATTAATAACACCCAGAGCATTTTGCATCCCCAGAAACCCCACACAGTAAAATTTCAGCTCATTTGGTCGAATTTTGTGGAAGATAGGATCGAAACTAGATTTAAAAATTTTTTTTAACGCCCTGTATCTTGAAAACGGAAAGATATACGCCCATGGTTCATAGGAACAAATTGTAATATTTTTTGAAATTCTATCAGCTCCTGAATATTTGTCAGTGTTTTTCAGAACACCCTGTATACTTAGATGAAATACTTACGGAAAAATGCTAAAATAAATTAAAAAGCAAATATCACTAAATGAGCCCATTGCCAGTTAGTAGTCAAAAATGTAGAAATGCCAACTTAAAATAATGGCGAATTACACCCTTTCAAAGGTGCAACAAAAGCTAGTTTTATATTCCTGTCATCAATAAGGACACAATTTAATTTCATATGCATATTCTACCCACAGAAGACTGTTTTCTTAAGATGTTCATCAACCTCGCATCCTTTTCAGAAAATGAAACAAACTACAGTTTTATTTATAAGAAAAATACTTTTTTAGAAAACCATCTTGTTTTAAAACTTTTTGTTAAAATTTGTATACAGGATGTCCAGTATTTCAATGGGATAACATAGGTTATGTCCATATCTGAAAAAATCGGCATTCAATTGTTTTTTTATTACTGAAAAATAAAAATTTAGTAAATACCCTGCAACCTTTGTATAAAACATTTTTTTCTAATCACTACAATACACTCGCAAATTCTGATTAAAATGTGTACCAAACAAAATGATAACACTGTACATTTATCATGAAAATTACTGTATAATGAACCCATTATTTAATAGCACTTGGCGTATCTATCTCGAGTTAATGTATTTTTATAAAAATAAACCCTTCTAGTAATTGAGAAACATAAGTATGGTATTTATATTTTACGGTTTATTTGTTCTTATTACTTTGTCTTGACATTGACATTCATTTTCGTGTACATAAAAATTTTTACGACAAATTCGAAAGCTCTTGTGGTATTATTTGTGAAAAAACCAATGACATTTTACCAGAAGCTTCTTTACTCCGTACAAGGAATTATTCGAAGTATTGTTCAATGCTTTTTATTTGATGTATCTATCACAAATCGTATGTGCAGTTTCAAACTTTTTGGGCTAACATGTTAAGCTGGATATCTGTTTCAGTTCGAAATATATGTAATATCGTAAGTCGATTTTTCCAACGAGAGACGCTCTACATTAGGAATTGCCTTTTGCACATTCTGTTCTAAATTGGTAAGCAGTTTTATGGATACGTATATGTTTACGGTTTTGATCACGAGTACTAAAATGAATATTTTAGAAAGGGCGTTATCTTAGTCCTTTTTTATATAGAAACCGTAAATTGCACGGTAGAATAAAATGATGATTGGGTGTATTTTCAGAACGGAATAAAAACACTGTATATGCTATTCACATTTTATTTACATGAGAGGAGGCTATGATATGTTTTTCTTAGGTTGTCTCAGGGTTGTCTACTATTGACAAAATATTGAAGTATCAGATTTAATTGATCGTCATTGTCACTTAGTTTTGGCTGAATTGCCAAATTTTTTATTGATAACATTGCTGTGCTTTCTTTAGGGTCTCACTCTGGCAACTATGTAGAACCAATTTGAATTTGTGGTTATGTTTTTGACTTTTCAACATAACCTCAGTAATTAAAACATTCATACCAACAGAATTCAGATTTTCCATAGCCTCCCCTCATGTAAATAAAATGTGAATAGCATATATAATGTTTACAAATGTGTATTCAATTATATAAATATTATTTTAAGGGTGCAAATACCATGTATCACAACCGACATTAAATCAGGTAGGTACTCTATATAATTGGATATTGGATGCATTACTAAAATATTAGTAAATTATAGTCTAACTAAATACTACAGAGGCAAACCAATACCACTTATTTATAGGTGGCGTTGGGCAAACACATATAAATTAGAACCTGGGTTAGAACCTATTATCTGACGTACACAATACTCATATGCATGATGAACTTTGTTCGATGGCTTTTTGATAATAGATATTCTCAACTTATAACTAGTTCCATTTTATACAGCCGTATTACAATTGCGTTTTCTGTCATACATTTGAAAGTAACATACACAAGGCGTTATCCCTTTTCCTCATGTAGGTATTCATAAAATAAATCAAAATGATATAAAAATTTCCACTAGAAATTCATATAACTTCAAGATATATACAACGCATATCTAGATAAATATAAAGCAAGTTTAAAAAATTAGAATTTTTTGACATATATATTTCTATGAAGATATTACAGAAATATTTTGTTCGTTAGATAGTAATTATTAGAGTACATTTGTTAAAAAATTTTGCATTTTTAGTACACACTGATTTTAATTATTACACACAAAATAAGAGATGACGGCTGCCAAAAAATTTCGCATGGAATTAAAGAATACAGTTTATTTTATTGTACTAGTGTGTAATTATGAGCATTAGTCACAGTGACTAATGTGCAATTACACACGTGTACAATACAACATTTTATCCAACACTTCCTTTTAATAAAATTTTACTTGATTAATATTTTCTTAAACACATTGACATTGCCATTTCATGGAGTGGTTGTTTTTGATTGTTATAATTTGATACATCCTCTCACCAGTGACTTTTTGAATATTCTCTCATTAGTCACATTCCATAGGTAAAATCGCCATAGTAATAGCCACATTACATGCCTGTGTTGGACAATAGTATATTATTCTACAAGTGGTAATATACTAAATAACTCACGCCGATGAATTTTGCAGTACCTACCAGCCATCGGCGAGCGCTGTCATTCATCAAGTGACTTATTTAGTATTACCACGAGTTGAATGCTATACTTTATCTACGATTATAACAATAAATACTAACGTTTGCAAGTTCGATTCCATAATTTTCGGCACAATTAGATATTATTTTAACTTAATTAAACGTCAAAACTATTCAAATGTCAAATCACTTTCCTCCCCTCAATAATAATGGACCATTCTATTTCACCGTATCGGAGAAGAATGTCTATTGGACAGGTTAAAGGAGATTGGTGTAAACAAAGATTCACCGGTGAATTTTTACGAATATAACTTAACGCTATTTGTTTATGGATGCTATTAATTGTTGGAAACTAGTTGATTAATTAATATAGGTATAACCTAATAAGAATAGATAAATATATATACTTACTAAAATATATATTTTTTCAGTATGAACGTGGATTATTTCCTATCAAACTTATATAATACTTATTTGTTCATATTACAGATTTATTAGCATATTACAACCAAATATGAATTTATTCCACGTCATTAAGTAATGACCAAGAGAAATGATGGCAATAAATCGTAAAACACTCATCTATACCTCAGCGTCCTCAGCAACAAAGTGTCAACCTGATTTTTCAGTGGTTGGTTCTGATTACCTTCGTTATCTTATATCAGTTTTCCACACATAACGGATTGATACTAATTATTTTAAAATTTGCCGGAGGCTCCAGGGTAAATAACATATCTGTTCATCTTGGGATGGATATATTTAATAACTGAAATTATATTTCGGTTACTGACCAAACGGATATTGGTGTGTCTAACAAATTGTAATATCATAGGGGTACTATACAATTATACATGTGACTACATTTTTCGTAAAATTTAAATTATATCGGTATCCAGGGATCACGTAAAATCAATGGTGGATTCATCTTAGTACGAGCTTACACTGAGAAAAGCCCCAGCAATAAATTCTTTGCTAAGATTTTTTTAACTAGAGTAGCAATAATTTTATTTAGGTTCAATATATCTGTTCACTACATCAGAAAAAATCTCTTTACTGCGTCTTTGTATCTGCCCTTAAAAAGTAGGTACTTTACTAGAGCACTAGAGCACTTAGCTATACCATTAAAAATAAATGTTTTACTAAAATATGCTGCAATAAAAAAGAAATTAAGTAGGGTAGTAGAAAAACCGTGCAATGGTAGTGAAACTTTTTGCTGTAATCATAACTATACTATACTGCATGTTGTGACGTCATCAGGCGCAGTCCAGACGAGCCATATCTTCAGATTCGATGATCTTATTAGCGGCCATATTTTTTCGAGGAGAGGAAGAATAATATTTTAAATTTGTGCATTTATTCACTTTCATACTGATCCAGAGGACGAAAAATGTATTATAATAGTAATATCCTGTGATAATACGTGATTTAAAACTATTTTTTAGGAAAACCAGATTATCTTAATTAAGGAGCTAATTAAATACCTCATCGATTAATTTCTAAATATAAGGAATATTTGAGGCGCGCGGATTCTAAAGAGGTATCTCATCCACATTTAACGAAAAAGTGACAGCGGCACATAATTTTAGCACCCAGCAGTGGTTCTATGATGCAAATTAAAGAAGTACAGATAAAATTCACGTAGGCTTATTATGTATCTTTGCCAGGAATGATATAACCTACTTTATACTAACAGTAAAGCTTATTTTCGGTGGATAGATGAAAAACATTTTATAAAGTAACTTTACTATTGCAGTAAGGTAAGGTTAGCAAAGCAAATTTTACTGCCCTAGCAAAGTTCTTGGCTGGCGCCTATTCAAATAGAGTTTTTTGCTGCTGTAGCTTGATTTTTGGCTGTCACTGCAAGAATCTTCTCTCAGTGTACCACATTGTGAAGATGCGCCAAGAATTGGAGGTACCGCAATGATTACACAATCATTTATTTGATAATCTCCTGGCGTTGCATTCATGAATAACAGGATATCAAAACAGGACCCCGGTAATCAACGATTTTAAAAAATGTAAAAGTATCGATGGCTCTTATCTTCTTAATACATAAAATAAAATTTCACAATTTCAAAAAACAATTCTTTACGAACTAGGTCCTGAATTTCATGAGTGATCTCACTACAGCTGGAAGATACTCTTGGTTTGGATTGAAATTTGTTCACAAGAGAGCGTTTTTCAAAAAGAGAAAAGTACACTTTTACAAAATTTACAACTTTAGTGGTTATGAATGAATTTCTAACAAGATTTTCAATAGGTAATTGAAATGCTCAAAAGTTATTTCGTTTAAAGTATTTCCTACTTCCTGATTTTTGAACTAAGTGAAATACTCCGAAAAAACTTAAGATCATAAATTATATTGATTGAATGATGAAGAATTTTTTTATGAGGAATTAATTTTTGAAAATTCAAAGATGGCAAAACGTACATACTTTAAGAATAATTTTTACAAGTATTGAAATAATATGTTTTTTGAAAAACCATCATATTTTGGTTACATAACTGAAAATTGAATTGTTTTCTCTATCTAATGGTGTAAAAATTCAATATGGTGTCCATGAGAAGAAAAGTCCGTTGCTGAAAATCTACAAGGCTAAGAAAATATCTACCAACGCCATTCAATTGTCAGTAGTCAAAAATATAAAAATGCCAAGTTTTATTAAATTTGCATTAATGGTACGAAAGATCCCTATTATGTTTTAAAAAAAAATCATGTTTTTCAATTTTTTCAGGGCAAATCGGGCATGAATCAAGATTATCTACCGGGTGACCACGAGATGAGGTTGGTTACAGTCTATAACTTCTTTGTTATTAAACCGATTAATTTGAAATTTACAGGTGAGGCATAACATCTAAATGCACAACTTTTGACACTTGGTGGCCTTATTTCTTACTTCCGATTTAGCCGGAAGTGATATCAACTTTTTTATTTTAAATACAACTCTGCCTGTTTTTGTAGTGTATCTTATTCGTTATAAAATTTGCAATACATATGTCACACAATGACATTTCATTTCAAAATGGTCGAAAATTAAATTTTTTCAAAAATATTAAAATGTCAGTTAAAAGATATTGACAATTAATTTTTTTCCAAAATTGGCCGAGAAATCAAAAGAGTAATAAATTTGACATGTTTAATTTTTAATTTGTACAAAAATTTCGTTTTGGCAGAAAAATATTAGAAAAATAAGATAAATATTTTTCTGCAATTTTTAAATACCCAAAACTATTTTTTTTTTAAATACCTAAATATTCACAAAACATAAAAAAAAAATAAAAATTTCTCCTAATATTTACTTTATTTTTCTAATATCTTTCCGCCAAAACGAAATTTTGGTGCAAATTAAAAATTAAACATGTCAAATTCATTACTCTTGATTACACGGCCAACTTTTGGAAAAAATTAATTGTCAAATATCTTTTAATCGACATTTTAATATTTTTGAAAAAATTTAATATTTGGCCAATTTGAAATGAAATGGCATAGTGTGACATATCAATGTATTGCAAATTTTACAACGAATAAGATACATTACAAAAACAGGTAGAGTAGTAATTAAAATAAGAAAGTTGATCGGCTACCAAGTATCAAAAGTTGCGCATTTAGATGTTATGCCTTACCTGTAAATTTAAAATTAATCGGAATTACAATTTAGTTACAAAGTGTAACCTCATCTCGTGGTCACCCGGTATTATATTTCTTTAATTTGTCGATAGATATCAATAAATGTACAAATAACTGAAATGGTACTGCATTTATATTTTCTGTGTGTATATAAAAACTGGGATATGTGGGCTTCAAGCGTTAAATTTAACCGCATAGTACGTTATTATATTTTACCTTTTAGGCTCCACATAATGGGTAACTCTTGACGACCTTTCAACTTACGAATAAGCTTTCCATTTTCTACCCTCGTCGCGCTTAGTGCGAGCTTTTAATATTGTTAACTTCTGCTATCAAATGACTCCTTATGACCCGGAAAATCTGAATATATTAAGAAGACGTATATTGTACCTATATTATACCTCTTGTGGGTTATCTGTGCAACATGTAATTAAATAACTCAAGTTTTAGAACTTTCTATACATAATTTATTATTAAAATTTTGCGTTATAGCCGTGATTGGTGTATATTAGTATTTTAATTAATGATACAGAACATCTGTTTTGTACTTTACAGAGTGCATTATTAACGATCAGTTGTTTGTTTTCCAACACCCACCGAAAGTTCACAGTTTCTTATACAAAACAACGAGTGACAGTAGTTTTGGATCTTTGCATGTAGTCTGTAATACCGAAGAAGAAACTAGGTTTTATATCATGAGATAAACTTTTAAGACAGTAAGTTCATAAACGTAGAAAATTATGCTGAGAAGTAGACAGCGCTAAAACAAGAATTGCCCGTTTTATTTCTTACTTCACATCTCATAAATCGTCTAAGAGCTTCACGGTTTCATTACTTTAGAGACTATTTTGTATTCTCCTCATGGCTAGTCGTAAAAATATAGCATTTGATATATTAAACATCTTTTTCTATTATTCCCAAATTGAGTTGCCTTTAAGACACTCGTAATAAAAAATATAAAAATTTATAACAGATTATAATTTAAGTCTAAAAAATGTTTCTTTGATGATGGCTAATAAGCCGAAACGTTAGACGTTAGATAAGAAAGTTGTATACATGACAAATATATCCAAAAATTGCAAAATATATTCTTTATATGGTGATACATCTGTTCTTATATCACTATGATGAAGCTAAATAAAAATAATAATACAGGGTGAATCTTAGAGTGGCGGCCATATTTACAGGAGGCGACTCCGTTCAACTATGGGAACACAAAACTACAATTTTTTTTTTTTAACGCGCTGTGAAAAATGAATATTGTTTAAACCCTTTTTATTTGAATTTGGGTACCCCGCCAGTGGAATGCGCTAGCGAGAGTAACGTCTAATAACTGAGACGCACACGCCTGTCTTGAACAGTGCGTTGTTGCCAAACTTCACGATTGAAATAAAATACGGGGAATTTAATAGTAAGCAAACAAGAAACTAAATAAAATGAACTATCTAAACAATGACAAAGAAAAAACTATTCTCCGTGAGTGTAATAATAAAAAAAGTAATAACTAAAAAACTTAATACTTAGTAACAAATAATGAACAGAAAATTATTTTTTCTAATAACTTATCTTGGATCGGCATTTCTCATAGCAGGTGTTGAAACTGTCCTCCGTTATTTTCCAAACACGCTGTAGCTCGCCGCATCATAGAATCTCTAACTTTATTGAAGTCCGTATTCTGCCTTATGTGATTCGCAGCGTTTTCTACTATTTCCCGTAATTCTTCAACGTTGTTGACAGGAGTCGTGTACACCAAACTTTTCATGTGCCCCCACAGATAAAAGTCGCCTCTAAAACCTCACCTCACTCAATTATTAAACACAAACACAAAACTTCCACTTTTATAAATTTCACTAATAACTTAAACTATTTAATTTTATAATCACAATAAACCACACTAGCTGCTGTCTGACTGGTCACTAAACTAACACTAAAAACTAAAACTAAAACATAGAAAAACAACTGGCACGCTTCGCCATGTGCGGCTTTTGCATTTCAGGAGAACCTTTTTTTATCGCTCTTTTTTGTTAATGCACCTGCTTGTAACTAGGTCAGTGTCATAGTTTGTAATGAGTTCAGCGACTCTAACAGCTGATGGGTGATAAAATTCCTATAAACTAATTCTGTTTTTAAAATCTTTTTCATTTTGTGTCATAAAAATTATGCAGACTATGCCGGCTTTTTCATTTTGTTTTGTATTACAATTTTCATTATGGAAGTTAAAACTGCGTATTTCAATAAACCTGTTTATCCAATTGAATTAATTAATTTTTCATTTTCACTAGGTACCCTTATCTCTCTCTCGTGATTGGGTATCTCTGGATTATTAATGAAAAGTGAAAATGTAATCAATTGGTTTTATATCATCTACACTTGGCAACACTGTCGACCAGCCACACGTAATGCAGCAAGTGCTTGCCCAGCGGCGCCAGAATTACAAGAATTATACATGAATCGCGAATTTTTTTAAAAAATTCATAACTCGGCCATTTTACAACCTACAAAAAAAAAATTCGGATTCATGTTCATGACGACTAGTACTATTAACCCCAAAAATATGGCCGCCACTCTAAGATTCACCCTGTATAAATGTATACAAATTGTCAAGTTGCTTTAGTAAAGCCAAAACTCAACAATAGGTCACATTTAAAATATATAGACATACAGTTGCAAAATATATCCGGGTAGAGAAATATCGCTACAAGTTTTAGAATATTCGCTTCCCTCTCGGTGAGTGGAAATGAAAAATTAAGACAGACCGAGTTGTACGAATTTTCTTATCAGGATATACAAGAAGGGTTTCTGTCAGGGAAATATGTTTACCCGTCTCGTGTCTAACGTTGCTATTTTTATTTATTGAGTCACAAGGCACTCCGTTATTCATTTCGTTTTATTTATGGATAAGAGTACACAGTATAAAAACTTCAGCTGCAAATTCTGTGAGTTCAACGGTAATGTTTTTAATTTAGCTTCACCCGGAGGTATACAACCAACCACCTCTAACTTTTTTCAAATGTATATAGGGATACGTCAAGTGAAATATCGTTGGATATTTCATTTCAAAAGGAATACAATGCATTTTATTTCCTAAATCTTCCAAGAAGTTAAGTGATAAAAAAATAAATACCACAGTTACTATGTGCTGGGTCTGCCATACCAATAATATTTTTGAAAATAACCATAGAATACTTGTAGTATAGTAACAAATGAACTGTCTCAAATAACGCGCTCTATTGGTTAATAATGTTTGATTCTGATTAGATCGTCTCTTGATAATACCAACATGGTTGATAAAACACGTGAGTCTTTAGATTCGGTGTTTTGATATCCAGTGAAACTACTTCAAAAGCAAGTTCCAACTTTCTTCAATAAGAGACGATTAATAATAAAATTAATTAAAAAAAAGTATACATACAGATTCTGGCTGGATTAACTACGTACGTAGTGAAAGTTTTTTATATTTTCATTTACAAACAAGAATTATTGGTCAGTTGTATCGATATTATTTGAAAATGGGTGAATTACCTAGAATAAACTACTTTCTATAGTCTAGATCTAAAAAGATATATTCGATATTTAGCTATCACTGTGAATTTCTTACACTTTTACCAACAACAGACAATTGTTTCGACCTGTTTGGTCTCATCAGTGTTGTGCAGGTTTGGTACGGGTATATCAGAGATATCCCAAGTGAAGACAATTCCAGCGTAGTAAATATCGAATGTATCTCAGTTTGGATCCGATGAGAGTCGGACACTTATAACTTGCGCCATCTAAAAGATGAATAAGGAAGACATATATTCCAGCATTTTTACGGTGAGAGCACTGTTACATGCAAACTCTCCAACTGCATAGCAGAAAAAAGCTTAGGTATATGCAACCCGTTACGCACAGCTACAAGTCGTTGCCTATATAGTCTAGATCATAAGTTCCTGGGCTGTAAAAGACATAAATTTAATATGCTGTACTTTTATTATAAGGAATGGCAAACATTATAGTGTTTGTGGTCATGATAACTAAAAATTGGTCTAATCCGTAACTTTTTAATTCAATTTCTTCTTGCTGTTAATAAAACGGATTTTATTCCTGCTAGGATCTGCTCAGTCGACTGCATGTAAAGTACCTACTGGGAAACCTATTAAACTTTAAACTTCCAAATCGGTTCAAGCTTGAACTTTCCGCAACAATTTTCTTCCGATTCAGTTATGCAAGATTAACGTCATAAATAATTTTAAAACAAATACATTAACGTAATACAAATTTATAAAAACACTAGATCTTACTGGTTTCAGAGATTGTATAAAATATTCCAAAATATGTCGAACAAGAAGCTGGTTAATAATTATAATTTAATATAATTAAGTGATTTTTATTTCCTTCAAATCTGATATTAATATTAATATTAGAATCATTTAGTTCAATTACTATAAATGGTAACAATTATTCTGTGAAGTATGTTAAGGAATTCGATATAAACGAGATCAAAGGTCAGAAAAGCTGCATTATCTGAAAGAAAATAATTATAGGCCTATTTTTAAGTTCTGGTGAATTTAAATATGAGGGGAACTGGCTCGTTATACGTAAAAAATATCCGACAGGCGAGGAAGTTACAGATAAAAATCAAATACAATATTGGCTTTAATCTAATGGAGATGTGTTCACAAGTTATTGCTGAGGCAAGAGGCAACATGATTTATTGAATGACGTTAAAAATGCCAAAACAATGTCTGGGTTTGTTAAGCTATTAAATGGAAAAGCTGACCGTATGAATGCTAAGATACTTTTGAAGTTATTTTGCCTTCAACGACTGTGGAGAATGATAAGACATTCCGACATGCGTTAAAATATGCATTAGCAAATGATATATCAACTTCAGGCGGAGTTTCGCTGGATGCATATCGATACTTTTAAATTGTTGTTATCAATAACTTTTACCATTGTGGTGTTGCTACTGCTTCAAATTACCTCGAGTGTGGAAGTAGCGCAAAAATTATTCTATCAAGAGATTCACTTGTGCAACCGCTTTATTGAAATATGTAGTTTTTTGTCATTGCAAAGAGAAACCCAGATGACAGAATGAGATAACTAAACTGCCGCTGCTTATGAAGATGATTTGATTCTTACGAATTATAATGATGACGTAACGGTCTTCTTTCGTGATTTGAACTATACTTGTGTACAATAGACAGAAATGTAGTTTATCAAAACTATAAATATACATAAACCGGTTCTTTGAAAATAAACTGGAAACCCTGTGGCCGAACTATGAATGCATTTTCACCGATGGCTCTAAAATGACGGATGATACAGGATGTGCGTTTTTCCATTCCAACGAAGATATACATAGGATGTTTAAATTACCAAACATTACTTCGATTTATACCGCTGAACTGATAGCTATAAAGAAAGCTATGGAATATGTTCTTAGTCATAATAGTCAACATTTTATTATATTTACATATAGTAAAAGTTCAGTAGACAAACTGACAAATATAAAAATATCAGCTGATCTACACAACATTATCCTAGATATTTTGATTATCCACAGACAAATTCAGACAAATAATAAATCGGTAATAATTACCTGGATAAAAGGACATGCCGGCATACGCAACAATGAAATCGTTGACAAATTCGCCAAAATAGCAAGCAAAACCGGAGATATTATAGAGAAGAATATATTGTCTCCCACAGACTTTACTACATTATACAAAAAACAGCTTCAAGATACTTGGCAAAGGAAATATAATGATTCACAAACAGGCCTCAAATATAAAACAATACAACCTCAGATACCTCGGAAACATTGGTTTTATAAAAACAATAGTCGTCCCTTCATCCAGGCTTTATGCAGAATAAGAACAAACCATGGATTATACCCTCTGTACAAATTCAAAATAGGACTTGTGGACACTCCAGAATGCTTTTGTGGAGAAATCGGCGATCTACAACATATAATACTAGAATGTCCCCAGTATCTAAACCAAACCGACTCTCTTTTTGAAGATTTGCTACAACATGGCATTGGATTGCCTATAAATCTGGATATACTATTATGCAATGAAAATATCCACGTATATCAAGCTATATATAATTTTATAAAGAAAGCAAATATATCCTTGTAAAAGAATAATTATAATAACTAAAGAAAAGAAAAAGAAAGACAAAAGGGAAAAAAAAGGAAAAGAAAAAAAAAATTCAAAATAGTTATCTAACATACCTATTATTTATAATTTAATTACCATTTTTTGTGTAAATTTGAATAAAAATGTCTGGCTAATATTGGCAAGACCAAAGCCATCTTACCTAAACACACACACACACACACACAAAACTATAAATGATATCACTCATAATAATTTTGCAAAGACAGTTATTATCACAGAGGTAACAATTTTTCTTTTGCATAACCTTTGACCTAGTCAAAGTGGATCCTCACTACCATAATTTAATTCAGCGTAATAAAACAGGTCATGGAGAGTTCATTCGTAAAATCCTTTCATAGATACTCAATTACTTTTTTTGATATTGGACTTCAATTGTTTCAAATTCATCAACAGTTGCGGCGAATAATGTGACATATGTCAAACTATGACAGATAAGTGTTGGCAACTGGGACGTTCTGAACTCACAAATTATGTAGAATCCAAATATTAAATCAAAATGGGGTCTTTCCATTTAAAAACAAATATGACGTCGATTTCCGATATTTCCGAGGATATTTCCGTGTCGCCATTTTGGAAATATTTTATTTAGACTTGCAGTAGTCCCTTTTATAGATATTAATACGATTTCGGGAAATCCAAAATTTTTTAAGGAATGGGCTAAGTAAATCGCCCTGTATATATGCATCTAAGTTTCCTTTAAGTGTTACAGAAAATTTAAGTTTAAATTATAAAAAGTTTTATTTGAGGAAAATGCATATTATTACCGCTTTCTTTATTTTTTAAAATTCATGTAGGTAGTAGGTACCCATCATATTTATATTTTTCTTAATAATACAATACTATCAAATCTTTCCTTTTTACTCTTGATATATAAATATTTGGTATCCTTAAAAAACAATGCACGAAATTATTTCCTGTTCACTGAATCAAATATAGTTCAAATACAGATTCTAAAAATAATATTAAATTCATTGAACACATTACATTTATACTAAATATTTCAAACGAATGAATAACAACTACAAGTAGACCAACAAAACATATCAATTTGCAGATTTCGAGGAGAGAACTGAAAATTAGATTTGAAAAGTGATTATAGAAAATTTATGTTAAAATAGTTTGCAGAAAATATATAATAATTTACTAGATCGCGATTTCTTCAACAAAGTTTAGCATCATTAGGAGATTTTAATAGTTGTGAAATTTAAGTTATCTACTACTAAAATGCTACATTATAATCTTATCTAATAGAAAACTAGTAGATGATTTGCTTTTAAATTACCCGAACATGCTTGCACATGTTCAGTTGTAAAGTAAGAGCGATATGTATAATATCTACAGGGTCTCCCGTAAATAATGGATAATTCTGAAACTGGTTATAGGCCAGGCCATAACCCATCAGAATATCGTAACTTGACAAGTTGTTAAGGATTTTTTTCATTATTTTGGTGTATATTCTAGAATATGTGCTATTAAACGTGTATAGGAGTTTTTAGACAAACGATGACGGTATTTTCAAAAAAAAGAATACTATCCTAAAGTAGAAATTTTCAAAATTCCAAGAGAGTACCCATATCTCGAAAACCGTATAGTTTTCAATAAGACCAAGTTGTAGATAATATTCTGATAGGTTATGGCCTGGTCTATTACCATTTTCAAGATTATCCATTATTTACGTGACACCCTGTGTGTAAAATCATTTACAATTATAAAATTAAAATAAATATAGCATTGCCGTGAAGCTGAGCTACTAATGGTTAATACCTGATTATACAATGTATGTCTTCGTTTATCATTAGATAATTTTATAATTATTGTAACCTCACTTCACATGCGTTAGTTGTAACGGTTGATACGCTCATATTAAAAAAATGTGAAATGTGCTCATTCTGTTAGTGCCCGTTTATTTTGAAACAAATTATTCCATTGACGTTCAATGTAGGCATTGAATAAAGTAATAATATATGTGTATACTCAATGATATAAGGCATAAGGTAAACACACCTCTTTTACAACAGGAAATTGTACTAACACAGCAATTCTGGAAAGTTTTAAATTTAAATATATGTATTTTAGTGTTGACAATTTTACATAAATTCGAGACTCTAAAATTACAATTTAGTAAATTTTGTCTTGATAGCTGAAATCGTGGATAAAAATTAACAAAAAATTTAATTAAACACTACAAAAAGTACATGTTTTTCATGTTGTATTTATTACATATATGCATATTACTCTGTATTTTCTGTGAGTTAATTAGTTAATAAAGAGTGTCCCAATAGGTACTTCACGATTTGGTTTATAAATAAAAATAACAATTTTTGAAAAATAACATGTTTGTTTATTTTAGCGTATGATTGACAGTGCATTCTGTGAGTCGGGCGAACATACATACAAGTATTTGGGGAGTCAACCAAACTACCGCTCCAGCCCCGTTTTCGAGGATGCTGAACACAATGGTAATGTTGGTTCTGCTCCCCGAGTAGATCCTGCCCCCCAAACGGCCAAAAACTGCACCTGTTTTGCGTTTTTTTTTTTAATTAACTGCAACGGATGAGAGAGTGTAAATTATTATTATTATATTTTGTATACTCATTGAAGAGGAGGGTCTGAGGAGCGTGGAGTATGCGTCCATTTTTTTTTCAGCTAAACAGTCAATCGTACTTAGGTACTTCATAAAACCGCGCGTCAAAGCGGTAGTTTGTGTCCATTCGAGGGGCTCGCGGGGGTCGAGGTGACTTGGTAATATTTTTCTCTTGCCCATCATACTCAAAAACGAGAGATAACGCGGGTTTTCTCGTTTGTAGCACGAAACACAATTTTCACTCCCTTGGAGGGTGGTTTTTGGACGATCGGAGGGTTGACTCGCCTCGGGGAACAGAATCATCATCACCCTCGTGTTCAGCAACCTCAAAAATGGGAGGGGGGGGTGGCATAAGTTTTGCCGATGGAAAACGTCGAATACGCGATTCTCCCCCTTTGGGGATGGTTTTTTGGCCGTTTGGGGGGTAGGGTCAACTCGGGGAGCACCATCGTGTTCAGCATCCTCGAAAACGGGTTGACTACTTATGTTTTTCGAGATTTTTTCCGACTAACAGAATGCACTCGCATGGGCGTTATATAGGTATATTATATTATATTATATATATTCTCTAAATAGCAACATTGTCAATAACATTTTTACCATTGAGTAAACAAATAATATATGATTTTGACATAATATTATGGTTTGATTCCACCAATAACTTGACGAATCTTGTCCGTCGTCTGGAGCTATTGCATATATGTTGAGAAACTTTGTATGGCCCCAATTGGATATGAATTTCGAAAATACATTTTTTCAGCAAGATAGCGCCACATTTCACATGGCGAGGGACACATCGACTTCATTTCTCGACATGGTGACATCAATTAGCCTGCAAAATCGTGCGATCTAACCCCTCTAGATTTTTTCTTTAGGGCCTTGTTAAGGACAAAGTATATGCAATGCAGTGATGTGAAAATGTTATTGACAATTTTGCACAAAGGATGATTTGCAAAAACAGCCCAGGGGACCATTTGGAGAATATTATTTTTAAAACATAACTCCCATGTCTCTATTATCTATATATGCTATTTACAGGTTATTTATAAAAAATTATTAATTTTAATTAAAAAGTAAATCCCGAAGTACCTATTGGGATAATAAAATATGTCAGTTCTCAATAATTATAGAGGCGGTTTACAAATTATTAATTATAATTTCTTTTGTCATAAAATTTGCAAAATTATAAACATTAGCTACATTATTATAATCAGTTTAATTAATAATATTACAAAACAATTAAAAATACTTACAGATCATATCTGGTCTATTTTTTTCACACGTTACAACACACTAATTATGATTTAGTAAAAGTGCTTCTACCTAAATATTACCCAAAATATTTCGCCTCGTTCTTTGCGTAAATATCCCACCACCTTGACATCAAATACTTAAGAAAAGATGTCTGCCTCTCCATACCTCTGTGTGTAATTAGCTGGGCACACACACAGAGGTATATCTGCGGACTTTATCCACGGCAGTTTAAGTCTGCGCTCTTTCGCGGACTTGATATGTGACAGACTAAATATTGCCACTCCACTAACTTAAAAGACATGCCTGTAGACAATTCCGGCGTACTTAATCGCTCGCAGACAAAACTGTCTGTTAATGGTTGAAGTCTTTAGACTTATCTGCAGACTTTACCAAAACTGTGGAATTCGGTCTTGACAAAAGTTTTTAGTGGAAGTCTTTAACGTTTCTGGTGATATTTTGTACTCTTTTGTTGTGTTAGTGAGAAAATGATCAGAAAAAATATAAACAATAAGTTGCATTGTGTTTGGCTATAATTAACATACATCTTATGACAAATAAAAAATTTTACTCTATAACTACAAAACGGCGAAGCAAATCGATTACAAAAATTGTTATTAGAAAAGGAAACTTGAAGTTATTTGCCGTTATTGAAGCAATTGAGAGAAAACTAGGTCGACGATTTTAGAAACTATTTAAAAATGGATAGTACAACTTTTAAGATTATTGATTATACTTAGTATTTTTTTTTTAAACAAAATCTTGGCCCGCATTAGGATACACTTTTTTACAATAATGGTAATGTGGGTATTTGATTTTCCATAAAGTTGGATGACTTTTATAAATGCCTATAAACTCTGCTAAAATCCCCATAAAACGAGTATCTTTCAGCTAATCTTTTTGAATAAAAATATTAAACATGCGGATTTAACCTGTGGGAGAAGACTGTGCAAATATGGCATCAACATACTTAACATGTGGTTTATGTCTGCAGATAAGTCTGTACATGAATTAAGACTGGCGCGTACTCACACACTAACGTACAGATTTGTCAACAGACTTTGACTGTGCCGGGTAAAGTCCGCAGATATACCTCTGTGTGTGTGCCCAGCTATTTAGATACATGTACCATTTTTGTATTTACCCCTGTCCTTTTCTTGCAAACATCGTATACAGGGTGTTTCACGTAAAACTACACAGGCCAATAACTTTAAAACCAAAAACAATATTTAAATTCTGCGAGAAGTGTTATAAAGTGGCATTTACAGGCTTTTATTTAATGCAGAAAAGACGGCGTCGTTTATTGCAGTGTGGGCGTCGCGACGCTATGAAACTATTTTTCGATGGCAGGAACATTGAAATTACGATAACTGTAAGGTATCCTTAATTCTGAACATTTTTTATAGAGTACATTTTTTCATTTGATTTGGTACTTTTTGAGTTATTTCACTTTATTGATATACTCTGGCTAACGAATGTTAGTCGTTGCGTCACGACTGATTGAATGTATCACAGACATTGCAATCTAAATGCTGTCTTTATTCAACGCGCACTGTTTATCAAACTGAAATAGGCCCGAACGTCGCCGGCATAACGCCACCTACTGAACAGAAATGCGTCTCTCGCACGCTATGCGTTAGACAAAGGTGGATGCAAGTTTGTCTGAGCGTTTACGACGCGGTACTGGTTTCACTCATAGACGTTCCTTTGTGTCAAGAATAAGCAGGCTATATTTTTACAGTATACAAACAAATTTGAGGTCCATATAAAATAAATTGTTATTTTCAACATCTATAAGATTAATTTTGCAGTTTTGGACAATAATATATTTTTTTACTAATATGAGATTGTAAAGGTATAATGAAATATTTTGTAAGTGGAGGATGACAATCATATCATCAACTTTTCATCGCCGGCACTGGTATAATCGGCCGCCTTGGCCCGTACGATCACCAGTGATGACGCAACGACTAACATTCATTAGCCAGAGTATAGTAGGTTTTATTAACTATCATGCTAGCTGTGAATAAGCTATTTTTTATCTCCTGAATGGCACATTTAACCAAAAAAAATGTCAATATTTCTTAATGCCATGCACTAAAAACGTAAAAGTTTTATCAAAATCGACCAAATATTTGAAAAAATAAGGTTTTTTTAAATTAACTTTAACACCCTGTATCTAGAAAACGAAGCATTACAATATACAATTTCATAAGAATTTCATTTTATATTTTTGCGAGATCTATCGCCTATTAAATTTTCCAGAGTAAAACCTGAGACACCGTATATTTCATTGTGGATTGCATTGTATTGTGAAATTTTGAAAAATTAACCCATGTCGTATTGATACGCTTATATTCTGGACCTCTATGCAGTGACATTTGGCGATTTTATACAAATGGTTTATTTCTTAAAATAGGACTAATTAAATAATATTTTTAAGTGCCAAACCGTTAAATTTTAGTTTTGTTAGAGAAAAAAATATTCAAGCTTTGTAGAATCTTTTTAAATTGAATTGTCATAATTAATTAGTTAAAGGTGATCGTTTATAGGAGGATAATGCGGCATTGTGACTTCTGGTAAGCAGCAAAAATGGATACTAGAGAGGCTTAAGTATAAATGAAATAGAAGCTCTGTTTAAAGAGGAGATCTGCATTTTGTCGCCAGATGCAGATGAACAAAAGTGTGATTATAGAAGAGTGATTATAAAAATACGAGCGAAACAGAAGAAAAATATAGAGAGGACATTTCAAAAATCGAACTTTGAAAGTTAGTATTTCCTGACTTTAGTCATATACTTATAACAGTTATAACTTTTTGGTGGAAACCGTTTATCATTATCCCAAAAGGTAGATATAAGCTGTGAAAATGCGTCAAAATATAATGAGACATCCTGTATAAACAAAGTCTATTGTAGAAGAAAAACACAAAGGTCTTGTTCCCACAAAATTCTTTTTTATTGCAACCGGTTTCGTGATCCAAATCTTACATCACATCATCAGGCTACAAGACTACAAATAGGAAAACTTATGTAGCCTGATGATGTGATGTAAGATTTGGATCACGAAACCGGTTGCAATAAAAAAGAATTTTGTGGGAACAAGACCTTTGTGTTTTTCTTCTTCAATATGAACAACCCACATGGGATTAATTCTACGTTAAAGTTTATTGTTTTTGATATGCCATAATAATTTTATCTAAAAATGTATATGTATATAAAGTAAAAGAGATAAAATCCTGAGTCAAAAAAGAAAATGCTAGTGGCAAATAATGCTTAAATATAATGCCTAATGTATGTTGAAATATGTGCCTGCAGCTGATATATCTACAGATATTCGAAAATAGACACGTACTTCTGTCGACAATTCACAGAGTGAATCACAATTACTTACATTTTTTTGAAAATTAATTTTCCCTGTTTCGATAAAACAATGCAATAATTTCATTTAACAAATAGAGTGGCAAAATACGTAAATATATCAATTTTTTGATAAAACAGTAAACAGTACTGTACCATCCCATGACTAATACGGTACTAATGGTAGGAGGGGCGAGGACGGCCGCTACAATCCGCTCCTGGCAATAATTCCTTTATCGGATAAGCGTTAATTTGGTTCTGATTTAATCGTTACGAAGACTATTTCTAATTTTAGTTTTTTATTTTCCACATGTGGCTCATAAAATGAAACAGCACCATGGCTGTACACTGTTGAAAGTCGTAGTAATTTAAGTAATGCTTAAACAAAAAAGTTACTTACTAAAAGAGTCCCTGGTAGTACAAAGAAAACTCACCTGAAACAAACAAACAATATATAGTTATTGTGTAAGAGAAAGGGCGTACCTTAAAATACTATTAAATGAATAAAATATTGCGGTCCACTAATAAGGTTCAGTACCTACTTAAGTGGAAGAAAGAAGTAAATCATTTTAAATATTTATGTCGAAAGATATTTCCTACTTAGTACTTAATAAATATGTTATGCCGTTGTTTATTTGAAACCTGAACCGACTACTGACACGCTGATGGTCTATAAAAGTTCAGTTAGCCAGTACAAAATTCTACTTTATATTTATTGCTTGACCGGGTTTATTTGATGCAGTGCGTATGCCACATAGTAAAGCCATTTCGCATTTATTTCCTCGGAGATTTTTTACGCACAGAGGATGTGCCGTGCTGAAATTGTTAGCAACAGCTTATGTAAGGATTTTATAGACCTTCAACCATATGTGCCAGATTTACAATCTCACCCCAAGTTTCACCTCTGACACAACATCAAAACCCTTCATATTTTGCTACTTCTGCTAGTAAGATTTACATTTTTTTTTTCTCATTGCTTTAGCTTTCAGCTTTCGTATTCATTGCTATATATCGGGTGGTCCAAAAAAAAAAAATTTTCATTTTACCTTATAACTTTTTTATTTTTTCAGCGATTTTCAACTTTTTGGATTTGTTCGACAGCTAAAGCTTACAGCTAAACGATTCTCTGTCAGAAGCTGATATTATGATCATAAATGTCAAGGCAGACGTATTTAAACTTGAGCAATTTTTAATAACTGCTGGAATTTTGTTGAAATGCCGAATTTACAAACGGCTTGTTTCATCATCATGAGTGGTCTTGTGGCAATATTTTGATGGGTAGTTTTAAAAAATCGGTCTAAGAACTACGGAGCTGTACTAAAAAATGTAGAGGCGTGTTATCAACGTCTCGGCAGCAATGGTAAAAACAGACATTTTTATTTTCCTTTATAACTTTTTTGATTCCTTACCGATTTTAATTTTTTTTGGATCATTTAAAACCCAAGGCCTCCCACTACAATACTGAATGTCAGAAATTGACATGAATCATAAATCCAATATGGCGGAAGTGGTCAAATTTACCTAATATTCAAAAGCCGCTGGGATTTTTTTTAAATGGAAAATTAAATGGCTTCTCTTTTAATCTTGAAGCCTTATTATCTTCTAAAAACATTTTCACGCATAGATCACGAAAATCGGTTAAGAACTTACAAAGATGTAGTTGATAACGTAATCATGTGCCCCATAAGAACAGTATTAAATTAATTCTTAACAGAGTTACCGATGATCGTCATGGTTACAAAACAAATGAACATTGATATACTTACTACTTAACTGTCACTTCGGCTGTTTTTAAAAATTGTTTTGTGGTACCTAGTTTTGTTAAAATGGTGTTGTCAAATGAAGACAAGATTTTCATTAAGAATTTATTGATTCGTTCCAGTTCCTTGTTCCTTGAAACTTTCGTGCAAAGTCGTAAATAGTACTTTTTTTAAAGTTATTGTTTTATTATTTCCGAAACTTTATAGCCGCGAATCAATAAATTCTTAATGAAAATCTTGTCTTCATTTGACAACACCATTTTAACAAAACTAGGTACCACAAAACACTTTTTAAAAACAGCCGAAGTGACAGTTTAGTATCAATGTTCATTTGTTTTGTGATGACGATCAGTATAGGTAACTCTGTTAAGAATTAATTTAATATTGTTCTTATGGGGCACATGATTACGTTATCAACTACATCTTTGTAAATTCTTAACCGATTTTCGTGATCTATGCGTGAAAATGTTTTTAGAAGATAATAAGGCTTCCAGATTAAAATAAAAGCCATTTAATTTTCCATTTAAAAAAAAACCCAGCGGCTTTTGAATATTAGGTAAATTTGACCACTTCCGCCATATTGGATTTATGATTCATGTCAATTTCTGACATGCAATATTGTAGTGGAAGGCTTTGGGTTTTAAATGATCCAAAAAAAATTAAAATCGGTAAGGAATCAAAAAAGTTATAAAGGAAAATAAAAATGTCTGTTTTTACCATTGCTGCCGAGAGGTTGATAACACGCCTCTACATTTTTTGGTACAGCTCCGTAGTTCTTTGACCGATTTTTTAAAACTACCCATCAAAATATTGCCACAAGACCACTCATGATGATGAAACAAGCCGTTTGTAAATTCGGCATTTCAACAAAATTCCAGCAGTTATTAAAAATTGCTCAAGTTTAAAGACGTCTGCCTTGACATTTATGATCATAATATCAGCTTCTGACAGAGAATCGTTTAGCTGAAAGCTTTAGCTGTCGAACAAATCTAAAAAGTTGAAAATCGCTGAAAAAATAAAAAAGTTATAAGGTAAAATGAAAATTCCGGTTTTTTTTGGACCACCCGATATATTCTGCATTAACAAAACCGAGTGCTCATGAAAAATTTTAGGTAAACTGGATAATGATTTAAATGATTCATATACCTACCTATTGATTTATTAAAATTGACAAAAAAAATATCGGTAATGTTGTTCTTAATGAATTAATTTTTTTTAATAAAAATAAATAAAAATGACTTTAAACTTGGCTCATTGAGCTGTTATAATAAGATAGTTTTAGAGGCTTTGCATAATGCCAAATCGTTTTTGAAACAATTTATAATTAAAATTAAATTTAAAAAAAAGAAAATATTTCTTTCCTCGAAATTACAAATTGCTCTCCAATGCAGTAAATGACGTCCATTCTCCCAAGTCAGGAAAAAAAAATTAATGTCAACAACAAAAAAAAAAATATTTGCCAATGGATTTGTCAAAAGACAAAAACGTGGTTGGATTTTCTTTAGGTAGCTCATTAAACTTTGACATACTAAACCATCAAATTATTAAAGAATACTTGTGGTATATACAGGGCGTTTGTGAAAATGAGCAACTTATTGAAAAGGTTGATAGAACACATAATTTGCAAATGAAAATTTTTATACAATTTTTTCATTTAGCGTAAAAAATGTAAAAGAATTAAGAAAAATAAATTTGGATGGCAATTGCGTCACAACTTCTAGCCCCGGTCTCAGAAGATAATAGAACCGGTCTTATATTAAATTTTCCCATTGAAGAATAAATAAATAAATAAATAATCTAAAAAAAGTTAAGATATAAGTATTAGAAGCTCAGTAACGAGCTCAGTCACCCGTAAAACACCAATGACGAATCTAGTTGGATGTGTCGATATTACAATAATTTAAGTATTGGTATGACAGAAAAAAATAATTCGCTCAAGGTCAACCTAATTTTGCAGAATAATTTTCATGAACACACCGATAAAAGAGGTAACCAACCTTTTTAGCCAAAATGGTCACCGCAGGTTATCCCGTGACGAACGTAAAGCAAATGCAGCTACCTATGGCGAAAATAAAAGGCGAGGGGTCAACCTACAGAGACAAGGAGTACCGCAAGGGGCAATTACTCTTACCGAACTTGTTCATGCATGAAAAAGTTGGGGAGGTTAATGGGTACCTACCACAATCCCCCTTTGCACTTTGATTTGTATCTACCTAAGATAAAAGTCTGTGCAAAATTTCAGGTAAAAATCTTAAAAAATAACAGAATTATTAATAAAAATAATTTTCAAAATTTAAACTTTAACACCCTGTATAAGGAAAACTCCGTGCCAAAATAAAAAAAGAATCTGTGGTTAACGGCTTGATCTACATTTTCTTACCAACCTGTATAGTTCAGATTGCGGGTTTACCAATTTTAGTTTTATTTATACATACGGGTGCGGTGGTCCAAAATTGTCTCCCGATATTTCTGTGGCTGATAGTACATCCAAAAATAAAGGTACTCTTTTATATAGATTTATTTCCAAAAGTAGATAATAAGAGAGATATACCCTTTTAAAGGGGAATAATAAATATCAGTTTTTCTACAATATCTTCCAACTGCCTTAAATTCATATTTTAAACTTAGATATGGACACCAGTTTACATAGTATTAGTCAAACCCTCTCTTCTTCTTAAGGAGAAATTTTAGGGGGTGGCTCTCAGTATTTTACCCCTAACTTTTTGATTTTTTACATTTTTCCAAAAATTCTTATAAAAAACTAATTTTCAGAACATTAAAAATAAAAAAGGTACCTATTCTTATTGCATTTCGAATAATCGAGCCGTTCTCGAGTAATTTATGTTTACAAATCAACATTTTATTAAAACATCCTTTGAAATACACTGACGATCAATTGAAGTGACCCAAGAAAAATTTGCATCAACTTCCAACTCATATATCTTTTGATACAAGAATCGCAGAGCCATAAATCTTTTTAGGTATTATAGATATACATCTCAAGAATATGTGACACATTTTGCTTGTCCTTGTCTCGTTTATTTTTGGAGATACGGTGATGAAGGTTGAGCTATGTTTTTCTGCCGAAGTTTGAGGTCGTGCATGGAGTGTCCCAAACCGTTTTCGGATATGACAATATAGTCATTTTGTACCCTCATTCATTGCGTTCATTTTCATTTTTGATTGATTGTGCTAACTTATTGTTGTTGATTTTATGAGGATTTCTATACAACAGTACAATTTTTGACTTTTTGACAGGGGGGGAGAACTGAATTGATAGTTTTCGCAAATGAAACTGTGAATGCGCGGGATAGGTACCTCAATCAAATTTTGCGGCCTATTGTATTGCCTTTTGCGAATCAAAGATACCCTGAATTTCTATATATGCAAGACCACATCGTGCTCGAGTAGTAAACAATTTTTTCGAAGAACATATCACAAGAATGGTATGGCCTTCCTGCTCGCCGAATCTTAACCCCATCGAGCATGTCTGGAGCACACTTGGAAGACGCCTTCGCAAACGAGTGGTACCAGCTATCAATTTGGAAGAACTTGCTGTTGCTGTTTCAGAGGAATGGCCTCTTGTGGATCAGCAAATTATAGGTAATTGCATTGTCAGTATGCCCAGATGTTATCAAGCTGTTATAGGAGCAAGAGGTGGACCAACTCGTTATTGACACTAAATGTTAAATTTTTTTATCTGTGTATTATGTACGTGTAAGATTTAATTGTAAACATTAAATAAAGTAAGCATTTACAGTCAAAAAATGTACCGTTGTATAGAAATCCTCATAAAATCAACAACAATTAAGTTAGCACAATCAATCAAAAATGAAAATGAACGCAATGAATGAGGGTACAAAATGACTATATTGTCATATCCGAAAACGGTTTGGGACACTCCATGCACAATCTCAAACTTTGGTAGAAAAATATAGCTCAGCTTTCATCACCGTATCTCCAAAAATAAACGAGACAAGGACAAGCAAAATGTGTCATACATTCTTGAGGCGTATATCTATAATACCTAAAAAGATTTATGGCTCTGTGATTCTTGCATCAAAAGATATATGAGTAGGAAGTTGATGCAAATTTTTCTTGGGTCACTTCAATTGATCGTCAGTGTAGATAACAATAATTAAATTAAACGTAGAAAATTGCTAATTATTAATTATTACAAAAATTGTTCGAGATGTTCTATGTTTTCACACATGCACAATCTAAGTTTTTTGGGAACATTGATGCCTTGTAAAAAAATGTATTAAAAAACTGTAAATTCACGTTAATTTGTAAACATAAATTACTCGAGAACGGCTCAATTGTACGAAACGCAATAAGAATACAGTTTTTATTTATTTCTAATGATCTGAAAATTAGTTTTTTTATAAGTAAAAAATATGTGAAAAAAAGTTAGTGGTAAAATACTGAGAGCCGCCCCCTAAAACTACCCCTTCAGCTTAAGAGGTTGATTGATGCTATGTAAACTGGTGTCCAGAAGGCCTATATCTAAGTTTAAAATACGAATTTAATATTTTAAGGCAGTCAGAAGATAATGCAGAAAAACTCATATTTATTTTATTTTTCTTTAAAGGAGTATATCTCCCTTATTACCCACTTTTGGATAATAATAAATAGGATTATAGGAAACAGCTATTCAACGGACAAAAGCTTGCGCTGCATTATACCTGCAAATCCGAAAGGGTAGCCAAGTTTATTATTCGTCTTTTCTACACCAGACACAGACCGGTTTCGAACTATTTGTGTTCTCGTCAGTGTGCCATAGGTGATGGAAAAGACGAATAATAAAGGCAAACCAAACTAGTGTCTATGACAGACAAGCAAATATCGGCGAAGGACAAAAAGTTTAGTACACCAGGGCTAGAGGTCGACTGCTCTTTGGTACTTTAGTAAAGTCGCTATCTGTCGCAGTAACATTGTATGTCTTGAAAGTTAGTAGCAACAACTGACCACTAGGGGGATAATTTTGTCCTTCGTCGATATTAATTTGCTTGTCAGTCATAGACACTAGTTTGGTTTGCCTTTAATATTCGTCTTTTCCATTACCTATGGCACACTGACGAGAACACAAAAAGTTCGAAACCGGTCTGTGTCTGGTGCTGGTGTAGAAAAGACGAATAATAAACTTGGCTACCCTTTTGGATTTGCAGGTATAATGCAGCGCAAGCCGGGGCTTTTGTCCGTTGAATAGCTGTTTCCTATAATCCTATTTATTATTAATAGTTTAGTCCACCAGGGCTAGAGGTCGACTGCTCTTTGGTACTTTAGTAAAGTCGCTATCCGTCGCAGTAACATTGTATGTCTTGACAATGAGTAGCAACACTAGGGGGATAGGCCTGCAGAAATAGAAAAAACGGTGTAACTAATTCGTTTCAGATAGCCGTAGGTAAAAACAGGTGTATTTAGTTATAAGGAATATACCTCTGTGATTCCTCCCAAATCAAATAAACAGAACATTGTTTTATAAATTTGTAGAAAAATACCAGCAACTCAAATATGAAAGATTTGTGCAGATACGTTCATTTGTTGTAAAGTTACTTGCAAAAAACGCTGCTCCGAAAAGTAGCAATGTTGTTAACGCCATTTTGACGGTCAAAATTATTGAAAATCGATACGCCCATAACAGATTCGTAAAACTGACGTCTTGACGAAAAAAATGAGCTGTGGTTGAATTATTTTTGATAACGTTAATAGGTCAATTTTTCATTAAACATTTGGGACGTTTTTAATAAACAAATAGAATTTCTCGAAAACTAATAAACATTTTAAAACGAAATTTTTTTGTAAGTTGAGGGTAATGAGACACATATTCCAACAAAGTTTCAAGAGTCTAGCGTTTTTCCTTTCAGAGTAAAAAATGCTTGAAATTTTCGAAAATTTCGATGGTTTTCGGCAATTATTTAAATAAATAATCAATGAAATGAAATCAACCGGGGCTTAAATTAACCGGTTTGGAATTACCTAGTAAACAGAAACATTCAAAAAAATTAATCTATTGCATTCTTACTGCAATTTTTAAAAAACTCCAAATTTCATGATTTTTTCACATAAAAGTGACTTTTAAACAATGTTCTGTTTATTTGATTTGGGAGGAATTGCAGAGATATATTCCTTATAACTAAATACACATGTTTTTACCTACGGCTATCTGAAACGAATTAGTTACACATCGTCTAATTCTACAGGCCTAGGATAATTTGTCCTTCGCCGATATAAATTTATAAAGATAGTATCGAAATATCGGGAGACAGTTTTGGACCACCGACCGCACCGTGTATATTTGAGGATATTATAAACAATAAACTTTCATCAAGGTTTTTCATACTGAAAATCTACCTATATCACTTATGTTTCTGTCTTAATATTAAATGAGAACTCACCGTTTTCTAGGTCTTCTCGAATACCAATATCTTGTCGAAACAAATTTATGTAGTACCATGCTGTGCATCAATCACTAGATTTTAGTTACATCGTTCGCGATTTTTACTTAACGAATTAAATCAAACTTGAAGGTACATAAACGATATCATAAGAACGACTTCACTAATGACTGCAATAAAAAATAAAATGTGTAATGCATGGATATTGGATATGTAGTTTTAAATAAAAACTCATTTGAAAATAAAACTGGTCAACTGCTTAGAGTTGAACAAATTTTCGATCATCCTCAGTCAAATTACCAAAGTTACTTCTTGAAATTCTACCTAAATAATCTTTTAATTATACGACGCCAACTTAAAAAGTATCGGCTTCTTGCTTCTTCTTTTTTAGGATAATTTAGTTGCATAGCTGAAGAGATTAAATTTCTCAAAAATAATGAGACAGCCAGTTTGCAAGGCAACTTTAACAGGTAGCGTATACTTAGAGGAATTTCTAAAGCTCAATGATTCAATTATGTAACAACCTCGCATATTACTTAACGGTTACAGCGATACAAATTTTCCCTAGGCATCAATATAAAGAATGTCACTCAAGCTTTGTGGAGTAGTCTTGAATAAAAAAATGTAAAATTTTTATAAAATTTAAATAAAACTGACATGGACCTAAGTATTTAGTTAAAACGAATTGGAAGCATAAAATATTGTTTTTTTTTATAGAAAAATAAAAGATTTGTAAAACAACAAATCACTAAAATCGCATTTTTTATATTAGTGAAAATAATCGACACCAATTTGCTATAATTTGAAATACCATAACCATACTCCGGTTTGCAAGAATAAACCAAATGTTCAGGTTAATTTAAAATACTTTATCCTGATTGACCATTCCTGGTTTTATTCACAATAAAATATCAAAGAAGATGTTTGAAATCGTTTTTAATAAAGTTGTTTATTATATAATTTAAAGTTACCTATCACATGTATCTAATGTGAAGGGCTTAGTAGCTTGCAGTTAGCAAGAAGTTAAACATTGCAAAATAAAATTGCATAAGTTAGCAACCGCAACTCCATAAACCAATAATCCAGGAGATATATATACATAATATTTGTGAACGACATTTAATTAGGCATATTAAAAACAAACCATGGTGTCAGGCATTTTTTTATGGAAACCAACATTAATTTTTTGTATTTTCCAAAGAACCTTCTACAACTAAACCTGAGCTACCAGTTTCATGCAAAGGTGAAATGATTGGCCTCAAAAATTTTGCAAAGGGACTGGTTTAAGTTTTCTTCTTTAGAGCTATGTTACAAGAAAGGTGTATACTAATAATCCGCGAATATTTCTGAACTAAGTCAAAACATTGAAGACGTAATCGCAACAGAAATAAATATGTTAAAATTCGCTAAAAGGACGCATGTAGGCCACAAAAGCCAAGAAAGGCGGCCGATATTGTTATTCATGTCTAATTGTAAAAATAAATCCAAATAAAATTTTAATAAAAAAAAATTATTTATTTATTTATTTAATAGCAAAATAAAAACACCTTTGCCTTTCGAACATTTTCTACTAGAATTTGCTGGTTTCAAATGTATGGAAATTGCAAATGAACCGCCTAATGCGCTACCTACAAAAACAATACTTTCAGTTCTATTGAAAAATTATAACAAAAAAGATGTCACAATTTGCTTTCGAAATGAATGTAAAAACTGTGTTTTAAATTTATTCCATTCCATCCTTACGATCGCATTGTACAGAAATATTTTCTCTTACAATGGCCGGAGAACGAATTTATAAATCAATTTAGGGCAACCAAGTGAAACTGCTGAAATTTGCTATTTTGTTTCAGAAGATATCGAAAATTTTCAATGTTATTGGTTTTCTGAACGGAAACTACACGTATATGACGACAAAAGCTTTCATACTTACTGTTCCGTTATACAGGGTTTAATACTACATTCCTTTGGAGATGTGATAGTAGACCTATTTTGCAATATTTTCAACCATCATGTATATTATCCAAAAGGCTAAGTACTCTTATTTAATAATTTATTGATAAGTATTGTACAATTGAATATCATCCTCAGAATTGCATTTAAAATTAAATAACAAATAAAAAATTATTATAATGACTTATTTCAAAGTAACCATTTCCAATAATAAAAAAATGCTATTTCTCTTTACAACAAATATAGTGCATTTGCAGCATATTTCTAAAATAGTAGTAAAAATGGTGACGGAGAAAATTATGTCTGAAGCCTGACAAAAGTTTCTACAAAAGAAAACTAGTTAATATACTAAAGTCAGTTTCTACAAACGAGATAACATCATCGGTAGATAGTGTCGCCATATTTTTACTTAAAAAATTTGATGTGAAACAACACCATTTTACAGAATTATTTAAAAAGTTACGATTACTCACAAAAAAGTACAAAGAGTATCCTAACAGAAACTATAACAATTTTATAAAAAATTAAAATAAATCGGCTGCTTTTCACCATCAGTATTTACAGTGAAAATAAGATGAGACTTGCATATGTCTTCTGCGTAACCACATGATATAATAGGATGCTTCAGTTTTTCATGGGGTTGCGCAAAGCTCTGCATATTTAGGTATTTTCACCGTTAATATGAGTTATTGCAATGGGAAATTAAAAAATTAGTCAAAGCAAAACTAATAATTAAGTAATTATTAGCAATATTTTTTTAATGTAAAAGATTAAGTTCTTACGATTAGAAACTCAATGAAAACGTTTCATGAAAATCCATTCACTATAAACGGGTTACGGGTTCCAATAAAAACCTAATTGCACTCGACTGTATGTCAGTTTCGGATATTTTGAGTGCTTCAATGTATACACTAAGTTTACTTGTCAAATAGATCAATTTGTGTGTTTCGCTGCGTTCACTTTCTATGTATATTTCATACAAAATTGGTCTATTTGAAAAGTAAACTTACTCTGTATGCTTTAAATATACCAAGTTAGTTTACAAAGTAATAAAATTAGCTTGTTTACATTTAAAGATTTAGTTTAAAAAAATACAAAATCTAAATACGGCCCAAGGCGTTCGAAAATGTATGTAATCTGCTTCAACCTGTAATAATCAAAGCCTCTAGTTTCTAGTTGCATATGTCACATTTGCGTCAGAGCCTTCAATTAGGTTATAGGTTCACTTTATTTGTCATTTTGATTTATTTGACAATATAAGTTTTGATGTGATGTGAATATATATGGCTCTACGAAATTCTGCAAAACTCTTAGTACCAAAATCCTTAACATTTTTTCGGCTTTGTAGAAACATTACTTGTGGATCACAGCCACCAGAATGCAAAGAAAATAAAGATGCAGTACTGATAACAATCGAAACAGAGGAGGATGTCCATAAAAGAATGTTGAACGAATGTACATTAGAATTTAAAGGACCTGGCGATATAACTCCAATAAGTGGCATCCCTGCAGAGCACATTTATTGCCGAACGGCAAGAATTTTTAAACCTTGCAAAAGTGCCATGCAAAGTGGTACGGGTAACATTGGTCACTGGGAAGTTATCTTTGATACAAGGGACCGCTGGGAGAACCCTCTTATGGGGTGGTGTTCATCTGGAGATCCTCAAAGCAATACAAGATTAAGATTTTCTTCTAAAGAAGAAGCTATTGACTTTTGTGATAAGAATGGGTGGAAGTGGACTATATCGAAGTGTACTACTAAAAAGAAGTTTAAAGTAAAATCTTATGCAAAAAATTTTGTAGACAAACGGTGCAGGGTTAGTACGAAATAAACAGAAATTAACGTAGGTACTTAATATTGAAAAACAGGACATTTGTGAAATCACACATAAATTAAGAACGGATTTTTAAAAATTATATGTAGAGCTAATATATTGGGGAATAAAATTATATCAACTTTTATTTAATTTATTGTGTATTGTTTTCTTACGCCTGTTATTATATTTTATAGTGAAATGTCAGTTACTTTTAATCAGTGGTGTTAGTGAAGAAGGAGCAAAAAACGCTATCCTCATGACAATTGTAGAACAAGACGATATAACGTGTGTACTTATACAGTATGTCCTCGGATTGAGTTTACAAGAGGAAAAACTTCTTTATTTTTGATATTATGAAATATTTGATTCTTTATAAAAAGTTTTGCTTCGGTCATAAATAAGAATGCCATCGAGAAAAAAAAGAAAATCAATAATGTGTAAATAATACAAGAGTGGAATAAGTACCCTGATTTTTAGTTTTATACAAAAATGACAAAGGAATAAATACAAAATAAATAAATACACCACATTTCAATTTTTACTTAAAAATGCTGATCCATAACTTAGTGGGAACTTAGAGATTTTATACTTTTAATATTCAATTGTTAACATGAACAATAACTTAACATTTTAACAGACGGTTCTGATACTGAAATTGAAATGTTTACCCTATATTATGGATCACCAGTTTTAAGTGAAAATAAAAAGTATCCGTCGACGTTTCCATCACGGATTTGGTAGTTTTAAAACAAACAAAATCTTTTATTCCTTTGACATTTTTGTATAAAACTAAAAATCAGGGTACTTTACTCTTGTATTATTTCTGTCAATGGCATTCTTATTTATGACCACACACTCATTCGACTTGTGGGCCTCGTCTTCGGCTCGTCCGACCAAACTGTCTCACTCGTGTCATGTGAAAAGATTCGTTTTCAAAACTTGTTATTTAAAATACTATTCCCTATGTGTTCCGGAACTATACATGACTCCAAAAAATTTCGGTTTCTGACATTCTTTGACCATTTCAGGATTAGAAGAAATGTAAATGCGAATTTCTTCATCAAATTTGTTTCCCATTTCTTCGTTGTCCCTTGGAATTATGTTTGAGGTCACCAATTTTATATTCTGATCATCATAGCGGCATATTCTTCAAAATTAAATGCGTTAAACTCTTCTTAACTTCTATTTTTACCGCATTTTGTATCTCAGTGGCATTAACTTCGGGTTCTTGTTGATGTTTTTCTAACCATTCATTAAGTGGAAGCTCATCCATTAAGTCAAATTCATGTTCCTTGTTAGAAAATTCCCCATGTCTAAGACAATTTGCTATGGTTTTACTGTTGACCTTCTGCCAAGCCATATGAATGAAATGTACAGCATCTAGGAAGCTAACAGAAAAGTTGAACTGCCAAGTTTTTTCCTGGAACGGCTTTTCAGACAATGTATTACTCCTTGATGCCATAGGCTGTAGTTTTGAAACTGTGTTGAGAGGCATAAAAACCGATTAAATTAGCATTAACTCAACGTCAGGATGAGTGGAACAGTTAGTTGTCAATTAGAAGAACAATTTTTCTATTTCTCCGTTTTGGCTCTTCATCCCATTCGCGCAGTTTATTTGTGAAAATTTCTACTATATGTAATTTCTTTATAATCGGGCTTGACTATATACAATATATAACATATATAACTATTTATACAAAGTACAGGAATAAGTATTAAGCTTAAAGAAATATATATATGTTCATGTACAAATATAATAATCCCTAAATTAAATATACTTTGAGACTGTTTCAGAATACTTTTAATTGAAACTTGTAAAATAAAGGGTTGCCAAATTCCGGTTGAAATTATTTGCTACTTATTATAGAAACAACCCTGCTTGGTTAAGCTCTATAGGTAACATAATTATTAATTATGCTCTGAAAGTTACAAACCGACCCACTCTTTTGTTTCTTATGTGCCTTATCTTTTGTTTACGGACTCCAAGCCTGTTGAGATCTACATCTCGCGAAATAATTGAAGTAAATTAACCAAATACATCTTGATGACACATTTCAGTTTACTTCAATTATCTTTCGTCCTCGCTACAAATGCTTATGGCTCATATAACCACTATACTTTATGATAAATCTTATAGCTCGCACTGTTGCCCATAATTTTAAGAAGTAGTATAGTTTTCAATGTTTTCATAAGACGCGATTTGAAACAAAATGGATGGTAACGACCTAATAGATTTGGCTTTGGCTAATCTCGTTCAACTAGAATTAGCACCTTTTTCCACAGGGTCGCTCCCAAATTCATACTAAAAAGACTGTCTCATTTTGTATTCTGGGAAGAGGAATAATAAAGTATAATTTCAATTATACTAATAATACTTTTACTCCCCCATACTTATGAAATGGAGACGAAATCAAAATGGCCTACCGCTCTATTATATTACAGTTAGGGAGCTGGTGGCGGAAATGTTTAAGTTATTTGCTCATGTTGCAGAAGTTGAAAATAGTGAAGTTTTGATCATAAAAACCACTAATGACAACTTCTGCAAAATCATTATCGCTGCATTATTAATTAGTAATTAATTAAAGATGTATAAAAATGTGTCTGGCACTTTTCTTTAACTTATGGTCCTTAACAAGAGCTTCAAATAAATCTCATTATTTAAATGATTTGTTCGTCAATAAAATTTACGCGAAATGTTATTAAGGCCATGAAATACAAGAAAAGAAAATCCTGCCATCTTATTTTTAAGGCGATAATGAAAGGCGAATTTTTTAAATTGTAAAAAAACAGGACGTTAAAATTATTTGCTCTTGTCTGGCTCTGGACTAAATTGTTCTATTGTGTAATAATAAAATAAAAATTGTTATTTATTTAAATAACTTTTTAAATATTGGTTTAACGAATTCGGTGGTAATAAACAAACTTGTAGATCATCAAAAGAGCTTTAAAGCGCATTTTGGAGAATTGATCTAGCGTTAAAAGAACGCAAGATTCAAGAAACAAAATTTAACCTCTTCTTTATAAAACGGGGTGACCCCGCCGCGTCGTTATATAGGATCCCGACTTTTTGTTAATAGGTTACGTTTGACCCCCTCTTTCGATTGGTCTGATGGATGGATGGAAATTGGTCTGATCGAGTGACTTTTCTGATTCCTAGTTGAACCCTCTGGAGACCGGACTAAACGTCGAGACAATAATTGAATATAGCTTTTTTACAAATTAATAATTATTTAAAAAAAAACGTACCGTCTTAAACGTCTAGCAAATGTTTTTTTAGTAGATACTAAAAAGTAAGCAAGAGAACAAGATCAGGTGTCGCTGCTTTTTGAAAATAATAATTTTCAAGTTGCAAAATTAAAACCTCACCTAAATTATTTGCTCGTGTCTGCAATTTAGTTATTATATTAATAATATATTATGCTCAATTTAATGTAATAACTAAATTGCAAACATGAGCAAATCATTTAGGTGAAGTTCTACTTTTGCAATTTTGAAAATTATTTTTTCAAAAAAGCAGCGACACCTGACCTTGCCTCCTTGCTTATCCTATTCACAAGCTTCAAAACTCTACCTATTATCAAAGTTTACTAAATATTTAGTAAACTTTGCTATTATTCCTAACGACCGACGCGATGAACAAATCATATACCGAAATTGCCACCAACTCCCTCGCTATTAATTATATTTTACTAATTAGTTGAAATGATATATATTTTTTACATGTTTGCAATATAAAACTTAATTGCTTTTCATATAAAATAATTTCATTAAACAATTTCACTTTCGTTTAAGACATTTCCCAGATATCCCAGAAATTGTTTTCAAGAAATATATTTATTTTTCTATGTTGACAAGTTGACAGTTACAATATCAAGTTATACAAATTTTATTTCTCTCAAGCAGGATACAGTTTGTTTTGTTTTGAAAATGCATAAAATAATAAAATATCCTTCACGAACAACCATAGTTTTTGTCTAGAAAAGGCATGTTGAATCTTAAGTAAAATTTACATTTACCTCTAGTCGCACAGATAGGGCATATATTTTATTAAAGAATGATTATGAAAGACATCAACGGATTATGAAACGTTTTGATTACTGTTGAAGGTGCATTAGTAGAAGTAGGTATAACAGATTAGGGATGGCAGATTACAATTTAAATTTGGCAAAGTTTTACACGGTTAATCCTCTTTCTTCATTTGTCCTTAGTCGCTCCAGAACCCCAATCTTACGGAACGCCTGCTGCTTTATACTAAGGTATATAAAATTTCTTGTTTTGTAAGACTCCCATTGTTCTTTATTGAATGCGTGTAAAAATATTGCTTTAGAATAAAGGAACCTTTACTGTAACTATGTATATTAAATGTTCCCGATGTAAATACAAATAACGTTTGTAGCATTTACCTGATGATCAACATATCATGCAGGGCGCATGAAATTACAGGGCGTCCTATTAATGCAATAACAAATTCGCCAATATAGTTATAGAACCCGCGAGAACATATAATATAATTGTGGTAATTTCCCTACTGGTACAATTTCCGGAAGAGCGAATATAAATTAAAGATGATATTAAAAATCAACAACGGTCCTCAATAATCAAATTTCACATTATAAGTTACGTTCTTATAGTAAGTTACGCAAATATCACAAAATAAAAAAAGAGGTATAGTCGCGTAAGAAATGTCTCAGGCATAGGTTATTAGCATTAACTGTGTAATTGATATCCTTGTGAAAGTCAATTTATTTCAATAAATTAAAAAATCTGTACTTTCCTATGTAACTTATTAGGTTTATTTAATTTATTTAATATTTGATTATTAAAAAAAATGTATTGACAAAATATTTCTGTTATTGTAATACTTTCCGGAAGTTTGTTTAAGCTTTATCGCTCTCGTATTTTTATTGAAAAAACTGACAGAATCCACCATTTATAACTAAAAATTCGTATATTATTTTTCCTTTTACATTAAATTCTTAAAAAATTTGGAAAAATACAGGGTGTCCCAGAAATAAGTGCACAAAAAGAAACCACATATTCCCGAGGTCAAAATAAATCGATTGGACCAAACTTACCTCTATACCAAAATGCTTCCTAAGAGAGCTGCAGGCCCCTAAATGTGGGCCCCTGAAGACGGTTTTTATATATTATCTCCGAAACCGTTCAAGTTAAAATAATGAAATTTTGCACATCCACTAAACTTTCTAAGCGTAATAGAATGAGGTAAACATCATCTCAAAATTTTTACCAAGGGTGGGTCAAGCTGTAGGGGTGGGGGGTAAAAATTACCGCAACTTTTTTATTTGTAAATTTTTTTGAGTTTTGACTTCAAATTATGAGTTTTTCACAAAGGAAATGCCCTCTTGTGCAACTTCGATCGGAGGCACCGTTTTCGAGATAAATTCATTTTAATATTCAAATGCATGCTCTAAAATGATTAGGTAAGTGGACTAATTTTTTCCTTTTCGCGTCGAAACAAAATTTAAGCATTTTGAGCAGTTGTTAAAATAAATAAGAAAATCTTGGTTTGATCTGGCTCTTAAATTTTGTTTTGACGAGAAAAGGAAAAAATTAGTCCACTTACTCCACTTACCTAATCATTTTGAGCATGCATTTGAATATTAAAATGAATTTATCTCGAAAACGGTGCCTCCCATTGAAGTTACACAAGAGGACGTTTCCTTTGTGAAAAACCCTGACAATTCATAATTTGAAGTCAAAACTCAAAAAAATTTACAAATAAAAAAGTTGCGGTAATTTTTACCCCCCACCCCTACAGCTTGACCCACCCTTGGTAAAAATTTTGAGATGATGTTTACCTCATTCTGTTAGGCTTAGAAAGTTTAGTGGATGTGCAAAATTTCATTACTTTAACTTGAACAGTTTCGGAGATAATAAATAAAAACCGTCTTCAGTGGCCCACATTTAGGGGCCTGCAGCTCTCTTAGGAAGCATTTTGGTATAAAGGTAAGTTTTGTCCAATCGATTTATTTTGACCTCGGCAATATGTGGTTTCTTTTTGTGCACTTATTTCTGGGACACCCTGTATAAATATACTTCAACTTTATCCTTGTTTTTCCAAGACAATGTTAAGGCTGTACTGGCTCCAGAATAAATTATCTGCCTAAAAAACTTAAAATAATAATTGTATTAATTAATCTGGAGCAGGTACTGCCTTACCTTGCTTTGAGAGAACAGGCTAAAAGTTATGATTGCACGGTTACCATATAAATGTATTTTCCTACTTTTTCCACAATTTTTTTTGTTTATAAAATTAAAAAACATTTTTTGTTGCAATGATGTATTTTACCAACCCTTTCAATAAGTGCAATGTTTTCGAAAGCATCCTGTATACATCATATACCAAATTATCAAAATATATCGAAACGAAACGAAAAAGGTCGTAGAAAACACGTAAGGTGAAATTTCCTTGTGGTGCACAGCCTGGTATGAAAATTTGAAATTATACATTTCACTAGCGAATAATAAAAGGAAAAAGCTCATTTTCATGAACATCTATATGTAACATTCGCGAGTATTTTTATTGGTTTTTAACGTATAAATATGAACAAATGAAGTAAATAGAGCTGAAAGTTTGTATATCTATTCCGCATAACAATTTGGTCAGTATTTTGAACTGGTTCCGCTTTATATCTTTTAACAGAATTTTTAAGTACCATTATAATTTGGTAAAGAAGTTTAAATTTTTAATTGATGTTCACTAACCTAAAAGCTTGGCATGTTTGCAATTTACTATATGTTATTAAACTTGAACCAAACTAACTGCTCGAACGAAAATCTTGTATCTAGCATGTATAAATATGTATATAATGTAAGTTTATTCAGTCTGTGGTGCAGGTACCGACACCTAGATTTATAATAACAGTTAGTTATTGAAATGGCAAGGTTATATAAAGTATTTCTCTCCTAACTGAAATGTTAATATCTATGTAAGTAGTCTCGAAATGCATTGAACTTGTCTAATTCAACAAACAAATATTCATTATATACATATTTATTATGAACATCCCGCGAATTATTAGTAATTTCCAACTAATTACAGTAATTATGTGGTTGAATACACCAAAATGAACTGCGCTGGTACGAGGTTGGGGACTTAATAAAAACATTAAATTACGTGTATTGTCTTATTTTATCAAACAGTAGAGTAGACTGAGTAGAGAGTAAATCTCTGTATGCATGAATAAACAAACTATTTGGATACGTTTGAAATAGTAATCGCAAATATGTATAGAGAAATTCAGCTATACTGGGTAACATACAGTGTATATCGTTTTTATCTGTAGATTGTTTGAACATGGTAAAAATGCATGACACTTGCCACGACATATTATGCAAAATCGAGCCAAAACTTAATCATTTGATGTTTTGGTAATTTTTCTGAAGATGGTGAAACATCGGGAGGCTTATATGTATGCTTTCATTGTTGCTGTAGTACGCAATGGCATTTTCTTAATATTATTTTTATTATTTTTCTCTAAAACAATCTTTCTACACATGAAATAAGATATTGCTCTTTATTATTTTCTATTTATAAATTCTATACTCGTCAAAATTTGCTTCGGGACACCTTAAAATTGACCAAGATTTATAACGCTGTAAAACTGTCAAATATGTATGGATTTGTGCCGGGTTTTTAGCGTTTCAAGGGAAATTTAATTGGCTTTCATCTTACCTATTTAACTCTAAGATAAAGTTACAAAAACATGTTTATACAGGGTGTCAAACGAATGCCTGTTTTTTCAGTCAATTTTTATCTTGAGCACAGCGTTAACCAAACAACCTGTATATTAGAATTTTATAAAATTTGTTTGTCTTATGTGTCTGCTTTAAAACAATTTTTGAATTTTGCTCCTATCTTTTTTGTGAAAAAAGATACAGAGGTTTTAGTAAAACGTTACATTTTCTTTAGATCGTAGATCGTCACGAAAGTGTATTTATGGTTGTATTTTAGTTACATTTTTATATTGTTCTAAATTCCATTTCAAAGTGATCATAACCAAGATCGATTTTTAAATATGTGGACGATATTCTTTGTTTGGGATTTATTACCACCACATGGATATTCTTCATCTTCATTCAATATGTTGATCTATTGAAAAAAAAACAAAGGAAATTAAGAATAGAGAGAAAGTTTGTGCCATTTACCCCAAGAAAGAAACATGATGCAGCTACGGACACGTGTTTCGGAGTTATTGCTCCTCGTCAGCGTAGCGTAGCTTAATGGATCCGTGTGAATAGGATCAGAAACAATAACTATGAACGGTTAGAAAGTAACAGCAATAACTCCGAAATACGTGTCCGTAGCTGCATCATGTTTCTTTCTTGGGGTAAATGGCACAAACTTTCTCTCTGTTTTATTTAACTTCCCCACAAAACTTCTTTCTTTGTTTGAAATTAAGAATGCCACTAATACTTTTGGACAGTATTCATGTGAATTATTATTACTCAGTAGTGTTAGTGGAGTTAATTAATAAGTTACTTCCTTAAATAGTAAAATAATTTAAAGGTTATTTCTCTTTTGTTTCGTAAATCTTACTTTATAATAATTACAGTCTTCAGAAATTCTGACCGTAAATTAATTAATAGATATTAAACTCCAAATTAACAATAAAAAAATTTTTTTTTAAGTTTTTTAAAAGTTTTTAATAAATTTTTCTTCATATTTAAAATAAATTCAATTGTTTCATAATTCTAAATATATAAAAATTGTTTTGTGTAATTATTCAATTATAAATAATATTTTTTCAAAATAATGTCATATTAGTTTAACAACTTATATAATAGTTGTTATTTATATTGTTACTTATTTGTTTGTAGAGTGGCCCCTGATGATGACATGATGTCGAAAGTACTTGGCACTGATTTTGATTAAATTTTATACACTTAATACATTTGTCTAGTTTTTCCATTATTCTATCGAGTGTATACAACCTGTTTTCCCTTTGAATAAAAAAATTATTTACACCTACGGTCGGTCAGCAGCTAGATACGTATGGCTTATAAAAAAAATTTGGAATTTAACTGCAACAAAGTAGAAAGTCCAATGGACAGAAAGATACAAAAGTGAAATAAAATAATTGAAACGTCTCGCCAAATTGTTCATAATCATTTGCACACCGACAATACCAACACTGAAGCCGGTGTACGCAAAGCGCATTCTGCTCAAATTCAATATGCATTTCGTCAACCAAGTTAGTACTATCTGGAGGTAACCAAAACCCGAAATAAAATTTTAGAAAGTACTATACTCTGTACCACCAACAAAAATCCATAGACTCCTCCCCATTAATTTTATGGTTGCGCAGAACGGTGTGCGCAATAGTCAGTTTTACACGATGAAATTAAAGAAAGTTGAGATAGCTTCAACAAAATTTGTTTATTATACGTGTTATATTTTATACTACAGCTATACTGTATTTTTATAATGTTTATTCCCATTAAATTTTCTATTATACATTTTCAATTTTGGATTTTTAAAAATAATACGTATTCCCGCGAAAATTTAAACGAAGTTAGTCCGCATTGCGCAAACTCAAGTTACTTTATCAGAGACATTTATTTCCGATATTTCCGCCATTTCCGGTCGTCTAGACCAGCTGATCTGATTGATGGTTTGTTGTTGACATTTGTAGTTTTTAGGTTAGGTGCTTTCGCGAGTTATTTCCACATATTTAAAAGAAAGTATGAGGTTATTTCAGGCAAAAAAGATTAGTTTGTGATTTACTGTAACAATTTCACATAGATTACTCCACTGGATAAACCCCAATGACCCCCATGCACTACTCAATAGCCAAATCTGCCGAGTCGTTTACTTCTTGGTTTCCACCACTGTACATATTTATTTATTAATATTTATCGTAAGATTACTTTTGGTTCTTTTTACGAATAGTTGTGGAATGTTCAAGCAATAAAAACTATACTATACTATTTTTATTCTTAATGTCCAAATAAATAAACACATACCTACCTACTTCTTCTTAATTTTCACAAGGTTTTCTATCTATTACAGCTCCTACGTATAAGCAAAGATTACTAATAGTATTCAGTAAACTTTGGTATAAGAAAGTTATGAACGATATCAATATAATATAATAATAGAATGGCTTTATTCATCATTACAATACATTTGGTACTTAAATCAGTAGAAAAAAATAGACTTTAAAAGCCCTACATATACATAAATTTGTATATAATATTAAAAGAACGATAATAAGATAAACGTATATAATAGAATTGGAAAAATAATATATGATATCACTTTTATTTTTTCCATTGAACAGTCAGAACCGGCGAGCAGTTCCTATTTCTCCTTCGAAAAAAAAAACCCTACTTACAGTAAGGCCAGCGTTCACCCAAGTCTCATCTAAAAACTACAACTTCTATGTTCTTCCCTTAGGGCACTATTACGTGACCTTTTTGAGAACCTATAATGCCAAACACAATTACATTACAACACAAAGAAATAAAAAGTCCGAAAGTAATCGTCACAAAGTACTCCGTTTAAGATGAGGCAAATAATCATCTTCATGCACCGCTGCTAAAATTTTGTTTGCAGTTGGTGGTTCATTTCTTTCAAAAAAGGAATGGATTATACGCTTGAGAGCACTTTTAGTTCCTTCATCAATATTGTCCAAAACTGCCTGTTGTCGGTGGTACACTTTTGGTGGCTGATGTTGGTGTGTTTGTTTGTATTCATGAAGAATATTAGAAACACTTGGAACACTCACACCTGCTGCCTTTGCAGTGAACTCCATGCATTCCATCTTTGGTTTCTCCGGATTCTCCCCATCGTAGGCCTTAAAAATGTTCAGAACCTTTTTCTTATCTTCCACCGAAAAATGTCTGGATAATCGTTTTTTGGGTGGAGAAATTATACCTCCTTCAGCCATCATAAACCTTAAGAAAACCCGTTTTAACATTTAATCAATATTACTCGTTTGCATTACCTACTTACCTTAATACTTAAAACACAAATAAGGTTAATCCTTATACGCGTACCTTCACAAAAACAAATATATAAATTTGAAATAATTTCACAAAGACGAATGAATATGACAGTTGACAGCACAGGTTTACAGTGAGGCCGGCTCCCCATTTATGCGCGATTTTTAATATGTTTAGCGTTTATACGTTTCGCGACAATGATAACATAGCTGATTGGTCTATTGCCAAAATACATAAAAGTTTTAATGTGTGACGCCAGTATTGTAGAGTCGGCCTTTGTCAAATTTAGTGGTTGCTTTGTAACTCGGGTTCTATAAATTCGACCAATAGAGAAATTCCATTCAAATTTAGTGGGCATTTTTGGGGAGGAGTCTATGGATTTTTGTTGGTGGTACAGAGTATAGTAGCATATTTGTACAAAATATCGTTTCATTTCATGCTGTTAAATGCAAAAGATGTTTGCATCTTCTCATTTTATAAATAAACGTAGAAGGCAATTTAGAAGAATTTTTTTCCTCCAGGCATTTTACTTAAGATATACAGGACGTTCCACTTAAAACTCCCAACGCCGATTATTCGAAAACTAAAAGAGGTATTAAATGTCTGTGAATGGCAGATAATTGGTGGGATCAAGTCCTACAATTTCGACTGATAATAGATGCCAACGTCTCTAACGGTTTAGGCGTCGCGACGACCGGAACAGAATTTTCGATGGCAGGCATTTTGAAAATTAATACCAATGGTAGATACTTTTAATTTTGAGTTCCTTTTATTATTAGACTTTTTTTTGTTTATTTCGTTCATATCGGAGTTATTTGACATTGAAAGTTCTTTAACTTTAATTTTAACTGTCAATGCAGTCGTCGAAAGCTTAAACATTGTTAAGTTTTGAATTTGGTGTTTGTTTTCAAGTAGTTTCTTAGTGTCTGATTTATTTTTTTTGAAAAGAAATGGTTCAATACACGAAACAACAAAGGCTACACTGAACTGGTGGATATTGGAAAAATATGGGCAATATTTAAATCTCAATATTTTTGGAATTATATGATTAATCTTGATACGGCTTTTTGTGATCATTAGCAAAATTCATTGACCTTCGTCCACCGTCAATAGATTTTTAAATTATGGTTGTTTCTTTTATCCACAGGGTGAATATCCAGACTCTTACATTTATTTTAAAAATCATCGTTCTCCCAAATCCCTAAAAAAAAATTGTGATTATTTTAAACATGTTCATTATATGACTCATAAATAATTCTAAAGATCCAATTTGAAATTTTTTTTTAACAGCTTTGTTAGAGATGTCATTTGTTATAGAAAAAATAGTGAGTTTTTTACATTTTAGGTCTCAGCATTATTAATACGATTGCCAATAACAATTTTTACTTCGACAATCAACGCTCCCAGTACACCTTTACACCTTCTTCTAATGCAAATTGAATATAAATAGGACAATAATTGACAAAAATTTATTAAATATTTTTATTTTTTTCCCAATCTTCTTATATTCGGCACTGTCAAAAATCTGAAAATAATGTTTTATCAATTTTGAATTTAGAATATTTCAGTTTTGGATAATATTTACCTCGATATTTACGAAACGGTTTCAGAATTTTTTTAGTTATCTCTATTATTAATCGAGATACATGTTTTTGTATGAAACCGTATAATTTGTAATTAAGAGAACCATGATTCATAAAGTGTTTGGAAACTATCGCAGTCTGAGGAGATATATCTGTATGGATAAGACAAGACAGGTCAATCTTTCTTGACCATTGGCGTACTGGTGAAAATATTTTCTGGGGAGTGCAAAATACTTTTAAAAATTTTTGTGGTGGTAGCACTACTCGTGGATGATATAAATTTTAAAGAACATATGTTTGAAGAAACAACTTTGTATTCCAAAAATTTAATAAATACTGGTGCATTTGAAAAGCCAATACGGGACTACTCAAAACTAGTAACAAAGATTTGCAATGATTCCCCAGCAGATACATGATAACCCGAGGATGTCTTTGAGAAAAATTAAGAGAAATACTAATACCTATCTCAATAAGTTATACCAGAAGAACTCTTAAACAAAATAAATACCATTCTTACAAAACTAGACTTGTACATAAGTTAAAGCCAGGTGACCCCGAAAGTCGCATGAATTTTTGGGCAAGATTTGATTATTTATTTGGCCTTGATGAAAATATATTTAAAAAAATTCTTTGGAGCGATGAAAGTACATTTCACAACAATGAAGTTGTAAATTGGACACAAAACAATTCCGATGGATTATTGAAAGAGGTAACCATCAGCGTGGTTTTGGAATAAATGTATGGTGTGGTATACTCAATGGTTATTTAATAGGGCCCTAGTTAAAATGGTGATCGTTGGAAGAATATTACCTCAACTATTCAAAGATGTGCCGATTGAAACTAGGCGGAATATAGTTTTTCAACAAGATGGGGCCCCACCTCAGAATACGCAAATTAGACTATTTGAATGTACTGTAACCCAATCGTTGATTTGGGACATACAGTCCACTAAAATGGCCAGTACGGTGACCGAAATTGACACCTCATCCTTTCCTTTGGGGGGTCATTTGAAAGACGCTGTTTCGTAGAGCCTATTGAGGATATGGCGGATCTCCAAAATAAAATCTTTGCATTTTGTGGTGCTCTAAACAGAAGAACTCTGTTAAGAACTACAAACTTTGAGTTAAGACGCGCGCCGGTATGACTGTTGTGTGGGCAAGTGGAGAAAATTTTGAACAATTATTGTTATAAAATATTTTATTTCCTTTAGATATCAGATAAAAAAATTGACTACGTTTAAAACATTTATATTTTTCTGGTTAAATATTTCAATGACATTGTTTTATTTATTAAATAAAAATGATATTCATTAGTTGTCGTTTATTCCGTCCGTTTCGACAGTGAATAGTCAAAGCCTATTGCAAACAATTTATTAAATTATGTCGCTAAATCGTATGAGTGAGTCACTTAATTTAAATCATTTCAACAAATGAGTAGTCAGAGGTGATTCTAACTTTAAATTGATTAACCAAATTAAAATATATAAAATGGAATTAAACAATTTACAAAAACAAATAAAGTGGTTAAGTTTGATTTCGTATTAAATGTCATTACTTAATTAATAGTAAATCCTTAATAAAAAACGAGAACTAAAAAATCAACAATTATTGTCTTCGGAATTATTAAATTTTTCTATAATTATAATTTCCATACAAACCTAACTGCCATGACAGATTACATACTTAAAATTTTAAATCTCATAAATATGAACTTACTGAGTTGTGATGTCATTAGCGTAATTGGGGACTGCAAAAAGACTCCTAATAATTACAGAAAATAAAAGAACACTTCTAAATAGAACGAAGATGTGTATGAGAAAATTTCACTGCCTACTTTTGCATAATCCACTATACTGAATGCTAGTGTCGACACTGCTGAATTTAATTAACGTAATTAACTAAACCTAATCATTAATATGGGGCGTAGTCTGACCCAGATAAAAATAACTTTGATGAATTATTGGCGTGGCCATTTATTTTTGGTTATAATTTTACAATGTCAAAACTATAAAAGTAAACTACGTTTGAATGGCCATGTTCACATATGAGAACGTATGAGAAATTATAACAGCAATGAGTAAGAAATGGGAATATTTGGCAGGATTAGACGATTTTACAGATTTATCGAATGAGAAATTCAGTGTTACTCCTTTTCATTTCGAAGCTATATGATGAAAATGTCTCGATGGCTGCTAACGCGTTTATAAATAATAAAGACAGGATATACGGTGCAAGTGATAATGAATTGTTAATGTAGCGTAAGTTTCTTTAGTTTGTCGAGTACCTACTGATTTTCCATTACATCGACAGATAGAGCTTGTTTAATTAATGGAAATAGAATAATTTTACATATTATGAATATACCATACTTCTCACAATTTAATTTTAGACACAAAAGTATAGGTCAAGTTTGGGCGGGATATACCCAAAACCTCTACCTTTTTAAATAAATAGATTTATAGATTTTCATCTATATTTTTTTCTTTATTTGAGCTTCTAATTGACTCCATATTATATATCTACCAATTTTATACAAGATCATAATATACGACATATCTATAATTCAGTAGTTCTTTCATTCGTCTGGGTTTTGCGAAACATTAATATGTAAATATGCTTAATGGAACAAATTTGAATTCAATCTCTCCAAACTCTTGAATGAATTCCAGACTACAGGTGAAATCAGTCCCAACTAACAAAGTTGCTCTATAAATTTAAAATAATACTACAATTTTATTTTATTACTGTTGCAGGACTGCTCTGCAAAAGCTATTTTGTTTTATTAAAACCACCAAAGTGATTATTTAGTCTTCGCAACTAAATTGTCATATAAATAAATGCTAAGAATGTTCTTACAGCTAAATTATAAAACATGTTGTAGAATTTGTTACTCGCTGTTTTATAAATGTTTATACAGCAATTATTATAGGAAGTTTTAGCTTACGGAACAAAATTGATTTGTAATAATGTCAACCGGCACTTATTGGTCAGTTTGCGAACCTCTATAAAATTATTCTTTAAGAGTTTAATCAAGCATTAAAAAACAATTTTATAAGTATTCTTCTTAACACAATATTATTTCTGGGAGCATATTGTATTCGGCCGGACCTACTAAACAATTGTTATATAAACGAAGCATCATTGCTCTTATAAAACACTTATAAAATAGTTAAAAAACTAAAAATTGTCTTCAAAGACTAATTATATCCCCTACACTTTTATCATGGGTAGGTGTTTATTGTTTATTCGCCATATTGTTTTTTTTTATTTAAACAGTAGTCACAGGACTCACTGTGTCATATGTCGAAAGTACATTTAAGCAATTGGAAAAAAGTTAAAAGTTTTCGTAGAATGATTGTTAAATATTGTAAAAAAACTATTTGTTGGCGGTCATTTTGGACTAAAATAAAAATAAATTAAAAATAATAATTATTATGATAGGTACTACCATTTTAGCAACAATCTATTATTGTGAAATATGTTACGTACGAAACACAATTGGATGCGTTGATGCGTACCACAAAAAGGTCGAATACAAAAATTTTATTTTCATTTTATTTTTTTAATTTTGATAAATAATTGTTATTTTTAGGGCGCTCAAAAATTTCAATGTATATTTACCACATATTTCACAGAAAAATTTCCCTCGCAGCCCAAAATCGCTTTGCTGTTAACGAAACGAAGCCTCAATCAGTTAGCTTTTATCTTATATTTCCCTAAATATGTTAGTTACGCCGCCCGCCATATATCTCACGTCACAAAGGATCTATAGCTACCTTTCTAATTTTAAAACTATTTTGAGAATTATTATTCTCTACAAAAACTCTTAAAAAATTAATAATTTATATTGTTATTGCCGTACACGAGGCCGTACATAACAAAAAAGTAGCAATGGAGATAATAACACAATGATTATAAAAAGAATTCTGTAACTGTTTGCTATAAAACTATTTTATAATTATAGCATACCAATATTTTTAATATTGTGTAAACGTTTATACAACTATTTTATAACACCTATGAGAGCCATAATAAAACAAATTAAAGAACTACATTGTTTTATAAACTGTGCCCATTTCGCGTTTATAAGCGTTTTGGAAATGTTTATATCAACAATCTTGTTTTATAAAAAATGTTCTGTAAACATTCTCTCAGCTTCTATAAAACATAAATTGCTAGTTGAGGTTGCAGTTAGCCCATCAAAACTGGAACAATATTGAATAATCACACTGTTTACTTACAGACAAAATCCCGGTTTTATCCTATCCAGATAATCAAAGAGTATGGCAAAAATAAAATGAACATTATGATGATAATTGTATGGTGGATGTTGCGTGATTAACGCGCTAGCTTGATGGGAATCTAATCGTAGACGTTTATGTGTATTAGTATTTAAATTTTTTCCCTCTAAACGCGAATGACGTCTAACCATCGTAATCTGACAATGTAATCAGATTTATTGATTACATTTTTACAATAGATCAGACAAAAATCTAGGTAGCCAGGATTCATAACATTAATAACATTAACGCGAGGGGGCTATTCAAGAAAAACCTGACGATGACTTGTGACATCCACAACGAATTTAAATAAAATTTAACAAGACTTTTTTGAATAAGTTATATTTTATTCCATGGTAAAATGTTATCAAAGATTTTACTAATAGGTTAATTAGATTGCTCGACTTATATTTGTACAAGCCAGTTTTTATCTGTTACTACTGTAGCTGTACGAGAACTGCACGGATTAGAGAATCTGTGACTAAATCTGTCTTTCAGTATTTATTAATCCTCAGCTTTAATTGCAGTTGGCATAAATAATCTTCTAATCCTGTAATTCTAAATCTTGTATGTATTCCTAACATTTCAATAGAAAAGACGGAGCACTAAGCTGATACATTAAATTCATATTTCCGTTATCAAATTAAATGCTTAGTATTAGTAGTAATAATAGAAGTAGTAATAAATTCATATGTCGAACCTCTTTTAATTGTTTCCTTTTGTGTATTTCTGTAATCAAAACATTTGCTATCATCACTTACGGTTGAGCTAGAACTACTGAGATATAAACGTGAAATAAATACTACCTTGATTATAGCTTATAGCAAAGTTTAACAAATCTGCCCTTCACTAAAATGTAACACAATTGAATGTATATTCAGAGAATATAAATAATTTGGGAAAACATTGTATACTTTGTTCATCGAATGTTTTTATGAGGTAAACAAGCAATGAAACGCAAAAAAGTTTAGAGCTTAAAATTAAAACTGTACATATAGGCTCATGTTATGACTACCATATTAATCAACTCATACCAACCACACTCCTTCCGCTGATGCTCTGCAACATATAGCAGGCAGGAGTTTACACGATCCATATCTCGAAAACTACTGAACAATGTTTTGTGAAATTGCGTATGTATAGTAAACAGTTTTATGACCTTTCTAACTAATAATTTTGACAGTTTTATCACTTCCGGTTATACCAGACGCAGATGTCAACTGTATTATTTTAAATGGAACACCCATATTTTTATTATCGGTATTGATAGGTTATTGAATTCTAAAGTAAAATTTATAGTTTTTGAGATATTAACATTTTTACCAAAAAATTTACGCCTTCAAACCCCTAAAATTATTCCTGTGAATAACCCATACAAGAAATTAAATTATCTTTTACTGTGGAAGTAATCATCATAGCCGTAGATTATTAAAAATAATTTAAAAAATTTAAATATTATACAGGATAAGTGCAAAAGTAGTTACAACTTTAAATTCAACATTAAAGGGAAGTAAATGTAAACGGTCTATATTTTTAATGGTAGAATTTCACAAAATGAAAAAAATTGGGGGTTTCCATGTAAGAAATGGATGATATTGTTTCTGAATTTAAAGTGTGACCACTTTTGTACTTATCCTGTATAATATTTATATTTTTAAAATTATTTTTAAATAACCACGGCTAGACTGATTACTTCTCCAGTGAAAGATAATTTCATTTCTTGTATGAGTGGTTTACAGGAAGAATTTCTATAAGGGTGTGCACTGTGCAGGTATCAATTTTTTGGTAAAAATGGTAATATCTCAAAACCTATAAATTTTAGATAAGATAGATAAGGTTTGTTATAAAAAGTGATCTTTGAATTATGTAACGTATCAATACCGATAATAAAAATAATATTTTAGTTAGAAAGGTCATAAACTGTTTACTATACTTACGTAATTTCGTAAAACCATTCATTATGGAATAAATAAGATACGCGAGGCTAATCCTGACGGTCATTCCAAAATATTAAAAAATAAGGACGATTGAGTAATATACAAGTATAGGATTCCATTTAAAAAAAGGCACTTGACCTGTAATATTGTCTTGGCTCGCCCTGTATATTAGAAAATAATTTCCGGTCATAGACTTTTTTTATCTAGTTTACTTGCATTTTTTTTAATTACTAGCTATCATAGAACTCGAGCTAACGAAGTCCGACGTACTACCTCAACCTGTATAGCCAAGTTTGCTGTTTACTCAGATTAACGACTTGCTCTCTGCAACATCCTATCTCCATCCATACAAGGTTCATCATTTCAGAGACCAAATAGCGCAGTTGAATCTTGAATGAGCGTAATAATAATCTTGTCGATTTCAATCCATTTAACGCAGCCATTTTCTGGAGAATTGTAACAAAAATGAATTATACATCATGGCAGATCAAATCAGATCATTTTGGCATATTTTTCTCATATACCTATGAGGAAATTTCAATCAAAACAACATATCAGGGTGTTGGCGATCTGTCTTTCGTATTCATATTCTGATGGAGATTTCTTAGCAGAAGTTGTGCCACTAGTGCCGGTAGACAAACAGTAGCAACTATTTACATTGAAAATACGAAACTGGTGAACATTGCATTATCAGACCTCTTATCTATCTCGAACAACAAAGGTTTTGAATTTGTTACTGAATCATGTCCTATTCTCCTTACACCTTGCAGCACCTTTAGGGATCAGAGTATATACTTATCTCTTTGTCCTTTCATCTTCCCGTGCTCATGCTCACGGCACACAGCAATATCATAAACTGTCCATTATTTAAATTTTAAAATAGTACTCTAGAGATCTGCACCTATTACATATACATATTATTTCTACTTTAAAACATGTTCTTTCTTTAAGTTTCATTGTTAAGCTAAAATCTGTTCTCTAAATTTTTTTCTATAAAAAATTATATCAAATGCATTTTGATTATTTAAAATCTTACCGTAGCAACACAATTATTTAAAACGACTGCAGTACATGATTTAACCCCCTTTATTCATATCAAAATGAACCAATCGGATTGTAATATAGTTTACCAGTGGTAACATATTTATCGACATGGCTTATTAAATATTTCGGATAATTGCATTGTTGCGATACGCCTACAAATTGAAACACCAACGTTTACTAATTATTCAATTGCATTTCTGTATCTGTTCATATGCATAACTGAAATAAAATCTAATTACTATGACTCTTTTAGTGTTACGGTATTCAATTCAAAAATAACATAATTATTAAGTAACAATTCATAATTTAGTTTATATTTTACATAACCTTCAGTTGTATTCAATTTTATGACCTACATTATACCTAAAAATTTTTTTTATAATACAAAAACTTTTAACTCATGTGTGAGAAAAGAAAGCGAAAATTTCAATCCAGCCGCGTCACTAAAACATCTTAAATTTAACGCGTAAATCCGCAACATTTAAACAAAATGCAGACAAATTATTTAACATCATAAACACCTAAATAACAAATCAGAAATATACATACTCATGTGTTAATGACAATTAGTGCGATCAACAGTTTTTTAAACAAATAAAATAAATAAAATAGTCTACACTGGGTAATCGCGCGTATTCGGCATAATTTTTACAATTTTACATCACACCGCTCGCGTAGGCCAACGGACTGCGAAGGATCTGAAAATCATCCTGCATTATTCGGTAAGGATCGGAAACTCCGGGACAGCTTCCGAAAGGACCCGATCGATAAAGCGTTCCAAATTTGCGCAAATAATGGCGAATTAATAACAAAAAAACAATAGAAATGTGCAGAATTATCCTTATAAATGGAGGAAATAAAATTGACAAGCTACGACCGGCTATTCATTTGATTTATGGATTTCGGTGGGGAAGATAAGAATAACAGATAATTTATTTTACGTATAAAACATTAACCTAGTTCTTATCAAAGTTTGCGTCAATTTGAAAGATTTAATAGATATTACATAGGAAACAACACTAAACCGATCGTTACTCAATAATATTAGTACTATTATTATACTGGGTGACCACGATATGACCCCAGTATACAATATTTGTTTGGTGGCATCACGCTCCCTACTAGCAATTCTTTGTTTTACAACTTGAGCGAGTAATTTGACTTGTAGAACACTTCTTTCCCTTTTACCGGAAGTGACATTGACTCTGAATTTTTGAAGACATATTGTATAGTTTCACATATTTGAAACCGGTGCTAATCTGAGATAATAATATTACTAGACTGCGTACATTTTTTACGTTCAAGTTTAAAAAGGATTTTCAAAACACGATTAAAGACATCTATAGATAGTAGAAGAGCCTTCGACCAAAATTTCGAGTTGTCACGACACGGGTAATTTCATGAAAAATGTTTAGTTCGAGTCAAAAGAAACAAGATTTATTTATGAAGGAAAGTCCCAGGATGTTGCGGAAAGGGTGAAAATAAGTTTTCAGTCGGTACAAAAAATTACGGTGATTACTTTGCCGCCCCAAAGGCTTTTTTTCGGGCGAGCGTCGGCGCGTGGCGTCGCGTTTTCGTGTCGGGAAAATCTTTTAGGCTATATTTCGTAGCGATCTTTCGAGTATTAAGAAAGTTATTAACGTTTAAATACCTCCGTGTCGGAGGATTGTGTAAAATTTGTGAGATTAGAAAGAGACACGAGAACAATGACCGCTTCAGGAAATTTTAAATTTTAACCCAACTTCCAAATTTTCGTCAAAACATCAAAATTCCACTTTTTCGTTCGCTCCTACCAGTCCTACTGCCTCGAAAAGCGCAGCGAGACCGTGCGATTTACGATGTAGTTCTAAGTTGAACCCTGAGTATCTTGGATTTCTTACCAGAACGGCGGCCCGGTGACGATTTTTCGTTTGGAAATAGCATTTATAGATTTCGTGTTTTCGCAATTTTTTTAATTTTTCCAAACACGCGCCCGGAATAACTCAACTCGCGCCTTCTTCGAGATGGACCTTCACCTGCGGCGTATTTCTTTTTACAAGCTTTTATTTAACTTGCAATGTTTGTATGTCAGTTTGTTTGTTTGTTTAGGTCAAATCTTGCAACTGAATTTTAAAATAGTTATCACCAACCGATTGAGCTGAAATTTTGCATACACGTTTAGTTTGGATGACAATGCATGTTTAGCTAAGTGACGTCACTCTAAATCCAATATGGCGGACGCCGCAAGATGGCGGACTAGTTATTTTTATGCACCCCCATGATATGGGTATCAATTAAAAGGGTTTGCTGAGAAGAATATGAAATATAAAATGACGTCACACTAAATTCAATATGGCGGACGCCGCAAGATGGCGGGCTGGTTATTTTTTATGCACCCCCATAATATGGGTATGAATTAAAAGGGTTTGCTGAGAAGAATACGAAATATAAAATGACATCACACTAAATTCAATATGGCGGACAAAATTTTCTTATCTACCATCATAATATGGGTATCAAATGAAAGGGTTTGCTGAGAAGAATACGAAAAAAACTAAAAAATTAAAAATAAATTAATAGTAAAAAAACATTTTTAAAAACAAGCTTTTATTTAAATGCTCTAAAAAGAAGAAAATAAACTTAAAATTAAATCAAACCCATCAATTTATTACATTATAAAAGCTTGTTGCGAGACCTGGGTAAATAAACAAGAATACAATATTAAACTCTCGCGACAAGCTTTTATATCATATAAATTGTATAATGTAATAAATTGATGGGTTTGATTTAATTTTAAGTTTATTTTCTTCTTTTTAGAGCATTTAAATAAAAGCTTGTTTTTAAAAATGTTTTTTTACTATTAATTTTTGAAAACTAGATGTAATTTACAAAATCCAGCGGCGCAATAGTTTGTCTCGATTTTGCCTCCTAAGAATATTTAATATGAATTTTTGAAAAGAGGCGATTTTGTCGGATTTTAGAGATTTTTCAAACATGTAGGTACCCTTTAAAAACGCGCCACAGCCTTTCTCTTTGGATCTAGAGGATCCAGACCCGGACGGCGGGCAAGAAGAAGGAAAAATAAAGAAATTTTTTTTTTAGGTCCATTTCCGATATTAGCCGAGATATAAATTTTTTAAAAAGATCGATTTTGCCGAAAAACTGTACTTTTCCGGGGGCCCTGCCTCCCCTTCCCGGAGAATTCTTTCGACCTAACATTCAGGAGAGCTAGAACCAACCTTCCTCTTGGATCCTTGAAAATTTCGTTGCTTAATATCCATCCGCGACCGAGCTCGGATAATCGAATAATATTAAGACCCACTTTTTTACATCTTCGATAATTTCTTTCAACCCTTTAGCAACAAGATAGACGTTAGTCGCAATAGAACTTTTTTTTCATATTGACATGAACTGTTGAAAAAAAAATAGAAACCTGATTTCGCGATGATGTCGAAAATCCTGGTCGAGTACTCTCCTACTAAGAGTGAACAATTTTTTAAAAACCATTTTAATAACATTTACACAAAAATAGTTGACCCGTATTTTTGTTTTTTTTTTTTTAAGAATATCCAATACCCAAAAGAAATTGGATGTGACGTAATAGCGTATAATTTCCAAGTGTACAGGGTCATCCAACGAAAAGGCCCACCCTTATATTTTCTTTATTTTTCGAGTTAGGAAAAAATGTTTCAAATAAAAGTTGTAGTGAATCAAATGAACTCATTTAAAACCCCTGCAAAGAAGATACAGGGTGTTCCATAAAAGCGGGACAAACCTAACTTACATTTTTTTAAATGGAACACCCTATATTTTTTTACATTTTTCAAATCTGTGTATTTTTGTGATTTCAAATATATATATATGTTGTATCTTATCTTTTACTGTTTTTTATTTATTGCAAATTTCGTGAACAATATTATTTATAACACCAGCATCTGCATGCGTATCAATCAGTTAGCCATGGATGAAAAACAATTAATTTGACACTTATGTCTTACAGAATAATTGAATAAATTCAAAAAGCAAACTTTTCATCCATGGCTAACCTGATTGATACGCATGCAGATGCTGGTGGTATAAATAATATTGTTCACGAAATTTGCAATAAATAAAAAACAGTAAAAGATAAGATACAACATATATATATATTTGAAATCACAAAAATACACAGATTTGAAAAATGAAAAAAAATATAGGGTGTTCCATTTAAAAAAATGTAAGTTAGGTTTGTCCCGCTTTTATGGAACACCCTGTATACTCTTTGCAGGGGTTTTAAATGAGTTCATTTGATTCACTACAACTTTTATTTGAAACATTTTTTCCTAACTCGAAAAATAAAGAAAATATAAGGGTGGGCCTTTTCGTTGGATGACCCTGTACAGTGAAACGAGCGCTAAGTTGCCATGTTTCTAGATAATTTAAGAAATTCTATAGTGTCATAAACAATTTTCCTTAAAATTTTTAAATTTTATACATGTATAGTAAGTTGTCGGTAGTTATATGACAATTAGATATTGAGAATATTTACATGTTTACACTTCATTTTGAGTACACAATACAACAAAACATACGTCAAAAAGGATGACAGACGCCATTGACAATTGCGTGGAGCTGTTCAAGGATTCTATTGGGCGCTTTCGATATCATCGTAAGCTATTACGTCACTCTATATCCAGCATAATGCTTTATTTGAAATCTATTCTTATTTTGAGCACTTTCATTCTACAATTAAACAAATAATAGTCGGTAAAATGATGTAGAAGTTATATTTTGAGGATCGTACTACGATACCATATCATTACTAACTATTTGTCATTTTTGTTGCTGTTCACTCGCCCATGGCCGGGCACCAATTATTATTCCTGCTCCCTTTTGGATTAATAGTTTCTAGCACAATTACCTAGGGCAAGATTTTTTCGAGTAGATATTAGACGGAGGAACTGGTACCTAATTATTATTAGGTATGATTGTATTTCGATTTATGACAATTATATGATTTGTCCTGCCTCCTGCTACTACACATCTTCCCAACCAGCGCAGCGACCCATATTATTACTGCTCAGGATATATGATTAATTCATTAGTTCTTGGACTTCATGGACCCTGGAACACAGTAATTAAGAAGTGAAGCGTAACCCTGCTTAAAATATGACAAATGATTCTGACTTGAGGGAAAATATAGTATAAAATCGTTTCAATTTTAGGGTTGGCAAAAATAGCGCGTTTCATTTTTATTTTGAACAAACACGATTTTTTTCAACTGTTTTTGCTTTAACAAGTTTTAATTGTTGTAAAAAAACATGTTTTAAACAAAAGGAAATCTTGTTTTTAAACATCAATAATTCAAAATATGATTGCGTCAGCTGTTGTTGTCTTTAGAGCCGTTGTCCTTCTCGTTGGCAGTTCGTGTTCTTAGAGAAGGATTCACGTCAATAATCTTAGTTGGAGGAAGACAAACTTGGACAGAACCTATAAGTTCATTACCTCTATTACGCTACTGTAGGACTGGACCAAGCCTCATAAGACCTGTTGCAAGTGCAGGCAGTTTTAAAATTGCGTAAGCCCCTCCGATAATAGCTAGGTCCTAAAAGATTATTACCATATGCGAGGTCCTAGTCTTTCCAACAAGACAAATTGCACACCGTGTGAACTTTAATGTCTAAACAGTTTTAGTACAGATGGTCTGAAAAAGACATCGGCGTCAACGTAAATCTGGAAGTCTTCGTCAAATAAGGTCCTGTGTTGATCAAGACCGGCTCGACCAACACCCACTGAACTACAAGAGGTGTTGTTGGCTCGACTCCATGTAATCGTGGACGTAAATGCAATAAATGTGGAAACTGTGACCAAGAATGAAGTCAGGTGGTATTCAGTGATAGATTTAGTTTCGTTTGTGATCGCGCAAAAATGACGACCGTAAAAATTTATAATAATTATCTGCACACAACTCTTCCATTTAGAATAAGAATAGAAAACCATATACAACTTTGTGAATACATAGAACCTTTTTCATATCTATACTTTTATCTGCCGTTTTGTTATTACCCTTTTCGTGTTGTAAAGTTTTAAAACACTTAAAATCTGTATTAGTTAATTTCGTAAGGTTTAAATTTAAATGGAGGCTAAAGAGTTTTAAACAAGCCATATGAGACAGGGACGTATTTATTATTGAGCATAGCAGAAATACGTTCATATGGCAAATTAGAGTAAACCATACTTGTTCTAAATAATTCGACGCTTTTCACAAAATATCCACCGTTACTTGGCAAAAAAGACCGCTTAACGTCAACTTTTTATTTTTTTAGAATTTGGAAATCTAATGGCTAGTAGTGTTTATATTTATTAACTGATAAAAAAAATAAACAGAGGTTATGTTAAACGTTTGTATTTTTTAAACAATAAATAAACACAACAATTAGTAAAACGTATATAAAGCTTATCTTCTATTTGTAACATTTTGAAATTGGTAATTTAATTAATATAGATTGTACAGGATATTTCATTCATAATGGACCATTGAGTAACTGGAAAATCCTTGGCCCAAATTATGAATATTTAACCTAAAACAGTGAGATGAAATATACCGCCTTATCGAGATATGGGATGTTTTATTTAAAAAAAAATTAAAAACGTTTTCGTGGCCGATTGGAAGTAACCAAAGCCAAAAAAAAAATATTTTGACACCGTTTAATATTTCTTTTCCATATTTGGCAGAAAGTTTAGGTACTTTAGGACACATTGAATTGTGAAAAAAGTTATTTTTCTCATTTTCTCACTATTACTAGAGGCGTACGGCAGGGACAGAGGAACAGTTTCCTCCTCAGTTTTATGTTTATGTTATCTACGTTTGAAAATAGAGCTGCAAGATACTTTGATTTTAATGTTTATTCATTGCACATCTGAGCCAGTATAGTTAATTTTATAGGTATATATAATTTTCATAAACAATACTAAATAACAATTTTATAATAATTTTCAAAGTTGTCTTCATTTACTACAACAATTTTTTGAAATTTTTTAATAAAAGATCTCCCGACCGAAAAATATGTTTGGTTGATTTTTAATAAAATTTGTAGCATTTTGCATTCTTGGAGTGGGCGTGTATTGATTTCTTGGGTGTACAGGTACACTAATTTCTTCATATGCAGCCATAAATCTTGCGAGTTACAATCTGGGCTATAACAAAAATAAATTATATAAATCTACTTTGCAAAACATTAAAACATTAAGATCAATGTGCCTAGTGTGTCTAGTCCTGTTTTTAAACGCAAATATCCTGAATAATAAAAGAAAGAAGTTAAATAAAACAGAGAAAGTTTTTGCCATTTACCCCAAGAAACATAGGTTAAGCTACGCTAAACTAATGAGGAACAATAACTCCGAAACACGTATCCGTAGCTGCATCATATTTCTTTCTTGGGGTAAATGGCAAAAACTTTCTCTACCCTGAAAAATACTCACTGTATTGCAATAAATCAGGAGTACGTTATTTACGTAAAAATAATTGAAAAATCAAAGAACCAGATTAAAATGATGATTCCTCCAGTGGTGTAGAATTCAAAGAGGGGAAACTATTCTTCTGCCCCTGCCTCAAGCTTCTGGTAAAAGTAAAAATGTTTTCTTTTTCACAATTTAATGTGTGTAAATAAATGATTTAATGATTATAAATAATGTTAATATTGCGAATTATGCAAGACTCTTTAGCATTTCTCAAAAAAAAAAATTATGGATATAAACCAAAAAAATCTACTACATATTTCCATTGTTTTACTTTTATTCCCGCAGGGATTAAAAAATCTTTTATTCCCTGGGGAGTAAAAGTGGCACATTAGTCCCTAAAATCGAGTCTAAAATCGGAAATTAAAGTGCTAGTTTTAGTCCCTGCGGTGCAAAAAAAGTGTTTTTTCTACTACCGATCTTAAAGCACTAACTTTCCGCAGGCTTTATAGTGCGTAAAGTTAAAATTTAAGCACTAGTGCGTAAAGTGTTTTTACGTTACGCACTAGTGCTTAAAGTAAAATAGTAAAAATTTACATATTAGAGCACCTATAAGCACCTCTATAATAATCGTATCTTATTATAAAAACGTTAAATGTGGTTATTTAATTATATGTAGTCCATTTATTTAATATCATGGTGTATTATTATAAAACATACTTATCTAATTTTCAGTATTCCTTTAAAATAATCTTTGAATTTTTTTATAAGTTTGAAGTTTCATTTATATTTTCAAAACTGATTAGTGTCACTCATTTAAAATTAAGTAGGCCATAGCAATATTGCCATTGTTAAATTTTGACGTATAAGTAAGTTTGACATTTTGAAATGTGTTTCATATTATTATTAGAATATTTAAGTAAGGGAATCTTTAAATTTGTTATTAAATATGATTTTTATGTAACTTTCAACTTTAAATAATATTTCATTTTAAATTTCTTATTTCTCGAAGAGATAAGCATAATATGAATGTCGATTTAATTTATACAGGGTGTGCCAATAAAAACTCCCAGGTGAAATATTTCGGAAACTACTAGAGATATTTGAGTTCTGTAAAAGCCCATTGCTAGAACATATAAAATAGCTTTAGTTTTGAATACAAATAGTTTTTCAATAAGTTAAGGGATAGATGGCGCTGCGTTACAAAGAATTTTTTGGATGACAGGAGCTTAGAAATATAGTGCATGTTAAAGAGATTTTAATTTCAATTAGATTTCGTTGTATGAAAAATTTTCGAAAATCCATCCGTTTTCGAGAAAATTGAGTTTAAAATTTATAATTTTTGAAAAACTAAAACCGCCGTAACTTTCTTTAAATAAATTTTAGACGATAGTTCGTTTAAAACTTTCTTCATAGAAAGGTAATGTGAATAATGTGGCTATAAAACTTTTTTTACAACTTCCGGTTAAACCGAAAATTACATTTATTGCAATTTTAAAGCGATCGCCACTGTATTATATTAAACAATATTGAATAAAAAATATGTCTTCGTAAAAAACATCGTAATTCGACAAATGCTTCTGCATGCTTGAACCGTTTGCATGGAACATATTTTTATTCAATATTGTTTAATATAATACAGTGGCGGGCGCCACATTATTCACATTACCTTCCTATGAAAAAAGTTTCAAACGAACTATCGTCTAAAATTTATTTAAAGAAAGTTACGGCGGTTTTAGTTTTTCAAAAATTATAAATTTTAAACTCAATTTTCTCGAAAACGGCTGGATTTTAGAAAATTGTTCATATAACGAAATCTAATTGAAATTAAAATCTCTTTAACATGCACTATATTTCTAAGCTCCTGTCATCCAAAAAATTCTTTGTAACGCAGCGCCATCTATCCCTTAACTTATTGAAAAACTATTTGTATTCAAAACTAAAGCTATTTATATGTTCTAGCAATGGGCTTTTACAGAACTCAAATATCTCTAGTAGTTTCCGAAATATTTCACCTGGGAGTTTTTATTGGCACACCCTGTATATAGATTTTGAATGCACTCCGCCGAATATAGCCAATTCGGCACAAAAAGCTGCTTTAGATGTGTTACCTAAAAAGTCTGCAAGCATGCAAGTTGTAGCACTTACGTGGGTCCCTAATTTATTTATTTGTATTTTAATATTCTCGTTATTAAATATAATGTATCTTAATGGTTATGCATGGTTACGCAAGTAAATAAATATTATTATTATTATTAGGTATTATTATTATTATTTACAAGCATAAATTCGATATATTTGTGAATTGGTGCAAGAAGAATAAAATTACTAAATATTCAGAAAATGTTTTGCTAGCGATGAATCGAACACTTGTCAACCGACAACATTATGGTCAATATTCTCGATGTTAAAATCTAGTACAAGTGTATGTCTAAGCGGAATGCAGGATTAATCAACAACTGCCTTGTTATCTTATTATTTCACTTTTTCACTTTTTGAGCACTAGTGCAAAAAATTGAATACTTTACGCACTAGTGCGTAAAGTAAATTGTACTTTATACATATATTTCTTAAAAACCATTTCGGTAGTAGAAAAAATATTGCATGCAATTCGTGCGAAAGGTGGGTTTTTTTCACTCATGGGATTGTCGCATTCGCCTACGGCACATGCGACAAAATTCCCATTCGTGGAAAAATCTCACCTTACGCACTCGTTGCATAAATAACTATTATTACAGCTTATGCAAAAGTTTTACGTTCCCAAACCGTTTTTTTTTTTAATAAATTACTGTGTTAAACATCGTTGTCTACAACGCTGGTAATGAGCAACAGCATAATATGATATGATAGTGCAAAAATAGATATCTAAATTATCTAAACTTCCAAAATTTGCAAAAGACGTATAAATGTCATATAAATGTAATACTTGTGGAATTTACTAGTGTTTCAAAGCAAATAAAGGTCCAATCAATTACTTTCTTGTTCGATAAACCTGCTCGACAAAAGTTTTGCATTAAAACGAATTAATGGGGCAACTAAACAAGGCAGAGAAGCAAATAGAAACGTAACTTGATAATAGGTAATTGATTGTAAACAAAGTGCGGGAATTTGAACAAAACAGTTTCAAGGGAATCCTTTGTTACATCCATTGTGCGTGAAACCGTTATTTGCTAGATCAGGTTCCTCCTGCGGATTCGGAAAACAATTCTCATGGGAACGTTGACCGTCACATAAGTTTCGTGCTAGCTAGGAAACAGTCGGCGAAAATTTATAATCAACAATGTGGATGGCACACCAAGGACCTCTAGACGTTTCCGGGAAAATATGTTTTTCTAACACAGGCCCATTTTATATATTTAAAAAGAGGGGAACTGGAAAATACGACATAGGCTTATGATGCTTTATACAAAGCCCCGTACGCTGTGCATTTATTAATACTAACTACAGGTTTTACTCTGAATTATGTAAATTTTCGTGTTCTTTATTATGAAAGTGGTCCATTTATATGCGGGAAAAATATCATGCATTCTCATTAATATTGCTCCATTCATTTTAAAACAAACAGATAGATTTCTTCACATAACTTTAAAAAACAAAATTACACAAACATCAATTTTTCGAGCATACAGATTGTACACTGTTTTCTACATATCTTGGAGGCGCCATGTTAGCATATTAGTTGAATCAATGAAGCCTACAAATCGGGGAAACTTCTCAGGAACAGTGCCAATTATAATGAAACTTGTTTAAAAATATATCTTATACTATATTAATTGAAATCAGAAACATTCCGACGCCGGCGAGCAGAATAAAATTTTTAAATTCTAATATTGAAAATTGAGAATGTTTTCTTTGTTTTGAATAATTCATAAACATAGATGAACTGGCATTTTCGACGAAAAGAAAATATTGTAGGGGTTTTTGGGGTCGATGATTACTAATAATAAGTACGTTGTTAACAAAAATTTCAAAAAATTGTTTGAAAATGTTTTTGAAAATTATCATTATTATGTAGAATACGATTTATATAAAAAAATATAAAATATAAAAAATATATTATCTATGAAATTTTTCTATGTAATTGCAAAAATTAGAATAGATATTCTTGTTTTAAAAAATGTTTTCCAAAGAAATTTAAATGTGGCGGATATTTCAGTTAGGAAGTGGAAAATTTGGAATTAATGGATCTGTAATGAATTCGGCTATAATGATAAAATATAGGTACTTATTTGCACAATATTTTTAAACACTGGAATTTAAATTTTTTAATTAATTTCAGAAATAATTCACAAAAATATTCAACGCTACAGTGTTGCTCGTTCTGTAATATAAATAATAAAGGTTGTTAAAATTTTTGAAATGCGTTTGGAAAGAACTGAAACTTTCAAAATCGGTTGATCAACATAAATACTTAAGCGCGCCTATCGGAATGTTTCTGATGTCAAATAATGCATTATAAGAAAAAGTTAAAAACAAAATTCAGCTAAATCCGACCTGTACCTGAGGATTCTGAAGCCAAAATCTTCATTGACTCGACTTAGCCTCACTTTTAACTCTAATAAATGCCCATTGCAAGACCAAATTATGTGTTTTGAGATTTACTGTTTACTTACCTAGTGATAACAGATGAATGTGGTCTTTAGAACCCTGCAAATAAGGCAGTCTTGATTATATATAAAAATAGCCAGTCGAATTTGAGATGCCAAATTATCTTGCGTGAAACTTCTTTACACGGTAAATTTTTGTGGTATACATACATAAATTTAAAATTTACACATCGTTTCAAATAAATTGTAATTATGTGTAAATTGGTAAATATAATTATTGAAATAGCAACCATTTATGGTATCCTGCACAAAAATTTCACACTGTTCTACAACAATTACGACTCTCTTAGGTCAAACTCAAAGTAAAATAGGTTAACTATTATTAAGTATAGTGAATAAAAAATAAAAATAATAGGACAATTTTTTTCCCTTTATGAGTGAATTATTTATGTTTATGTAGTCATTAATTGGATAGAGTTAGTCTAAAGAGCAGTTTTACGTCACGATGCATATTTTGAAAACCGTCTACAACTTTTCGAGGCTTTAAGTAATGACTGTCATTTCTCAAGAAGAGTCGGATAAGGTTAACAATTGAAATAAAATTACATTTTTCAAATACGAATCTTTTTTTGCAATCCCATTGAAAAAGTGGACATCCTGTACTTTAAATGAAATAAACGCACATCTTAGGTTTAACATAAAAACAAAATAGTAAATTTTCTTTGCAATGATTTTGTTATTCCGTCTTCATCTAGAGGCGCCGATAATGTAAAATGTCATGTTGCACAATAGAAATAAAACAGAAATTATTTTTATGAAATTAAAATGCGCTTCTGTCAATTAGTGTGAGATTATATAGTACCTATACATATAAGCAAATTCAATTTAATTATTATAATTCTATAAACCATATACAGGGTGAATCTTTAAGTGTAGGTCATATTTAGGGGTGACACCTTTCAACTATAGGAACACGAAACTACCTTTTTTTTAAACGAGCTATGAAAAATGAAATATTATTTAAACCCTTTTTTATTTTAATTTGGGTATACCGCCAGTGGAATGCGCTAATAATTGTTTTTTCTTCAAGCGTATAATAATACTTACATTACATAATGCAACACGTCCTGTAGAAAGAGCCTATTATTGTATTAGTACAAATATTTCTCATTTTTTTCCTAGTACAAAAATGAATAAATGTATCCATGGCAACGAATTAAAAATCTAAGTTATGATTTGTCATAAACTGTCATTTTAAAAATTGACGTCTCGCGTCGTGCTGTTTTTAAAATTTAAAAGCGAAAAAGTCTGAAGAAATGCATTGCATTGCATCTGAAATACTTGAAATTGCTAATTTACCTATGTCATGTTTCATTGATAAATAAAATGGTTAGTATTACATATATTTTTTTTACTAAGCTGGAACGCATTTGATCTGATGTCATTTTTCAAAATTAAAGTTTTGATATTTTTTATTTTAACGCTTGAAGAAGAAATAGTACCTATATGTCACTCGGAGTAGAAGGCTCATTATGTGTTTCGCCCAGTTTGCTGCCTCGGCTTGCGCCTCGGCTGAGCAAACTTCTGGGCTCAACAATAATGGTCGCCTTCTACTCCTTGTAACATAATATACTATTAAAAAGAAGATTGAAAACTACCTAGGTGTATTTAAATTAATACACTTAAAAAACTAAAATGTTATAAAACTACATCTTACCTTACTATTAAAACTTAAAAAACTGATTTAGATCACTCTTATAGAATATTTATGACGGCTATAAACCACATATAAAACTGTTTTGTAATTATTGTCTATGATTTTAATAAAACCTTTAACAAATCGTTATATATTTTATAAACCTGGGTCTTTTTTGTGTTTATAAATAATATCGTATAAAGATTTGAAATTTTTAAAATAGGAATGTTATTTTACAAATTGTTATGTAATAGTTGGTATAACCATTTGAAACAATTATTTGTAAATAATTTATTACAACTTAACCTATTAACAAACAATTTATTATTATTGAACGTAAAATAATTAATAATTCTCGTTTTCGATATAGACAAATGTTCTCTTACATCTAAGTATTTCTTGATAGTGAATCTTCGTATAATTAATTGGTATATATTGTTAATTCATTCATTCATTCATGGTACAATATTAATTTAATATTTGGGTAAGGTTTCTTTAAGTGTATTTTTGAGACTATTATAAAGAATCTTCCATTTAATATATTCTTAATTAAAAAGTAAATCGATGCGGCTGATGGAGTCGTAACATCAGCTGTATGCTGCAGATTCGCATGCAGCATAAACTAAATATTAACAAATGTCATCATAAATTCCGAATTTTATATCTAATTTGTAATTAAAGTCGACTTATGAAACAACCCAGAAAATAATCTAATGCGACTAATTAAAATCGAGATTAAAATAATGTAAATTTGTTCTCTCTCTGTAAGGCAAACTGTAATAAAACAAGCTCTAATTTGTATTTTTATCCTTATGGAACATTTTAATAAAATATGGATTCAAAATTAAAAATAAAAAACTGGCTTAGTTAAGCTAAAGAAGATTGAGAGCAAATATAACAAATTACGGCATATTTAGGTATATCTATTTACTATTTCTATCTGCAAATGATCGTTTTATGTGTAGTGACAGAAGTTCAGGACACATTAAGCAAGATTTGTTACAGATGCGAGTTCACATATCAGATTGTACTTCAGGGTTGATATATGAATGGCTGACCAGACCACAAGTAAGTGTCCGCCAAATTATCGTCGTATAACTGCATGTGACTAATGTGTCTCAATTCAGCAGTTTTTGATGTAGCAGTCATTATCGACACAGTTATTCGTCTCGAATATCGATTGTTAGCTTATCAATTTCAAACTAATTTCTTTAGCATGGCTTAGTCAAGATATGGCCACCGATGATTATATTAGATCAACTAAATTTAAAAACTGTATTCTGAAATTAGTAGGAAACGATGGCGGAGCTACTTTTTGTGCCAACCCGGTTTAGCCGAAAGAGGCAAACAATTTTTTTTTGTAAAATAGACCACACTACAAAATTTCATTATGTTCTTGAAGGATCTCAAAATAGTGTCATAACACTTAATTCTTGACATAACTAAACCTCTTTGAAATCTCCTTTTGATTCAATTTTGTTAGCAGTAAAATTATTAGTAAAAAAGAAATTGAAGCAGGCAGAATATATTTATTTTCATTAATTATTTTTAAAATACAAAATTAATCTAGAGCAGAAAGGAAGTCCTTGAGAACGTTATTGGCACACTAATTAACTGTTGTTTATAGGCGATGTAGTTGTATTTTGTAAATTAAATTATTTAATTTAATTGCAAATGTATATAATAAATTAATGTTTTATTTATTTTTAAAGTTCATTAACTTTATTTGGAAATCAAGTACATCTATAAAATGTTAGTGGTGCATTTACGCCGTAAATTGCACACCAGGCAATTTTACTATTAAATCAGTTCATTAATTTGTCAATTTGCTTTGCATTGTAAATTATCTCTGTCATTTAAAATTAATTACTTTTTAATTGGAAGCAATAGGCAGAAAATAAACCCTTACCTTATTCAGTCCAGAAGCGCCTCCTGCAACAAAATTAACTCTTAGAATTAAAGACAGATTAGAGGGAGATTTAAATAAGGGTAAGTCAAATGGCCAAGTCAAATCCAAATTTATCAATTCTCGTAATATATTCACCAATATATTAAATCCAAAACAAACGATGCTCGCAACTTTTTTTATTAAAAACACTATTATACTATGCTGCAAAATGTGATGAAAAATAAATATCCTACAATAATGAAGCCATTTTTTCGAGACTATTTCTAAAAAAATTAACTGCTTTTTCATACTCCTTAATAATGGCAAGTTGTTGCATTAACGAACTACACCTAACTTATACTAACATTTTATATTGTAACCGATTGTTATGGTGCATCTTGTATATGTGTAAAAATAAGATACGAATCCGTGTTAAATAAATTTGAGGTTAATTGTCTAAATTTGGACAAAAAGAGAAATTAAAGAACACGCAAGCAAAAAGGTGCTCCGGTTCAATAAATGTGTAAGTGGTGTAAATTTTATTTCCAACACGACCAACCCAGTTCCATGGAATATACCAACCCTTGAAGCATTAAAACGTTGTGTTAGAGGTTAAGTGAATTAAATATTTATACATGGGCGGAATCATGCATTAATATTATTTTTACTGTTTGTAATAAACTGAGTTATAACATAATTTTTGAGAGACGAAATTGTAGTAGGTTTGCAACACGTCGTCGTCGTAACTTTCAATTGTTCCCATAACCAACTCCAGTTTAGTTATTTTAATAGTTCTTAAAAAAACATGCTAAATAAGGGCTCATAAAATACGTCGCGCTGAATTTAAAAATATTTCTTTTTATGCCGCACCCTCTACGATTAACGCCTGTTGGCTGTGGTCGCTTAAATCCTAGGATCCGTACTGTGTTTATTACTTAAGTACACATAAAGTAATATTCGTGCGAAATTCGTTGTTTAGTAACGCATCAAAAGCTATTTGTATTTCCCTTTATTATACGTAATTCACAAAGATTATAATTTAGATTTGATATTGATATTAAATCAAATAAGGATGTTCGCAAGAATATCTAAATATTCTTGGCAAATCTGGTTTCAAACCTTTAATTAACTCAAATGCAAGAGTACGAAGGCACAAACTTGTATGGGTCACATTTTTGCTACGGATTCTAGAAATCTCCAACTATAAGTTTTTTGTTTAAAGTCAGATAAACCTGATCATTATCTTATTTTGCTGAATTAAATCAAATTTCACAGAAATGTAATCCATTAACACCCCCCTATACAGACTATAATATAACACGTTCTGAACTGACCGATTTAATAAGCAAAGATTGTTATAAAGAGAAATTTGTAACCAAGTTTGATAATTTATTGGGTAATTTCCAGAAAGTTGTTTTTATTTTAATCACGATCTTTCAAAGTTAACTTCAAGTTTCTCATGTAAACCTAACTTAAAAATAGAACTGTCACTATTATATTTCATCTTTATTTGTATTTATACCCTAAAATACGATACAAATGTGGTTATTATATAGAAAATATTAGGGTCGTAAATTCGTTTACTGTTTTTTTAGAAAACCGTTCATGACATTTTATTACTTTTTACAAATCGATAACGTACATCTCGCTCTCACTTGGCATTTTAGAAGGTGGGAAGCCGCTCCATTTGAATATCTGTGAACAAATGCCAAATGTCCCGTACCCTATCATGGTACTCTAAATATAAAAAACGCATTCGAATAAAATTCCAAATTAAACGAGGATAAAAACCAATTGCGATCATACGACTGCTTGGTCGAAAGGCAAATACAAGACTCTCACCTCTCACCCTGACCTTCCTGGTTCGATTCCCGGACGTAACACTCCAGTCGTTTTGATAAGAATTGTTTATTACTCTCAGTATATTCGTATATTGGGCGTGTTGTCAATAAAAATATAACCCCCTCAGCGCAAGGTTCCCTGAGGGATAAACGGGTGGTGTTTATTAGAATTTAAAATTGGAAGCTATTAAAAGTCGAAAGTTGTCAAATTTAATATTCCGTAAATCCATTGTAAACTGATTTATCGACTTATTTTATGAACTGGCACTGTTTCCTTGTAATAAGCTTATCACATGAAGTAAAACTAGAGATTAATGAAAATAATCAAATTAAAGTAGTTCCACTTAATCCTAATACCCACTAAGCCTGAGATAAATAGCCATAGAAGTTGTTATACGTAAAAGTTCTGCTAAGTGTATAATATTAAAAGAACATAAATACATAAATTTTATGTGAAACACATAAAAAGAGCGGACCTAAATTAATCGTTGTTTTGGAACCGAAAACCTTTACAGATATTTAAATATTCAGATAATTGTTTTGTTTGATGACAAAGAAACGTTTTTAACAAATTCCGATAGTCATTTGTCATTAAAAGGATATACAGGATGTCCAGAAAGGAGTAGACTATATTTAAATGGCAGATCCAAAAACACCTTTACCTAAAAACATTTTTTAATTTTTAGATCTCAAAATTGGTCTTTCTCAGATTTTCGTTATTATACTAATGACAACTCAGTTCTTGTAATTCCTTTATATTAGGTATTATTGCGGTGTGAAATACTATACAAATAAATGCAATATTTTCCCTTTCCTATTTTCGTATTCTCACATTACTTAATTTTTTAAAGCTGTTTTCGCAATCTAATGATTTTGATTTTATCGTATATCGTTTACCTTTTCTTGGGTTAAAATGAATTGTCTATAAGATTCTATCACAACAATAAGTAACAGGTAAAAGATCCCCATTAAAAAATGTAACATGATTTTCTTATTATATTTCAGCAGATGATTTTAACACAATTCGATTTGTAAACGTTATCGGAAGACATACAACCGTTACGATAAATTTGCTCCTATACATTACTCGAGGCCTATCTAGATTTGTTGACAAAGTGGGACTTACAAGAATATAAGAGAATGTTTCCTACGAAGCTATTATACAAGATATCATCTCATGGGGTGCCAACTCATAATGTGAACAAAATACCTAAAGAAAATCTTGATGCATCTATATAATATGAATAACATCACTTCGCTCTATTTTCTAAATTTTCATGAAAATAAAAATTATTTTTATACAGGTGTCTGTTTATATGAAATAACATGCCTCAGCCACATACACATAAAAACGGAGGAGGTGTCAAAAGATTTCTATTGAACATATTTTTCCAAATATCCATTCTTTATTATTTAGACAAGGAGAAACGGAATTGCGACTTGTTTTGTTTTATGATCTTTTTCTATTACCTATTCCATTTCAAATTTAACTTTTACGTATTCCATTTCAAATTTAAAACAGTGGAATCGCCAATAAGTATCTAATATACCATAGGATCACTTTTATTTAAGATGCAATTTAGTTGATTTCTGATCAGGAATTATCAGTTTGATTGAAGAGGGTCATACTCAAGAGCTAGAAGTTGGGGTTAATCAAAGCGATGTTCCTCGAACATTTTTAATATAACAATTCTATTAATTATTGAATTAAATTAAATCAATTAAAATCAATTAAAAAGTGGAAGACAATCTCTCTCTATAACTGTTACCTCGGTCAAGAGGACAGAGCTTACGAGTACTTATCATTATAATCGTCTTACTGTTTGATTAGTGACCCTTGGTTACAAAAACAAGGGAAATTGTTTTGTGAAGGGCCTTTGTAAGTTCCTAAATTCACCCTAGAAACGATATCTACTGCATGAACCAATAACAATTTATACGAAGACGAAGCAAGAAGTCAGAATTAGTCTTGTATTTGGAAGTCACCTCGGAAGTCGCTGAGTTTGCATCTGGAAAAACTCAATTCGATCATTACACGAGTATCATTTCAAAGTGGAAATGGTATGTTATACTTAGATAAAAATTATGTAGACTGACACCACAAGCTTTATTACTCTTGGAACTCAAATGTCAATTGTCCGTTCTTCAATATGTTGAGTTCATGGATAGGTGCTGTGGCATCAAATTAATGATATTCACGATAGTTAATGGCCCCCTGGTTTAATGATAGTTATAATGTAACTTTGTTTTCCCTCTGCGAGACATAAATTATATGTGGGTAGACCTACATTAAGACAATTGGTAATAGAAATCAAATTATGTATTAGTCATTACTCTTAACTTCAGATATAATGGTGCATATTCGTAGTTATTGCCATAAAATATAACATAAAATAGATAAATATATATATTTATGTATTGTTCAAAGAAAAGGAAAGTAAATTACATATTTTTTATCAAATTTATCAGAAATGCGTGAGTAAAATTGGTATATGCGAGTCGAATTATTGAATCCTTGCGTGAGTTTTCCAAGAATGTAGAAATACACTTACAATAACAGGTTCATTGTCCCAGTTTCGTTACTAAATTTCACGCAACTGAAATGAAACTCAGTCACATACGTGTCTTAATACTATTATGTGTATGAGAGATATGATTATTGCGGATTGGAAATGAGTGCATCTATGATGTCAAAACCGGGATCGTCTCTAATAGTTACAATATCTTGCTTATAATTGTATTTAATGTGAAAGCATAAATAAAACACAAAAATGGGTTTAAAAGGATTGCAATACGAGTTGCATCACTTGCGAGAAGCCAAAGGAATCAAATCACGCGGTAATCGGATTGTTCAAATACATATTAACTTCCACATCATTTCTATGGTCTGATGCTTGCTTCATATATAAAAAAATTACCAGTAAATAACTCAATCCTTTCGATAGACGCCTCCGTAAAAAAAATTCCATTTAGCCTTATTAGTGATTGCATAAACTGAAAAATCAGTAAAATAGAGCCTATATGCTTGTGTGCTGCTCCATTAACACTCAATTATCATTCCAGGCAGCAACTAGGTGTACGGTAATTATCTCTAGCCACTAATTAACTCGAGTCTTGCTCCTCTAAGCTCATTATAACACTAGGTAATCATTTTCATATACTGTAGTGACCTAATTATTTTCACATTGCTGACTATAATATTATATAACATCATACAGTTTTAATTAAAATTGTATAACGTATTCTTGTTAAATGGATTAAATAAAATCGCGCACAAAAAGAAACTGTTCAATAGCCTACAAAAAGCCATCCCGTAAATCTGAATCTATCTAGATTATATCTGCTACTAAACAGATAAACCTTTGAAAGGATTTTGTAATCACTACGGAATGGCAGATTATTTCCTATCGAAAATGGGAAAAATAGACAAGGTAAATTTACGAGCTTTCTATTGGAAAACTTGCGTGAAAGTTGACAAATAAGACTTCCAATGAACGTTTTTAAAAGTTTGGTTTTATAAATTAGACCTGAAGAAAAACATCACTGAAGAACAGGGCCGCTGCGAGGGTTATGGATTGTTTGGATTATTTTCACTATTAAAGCTAAATTTCATATTTCACTTTTAAGTAGTTTTAAAATGAACGTTTCATTATGTAGTACTCATAAAATATTTACTGATAAATAAGAAATAATAACAAAAGTGCTGAACAAGTGACACGAATCACGCACGAAATGTTATAAAGCTTCATATTTTTACAACCACTTAATTAATAATCTGGATGGGTGTATCCAGGTATAATCGTCAAGAGTAATTCACTGGTAGGAAACTGACATGGAATTAGGGTTTTCCTCGGGGTTTTCATATATAAAAACAGCTATTTTCACTTAATTCTATTATCCTTTGAATCTGAAAACTGATTTTGGTATATCTGTAGTATTTAAAAAGATACAAATTGTTTTAAAGAAAAATTCTTTACTATTTTTCTCGGAAATAGCTCTTCCTACTAGAGTAATGCAAGAGATACAAAAGGCTTATTTTTCACGACACTTGTCAAGCGTACAACTGTTTCCTAATTTTTTTCTAAGAAAAAAATGTTCAGGAGGTGGTACTATCAACGTTTAATAACTAAACTAATTTGCTAAGGCTGTGTCAACGTTAGTTAACCATTCGTTATAACCAGTGATAGTGGGAGGGAACGACCGATATTCGTATTAAGTCAACCAACCGCTGTCACCACATCTGATTTAACTCTTGGCCGTTGAATTCAACGCAGGTCGTGGCAAACCCTTAATATATCGAAGTCTCGAAATCGATAGATTAACGGCAACTGTCGACAATGAATGCTTCCTCGTATACAGGCTTCGCAACGTCCTGAACTAAAGATACAACACTAGCTAAACACTTTGCACAATACACAATTCACTTCTGACACCTGCCCAGACAGGTCTTGCTCGTTCACTCTTCTTTGGCTCAGCCGAATGGTCAAACCGACGCAATTGCGAGGGTCGTAAGCTATGGGGTCAACACAGATACTAGACTAATACTAGAACGCAATAAGAAGACATGGATAATAAATAAGGGTATATATTTAACAATCATCATAGTACATATAGAGCCTCACCTAGCAAGGTCTGCCACCATAACCACGATACCCCCACAAGGGGTCAGCGACCGCGACGGCCGCGCTTAAAGACGAGTGATCGATTGCCGAAAGAGAATTATTACATGGACGTGACTGGCAATTTAGTGAGTGGGTTTTATAGATTTACTGTTAGAATTATAGACTAAAAATTTAAGGTAATATTCTCCAAAAGGGGTATATGCCGTTAGACGTCTGTGGATATTTCAGAAAAGGGAAATCTCTTCGAATGCTATCTCACAAGGCGGTCACCTGGTAATAATGGAGAAGTGCCCCGGTACCCGCAATGAGGCTTATCCTGGCTTGATTTAATCAAAAATACCCTAATTCTATTTTGCGAGATCATTGGGAGGTCTCCCCTTATATATATGGAAAGGACCCGAGACCACTCAATGTCGCCACGTGGCATCGCAAAATTCCGCTATTTCCTATTTTTATTCAGTTTCTAATATTTTCAAAATAGTGCTGGCAGACACGATCCCGGTAGAGACGATGACCAATGGGTAGGCGAGGCCAGCTCAACCATCCTTGGAAGCCGTAGGTCACGGACTCACAAGGAATTCCAGAACGCGAGGGTAGAGTGAACCTATTCTTCCGTAGATCAGTGCGACCACGAAGGTGGATCAGTCTGTGATAGATCTGATCAAGAGCTACCGATCTACGGTAGATTCACTCTCGCGCCTTTGTGGAGTATTCCTGTGATCCGTTAGACCGGCTTATGACAATGATCATCTGCGCTATGATCATTGTTGTGGCGCAGTCCGTCCTTTGAGGAATCGGTACTGGCTGAGGACAATGCATGTCCTTGGTCGTCTCTACATGCTGCATCGTGCCTGGATGCGTTCGTTTAAACATGGGATAATGGCCGAAAAAGATAAAGGGAATTTTGGAAAGTGTACTGAAAATCGTCTTAAAAATTTTATAAAAAAATCCTGATATGCATGGATTCATGTATATCAGGCAAAAAGAAGGAATTTTGGGTTTAGGAACTGACTTGAAATTCGACATATTTTTGATAAAAAAATGGTGTACATGGAACAGATGTTCCACATACACCATTCAAGCCTTAGCTTGTGTGCTTATGTCTAATTGGGATCTTTTGCTTAAAACTACTTATACAGCTTCTCCTGGGTACGTTAACAGTACCACCCCCCCTTAAAAAGGCATTCCAATTAATATTTATTTTTCATATTGCATCAAATTAACCATAGACTAGATTTAACTTCCTACCAAATTTAGTTGCTACGACTTAACATGTCTTGATTTAATTCCGATTTCTTTGTTTTTCTTCTGCAACTTTGACGGGCTATAACTCTTCAGGGAAGCATTTTTGGATAACAAAATATTTGATCAATCATCATGATTTGTACTCAAGAATTCCCAACTCGGATATTTTGAAGCGTTAAAAAGACACCCTGTACATATACATCTGTATATCTGTGGTAATTTTATTTAAAATTGAAATTGTTTCTTCAAAACCAAATCACCTTTTGAATTAAAAAACAATAGAGATGGCAAGTTCTAATAGTATGCAGCTGGCGTGTTGGCACTTGAATACCCGGACAGACCTCGGGGCAGACACTAGGATTAATAATAATTAAATTATAGACAACCAACAACCAAACAAATTTACTTTTTACGTATAACTGATGTTAAGTATGTATATCATTACTTGAACATTGGTAAATGCAGTCAAATCGATTAATAAATATAACTCTTTGGCCACGCATTAATCATTGTTAAATTAAATTGCCTATAACCATTGATTAAGGAATTATATAAGGATTCATTCCTTAATCGATGCTATAACTTACACTAATTATTACACAAAAAAGTGCATCCAGATCAAGTGCTTGGAAATTTCATACCTAATTGGAACAAAATTTTGATCGATTCGTTTTTTCGTCCAATAGATTTTCCCAACTTGTTTTTAATGTCATAATTGTAATTGAATCTTTTAGTTCAGATCTACATTTTTTAAAGAAATAATAATATAATAATAATATTTAGGTATTGAGGATTGAGGATAATTGTTTACAATTCATCTTTGAATTTGTACGAGAAAAAAATACAATAAACACCGAGAGGACCATAAGACTTTTGCGTGGACTGAATAACTTATATCTAGCTTAAGTAAATAGAAGTAAAAATAAACATACATTATAAAAATTACGATGAATACAATATAAAAAAAAAACTATTTGAAAATTTTACTCTATTACTCACAAATACATATACACACACGCCCACTCACCTAGACACAAATACTGCCTATTTCTTTTTACGGGAAAATATGATACATGACAATATAATAATTATTATTTTATTGCATTTTGTGTCATGATTCATGTAGATGAAGTAATTATAGATATATAAGATAAATTAACTAATTTAATTATTTTTAATATCTATAAGACGAAGTACTTTCTTTCTATTTGACTGTTTAGCCATTGCTTGATTTTTTGTTCTAAAAATAGAGTTTGAATTAAGGCGTGAATACCTCTGGTTTTACTCTTTCTTTTACGCTTTACGGTTATGAAATTATATTTGACATAACTAGAGAAATGCATGTAGAATGTTTTATTGATATTTATTGTTAATACTATTTTAAAAGCATTTTCTACCTTGTGATTTAATGATTTCCATGTGCTGTCCTTAATGTCTATATCATCAGCAAAGCCCAAAGCTTACTTCGGCGTTTAGAAAAATAATACCATCTTTCTGTAAATAGATTTAAAAAAATTAAAATTATTATCTCAATATTTTCATATTTGCAGTACTCTTGGCCTAAAATTTCAATATTCTCTACTAGCATTTATAAATTCGTAGGATACAGTGGAAATAATCACGGAAACTACTTTATTTCACAACTAAATACAGAAATTCCTAGAAGGAACTCGTAAAAGTGGATTCATGTTCCTGGCAGCATCGACATTAAAATTGAATAGTATGAAGCATGAACATACAAGTAAATTGCACCACGCCTGCTGCCGTAAAATTGTTTAGTGGTGTTTTAGAGACAAATAAAAAAAATCTGTTTCATATAGAAATACGTACTTGGATAAAATGTTTTTGTGTTTATTTAAATATTTTATGATCCAATATATTTCTTAATTTCTTTTTTAGAAATCATTTCATCCTAAGGACACTGAAATAATACACAATGGTAATTTTAAGAAAACCATTGGGTATAACAGGCTACTATATTCACTTATCTTATAATTATTGTTATTGTCAAATTGCTTAAGGAATTTTTTATCTTTTAACCTTTACTTAATTTTAAACCAGAGTCAATCTGAACATTTAATTTTTATTACCACTCGATTATACATTATATAAAACACGACACGACACAATTTTATCAAAAGCATACTACGTGAATCACAGGAATACCAGCAACTTCCTGAGAATCTCGCCGCCTGAATTGGCCTCGCACTTTACCATTTGCGTCGCGTATCTTGTTCATTCCTTAATCAATGCTAACAGGATTCTAAAATTTTTTACTTATACAATTTACCCTAATGTATTTATTATTGATTTTTTTCAAATTATAACATTTTAAAAATGAAGTGCGAGAATTAAAAGATGTGGAGAAACTTAGCTGTAAATAAGGAAAATTATTCAGTCCTTATCAACTTTTTTACAGCAATTGTTTCATTACAGCAGATATTTTGCATTGAAATTTAAGTGGGACATCCTGTTCTTATATTTAAACCTATAAAATATAAATAGTTTGTATGTGTGTCTTAAGTTTACCATTCGATTTAACGACGAACATTATTTCTGAAATATCTGAACCATGTTTTAATTTTAACATATTCATGAAACTGGGTTCAAAGAAAACTCTTATAATTATTATTAACCATTAAAATAATACATTAGCGAGAATGTCTTGCGTTTTGGCAAAACTAAACAGACGCCTATAGTGGGTTTGCCTTTGAATAATCAGCCAATTTAATTTGCCTCGGATTTTGATGATGAGAGAACTGTCGATGCCCTTGGTGGAGTTCACATGATATCAAATTGTGATTTCTGTTTGCACTTCGAGGTTAAAAGCTAAAACCTACTTCAAATAATTCGTTACCTTCTGGAACATCAAAATCCGATGGTCGTCAAAAGGTCGTCCTGTACGGGGTGGCTGTAGGGGATGAAATGTGAAAAACACCGTAAAAATTTTTTTTCCACCATTTTAATCTACAAAACACGAGGATTACTTTTGTTAAAGCAAAATATGCTTTAGGGTAAGGCAAATATTAGAAAAAAAATATTAAACAATTCGGAAAGCACGGAGTTAAATGGGCGAAGTCTATGTCTTATTGCACAGGCAATGTTTCGCTTAATACCGCACTAGCTACTTTTTTCTCATTATGATCAAAAAACACCCTTTGATAACGTTGTAGACTGGAATTTCAGGATGCTAAGGCACTTTTTACTTTTTTGATATGACCGCTCCCCAATTTTTGAATGGGTTTTTTAGCCCGCACAAGATCTTTTAAGGTCGACATTCGTTTGTTTTCGTACCAGGAGAGGTCTCTTTAAGGTCCATTATCGCCTGTTTTCGAGGTAAGGAGGTGCATTTGACTAACTGTATGAAAAATACGAACTAAACTGTATTAGGTATGTATTTTATTTAAACGAAATATTATTTTTTATATGAATTTCTGCTTAAAAATCAACGTTTTCAATCCCTTTAACTCGGCGGGTATTAAAGCAAAAAGTACGTTATAGATGGGGTTTTTTGAAGTAGAATTCGATGATCCACACGTTCCAACAGTCACTTTTTATTTTTTCGAAACTCCTAAGTTGGGGTGAAACTCACCCCCAACGAAAAGCACCCTTATTCCCTTTTAATATTTGATATTTGACCCATTTTGAATCAAACTATCCAAAAGTATTTTAATTTAAAACAGCTATAGAATTAGTTAGAAGTGAGATCACCAAATAACTGTACTATAAACTATTTAAAGCAAAATAAATTCATATAAAAAATAATATTTCGTTTAAATAAAATACATACCTAATACAGTTTAGTTCGTATTTTTCATACAGTTAGTCAAATGCACGTCTTTACTGCGAAAACAGGCGATAATGGACCTTAAAGAGACCTGTCCTGGTACGAAACCAAACGAATGTCGACCTTAAAAGATCTTGTGCGGACGCTCCTAAAAAACCCATTCAAAAATTGGGGAGGGGTCATAACAAAAAAGTAAAAAGTGCCTTAGCATCCTGAAATTCCAGTCTACAACGTTATTAAAGGGTATTTTTTTATCATAATGAGAATAAAGTAGCTAGTGCGGTGTTAAGCGAAAACATTGCCTGTGCAATAAGACACTTTTCACCAGCGTACGATAAACATAGACGTCGCCCATTTAACTCCGTGCTTTCCGAATTGTTTAATATTTTTTTTATAATATTTGCCTTATCCTAAAGCATATTTTGCTTTAATCAAAGTAATCCTCGTGTTTTGTAGATTACCATGGTGAAAAAAAAATTTTTAGGGTGTTTTTGACATTTCATCCCCTACAGCCACCCCGTACAGGACGACATTTTGACGACCATCGGATTTTGATGTTCCAGAAGGTAAAGAAACATTTGAAATAGGTTTTAGCTTTTAACCTCGAAGTGCAAACAGAAATCATTTCAAGAGGGTTTTGGTGCGGCCGTGGACTCTACGATGGGGTTTGCACTTCACAATAAACTACAAGACCTCGCCTCTTTTTTCAGTTAAGAAAACCTTTTATTTTTGATAACCTATTCGTGTCGCCATCTTTAAAGTTAAAGTTCCCTAACCCACAACAAAGGGATAGGTGAGGGGTATCAGTGATTACATACACGGACTTATAAGCTTAGCTCATAGAGATAGTAAGTTGGCTTAAAAAAGGAAATAGTTCGACATAAACGAATTCGAAGATAAAATCTTTAACCAAAGGCATCCTGTATAAGTAGACAAGACATCTAATAATTCTTAGAATTAATATTTATTTAAATCCATTCAATAATGGTAAAAGTGTGACGAATATAATTACGTTTCTACAAGTAAAACATCTACAAAACTAGAATAAACGTTTATTCACTTTACTTTTACTGCTTTGCTAATTTCTATTGTAATTAATAGTCAAATAAAAAAATATCTATTACTGTAAATTTATGGAGAAATTTAAATAAGTGAGTGCATAAAAACTTAACGAATTAAGTGAAGAAAGTTACTCTTTGCAGTTACAATTATGTCATATTTTTAATATAACTGATGCACATTTTATGGATTATGTAAGTTAGCAAAAATTTTCGCAAATAATCTTAACTTTTTAAATAACTTCGGTAGGGAAGCACGCATTAATTATTGTTTCAAATCAGATTGTTCAAGTAGATACCTACATCATGTCCTGATGATACCAACTTAGTTTCTGGACTATCTTTCTCTGCAAGACCTTATCTGGTAAAATAGTTTTTATAATGTTATTTACTTACTTTTTGTTTCATGACAATGAAGTACTTCCTTTAGCTAACACTTACATTAATATCTAAATACAAACACAATTTACGTTCATGAGTTATCGCGACGAGGACGACGGAGAGATAGACAAATGGAAATATTCAAAGTTGTTCATAATTCGATAACAGTAGCAATAATATAAAATAAGGAAACTTTCTTATATCAAAGTTGTATTTTATTCATATACTCGTATAATATAAAAAAGTACATATAAATGAAGGGCATTATTTTACTATAATATAGTTACAGTTGCAATTACAAATTTTCTATGATGTCCACTTGTCTGTTTTATACCAACTTAATAGTCGGTTTTTGCCTTGATACCAATATACGATGTACCATATCCCAAGTTGCATCTCCATTCGTTAAAAAGTAAAGAAATGAAGGTTGAAAAATGATCTTGTTGCTGCCCGATATTTGCATTTGCATGCAAAAATGTATAAAGTATAAAGTATCACTTTTTGTCCTCTGTGTTGATATTCCTTTGGCATACAAATATGCATATAACTAAGAGCGAGGAAGAAATTACCAAATACATCTCAAACCATACTTTTGATTAATGAAAACAACTCTATTATAGGCGGGTGGCATCGTGAAAATATGGTAAAGTCAAATTTGTAAGATGTTACAATAAATTAATGACCTTGGAGAGATAAAAACTTTTCAGCCAAGTTTTCCAGTTAATCAAATATATCTTTTGATAAAGCAACTATAAGAAATTCGTCTGAAATAATTTAGACAGATAAACTGTAAATGATAAAGTACAAGAATTAGTTATGGCTATAATTATTCTTAAATACCTATACTTTATTTGGATAATACAAAATGAAAGCTAGGTAAAAATATGTGAGTTTCGAAGAAAATTTACCCTTTAACAATATATTGCAAGGATTACTACATTGGTTTCGATATGCAAAAATGCCTGGACGAATATTTTAAATAAACAACTTAATATGTAAAAATAAGAAGAAATGTTGGTAATGGTAATGGTAAATGGATTTGTAATATTATCATAGACTTAATAATACTAACGTATGGACGGAGCATTGTGCCACTTTCCGTTCGCCCAGTATGAGGACGCCATTGAAGAGAGATAGTGCGATATAAATTAAATTGAGTGCGTCGAACAAGGATAGTAAGATTTAAGACCACGTGACTGTTATTTCCACAGTCCACAGTCACGTGGCCAAGTTACTTTTTTACACGGCGGATGGGAACATTTTGCCGAGATTCTTTATAAATATATTTTAGCACGTTGTAGTGATTTGTGAACTATAAAAATAGGTGCATCTCAGATATTTATGTATTAATAGGTAGGTACCTAAAGAAGGTTAAGGAACAAAATACATAAAATTGAACTCGCATCTATCGGCGTCTCTCTCGAGGTCTCGTCCTCATCACCTCTCTCTCTAGGCTCAGTCCATAGTATTATTATGTCTATGAATATTGTCAATAAAACAAAAACAGTTCATACAAAAAGAAATGGAAGGATTTTTTTTGTTGCAAATTTCGCTCCCCTAAACGTCTGACTAGTAAAACAAGACTTTCAAGATTGGCCTAAAAGTTAAATTTTCGAGCATTTTTAGGCAAAAAAATAAGGACTTCTGGTATTATCTTGTAAAATTTTTTGATTCGATAACCTAACAATAAAAGTTTTACTTTTAATAATAGTTGCAAAGATTAAATCTACTCCTTGGTGGTTACTGAAATATATTTCGTAGAGTTTGAAATATTTAAAAATGCGTAGCTTCGCAAATCATTAGATCATTAGATCATTGATAATTATTTCGTTTTAAAAATTCTACACCTTAATAATCAAGGCCACAATGAGTTGTCCATAATAATTGATTACAGTGTTTATCTTTAGTTAAGTACACACAAATACAGAAAAAAATATTTAAAAATAATATTAATAAATAATAAAAAAAATCTTATCCTCTACCTAAAAACGTACTCTACTGTCTTGAACGCAAGCAAAAACAAGAGAATGATTCATGGGCAAATATATAATTTCGTTAAAGTTATTCAACCAAATTCTTACCACCAAAAGATTTTCGCTCAGATCGTTTTCCACGCACGCACAAAAAAAAACAATTTGCATGAAATATGAAATAGGAAAGTATCATTTAAAATAATAACTGATATTCACAACCTTATTTGTATAGAGTATGCAAAATGTATCGTTTCTCATTTTAAAATCTCAGCAGTTAAATTTCTTGTATTTCGGGACGTAATGCATAAAATTAAGGGCTATTTATAAAGTCAACGTTTCGTTTCCTTTAATGCCGCTCTTATTTTACATATTTATTGTAACTGTAATTGAAATTCTCTGATATTGTAGATTAGAACCATAAATTCACGTTAAATTGAACGTAATGGTATAGGCTTCCTACGACCAAGCCTTTCAATAGCAATGCTCTTTTCACCAGGGAAAGGTTGACCCAAATTGATACCCTTAAGGCAAGTAATTCTCTAATATCAATATGTTCTTTGTTTCATTACATTACCAAAGATTAAAATCTACTCTTTTTTGACATTACCATATACAGGGTGTAGCAGGATCATGGTATACTCCCCCTTTCTCCTTTAGTTTTGAAGATAATGGATTGAAATTTGGGATATCCCATATCCATAATAAGCGGCACTAAGTTCCTTAAGGTAGGTACCCATTCACATACAGGTTGCCTGCAGTTCGTGAACTGATGGAGACATAATCTTCAGGCATCGGAAGGACAGGAAGTGGACTGCAGGTGATTTCAGTACACCGCACACGTTTAGTTAATCCGAAGGCGACCGTTTAGCGAGTTGGTAAATAAAGAAAATTATGATTACCTTAAAAAAGAAGAAGAAAATTGGTATCTTCATTAATACGTTTAATATTAATAGACAAACCGGTTAGACAGAGAAAGTGGTTTTGGGTGAAAGATTGGCTTTTGGAAAGTTAGAATTTGCTTCACATAAAACTTAATGAAAAAATTCCCAACTTTGGCACGGAAGATTTAAAGAATTCGTACAACTTTAGATGAAAGTTATGAAATCAATATACCTTCGAAGGGGAAGTAAAGCAGCCTTATTTTTAGAAGTTAGTCAACTAAGATATATCTGATCTTCAACAAAGAAGAAATTCAGGAAATATGGTAAAAGACAGAGAAAAATATATATTTCACAGACAATCGTGCTTTTACAAGTTTTCTCTTTCCAATCAAAAGCCAATTTGACAGAACTACTTCATACCCAGTAACAATATAAATTAATAAAAAACTAATAGATGTTCTGACGCACACCTTGAATCGAAGATGAAATAAACAAAACAAGGTTTAGACGTATCACTTCCAGTTCATTGCGGATGAATCATTTACTCGAATCATTGAAAGTTGGAAACCAGTCTACTTTGATCACTTTGGATGTTCATCTTGGATGAAATATTGACAGAACACTATTTGCATCCGCTTCATCTTGAGTAAACATCCAAATGCACCGTATAAATCGCCATAATCTAATCAAGGTAACTATTTACAGTATTTACCTATCTATCAGTCTAAAAATTGCAGGAAAGCAGGAAATATTATTACTCTGGCATCTGCCGACATCTAACGAAATGTGCAGAAACAGATCTGACGTTGGCCAAATTGTAATTTCGCGGTTCAACACACACACAATCATTATTCATTGTAAGAACTTTCATTAAAATGGCACGCTTATATTACGCTGTAGTTGAACGCCACCTAAACAATTTAAACTTAAACTCGTTAAGGTTTGCAGCAGGAACTAATCCAGTATAGGGTCCCGTTTTTTTTTTGTATCCATTAAATTCACAAAACTATTAATCTGCGCTATTAATCTTCTACTCAAAATTACTGAGCAGCGTTATAATAATTCACACCTGCTCATATTTATGTGAAGTCGTACATCACGTCGACGAGGGTAATGAGTGTGCCACAATGTTATTAATTTACTGGGCAAAACGGATGTAAGTTATTTTTATGCCTTACTTTCATTATTCTGCAAAGAGGGGTGTGTATACATTTTGTTTCGCTCATCAACAAGAAAAAATATACGAGGTGTGGGAAAATAAAAAATTTTAATGCTTGTGCACAATATAAAGGGTCTTCCATTAAGAGGTTTCATTTTGAATCCCTCGCAAAGATCTAGGCCTGCATCCTTACAAAGTCCAACTGACGCAAGATTTGAGTGGGTGTTGGAAATGCAAGAGGTTGATGCTGATTTTTACAAGAAAGTTAATTTTAGCGATGAAGCCTATTTCCACTTACAAGGTTACGTCAATAAGCAAAATTGCCGCATCTGGAGCACCGAAAACCAAATAGTGATTGTCGAATAACATTTCCATTCGAGAGACTGTTTGGTGCGGTTGGTGCAATTCTGGTACATGTGAAAAAAATTTCATAAAACTACATGTTGCTTTACTATAAAGTGTTATAAATGTGATTTAAATCACATTGTTTTATGACAGCTCTAAACCCCACATAAAACTATTTTGTAATTATTGTCTATAATATAGATATGATTCGTGGGGTCAAATATAAATAAATAAGAAACTAAATCGTGCCATATACCCCAAAAGATGAAACTAGTGCTCCTCGTCAGCGTAGCGCTTCAGATCTTAGATTCTTTATTTAGCTACGCTACGCTGACGAGGAGCAATAACTCCGAAACACGTATCCGTAGCTGCACTAGTTTCATCTTTTGGGATATATGGCACGATTTAGTTTCTTATTTATTGTCTATAATGTTAATAAAACCCTTAAGATATATTTTTTTAACCTGGGCCTTTTTTGTGTTTATAAATATCGTATAAGGATACCTACAGAAAATGTTTTTAGTTGGGTAAGGACTTCAGGTTTTAGTTGAACCAGGACGATCGTTAGATTTACTATGTCTTCCGATCTTACATTTCCGAAATATTATAAAATGTTTGAAAATCTGTACAGATGCAGTACTTCTCTGTGTTTAGACGAAACTTTTTAGATAGTACCCATGTAATTATCTTTAACTGATTGTATAGGGCGAATGAATGACTATATTTTACCAAATCTGAAAAACTCAATCAACCAGTAACGATGTTTATAAAGCAGAATGAAGAAATAGCGATGAAACATAAACATAATATGTTGATGGTTTGGAGTAAATGCTCCCCATCGGTAGAGTTGCAAAAATAATATGGAACTGGAGCAAAACTAATACTATGTAATTGTACCACGAAGGTACACGAAACCCTTTGTTGTGAAAATATTTCCTTTAAATGGCAATTTGGTGTTTTGTTTATCAAAAATCTTGTTATTTAAAAAAAAACTATTTGCAATCTCTGAGAATAGTTAATGAAAACAAAAGTTTGTAGCAAATCATTTAATTTACTCCATAAAAAAAGGAAAAAGGAAGTTTACAAAACAAGTTAGAGCCTTTGAATGAGAATAATTCTTCTTGTTAATAATATTAATAAATACAAATACATTTCTTATAATGTCTCAAGTACCCCACCATCGAAAGTATGCTGCAGACCATTATAATACACTCGAGTGGTTATCAACTTAACTTCTTGTAGCGCAATTAATAATTTGCAGTTGTCAGTCATAAAAAACTATATGGCAATATATACGTGACACGACTATCGTGCAAATGTTTCAAAGCATATTGCAAAGTTATAGCGATGCGGTGAAATTGAATCGACGCCGACGAATTAATTAATTATTTATTAAAGGAATGAACAGTTTCAATTTCAATCAGATTTACGTTACCCAACTCTAACTGTAAAGCATTTTTTGGTCGTAAAATTAGCGTCAATGGAATCAATTTTTGATAGCTATTTACTATCGTGGCACCTACTGTACTTTCGGTTCAATTTAATAGAGATATAGCGATCGAAATAAAATAAACGTCAACTTTTTCGTTTACCTCAAAAAAGAACCAGACATAAAATGAAATCTAACTGTATTTATGCGATTGAAATATAACTTTAGACTTTCTATTATAATTCACTAATAAAAAATAAAAAAAAACAACATACCTCAATGCACTATAATTTAAAATATCTTAGTGGCAACAGATTGAATAAAGGCTAATCATATCTTATATATAACATGGAACCCAAGCTATGTAAGGTTAACTGAGAGTTTGTAAAAAAAAAATTGTATTAAAATTTGATTTAAAAAAATCTACAAGAACCCAAATTTTGTTAAAAATATTTGTAAATTTTCTAAAAATCAGAAAAAAAATTGGGAATTTTAATGAGAAATTTTGATTTGTTTTAAGACTACCTTTTAAAGTCTTGGTAGTCATGCCTTCAATTATGCCATGGATCATCTCATGCTTCAATACTAAAAAGGACAGGGTATCTTATCGATTATATGGTTGAATCTCTTGACCTTTTTTAATGCTTGCTTTTAAGTGACCTTATTTTACATGTCCTTTCTGCAAAAATGCCACACAGTAAAATTTTATATATCAGTATTGGCAAATCTACTGCAAAATAACGCATTATTTTTCACATTTATTTTATTTTAAAACAGAAATAAAATCTAAAGGAGCCCATAGGTAAATTTTTAATATAAAAATAAAATAGATAAATTAATTTATTTATATCAAAAAGCGAGTCTATATCCTCTAATGTCTTAAAAAGGACATGAAAACTCTTTACAGAGCTTATTCGCAAAATCTACATTTAACTGATAAATCCAATACTACGAATGTAGAAAGCAAATAATTTAATATTGCAATAAGGGCCACCAGATGGATTAATCCAAAAGGACTCCTCTGTTATATTTTAAAACATTTCAAATAGTAAATTATAAAAGCAAACATATTTGGCATGAATAGTTTTTTATACAAGTTAAAGGGGTAGTATTGTTTTACACCAAATATTTTTATTCGATACAATAGTTTTCGGTAAATGTCCTTGTAAAAATAATTTTTCATTAATAAACGGGAAACTTACCAAATGGGGTGCAGGTATGCAATCCGCGAAAAATCTGGAAAGAAATATTTCGCGGATTGCATACCTGCACCCCATTTGGTAAGTTTCCCGTTTATTAATGAAAAATTATTTTTACAAGGACATTTACCGAAAATTATTGTATCGAATAAAAATATTTGGTGTAAAACAATACTACCCCTATAATTATTATTTATGTTAAATATTTATTTGCGAGTATATAGTATAAGTGCTTATTTGATCGTGATGATTTTTTCTAGTGGCTAGTGGGCTAATATGATAGCAGCGTAAAAACGCACTAAATAAGGGTTCAACTTGAAACATGATCAAAAGCAATTTTCAAAGGGAATTTTCGAATGTATATCTTTGACTATCGCCACTATAATTTCCTCATTATGTTAGTCAGATTTAATTATCAGTTTCTGTCAAAGTTTCAGTCGAATGTTAAAAATTAAGTTCACAATGTCCTATTTCTTGCAACAAAAAACATTTTTACTAAACTCATAATTTACAAATGAGCCTAAAAATGAAAATGGCGAGTGAACGTATTCACACCGTGACTGTTCCATTAAGAAACTGAAGCAGCCAGCGTCTTATTTTATTTTGACTAAGTATACCGGGTGTAAATGAAATTAGGCTCACCCCTATAACTTTTTTGTTTTTTCAGATATTATTTTAAAATTTTGGTAGTTGCAATAACAAGTAAATTAATTTGAATTAATGCATGTTAATAAAATAATTCTAGCACTTCCGGTTTCACCGGAAATGACCGTAACATCTGTTTTTTAAATGGAACACCCTGTATATTTTTACATTTTTGGATTCAGGGATTTATTCTGCATACGATAGTATCAACTTCGAGGAAGAAACATAACCTCAAATATTTTTTTGGGATAATTTAAGTTGGCATTTAGGGAGCCATGACTGCTGAAAAACTTTTCTTTCTGAGCCGTTGAGTATTGGAAAAATAAAATCGTGATATTAAGTGAGCTAACTTTGCTTTTATAGCCATTTAAACATCTCGGAAATGGTTTTTCGATTTAAGGATTTTTTTAAAATGGAACCATTATACCTCATTATGCTATTTTAGTAGAGATTTTCTTTACCTATATTTCGATAACAAACACTTCACCATTAGTTCATAAATAACTTACAAAAGATACTTTACCTTGGTCCAAATTTATTTTAGTTAATAAATTTGTTTTTTTTTCCAAGGCATTCCCGATTAATTTCATATCAAATGTTTAACTTGGTCAGAGCTTACTAAAATAAATTTGAACTAATGTCATAAAGTATATTTTTCTGAAAAATAATGTTCTTGTGGACCAAGTCCATAAGCATTATAATCTAGTGGGCTCCTACGTAAAAAAAAGAAAATTATTAAGATTTACGAGAAAAAAATGTGGGTACCTACAAGTACGTAGCTACCTCGAAACACGAAGGATCAAATTGAGGAAGTGTACTGTAATTTACGTTTTGTTACAATTGCCTGTCCTTGAACTACGTTACGCTGGCCGATGAAGAACAATGGTACTGGTGTTCGTAGTAGTTATTTGAGGTACCACTATATATATCTGGATGTGTTCTTTGATCCTTGTGAACTACACACACATTTAATTGATACGCATTAATCAATAAGCACAATGGTTAGCGGATTTAGCTTGCGAACTGTGTATAATTAAAGAAGAAAGTCGTACTCCGTCTCTACGTTCTAATTTTTTACTCTCAGTTAATTACTTTCCTAACTAAAGGTTTGAAACCAAATATGGTTTTACCAGTTTTAGATATTTAACTTGGTGCATAATACTTATAAATACACCGAGTTAAATACACTTCATTTCACGCGTTCTAAATTTCATTTGGAGATAATTTAATGGTGCAATCAATAAAAAATACGCCAAACATTTGTAGTTTTCAGGTTCTCCTCCATGTTGATTATTTTGAATTCTTGACGCTCCAACCATCCTGAAAAGCGAGCAAGGCAAGATGGGCAAAATAAAACAAAAAGAACTGAAATAATCAACGTAGATGAAAATCTGGAAAAATTTCCAATCGATAAATGTTCAGAAGAAACAGCAAAGAATCTGTCTATAGATTTACCGGTAGAATCTGAAGTTTCTGAAAATTGCAGGAAATAAATGTCAAGGCAATGTTCAACGAACGAGCTTAAGATGATGCCGTTGTATTATTTGCTTCAAAATTTCAAAATTCAACTTTATCATAAATATCCCAGCAAACATTTTCCATAAAATTAGCTATAACTCGACTTGGTAAAAGTCGAATTTACTTATTAAGGTAATTATTACGTAAAATTGACTAGAAAAATATACCTCCGTTTTAAATTTACTAAATGGTTCTAATTTATATTTAAATTTACATAAATTATACCAAGAAATCTACCTCGTACACAAATCTGCTTAGAAGTGACTTTAACCAAATCAGAAAGGGAAAATCTACTAAAGAAAATTACCAAAAATTACATCAAGGGTAAATTTCCTTTGAAGTAAAGTTAGGTACCATAATTAGATAACATATACCTTTTTGGCAACTAAAAATCGTCTTTATAGTAGAGTATTGTACTAGGTAGATTTGGTTGGAAATCCTACGTAATTTTATACCTCCATAGTAACCTATTTGGTGGCTTTATTTACTCTCCTTTAAAAGTAATATTAGGTCGAAATCGTAGAAAAATTTTACCTTGTTTATCTACTTATTTTCAACCAAAAAGTCGATTACCCATTTAGTTGACCTAAAAGCCATTCTGAAGAAATAATTATTAACTTTTTTATAGCAATTACCTAAAAAATCTACCACAAAGTAAATTTGACTATAAACTATTAATTTAAAAACTAGCCATACATAACCTATTTGTAAAATTTATATTATTCAGGTTATATTAACAATTAGGTTCTCACAAGAGCTCCTATTCGCTATGTGCAAAGTTTCTAGTAGCGCCGCTCGCGGTCAATAGTTTAAATCTTTGGACCCCATTTGTCAATGTCACAATACATATGATTGTCAATGTCAAGATGTCAAGAGATGACAGCGTGACAGAAAATAATGCCGAGTATAGAGAAGGGAAGAAAATTTAAATTTTGTACCTTTAGAATATGTTTGACGTAATATTTTTCCGGAAATATTTTCAGAAGGTAGGTTATGCAGGGCTGTGATGTGAGGATGCTCTGATTTTTCTTCCCCTACAAAGTGCTGGCTACATATACGTAACCTTAAACTCGGCTCCCACAGACTTCCATCAACCCGGAAGAAAAACGAAATATTATGTTTACAGATTGATTTGCTGCAATAATTTAATTCCGAATAAATATTAAAATCATGCTTTTACTTGACCCTATTCAAAGCTTTGATCCATGTCGCTCGTCTTTTTCAAGGTTATGTTTCTGCACAGGAAAACTGTAAAACTTTATTTTACGAGTGACACTAACACGACAGCCTAGACTAGAACGCAACATTTATTTGCAGTAGCCTAATTTTTCCTTGCATGTTTCGTTTATAACCGAAAAACACTATTAAATTACGACTCTTTTCGTTCAAACAACAACTTTTATTATTTGATACTTTTGACAGCACAAAACATGATTTGGAAAAATAATGGGAAAATTAGAGGTTCAAAATTTACAATTATGGCCACCGTAAACGCTCGCGTCAGATTTAGTAATAACTCCGCCCCCTTGCCAATACATACCACTTTCGACTCACTATTCATTCTAATTCACTTGTCAACACACGTCAAATAAAAATGTACACTTAATAGGTGAAATTTACCAATAGGTAGTATTTTCAAACATAGGGTGACCTAAATATGTTATATTTACCTATAAGTAAATTTTTGAAGAAACTTACAAGTTAATAATTCATTAAATAAGTAAAGTTAACTAACATGTCGTAAACTTTAAGGTATTTCAACTTAATCAAAAACTACCTGTAAAATATCTAGAATTCCACAGTCATATTAACTTTCAGGTCAAATTAGCACAACACGCCATATTTTTTTTAGCATAATTGGAGTACAATTCCAAAATTAAAATTTTCAAAATGAATTTGTCTAGAACAAACGGATGAAAATGCCAAAAAAAACATAAATATTTTTCTAAAATCATACACAACAAATGTAACATAGTTTTAGCTCAGAATATTATTATAATTTTTTTACCCGATAATGGGAATTTTCTTATTAAAGGGTATTTTGGAGGGGCATTGGTATTTTTCAAAGTAGAAGTGTTAACATGCACGACAAAATTTCCTTCGCATTAATTTCAACAAGTGTACGTCGCAATTACATTACATATATTTTTATCACCGACATTTATTTATTATGAATCTTTGCTGTGAATTAGGTATATGTTTAAGTTGTGTTGGTGGCTTCCAACAATATTAGGTACTGGTTATAGATAAAAATACCAAATAAGTATAAAATTCTTCTTTTTGTGCACTTGGAGTCATACGTCATCTGCATTCAAATATGTTCATAGTTTCTACCTAAAGCCAGTTAAATCAACATCGAATTGACGTCAAATTTCCGTAGACAGGTATTAATTAACCAAACGTACTGGGCTACTACAATATGGATTTAGATGTAATTCTACTTATTTTGGTCAATATAACCAAATTTCGATGTCGTCTTATTCTCCACTTATGTCGAATCCACGTCGCGTCAACGTAGATTTTATTTAAATATGGTTAAATCTAATTTTGCGACTAAATTTATTATACATAATTTAGGTAGTCTCGACGTCAAATTAAACCAAAATGTTTGCTGGGATGTTAAAAACGTTAAATGGATTGTAGGTTTCAAAGCCTATCGAGCATGCGCAACTGATTTTGGTTTTTTGACTGGACTTTCTCTTCAGGAAGCCCCCATTAAATAATTAAAAGAAACAGCAGAAGATTTAGCATTAAAATAAAAAAGACTTGGACGCCAATTAACTGTTTGAAAAATAAAAGCTAACGCTTACTACCAGCATTGAGCGATGAAATAATGCATTTTTCATTCAAATAACAGCTCTCAGGACTGTTTCCGTTATACACTATGCTCAGCTTTAGCTCATCTAGATATATCAAGAGCTTATGAAAATTATTTGTAGTTGAAAATTTTGAGAAGATGAATAATCGAAAATTTCGGTCGTTATTGTTGTTTACAAGAGAGTACTTCTCTCAAGTACTTTAATGCTCTATCATAATTAAATGAGGATCTGTATGATACACAATACACATTGGTTGTGACTGTCATGAGGATGCGCCGGCCATTCTCTACGTTGGAAGCTTTTTGTGCGGTGTTCCTTAAATTGCAAATGAATAATAATGTGATAACGCTACATGCAATAATGAATGCTCGAAATATAACTTATCAGTTTATGAAATAAATCAATGCCTCATCCATCATCTTGTCATCATAACACATTAAGGATTAGATACTACTGTATCGTTCATACTATTGATATTGTGTACAATGCTTCAACATAATACTCGTATACATAATTATTAAGAGCTCATTGGATCTTCCCATATATAATTAATTGCAATAGCAACTGCAGCACGAAACACTCATCACTAAATCATGATAACGTGGCCATTGTCGTATAATAACGTTTGAATGTGAAATCAGCTTTCGGCGGAAAATAAATACGTGGTCGAGTACACTTTTGTTCGCTTACATTGTTTATAACTCGATGTATACACCAACTACAGATTCTAAATTTTCATATTATAGGTTTGTTTATAGAACCAATTTCCAACGATTGCCAATGATTACGCACACGCTTGTACAACATTGGTGATTTAGTTTTAAAATATTTTAGATTATTACCAAATTATGAACTGATTTTTAAGCTTTTGTTTTTTCTTGTAATAACTCCTCTTGATTATTTCTGGCAAATCGCTAAGTTCAGTAATTGAAAAAATTCTATAATAAGTACTGGTAAAATAAATTAACTAATAGGTAGATGCACTTGGAGTAGTTCTCCACACACACCAAAACACTTTTGCATACATCATGTTGGTATCATCGGGAAGTTTTTAATCATCTCCCGATGATGTCAACTTGGTTGGTGAAACGCGCGTCGAGTGTGTGCAAGTGTTTTGGTGTGTGTGGAAAACTACTCCAAGTGCAAGTTCTACACACCAAAGGTTCCAACCCCTCTTCAGTAATAGGTAGATGAACGATTGTTTAAATTCATAATATGAGGCAAAATCTACAAAAAATATACATAAAAGACCATTTGATAGAAAAACTATATACTTTGAAATCCAAATACTTCATATAAATATAAATATAAATAAAGTCAATTTTTCCCGTGAAAAACAAAAAGATGCTAAAATGGAATTTTCAATAAGCATTCTAGGTTAAATGTTAGTCTAGAAAGGCCAGAGAACGATCGTGACACTATCACTCTTTAACTTTAGCGGTCAAAAGTGCTCGTTTCCTTATTATTGGCATATTTTAGATCATTTTCATTCATTCCTAATGCATACACATACACATTGTTTATTTTAATTTAAATTTGTCACCTAGGACACAGTTTATTGTACCCAAGGTAGGTAGGGTATCAAACGACCAATTTAATCTTTACAACATCCAAAATCTGGGCTTTAAACTAGGAGGTTTGACGATGTCACTTAACACCGTACTATAATTTATGTTGTTTAAAGTCATATTTAATTTTACACGAAACGTTCTTTTGGGATATTTTAAAGGGGAGGAAAATACGACGTCGTTTATTTCCCTAGAGGAAGACGTCACTAATTTACACGTATACGTATATCATCATTAGACCACTTTATTTGTAATGTGTACACCGCAAACACAAACATTTTTCACACTGGCTACCTTGTGTTTTGAGATAATGTGTTTGTTTCCTTAATGTTACAGCGTCCAGTAACACGGAAATAAAGTAACGACGAACAACGCATCTTTTCGGTATACTATATCAACAGATAAAAATGTTCTTTCTTTTTAAATAAAATTTTTATTTTTTGGCTAACATTAATGTTAATAGTAAGCGAAAGTCGTTAGGACAGAGTATGACATACTTTTTAAAAACACTTCATGAGACTCGAGAGTAAACTACCCATAATCTAACCTTTCTAGTCGCAAAACTAAAAATTTAAAATTTTAAAATATTTTCCGCAAATGCGTACGCGCCGTAAAAAATACATACGAGCCTTTAGGGTTATTTTAATGCAATATTTGTACCCTCAGAGATTTTCCATCACCAGGATATCCTGAATAAATGCTTTATTTTCACCGAAATAATGCTATTCAAATCATTATCAGAATTTAAAATAATCTATTTACAGAATAATAGAGACATTATTATAAACACTATTTTGTTTCATTATCGGACTGTTCTATTTTTAACAATACATTTGAAAACTACAAACTAGTAGGCACCAGCACTACTAACAGCAATGTATGTATGTATGTAAAATAGATAAAATTATAATTATACTATCAACTATAATCTAAATTTTAAAAAAAATGTGTTTTTCGGATAACGATATCGAAAATGACACGGGGGTGCCTTTATGGGTAAATTTTCTTTTACTTTGGTAGTTTATTAAAACTATTTAACAATCTCAAGTGGAAAGTTACAGACTATTAATAAGTGAATAAGTAAAGGGGGGGGGGGGGGTGATATGAAAAGGCTGCATTTACAGAAATTAAACATCATCCAATTTCGTTAGAAGCTTTAAACTAAAAAAAAAAGAAATTAGACAAAGTTTTCAAAATTATAGAATATTTTTGCCCTTCAACAAATAATGTTTTTATTCCACACTTGTTAGAACTGTTTTTGTTTTTAATTATTTATAATTAATTAATTTAATTTATATTTAACTAAATTAAACTAAATAATAAGTAATACATTGTATACACTCCTAGTATAAATAGAACATTTTTCCGGCATTGATTAAGCTGTCTGCCATATTAATTTTATTGCTAATATAATAATAACCTCAACTCCCTTGCAATCATCTATCTATAATAAAATGAATTTAAGTATCATAAATACTTTAACTGCTTATCTCGCAATATTCTGTATTTTTAAATAGTATCAATAATTATATGACTGATGGTCGAGATGGTAGCGTACCTGCCTCTCACCCAAAAGTCCCGGGTTCGATTCCCGGCCGCGGCAATGGAAAATACTGTAAGAGGGAATTTTCCATTATACACGGATATTGGATGTGCGTCCCTTGTCTTTAAATGTGTAGCCCCCTCCCGCACAAGGCTCTTCTAGAGCCTTCTGGGATAAAGGGGGTCGTAATTACATGTGGTGTATGTGGTGTATTTATAATTAATTATATATTTCAACTGGAAAATAACATCAGTAGATACAATACCGAATAAATGAATGAGGTTCCATCATAGACACAAATTAATAAAAATTAAATACAATAATTGCATTCTCAGACTGAAAAATATTGGTACGTTTTTTAATAACATTAATACTGATAAACGTCTTTATTACATTCCATGAAATATTACATACACACATACAAAAAAAAATTGGTTGGATAAAAAAGGCGAAGTTTAATGTGTCACAACCATTTATTATACAAACAATCGTGACCATTAGTCTTACACTTAACCTTATAGGACTGCTTGCTTACCTTCAAATGAGTTTACCTATACTTCAAATCACGAGAGATGACCGTTACGTCACAAATTAATTTCTAATATTCAACGTACGCTTCAAGCGTTCTTTGTTTACAAAATAGTAAAACGAGAGAGACAGGGAAAGGGAGTCCATTATATGTGACTGTTAATATCTCCGACTCACGTTGTTGATAACTAACGCAGCACTGATTTGATTCTTACGAATTATAATGATGACGTAACGGTCTTCTTTCGTGATTTGAACTATACATTGATTACAAAAGAGAAATAAAAATGCACAAAATCAAGCAAACAGTAATTATTATTATAATTGTATAATAATTGTTTCCAATAGTGAATTTAACTGAGATGGCGTAGGCGATACTTATTGATTGATACATAAATTTAGGCTAGATTGTTGCGGCTAGAAATTGCAAACTGACGTTCAAATAAGAGAGATTTATATTTATTTTTAAAACAGCACATTCTTTTGCTTTTAAGTCCATTATCAATGCCATTATAAATTTTGCAAATTTGGCAACTAAATAACGTTGTGACAACTGCGAATGATGTATTGGAGGCGTTAAAAGACTCTTAACTCTAACATTCAAAATATGTACGCCTGTTCTAAATCTGATTTTTCTATATAGATATGACGGGGATCTCTTCAGTATTAGTGCATGAAACAAACACGCAGCATAATGAATCCCTCTATTTTGCATATTGAGCCATTTTATTTCACGTAAGTTGTATGATATTTTTTTATTTCTATGCATTATTTTATCAATAATTTTGGATACTGTTGATAAGAGCCTATTGCCTTAGGATCTTTAAATTAATCAGGATTAAACTTTTTGGGTTACAGGTACCACGGTTTTGTTTTATACAAAAGAAAATCCATTTTGCATCAAGCAGAAATTTATCAAGTGCGCTCTGCATTATACTACATTATATTATATGAAGAGAACATAATTTCAGTAAACTTGCATTGAGACCACCCCACCCAGCAGCATTTGTGGAAATATTTAATATCTCTACTATAGATTCATTAGTAACTTGAAATTTAAAATGTAAAATGGGCAATATTTAAAGTGTTACTTTATAAAAGTTTAAAATGGGCTCTGAGACAGTAACACTCGGAACAGCATTTACAAAAAGTTTTTAATTTCATTTACGTACATTATTTAAATGGAATTTATTACAAAGTAATAAGTTATTTAACGAAGAGGGGTTAATCCTACGTGGTTAGTTATTCATATTAAAGACGAACAATAAAAGTCTTATTTTCACATAATTCTTTTTTAATGCAATTGGTTTCGTGATTAAAGTATGGTATTTGCATCACATCATGCACCAGACTACAATAAGGAAAATTAATAATTATAACAAAACTGAATATTAAATAATAAAAAATATTTAAAATATAAGACTATATTATACACTAGTTGTACAGGGTGTCCCACGTTAAAGTAACCACCCCCTTTTCTGCCGAGTTTTTAAGATATTTTTAAATTTCAAAATGCTAGCCTCTGTATTTTCTTCCGTAGTTTTTGAATATGCTAACCAGAGTTTTCTAAAGCCAACGGTCTACCTACAGGGTGAATAAAAAAATGTACTTTTCTCTTATTGAACACCCTGTATATTTTTACATATGTCGATAGAGCGTTCTTTTCTGATTACAAAAATATATGAAACTTATACATTTGGATAAAAAATAAAAGAAATGTTAAAATGGAACATTTTGTATATTTTTGTATATTTTGAAAGATTGTTTTTTGCTGATTTCAAAAATATATAATGTAGGTATTTGCTGGGGTTCTTTTTAAAACCGTATGCATTTTTGTGTAGGTTAACATGAAAAGAAACTGACGAAATATTTCTAATAAAGCATTACATGTGGTGTATTTATTTATTTATTTAAAGGCAACTGACCAATGACCATACTGTTATAAAAACAACCCATGCAAATGCCAACATATTATATATTTTTGGAATCAGCTAAAAATGATCTTTCGAAGTATGCAAAAATATATACGGTGTTCCATTTAAAGAAGCACAAGTTGTCTCTCTTTCTCTACTTTCCGATGCTAATTTTTTATACGAGGTTTTATATTTTTTCGGCAAAAGTTATTTGATACCAAAATCTACAACTTTTGTCTCGATACACTTTTTTCATATCTCTAGACATAAAGGCTGTAGGTAGGGGTCAAAATATAGGGAACTACCCTGTACTTAAATGTTTTTAATTTCACTAAGTATTATAATTTATTTTTATTTGTGATTGAAATAAAGTGTTCTTTTTTACTTAAATTTTTTGAAATTTAATATGCTTTTAAATTATCTGTTTTGTTTCGGGGGCAGCGAGCGGAGGACTGACTTCACTCACTTCATAGCGATATGAGGAGTAAAGCAACATTTACCGCGTGTAGTACATGGATGGGCTCCACGGAAAGACGCGGCCTCGCTTCCCTACTTCTAGCGGCTTGTATATCAGCTATATCGCAGAAACAATACAACTGTAGGCGAGAGGTGTATTGAGGATATACCATCCTTCGGAGGGGATGTAAAGCAGTCGGTCCCTTGTCTATTAAATGTTAGGCAAGTAAAAAATCCCTACTCTTAGTAAGATAAAACGTCCGGCAAAATTTCCAGGTTGGGGTTTGCTCGTCTCCTGGCGTCGGTGATTGGCCTCCGTAGCGGAAATAGGCCGACGTTAAATAAGTGATTAAAAAAAGGAAAAAAAAATATCTGTTTTTACAGTAATTTAATTTAAACAAATCACAATCCTGGAACGAATATAAAATGGGGAAAGAGTAATGTCAATCTGGACCTCTTGAAAATTAAGTAGTTAAGCTAGGTGTAAAATTTGTGTCCTAGCGAAATTGGGGAAAATATAACAGAGAGGGCAAGTTGACTGAAGTTATTGTAATGTTTTTACTTGTCAGTAAAATTAAAAGAATAAAAGTCTCGATAAAAATAGTTTTTTTATTATTTGTTATCATTTTAATGGGCAATAAAAGGACCCATGTTATATAAAACTATATAATTTAGTTTGTTGACTAGTATGCAGTTTTTTCTTTCTGTTCTTATTTGGGATTTACGGCCACACCTCTGAACATTAATCTGATAATCTGAAAAATATCTGGAATATTTAAAAAATAACCTTTACGCCTGTGACTTTACGTCAAAGGAACAGTTAAAGGTTGGTTTTTTGACATAAAATATAATTAAAATAAAATAAAAACAATTATGTTGCAGACGTTTCGGAAACTTAGTCTGTTTCCTTTCTCAATGCTAAATAGTCTTTCTCTTGTGTAATTCGTGAAATTACACAATTTTAATGTTTATATTATAACCATAGATACTTACTACGTTCACAGAAAAGTTGATTAGATTAGATATTCAAGTTGCTAAGTTCTTCTTTTAGCATCGGTAACCATATTGTACAACAATCTACAGAATAATTTGATACGCATTTGTCTTCATTTAGTAAAATTATTGCAGATTCTTTAATTTTTCTCTTTTTACTGTCCGGTTCTTTTGTTAAAAAAAAAGAGAAAAATTAAAGAATCTGCAATAATTTTACTAAATGAAGACAAATGCGTATCAAATTATTCTGTAGATTGTAGATTGTCAGTTTTAATCATCTCCCGATGATGCCAACTTGGTTGGCGAAACGCGCGTCGAGTGTGTGCAAAAGTATTTTGGTGTGTGTGGAAAACTACTTCAAGTGTAAGTTCTACACCAAAGGTTCCAACCTCTCTTCAGGAATGTAGATTGCCTAACATTTAATAGACAAGGGACCGACTGCTTTACATCCCCTCCGAAGGATGGTATATCCTCAATACACCTCTCGCCTACAGTTGTATTGTTTCTGCGATATAGCTGATATACAAGCCGCTAGAAGTAGGGAAGCGAGACCGCGTCTTTCCGTGCGTGGAGCCCATCCATGTGCTACACGCGGTAAATGTTGCTTTACTCCTCATATCGCTATGAAGTGAGTGAAGTCAGTCCTCCGCTCGCTGCCCCCGAAACAAAACAGATAATTTAAAAGCATATTAAACTTTCAAAAAATTCAAGTAAAAAAGAACACTTTATTTCAATCACAAATAAAAATAAATTATAATACTTAGTGAAATTATAAACATTTAAGTACAGGGTAGTTCCCTATATTTTGACCCCTACCTACAGCCTTTATGTCTAGAGATATGAAAAAAGTGTATCGAGACAAAAGTTGTAGATTTTGGCATCAAATAACTTTTGCCGAAAAAATATAAAACCTCGTATAAAAAATTAGCATCGGAAAGTAGAGAAAGAGAGACAACTTGTGGTTCTTTAAATGGAACACCGTATATATTTTTGCATACTTGGAAAGATCATTTTTAGCTGATTCCAAAAATATATAATATGTTGGCATTTGCATGGGTTGTTTTTATAACAGTATGGTCAGTTGCCTTTAAATAAATAAATAAATACACCACATGTAATGCTTTATTAGAAATATTTCGTCAGTTTCTTTTCATGTTAACCTACACAAAAATGCATACGGTTTTAAAAAGAACCCCAGCAAATACCTACATTATATATTTTTGAAATCAGCAAAAAACAATCTTTCAAAATATGCAAAAATATACAAAATGTTCCATTTTAACAAGCACAAGTTGTCTCTCTTTCTCTACTTTCCGATGCTATTTTGTTTTATATTTTTTCGGCAAAAGATATTTCACACCAAAATCTACAACTTTTGTCTCTACACTTTTTTCATATCTCTAAACATAAAGGCTGTAGATAAAGGTCAAAATATAGGGAACTATAACCCTGTACATACAATGTGACCCACTTGAAATTAGGACACCTCAGTAAAGTGGCTATTTTTAGTCCGATTTTAATCAACTTCTTTTTAGATTGTTCTCATGGAAAACGGCATTTTGTGGCAAATTGTTAAATTTCTAACACAAAAATCAAGGCCTTTGTAATTTTTTTTGCAGTGAAAATTCGAGAAATGGTATTAATGATTTTTTTTATGTGAACGCCAAGGCATTCAGCATCCCCTAAAATGGGTCTGTACCAAATTTCATCCAAAACTACCGCATAAGTATTCATAATTTATAATAATTATACGAGTATTTATATTATTAGGTAAGTAATTTTAAAACTTAGTTTATACCCATTTTAGAGGACGCTGAATATAGTGGCGTACTTAGCAACAATCAATGATAAATATAAAGAATAATATAAACTTCTGTGCAAGCTAAGTGAACCAGCAGCCGGAACTTGCTAACTACACAAAAATATTTTTATAGTAGATTGACGAATCCAGATTAACCTTTCTTTAGGATGTTAAAAATATATGTTAACGGTTTAAATAAAAATGCAACAAGCAGGAAGTTTACTGAAAATTTGGATAACAACAGTGGAAAAAACAAGTCTCTAATTATTTAATAAATAATTATATTATATCTTTGCTGATGAACAAAAGTTAATGAATGACACAAGATTCGATCTAAATATATCTTGGTTTAGTTGGCTATTTTCCATAGACAGTTTTATTAAGTATGTAGATATGACATAATGCCACCACACTTTTATCGAATGGGGACATCATAAAATAATACATACTGCCATGTCAACATTGTCAACAAAATAAATATTTGGATCCATCTGGAAATGCGTATTACTTCCTCTGAAAGGATATTACGTGACAGGACAAAGAATGCTGCAAATTCGCTCCGGCTAAATATAATAGAATAATGGGAAAATGTTGACTTTTACGTTTAAATAACATATCAGGTTTTACGGGGTGTCCCAATTTAAATTCAAACACATTAATAAACTAAGTATTTTTGGTCTTAAGCGAATAGATTTTTTTTAAATTTAACTTCTGTATACTAAATTGCACATTAGGGCATGGTAGGTATACAAGTAGACTATGACAAAATATAACAAAAATAAAACCCAAAAACGCACGAATTATATTAAGCATTTTTTTATAAAAATATTTGATCAGCAGGTTATTTAAAATCACCTCAAAGAATCGAACTCAAAATTTGTTAAAACAAAATAAATTAGATTTTATTAGCATTGTTAGAAATTATTTCCTTTAATGAACGTAGCAATTTTCATAATAGTTATTAACAATTAATGGGAAAGTGTAATGAAAAATTTTTGTAATGAGTGTGAAACCGCCTATGAGAGTTTTTCATTTATTTTATTATCGTATTGTACGCCACTTTTTTACTACAGAAAATTTGTAATTTATCTATTAGATAGAACTTTTACAGGGATATAGTCCAATGCAAAGAGTTTTTTTTTATTTACTTAAAAACAGAAAATAGTATATTAGGGTTTCCAAAACACACTGTATACACGAGGTGAAAATTTGAATGCTTAATATCTACAACTTTGTGAATAGTGACTTGATAAACATTGTTTCACATACTTATAAAACAACCGATATTTAAATAACCTTAAACGCTGAGGGAAGGAATCGTATATTTCTTCATTCAATGCCTAAAACGAGGCCTAAAATTAGTTTCTGCACTTCCAAGTCACTTCCACATCTTTTTCTTACTCACCACAATAAAAGTCTCGTGAATGGCGTTGATTCTCTTTTTTTTTTTATATCAATTTGGAAATAAAGTGAACGTTAAGACGCTTACCCTACGAGAATGTTCGGTCAAATTTTCAATTAAGATTATCAGTTTCTGCATCTCTGACGTTACGGTAGTAGGTACCTACAACTAAACGATAAAAAAAACTAAAAGCAAAATGGCCAATAAATCTACTTCATAAATTTTATTCCATAAATATTAATACGTGTAAAAATGTTATTTCACTAATCATAAGGTTTTCCAATATTTCACCTGAAATCAATGTTGTTAATTAATTGTTTGTTTTTATTCGACCTTTAACACCAATTAATTCAACAAAATGAACAAGCAGGTCAGCGGAGAATGAAAGTAAGTATAATTTTAGCACGAGGAAATAATACATTGTTTGCATTGAATAAAAGTAACCACAAAATATAACATATAATGCAAGTTTTTTAGGAAAAATGTAAAACGCGTAGTTTTCAAGAAAATTTAGATTTCCGAAAATAATGGAGCACCGACTAGAGGAGCTCGTGGCGCAAAATATGAGATAGGCCTGCAGAAATAGAAAAAACGGTGTAACTAATTCGTTTCAGATAGCCGTAGGTAAAAACAGGTGTATTTAGTTATAAGGAATATACCTCTGCGATTCCTCCCAAATCAAATAAACAGAACATTGTTTATAAGTCACTTTTATGTGAAAAAATCATGAAATTTGGAGTTTTTTAAAAATTGCAGTAAGACTGCAGTAGATTAATTTTTTTGAATGTTTCTGTTTACTAGGTAATTCCAAACCGGTTAATTTAAGCCCCGGTTGATTTCATTTCATTGATTATTTATTTAAATAATTGCCGAAAACCATCGAAATTTTCGAAAATTTCAAGCATTTTTTACACTGAAAGGAAAAACGCTAGACTCTTGAAACTTTGGTGGAATATGTGTCTCATTACCCTCAACTTACAAAAAAAATTTCGTTTCAAAATGTTTATTACTTTTCGGGAAATTCTATTTGTTTATTAAAAACGCCCCAAATGTTTAATGAAAAATTGACCTATTAACGTTATCAAAAATAATTCAACCATAGCTCATTTTTTTCGTCAAGACGTCAATTTTACGAATCTGTTATGGGCGTATCGATTTTCAATAATTTTGACTGTCAAAATGGCGTTAACAACATTGCTACTTTTCGGAGCAGCGTTTTTTGCAAATAACTTTACAACAAATGAACGTATCTGCACAAATCTTTCATATTTGAGTTGCTGGTATTTTTCTACAAATTTATAAAAAAAATTGTTGCTCTGGGACATGTAGGAGCCGAGATAATTTTTTAAATTGTTTAATGCGCCAAACGTTTATTTATTAATATTTATGGCCAAAATTGAAACTGGTTGTTAATAAGATCTTGAATTTTGTGAATTCATCAAGTCCTATTAAAAACGGGCCGTTTTTGAGGTCAAAATATAATTTTTAATAATTAGTGATTTTAGAGCGTCTTCAATTTGTTTGGCTCAAGCGACAGGTGAATTTTTTATCAAACGAGTTTCAAATTGGGGTAGCGAGAAAAATTCGTCATATCTCCGTTATTTTCCGGCCAATTTCGACGTTTTTTTTTTTTAATTTGGGGTAGCTCACGAAAATAATAACAATGGGCACATTTGCAATATCCAAATAATAAACATATAAATTGTTATAGACAATTTTTTTTTTTTAATTTTTTCTTTTTTGGGCTTATGCAACTTATAATGTGCTAATGTATTAAATATAAATTTATTAAGATTATATAATGGTAACAATGCTGTAACATGGTATATTGTTTGATGGAGAAATAGTTTGTGCATACATTGTTACCATTATATAATCTTTATAAATTTATATTTAGCACATTATAAGTTGCATAAGCCCAAAAAAGAAAAAATTAAAAAAAATTAAAAAAATTGTTTATAACAATTATATGTTTATTATTTGGATATTGCAAATGTGCCCATTGTTATTATTTTCGTGAGCTACCCGAAATTAAAAAAAAAAACGTCGAAATTGGCCGGAAAATAACGGAGATATGACGAATTTGTATCGCTACCCCAATTTGAAACTCGTTTGATCAAAAATTCAGCTGTCCCTTGAGCCAAACAAATTAAAGACGCTCTAAAATCACTAATTATTAAAAATTATATTTTGACCTCAAAAAGGGCCCGTTTTCAATAGGACATAGGACTTGATGAATTCACAAAATTCAAGATCTTATTAACAACAACAACCAGTTTCAATTTTGGCCGTGAATATTAATAAATAAACGTTTGGCGCATTAAACAATTTAAAACATTATCTCGGCTCCTACATGTCCCAGAGCAACAATTTTTTTTTATAAATTTGTAGAAAAATACCAGCAACTCAAATATGAAAGATTTGTGCAGATACGTTCATTTGTTGTAAAGTTATTTGCAAAAAACGCTGCTCCGAAAAGTAGCAATGTTGTTAAAGCCATTTTGACGGTCAAAATCGAGGTCAAAATTATTGAAAATCGATACGCCCATAACAGATTCGTAAAATTGACGTCTTGACGAAAAAAATGAGCTGTGGTTGAATTATTTTTGATAACGTTAATAGGTCAATTTTTCATTAAACATTTGGGACGTTTTTAATAAACAAATAGAATTTCTCGAAAAGTAATAAACATTTTGAAACGAAATTTTTTTTGTAAGTTGAGGGTAATGAGACACATATTCCACCAAAGTTTCAAGAGTCTAGCATTTTTCCTTTCAGAGTAAAAAATGCTTGAAATTTTCGAAAATTTCGATGGTTTTCGGCAATTATTTAAATAAATAATCAATGAAATGAAATCAACCGGGGCTTAAATTAACCGGTTTGGAATTACCTAGTAAACAGAAACATTCAAAAAAATTAATCTACTGCAGTCTTACTGCAATTTTTAAAAAACTCCAAATTTCATGATTTTTTCACATAAAAGTGACTTATAAACAATGTTCTGTTTATTTGATTTGGGAGGAATCGCAGAGGTATATTCCTTATAACTAAATACACCTGTTTTTACCTACGGCTATCTGAAACGAATTAGTTACAGATTCCCGTTCACATCGTCTAATTCTACAGGCCTAAGAGAGATGTACCATATAGTACTTCCGAGAGTACTTCTAGTTCAATAAAATACGTACGATTTTATTTTCAAGTTCATTAGTATACAAAAATTTGAATAAATATGAGAGTGGAAAGATCAGCGAAATTTTCTTATACCTATTCAAAAATTTGTAAAAACCGACGCGTCAAGTTTCATATAGCATACCTAAAAACAAAAATATTTTTCCGATACATTTTTTAATAAAATAATTTTTACGGAAATATTCATTATTTTTTATGGCTTTAGTACAACTCTCGGTACAACTTTATTATTATTGTACTTTAAAGTAATCCTAATTCATATAATCCATTGGTGTTGAACCTTTGAGAAGTGAAGTGAGAATTACCGTCCTTACATCATATTTACCATCAGTAAATGTCTCATACTTCATCCAGTAGACGTTAATAAAAATACAAACTACAGCGCGGATAAAGAAAAACTCTAATGAGAATTCCTTTCAGAACAATTTTTTAGAATAATTTCCATTTCGATACCCTTCCAGGGACGACGACTGTCAGACGACCTCCACAGTATTTAATAAAAAGAAACATTTTGGTCCAAATCAGAGTGCGTTAATTTGACTCTGTGTAAGATAAGGAAGAATCATTGCAGTTATTTTAAATAGAAACTGAAAATGATTTACTATGTTGCAGTTTAATGTTGCCAATAATTATTTACTTTACTCTATACAATTTCTCTTTAAATTGATTTTTGAATAAAATACACTCCAGAAATATTAGCACATACTAAGACTTTTGGACATCCGATATACATATAAGACATTGTTAATGTCAGGATGAAAAATGAGACACGCTGTATATGCGATACCGCCGATACCGCTTAAGTTCGACTTTTGCTCACTTTTTCTTTCAAACTGAATAAATTAACTGGTGGTAGGTACCATCTCGGGTACCATTAACTTTGAGGTAACTAGTTATCATTATTTTAGATAAAAATACCGTTAAGTTTATTTAAGAAAGTTTTTGATAAGTATAAATAACAATCAAGACCTTGGCAGATATATCTAAATGCAAGGTTCGTTTCAAATTATAGTTTGATTCATCTAATTTTGACCGCTTGCCAAAAACCCGACAAGAATAATTCATGATTTTATAAAATACAAAACACTTTTTCTGTATGAAACTGGACACAGTCATCATTGATTAAAGAGTATTAACTTGTTAAAAAAAAGTTCACTCATAAACTAATCGATCGAGTCATGATTCCGGTTGGCATTGACTTGACAAAATTAGTCATTCACGACCCACCTACAGAGGCTGTTACAGACTGGATTAAACTGATGCCGATGACGGTATCCGATAAATAAACACAGCCACCATGTGGCCGTAGACCCTTTCTCAGTTTCAAACTGGAACTGGATGTGTAATTTTCACCTGCACATGTATAGTCAGCGTCGAGGGTGTTGTACGTTTAATTAGTTCTGTACAAATAACCCTACATACGTTGTTATACGTTCACCAAGAGATGCTCGCAGATTAAATTTCGATGTATTGCTCATCGGTCATCAACCAACACAGCATGCGGTGAAAGTTTTTTCAATGCCAATGTAGTCATGTTGAATTAACGTTTACGAACACGATTATTTATACACAATATATTCATGCCTTAACTGTTAATCGATTATGTACTTGTATGTCATAGATCTAATGGAAAATGTTCCTAACAGTCCAATCATCAAAATCAAAAACTTGAAGAACTTGAAAAAAGAGTCGAAAGGCTCCAGCGAGTCATTATTTTGATTCCTTAGTAAACGGTGTAGACAAAAAAATCCATTCCTGAGACTTTTGCACATCTAACGGACTGATTCGATATGATGATTGAACTACAGGTTTTTGTTTTATAGGATTGGTTTTTTCGGGGTTTTTCATCTGTTATTAAATTTGTTAGATATATTTTAAATGCTTGAAATAATAGATTAGAATATTTATCTTTGTTAAAATAATCTTCTGCTCTGAAGTGTAGAGTGCAAACCTTCATCAATTTGGTCACAGGCTTGCCAATGCGTAGTCTAATTACCCACACTGTTCTTGGAACTATTAACTCTTTTACCATTCTGGATTCAAAATAAACTTTTCCTGATTTTTCTTTAGGAACAAGATGAAAAAGAACTCAATTTTTTTTCAGGGTCCTTTTTACACAACAGTAATGGTTCGAAAGCTTGGAGGAAGACATTTCAGTTACTGAGCAAACAACAAAAGTTCCGGAACTTAACCGACTTAGTCCCAAAAATAAAAACAACAATAACCTTGATAATAACAGTAAAAATAACACTCGAAATCGGCGAACAGTAAACGTAAACAAATAGGTCAATGGTCAGGGCGATTAATGTAATGTACGAAAGAATATTTCCGCATTCGGCCGCCAGAGGTCATATCGCTCATCTTGAAATGCCAATACCTTGCACTAATTTGCTTCATTTCGTGACTTCGGGAATAGTTGGAGTAAAATAAAGTCATTTATGTACCGAGAGAAAATAACCTCCCAAATGTCCCTTAAGTCAATAGAAGAATTTTAGTCATTATTGTGTCGAAAGGTTTATGAAAACGGTTGGGAGGCCCAAAATAAACAATAATTGCGGGCACGAATTTTTAGAAAAATTCGGAAAGTGGACCCGAACATCGTCCAAAGGAAGATGAGCTGGTTTTAGCCAAATTGCGTGCCATTGGGGACCATGGTTCGCTATCAGTTATATGTAGATTAGTTTTCATATTGTGAAAAGATGTAAAATTAAAAATTAATATTCGAGTTTAAATAATATTTCGTTATTTTGCTGATTAAGCTTGTCGATTTTTTTCTCAAAACTTATGTCCCATACGTTACTTACAATTGCTACAGGAAATTTATCATGTATAACGATTTTATATAGATACCGATACATCAACAAAAAACACAATTATGCATCCTCAAGCGCTTGTCTTTGATTAGACTATTACTACTGTGATTCCCTTGTTATGTCAGATTGAAATAATATCGTTAAAAATGGGTCCTAAAATCAAAATGGAATGTAAGTGGATCTATTAGCACCGTGACTGTTACGAGAAATCCTGGGAGTGTTGTCCTGATTCTGACTTTAAAGCATTATAATGTTCATGATTTTCTGACACTTATGTATTATTGAACAAAAGAAATGTTCTGGAGAACCAAAAAAATAATAACGAAAATGATCAATAATGTTAAAGACGGTATGATGGAAAATAATCGTCTAAATCATCGAAAAAGTTAAGCCAACAGACGAAGAAATCAAAAGGATCAGCATTTTTCCACTACAAAATTCATTTAGAATTTAGAACATCAAATGTTGCCAGGGGACTTCATTCCGCAAATAATGATATGATAGTTTCATCATAGATTACGGAATACCTCAATTATTATGAAAGATAGACTTCTGAAATTTGCATTAGTTTCGGCTCGAGTTTCGGTCTAACCGCAGGAGACGCCAACTTTCTTATTTTAAATGGAACACCCTGTACATGTATACATTTTCTTGTTTGTGATGAAATTTTGAATTCAGCGACATGTGACAAGTTGGCATTTGTTTAAAAATGGCGTCGAAAATGTGAAAAAACTGTAAAACCCGGTAGGATTTTATTTTTGAATCTTATACAAAGTAGGCGTTGGATTTTACGCATGGGCATAATTTTTGTCACTATATGTACGTAAAAGCTTATCTTAATTAAAGAAGCGTGTTTCCCCGTAGCTTTTGCATTTTAAAAATTCATGTAAAACAATTAAATTTTGAGAACGAATTTTAATTATTGACAACATATTTTCTTGCACCATAAGAAAAGGCACACTTTCAGCCTTCATTAGATATGAATTATACCTAGATATGTTAAGCCCGTGTGTTCTTCTAATAGATAATAGAAATGGAGGGAGATTCACAAAATGGAATTCTTGTGTGACAATCAATATTGGATGTTAATCCGAAAAGTTCAATCAACACGCAACAAGCTTTGAATTTCTCATAAAATGGAATTTTACTCGGAATTATTATACCTAGGTATACAAGTTTGCATCAAATCAGAAGTCGGATGACCCAGTCAAGCACCAGCGATTAAGGTTTTATACGAGATTTTTTTAATTTAGAAATGAAGATTTCAATATTGAGAACCACTTCTATACATCTAGAAGCTTATTTTTATTTAGAAGGTTTGTTTGTAACAAAATTTTCATCATGCCCGTGTTGATCCACCAAATTCCTCTGCCTTCAGAAAAAATTTGGTGTACTGTTTTCTCTTCAAGTATGATTGGACTGTACTGTTCATAATTATTACATCTAGGAGATGACAATGTTGGTTTCAACTAGATGGTGCTCGTACTACCTAGAGCTACCTAGATCACAAGTCTTAAGGTTTGCCGGGAAATGTTTTCTCTTAATCCGTCATCTTATTTTGCTTGGTGGGAACGCTGACCCGCTAGATCTCGAGACCTCACCGTATCAGAATACTTTTCGTTTCCAGTGTACAGGGTCATCACGCGAAAATGTCCTTTTTTAAAATAACTCAGCCATTTTTCATGTTATGACATAGATGTAAAGACACTCTGAACTAGTTTTTTCCACAGAATCTAAATTTTCAGTCGAAAAAACAATAACGAATCGCATTTCAGAAATACGACATAATAATTTCTCTTTTAAAAGAACACTCTGTATATTTTGAAATATTTCGATTCTGCTTCTCTTTCTGAATTTAAAAATGTCAACATATCTTATGTTATCTCAAATGGTTTTTTAGATATTTAGATTTGATGATATTAAAATCTGATATATAAATCTGACGATATTAAAATAACGTGACCGATTTTGTTAAATAAATTTTGAAAACAAAGAAAACATTAACCATAATGAGAAAATTATCTCTGAAAAACATAGAATGTTGATTTCATACATTTAATTAACAAAGAAAATATTAATAAACATTAAAAAAATAAAAAAATATTAACAATGTTAAATATTACAAGGTAACATATAATAAATAATTTTAGATAAATTGCATATATTCAATTTAGTAATTGCTCAATATGTCTACCTCTGCTTTCATAACAAAGTCTAAACCGCCGTCGATAAATCACCTAAACAATCACAATTAGATCAGGAATTCTCTAAACAATTTAAAACGGCGGTATAGACTTTGTTATGAAAATTGAGCAATTACTAAATTGAATAAATGCATTAATGTATCTAAAATTATTTATTATATTTAACCTTGTAATATTTAACATTGTTAATTCTTTGTTAATATTTTTTTATTTTTTTAATGTTTGTTAATATTTTCTTTGTTAAATAAATGTATGAAATCAACATTTTATGCTTCTCAGAGATAATTTTCTCATTATGGTTAATGTTTTTATTTGTTTTCAAAATTTACTTAACAAAATCGGTCACGTTATTTTAATATCGTCAGATTTATATATCAAATTTTAATATCATCAAATCTAAATATCTCAAAAACCATTTGAGATAACATAAGATATGTTGACATTTTTGAATTCAGAAAGAGAAGCAGAATCGAAATATTTCAAAATATACAGAGTGTTCTATTTAAAAGAGAAAGTATTATGTCGTATTTCTGAAATGCGATTCGTTATTGTTTTTTTGACTGAAAATTTAGATTTTGTGGAAAAAACTAGTTCAGAATGTCTTTACATCTATGTCATAACATGAAAAATGGATGAGTTATTTCAAAAAAGGACATTTTTGCGTGATGACCCTGTACGTGTACAGGGTGACTCAAAGTTGATGTCTCGGGGCTATATCTAGAGAATGAAAAAAATTATCACAAAACCGTTTACGTGGTTTAATTTGGGGTGCACTAAGGTACATTTTACGCTAGAAATATATTTTTTTCGAAATCTGGAAAATGGCGAAACTGACGTCATCAGAAGTTTTTTTCCAGGAACATACACTTGTTTTATGCTACCTGGAAAGTGCTATTTTTTCTGAACATTTTCTATTAGAAAAGTTTTTGCGTATCTTTTATATTTAAAAATATACAGAGTAAAATAATTTGGAAAATACCCTCAATTGCATACGAGTTAGCCATGATGTAATCGAATGGCCTATGGAAAACAATGAAAAAAAGCTGTTTATACGTCTTATCAAAGAATTGTAACAGTATATTCAAAAAAAAAATAAAAAATTTAAAGCCTCGTTTAAAGCAGTAACAAAATACTAAATCTTTTTTTTGAGCTTCACCATAGATTAAAATCATGTCTACTTTTTCATTGTTTGTAAGCATTTCGGCGCTATTTAAATTAATTCACACCCGTAAACTATTTGACACAAACAATATATTCACTAAAAAAACTTATGTCAACAGCCCTAGTTCATTGTTTTCCATAGGCCTCTCGATTACATCATGGCTAACTCGTATGCAGTTAAGGGTATTTTCCAAACTATTTTACCGTGTATATTTTTAAATATAAAAGATACGAAAAAACTTTTTTAATAGAAAATGTTCAGAAAAAATAGCACTTTCTAGGTAGCACAAAAAAAGTGTATGTTCCTGGAAAAAAACTTCTGATGACGTCAGTTTCGCCATTTTCCAGATTTCAAAAAAATAAAATTTCTAGCGTAAAATGTACCTTAGTGCACCCCAAATTAAACCACGTTAACGGTTTTGTGATAACTTTTTTCATTCTCTAGATATAGTCCCGAGACGTCAACTTTGGGACACCCTGTACAAGAGATATAACCGAATTGAAGTTCAGTACTGAGGGAAAGTTATGACTAGTTTCATACGTGATTTGGAAAAATTTATAAAAGAAGAAAGAAGAACCTACGTGCTCAGAATAAGAGAGGAATTTAAATTCCTAAATCTGATGAGTTTCGCAGGCTTTTGAAACGGGAATAAAAAAACAAAGGATTTTATCTCTTTTCATCTCATTAAGTCTCGTATTTCCTTATTTTTCTTTTCTCTCTTCTTAAGTCAAGAATAAGGCCCTTCCAATCTTTATGAGACAAACCTTTATGAGACAATCGAGCAGGTCTGAAGGAGTAAATAGAGTAAATGACTAAGGAGGCGAAGGATGAAGGTTTATTTATTATCGATTTATTATTTATTATCTACAAATGATATAATCACTTTAAATTAAAAATCAAATCAAATCAAATACTTTATTTAACAATGTAGAATACACGAACCTCGACACGAACAATCTTATGATTTAATAAATGTTACTACACAGAAGGCAAAGATTTTCATTTGCGCTACGGTGGGAAAAAACTGCCATTGGCAAAAAACGGGCGGATGTTATAACTGTTTAATTTTTTGTTTAAACATTTTTGCTAAAAGTTAATTACGTTTGGATACATTTCTTTGACGGAATTTTGACGAAGCATAACAGAAGGAAAATATGAATTCTGATTACCTATTTGGTTTCCAACGACGGAATGGATGGAACCGAAATGTAGTCGTGTGTTAATTGATGTTTAATTTTCTAATACTTTCTTAATCGTGTTATGTTGATTGTTAGCACTTTACCATCAAGTTTATATTTATAGGAAGTTTGAAAAATTATTGTAAGCAATTTAAAAAGTCTTTGTTTAAAATACGTAGTTTTATTAGTTTTCAATTTAAAAATGAAAAACTAGAAACACGATTTTTCAGTTTCTGTTTCTATTATCTTTATAAATAATAATAATAAATACACCACATGTAATTACGACCCCCTTTATCCCAGAAGGCTGAGCCTTGTGCGGGAGGGGGCTACACATTTAAAGACAAGGGACACACATCCAATATCCGTGTATAATGGGAAAATCCCTCTCACAGTATTTTCCATTGCCACGACCGGGATTCGAACCCGGGACTTTTGGGTGAGAGGCAGGTACTCTACCATCTCGACCATCAGTCATACTGACTTTAAAACTAAAAACGATATATCAAATTTAATTTCAGATTATTGATCAGTATAAAAATGTGCAACTTTGTTCTAATTTGACCAACTTTGTATCTCTTAAAATAAGCGAGATCTCTATGATACGGGTCGATAAACGGGCACCCTGTACATGAAACTTATATGGGTCGATTGTATAGATAATAAATATGTACCTATATATGTATTTTAATTTTTTATTTTTGTTTAAATACGTTACCCAATATATTTCCCATAAATATTTTGTTCCATACAGTTTCAAACCAATAATAGGTAATTTGTGACGGACATACTTTAATACAAAATTTTACGCATGAGAAGGTTTTACTGAAGGTCATTGACAATTTGAAAAGCAGTAGGTGGTTGTACATATAATGTCATTAACATATAAATTACTATGCACACGATTTGGTTGGAATGATATGTTAATTGGACTGATATTATTGTGGGCTGTCTATGGATATTATTAAGTAAATTTGTATAACTTTAAAAGGTTATTGGTGGCTTATTTACAACATGAGCTAGGTCCTTTTTGCCTACTAAAGTTAACTGCCCTCACCCTACATCTACGATTCATTAGAAAAATCGCCCAAGGCATTGAATGGGAGATCTTGAGTGTTGTGGCGTGCTTTGACCATCTCAACACTCAATGACTAAACGTTAAGTAAAAATAGTTTTAATCAACGTTATACACGTTATAAATAACGAGTAAATTGTAAATTACCTTTAAATGGTACGGGGGGTTTGTGATTAAATATACTCTTTCGACCATCTTGTCGTGGTACTGAAAATTATCAGAGGCGAAAAACCCTTAGACTTTTCTACAAATTTCTAGCTCAACGAAATTCTTAGCTTAGAATCCTCGTTAGAATCACAATTAAGGACAGTTTTTTTTTCGATTCTCAGATAATTGTATAGATAAATTCAGATGGTTTAAGTTTTGAATAGGAGATGTGACGTCAGGAACGTATTTGTACACTTAATTTCGGTTGCTGTCTACTTGCGTGATCCCTTTTAAAATCAACTTCTTGTAATTAAAAGTCAAAAAAAATATAATCATCACTTCGAAAGAAAGAAAGCGCTGCAGTATCATCAATTGCACTTGTACTGGAAATTTCACAAGACAGACATACAGGGAATTGAATAAACAAAAGACGTCCAAGAGAATGACATGTCCAAATACCAGATCAGTTCCAATTGGTCTTCTTTTTATGCTTTAAATAAAAGTGTAGGTATCAAGCGAAAAAGAAGTCACTTTTAGATTCAGAGAATCATAATATCTCGCAGGCCTGAAAGTCAGGAGACATACGTTATTACTTAATTGCCCATATGATGGCAGGTAAAAATTTAGAAAATTAATTTTTGCCTAAATCTCACCCCGAGCCTCACCCTATCACCTACACCATAATATTTTTCACTTTCCACTAAAATAAGACCTTCAAATTTAATGGTCACTCGTAGTCATTAGAAATGATGCTAGAAAAACTTGATTTCAAAATATATCGTCTGTTCTTCGACCTGTGTGTCTCTCATGGCAGCGTAATAATCAGCTTGATAACTCGCTCTGAGGTATTTTTCATTTCGTTATACTCGTTAAGGGTGCCTTTGTCGAGAAATTCGGCATAGGAAATGGGATGAGACAAATAATTTTCAAGTCTACATTTTTTACTACCTAAGTAGGTACTTAATATTTTTGATCGTCGTTTGAATATTATTATTCTGTGAAAATTACTCATTGGTAATTTATCTTAAAAAAAAAATCGATGTTCGTATCAATCGTTTCCATATTCATATCAAAGTAAAGATAAATTATAAGAACATTACCGCTGAAATGTAGTCAGTGAAAAAGAAATAATTTGTATCCAAGTTATACGGAATTTATTCCAGTTAAAGTTTTCATATTGTAGTTTTATTATTCATGAAATTTTTATCAGTGTTTTCAGGTTTTCCAGACATTATTTTAATAAGTAGTAATCGTTCTGAAGTTTGAGCTTGAGATCTAAGTAAAGACGGAGGTAAAAATATAACCCTGACGATGTTTATTATTATCTTTGACCTATTACGAATAAATATCAATTTTCTTGCAGTAAGAATGCATTTTGTTGCAAAATACACTGATCAGAATATCATACTTATCATCATCTAATGTATTTAGAACACCATTCAGCTATAGATTCATCACTCTGCCAACTCATGTTCATAAATATTGAGCTAAAGATCAAATAGTGTTTAATGATAAATAATTTGTATTTGACTCAATTTGGCTACACAGAATTGATCTCGGAATTGATGGATATAATGGATACAACTTTAAGAGTTTCTAATGCATATGGGTGAACCGAGGTGGTGAACGAACAACCGCAATATTTATACATACTTACACAGTGCACAAAGATTCTTCAACATATTCGAATGATGACTTACTCATTTTAAGAACATATAAAACCCGTTACATGAGCCTTTAATGAAACCTCGAAATGAATAATACACTTTGCATTCAGTTTCGTATCGAACACTCGAAGTTAAAGCTTCTGATTAGTTTAAATTTTAGTTAATCTGGGATATGGGAGACAATCTTACGAGACTCCAGATTTAGTAGAAAACGGTTTACTGCTTTCTTTATCATAGCATCAGTTACCTATTTCTTAATATTTTTAATAAAAATGCATGTCCAAGTTACAGAACCCCAATAAATAGCGTATGCCGTACTCATATAAATGTAAATTGAAAAATCTTGTAATAAATTCGAATACTTAAACCGAGACTTAAACCAATTAACCAACCAATCTCTAATAAATACATCTAGCAAAAAAATCACGAATATCACGATATTTAAAAAAGGTACCTATGTTAACAAACAAATTTCGTAAAAATCAGGATATAGTTAAATGGAGGATTGGAAATTCGCATGACTTGACTCTCGCAAGACACGGTTTTAATAAAATTATTTTTGTACCTATAAAAATGAATTAACTTTTGCAGTGGTATCGAGAGTGGTATATAGATATACCTCGAGATATGCGCTGTCCTTATAGAAGTAGAGCTCCAACCTCGGCTCCAACTAAGCAAGAGCCCCCCAAAATTTAAGAAACTAAACAAAAAACAGAAAATTACAATAAATAATTAGGATTATTTCTGAAAAACCCACCATAATATATAAAATATGCACACATCACATAAACAAAAAGGGGGAAAAATACCCCACAAATATAATACCGCATATACCTTTGACATAATATATTTTATTATTATTATGCTCGAAAAAAACCTAAATAAAGTTGTAACAATACGTGTCAAGCAAAGAAAGTAGAATAATAATTTAATATTCTTATCGAATATTACAGATGGAAATAAATATATACTCGTCAGTATATTTTCAAAATATAAAAACAACTGACCGACAGATTGGCTAGCATAGCATACCTAACCTACACCTCGACCTACACATACACACACCATTTAAGAAGACCCTCACTGTATAACATGGTCTGATGACTCACGAAAGAGATACAAGTATAGGGGGTATTAGGGTACAGGTATTATTTTCACCTGTTCCTTTAATGTAGTTCAACAGGTTATATCAATTAAATGATTAATCTAGGCGTTATATTATCTACTTCTATATTTTTTACCTTTATAATGTAATGTTTGTAAGCACATATTCCATAAAATAAATTATAAAGTGAGAGGTACTCAAGTACCTACATATTTGACCCACTTAATTAAATAATTTACGCTTACGTCCTCAGCAATTTTAACAAATAAATAGATTTACTAATTATTCCTACCTTTACAACCTCAAAAAATGGAAATCCTGTTTGTTTACCGTATATGACACCCCCACACTTCCACAAACAACCACTGGCTGACAATCCACAGCTGGAAAAATGTTTTCATTTATTGTTCATCTTTTTTGTAAAACATACTTCTTAAGAACATTCTAATATCATAAATTTGAGCCATATTTTATAGAAACAATTTTCTTTTTAAATCACAATAAAGTGCCATTCGACGTGTCGAGAGTCGCGCGCGTCTCACGGCGAAAACGTACAAAATCGAACTGTCACCGCCCCAGCTGATTAACAAACATTGTGTAGCTATTTTCACTAATATTGCATGTTTTCATTACACGTGTTTATCCCTTCCCTTCAGACTGATCATTGGACATTTCATATTCATTATAGTTCAGTTGACCAATTAAATTGAACACGTGAAGCGAAAACAACCGACGTATTATCGATTCGTTTAAAATCGGCCAAGTTAGTGTGTGGATAGTATGAATATAGCTGCAAGCAATTTATAAGCCATGCGCATTCTTATGTTTACCTACTTTTAGAAAATGGCGGACGAACAGTTACCTGCCGGGTGGGAAAAACGTTTGAGCCGTTCTACCGGTAAGTTTATTGGTGTCACTTAATTATTAATCAATTGCAAAAAGCCCTTCTAGTAGAAAAAATGTTCGTATCCCTTTGCATATAAGGTACCTCAAGAAATTGTAGTTAAAAATATTTATAAAAATAGCAGTCCACAACAAATACATAATTTTATGCAACTCTGAGCAATCGTTTAGAGGATTATACTGATTTAAATGCATAAAAATTACTTTTGTTCCAATAATAAACGAAACAAGAGCATGATAGCATAACCTCTCTTTTATTGCAGGCCAACATTATTACTTAAATATATACACAAAAGAGTCTCAATGGGATGTTCCTGATAAACCAGCTGAACCTGTGTCCTCAAGTGGGCCAGAACAAGTACAGTGTTCACATTTATTGGTGAAACACAAGGATTCAAGACGACCCTCTTCTTGGCGAGAAGAAAATATTACACGTACAAAAGATGAGGCACTGGAATTAGTAAAATGTAAGTTCCAGTAACGTTGTAGTAGCCATCCAGGATTTTGATTTGCAATGGTAGTAGGTTTATGAATATAATGATTTATCTATTCATGTTACCTAACACGTAGTAATTATTCTAAGATTGTGAACTATTTAGTCGATAAAAACATTTTCTACAATTAAGTAATAGGTATGAATAATTTAACTTTTAATGCCGGCGTAGTATATACTTACATACCTATTATAATAAACTTGTTTTTTTAAATTGATCGTAAGTAGGTACTCAATAAAGTTTTTAAGTTATTACTTATAGCACAAATTTATGCTAATGAAATGATTAAGTTAAATACATTAACGAGTAAAACTTATGAAAAACAAGAAACTGCAGCGTTTATGATTGTGTTGATGAAATAATAGTTTTTCACTTCCACAGTAGCAAATTCCCTAAACAGTAACCGGCAGCCATGTAAGTGCATAGGACTGGGTTTACATGCAAAATAAATGAGCAACTGACTTGCAGCGCACGCAGATGTGATCTTGTAAACTGTAGACCAACACCAGTGCCTGCACCATTTAAATTACTTTGTATGGTTGCACACTCAATCTGTATGTTACCTGTGAAGTGTGAATATGAAATGTCTAGTCACTCATAAGGTCGCATGTGTACGTACTTGGCTGCCGATTACTGTATATTGATATTTAACAGTAGTTACACCTATCGTTTTGTCCACACATGCGCTGTTTTACATTACAACTTATAGCCGTTTAAATAAAATAATATGCATCATGGAGGATCTAAATTAAATAATATGCACCATGGAGGATCTGTGTGCAGCTGTACCTAATTATATTTCATAACATATTTTCTAAGGCATTTTTTTTAAACAAAGATAAAAAGTAGAAAATACTCTTAATAAAAAAAGCTGACTCAACCCATATTAATAATTCATACCGTACGCATCCATTTTATCAAATTTATTTATTTTAATTATCAAACATTTTCAGTTTTTTCTCATCAACTATTGGTGTACTTAACTGATTTTTAGAGATTAATATTGAAGGATTCACATAATTTTTTTCTACCAGTAAATAAAAGATAGTGCAAATATAATTGATTCTGTGACCTTTGCGCTATACTCTAGTACATACCCTGATCACATCCAATTTACAGAAATAGATTAAAATGTCATATACGAAAAGAAAAATAATATAAATTAGTAATTTACTCATAAATGTACTTTTTGTTTATATGAATTTACCTACTATAGCGATTTCTATCAAATTTAAATGAGTTATGGAGACATAGAGTAGGATAAAAAATAAAATATCCTATTTCGGTCAGTAGCATGACTTTAACAGGGCAAAATGTGGAATACTTTTGCAAAAAAATACAATAAAGCAAAATTTATTGTAAAGTTAATTTAAGTTTTTTCATGTAAGTAACGATAAATAATTTATTTACATAATCTACAACTGACGTTTTCTTAAAATTAATGTAAGGGAGGTTTTAGAAATTTGCAAAATAAAATAGGATATAGGTAATTAGTCTTGCAATAAAAATTTATGTATATGTCCAATATATTCCACCTGATTTAAAAGAATAATAACTACAGTTTGGTAGGTATTTGTTTCAGACATTTAAGACAAGTTAGTGTTTTTATTAGTGATTCGATATGACAAAAACATATTGATAAACGGAAATATTGTAGAATTCCTATTAGTTATTGAGTCAGTCATTTATGTGCTGGTCTGGTGATGCGTTCATTGTATAAAAATTAACGATGATTTATGAAGATGCTAAGCAGTACGAAAATAGTAATATCCATTTTTTTCTTCAGCCTACCGAGAACAGATTGCTTCAGGGAAAACTTTTGCTGACTTAGCTGCCAAGTACTCTGATTGTTCATCTGCAAAACGAGGAGGAGATCTAGGACCCTTTGGAAAAGGAGCTATGCAAAAACCATTTGAAGAAGCAGCATTTGCTTTAAAAGTTGGTGAATTATCTGAACCAGTTTTCACTGATTCAGGAGTTCACATTATATTACGTACCGTGTAAATATAAAATTAATAATCTTCCTAATACGAAAAGTTGCTGATTAATATTTATAATATTATAATGCCGATGAAATACCCTTAAGTTGTTTCTTTTATATATTGTAAAACATTTTAGGAATTAGTGTTTACGATTATATCTATCTTTAAGTGTTATATAATAGTCTTAAAAATGCAATTTAAGAGGCATTTATTTAATTAAGGTCTTTTCTTTAAGTATTTTTTGTTACTGTTGACGTTTATTCTTTATAAAAAATAAGCACAATATAAGAATTTGTCACTCATTAACTCTACTTTGGTATTACATAAATTTTTGAACATTTTCCATAAATTTACGCTTATACTGCAGAATCAATTGTGTTATTTAATGCTGAAGCTGGTCAGTTGCCAGTGTTTAATAATACTTTTTTAAGTAACATCCAAGAGTTTGAATTATTTAATAATTATTTTTATTTAGTAAGATGTTAAACATTGTAAGTTTCTTTGTATTTTTGCTTCTGCCAGGAAGATTAGAGGAAATAAATAAATAATAATAATTTGAGAAATAGAAATAAGAGGAAAAGTGACTGCTAATGAACTTTGATAGCTACAGCGTTCTTTGTAGATTTTGATTTCTGCAATCGATATTCTCTTCATCTGTGATATCAGATTTTTCACCATACCAAAATGTTTAAAACCGCACGCCATTGGATAGATAATTATTCTTTAAATCTATCTCTTTCGTAGCCGCAGTATAAAATATTTTTTGCGACAAATGTACTTCCGGTCTAGACACTATAAGATTTTCGGATTAAAGGATGCAAGTAATGTCCTGAAAATTCAGCGATAGACGGCTCTCAGGGCAGGTTCTTTCAGCAAAAGTCCTTTTGCAATTATTTATATATAAGGTCGTTAGGATAATGTCTGCGGCAAGGTGTGTCAGAAAACTTACTTTATTTTTTATTAACAGTGGATATGCCACTTTTTTCTAAAAATTGTTATTATTACACTACTGATATATAATGCACCAACAAAAAGAATTTTTTGAGGTTTTAACTTCAGAGATTTGATTATATCCGCTTTCGGTATTTCCCCTATATAGCCTCTTTTATTACGGCTGATCGAGGATTTTCGCCTTATGCGCCTTAGCTCATAGTGACACAACTACACCTATAAAGTGAATGTACAGAACGGACGACCATTTTTGGGAGAAAACGATTTTTTATTGTATTTTCCTAAGTGGAAAAACAATCGCGTACCAGCTTATCCTCTGGTAAACCCTATAATGGGTGATCGAGGATTTTCGCTTTATAGGAGTTATAGGGTGATTTATGAACGATCATGTATTTATAAACTTTTGTGCCGACCAACACGAATTTTTGAGAAAATTACCTACGTTTTTATTCTTCGCAATTTTCGGCTGTAGGCTGTAGAGACCAACGGTTGATCCAGGGATTTCAAACTCTCAGCGTCGTAGCTGGCGGCTGCCAGGCGGCAGCAGACCCCAAAAACGCAATGACCTTGAAATTCCTGAAAATTTTTATTACGAGCCGCTACTGAAGGGCACATTAAGAAAATTGGCGCCTACACAAAATAAAACGAGAGAATTTTTTGGGAGCGCAAAATTCGAATCATAACCTTTAGCTACGAGTGCTACGACGATGATTTTTTTTTTAATTAAAGTGATTTCGCTTACAATATTCCCCATTATAGGTATAACCGATTGAGGATCTTATATGCAGGGGTTGTAGGTGGGGATGATCAAGAGTTCATAAAATTTTAGACTGGCTAATTATATTGCCTAAAGAAATTTCTAAATGTGTCAAATGTCAAATCTTATTTCCGTCGCTAAAACGTTAGCTAGCGACCAGCGACCTACTTTTATCTTCTGTGTAAACACGTTGCTCACTTCCTTTGCGTTCTCGTTTCGTTTCTCGTTCTGTGTTGCAGAGTGTTGCTCACTTCACACCATAGATGCTTCTGCTTCTGCTTTATGCTTCACACTACACAGAGAACACACAGAATTAATTCTGTGGTGGTCGGTGGAGAATTTTGTGGTGCACTTTTTCTGTGATGACTGATGACTGATGAATTAAATTTGAAGATTTAAAATATAGACAAGAACTACTAACAGGAGTTAATGTTAATACAAATAATTACCATTTGTTATCATTAGGTTGTTATTTTCTCTAAATTTATAAGTAAACAGTTATCATATTTCTATTTATTTTAGGTTATATAGTTGAGAATTTATAATAGACATGTTAAAAACAACTGTTGAAGCATTATTTCAAAGAAATGTATTGCTAAATAAAAGGACAGCAGTATATTTGTCTTCCGCAGCACAACTAAAGACTGACGAAAAGTTATTAAGTTTCCGTACAAATGAAAATAATCCATTAAAACATACTCACGAACATGCAGCACAATTCTATAAACTGACAAACGATGATAAGAAACACTTGTTTTTACATGGAGGATTGCCTAAGTCATTTGAAGTACAAACAAAAACTTTTAATGAAACTTGCTTAATGATTCGCCAGCCATCACTAGATATTATAGATTGTTTAAAAGCTATTGATTATTCAAAACCTGCAGTTAAATTCGTTTTATATGGCAAAAAAGGAAGTGGTAAAACTTTATCTTTAGCTCATATTTTACATTATGCCTTGAAAGATAATTTTCTAATCGTTCATGTTCCATGGGTTGGTAACTGGATGCGTAGATGTAAAGAATACAGTAATTCAGAAACAAAAGAAGGTTTCATAGACTTGAATTTAGATGCGGCAGCATGGCTTGTTCACTTCAAAACACAAAATGCTCATTTATTAAACAGACCTGAATTTAAAACTACAGCTGATCATTTTTGGAGTAAACGTGAGACAACACCAGAAGGCTCCTCTCTAGTAGAACTAGTTGATCATGGAATTAACAGAATAAAATATGCTTCAGATTGTGTAGTTGTACTATCTGATGAATTAAAGAAATTAACAAATCTTGGCGTATGTAAAACTTTAGTAGCTATTGATGGTTATAATGCATTTTTCTATCCTAATCCTAGGGTTTATACAGAAAAGAAAGAAGTTGTACACCCTCATAAAATTACTTTAACTGAAGCATTTCTAAATTTAAGCAAATTTGATTGGAAGAATTCCGTTATTGTTGTTACTGTTGATGAAATTGCAATTGCAGAGAAAGATCAAATTTCGCATTTACCTAGGTAAGTATGATCTATACCTTATTTATTAAAATTAGGTTTTGTCTCGGGTTTGATATTTACACAAATATACCACCAATGGTACAATCATGATCATAGAAAATACACTACCTAAATTTGTCCAGTGCAAAACGGATTTGTCATCGTGGCCATAGAAAATGTTCTACTTTCTGTTCTACGTAAGACCTAAGCCTATTTTATACTACTAGAAAATTGTTAAAATCGGTTTCAAGACATGGTCCATTCTCTATAAACCTACACACAAGAGTTAAGAGTCCACAAATTCATGTTAATACCTGCATAGTAAGCATTTCGCTCGACCATAGTCGTAATGCACAGAATTATAAAAAGCAGTTACTGCTCTTCTAACTTCACACTCATTATTATTATACATTGTAGGTATTTATTTATAGGTAATAAATATTTTGTTATTTAAAATTACAAATAATCCTGATATTCCTCATATAAACCTATAGGTGAATGCCCTGAAGATGTGATAGTATATAGACCCATTTTGCAATATTTTGAATCACAATGTATATTATTCAAAAGTAATTAGTTTTTGAGATGTTTCAATTTGCATTTTTTCACGAAAAAGTAGATCTTCATGTCTTAAAAGTTAACATTAAAAAAATCTACTTAATATTTTTTACTTTTTTACTGGATTACTTTATTCGACACTACGATAAAAAAAAACAAAAATATTAGAGAAAAATGTCATAAGACTTTTTTGATTATTGGATCATTCTACTCCACCCATTTAAATTTTCCTAAAAATTTTACTAACACCCTACCCTGTCCTTGTATATTATTTGAAAGTTGCTAAACGTATGGTTTCCTTTATGTCAATGAAATCTCATCTTTAACCTGTTGTATACTAGTATATATAGAGATAGTTGTAAGAACTGTATGTATACTCTTGTTTCAGGTATTTATTAGGAAAAAGTGGATTTGAACACTTGGATCCTTTTTTACCAATTTTGGTACCGAATTATTCAAAAAAAGAATTATTAAGTTGCATGGATTACTATAGGGAGCGGAAATGGGTACAGTCATATCCTGGCCAAGATGAAGAAGTGTCATTTATTAGTGCTTCTAATCCTTATAAGTTAATGAATATTTGTGCATCATTGTAATTATAAAAGTATGTTTAATAAAAAAAATTTAGTTGTTGATGGTAATTTCACATATTTTAAGTGTGACACTTTACATAGGTATGGATTGTGCACATAGAAATTAATTGATTTTTTTCTTGTTACCTATGTCAAAACGTACCAATGGGTTATATTTCACCTACCACCAGGGATTGTATTGCATAGAGGTAAAGAAGGAAAATAATAAAATGCAATCTATATTAAATTGTATTAATTAGGTGTTTTTCCGGATTATCCTCGCTCATTGATTATAAAATAAAATAAAATTTTATTTTGATGAAAAAGAGGAAACGTTTTAAATATAAATTAATAAAAATTCTCAAAATCTCAAATGATCGGAAATTTATTCATCTTCTTGGAGGATTAAGGCCCTGGTTCACATTGACCACATTTCCAATATAAGTATAGGATATAGTTCGTCATGTGAAAGGTTAAACCTAACGTAGATATTTTACTACTGCATCTTCGAAATACAGGTTGTCACGTAAAAAAATGGGCCAAACTGTAACAGTAGGTTCCTTGAGTACAAATAAATCATTTTAGCTGAACATACTTGTGTGTATACCATTTTGCTTCCTTACTAAAAAGTTATCATTTTTTTTTTAAATTGCTTAATTTGTTAAATTAATAAATCTGTTCTTAATAACTGCGTTTTATATATCGTACTTAATTATCTTACTGTCAGTTTTAGTCATGGTATACCTAGTAGATTATAAGGTTAATAATTTATATTTTACATAATTTTCTTCATTGTGCTACAGGAAGTTTAAATGCATTTTTCTCAAAAACGGTGTATTTTACCGACACAAAATAAGTACCGATGTATTACTTTTTCTTTTTTACGTAGAATTTAATGCTGCATAAGAAACAAATATACTTTTTTTAAAAGTTGATGCTCAAAAAATTAATGACCAAAATGCCTACGCAGCGCCCTCTACGTTACTCGCCTTTAGCATTGAGTAAAAAATAAAGAGACGCAACTGTCAAGGTTTCGAGATTTTAGTGTTGTATTTTTTTACCAATACATAGCTTCATGATTGTCTTCAATTTTAAGGGCTATACAGCCACATTACAAATACCATCCCGTAGCACTAAAAATTGATGACACTCATATGAAGTTATTGGCAAAGAAATACAATACTAAAATCTCGAAACCTTGACAGTTGCACCTCTTTATTATTTTTTACTCAATAGGTGCTTTCCAGCTCTACGCCTGTACAGCTCAGAGCTGCTCCTGTACAGCTCCGAGCTGTTCCTGTACTGCTCCGAGCTGTTCCTGTACTGCTCCAAGCTGTACAGGTGCAGAGCTGGAAAGCACCTATAGCCTTTAGTTAACACGGCTTTTCTCAGCAGCCCAAAAAACCCCCATATACCAAATTTAAATGAAATCACGTTAATAGCACCTGTGTTAATAGTACCTAAAATAGAGATAAATTTAAATAAAAAAGGAAGGAAGCAAAATATGGTACTATTTTTTTATAATAGGTATGTTCAGATAAAATTATTTATTTTTACTCGAGGAACCTATTACAGTTTGGCTCATTTTTTAATAATGGACATTCTGTATATTCAATTTTGTTGTACTTTAATTCACATAATATCCCATTATAGGCAACCAGCAGTACACAAGTATCCATGTGTCATTATAGGCAACCAACAGTACACAAGTATCCATGTGTCATCTATTTGTCAGGGACTGCTAAAAGAACAATGAACAGTGGCGGATCTAGAGGGGGGAGGGGCTATAGTGGAAAATGTTTGGAAAAAATTAACCAGCAGTCGCAATAAATAAAACAGGAAATAAATAAACAAATAAATAAAATGAAAACAAATTTAAAAATAAAAATAGGTAACTTGTTTGTATGGCGTTGTATGAAATTATAAGAAATCACTTTTTTATTTTATGGACTTATTTATATTAAGAAATTAATAATTAAATAAAATACATTTAATGTTCAATACACATATATAATTATCATAATTAAATAGATGGATGGTCTATTCATTAATAGTTATTTTTATATTACGTGCTTTAAAAAGAGACACTACACTATAGTACACTGATCGACTGATCAGCTGTTGTAGAACAGAGGACGACGGGCTCCTTGTGACGTACGATATGTTGAGATAGGTCAGGTTCGGATGGGGTAACCTTATAAGTTTACGAGCCTTGACTAAAATTAACCTCTAAAGTTATCGTAAATGTCAAAACACTGACAGACTCGTCAAAGGTTTGTTGTTCATTAGCATTGTTCAAAAACTATTACACTAGTGTAGTGCAGTGGCACATAGTGTAGTGTAGTGTAAAGTTTGTTTTGCTGTGACACTACACCAGTGAAGTGCAGTTTGTAAAAAGTGTAAATTGTCTACATAAAATTGGTTTCTGAACACAGTTCAAATTTAACCTTACTTTTATATTCTGATCATGGTTATCCCGGTGTGCTTATTTTTTTTTTGAAGCATTAAAGTAAATTGGTACTAAAACAGATAACAGATATCTAATGGAGAGATTAGTTTTATCAGAATTGGTATCATCTGATGATGATCTCCAAATGAAGACCATTTATAGAGAAAAAACGTTTACTATTGAACGCCAAATATTTTTGACATATGCCAGATGACATCTACACTAGAGTTTGTGAACACAGAATAATGGATCCAGTATAAAAATTTTGCACTAGTGCAGCTATAGTGTAGGGTTTTTGAACAAAGCTACTATTAGTTCATACTACAGAGGCTTTATAGAGACAGAGACGACAATAAGGCCACGCCCACCAAAATGAGGCTAAATTTTAAGAAAAATGAATGGCGCTTTTAAATTTATAAGATGATGCAAGCATATTTTAATAGTTTAATTTTAGATTGGTATTATTTAGTTCACTATTAAAACATTCGTATTATAATGTTATAATTATTAATGTAATTTAATGAAAGTCTAGAATATTTTAATTTATTATAATAACGAAGAAAATTAATTATGTATTTAACGTTCATAACTAACCTCAAAAATATGCATTTTCTAAAACTTTCAGATGTTATGTAAATTTTTCTAAAATTTCTGCTTGATTCCTGTATTATCAACTAAAATTTTGTTCAGTGCATACTAATGAACTTTTAATTGCCTTAATCTAATAAAATAAGATACTTTTTGTTGGTTAGAAATCCAACCTAAAATTAATTTGTCCGACGGTGAAACTGATTTACGCATTAAGTATGTCCGAGGTATTCCCAAGATTGTCCAGTCCGAGGTGACGTCAAACTAGATGAGCCCAGCAGAACTGATATCCAGTGTTATTTTCAAAACGTGAGAGGTCTAAATTCAAAAATAGCTGAGTTTTATCCATCTGTTTTTGCAGCAGAATATGATTTTATTGCACTAGTGGAAACTTGGCTGTCAAATAATGTACAAAGTTCTGAGTTATTTCCTGAGAAATTTTGTGTTATCCGCAGAGACAGACATTTTCAAGAAACCAATACCACCCGTGGGGGTGGCGTATTATTAGCCTATAATAATGAATATATTGTTGACTGTCTCGATGTAGATAATATACTTAATTTAGTACCGTCTGTAGATATTCTAGGTTGTAAATGTACACTTAAGAAACGCATCTGTATACATTTTTGTCATATATATCCCACCGAAAGTAACTAATGTGGAACTTGAAATATTTTTTGAATATTTTGAACAACATATTGTCAATAAAACAAACATTATTATTATGGGTGACTTTAATATCACCAACTTTATTAATGAGGATCTCACTGATCCCAAATATCGTAGTATACTTAGTTTCATTAACTTTACTAATTTAATTCAATTAAATACGATAAGTAACCTATATGGAAGATTGCTAGACTTAGTTATCAGTGATATTAATTGTTCAGTTAAACGCGAATCGTTGCCATTAACAAAAGAGGATAACCACCATCCATCATTGACCGTAAAATTTACTTTAGACATTGATCGAAATATTAAATTTCCGGTCAATCTAGAAAATAAAAGCTACAACTTCAGGAAAGCAAATTACTTAGGTCTTTACAATGATTTACTAAATACTGATTGGTCTTTTTTAAACAACTACACAGAAATAAATAATGCATGTGAGATGTTCTACGACAAACTATACTCCTTCTTAGACGTACACGTTCCTTTATATAAAACTAATAAACTTAATAAATATCCAAAATGGTATACTGTTGAAATAAAAAATAATCTCAAATTAAAAGAACACTACCATAAAAAGTATAAAAAATTTCACACCAACATTTATTATCAGGAATTCTCAAGGCTTCGCTCACTTATCAAAAGCCAAATATCTATAGCATACAATAACTATCTCGTGTCGGTTGAAAGCAACGTATCAATTGATGCCAGGAATTTTTGGTCGTACGTACAAAACAAGAAAGGTTCTACTAGAATTCCAGGGAAAATGTACAATCATGACACATGTTACGAGGATCCTAGAGACATAGTGAATGGTTTTGTCGATTATTTTAGTAGTGTGTATGTCCCTACGGATGCCTCGAATGCTAATATAAATCCTATTCAGTACGGAAATTTCCCCTGCATAAGTGTAAACAGTTTTTTGGACTCTGACTTAATAACAGCTATAAAAAAATTGCCAAACAAAATGACTTCTGGTTACGATCTTATACCGAGTTTTATTGTTAAAGATTGTGCACATGTTCTTGCTGCACCATTGCTAATTTTATTCAATTTAGTTTTAAGCACCTGTACCTTTCCAGATATCTGGAAATTAGCTAGAGTATGTCCTATATTAAAAAGTGACAGAGCTGATAATATTCAGAACTATCGACCAATCGTTATTCTATGTAATTTTGCGAAAGTCTTTGAGATGTGTGTATATGCATATATATTTCCTCAAGTAAAGATCCTGATCTCACCGCAGCAGCATGGTTTCATTGAAAAACGATCAACAGTTTCAAATCTTGTGGAAGTTACTCAAGTGATTTCTGACACATTGGATAATCAGGGTCAAGTGGACGTTATATATACGGACTTCTCAAAGGCTTTCGACAAAATAATACATGCTATATTACTTAACAAACTTAGCTACTACGGCTTTAACAATCCTCTGGTTCATTTATTTTCTTCATATCTCGAGAATAGGAAGCTTTATGTCAGTTACAATGGTTTTAGCTCTAAAAGGTATATAGCAACATCTGGTGTTCCGCAGGGGTCTAACTTAGGCCCCCTGCTATTTATTATGTACATCAATGATTTATCATCGATCCTGAGTTGTGATAACCTTTTATTTGCAGATGACTTAAAGTTATATGCTGTCATAAATAGCGATGAGGATTGCTCTGAATTACAGTCACAATTAGATTTAGTTCAAGCTTGGTGTGATAATAATATGCTTTTTATGAACGTTTCTAAGTGTAAGGTTTGTTCCTTTACAAGAAAAAATGATCCTATATGTTACAACTACTCTTTTAATTCTATTCGGCTGATACGTTGCAGTTCTATCCGGGATTTAGGTATAAATTTTGATAGTAAGCTCACCTTTACTGAACACATTACATTAACCTCCGCTGCTGCTCTTAAGATGCTTGGATTTATATTACGCAACTGCAGGACCTTTACGAATGTATCTGCTCTTAAAATGCTATATTTCTCACTTGTGCGTTCTAAGTTGGAGTATGGTGCGTTGGTATGGCATCCTCACTATGATACACATGTAAATATGTTAGAACGTGTACAAAGACGCTTCCTGAAATTTTTAGCTTACAAAGTTGATGGAGTATATCCCGCACGTGGTTTTGATCATGATGTATTAACTACCAGATTTGACATACAAACTTTGAACCATAGAAGAATAGTGTCGAGTCTCATATTCTTGTTTAAACTATTACATAATATAGTGGATGCACCGGCACTATTGGCAATGATCAATTTTCAAATACCTAGACATAATTTAAGAATAAATCATGCATTTTACTGCAGTAATATTAGAACCAATATCCTTTTGAAATCTCCCATATATGTAATGTGTGACAACTTCAACAAAATAGCTGATCTTTGTGATATTAACAACTGTTCATTGAATAATTTATTGAGCGTTGCAAATAATAATCTGTAACTTTATTTAATAATTTATATTTCTTTTTTTTTTTACTTCTGTTATATCTCTGTATGATAATATTATACTTTATACTCTTGTAAGTTGTCCTGTTATTGGATTTTTTCTGTTGGGCAATAAAAATTATTATTATTATTATTATTATTATTATTAATAGTCTATTTTCAATAAGTTACGATATTGAAACTTTATATACAGTAAATTCACTTTTAAACCAAAGCACTTTGTGAGTGAATAGGAGAGAATAAAGCGAGAGCGCTAACATTCTGAGGTCGACATGCAGTCACGCATGTGTAGTGCTCTCGCTTTACTGCTATCTCCTATTCACTCACAAACTGCTGTGGTTCAAAAGTGAATATACTGTATAGGTATCTACTATCTAAGTGAGTTTTTAAATGTTATAATGGATCCATACTAAAACTGCCGAATTTAAAATTGAAAATAAATCTAAACTAAACTAAAAATTTAAGGTTATGTTAGTAATATGATGCCCATGATCCGTACGTAAGCACATTAATTTGAAAAGATTAATAATTTTCTTAACTGAATATAAGGAATGAAAGATTTGTTCTTATGCTTAATACCTAAATATGATATTGTATAAATTATGCCGACATAAAATAGAGATATTTCAGTTAAAAATTTTTCTTAATTTGAAGCAAAACACTAATCAAAATTTAGTTTATAAAAATATGTACTTTATCCCATCTGACGGTTCTCATCTACAGAATAACAAATAAACAATAAGCGAAAGACACAGACAGTTTTTAACATCTATTAATTTATTTATTAATATAAACAAAATTCCATTACATGGGTACCATTGAGTAAAAAATAATAATGGGTACAGTAAATAAAGAAATATTATTATATTATATAGAAATATATTATATAAGAAAAATTATCATTATAATCACATGCAGTATATGCACGCATTGTATACAAAACAATACAAAATGTAGATGTGAGGGAGGCACTTCAAATGATGACAATAATTGCTTTCTAAAAATGTTTTTCATTTACCTTACTGTCTAAATTTAGTTTTACAATTTTGTAATTTATTACGGTATGATGATGTCTTTCTTTTCCACAAATTTTTCTACCTTTCTATCTAATTTTAGTTTTACAATGTTGTAATTTATTACGATAAGATTTGAATGAGCATAATATCTTTCTTTTGTACAATTTTTCTCACTTTCTAATTTCTGCTTCTTTCTTAATTTCTGAAAAATCACTGGATTTGATTCTTTAGGTATTGGTATATAGGTATTTAGGTAGGTATTGTATCGTCGCTTGTCGTGACAATTCCAACGGTGATTGTGAAGTTAAAGCTTAATTCGATGCATATTAACGAAACCTCTTCATTTCTAAAACTGAATACGCTTCTGTTGAGAGTGATACTTTTGTTATTTGTATTGCTGAAGTTATCCAGGAACCACGTCTGAATGATATCTACGTATTATTTAATGTACCATAAAAGATAAAGTTATGTGCGAATTGTGCGATTACCAAGTGATTTACTCGCAAATTTGTTCTCTTTTTGCTTTTTGTTGGCTATTTTTAATCGAAATCCATCATTTTATCACAATCACTAATCACAAATAGTTTTCATACGTTTAATAAATCCCAATAAATTGAAGATGCACAAGAATACTCCAGTATGACAGCACAAAATAATCAGGAATATCTAATTATGACAGGACAATTAGTGCCCTGCACGTGATATTACAACTAACCTCAAAAATGTGCATTTTTTTAGTTTTTAGAGTATTATGTCGTTTTATCAAAATTTCTGCTTGGTTGCTGTACTATCAACTAAAATCTTGTTCAGTGCATTATTACTGAAGACTTAATTACTTTGAACTAATAAAATAAGATGCTTTTTGTTGGTTGGAAATCCAACCTATAATTAGCATTCTATTTTCAATAATCTACAATATCGCAACTTTATATATCCACTGTCTGAAACAGTTTTTAAATGTTATAATGGTTCCAAGCTGAAACTACAAAAATTAAAATTAAAATTGAAAATTAATTTACAAAAACTAAAAATGTAAGGTTATGTTAGTAATGTGATATGCACATGATCTGTTTAAAAATTTTAGCCTCATTTTATACCACGTGACCTCTACTACCAATCAAAATGCTGACCACCTATTGTCGCCTCTGTCTCTATAAAGCCTCTGTAAAAGCCTCTGTAGTTCATACATACACTAAACTTTCAGCGCCATCTCGTGATACGTGATTTTATTTTCGCGAATACTCGGTAATTCAAGCAGTGGCGTAGCTGAAAATCTCGCGCCCCCCACCCCCCGCAAAATATATGATGAGGGCCCCCACAAAATAATAAATCACTTCCAATTTTGTTGCAATTCTTACATCTCAAATATATCATAAAATTTTCGGCAGCGGCGTAAATTCTCCAAAGTCTTCGATATGATGCGATCAGTATTTAACTTCCTTGCTCTCTCTTGCTCAATGCTTAATACACTTAATGCTGATAGTCTTTCTTGTGTCATTGAATTTCTTACAAATGTCTTAATAAGTTTTTATTTTGAAAATGACCTTTCAGCTGTAGCAACAGTAACTGGTAGTGTCTGGTAGTGTTAAGAACAATTTTATAGTAATAAAAATATTTGGAACACTTGACAGTAAAGTTTTGTGATTTTGTATGAGACATGTAGCAAAATTTAAGATTGAAGAATCCGCAATTAATTTCTATTATTTGTGTCCTCAAAACATTTCTTAGTAACAGAAGTTCGGGGAGAAAATCTGCTGATAAATCTTCACAATAATTTTCAGCAAGATTGCTAGCTTCCAAATAAAGCTGATCGTCATTCATTGGATTTATATTAATAGTACATTATACTATAAGGGAGAGAAATGCGTTATTTTGGCAGAGGTGCAATTTGAAGCCCGAGGGCGAAGTGCGAGGGCTACAATGCGCCGAGGACAAAATAGCATCTCTCCCGAATGGTATATACTATTTTTTCCACGGTCTCATTAACTTAAAAACACATATTTTGTCATTATGAAGTAAGTAGCACCAGAATTATTGTATTTGGATTTGAGCATTCATTTAGTAGTCGTTGAGTTATTGTCATAACTACAAAATAAACAAACAAAAAGAATTGTCAAATTAAGGTGCTAGTTTGGTTTAGTTTAAAGTTTGTTTAGTGCACAATGAATAATTGTGAGTCGGAAGAGATTGTGGAGGCTGCAAATATTGCAATAAGCAATTTGCTGCCTACGAAGTCAAGATCTTTATACGATATAGCCTACAATCGGTCAGTGGCGTAGCTGAAAATCTCGGGCCCCCCCGCAAAATATATGATGAGGGCCCCCACAAAATAATAAATCACCTTCAATTTTGTTGAACAAAAATTGTTAGCTACATGAATATTTTACCACATTATACCTACTCCAATTCTTACATCTCAAATATATCATAAAATTTTCGGCAGCGGCGTACATGCTCCAAAGTCTTCGATGATGCGATCAGTATTTAACGAGGTATTTAACTTCCTTGCTCTCTCTTGCTTAATGCTTAATACACTTAATGCTGATAGTCTTTCTTGTGTCATTGAATTTCTTACAAATGCCTTAATTTTTAAGTTTTAATTTTGAAAATGACCTTTCAGCTGTAGCAACAGTAACTGGTAGTGTTAAGAACAATTTTATAGCAATAAAAATATTTGGAACACTTGACAGTAAAGTTTTGTGATTTTGTATGAGAAATGTAGCAAAATTTAAGATTGAAGAATCCGCAATTAATTTCTATTATTTGTGTCCTCAAAACATTTTTTAGTAACAGAAGTTCGCGGGGAAAATCTGCCGATAAATCTTCAGAATAATTTTCAGCAAGATTGCTAGCTTCCAAATAAAGCTGATCGTCATTCATTAGATTTTTATTAAAATTAATTATGTACGAAATAACTTCTTTATCAATTTGTTTCATTATATTCTTAAAAAATCTAATAAATATCAAGGAAATATAATAAATTTATGTTTTTATAAAACCCATGCATCTTAACTATTGATGTTAAGATGTATGTAAGATTTCGTCACTTTTAATTTCGACGATATTTTCGCGTAAAAAATTCCTAGACTCGGAGGCCCCCAAGAGCTGGAGGCCCCCCCGCACCGCGGGCCCTGCGGGCCCGTCCGCTACGCCACTGCAATCGGTTCAAAAAGTGGTGCGCCGAGAAAAATGTTCAAGTATACAGCGAGAATGTTTTGTTGGCATACTTCAGTGAAAATGCAAAGAATTATAAGTCTTCCACATTATGGGCGCAATATTCTATGGTTAAGTCATGCTTGATAATTTACGACAACATAGATATAAGCAAATTCCCCAAACTGATCGCATTTTTGAAAAGAACCGGTGACGGATATCAAGCGAAAAAATCGAAAATATTGACAAAGGGAGAAATCGACCGTTTTCTATCAAGTGCAGGTGACAAAGAATTCTTAATGATTAAGGTAAGATTACTTTTGTTGTTAGGTATTTCAATTATTAAGTATTTTGATTTTTTATAGGTTGGAATAATTCTGGGGATTGCCGGAGCTTGTCGAACTGATGAACTAGTCAATTTAACTGTAGATGATATTGAGGATGTAGGCTCTTCCTTGATTGTAAAAATTCCAAACACTAAGACAAAGATTCCACGAACCTTTGTGGTTACCGATGTGGGAAATATGCTTGAATTGTTTCGAAAATACCTGTCCCTTCGTCCTCCCCACGTCAAGCATAAGCGCCTTTTTTTGTATTACAAAGCAGGAAAATGTAGTTCGCAGCCAGTTGGCAAGAATACCATGGGAAAAATTCCTAGTGTAGTAGCTTCGTATTTAAAATTACCTGATGTTGCATGTTATACTGGTCACTGCTTACGAAGATCTTCAGCGACATTACTGGCAGATGCTGGTGTGGATATCACGACAATAAAGCGTCATGCTGGTTGGAAATCAACGACAGTCGCTGAGGGTTATGTCGAGAACTCCATTGCAAATAAGACCAAAATTGCTAATCAGGTTTTAGTAGGTACCACCACTAGCGCAATCACAAAAACTGTAAATATAAGCGAAAGTAATATTCCTTCTAATATTAATTTTGAAAATTGTACGAATGTAACATTTAATTTAAATGTCAATAAATAATTTCAATGTTATCTTTTTTTTTTTTTCATGAAAACCGTTCACCATAATGTAAACTCCCTTGGGAGCATTATACTCCCTTGGGAATAATCGACTATTTCTGTTTTAATTTTGATGTCATAGAAACTGATTTCTACGAAGGCGTATAGGGGCCAACAACTTTATTTTTTTACAAACATATGGAATTGCCAATTCAAAGTGACAATTGTCACTTCAAAGTGACAATTGTCACTTCAAAGTGACAATTGTCACATCAAAGTGACAATTGTCACTTCAAAGTGACAATTGTCACATCGAAGTGACAATTGTCACTTCAAAGTGACAATTCAAACTGACCATAGGGTATGCGCATAATATGCTAGATTTTTAAGCAACATTGGTTATAAAAGATAGTTAATGCTGTAAAAAAATTAATAACAATAAAATTTTATCAATAATATACCCTAAATTTATGTATTTGTTAATTAAAATTTATATTATTTTTAAGTTTACGACCACTGACCGAGAACAAACGATGAAATTCGCATCTCACCGTGCTGGGCGTGACGTCAATCACTGTTTTTTTTTTTGACAGAACTTTAGAATCTTTTATGTTCGCCGTTGTGCATATATCATACTATTTAGGTGTAGATTCAATGTGCGATTTCGGTATTAAATATTAACATTTTTCACGGAAAAGTGAGTGGAACAGATTTTGTAAAGGCCCAGATAGTTAATTTGGCCAATGTTGCTCTCCTTGTTGCTGTACTACGTTTAGGTGGAAGGCGCCTTTTTCTACCAGCTTGACAATCAAAATACATTAACTTTTAAATGTATGTAACTACCCATTCATTTAAACATCATATAGTTTTCTAAATCTTCCTCTAATTGAAAAAAAAGTAAAATACATAACCTAAAATTGTATAATTTTAAAAAGATACATAATCGCACTTACGTTGAAATGATCCCCACGTAAAACCCCTTTAGTGTTTTCTGATATATCAATTTCACTTCTTCTCATGGTACGTAACCATAATTTTCTTTTTTTCTTTAAGCGCTTGATCGTACTTATATTGGTAATGAGACAAATCTTTTTTCTGGTGTTTTTCTTGTGGACGACTGGCACTGAGGTATTTACACAAAATAAAACATCAGACATATGCATATGAAAATGCCAGTGTCTGACGTCACAACACGACAGCAGCCATTTGCATAACGTCACCGTCATTTTTGCGACTCATTAAAATAATCATTTTTTGTTAATTTTTTTTGGATAATGGGTTACATTTTAGCCGTTTTTTATTATTGCGATAGCCATTTATAATCTCTCTCACCAACAGATGCAAATAGACTCCTCCCCAAAAATGCCCGCTAAATTTGAATGGAATTTCTCTATTGGTCGTATTTATAGAACCCGAATTACAAAGCAACCGCTAGATTTGACCGAGTACTCGCGTGCGCATTAAACTTTGACACATTTTGCATTTTTGCAACAGACCAATCAGAATGGATAAAGGCGAAACGTATGAAAAACGCGAATAAATGGGGAGCCGGTGTCAGACGTGACTGTCAACTGTGTTATTAGTTTTTGTGACATTTCATCTGGGAGTTAAATAAGGTACTATCAATGACAGATGTAAACTATAAAGACATGGAACGACATTGTTGTAATTGAAGCAAGAAAATGTACAAAATGTGGTTGGACACTGCCAGAGGGCGATACTGTTCTTTCTCTGTTTCTTTACTGATACTACTGGTTTTTAGCTATTAACATATGTAGGAATGTTATGACTATCATAACTGCCGCAGATGTCGGTTTGAAATCCGAGCTCGTAGAGCGAGGATTTTAAGACATCTAAGGCTGTTATGATTCATAACATCCGTGATTTGTTCAATAGTTTATCGGTTTCAGAAAATAAAGACATTATTAATAGATATTACCTTTTGATATTCTCTTATTAATAACGTTTTCATTTCATTAGTTGGTCAAGTCTGTATGGGTTGATTTGTCGCCATGGTTACAGTTATATTTTGTTTGTTTTTATTTGTTACCTTTTTTCATATTACATAAATGTTTACATTTTTAGTGTCACAACGGCTACATAAAAATGGACCTTGGATTGCCTGAAAATACATTTCAGTTGGATTTCAGTACTTAATTATTATTGTTTGGAGTTTTCAGTCTCTTTGTATTAATAAATAGCCCTATATTATAGTTTCATTATTTATTATTTCATCTGTTGACGGTTGTTGACAGATCTGTATTTGTAATATTATTACCGTACAAGTTTTAAATATAACTGTACAACTTTAGTTATGACTTGTTTACCAGCCTACTTTTGCATATGTAAACAAAGGATTAATATCCTGAAACCGATAAAAATATTTAATACGTTTTTTTGAAATAACTTTAAAGCAATATTGTAATATTTGTAATATATGTTTTATGGATACTATTAACAGAGTAAGAAGAAAAATTTAATGTCGCCCTCTGGCAGTGTCCAACCGCATTTTATACATTTTCTTGCTTCAATTACAACAATGTCGTTCCATGTCTTTATAGTTTACATTTGTCATTGGTACTTACGTAAATGCAAACGATAATCCAGACATTTTTCGGTGGAAGATAAGGAAAAGGTGCTGAACATTTTTAAGGCCTACGATAGGGAGAATCCGGAGAAACCAAAGATGGAATGCATGGAGTTTACTGCAAAGGCAGCAGGTGTGAGTGTTCGAAGTGTTTCTAATATTGTTCATGAATACAAACAAGCACACCAACTTCAGCCACCAACAGTGTGTCACCGACAAAGGGCAGTTTTGGACAATATCGATGAAGGAACTAAATGTTCTCTCAAGCGTATAATCCATTCCTTTTTTGAAAGAAATGAACCACCAACTGTAAACAAAATTTTAGCAGCGGTGCATGAGGGTGATTATTTACATCATCTTAAACGGAGTACTTTGTGGCGATTAATAAGAAAAATTGGCTTTCGGTGAGTGAACGGACTCTATTTCTTCGTGTTGTAATGTAATTATTGTATTTGGCTTTATAGGTTCTCAAAAAGGTCACGTAATAGTGCCCTAAGGGAAAAAAATGAGTTTATTGTTTGGAGGCGAAGATTCCTGCGAGACATCAGGAAATGCCGGGAAGAACATAAGAAGTTGCACTTTTTAGATGAGATTTGTGTGAACGCTGGCCATGCTGTTAGTAAAGTATGGAAGGACGTTTAAAAGATCCATCGAGCAAGGGAAGTCATCTTGTAGTCCTCCACATAGGATCCGAGGACGGTTTCGTTGAGAATGGTTTGTTATGCTTCGAATCAAAGAAAACTACCCTTTGTCGATGGTACACTTTTAGTGACTGAAGTTGGTGTGCCTGTTTGTATTCACGAAGAATATTACAAGCACTTGGAACACTCACACCTGCTGCGTTTGCAGTGAACTCCATGCATTCCATCTTTGGATTCTACGGATGCTCCCCATCGTAGGAAGATGTTTCAGATGTTTCCTTACCCATCACCGAAGAATGTCTGGCCAGTCGTGTTTTTCAATGGAGAAATAGGAACTGCTCGCCGGTTCTGACAGCTCAGTAGTGTTCAGTGTAAAAAATAAAAGTGATATTATTTTTCCAATTATATTATATACGTTTATCTTATTAGTTATCGTTGTTTTAATTTATTTACAAATTTATATATATGTAGGGCTTTTAAAGTCTATTTTTTTCTATTGACTTAAGTACCAAATGTATTGTAATGATGAATAAAGCATTCTATTATTATATTATATTGATATCTCTCTTAACTTTCTTATACCCACGAGCTGTAATATATAGAACCTTGTGAAAATTAAGAAGAAATAGGTAGGTATGTGTTGTTTTATTTATTTGGACATGTCAAAACTTATAAGTAGTTAAGTTCTCGCCTTCTAGCAAATGATAGGTTCTTTAAAGCTTTTTATCAATAAAAACAAAACAAGATGTAGATACCTAGATATAATATATAGTTGGTATAGTTTTTATTGCTTGAACATTCCACGACTATTCGTAAAAAGATCCGAAAGTAATCTTACGATAGATATTAATAAATACATGTACTGTGGTGAAAACCAAAAGGTAAACGACTCAGCAGATTTGGCTATTTTTGAGTAGTGTGCATTGGGGTCATTGGGGTTTATCCAGTGGAGTAGCCTATGTGAAATTGTTCCAGTAAATCATTACAATACATTTGGTACTTAAGTCGATAGAAAAAAATAGACTTTAAAAGCCCTACATATACAAAAATTTGTAAATATATTAAAACAACGATAACTAATAAGACATAATATAATTGGAAAAATAATATATGATATCACTTTTATTTTTTACACTGAACACTACTGAGCAGTCAGAACCGGCGAGCAGTTCCTATTTCTCCATTGAAAAACACGACTGGCCAGACATTCTTCAGTGAAGGGTAAGGAAAAGGCGCTGAAGATCTTCCTACGATGGGGAGAATCCGTAGAATCCAAAGATGGAATGCATGGAGTTCACTGCAAAGACAGCAGGTGTGAGTGTTCCAAGTGCTTGTAATATTCTTCGTGAATACAAACAAGCACACCAACTTCAGTCACCAAAAGTGTACCATCGACAAAGGGTAGTTTTCTTTGATTCGAAGCATAACAAACCATTCTCAACGAAACCGTCCTCGGATCCTATGTGGAGGACTATAAGATGACTTCCCTTGCCCGATGGATCTTTTAACCGTCCTTCCATACTTTACTTACAGCATGGCCAGCGTTCACACAAGTCTCATCTAAAAAGTGCAATTTCTTATGTTCTTCCCGGCATTTCCTGATGTCTTGCAGGAATCTTTGCCTCCAAACGTTAATCTCATTTTTTTCCCTTAGGGCTCTATTACGTGTCCTTTTTGAGAACCTATAATGCCAAATACAATAATTACATTACAACACGAAGAAATAAAGAGTCCGTTCACTCACCGAAAGCCAATTTTTTTTATTAATCGCCACAAAGTACTCCGTTTAAGATGAGGTAAATAATCACCTTCATGCACCGCTGCTAAAATTTTGTTTACAGTTGGTGGTTCATTTCTTTCAAAAAAGGAATGGATTATACGCTTGAGAGAACTTTTAGTTCCTTCATCGATATTGTCCAAAACTGCCCTTTGTCGGTGGTACACTGTTGGTGGCTGAAGTTGTATTCGCCTCGGTCACCGCCTGGCGGATTTAGTCAGAACCCTCGCCGTGTACCGCAGTTTCCTGGTTTTCAAAGTTTGTTATTACAAAAATGCAATTTTTTATGCGCAATCGTCATTTCAACGTATAAATAACGTGAGTAGTTTTTAAAATATCTAATTCCAGTATTAAGTTCAACGTCTTTGCTACCTATTTTATTTATGAAAACTTAAAAACCAGTAAACTGCGGTACACGGCGAGGGTTCTGACTAAATCCGCCAGGCGATGACCGAGGCGAATTGCTTGTTTGTATTTATTCATGAAGAATATTAGAAACACTTCGAACACTCACACCTGCTGTCTTTGCAGTGAACTCCATGCATTCCATCTTTGATTTCTCCGGATTCTCCCTATCGTAGGCCTTACAAATGTTCAGCACCTTTTCCTTATCTTCCACCGAAAAATGTCTGGATAATCGTTTTCTGGGTGAAGAAATTATACCTTCTTCAGCCATCATAAACCTTAAGAAAAACCGTTTTAACATTTAATCCATATTAATCGTTTGCATTTACGTACCTTATTTAACTCCCAGATGAAATGTCACAAAAACTAATAACACAGTTGAGAGTCACGCCGTCTGACGCCGGCTTCCCATTTATTCGCGTTTTTCATACGTTTTGCCTTTATGCGTTCTGATTGGTCTGTTGCAAAATGTATAAAAGTTTAATGCTTTGCGCGAGTACTTGTAGAGTCGGTCTTAGTCGGTCAAATCTAGCGATTGCTTTGTAATTCGTGTTCTATAAATACGACTAATAGAGAAATTCCATTCAAATTTAGCGGGCATTTTTGGGGAGGAGTCTATTTGCATCTGTTGGTGAGACAGATTATAAATGGCTATTGCAATAATAAAAAACGGCTAAAATGTAACCTATTATCCAAAAAAATTAACAAAAAATGATTATTTTAAAGAGTCGCAAAAATGACGGTGACGTTATGCAAATGGTTGCTGTCGTGGTGTGACGTCAGACACTGGCATTTTCATTTAATGTTTGATGTCGTGTAAAACTCGTTAAAATAGCATTTAATGCAGTATTTTGCAGTGGAAAAGAAGGATATTATTGATATTAAGCATCCAAGGTACTGTTAAATAAATCAGTGCCAGTCGTCCACAAGAAAAACACCAGAAAAATTATTTGTCTCATTACCAATATACGATCAAGCGCTAAAAACGAAAATTATGGTTACGTACCATGAGAAGGAGTGAAATTGATATATCAGAAAACACTAAAGGGGTTGTACGTGGGGATCATTTCAACGTAAGTGCGATTTTGTACCTTTTTAAAATCGTACAATTTTAGGTTATGTATTTTACTTTTTTTTCAATTAGAAGAAGATTTAGAAAACTATATGATGTTTAAATGAATGGGTAGTTACATACATTTAAAAGTTAATGTATTTTGATTGTCAAGCTGGTAGAAAAAGGCGCCTTCCACCTAAACGTAGTACAGCAACAAGGAGAGCAACATTGGCCAAATTAACTATCTGGGCCTTTACAAAATCTGTTCCACTCACTTTTCCGTGAAAAATGTTAATATTTAATACCGAAATCGCACATTGAATCTACACCTAAATAGTATGATATATGCACAACGGCGAACATAAAAGATTCTAAAGTTCTGTCAAAAAAAAAAAACAGTGATTGACGTCACGCCCAGCACGGTGAGATGCGAATTTCATCGTTTGTTCTCGGTCAGTGGTCGTAAACTTAAAAATAATATAAATTTTAATTAACAAATACATAAATTTAGGGTATATTATTGATAAAATTTTATTGTTATTCATTTTTTTACAGCATTAACTATCTTTTATAACCAATGTTGCTTAAAAATCTAGCATATTATGCGCATACCCTATGGTCAGTTTGAATTGTCAATTTGAAGTGACAATTGTCACTTTGAAGTGACAATTGTCACTTTGAAGTGACAATTGTCACTTTGAAGTGACAATTGTCACTTCGATGTGACAATTGTCACTTTGAAGTGACAATTGTCACTTCGATGTGACAATTGTCACTTTGAAGTGACAATTGTCACTTTGAATTGGCAATTCCATATGTTTGTAAAAAAATAAAGTTGTTGGCCCCTATACGCCTTCGTAGATTTCTACTCCCGGCCGTGGAAAAAATTAATTATGTACGAAATAACTTCTTTATCAATTTATTTTATTATACAGGGTGTCCCGAAACTCCCGCCTTCCCCTCTAGGTGCTAATTCTCCATGCAAAAATAGTAAGAAAATTTCCTATAAACATGTGTCTGGAAATGCCTCCTAAGGGAGCTACGACCCTCTAAGGATGGCGCAAAATAGGTGTTTTTACTAATTATCTCGGAAATAATTTGGGACAACTTTATAAAACTTGGTTAACTATTTTCGATTATTAAAGGTTATTGTTTTACAGTATTAGTCAAAATTAATTTTATCCAGAGGTGAAGAAACGAGGGGTCCGTGTCCTTTGTTTCTACATATTAATGTTTCAAGTTGACATTTTTAGTATTTTAATCCCTGATTATGATTCCCTGGTTAATTCTGCATAAAAAGGTCCTCTTTACAATTACCCATATGACAAGCCGTTTTCGAGTAAAAGCGGTCTAAACGAAATATTGCATAAAATGTCAACTTGAAACATTAATATGTAGAAACAAAGGAAACGGACCCCTCGTTTCTCCACCCCTGGATAAAATTAATTTTGGTTAATACTGTAAAACAATAACCTTTAATGATCGAAAATGGTTAACCAAGTTTCATAAAGTTGTCCCAAATTATTTCCGAGATTACCTAGTAAAAACACCTAATCCTTAGAGGGCCGTAGCTCCCTTAGGAAGCATTTCCGGACACATGTTTATAGGAACTTTTCTTACTATTTTTGCATGGAAAATTAGCACCTAGAAGGGAAGGCGGGAGTTTCAGGACACCCTGTATTCTTAAAAAATCTAAGAAATATCAAGGAAATATAATAAATTTATGTTTTTATAAAATCCATGCATTTTAACTATTGATGTTAAGATGTATGTAAGATTTCGTCACTTTTAATTGCGACGATATTTTCGCGTAAAAGATTCCTAGACTCGGGGGCCCCCAAGAGCTGGAGGCCTCCTCGCATCGCGGGCCCTGCGGGCCCGTCCGCTACGTCACTGAATTCAAGTGATATGGTCACCCATCCAAGTGCCGACTTCAACCAACGTTGCTACGTTCGCAGATTGAATATCGGCAATTAAACACATGACCCCCCGCTAGCCTTAGGGCCAGTTGTGAAAATTCCAGTAAATCCGAAAATTCCAGTAATCCAATATAATACTGTCAATTCCAAAGTAATTCCAAATTACTCAAGGTAATTCCCGAGATAATCTCCCTAATAGAAGCTAATTCCAAATAATTCCGGTACCTAATTCCAAATTGATTACAAGATCAATTCCAGTACTAACCCTCTTGACTCTAAAATAAGCTAGAAAATACGTAGTCAAATTGTATTCATTTGTAAGGAAAAAACACCAAAATAAACACACTGCTTAAAGAGCAAACGAAATTGTACGAAACCATTGATTAAGGAATGAATAAGATACGCGACTTCAATGGTAAAGTGCGAGGCCTTTTTTGGCAGCGAGAATCCCGGTAAGTTGCGAGTATTCCTGTGATTCATGTAGTATGCTTTTGATAAACCTGTGTCGTGTCTGGTTTTATATAATTTATAATCTAGTGAAAACAAAAATTGAATGTTCAGATTGATTTGAGTTTAAAATTATGTGACGGTTAAAAGTCAAACAAACGTTGAGAAATAGCTGGCAGAACATACTACGTTAATAATTTTAAACTAAAATTAATCTGGACATTAAATTTTTATTACCACTAGATTATTAATGATATAAAACCAGACACGACAGAGGTTTGTCAAAAGCATACTACGTAAATCACAGGAATGCCCGCAACTTACCGGGATTCTCGCTGCCAAAAAAGGCCTCGCACTTTACCATTGAAGTCGCGTATCTTATTCATTCCTTAATCAATGACGAAACTTAGTTTTAATTTATGTCGAGATTTATGTCTACATAATTTTTTGATATTGGCTATAGAATTTGAGGTCTTCGTAAGAATCGTTTTGTCCCACTTTTCTGCTTTCATCCCCAGTTAGGGGTGCAGTGGGAGAATTCAGGCTCAGGGTCAACTGTGCCGTGAATAAGCGGGAAATTGTCTAAGCTTTCTCCCTGTGTGCTACAGACGCCGACGCCAAAAGTAATGATGTAACGTCGCGCGAAAAAATTTGATTTGGTTTTCAAGCTCATTCTACAGATATCCTTAGTGCATAAAGGGCTAAAATCCAATGATACCTGCTTTTAAAATTTCTATATTTTATCGTTATTCTATTTATGATATTTAATTAATATTGAATCCCTCTGAAATGAAATTGCAATAATTATTCTCGGACCCTAATTACTGATTCAATTATTCGAAATTGCTTAAATGTCCCAAAAAAATTAAAATAGTATGTTTTGTTAAAATGTTATTACAGAAAAAAAGCAAATTTAATGGACCATGTTAATAATTCGCATTTCCCCTTCTATCAGTGATTTGTAATCAGGTATATTATTGGAAACATGCACAGTGCAGTTGTCATCTGATTTGAATTGAACATTTTACAAAGAAATTATATTTATATATGCATATTCTTATGGGAGTTTCAAGCCAGAAATCTAGTTGTCTATCTCCCCAATTTGCGCATGAGCTTTGAATTTTTAATATGGTCCATTGCTAATGCCCAAATAACATTTAAATAAATATTTATAATTGGGAAGGAAAAATATAGCTATTAATGTAACGAGATTATTATGCGATTTATAATAATCGAGGACGTTGCCAGGTGACGAGGCGCTAGCCGAGTCGCCTGGCATTGTCCGAGATGGTTTAAATCCATGATACAACAACATTATTTATTGTATCATGGTTTAAATCGCTAATAATCGAGTTACATTCAAGGCTTTATCGTATCATTGACATTTGAAAACTGTCAAAATATTCACGTCAATGTTTATAATAATTAACATAAAATTCGTATCTAGAGTATTATGATGGTAACCAAAGTATTATATATTGTAACTAACGTATTATGTGCTGTGAAGATGTTGTAATGTTATGATATTTATATATCAATAAACATTTAACTTAAAGGAAACTTAATTTTCAATGATACGATAAAAATTATAATTTAGCGAGTGAGTTTAGTAAGTGTCTGTGTGAAGAGAAAATAAGGTTCGCTATTAAAATGGTATGGAATCATTGGAGTAGGGATAAAACGTCACACTTTTGGCGTCCATTATGTACCCAGACAAGGTAACGCTATTCGATTTATTTATCGAAATAATTGCGACAATTCCATCAATCAATTCCCAAACAGTTCCATATAATTCCAGTAATTCCTATTAATTCCAAAAGTTCCAAAAATTCCAGTAATTCCATGCCAATTCCGATTAAGTTCCAAATATTTGTACAATCAATTCCTACAGCTGGCGGCCCCTCGGAAACTATAAGATATAGAGGATCGGTTAAATTAGACAAAAGTTGCGCTATTTTATGCTCTACAATTTTCTGCCAATACCAATGGTGGGCATCGAAAAATTCACCACCGTGTATACCCCAGGTGGCAGAAGTATAAATCCGTCACTGCCAGGAATTTTCCGCGCGTTTTGTGTTTGGTAATTGCACTAATTACCCACGATGCATTTAGAGATCTTTCTCCGAACAGTGATAAAACAAATTAACCAAAACGCGTTGTGGATTTAATTATGCACCCTTATTGTCCATTCGTTGGCATCCAAATCAGCATACGCTTTCACAAACACGACTGTGGGAAGACCCGATCTCGGTGCATTTTTATTGTAGAAAAGGAAATTCGAAATAGAACTCAAATGAAGGGCGAAGGCAGTGCCAGGCGCGATATTTTGGGCATGTTTCATCGTAAATATTATAATCTACAGATCACTATATGGGCACAACTTTTTCACTCCACCAAGTTAGTATAATATGTATAGATCAGGATTTACAAACGCGAGATTATTCACAAGGAGTTAAGTTTTGTCAATGGTGTTCTCAAATATAATTTGCGATAAATTCACACAAAATATTACTAATAAGAAAAAAATATGAAAAGTGGAAAAAGTTGTTATAGATTGGGAAGTATATTTAATAAAAGTGTTTTTAAAAAGTAAGCACCAACAAATATTTTTAACAAGGTGTACTTATTATTATTATTATTATTATTATTATTACAATGGATCTCGTTAAGAAATGATTATTGGCGAAAAAATTAAAGCTTATGAATCATTATGTCCGATTAATAAAAAATATAGTACAGTCCCATTTAAAAATTTTCCATAGGACCTACGGAAATGAAAATGAAAATTAAATTCCGTTTTTTGAGAAAAACCTAAAAATAATCGTATCTATCAGTAATTTAAATAACTATTTTATTCTTTACAGACAAGCTTACTATCTTGCTAATAAGTTCCACAACCTACTTAGTAATTTTCTTACATCGCATTCATCTGACACGGCCATTTTGTAAAAAATAAAAAATCGTTCGTATCTCACTTTTTGAATTTTTGAAATTGGAAAAACTGTTGCAGTTAAAATTTCATGGTTTATAAAACGCCACAATAAAAACACGGTCATTCTATTTAAGAAAAAAAAGTTAATATGTCACTTCCGGTTCAACCGGAGGTAATATTTTCGTTCCTATTAGTCTAAAAATAGACCACTTTTACCTTACTCACGTATACTAAAACCCAAATTTTTAAATTCAAAAATAACTAAAAAAATTAGGCTAAAAAATGTATTTTGAGTTAACTGAATTTGATCAAATTTTAGTATTTTAGGCGAATTCATTATTTAATTGTAGGCAGGTATATTCCAAATATGAAAAAAATTCGTTATACCATTTCCGATATAATTCAAAAAAACTACTTTTTAAGAGCCATCTAAGGAATATGTGGTTCAGAGATTTACATGTAATTTAGAAACACCTTGTATATCTTATTAAAACACTTGTCCACTGATAAAATCTCGGATAAAATAGAAACTGTGATTATAAAGCAAAGCAGACTATCAAACTTTCAGGTTATATATTTTGATATTTACAGGACGTCTGAAAAATGCATCAGTCAATTCTAGCCAATTTAAAAAATTTAAAAATGATTTTTTTTAATGGAACAACCTGTATTAGCTCGCATTATGTAATGGAAAATTAAGTATTCTTCTAACGTGTATCAACATTCTCTATTCCTGTATGTCACCGTTATCTTATTATCAATAATTACTATTCCGCATTGGTATATTTTTAGACACCCTATAAAGGGCGGACTAGCTGGGGAGCAGGGAGGCAAAGTCGTATATCTCTTATTATTGTTTTTTTTTAATTAATAATCAATAAAGTTACATTATAATATGCATATCTTATTTGAACGAGACACGTTTATCAACATTTACTTAGTAATGTCAAAGTTTACTACTAAGGGTATGGTCCGATATTCACCACAAATTTGGTTTCGCGTTCCGAAATTAGCGGTTACTGTCTGATATCTGAAAAACCGGTTACTTTAGGAACGCGGTTCCTGAAAAAACGGTGACTTATCTGTCAACCAATCTACCGATCTATTTTTACCGGTAACTAGTGGTTTGTATATGTCAAACGCATGCAAACGTCAAACATTCATTAATAAGTTCGGCTATTCTCACTCCAAGTCTACTATTATCCAATCAAAAGACGTCAAAAGTAGACTTGGAGTGAAAAGAGTTAAAGGAGTGAGTAACCCGAACGCTGCAGCTATTGTTGTTTGTCGTGAACCGGACTCGGAGTGTATTATTATCCATGGATAAAATATTTATAATATAGCAATTATCTGTAAACGCATAAAAATGGTAAATAAAAATGTTAAATTAATAATTTGTTGAAGGTATCTATCTGGCTGGTCCGAATTGAACCAAGATTTCAGGTTACCATCACTAACCGCTGTCAAAATCCGTGGTTTCTGCTGGTTCCACTTTGGTGATTATCGGACCATACCCTTAGGGTATGGTCCGATATTCACCACAAATTTGGTTTCGCGTTCCGAAATTAGCGGTTACTGTCTGATATCTGAAAAACCGGTTACTTTAGGAACGCGGTTCCTGAAAAAACGGTGACTTATCTGTCAACCAATCTACCGATCTATTTTTACCGGTAACTAGTGGTTTGTATATGTCAAACTCATGCAAACGTCAAACATTCATTAAGTAAGTTCGGCTATTCTCACTCCTTTAACTCTTTTCACTCCAAGTCTACTATTATCCAATCAAAAGACGTCAAAAGTAGACTTGGAGTGAAAAGAGTTAAAGGAGTGAGTAACCCGAACGCAGCTATTGTTGTTTGTCGTGAACCGGACTCGGAGTGTATTATTATCCATTGATAAAATATTTATAATATAGCAATTATCTGTAAACGCATAAAAATGGTAAATAAAAATGTTAAATTAATAATTTGTTGAAGGTATCTATCTGGCTGGTCCGAATTGAACCAAGATTTCAGGTTACCATCACTAACCGCTGTCAAAATCCGTGGTTTCTTTTGGTTCCACTTTGGTGATTATCGGACCATACCCTTAATTACTATAAGTTACCTCACTCCGGCGCTTTACTTAGTAATGTCAAAGTTTACTAAATTACTATAAGTTACCTCACTCCAGCGCGGAACCACAGGCTAAATAGAATCAGTCATTTCACTGAGCGTCGGAACCCTTTGATGTAGTGTCTCTCAATTTTAGTTTTTATAATAGTTGCGCAGATTCCCCTTTAAGGCCACGCTCATATGGTGTTCGTTTGTCTCATACCATTTACGTTCGTTTGTCCTCTGATACAAGTGATTGTCTCTATTATTTTTACGACATAAAACACAACATTTTATTGCTCTACCAGATATCTTGAATTATTTTACAAATTTGCAATAACAGTTATTATAAAAACACTAAATACAATTTTAATTATTAAATAAAGCAAATAAACAGTCTATAACATTCACAATACCACAAGTGAACGTAGTATTATTAAAGTAAGTTTTAACACTTTTAACAAGTACAACACTACATGTGAACGTAGTAAATTGCGTCGAAAACGAATTTACGGTTCATTTTACCCCACGAGTTGATCATGCGCAGTGTAATTTTGTGGACACTAGTGAAATAACTGATTCTTTTTGACCTGTGGCGGAACTTTCTTATTTAGACATCAAAGGCTTACCGCGAACACGTGTTGTTATCATAAAGCGATACGGAGACATCAAAGGCTTACCGCGAACACGTGTTGTTATCATAAAGCGATAATAAAATGTTGTGTTTTATGTCGTAAAAATAGTAGAGACAATCACTTGTATCAGAGGACAAACGAACGTAAATGGTATGAGACAAACGAACACCATATGAGCGTGGCCTTAAAGGGGAATCTGCGCAACTATTATAAAAACTAAAATTGAGAGACACTACATCAAAGGGTTCCGACGCTCAGTGAAATGACTGATTCTATTTAGCCTGTGATTAGCAACGTTTAAAAGCGCAGTCACCGCACCACGGTCATGTACCTAGGTCACAGAAATCATTCGTAGAGTGAACGAATGCCACTGTGTAACATACTAGACAATCCACCGAGGAACCCCGGGGCCATATATCGCGGAAGTGGCAGTCAATAGGTAGGGAGACAGGCGAGCCGAGTAGTAGGGCAGGCGGATTCACACATTTCGTAGAGTGAGGTAACTTATAGTATTAAGTAAACTTTGCCATTGATGTTATTTAAATACTTAGGTTCTTATGAACGGGCCTTTTAGAGCTGAAGTCCCACCCTATTTACCCTATAAACTATAAAAACAATAAAAAAATAAAAAATCTCAAAAGCTATTAAATTTTATTTAAAATAAGACGTTGGGAATCAACGGTCAGAATGGGCGAATGGCAAAAATATTTTAATTTAATAGAACGTCATCGAAAAGTCCAAATTTCGAAAAAAAATATTCAAATATGAAGTCCACACATAAACTTTTAACGCATGGGTTCACTGAACCATATAAAGAAATGAAATAGTCTCAGAGATTGTTTCTGGTAACAATATCCCTGAGAACGTTACCTACTCGACTCGTACTCGATGTATTACTAGGTTAGGTATACCACTTTAAAAATCGCATATGTATAGATAGGGTTTACTTTAAAATACCAACACATATTTTATTTTATTTTTTATATATTTTTTTGGCATCCTAATTCAATAAATAACTAAAAATTTAGACCAGTAGTTCACTTTGATAAGCATCGCAGTATTTCCGACTCTACTATACCTAACTTAATAAATTTTATTTTAAAACAAATACAAACATAGGCCACGAGTTCGTGGGGGCGAAGTAGGTAATCGCCCACGAATAACTAAATTACCCACGAGTTTTGAAATTTCGATTTATAAAAAAATACTTTGCTTTGAATTGTTAATATTGTGTCATATAATGAGCATGTAATAATGTATCCAACAATCGATTATCTTCGACATTTAAGATTACTACTGGAGAGAAATAATTATTGAGTTTTAATAGTATAATGTGTTATTAGATTATTTTAAAGTAGATCAAATGGAATTTTATATTGGTATCTATAAAGAACCAAAAATATTAATGAAAGTTTAGAACAGCATTAGATGATGCTTGATTCTAGATTTAAAAATATTAAATAATACTGGATAGGTTTTTGGCTAATCTACATATTAGTCTTTTGCAAGAAATGTTTTTTAAGTTCTCTGCCAAATAAAATGCTTATTATTCATTTATGTTATAAAAATATACGTCTTTTGAGTTTTCAGTATTTTTTCTTTCTTTGTTTCATTTTCGTTAATATCTAAGAGGTTACCTAATTAAAAAAATATTTGACTTACCTTGAACCTGAACGAATATGCGAAACAATTCCAGACATTTGTGACACCGATAAGTCAATATTATTATAGTTACCTTGCATATTAACGTTTGTCTTTTTATTATCTTAAAAAATGTAAATACCTCTTGCAAAATTGCAAAGTAAAAATTTTAAAAATAAATATTTTACATTTACAATATGTATAAACGACCGATATAATTTTAGTATTTCTTTTAAATCCAGTTTCAAGTTTCATTAATAAAGAAATGCAAATATTCTCAAATTAACGATATTAATATACTTACAATATAAAAAATTCTAATATTCTCGTTAATTTTCTTTTGCACTAGCTACATGTTAACGGCAATGTCATAGTTTATGTTCACCTGGAGGGGTGCAATAACGACTCTTAATTTTAGTCAAACGTCCTATCCTTATATGTATTTATAAGGGTCCCTATATAAGAATATACCGGGTGCCCCATTATATTTTGACCCTTTTTACATCTACATAACCTTTGAACTAGTTGAGATAATAAAATTCCGTTTTCGCCAGTCTACTTCTAATTTTGATAAATTTTTTCCTGACTTCCATTTTAATAACCGCGGAAATGACAGCGTATTTTAGGGGATAGGGCAACTTTGTTATTTCAAATGGAACACCCTGTCCTGTATATTTTGTCACAGTTGGAAAGCTCATTATTGCCCCTTTCCGGAAATTCCATATTTGTCATGGAAATTATACAGAGTGATGGTTTTATTATAAGCTTTTAAACTGAATACTGCGTTTTATCAAAATACTACGAAAAAAATAATGATTCACAAAGTGGGATTAAATTGCTCTATAGTTTGTAGCCAGTGTTATGGTCAATCATGTTTGAATACAGTTAGGTACACTCGATATTATTAACGAGATGAACAACGATGACATATGATCAATTACTCCGAAACACAACTTCTTTCTTTTCAAATAGTTGATTGAAGATAATGTCCGAATAGGATGAAACTAGTTGTAGTGTAATAAAATAAAATAAAGTGGAAATTGACAAGTAATTTACAGTCTCGCAAAATTTTTATTGCAAAATTTTACTCTTTCTTTTCTTTTGATAATATTGTCTAGGTAGAAATATGGCAGTACACATAAAATTCTATGTGCTGATTGCTATTATTTGAGGGTATATTGGCACATGATGCACGAAGGCATGAATTGAGTACTCTGTGCTGTACTTTCTAACCGTTCATAATTATGTTTCTGATCTTATTCACACAGATCCATTATTTAAGCTACGCTACGCTGATGAGGAGCAATAACTCCAAAACACGTGCCCGTATATGGATTTTGGCAATTTTTAATGGCAACTTTAAAAGCACCCTAATAGCATACCTGAACCACGTATTAAGTTTTTTTGGCAAATATATAATGATTTGAGAATTAACAGGTAAGTTTCACGATAAATCCATTTTAGAAATAATTACGTGTCCTCGTGCAACAAAAGACATCAGCAATATACATGGCGAGTTTAATGGTGTGTGAAAATATTTTATTTTACTGTCTCTTGTTAGAATTTAACTTAAAATACCGTTAAAATCAGGGCCCGATCTTTTTTTTAAATTTCTGTAGTATTTTTTATTTCTACATGCAAACTAAAAACCACAAATGAATTTTGTTAGAATAAAACTACACAATATTAGTAATTATACAAAAGTAAAATACATCTAAAATTAAATAAAATAAATAAACAAATTACAATAACATATTATCTAAAATATAATGGGCAAAAATAATACAAATTAAACACAACAAATTTTCAAAATGTCCACCACCAACCTCAACACATTTTCTTGCATGTATCTGATCATGCGTGGATTATTCCTCAGTTCAGTGCATCCTGTTCTATGTATTTTCTGTATTCTTCTCTGTAACTTTGGTTACCGGTAGCGACGGTAGCATACACTTTTTGCTTTAAATAACCCCATAAAATATAGCCTACTGAAGTCAGATCTGGGGACCTTGCAGGCCAGGCAATGGGACCATTACGAACAACCCATTTATTGGGGTAATGATGATCATTTAAATTTTGCCTCCTCTCTCTTGTTGGTAATGTATTTATGGCCTGCAAGGTTCTCAGATCTAACTCCAGTAGACTATTTTATGGGGCTATTTAAAGCAAACAGTATATACTACAGAAGTTGCAAGCAGACAAGAACTAAAAAAACGCATAAAATGAATTTATCGCGAAATTTAGCTAATTCTGGAACCATTAAACATGTGCCAAAAAAACTAAAAATGTGGTTTTGCACTATTAAGGTACCTACCTACTTTTAAAGTTGCCATTGAAAATTGCGAAAATTCATATACAGGGTGATTTTTTAGGTAACTTCCCCAACTAAAGAAGTTTTTACACAACCCTGTTATTTTCTCTTTTGTTTACTGAATGATGTAGACATCCATTAGTTATAATATATCAAAATGGCCGCCGTTAGTGGAGGTGCGGAAAATGAGATAAATGAAAAAATCGAAAAATTGTGTGGATACTGTAAAAAAAAGGTGACAGACTATGTTATGTGTATCAAATGTGAAAAAACGTATCACAAAAGTTGTACAAATCGATTAAAAACATTAAAAATGTTAACACAGGATAAAAGTTTATGTTGCCTTGAAGAGGACATGACACAAAATTTAAGCTTTATTAAGATGTTAGTTAAAGAAAATGAGGCAAAGAAGACTGAAAATAGTTTATTAAGGAAATTAAACAAAGAAATGGGTGAGAAAAACTTGTTATTGGAAGAGAAACTACATAACCTACAAAACAACGCGGGTTGGAACAAAATGTTTTCAGATGTGTTAAAAACAGAAAAACTTTCAGAAAATAATAAAAAACAGACAAACAACATTCCAAGCATTATAATAAAACCCAAGGTATCCCAGAATATCACCAAAACTGAATCTGATATTAATGATAACCCGTCAGAACTCAATATTGGTATTAACAACTTTAGAAAAACAAGAGCAGGAAGTGTAATTATAAAATGTCGCACAAACCAAGATATTGAAAAGTTAAAAACCATAGCAACAACAAAATTAGGAGATGCGTATGAGATAAATGAAACAAAACTCAGAAAACCCAGAATAAAAATCCATCAATATTATGGTAATAAGAATGAAGACGAAATTGAGGATGCTATTAGAAAACAAAATAGTTTCGTCGAAAATGAATTTTTAAAAGTGTCATACATAAAAAAAACAAAAGCCAAAGGATCAATAATTTTCGCTGAATGTTCCCCAATTTTATATAGTAAAATGATGCATTACAAAAAGATATATATAGGATGGGAGAGATACCCAGTGTATGAAGATCTCACGGTGCCGCAATGCTACAAATGCCAAGGATATTATCATACAAATAAAAATTGTAATAACAAAATAGTATGTGCAATCTGTAGTGGAGAACATGAGAGATCAATCTGCCCAAAAAACACAAAAAAATGCAATAATTGTATAATTGCTAATTTAAAATACAAAACAACATACGAAGTGAACCATGAAGCTTACAATTTAGACTGCCCGACATATAAATATCATTTGGAAATATTAAAAACAAGAATAAATTATGGTTAAGTGATGGTTATACAACAAGAGGAAGAAGTGCTTGAAAATATCAAGGAGATAAACAGTCATTTAATTGGTGCGGGTGAAATAGTTCAAAAAATCGTTCTAAAGGACAAAATCTTAAACTTAATTCACTTAAATATAAGGAGTGTACGAAAGAACTTTGATGATCTCTTAGTTTTCTTAGAATCTTTTAATCTGTTTTTATGTGATATAATAATCCTGAGTGAATGCTGGCAAATAGAATCAGTTAATCAATTTAACATAAAAAACTATACATCATATTATAATAGTGCAGATATCAACCAAAATGATGGTGTACTCATATTAATAAAGTCGGAATTAAATGCAGATATAACTAACTATAAATTACCTCAATCAGGGATAACAGTAAGTAGAGTAAACTTTCTAATTAAAAATATATCTTATGGAATATCAGCATTATATAGGCCTCCTCCTACATCTTTGGAAACATTTATAAATGACTTCGACATATATTTAGAACAAAAATTCACAAATGATGTTGAAATAATAGCGGGAGATTTCAATATAGACATCCTAGATAATAAAAATATTCATGTAACTAACTACCAATCAAGTCTATGTTTACATGGATTTAAATCCTACATTAACCAACCAACTAGAGTCACCAACGAAAGTAGTACATGCATTGACCATATATTCATTAAGAACAGATTAAATAATATTTCAAAGTATGAAGCTTTCAGAATAAATTATGATATTACTGATCACTACCCCATTATGTTGCATATTTCCCAACAAAATAAAATGTCGAAAGAAAATAACAAGCTGAATACAATCACTAAAATTGATTATCAAAAATTAACACAATTATTGGAAAAACAAAATTGGTCAAATATCCTAAACACAAACAACCCTGAAATTGCCACTCAAAACTTTACAACAGGACTTACGAATATTATTGAAAAATCCCAAATAACGAAATTAATAAAATTTAAAAATCATAACAAAATAAAGCAATGGATAACAAATGGTATAATAACTTCAATAAAAACAAGAGATAAAATGAAAAAGAACCTGTTAAAAAACCATACTGTAGCAAAAGAAACTGAATATAAAAATTACAGAAATAATTTGAATCGAACTATAAAAAATGCTAAAAATACCTACTATAGAGAAAAAATAAATCAAAATTCGAAAGATATAAAAAAAATATATGAACTAGTAGCTGAAGCAACTAATGAAAACAAGAAAAATTGTAACAAAAATATACAGATCTTAGACAATAACCACAAAAACTTTATGAATGACAAAGAAATGTCGAATTTTTGTAATAATTACTTTAGTGAAATAGGTATAAATATGTCTCAGACTATCCCAATTCCTAATAAACCATTAAATACAACCTGGATAAATCAATCTTCAATGTTTTTAAAGCAAGTGACGGACAATGAACTAATTAAACATATACATAGTTTAAAAAGCAACAGCTGTCCTGGTATTGATGGGATAACCATCAGAACTATTAAAATTATACATACATATATTTTAACACCATTGAGACATATTATCAACTTAATTTTTAAAACTGGCATTGTACCAAGACAATATAAAACCTCGATAATAGTACCTATTTACAAATCAGGAAATCATAATGCAATTAATAACTACAGACCCATCAGTTTAATAAACAATTTTACAAAAATTTTTGAAAAATGTCTTAAAGAACGCTTAGTCAATTTTTTAAATATAAACAAAATACTCTCAGAACATCAATATGGTTTTACTGAAGGGCTGAGCATCAATGATGCTGTATATGAACTTATAAAAGAAATCACCAACCGACTAGATAATAATCAAAAATGTATTGCAGTCTTTCTAGACTTGGCAAAGGCCTTCGATACGGTTCCTCACAACAGGCTACTAGATGTGCTAGAGCAATATGGCGTTAGGGGTGGTGTATTGGAGGTTTTTGACAGCTATTTATCGGACAGAATACAACAGGTGAGAATTAGAGATACTCTAAGCGATCAAAAAAGCGTACAAATCGGCATACCGCAAGGTACTGTCCTAGGACCAATACTTTTCAACATATACATAACCTCATTGACTAATATGAATATTAATGGCAAAACCATATCCTATGCTGACGACACAGTGATTATTTTTAATGGATCAACATGGGATGAAGTAAAAAATCACGTAAAATATGAAATAAAAATGGTTAAAGATTGGCTTGACACAAATAAATTATCTCTAAATGTTACAAAAACTAATTATATTGCATTTTCACTCACATCATCGAATCGCCCGGCGTATAGAACAATAAAAATAGATAATTTAGATCAGGAAATAAGAGAAACAACAAATACCAAATATCTTGGAATTATTATTGATCAAAATGTAAAATGGGATATGCATATAGCATACTTAACAAAAAAAATAAGGTGTTTAATACATAAGTTTTATATTCTAAGGAATATTATAGATCAAAAGTTAATCATCACCTTATATCAGACACTTGTGGAATCATTACTACGATATGGTATTATAGTATGGGGAGGTTTGTATAATAACGCATTACGACAGTTAAATGTGATTCAAAATACAATATTAAAAATAATCTATAAAAAAGATCGTTTATTCCATACAAATCAGTTATACACTGAGGAAATATGTAATGTTCGTACGTTGTATCTTACATCTATTTGCTCTTATATCCATAAACATGACAGGTTAAAAGAATATGTAAACCATAATCATAATACTAGGAAGAAAGTAAATCAACATCTGAAAATACCATCAAGTAATAAAAATGTACAACAAAGATTTATTAATTATCTAGCACCTAAATGTTATAATAAATTACCTTTGTCTATTAAAGAAATAAGAAACATAAAGAAATTTTCTATTGCCTGTAAAAAATATATCTTTCAAAATAATTCTGACTTTATTAATTATTTATTTTAGTATTAAGTAAAATGTTAATCCGCTTATACCACTTCTTATATATATGTATTTATTTAATTTTCTTTTATAATATTGTAATAAATAGGATTTAAATCTTAGGTTGTAAGTTGTAATATGCACATACAGATGCTAACGCATCTAGGTGCAAAACACAAATTTCATGTATTGTAAGTATTACTGTCTGTGCAATAATCTAAAATATTTTGTTTTAAAAAATATTTGAATAAATTTGAATTTGAATTTGAATTTGAATTAGTGAAACACATCTGCCAAATTTGGTTTAATTCGGTGAAAGCCATTAAAAAAAGTCGATCGAAATTTTGGCAAAAAATAGAAAACATGCCGTGTATCAAACGAAGGGCTTTAAAAGTTAAAATAAGGGTCGTTCTGACACCGCCGCGGAGTTCTTTACTTTCTACTAGCGTATGGCCAGTCACTCAGGAAACGCCCTGTATATTGCTCATCTCGGATATGGGAAAATTGATTTAAAGAATATTGAAGAAACTATTCAATCATAAATCAAGCATTTGATTTTTGAAAGCTTACAAACTACAAAATAAAAACGTGGCATGAATAGTGGAAATAGCCAAAATACTGATTCATATGGGACCGCGACAATACTTTAGCTATAAATATAATTCATTGTTAACTTTAGTTTTATAAGCATAAACCATTTCCAGATGATGCCAATAAATATGTAAACTTTGAGTGTTTGAGTATCGAGTATTTGATCTTTTGGTGTCCAGTGAGTGAAACTACTTCGAAGTCTATGCCACATCAAAGGGCCACAACCCTATTTACCCTATTCAGTTTGCATGTACTTCAACGAAATATTTGGATTTTTTTTCTTGTTGCTTCTAATTGAAGATGATTGATGGTGGTATTATTATTTTAATAGGGCTCCAATTTTCATGAGAAAATAGATCTATTCAAATCAATTTAAACAGACACGCAAAGTGTTGTCTATTATATTATAGCATGTAAACAGGTATAATAGGTTTGTTTATCTAAATTAATATGACCTTACAATGTAAGTAGGTACGATAAATATTATATATGCCATTGCAAATAAATTATTTTCTGTTTCAAAATGAACAAAAGTAGGCCAATTATATATTTTTTTAACAAACCGCGATTAATTTAATTACCAAATAACAATCCAACCAAATTTCCCAGAATGTATTATTTAATAAATTCCTTTTATGCGTACCTAACTGGTTTTATTTTTTTATGAAATGTAAATGTATTGAACGAAACAGGTTGGTAATGTAGGTAATATACTATTACTGGATGTTAGATTATTTTACGATGATCACGAGAACATATGTTTTTTCTTTGTTTTTGTTCATTCCGATGGAACGTTATCTATCACGGTGGTGTCACTGCACACATATCAGTTGTTCTCTACTGAAATTTCAAACCAAAGGATCATATGTAGACATATTCGATATCACGATATCTCCAATGCAAGGGCGGCGAATTTTTCCTTTGAGAAGTAACTTTATTTCAAATTACCTAATTTTGGTTGTTTCTCCTAATTCTCCTACTTCTAGAGAAAAACCGACCAATATATTAGTGCCCAATTTTTAGAAAGCGTCGTACACTGACTCCAAAATGACTTCTTTTGTTCAAATCAGTCTGCAGGTCTTAATAAGTAGGTACCAAAGACGATATACCTAATACGTCTTTGTAAGTACTTAAGCAATCGGAGAGTTCTTATTTGTGAAATCTTCGTTTTTTAATTGCCTATCGATCTGTCGAGGTAGATTTTCGATTTCTCCCCTAATTTTTCAAAATTTTCCTAAGAAGTTTGAATTTTTGTCAAAAAACGTCTTCTTTGTATAAATATCACTTTACACTTAACTAATCACGAATCACGACAAATATTTTTTCGAAATCTTCGTTTTTTGATTACCTATCGAACTGACGAGCTAATTTTCGATTTTTGCCACTAACTTTTCAAAAATTTTCAAAAACTGAAAATCTACCTCGACAGATCGATAGGTAATTAAAAAGCGAAGATTTCAAAAAAAGAACTTTCCAATTGCTGTATTAAGACCTGCAGACTGATTTGAAAGAAAAGCGATGTTTTCATCAAAGACGTCTCCTTTTCGTGTAAATATCACGTTACAGACCGAATTTCTTAAGTAATCACGACAATTTTTTTGTTTAAATCTTTGTTTCTTAGTTGCCTATCGATCTGTCGAACTAGATTTGCGATTTTCGCCACTAACTTTTCAAAACAATTATTTAGTGACATTTTCGTGTAAGTTGGCACTTAGGAACCTACTATGAGAGGGCATACTTCACATTTCTGTAAAGTGGCTTTACAGAAGTATGCCCTCTCAGAGTAGATTCCTAAATGTGGTGGTTCAGCAGTCATCCAAGATGTGGCGTCAGTGGTACGGAGACGAGTTAGGAAAACTGGAGAATTGTGATGATCTAGAAGAGCATCTACATTATTTTAGAAGGTATATCTACAGGTACATAAAGGCCAAGATGGTACTGCAGACAGTTGAATATTGTAAAGTGAAGTGAACACAACAGAGAAAAAGAACAGTGACTAGTAGTGACTAATAATGTTTAAAAGTAGTAATTATTAGTGTTATAGTTTGAGTGACTAATTATTGCAAATATTATTAATGAGTTAATAAATCAGTGGTTTAGTGTTAGTCTTGTTGCAATTATTAAATCCACGCTTGGGGTATTTACTATAAGGTGTGTAAACACGTAATAATATACTTTTTTTTTCATGAAGATTCCAAAATTGTAATAAAATTTTTAAACAAAAAAGTACCTAGACTTCCGGAATAAATCGGTACTAAAAAGCAAAAATGTTTCATTGTAAAGGTTCGCCTCATAGGATTTCTCTTAAAATTTTTAGAAAAACATTTCTTTTTGTTCTCTTTTTTTTAAAGCATGGGTTTCGAATTAGCCTGCATATAAGACTAATTAAGTAAATGAAATCTTACGTTTTGCATGTTAATAATAATATCTAGCAATGTCAGTTTTACTAAACATCGAAACATAATTAAGTGTACCTAATTTTATAAATTTATGTCCGTTGTTATCAACGCAAATATAATTTATTTAATATGAAACTAAATATAATTGAATTGCATCATAATTTAGAAAATATTACCAAATTAGCCAGCAGTTAATTGATTTAATGTCATTATATAACATGCAATTATGTTTAAGACGGAGCGCATCGTTTCCACCCACGTAGTTATCAATCCTGGTTTTTACGTTTTTACCAATATAAAACTATAAATCGCCCCGTTTTCCACGCCACTGGGATATATAAATTTGGTTGATAAACGTCACATACTCTTTTTTAAGCATCTCATAAAATAACCTTTATGTAACTCTGTTCTAATTTTAGCAAAGGCGTTTTCTGGAATAAATGTCCGGCTTTCACTTGTCGGCGATTTTAAAAATCACATGGTAGGTATCAATAACCAGTTACATTTGGATATATTTGGTATTGGTGGTATCATGAACTGGTAACGTTGCTTGTTAACATTTTTAATAGGACATTATATGTAAATATTGATAAATTAACTTCAACTAATTTTATCTGGATATATATTTTTATGAATAGAATAAAAATAGCCACATTCACAAAGCGTTTAAAATAACGCGCTGAGTTGAGATTTAAAGGTGCAAACTATGCGTACAAAAAAATGTTGAACGCATTAGGGTGTTGGGCCACGGACGAGTGGGGGTGGAAATTAGTAGAAATCATTTACCATTTAAGTTAGCAGCTATGCCTATATTTTCTCTGAGGAAAATTAAATCGACATTCCTTTTCTCCAGCACGAAATTATTGAATCTAAAGAAGTATCCAGTGAATTCGTAGCATCTCTTAATGAATACCTGAATGACTTTCATCTGACGGCGACTCTTGGACCCCCTCTAATAAACAGGACTAAGGACTTCAAATCTGATTTATTGAGGGCATGGAGAACATGTAACACGCCACAGGTAAAAATTATATAAATGCGAAACCAAAACAACCCTTGAGGGTTTTGACTTAGGACAAAACGCTAGCTAAGTAGTTATCTGCCACCAACGTGACTTTCCAGAGACGCAACTCTGTAAGAACTCAACAACACTGACCCACGTCTACTCTTCTTTGTCCGAGGAAAACCAATAAACCAAACTTTACACACCTTTTACAGCCGACACCGACGTTTCTGACTTGCATAATTGCATTGCCTACAACCGATTAGGAAGATCGTGGATGAGCGAATTTAAAATAATTTTTACCTCTCGAGTTTTACAAGCCCCAAGTAGGCTGTTGCAATCAGCGTCGTAACTAGGGGCTGGCCACAGGGACGACTGTCGGGGGCGCAGACCTCAAAGAGGAGCAGCAGACACAATGACATTGACAACACTTTAGGCAGGACTAACATCCTCTCAATTTGATTTGTACGTACATACTTCCTATCACCGGATCCACAAAATTTGAGGAATTATTAACAGTTTTATGATTATGTATCAGTCCAAAATTCATTATTGCAGAACATGTTTCTGTATTAATTTTTCTAATTCTGCAACATTTCTTTTTCTTACATACACCGACAATATCTTTTTGTCATTGTGTCATAAATACCAAGCACCCTCCTGCCTAGGTGGTTGGTACAACACACAACGCCTCCAACTTGATATTTGCGTCGCGTAACGACCACCTCATTTATTTTATTTTATAGTTTACATATGAATATCAAAATTTATCAGCATCTAACAGGTATAAATAAATTATTATTTTTTAATAATTTCCGAGATGTAATGCCTCTAAAATATTTATAAGCTTTTATAACGCTTTCTCTTGACATTCCCAAACTCTACTGCAGAATCAGATCTAATTTCATAGCTCCATTATACCACATTAGTGAAATTAAATGAAGAATTGACGTGACTTTTTGAAAAAAACATCTTGTTAGCAAGGAATATTGTTTGCGGCACTTGGGGCAATATGTTTGCAAACACGTATTTCCAGTTCTAACCTAAGGGCAAGATTTCCTACAGTTTTGTATGTCACATATTATCATCTTAGATTTCAGCAATTTTACAAATTGTAAATATTGAATTAATTTGTATTTATTTGCTCTTTCAAGAAATCAATAGCTATTAAAATATCTAGGAATGTTATGACTATCATAACTGCCGCAGATGTCGGTTAAAAATCCGAGCTCGTAGAGCGAGGATTTTAAGACATCTAAGGCTGTTATGATTCATAACATCCGTGATTTGTTCAATAGTTTATCGGTTTCAGAAAATAAAGACATTATTAATAGATATTACCTTTTGATATTCTCTTATTAATAACGTTTTCATTTCATTAGTTGGTCAAGTCTGTATGGGCTGATTTATCGCCATGGTTACAGTTATATTTTGTTTGTTTTTATTTGTTACCTTTTTTCATATTACATAAATGTTTACATTTTTAATGTCACAACGGCTACATAAAAATGGACCTTGGATTGCCTGAAAATACATTTCAGTTGGATTTCAGTATTTAATTATTATTGTTTGGAGTTTTCTCAAAAGGCTCGTACAAAGTCTATAAGCCTTGGAGTTTTCTGTCTGTTTGTATTAATAAATAGCCCTATAGTTTCATTATTTATTATTTCATCTGTTGACAGTTATTGACAGATCTGTATTGCACTATTACCGTACAAGCAATAAATATAACTGTACAACTTTAGTTATGACTTATTTACCAGCCTACTTTTGCATATTATGTATTGTAAACAAAGGATTAATATCCTGAAACCGATAAAATTAGTTAACTGACAGTTCTAAATTTTTTTATTATAATATTTGCTTGAAATAGAAATAGAAACTGTAGAATATCTGAGAAGCGATAATGTTGCAAAATAAATGATTATACACAAATTTAATACAGTGAGCACGTAAAGGTTGGAATAAATTCCGTAAAATCTTTACAAAGCAAGTGACAAAAATTCGCTCAGACACGTCGATTTTTAAATTAATTTCTCAATTTGTTAATTTAAAAAAAATGTTTACAATTTTTTTTTTAAAAGTCATCGGCAATTTTTTTAAATGGCAACCCCCATTTTTAAAAATGTCATTTTAAAGAGCACATTTTTCTGCGTACAGTACGTTAAATTCTATGGCATGTTGCATGACGAAATCATCGAGAAAAAAACATAATTTAACATTCATAGCACACACGTGTATTACTTATGGTCGAACCCTGGTAGAGGAAATGTTTTACGACTTACACTTTTTTCATGTTTACGTTTTTTTTCATCTACTAGAACTTTTTTTCATCTTCTTAGAAACGCGGAGTTGGCTGTCACGTTAGTTCACATTTATTCACATTGATTTTTATCTCGACAATTTCGTTATGCATTTATGCAACATGCCATAGAATTTAGCGTACTGTATGCAGAAAAATGTGCTCTTTCAAATGACATTTTTAAAAATGGGGATTGTCTAAAAAAATTGTCGATGACGTCATAACTTTTTTAAAAAAGTTTGTAAACATTTTTTTTAAAATCGACGTGTCTGAGCGAATTTTTGCCATTTGTTTTGTAACGACTTTACGGAAGTTATTTTAACCTTTACGTGCTCACTGTATAACTAGGGTTCAGTGACTTGAAAATGAAATGAATATAATCGATTGAGTTTTAGGAAATATTCTTAAATTTATCAGATATGCATATGCATATTTTTTTTCAGAATGGTTTTGTTCCTAGAGAAATATCTATTTGTTAAGCCAACGCCTGTATTATTTAAGATTGACCCATAAATAAATGCCAAGATTGTACGTAGGATAAATTGAGATAAAGCGATAAGGCACTGTTTGAAAGGTACCAGAATTCAAACTCAGACAACGATTATTAAGGTTAACCCTATTTTTAATTAAATTAAAAATTGAATAAATTAACTAGGAGAAATTGTGAATCCAGAATCCAGATCCAGAAGCTTTGAATAATAATGATACGGAACAACGGAACATAGTAATGATGAAACGAATGAAGCTTTCCTATTAGACATTCTACATGATGAGAGAAACTTAGGTAAAGTCGGTTTCATCTTTCTAAGACTAATAAAAACACCCGGACCGTTTGAGGTCAAACAAAGCCGCCTTTTTTGAGTGTCTTAGAAAGATGAAACAGACTTAATATGGATGATTCGTATAATAGTTTAATTTAGGTTAGGCACAAAATGTTTAATTTTCATAAGCGGGGTTAAAAATCGAAATATTCATTGGAACTCTATAAAAGTTGGATGAGTCGGCTTCTAACTAAATGTAGAAAATTTTGTCTGTCAGTCAGACCGTCCGTTTGCCGTTTGCCATTAATATGACTGATGGTCGAGAGGTAGCGTACCTGCCTCTCACCCAAAAGTTCCGGAGTTGATTTCCGGTCGTGGCAATGGAAAATACTGTGAGAGGGATTTTTTCATTATATTCCAGATTTTCATACATAATTTTGAAAGGCGATGGAGAATCGCAAGGGGGTCGTATGTCGTATTACATGTGGTGTTTATTATTATTATTACATTAACCAAAACTCCAAAACCGTTATAACTGAAGAACCGACCAAAGATGTGATGAAGACCGAAAGAAGCTCAGGGCTGTTCTTAGGAGTCCGATACTTGGGAGCGGCCAAAAATAAAAAAAATATGAAACAAAACAAAATAAAAAAAATATCAAACAAAACAATAAAGATATAAAATAAAAAAGTCTGGATTATTCTGATCTAACTAATAAATATGCCGCCGACAAAGTTTAACATTTTTTTCTGTAATTCCAAGGAGTTTATGCCTTTATATTTCGTTTGTTTTTTATTATTAAACTTGTGTTTAATTTTGTATTTTGATTTATTTCAGTTTGAATTTTTGTCAAAGAATGTATTATTTATTTTGTATTAAAAGAAATAAAACTATTTGAACAAAACATTTATTCCCACTGGTCCATACATAGGGCGACGCTTTATGTTATGGCACAAAGGTGGCCGAGCATCTAGAAACGGAAACGGAAACGGATTTTTCAAGACCTGATTTTTTTTAAAATTGTAGTGGTAATTAATTTTGAAAATATGTATTTGGTAAAAATGTAGGTGTTGGGTTACAGATGTGTAAAATGTAAAATGACCTTTTAATGTCCACATTTGATTTTCGAAAAAGTTGAATAGGTAATTCACGAATGGCATGTCCGATTTTATATCGGAAAAGTTTGATCAATAGAGCTTGCTAATATATGTATTAGAAAAATGCTATTTCGATTTCATAATCTTATAATCTAATAAAAATTTAATTTTTTACTTAATTTCGAGAAAATTCTATATAAATATCACAATGATACATCGAATTGAAATGCTATGATTGGAAGCATAACATGATTAATTCTAGATAAAAATAATCAATAGTGACCTATTTGATAATTGTTGTTCAGCACATATATAATATGTCACCCCAAAAAATTTTTATATCGTGGCTGACTTTATTCAGGTAAAATGCTAATAAAAGCTAATGGAATACACTTTCCAAATAATTAACCACGTTTGACTTACGTGTAGAAAAAAATACTTCTGAGGTCTGAGCTTGTTTAAAACAACTCAGTCAGTCAAAACAAATCATCTGATTATGTATGGCAAATATTTATATTTATAAAAATATGTAGGTAACTCTTGAAATAATTAAAACAAATAAAAACGTTAAGATTTATTTTTGCCAAATTATTCTATAAAATGTAAAGTATAACCAAGTTGGTTTTATCGCGGTATGATATGTAGTCTTATTTTTTTATGTGAAAGAATATCTGTAGTCCCTATTTTTTTTTCAACAGTTTATATCAATATGAATCAAAAATTCTATTGCAACTGACGTCTGTTTATCTCGATGCTAAAGGGATGAAAAAAATTATCGAAGATGTAAAGAAAATGGGTCATAATAGTTATTCGATTATCCGAGCTCGGCCGCGGATGGATATTAGGCAACGAAGCTCTCCTGAAAGTTCGGTCGAAAGAATCCTCCGGGGAGGGGAGCAAGGGCTCTCGGGGCATAATTTCCCTTTTTAAAAAAATAATAAGTATCTCGGCTAATGGAGATGGAGCTAAAAAAAAAGAGTTGTTCATTTTTCCTTCTTCTTGACCGCCGCGCCGTCTGGGTCCGGATCCTTTAGATTCAAAGGGAAAGGCTGTGGCGCGTTTCTAAAGGGTGCATGTTTGTAAAATCGCTAAAATCCGACAAAATCGATTGTTTTAAAAAAATCATAACTTTCTTATAAGGCAAAATCGAGAAAAACGATTACGCCACAGGATTTTCTAAATTACAACTAGTTTTTTTTTAAATATTATGCCGCGCGCCGGTCTATCATTCTCGAAGGAGGCGCAAGTGTTTGCAGAAACTTGAAAAATGGAAAAAATTGCGAAAACACGAAATCTTTAAACGTTATTTCCAAACGAAAAATCGCCGTCGTCGGGCCGCCGGTCTGGTCAATCCAAGGTAGAGGGTCCAACTTACAACTACATCGTAAATCGCACGGTCTCGCTGCGATTTTCGAGGCAGTAGCAGCGAATGAAAAAGTGGCATTTTGACGTTTTGAGGAAAATTATGAAGTTGGGTAAAATTTGCAAATTTCCTGAAGCGGTCATTGTTCTCGCATCTCTTTCTAATCTCACAAATTTTACACAATCCACCAACACGGGGGTATTGAAATGTTAATAACTTTCTTAATACTCGAGGGATCGTTACGAAATATAGCTTAAAAAATTTTACCGACAAGAAGACGCTTATAATATACGACGCCACGCGCCAACACTCGCCCGGAAAAAGCTTTTGAGGCGGCAAAGTACGTAAAGAACTCACACGAATTTAGAGCGAGTCTGCCTGATCACCGTAATTTTTTTTTTACCGACTTAAAAGTACTAAAAACTGACTTTCACCCTTTTCGCAACGCAACTTTCCTTCATAAATAAAACTTGTTTCTTTGGACTCGAACTAAACATTTTTCATGAAATTACCCGTGTCGCGATAACTCGAAATTTTGGTCAAGGGCTCTCCTATTAATCCTATTATACGATTGTATTAAGTATAAGTAATAAGTACCCTTACTTTAACAGGTGATACAAGGAACAAAAAACAGAATGTGTCGAAAATTGAACGGTTTTCCCAAAAAAATAATGTAACTTTGATTTTTGAAAGTTACATGGAAAATAATAGAAAATAAGTTAAGAAAATTTAAGAGAAGATGCAGGTCGAATGTGCAAATAGAAAATTGTAATACGAATTTTTTGTCCGGTGGAGGGTTTTGGTGAAATAATTTAGTGTAATTAATTTAAATTTAAATGTATTAAATTACACTAAATTATTTCACCAAAGCCCTTCACAGGGAAAAAAAATTTCATTATCATTTTCTGTTTGAATATTCGACCTGCACCTTCTCTTAAATTTTCCTAACTTATTTAAACTTATTTTTAACAACGGTATTGTTATTGTATTAATTTTTTTTTTTTGAGAAAATCGTTCAATTTTCGACACATACTGACTGTACAAGACATTTTTGTTAGGTACTTTTAGGCCAATGTATCACCTGTTAAAGTTAAAGTAAGGGCACTTATACTTTATACTTACACCCTGTACATATAGAATGTGCACGAATTATATAAAAAATGCAAAATGAAATAATAAAATCGACTGCGAACTTTCATTACTAGTTATTTAGTTATTTTTTTAAATTAGCATTAACTTAGCATAAGCACTGACATACTAATTTAATTTTTATTTTTAAATGTTACCAGTACATATCTTGGTTTATACCAGTTTAAATATATTCGTTAAAATTCATTAGCGATGAACGTGTGAACGGAAAATTTACATTAGAATCAAAGAGTTTAATGTTTGTTAGAATATAAAAAAACGGAAATTTTAAAAAATCAGACGAGTTGTATATTTAAAGATTTGCTAGGTTATTTCACGTTTAACCCTTCTTATTAGTTTAATGTTTAATTTGATGCAACCAGCAAAAAAAATTGATTTATTTCTGGATGTTTTTCGACTTCCGACTTGTTATATTTGTCTAATAATACTAATTGAATTTTTATTTGTAAACGTGTTAATACTGGTATCTTGGTTTATTTTATACCAGTTTTAATATATTCGTTGAAATTCATGATATGGGAACGTGTGAGTGGAAAATCATTAGTTCAAAGAGTTTACTCAGGTATACCTATTAGCACATTATAAACAGCAAATTATTATATTGTATAAAGTTTTAATAAAAATATACCGACTGCTTGTTTGTAGACAGAACATAATGTAGTTTTATAGTTAATTTCACTAACCAGCAGATGACAATTTAATAAATGAAAGAGCATGAGGGTTAGCATTATTATAAACATTGTTATTGTCATTATATACTATCATGCACCCTATTATTAAACGGTAATGTTTTTGTTTACAATAAAACAATTTCCCCTTGCGCATGTGTTACCTCTACGGGAGGGGAAAACAGTGCATAAAGAAGCGAGATTTCATCAGTACTTTTATTCCGCGTTGTGTGTGTTGTCGGGTTGTTCACTTCGTTTTATTTATAAACAGACGTTTAAATCCAAATCAGCTGTTTAAGTAGGTAAGTTTTATTATCTGTGTTGGTTGATATCCAATAGAACAAAAACCGTTTATTCATTCAATATTCATTGATTTCTTTGTGATAAACATGGTTTTGAAGGATTTCGCCCTGCAATATACCTATTTTAAACATGAATTAGAATACAAAAGAAACTCGATTTTCTAGGTTCAAAGAAAGATAGGTACTTTTTAACGTTATCATATTTTATAAATAAATATTAAATTAATACCTACCTATTAGTTTGTAAAAAATAACTAAGTGTCATACTTATATAGTATTATTTTTAAGATTATATTTGTACGTATAATATAATCAAGGGAAATATACCACTGGCACTGCATAGAAGTGTGTACCTGCCTATGTACAGGGTGACTCTTAAAGGGATATCGCACACACGATTATCTTTCTTTGTTTTTAACAGTTGCCATGTGGTTTTATTAAAGATTTTTAAAATTTCCACTTCATTAAAATTTACTCACAATTATTTACATTGACGTAAAATGATAGAGAAAATGGCACGACAAAACAGGCCATTTGTATTTTACTAACGACAACATTTTTATTTGTGCACATTAATTTTCCAATAACAAGGAATAATAATACCTAGCGAGTTTTAAAACGACAGAAAACCGGAAAATGCTTTACACCATATAGGTACCTATTAATGCATTGCAGAAATGAAATTACAGAACAAACAGTGCATATCAGAAAAATACAATGCACTAAGTCTGTCTAGCTAGACTAGACAGTATACGAACTACAGACTCAAAACTTGTTTACTAATTTTCAGTTTACGATCAAATGAATTTCCGTTGTTTTGTTTTATTGGATTAAGTACATATTTTCTTTATCTACGTTTACATATTTTATGATATTTTATTTGTTGTGGTTGCATCTTCTTGTCGCGTAATTTACTTTTTTGGTTAATGGTTTGTCTATGTCGCTCTGTCCCATAATTTTGTTGTTGTCGGACTCCTTTTCACTTTGTGCAGTGCAATTTTCTGCAGTATCACAGCCATTCTTTTGGCGTTCCTTAATTTTTTGTAATGCTGAAAAAAATTTTCTTATCCATTTTCTCTTTTCTGCAGTTAAGTATATCTTGTGATAAGTCGTCTTCACACTGTACACACACACCACGATTGTGAGAATGTGAAAATATATAATATATAATTTGATGCAATTTAGTAGTTCTATACATCAGCCATCTGCTAAATTGTTGTACATTAATGGTACTAATGGTCAATAAATAGTGGCTATGTTTTCTTAAATTTAAGTTAGTCTAATTTTTATAAAATAAGTCGTTGGGAAATGATTGACTTTTGACTTCTAGCGTGCCAATTTTCAAAATAATTGTTAAATTGTTATGAGGAAGTACAATACTGTTTTGCAATGCATTTTTAAACGAAGAATTGTTATTATTAATAATTGTGAGTCCTACTACTTTTAATGTTAGGAATAAATTTAATCCTGCGTGGTAAATTAGTTTTATCAAATTACTTTTAGACTTTAAAGGATGTTTTTATCATTATGTTCCTATTGTTCCTGTAGAAAGCCTAACTAATAAATTGATATTAATGTAATAAAACTTGCAATTATATCGTTTTATAAAGTAGACCTCTTGAATGCATTACAGTGTTTAATAGGTACCTAAATAGTTAATTTTATGAAAGTGGTTAAATATACAGGGTGAGACAATGGGTACGTACGACCTTGATACTCCGACCCCGTGTAAACGTGTATACAGGGTGGTCACTTTTACAATGTACACCATTGGTATCTTCTAAACAACAAGAGGTACATAGATGCTTAAATTAGAGAAAAGTTGCGCGTTTTCATGCTCTTTAAAGATCTGAAAAGAAATCCGGGATAACTGACCTCGTTCCTGAATATCCTGAAAAAATCTGAAATATAGCGTTTTCTTATTTCGTTCATAACTTTTTTATTACTTAAGCCAATGTATTGAAATTTGGCATGTTTACATAAATCGATATGGGCTATCCACTGTACATTTTAAAAATTTTCTAGACCTACTAGATCTTCATGTTTTTATAGCCAATTTTTGATTTTCTTATGGACGCCATATTGGATTTTTATACTGTTGGATGGAGAATAAAAATGTGATTTCAACGATGTATCACACATGAGTCATCTGACTTGATTAACCACCTTTAAACATTAATTTAATAATTTTTTGACAAAATCAAATTGCCATGAAATAACAAATGATCGAGCAAATTATTGACAGTAGTAGAAGTAATGCTAGAGCTCTTTCGACAAAATCAAGTTGGCATGAAATAACAAATGATCGAGTGAATTATTGACAGTAGTTGTAGAAATAATGCTAGAACTGTTTTTGTAATTACTGTTAGTGTTAAAGAGCATGAAAATGCATGAAAATGCGCAACTTTTCTCTAATTTAAGCATCTATGTACCTCTTGTTGTTTAGAATATACCATTGGTGTACATTGTAAAAGTGACCACCCTGTATAACCGAAAATTATTTTGACAGTGTGTACATAAAGTATGGAATAAATTAATTATTTCAGAATACGAAAATATTTTGGAAAGATCCTCGGACAGATACATTTTAATTTTGAACTCCGAATCTTCTGCTTTGATTTTCTTTAGCTATGCTATCATCGATGCTTTGTTTATCACATCATCTACTTCTTTTTAATAGAACACCCTGTATATTTTCCATTTTTAGAATATCTATGGAAAGCTGATTTCAAAGACCTATACTACTTATGGTTTTGTTCATAATTTTGGAACTACAGATATTCAAAAATATTATTGTTTGTTTCTTTTATTGTGTATTTTACAATAAAATAGCATATTATGAGTAGTAAATAATAACATAAAGAATTAATTAAGGTCTGGAAAACGTGGTAGTGTCGAGGGTAGTGTTGAATGGCCACCAAGCGGGTCACCTGATCTTACCCCGCTAGATTTTTTCCTTTGGGGTCACCAAAAAAACGTAGTGTACAAATGTAAACCTCACAATATTGAAAAATTAGATTTCAACTCTTGTTAAGAAACTATAAAAAATAAAGTTTGGCAAGAATTCATTGATCATTTTGGGATACTGCCAGACACAAGAAGGTTTTCAATAATTTGAATATTTAATTAGTTAATTCTTTGTTATTATTTACTGTTCATGGCTATTTTATTGTAAGATATCATAATTAGTTATTTCAAAAAATATTTTCTAATGTCTGTAGCTCCAAACTTATGAATTCTAGATCTAGATAGAAGTAGATAGGTCTTTGAAATCAGCTTTCCATAGAGATTCTAAAAATTAAAAAATGTAGAAAGTAGAAAATGCACAATTTAAAATAAAAATCGACCTGTCTGTACTCAGAAATAATGAATTTAATTCCATACTTGCCCTTTATGTATACCTACATTGTATAATGTGAACCAATACGATTTTCTATTCTATGCAGGGCCAAGTGACATTTTAAACGTACAACAGTACGTTTATTAAACTTTTTTTTAACCTCCTCTCACTAAATTATGTTATTATTATCTCTCCTATCCTATCTACTTGGATGTAGGTAACGATTTCTTTATTGAAATAATACCATTTACACATGCATATTAAAAAACACTACCCTTTCACAACTATGGATTTAAAGAAAAGTATACAGGGTGCCCAAACATGATTCTTAAATTTAAAACTCTGGTATCAATTTCAATTTTTTTCAAATGGAACACTCACTGATATGGAATTGAAAACAATAATTTTATGTATGTACATTTCTATGGCTATTTGAATAATAATAATATATTATACCATGTATATACAGTAAACACCCTGTACATGGAATTCCATTTTTTTTAAATCACGACCCCCTAGAATCGTATTGGCTCACCCTGTATATTAGAAAATAATTTATGTTTTTAAATCATATTTTCAGTATAAGAGCTCGAAATATCAAAATCTGACGTATTATTGCCCCATAAAGATCGAATCTGGGGATTCCTATTCGTATAATATCTTTTTTTGATTAAACAATAGATAAAGATCAATTTTAATGTATAAAGTGGGTCACTCCTAAATGTTCGTAAAATCAGCAGGGTAATATCTATTTAAAACATTCAATTTTACTGATTGCTATAAAATTTTCCTAACACTCGATAATTGATAGGGCTTTTGGGCTTTTTAATTCATTCAATAATTGTGCTAAAGTCGTTTCTGACCACGAAGTGCGACTTATAAATTACTGGAAAGTTTTTACTGTAAGTACTAGCAAATTATGCAATTATCAGCGGTGTATCTTAATCTCCGACTGAGTGGGCCCCATGTCAAACACTGCTATAAAAAAATAATCAGCGATCGATAGTGGAAGGACGTATAAGGTAGTATTAATGTATAATAATACAATAATACCATGTATATTGTAGATGATTTATTTAGTATATTTAGTTTAAATTGATTTATATTTTGAAGCCAGCTGAGATTATGTATACCTGACGTTCACGTGCACACCAACTGACGACAGAACGGATTAGGTGATAGTACTGTGGTGATAGGATACGTGAATATTATATAAAATATTAGTAGGTACATATTACCATTGAGTGAAAGTATCGCACAATTCCGTCACTCAAAGGTGATTAGCCAAAAGCAATTTTTATCATAACTATGTGCAAATAACAAAGATTCTAATTTTTATTGACACTGAAATTGGTTAGTGAGCCCTCCAGCTGGTGGGTCCTGTATCATTAATACTTTTGATGCAACGTTAATTACACCCGTGACGTTAATATATCATTTTATAGAAATAGAACTCTTCAATTTGTATCAGAGTTTAATAGGTAAGTACCTACTTAATTTTATGAGTGGTTTTGCGTGTACAATGTACATAGTAATATAAATTTATCGAAGCCGGGGATTTTGAATCGCGTTACAATAAAATATGTATTTTGATTTGACAACAGATAATTCTGTTTGAATATACTCATAGCGCTTAATTTTCGATTCTTCCGAATATCAGTAGGCCAATTTAATAACGTGTGAATTGATTAATGTTTTTTAAAAATATATTTACAATATTTTCTTTAATTTCAAGAATATCTGTAAAATGATGGTATAATCTCGATAACCGATCCTGTCTTTTTCATTAAAAAAATAAACGTTTTAAAATTTTTATTTATAACTGGTTCTAATTTCGAAAGTGCGTACTGCGTACATTAAAGGAGTTTACTCTAATTTAATCTACTGTTCACTAACGGAGAGGGATTGCTTGTCATCGATTGCAGTTCGTCATTTCATTTTGTTTTAGACAGTCAAGTAATGAATAATACATGTTGGATCTCATTATGTCCACGTGTCCGCAATGTAATTAATCATAATCTTACACGTTTAATACCTAATTAATGACCGACCGTGTCTAAATTATTCTTATTCTGTTCGTATTCCGTGGTTTTTACTGTAAAATTCACAGTGATTGATTTGTAGACTTTGATATATTTTTAAAATATTAAATACGACCTATTTCCAAGGCCGATACGATATAGATTTTGACATTCAGAAGAAATATCGTTACAAAGACAATTTTACGATTTTTCTGATGTGATAAAATATCATAAACTGGTGATAATAAATTAACGCATTAAGAAATTAATTATCTATCAATAATAATTGTTACGACTGTTACGAGTCAATGCCGCAAGAATTACGTAAGAAAATTAATATTGTGTAATTTCACCTCGAATTTCACGAATTATACTTATAAAAAAACTTAGCATTGAAAAAGGAAATAGATTGAGTTTCCGAAACGTCTAAGAAATATCATTATTTTTATTTTTATTTTATTTATATTATATATCAAAAAAAACTACTTTTAACTGTTCCTTTGACCACAGGCGTAAAGGTTATTTCAAAGAAAATCCAGATTTTTTTTTATATTCAAAAATAAATCTAAATTAATAATAGAAAAGAAAATAAGAAAATTAAGTCACATAATTTTTACATAAACATTATTTTTTCTTGCATTTGTCACGTGATTAGAAACTGACATAGGTATTACTCAGTTGTATTTTAATTTAATTCAATAGTCTATAATGTGATGTTTTATTTTTATGATGACGGTAATAAAGTAATAAAAATCTTTACCCAAAAATAAACATTCTTTTTTTTTGATAAAACATTTATCTGGTTATATAAATAATTTAACAATTATTCAACATCAAACAAAAGTAAACATCAAATAATATTAAATTAGATCAATAAACAACCAAAATACCATTGCGCTTTAAAATTATCTGTCTGTAGTTTTTGATAACCTGACTCAAAAAATTAAGAAGTTTATTCAACTTCAGAGAAATTGGTATTTTACATTATACAGCAGAGATAAAATGTATACAATATTATTTCTGCATAATTGAAAATGCAAATTGCTGTGAATATGGTTGAATAAACTGAAACATCAGAAAATAATAAGTCATTTTCATTTATATGAAGAAACTACACTTCAAATTAATTGATATCGAAATAAAAGAAAATTAGTATGATATTGAAGTATTGAAAAAATATATTTTTATTTTTAAGATACATACTACCTACATGTACAAATTTTCGAAAAAATAATGGATATTTAAAAAATAGTTACATTATTATTTGTTGTAATTAATATTATTTTGGGGGTATCAATCCTACTCCTATTGAGCAGCTAATTTTTTAGTAATGAACTTAATAATTAGACAAAGAGAAACTTACAATTTTTAATACCAAAATACTAAATATTTTGAATAAGTGATCGGTAAAAAGTTATTTATAATGTAATTTTAATTAGAGTGGTCACTGGTCACATTAATATAGAGAGGGGGAAGGTGTATAAAATGCAAACTAGGTACGTATTTTAAAGGAAGAACAATATATTACAAATGCCTGAAAAATACAAAATAATGAAACATGATTAAAAATATAAATTCTTTAAAACACAAGTCAGATCTTCCTTACAAACTCTTGTATTTCTAATTTTTTTTTTTTAATGATTAGTAATGAAGATTACATTTCAGGCTAATAAAAAATAGTCAAAAACCTGTTTATTTGATCATAAAAAAATATATACAATGATCCTGTATCTGTTTATGCTCTCTTGGTCGTTGAACAAGACTACATTTCGTCCGGGGTCCGGGCTGAGTGAAATGTGACCTGAAAATATGCACATACTTATAAAAACCACCATAACGTGAGATCCCCAGATATTTTCCAATGTTTAAGTCTACATTAATTTATTGAATTTATCTCGGATGATAACATGAAAAAGTTATTTAGAAGAAAAAATATCTATTAGTAATCATCACTGCTTGATAATCTTCTGAGATATTTCGATGAAACGTTGTAGATGGATATACCATAAGATAGAGTTAGCAAAAACATGGTTTAGAAAAAAATCTGTTAATATTGTTATACCTCTTTTTAATCAACCATGTTTCATTGGTGGGGGGGGGCTTGTTGGCTTATTCAGCTCCCTCTGCCAGAGCGGACGGCGATCTGAAATAGTGGAAATAAGTAACCGAAATATAACATATTTAAACCAAGCAAACTTAAGAAAAACAAATTATATAGGGTGGCCCAGGGACTAGGGAACCCCCCAAATTTTTCTACCATTCTACCAGATAGAAATTTGAAATTTCTATGGACGATTTAAGACAAAAATTGCAATTTTTTTATTCTCCTGCGCCAAAAGAATCACGTCCGTTTTAACCGGAAGTGACTCCAACTTTTTCTACCATTCTACCAGATAGAAATTTGAAATTTCTATGGATGATTTAAGACAAAAATTGCAATTTTTTGATTCTCCTGCGCTAAAAGAATCACGTCCGTTTTAACCGGAAGGGACTCCAACTTTCTTATTTTAAATAGCATCCTGTATATATTTAGATGATTCTGATGAATGTTAATTTCCCTTGTTCTTTCGGTTAAAACGTACGTACGATTTTTTTGACATAGGTGAACTAAGGAATTGCAATTTTTATTTTGAATCATCACATTTTAAAGTTCTATCGCAAATATTGTAGAAAAATTGGAGGGGTTTCCGAGTCCCTGGGCCACCCTTATTTACACATATGAAGGTATGATTCCTGCACTAAAACTCTATAGATAAGTAAAAATCCGAACAGATCAAAATCATGTTTTTTAAGAAATAAATTGAATTGATTACAAATATTTTATCTATTTAGCTGATGCAAGATCCAGACCATCATTATTGTTTTATGGCAAACATTATCGTTATTCTATAAATTAAATAAATCAAAAAATAACATTCAGTACAAGACAATTTAAAAAATTACATCAAAACTTAAATATAGAAAGTAATTTATAATTCTGATCATTTCGATGCAAACTATTCATATTAATTATTAATAAAATCTATAACATTACATATTATGTGTATAATTCACATAGTGAAACAATTTAAAAATGAAAGTACATATATATAATTTTTTTTGTAAAACATTTAGAAAGTAGATTTTTCAAGCTGTCAAGCGTAAGTGAGAATCAACCTTTACTCTCTGCTCTAACTACTTTGTGCTGACTGACAACTAGTTTCGAGTTCGATTCTTGTTCTTGCAACAGATTTTTTTCGCAAAACGAAAATAATTAAAACAGTTAAAAAAATTTTTTCAAAACGCCGAAGTAGGGGGAAATAAAATATCAAATTCAACAATAAAATAAAAATATAATTTCCAGAGTACTTTTTCATTTCATTTGTTATTTAGAGGAGAGTTTAGAAGACTTCAAATTTAATTTCCGTTTATATCAGGATTCTTAAAGTTGTTTGCCTACTTTGCCGATAATGAATTAAGTGATCCAGTAATAAAAGCGTATATCTAGATTTTTCGTAATAAATATCTTGTTGAAACACTAGAAAGTTAATGCAATTTACTGACTGCATATAATAATAAAATTTCGTTTTAATATTGACATTTCATATTGATTGTTACTACACACTGTGAAGGGATAAGTCCATAAGTAGGTACATATGATATACGGATAATTTGAATTTATTTGAAAAAATTCGTATGTTTTTTTTTATATTAGATAAAACACAAACCTCGAAGAACTGGCATAAATACATTTGGAAAAACTTACCAAATGAATCTTACCGATTTCGAAGCTAAGAGTATAAGACCTAATAATTCGTCTTTATACCTTAGATTTCGATAGGTTGAATTTAAAGTTAATGTTATTTTTAACCAATAATAACTAAGTGGTTACCGACTTCTAAAATGCCTAACGAAAATTAATTATTTTTCATCAATAAAAGATTTTGTAAATCACATTGAATGTGCATTAGAAATAAAGCACTTGGCTAGCTGTCATTGACTGGGCCCCCGTGATCTTTGGTTGACTAGACCCCCTGTGTTTATGGTTTATGGTTTTGGGGTTTAAGGGCTTACGGTTGGGGTTTAAGCATTTGTGTTTAAGAGCACGCAAAATTAGAAATTCTCAGTATCGCCAGTATTTTAAAGAAAATATCATCAAAATCTGAGGATTTATAAAAGGTTAGGGTAAACTCAAACGTATTTGAAAACTAATAATACTTTACGGTGGAATTGGTACAATAAAAGAACAAAGTTAATTTTTTTTATAGATTTTGAAAAATAGCCGAAAACGTCATTATTGGACAACTTTACCCTATTTAAATCTCGAAAACTTGACGAACTACGCAAATTCCGCGGTCAGATTTGTTGTCAGCGTATAAAAATAAAAATACATGAGTCACCACTACTAACATGTCTTAAGAAAAAAATTACCACCAATTTTGCTGGCCTGTGTTAGCGTAAATAAATTGAACTACTGGGTTAAAAAATAGTTTCAGTTTTTAGGAATTAGTCAATTATTGTCATCAATTGCAATATTTAGAATTCTCTCATTATTACAAAGAAAATTATCACATCAGCTAGATTTCTACGAACAAGGCTGTAATTGTTAAAAAATTGCATAAGATTGCTGTAATCTATATAAAATACAAGGATTGGTTACTCAGTTTCATTAGATCTTTAGAGGATCCTGAGGAAATATAATGATGTTTTTGTACGACCGTGAGCTCGTGAGCAGTAAGAAAATGGATGCTTTTCGCACTCGTTTCAGTTCAAATGGACTGGGATTGTTTATATTTAGAATTATCTAGCTAGACAAACAAAAATTAAAATTGCATTAAATTCCAACATATATTGTGATAATATTTAAAAATATGAAAATACGCCAAAAAAAACGGAATGGTTAGCAGTATGGGCCAGGCGAGTAAAATACTGTATCAATCCTATAAATACGAGACGTATGGGTAACCCCATAGAATAGATACTAATATTTTTCTGAATGAACTTTTCATAATGCATTTAGTTCGCGCATTGTAAAGTGTAATTTTCACGTGTTAATATTATTGGATGTGTCAATGCCATATTAATTTGCATTAATTTGCATATTATATTTTACGTAACTGGAATATGCATTTCGCGGTAACCACCGTATATTCCGCGATATCCTAATTCGTAATATAATGCCGAAGCCCTAAACGATTACGTTGTCGTGGACATTTCAATTTGAAAATTATTCATACTTATTGCTGCTTTGGACATGGACGAAATGCGATTGTTTGTTCCTGCTTTGTAACAGTATTAGCACCAAACATGTACCTTTGGAAACAAACAGTACAAATCACGTTTTATTGCCGACAAATTACAAAACAATAAGCCTAGAATAGAGATTGAACATCTGTAAATAATTAATCGATTCCCAGAAGGAGCCTTTGATGTGTGTTGATTTATAGATTTGACAAATGTGGGGAATCATTATACAGTCCGGCAGCCAAGTACGGACACGTACGAACTTATGGCTAACTAGGCATTTTATATTCACGGGTGCGACAGATTGAGTTTGCAAGGCTTTAAGCAGCGTTTTCCTCCACGGTCGCCTACGACTGGCGACCGCGACTAAGTAGCTACGACCGATTCGCAATGACTTCTGCAATGCTTTTTAAATGTGTTTGTTTTCCTACGGGCTGCTCAGTCGTTGCTACTGGACTTCATTCGCCATTCGCTCGACGACTGGTCGCCTGACTACTCCGGGAGCAGACAAACGACTCTTTCGCTGCGAATTTCATGTTAAACAGACCGCGATACGTGTGTTTTGCCGACAAGTATTAATAAAACATGGATGTATTTTCACATGCAGAAGACGAACAACTTATTCATTTAATATCCAGTCATCCAAAGATTTATAATCCTAAACACAAAAGTTATAAATTGCAAAATATAAAGGAATCTATTTGGAAAGAAGCAAGACGTAAGCAAAGTTGTAAAATTTCCTCATCTTGGTAATTTAATAACAATAATAGAATCGTTTTCCATCTATCCATATTCATTTTTTCAAATCATTGTGTCGCCAAGCCAAGTAAATTCTCACTGGAGGAAAACGCCTCAGCACTGGAGAAGTCGTCGCGAACCGGTCGTAGCTACTTAGTCGCGGTCGCCAGTCGTAGGCGACCGTGGAGGAAAACGCTGCTTTAAATAGTGGGGACGCGAACGCTGGCGTCCATATGATCGCGCTGCAAGTCGGTTGCCCATTTATTTCGCATGTAAACCCAGCGCTGTGTCCGTAGTTAGTTGCCGGTTACTGTAGTATAGCCCTGTCCTGTCCATCGTGATACTAACGCCATAAATATGCTCATACGAGTTAGCACTCGTGAAATACAATATTACATTGAGGGATGTATAGATTAAGCAAACGCTCCTCCTCAGTCCTAGCAGAATCATGTATCATAGGTACTTTTTTTTATCTGAAAATAAAATCACTTTCAATTTGTTAAATAACTGTATCTAAAGAATACCGTTCCATTTTGGCAATTACAATTTTTATTTCAAAAATATATATATATATATATATATATATATATATATTCAATATACAGAGTGAGGTTTTAGATTTTTAAACTTATTCCGTCGAGTACAATTGATTGGATATGTGCAATTTTTTCTCTAAGTCTCGAATAATTTTTTTTTCTACCAGCGAATACAGAAATTACAAATAATCCAAGCAATAAGGCAACACTGATTTAAATCCATACACCATTTGAAATACGATAGTGTTTCGAGTAACAATGCAGTTTTAAAAGTATTTTCTCACCACCAGGACATAATTTGTCTAGATTTGAATTCACTATGATTTGTGGATTATCATGATGGATTATCACTAAGTGTGATAAATATCAAGTTTCTGAATCTGTCGATACACCAAGCAATCTGGTTTTTCTACATTTCTATATCTAAAAGGTATAAGGATGTAGAACCTTGAATACAATGGCACCTCCGTCTTGCAGTCCCTGTATCTTACTAAAAAAAATCATACAATTCGTTTAAGCTATTTTGGAGCAATGAGTGGGCAACCACCTCTCAATAAAAATAAAAAACGCGAGTTGGATTGAGAACTACCTTTCTTTTTTAAAATCGGTTAATAAGGACTTCTAGATCATCAGTTTTGGAATAGATAGTCGCGAATTCATTGTCGTGCACTTTGGTAGAAACAACTGCTACTAACAACTTGAGTATATTCTAAACAAAATTTATTGTAGGAAGCGACTGCAAAAGTAAATACAGTAAAATGATGACGTATTTGAACAATACAAGTACCTAAATCAAGATAATTAGATTACTAGGAAAAATGAACAAAAGGTTAAGATTAATTTCGGTGAGAAATATAATTGTCGAACACTTAAGAGTTTAATCACCTCTTATCTCAGTTCAATCACTTATCAAATTTGGGAATAATTATTTCTAAATTACGTCAATTAATGATAAAATTAAATTGTTGCCTACAATTAAAAATTCAATATTCGGAATTTTTCCACAACAATTGTTCTAGCACATGCATTTTTGTATATGGTTTTAAAGTGCTTTGTAACAGCAATTTAGATAACAGTGATTTGCAATAGTCTACAAAATGTTTCAAAATAATGTCAACTAATTATAGCTATAATTTGATCTGTATTCGTGTTCTTATTGTAATCAATCAAAAGTTCATTGATTTACAACACCATAGATGTCTAAACAAGAGAGCAATGGTGAAATAAATCGTATATGAAAAGAAATGTGTTATTACTATTTAAATATTAAATAAATATGTTATCACATAATTCTGTGGTTTTCACGAGGGTTTTCATGTATGTGATATTTAACTCCCAACAAAACTAACTTCTTCCTCTTTTATTATAAATCCATGGCTTGCACTTATAATAATATTATTAATTAATTGTCGTCAGTATTAATTTATATCAACAATATGGTATGCAAATGACTACCACTAAGCCAGCGATAAACTGTTCACATTTCAAATACGTGAACCAAGAACGGATAGGCACGTTGTCAGCGTGACGTATAAATGATAATTATCCTTTAGTCTTTAGATTAGGAATAAGAATATGATGTAGGGATTTCACTGAACTGATACCGAACTTGGTTACAAAATGTATTATTTGTGATTTACTTCGGATTCCACAATATACTTACTGTATAGTGTGCCTCGTACTCTTTGTACCTAAGACGAAATTTTGTATTTGCAGGAAGTTACTTCAACTTGAAAAATTGTTATGAAAGTATTTTTTAAAATTTTCAGTTTATCTCGTCTATTTTATCAAAACTAACACTTCTTTATCACTTAAAGGTCGGTTTCTCGTTCAATTCCTTCAAAATATTCCATCAAATAAAATAAATGATAAAAATAAATAATTTTTTAGTCAATCAGGTTTATTCTGGCTACTCATTTATTTAGATAATAACATTATAAGATACTTATTGTTTATCATTAGAGAATAAATCCAATGAACGAAATATAAATAATTTTTTAGTGTATCAGGTTTATTCTGGTTATTTATGTAGATAATAATGGTAAGATATTTATTGTTTATCATGACCCAGTTTGCGTACACATATGATCAATTGTTTCAAGATATTTCCACATATGTAATAATAAATCAGACACAATTATTTGATTGTATTGATAACGGAGCAAGCCAACACTCCATAATGAGGTTTTATCAGTATTGTTTTAGGTTATCAAATGCCATAATTTTTATATTATTGTACTGTTCTTGTTATACAATATTACACTGGATCGACATGGTGTTATATTACTACCTACTTCACGTACGTGCAATCTTTTTTCGTTTATTATTTGGAGTTGAATTGTAGCAGATATTATCAAAGTTTAAAGGACATACCCTACTTACAGAATTGACTGATTTGCTATTGTTTTTAAAATACACGCAAAAAACTAAAAATAGCGAAAATGACATTTTTGTTTTTTCTGACATTGTTTAAAGAATTATGAAAAAACTAATAGCAGTTTTGGCATTCTCATTCTTAATATCGAATTAAATATGAACCTGAATTTTTCTTCCAAAATTAGAAAAAGTTTTTATTTTTTCGTCATTTCGCCACCTTAATTCCATAATCAAAGAAATTATCTTTAATTAATCATCGACAAAATTAGTAAAAAATGAATAACTACAATTAAGTTTTTGAAAACAAATAGGTAAGGTAGGAAAGTGTATGAAATTTTTGGAAAAATAAATAAGTATTCATTTTAGAATTACCTAAACTACATTGCCACAAATAACTTTTAAGGTTGATTCTCACTTACGCTACAGTCAGCTCGGCTACGCGGCGCAACGCGACGCTGCAAATTGCCGCTAGGTAATGATCGCATTGTTTTAAATGAGTACGTTCTCACTTGCGCTGCACTACAGTTTGCGACGCGTCGCTTCGTCGCGCGGCAACGTTGGAATTGTTCGGTGAGCATTTTTTATGTTATGTCGCACGGCGTCGTTCAGTACAATCCTGATTGTATACGGTTCACATGCTGTTTTGTTAAAAATATCTGCTTTGGCCGATGAAAAGGCAGGCATTAATCATCCTTGTGGCTGAATCAGTAGAACTTTACGATCTAACGAACAAAAACTAGAATAATCAGCAAAGAAAAGAGAATATTTGGCACATAACTAACACGAATATGTATGTCATCATCAGTACTCGATAAAAAACTAGAAATTTGTAAGAAAAAAATCCAATTTAATTCAAAGATAAACAAATGTCAACTGAAGACTTCACTCTTTGCTAACAGCGCGCAGTGTCGCGTCGCTGTCGGTCGCTGTAATGAGAATACCCCCCAGCGTCACGACACTTTGCAGCGCGGCGTCGTGTCGCGTCGCCGAGCTGAGTGTAGCGTAAGTGAGAATCAACCTTTAGACAATACCTAAACTACATTACAACTCTTTAAAACCTATTCTTCTAGAGTTTACTTCTGAATATTCATCTGTCTTCTAGTTTAATTTCTCCCTACACGAATAAAAAGAAATTCAAGAAATTTGTCGTATACTAAAAATGCAAAATAGTACATTGTGTACCTAGTAGGAAAAGCCTAACATTCCCGGACGACTGTGAAGATTGCTTGTCGAGGCGCAGCCGAGACAAGCAACACGGAGTCCGGGAATGTGCTTTTCCTACGAGATACACATACTATTTTTTCTGAAATCGCAATTACTATTATTATAATTAAGAAATTTTTATTAATACATAACATTGTTTCATTGCAATCTAATTGCTTATGAAATCGTTTCCTTTGCAATTACTGTTTATTTATTGATGTGAGTGCTTATTTCGTTTCAATACGTGCTACAAATTAAAATGGACAATGATGGGTTTGATGACATACAGGTGTCCGGGACACCACCAGAGAGTAACAGCTGCAAATAATGTGACTTTAAATTTTCATGGATTATTGCCACGAAAAAGACATGACCTCCCGATCTGAAAATGTCATGATTTCTAATTTATCTTCAGTTGAAGGCATCTCTACGTTATAGTCAAATTACTCCCATGTTGAGATCAACACTTTAGTACAAAGGAAGACATTGATATATCAAAATATTCGAAATTACGCGTTTTCCTGAAACGTCAAGGTGACAGCTATAAAGAATCCGAAAGTTCTGTCAAATGAACAACTTGAAATATTTATTACTCAAGCACCCGATCATATGTACTTAATGAATAAGGTATACGTTTAAAATGTGAGAATTTTAAAATTATCTAGATGTTTATGTACTTAGTTTTACTTTTTAGGTTGCCTTAATATTTGGTGTGGCCGATATCGCCATGATGAACTGTGTCAATAATTAAATTTGTCTGCGTATATTTATTTACTGTCTAAGATGTAGATAAAAAACGAGTCCGGGAAAGTACTTTCCCGGACTCGTTTTTGATGGTTGCTTAGCAATGGACTAAAATACTAGAATACGCTATTTTGGGGTCTGAAATTGCGCCGAGAAAGTAGACATTCCTGAGCGATTTCAGAAAAATAATAAAGTGCCACTGAAAACATTTTTCAATAAATTTTGACATAAACCCATTTGATTTTAATTAAAACTGTTAATTAAACTTGATCCTTTTTTCGCTGCATCGAAGTAGAATTGCTCATGCTATACTTTAAAAAAATATCCGGTCTAAATCGTGTAATCAGCAAATTCTCTGTTTTTGGTGAAACACATTGTTTATAAAATCGTTTTTTTTTTTTTTAATTGACAACACTTGACAGGAAGAACACCAATGGTGGGGGAATATTGACACAACTAAAAGCCCGGAAAAAATATGGGTAACGAATTTCAGAACTTTGTTGTTTAGATTAGATATGTGGAGAGGATGACTGGTATAAATGACGTTAGAGACCTTGAAGGTAGATCATGAATGGCTATATTTTTTCTTGGACCACGGCACCCTTCTATCACTAATCTGCATTCATACAAAAACGCAAACGTGACAAACGCTTTAATGTATTCGTCATTTGCTGTTTTGAGCTCTAATTTGGAAATAGTAAATGCAGAAATAAGTCCGCGCAATTAGTCATGCAAATGTAATTTATTGGCATTTTTTAAAATTTATTCATAAAGACAGCTGGTTATCTATACATATACTTATAAATTATCTATGGAAAACATGTATACCTCTCTGGCAACTAACAAACGCACATGCAAATCGCTGTGATGGTATTCCCGATGCATTTTTAACAAATAACAAATGCGTGGCACAAGTTGCTTGTGGTTATATGCTAATTTCTATGGAAATATTAATAATCCGTAAACGTATATATTATATTATGTACTTTGTACTGAATTGAAATAAAAATATTTGTATTCGTCTTAACAACTATCAACCATTTATAAAATATTGAACTGTTAGTAGAAAACTTAAAAAAATTCTAGGACATTGATAGGTATACACTCGGGTATACATCAATGTCCTAGAATTTTTTTAAGTTTTCTACTAACAGTTCAGTTCAATAGTGTTCAGAAAGATTTTTTTTGTGGCAAATTTTGTAAATTACTAGCTTTCATTAACCAGTAATTGTTGTGAAAAAAAAAACGAATACGAATAGTCATTCAAAATTTCAGAAAATAAGGAATTAATTTACATTATTTGTCAAATTCAAAATATGTACTATCTAATATCTATACCTTATTAATATTAATATAATGTTTTTTTTTGGGACATACGCTCTATTCGCTACTATAATAGAATAAATTGTAAATACTACTGTAAATATTGCTTGTACTATTTCTACTTATTCTTGATGTGAACCTAATTTAATTACTTCAGTTGAGATTATCAAACTGTAAATTTTGTTATCAATCATTTAATGACGTTCAAAATTCCGACAGTAAGTTGCCATTGATGATAATATTTTTTAAGGTGAAGGTCTTATAAAAACCAATTTCCAATTAACTGTCTAGACGCAGGGCCGCATCGAGTACATTTTCGGTACTAGCCCTTCTCCACTTCTCCTCCGGCTAGATCTTTGTACTGTTTTAATGTTAAAAACTTATATACAGTGCGTTCACAATGAAAGGAATAAATTCAATATAATCTGAACCACGTGGTTGTGCCAAAAACGCTCGGACACGTCGATTTGTAATTTTGAATTGGCACATTTTGAGTTATACGGCAAGTCAATGTCACTTCCGGTTTTTCCGGAAGTGACATCAACTTTGTTATTTTAAATGCAACACCCTGTATTTTTGTACTGATTTGTATAGACGATAAAAAGACGTTTCCAAAAATGTAGTTAACACGTTTTTATTATGAAACGTTTTTGTATTATTTACAAACTTACTGTAGCAACTGTCTTAAAAATTCCTAAATTATTAAAAGTTCAATGTGTTGCATATTTTGAGTCACACGGCAAGTCAATGTCACTTCCGGTTTTTTCCGGAAGTGTCAACAACTTTGTTATTTTAAATGCAACACCCTGTATTTTTGTACTGATTTGTATAGACGATAAAAAGACGTTTCCAAAAATGTAGTTAACACGTTTTTATTATGAAACGTTTTTGTATTATTTACAAACTTACTGTAGCAACTGTCTTAAAAATTCCTAAATTATTAAATGTTCAATGTGTTGCATATTTTGAGTCACACGGCAAGTCAATGTCACTTCCGGTTTTTCCGGAAGTGACAGCAACTTTGTTATTTTAAACGTAACACCCAGTATTTTTGTACTGATTTGTATAGACGATAAAAAAACGTTTCCAAAGATGTGGTAAACACGTTTTTATTAGGAATAATTACTTTTTGTATTATTTACAAATTTACTGCACTAACTGTCTAAAAAATTCCTAAGTTAATAAATGTTCAATATGTTGCCCGTTTACGTGAATGCATTTTTGAATTCGAATAATTATGTCTCTTTGGATATTGCGAAACATTTCTGGTGATATTAGTCGGATTTCTTGACGTATTCTCTCTTTTAAGCCATTAAGATTGTTAGGTCGGTTCACATAAACTTTGGATTTTAAATAACCACATATCTAGGAATGTTATAACTATCATAACTGCCGCAGATGTCGGTTTGAAATCCGAGGATTTTAAGACATCTAAGGCTGTTATGATAGCCATAACATCCGTGATTTGTTCAATAGTTTATCGGTTTCAGAAAATAAAGACATTATTAATAGATATTACCTTTTGATATTACCTTTTGATATTCTCTTATTAATAACGTTTTCATTTCATTAGTTGGTCAAGTCGGTATGGGTTGATTTGTCGCCATGGTTACAGTTATATTTTGTTTGTTTTTATTTGTTACCTTTTTCCATTTAACGTAAATGTTTACATTTTTAATGTCACAACGGCTACATAAAAATGGACCTTGGATTGCCTGAAAATACATTTCAGTTGGATTTCAGTACTTAATTATTATTGTTTGGAGTTTTCTGTCTGTTTGTATTAATAAATAGCCCTATAGTTTCATTATTTATTATTTCACAGTTATTGACAGATCTGTAATATTACCGTACAAGCAATAAATATAACTGTACAACTTTAGTTATGACTCATTTACCAGCCTACTTTTGCATATGTAAACAAAGGATTAATATCCTGAAACCGATAAACAAAATAATATGTCACACAACACAGTTATTGGTTTGGAATTCACTATAAACTTCAGAGCTCCATTTCCTTCACTCTAACCAATTTAGGTTCCATAAAAATGTCATAGGGTTGCTTCAATAACTTGAACGTTGGACGTCTGTTAATAAACGTTCGTTTATTTATTTATATCAAAAAAATACTGATTACACATAAATCGGCTAAAGATTTTCAAAAATCGGCTTACTGTTAGCCCATTGGCCAAAACGTAGTGGAGGTCCACAAAACTTTGCTGGTTCGTTCAAACCGTGCCTGTACTCTACACGAATGTTTACATGACCTGGTGCAATGAAGCGTGATTTTTATATTTATTTTTAAAAGTCACTTGAGTAAATCATGCTCTCGGTTATTAACTTCGTTATAAAAATAGACGATGTCTGGCTTAAAAATATTTTTTAGTTACGCGGAAATAGATGTTTCTTGATAAAGGGTTTCTACTATATTCTTTCCACGAGAAATACCTATGTAATAGGTACTAATTTCCTGTTGTTTAGCATCAGATTTTTGACTCAAAATTTAAATTGTTCGTACAAAAAAGACTACCAACGATATTTTGCATTGATTCTATACAGATGTTAATTCAGGACATAATACGTAGTTTATAAAGAACGACATCAGTGACCCAAGATTTGGAACACTACACAGTACTGATAGCACATGATAAGAAGCAAGTTATACTTTAATCGAGAATTAACCAATTAAGGAAATACACACAGTGTTTATTAAAGTGTAGGATTAATGATGTAAATAAAACTTTAAATTACCTATCTCTTGAAAATGCACATTTTAAATGCTAGATGCTGTTTTTCATTAGATGCATATATTATTATATGATCTCTTTTGAAAGTGCATCTGATGATGAAGAAAACTGTAACACCTTTTTATTGGAAAAAATAAAAATATGTGAAGTTAAAATTCAGGCCGAACCAAGTTCATGAACCGGTTTACCCGCTTTATCATAATAATATATCAATTAAACTGCCAGTTTGCCATCGAGATTCATTTAGTGATCGGATTAGGCAAATTTTCGAGATTTGGGGTATCATGTTTAAATAAGGACTGATGAATTAAACATCTTCTAGTAAGTGTCGTTGATTGCCGTTAGTTGTGGAAACAGATTTATTTTACTATAACTATGCGAAAATAAAGTCATAAATTGCAAAAAATTTAAGGATTCTAGACTATGTGAGGTGCAACTAGAAAAAAAAGAACTTTCAACTAAAGTATATCATATAAAATGTGAAGAAATAAGTCACAGTTTGGAACTAAAAACTTTGATTTTAGATTTAAATCAAGATCAGATAAAAAGCAATAGCAACTAATAATAATTAGTTAAACTAAACCTTAATTACTACATACATCAATAATAATAATACAAAACTAATAAAACTTTGGGGTATTTCCATTTAATAGAATGATGAATGCTTGGATTAATGATATAAAATAAATATTCTTATATTCTGCATATTTCTAACTCATCCTCTTCAAGGATATGGAGAGTCAGGTTGTATTACTTATGGTGTTTAATTTTTTATTACTTTGAGGTTTTTGTGAGATATATCCAAAAGTGGGTTAAATTTACGGGTCACGGTGACCGATAACGTTGGTTCTATTGCAGCAAGGTCTAATTTAAATATCCGGTTACTATTTAAATTAATAGAGTAGGCGATTAAGCTAAAATTTGTCGTATGCTTATCAATTCAAATTATGAAACTTTCTTGATACGGCAGTTATAAGTGCGGTTAGTAAATACATTCTCTTATTGCAAACATTTAATTGAGTTGCTACTGTACGTGTACATCTTCTATAAAGCTTGTACTTATCCACTATGGCACGAAGTCTTTTTATATGCTGAGAATCAGTCATCTTGAGAGTATATGTTGAATTTGTTAAAGTTATAAAAGTTTAATACAATCCGGTTTTCAAGTTATCATCGGCTTTATAAGAACAGTATAAAACGAAATTAAAAAAATAAGTACAAATCATGAGTACCTCTTTACATGAGTAATTGTTTACACAACCAATTCTTCTGATGTTATATGTACGTATTAGGTGTTAGATTCGTAGATTCTATACACATCAAGTTCAGTGTGTTTTCACATTTATCATGTCTTATAGCTCTGATATGCAATATGTGGGGTGTAATAAAATAATAAAGATCTATAACAGAAATATAAAATAAACCAAATTATGAACTCAGTCAATGCTATGACGAATAATTAAAAATAGAGTGAATAGTGAAAAGTCAAATTTCATTTGGCGTGGAAGTTTCAAATAAGATGTCCTTGCCATATCCTTTCATTTAAAAATCTTGCCGATTGTCATTCCCCACATTGACGTCATCGTCATAACGTCAGCACTAAAAGATGTGCAAAAAAAAAAGATATCGTGTAAATGTCATGTACTATAACGATTCTAAAAATCTAAAGACTATATTTAATTATTTATTATTCATTTCAATCAACTGTATCTAGAAGGCAGTAAATACGGAGTTATAAAAGGTCAACGATAAACTTTGTTGGCGATAATCATTAAAATATCATAATTTTTCATTGTGTCCGACTGACATTAAATTTATAAAGAAATCACGAAACAAATGAAAAATATTTCTATTTCACAATTCGTACCAGTTTTGAAATAACATTTATCTTGTTTTGTAAATAATAATTGGTGATGCAAAACTAGAAACTAAAATCGCGTGTTCGTCAATTTATGATGGTTAATTTTGAATAATTTAGTGTGGGAACTCTAGTTCCGATTAACCTTTTTGTTTTGTTTAATTAATTTCAAACACATTTAACATTGTGTGCACATTAATAATACATTTTGTCTGACTTACTTGTAGGCTTTTGCTGGTTACATTTGCAAGATCTTAGTCAATTTTTGTTGAAATAGGTCAACTGGAAGTGGCGATAATAACTAAATTTTCTTAATTTTTCACAAATATTTAGATGTCGATACTTTCGAGAAAATATGAAGAGGCATTCCAAATCAAATTTTTATCGTTTTTTAAAAAGAAATCGTGTTCTGAACCGCACCTCATGTTTTTTTTGGCAGAAATCAACTATCTTAATTCGATCGAGAAAGTATGCTGTTTCTATTGTTTTATTTTGTATGCACTGACACCTGTGTGATGACTGACGAATAGCAGATATAACCGGTTAGACAGTCCCAATTTAAAGTGTACTTGTATTCAAACCAGTTTCACAGTTTTTATAAATTGCGATAAGTAGATATGGAGACTAGATTTAACGCTAATAAGGGTACCAAGTGCAAACATAAAACATGTTTACACTAAATAAATATTGCCGAATAAATTTTATGGGATTACCAGATTAAACCTGGGCACCTATTAATTATTGTTACTCATAAAATGTACAAGACGGCCAAAATGTGTTAAGGCAAGTTTGAAAATTTAATAATTAATTATATTTATAATGTTGTAATTCCTCTGTTTTTATTGAATAAGCTGCGTGATGTACGTTTTTTTTAGCAGGTTTTAAATTGTCCGTAAAAATACACACGTACACATATTACCAAAGTTTGACTGTCATTCAAAGTCATTCAAGGACAATTTAATAAAAAAAAATTATCAGTTTAATTTGTTATACCTACTTTACATTATACAAAAGGAGGATAGAGGATATACGGAATTACTGTTACCAATTTAATATTGGTATCGCCTATTTTTCACACCGTTAAGGAGTGAAGGCAGTGGCGGATTTAACAGGTGGGCATTAGGTGTTTGCCCACTGCCTATAGCCTAAAGTACCTATAACTTTTTTGTTTTTGCCTCAATTTTTTTTTGGCCTTCTTATAAGTGTTTCAAGGGAGTTCTCGTAGAACAATCATCCTTTGAATCTGTGAAGACAAATTTTTTTTATTTGCATCTTTGATTCTTTTCTCGAGAATTTCCCGACCGTATCATTGAAATGTAATAACTTATAAAACCTTTTCTGTTTAATGGGCTCTTATGGACCCCAATTACCAAAAGTTTCAAGTCTGAGATCTTTTTACAGAATTTTACTCTCGTGTTACTAGCATTTCTAAACTTTGGTCATGCCGAATGTGCTCTTAAGGACCCATGGTTAAGAGACTTACAATTATCGAAAAATAATCTTCTTCTTTCTTGAATGTGTCGAGGGGTCCCCGGATTGGAAAATTTAATTTTCAATGATTTTCAAGATCTTGTTATAAAAATATCAGAGTTTTTTACCGAGTACGCCCTCGATTCGTTATATTATATCATTTTTATGTACAAATTTATCATTTTGTTTGGTACACATTTTAATCAGAATATGCGAATTTGTTGTAGAGATTAGAAAAATATGTTTTATATAAAAGTTGCAGGGTTTTTACTAAATTTTTATTTGGCAGCAATAGAAAAACAATTTAATGCCGATTTTTTCAGATATGGGCATAACCTATGTTTTTTTTTTTTTTAATGGAACACCCTATATGTTTTTATCCGGTTAGATTTGTTTTTTTTTTCTGATTACACTAATACATACTTGGTAGTTTTACACAGGAATACAGGATGTTTTGAATTAATCAAAAATAAAAAGACTGTGAGTAAATATTCCTACTAGAGTTTAAACATTTTGCGTTGGCAAAGGGGGCCGTGAATGAAAACAATAGAGACTATTATTGTTTTGATAAATTAATTAATTTTTTATTTTTGGAGAAAAAGTGTGTTTGGAGAAAGAGTGTGGTTGTAGAAAAAATATGGTGTGCAACACGTGCAGAAATGCAATATCTCACTCGTTTCAATTGTGACACTCGCTTTCGCTCGTGTCACAATTTCTCCAAACTCATGAGAAATTTGCATTTTTCTGCACTTGTCGCACAATATACTATTTCCTACGACCATTGAATAAAGTATTCTTTTACACACTTTTTTAGTGGGTATAGTAGTACTTTATTGCACTAGTGCTGTAATGAAACTGCTTTTGCTATAAAATAATGTATCTACGATCGTCAAGTGAATGTCACTTACTCAGACTAACAATTTTTCATTACTGCCCTCTTTTTTAAAAGTAAATATAAATAAATAAAATAAAATAGTAAGTAATTGCTGTAAATATTAATAACGTCATGTTTATATTCTTTAAAATACGTCTTTAATTTTGATATTTACATATCTCCTTGTTGAAAACCGCATTCCATGTTGAAAACCTGGCCCGATGCATGCCACGTGTTGCGTCTGTGGAATCCCGCCTTTAGGCAAAATTGACGCAAAACCCAAAATCGATATATCGAATTACGTCTTTATTCACACTTTAAGCAACAACATATTGGTTAAAATAATAGTAATAATAATAATAATAATAATAATAACACCACGTGTAATTACACAGGTATGTGTAGAATATGAAAAAAATATAATATTCGAAAACATCTCTGAGGTCTATTTCAATTTTTTAAATGCGCATATTTTGCTTTATTCGTTTTAGTTATGACGCCACTGTTATTCCAGATAATATGACGCCTTAAATTTTGTTTTTAAATAGGACACCCTGCATGTGTTTCCATTTTTAGACTCTCCATGAAGAGCTAATTTTCTCTCTGAAATACAGTCTGATGGAATAGCTAAAAATTGCATTCTAGATGATCAAAAACCGCCAGTTTTTGTTAACAGAGTGAAAGCACTCCGCTTTCCGATAACTAGCATGGCTGATAAAAGCAGGTACTGCAGAAAATCTGCCTGTTGCGTTTTAAATTTTGAGGGTAGATGTGATGACGATCTGATAGCTCTGGATTCTTTAAATTATATAGAAAAAAAACCGGTCGGTTTAGTATACAACAATAACTGAAGAGTGGTCGAGAAGCTGTGTAGTGTCTTTCGTCCCATATTATAGTGGTTTTATTAAAGACAACAGCAATTCGAACGACTGAAGTTGACTGAACGGCTGTATCCTTCACAACCACCGTGTGTAACTAACTAACTGATCAGAGTGATCAGAGAGAATTAAATTTCCCTTCTAATAAAACCGACGATGCCGATCACCGGCGCTGATAAGTCCTGCTTTAATTGGGTTATCAATTTAAAAGCATGCATTGTTTAAAAGCTTGTAAGCGCACCGCTGATTATCGAAAAGCGGAAAACTTGCTTTCACTTTGTTCAAGCGATAGTGTATGAACTTCATACATTATCGTTTGTTGCTTTTTGCCTAATAATAATAATCTGCCCATGTTTACTAGCCAATATATGGCTGATGGTCGAGATGGTAGCGTACCTGCCTCTCACCCAAAAGTCCCGGGTTCGAATCCCGGTCGTGGCAATGGAAAATACTGTGAGAGGGATTTTTCCATTATACACGGATATTGGATGTGTGTCCCTGGTCTTTAAATGTGTAGCCCCCTCCCGCACAAGGCTCTTCTAGAACCATCTGGGATAAAGGGGGTCGTAATTACCTACATGTGGTGTGGTGTGGTGTATTATTAATACTACTTGCCGGTAGTTTTTACATTTGCTACAACAACGTCTTGTACATTAATATATAATAATAGTCCACATATCACATATTAATTCGGTAAATACTCGAATTACACCTCCGTCAGCTCCATACACCGCAGTCCAGTGAGGAGCAGTCTCCTTAACACAAGATATCAGTTCTTCCATGAGTTTCATGATATTTAAAATATGTGTTCCTTAATCAAGATTAAGTTTGTTCAAAATTTTACTTATAAAATAGTGTTCACGAAATTGATACACATTAAATTTTTTATCAGCATGGGAGTTTTAAGTTTTGGTATTCCGTGATGGCCAGTGAAATTTAAGAATGTCTTGTATAAATTGGTAAAACAAAGATCATCCTTTAAGACATGATGACCAAGACTAAATAAGGAAAAGAAAATTTACTATCGGCGAAGGACAAAATTATCCCCCTAGTGGTCAGTTGTTGCTACTAACTGTCAAGACATACAATGTTACTGCGGCAGATAGCGACTTTACTAAAGTAGCAAAGAGCAGTCGACCTCTAGCCCTGGTGGACTAAACTATTAATAATAAATAGGATTATAGGAAACAGCTATTCAACGGAAAAAAGCCCCGGCTTGCGCTGCATTAGAGCTACAAATCCAAAAGGGTAGCCAAGTTTATTATTCGTCGAAAATTTACTATTGAAATGTGCAAAGAGAAATAAAAAAAATTGTATTTTGACTTTTTTAGTTTTGGTGGTCTAGTCATAGGTACTTTAAATGTATGGCTAAGACCCATGCTTCAATATTAAGATATAACTAACATAATATGTATATTGATTTTCTTTTCCTTGACCGTTGATATCAATTAATAAATAATTAATCAATATTAAGATATAACCCTTGTATATGTATACAAGGATATAACTAACATAATATGTATATTGATTTTCTTTTCCTTGACCGTTGATATCAATTAATTTGATGACATTAGATATAATGTAATTTAATACACAAATTAATCTGAAGATGGTTAATAAATAAACCGAAATGTCAGAAAATAAAAATATATTTTTTAAATTAATTATATTATGATCAAGACTCCTATGTTGAAGTGTTTGTGTTATATTTTAGTGATTTATTTATAAGCTCCTCGATAAGCTGACTTTAAGGGCGAATTATTGGTTATGTAATATTTACGTGTTTGAATAACTTTGACTAAGAATTGCAACATCAGCCTGTTTAATATTTAATTATGAAGCATTCTGTATTCAGATTTATAAATAAAAGTCGATTTTATTTAATATACTAGGTATGTGTTCAGTAAATGAGTATTTTTAAAAACAAACTAGACAACTAAAACACACGTATTATACAAAATTTTAATTATTAGCGTAAGGAACTGTATGGTTTATTATGTTGATCAGATCAGACGGTAGTTGTTTCCGTCTTTTCTATTTATCTAAAACTATACATATAGTTACTTTAAAACTAACTATAACATATATTTATAACGAGAGCAAACAACCATCTTTACGTTAGTTTTCGGACGGACCTAACATCTATGTCTACCTTTGTCTGGCTCACTCAAAAGAGCTCTGTCCATCCTGTAGATCATTTATTTTGTAGTATAAACCGCATCTAGTTGACGCTTTAAGAGCTGTCACTTTCACTCCAATTCTGTGACTTACGGTGAAATTTATAACTAATTTGGTACTTTTGGTACTAATTAATTTCACCGCGAATCACGGACCGACTGGCCATTGTATTTTCTAAATTGCTACGAAAAGTAGTAAATCTTACAAATGCTCATATAAATAATATAATAATGATATGGCTTCTCGGGCTAATGATTTGTCTATTAAAAAAAAAAAATTAGGATTTGGTTGTTTTCCTATTTAATTTAAAAAAATTATCGACTATTGTCTATACATCTTTAACGGATTTTTTCTTGAAAAATACTATTGCAAAAAATATTCCTCAAAATTAACTATTTTCCGATAATAGTTATATTAATTTTTTAATAAGATTTAACATTCGAACATATTATTTTTCAAGCAGTATCAGACTTAAAAATTATAACAAAAAGAAAGTGATATCCTCCCAAAAAACCATTACCAACAAATTAAATTTGGCCGTCTTTTCTTTTTCCCAGACAAAAGTGAAATCCTAGTAAAAACATGAAATAATACAGCACGTTCTTGCTGATTGTTGCAACAAAAACAAATGATATCTATGACAAATTAGTTTTGGATTGTGACAATCCAAATATTAAAAAAACGGCGGATCCAGGGTTTTTGTTGTTTTATTACCTGTTAACAGTGGAGTTTAGTCATTTTTTTCACAGATTTGGGAAAGTTATTGTTTTCAAATTGGTTACTCCATAAAAAATGTATGTACTTACAAAACCGCTGGGTTCGCTTTTCTTTTTTATTTTTGAAGAGGATTGTCACAATCCAATATTATTCGGATAGACGGGGTTTATGATTTATTTTTGTTGTGACAATCAGCAAGAAGAACGTGACGTAATGTTATTTTTATATTTTTGAGAGGATATCCCTTTTTTCTGGGACAAAATTGAAAAGACGGCCAAATTCACATTTGTAATGTTTTTTTTTTGGAAGGATATCAATGATATCATAGTAATTTTCTGGAGATTACGGACAAAAATTCGCCTAGGGACATTTGCGTGTGTCTTCTAATACAATATTATAATTAAAATACTAATAAAACCTATTGAATAACTTAACTAACCTAGTTTCTAAATGTGTACATCTCACAAGGTTAAGTTTGTTTATTTCTGCAAGCGTTGATTCAGGAGTAGTAGGTATAGGAGCAAAGTTTAATTCTCGAACAATTTTCAGACCGCGGTATTCCGTTCCAAAGCAGACTTTGAACTTGTCCCACGTGCTGAAAGTAACACGAGGTTGTTTCGTGTGCAGATAAAAGTACATAAAGCTGAGACTGAAGGAAAGAAATCGATATATCAAGACAGTTGCTCTCTTACTTGTGCATGGATTTTGAGTTTTTTTTTAATTTGAAACTGGTTTTAAGTTTAATTAAGGATATTAACTTGATGTAAGTGTTCGTTTTGTATTAATTATGAGCACGCGTTTTATATTCGGGTCAGGTAGAAAACGATTAAATTTATATTAATGTATACCTATGTAATTAAATTCATATCATAAGTTTGTTATTGCTTTTAAATTGCATTATATATTAGGACCATAATCTACATTCAGTTAGCATCGTTGATTTAAAACGCGAGGTAAATACCTAATTATTTTTTACGTATAAAAAATGATCGATTGTTATTATCAAACCAGTAAGGGTGTGGAATGAATAAAATAATTATCAACGGTCGAGGTATGCTAGATATATTTATGGTATCGTATCAGGGCCGTAGGCAGGGAAGTGATATGGGTGTTCAATCAAACATCCCCTATAATTATCTTCACGGTACATGTAACCTAACGCTGATTTCGAGATTTCATTAGATGTACAACAGGAATCAAATCAGCAGATTTTTAGGAACAGCAAAATTGTTTAAATTGTTTATCCGTCTTAAATAAAGGATCGGACATTTGATCATTGATCTGCGCTGAGATATCAACAAAAATGAAAACTGATCAACGAATTACAAAACGCATTTTTTACAGTTCTACATTTTTAGCTCAAAATTCTCACTTTCAATTTTAGAACGTTTGTTCTTCTTGGAACATAAAAAAATGTTCATCTGCAACACCTCCCAAAAACAATCCAGGCTACGGGCCTGTATCGTGTCCCCTATTCTTTTATTTTAGTTTAAAGTAGGTACAACAGATTTATTTATTTACTAATTATCTATTTTTAGTTGTTTACCAAATATCCAAACAAAACTGTAGTTACTTTGTTTTTAAACTTTTTTACAACCAAAACCGAAAACAAATGACTAACCCAAATATATCCATCCAGATTTATAAATAAAATTCCATGCAAAACAGGCGTATACAGTGTGTCCGTAATGGAATACAATATTAGAATATATACCTATTTCTAAAAATTCCTAGGATAGACAATTCTATTTCTATTTTTCCTTCAATTGCTTTAGCTATGACGTCATCGACATTTTTTGAAATAGAACACCCTCTATATGTTTTAATAATAATAATAATAATAATAATAATACTTTATTCGCCCAACAGGTTACAACCCAATTACAGGACAAAGTTACATAAACTAGAAAATTAAACTAGGTAAAGTTACATAAACGAAATTGATAACTGTATATTAAACAGGGTACACTAAAAGTCTAAATTATAACAATATTAATGTACATTATAATCTAACATTAGGTCAGTTATAACAAATCTTTTGCACATTTTAAGAGCTCGTTCAAGGAACAAAAATTTATGTCGCAAGCGTGACTTATCTTATTGAAATTTTCACACATATGAAACAATGGTGATTTTAGCATTATATTGCTTTTTGCTCGTTTACAATAAAAAGTGAGATTTTGCCGAGAATGCAACCTTGGAATGTAGAAATTTATTTGTGAGAGAATGTCAGGACAGTCAATTTTTCCGTGTAGTAATTTATGTAAAAAAGTTAGGGAACAACAGATTCTTCTCGAAGCAAGACTGTCAAACTTAAAAGTTTTCAACAGGTCATCATGATTAACACCTCTCTCAGGATACCGCCCTGTCGATTTGAAGGTTAGAAATTTTAGAAATTTCCTCTGAACTTCCTCTAATGTTGTTTCATGAACCAAATAAAGAGGATTCCAAATAATGGAGCCATATTCCAATTTTGATCTCACATACGAAAAATACAATAATTCAAGAGCTTTAATATTTGTAAACATCTTACAATTTCTTATAATGAAGCCTAACATCTTCATTGCCTCTCTCGCCTTAGTATTAATGTGTTCAACGAATCTTAGTTCTGAATCAAAATAAATGCCCAAATCTTTTGTAGACGTACAACGCTCTAAAAGAACGTCATTGATATTATAATTAAAGTACAACACATTTTTTTTTCTTGTATACGAAATTATTTTGCATTTGTTTACATTTAAGTGTAACTTGTTTTCAACACACCAATTCTGAACTTTTTTAAGGTCTTCCTGTAGCAAAATGCAATCAGTTTCTGAAGTTATATTTTTAAATAGCTTTAGGTCATCTGCAAATACAAGCTTTTCACATTTTAAATTTAAACATAAATCATTTATAAACAGTAAAAATAGAAGAGGCCCCAGGTTAGATCCCTGTGGGACACCAGATGTAGCTGTATATGTTCTCGAGTTGTATCCATTATAAAAAACAAACTGTTGCCTATCTGACAAATATGATTGAAAAAATTTTAACAGATCCGAGCTAAATCCCATGTCAGATAATTTATTTAGTAAAATTGTGTGATCTATGCGATCAAAAGCCTTAGAGAAATCTGTATAGGCCGCATCCACTTGCCCTTGTTCGTCCAAAAAATTAGCAGTAAACTGAGAAAAAATTACTAAGTTTGTTACCGTTGATCTGTCAGCCATGAAGCCGTGCTGGTATGACGATATGAAAGTTTTTGTGGACATGTAGATGCGACCATACAGAATAATCTCAAAAACTTTTGCAAAATTGGATAAGATGGAAATTTGTCTGTAGTCGCATATGCTTGATGTATCACCCGATTTAAATATTGGGCATGCCTTTGCTATTTTCCATTGTTCTGGAAACATTGATGTTTTTAATGCTAGATTAAACAATATGCATAATGGAACTGAAAGCACAACATTGCAATCTTTCACTATAAGAGAAGGTATTAAATCAAATCCTGAGGTCATTTTATTTTTCAGCTTCTTTATCGCATCTTGAACCTCAAGCAATGAAATATTATTAATATTAATAATCTCTCTGTTAATATTAAAGCTAATAGGGGAATCTATTGTAGCGTCCGGATCTAAATAGACTGAGCTAAAAAATGAACTAAAAGCATTAACAATATCTTGTTGATTATCATATATATTGTCATTAAGTGACATTTTACCCGGTATCCTTGTTTGAGTCTTTTTGGAATTAACAAATGACCAAAAATTTTTTGAATCAGATGATATTGAGTTTTGGATATTATTTATGTAATTATTAAAAGCTGTATCAATCTGCTGTTTGACTAGAAGTCGAAGTTTTTTAAATTCATGAAGGTGATACCTGGAATTTGATTTTTTAAAGGATCTGAGATGTTTTGATTTTTGTTTTATATTTTTTATTATTTCAGATGTGTACCATTTTGGATATACTCTTTTAAAATGTTTATACTGAGGAACGTATAAATCAAAAATTTCATATAACTTATGATAGAATTCCTCCAGGGCTAAATTAACATTCCCGAAGTTCTCTAAAAAGTACCAATCTGTATCTTGGAGTGCGTTGTATAAACCAACATAGTTAGCTTTTTTAAAATTATAGGCCTTTTGATTACTATCTGCCAAAAAATTTGCGTGTTTAAAATAAATAGTAACTGTAATATACAAAGCAGGATGAAAATCATCTTCAGACACCAGCGGTGCATTGTCATGCAGAATCTCACATTTAAGATTCGACAATATAAGGTCAAGTAAACGATCATTTTTATTGAGAACATGGTTCTGTTGTTGAAGCTCAAAAAATAACAAAAAATTACAAACTATGCTAGTTTTTCTATCATTTACATTTGGATTAACAAAAAGTGTTTTCATACTTAGACCCTCTAATTTATAGTCTAAAGTTGATAACATGAAAGCTACGTTTGGAAATCATATTATTGGACCTAAATGTTACCCAGGGTCCTTCCTGGGGTAGTTGCAAGCCTTCTTTAATTTCGATCTCCTATTTAGATTCTGAACTGGAGTGTTTTGAGGTCCTGTGACCCTTATGTTCTTTGGCGGTGCGAGGGTGAAAAAACGACGAAAAATGGAATTTGGGGAACACATTTTTTAAGAGCAGGAATGATGTAAAACTGAAAGAAAACATTTTTGTGACGTTTTTTTTGAGTGGAGGCCAAAATATAAAAAAACATTACAAATTTTGTTTTCGATAGGTTAGGAGATCTAAAAAAATGTTTTCTTCAACCTCGTAGGAAAAAAATGTTCACTCCGAGCAGTATTGAAATAAATTATCTTTAGTGAATAATTTACAATTAATTTGGACCAGTTTTAGATTTTTTTGATCCCTCTGGGAAAAAAAAATCATGTTGCTACTGAACTTAAGTGGCCTTCGAATCATTTGCACTAATTTTTGAAATTTTTCTACCCCCAGAGAAAAAATTACGGTTGCAATTAACTTGCTAAACATGATTCATTTGGACTTATTTTAGAATTGTCTATCGACTTCCTCTTGGAAAAAAAATTTAAACGATTACTGTCAAAAAGTAAAATATTTTATTTTGCCAATAAAGTAAGATACATATTTTATTTTGCCAATAAAGTAAGATGTTTTATTTTGCATATAAAATTAAAATTTATTCGGCGGCGCACCCTTGGACTATTGACGCCCTGGTTTCTTATGCCACTTGCACCTCCGGGTAGACCATCTCTGTAATGGTAATGGAAGAGCTAAAAATTGTATACTTAGAGGTTTATCAAAAATCGGTGGTTTTGGTCATCGTATATACAATTTTTAGCTATTCCATCAGATAGTACTTAATAAGTTAAGATAAGGAAGTGCAAACTGCTAAATTATCAGCTTTAGACCATGAATGTGATAGGTTTTTGAAATCAGCTCTGACCTAGTTATGCCGATTTGGTGGGCACGTGCAACATAGTTTTATTAAAAAAAAACATACTTACGTAATGCAGTAGGATTCGCTAACTACTATCGAAAACTAATAACATTAAGAAAATGATTCCAACAGCCAATTTTAAAATATAGTTATTGTCGTAAAAATAATAGCAATAAATTTGTACTAAGAATATCCTGGCACACTAGTATTAATATGTATAATATTAACATAAGTATTGGAATCGCTTATATTTGAAATTGCAATATTAGAATTTGTCATAATATGTGCATTTGTAATGCTTGTACGGGTGCACGTGATCGGTGCATTTGGAAACCAGGAAACCCACACAACATCGGCGGAGCAAATTCTAAAAATAATGAATACAAAGCACTGTCTGATACATGTTAGCTGGAAAGCTACCAAAAGTGAAAGTGTGCTAATTACATGACTATAATAAAACAAAGTTCACATTATTCACAATACATCACCTTGACAGTGAATAGAATATAGAACTGCCAATAAAATGGCCAAACTAAATTTAACTTCGTGAAAGGTAACATTAAAAAATGTTTAGCCAATTCGAGCAAGTAAATACACATTCGATAATTTGCGAGATTGACAAAATCTATCTTAGTGTATTCATAAAAAAATATGTCAGAGAATGTTACTTGCAAATTAAAACCACAAGTATAATGAGGCCAAGAACGAAGGCTATTGCAACTGCAACAAGAATTGCATCGAAGCCATTTACGATGGTTGGTTTTGATTATTAAGTAAATGAAACATTTATGCAACACTTTCGAGGTGAAACGAGCAATTCACAAATAAGGCTGAGCAATCGCCTGTACTTTACATGGAAAAGTTTATAATTTTTTTCTAAAGCTGCCATCCTAGCGACAAAAGAACTGAAAAGATAAAATGATTCCCAATTTTGTGAAGAATAGAACTTGATTTTTTTAATTTACATTCAATCATAAATAATTAAGATAAACCGACACATCTTCTCTTATATTATATAATGTATATGAATATGACTTGAGAAAATGTTTTATTTTGGTAACGATTTGATAAATTCGTGTTTCACAGATTTGTAAATCGTTTCCCTAGAACGGGCTCACCTATTGTTAAAATTTAGCTACCTAATCTAATGAGGAACAAGATAGCATAACACACATTCCTAATAACAATTTTATCTCTGATAATTCTCTGATGCTTAACTCTCGACTTTATTCCAGTAGTAAGTACGATAATACCACAGGAATAATTAGCTTCAGAAATTAGTGATACATGAGGTTTACTTACCCATGAGAAATGCATCTTCCATGTGAAATTCGCAATATATCTCTTTTGTGTTTTGTGTTTTTTTTTGTGAATTACGTTACGTTATGTATTTATTTTGTTGAAGTTTATATGTTTTAATTCCTTGATACACCTACCTACAGTTATTTTATTAGTGCTTAGGTATTGTCTGTAGCTTCGATTTTCTTTATCCCCTAATGGATGAATTATTATTTTAATGTGAATGTCACCTACAGTAGGTCCAGAAAGGGATTTTTGGTCAAAGTGACACAGAGAAGACAGTTTCAATTTACCAAGTGAACAATAATTTTTAAAACTGATCAAGATCATGTAAACCTTTGGTTTTGAAATGCTCCCTCTTCTAGACTATTAATTCTTTCTTACCAAGAAAATGAAAGTACAGTGAGTGACCTGATCTATTAGTTGCGAAGATATTTATCATATTACGAATAAGTTGGGCTTGTCAGATATTAATTTATAGAAAGGAAGGAGTACACTTGTTTTTGGAAAGTTCAAAGTCAACATGATCGTACCTCGATTTATAGATGAACTGGGAACAATTTTTAAAGGAATACGATATGAACAATTCACTTGAACAAATTTTTCTCGGTGATTTTTTTAAGAACATAGTTATGAAATTCTTTGAAAGTTTTTCATTTTTGGTGCCTCTTACAAATTAAAAAAAATATATGAGAGGGCTGTTGGCTGTTGTACCCCTATAAAGAGGCACGTTTGGCAAGCCTACTCGTAATCATTTGTACCAGGTAATTAGTTTTGTACCAAACTGACGAATTCTTTGCAATTGCAGTCATCAGTTAATAAATGTGTAGTAGAAGTAACAGCAAAACAATTTTTTGAACAAATGGCTGTATTTTCTTAAGAATATTACCAAGCTTAACGCTGTGAAAAGACGATAAAAACTATACATACTGTACTGTACCAAAGTTTACTAAATACTAATTTAGTAAACTTTGACTGTACATACATGTTTTAACGTCATAATTTCATATGAATGTTCTAAGTTTAAGCTAATACAGCTGTCGATATATTTCGATGAAATAAACCCAGTGTTCCCAATTTAAAGAAAGAAAACATCAAAATCTTTCAAATCTCACCTGATTGGTTATAATGAAATAATTTTCGAGGGCATCTCCGACATACCTCTTTACTGTTTCCCGAGGGAAAATATATTCTAATAGTAGTGGAACAGGAAAAAAAGAAGAAAACTATTCCAACATAAGAAACCCCTGCAACCAAAATAACAAATTACCAGATCATAAACAGCACTTTGTAGGTACTGCAATAAAGCCAACAAAAACCATCCACTACCCACTAATGTGAGCCAAGACGAACATGTACAGTGTACAGCCTCACTTATTTTTTTGTAAACCACTACTAGGATACAGATGCTAACCCACAATTATTGTAATTAGCCACATCCTTCTACTCACGTCATTAATAATATATCCCTAATTAAAGTCAGACCATGAAGTCCAACTACGTCATTAAAATTAATACCCCGGAGCAAGGCACCGCGTAAGCGAAATACTCCCAAATAAAGTTAACTTCGGAAGAATAGAATTAAAATATCCACAGTAATTTGATTGGGAAAACAATTTCAGTGAAACGTATTCCTGTAAAGTCGAGAATCGAGCTCCGTTGTGTATCCTGTTAGGAATCTTCGCTGGTCTTTTTCTTTTGATGTATCTTTGATTTAATTTTGGATGAGAAATTTTTTTTTAACAGATTTTACACTTAAATTAATAAAGTGAATATGTACAAAAAAATTAAATAAGATAGTTCTTAAATAACGAACATGACTTTCACAAAATAGAGAAATAATAATACTAATAATAATAAATTGCCTTTATTAGTGGCGGAGTTCAGCCAGCAGAGCAGAAATATTATTTACGATTGGCGATATTTTTTCCTCCTATTCAAATATATCCGAATATTAAAATCCTTCTTAAAATTATAATCGCAATCTTTCAAACTTTAACAGAAAAGGTAAAATGATTTAGGTATTTAGAAATATTCTTGTAGTTTCATTATTTGTTATAAAATCAAATAGTGATCCAGTTCTAACGTAAAAAATTGAGATCACCTAATTTTATATCATATATTGAAAATATTAAAGGATTTTGCGTAATATCTTTCCTCTTCATTTATAACAACAGATAAAGAAAGATATGTAGAAAGTGGGTTTAAGAAGAAAATAGAAAAGTAATGATTTCGTAGTTATTTTTAAGTACGAACGATAAAAAGATACGACAAGGTCATAAAAATTCATTATTCATTAAGCAGAAATCTTAGACAAACAAAGTGTGTGAGCGGAAATAAACAAAAATAATAATGAGGATCAAAATCTATATTTTAATGGGACATTTGGTTTATTGGTCTTATACTAAAAAATATCCTACATATTATATGTATAATGAATTTATAGAATTTAATCATAAAATCAGTTCGATAGTGTGGTGGCCAGTGGCGGCTTTTGACTTGGCCTGGCCTGTTCATACCAGCGTTGCCAGGTTCTTAAATTTATTTTCCCCAGAATTATATTAAAAAGTTGCCAGATTTTAAATAAAATTCCCCAGATTATGCAAATCATAATAATTTAACATACAAAAAATATTACATATTACATATGTTAAAAGTCAAGTCAAAGTTAAAAGAGGTTTTATGTTTTATTTTCAATTTTAAAATATCGATAAAATGATGGTTAAGTTATGGCGAGAGTCTGGTAAAACTTTTACAGGCCGCTCAACAATATAGCAACCGAGTGTTTGTATTCTAAAATTATTAAATAAGTAACTTGACATATTTTGGCGTTTAGTTGAACACGTGTGCTATTAACTGAACTCGCAGGCAACTCGTCCAATAAAATACCACTTTCGGGACTTGTTACGCAAAGGCTGTGTAACACTTTACGTGTTTTAGTAAATTTTTTAATACAAATGTACATAATTCCAACTTAAAATGACGAGAAGTTGGCAGATATTTAGGGAACATCTAGAATTTTACGTTGCAATCCTGAACTTTGTATGAAAAAATATAATAAAACACCGCCTTAAAATACTATTAGTTCTATTTTCCCCAGATTATAGTTGTTTTAGAAAAGTTTTTCCCCAGTCCCCAAATATGATCAAATTTCCCCAGAACTGGGGAAAAATCCCCTGACCTGGCATCACTGGTTCATACTATCTTTAGTATCTTTTAAAGCAGATGGAGGACTATTTTGGAAAAATGACGAACAAAACAGGTGTTTCTCGATTATCTCGTCTCTAGTTAAAATTAGTTGTTACCAAAATTGTAAGGGATGACAGATTTACAATTTTTCTCAATTGTTAATATTTAACGAGTTACATCGGCCAGTTGACCGCAGAAGAAAACTGTTTAAACAAAAGTTCCCTATAATATTGATAATAACTTTCATGTATTGTACAATGTACATATACGAGTATGCAGATTGCCCACTGATCATACATCAGCCGTAAATAAACAATTTGTTTTAATTCGTGTAAACATGTTGTATTTTTTAAGAAGTTTTATCATATGCTTTAGGCAGGTCAAGATTCGTAGGTACATCAAAGAAATACCCAATTTTATGTATATTGTTGTCCTAATCTTGAGACATAACAAACAAGCAGTAGATAAAGAACTTATTTTTAAATTTATAAAACGTATTATTGTAAATTAATTATTAAAATATACAAATTTACTATACTTTGTATACTTGTTATACCACGCTAATTTGACCATGATCCCTTGGTCAGTATCTAATCATGGTTTTAAAACCGCACGTTCATAAATACAAAACCATTTTAATTGTTAATTTGGATTAGACGATTAAGTAAATAGTAAACAGTATATAATTATACATGATATATTCACTTTTCGTAAGCAAAATCTGCTCTACGGTCATAGAACTACATTCTTCATAAATTTGGGTCAATTCCTGATCCAGCGTTATAAAATAATAAATACGGGAATCAGTACAATAAATATTGTAACATCATATCTAAATACGTACCCAGTTATTTTTTTTAATGTCTTTATAAAAATAACAAAAAGTTTAAACAGTAGTTCGTTGACTAATTTGCGTCAGATTCAATCTGACGACGGCCTACCAAAATCTTGAATTTTTCTTCCAAGTAAAAGACTTGGAAAATTAGATTGTATTAATTCGTATTTTTCCTTAAATAAATAGATATACATAACATGTTATTTTAGCATCCGCTACCCACCAATAAGAACAATCATCTAGGGACAGCCTGCAACTCTCGTTTCAGCCCTCATGGGGGTACGCATACGATCCAGCTAGAAGATACTATAGTGTCTATCTAATAACATCGTAACTTTAAACATGACATTTTCAGGCAGAAAATAACATTTACTTATTTAAAAATTGATGTAGATACTTATTTCTTTCATACAGGGTGTTAGAAAAGTATGGGAACGGTGAAGAAACTCGAACACTTTGCATCAAATCGAAAAATAAAAAAATACGTGTCAAAAATTTTTCAAAAAACTATCTACTGATACCAAAAATGACCTCCCCACCCACCACCCAGTGGGTGGGGCGGGGGGCAACTTTAAAATTTCAAATGGAAACCCCTATTTTTTATTGCGGAATCGGATTCCAAGGCAAAAAATACATAAATACGTAAATACGTAAATACGTAAATACGTATTTTTTGCCTTGGAATCCGATTCCGCAATAAAAAATAGGGGTTTCCATTTGAAATTTTGAAGTTGCCCCCCGCCCCACCCACTGGGTGGTGGGTGGGGAGGTCATTTTTGGTATCAGTAGATAGTTTTTTGAAAAATTTTTGAGAGGTATTTTTTTATTTTTCGATTTGATGCAAAGTGTTCGAGATTCTTCACCGTTCCCATACTTTTCTAACACCCTGTGAATAAATAATACCGTTAAGTCCATAGTTATTATTTTTAAAATAATCTGATTTCGTTTTAAATGATGATATTTCTTGATTTTATACGAGCTTAAATAAATTCATTTCGGGTTTCTTGGCCACAAATAGTTAATGATATACAAGACACACGCATCGTTCAATAGCTTGGTTATTGCTAGGAAATTGTGGAACTTACGTCTGACGGTTTAGCACATTCCATATTAGCGGTCATTGGCGGTTCAGTAATATTTTCTTCATTCCAAAAAATTAATTCCGAGTAATGTTTGACTTCAAAATGACTGAATTTAGTGCATTTCTGAAAAGCCGATTTTAATGAAAATTTGTCTCTCTATAGACATTTGTGTACACTACTGCCGCAAAATAATTGCGACCAAATCTGTATAATATACAGTGTGTCCCAGATTGGGGCCCGATGCATTGCTATCTCGCTTATTAACGGAGATGGAACGATGGTTAAATGGGGAAAGTTTTGCAGATTTTTATGGCTATTTCGAATCTGTTTTCAAATTCCATGTAGCACCTATAGTTTTTGAATAATTTTCAGAAAACTGAAAGTTTGCTTTTTTTTGTTTCCTTAATAACTTTTTAAGCATTATTTATGCAGGTTGGAAACTTGTACATTATTAGAACACTTTTTAAAAATACATCTAATAGTGATAGCAAAATTTTTCTGCCGTCACTTGTTTTCGAGACTGACACATTAACTTTTGTTTTTCTTATGGGCACCATATTGGATTTTTATTTGATTAAATAGCATTTTTTATGCGCTTTTCAACGATGTATCACAATCTGAAAAAATTCTATACTGAGGTAGCAACGTAATAGAAAAACAGGTTTTTTAATGGTAGGCCACAGCCCACTCTACTACTAGCCATGCTGAGAATTGTGGCAACACCGCATCTTGCTTACAGTTAAGTCCGGTTAGTTGAATATGCACTCCGCAGGAGAACCCATCTACAGAAACAAAATGTTTTATATCTACTCGGTTTTATAAATTTACCTTCGCTTTTTGGCTGTTTCTGCTCTATAACAAATAATATAATGTGTTATTATAATTTATATTAAGAGGCAAACATTTAAGTTTGCCTAAAATCGTCACTGCGTTTTATCGAGGGATCTAGTTTGTCAGTGACAATTTATATTTTTACAAAAGTTGGCTGAAGTTATAAACAATAATTTATTATACTTACTTATCACCATTAAATAATAACAATCAAATAGTAATAATTATTAATACATACTTACATACACAAGTTGAACATGGACGTGAATTAAAATCTATTTAAAAGTATTGAGTTTCCTCTTTTTGGAGGAAGATGCATTAGAATTACTTGCAGCACTAAGTCTGTTATCATTTCTATTTTTGACATACTCATTTAATAATATATTGGAAAATACTGAACAAAGCATAAATAATAAATCTTTATACTCTCTGCCACAATGGCAAGTTTGAAAAAATTCTACATAAAAATTGTCTGAACGAAGACTAAGTACTGTGAGTTTGCTTAAAATCATTTTTTGATTATCGGTTTTCAGAAAAGCGCTTTCTACAGAAGGGTTATTAATAATAGATTCCAGAATTGCATACATATGAAAAAATACCACACTAACACTACTACACTACACTACACTACTACATATTGTCAACATTTTCATTGCTGTCATTCCTTATTTTGTACCTAGACAATAAATTTTCCAACTGAGACCATCTACTTAATTGCATATCAACGGGAAGAACCCATTTTAGGTCATTGAATGAAAGTTGATTGCCCCCCAAGTAAACTTTAATATTTAATTCGCTATCAATTATAATTTGATTTTTTAGAGACAAAATTGAATCATCAAAATCCAGTGTATAAAAGTAAAATTTAGACCCAACTAACTTGGTATTCCAACAATTAGACAATGAAATATAGTTCTGGTGAGAAATAGTCAGATGTTCAAAGCTCTCAATCATATCAGAATTTTCAAAATTCTTAGTCAAATTTTCGTGATTCTCAATAATTTTTTTGCGTCTCTCCTCTGGATTTTTTCTAGAAACTGGCATATGTTTTGTTAAATATGAAGGTAAATTTGGAAATATTGAGGGTACTGCATTTTTATTTAATTTAGGCCGTATCAAAATGTTTTGGATTGTTCCATCAGGTTGTAACCATTTGTCGTACCTCACAATATCAGTTTCTAAAAAATGCATACTACAAACCGCGGAATACTGTGTAGGAGACCAGTTTTTTCTGGGTACAGCCAACATCCATTTTTTTCGCAGTGCCTCATCTTTTGGAAAACGAAATATCGACTTATACTTCGTAGTCGAGCTTGTCGTGCCGGTTTCATCCCTCAAGGATGTATCATAATTTGACTTGCAGCCGGGAACGACGCATCTGGAGGGCATTTTACACAATGTTTTTCACTTACCTGATATAATATGTATCATGTATCCTATAGAATGAATCTCTACAAACCTCACTCACTCCTTTACACTTATATACACACAAAATACAGCCTTAGTTGTTCTGGAGGGAAAACACACAGGTAAAACTGCAAGCACAAATTAAATATTCACTGTTTTCTTACACAAATTGTGAAATAATCCAAATATGTCACAAACCACTCTTTACACAAATAACATAACTACGATATATTACACAATGCAATAATCGTTTGAATACTGTGGAAATACACAAAAAAGCGACGTGAAATTATCTAAACGTGTTAGTTACTTCACACATAAAGTCAAACTAGTCGCACAAGACCGACCGACCCGGCCGTATGCATGGTTGCCACATTTCTCTCAGCATGGCTAGTAGTAGAGTGGGCTGTGGGTAGGCTATGAACAAAATTGGCAATTGTTCATAATATCTGTTTTCTCCTCATTAGAAAACCTTAACGCCATATTCTTATTTAAAATTATTAATACCTACTCTTAAATAAACTAGTGAACCCAAAAAAATAACAAAAAGGAACTCTTAACAGTCTTAACAATGAAACTCAACAACAATAAACAAAGTAACAACACAAAAGAAGAACAAAATCAGCAAATAATATAACTCTTGAAATACTTCAACGACGCACAATTTTCTGACGAATTGTCACAATAATTAATTGGAAACGTTTTGTTTTCCACCATATTTTGCATAGCCTACTTAACGTATCCTAGTGATATTAATTAAATATTTTTGACCATTTAACTTGTATCTAGCAATCTAGTTATATTATTTGCTGGTTTTGTTCTTCTTTTGTGTTGTTACTTTGTTTATTGTTGTTGAGTTTCATTGTTAAGAGTTCCTTTTTGTTATTTTTTTGGGTTCACTAGTTTATTTAAGAGTAGGTATTAATAATTTTAAATAAGAATATGGCGTTAAGGTTTTCTAATGAGGAGAAAACAGATATTATGAACAATTGCCAATTTTGTTCAGAGCCTACCATTAAAAAACCTGTTTTTCTATTACGTTGCTACCTCAGTATAGAATTTTTTCAGATTGTGATACATCGTTGAAAAGCGCATAAAAAATGCTATTTAATCAAATAAAAATCCAATATGGTGCCCATAAGAAAAACAAAAGTTAATGTGTCAGTCTCGAAAACAAGTGACGGTAGAAAAATTTTGCTATCACTATTAGATGTATTTTTAAAAAGTGTTCTAATAATGTGCAAGTTTCCAACCTGCATAAATAATGCTTAATAAGTTATGGAGGAAATAAAAAAAAGCAATCTTTCAGTTTTTTGAAAATTACTCAAAAACTATGGGTGCTACATAAAATTTGAAAACGGATTCGAAATGGCCATTAAAATCTGCAAAACTTTCCCCATTTAACCATCGTTCCATCTCCGTTAATAAGCGAGATAGCAATGCATCGGGCCCCAATCTGGGACACACTGTATAGAAAAATCACCACCTAACTATTCTTTGGTTCATACAAGTGGAATTTGTTTTAAGGTGGACATGAAATATTCATTAATCACCATTGCTGTATATTCAGGGTGGAAGAAAAGTATCAAATAATGGCTTTAACTTTGTTATTTGCAAAGTTACAGAAAAATGTTCAATATAAAAGTTGTTTGGTTCTTTATCGAGCATGTTTTGAGGTTTTTAGTTTGTTGATATCTTCTTCTGGTTTGTTCCTATGGCAACCAACTTTTTCTTTTTAAATGGCACCCATAATTTCTTTTTGTCAATTTGAAACAAGCATATTTTTCTCTATTCAGTCATAAAATTTTGCAATTTTTGGAAAAAAAAATAAGCGTGAAAAAAAATATTTATTACGACTCAATCGGAACTAAATTAATTATTATTTTCACAACATCACAACACTAAAATTTAGTTGTTTGTTTGTAAAAACTTAATTGTCAAACTTCCATGGCATTCTTTACCAAAAGTAATGTTTGTGTTTTATAACTGCATGACTTTTTCCATGGTATCCTTTATTAAGAGGCGACGAGTGAGTCGTAATAAATGTTTTTTTTCTCGCTTATTTTTTTTCGAAAAATTACAAAATTTTGTGACTGAATAGAGAAAAATATGCTTGTTTCAAATTAACAAAAAAAATATGGGTGCCATTTAAAAAGAGAAAGTTGGTTGCCATAGGAACAAACCAGAAGAAGATATCAACAAACTAAAAAACTCAAAACATGCATGGTAAAGAACCAAACAACTTTCATATTGAACATTTTTTTGTAACTTTGCAAATAACAAAGTTAAAACCATTATTTGATACTTTTGTTCCACCCTGTATATATTTGTCAATAGTGACTAGATAGTTATCTAGTTTATAAATTACAAAACTGCATAGATACTTACTGTTTTTAAATCAAATCATATTTTTATCAGTTACTTCATAATTATAAATTTTCCACACTTATCTCTGGGTGGCATTTGGCATTAGTCCTGATTATAGTTACTGTTACTATCTAAATATTTATTTCTAAATCTATAAATCTTTGTTGATAATATTTTTATTTTATATTATGCAATTAATAAACTGAAACTAAAACCATTAAAACTAAACCAACAACAATCCAGCGTGTGTGGTACACTAGAGTTATTTTTAGCAAAAATACCAATTCTAAATAATTATCCGATTTGGCCTTCTTGGCTGCATTTAGTTTCTAAAATTTTAAGTACATTAATTTTAACAGAGTAAATTAATTTTAACATAAAAGTAGTTGCAATAATATAATTCTTTCAAGAACAAACATATCGAAAATGATACAGTATTTTTTATCGACTTTAAAGTATAAAATTTCGGACTTGTCATAAAAGACTTATCCTTTCTGTATATTTAAAAAATTGACAAAAGTATTATTTTGAATATTTCAGTTCGAGAGAGTAGATATTTTCGAATTGAAATAATCAGAATAATGATTTATATTTTTTCTTGGAAAAAGAAGACACATAAGTTAGATTTGATTTTTGAGTAAATAGACATAGTATTGGATGAAATATTGTGTACGTGGCCGTTACAAAGATCATAAGTTTGGGACATGATAACAAAATATTAATACATATTGGGTCGTATGAATAAAATGTAGTAGTACCTACATGCTAATACTACAAACTACAACTATGTACTTAGCCTATGAAGCACCTACTTGACCAGCGTAGTTTTTACTTTATCTATGTAGTTATACATATATATATATACTCCTCCATACGTTTACTTCGCCTCAGAAACGACAGAAACTCCTACTCCTTAGTATCTGCTACAAAATCCACGAATTTGGTCTGTCTTGTAGTATTTACTCCAATTTAAGTGAGCTCTACAAATTTAATCGAAAAAATATAAGTATCAGGATATTTTTAAATTCAAGCCCTTGCCTTTGGTAATAGATACTTTGGTTTAATATTTAGGTACCTACTACGGCAGAGCAGTATTTTGCTTTGCTTTGTAGTATCTATCTTCCTTGCAGAGTACATGCTTCAGAATTGAATTAAGTAGGTACTATGTACTATGTACGTACAAGTACATGCTATGAAGTAAATATTTTTTCATGAAGCATTAGCATGTACTAATTGTACTATTTGATGCATACGACCCAATACCAATTATTTGTCCATAATCATTTTTTTTTGACCATTATACAAAAAAATCAAATTTGATGCAATATATTACAGAACAGAGACCATTATTGGTGGTAATAGTATAACTGATAGTGTTTCACGCCTTCTAAACTGACCCACCAGCAATGTTTTCGCAATTTATTAAAAACCAAGTAAGTAATTATTTTAAAAATAACAGTGTGAAAATTCTTCAGAAATTATTAATCTGATCTTAGTATACTGCATATTTTTATATTATTACTTAATTGTCCTTATACTATATTAGAAAAACACTACACTGATAAGTGATTGTTTGTTCAAGATAATTTCTTTTGCATGTAATGCACATTTTTTTTATAGGAATAATGCAATCGCTTGTACTTTATCCTCTGTTGCTATCAAACTACGAATTATATTTGTGATAAAAAAACTATATCTTTCAGATAAAATTTAATAACTTCGTTATCAGTTACTTAATTTGAGAACGTCATTATTTTATGGTTGTGTGAAAACCTTTAGTGGGTATTAACCCAGATTATCATGAATCTGAGGTATTTTCAAATCTAAACCCCCACCTTGTATAGATAAAAATAAAATAATTTGACAAGACTTGTAAGTCGTGTAATAGCAATAACTAACAAAGACAATAATTATTCATTTATTCTATACTTTAATTAAATTATAAATTATTAGAATTATTTTTTAATGCTGAAAGAAACTAAAAAAATTACATATAGTTTAATATGAAGTTATATAAAATTAAGGTCATGGTAACGTTTGTACAGTCGTAGGCACATTAACTAATTATAATTGTCATATGAATTAAGATACAAAAATATACTACTACCAGCTTGGTGTCCGATTTCTTGTCAAATTTTATGAAAAAAAAAAATATATGTGCTTTACAGCACTAATTAATATTTTAAACAGTTCAAGGATCTAATTACTTTTTTTATAAATATAAGAATTAGGATTTTCCTTTGTTTTAAAAGCCAAGTGCTTCATGATTGCCAACAATTTAATAAAAAACGTGGTGTTGGGAAACCATACGTCAATCAACTAACCACAGATTCTGAAGGTTAAATATAATTAAACGATTTAACATCATAATTTAATTTACCTTGTCGAAAAACAAGCCTCAAAAAAATATTTTCTAGCGGTCGACCATTATCAACTCTCAACGGCCCTCAACCCTTATAACCGATATACCTACCTATTATTAGATTTTCTGACATCTATTTTGATCCGAATTCGTCAGGTCAGGACGTCGTTAGGTGTTGCGAATTGTGATTTAAATATCATTCCACGTGTATAATTTGTAAAATTTGATGTACATTAAATTACTATTTTTTTTTGTTCCTTACCCAAATTGCGATGTTAACCATTAAAATGAAACGTAATTATTTTTAAATAGAGATAATAATTGATTTAAAATGTATTTAAGAACATTAAAAATTACAAAGTTTTATATTAATTATTATATCCCATATTAAAAACTGCTACCATTATAAAAGTACTCCACGTATATAATTTGTAAAATTTGATGTAGGTATATTAAATTATTAATTTTTTTGTTCCTTATACTTAAGTTGCGATGTTAACCATTAAAATGAAACGTAATTATTTTTAAATAGAGAATAATTGATTTAAAATGTATTTAAGAACATTAATTACAAAGTTTTATATTAATTTACCCCATATTAAAAACTGCCACCATTATAAAAGTACTGGGACTACAAAAGAATAATCTAATCGTATATATATCTAAGCAATATTTTGAATACATGATTTATTGCGATAAATCTTTATAAACCTTAAAATTTTTAATAGATTACATATTTGTTCTACTTATTAATTTTCATCTCATTATTTTAAAATTATTTTCGAAACTGATTCACAGTGTTAGCAAGATTAGGTGTGAATTTAAAATGCATTATTAATAAATTATACAATAAAGATCTTTAAGTAGGCTACATAATGTTATTAGCTATCTATTACGATTTTTTTTATGATAACTGGAACATACACTATCACGTGATACACACGCCACATAAAGATGATTCGAAACATTCCGTGCCAATTTTCTTTTTCTTAATATGTGTGCATACTGTCACGGCACGAAACGTGGACGTAATTTACAGTGTGGAAACTTTAAATGCAGGAAATTCTATTACTTGAATATACAGCATTTTTTTTCATCATTAGAGAGCTCATTTCGAGGGTATACAACGCATTTTTATTTTCTAAATATTTTTATTGGTTAAATGATAAAAAATTATATTCTAAGTTTATTGTGAAAGATTTCCCAAACGTTCACTATGTTATTTTTTAAACGATCTTTATTATAAAAATAAAAATTGATAGTGTACATTTCCATATTCTCACGAGTTTTTGTCGTATCGGAACTGTTTGTGGGAACTATTTAAGTCTTGTTTATCTTCTGCCTAAAGGTGCTCCTAAATTTGTTAATTTTCATGTAGCTCTGTAAAGTAAGTTTAAAAAAATTAAGCTCTTTGTATCGAAATTTTAATGATTTAGACTGAGGTTATTCGATTATTCAAGAACAACATCCGGTGGTTGCCTGGAGGAGGGGCTGTGGTACGGAGCGGTGTATCTCGGGAGCCAGTTTCTGTTTTAGAATGTAAAAACACCATTTTCTCTCTATTAGCAGGATAATAGAGGCTTAGGTAGCTGCAGTTAAGAAACGATAATGCCAGGGGTCTGTATTAACCGATAAAGAAATCTCAGGAAATTCGTGTTAAAAATATAAACAGGTTTTATCCAGGATAAGTCAATCACACGTACTACAGTTAAATACAGAATATATATCTACAGGGCAACGAACAAACAAGGCAGCAGGCAAAGCACAGGCTTTTACACACAACTGGTAGACGGTAGTAGTTTACTTACTAAGCTGGACTGGTCGGGCGGACTGCTAGAAGCAAACTAAATTCTATTTTTCTGGTTTTGACACTCCTGCTCGCTGTTAATTAATAACCGGTATAGAGTGAGCAATGTGCAGTAGATCGGCGCAGTAAATTCGTCGCGTGAAATTTCTATCTCCTATATCGGCACAGTAAAGGAAATTATTGTATTTTACTTACTGGTAGACGGTGGTGGTTTACTTACTACGCTGGGTTGGTCGAACTGATAGCTGAAATCAAACTGAAAACTGAATATCCTAATCAATTCTGCGCTCCAAGTTGCTAGATTTATATACGGTACAAAGTGGGAGAAATGTGTCGGCGCGGTAAATTTGTGAACTTGTAATAATTCATTCTATATACTAGTACATTAACAGAAACCATTCGAATATACTTATTCTCTGGATTTCTGGTAGTTGCGTACTGAACGGTGTAAAAGAGGATTGCTAACTAAAATTTCAATCTCGCAGTCTAGGTATCTTGAGCCGATGATTTTAGCAGTTCTTAGCGGGGAACAGCAGTTTCTGCATACGTTTATGAATTGGAGTGCTCGATTCACTGACCTCGAGGACGTTAATCGGCCAGGTACTTATTATTTGCTAGTTCGAGCGGTGTTTCATGTAATCAATCCACTGGTTAAAACATATTATTGATGGTATCAGATTCGTTGTGATTGAACAATACAGCGGCGAAAAAAGCGCAGTTCCAAAGCTCAAATATAATTTAAATTGAAATTAAAGGATAAAGATTTTTTATAGAAATACTGTATATCCAAGTTACATAATTTATTTCAGTTAAAGTTTCCACTCTGTATACATAAATATTTTGTAAAGGAATATTTATATATTTATTGCGTTGAAATTATTTAATAATTATATTTCTACATCCAGAGATATGTTATCGTAAATGTAGTGACAGATTAAAGACTTTCTTCTAACAATACATATTCGCTAAATTGTAGTTTTAAATATGTAAATAATCGAAATCTGTTTCTTGTTTAATTACACTTTTTATTTTCTATTAAAATCGTATATTAGAAATGCAAATATACTAGCGAAAACTCCATACGCTAACAACAGATTAATGGGGGTTAGGGGATTTCTAAGGTCATAAAAATCCCCTAACCAAACCCTATATACAGTGTGACATATTTGAAATTGGGACACCTCTGTAAAGTGGCTATTTTTGGTCCGATTTTTATCAAAAGCGGCAGTTTGTGGCAAATTGATAAATTTCTATCACAAAAACAAGGCCTACTTTACAAATTCGAGAAATCGTGTTAGCGATTTTTTTACATGAAAATTAAGTATGCCACTGTATTCAGCGTCCCCTAAAATGGGTCTGTACCAAATTTCATTAAAAAATACCGCATGGTAAAAATGTGTAGGTATTATGACTTTAAAAATTAGTTTATACCCTGAAATGTTCAAATAATCTTCTTAATAAAATAATTTGTATATGAGTTGCTTTTATTCACTTATTTCATGAGTTAGTTGATGTTCACAGTGGCTTTGAAAATGAAAATTTCCATGTGTATTTTCGGCACGAAATAATTAATGTTATTATTAAATAAATATTAACTGCTCTTCGTAATATAAAGAATTGAAAAACTCATTTCTTCGAGAGTGAAGTTTATACTTAAAATAAATAAATTACTGAGAAGCTCACTTTTCCCTTATTTAACTTAGATTTCCTCTATACTCAATATTCTAATACTAGATTATCTAAACAGTAAATATTTCAAAATATATTCCTTTTAATTCTAAAAATAATTAAGAAGCAATGTATAATTTTAGATTTAACCGAGGTTTTAACGGATAATTGCTTGTTACGTATATACATAAAATTTATGCAAATGTTTCTCATCTATTATGTAATTTTTAATTATATACAACTCTCTAACAAAATTAATATCATTACCAGCTAGAAGATAAAAATTGAAGTACTAGAAATATCCAGTTTAAGATGCTTGCAATTTACGATGTTTTGATGTTATATTCTTTTTATAATTTCTATATTGTTTGTTTACTTATAATATATTTACTTCCTATTTTTATCATATGAAAGCATTTGATTGAAATAGTCTCACGTTTTGATATTCTAGAACCCATTTTCTGATTGATGCAGTAAAATGTTTAACTTGAAAATGATTAGATTTTGGGAAAAAATTGATCTAGCGGGTGTTGAGATATTTAAAGAAATATTCTTACATACTTCTTAATATTTGTCAAAAATATAAATAAATTCTAAATGATAAAGTATGAATAAAATCCTAATGGTTGTTTTCTTAAAATGTACACATCTCTTAAGAAAATAAATATAGGACCAACTTCCCAATCGAGTGATCCCACGTTTGATTTTTATGATAGAAAGCTTATATCCTATAGCCTAAGCCATATGGACATGATTATCATATACACATACATTACATACATATAAGTAATACATGCATTGCTGTTAAAGTAAAAACGCGATAAAAACAGATCTAATTAAGCATCTAACAAATTTCATTAAAATATCTCAGGGTTCGGAAGTTATCACAAAGTCACACAGATATCACAAATGAATTTGGTTTGATCATGACACAAAGAGATACAGATGAATTTTCTAGCAATAACTGCATGTTCCTTTCAATCATTATTAAAGTGTCGGTTTCAATTATCACTTCAAGGAACTTCTATTTAAGCTTAAACAATTAAAAAGAAAGTTTTCATCTCGGTTTTCATAATATAGGTACCACAATTATTGGGATACAAGTAACGATTCAGCAATGTTGATCATTTACGTAAAAACACTATTTCCTACAAAATAATATTAATTTCAGATAAAGCATAAATTACCTAATTATTGATCGTTGATAGGATAGGGACCAAAAAGTTTTATTCTTAGGTCAGTTAAAATGTACATATGTGAATAATCCAGTTCCAACTTTAAAAATGAAAATTTCCATTAACTGTGTATTTTTGGCACTGAATAATATAGAAATATCGTGACTCAGATATTGTGCTAACAACATGATTGAAGCAATTTATTGTCAGTACACAAATTATTAAATATTAACCGCTCTTCTTCATATAAATAATTGAAAAACCCATTTTTCCGAAAGTAGAATTTATACTTTATAAGAAAAATAAAATACTGTGAAGTTCAGTTTTTCTTTCTTTTATATAAGTAACCTAGAATTTCTTCTAAAAACATACTAACACCAGACCAGATTATCTAATTCAATGGTACATAGTAAATATTCCGAGATATATTTTAAATCTAAAAATAATCTTAAAGAAGAACGTATAATGGTGCATAATAGATTTAACAAATAATGTCATTATACATATAGGTATACAAATGCAAATTTTTCTCCGTTACTACGTAATATTTAATTATATATGATACTCTAATACAATTAAAATTACTAGCAAATAAGGAAATTGAAATAGTGGAAATATCCAGTTTAATGATGCTTGCAATGTGTTTGAAGTGTACTCTTTTCATAATTGATGTGTACTCTTTTTATTATTTCGATGTACCTACGTATATTCATACCTACTATATTTTTAACGTCATACCTCCATAATTGGAAAGTACTGGAATTGGAATTAACCCGAAAAATTTTTTTGAAATATATACAGATTCTCACTTTTCGGTACCCTAGAAATCGTTTGAACTCATTTTCTGATTGATGTTTGTGTATGTACGTACGTACGTACGTATGTAGGACAGGTATGAATATTTTTGTCGATTTGCAAAAACGTGTGGGTACCTATGCAGGTTTCATTGCTGCAGCTGTGAGCATCTGATTAGAATTTGACCAAAATTGGTCCAACAGATGCAAAGATATTTAATATTCTCAAGGACATATTAATAGGGTAAGAAATAGTACCTATATTAAAGTATAAGTGGATATTAAGGACTTTAAAACACGCGCGATTTTTCGAGCACGACGGCGCAGCCGGATTGTTCGAAATAGAGCAAGTGTTTTAAAGACCAGTTATCCACGAATACTTTACGCTATTTTTTTTTATTGGTACACTTTGAAATCATAAATAATATTAGTATTAATACTACATAAAATGGAAATAAGAACTAATAATGTAAAATACCTTTAGTTGTCATCGAAATGAGAAAAACAAAAATTAATTTGCAATCTGTCATATAAGATTAATAATTAAAAAGTTGACATTTACACTTCACGTTTCTCGGGTTATTGATGTTGCCATGGTAACTTTAAAACACGCGCGTTTTTTATAGTTGGATTTAAACACTTTGAGGCGTACTTTAAGTAAGCAAAATAGTGTACCAATAAAAAAAAAATAAAAATAAATTCTAAATGATAAAATGTGAATCAAATTCCAATAATCTTTACCTTAAAATTTACAAATTTTGGTGAAAAAAAGTTGACAAAAAGAGAGTGTAAAATATCTACCGGCCAACCTTATAACTGATAACAGCTGAGGACGTGTGTAATGCTCTTAACTTCTAAATTTGTGACATAATTTTTTTAATACTTACCTTGTATAATATTTTTTAGAACAGTTTCCAGGTTTTCTTCCGCGTAGATTACTTTGAATTTTTGACGATTCGACCATCTTGTGATTCTCTTCTGAAGTCGAAGTTCATGTCAAAATGGTCGAAATGATAAGAAAATAAAGAACTCTTTAACTGTTCTAAAAGTCGTCAGCTCCACAAAAGCCTTAAAATCAAAATACCTCGACTCAAATTCCAGTCGCCATCGACGAGGTATATTTTACGCCTTTTACCGTGCTATATAATTTCAGTTTAGTGATGACAATGGTCTCCCACGACTAGATATGCTAGTTTATTGAATTTGATAACATACAAACAAGCTTCTGTTAATTCACTAAACAACAATTTAACTGTTATCTACAGTGTAATTAAACTAATTTAACCTTAACGTAATCAAGTAATTCAGTTCTGACTAAGTACCAGTACTAAAAATATAAGCACAATATCAGGATTCATAATGAATATTTTCCTATATTAGCAAATAATCTCTAAATATATAAACAGCAAACTATAACTAATTATACCTCAGTTCAGTATCTGTGTTCCGTTGGTAGCAGTGGAAGTGTATTCGTTTCGAGTATTTAATATTTAATATTTACAGTATTCAACAAAAGAGCCATACATAACGTGAGTTCCAAATGTAATATGAAGTTTTTTAAAGTTTTAAACTACAAAGTACTTAGTATTAATCTATTTTAATTTTTCTATTTTTAAAATAGTAATATAGGAAGAATTTTTATTTTACAACTCATTTAGTAGATAATTAAACATTTTTTATCTTCTTCTTAAATTTTTAATATTTTAACAATAAATTCAGGTCAACATGAAAATTTTATATATTTACGTAACATATAGGAATCCAAATTAAAACGAATCAATTTTATGGAAAACAGTTTTTGGCAAAATACGAATTCTTAATGTGCTGCAAATAGATTATTAATTTCTTTGAGATATTTTATTATTTAGGAAATTATTTTGATTTTGATTCTTTTTGTTCTAGGGTACACAATGCCGAATCCGACGTTAGAAAATTCGCCTAATGCGGCCCTAAATAAAACAGTATTACATAGTTATTTAACTTTGCCTATGCCCGATGGAAAATGTCAAGCCACATACATATGGATTGATGGTACAGGCGCAAATCTTAGGTGTAAAACACGAACGTTGGACTTCGTTCCAACTAAACCAGAAGGTAAATCAATTAGTGTAATCAAGTGTGTGTTTAAAGACAATAGTAGAAAGAAAAGTATGAAGATTACAATTATTGCATTAAGGCGTTACAGATTGTAATTATCATAAAATTTTGCATTAAATACAGGGTGTCTCGCTGAAATGTGGAACAAGAATATGTTTTTTTATTTTAATTCTATCCGAAGGTAAATCAAGTAAATCATGATGTATCAAATCATAAATATGTATGACATAGGTATTATTTTTGAGCCTGAACCTTTCGTGAGTCAGTTCTGTGTAGAAATACATGTCATGTTGACATTATATACCTAATTAATAAATAAATCGGTATCGTGCAATCTTTTGTATGTTGTATATTTTAGTCGGATATAAACAGAATAATCTATTACCTAAGTTCAAAATTTTTAATAAAATACTAACCACAAGCCCACAAGTAATATGGTATATCGAATTAATGTTTACAGAAGTCGCTCTACTCTACTTTATTACTTAGATTATTGATCTATTCGGCGACAGCATTGCCCTACGCACATTACTAGTGACTACATTGTGTGGCGTTTTAGGAAATTTACTAATCGTTCTAATAAAATAATGAGGGCGTTCGGTTACAATCAAAAAGACCATTATATTGTTGCCATTGACCAAATTGAAAAAGCCAAATTTGTAAAATAACAACAAAACAACTTTCAAGACTATTTGGATACTTTTTTTACATAAGAAATATTTTACAATTCTTTAACACGTTAGCTGCCACCCATATATAATCATATTGATTACTGGGAGGCCGCGTGGTCCGCCGATGACCTAATACAATAGATGATTTCCAGGCCACGTGGATCGCTGTTGACCCACGTTTCTATGTATTTCTAATGGAACATAACTTCCAATGGCGCTACGGTAATGTAACTGTCTTAGCACTGTTGGCTTAATGTGAATTAAAATTTTTTTTTCGCGTTTTTTATTTTTTTAAATCCGTTGGGAATGGCGTGGTAATCATGCAATGACGTGGGTCAACGACGAATCACGTGGCAGCTAACGTGTAAATGGTCGTTAAAAAATAATTGTTTTATTGCGTAATTAACTAAAAAATTAAATCGATATACCTTCGAACAGAAATATTATGCGTTCTTAAAGATGTGAATACCTCGAGAACCAAAAATCGTTAAAACACATGTACGACTAGGGTGAACTTTTATGGTTCCTTTGCATTAATTCATGTAAAATGATTTGTCATAAATGGGCGTCGCCATTAAAATTTTCATGGGGCAAAAATACTCTTTTTGCTTCGAAAAATATGTAATATAAAATTTAAACAAATATGTATAGACGTACCCTACCCATATTTTAAGTAAAAATATTCATTAGGTGGCAAACGACCCCTTGCACCTTTTGGCAACGCCCATGATATACCTGATGAAGATTTAGTAAATCACAACGTAAAAAAAATCGAGTATTATAAACGCTGATCAAGGGCCCTCGCTTTATTTATTATACAGTGAGCACGTAAAGTTTTGGAATAAAATTTTTGGTAAATATTTCTGAGAGAACCCCACAGGTCAATTTTATTTTCCAAAAAGGCATCTTTTTTTTTATCAATTTTACTTTTCGATCGTGTTTTATATTCAAACTGTAACGTCATCGGTATTTTTTTTAAATGACAACCCCACTTTTTTACGGATTATGATAGAGAATATTTTTCTGAGTATGGCAATGTAAAAAAAGTGTCATGTTAAAGAGGAAACATTTTGAGATATTTGATCTCAAATTAAAAATCGAGCTAGCTATGAAATTTTTACAACTGATTTATTTTATTAAAGAAATTTCATAAAATTTAACAAAACAATCAAATGAGATGATCAAACATCCTGGCATCCTTGCATCCTGGCAATATGCAAGCTAGTTTTATAAATCTTCAAGGACGTTTTGAAGCATTTCTGGTAGGAATTTTGGCACGAATTATGTTCTTTAATTCATCAATATTTGATTAAAATAAACTTACTTTTGAGGTAACCCCACAAAAAAAATGTAATGGGGTGAGATCGGGCGAGCGGGCAGGCCAATCAATAGCTCCCCTCCTACCAATCCTTCTATTTGGAAGAACTTCATTTAAATAATGACGAACGGCCAGTTAGAAGTGTGGGAGGTGCACCGTCTTGTTGATACTACAAGTTAGTTATGTCAGGATATGGCTAGCGGGGATTGCCTCATTTCTTAACAAGTCCAAGTATTTTTCACCCGTCAATGTCTCCTTAATGAAGAATGGGGTCCCAAAATCCATCCGTTAACAATAGGCTCATTTAGCATTTTTTTTTATTTCATATTCTTAAACTTCGCCAAATAAAGATAATTTGTTATTATTATTATTATTATTATTATTGTTTAGTAAATGTGCGAATTTTTCATATATTAAAAAATTGTTAAAGTCTGCGAGTTGAATAACGCTCCGTTGTCAACAGTGACGTCAGCCCATCCAAAGAAAATAGAAATATTGTCCAGTACCCAAATGTCAAAATGCTACTGTGACTGTGACATCGCCAGATAAATTTTTCATTACTTTACATAAAAAAACAAGAATTTTATGGCAAAGCGATGCGCAAAGTCGATCTTTTAGGAAGTAAGACGACATAATTCGGTGTGAGGATCATTTTAATGTACCTAATTTTTTTTAATTTTAAATAATAAAAGAATATTTTCAAATTATTTTTAGCGTAAAGAAAACATAGAAAATTACGTGTATTTTAAGTTAATGAAAAATGTAACAATTAAATTAAGATAGTGTTATTCCGCATATATTTGATTGCCAGAAAGACCGAAAACAGTCGCTGCTGTTCGCCGAACAACATTTTTGAAGGCAATCACTATTAGATAATCCCTCAAGAAGTGCAGAAAAAATCACGATTTTCAGGTAACGAGTTGTCAGAAAACCTTGAATGTGGTTCCGACAATAATGAATGAATAGAAGAAGAGAACGAAAACACAAAGAATAAATTAATTCAAGTAAATATAAAACCTACATTGCGGTCGAAGACTAACCAACGCAGGATATTATCACTATTATCAGTCCCCAAGAAAAGTAAACAGTTTGCAAATATCTCCCTCAATTTTAGTTCAATCGACTTGAAATTTTTGTGAGGCAGTTTATACATGCACGAAACAGATTATGATAACTAATTAAAGAAAATCAGAGAAATTAATTTTTACTAAATGAGCCTACTGTGAGCTTCCATCTTCCAATGAGGATTTTGTGGAGCTCAGTATCGGCAGTTCTGTCGATTCACTATTCTATTATGACAAAAACAGAGCTTCATCCGAAAGGCGAAAATATTATATTATTCACAAATTCGGGATTACCATTACACCGATTCATCATTATTATCTTCGCAAAATTCCATCCTCTCCGATTAGGATCATCTGCATTGAGCTAATGTACCAACGTAACTTTGTAGGGATGCCGCATTTGGCAAATCCCATGGTCTGCAGCAACTTCTCGAGTTGTTTTATGAGGATTTTGTTGTAGTTCTAGCTATATTTGTGGGAGCCCAAAAATAAATATAAACTTAGTAAGTTACCTGAAGATTTTGAAAATTACAAAAAATTACGTAACTTTACTTTAGGGGCGATTCGTAGAGAGAAAAAGGCATATTTAAATTTTATTTACAACAATAAAACCAATTCTAAAGATATCTGGAGAACACTTAGCGATCTTCATGTTACCCCTAATAAAACCACTGAGATACCCCCTTGCATTTCTCGTGATGTTGATGGTATCAATGACTATTTTTTGGCTGCTGTCTCTAATTTAAACGAGAATTGTTCAGAAATGATCGAAAAGTACGAAAATAACCGTTATAATGATGATCTTAATTTTGATTTTCACCTAGTTGGTCCTGAGAATGTTGAAAACATTATTTCTAAGTTGAAGTCAAATGCCTTTGGGAATGACGGTATATCACTAAGGATGATAAAATATTGCATGCCAGCTCTTCTCCTACCTATCACACATGTTGTAAACTTATGTTTGGAATCGGGTTATTTTCCTATAACTTGGAAAAAGGCAGTAGTGCGTCCTATCCCTAAATGTTCTCAACCGAAAGGATTTTCTGATTTGCGGCCAATAAGCATTTTACCTCTATTGTCTAAAATACTTGAGAAAGTTGTATACAAGCAAATATATGATTTCTTAAATGATAATTTGATTTTACCAGAACATCAGTCGGGATTCAGAAGGGGTTATAGCACTACTACTGCTTTGCTAAATGTTTGTAATGATATATTGACAGGATGGGATAAGAAGAAACTTACTGCCTTAGTGTTACTTGATTATTCAAAGGCATTTGACACTATAAATCACCAACTTCTTTTCTCAAAATTAAAATTTTATGGTTTCGGTGGAACTGCCAGGTTTGTTTTTCAATCTTTTCTGACTGGTCGCAGCCAGTTTGTTGCCCTGGATGGTAATCAATCTGATTCAATTAATGTCACCAGTGGCGTGCCTCAGGAATCAATATGGGGACCGCTACTCTTCATACTATACACCGCAGACTTTTATAAATCCTTAAGTTATTGTAATAGTCATTTTTATGCTGATGATAGTCAAGTTTATTATAGTTTTGATCCAGATGATGCTGATATTGCTAGTACTCTTATTAGTAATGATTTAAATAGACTTATCAATTATTCAAAACAACACAATTTACATATTAATCCAGTCAAATCGTCGTTATTAGTTTTTGGTAATCAATGTTTTAAATCTAGAGTTGGAAATTTTCTTAACATTAAATTAGGAGATCTTACGCTTCCTATAATTCCTTCTGTTAAAAATCTTGGCTTATTTATTGACTCTAATCTAAAATTTTCGGAGCATATCAGCAAGTGCTTACAAAAAGCGTACTGCTCACTTAAATTATTGTACTCAAATAGAATCATTCTTAATCAGGAATTAAAGAAAACATTATGTGAACAACTTGTGCTCTCGCACTTTAACTATGGTGATGTAGTATATGGACCTTGTATTGATTCCTTTGATACTTACAGAGTACAAAGGATGCAAAATAGCTGTTGTCGTCTCATTCTAAATTTACGAAAATATGATCATGTCTCTAGAGAAATTACTAATATGAAATGGTTAAATATGAAAAATCATCGTTTACTGCATTCAGCTATTTTATTCCACAAAGTTGTTACAAATAAATCTCCTCCTTATTTATCCAAGAAACTAATATATCGCTGTAACTTACATAATGCCAACATCCGTAATCCATATGCATTACATATTCCCCAGCATAGAATTAACAAATTTCAGCAATCATTTTCCTATCAAGCACCGTATATATACAATAATATAGATGATCACCTAAAATTGCTATCTACAAACTCTTTTAAAATGAACTTTAAAAAAGATTTACTTGTTAAACAAAGTGATGACATTTATCATCATTAGTTAATAATTGTAGACATTTATATCTTAACTTTCTCTCTTTTTGAACTTTCCTTCCCCTCCCCATTAAGATTTTCTTATGATAAAATTTTTTTTTTCTGTTTCTATTTATTATTTAGGTTAAAGTGTAAGAATAGTTTGTAACTAAACTTTCGCCTAATAAAGTCCATTTATTATTATTATTATTATTATTATTATTTTACGATCCCTTACATTTTCACATTCCTAGAATTTTGGCAAGATCCCGCCTACAGTAGTTGTTCTTGTAATCTGCTCTTGATCGTGATCTGGGTATTTATTGTTAAATAGGACGCAAACCCACCATACTAAATAGATAAATCAGTTGACAATATTTCATAGCTATAGCTCGATTTTTAATTTTTTTGAAGTTTGAGATCAAATATCTGGACAACTTTCCTCTTTGATATGACACTTTTTTGACATTGCCATACTCAGAAAAATATTCTCTATCAGAATCCGTTAAAAAAGTGGGGTTGTCATTGAAAAAAAATACCGATGACGTCACAGCTCGAAAATAAAACACGATCTAAAGGTGAAGTGTATCAGAAAGATGCCTTTTTGGAAAACAAAATTGACCTGTACGGGAGTTTCTCTCAGAAATATTTACCAAAAATTGTATTCAAATAGTCCAAGACTTTATGTGCTCACTGTATAAATACTGAAACAATCTAAAAATACTTTCAAACATAGTTTTAAATCAACTGCCAAGAAGGCAAAAAAAAACAAAGACAAAGTAACAGAAGGTTTTTTTGTTGTTTTTTCGAGTAAACTTTCGAAATATTTACCAATATTTCCACATTATTTTCTTATATTATAAGTGAAATACTGATGTTCAAAAGTAATTGTTTAAAATATATATAGTAGGTACATAAGTAGGTATACCTTACTGACGTACGAAGTTTATTGAAATGAAAATGTTTAAATTCGAATTCCACTACATAAAAGCATTAAGATTTTTTAATAAATTTCGCGTTTAAAAATGTATGTATACAAAAAGGACACATTCACACGTGACAGAAAATAATAGAATATGTTAGTAAATATCATATTTAGTACCCAGATTATTTTGTACCAAATTATCAGTTATCGAAATCGTTTATTTATTTATTTATTTATTTATTTATTTTCAACAAAGGTAGCCCAACAGAATTACAGAAATCCCAATTACAGGGTTACACATACTAATTTTGTGAGCACACCACTAGTGAATTAACAACACAGAATACAAAAAAAAAAAAAATAAACAATTCTAGTAATAATGAAAATAGTTAACTACTAATAATAATAAAAAGAGTTAACTAAAAACTGAAATGGCCTGACGCCTAACTTGGTAAAATGAATTACAAAATAAATCAATATGATCGAAATATTCATTGTAATGCTTTTGAAGTTGACAAATAGGAGAGTTATTGGCGTAATTAGTAGAGTACATCATTAAATAAAACAAATTACTGGTACGAGTGATATGATACTTTTAACATTAAAGGCAAGACTATTTGTGATAAAATTGCAGTTGATCATGTTATTAAAAACCTTAAAAAGAAACAATACATATGCTATGGTTCTACGGGAAGATAGCTTTAATAATCTATAATGTCTAATGCTCTATTCATAAGACGCATAGTGGAGATTTCTATTGAACTTGTAGTTTAACAAATTAACAAATTTAATTTGAATTTTTTCAATTCGCTCAATATATTTAACATAAAATGGGTTCCAAACCACAGATGCAAATTTAACATGACTACGAACTAGAGAATTATATAACAAGATGAGACAGTTTGGATTAGTATAAAGCTTTTGGTGACTCTAATTATAAAACCGATATTTCTATAAGCTTTCCTGGTAACCATTTCAACATGTAATTCAAAACTTAGCTTAGAATCTAATATTACACCTAAATCTTTAATTGAATCAACTCTATTAAGTATTGAACTATTAATAGAATATGAGAACACAATATTACTAGGCAATCTTGAAAATGTAATGCAGTGACACTTTTCTATGTTTAGAGAAAGTTTATTCACTATGCAATATTGATTTAAACGTGTTAAATCCTCTTGAAAATTTAAACAATCAACTAAATTGTTTATCGCTTTATACATTTTCAAATCGTCGGCATAAAGACAATAATCAGAATAGAGAAAACGGCTACTAATATCATAAAAAACAATGAGAACAAAAGTGGGCCCAGGTGTAATCCCTGAGGAACCCCAGATGAAATATCAACAGAAGTAGATGAACAAGCATTAATTTTGACACATAGTGATCTATTGCTGATATATGATGTAATCCATCTTAATAGACTGCCGTGAATACCGATATTTTCCAATTTAACTAAAAGTGTATTATGATGAACTTTGTCAAAAGCTTTGGAAAAATCGGTATACACAGCATCTACTTGATCTTTATTTGACATATTCTCAAATATTGATTGAACATAAGGAACTAGATTAGTCACTACAGAGCGGCCTCGGAAAAAGCCATGTTGATGTTCACTAATAAAAATTTTTGTGTTAAAGAATAATTCATTTGATACTATAGCTTCGAGCATCTTACCAGGAACTGAAAGTATAGATATAGGACGGTAATTACACACCATGTTTCTATTGCCACCCTTAAAAATAGGAACAATTTGTGCCTTTTTCCAAATGGAAGGGAAAACCCCCTCAGACATTAACTTATTATATATAATGAATAAAGGATGTGCAATAGACTCTTTACATGACTTGATAAATACAGGTGGTAACCCATCTGGTCCTGCTCCCTTATTGATGTCCAATTTGTCTATCTGATCTTTTACTTGTTCTAAAGTTATGACTTAATGTGATAGAGATAAGTGGCTCGCCTCGTGGCTCGCTAAGTAGAATTGTCGATGGAGTATCAGAAGGTTCAAAGACAGATGCAAAATACTTAGAAAAAAATTCACAGATCTCAACGTCGGTAGCAGCTATTTCATCATTGAATTGAACATACTTGGGAATAGATTTAGATCGACTTTTATTAGACCAAAACATTTTTATGTTGTCTCCCATACCGCGTTCGATTTTATTAATATAATTTGCATAATCACTCTTAATAGATATCTTCGCTTGTTTACGAACATTAGCAAATTCTCAATAATCTAATCCATTGTGAAACTTTTTCCACCTTTGATGTAATTTAGACTTTTCCTTTAGCAAGGATTTAGTGTAAAACGAACACCAAACAGGATAATCGTTATTAATTTTTTTAGTTTGCACATGTTTGGCTATTATACCTCTTAATATAATGTAAAAAACAGTTACAGACTCTTCAGCAGCAAGAGAAGTTAATTCGGTGTCCCAGTTGACTTGAGCAATATCGCTGTTGATATTTTCATAATTAGCTTTAGAAAAGTCAAGTCTATAAAACGAATTCTTAAAACTCAAATAAAAATTGTCCATTTCAATTGAAAAGTTTATTTCTATAGATTTATGGTGAGTGTACTCCGGTACCAGAGGAGTCTCGCAAGAAACTACAGTAATATTTTTTAGTGAGCTAAAATCTAAGTCAAGAAGTTTATTATTGCTATTACGGATGGCATTATACTGATGGAATTCTAAAAAATTATAGGAATCAACAAGGCACTCTCCAAAACCATCTGCAGTGTTTAAAGCCGTGTAAGAATTATAAATATTGTTAGTTGACCAGATAATATTTGGAATGTTATAATCCCCTACAATTAAGAAATCATCATTTGGATGGTTTTGCACAATCCTATTAACATTTAATAAATGCGCTCTCAGATTATCCAAACTAGCATGAGGTGGAACATAAACACAACACAGATGTAGTTGATTCAACTTGCCTATTGTAATGCTCACCCACAAGCCACAAGTCCTCACAAATACCCTCACAGGACCAGGTTGACTTAGAAAAGGCTTGATAGTCTTTATTAACTGCAATCAATAACTCCCCCACCATCTTTTTTACCACTTTTTAAACCATCACGATCACTTCGAAAAACATTGTATTTATTTGCATCAAAAAGTTCCGCCGAATTTATATTGCAATTTAGCCAAGTTTCTGCCACACAAATGATATCTGCCACACTTGATAAAGTCGAAATGTAGAAATCCTGTGTTTTAGTACGTAGTCCACGTAGATTCTGATAAACAATTGACAGCTCGAATTTTGCAAACAAAAACATAGAAATGTCTTCTTATTATAAATACTTAGATATTATTAAAAACTTTATGCAATGTGGCTTCCCAATCAATAAATATATTTCGAGCAGTTTGCGGATGTTTTAAGTAAATCTTGCAATCCCTTGTCCAACAGCTTATATTTTTGGGCTTACATAAATCACGGGTTTTCTTAAATAATAGCAGGTTACTAGGAGTTAGGTGATCATTAATATATATTTTCTTGTTGACATCATTAAAACCAATTCTATCAACACTAACGCCTTTTTGTTTACGAATTGCAGCAATAATTGCATCCTTATATGAACGACGAGTCAATTTAACAATAATCGATTTAGGAGTTTTATTATCCGATTTCATATGAGGCACCCTATGACATGTATCAATAATGTTGCTACCATTGATATCTAATGCAACAAATAGACGATTCACAATATCCAGAATATTTTCATTAGAAGCGTCAGTGATACCATTTATTTCCAAATTGTTCAAGCGCAACTATTGCTGTAGATTATCTACTTGAGATTTGAGATTTAAAATATCAGTAGCATTGGCCTGTATGTTTACTTCCAGTGTAGGGACAATTTTAAGTTTATTTTCAAATTCATCTATTTTTTTGGAAAAGTCATCTATTTTGTTTCCGTAGAATTGAGCGATTTAACCATATCGTCTTGCTTATTTTTGACCTGTGAAATATCAGCTTGAATATCATTTAATTTGGCTAATAATGGACTAAGATCCATATTTACCACAGAAGGTTTCTTACTACATATAGTACATTTCCAAGAAAGACCTGGGAATTTATTGATATCTGGCATATCAGGTGTTTGTAAACAATACAAATGAAAATATTTTTTACACTCAGCACATTGAACTGACGGTGTCTAGTTATATTTTTTACTTTTACACAATGTGTACATGTATCGTAGCGTCGTAGCCCATAGTTAGGAATTATAAAAAACTCCGCAAAAAAGAAACCGCCAGAAAAAGTTTTAAGTTCTATTTTAACACTTTGAACGTAAAAGAGAACTGAACCAATCTGACGAGCCAACAATAATGTAGTCTTGCTATTCTAACTATAATCCTGCACTACAAGACTCCCAAAAACATTTACACTAAAGCCGTTATTTGCACATACGAACAACGTTTCAAAAATTCAGGGAATTTTCACCAAGCATAAATATATAAATACATAAATTATTTGTAATTAATTCACAGAGCACAGAGCAGCGTGTACACATCTACACACAAATATACTGAATTAGATAAAGAATTAACACCCTTTCTTAAATGATATAAAAAATATGATATGTTTCAAAAAAGATTACTCGATTTGATCCAAAATCCCTACAGCTCTTTTCTCGGACTATTTTTGTACGAAGTTCCATCAAAATTTGGTTGTAGTGTCATTACATACATGCATGCACATTGCACACCATTGAGATAGAATATAATAATCTCAATGATGCCCACATTGTTTAAAAAACCATTTTTTTTTGAGTCCCTGAGACCTCAAAATATAATTATCTGATGAAGTCTCGAATTCAATTTTTCGATAGATGTTAAAACTTCTGTTACTATATAATAGTGGCGAAATTAAAATAGAATACCAATAAATAATGTGTAGTAATTAGTAATGTACTGAATGGCGAATGCAGAATGAACCTGTCGCGTTGTTTGCATCCCATTCATTTCGGTTTGACAGTTGTACACGTTTTTTTTTTTTTTTTCATTTACTCTATATCTTATAGCCCTCATACTGTATCATATGTCGTATTATTTACTTTAAATAATAAGGTGCATAGAAACGTAATGTTTTAATTAAACAGTATAAGATAGCTAGGTACCCCTTAAAGATGAATCCCTCATCTGAAAAAATTATTAATACGTTTACCGTCGATTGAAGGAATAAAAAACAATTTACCAACAAAGTTAACAACATTGAAAGGTAGTTAAAACTAAACTTATCTAACATTGGAATCTCACGTTTTATGTTTTATGTTACAATTTCTAGGTTTTCAAAAGCATATCTAATCGTCTATTAGTTGTCATATTACGTATGTTTAATTAACTTCAACTTAATCTTTAATTTTTTAATTGTTTTCATTGTTTTCAATAGCGTGTTGGGCAACACTTGTCTCTTTTTTTTTATACTATACTTGAGCCAAATGCTTCTTAAAATTGAACGCCTCATTTGTCCAAGATACTTCATCAAAATCTCGATAAGGAATTCAATAAATCCCCGAAGTTTTAGTTTGGTTGGCGAAACGTGTTACTGTCAAATTGAGACTAGGCCAGTTTATTACAAATATCCATACGGTTTTTAATTTTATTTCTAACAAAAGAAAGTTTTTGGGGTTAAATAATACAGAGAAATAGTTTTTGTCATAGACCTCAAGAAAGAAACATGATGCAGCTACGGACACGTCTTTCGGAGTTATTGCTCCTCATCAGCGTAGCGTAGCTTAACTAATGGATCCGTGGGAATAGAATCAGAAACAATAAATATTAACGGTTAGAAAGTAACAGCACACCAGGTACTCAATTTGTGCCTTATAGGTAGAAATAGGGCAGTACATATAGGGTTCTGAGTGCTGACTGTTATCATTTTAGGTCACAAATTGGCACATGATGCACGAAGGCACAAATTGACTACTGTGTGCTGTTACTTTCTAACCGTTAATTATAGTTATTGTTTCTGATCCCATTCACACGGATCCGTTATTTAACTACACCACGCTGATGAGCAATAATTCCGAAACACGTGTCCGTCCAAAAACGATTTCTCTTTATTTCTAATGTTACTACGGATGTGGAAATTCTTTAATGATAATAAGAGACGTCCTGAATATAATTATTTCATTAATTTTATTTTTTACAAAAAAAAAATTTCTAAATACTATTAGTATATTAGTTGCATAATGTTACTTACAGTTTGATTTCAATGTACGTACCATTATTTAATTGATTCTTCGCTATTACAGAACTCCCAATTTGGAATTATGATGGTAGTTCAACATATCAAGCAGAAGGATCTAATTCTGATACGTATTTAATGCCAGTTGCAATGTACAATGATCCCTTCTTAAGAGCAAATAATAAGTTAGTGCTCTGTGATACGTATAAATTTAATAAGAAACCAACGGAGGCGAATAAGAGGTTATCATGTCTGCAAGCCATGACCGCTGCAAATGGTTCTTATCCATGGTTTGGAATTGAACAAGAATATACTCTCTTGGATATGGATCTCCGACCTTTAGGATGGCCGAAACATGGTTTTCCAGGTCCTCAAGGGCCTTATTATTGTGGCGTTGGCGCAGATAGAGTATATGCCCGTGATATTGTTGAGTCTCATTATAGAGCTTGTTTGTATGCTGGAATTAAAATAGCTGGAACAAATGCGGAGGTTATGCCGGCGCAAGTAAGTCAGTAACATATATTTATCTACCACAAAAAATAGCATTGTTTAAAATAAAAGTGATGTTTTGTTGCATGTGTTCTTGAGGGCTCAAAGGAAAAATATGCTGGAACTTGAGCAAAATGTGTATATTTGTTGCCTTCGCAATATCCAGCTCTCACTTTTCGTATCACTTATCGTTCTACACAATAGCTATTTTCATATTTGGTTGTGATTAATATATTCTTATTGCAAGCCCTCAAAAGAAGTAATATGCAATTTTTAATAAATCTTAATAAAAATATGTTCATGTATTAATTGTTATACATATTCAGGACAAAAATTTTATAAAGCTACCCACTTCATTTTTCATTTTTAATATAACATGTAAATTAGTAGGTATGTAATGTCAGATTGACTCTGCAGAAATTGCAATTGCAAGAATTTTTGTAAAATAATATAAATAAATACAAAAACCGTATTTTCTTCACTTAACTGGTAAAGCCACTTGTTTCTTTTAACTTTTAACTATATTTACAGCGCTGGGCGCTGGCCTTTGAATAACGATGTCATGATGCGGACAGTGTGTTTGATATATTTGATATTTTGTCAAGCAGTCGGATCACTATTATAATATAATAACTAAGATAAAAGTTATAGTTTTCGCAGACCATTTATATTACATTTTTTATATAATTGTACTCTTAGCAGTTTCAGTAAACAATCTTATCATTTACATAGTAAACATATAACACTTGTAAGCATTGAATGAAATTCCTTCACTCGACGTTGTAAAGGTAATAAAATTAAAATTTACTGAATATATTTTTACAGAAATTAGTTCAATATGATTCTGTCTCTAATCCTTGTCTATTTAAGCCATATGACTTTAATTGAAATCAATATCGCCCTGAATTAATTGTTTGTCCTTTGACAGTGGGAATACCAAGTAGGTCCTTGCGAGGGAATATCAGTGGGTGATCAATTGTGGGTATCGAGATATATATTACAACGTGTAGCTGAAGATTTTGGCGTCATTGTTACCTTCGATCCTAAACCAATGGATGGAGATTGGAATGGAGCTGGTGCCCACACCAACTTCTCGACCAAAGGCATGAGAGATGATGGTGGTATTCTGTAAGTACCTACCTATTTATTATAGCTGATAGCTGCATGACATTTTATTGAAATCTATATTTTGTCTGTTGGAAACTGGCAGGGTAAATAGTGTATATATAAAGGGTGTTTTTTTAAATACGATAGAACTTTTAAACTTGAATAAATACCACAAAAATTAACTTATGATCAAAAATCTGTTTTTATTTGAAAGATCGATACATGGCATTAATATTTAAAAATGATTTGAGGCATATGGCCACCGAGGATGATATTAACAGAGTGCATTCTGTCAGTCCAATTTTGGGTAATTTTTTTGAGCAATGGTGGCCGTATGTGATGAATGACACGAACAATGTTGGCTTTCAAGGCGGTCCATTGTTCCTGGTTTGTTAGCGTAAACCATGACTTCACACGTAGCCCCATACAATCCGGAGGCGTCAAACCGCAGGACCTCGGCAATTATGCTTATTAACAAACACGCTAAGCCAGAAATGAGCCTCATCGCTGAATTCAATTTTCCGGATCAGCTTGCGACTGCTCTAAAGTCCAATTAGAGAAAGAACGGCGCAAGCGATGGTCTTGTGGCTTTAATTGCTATGCACCAGCTGGATCTTATATTGGTGAGGCCAAGATTTTTGCGCAAAATTTTCCACGTAGTGAATGGACAGAGTGACGAATCGACAATTTTGAATTCTCTTGCACATTTTTGTTTACAGCGACGGCATTCTCTTTAGTGCGCACATTCCTTCAACGTATTGTTGCTTTTGCATCATTTAGGGAGTATGTGGTACGAAATCTATCCACAGTGCGACGAATGGCTTGTTCAGATGAAAGATTATGGACGCTGTTAAAATTTACGAGGTGGTCTTATACGTTTCGTGAATCGACGACCAACTTTCAAAGAAAATTTGAACAAATTAGTAACGTCGATCAAGCGTAAGTGCATTCATGGTAATTTGCCATACTATACTAAATACAAATATCACTTATAGCGCGCAAACTGATGACAGCTGATTTTACAGCCATCGCGATTGAACCGTTCTATCATGCTTAAAAAACACCCTTTAATATACAGTATATACACCCAAAATATATATGTCGCCATAACTATAACCTTGTGATACTGATGGTACATTAGATTAAAAAATTAATGGGTATGTTTTATTAAAAGGGTTCTTAAATGTCATTTAAATAAGGATATGGTAATTTGCCTTAAATGATCTGTTTAATGTAGGTACGTCATATTATGTAATGATTACAGAACAATCATACTATTAAACTATTATTAAATCATAGTTATACAGGGTGTATCGTAAGTCACGCCCATCCGCAAAACTTCAGTTCTTAAGGGTACAGTAAATCGAAATGAAAGAATAAGAAATCTTCGATTTCGCCGTCGTTGCCAAGTTATTGTCAAACATGCTGGTTAAGTCGAGGGTAAAATTAAAATTAGTTGGCAACACTGAGTAATTGGGCCACACCACAAAATATCAGTTATATTTGTGGCCACACATTTGTCCTAAATCCTAAACGCCTTTATAATACTACAAGATTTCTAGAATTCTTAACAGAAGGTTTACCCCCGCTAATTCGCTACTTGATGTAACCTCCACAAATTATATAGGCAAGATATTTGGTACTTACCGTAACCAACATGATGGAGCGCCGGCGCATTTTGATATTCAAGTTCGCAGTTTTCTAAATCAAAATTTTCCAAAATAGATTGGAAGAGGGGGCCAATTGGGTTAAAATCCCATTTTTTTCGGATGGGGCGTGACTTCCGATACTGTATACATTTATGTGACATATGAAAAATTATCGTCTTTAAATTGCAATAATTTTTTTATATACTTTTATTACCAACTCGATTTGAGGGTTGTCTTAATTTCTGTGGTGTGTTTATTATTACCTACATATTATTATTATATATAGATATTCTTAAAGAAATTGACAAAATAAATAATACATTTTCACCAAACTTTCTGTCTTATATGTAGGTAAATGTTTTGCAAGTTTTGTTGCATGCTCTAAACTCTCAAACACAGGATCAACCTTTCAGTAAGTTAAATTCATCAAATTAAAATATATTTTTTAGTGAAATTGAAAAAGCCATTGACAAGCTCAGCAGGAATCATCTTAGACACATCCAGGCCTACGATCCCCATGGAGGAAAGGACAATGAACGACGCCTTACTGGAAAACATGAAACTTCTTCAATCCATGACTTTAGTGCAGGTAGGCTACCATCTCCATCTTAATCAATTATTTTTAAATAAGTCGTACTTATATAAAAAAAAATTAAAACACTATAAGAAGAGATAAGATGACAAGAGATTCATTATATTATTTAGATTTATTATTTGACTATTTCCATCCCCCAGTGAAATAAAATTACTATTTGATTAGAAGTAGACGTAGATAGATATCGTCATTGATACTGTCTTGAAAGCATGATACAATTTTCTACTCTACTTTTATAAGTCAACAAAACTTGCAAGTAGTGGGGGCCCGTGAATTTTAGGTTTAGCTGTGTCTTAATATTGAAACAGGCATATGAGAACCAAACCATACTTTAAGGCACAGTTACCAAGACTAAATGATAACAATGTTGCTTGTAACTATTGGACATGGGAGTAATTAAACATTAACATAATTCTCTCCAGTGGCGGCTGGTCAGGGTGGGCAGGTTGGGCAGGGCCCATCCAGAAAAAAATTAAGAACTGTTTCACACTCTATGGAAATATTTTTTTTGTTTTCTTTTTGTGATTTAAATTGGTGTACATTTGCTTTCTATTTATATATAGAACAATGAAATGTTGAAAAATATTAAAAATGGAGTTTAGAAACTATTCGAGATAATGCCTAATATCCCCCGGTTTCCAAATTTAAAATCCCGCTTAATATTATACGTTCTATCCGCTATATGCATTGGGCTGGCCCATGCTTCTTCATAAACGTCCGTAATAGCTAAGCAGTACGCTCACTTCATTTATGTTAGATTTGCCATCTAAGTACACAAGCGTATGTCGCGTGCCTATTCTGCCTCAGCTTGAAACGCCGGGCCGGCCCGGCCCGTTGACTCGATCAAACGGAAGCAAGTTTTCGTTCAAGAAACTAAAAATCTAGCCAACACGCGTAATCACTAATGCAAAATGCGAAATTATGGATAATATACTTACTAACTTTAAATATGGAAATGTTAAATCTGTGTGAAACGATAAATAACAGCATTTATTATTAATTCTTAGCCCATAGGTATTGTTATAATTTAAAACAGCGCGAGGGACGCGCCAGCTTTTAGAATGTACGGTAGGGTGGGCCGAAATGGACGAAAAAACATTTTTTTGTAATAATTAAGATGCCTTAGTTTGGAAAAGTTGTGTACTCAGCATACAAATTAAAGTTAAAAAAATCAGGTCCGTACTCTAGTTTTTCACCGGGCCCCCGAGGTCCCCAAAAGTCTGAATTTTTTTTTTAATAAAAAAATCACCCTAGCAGTTTTTCAATTTTTAATAGTGTTAGTAATATCTCCTAAAAATCTTAAGCATTTGGATATTAAGCCCGGCCCCATGAGTCAGCAATGTGCATAAGCATAAAGAACTAGGTATATTTTGATTTTGTTGTGCAGTTAAATTTGATATTTTTGTATGGTAAAAAATACACGAAATACCAAATTTATCCAGAACTCACCACGTGGAGGGGAGGTATCTGCACCTAGAGTTCCATCCGCCCGCCCAAATTATAATATCCTTCAGTTACAATTTCTTTTATGTTTTTTAAAGTATTGGCCCTTATTGTCAAATACTGGCAAGTCTGCTCTAGCTTCTAGTTTGGCTCTTATATACCCATCTCTTGATGTTTCACCACAAACCTTTTCTGAAGCCTCAGTAATAAGTTTTACACACCGCTCAACAGCTTGTGTATGACAGGGAAACTTTAGAAACTCCGGTTTATTTTTTTCCTTTATTATATTTTGCAAATCACTATCACTATATTTCATTGTCATGGGTGGCTCTGTTATGGTACAGGATTGCCAGTCTATTAAATTTATATAAACATCTACATCAAAATTTATACTAGGTACTTTGAAAATTCGAAGTCCATTTGTTACTCGTTTCCTAGCATTCTAAATCCTCCGAACAGCTAGTTCTCTAATAATTTCACGTGAATCCAATAACATCGATACCAGAATATATTCGGGATGTGCGAAATACCCGTTGTTTTCAAAAACTTTGTCCACTATTTGTTTTACTTCATCTGGAAACTCTCTTGAAGCTTTTATGGCCTTCCAAAAATGGGCCATTTTGCCCATAAATTGGGTACTTTGGGGCCCCCTGGGGCCCGGTGAAATTTTAAGTTACCGACCTGCAATTTTTTCTATGCATTAAGAGTAATAATAGGCACACTTTTCATACTAAGGAGAATAATATTTCTAAATTTTTTTTTAATTGGGTTTTTTTGGGGCCTCTGGGGCCCGGTGAAATCTTAAGTTACCGACCTGCAATTTTTTCTGAGCATTAAGAGTAATGATAGGCACACTTTTCATACTAAGGAGAATAACATTACTAAAATTTATTTTTTTTTTAATTTGGGTTTTTGGGGCCCCTGGGGGGCCGGTGAAATCTTAAGTTACCGACCTGCAATTTTTACTGCGCATTAAGAGTAATAATAGGCACATTTTCCATACTAAGGCGAATAACATTTCTAAAAAAAAATTTTTCGGCCCACCCTAATATACGGGCCGGCCCTCGGGACTCTCCGGAAATTCTCGGCTTCTCTTATCGGTACAAGGCAGAGAAAGGGGTTTTAGTTTAGTTCCCTTACAATCGCATGGTGCAATTTTCATGGTTTTCGACATTAAAATAAATTAGTGTAGTATGTAGATCGTTTTTTTGTACGTATGTTTTAAGAAACTAGGTATTACGACCACTACCCACTTATATAAAACTTTTTTTTGTTATCAAAAATCGTACCTATAGATAGTTCTAGTTCTATTTGAATGAAATTACCAAAGGACTGAAAGTGAATTTTTATTATACTGTTCAAATTTAAAAAATAACTAGGTAGGTAGGTATACAAATATGTGAATAAAATGAATAACGTAACAGAATTTTTTCAAAGGATTTAAAAAATTTTAATAAAACATCAGTTGCGTCAAACGAAAGTGGAAAAAACAAAGCAATCTTGAAAATATTTAAATATCAAGTTTGGTACATAAATTTTGAGGTACTTTTGTAAAACACAATGACCTTGAAAATCCTGAAAAATTCTTAAACACCACGAGCCGCCACTGATTCTCTCACTCGCTCTCAAAAAAGTTATCTATTTGGCATGAAGAAAGTTTTTTACAATAGGTACCTATTATTGGTAATTTTAATAATATGCTGTAATACAACATGTATTAAGAATTGGATCAAAATTAGTACCTACTTAAAAAACACATTTATACATATACATTTTGTGTGTAAATATAAGTATAAGTAAATGTGATCCTTTAAATAAACGCGAAATAATACTAATTAATAATGTTTTGACATACCTACTCAATAAATACTAGATACTTGAAGTATAGGCATTGAAGACTAGGGAACACTACATATAAATGGCCACTTAATATTAGATGTTCTCGAGATTTTGATTTTGATAGCGCACTCAAAATAATCATTGATGGTCACATCTTGATCAACTGAAGTAAAAGTTAATTCCACCACAAGAGAAAGTAACACCGATTAACATTATATTCAGTATTTCAGTCATTTTTCTTATACAACTATAATTCTAGCTTCTTTATAACAGTTTTTATAATTTAAAATCAAACCATGAATAACCTTGAAAATGGCCTTTATTGTTATTTATTTGTTATTGGATGAGATATTAGCAAATCTGTAAAAATGTAGATTTTAAAAGTTTTCCAGTGTTACAGATCTTCTCCAATTTTTTTAATTAACGCTATTAATTTGCTATGCCAGACCATTTTAATTTCATTAAAAATTATCATCACATTTATTCTATAGTAGACTTAGAAATACAATTTGATTTAATTTTAGGAGTCGCTAACCGTGGAGCCAGTATTCGTATTCCTCGTAGTTGTGCTGAGGATAAAAAGGGATATTTGGAGGACAGGAGACCTTCATCCAACTGTGATCCATACTCTGTAACTGAAGCCTTAGTTAGGACCTGTATTCTAGACGAATAAACACAATAAGTGTTTTTAAAATAATTTTAATTATATTTACACAATGTGAAAATGTTCTATCTGTCATCAAGTAAAGGTATATAACTCAATATATTACAAATTAATAATCGAAGACAATTATTGTATAATAATATCTGAAAGAAACAAAGAGCAAAATCAATTATTTTACTAGGAAAAATGGTATTACATACTGAATGTTAGGTTAGAGGTACCTATGTAAGTTTAAGAGCACAATGTTATATATTATGTAACAGATATCATATATTAGGACCGAAAATATATAGTTTAAGTATAATTTATATATTGGTTTACACACACTTGTTATAAGTATATATATATGAAATTAAAATATATGTTGTATTTGTTAGTCTCTTGTTTAAATTCTGTAAAGGTTGATAGCTCCGATGTCCCTCTAATTCTTATATATATGTTAAAATCGACTGAAGTATTTCGCCAAAGGCTTTTAAAATGCGGCTCGGAATGCGAAAGGCCTCACCACTACACTTTTTGGATGTGGTCGTGTTGGGAAAATCTTTTAGTCGACATCGTGCAGCGGGTATTTCTTCATATTAAAAAAATTGTGGGATACGTCATGTCATGTTTAGTAAAATTAAAAATTTCAGGAAGTTGGAAAGCATGAAGTGTCACTATTCACAGGTAATTAGATAAAATTGGCAAAATGCACAGGCTTACCATTTCTTACTACAACATAGCGTGACTAAACAATGATAAAAATCCGCAGAATATCCACTACAATGGGCCAAAATCTGGTTCTGTCATATGAGGTTCTAATCGAAATCAAAAAATAAACGTCCGAATCGTCACTTTCCATTCGCTGCTACCAAAGAGAAAACATGTTTGAGATGTGCTAATTCACAATGCCGATATATAAATGAGTGAGGTAAGGTGGTGAGATGGGGTCATGCGTACAATTGCCGGTTTGCGATCAACGAAGCAAAGCAGCGTTTGTCGAAGCCGGCATTTGGATGGGTGACCGTATCTCATTACATTACCGAGGATAGTGCAGCAGGCTAGATCGTCATTGAGTGGCACTCTACTGCCCTCTCTCTCCTAAGTTCGAGTCCCAGCTCCGGCAGATGGCAATGTCGGAGGGAATGGGATGTGGTGTGTCCTGGTTAAGTGTTAGAATAGCTCTAAGCTAAACTTCGCCAGGACGTTAACATAAATAAGACCATTAAAAAAAAAATAATTGAACCCTATCATACACTGTTAAAGTACTTTTGATAAATATTTCAATTTTCTTGAAATCGTGTATATTTGTATATTTGAAATTTAATCACCTTTGCTCTGGTAAGTTTGGCTATAAGCTCAAGTAGGTACCTATATATGCTAAAGGTAAGGTAGGTACCAGTGGTGTAGTTGCAAAATTTGCTGAGCCGGAACGCAATAATAAAATAATTATTGTCAGGTCCAATATTTGTCTTTATTTTTAAAATTATTTTGTTACTAAAAAGCAGTGCCGGAACGCCGTTCCGGCGCGTTGGGGCTCCACTACACCACTGGTAGGTACTCGAAAAAAGGCATACTTTGGAAACTTCAACCCTATTAAGCCATTCTTATTTCAAGTGAAACTTATGTACCTATTTTATAATAACCTAATTTAGTACCTCAGTGGCGCAGCCAGAATCTTGTATTAGGGGGGTTTTCAGTTTTCAAAAGAAATAAAGAAATTAGGAAGAGTATTAAAATAATAATAATAATAATATATTATAGAACACAAAACATAACGTACCTGTGAAGTACATTTAAAAATATAAACAAAAAAAAAACAGTCAGGGAGTACATACCTATACTTAATGTACATATAAAATACATGTGTTGCCAAGTATATTTTTTATTACCAAGATTAACACTTAATTTGTGATGGGCGTCTCGGGGGGGGGGGGGGTGTTAACCCCTAAAACCCCCCCTCGCTGCGCTGCTGTAGTACCTTATTTCTTTCATTGACTTTCAACGTATAACAGCATTTTCTATACCTAATAATATATGTATAATTATTTTTGATCTAATAAGATTCTTTAAAAAACGATTAAAATGACATCAGCATTGCGTGACTGCTACAGAAAAAAATTATGTTATTCCTCTCAAATATTTTGCAAAAGTATCATATTAGATTTATTTAAAATGTTTACAAGTAATTTAGGAATAAGAAAAGTTTAACGCAGTCACTGAGTAAAACACACATTTTTCACCAACAATAACTCAGCAATAAATTTTGGTGTATTCGTAGGTCTAAAGAGAAAATAAGAAAACTTGATGGTCCGATTTCATCCTCAAGCAAATTGAAGCTTATTTGTGATTGCTTTGGACTTTAGTAAAAGAAACTGCCCTGATATGATATGAATTCCACGATAAACTGTAGGGTTTCATCTCTCCTTCCTAACACATATAATACTAGTATTTTTCCTGAGCTACTTGAGCTAAATTGGTAAGAAAAACATTTTTAAGGTAACATAATGTTGATATTCACGTTTTTATGTATACCAGGTGGCCACGAGTACGCCCCAATTTTTTGGTTGTTTTTTAATTTAAAAATTTCGTTATTGGTATACGTGAGGAAGACAAAAGTGGGCTATTTATTTTAGACTAACAGGAACGAAAATATCGCTTCCGGTTGAACGGGAAGTGACATCAACTTTTTTTTCTTAAATAGAATGACCGTGTCTTTTTTGTGGTGTTTTATAAAGCATGAAATTCAAACTGCAACGGTTTTTTCCAATTTAAAAAATTCCAAAAACTAAAGTGAGATACAAACGATTTTTTATTTTTTACAAAATGGCTGCGTCAGATGAATGCGACGTAAGAAAATTACTAAATATGCTATGAAAATCATTAGGAAGGTAGTGAGCTAGTTTGTAAAGAATAAAATTATTACTGATAGATACGACGATACGACTATATTTAGGTTTTCTCAAAAAACGGAATTTAATTTTCATTTCCGGTCGGAATTTAATTTTCATTTCCGGTAGGGGTCCTATGGAGAATTTTTAAATGGGACCGTACTATTTTTTTTTTATTAATCGGATATATAATAATTCATAAGCTTTAATTTTTTCGTCAATAATAATAATCTTTGGTAATGCACAATAAAAGTGTTTCTAAAGGTTCATTAAAATTATTTCTTGTTTAATTTATGCTTACCTTTTAAAAACACTTTTATTATTACAAAGGATCTCGTTAAAAAATAATTATTGGCGAAAAAATTAAAGCTTATGAATCACGTACTATAGGGTGTATTCTGTATCGCCTGTCGTTAATTATAACGGACTGATTGGATAAGAATTTTAATAGTCCGTTATAATTAACGACAGGCGATACAGAATACATCCTTAATGTCCGATTAATAAAAAAAAAATAGTACGGTCCCATTTAAAAATTTTCCATAGGACCCCTACGGAAATGAAATTCCGTTTTTTGAGAAAAACCAAAAAATAGTCGTATCTATCAGTAATTTAAATAACTATTTTATTCTTTACAGACAATTAAGCTTACTACCTTGCTAATTTAATTTCCATAGCCTACTTAGTAATTTTCTTACATCGCATTCATCTCACGCGACCATTTTGTAAAAAATAAAAAATCGTTCGTATCTCACTTATTTCTTGGAATTTCTTAAATTGGAAAAAACCGTTACAGTTAAAATTCCATGCTTTATAAAACACCACAAAAAAAACACGGTCATTTTATTTAAGAATGTCACTTCCGGTTCAAACCCATGATAAATTGTATCATGGGCCAAACCCTCGATTGTTCATCTATTCTGACATCTGAGGGCATAAACATTATTATCGATGATTTTATTTATTGTGTCCTTTTCGGTAGGTATACCGGGTGCCACAGGATACTGGCTCACCCCTATATTTCCTTTATTTTTTCCATTTGAAATTTGGGGGGCATAAACTACCGTTTAAAATGTATTTCCGCACATCACATTACAAACACTGTGGTACCACTTCCGGTTTATCCGGAAATTACCTCAACTTTCTATTTTCAAATGGAACACACTGTATATTTTTACATACTTGGATGCAGGGCAACATTCTGCATACATCATGTAAGTTACGCGAATTTTTGAGCCGATGTTCAATTTTTTCAAGCATTTTCAGAAATCCGTCAAGAGTGCTTTGGAATTCCAAACGAATGAAATAAAATTGAAAATAAATAGCACAGATATGAAATTGATATCTGTTTGGTCCTGAATTTAGTGTTGTTTTGTGTGTTGCATAATAATATGCTCTATTATAGGTGTTTATGATGTTATGTGTCGCCCTCTATGGGTAAAAACAGAGACTAGTGAGATGAGTATTCTCAGTAGCTGAGTACTTATTTTAATTTGTAACAAACAAGCAATAAACAACTAAAAACAAATATCAAAAAATTATTCAATATCAATAAAATCAGAAAGAAAATTATAATTTTTCAAACGCATATGAGCCACCACCTTCCCATTTGAAAAAAAAAGTTTTCGATTAAAAAGTGATATATGTTCAACTTTGGAGGCTTCGCAAACAGTTGTTAGTGAAACGAAAAGAAAAATTATATTTTTCCTTTGAAGTTTACCGTTTAAAACCTACCGTATAACGAATTTTGGAATTCCAAAGCACTCTAGACGGATTTCTGAAAATGCTTGAAAAAGTTGAACATCGGCTCAAAAATTCGCGAAACTTACATGCGTGTATGCAGAATGTTGCCCTGCATCCAAATATGTAAAAATATACAGGGTGTTCCATTTGAAAATCAAAAGTTGAGGTAATTTCCGGATAAACCGGAAGTGGTACCATAGTGTTTGTAATGTGCAGAAATACATTTTAAACGGTAGTTTATGCCCCCCCTAATTTCAAATGGATAATTTAAAAAATAAAGGAAATATAGGAGTGAGCCACTATGCTGTGGCACCCGGTACATATTTTTCTTTTCAAGAATCGCTGGCTGGATAGGACAAAGAATGAAATTAATTAATTCATTAACTGCTAGTTAATTATTCAAAATTTAATTTCATTCCTTGTCCTAATCCGGCGATTCATGAAAAGAAAAATAATTCCATAATTGTCAATAAATAATTCAGAGTACCTATATTATATAGTATATTTAAAAAAACATGTTTTTAAATAGGTACTCGGATATGGAAGAGCAATATTCCAAATGGGTATGTCGATTTCTGGTTTATTATATACGTTGGTGAAGGACTTATAAAGAGCCACACGAGCCAAATAATTTACTCTTCTACGTGTAATCGGTAATTTCCGATATAGTCAGTTTTAGGAAAATAATTCGTGGACTTTCAAAGAATAAAGAATATTTTATTATACTTAATATTAAATATACTTACATAAAAAAAGTAATAGTATATCATTCAACGAGCAAGTTATGATAGCCATTACTCATTTGGATAGTTAGCTCCCCGAACCCATAGGGCGAGGGACGTAAACTGAATGAGTATAATGTGACGTACATTAATAAATTAAACAAAGTTCTTCTGACGGTTTCGACAATTTTATTGTCACGTGTTTGTCAGTAATTTAACGTGTTATAGTTATTTATTCAAAATATTTTCCCGAAACATAATAGCCGTGGAAAAAGTATAGTAGGTATTCTACTCGCAAGTTATGTCCCTTACTCATCCGATTTACGCCGCTCGCCTTACGGGTTCGGGGGCCGCACACTATCCGATAGTAATTGCTTCATAACTCGCTCGTTGAACAATAATAATAAATAATAATAACACGTTAAATCACTTCTTATTAATTAGTGATCTTATCATGGCGGCCAGCGGGATGTGTCGTTTGTTACACTTATGTGGTGTCCATTTTAATTTAAGAAATTTGTGGATATGAATGAATGAGGCAAGAGTGAGGGCAGGAGGGTAATGAAATAAATGGTGGCCGCGCCGCACTACGCACTAGCACTATCAAGTATCAATACTTGTTTTTATCTAAAAATAAGAATTCTTTATAATCTTTATGTAGGTAGGTATTTTACATCTTTCAGTTTGTTCGATAAGAATATTGTTTTTAAAAATTAACAAAAATTTATCCAAAAAATTAAATAGAAACAATAATATTTAATCAATCTATGCACTGTAAACAGCTTAGAGATTAAGGTACCTACATTAGTAGGGGTTTATTTTTTTAATGTTTCTGCAATTACCTAAATTCCTTTTGTTTTACCGTGTTTAGTTGTTGCCATTTGATTATTTGATTTTTTCTTGCAAATTTTTATTTTTCTTGGAAACGATGAGTTGTACCTAGTAGTCAGCTAAACTTAAGATATAATGCTATGTACTATGTATGTACTCAAGAATCTCAAGATTCAATATCAGAGTGTTGGATAAGTCCCGATAGGGGTGTTCTGAACACCCCTATATCGGGCCTTGCGTGTTCATACGGATCCTTCCTCCTTCCTGTTTCAGTATTCAGGATGTTCCGAATATTTCAATTTTCGGTAATTTTCTATATTACGGAACGTCCGATTTTTGAAATTTTTTTGCTTTTAACATACGTAGTTTTGCCTCCTGAACAACAAATTCTAAAAAAAAATCGGCGGTCGGCAACGGTTTTCGAGATATTTGGCCCCAAAGTCTCTGAAAGTCGTATTTTTCCACTGCCATAATCACTTATTTTCACCAAATTTCTCACTTTATGCTTATGAACACCTCTAATACAACCTTATTTAAACATTATTAAATAGTTTCAACATATTTATTCCATCAATAACTATTTTCTGAACCTTCTTATAAAAGCCATCCAAACATAACCTAAAATTTCAAACAACACTAAGATCATCCGAGGTTATGATAGTGCCGTAAGATCTAGGGTACGGTATAAAACGAATATGTTCCTTCTTTGATATAAAAATATACTGCACCCGCCCGCCCCCGGGCGGGTGCAGTATTTTTATATCAAAGAAGGAACATATTCGTTTTATTCGCGGAACTTGTAATGTTTGAAATCTAGAATACGCATAAAACTAATATGTTCCTTCTTTGAGATAAAACGATAAAAATATATTGCACCCGCCCGCCCGGGGGCGGGCGGGTGCAGTATCTTTTTATGTTAAAGAAGGAACATTAGTTTATGCATCCGCGCCACTATCGTAATGTTTGAAATTTTAGGTTATGTTTTCATGGCTTTTATAAGAAGATTCAAAAAATAGGTATTGATGTAATAAATATGTTGAAACTATTTAAAAGTGTTTAAATAAGTCTGTATTAAAGGTATTCATAAGCATAAAGTGAAAAGTTTGGTGAAAATAAGTGATTATGGCAGTGGAAAAATACGACTTTCAGAGACTTTGGGGCCAAATATCTCGAAAACCGTTGCCGACCGCCGATTTTTTTTTAGAATTTGTTGTTCAGGAGGCAAAACTACGTATGTTAAAAGCAAAAAAATTTCAAAAATCGGACGTTCCGTAATATAGAAAATTACCCAATTTTCAATAATTGAATGATGACATATGATGATCCATGCATCCATATTTTTTTCACCCATTTTTGTGACCATGGACCGATTATTTTTCGCCGCTATATTTTAACCATTTTTGAGCGTTTATTTATTAATTGTTTATTATACCTAGTTTATTTATAGTTGTTATAGACGTAAGTTTCTTATTTTATATAAAAATTATAAATTCAATTTTCATCAGATAAATGAACATCATTTATTTTTACACTATTTTTTGAAAAACATGGTGTTAGCCTCCTTCGATATTTTGGATATAAGTAGTTTGACTAATTGCCCGATTTATTATAAGGTACCTAAGTACCTATTTACTTGGTTATTATATGCCACTGACTGTTTAAAAGCGAGCTTGAAAATCAGACTTGAATTGTCAGTACCTATAGTTATTATTGTTCTGTTGTTATTCATGTAGTTACATATTTGTTATAATTGCTGTAATGTTCTGCATTTATTTTCAGCTGCTGTTCAAGATCACTGGAATCCCACAATATGTGACTGAAGTTTTTGTTAAGCAGTGGATAAGACATTCAAAACAGAGAAGACAGTGCAGAAAATACATCAATACATAGGTACTAAGTTCACATAATATAGGTATTGTCATAGCCTTAAGAAGTATTTTATTTATCAGGCATGGTAACCGAGTAGGTAAATGCGTTGATACGTACTTGGTTGCAAAGATCAATGGTTCAAATCCATCCTAAGGCAAATAAAAAATTTATTTGTGATTTGGTTCAGACTTATATAGATAGAAAACTATTAATGCCCCAGATGTGATTCGCACTCCAAGCTGTAGGGCCTTTATTTCATTACCTAACATAAAATGCTAGAATTTTACTGGGTTACTGTGGTGAATTGAGAGGTGGTTAAAAAAACAAATGAACATTAAGGTATCTAATAACATGCTCTCAAAAGCAAAGAGTCGTATGTGAATTTGAATAAATAAGTTATGTTGTGTTTTTCTGAGTTAAGAATAATAATAAAATAAAATCAATGTTCCTCCTATTTAAGAAAAAGGTTTTATATGTAATGCACATGTAAAATGATATAAATAAAATTACGCTTGACCGCACAGACCTGTGCGCAACATATTTTAAGATATGCTGCTTGTACGATTATTTTTTTAGTTTATTCCAAATATCAAAAGGTCGTATAGCAAAGAAGTCATACTTGCTTGGCAGTTTTTGTACTTACGCAATCGAAGATGAAAGAAAAGGCATTATTGTATTCGCCAAACTGTAATTCCAAATAAATACACAAGTCTTTTTTTCCATTGGTCGATTATAATTTATATTAAATAAAGAATCATCCAGTTTCATATTGAAAAACAATTTGTTGCCTCTGCAAACGTACGACATTAACAAGTGAGGGTGAAAATGGGGCGAAGCACACTCCTGGGTGGTGGGAACTCTAGATATTTAATGTTACTTCCATAAACAATCAATTCTGAAAATATAATTTGGTTATACATTTTTTCTCCTATATTTCCTAATTTGCGTGTACTAATGTCCATATACAGTGTGTCTTCATTTGAGTGGACACACTATCATAAAAACTATTTATGAATAGACTTTAACTGATTTTTTTTTAAGTTGTAGATCTCTGATAGTTATGTATTGTAAACACGTGAGGTTTTTGAAAAAAAAAAAAATTTCTATAATTTATTTTATATAGGAGCCAAAAATCAGGAAATCGTGTTGGCAATTTTTTTATTGACAAATTGAATACATCATGATGTTCAGCGTCCTCTGAAACGTATTTATGCTAAATTTCATGCAAAAATATTTACTCGTTTGTTTTTAATGGTTTTTAGGGAAGCGAGTTGTAATTACTCTTTTTTGAGATAGATTGCTGAACTGACAAAACGATGAACATTTTTTTTCAAAAATAAGTGACAATATATGTTTACTTTATGTAATTTGCATTTTATCTTAAAACAAGTAATTACAACTCTCATCCTTAATTATTGTCAATTTAATTTTAACCCTTTTACCTCGAACTATTTTATTTACAAAATTTTAAATTCAGTAAAGATTTTTGTTGGTCCTAAGGATGGCAAAATATATTACCAAAACATCGACAAATTATAAATTGGTGTGTTTTTTTAGATCCAGGCCTACAACCCAAAAAACTACCTAAATATTATACTTATTAAATATCTAAAAAACACATTTTATATTTTGATGTCTTAGTTATTTAAAATCCAATTTGTTTGCCTATGCGTATGTCACTTTCATTGAAATAAAATACTTGTTCCTTTGCTTTTATTATATTCAACGAATTCATTAAAGTTATTAGAAGTTATCACTATGAAACTTTTCATAATAACAGTCTGCAAAAGACGTGGATCAACCAGGAAGATAAGATTTCTAAAATTTCCCAGTATTTTAAAACAACATGTTTGTTATTTGATAACATTTAGAAGTGCGGAAAAAAACCTAAAACAACAACTAAGTTTTTTACCACGGTATTAACATAAAAATTGTTTTTGCAGTTTACAATTCTAGAATTTCTCAACATTTTAAAATAACATGCTTGTTATGTGATAACATTTAGACGTACGAAATAAAACTCGGTTTTTTACCACTGTATTTACTCAAAATTGTTATTGCAGTTTTATCTGACATTATCAAAAACTTATTCAGAATGGGACATTCGTATAATATTTATACCACAGTTATCTGTGACTATACTCAGTCATACACTATACATCAGTACCTTGTTATAAATACATTCACTATTTCATTAATAATTTTTTTTTCTTTCATTGTAGAGAAAACAAAAGAAATTTTATGTTTGAGGTGAAAATTATTAAATTTGTATATAGGTACTTTTTATACATTTAAACTCTGAACAGTAGATGACTAATGACTTTATATTATACACTTTGCCCTTCGGGTTAACTGTCCAAGAGGGATTTTTTTCTTACATTACATTTAAAAAAAAATCCAAGGAAAAAATGTGTGCTTCCACTTCCCACCGTTGACAGTACAATTAGAGGTATAGAACGTCCAAGACATGTCAAAATCCTAAGAAGAAAACTTAGCTTATTTTCTGTTTTACAGCAATAAATATAGAAAAGTTTCTTATAGCGATGAGATGGGATTAAATATAAAATTTAATAGCAAAATCTGTTTTCTGATTGTTATAACTATTTAAATTTTTTTAAATGGTTTTAATCGTTGCTAGTCAGAAAACTAGATAGTGCTACCAAATTTTATATTTAGGACTATCTTATCATTTTTTCGATTACTATAGGTAACTATCGAAACTATTTTAATAAATTAAACTATTTTAATAGTGATTAAAAAAACAAGATAGTGCTACCAAATTATATTTCATTCTAGGAAACTTTTCAGCTTGGCATTTTGAAGTAAAAGTTTTTTCTATATTATTACAATATTTTTCAACCATCATACCGTCATAATCTTCTAAAACTGAAGTCTATGACAAAATGGTCAAAATGTCCAAATTCATACGCATGAGAACTTGAAAACTGCTCTAAAAATCATCAGCTCCATGAAACCCTTAGATCAAAACACCGTGACGCAAATCCCAGTCACTGTCGGTATATTTTACGCATTTTACAGTGCTATTTAATCTCTGTTTATTGTTGATAACTGCCCCCCACGAATTTGATGATACTTTACAAACGTGCTTCTGTTAATTCACTAAACAACAATTTAACTGTTATCTAAAGTGTAATTAAACTAATTTGACGTAATCAAGTAATTCAGCTCAAAGTATTAGTACACAGTGTCAGGGGTTCACAATGAGTAATTTTCTGTATTAGCAAATAATCACTAAATATATAAACAGCAAACTATAACGAATTATATCTCAGTTCACTGGTAGCAGTGAAAGTGTATTAATTTAGTTAGTGTATTATTTACAGTATTCAACAAAAAAGCATAACTTGAGTGCAAAATAAAAATTTTTCAAAACTTAAACCACAAAGTACTTATTAGTATTAGTGTAAAAAATATACCAACAAGTTTGTCAATTTTTAAAATAGTTACATAGGAAATATTTTTATTTTAAAAGGAACACATTTAGTAGGTAATTAAATATTTGTTTTTGAAAAAATATGAATTCTTATTTTGCTGCAAATGTGTTTGTAAATTTTATTTACAATTATATTATTAAAATAAAAATAGTAATGACTATTCTAGAGATATTTTATTCTTTAGTAAATCATTTTGATATTGATTTTTTTTCTTCTAGAGTACAATGCCGAATTTAACGCTAGAACATTCGCCTAATGCGGCCCTAAATAAGACAATATTACACAATTATTTAACTTTACCTATACCCGATGGAATATGTCAAGCTACTTACATATGGATTGACGGTACAGGCTCAAATGTTAGGAGTAAAACACGAACGTTAGAGTTCGTTCCATCCAAACCAGAAGGTAAATCAATGAGTGTAATTAAGTGTTTAAAGACAACACACACATAAAGAAGAGATTGTAATTATTGCTTTAATACATTACCGCATATAAATATCGATACTATACCAAATTTTATATTATATTACAGGTTGTTTTGCTTGAATATGAAATAAGTGTAACCTTAGTATGGCTCATTTTGTCATTTCTAGGTTTTCAAAAGTATCCAGTCATCTCTTATTGTTATATTTTTACTTTTAAATCAATATCTCTAAAACTAATATTTTATAATAATTATTGCATATATATATTATGAGACCTGTTTACTTTCTCAAATTATTTTAAAGAATTACTATTTTACTGTTAGTGCTGCTACTTTTATTCCTAACATTACTAAATATGTGAAAATTATTTATTAATAATATGAGACGTCCTAAATGTCATTATTTCATTAATTTTAATTCTCAAATAAATTTTCTGTAATTATTAGTTGCATAATATTACTTATGGTTAGATTTCAACGTACTATCATTTAATAGGTAATTCTTTGCTATTACAGAACTCCCAATTTGGAATTATGATGGTAGTTCAACATATCAAGTAGAAGGATCTAATTCAGATACGTATTTAATGCCAGTTGCAATTTACAATGATCCTTTTTTAAGAGCAAATAATAAATTGGTGCTCTGCGATACGTATAAATATAATAAGAAACCAACGGAAACGAATAAGAGATTGTCATGTCTACAAGCCATGGAAGGTGCAAAGGATGCTCAGCCATGGTTTGGAATTGAACAAGAATACACTCTCTTGGATATAGATCTTCGACCTTTAGGATGGCCCAAACTTGGATTTCCAGGTCCTCAAGGGCCTTATTATTGTGGCGTTGGCGCAAATAAAGCATATGCCCGTGATATCGTTGAATCTCATTATAGAGCTTGTTTGTATGCTGGAATTAAAATAGCTGGAACAAATGCAGAGGTTATGCCGGCACAAGTAAGTCAGTAATATTTATTTATTTGTCAAAAAAGATTAGGATTGGTTAAACGAAAGTGATACTTTATTACTGGTGCACAGTAGTTGTATTTTTTTGATGATTTGAAAAAACGTAACGTAACTTGAGCGAAAAGTGTATTTTTTGCTTTCGTACTATTTTGTTGGGATTTATTTATAATTATTGCAAACCCCGAAAAAATTTGAAATGACAATTTTAGCTCTGTTCACAATTTTTTTTTTGTGGTCAATGAGTAGTAAAGCAGCGTACATACATTATGCCAGGTAAAGTGTTGGAGTCAAGAAATCATATTTTTTTCACTCAATGCGTAAAGCAACTTGTTTCTATTATACCTACAACATTGGCCAGTAAATAGTAACCAAGTAACTAGTAAATGGTCACATATAGCAGTTGTCAGACTGGATGGCAACAGCCCGCGTAGGTGAGGCTATGTCCCAGTTTAAAACAGATTCAGGCAGCGGTGTGCGATTCTTTTCACTATGGATAAATTTACTATGAAGTTAATCGTACGCCACTTTCTGTTGCTTGCGCCTACCAACAACCTTTCTCGATCGAGAGTGTAGTGGGAGATTAAGGAGAATTACGCAACTGCGCGCCTTTTCCTCTCGCCACCACGTCCGACGACTGCTGTAAAGTTTTACAACAAAGGTGTGTTAATGCGTCTGTAATCTACACGAAATCCCATTTAAAGGTCTTTTTCATTTTCGTTTATATCTCCAATGGTTATTAAGATATTGATGGTTGAAATCGGATAATCCATAGACAAAATCATCCCGTACAGTGTACTCTGGTTATAATGCACCCGGAATATATCGTACATTCGGTTTTAAAGGTCGTTTACGCAGTTCTCCAACTTTGACTTTGACGTTTTTCTGTTATAACATACTTCCGGAAATAGTGTACTCAAGCATTAGTCCCTAGAGGTATGGTTTGGTACCAAGTTATCAGTAATAAAATGCTTTATTAATTTAAAATAACGTAGTGCCACCATGGTGCCATTTAAAAGAAGTTAGTTATTCTGAAAAAACGTATTCCGAAATGTTTAAGATCTTATTACACAAATGTCATAATTATATTTTCTGGTTAATGAAGCAAAACAAAACATTTTTTTGGGGTCACGACTGCCTAGATGAAGAGTTAGATTTGTTAATAAAAATGTCAGTCATTAATATTTTAATCTCATGCGATAACTGTATCCTAAATGACCTGAATCGAAAAATGTAAAAATATACACATGCACATGCCAGTGACGTACTTACGGGGGGATAAAGGGGATATATCCCCCCATGGACTAGGGCTAAACTATAAGATCCACCGACTGTACTAGTGTGATAGCACACTAGTGTAAAAAAATATATTTTTCTACAACTGCCAACAAAGGCTATGTATGCGCATTAACGTCAATGTCTAAAATGTGACATTGCGTTACCATGACCCCGTGCGCAAAATATTTTGCACATCACATACCTATTGTTCATACTGCCGTCTGGATTTTTCCCGTAGAAGATTCAGTGTAACAAAATTGGCTGTATCTGACATTTCTGGTGGGGTATAGAATAAATCATCTTTACTTTCGAAACTCTCCATTATCTTATGTATTATTTTACTTAAAAAAACTCACAATATTCAACACTCACAATATCGAAAACGTCAGTGAAAAATGTTTGTTGACAAACATATTGGTTTCCATAGTTACCTGAGACATCTGCTACTATTTCTTTTTAAGTTAATTTGCATTAAATATTATAATAGAAGATATCGTTTTATGGTTTTAGTTTAATCAAATTAAAGTCGTAGAAAAAATATTGTATAAATATTTTTTGAAAAATTATTTTTTGTATCCCCCCCAAGGTTCAAGTCTAAGTACGCCACTGGCACATGCACATATACTAAATTGGGCCAGATTTTAGTGATTGTGTTTCTGAGTATGATTTTAATACAGATTATTGTATTGTTAATCCACAATTTCCTAACTGTTATTTTTAAACACGATAACGAGGTCATTTATTTTCATATATGAATAATTAATTTTTACTGTCTTAAACGAAAATTTCTCAACAATCACATTTATAGAAAATGTTTAATAATAATAATAATAATAAGTTTAAATGGCATGGATAAAATTTCATAAATATCACTCTGAATTGTTTATTCTTTGACAGTGGGAATATCAAGTAGGTCCTTGCGAAGGAATAACAGCGAGTGATCAATTGTGGGTATCAAGGTATATATTGCAACGTGTAGCTGAAGATTTTGGAGTTGTTGTTACCTTTGATCCTAAGCCAATAGAAGGAGATTGGAATGGAGCTGGTGCCCACACTAACTTTTCGACCAAAGCCATGAGAGAAGAAGGTGGTATTCTGTAAGTATTTTAGCCCACATAGCATGTGATATGAAATGAACATTCAAAACTGGTTGTCTACATTCAAACGATATTCAGAACTTGTTTTACATATATCTATAACATTCGGCCTACAATATACATATACCAACATACGTAGAATATTTCAAATAAGTTGTACAATATTCTTACATGTTCTTGCGATGTGCAAAATGTGATGTTGATTTTGAAATATTCACTGTATATTGTACGAATCTTCCCAAAAATTTACTGGTCGTGTCAAATATTATTTGGGTATACAATAGACTATATTTATATCACGTGCTAAAATCAATATTTTTATAATTTATAAATGGAATATTTCCACAACATGATATTCTTGTATATACTAGTGACATACACAAAGTGATATTCATTTTTGAATATATAGTGAACATTGCAGGAATCATTTCAATCATTTACTATCTTTTTCAAATATTACATAAATATTCAATTGAGAATATTGTTTCTATGTTTATAGACGTATATCTTTATAACGTACAAATGGAATGTTTCCTCAGTACAATATTATGTATATACTTTTGACATACAAAAAATGACTTTTATTTTAAAATATACAGTGAACATTACAGGAATATTTTTTAATATTTTGTTTTTTTTCAAATATTACATGATTACGCGAAATATACTGAAGTATAGGAAATAAATATATAGAGGTAGGTTATTATATAGAAAAATATTAGATAGACCTAATATAAAACCAAAATCGACCTGTCCGTAGGATTTTTCCAAAACTTGGGCGTTTTGAAGATATTGAATTTGTTCCTTACTTTTCGACTTTACTGTATATAGACTTTTCCCTCTAAAAGGATGTCTTAATTAATAAACGTCAATAACAATAAATCAAAATTATTGCAAAAACGGCGGCCTAAATTTGCAATAGGATTCCGCTAACCCTCTGGGTGGACTTCCACAATCAAAATATAATTATTAGCTGACATCAAATTGCAAATTTACTAGTGTTTTGTAATATTTTTAATTTATTCTTTTAGGGCCGATTGCACCGTGTCGTTAAACTCGGCTTATATTTAAGTATAGTTTAGAATGTGACATTACAAATGCGTATAACTGAGCATAATATCACATTCTAAACTATACTTAAATATAAGCCGAGTTTAACGACACGGTGCATTCGGCCCTTAGAGGAAAAGGACTAGACTATGTAATAAATTGTAAAATATTTTTCTATTACATGATTATATTCAATTAAGAATATTGTTGCAATGCTTATTAACATATTATATATATTATCCGGGAGGTGGCGCCACTTCTATATCGCTGGCAAATGTTTGTCCAAAATATATAACTACCACAGCAATTCAATATGTTCTTCAATAACTCCGTTCACTCCGTTGCAATGTAGGAACTACATTCTATTTCTAACAGGCAATGGAGTCCATAGTCCATTGTCTTTCTAAATTCAAAAAAGACAGAGACTGGTGGAGTTTGCGAGATTCCAGGGCTGGATGAGCTCTCTTGAACGCGTTTGCGTTCACAGTTCAAATAAAAAATATAATCTACAAAATGAAATGTTATAGAAAACGGTATTAGTATTCTTAGTAAAATTTCCAAACAAACTATTTTCATAATGTAAAAACGGTAGTAGCCAGAGGTCCACGCAATATACATGGTGTATCGTAAGTATATCTAGGTAATGTTGCCTATATATACCAAAAATATTAATGTACATTGTAACTACATTGTAAAATGAATATATATTTCAGAATATTTTTACAATGTGTGTCCAACATACATGTGAATATTCTAGGAATACGTATACGATGTGAAAACCTGTGACAAAACAACCAGTATACAACTTATTTTGAATCAATTTTAAATATGTATGCGATATCCTAATGTTGTTTTGAAATATGTATACAATATTGTAAGAATATGAAAATGCTAACTGGGAGATGTTTTATTAAAATCTATAATTTGTCTGCCGTAAATTGTGTAGGGTAAATAATGTATAAATCCAAAATATGTTACTTATATAACCTTGTCCTAATGATACTACATTACATTAAAATATTAATGTGCTTTATTAAAAGGATGCACAAATTAATATCATACAAGGAAGTGTTAATTTGTCTTAAATGATATTTAACGTACAATGTCATAATTATGTGATGACAGAACAATAGAACAATTATTCACTATTAAACTATTATTAAATTGGTTATATACATTTATGTACGATGTCATTGAGTAAATAATAATAAGGAGACGCAACTGTCAAGATTTCGAGATTTTAAAGTTTTTTTTTGCCAATAACTACAGAATTCTCTACAATATTTAGACAAAAAACAATACTAAAATATCGAAACCTTGACAGTTGCGCCTCTTCATATTATTTCTTTACTCAATGACGATGTGTAAAGTGTTCTTTTTTAAATCGCAATAACTTTTTTTATGTAGGTAAGAGTTTTTTGATTTTATAAAAATTTTTCTTTTCAAATAAATTAATCCTTAAGAATACAGGATACCGTGATAATTTTTTTTAAATTCCAATACTGGGAGGCAAATCGTGTGAGAATGCCGTCCAAATTAGACAATTAAAAACAGTTTGCGCTCTTTTGTGTGGTACAGCTCAATTTGGCGCGTTTAATATGTATATTGCAGAAATGAACAAAATAAATACTTGTTAATCTTGTTATTAACTTTATGGATAATTAATTAATTAATTATTTTACACAAAAATTATTTTTATAAATATTAATTTGAATATACTAAACAAACTTTATATTTTCCTTTTTATAATGTAGTTATTGCAAAAGACCATTAATAATTGTTTTTATAAACTAGGAAAAAACACCATAAATACATGATCAACATTTAGGTATACAGGGTTGCTCATTAGTGCGTCAAAGTCCAATATCGGCCTTATTAAAAAGATTTGGAAAGCTAATTTTTTATGGAAGTGGTGTAGTATCAAAATACGCACATTTTAAAAATATTATGAAATATACAGGGTGACTCGCTACAGCAGAGCACCTTCAAGGTCATTTTTTTTAAATGGAACACCCTATATATTTTTACATTTTTTAATTTAGCGTAAAATTCTCTTTCCAACGACATCTTGAATTTTTATTTTTGATGCGGCGTTGCCGAGTTATTCGAAAGCATGTGAAAATTTTGGCCAAGACCAGGTTTAACAAATTAATTCGCTGTATGAGTATTACGATTAATTAAGAAAAAATATTTTGCAGTTATGTAGCCAAGAGTTGTACTTAAACGGCACAACCACCAAATATTGATTATATTATACAGGGTGTTTTTTATACAATCGTCAAGTTAGTATATTTCAAAGAGCATTTTCTCAATTTTTTCAAATGGAATGCCATGTATTTTATTTTATTTTTGAATTGGCACGTTAATTCTCTGCAATTTTTATGAACAATATCCTATACCTAAAATCGATATTTTCAGAGATATTTTTACTTTCTCAATACAAACCATTAAATTATTATACTTTTTATATCTAACCAGTCTAGAAGCCATGGTTTTGACATAAACGAGAACAAGTGACAACATTTGTTATTGACGTTAATTATGCCCCAGAGTAAGCACGAGAACACGAGAAATTTCAACTCGTAGTTATCATGATTATTGTCTGAAAAAGTGAAAACTTTGATTTTAAATTCAACTTCTAAAGCTAACAAACTATTTTATGTCAATTCAAGTATCTATTTATTTACAACAAATGCTCAATGTGACCTCCATTCTGTTCAACACACATTTGCAGTCTTGCCAAAAACGACCTATGTAGTGCTCGTAACGACTCAATGGAAATTGTGCCGAAAGCTTCTATTATGCGTTGCCTCATATCTTCTGCAGTAGTTGCAGGGCTCTGGTACACAATCTGCTTAATATGTCCCCAGAAGAAGAAATCCATTTCCGTCAAGTCTGGCGATCTAGGTGGCCAACTGATGGGACCGCCGCGACCTATCCACCTGTCTTCGAATTCTTGATTCAAGAATTCTCTAACAGGTAATGCGAAATGTGGTGGAGCACCGTCGTGCTGGAACCACATATTTTCCATTAGAATTGGAGGGATATTTTGCAGGAGTTGAGGCAAGTGATTTTGCAAAAAATACAAATACTGTGCACCATTTAGATGCCCATTAAAAAAATGAGGTCCAATCACAAAATCGCCCACAATACCTTCCCAAACATTTACAGTCCATTGCCATTGTCTATCGACTTGTCTTACAATTTTTGGATTTTCCGTTGCATAATGATGATAATTATGTCGATTTGGGCTACCACATTGGGTGAAGGTGGATTCGTCAGTGAACAATATTTGTTGGAAAAAATGAGGAGTTGCTCTTTCCATTTCCAATCCCCACTCGCAAAATGTCCTTCTAATCCTCAAATCCGGACCCAACAATTGTTGATGAAAGGAGATGTGGTAGTCATGAAACTTGTTCTTCTTCAAAATTTTGCTGACGGTAGATCGGGGTACATCGACTTGTCTCGATATTACGGTTGAACTAGTAGATGGTTCAGCTACTACTGATAACAAAACATTCAACTGATCTTCGTCGCTTGTTCGCTTTCTCCTCTCACATTTTTCATAATTTACATTTCCTGTTCTAACGAATCTCTCTTTAAGATTTTCTAAGCTTCTCACTGAAGGTTGTCTCCTATTAGGATATCTTTGCGCATAAATTCGCTGCGTTAATAAACAATTTTGTTCGCCCGATCCCATAATAAAAATCATGTCAATGAGTTCATTTCTTTCGAAATTCATATCGAGTTAACTAAAAACGCTAAAATGAAATATGGAAGAAATGTGCAAAAATATGCATACTCACCAAATGAAGAAAAAATGACAGAAACAAGGATAATATTCATAAGATTGTAAGCAAACAGATTGTCAATGTAATTATTTAACATCAATAATAAATGTTGTCATTTGTTTTCAATTTATGTCAAAATCATGGCTACTAAGACTAATTAGAAATAAAAGATATAATAATTTAACGTTTTGTACTGAAAAAGTAAAAATATCTCTGAAAATATCGGTTTTAGGTATAGGACATTGTTCACAAAAATTGTAGAGAATTAACGTGCCAATTCAAAAATAAAATAAAATACAGAGCATTCCATTTGAAAAAATTGAGAAAATGCTCTTTGAAATATACTAACTTGGCAATAGCATAAAAAACACCCTGTATAATATAATCGATATTTGGTGGTTGTGCCGTTTAAGTACAACTCTTGGCTACATAACTGCAAAATATTTTTTCTTAATTAATTGTAATACTCATACAGCGAATTAATTTCTTAAACCTTGTCTCGACCAAAATTTTCACATTTTTTCGAATAACTCGGCAACGCCGCATCAAAAATAAAAAACCTGAGGTGGATAGAAAGAGAATTTTATACTGAATCAAAAAATGTAAAAATATATAGGGTGTTCCATTTTAAAAAAATGATCTTGAAGGTGGTCCACTATAGCGAGTCACCCTGTATATTTCAAAATATTTTTAAAATGTGCGCATTTTGACACTACACCACTTCCATAAAAAAAATTTCTCCAAATCATTTTAACAAAGCCGATATTGGACTTTGACGCACTAATGAGCAACCCTGTATATAGTGATGCAACAATTGCTATTTTTATGATTACGATTAAGATTATTATTTTGATAATCGTACGAATGTGACTACAATTCATTGTGATATTCAATAAAGCAAAAACAAAAAATAATAAAAATAAGTATTATGTAAACCTAATTCACGTTACTAGTACTTAAGATGTCTTTTACGTTATGAGAGAATAGTTTAAAATCTTCATGTAATGTAAGAAGCAGATAATGTTACCAGCATGGTAACGTTTTATTTTATACTATACTATTTTTTTCGAAAATACATAGAAATTTTCAATATTTCTTCATAAGAACGAGACAAGCCAGAAGTCAAAAACCATATAAATCTATAGTTACGATATTATCCAAGTTAAATGGTATCTCAGGAATTGTTTATTTACTTTGTTTTTCAAAAACTTTCCTTATGATTTTTATAACACTAAAGTATCTACACAATTTTTTGCTATGCAGTTAGTACTATAGTAACAGTATAGGATAAAGTAATAGCTCTTAACATATCTAGGAATGTTATGAGTATCATAACTGCCGCAGATGTCGGTTTGAAATCCGAGCTCATAGAGCGAGGATTTTAAGACATCTAAGGCTGTTGTGATTCATAACATCCGTGATTTGTTCTATAGTTTATCGGTTTCAGAAAATAAAGATTATAAGAAGCAGGAACAGTAGTGATACATTTCAGTATTTAATTATTTTGTTTGTCTGTTTGTATTAATAAATAGCCCTATTCGCTATGTGCAAAGGTTTCTAGTGGACCCCTAATTTGTCAATGTCATGACATATGATTGTCAATGTCAAAATGTCAAGACATGACAGCATAACATAAAATAATGGCGAGTATAGTTTTGCGTACCGGATTTAAACAAATTACGCATTCCATTAAATTTACCAGAAGTGTATTAGAGAAGGGAAGAAAATTGGAATTTTGCCATGTGAAACTTATAGAATATGTTTGCCGTAATATTTTTCCGGAAATATTGTCGGAAGATAGGTATGAAGGGCTGTGCGGATGCTCTAATTTTTTTCCCCCTACAAAGTGCTGGCTACATATACGTGACCTTAAACTCGGCTTCCACAGACTTCTATCAACAAATTTTTACAGATTTAAGCAGGTAAGTTCATGCAGCAGCGAGTTGCGAATAGCGATTTTACAATTTCTGTAATGAAAATTTAACATTCATTCATGCACATACATAAAAACTAGTTACTTTTAAATTTGCGATTCTCACAATAAAGTGAAATGAATGAATTGATGTCAAAAATATTATATATTAAATAATTATTAACTGAAATCCGCAAATAGCAACTTGCAAATCACTGCTGCATGAACTTACCTTTACTACACTAATTTCCGAATAAATTGTGATTAAAATCATGCTTTTTAGACTCTTTTTAAAGCTTTGATCCACATGTCTCTCGATTTTCAAGGTTATATTTCCGCACAGGAAATCTGTAAAACTTTATTTTACGGAAAGTGTCACGAACACGACAGCCTAGAAGTCCTAGAACACATTTATTTGTAGTTGGCTAAATTTTTCCCATGTATGTTTCGTTTATAACCGAAATACACTATTAAATTACGACTCTTCTCGTTCAAACAAATGGGAGAAGGGAAAATTAGGGGTTCAAAATTTACAATTATGGCCACCGCAAACGCTCGCGTCGGATTTAGTAGTAACTCCGCCCCCTTGCACATAGTCAATAGTTTCATTATTTATTATTTCATCTGTTGACAGATCTGTATTGTAATATTACCGTACAAACTGTTGGCATGGCAATAAATATTACTGTACAACTTTAATTATGACTTACTACTCTACTTTTGTATACCGGGTGTAACAGGATCATAGTATACCCCCCCTTTCGCCTTTAGTTTTTAAGATAATGGATTGAAATTTGGGATATCCCATATACATAATAAGCGGCACAATTTTTTTTTACTTCCGGTTTCGCTAGAAAAATCGAAATCCCGTCAAAAACACTAAATTACGCGATTTATGACCAAATAAAGTTCATCAGAATGGTTTCTGGGGCAAAACTCAATTTTTTCAAATGGAACCATATTGGTACCGTGGTACCATTTATTAGTACTATTAATAAGGAATTTATTTATTTAAATATTTGTGACGTTTTCTTCATTGACTTTTTGTATACTTTTGTATATATATCTTTGCATAGTGGAGAAATAAATATTATTATTATTATTATTATTATTCATGTCGTATTAAAATGTGCGATAAATACAAACAAAATTACAGTTAAAAGAAAATACAATTTTGTTCTAATTACCTTGTTATACATAAGGGGGCTTTGGAATACAAAAAATGAACACAAAACATTACAACAGTTGTTCAAAATGCTGTCCATTAACTTCAATGCACTTCTGAACTCGCATAGCTGTTTCTCGAGGAACGTTCGCCAATTGCTGGGCTGTTATGCTATTAATTGCGCGTCTTACTCGTAGCTCCAGGTCTTCACGGGTTGTAACGGCGGTTGCGTAGACCATATTTTTTAAATGACTCCAAACAAAAAAATCAAGGGATGTTAAATTAGGTGACCTTGGAGGCCACCTCACAGGACTATTCGTCGAAATTACGTTTTCTCCGAATCTCTGTTGAAGGTAATCAGTTACTATCCTTGAATTATGGGGAGGAGCGCCATCTTGTTGAAAATTCACTTCCGGAGAAACAGGAAGTAAAAAAAAATCACTTGTATGTCAGAAAGTGCCGCCTATTATGTATATGGGATATCCCAAATTTGAATCCATTATCTCCAAAACTAAAGGAGAAAGGGGGGGTATACCATGATCCTGTTACACCCGGTATGTAAATAAAGGATTAATATCCTGAAACCGATAAAATATAAAACAACACAACATTAATTAGCACTAGTAGTTTAACAAACAAACTTAATGGAATATCAATGTCAGAAAACAAATAAAAAATAAATATAAAATAAAATAATAAGATTAGTATGTATCTATTATGTAGTTATAATAAATCGTAAACTTTGAATAATCGTTCTTAATACTCTAAACTCTAAGTTGACTATAGACAAGTTTATTTAGAAAACAAAGAATCTGTAAGTTGTCACCGTTATATCACGCACATATGTGAGTTACAGTCAATGATTAAGTCAATGATCGGTTAATCAAAAAAACTACATTAATTAGTTAATTACTGATTACTATTAATTATTAACCAGAATCGTTGCATTCCTATTTTTAAGTGCTACTTTAATAACATTTATCAAATTAAAATATATTTTCTAGTGAAATTGAAAAAGCCATTGACAAGCTCAGCAGGAATCATCTTAGACACATTCAGGCATATGATCCCCATGGGGGAAAGGACAATGAACGTCGCCTTACTGGAAGAAATGAAACCTCTTCAATTCATGACTTTAGTGCAGGTAGGCTATAATTCTCTATCTTATACACTCTCTTCATTGTAGTTTTAATTTTAGGTTAGCTATGTGCTATGTCTTAATATTGAAGTATGAAAGTATGAGAATAACTAATAATTCTAATTTGATATTTTCTTAAGTAAGCAATAAAGATTTTACAATTTAAATTTTATTTCTTATAAAATTATAAAGAACAAGACCTAAAATGACTTTTTCAATGTCCGAGGGTAAATCTTAGTCTTCAATTGGAAGATTGGTTGGTAGGAGCCGTACATATTTAACCAGTTTTGCATATCTTCCCTAATGCTTTCAATTAACGCTATAAAGTTACGACATATATTTAATCCCATTAAAAATTATGATCACATTTATTACAGAATTTTAAATTGATGCAGAAATATAATTTGATTTAATTTCAGGAGTCGCTAACCGTGGGGCCAGTATTCGTATTCCTCGTGGTTGTGCTGAAGACAAGAAGGGATATTTAGAGGACAGAAGACCTTCATCCAACTGTGACCCTTACTCTGTAACTGAAGCTTTAATTAGGACCTGTATTCTTGATGAATAAACATGAGTGTTCTTAAAATAATTAATTATATTTACACAAATATATTGTTACGTATATGTCGTGTGAAGATGTTCTATCTGTCATCATCATCAACTAGGGATATAATTCAATATAGTACAAATAAATAATCGAACACAATTGTGTAATAATACGTGAAATTGATTGTGTGGAAAAAGTGGTATTGCATCTGAATATTAGGTTATAATTGCATCATATATTAGGACCCGGAATATAGTTTAAGTTTATTTAATTTATATATTGATTTACACACACTTTTGTTATATGTATATCAAAATATATGTTGTATGTGTTATAGTCTCGTGTTTATTTTTTAAATGGGTGAAACATCAGTGTCCATTTCCTACGAGTATGCAAAGACCCTTTTCATCTACCTACAAAACTTATAACTGTCCTACTGTCCATTGTTCGTTCACAAACGCCTATAATATGCTAGAAAAATCTACTTAAAATAAGTGTTATGTTGCATACAAAATTTAAAGATCATTTATATGAAATTTGTTTACTTTTGAATTTACGATTTGGGCTTCGTGCATGTAGAAATAATTGTTAAAGAAATGCAATTTTCCAATTTTACAATCGATATCAAAACTTATACTTCTTATATTTTTAAGTTTTTGAGACCACGTTTTATTTATAAAAAAAATTGAAGAATAGAAATTTCAAATATTTATCGTGTGAATTATTCATCAAAAATTTTTATCATAAAAAATATGGTTCGTTCCAGGCACATTTAACACTGTATCTCAAAAATGATAACAACTTAGGGTACAGCTAGGTGTCATACCGATTGCGAAAGTACTCGTCTTGACATAGGACCTAAATTTGCCGCTTAGTTTTGTTTAGTTACATTGCGTGCACAGTCGATAATTGATGAACGATTTATGCAAGCGTACGTGTCTGTATTTTCCTTGGTTCGAGACGAGTATACGGCGACCAAAGAAGACAGAAATGCATGAGTAATAATTGTAATAAAGCACATGTTTCTAGGCAGTGGCACTTCACATTGCATATATTTTGAGGTTTCCTATGTCAAGATGAGCACTTTCGCAATCTATATGTCATAACTTTGGGTATAGAATCTATGCTTAAGAGAACCATCTCGATTTTCAGGACAACCAATACTTAGGTTAATATAAACAGGAATCAAATTTAGTATTTATTTATATTTCGTTGTTAAACATTGCCTTATTTGGCAGCACGCTCTTGTTTGATTATTTCCATAATTCCATTGTACATTTCTTTAATAGCTTCACATTCAGTAAGTCCTAACCGTCTCTTATTTGATATGTCGTAAATCCCATCCTGTGCCTCAGTATGTTCGCCGCTTGTACCACGAACCTGAAGATGGTATTGGTCAGCTAAGTCAGTTAATGTTTGCATATTTGCTGATAGTTTTGGTACTTTTATATGTACTGACGCCCTTATTGCTGTACCTGAAAATTAGAAAAACACCTATATACATATAGCTTAAAAAGCCTTTAGCCCAGTTAGAAAGATTTTTCGATAGCAAAATGCAAAATCTACTTTTGAAATTAAGGACATTTTAAATTAAATGCGAACAAGTCATAATAGTTTTCCAAACGTTGTACAAGAATATATACAGGGTATTCTATAAATATTGCATCTCCAGTTAGGAGAAGATTTAACATGTACTTGGAAATTGTATTCACCGATTTCCACCGAATAAACACTTTGGGTTAACTTTATAAAACTTATTCACATTTTTACATTATTAAGATTTAGGTTCATGCATTAATGAAAATGGCAAGGTATACGTAGCATAAAGTAGTTGTCTTATAGTGTCTCCATTATAATTAGTAAAATAAAACATTATTTAGGTACTATTATCAGAGGGCTGTAACTCCTAAACTTTTGAGTGCGGAATCAGCGCCTAAATAGACGTGCAGGATTTATCGGACACCCGAAATCTAACTACATATATTGAAAAAATTTTTACTTGATGCGTCTACTACACACCGTGTAGGCAATGCAACTCCGTTATTTTTGTATTTTCTGAAAAATGCCATAGGAACATGTGGCGTAAATTTTTCGAGTAGAATACCTCTCGAGTTTTTTCCTCATCATTTTCGGACTGCCTGTATAATTAATGCGTATCTATTTTTTCTATGAATATGAAAATTATTACAATAATATTTTGACTGCAAGTGGTATTTAAATTTAATTATTTAATGGTACTTATAATAATTATGACGAGCTAGATTTATTATGATCTATATATTTTTTTATGTTAACAAAACTGGGGCTACCAACCTAAATTTGTGGGACAAAATGTTAAATAACCAAATCTTTCAGTCTTCATAAAACTAACTTTCTTCTCAATTTCAGTTACTGCAGTTACAAATCGTTTGTAGACTTCGCCCAGGTCACCTCCAGGTTGTAACGAAATAATACGCAAATGATCTTCCTCATTCACCCAAACCAAAAAGGTTTTATTATCATTGTGAAATATACCTCTGCCAGTTGGCCAAAAACGACATGCATTTGCAGCTTGTAAAAATCTGTCTCCTTCTTTAAACAAAAAGTGATCATCTATAAGCTTTTGTTGAACATCTTTTGTCATTCCCGCAAGTGGATAATAACTGCCTTTCAGTTCCCCTGTAAGGCCATTAAAAACATTTTTCATTTTTTCTTCAATTTCTCTATATTGAGGCTCGGTAAGACAAGGATTAAAAGGATAACCTTCTATTGATCGACCACATCTCACCCTAGTTGATACAACAAATTCTCCCTTAGGATCTACATTTCCAACATCTAATGGACCCCAATCAGTAGCAGGATGTGTGTCAGATTTCTTAAAACCTACATGATAATCTTGTATTATAGGATCAAAAAGTTCCGCGAAAAGACTGTAAGCTTCAGGGTCAGCAGCATATATTCCTACTCCAGAATCAAGATTTTCTAAACCTAGGAGATAAGTAAATTTATATTGTAAAAATAAGGTATTAATAAAATACATATAAATAAAAATATGTTACAGTGAGGAATTTGTCACACAAAAGTAGGCAATTTTATTCACGTCAGATATTTTTAGATCATAATTTAATTAATTCTACAAGTATTTAGCTAAATATGTGGATTATGTTTGTTCTCAAAACTGATATTTTTAATGGATAATAAATAGGCTTATTACATTACAAAGGAGCTGTGAATGCAAAAACAAATTGTAATTTGAAGGAGTGGCTGGCGAAATTTAGGCATATCTCATTATCGGAGCAAGAAAACCAACCAAGTTATACTACTACTACTACAATAAAGAAAATGGTATAGTTTTGTTTTTTGTGTGTATGTATGTTTGTTTGTAGGTATGCTTTGTGTAGATGAACCTATACTTTTGAAATTGTTTTATGAATTTCATTTTCATTACATATACAGGCTGTCTATTTTACGAGGGCCACACCAAATATCTCGCTTAATATCTATTGTTGAGGAATAAAGTTTTAGAAATAGTAATTCCATTTTTTGTGAGCTATATTTCAGTAAAAAGAAATTTGAAATCCATAGCCTACTTTGTGAGATATATTACAAAAACCTGAAAAGTAGGAAAACTACAAACGGTTATAGCTTCCTTATTTGAAGAGATACGAAAAAAGTTGAAGGGATGTTAGTTGATGGCAAAGATAATAAGAATAATAATATGTATCAAAAAATTCGAAAAACGCAGTTGGCTTTGACATGCGCTCTTGTGCAAAAATTAAAAGAACAAATCTCAAAGTAGGCCATGACACCATTAATTCCGTTTATTTTTTCTCTTTCCAACGATATAAAACATGTCACAAAAATTTTAACTGATAGTGCCAATATTTAATATTTTACGAAAACCACAATTTATATCGTTAAATCGAAAAAATTAGCTATGCCATGATAGTAAAAATTCACTTTATAATAATTATAATTCAGTAACTATTTATTACAATTTAATACAAACTAACAAATGTCTCATAAATAAGTACAAAATGAATATCCAAAAAAACGAAAAATTATGTAGGTACAGGGTTTCCACCGAAAATGATCACCCCGATAACTTTTTAATTTGTAATTTTAGAAAAAACAGTTTCAAGTAAAAGTTGTAGGACATGTTAAGGGCTTAAAAATCCCATTTTTAGAAAAACAATTGAACATCGTATTTACGATCTACCGATACAAGTTATGTTTTTTTAAATAGAACACCCTGTATTTTTTTATTATATTTTTGGATTCTATACGTTTTTCTGATTTCAACCATATAAATATGTCATATGTTTGCTCCGGTAGTTTATTTTAAATAATATTTTGCTATCCCTTCGGCATCTTGTAACAAACTGCAACTATGCTGAAAGCTAGTTTTGCTTTCCCAAAAAATTTATATTTTAATAACTAAATAATTTTTCGTTTTTTTGGATATTCATTTTGTACTTTTATTTTTATTTATGAGACATTTGTTAGTTTGTATTAAATTGTAATAAATAATTACTGAATTATAATTATTATAAAGTGAATTTTTACTATCATGGCATAGCTGATTTTTACGATTTAACGATATGAATTGTGGTTTTCGTAAAATATTAAATATTGGCACTATCAGTTAAAATTTTTGTGACATGTTTTATATCGTTGGAAAGAGAAAAAATAAACGGAATTAATGGTGTCATTGGCTACTTTGAGATTTGTTCTTTTAATTTTTGCACAAGAGCGTATGTCAAAGCCAACTGCGTTTTTCGAATTTTTTGATACATATTATTATTCTTATTGTCTTTGCCGTCAACTATCATCCCTTCAACTTTTTTCGTATCTCTTCAAATAAGGAAGCTATAACCGTTTGTGGTTCTCCTACTTTTCAGGTTTTTGTAATATATCTCACAAAGTAGGCTATGGATTTCAAATTTCTTTTTACTGAAATATAGCTCACAAAAAATGGAATTACTATTTCTAAAACTTTATTCCTCAACAATAGATATTAAGCGAGATATTTAGTGTGGCCCTCGTAAAATAGACAGCCTGTATATTTTTTAATAATATGTACCTGACTGAATACAATCTAATAAGGAAGATCCAAATGCAGTTTTTCTCTTTTTTATCTTGTCAAATATTTCCTTGGTTAAATATTTTTTTAAAAAGGATGACGAGTCTGCTTTTAAAAATGATGCAAATCCTTGTTCCAGTTTTTGTAACACTTCAGGGGTGACCTTTCCCTTACCACATTTATCTTCACATTTATGACATTTTGCTTTTGCCATTTTCACTAAAATTTGACAATTATTTTTAAAAAATTTATGAACAATTCGATTTTTGACCAGGGAGGTATACATGATTAAAATAATCATGGAAACAAGGTTTTGTAAAAACAATTATTAATATTATGTGATTTTGTTTTAAGAATTCTTGAAATCAGAAGCCTCTTGTTAAATAAATCTATTTGTAAATAAAAAACTGTCAAAATACTAAGGATAATTCTGGTGGTTGAATAAATAATAAATAAATAAATTATTTTACTTATATAAAAACAGTATATCAAAGAGAACAGGATATGATGTTTCCAATGTGCTTCCTAATTAAAATAATAATAATAATATTAACATATTGAAAAAACAAGTATATTATTTGTAAAACATCAAGAACATAAAAAAATATAAAAATATAGATACATTACGTGTACCTCGAACACATAAACGATATGATGGTACCAATTAATATTACTCACCTTAAAACTTCATATAATCCAAGAATTTGTTGGCGCAAATGGAGATTATTTGGCACCGGATCATCCCCTTCATTAGGTGAATCAATTTTATTTTACATTTTTGTTCTCTCAAACGAATACGCAATTGATATGCACAATATGTGAAGTGTCACTTCTCATTTCAGGTCAAGCCACACATCGGTCAAGTTAGGTCAGTTAAGATTATGTTAGGTTGGGTCAGGTTATTTCAATTGCACTTTACACTGCATATTTTTTCCCTGTTTTACCCTACTCAGTACCCCTATTGGCGCCACGGTCCTGAAAATTTCTATTGTAGAAATTCATTAGCGCCATTTGGAAACCTTCTATATATATTATGTCAATGATAAAATGATAAAAATGTATGTTTCTGTGAAAAAATATGAAAAATTCGAGTTACACATAATGTATATAATTACCAAAATAAGTTCTAGAAAAATGGCGTTACGAGAAGGCGTGCCTAAAATCAGTGTTTACGAAATTTTATATGAACGGCTCCTATTCTATGACCCTACCATCTGCAATGTATTCAAGCACTAAAACCATAGGACTTACAATTCAGGTTTTAATATTGCCAATCGATGCGCAACATAAAGAAAATAGTTTTAAAAATAACAAAATAATATGCTGGGCGACACAGGAAATATATACAAAAGTGTTTTTTAAAAAAAAACTACAAAATTTGGGAGAGTTGTATATTGTATAATTAATCCTTCTTTACGGACAAACAAACATTTTTCGTTACCTTCTGGTTTAGCAGGAAGTAACTAAAATTTTGTTATTTTAAGTGAATGTATCACATTTAGTAATGAAAGTTGTTTTAAAGGATTAAACAATATTTGCATTCTCAAGTGTTTTTCAGATATTTTCTGTACATACGATAGTTTTATTATGAATAATATATACACCTAACACTGTTTTTAAAAAAAAATTTGGAAGAGTTGTATATTCTATAATTAATTCTTCTTTACGGACAAACAATTTTGTTATTTTAAGTGATAATGTATGACATTTAGTAAAGTTGTTTTAATAGATTAAACAATATTTGCATTCTCAAGTGTTTTTCAGTTATTTTATGTACAACAGTTTTATTATGAATGTTAAAAGTCAATAAAAATTTATCAAATTTCTTATTAACAGATTAAGTATGACAGTCTTTCTTGCGAAAACCTTAATAATGATGTAAATATAATATATAGTAAGCAAAAAAGTTTTCTAAATAAAAAAAAAGATATAAGGAAGAAAATTATGTTTGTTATTCATTATACTTACCTGTTGTTTATCACGTAGGATAATACTTCAATGAAATTAATTAAATTCGAAATTAATTTTTAATAAACTGCTTTTGTGGTATTCAAATTTCCATATGTTCCTTTTTGAAATAAAGAATATAATTCAAGGTGGGGAATTAAAAAAAAATCATTCGCCTTTTAAATATTTTCTATGTTTCATATTTACGTAAAACCAGTGACGGATATTAAAATTTGTGAAGGTATAAAAAAAGAGTATTAAAAACTTTTCCTTTAGTATACAATATACATACATAAAACTTGTCAGTTTTGCATGAAGTCTGCAAAATCCTTTAAAGAAAATATTATTCGTAAACTTTTTCAAAAACTTAAGTGCAATAATTAGTAAATCATTTCTTAACAGTAGCACATTATCGCTTGTTCAATGCAGCTTAACACGCGAAATGCGTACAATTAGATAGAACCCAGGTGACAATCTACATTGAACAAATAGTGCCACAGCAGGCTAAAGGAAACATGCTGCGTTCGTTAATACTGATTATACAGGGAATATGGTCATATTATATTTTATTGATTATATTTTGTACCAACATATATGTGTACAAGTACTAACCTGAAAAGATAAAACCACTAATATTGAAAACTTAAAAGTTAATGTGGAACAATTATCTCAAATCATATTGTTCTTTACATAAACTACTAATACATTTTATTGGATATGTACAGGGTGATTTTACACCCACATGTGGGAAACTATTCAGTATAGGTGGTCCCCACCAAAAGAAGTTAAAAAAACGTGCAGTTATTATTTTTCAACTTCCCCCTACGCTGAACTACACAAACTCTTAATGCTAAAGAGAAAGCTATGATGAATTTAATATTTAAAACAAAACATTATTACAAATTCATTTTGGGTGATTCATTTATTTGGCTAGTATCCAAAGGCAAAAAAAATATTTGGCTGTGGTAAAATTGAAGAGCATGCCACTAACACACTATGGGAAGTTTATACTTACCTCAACAATAATTCATTTCACACTCGATGTATGTAAAAAACATTTTACAGTGAAAAATGATCATATTAGACCTATTCAATATTTCTTATTTTATTAATACTACTATTAGAGGACGATGTTCAAAACTGACACTCATAATACTACTGTATATTACTATATTTTATATTCAATATTTATAATTTCCATTTTAAATTGTTACATCAAGACACATTTTTGACTACCCCCAAGTGTCTCCATATTGATTTTTTGGTAGAGGAGGATTGTACGTGTCCTCATTTTGTGGTGACGATGTCTGAAGTGTTGAAGGTTGAGTAGTCTTTGCAGGTTCCCTAGAATATAAGTTGTGTAAATAAACTCATTGGCATAAATATAAATACTACATCACGTTAGATTTACGAACACAATGAATAATGCACTTTTTTCAAAGTTTAACATATTTTTCTGCATTTAATTATACATTGTGTATATTATTGTATATCAATTTCAACTAACGTACAAGTATATACTCCTTAAAGACAGAAAAATAAAATGAAACATAATTCTTGTATTATAAAGTATGTACTTATTTAAGCAGTATATTTTCAAACATCCTGGTTAATTAAAACTAAGCCCGAATTTTGGATGACTTGTCTAATATTTCGTTGACACCTGGTATAGCATATATATTCCATGTACTAAAATAAAATACGTCATTGATTAAAAACATTTACTATACAGGGTGTCCCATTTAAAATGAAGCATCCTCAATAACTAATCTTGAGAAAATAATTATACAGGGTGTCCCAGAAATAAGTGCACAAAAAGAAACCACATATTCCCGAGGTCAAAAAAAATCGATTGGACCAAACTTACCTCTATACCAAAATGCTTCCTAAGGGAGTGGAGTAAGTGGACTAATTTTTTCCTTTTCTCGCCAAAACAAAATTTAAGAGCCAGATCAAACCAAGGTTTTATTTGTTTTAACAACTGCTCAAAATGCTTAAATTTTGTTTCGACGCGAAAAGGAAAAAATTAGTCCACTTACCTAATCATTTTAGAGCATGCATTTGAATATTAAAATGAATTTATCTCGAAAACGGTGCCTCCGATCGAAGTTGCACAAGAGGGCATTTTCTTTGTGAAAAAGTCTGACAATTCATAATTTGAAGTCAAAACTCAAACAAATTTACAAATAAAAAAGTTGCGGTAATTTTTACCCCCCACCCCTACAGTTTGACCCACCCTTGGTAAAAATTTTGAGGTGATATTTACCTCATTTTGTTAGGCTTAGAAAGTTTAGTGGATGTGCAAAATTTCATTACCTTAACTTGAACAGTTTCGGAGATAATAAATAAAAACCGTCTTCAGTGACCCACATTTAGGGGCCTGTAGCTCCCTTAGGAACCATTGTGGGTAAGTTAGGTCCAATCGATTTATTTTGACCTCGGAAATATGTGGTTTCTTTTTGTGCACTTATTTCTGGGACACCCTGTATAAAAAATTGTCCACTTCTGTTTTTGTGGGGACAACTTTTGATATAAAGGGGTTAGCAGTGATTGTTCTCCTCTCCCCTCTAAAACCACCATTTAAAATTTTTTAAATGGGACCATGTGTCATAAGTGACACATCATTTGAAAGGTACCCTTGATAGCAAGTGTGGTTTATTTTAACATATTGGTTGATTCATGTTCGGGATATTTGATTACAAAAGTTTCAGCACTGCGTTTATTCGCTAAGTGTCTAGAAAGGGTTAGTGACGCGTGGTATTAGTTTAAATTGCATTTCTGCTATGTATACAGGGTGATTCACGAGGAAAGGGACAAAATGTTATGGTAGATAGAGTTCACTTAGATGAATTAGAAATGACTATTAAAAAAAGCCTGAGCCTTTTTTTTATTGATCTACAGGGTGATTTATGAGTTTTGCCCAATACTTCTTAAGGTAATATCTTTTAAACTAATCACTAGAATCAGCTTGTATTGTGGGTATATAGTATACTATTAATTGTATGTGATTTTTAAATTCTAATACTGAATTATGAAACTACATACAAAAGTGATCGAAAACATTAGTGCATTCTGTGAGTCGGACGAACATACAAATATTTGGGGAGTCAACCAAACTAACCGCTCCCCCCCGTTTTCGAGGATGCTGAGAACGATGGTGATGTTTTTTCTGCTCCCTGAGTTGACCCTACCCCCCAAACGGCCAAAAAACCGCCCCCAAATGGAGAGAATCGCGTATTCGACGTCTTCCACCGGCAAAACTTATGTCATCCCCCGTTTTCGAGGATGCTGAACACGATGGTGATGTTAGTTCTGCTCCCCGAGTTGATCCTAACCCCTAAACGGCCAAAAAACCGCCCCCAAATGGTGAGAAGCGTATTCGACATCTTCCACCGACAAAACTTATATCATCCCCCGTTTTTGAGGATGCTGAACACGATGGTGATGTTAGTTCTGCTCCCCGAGTTGATCCTACCCCCTAAACGGCCAAAAAAACACCCCCAAAGGGGGAGAATCGCCTATTCTACGTCTTCCACCGGCAAAACTTATGTCATCCCCCGTTTATAAGGATGCTGAACACGATGGTGATGTTAGTTCTGCTCCACGAGGCAAACCAACACCAGAACGGCCAAAAACCACCCTCCAAGGGGGTCAAAAATGTGTTTCGCGCTACAAACGAGAAAACCTACGTTATCTCTCGTTTTTTAGTATGCTGGGCAAGAGAAAAATATGACCAAGTCACCTCGACACCTGTGAGCCCCTCCAGCGGCCAAAAACTACACCTGTTTTGTTTTTTTTTTCTAATTAACTGCAACGGATGAGAGAGTGTAAATTATTATTATTATATTTTCTAAGCTCATTGAAGAGGAGGGTCTGAGGAACGTGGAATCTGGTAGCAACTCATGTGCTCACGCATACACGGGATCGAAAAACGTTTATTTGCTTCTTTGATCTTCGGAATGGAATAAAATGCATTCAAAATTACGCGAGCTTGGTCGCCTAGTATAATAACAAAAACGTGGTTTCTGTTAGGGCCGGATTATGATTCAGAGTTGTGATAAGTACTTTTAAAAAGTACTCCCATTACCCAGCACAAGTAGGCAACATTTTTATCCCAGTACTAAGTGCAAGTACTTTGAAAAGTACTTAGAGTATTAAGTAATTTACTTGAAATTTAAAATTTAAGTACCCAGTACAAAATAATTACTCAGTGAATTACTCTAAGTACTGAAAGTACCTAGAGTACTTTAAAATACTCTAAGTATTCAGCATCCTTAAAAACGGGGGATGACATAAGTTTTGCCGGTGGAAGACGTAGAATACGCGATTCTCCCTCTTTGGGGGTGGTTTTTGGCCGTTTGAGGGATAGGATCAGCTCAGGGGGCATAACCAACATCACCGTCGTGTTCAGCATTCACGAAAACGGGGGGTGAAATCAGTTTTGCCGTTGGAGGACGTCAAATACGCGATTCTCCCCCTTTGGGGGTGTTTTTTGGCCGGGGGGTAGGATCAACTCAGGGAGCAGAACATCACCATCGCGTTCAGCATTCTTAAAAACGGGGAGTGAGTGAGTGGAAGTTTTGCCGGTGGAACACGTTGAATACGCGATTCCCCCTCTTTGGGGGTGGTTTTTGGCCGTTTAGGGAGAAGAATCAACTCGGGGAGCAGAACTAACATCACCTTCAGCATCCTCGAAAACGGGGAATGACATAAGTTTTGCCGGTGGAAGACGTCGAATACGCGATTCTCCCCCTTTGGGGGTGGTTTTTGACCGTTTAGGGGGTAGGATCAACTCGGGGAGCAGAACTAACATCACCATCGTGTTCAGCATCCTCGAAAACGGGGGATGACATAAGTTTTGCCGGTGGAAGACGTCGAATACGCGATTCTCACCATTTGGGGGCGGTTTTTTGGCCGTTTAGGGGTAGGATCAACTCGGGGAGCAGAACTAACATCACCATCGTGTTCAGCATCCTCAAAAACGGGGATGACATAAGTTTTGCCGGTGAAAGACGTCGAATACGCGATTCTCACCATTTGGGGGCGGTTTTTTGGCTGTTTGGGGGGTAGGGTCAACTCAGGGAGCAGAAAGAACATCACCATCGTTCTCAGCATCTTCGAAAACGGGTGGAGGTAGTAGTTTGGTTGACTCCCCAAATATTTGTTTTTTTCAAGGTTTTTACCGACTCACAGAATGCACTACATGTACTTTGTTGTTTTGCCACACTTTGGGCGAATTTTAAATAAACGATCAATTTTCGCCAAAATCGAAGGTCTGCACAAAATAAATTTATAAAATTACATTTTCCTCTCTTATTCAAACTAAAATATTTCTTATACAAAATTTTGTGATTTCATGCATGTTTAATATGAAATAAATAATCAAAAATTAATAATTTCAACATCAGATTAAGTAATTTTTTATAAATTGTGGAACTACATTTAAAAATTAACGAAATTATTTATTTTTTATCACAATACATCAATAAACAGAACATTATAAACAACAAATTCACAGAACATAAAACCTTACAACTTATTTTCAAAATGAAAGAAAGCCTTCTGCCTCCCCACATTTTCTTTGTTGTAAAATTAAATTTCCTACGGCTTTCCTAATAACGCCAGGATTATTAATGTTCTGTTTATTGATGTACTGTGATAAAAAAAATAAATAATTTCGTTAATTACTTCCTCACCAAAAGTGACGAAGATATGTATTCGTGAAAAAAATTTTGAAATTTTTATTGCATTTCTGGACGATTCTCGACGAATTATGACGATACACAAAAATTTTCTTTTTTTGAAATAAAGCTTTCAAATTTGGTACACACGTTCTAGAGGTCAAGGAAAAGATTGAGTTCGTTGATGAGCAAAATCGGTCCACTGGAATGGGGTCTACCGGACCCCAACATTTCTATTTCTAACTTTACAAAAAAATTTATTCGTGATGAAAGATTATAAGTAGGATCTGATATACAACTCATTATAATATTGTGTCCAAATGTTGAAATACACAAAATACGCCAAAAAAACAAAATACGTACAAAAAAAACAAAATGCGTCAAAAATTTCTTTTGTTATAAACTCCACCACACGGTGAGGAAGTTTTGATCTCATAATTGGCAGCGGTTTTTTTTAATGTAGTTCCATAAATTATTATCAGAATTTGAGAAAAATGTATACAGACTGATTTTTTCCACAGGAACCTCAGAAATAAAAATTACTTAATCTGATGTTGAAATTATTTATTATTGATTATTTATTTCATATTAATCAACCATGAAATCACAAAATTTTGTATAACAAATATTTTAGTTTGAATAAGAGAGGAAAATGTAATTTTATAAATTTATTTTGTGCAGACCTTCGATTTTGGCGAAAATTGATCGTTTATTTAAAATTCGCCCAAAGTGTGGCAACACAACACAGTACACGTTTTCGATCACTTTTGTATGTAGTTTCATAATTCAGTATTAGAATTTAAAAATCACAAACACAGGGTGAATTTTTTCATAGGAGCCCTAAAAATAAAAATTAGTTGAGCCGGCACCGGAATTTTTCTGTCTTTGATTATGCATGTAAATTGACAATTAATAGTATACTATATACCCACAATACGAGCTGATTCTAGTGATTAGTTTAAAAGATATTACCTTAAGAAGTATTGGGCAAAACTCATAAATCACCCTGTAGAATGTAGATCGATAAAAAAAAGGCTCAGGCTTTTTTCAATAGTCATTTCTAATTCACCTAAGTGAACTCTATCTACCATAACATTTTGTCCCTTTCCTCGTGAATCACCCTGTATGTGTTCTCTAATAAATTACCAAGAAAAAGCATAAAAGTTAATAAAAAAAGAGCACAAGTTAAATTAATAAAATAATTGTTAATTAATTGTTCAAAATGTTCACTGACTTCCCCATACAGTAACACAAATGTTGCTGGAAATTACCTGCAACATCTGTGGTGGTATAACCGCATGATTTTCTAAGTCTAAGTAAACTTGTTAAGCATCGAGATCCAGGAGGATTTATCAAAATTAAGAATCCCAATTTTGATATGTATTTGTAAATACCTACACATTTTTTGCTTTTCTTCAAATATGAAATCGTAGAATGATTTTGAAAGTATTGACTTTAGACAATAATTAGAATAAGAAAGTAAACCTTAAAGAATTTCCTTTACTTCGCTACTTTTTTTTGATCTAAGCCGATTATGAAAGAATCAATTTTCTCTCCCCCATTCCTTCGCAAATTAGTGAAAGTCTCCAGAATTTTAATAACTAAATACATCTAAACATGTTATCCAAAAATTTTTATGGCCTATCAAAATTTTCATATTATACCCATATTTTGGTTTATTTCTAGTGTACTAATATGAATCCCCCATTGATCCAGATTATCGAAGCACCAAGAATTCGGATTACCATAGCAGTAGAAAATTAATCTATTCAAATTACTGCGGACCATGTTATTGATGATATATCTGTCGCAGGCTTATTGCAAAATCAGGCATATTATAATATGCCTAGGCTTTTTCAATACGACTAGGCGTATTGTAATACTACCGAAATAATTAAGAATTTCACAATTTGACTGATAATTTTAGGCGCATTATAATACGCCTGCCGCTTCTTAGTCTTATTGTTAAAATAAACGTGCGCGCGATTGTTTTAGATTACGACTAGAAGAAATCCGTCTTATTATAATACGACAGACGGTATGCCAGGCGAATTGTAATCGTTGTTGATTAGGTGTTTTATTTTTGTGTAATATTTGTGCAAAATACCTATATTTAAAATGAGTGCTGATCTATACAATATATTTGTACATAAAGACAATTATTATGAAGAGCTACAAAAGTTTTATAACGGTAAGAAAACCATAAATATAAACATAACCTCAAAGTATTAACAACCTGTGTGGGTCCGAGACTAATAAGTATTTTTATTTGTACTAGCAAATGTCATAAAAGCGGACCATGCTGTAATAAATAATCCAAATCTATAATAAATAATCTAAATCTATAATAAATAATCCAAATCTATAATTTGCATTTTAAATAGTTTAAACTGTTCAAAGTGAATGGGTAAGTACAATTCGCCTGGCATACCGTCATTCGTATTATAATACGACGGATTTCATCTAGACGTATTCTAAAAAAATCGCGCGCACGTTTATTTTAACAATAAGACTAACAAGCGGCAGGCGTATTATAATGGGCCTAAAATTATCAATCAAATTGTGAGATTCTTAATTATTTCGGTAGTATTACAATACGCCTAGTCGTATTGAAAAAGCCTAGGCGTATTATAATATGCCTGATTTTGCAAAAAGCCTGCGACATATCCGTACAGTAACCGGCAGCCAAGTAAGTACGTAGGGCCAGGTTTACATGCAAAATAAATGGGAAACCGACTTGCAGCGCATGCGGGTGTTATCTCTTAAACTGTAGACGGACGCCAGCGCTCGATCCTCACTATTTAAATTCCTTGTATCGTTACACCTGTGAATATGAATTGTCTAGTTACCCATAAGTTCATGCATGTACGTACTTGGCTGCCGGTTGCTGTATAAAAAAAATAAATCCAAATTATGGTCAATTTGTAAGATTGTTTGTTACATATTATATTTCGAAGTATTTTCTTATAACTGGCAAATATAAATAGTTAAGTAAGGCCCGATCTCTTCATCTTCCCGTTAACTTTATTCGGCAGTTAAAGTTGTTGATTTCATTGTTGAAACAATTGTAACCTAGGTAAATAACTGCTGGATAAAGTTAACGGGAGGTGAAAAGACCGGCCCTAAAAATAATATACTGCTTTTAAAAAATATTTGAATTGATTGGTAGAATTTCCATCGGTTTGACCTGAACTTTTATTATTGTTAACTAAAAGTGGGAATCACCACATTATCCTCCATCTGTTTATCAGTGACAAGGCATTGTATTTAAAACTTCACTATTGTTCTCAGTAAAAAACATTAGCAGTAAATAATGTGAAATATATCAGGTTTCCTTGGCTAATGCTACTTTGAAAGTTTTATAACGGAATACGAAAGTCAGCAGCTTGAGTATAAAAGCGTCATAGTATTATTTTACCTATAATTTCCCACTCTTTTTTGTTGGTACTCCTCACGATTCTTTTTTCTTAACTCTTCATAACTAGTTACAGTTTTTTGAACAGGTGGCATCTCTTCTTCATAAATTGGATCTGAAAAAGGAACTAATTTACTGTCAGTACCGGTAAGCAATTAGTTAGTGCAATATTAATGTTTCTTTCCAGTTGTATGTTAAGTATAGTTTGTTGGAATATTCTGAAATTTGGTTACCTCCAAACTTAGTTTATTTAGGTAATTAACTAAAGCATAGTAAGCCTGGATTAAATCTATAAAAATATTTTAAGGTGTCAAACGATAGGTATTATGCCACAAACTTCAGTGATCGGAATAGTTATTAACGTTATAAGGCTGATATGTAGCAAATATCAGACAAGATTAAAGTCTATCGCATCTGTTATTTGCGTATCGGCCATGTGTCGTTCAGCATTTTTCATTATACTGTGGTGACAGACGTTTCCACTACTCTGTACTTGCAAACACTATAAATTGTTCAGGTTTAGAAGGAACACACTGTAAATAGTTTATACTTGTAAATATGGCATTTAAGTATTAGGAATTTCCGCCATTCCCTCTGTATGTAAATATTTTGTATATATTACAGCGTCCACACTCATTTCTGAACTAATTATGAAGTATATATGAACTTTTTTCTTCCGAAATATGTATCTTTTTATGAACTTACACTAAAAATATATAACTAAAATATGTACTAGTGATATTGTGGTACCACTCACATAAGTCGTTTACATACTCATTTTGAGTTGTTTAAGACATTTTTTGCCGTCCAGCAGAATATCCCTTTGTTTGCCAATCATTGGTATTTCAGGGACACAAACATGAAATGTAAAGTTTTTTTGTCATAATTCAGAAAAGATTAACTCAGAATTATTAAAGTGAAAAATATTTAAAAAAATAATAAATGACAGGGCGTATCCTAATAATCATTTTATTTTAATAAACTATGGGTAATAACTTATATTACCATTTAGATATACTTACAGAAAATTTCTGAAATAAATCACAATTCTTTGTTTGTATATACACACGTCTGGCCACTTAGTAATTTCGGATAGAGTACAGTAAGTTGCATGCATCTCCCCTATCAATTTCGAATTAGAACCTGTAAAAGGTAGACGCTCCACCTAGGACTGCCGTGATTGGTTGAATGATGCTTTGGGGCACAATACTCAACTGGGCACACGTGTCTCGTCGTGTTTTTTGTCAAACGACCGAATACCTAAAAAAGCGCATTGCTGTTTTATTATTTATTCCACTTTAACCTTTGCTATTAACTAGCATAAAACTAGGGCGGAGTCGAAATTGTTAGGAAAGATTGACACAATATTTGTGTTATTTACAGAATCCTATCAGAAATTTGTAAGTGACCAGACGTGTATGTATAAGGCATAGATGAAAATCTAAGTATAGGGTGTTTCATTTTTTATGCCTCGGAAACAGACGAAACAGTTGATTATATAATAAAACTGAGTATGCCATTGGATTTTACATTAAAAATAGTTTCATGAAATTTCATTCCTAACTTCAATAATAACGGAGCCAACAAAAATTGGACGCTCTCTACTATTTGTTAAAAAAATTAGTAGGTAGTACTCGTATTAGGTACAAGTCTTTTTTGTTTTTGAATTATAATATTCTAACACATCAGTGTTTCATAAACTTGTCTTTGAATCTTCACACTCATCAACCCTTGTGTTATATTTGCTTTCACAAGGTTTGATTTTTTTTTATTGTACAATATAGTTTACTCTGAGCTTCTTGCAATAAACTAGCCGAAATTTTACTCTTCTCCATCTGAAGTTTAGACAATTCCTTTAATTTGTTTTCATGCTCGCCAATTTCTGCCGATCATTTTCTTTTTGGAGTTTTTCTGCTTAACATTTCGCGAATTTTTAAAATATCTCCTACTTCAGATTTATAAATATTTTTTGGATTTAAACATGAAAGTACCTTCAGAACATTTGCAGTATTTGTTTGAAATATTTTTTAATTAAATGACTACCTGCTGCAATAAGATGTTTTGTGACGTTTGTTAGGTTAGGATGCATATTGCATAAATAACTCTCCCTTCTCTTCACACTTTGCACAAAAGAACAGAACACGATATGTTGATAGGTACACATTCTACAGCCTTCTACAGAGTTGGATTCAGAAAAGTTAGCATGTTTAAAAATATGTACTTTTATGTAGCCTTCTTCAAAAATATGTAACTAATATCCTTGTATATGTATTCTTATATACAAGGCTAATATGTACAGGGTGTCCCAAAGTTGACGTCTCGGGACTATATCTAGAGAATGAAAAAAGTTAACACAAAATCGTTTACGTGGTTTAATTTGGGGTGCACCAAGGTACATTTTACGATAGAATTTTTTTTTTTTCGAAATCTGGAAAATGGCGAAACTGACATCAGAAGTTTTTTCCCAGGAACATACACTTTTTTTGTGCTACCTGGAAAGTGCTATTTTTTCTGAACATTTTCTATTAAAAAGGTTTTATCGTATCTTTTATATTTAAAAATATACAGGGTAAAATAATTTGTAAAATATCCTCAATTGCATACGAGTTAGCCATGATGTAATCGAATGGCCTATGGAAAACAATGAACAAAGCTATTTATACGTTTTATCAAAGAATTGTAACAGAATATTTTAATAAAAAAAATATTTTAAATCGGTAACAAAATTCTAAATCGTTTTTTTTTTTGAGCTTCACCTTAGATTAAAATCATTCTACTTTCTCATTGTTTGTAAACATTTCGGCGCTATTTAAATTAATTCACACCCGTAAACTATTTGAAACAAATAATATATTCACTAAACAAACTTATGTCAACAGCCCTAGTTCATTGTTTTCCATAGGCCACTCGATTACATCATGGCTAACTCTTACGCAATTAAGGGTATTTCCAAACTATTTTACCCTGTATATTTTTAAATATAAAAGATACGAAAAAACTTTTTAAATAGAAAATGTTCAGAAAAAATAGCACTTTCCAGGTAGCACAAAAAAAGTGTATGTTCCTGGGAAAAAAGTTCTGATGACGTCAGTTTCGCCATTTTCCAGATATCGAAAAAAAAAAAATTTCTACCGTAAAATGTACCTTAGTGCACCCCAAATTAAACCACGTAAACGATTTTGTGTTAACTTTTTTCATTCTCTAGATATAGTCCCGAGACGTCAACTTTGGGACACCCTGTACTTTGAACAAAATTATGTAACTGATACATTAAATAGAGTCTAACATCAAAATAATTCCTTTACCTTCTCCGAATATCTAAATTAAGAAATCCCTGTACGAACCATTTTGTGTCTAACAATCGCACATAAACAGTTCTTTCATCCTACCTGCCTAAACTATAAGGTTATTCCATAATTGGGTAATTCCTTATACCTCTATTCCACGAACCTAGAATGTTGACAACCAGCTTAGGCATCTCTGCTCTAATTACATTCCCAGGGTTACTTTTAAGATTTCATGTTACTTAGTAGTTAGTCTGTCTCCTGCGTTTGTAGTGAACACTTCGATATTCGGTATTACAATAATAAACTAAATCAAAACGCTTCAGTGTATAGTTATTCTTATCCTAAGCTCACCCACAATACAATAAATACTTTAATATTTAATGATGATTTGTAAGAATTGTAAGCCTTGCATTTTTCTTCAATTCGTTTATCGGCCTAGGCCGATATTGGTGTTATATCAATGAAGAATAGAGTAATGATAAATTTTATCGGCCTAGGCCGATATTGGTGTCATATCAATGAAGAATAGAGTAATGATAAATGATAATATCAGAATGGTATAATGAAAAAACTATTTTCAAAAACTGTAGTGGACATTATTTTATTGTACCAGTAATAAAACAATATCATGTATGTTGATGTCTACTAACATACATTTACATTACTTAAACGAGCATAGTACTTACACTATCAGTACAGTACTGTACACGAGCGGCATATTATATTTCTAGTCATTTAAACATTTTTATAAATAAAACAATAAATAAAAGGTTTATTTTAAAAATACACTAGTATGTACAGGGTGTCAACTCTAATTTTGCCCCCCCCCCTCTACTTCCTTATTTGTGAAGATATTTTAAAATTTTAAAATGTAGTCTTATCAGACATTTACCGAATTTTTCAAATATAATATTCAAAATTACCTAGCGCCAATACATACAAGGTGGTGAAAAAAAGTTGATTTTTTTAAATGGAATACCCTGTATATTTCTTGACAGGTTTGTAGTACTCTTTGAGCTGATTTCAAAAATGTATAACTCCCTTGAGTTTAGATCAAAATCGGTCGAGATATTCAAGGATAAACATGAGAAATATTTGTTTTCACACTTTCGAGGTGGCTTGGCATTCTGACTTAATTGTTGATTTTTAGCTGTCAAAATAATTGACTGTGAATGTTATTGTGAATGTAATTTTTACATTGTTCATATTAAATATATGTATAATGTTTTGTTGTATTTAACTTGTATATAATTAACGGGCAAAATGGGATATTCTATAGAAGAAAGATGTGCAATTGTCGAAATTTATCTTTTGTGTAATAAAAATCAAGCTGCAGCATATAGGGAATTTATTAGATGACTCCCCAGACTTCGGGTTCCTGCAAAACATAAGTTCAAAAATGTGTATAATAAATTTCGAGTAAATCATGGTGATTTTTGTTTTGTATTTTGTTAAAGTATGTATGAAGTTTATTTTTCTGTTAATTGTTATTTTTATATTTTCTTAAAAATCTTTTCTTTGTTAATAAAATACATGTTTGATCTTGGAGAGATCTTTAAGTATTTGATATTTCTAAGGAACATTATTTTGACAGCTAAAAGTCAACAATTAAGTCAGAATGCCAAGCCACCTCGAAAGTGTGAAAACCAATATTTCTCATGTTTATCCTTGAATATCTCGAACGATTTTGATCTAAACTCAAGGAAGTTATACATTTTTGAAATCAGCTCAAAGAGTACTACAAACAAACCTGTCAAGAAATATACAGGGTATTCCATTTAAAAAAATCAACTTTCTTTTCACGTATTGGCGCTAGGTAATTTTGAATATTATATGTGAAAAATTGGGTAAATGTCTGATAAGGCTACATTTTAAAATTTTAAAATATTTTCACAAATAAGGAAATAGAGGGGGGGGGGCAAAATTAGAGTTGACACCCTGTACTTACATATTTAGAATGGTTGCCTTGCAGCATAAAAATATGTAATAGCTACGTCAATCGAGTCTTTCGTATGTTCTCAAATATGCAATTACCGAAAAAATGCTTTTTACAATTTCCAACGGTTGTATCTCCGCAGTGTGCTCTGTATGTAAGGAAAAATTTAAACTGTCTTCAAAGGTGTGGAGATATTAACTTTTATCAAACTCGTTCAGCTCATAATATCTATGTACCACCTTACAATCTTACTCAGGTGAATAAAGGACCTTTGATAACTTCTATTAAAGTTTATAATCATCTGCCTAACTATCTCAAAACAGATGCCACCTTATATCAATTTAAAACGAATGTAAGAAAATTCTTACTGGATAAATGTTTTTATTCACTTTCTGAATTTTTTGAATGCAATTTTAATCAGAGTTAGTAGTTGTAATAAATTTTCATGTTTATGTATTTTAATTAATTTTAATCTTTTTGTAAGTCTGTTTATACACCAATGATTATCTTGTATGTTTTATACACCAATTTATTATTTGTACTCTGACAATTCTGACAATTCCGATACTTGTAAAAGTCTATGGAAATAAAGATTATTTATTTATTTATTTTATTTAACAAAGAATTTTCTGCCATAATACATATAAACTTTTTGTGTTATTTTAATGAGCGGAATTCGTCCTTAAGAGGGTATCCTTTTAAACACTCCCCTACATTTTCTATTCAAAATTATGAGTATATGCATTATACAGGTGAAATATTTTGCCAAATTATTTATATTATATATTATAATCCAAATCACGAAAGAAGACCGTTACGTCATCATTATAATTCGTCATTGATTAAGGAATGAACAAGATACGCGACTTCAATGGTAAAGTGCGAGGCCTTTTTTGGCAGCGAGATCTCGGCAAGTTGCGGGCATTCCTGTGATTTACGTAGTATGCTTTTGACAAACCTGTGTCGTGTCTGGTTTTATCTCATTAATAATCTAGTGGTAATAAAAATTTAATGTTCAGATTAATTTTAGTTTAAAATTATTAACGTAGTATGTTCTCTCTGCGAGCTATTTCTCAACGATTGTTTGACTTTTAACCGTCACATAATTTTAAACTAAAATCAATCTGAACATTCAATTTTTGTTTTCACTAGATTATAAATTATATAAAACCAGACACGACACAGGTTTATCAAAAGCATACCAGACACGACACAGGTTTATCAAAAGCATGTGTTTATCAAACACATACAACACTGACTAGTTGACAGTAGTCTGTGTTGTATGTGTTGATTTTCGATGCTCTAGTAAAAGTTAAATTTGATGTATATGGAACAATATAATTGATAAAATTGGGCCAAAGTGCTAATTTGAATACATCGTCTTAGTGTTTTAATTTGAAACGAATTTTTAATTAGTTTAAAATTAGTGTAAAAATAATAAACAATGTAGTACACAGTATTAATGTTTTCCAATAAAAAGTGAGTTTATCGGAGGTTGAGAGAAAAACTATTCTATTCAAATTCCTAGATAATATCCAAAATAAAATAAATATAGTCTGTGTGATAGTTCTAAAATAATAGTTAGAAATTGCAATATGAAAAGATGAATGAAGAGTGTGGGAATTGTAAGGCAAAAGTAAATCGGAACCATGTGCAGTGTTCTGGTTTATGTCAGAAATATTTTCATCCGGATTGTGTAAATGTAAGCGGGGAGAATGTTAAGTTACTATCTTCAATTAAAAATTTCAAATGGTTTTGTGAAACATGTGTTAAATACTTTGAAATCGACATCAAATGAAGAAAGAAATAGAGGAATTAAAGTTAGCTGTAAATGACAAATTTGAGGATATTCGAAAAATTTTAGGGTCTGGTAATATTCATATAAATTTGAATGATAATGTGGAAACTAAAAAAAGTTATGCTGCGGTGACTGGAGAGGTAGTTGTTATAAAACCCAAGAAAGTACAGGAAAGCAAAACAACGAAAGAAGTTATAAGAAAAACATTAAATCCAACAAAACTAGAGGTAGGTATTACTCAAATAAAGGAGACAAAAGAGGGAGGAATATTATTAAAATGTAGTAGTAAGGAGGAGGTCGAAAAAATTAAGCTAGAGGCAGAAAAGAAACTAAAGAAGAACTATGAAATAAGTATACCAAAACAAAAAAATCCTCATATAAAAATAGTAGATCTTGAAGATAGAATGGATGCAAAAGTATTAGAAGATTGTATATTAAAGCAAAACTCGTCTTTAAATCATCACCAGTCTAAATTGGAACTTAAGATTATTAAAAAAATGAAGTCTAAATATATGGCGATTGTAGAATGTGACGTACTTTCTGCTGATAGAATTTTAAAACAAGGGAAAATAAGTATTGGATGGTCAATTTGTCGTGTGTTCGAGTATGTTCCTGTATTTAGGTGTTTCAAGTGTGGTGACTACGATCATAAAGCTACGGAATGTAAAAAGGAAGAACGATGTCTTAAATGTGCAAGTAAGGAACATAAAACCGTAGACTGTGTAAGTGACATTTTTAAATGTTCTAACTGTGTAGAGGCTAATGAGAACTTAAAGTTTAATTTAAAAATAGATCATAGTGTATTTGATATAAACTGCCCAATATATTTAAGAAAAGTAGAGGCTCAAAAGCGTTCAATAAAAGTAGTTCATGATGAAGAATAGCAATTAAAAGGGACAAGAACCTCGTCAAATAGTAATAGTAATAAATTTAACATATCTCACCAAAACCTTCAATGCATTAGAAACAAGATTGATCACATAGAAATGGAACTAAATGTAGAAAATATAGATATTGCTTGTTTTTCGGAACACTGGTTACGCAGTCATGAGAAAGATATTGTTATAAATGGATTTAGTTTATGTAGTATATATTGTAGATCAACATATAAGAATGGAGGGGTAGCCATATTTTGTAAAAATAACATAAAACAGTATGTTAAGGAATTACAGTTTGTACAAAATGTAAATGAAGAAGAAATTATTGAGGTTTGTGGAATTGAAATATCAGTCTGTAAAATTACTTTTAGAATTTTGACTATATATAGATCACCAACAGCAAACTTTGATTTATTTATTGAAAAATTAGATACAGTTTTAAATTTAGCTTGTAAAAATACAAATTGTAAAGTTATTGTTTGTGGTGATTTAAATATAGACAATTTGACTAACTCTGTTGCAAAAAATGAATTGGTAAATACTTTCATGTCATATAACATAACTAATTTGGTAAACGAACCTACAAGAGTAACACACAATACATCTACAGGTATTGATTACATAAGTACAAATCTTAATTCATCGGATGTGTCATGTAAAGTTATAGAAAACGCAATATCCAATCATACTGCTCAAGTGTTGTCAGTGAATTTAAATCTGCAGAGTCTTGAGGATAATGATGTTTTTACAAGGTTTCTTAGTACTGAGAATTATAATACATTTATATCATATGTCAGCAGAGAATCATGGTCAGAAGTGTATAATTGTAGTGATGTACACCAAGCTTTTCAAATATTTGTTGACACACTAAGATTTTTTATTGATATTTCTTTTCCCATTAAAAAAGTCAACACCAATCAGACTAAACGCAAAAACAACAAAAGGCATAACAATTTCCTCTAAAAATTTAAAAGTTTTATATTATAAAATGAAAATGACAAATGATGAAAATGATATAACATTTTACAAACGGTATAAGCAAGTATATCGCAAAGTAATAAAAGCTGCAAAAAATCATTACAATGTTTCTTATTACAACAGGGCGGCAAATAAATCAAAAGCTGTATGGAATATAATAAACAATAATATAAAAGACAAAAGCACCAAAAGAAATATTACAGAAATTCATATAGAAAATAATATTCTAACAGATACTAAAGAAATTGCAGATTGTTTCAATAATTATTTTATGGACGTACCAGAACAATTAAATGTTAAATTAGGCAATAACATAGGTCCTGAATTTAAGTTCAATAAAGAATATCCAACAATGTTCCTAGACCCTGTCGACGAAGAAACAGTTTATAATGCAATAATGGCACTAAAAACTCTAGTTCTGTTGGTGTGGATGACATAAGCTCAAATATTCTAAAATCAGTAGTTCTCTATATTGTGCAGCCATTTACCTATATAATAAATCTTTCATTTGATAATGGTGTATTCCCAGATATTTTAAAGATAGCAAAAGTAGTACCATGGCATAAAAAAGGTGAGTCTCATCTGGTGGAAAACTACAGACCTGTATCACTTCTATCTACATTGTTAAAAATATTAGAAAGGCTTTTATATAATAAAATTATTTATTTTGTGTCCTGCTTTAATATTTTAAGCACGTCGCAGCATGGTTTTAGGAAAGGAAAATCTACCACATCAGCCATATTTGAATTCCTAAATGGTGTATATGAAAATATAAATGATAATAAAAAAACAGCTGGTTTATTTATGGATTTAAGTAAGGCTTTTGATTTGGTAGATCATTCTCTTCTTTTACAAAAATTAGAATTATATGGATTAAGAGGTAGAGTGAATGATTTAATAAAGTCGTATTTGGTGGATCGCAGGCAACTAGTTGAAATAAACAAAATCAAATCGCATACAGTGAAAATTAAATATGGTGTACCACTGGGTCTGTTTTAGGGCCTTTACTATTTCTGATTTTTGTAAATGACTTACCAGATATAAGTAGTAACCAATCAAATATAACTATGTTTGCGGACGATAATAGCTATTTGTGTGGTGATGTCAATGCTTTAAATGTTGTAAAAAATATGCAAGTTATGCTTAATAAATTTATTTCATGGTTTAATGCAAACAGACTCTTTCTAAACGTTAATAAAACAATATTCTTGCATTTTACCCCTAGATTAAGACAAATCAATGAGAGTTACCTTTTAAAATGTAATGGAAAAAGCATTGAACAAGTTAGCGAGACAAAATTTCTGGGTTTATATATTGACAATAGTCTCAGTTGGGAACCTCATATAGATGTGCTATGTAAAAAGATGTCATCGGTCTGTTTTGCGTTTTACAGGCTAAAACAGGTTGGCAATACAAATATTATGTTATCGTATTATTATGCAACGATGTACTCAAGACTGAAATATAGCATCATTTTTTTGGGGTTGTTCACACCACAGCATCAGACTATTTAAATTTCAAAAAAGAGCTGTTAGAAGTATTGCAAATGTTTCTAAACTTACGCCATGTAGACCTATATTTAAAGAACTAAAACTACTTACTTTGCCATGTATTTATATCATGGAAATTTTATTATTTGTAAAAAATAACTATGAAAAATTCATAAAAAATAATCATTATCATGCCTATAATACGAGAAGAGGTCAGGATTTGTGTTTACCTATTCATAGCTTGGCTATTTATGAAAATAATGTTGCATATATTGGTATACAACTATTCAATAAGTACCTGAAGCCATAAAATGTATTGAAAATATATATTCTTTTAAGAAAAAGATTAAATTATTGCTGACAGAAAAAATGTATTATAGTGTATCAGAATACTTAATGGATAGAGATTTGCATTGATTTAAGTACGTAATTAAGATATTTATTTTATTCATTTTTTATTATATTGGGATTTTTTTTATTGTAAGATTGTACTTATTATGTTTCTTATTTTGTGTATTGCATGTTTTGTTTTAAATATTTTCTTTTATGTATTTTCATTTATACATGATTGTGATATTGTAAAACTTTTGACTTGTTTTATACCTTTCTTGTAAGGTCTCTTAAATCAATAAATTACTTACTTACTTACTTACTTACTTACTTACTTACTTACTTACTACGTGAATCACAGGAATGCTCGCAACTTACCGGATTCTCGCTGCCAAAAAAGGCCTCGCATTTTACCATTGAAGTCGCGTATCTTATTCATTCCTTAATCAATGAATTCGTGTATTTGACAAAATTCAGATGTTTTGAAGATTAACTATCGTTACGCTACTGTTTTTAATGTGCAAAAATCAATGGAATAATGAAAACGGTAACAACCAAACTCAAAGATAAACAAATTCAAATTTGACAACTGGCTGACATGCAGGAACAGGAAACTATGAAACATGTGACAACGGCGCTAGTCAAAAGCGTTAGATCAGTTGATCGAATTCTCGCTTGTTACTGAGACATACGAAATCTGGCCCTCTCTTTCTTTTTCGTCAAGGAGGTTAGGTTTTCGTATAAAGCATCAACGTCAGTCGGAGATATTAACAGTCACATATAATGGACTTGCTTTCCATGTCTCTCTCGTTTTACTATTTTGTAAACAAAGGACGCTTGAACAGCATACGTTCAAGATTAGAAATTAATTTGTGATGTAACGGTCATCTCTCGTGATTTGAAGTATATATAGTTAATAATTTGTCTGGTCACGATACTGATTTGAATATAAGGTGTTCTCTAAAGAGGATTTATTTTTAACATATAATTATTTATTTTCGAAAATGGAAAGTAAGATGTAATAAAAATTCCTATTTTTACATCATATTTGTTTCAATATCTAACTAGCTAATTTTTAGTTTTGAAGTGAGGTCCTGTCAGGCTTATGGTAGATTTTCTCTTCTCCATTGAGAAAGATAAATAAATTCTTGTAAGTATAGTAAGTACTGTAGGTTGAAATCATGTTGGGAAATGATATTTGTATAATCGTTGCAGCATTCTACATATTATATTATTAACAACACGCAGTGCCGTAACTAGGGAGGTGCCGTCAGTGCCCCTGCACCGGGCGTAGTCTGGTGGGGTGCGCAGTGAAGGCTTTGAAATATTAAATATTATATTACATTTTTACAAAATGATTTAATTTTTTTATGCCGAAATTGTTTTTAATAATGTTTTATTTTTATCGTGAAAGCTCGGAAAAAATTCAGCTGGGGGTGGGGCCTAGGGGGCGCAAAAGCAGTTAGCTAGCACTGGGCATATTATGACTTAGTTACGGCACTAACAACACGTTAATATTATTAATAGTGGAACTCAAGTCATACTTTAAGCATTACCAACAATGTTTTATAGAATTACTACCGAGACTTAATAATAATGAACTTTTATGGGGGGGAGAGGGGAAATTATTAACAAATAAATTGTTAAATGTGAATATTTCCATCAGTATGAAACTTTCATTAAGTGGGGTGATTTTCTGTTAAAAATGTTTACTATGAAAATTTTTTTACAGTTCTAAATTTCGTTATTTCTTGTCATGTGACACAAATCACCCAATAATTTCAACATTACACTGACTATTTCACTCACCTTAAAATTATTACATTTTGACCACAAACCAAAGTAATTCGTGAAATTACACAAGAGAAAGATTATCTAGCATTGAGAAAGGAAACAGATCAAGTTTTCGAAACGTCTGCAAAACATCACTGTTTTTATTTTAGTTTAATAATTATATTTTATGTCAAAAAACCAACCTTTAACTGTTCCTTTGACGTAAAGTCACAGGCATAAAGGTTATTTTTAAAAAAATCCAGATTTCTTACATTGTCTGGGTAATGTTCAGAAGTGTGGTAGTAAATCCCAAATAAGAACAAGTTATTTGTGGCATCTTTCAGTTTTTTCTTTCTGTTCTTAATAAGAACAGAAAGAAAAAACTGAAAGATGCCACAAATAACTTTTAGACAATATTTTGATTTTATTTTTTCAAAACATTTTCTGACCGAATATCCCTCTGACATTGACAAATTCCTCATAATTTTATGACAACTTCAAGCAACGTGCTTTCGATTGTCATAAAATTATCTATATAGGTATTTCTTGAGGATTATATTGCCCCAGTCAAATAAATTTGGCAAAAGTATATATCTAAAAAGATATATTCGATATTTAGCTATCACTTTATGTGAATTTCTTACACTTTTACCAACAACAGACAATTGTTTCGACCTGTTAGGTCTCATCAGTGTTGTACAGGTTTGGTACGGTTAAAAATTAAAAATAAATTTGGCAAAAGTACCAAACCTGTACAACACTGATGAGACCTAACAGGTCGAAACAATTGTCTGTTGTTGGTAAAAGTGTAAGAAATTCACATAAAGTGATAGCTAAATATCGAATATATCTTTTTAGATATATAAAATTATCTCGTACATTATCAATGTCTTAGGGATATTATAGCTGATAACAACTATACAGTATTAAAAATTAAGTTCCAGTTTTGAGAATTCTCTGTACCTATCTAACAGATATGACTTCAAATCAAATCAAATAATCCTTTAGAATAGACAAAACTCGAGACAAAAAATTTAAACAATTAAGATTAAATAAGGGACTTACTATCCACTGATGGCCTTTGATATTCATCAAGCCCAGGTGCTTCTGGTCTGGAGGTATCAAGATCCAAACTGTTGTTGGGATTTAAGTCACTATATGTATCAGATGAACTCATTGAACCAAATGGAGCAAGCGACATTCCGGGTCCAAAACCAGTATCCAAGCTAAAAATAAAAGTAATGAACAGTGGTGTAGTCGCAAAATTTGCTGAGCCGGAACGCAATAATAAAATAATTATTATTGTCAGGTCCAATATTTGTTTTTATTTTTATAATTATTTTTTTACTAAAAAGCAGTGCCGGAACGCCGTTCCGGCTCCACTACACCACTGGTAATGAAATATAAAGAGGTACGTTTAATGAATACAACTATAAAATAATCTATTCCTAATATTGAAATTTTAACATGGAAACCTATAAGTTTTGGAGATTTCGGATTGTAAGATGGGAGCTGAATATACCTAATTCTTAGGTCTTTAAGAAGTTCTAGAGAAGGTTCATATAAAAATGAAATTATTAATGCTCTAGGGTCCAAAACAATTTCCTATTGAATCAGATAATGTTTTAAATAGAAAGTGTTCAGAATAAAACGAAGTATGAAGTATTAATAACGACTCTTGTATGTAAAAAAATTGAATCTAGTCATGTTTATGTATATGGATCATTTAGCTTGCCAACTTCAGGCATACACATAGACTTAGTGATGTAAATCTATATAACAAGGTACGTAAAAACAATGATAAAATAAAGATAAATGAAGTAACTTGAAGCAGCCATTTGTAGTCCCATCACGAAAGTTGCAGTTTTGATATTTTATGTATATTTTTATGATAGATATTTTATTAATAAATATTGTATGTTTCCTTATATCAAAGATCATTTCATATACTAGATAGTCAAAGCCACTGTTTATTTCATCGCCCCATCTTCTCTCTCTAACACATGCAAAATTGGATGCCAAATAACAGAGAAGTATTGCCAGTATCATGAGTTAAAGTGAGATGAAGCTTAAGTTGGGGTCCATTTATGAGCGATAAAATTAAACAATAGGACTGACTATCTAGTGTATACATGATCTTTGCTTATATACAATACATATAACAGTTTTCAGAAACAATAAAATATAAAACCATTTTATACATAGATTTAACACAAAACAAATTATCGCATTTTTACATCAATAATATGTACCATAGTCAGGTAAAATCTAGCTTGGCGATAATACAATTTCATGTGTGTTGCACAAAGTTATGCAATGCAATGCTGATAACCTTAATTGTTGCGTATGTCTAGCGAGCTTCTCTCTTGACCATTTTAAGGCAGAAATATGGAGTACACTCTTATGAGAGTGTACTCCATATTAAATGGTAAATAATCCATGTCTTCAGCAATATATGCACAATCATTGTATTTACAAATTATAATGTTATTTATTTAGGTATGTTTATTATATTTACAACTATGAGTTAAATATTAAAAGCTATTTTTAAGTTCAAAAGTAAAAGCATTTAAATTCACTTGCGAACGACTGCCATGTATAACTTAGTCACTATAATCTTAGTTCATATAGCGAAGCGACTGAACCGCTCAAAATAAATTTCAATTGATTATACATAACATATTATGTGAGTGTTAATTACTTGCAATTATTAACCACCATTAATTATTTTCTTACCTCTCTTTTAAATTGCCTCTACGTCGTTGCCGAAGCATTTCTCCTATCTGACTATTTGGAAGCTGCATAAGCTTTTCTGCACATTTTCCTTGATAAGAAAATTTACCTACAAAATATCCTATGACTACTGCAGCAACAACTTTGGGGGTTGCTCCAAACCTAGGATTACTTCTAAAGTAACCTGAAAATAACTTAAATTAGTAACATCTCTATACCATACTTTTGTGAAGAAATGAACCTGTTTTTACTCCGTAGTAAGTAGAAGTCCCCAATATAGTACTTAATGGTATACATCTCTGAAAAAAGCTTTCCTTATTGCATTCTTTAACTACCCGCAATTCTTCTGCAGTAAATTTGTACTTTAAAACAAAAATGAAATTAATATACCACTTTGCGACATTTAAAAGAAAAAAATTACTTGCTGGTTATTTCTACCACCTGCACCCGGAAAAGATTTTCTGGGTTCTCTGTTGCTTCCGTCAATATCATCGGGGTTTATCATTTTAAAATAATGAATTAACTCCCATAACCCATTACTTGCACTTGCCCTTTCTCGATTCACTATTTTAAAGGTTAGAATTTTTGACGTTTGAGTGGATTCGTCTTCTTCCTCTTTAATAATGATCGCACACTACTGTACAGGGTGTCCCAAATTGCTTGATTTTGGCTGGTTGTCCTATTTCCAGACTAGGTAGAGAAAAACTGACATATGAGTCTATACACTGGTCGGTGTCCAAATGGACACAGACTCCTCCCCAAAAATGCCCGCAACATTTGATGGAACTTCTCTATTGGTCGAATTTATAGGACCCAAATTACAAAGCAACCACTAAATTTGACGAAGGCCGACTCATATATTAAATTTTTACGTATTTTGGCAACAGATCAATCAGCGGTAATTTTTTACATTAGCGTATCTCCGATTTTTCACTTTTTTTTAATCTATACATACGTATTTTCGTCTGGAAATCACGAATCTGAAGTCAATTTTATCCGCTCTCCTATACTTTCCGAGATATGGGGGCCGATATACCCCAAAAATGGCATCTCGCCATTGCCGTAAATGACATTTTATTCAGCGATTTTTATCATTTTCATTATCACTAGTGCTTATTTGAAAACTCCAGAACGTTTCTGTAAACTCGCTTTGGTCACTTTATTTGTTTTTAGTAGACATAAATTGTTAATTAATTGATAACGCACATCGCCATTTTCCTCAGCAAGAACTAGGGATTTCTACGTCACATTGGCATTATAGGTTTTTAACTAAATAGTGCCCAAGGGAAAAAAATTAGATATCGCTTGGAGGCGAAGATTGCTGCGAGACATCAGAAAATACCGGGAAGAGCATAAGAAGTTGTACTTTTTAGATGAGACTTAGGCACAGATTAACCATACTAATCTGTGACTTAGGTGAACGCTGGCCATACTGTAAGTAAAGTATGGAAGGACACAACAATCCTGATTCCAAGGCAGGTTTTCATCCAATGTTTAACGATGGGGTTAAAAAATACATCGGACAAGGGAAATCATCTTATAGTCCACCACATAGGATCCGAGGACGGTTTCGTTGAGAATTATATTACTTATCGTTGTTATGTTATTTACAAATTTGTTATATGCAATACGTAGGGCTTTGAAAGTCTATTTTTTCTACTGATTTACCAAATGTATTAAAATGATGAATAAAGCATTCTATTTTATATTATATTTATATCTCTCGTAACTTTCTTAAACGCACTGTAGTAGAACCTTGTGAAAATAAAGACAAAATAGGTAGGTAAACAACACGTTTTATTTATTTGGAGATGTGAAAACCGAAAAGTAAACGACTCTTAGCAGATATGACTATTTTTGAGTATTTTGCATTGGGGTTTATCATTGAGTATATTACTTTATACTCAATGGGTTTATCCAGTGAAGTAACTATGTAAATTGTTTTAGTAAATCACAAACTAAACTTTTTTGAATTAAATAACCACGGACGTTCTTTAAATATGGGGAAATAACTCGCGAAAGAACCTAACCTAAAAACGAATACAAACGTAAACAAACCAGGCAATCAGCTGGCCGAGGCCGAGTCAGGAAATAAAAGTATTTTGAGTTTGCGCAGTGCGGACTAATAAAGGAAACGTCGTTTAAATTTTTTCGGGAATAAAGTATTATTTTTAAAAGTCCAAAATTGAAAATGTATAATAGAAGCTTTAATGGGTATAAACATTTTAAAAATATAATATAGCTGTAGTAGAAAATGTAACACGTATATACTCGATCTGTTCGAAACATAGAGCTCGACTCCGCCCCATTAATTTTATGGCAGCGCAGAACGGTGTACGCAATAGTCAGTTTTACACGATGGAATTAATGAAAGCTGTGATAGCTTCAACAAAATTTGTTTATTATACGTGTTACATTGTATACTGCAGCGATGCTATATTTTTATAATGTTTATTCCCATTAAAGTTTCTATTATACATTTGCAATTTTGGACTTTTAAAAATAATACTTATTGCCGCGAAAATTTAAACGACGTTTTTTTTTATTAAGTCCGCACTGCGCAAACTCACGATACTTTGTTTATTTCGCCGTCTAGACGTAACGAAACGACCAGTCGCCGATTGCTGGCTGGTTTGTTTACGTTTGTATTCGTTTTTAGGTTAGGTGCTTTTGCGAGTAATTTCCACATACTTTAAAAGAACGTATCTGGTTATTTCAGGCAAAAAAGTTTAGTTTGTGATTTACTGTAAGGCCCTGAGCACATTAAGCTACTACAAACTAGTTACAAAGTTTGAATCGCACACGACGCTACTTTATAAAATCAAGTCACTTCTCGATTGTTGCGGCTTTGTTACAATATTGTGTTTACATAATTATTCTATTACTGTGATTAAAGCTATTGTTGTTATCGTGTTAAAAAATGTCTAGTGATAGTAGTGCTTCAAGTGATGATGATATTATCCTTTATTTTAATTAATCGTATAAAAAGTTATAAGAGATATCAATATAATATAATAATATAATATATGCTTTATTCATCATTTCATAACCTGTGTAAATATGAACATGACAGTTGACAATGCAGGCCGGATCCGCATTTATTCGCGTTTTTCGTAAGTTTAGCGTTTATGCGTTTTGCGACAATGCATAACATAAGCTGACTGCTGATTGGTCTGTTGCAAAATACGTAAAAGTTTAATGTGTGACGCAAGTTCTTGTAGAGGCGGCCTTTCAGTCAAATCTAGAAGTTGCAGTGTAATTTGGGTTCTATAAATACGACCAATAGAGAAATTCCATTCAAATTTAGCGGACATTTTTGGGGCGGAGTGTAATTCTATCTTTTGGACAGACAGAGTATAATAACAAATTTTGTTGAAGCTATCACAACTTTCATTAATTTCCATCGTGTAAAACTGACTATTGCGTGCTCCGTTCTGCGCTGCCATAAAATTAATGGGGCGGAGTCGTTGTCCATTTGGTCGCCGACCATAGTATAGAGCTCGATTTTTGTGAAACGCCGATTGATGAAAACCACATTTCGATATCTCTAACCGTTTCCAAGATATCGGCAAAAATTGACATTTTACAGATTCCAAAAAACTGTCAACTTTTTTATTTCTGGATATTTTATCAAACGGTAAAAACTTTCTACAGGCACATTTGACGTAGAATAAGATGCATTTGTCAAATAGTATATTATGTTACAAGGAGTAGAAGGCGACCATTATTGTTGAGCCCAGAAGTTTGCTCAGCCAAGGCGCAAGCCGAGGCAGCAAACTGGGCGAAACACATAATGAGCCTTCTACTCCGAGTGACATATATTATTTTTTCTTCAAGCGTTAAAATCAAAAATATCAAAACTTTAATTTTGAAAAATGACATCAGGTGAAATGCGTTCTAGCTTAGCAAAAAAAAATATATGTAATACTAACCATTTTATTTATCAATGAAACATGGCATAGGTGAATGTGCAATTTCAAGTATTTCAGGTGGTACGCACTGCATTTCTTCAGACTTTTAAAAAACGGCTCGACGCGCGACGTCAACTTTTAAAATGACAGTTTATGACAAGTCATAACTTAGATTTGTAATTCGTTGCCATGGATACATTACTTCATTTTTGTACTAGGAAAAAAATGAGAAATATTTGTACTAATACAATAATAGGCTCTTTCTACAGAACGTGTTGCATTATGTAATGTAAGTATTGTTATACGCTTGAAGAAAAAAATATATAGAGGTATCGCTTTCCGATTGTTTGAGCTAACTTTGTTATTTCAAATGGAAACCGGCTTTGACTTTAGAAAATAGAAAAAAAATAAGCTTTCCAAAAATATATATGCCAAGATATGTTTAGTCATCTTTGCTGCCAATATAACACATTTCTCTTTAAAAATGACATTGTTTAACATTAAAAAAAGTTTTTCGGAATCTGTAAAATGTCAAATTTTGCCGATATCTCGGAAACGGTTAGAGATATCCAAATGTGATTTTCACCAATCGGCGTTTCACAAAAATCGAACTCTGGACTCATGTCAGTTTTTCTCTACCTGGTCTAGAAATAGGAAAACCAGCCAAAATCAAGCAATTTGGGACACCCTGTACATTTAGCCAATTTAGCCAAAAAGTTCGTGGTTAGCTGTTAGCCAGTCGCACCCAGTAAAAATAAAAAATTCAGTGACGTGTATTAAACATTTAATAATAATTTTTTTAACCACTGCTCAATAAAGTAAACATGTTATTGTTATTAACCCCCATTTAACGCTAATAATTTTATGGTCATAAATTTTCGATATCTACTAGCTCTTTATAATAGCAGTGCGACGTAGCCAGGATTTTTATTCGGGGGGTCATTTTTTAATAAAAATATATCATATAAACTCCCGTGGACAAAATTAAAGCATCATCATCATACAAATTTGATGCTACTTTTTTTCTAAAACTGTGGTCCGATGAATGATATTTCTTTCATTGTAGGTAGATAGGTAGGTTCATTCCTTGATAATGCCATTGTACTCGTTATTTTTGATAAAAAGTTAATTTTTTTATACTGGGTGTAATAAATGTTTTTTTTTTTAATTTGTATCACCCTTGTGACGTATATAAACAACTGTATAACATATCGCAGTTGAAATGAAACTGTAGCCTCATCTTTCCTTAATATTTTCATTTTTAGTTCACTTCACTATCTCTTTTATTAAAGGAGATACACCTTTTTATCGCTCAACAAGTTTTTATAAACAACATTTTTATTATACTTACACCCGGTAGAAAAGTAAAATTAACCTTTTATCGAAAATGACGGGTATGACATTATCAAGGAATGAACCCACCTACAATAGAAAAGAAATATCATTCAAATCGGACCATGCGGGTTCAGAAAAAAAGTAGCATCAAATTTGCGACAAAAAGAGTGATGCGTTAATTTATTTATCAAAAAAACGGTATTTTTCTTCAAGCGTATAACAATACTTACATTACATAATGCAACACTTCCTGTAGAAAGAGCCTATTATTGTATTAGTACAAATATTTCTAATTTTTTTCCTAGTACAAAAATGAAATAATGTATCCATGGCAACAAATTAAAAATATAAGTTATGACTTGTCATAAACTGTCATTTTAAAAGTTGACGTCGCGCGTCGAGCCGTTTTTTAAAGTTAAAAGCGAAAATGTCTGAAGAAATGCAGTACACGTACCACCTGAAATACTTGAAATTGCAAATTCACCTATGACATGTTTCATTGATAAATAAAATGGTTAGTATTACATATATTTTTTTTTACTAACCTTGAACGCATTTGACCTGATGTTATTTTTCAAAATTAAAGTTTTGATATTTTTGATTTTAACGCTTGAAGAAAAAATAGTATATGTCACTCGAAGTAGAAGGCTCATTATGTGTTTCGCCCAGTTTGCTGCCTCGGCTTGCGCCTCAGCTGTGCAAACTTCTGGGCTCAACAATAATATTCGCCTTCTACTCCTTGTAACATAATATACTATTAATACCTATGACTTTATTAAAACAAAAATAAACTCAAAAATACAATACTAAATGTGCATTAATATCAAGACAGTAATTGTTTGGATATCCGCCCAGCCATGGCTGTATATAGGTATACGGTATACAAGACTTTTGTAGGACTAGGACTAACTTTAACCTCCCAGTGCATCCAAACCATAGACATAGACCTCTATGTCTATGATCCAAACTAGAGCTAGACCGCTCATCCTCTCATTGCTCACATCATATGTACAGGGTGATTCCTGTAACGTTCTCACCCCAATTCTTCGGTTTGTCTTTCTTTGGAAATAAAATAAAGATATTTAACGTAACTTATAGTAGTTTTTCCAAGGATTTCGACAATTTCAACAAAAAAAACAATTGAAAGTCAAATAAAGTGGGAAAAAAACAAAGCGATTTTTTAAAATGGAATGTTATATTACGGAGATCTGCGTTTCCCGTTCGCCTACCGGAAGTTTATGTCTGCCAGCATAATTGGGTTATGTGAAGGGTGAAGGACATACCGGGTGGCCACGAGTCAATGTACGCCCCCAATTCTTTGGTTCTTTTTGAATTTAAAAATTTCGGTTTTGGTATACCTGAATAAGACAAAAGTGGGCTATTTTTAGACTAACAGGAACGAAAATATCACTTCCGGTTGAACCGGAAGTGACATCAACTTTTTTTTATTAAATGGAATGACCATGTTTTTTTTGTGATGTTTTATAAAACATGAAATTCTAACTGCAACAGTTTTTTCCAATTTAAAAAATTCCAAAAAATAAGTGAAATACGAACGATTTTTAATTTTTTACAGAATGGCCGCGTCAGATGAATGCGATGTAAGAAAATTACTAAGTAGGCTATGGTAATTATTAGAAAGGTAGTAAGCTTGTCTGTAACGAATAAAATAGTTAGTTAAATTACTGATAGATACGACTATTTTTAGGTTTTTCTCAAAAAATGGAATTTAATTTTCACTTTCTTTTCCGTAGGGTCCAATGGAAAATTTTTAAATGGGACCGTACTATTTTTTTCTATTATTCGGATATAATGATTCATAAGCTTTAATTTTTTCGCCAATAATCATTTCTTAATGAGATCCTTTTGTAATAATAAAAGTGTTTTTAGGTTCATTAAAATTATTTCTTGTTTAATTTGTGATTACCTTTTAAATACACTTTTATTATTACAAAGAATCTCGTTAAGAAATGATTATTGGCGACAAAATTAAAGCTTATAAATCATTATATCCGAATAATAAAAAAAAATAGTACGGTCCCATTTAAAAATTTTCCCCCTCAATCCGCCTACCATACTAAAAAAATCCAGAGAGAAAAAACTCTTGTATTTATATATATGGTCTCTTCGATTTACCGGCCGTCAGACGGGAACTTTTCATGTCGATTTTGCACGCACTAAGTTATTTTTTAGATTGTCTGGGAAATGTACAGGAGTGTGATAGTAAATCCCATAAGAGAAGAAAGAAAAACAAGTGTACCTACCTTATTTATCATTACTGGTGGTTGTTTTTTCCAAAGTATGCGTGACCTTATTTCTTACTTACATTGATTAACAATATAACACACAATTTTTCCTATGATAAGCCATAAAGCCGTAAGTGGTCAGTATCAAAATAATTCTATTAACAGTGACGTAGAAATTAATTGACATTTTTTTGTACGACTGATGGTCGAGAGGTAGCTCTCACCCAAAAGTTTCGGGTTAGATTCCCGGTCGTGACAAAGGAAAATACTGTGTGAGGGATTTTTCCTCGGATTTTTCCATTATACACGGATATTGGGTGTGTCTCTTGTCTATAAATGTGTAGCCTCCTCCCACACAAGGCTCTTCTGGAGCCTTCCGGGATAAAGTGGGTCGTATTAACATGTGGTGTTATTATTAGATATAAGTACATATTCATTTATTTAAATAATTGACATGACATTTAAAATTATTATTATATTATTTATTGAAAATTTTATTTTTTAAATTTATTTTATTTGATTGATTTTCATTTTTCGATTTTCGAACGAATTTCAAAAATAATTAGATAAAAATTCTCGGGGGGGGGGGGGGGGGGGCTAGTGGGGCTGAAGCCTTTCCCAGACCTTCAAAAGTGTGAATGAAAGTTTGCAACCACACTATGTATTTTTAATTTAAAATAAAAATTTGTGATATTTAGCTAGTAATTTTTTATTGTAGCCCCCTCTAGAATCAAATCCTGGTTGCGCCACTGGCCATATTAATAGGGCAGGGCCAACAAGGTGCCGATTTGAAGCAACGCAATCTAACGCAATTTGAATCCGATTTAGTACTAAGTAACCTGCTGCATGTACAGGGTGATTCCTATAACTTTCTCACCCCAATTTTTTGGTTTGTCTTTGGAAATAAAATAAAAATATTTAACGTATTATAATATTATTTTCAATGGTTTCAAAAATTTCAACAAAAAAACAATTGAAAGTCAAATAAAAGTGAGAAAAAACATAGCAATGTTTTCTTAAATGGAATTCCCTGTATATTTTTACAATTTTGAAAGAAGGTTTAAATTCTCTCACCAAAAATATAACAACATATACCTTCATATTTAGTAAAATACTGATAATAATTTACGTGATTTGGAATATTTCCAATGTTTCCAATATTTCCATTAGGCCTTTGGAAATTTCCAATAGGTACTTTCCATTGAAATTGTATTTCCACTGGAAATATTTCTATTTACAACACTAAACAATGTAAATTCGTGCCATTATTTTTAAAAAATTATAATTTTACTAGAAGTTTGCCAAATACCTTTATTTTTTTAGCAAAACAATACTGAACATTTTGAACTAGTGCCTTCTGTTGAACCGCTGACACCGTCATTACGCCAGGTACGAAATTCTTGTACATACATGGTCACTAATCTCCTACTTGCAATTTTATTATGTATTTTAGTAAACAGAAAACGGTTGTGTTGTTAGTGAAAAAAACATCAGCATTTTAATTAATTAAAGAATTGGGTTCTATCAAAATTTTCCAAAAAACCACATACTCATATCTCTTTCATATTTATAATCAAATAAGTAGTTGCAGATTTTTTTTGTATTAGAAGTCATAATCCAAGATTAAAATTCTTGCGCTAAACTTCCCGCAAAACAAAATTTTTGGAGTATGTCGGGTTGCATAATCACAGTGACGTCATCTACTTGTAAACATTAAGTCTTTTCAATTCATATACCGGTAGGTACCGCTAATTACCCGGTAGTAATTTTGATTGGTAAATTCAAGCTGAAGACCATTTTACACCCAATAAAAACCGAGCGGTTACTGGTACTCCATGAATCAAAAAGCCTAATTCTTACTCCCATTTGATTTTGTTTAAATTTGTGTAAAGTATATATCTAGTAAAAGTGATAAAATAAATATGTATTAATGATGTTCTGTGCCTTATTATTTATAACTGTGCCAAAAGACCATTCTCGTAAATTAAAATGGCTTAAAAGCAGCAAGAAGAGATATAGATATGCCTAAATCTGTAAGTGGTTTCTTCAGTTGTGAAGATCATTTCAATGTAAGTAGTGCTGTGGATATACATATATGTATATTTATTAAATAATCCGCAGCTTAAGTAAGAAAATTTTAGGTGATTATTGAAAGTAAATTTCTATTCGCAAAAATCAAACAGATGAATAACTCGGTGAAGCGACAAAATTCATTGATATGTGAAAACGATAACAAAGGACATGATGGGCAAAAATGTCAACGATGACCAATTGAACGTTTCACTACACGTGAATTTGTTTGTATCTAAGGTAAATCACTGAGTTATTCATCTGTTTGATTTTCGCGAATAATCATAAATATATGTATTTACAGTTGGCAAATTATTCAAAAAAGCTTTCACAAATCCTTGTGAAGTGATTTTGATGCACTAATTCGTTTTATCACTTATTTTAACACAAATAGTCTTTTCACTTCGCGCTCATCATCAACAGAATAAAAATAAAATGATAATTTATTGACAACCAGATCAATCACTGTCAATCAGTCAATCTCCGTCGCCCAGCAACTACCGCCTGTACTGATAAGTGACGTCGCTGTATCATCAACCAATAGAAATGCGTTTTATATCATTTTTAAATTTAAATTTCATAAGATTTGCTAAGTTAAGTAATTAATAAAACAACGAATGTTATACGTTATACGTATTACTTAGTATGTTTCCGAGATTTTCATATCATTTACCATATAAAGATATCCAAAGAAATTGAATACTGAGTTATGGAAATAACCCAATTGGGAAATCAAACAGAACTTGTGGTCCTTGACTAAGAGAGCCGTTCTTCGTCATAGTCGTCTGTAACATGTAACAACATACATGCAATAATTGACGCATATAAGTACTTAATATGTTCTTTTTGACCTTTAAATATGTTATTTCGAGAAAAATAATATAAGATACAATTTGCAGTATAGTATATTAAAAATTTATTCATTATATTATCAAATCGATTTCAGATTAAAAGTATGTATATAATATACTGCGCGTATCTTTTTACTATGATGCTTTTTGGATCATCATGAAATATAAAAAAAGGAATTTTGCAGTCCATATAAGCGGGGTATTTACAAATCAAATATGAATTATACGAATATCAGTATTATATTTATGATCAATTTTTCAAGTATAATTGGTTAGCTCTGAAAGCACAAGGTGAGGTTGTTTTTCTTTAGCCATTTCATTACTAGATAGTGTGTTCGACTACGGGTTCTAGTGTTCCTTCAGTTGGAGGTGAATTATCTCCTTCATTTACTTGTAAACAAGATCGAATAAACGTCATATTTTCCAATATAGAATTGATATAGTATAGGTATTACTGGGCACAACTGGCAATTTTTTCGGTTTTAAAAGTACTGTCGTTACAGATTTCATATTGAAACTGCTGAAATCAGCACCCAGTTTTAAGTGGCCAATTAATATCGGTAGTTCTGAACTTGACAGAATGTCTTCCAGAAAGTCTCTCGGGTGGAAAATATATCATTCTGACCTTCAACCAAGACTAAAGAACAGAAAGTGTGAGGCAAATCACAGAAAGTAACTATATCTATTTTTGACTATAAAAATAAATATAGTTACTTTCTGTGTTTTGTCTGAAGTCTTAGTAACTTAACAATATTTAATTATGCATTTAGTCACCTCGTTCATTTTCTTTTTATTAATTGTAGTCCTGTGTCTGAGGATATGAAACAATTTTGTTCACTAAACCGGTCACACATTAATAAAGGAATTTTGTGAGAATTATTCTTTGTCCTGTCAATATGAACAACTACACATATGGGAATAACCTACCTAAGTTATTTCTCTGAATATTCAGGGATTTAAGGCTTAGTAGAGGAGTGTATTACACTCGTCAGTGGATTTCTAAAATGGTAGTACAAAATTTTTCACAGCATTGTGTCAGCGATTTCTGAATGACTCAAAATTTCCGTTTGTCTGTCCGTCTGTCTATCCAACCCTCCGTCATGCTTTTTAAGCGTGAAATCTCAAGAACGAAAAGTCCTATTGTATTGATATTTGGACTGAAGTAAAGGTGCGCCATTACAACCAAGTTAGTATAATAGGAGATAATGCAGCCCTCTTTTTACTTATATGAAGAATATTCTATAGAATGTGAAACAACTATATACAGCTGGCGACTCAATTATTTCAAAAGTATTTATAATGCATAAGACGAGAATAAAGCTGTTTTTACTGACATTAAATAGAAAACTAACATACTCGTATTTGTCCCACTGACTTATTTACAATTCGAGGTGATCTGCTTTTATACGCTTATGTTATCATTTTGGCAATAATACAAACACTTACTATGTTTGTTTATCGTTAACAGTTAGCATTACCTATTCCTTTTGTCGTCTTATGCCAAGTTTTATAATAGAGGCTTGGTCAGCTATGCATAAATTTCATCATTGGTTAATATTCTTCCATATCAAATGAGATGTTACAATTCTGAGCATTCAAATAAAAACATCTTGATCATTTGTAGATAAGAGAATAATCTTATATTTTCTTTTACACGTTGCATTTCAAAGATCAGAACTAAGTTTTTAACTAATAATCCGAACGGATGTGAATCTGAAAAGTTCTTTTACTCTATCTACAACAATTTTGCTATTTAATTGCGTCCACTTTTGAAGTCCTATATTTTAGAAAAAAAGCCAGACATCTAGAAAGGCAAATATAGTCTATAGCACAAAATGACCAATAAGCAATATACGTATACTCACAAAAAATCACTATTTTTATTTTTATCAAGCCTTCATGAAAGAATTCATGTAGGTAACAGATCATTATTATGCAAGTTCCGGGTTAAATGCTCTTGAACAATTTTATTACTATGAATTACCTAGTTACACTAGGTATGACAGCGTGTTGTTGCACGAGGTTAACACGTTGTTTATGAATGAGATTGTAAGAGCCTTCCGGACACCATTTTCATTGAAATTTGGTCATGAAACATTGATATTTATTTTAATTCTTCCCGTAATTACTGTTCTCGGTATGAATGTTAAACGTTTAAATGTTTGAGTCCGAACAACTTCTTGGGTACAAAGTTTCATTAAAAATTCAGTTCTTAATAGTAACAATGCTGCAAGGGCCATTCTTGAATGTTAAAGTATTACCCAAAGTATCGCTTCGTTTGTATTTTTAGATTTTTTTTTTTTATAATTAATAAGTATTTAAAGTTAGGTACCTCTAAATATTTTACTATACTCGTAATCTTATTTGGTAACTGTTAGTGACGTTATCCGCAGAAAAATACCTGCTTTTTTAAATGCTGTTTTTGATATCTAACTCAAGTAGGTACCTAGTTATAATTTAGATATTATTAAGTCACACTATTTAAATATATTTCTTCCATTTCTAATTTGTTTTAGGAGTAGATTTAAGGAAAAAATAAAAAAAAATCTTTCACAGATCATAGTTATACCATTATACTCTTTCATATTAATGTCTATATTTGAAATACTACTAGTGCCCTTATACCAACAGTAATTTTGTTATACATTTTTTCTCTCTCCAAGCTTTGCTTGTAAACCATTTGGAGAATGATGAAGCCTTCATCATTCTCCAAATGGCTGCCATCTGTGAAATCAAGAAACCAGGGCAAGACGCTCGAAAACCCCGGATTTTTTAGCTTAAAACCCGGACATTTCTGCCGAAAAATTTTTTGCCTTACCAATAAAATAAAATAAGTTTAAATTGTTATTCCTTTGATAACAAAATTAAATCTTATAAAAATTAACGAAACTAAACATCAAGTCTACTTTCCCTCTTCTACACTGTTTAAAATGTGGTGTAAAATTTTACACCAAATCAACACCACTAGTCGTCTATATCCATCCACACCAAAATGGTGTATAATTAACACCATACCTGTATTGTAAAACCATACAAAGCTAAGGTGTAAACTGTTTACACCTAGCTATGGCAATAACACACCAAGTTTTTGTAAAAGGTTTACCAAATTTATTGTTAAAACAACCATTTATCAGTGTAAGACAACAAAAATTATGGTGTATATTTTCCCTTCAAGTTGTAAAAATCTACACCAAAAATTTGTAAAAATAAACATTTTCCTGTGTTAAAATAACAACTGTTTACACCTAGTTATGGTAATAATTACACCAAAATTTCGTAGAAACTTTACCATATATATTGTTAAAATAACCATTTATCAGTGTAAGACAACAACAATTATGGTGTATATTTTTCCGTCGAGTTGTGTAAAGTCTACACCAAAAATGTGTACAAAATAATACAATATTGGTAAATATTACACCCCAATGTGTACATATTTTACGAAAAAGTTGGATAAAAAAATTAAATATTGGTGTTAATTTACACCGTAATATTTTAAATATTTACAAAAAACTTCGTTACTTTCTCACCAGAAATTAAAGGCGCCGCCGCATCTAATTGCCTAATTGTTTTACACTGACAATTTATTCATGAAGTCACCTTTAATCCAATTCAATCGTTTCACCAACTGTCACGAAGAAATTTGATTGGATCAGAGGCAACATCATAAATAAATTGTCAGCGTAAAACAGCTATAAGAAAGAGAGGTCCGATTGGGAATTATTTATTATTACAAAAAAAAAATAGGTATGCTTATTTAAGTTAAACTATAGGAAGAGTACAATTATGAATTTTTATCAAAAAAAATCTCAATTGTAAACTTAAAACCATGAAATAATTAAATTTTCTTAAAACTGAAATTTCAGTTTACTTCTTTTGAAAACAATTGACATTTTTTAATAAAAATTCATAATTGTACCGTACCTTTCCTATAAGTTAACTTAGGTAAGCTTATATTTTTTTGTAACACATATGGATTAACAAAAAACATATGACCAATACCAAATAGCAGAGATAATACCTATAACCTCTGCTAAGAGGACATATTTTCCAATCTGACCTCTCTTTCTTAGATATGGCGCCCTTCATACTTTTTTTCATTTAATATGAAGTAAAATATTACAAGACGTAATATTCTATTTCTTATTAAATAAATAGGTATGTGGAAGATATTTGCTTAAACCTAAAATAATATGTGGGTAATTTACAAATTAACAAATAATAAAAAATTTGATTTAAAATTAATTACTGGGTCAGTTTTGTAAAGCAATAATTACACTTCTATTAATATTTGTGAATAGGTTTTGGTTGAGTTTTATTAAAAAATTCTTTAATCAATCCAAACCACTCAGTCTACTTATTGGTAATTAGGAATAGGGGACGTAGGTATTAGAAAAAAGTCCTAAAATTTTCTGAAACTTTTAATAATTTTTAAAATAACAGTTTATACAAAATATAAACAAAGAAACAAAAACTTAAACTTCTTTTAAATAATTAGTGGTCTATTATACATATTCTCATAGATGTAATAGTTAGTTGAGTGAGACCATAAATAAATTAACAAACTACTTTTTATGTTGTTGACGTTTCGCCAAATTTATTGGCATCCTCAGGACCAAATATGTGAGTTTTTGTTTGTCTTCATAAAATTATCTTCTAGAGTCGTAAAACAATTTGATATAAATTTAGAAAACTGATTAAAATAATTATACTCATGGCACAGAATAAATTCACACTCGCGCATTTATTTATTCTGACAAACAAAACCTCACATATTTAGTCCTGAGGAAAACTTGCCCACCTCTTTATTTACACCGGCAGCAGCAGCTCGACTAGAGGTTATTTGACTAGGTCCAGGAGGTGGAACAAGGAAGCCATCATCATCAATTATGAGTTGTGTGGGCTCCAAATTTTGTTCCTCATCTATTTCTTCTTCGTCGATTGTAATTGTGGATCTGGTACTATCACCTATTTATGAGAATTATTTAATGTAATTATGTATTATAATTTATTTAAATTATCATAAAATTGTTGTTTAAAATAAATAATTTTTTTTTTATTGCAAGCACTATTTTTACCAAACAGATAGATAGACATTTGTGTACCATAAGATTATTACAGGAACAATATTTGTTTCGTCATAACTTTGCGTTTGGATTTAAAGGGGGAATGGTTTTTTGCCATTTTTGTAATGTGTTTTATCTCCAAGAAAAATTTGATTCAAATCGGATAAAAATTAAAAAAGTTAAGTGGAACACTATCGTTTACAAAAAATTATTTGATAAAATCAGATTTCAGCTAATAATTATTCTATATATGTAAGAAAAATATCACTACACACTAAAACTATTTCAACAGTAACATACATTTATTAGCTAATATCCGAGCTAATATCAGTTTATTGTTATAAACATTATTAAAATCGTCTTTTAATAAAAATTTGGCCACGGTTTGTTTTCAGGCTACCTAAAGGGTGTTGCTGTTATGTTTAGTTGATAATATTAAAACAATTCTAATACAAAAATAACGTCTAAAACACCCCTTAGACGACCAATAATATTGTGCAATATAATTGAGACCACTTTTTGAACCATCAATATTAATTTATTCACTTTAATAATATGGAACCAATAATTTATTTTGAGTTTGTCTTTTGAAGGATAGAGTATTTTCATTTGAATTCCATTTGAATGGCTCATTTAAATAATAAATACGATGGTTTTAAAATGGGTGAGCAATATTGCACAATATTTTACTTAAACAGCTCAATGTTATTAATGGAGCTTTAATAAAATTAAACATATTTAATATAGTCAATAATATTGCCCAATATTTTAAAATGCTTCAATATAAGTCTCAGACGTTCAATAATATTGCACAATATTGAATGCTGCCCAATATTATTGGTCGTCTAAGGGGCCTTTAAGCCAGAACAATTTTATGCTTCGAATTATTATTATATCACATGCACAAAAAAATTGCTTACCTCCAATCGAGTCTTCGTCTTTGTAATTTTTATTATTTATTATTTTGAACACAAATCCTTCCTCTACGTCTTGCGTAAATTCTTCGAAAATATCCTTAGTAATAATGAGATTATTCCTCGGATTATTCATGTCACAGACTACATCAGTGTCGGCATCTATATTAAATTTTTCTTTAGCTATATAAAACAAATAGGTTTTAAAAACTACTGGAATTCCTCTTGCATAAAATTGTAAATATTTATATTACACCAAGAAATGGTCAATTTGACCATTTTTCTGTATAGTTATCACTGAGGTAGTGGTACTTCCACAAATCAATTTTTCAACATAAAATTCTTTACAAATTTAAATATTTTTTAGTACCTACCTATTTAAATAAGAATTTTCATAATTATTGTAATGAAATAAACACGATACTTGCCTAAAATAATTTAGGTATAGGTACTATTATTATTATTTTATTCTACTCGAGCGCCGCCGATAGCATTATAATATTTTTCCGGAAATCGACGCTACGAGTTTATTCTTTTTAAATAACAGTAGCTACGTCCTAGCATAGTATCTCTTTACTATGGTCCTAGGGACGATTATTAATAGCATGAAAACTAGTGGTAAGATAGTAAAAGTGAAAATTTTACAAGTAAAAAACTATTTAATTTTTTAATTAAAAATGGATTTTCATAAAGTCATTTCATCTTCAGTCAACTATTTAGGTACAACATATTACTAGTTACTACTCTATATTATGTACTTACCAATTGTTAGAAAATTCTCATATGTAATTTCAGGTGGCAATTTAATCCAAATTTGGGTTAATTCATATTCGATTTTCACAAATTTTGTCATATCACAAATCACAATTTTATGCAATGCAAAAATTGCAGTTCGTTGCCACTTGCCAGAAGATAAGACTAGACCTTCTGTTTCTGTGCCCTTGCCGCTAGAGCTCGAAGAGATGGCATGCGCACTAACGCACTTAATAGCATTTACGACGATGTTGTGTATGCTCTACAACTACTTGGTGTAAAACATAGATTAAGCAGTGTAAAATATCTGTTTTAACCATAAAAATTGTAAAAGTTTACAAATCAAAAGGTGTAATATTTTACAACATACGCGGGTGTTAGCTTTTACAATATTATTTGTAAAATTTTACACCATTTCTACTCCACCAAATTTTGTAAACGGGTACACCGCCAAATTTTAGACAGTGTATTAAGGAACAAAAATAAAATCTAATTAAAGAAACTAAACTTTCTTCTCTAAACAAAAAATAAATCGTCTAATAATTAGAGAAACTAAAAACATTTGATAAGAGACTTTAAAACCCGGACTGCATACTAAACCCCGCCCGGACGCTTCCCGGACGTACTTCAAACTAGGACAAATCCGGGGAAACCCGGACGGATGGCAGCCCTGAATTGAAGGTATTGGCATTGAAACTTTTTACTCCCGGAGGATAGGAGAGTAGCACGAATTAATGATTCATTTGTGTGAAGATATAACCTAAATAAAGTTATTTATAAACAATACATATATCAAGCAAAGAAAGTAGTCCTTGCAATATTGTACCTAATAATAATATTAATCTTAACCCTTTCGCTACTCCTGGCACACATATGTATCAGTGAATGTTTTGACGATACTACATTCTAATTTAGCCATATAAAATGGTACCTATTCATTCATATGTACCAGTCAGTATATTATAAACACCCTTGCACGAAAATATCACATGTTGACCGAAAGCGCCCTCTAAACAATTTCTAACGTAATATTTTAGTAAACAAAGTGCTGTGTGTGTGCGCCTCCTATACTTATATCTGTTTTTTATTGATAAAATAACCCGTAAATAATTGTAAAAACTTGTGCAAAACTTTGGAAATAGTTGATGATTATTATTTACATTTAGGTAAGTGCTTCACTATTACTTATTTGCTTGGTTTTTTATGTCTTTCAGCATATGGTACATATATGAACCTGCAGTATTTTTAGGTAGGTATAATAATAATTAATAATAATAATAATAATAATTTATTTTATCCATATTGATCAATACAATGATATTGGACACGTCACAGAGTAAATAACAAACAGTACCTATCTAATACACAAATATAAAATACATAGGTACGCAACATTGAATTTTGAATTTTGATAAAGTATAAATAGCACACTTGAATTAACTTAAAAGCATAGGTATATACAAAATATAAATTATAAAAGGTAATACAAGAGAAAATATAAACTGGTCGAGATACTTAGTATTCGACTATATTAGTTGTTTACGGTAGTAAATTCAGCTATACTATAGTAACATTTATTTACAAGATAATCTTTAAGTTTGATTTTAAAAGCATTAAAATTTCTTTCTTCCCTAATATTGATAGGCAAGTGATTAGTAAATTTGATACCCATATAAGAAGGTGATTTTTGATATAAACTGGCATTATTAAGGTATTCTGAGGAGGTTACCATGTCTAGTTGGATAGCTATGTGTATCGGAGTTGTGTTCAAAGGCATTTATGTTTTTTGCTGTATATAATATACATTTGTATATATAAATACAAGGAAACGTTAATATTTTATGTTCTCTAAAATATGGTTTACAAGAGTTAGTTGGTGCAAGATTAAATAATAGGCGAACAATTTTTTTTGTGAGATTAATATTCTGTTAACACTTAAACAGCAAGGATTTCCCCAGATAACAACATTATATGACAGGTGACACTAAATTAAAGCATAATATATATTAAGAAGCTGTTTAGAATCAAATATCGTTTTTAGCTGTAATAGAGCATAATATCCGCTATTTATTTTTTTGCAAATATAATCAATATTGCTTTTCCAGCTCATATCGTGATCGATGTAAGTACCTAAGAATTTAGTTGAGTGGGATGATTGAATAGTTTTATTATTCACTAATATGTCAAATGAGGTATTATACATTTTACGAGAGAATTGCATGCATACAGTTTTCTCAGCATTCACTATTAATGCGTTTTTATAGCACCAACTTGTAAATTCAGCAGATAAGACGTTTAGACTATCTTGAAGCTCCCCTGGACTGTCGGCAGCTGTTGCAAGCGTGACGTCGTCTGCGTATAAAATGGTACAATCAGTACTAACATAAGATGGAAGGTCATTTATGAAAATTAGGAAAATAAGTGGACCCAATATTGAGCCCTGAGGAACTCCTAGATTCAGTTCTTGTGAATTAGACATTTTATCATTTAATTTTACGTGAATTATCCTATGCTGAACGTACGACATTAACCAAGATAAGAAGTTGCCTCGAAAACCGACAGCGTACAATTTCTCTTCAATGAAAGTTGGGTCTAAAACAATCAAAAGCCTTGGATAAATCGAAAAAAAGCGCACCTACATATTTACCTTTATCGAGATATTTATAAATATACTCGGCAAAATCATAGGTGGCGCTTTCCGTCGATTTACCAGGGCAGAAACCATTTTGACATTTCGTTAATATATTATATTTTTGAAGATATAATAACATTCTTTCATATTACCCTCTCAATTATTTTACTTATGATAAAAATATATATATTTTTTCACAACGCGGGAGCAGGATGAATTAGATAATGATGATGCAATGAGTGACGAATCTGAACAATCAAGAGATGTGGATATGGAAGTTAAAAAATTATTTATATGTAATAATAGAAAACTATTGGTATATTTATATACCACATCAAGGGACTGTTGGTACTTAATATGTATGTACCACCATCCCCTTACATTTTTTCAAAATTTTTTTCGTGAAATGTTAAATATTTTCCTTTAATAAAGTCATATGACATTAAAATGTTGTCAAAATATGCCTACCTGAAAACCGTGTTGCAACTGTTGAAAGGGTTAAGGTGAAGCCGATAACAGAAAAACTTGTTTTGACCATCAAATTTGTAAGATGGCAACTGTTGTGTCCACAATATTCATGGGATGAACATGAATTTGTGGTTATGGGAACTCCCTCTATAATATACAAACAAATTTCTTGACGGAATTATTATCGGGTAGGTACTAGGTGCCCTTTTTTTTGGCAATGGATAAAGGAATTGCGTTACACAGTTACGAGAAAATAGCTCTCAAAATATTTTTTTGCAATTTAGTTACGAAAAGTCATCTTTTTGACACTGATTGTCATTGTCAAAAGTGGTTCATTTTAGCACAAGTGCTAATATGAGATTTCATTTTAACACTTGTGCTAAAATGAGTTTTCATTTTATTACTTGTGCTAAAATGAGTTTTCATTTTAACACTTGTGCTAAAATGAGTTTAGTCACATAAACAGATATTGCGACAGATCCATTTATTTTTACTAAGAATACAACATAAATATTAAACGTACATTTTTATTGAGAAAACACTTATCTTATTTATTATATTATGTTAAACGTAAAGAAAACGTAACAAAAATTTTATTTTTTTCGTAACAACTAAATTGCAAAATATATTGTATAAAACACGATGCAAAACTGCGTGTTTTTTGCACACGATGAGTTGGACCACTCGCTACGCTCATGGTCCAATCTTCACATCTAGTGCAAAAAACACGCTCATTTTGCAACTAGTTTTATAAATAGCTATTAGTTGATTCTTTGTTGCATTATAAAAACACATCCATTATGATTCCACAGACTTTGTTACAAAAAAAAGGACAAAAGTTTTAGTCTATAAGGGAAAGTAAAAAAATAATAATATGAAACCAGGAAGAAGGAAGGAAGTTTTATATTATATTAACGTTAAATTTTCTCGCTCTAGTCTAAGTATAAGTATACAGTGTTAAAATGTTGGAAACATGATTTTTGAGTAATCTCTGTAAATTTGGAGTTCGATATTCCTTTATTTCACCGAATTCTGAATCTAGGAAAAAATCAAATCAACTTCTAACTTGCTTATTATTATCAATGTAGATCCATCTGTCTAGTTATTTAAAAAAGAGTAAATATGTAATTTTTTTGGATGCAGTTTTTTTTTCAAAATGCTACATATTAGTTATTTACATAACAGTGTGAGAAGTAATACTCTATTAAACAAATAGATTTTAAAACGACTACATATGTTCAGAATAAATGACGATAAACCTGAAATGATGAAATTCAACTTTTTTGCCGAAGGCGCTGGGTAAATGTTTCTATTTATTTTATGTTAAAATCTATACATATGAATCACATGATGTAATATTTACTAACCACAAAGACATCACTGACTCATAAATATTTTTCTTATTTCCAGTATGGAAGCAAAAAAACTGAAAAGTAATTGGCACTGTTTTGGGATACAATAAAATCATACCAAGTGTATATAAAACATACCCTCCAATAAAGCCGGACTCAGACGACTGGTGTACTTGACAAATACACCAATATTGGTATACTTGACAAGTGTACCAGCTCATTTAGGCCATTAACAAGCAACGGCGCTCACACGACGTGTAATTTTTTTTTTTAAATACACCAGCAAATTGGTACAATGTTGGTGGAATGAAAGAAGATTATTGACCATCATAGATATCGGTCGTCTTGAAAATGTCGTCGCGTGTGCAGCTTTTGTGGTAACTACTTCATTTTACTACTTTACTCATCAGAGGACGAAATGTTGACATCAAAGATTCCTTTTTCTTTTAAGTTCTTTTATGGAACACAGAATACTAATTTTTTCTTCGATTCTCTTCCAAGCCATAGTTAATTGCATTACGGTTTTTATGTTTCAAATGTTTTGCACACCATATGACTGGTTCGTTTTGATTTTTGATTTTGGTATTTAAATAATAATCAAAAAAGCATTTTTAAAACAAGGAACCTCTTCCATCCGCTTATACAAAATGAATAGTAGCGAAGCAAGGTACAATTATATGTACAACTCGTGTGAGCGCAACCACAAGTATAGACAAGTATGCACTTGTCAAGTGTACCAATAATTGTGATCCCTTTGACGTGTGCCATTTTTACCGACAGACGATGGGAAACTGACCAATACTCACCAATGACAAATAATTGTACAAGTAAACCACTCAGACGACATGGCAAGTATACGCCATTAACAAACATTGGCCAAGTACACCAGTCGTCTGAGCCCGGCTTAAGATGATTGATAAATATTTCAGCCCGGTAGTGGAAAATTAATTTTTCATAGAATACGTTTTTATACACAATGATTTTAAAGATGTTTTATGTTTCGAATTTTACAAGTGTCTGTTATATAAATAGAATAGTCTAAAGTTTCGCTTTTAATCTTTGGAAATTCAATTAATAAATACCTACTTTTTTACAATTTGCACAAAAGTTAGAATTTTCTTTTTCGAAAGTATGTCATATTAGTAGCATATTGTTATTAGGAGGTGTGTGAAAATACGGTTTGTATACTAGGTGGTTTCTGGCTCACTTCAAGGCCATAGGGCGGTGAGCTCGCTAAATAAGTCGGAGGGGTAAATTCGCGGCTGAAGAAGTGTGCGCGTAAATGACCAGAGGGTCCACGAAGAAGTCATAAGCAATGACCAGGGGGTCAACGAAGAAGTAATAAGCAAAGACCAGAAGGTGTTAGAGGGTGTGTTGTAGCCGAAGAAGTCCCAGACATTAACCAGAAAGTCTTGATTTTAACTTACTTATACGAACCTCTAAGACTTGCCGCCACACTGCCTACATTCCTACAGTGACATCTATTAAAACCGGGGGGCAGATTCTCGAACTAAACCCTCCGGTCATTGATGATTACTTCTTCGGCCAACCCCCCTAAGACCTGCTGGTTATTGTCTGAGACTTTTTAGGTTACAGCTCATGGTCGCTCCTGATGGACACGTACCATCCGGAACGAATGGCTGTGAAGTGCGCCAAAAATGGCCTACTCACGACGGATGACCGGTGCCGGCATTTTTACCATCTTAGTTGACATTTATACAATTAATTTTCAAATATATTTGATATCAAGAGTATAACTCTGGAGTAAAGTGTTCCCGTATTCTAGTATTCTAGATCAAAAGTAAGTTTTTTCCTCCCGTGGTGGTAGCGTGAATATTATATTGCTATCGCAGATGAGGGGAGAAGCACAAAATGAAGAAAACGAAGTATTTGTTTATTTATATCGAAATTCCTTAAAATAATTCGCATTAAAGCGTGTGATCCCTGTAAACAGATACACGGACTGACAGACATGTATTTTTTTTAATTAATTTTTGGATTCGAACATAAAATTTGTAATGTAATTTTTTTGTTCTGCCATGCCTATTTATTTATCGATATTGCTCGTCAATCAACTTAGTCTGGGATAAACCATGACTATCAAATTCAATAGAAACATTTTAAGAGCAACGTATGTACCAGATTAGCAAAAATGTTTTCAGTATTTTTCAGTACAGTCGAAAACATAATTCTGTCGTTTTTTTTACGAGCGTAATACGGTGTGAACCCCAATTTATTTGTTTAATTTTAAGAGATGGTAGTTAATGATAAATCCATATAAAAAAAATGAAAGAAATACACGCTGCAGTTTCGAGAAAAAAAAATTAAAATACGTCAACATTTTGAAAACTTAGCAACTGATCTATCTCAACCGAAAACAAAATAAGATAAGATAAGTACATTGTTCGGAAAAATATCGCTAAACGCATAGTGGGTAAATTATCATATCCACAACGTGTGGTAAGGAAAAATTTGGTCAGTGACCGATTTCGACTATTTCGAATAACATACAGTGCGGTCGTTTAATATGTAAACCTGGAAATATAAATGCTCTGGTTGCTGGTTGTCTGCGAAAAAAATCCTTGAAGAAGGCAAATTTTGTTTCCTTTTGCGCACATTTTGTTATGTCGGTTTGTAGACCATTCAGTAATGAAAACGAAATATAAAAATTTTGCACATTAAATTAAAAAATTTGGATGAATACGCCATTTGGATGAATACGCCATGCCAGTGGGTGCAGCTATTAAAATGGACCCTGTATTATATAAATTTTAGATTAAAATGTGATATAAATTGGAGGTCGAAAACTTACTAATTTTCCAATGGAGGTGTTTCAATACCAATGTAAGATTAAAAGGATAGGGGCAAGGAACCACAATTTCCGACACTTTAAGTAATTGCCGAAGCAATGTAATTGAGCTAATTGAAACCAATTATTGTAATTAATTTTTACATAAACGTAACAAAAAATTATAATAATGTGTACACACAGCAGTGTTCTGTAGTATTCTATGTTTAAAATATATCTATTAGCTTATTGGTCTGTGTGATCCATTATTTCTGTTGCTAGACCTTGAATTTCTGTAAGGTATACAAAAAATAATAAAATAAAATAAGTAACCTAAGGCGCAACCACTGAAAATAGACCGACGTTAAATAAGCGATTAAAAAAAAATAATAATAAAGTAGAAAATAACTTCAAGCTGTAAAATAAAATCTTATAATTTTAAAATCAGAAAGAAAGTTGAATTATAATTTTATAAAATATGCAGAGCCATTTAAAAAAGTATGTCTTGAATTTTTCAGATTTTTTAATTTACTGTGTACAAGATTATACTAGGTAGGGCACCCTGTACCTGTGTAATAGAGCGATTTTAACATCAGATTCGGTTTCAGTAACTCGAAATATATAAGAATAACACACTTTCATTCCCTTTCAGTATGCAGGACAATACTTACTTAAAAGAGAAGTAGAATTTTAAAGAGTTTTCAACAATTTTTTGAGGTTGGTTGGAGAATGGTGGTCTAGTCTGCCGAACATGACACTTATGTTTTTTTTGTGTAATTATCTTAAAGTAAACATTCCAGATGTTCTGCTTAATTTATAAAATTCCCTGATATTTTCAGGCTTTCTCTGACTAAAATAGATTTCTTGAACATTTCAGGTTTTATATTGCGAAGGGAATCCATATGTGAGTAATATGATATGTAAAGGGAAGGTGCAAAATAAAAGCCTTAATTCTCACAACTCCTTTGTAAAACAATAAAACAATCTACCGGTTTCGGAACCTTTATTTAAGTTCCATTTTCAGGCTACGGCTAGATACAAAATGTTAAGGATATCATTTTTATGAGAAAAAACAGGAAAGAAGATACCTAAGTCTAACAGTGTAAACGTATAAAACTGTATAAAATAATTGTATCAAAATAATAAGATAATTTTTTAGAAAATTAAAAGTTCTAATAATTTAGATTTAGGTCTTTTTGACAAAAATTTATTTAAGAATTTCTGAAGGAAATGGGAGTTTTTATATTATTGAAAAAAACACACACTTATATATTTTTTCAATAATATAAAAACTCCCATTGTCGTGCCAATCAATCATTTTTACGTTTTCTGTTATGATAGTTACATGTTGTTTGTTATTTAAAAAAGTAGTTTTATATAATTTTAATTTTACTGTATATATATAATGGATTTAGTTCAATTGCTATTTGACAAACCTCTTTTAACTAATCACTGTAAGTATTTTTAAAAATAATCTTTATTAATATAACATTTTTCCTTCAGAATTTCTTAAAAATGTTTTTATCAAAAAGACCTAAACCTGAATTATTAGAACTTTTAATTTTCTAAAGAATTATCTTATTATTTTGATATAATTATTTTATACAGTTTTATACGCTTTACACTTTTATACTTAGGTATCTTTCTTCATGTTTTTTCTCATAAAAATGAAATCCTTAACATTTTGTATCTAGCCGTAGCCTGAAGATGGAACTTAAATAAAGGTTCCGAAACCGGTAGCTTGTTTTAAAAAGAAGTTGTGAGAATTAAGACTTTTATTTTGCACCTTCCCTTTTAATTTCAGGTTTTCCAGATTGGTAGACAACTTGTGAATAACCACGACAAAAAATGGGGGTTAATTATATATAAACTTTTTTCGAACGTACGGTTTCTAAAATACACGCATGTTGAACTTTTTTAAAACGTTTTCAGACAATTCCTGTAAAAATAGGTAACTACTTTTAAATTATTATTGATAAAATTATTTCTTAGATGTACCTGTTCTGAAGTCAAGAATAATTCATTAACGTAATTTCTTGCTTTCGTTAGAAGAAAATTTGTATAATACTGTCTTCTAAACCAAGCAAGTACATTAACAAAAAATTAAGAGAATCTAACAAGTTAGCAAAACGATAAAATAATTCAATTATTTATTTAAAGAAAATAGTCAGTGGCTTAGTGAAAAAAATTTGGAAAGGCGAAAAAGGTACCAACCTGTAGGTATATCAATCCTGACATAACCGTTACTAAATAATTACACTGTATCCAAAGTGCCAGGGTTAGTTGTATTACCATGAACCTCGTCAGTCTATTTTCTACCATTTTACCATTCTTAAATAATTTAATTTATAAGTTTATTTTTGTTTCCTTTTTCTTTTATTAACTTCACTATGTTAGAGCATCCCACATACCAAACCAGTCATGATATATGTCAACATTAAAGGTAATGGGTATGTTTTTCAGGCAAATTAAAACATAGCATATTACCAGTTTAATCAAATGTCATGCGTTGGAAAATTCATAGGTGCTCTTGATCTTGTGTTTTGTTGATCTCTTTGGACTCATTGAATGTGTATTAGTTTTCGAAAATATTCTAGTTAAATCGTCAATACGATATAAGACACAAAGATATATTTGAGGCCTGGAGACTGAATCAATTGAAAAATAATTTTTACAATGGTTGTAAATTCTACAACGCACGAAGAATAAGCTTAAAACTTCCAGTATTTAAATTTTTAAAAGAAGATAAAGACGCGTAGGTACTTAAATTTGGCAATTTCCAATTTGTAAATTTTAATTGGTTTTCTCGCGTATTTTATGATAATAATGTATAATGAAGACAAAAATTTTACCTCATCTTATCCTATGAAAAATAGATACTTAATTAAAGAATATTTAATTAAAACCTAAAATATGTAATAATCTATTCATTTGTGATGGTAAATTAAAATGTCTGGATATTAATTGTAAATATCTACTTATAATAAGAAGTGTAGCATGCTAAAGAGACAAGTCAAAGATAATGGACAATACAACTTGCTCATAGTGTGCATGGAAAAACTAGACAAGGTTATGTGATGACTGATGATTAAAGGCGTAGGTCTAAATAGACACATTGTTTATTAACGGTAAAAGGTGTGTTGCATTATTTTGCCCAGTGAGAGGGTTATTGAGAGATGAATCACAAAGAAATCTAAACCTTGATAGAACGACAAAATGTAAAGAGGAAACAATTAAACTAAATTATATCTATGAACTGTAACCATCGATATAAAAAATTAGAATAAATGTATAATAATTACATTGTTAACATTTTCTACAGAAGTTTTCTGAAGTTGAAATTTGGGTAGGCCACAATTTTCAAATAAAATAGTAACAAATCATCTTATAAACAAATACCTTAAAGAGAGAGTTTCACGATACGGATACAGCTGTGTAATAAGTACTTTATATCAATAAAGTAAATTTTTTTAAGGTCTGCTCCTTTTAATTGTTTATTTCAGTTATAGTTTGCTAAGTCATTAACAAAGTTAACTATTGAACTGATGATACTAAGACTCAATTTTCTAAAACACCTTTAGAGGCTTTAGAAGCAAATCTTATTAACTTTTGACAACTTACATTCTTACAAAAATTAACGATTATTTATACAAGACCATCCCTAAACATTACTTTTTCACTCTCTCCAAACTAACTGTAGTGTAGACAGTGAATTGACATAAAATAGTCAAGTAAATTTTGATATAGCTTACATAATTCTGCTTAAAATGATCTGTATAAAGTTAAAAATCCTAGAAGGAAGAGTACTTTAAAAAGTCAACAAAATAGCCATATATTTCACATTGTATGTAAAATAAATTTGCCTAATAACATCAAAGATTTTAACTCCATGTAAGAAACTTTTAAAAATATATTTAATAAATGAATGATGATGAAAGAAGAATGTTTATTTGTGTCTAGTAGTTTCAGATTCATAATTAATATAATTGTTTCAGACTTTCAGACTTTGGTTAGACACACTGTATCCAATTTGTTTTGTGTACATATTAAAGGTTTTTTTAGGAATCTTAAAAAACTTGTACAAATTTCAAAAGAATGAACGTCTAAATTGTCCGTGCTAAAATGGTAATTTGTTTAACTATTTTTGTATTGAGTATTTAAATAATTCTTCTATTTTTACTGTTTTCTCAAAATGTAAAAGGTATTTGTTAACCTAAAAGAAAATGCCAGGTAGGATGATACTGTTACTTATATCAAACTTCACGTATTGCATCGCGCATGATACTTATGACGAAAAAGTTAAAAACAAGAAATAATAGATAATATTGACCTGTTTAATTTTATTGTAAATTTTCCGTATTTAATAATGTTATCTTTTTTGAAGTAGATAGGTACGTGTCTTGGTATGTGTTTTATAGATAAATAAGTAAATATATAATAGTTATTTAATTACCTGCATTTTACTATTTTATTTAAACGGTTACGTTATCATAACGTTCCTTTACTAAATAACATTTGTTTGTAAATTTTTAAATTTCATTTCATACAAATAGCACCATTAAAGAAAGTTTCTACGATATATGATCTGTATAATAGTATTACTCAGGGAAGACATGATTGTGTGAAATGCTGCTGAGTAAAGTGATGTTCGACAATTACGTTTATTTGATAGCATGAATAGGGTGGTATGGTTGTTGCTTCTGCTAAGCAATTGCCGTGAAAATATCATTAAAAATATAAAAAAGAAATAAAAAAAATTAAACACCTAAAATAGACGTTAACAGTCTTTACCAAACTAAAAACTCTTTCAGAAAATGCCGATGAGGCATGAATACTCAGAAAAAGTGAAATTATTTTAAATAAATTACTAAATTCAATTTTTTTTAAAATAAAATGGCATTTGTCACTTGAAAATGATTTCGAATAGTTTTAATTTTTTTGGATTTTACAAAATCATTTCTATTTCTTTAATGATACCATATTTATTTTTGGTTTTTCTTGCAAATTGATATTTTCATTTATTTGAACCAAATTATTAAAGTCTGGACATTTATTTTCTATTAATAATAAATAAAATATGAGAAAGAACCAAATATCATTATCGAATTGAAATAATTTCTTCAAGTCAACTATTGAAGTATTTACGAAACCTATAAAGTCGTTGATTAAATTTTCTTGGTCTCTTTCAGTTTCATAACCAAAAAATCACTGCTTTTCTCTGAATTAAAAGGTTTTTAAAATCTGTCATGATGTGAAATATTTCGCTTGCGGTTTTTTTGTTATTTTATCTCCTCGACGTTTTGCGAAAGTAGGGAAATGAGCGTATATTTTTAACACCAGATTTTTAACATCTAAATCTAAATTAAGGCGGCCATAAGAAAAAAAAAAGTTGACTATTGTTGCTCAAAATCTAGAAGGCTTAGAAAATTTCTATCAACGCCATTCAATTGGTTGTGGTAAAAAATATAACCTTGCCAAATTTCATTAAATTCGCATAAATGGTATATAAGATATTAATTTTAAATCACGATTTTCAATTTTTTCAGAATAAACAGCGAACGAATCAAGATATCCAGCATTTCTTGGCAGGAAATTGTAGAGCATAAAATAGCGCAACTTTTGTCTAATTTAACCGATCATAGAAGATCTTATAGTTTCCGAGATACCAATGGTGGGCATCGAAAATTTCACCACAGTGTATACGTAGGTAATATAAATATTTGTATGCAGAATTATATTTCGTCAATGATTATTTTCGTAGAAAAACAATATACATTTACGTCTATATTTCTGCTTTAAAGATGCTGCTTTACATTTACCTGGCCAAAACATTAAGCTCGTAAGGACAATTTCAGAGAAAAAAATTCACAGTCCTTCGCAAAGATCAACTGGAGGAGACATTGGAATTATTGGAAATGATGAAGTAGAACGCAAACCTTATGAAATTTCGGATGTGAAAAAAAATCAAATTTGTTGCAAAATGGTAAATTTCATTAACACAAAACATTTTCACAATTAAAACTAAAATAGTATTATACAAATTTATTTCACCAACAAACATTTTTAATGTTAAAACTAAAATCATTTAAAATAATTTCGTGAAGATGAAAGTGATTCCTAAAAATTAGGTACAAATACCGATATCGATTAATCACAAACTATTAAACGCAACTAATAGTACAGGCATAGTGCCCAAAATAAACAAGAACATAACGAATTCGTTGAAACTTCACATATACTTACTTGTAAAAATACATATATTTCAAGAAACTGAAGAGTCCCGAACCGTAAGGGGTGTGTCGAGCGCCATCTTGAAAAAACGTGGGATAAACATGTATAATAAAAATTGTATATTGAATCATGAGGAATTTTCAAGAAATAAGAATGACTTATATTTTCATTTATGCAGAAATATTAATTTTTGACTTTTTTGTTAAAATTTTTTCCCCCATTTTACGTTTGTTTCCTTCATTTTCTGCTTGTTTATCTGTGAGTATATTCTGCAAAATGAAAAAAGCACATAATCCTCATAATCATTGTATAAGTGAGGATTTTCGAGTAGAATAAAATTTTATATTATATTGAATGAAACGTACTTTCTATCGCTGATTGAAAATAATATTTCAATCAACGTGTCTATCTAAAGAAGATCGGAATCGATAGCATCCGTCTCCTGGACGATATCAAATTAGTTTCCGCATTTTCGTCGATTGCATCTAAATCTTCTGCGTCGTTTAGATCCTCGATAATTTTATCCATGTGTCATACAATTTTCGTAAATTTGTGACCATCTTAAACCTGCTTTTCTGTTGGCACAAAAAGTGTTGTCACAGGTTGTAAGGAGCCGTTAATTCTTCTATCCCCACTGTTTTGGATTTTTTTCATTGCCAAGCCATTTCTGAATTTTGTAGAATACTCGTAATTAATGTTGAGCGACTGCCTCTGAAGTTGGTGGTAATAATTCCAACTTTGATTTTTGTTTTTTCAGCGATTTTTTGAATTGATTAAATCTGTACGAGTTCAGTGAGAGTTTTGTGATTTTCCTTGCACTATATACAAGTAGGAAAAGAGTTTCATCAGCCTGTTTTACTTATAAGGGGGTTGAATTCTTGTCATTGAAAGTTCTCACTACATTAACCAACTGCATTTCTTTCTGAAGAAGTTTGAAGATTTTTTATTTTCATTTCTGAAATATTGTAGACGTGGTATCACGACCACTGAAGGCATGAACCCGTAAAATCGTATTTTTTATACGTTCATGTGATTTCTGAATTTCTGACGAAGAAAGAATTTTCCATTTAATTTTTCCTGTTTCAGACCTTATGAAAAATATATCTTTATCTTCTTGAGTCAAAGCAATTATTAAAAGAACAAGTAGATCAACATTCTCACTGACTTGGTACGGATGTTCGTCCATTATTTGATATTTCAATTGCTGTTTTAACAATCGGTGAATCCACATCATCTACAGCTTGTTTTACAAAGAATCCTTTATTTTAAAGATATTAAAATTAATCGGATTTCGTTTTTATCATTTGACAAAAACTTTTCTTGAGGGAGGGATACGCGATTACTGAATTTTGCCTAAATTTGTTTTTCACGTAGTTAACATATACGTCGCACAAATGTCTTCATACATTTTATTAGTTTGCCCTATAACTCGATGCAATAAAAATCTACCTTCAATAATTACATAAATAATAAGTATAGAGTTACAAAGATTTCGCAATTTCTTGTTTATTCTATGAATTTCGGTACATTTTGCCTGTCCTAGTAACCGTGTGACATATCATTGAATCAGGCATTGCGAGAGGAGTCAAACATTATTTTGCTTCATCTGTAAATTACGAAAAACGACAAAATTTTAAGTTACATATGGTTTTCTGCTATACATATTTCGACGAGACGAAATAAAATTCGACGTGCTTCTCGATATTAAGTTGTGTTGGGGATTGTTGGGAGTGACTTTTTTGACGCAGTGATAAACTCCCATGTAACAATTTTTTGTTTACTTTTGCTTAATCTACCTCATGATAAAGTAATGGCACTCAAACCTCTAACATTCGGTAATATGTACAAACCAGATATCGACAAACTGGCAGAGCAACCCCGGTCCTAAATCCACCCCGATGATTTTTCAAATTGCAAGACATTGACAAAATTAAAAAAATTGTAAAAACACGAAAACTTCAAACATTATTTCCAAACAAAAAAACACCGCCGAGACGACGTTCTGGTAAGAAATCCAAGGTAGAGGGTCGAACTTAGAACTACATCGTGAATTGAACGGCCCCGCTCTGATTTTAGGCTCAGGAGGAGTGAACGAAAAAGTTGACGTAATTTTGACGTCTATCGTTCTGAAACCGCTAAAATCTCACGCCCTACATCATTCTGCCTACGTCATGCTTCATATATAATATGCAACATGAAACTGCGAAACCAGAAACATTTCCAATGTTAAAATAGATGCTGCTACGAATGGAATAATTATTAATGAATGTCTTATTTCTGATTATATAAATAAATATAAATATAGCAGAGAAATATAAACTTTGCATGTAAACAATTCTTTTGAACATAAGAATTATCTTGTACTTGTTCTTGTTCAGTAGGAATTTCAAGGATACAGATTATGTAAGTTTAAGCTACGTATGTAGCTGATCAAATTGCTGAATCTAAATTGTTGTGAATAATGTAGTATATTTTTATTACTATACCTGACCTACGTGTATAACATCAATAAAAATTACGCGTTTTATGCGTAATGTGTGACCTTTGAATTACACTTTTAAGGAAAAAATCGTTAAAACAGAATTCTGTAATAATAAAATTGCATAACATCACTTAACATTACTTAACTTAAGTTTAGCATGACCATCTCTAGAGCATTAAAACGAATGTAATACAGCTGCACATAAAAACATCTAGAGTCAAATAACACTACGTTTGTTATAGATACGAATTTTTCTAATAAAGAAATTATGAACGCTTTCAAAACGGCCTTATTTTACAAAAAATATAGTGGCAAAATAATTTTGTTTATGGAATACTTGTCTAAGTTGGAGGTTTGACGAATGTTACCGTTCCTCTTGGTTCCCCCAGTCCTATATTTTTTGATCATTTTTTAATAGTTTTGAACTTACAACTTGCATCAACATATAACAGTAATGAAAGAGTATCTGTGAAATTGCTTTTATTACATATTAAACATTGCAGAATTCCCGGGTCAATATTCACAACTGCTCTATCTAGTATCTAGTGATTAATTCCTCTCCAAGATACACACCATAATATCTATACATAAACTGAGACAAATGGAAAGTGCTTAGGTTAATTTTTTAATTACGTATAATGAAGATAATGTAATAATTCAATATAACTGCCCAAAAAAATACAAAAGAAACATGGTTATTTTTGCTGCTTTCTAAAATTATTCTGTTTATTTAGCAAATATTATGAGGACCAATATATTATCGTGTAAATATTAACAATTCTGTTCGTATGTAATTTGAAAGACAAATATTTCAGGCAAATAAATCAGGTTTTTTTGGTAATTCTTTTTTATACATTCATTGGAATGTTGTTCGCGACGGAGAAATTTAAATATTTGTATAAACAATTTGTATTTAGTTGTGTGCTATATGCAAAATAAAAAATGATTTATTGAACGAATGGTGCATTTGAATGTATTTCAAGAGTAGTACAAAATTTACCAACAATTTTTTATGGCGTATGTTTTAACATAGAAAACCTGTATATTAACTTTTTTTTATATTAATGGAAAATTATACAAAAGTGTTAACGTAGCCATATAAATTATAAAATTCTTGACTTCAACCATTTGTAGACCCTTGCTGAATTGGTTTATTACCTGAGTATAAATAACACAGGGGGAATCTTAGAGTGGGGGCTTATTTTTGAGGTTAATAGTACTAGTCGTCATGAACATGAATCCGAATTTTTTGTAGGTTGTAAAATGGCCGAGTTATGAATTTTTTAAAAAAATTCGCGATTCAAGTTTCCTGTAATTCCGGCGCCGCTGGGCAAGTACTTACTGCATTACATGTGACCGGTCGACAGTGTTGCCAAGTGTAGATGATATAAAACTCTCTCTAGCGCATTCCACTGGCGGGGTACCCAAATTCAAATAAAAAGGGTTTAAACAATATTCATTTTTCATAGCGCGTTAAAAAAAAATTGTAGTTTTGTGTTCCCATAGTGAACGGTGTCGCCTCCTATAAATATGGCCCCCACTCTAAGATTCACCCTGTATAAATAAATGAGATGATCATCTAGGCCAGCGAAAACGTTGAAAAACCATTAACCAAAAACTGGAGTTAATGGAATTAAATTGACTTTTAATCTTACCTATTTCTATTGTTCACAAAATTCCAATTAGAAAATTTAAATTGAAGGATTTTAAAATGAGTGAATAAAAGGTTTCCTAAATTTTGTTTTTTTTTTTTTTGATATATTACAACTACAAAATAAAGCAGAAATAAAACACTTTGAGAACCTAATATTGTTAATAGTCATATTCTTTTCAGCGGCCCTTGTACCCAGGGCATCAAAATGTGCATTCTTTTGATTGCCCTAGTGACGTAATGCTCCACTAGGGTTACCTCCCCTACCTTCCCAAGTTTAACCAGCTCTGCAGTTGGGTATGCTTGGGTCACCTTGTAGGTATTGGGTTAGCTTGGCAATTTGATGATAACAGTAATACATTAACAGATGAAATTATATCACAGATTAGGTTCTAGGTTATAAATTTCATGAAAAACAAAAGAAAAAGAAAAACATTAATTTTTAAATTAATGGCATCGGGCACTCGGTCAGAAGAAAAGAATAACTTTGATACTTTTTGTGACGTCAAAATGACGTATTTTACCACCTGCAACTGCACTAGATAAAGCTGGGCAGCCGAAAAGAATATGAATCTCTCCCAAAAGATATTTCTTCTCATTGCCAATAACATCACTTTGTTTTCAATATTTACGTTTTTTTGAAAGAGTTGTCGATTTGTAGTATATATTACTGTTAACTTGAACGCATCTTGATGAGAAGGTAGACATTCTAGTTTAGGTTCTGCAGACTTTGGGATTCATGGCTAAGAACCGCAGATAATAGAACAGAATAGTTAATTATTTATTAACGAAGATGTTTAATATTCTTCACATCGCGAATATGTTATAAAGCTTTTATTACGTTATGCAAATTGAACAAAAAAATTAATGAATTCTTCCTTTAGTGTGACACTGATATAGGGGTGTCCCGAAACTCCCGCCTTCCCCTCTAGGTGCTAATTCTCCATGCAAAAATAGTAAGAAAAGTTCCTATAAACATGTGTCCGGAAATGCTTCCTAAGGGAGCTACGGCCCTCTGAGGATGGCGTAAAAATAGGTGTTTTTACTAATTATCTCGGAAATAATTTGGGACAACTTTATGAAACTTGGTTAACTATTTTCGATCATTAAAGGTTATTGTTTTACAGTATGAGCCAAAATTAATTTTATCCAGGGGCGGAGAAACGAGGGGTCCGTGTCCTTTGTTTCTACATATTAATGTTTCAAGTTGACATTTTTAGTATTTTAATCCCTGATTATGATTCCCTGGTTAATTCTGCATAAAAAAGGTCCTCTTTACTACCCATATGGCAAGCCGTTTTCGAGTAAAAGCGGTCTAAACGAAATATTGCGTAAAATGTCAACTTGAAACATTAATATGTAGAAACAAAGGACACGGACTCCTCGTTTCTCCGCTCCTGGATAAAATTAATTTTGGCTAATACTGTAAAACAATAACCTTTAATGATCGAAAATAGTTAACCAAGTTTCATAAAGTTGTCCCAAATTATATATTTCCGAGATTAGTAAAAACACCTAATTCTTAGAGGGCCGTAGCTCCCTTAGGAAGCATTTCCGGACACATGTTTATAGAAACTTTTCTTACTATTTTTGCATGGAGAATTAGCACCTAGAGGGGAAGGCGGGAGGATCGGGACACCCTGTATATGGTAATTGTCGAAATTCTTGACCTTATTATTTGTGGAATCAGTTAGTTAAAGTCAACAAATTTAGGAACAATACAGTATTTATTTAATGTTTCTGTTGAGTTTGTTGTGGATTGGAGTGATAGAAAATACTCGTACAAATTTTTAACTCATTTATCGGAAGAATGGACAATTTTTTCCTGAAAATCAAAATAATCTGATTGAGGCTAAATTTTACACATAGGTATAGGATAGGTATATAGGTATAGGTTATTCAACACAACTTTTCCTAATTACATTGTGACGTAGTGATAGGCATTTTATTTGTGGAAAAATTTGCATTTCCCTACCTGTCAAGCCATAGGTACATGATTTAGAAAAACCAAAAATTTTTCAAAAATTTCTTTCTCACTAAGCAGGGCAAAATTTCTAAAAGATCAAATAAAAAATGTTTGGTCATTCAATGAATATATTATATAGCGTGTCCCATCCCGGATACACTGTAATATATTAATTGAATATTTATTAATAAATAAGTATTAAGGAACTAAATAGTTGAAAAAATAAAACGACTCATGTGAAATTTCGATGATCCTTTTATGTAATCGGTAAAACTTATTAACAATAAACTGACCTTTATGAAATATTGTACTAACATTACTTTTTTCATGTACTAAATCTTTACTCAGATGACATCGTCTTCACTGCGGGATCCTAAAAAGCTACGTGGTTCATTTGTCTTCTATAGGAATCAGCATCCCTTCTAAAAGATTGATGAGGTAGGTGGAATATGCAATCAATGTTGAGAATAGCATGGCTATTAGAAAAGTTCAAGGGGTTTGAAAAAGAATCCAGCAGCACTAGTAACTATAAACAGCAATTATGTAGATCCAGTAGAAGTTGGATTGAAAACTGGCCCATTTCCTCATCAATAAGTAGGTACAACTGGAATCATTGCTACTAGAAAATTGAGGGAAGCTCCTGGAATTTTGAATACATTCATGAGCACGCGTTAAAGCTAATAGTAAAAGTAAAGAAGAGTACCTTATTTTGTATTATTATTATATAAAAGAAATAATATATTTTTTTGCAACCACTTGCTTCATAGGATACTTTTTCTCCTATATTACAATATGACATTATCTAGCTAGACATATTTTTCCAAAAAACAATTAGCGGTGCGAAATTAATACTTTTATCTTTGGTGTGTTTTAATGATAGGTAAATCTGTCACCAGATATATTAAAAAGATATAATGTAAAATTTAACAGATACCTAGGAATAGGAATATGTCCTATTACACATATCAATATTGTTTCGTAGTTGATATATCATTTTTCGAGAAGGATGTAAAGCAGTTGTCTCTGTCAACGCCAGTTCTAGGGATTTTTTGCGGAGGGGCGACATCCTGCGAGGGCGTCCCTTTCCTGAAAAGCCAGTAGTTTCTTTCCCAGTTTGCTGCTGGATTTAGGGCGCCTTCGGCGCCCCTTATCAACGGCGCCCGGTGCGGTCGCTCCGCTCGCCGTGCTCTAGAACGGGCGCTGGTCTCTGTAGATGTTAGGAAAATAAAAAAGGTTAAAAAAAGTTGAGCGTAATTCGTCTCCTGGCCTCTGCGATGATTGGCCTCAGTATCGGTTAGGTCGACAAACAAACAAATAAATAAAACAAATTGGGAATCTTTGCACAAGTTAATTGCTAAGCAGCAGTTAATTGAAGGAGGAACAAAGTTGACTCATCAGTTCCTTGTGGAACACCTGAAATGTTAGATGGTGTTTCTGATGAAACTATTAATGGTGACGCAAAGTGAGTGAGTGATTAGAGGGAAAATTTTATATCCACAAGTGTAACTGAACTGGCAAGACAAAGGATCATAAATCGGGTAAGATGTCTTGATGCCAAATCAAGCGCCTAGAAGATTACTAAAAGTAAGGATTCACCAAATTTATAGATTCATTTAATATAATATGGGTAACCTTTGGTAAACGTAGTTACGAGAGTATTTCAAACAATTGTAGGAATTTTAGCTTATTACTAATCATATCATAAGTTTTATCGACGAGCCGCCAGCGGTGGGGATTGATTGTGCAAATATTTGGAATTTAATCGGAATTGGCAGGGAATTACTAGCATTTCTGGAATTAATAGGACTTACTTGAATTATACTGGATTATATGGAACTGTTTTGGAATTGATGGAATTATCGCAATTATTTTGGAAACTAAACCAACTAAATCAACTAATGTGTCCGTAAATTGACTTTTTATCCCCACTCTAATACAATACAAAATTTCAACCGGTATAAAACATCGTATAAAACACACTTCAAAACTTTCAGCAGCTCTGACTATTATTTAGATTATATAAGTTGCCAGTATGTGATATGAAATCGACTGTAAAAGCTGTTTTCCATATACCAAATAATTAATGATTATTTATTCATAATATACAGGGTGTTCGAAAATAGTGTGCAATACTTTACCAGCTGCTTCTATGACTAGAAATAGGAAAAAAAATTCCTATAAACATTGGTCGAAAAATGCTTCCTAAGGGAGCTTATGGCCTCTAGAGGTGGGTCTCTGAGAAAGATTTTTATTGAATATCTCCAAAACCATAAAGTCAATTATTGAAAATTTACACAGCCGCTACCCTTTTTATGTGTAATAAGATAAAATAGAAATAATTGGAAAATTTTAATCAGGGCTGTCCCAAACTAGGGGGTTGAGGGGTGAAAATAACCCCAACTTTTTTGGATGTAACTTTTTCCTATTTTAACGGTAAAATATGAAATTTTAGAGTTTTCTACGTAAAAAAGTTACTCTTGTTGAATATCGATAAAATGCACGGTTTTTGAATAAAATCGATTTGAACATTTTATAATTTAACTAATTTAATTTAATTGTTTTTTAAGATATGGATAAAATAAATTGTACGAGATGAGTTTTGTCTTATTTTGTCATGTGTCGTAATAAAGTAGGTACATAGATACTAATCTTTTTAATCTTTTCTTTTTGTTACTTGAAAAAATAGAAAAAATGTTATTTTATGAATAACTCGAATATGAACAGAAATCACCCAGTAATCTTTTTATAGTAAAATAAGTGAATTTAAATTTTTACATAGTTTTATTGTAATTGTTCAAACAAATTTCCATTTTCTTGGATACACATTCTCGCTCGTCGTCCTAAAGATTGAGAAGCTCGTAAAGTGTTAAATCTATTTCTTCTTAAATTATTTCCGACCTGATTTATTTTTTGAAGTAGTTCTTCTCGTGTGTTAACTTCAGTGGCGTAAACTAAGCTCTTCATATAACCCGAAAAGTAAAAATCAAATCTAATGGGTTTAGATCCGGTGAACGAGGGTGTCAAGCTATAGGACCACCTCGACCTATCCATCTACCTGTAAAATTTGTATTCAACCAAGTTCGGACATTGCGCCCAAAATGAGCAGGCGCGCCGTCATGTTGAAAATGAATATTTTGTCGAAGCTCGTGTCGAACATTTAACGGTAATAAATCGAGAAGGTCACTTTGGAGTAAGTTTAAATACTCTCCTGCATTAAAACGATTGGGGAGTACTATTGGGCCAATTAATTGACCCCCCAATGATTCCTGCCAATAAATTCAACGAAAATCTATGTTGGAAATTTGTGCGCCGAACAACTCGTGGATTATCATCCGACCAGTAATGCATATTATGCATATTAATAGCTCCATTCCTAGTGAATATTGCCTCATCAGTTCATAATATGTTAGGAAGAATATTTCTCTTCGCTAATATTCACTGACAAGATAATATCCATACGATGATTTCTTTGTGGCCGATTGGGAAATCTCCGTCGGTATTCCCTTACTGCGGCTAATGCATTGCCATTGCAGAAACCGTACACGAAATGTATATCAGTCATTTCTCTATCTGTAAATCTTGGCATTTTAAATCCACTTAGGTATTAAAATCCTTATTGAAAGTATGAAACTTGAGCACAAATGAGACAACTGACAAAACATTTTTATTTCCGCGTTCTTAGGAATTTATCTCATGCAGCTGTTTATACTTTATTTGACAGCTACAACATCAAATGAAACCATAGTGACATCAAACATACTTTTGTTATTCATGGCCTACCATTAATCAAAAATGAGTTTAAATTCCCAATAAGTACCTACCTACTTTATACCAAGTAGGTAATCAAAATTTTAAATCGATTTTATTCAAAAACGGTGCATTTTATCGATATTCAACAAGAGTAACTTTTTTACGTAGAAAACTCTAAAATTTCATATTTTACTATTAAAAATAGGAAAAATTTACATACAAAAAAGTTGGGGTTATTTTCACCCCACAACCTCCCCCATTTTGGGACAGCCCTGATTAAAATTTTCCAATTTTTTCTATTTCATCTTATTAGATACACATAAAAAGAGTAGTGGCTGTGTACATTTTCAATAATTGACTTTGAACGGTTTTGGAGATATTCAATAAAAACCTTTCTCAGAAGCCCACCTCTAGAGGCCTGTAGCTCCCTTAGGAAGCATTTTTCGACCAATGTTTATAGGAAATTTTTTTCCTATTTCCAGTCATAGAAGCAGCTGGTAAAGTATTGCACACTATTTTCAGGACACCCTGTATAATAATATCGAATAATATTAAGTACCTACTTGCTATGTTAGTAGAAATATTTATTTTGTTTGTTTTTCTATGTTTGTTATTATTTTAAAGTTGTACGAGTTAATAAAAGCGAATTTCATTCACCTGTCAATTGACCAATTATTATTTTTGTTTATGAACTATTTAGTATTCATTTGGTATTTTTTTTTTTTATTACAATTTGGTTACGTATTCTTTAGTCAAGAAGGTAAATTATTGGTCTTTTAATCAATTTGGGACCGAAATTATTTGGAATTAGCTTCTATTAGGAAATTATCTTGATTAATTTTGAATTGGCGGTACTGGAATTGGACTACTGGGATTTTCGGAATTACTGGAATTATTGGAATTAAACTAGAATTGGAATTAGTTGTACAATATTTTGTCAAACTGACGGCCCCCTCGGTTTTTATCTACATCTACAATATTCACGAAAATTAAATACATAATTAGCATAAGGAAGCTACGAAATTTAGAGATATGTGAAGATAAGTGTTATGGGCAAAAGTGTCAACTATAACCAATCGTGGTTTTTGCGACACGCTTGTTTTATTAAGTATGATTAATGTCATATTCAGTGAAATTTCCCAAATTTTAAAATAATCCTACTGTAATGAACCTGTGTCAGTAATAAACCTGTGTAACTTGTAACTTTCTACTTGTCCAGAAAACTGCGTTTTACACACTTGTTGAGAATAGTAAGTAGAAGTATTTCTTGCAAGGTGGTTCATATGGTGCAAATCATTATGTTAGTATAAATAAACCGCTTTAGAGAATGTTACTAGATACTATTAGCTTATTTCAGGTCTTGGAAAACACTAGCACACAGGGACGTATTAATTTGTAAGATTTAAATTAGGAAATCCACATGTTGTACAACTTGTACATGCAGAGCGAAATGTTTTCGAGTAGGTACTTGCAATTTGGAATACCCGACTAATTGTCTTGATGTTATAAGACATAATATGTGATAATTCGATATATGGCTATCTGACTATGATGGTAAATTATTTGTATGCATATTTTATTCTGTTCCAAAAATAAAAAATTTAATATTATTTAATTATCCACAATTATTAATTCTACAAGTGCAGCATAAGTAGACATTTGTTGATTTTTCGTCTCTTGCAAATAATAATTAAGTAAGAGTAGGGGGCTGAATTTAAGCGACAACGATTCAGTGCTACAGTAAAGTCGTTTAGTGAAGGTGCGTGCTAGATCAGTAGTGTGTGAAATATACTTAGTATCACTACAGAATTGTGCAACTTACCGCTTATTCATACAGGTATGTTTGTAAATATTAACATGTGCTCGCTTAATATCCGGATAGAATTTATCAGTTATTTCTTCATTTTTATACTTGAAATTATGTTTTATGACAAATCTTTTGAAATGTAGTTTAAAGAATATTAAAATAATTGTTTATGATTGATTTAGGTTTTTGTAACCTTTTTAAAACAAGTTTTGTTTTTTTCATGAAAGCATATTAAAATTCTAGTAGTTTTGATTTTCCATATTTTATTAAAATGAAAAATTATTTTTGGGTAATAAAAAATTTTCGATACAGCTCATTTAAATTTTTATTTAGAAAGCACGGAATATTTATTAGAACAAGGACATTTGCAATCAAAACAATAGTGTACACATATAAATAAATGTACCTACGCTTTTCACTTAATAAAGGGAGTGACGCAAATCACTCTATTATATTTTCATTGCAAAAAACCATTGGCGGGAATCATATCTAACATTAATTTTTATTGAAATTTTTAACTTTAGTATAAATAGAAAAAAATGGTCATATTTTGACCTTTCGTATTTTGAATAAAATCTATTAGGATATATTGAGACATACAAATACCGCAGTGACCTGAGATATTTATTGTACTGGGTTGTCGTTTTTCACAAATTGTTAAAATACAAATATTTTTGGAAGATAATGTACAGGGTGGTTCCATATATTTTGAGACCTACTCACAGCATTAATTTTTAGAGATATGAAAAAAGTGTAAAAATAAAAATTGTAGATTTTAGTGTGAAATATCTATTGATGAAGAAAAGTAAAACAAAATGACGACAGAAAGTAGAGAAAAAGACACAACTTATGTTTTTTTAAATGGAACACACCCCGTACATTTTTGCATACCTATTTCGAAAAATCTTTTTTCTCCGATTCCAAAACTATAAAAATAAAATAATGTTGTAATTTGCTCTATCCGCTCTGGAAACATATAGGTTGCCATGAAAAAAAATGATTTCTATAGTTAGGTGTCAAAATTGATGAATGACATAAAATTATGTTTTCCCACATCTGAGTAGCCGATTTTAAAGTATTTGGGATTTTGCATAAAAATTTGATGGTAAACTGTCAGAAATTGTCAGAAATATTTTGTCAATTTTTTTTCCTGGCAACCTATATTCTAACCTACACGAACTGTTTTACACAAAGAGGCATACTGTTTCAAAAACAACTTGAACAAATGCCAACATATTATATATATATTTTTTAAATCGGCATTAAAGTACCTCAATTTCATTAAAGTGATAGAAATAGTCATTAAAGTAATCCATTATTGTACGATTTTTGTATTTGGCGGAGGTGACAGATAAACGTAAACATTAATTTTTTATTGCTTGTGATAATAATTGTGTTGTAAAAAAACGTAAATAAATACAGTTTTTTAAATGCAGAATCATATTATCACTATCATAACTGCAAAAAATAATGGTTTTCCTACAAAAAATTATTCCGATTTGACATTTAAAAATAATTATGACATTTCCTAATGTCACTTAAAATTTTAAATAATTTTGACATTTCTTAATGTCACTAAATATTATTTAAAAAACAGAGTTAATTAATCTTAATTTGATAGTTTCTGGATTAAAAAAAAATGTAATATGCACCTTGGCATTGAAGTTCCTTTTTATCACTCATGTGGTTTATTTCCGCATTCATGATAGAAGATGAACTTAATGCCTTGATACATAAATAACTATTAGAATAAGCTAAAAATTATCTCTCAAAATATGGGAAAATATACAGGGTGTTCCATTTAAAAAACCATAAGTTTTGTCTCTTTCTTTACTTTCCGATGCTATTTTGTTATATATTTTTTTGGCAAAAGATATTTATTGACACCAAAATTTACAACTTTTTTTCTATACTTTTTTCATATCTCTGAACATAAAGGCTGTAGGTAGGTGACAAAATATATGGAACTACCCTGTACAAGAATTTCTTTGTGTTTTAAAAAATAACTTTTCAGTTTGTTTTTGACTTTGGGCTTTTAGCTTTGCAGCTAGTCGATTTTTTTTAGTTCCCAATTTGCAATATTATTTGCTTCGATAAGATTGTTGTCTTTAATCATTTGAGTCATTATAAAATATTAAGCGCTCTGAGTATGTTTGAATATAGCGCACGACTGGATAAAGTAGTCTACAAGGTGTATCCCCATATTTTGAGATATATGGCTTCAAACTTTATTTTTGAAAATCGAGAACAAATCAAGGCAGTGTTGTAGAATAATTTATGAACCATAAGAATATATTTTCAAAAAAAATACAAGTGGTAATGGTATAAAAAGGATATAAGGTTGTGCTAAATAGAAAAACTATATATTTTTGTACATTTGGTTAGAGCTTCTTTTTCTCATCTCAAAAAGAAATAATTTGCATGTGCTTAGATTACCGGTGTTTTAAGTGGTACATATTATGTAATTTAAGAAAAACAACTGATATTTAAAAAAAATCATAATCGTCCGTGAAAAAGAAATAGCGTTTGTGTTTTTAATGGGCGACTACGTTTTTTTTTATTTAATTTAATAAAATTTATTAGCTATTCCTTTTAAATTAATATTTAAAAAAATTATAATCTAAAATGCAAATTATATACTTATGAAAAATAAGCTCTAATTAAATAAATAAAAATTATGCTTTCCATTTAAAAAAAGTAGCTTTGGTGTTTTAATACGATTTGGAATTTTTTTTAAACATATTCTTGTGGTCCTTAAGATATCCTAACTTTGTTCTTTAATTTTTTTTTCAAGGAACAGTTTTACGTAACAAATTCTAATTTGAAAACTGTCAATAACTTTCTGAGGTAATCTTTAAGTAATATATTATCAATTTATTTAAGATGTAATTAATATCCCTGGACAATTGCAGTTCGTTTAAAATTAGATTTTTATAGAAACATTGCAGCATTGAAGTAATCTGGGAAACGGACAGGCTTATATTTCAAGTAAATAAGGCATTTTGTGCTGTGGTGTAAAATAATACAGTAGTAGTAAACTATAACGAATATTATTTTAAACTTGTCTTTTGAGGTACCTCAATAAATCAGAAAAGTTTATATTTCTCCTCAGCATACTGGCCTTGGAGCAGCGCACTGTTTGGGTCACGATCATTTTAATATGAACCAGAAAAGTAAAAACTATATCTACTTATTGCATTATATCCTCTATGTATACTACTCGCCTATATCAAATTTCTCAATGGTTAACTGGTAACCTTATTAATAAATATTTATTCAGAGATTCACAAAGCGATACATGCTTCTTTCCAAAATCCAAATATGTACTTATTTGTGGCTCAATTCATCAGATATTTGCGCATAATAAAAAAATTTAAGTCATTGAAGTGCCATGATTTGAAGTATTATTTTGAAAAAAATTAATCAAATTCCTATCAAAAGAACCTCAGTTCTTTAATCTATAGATAGTGCTATCAATTCTTCCTTCACAGGCTTTCCTTTATATGGTCCAAGACATTACAAATTTGTTAATTGTACTACAAATACCTTTAAATGTTTATATGATTCACAATCCTTTTGCACAAGAAGATAATGCAGTTTGGGGTTTCCATTTTGGTTCGCTTTTGTTACTCATCAGAGCTACTTACGTACTTTGAAATACAGTATGAGAGTAAACGGCTTTCCAACTTTTACAAGCGTAACAGCTAGTCTCATTTCTGCTTATATCGAATCGATCTGGCACCAAAGTCAACTGCACCTTTTGGAGGATTCCAGCAACAAGTGCAAATCTCCGAGTTTTTCTCCCCACAAGAAAATATTCACTTGACCACTTGACTATACGACTTACGTGAAATAATATAAGCCAAGGCGCTTTTCGCTGCATCTATTAAATATTTTTGCTAACTAAAAAGTATGTCTAAATATTGTACTTTGGAATTCCGCTTTAGTGCTAAATTGTTTCTCTCCTTGGATTTATACAGGGTAAATTTGAAATACACTGAATAATTTTAATCCGTTAAGCTCTATGGTCCGTAAAAATTCTTAAAAATAGTAGTTGGCGGTTGGCGACTGGCGTAAGTCAGCCTGTGCATCCATAAGGTTAGGTTAAGTGTGAATTGTTCCTATAGTGTTTTTGATTTCAGTTTTGGCTTCGTAGCTACCACGTTGCCGGGGTAGTTCAGCCTGTGCATCCATGATGTCAAGTGTGAATTTTTCCTGGTGTTTTAGATTTCAGTTTTGGTTTTACTTGGTAAACACTGCGAATACTGCGTAGAGGTATTTGTTCGTAACCAAGTCAATGTCAAGTTCACCGGTCAGTGTATCCCCAGTGGGACGAGTTCAGGGTTTTTTTGTTGAAACATTAACTATGGAATTTTGAAATTAAAACACTACGAATTCATTAATTACTATAAGAAATTACAGATTAAAAATATTCAGTGTATTTTAAATTCACCCTGTATAATGATGAATTGATTAAATTTCTTACTTTTAATACAAGGAGGGTAAACGGAAGGACATTTTGGTGGCAGTCACTTAAATTGTTATGAGACATTTTATGATTTTAGATTTTTATATTTATGCTGCTACTGGGAATTTTTTTTTGTTCTTTATGACTTGGATATTTGTTTGATATCTAATTTTTCAACATTTGCCTAAATCATGATTATGAGGTGCTACAACAGTACTAGCTAGCATTGTATTGCATGGATTAGGTCGATGAGGTATATGGTTGATGAAGCAGTTTTCTTATAGTGTATAAATAATTATACAGGGTTTCCAAAACTGGTATTCTATTTCTAACATATAACTATTTAATATAACATTCGATGGATTAGTACGTGATTGCACAGGACCAATTTAAAATTAAATATATTTTTAAATGTGAACATCTTTCAATTATAAAACTTTCAATAAGGCGATTATTAGACAAACAGTTTAATATTATAGAACAGTGCAAGAAAAATAAGCCTAAAAGTAAGTATACGTATCCTGAAAAAATTAGTACAAGCAAGAAATTTGGTGGAGATGTTCCACTTGTCATCTTATTGAATATAGTAAAAGTCCCCTAAAATTGAAGCTGTGCTACACCCGCCATATTGAAAAATGGCGGTTAATTTTCCGATTTTTGTGTATAAATCCTTTACCGTTGCAGATAGGAAAAAAGTTTCAAATAAAAAATGTAGGCAATAACAAAACAAATATTTTTCATATCAACATTTTTTTCTTTAAATCGGTATTTGAATTATGAGCTTTTCTCTAAAAACTTTGCATTGTATGGGTACTTCTCTCTTTTGTTTCAGATTAAAACCCTTACGCTCCCAGTGGTTACAATTGTAACATCCTAATGTATATCGAATATAAAAGGGTTTAAATGTGATTTGAAGTGGCTCGCTCCTGTATGGTACTACAATTACTTAATTGTTAAGAGTTGAAAATTCAATAACATTCTGCAGCTCATAATTCAAAAACCGTTCGATTTTGAGAAAAAAATGTTTATATGAAAAATGTTTGTTTCCTTATTGCCTACATTTTTCATTTCAAACTTTTTTCCTACCTGCAACGGTAAAGGATTTATATAAAAAAATCTGAAAATTAACCGCCATTTTTAAATATGACGGATTCGATTTTAGGGGACTTTTAGTATATTTATTAGGATGGCAAGTGGAACATCACCACCAAATTTCTTGCTTGTGCTAATTTTTTCGAGGTCAAAATTTATTTTTCCTGCACTAATTGTTGAAATATCACTTTCACGAACAGCCTGTAATCACTATAATGAACAATGTACAAATAAACTATATTATTATAGTTCTGGCTCCTATGGAAATTCCACGTTAACAATGTCTTTGTCATATTTTCCAAACCTCAAGTAAAAATTCCAGATCTAACAAAAATCATCGTTTATAGAAACGGTCACATCTATACCTCCTAAACCTAAAAACGATTATTTTTACATTTAATTCGCTTAGTTTTTTGTAAACAAATTTTGTGTGATATGCAAAGACTAAATTTTTTGCTGATCTTACGAGTAAAATATATATTTATATTAATGTTTTTATTTGATAATCAAAAAAATTATAGGTACCTATGCAATACATGTTTAAAGCCTTAATGACCTGTAATAATGTTTAAAATAACTTGTTCATGCATGCAGTAACTGTGGGGAATTTTATTTGTGCTCGCAGGTATTTGGGCCTTTCCCGGGTTTCTGTATATCATTAGTAGTTAGTCCGCGATTCAGTTTTATCGTAACGATATACTTTAAACTTCATGTTGACCAGTGACAGGTTGTCAAGAAGGTTGGTTAATAATAATTATAAAAAAAAGTAGATAATTGGTCTTTAAGAAACCAGTTTAGCAGTTAATGATTGGTAATTTTTCAATTAAAATTTACTTAGGTACTATACAGGGTGTATCTAAATTACTGCTGAGATATTCTGGAGCTTATTCCACATGTAATTAATAAGAAACAAGTTCATATAAATGTATGTTCGAAAATTCTTCCTAAGAAAGTTACAGTCCGTCTTCTGCGGTTAGGAAATTTAGTTATTTTTTTGAAACACTTTGCATATCTATATACAGCGTGTCCCACTTTTAATGCCCCCCCCTTCACAACTCAGTTATTAGTTATCCAATTTTACCCAAATTTGGATCGGTGTCAATAACCTTTGGTGTGATCTTTTTGAATTAAACAAAATTTATTTTTGTCAGTGGCGTGCATTTTTATTAAGAAAAAAGGGGTCGCTTTTTCGAGAATTCATATTAGGCATTTTTTTACAGAAAAACTAATACAAAATAATTAATCAGCATGCTTTAGAACCCCCATGCCGAAAATTTCACAACATTTTGATTAAGGGTTTCCGAATAACGGGTCCAGTAAATATACATTTTTTCAATCGTAAATAATTGACAGCTTGAAAACGGTTTGCGTTTTGAAAAAAAGTCTTTCCTCATTTTCAATTTAAATTGATTTACTATATCTCCCCATGCCTTCAAAAGTTTCAAAAGCTGCAATCAAAAATTTTTCATTGGACGATAAAAAAATATTTTAACCGGTCCTGTATTATTTGGGCATTAAGTGATAAAAAATGATCTTATGTGATAATAAATCAATTTTATACCAAAATAAAAAAGGTTGCTCTGATATTAAATTAAACTATTTTTCGAAAAATAAACCGTAGTCAAGTTAATTATTTACGACTGCGGAATTTCAAACTTTTGAGCACATGATGTGATAGAGTAAGTCAGTTTAAATTGAAAATGACGTATGACTTTTTTTCGAAACACAAACCGTTTTCAAGTTATCAGTTATTTACGACTAAAAAAATGTATTTTCACTGGGCCCGTTATTCGGAATCCCTTAATCAAAATATAGTAAAATGGGGGTTCCAAAGCATGCTAATTAATAATATTGCATTAGATTTTCTGTAAAAAAATGCCTAATATGCCTTCTCGAAAAATTGAACCCGTTTTTCTTAATAAAAATGCACGCCACTGACAAAAATAAGTTTTGTTTAATTCAACAAGATCACACCAAATGCCGTTAATGGTAACCCAAATTTGGTTGAAATCGGATAACTAATAACTGAGTTGTGAAGGGGGGGCCATTAAAAGTGGGACACGCTGTAGATAGTACATTGATTGGAGAAATTACTTTTGATAAAGTATCTCGTTCAAAACGTCGTGTAAATTTTTAAAATATCACTTACATCAAAAGCTAAGTCGTCGTTTAACCCTGTCGGTCGGTGGTACCCTATAATCAATAAATAAAATGGGTACTCCATTTACTTAATTAACAACTTCCCCAAAGAAAGAAATAAATGTGACAGATGACTAATAATAATTATACCTCTTTCGTATCTTGAACTAAAACTGAAGTTTATATTTAAATCAATTATTATCTATGCACAGAAATAGTATAGCAGTGCACACATGCCACATATTAATATTTTGTCTATTAATAATTATTTTAAAAATAACACTACAAGTATTAATACTCTCAATTAAATTTTGATTGTGAAATGACGACAGTGCCTTGCAGAAATAAATTGTTGTTTGTGACACGTTTAAAATTATTGAACAAACATTTTGATAACAGCAAAGATTCAATTGCACATTTTCCTTCTACAGGATGTTTCAGAATTAACTGGATAAACTTTAAATCTGAATTCAGGATTTTAAAATTAAAAAAAACTTGTATAGTGTAGGATGGAAATGGAGGCTAAAATTACACTTAATTTTTTCCTCATGTTTAGGAAAAGATAAGGAAATACATTTTCGTATAGATTTTTAGTTGACAGAAACTATTCTAAGGCATACGTTTCAATCATCCTTTATTCTTTATTTGAACACTTTAATGAACCAGAATTTTATCATATAAGAATATGCCTTTTATTTCAGATAATTTTTTTGTCCACTTTCTTTTGGGAAAGTATTCTGTGTATACTTATATTATTCTACTCTTTATTATCCTATACTCAGTGGTTAGAATGCTTATTGTTGGCATGAAACTAGAGCCTGAAATTTGGGGCAAAAGAAACCCAAGTATTAATAAGTTGATAAACTTAAATAAAAGTTTATATGTCTTTGAGTCTTGACAACCTGGAATTAGGAGTTTTCAGTCTCAGAATATAATTGTCCAACTTTTCTCTACATATACACACATATATATATATTACTATATACTACGCATACTACATATACAGTGTGTCGCACTTAAGAGTGAAACACCCTTATAACTTTTTTCACTTTTATCCGATTTGAACCAAATTTTACTCAATGATATTAGATCCCATTAGGATTAACTCATGGCCAAATAACTATTCGTCCCCTACTAATGCAAAGCCACCTGGGATACCAAAATAAACGCAAAAAATCAAGAAAACATATTAGGCATTTTTTATCGGAAAATTTTAATAATGAAAGTTGTTCAGAATTGTCTAAAAACCTTAAATAAAAAATCCCATGAAGGCCGAAAATATAATTTTACAATATCAATTATCATTCGTATTTAGTTGCAGAGTATTCCTTTAGTTTTTTTTATAAAAAATAAAATATAAAAAATAAAAAAAGTATATTTTCAGATTTAAAAATTTTTCAAGCAAAATATTAATATTGAAGAAGAAAAACACAAAGGTCTTGTTCCCACAAAATTCTTTTTAATTGCAACCGGTTTCGTGATCAATATATTACATCACATCATCAGGCTACAAGAATTTCTATAAATACCAAAGGTTTGTCAAAATTATATATTATATATTATATAGAAATTCTTGTAGCCTGATGATGTGATGTAATATCTTGATCACGAAACCGGTTGCAATTAAATAGAATTTTGTGGGAACAAGACCTTTGTGTTTTTCTTCTTCAATATGAACAATGAACAACCCACATGGGATTAATACTACGTAAAATATTAATAGTTTTTGATTTTGATAAAATTTTGGATTTAAGGTTTTTGAACAATTTAGAACAACTTTCATCAATAACATTTTTGATAAAAAAATGCCTAATATGTTTTTTGATTTTTCCCGTTTATTTTGATATTGTAGGTGGCTTTGCATTAGTAAGGGGGCACATGGCTTTTGGGCCAAAAGTTGATCCTAATGTGCTCTACCTTTGAGTGAAATTTAGTTTAAATCGGATAAAAATTAAAAAAGTTATAAGGGTGTTTCACTCTTAAGTGCGACACAGTGTATACACACATATACAACAAATATAATTTTTTCTAAAATTTTATTAAATATATCTGTAATTTTTGTGTTTTCAATTGTGGTCAATTATTTTTCCTTTTTCATAGGTCAAACGTATTAAATGATTACATTTAATTACGCTTTTTAGTTCTTTGGGAAAGAGACGCATAACTTCCAATGTATACGCGCAAATTCACGAAATACCGCCTTGTCTGGCTAGTCTGAGAAGTAAAATATAATCGCTCATTATAAATTTTCATTACGGCATGAGTCATGCTATTATTTTATTTATTTTGTTACTCAAATAAGAATACAACATTTTGAAATCTATTTAAAAACAAAAATATAAACATTGTTTTACAAGATGGGCCAGAGGGTGGTACGCGAGCACATTTTTGACCTCATTGTAGTTCCGTGTCTGGTTTATTGAACTCCTCAATATATTCATGCAATTTCTAATTTTTTTTTTGGGTGGTATGAAAGTCAGAAAACAAATTCAATCCAATTCGATTCATTCAACCTGTACAATCTAGTCAAATAGATTATGCCACTGTTAGAGATATACAATAGTAAATTTTAACGACGAAGGCAGTGCAAAAACAATCTTATTTATATTCACGCAAATTATTCTTTATTATACAACCGGTTTGATAAAACTGACCTCATACTCAGGTAATATAATATAGTATAGGTTGTTGTGTATAAAAATGTAATTACCATAAGAAAGCAGAAAGCCGAATTTGTGTAGTAATTATTCTAAGGAGTATGTATCTTATTTTCATTTCACGTATAAAGATATCTTGGAGGTTAATATTACCTAAATTATTGAACAGTACGATAAAACTATAATAAGATAAATTTTTAATGAAATAAGCTTGATTTAATTTACTGCATACATCATAAGCACACAAAAAAAAGTGGGCTAGGTATTCTTTTGACTACATCAATTTATGTATTTTGAATGTAATGTGAAACGTGAAAGAAAGAAACCAAGCAGAATGAAAAAAGAAGAAAGAGAAAACCGCTGCGTAGATTATTCGATGCCAAGAGAGTTCGTTACAAGAGAAAAAAGGAGTAAGTGGAACATATTTACATAGCAAGAAACATCGTTCACTTCTTCATTTATCTTCATCTCTCTATAGGCGCAGAATAATTAAGTTTTGTCAATTTTTGATAAATACAGAACGTTACTTGCTTTTGAAAAAAAAAATACTAAACGGTGATGGAGCACTTCCGACTTCTGATTCGAATTCAGCGCATTCAAATACACGGAGACATACTTTCCCTCCCAATCGCATTCTATCGGTTTTCACAATTACACCTAATGCTACCCCCATAACGAGAAATTTTCCAAATGTAAGAATGGTTTTCCACAATTAAAAAAATTGGAGGGTGATGAGGCAATTATGACTGCGGATTAGAATTCAGCGCGTCGAACTACATAAAGATAAGTTGGTCTAGTCAAAAGAACAGCCCACTTTCTTTTTTTGTGCGCTTGTGTAGTCAATATGAGTCCCCCATGCGCTTATTTGTCAAAAAACCTCAAACGTTAAAATTAATATATAAGGCTGTTTTATTCTTATTTTTATTATCAGCATATTACATTACACTATATGAGTTCATTACGTCTATAACAATCTGAACTGTTACAAAGTTCTTGGTATCATCATTTACAATAAATTTAGGAAGATCGTTGATATAAATTAAAAACAACAACGGACCAAGTACCGCTTCTTGGGGTGCTGATATGCATATCGGATCACTTCACTACAACTGATACGTCTCTGTTTAGGTAAATTAGGTATTTCCTAAAAGCAAACAAATAGAAATAAATTTAAACAAACGACCTACCATGGGAAATAGAAGATAAAAGAAAATGTGTCCCCAGTTTCAATTAAGTAAAATTTTGGCTACCTTAGAGACATTATAGGGAATTATTTCTCTTCCTTTTCTTTTTTGGGATTTATTACCACATTCCTTGAGATTCCTATAAAAAAAAATTCGATTTATCTAAAAAATATTCAAATTAACCAGGTTAAAACTGGGAAATAACCTCTACGCCTTTGACGTAATGTCAGAGGATCAGTTAGAGGGTGTTTTTGACAACTAATAGGAATTAAATTAATACAAAAATACTGCGCTGACGTTTCGGAAACTATATCCGTTTCCTTTTTCAAAGTTTAGGCTTTAGATTTTTATGTAACGTGTAGAACAACACGGCATAAAATAAAAATTGTTTATATCATTTCCATAGATACATACTTACTTACCATAGAAATGTTGAAAAATATACTAAATAATATTATATTTATTGAGTTCTTCTCTCAACATTGGTAACCAAGTTGAACAAAGTTCTACCGAACAATTTGATACGCTAATATCTTCAATAAGTAAAATTATTGCAGATTCTTTGAAACCATTAAATCCTGAAAAAAATTCAAAAAATTGTATATACAGTATCCCGTGCGAGTGTAATAAACATTATGTGGGTGAATTATCTAGACCACTTAATGTACGATTGGGCGAGCACAAAAGTTATATTAGAAAAGGTGATATTGAAAAATCTAAAATTTGTGAACATGCTTGGGAAAACGATCACAGGATAAAATGGGATTCAGCAAAAATTTTGACCAAAGAAGCAGACAACAAAAAAAGAAAAATCAAAGAATCTGCAATAATTTTACTTAATGAAGATAAATGCGTATCAAATTGTTCGGTAGAATTTTGTTCAACTTGGTTACCAATGTTGAGAGAAGAACTCAATAAAATTAATATTATTTAGTATATTTTTCAACATTTCTATGGTAAGTATCTATGGAAATGATATAAACAATTTTTATTTTATGCCGTGTTATTCTACACGTTACATAAAAATCTAAAGCCTAAACTTTGAAAAATCAAACGGATATAGTTTCCGAAATGTCAGCGCAGTATTTTTGTATTACTTTAATTCCTATTAGTTGTCAAAAACACCCTCTAACTGATCCTCTGACATTACGTCAAAGGCGTAGAGGTTATTTCCCAGTTTTAACCTGGTTAATTTGAATATTTTTTAGATAAATCGAATTTTTTTGGATAGGAATCTCAAGGAATGTGGTAATAAATCCCCAAAAAGAAAAGGATGAGAAATAATTTATGAAATGCTACAAATAACATTTAAACAATATTATAGGGAATGAAGATACTATACTACTACTACTACTACTACTACTACTACTACTACTACTCCTACTCCTACTCCTACTCCTACTCCTACTACTACTACTACTACTACTACTACTACTACTACTACTACTACTACTACTACTACTACTACTACTACTACTACTACTACTACTACTACTACTACTACTACTACTACTACTACTACTACTACTACTACTACTACTACTACTACTACTACTACTACTACTACTACTACTACTACTACTACTACTCCTACTACTACTACTATTACTACTACTACTACTACTACTACTACTACTACTACTACTACTACTACTACTACTACTACTACTACTACTACTACTAGTACTACTACTACTACTACTACTACCACTACTATTATTCAAGATTCACTGACATGTGATAAAAGACTAGTCAGAAATATGCACGAGACGTAAATCAGCAATGCTTCAATAAAACACAAACTGCAATCATGAAATATTTTTATCAATGTGAGTTTAGAATTATACATAAAATTAAAGAAGTGTTAAAAACAGACAATTATGACAGTCTTAACACATATAAACAAAGTACAAAAAACATATTTTAATTAAATTAAATTTGCCCTAACTATGAAAATTGCAATTATTCACTTAATTTGTGCATACTTATTACAAAAATATTTTGCCAAAAAAATTCATTGTTTTTAGTCAGTTTTTTAGTTTTTAATTCACTGAGTAATTTATTATATTTCTATCATGATGCTAAAACCTAGTGTCTCTGCTAGTAGTGTATAGTATCATTTATTTTTAATTACCTAGAAGTTTTAGATAATCTGTGGGTTAGTATACAGATTTTGAGCATTACGTGTATCGTACTTTGATTAAAATCATTGGATATAAAAGAAGTTTCATTTGATGGGACGTAACATACAATTTATGATATATAAATACACGGTAAAGCGAAATTTTTAATATACATTGCACTAGATATAAAATTTGCATAATAATAAGATAAGAATGTAAACTTGTTAAATATGTATATTTTGCAACTTATTACTAATGGCGGTTTCTGTGCGAATAAAATATGTATTTTCCAAGGGAGTCCACAGAATTCTGTGCAATAGTGCGACCAACAATTTTCAGTAATTAATAACAGAATATTGTTGTCATTAATAAATAATTAAGGAAAATAAATTCCTTAATTTAAATAAGATCATGAGAAAGAAAGAGTTATTTCTAGAAAATTATATTTATCTTTCGCTAGCTGAATTTGTCATTAATAAATAATTAAATCCTTAATTTAGATAAGATCGTGGGAAAAATAGTTATACTGAGAAAAATTATATTTATATTTAGTGCTGCAAATTTTTGAAATTAGATATTTGTAGCTGAATTTCCGAATTTGAGCCGCTTTATGCTTACAACCTCTCTATCGCCGGGTATTTTGCTGTAAAGCAACATATTTCGTTTATGGTAAATTACTTTTTTCATATACATACTTACTCAAAAATTAAAAAGTTTTTCCTCTTGTCCATCTTATCGTGGGGCACACTGTATAACCTATAATGAAAGAATTCGATATTTTCAAGAATCTTAAAAATAATTAAAGATTTAGATTTTTGGGGTATTAGGTCCAATTTAATTGAAACACTATTACATTAACTTGCCGAAGTAGTATGTTCCTGCTATTAAGTTGTTTATGCACGAGAAACACTAAATTTTAATGTAAGTAATTGTTTATGATATTGTTTTTATTGATTTTAAATATATAATTATTAAAGTGCCTAAAATAAGTACGTATTTCGTTCAATAAGTATAACTATAATGATTAAGTAATTGTTTAAATATTTCTTCCATATGTTGGGTTCATTTTATAAAATTTTATTATATGCCAAAAAATTTACAATAATTAATTTATATCTTACAGTGCCCTGAGGATGGTAATAAATTATACTGAAACGTCGGCAAGTTAATGTAATAGTGTTTCAATTAAATTGGACCTAATACCCCAAATATCTAAATCTTTAATTAAATTGTGGTCTGGAAAAATTCTAATTGTACTTAAAAATATTTTGATGTCCTCGTAAATATTCAATTAGAACTTTAATGGCTTATTGATTTAAACTCACAATTCAATGATCTTTTAAATTACGAAATCAAAATTACGTTATTTCATCGTTGAAACCTTTCACCTACTAAAACCTTTCTATTGTCATCTGGTACATTTCTAAAACTGAAACATTTCTTTGAAAAATGTCTGTTTTTCAGAAAATCGATCGTTTCCAATCGTTGGAAAGCCCTGTGTAAGGAACTAATATAAAATTTTATTATTCAGTGTCCGGAAAATCATGGAGCGTGGGCATATTCTAATGGTATGAAAACTTATTTTATAAGAAATATATAATAATAATACTTATATAGATAATACGATAGTTTTGAGAATTAGATAGACAAACTTATTAAGTATTTCTTTAAAAAACAATTCTTGGATTTAATAAAGTTAGAAACATTTTGTTCAAATTTGAGTTTTTTCCCCGTTTTATTGTTTCTAGAGGTAGGAGGTGTCCCGTACTACACATTCGACTTTTTCTTATAGTGTATATTTTTAAAAAAGTAATTTTATATACAGATAAGTCCAGGATGCTTCGAACACGACAGGGATTGGGACGAATATACGAGTGACCGGCAACTCGCTTCAGTTCGAAATTTGTACATTAGGAGAAGGACGGCTGTGGCCAATGGCCACTCACGGCAGAAAGTCTGTTGTTAATATCTCATTAACCGTTGGGATGTAGAACTCATGTCTGAAAGAAATTTGATTTACATTTCGAAATTTTTCTAACTTCAATAATTCATCCTAGATAGGATTAATTATTGTAATTTAAAAAAAATCTCAAAACACATTTAAATATTTCCATTGTTTGTTTCTTCGCAACAAAAATGTGATTCTACAACATAAAATTAATTGTCGCTGCACCTCGAGTGTTGCACGTGTAAAGACTTAAACACAATGAAAAAATTAGAGATAAGAAAATGGAATAAGAAATAAGAGAAATAATTATAATTATAATAATTAAGTTTTAAATACACAATACTCGCGTGATAATAGGATATTAGTGCTGATTCGATTTAAAATTCAACTGTTCAAATTGCTCATTGTTTTTCGGATATCATTATTTGTTAATTCTATTCCATATGTTTTATTTCTTATTTCTTATCTCTTATTTTTTTCATTGTGTTTAGGCCTTGATAAAAATTATTATAAAAGAATCCAAACAAGAAACAGTATACGCGAGAGCCATCAGCTACAGCGCGGAGATCCACGATTCCCACCATTGTGTCCACTTGCCTACAACGGGCACAAGAAAATCGCGCAACCTAATACCCATGTTCGAACCTCCTCGGTCTTTACTGTATAGGTATTGTTGTAATGATAAAATCTTACGCAGAGGATTTAATTTTATGCAAAAAATATACCTCATAATTTGCGATAAATTAATTGATTTGGGGAATTTTTCATTTCCATCATCGTTAGTTAATTGTGTCTAAACTAAAAAATTATTCTGAATTTTTACTATGGATTATTGCATATTTTGACTAAAGTGTAATATATTATAGTAGTGCTTAATAATTTATAAGCTTATATCTATTAGGCAAAAAGTATTCAAAGGAAAAACAAAAACGCTAGTGAAAATTAATTCTTTAAATATGTTCCATAATTGATTGGGACATTCGCGCAATGGGCTAGGTATTACCTTCGAAACATCTGCGAAACAATCTCCATGAGAATACCGACATAGTAGAATAACATCACAACAGTAAGATGAAACTTGAAAGTGACTATTGGGCTTGAAGTTCCGTGAAGAGTACCATCATCAGCTAAAATGTGTATATGGTTAGAAGTTGCAGAAAGTAAGTCACTAATATGCAGAAGGAATACAGTTGGTGGTAAGACAGGTCCTGATGAGATATCCATGTCAGCGTTTTACAAATATGCAACTCCTTCTCGAATAGCCTGAAATTGATATGGTTTGTTTGTTATTTTGAGCGTTAGATGATTTAGCAAAAAGTCTTTATCATTTTTTAATTGTTCATTTATCTACTAAATTAAAATATTATTTCTAAAATTTTTTCTAAATTCATAATTTATCGGTAATTAAATAATCATAATCTGTTTAATATAGCGATAAAGAAGAATTGTGTCCTTCAAAGACTTAAGGCATTTTTTGCATTAAAAAGTAAATTCTTATCTGATCGTTTCTTAGTGGTCTTCTACTGTTAAACGTGTGTGTACATCAAATTAATATCAGTAACAGTTATTTTTTTTAATAAAATATACATTTAAGTTATTTAATTATTGCTGTATTAATGCATAGTGAGTGAACAACGACTTAGTTAACCTTGTTTGAAGTGACGATAAGTTCTGTATTTCCAATAAAAATCTCCTATGTGTCGTGTAAGTTTTCACTTTATTATTTTATTTATCTATGGTTAAGTACTCAAAACAGTGTCCAGAAACATTAGAGAAGTGTAATCGTTTCGAAAATCCATGTTTTAAATATACAAATTATTCTCATTGTTTGTATTCTACATTTTACATAATTTTAAGTTTAGAGGAACAAGTTTTAAATAATAATTTTATGAATCACTGCAAGTGAATTAACTCAACTGAACTGTTAGTCCTTATATTTAAAATTCAATTCTATTATTGTTTTCTTTAATTAGTTTAACAACAGTAACAGCAAGTTGTGTTACAATTTGTCTATTATATGTCATTTGTGAAATTCCTCTGTAGTGACAATATTTAGAACCTAACATTTTTAATCTAACCTAACAAATATTCAGTTGCATTTCGGTAAATAAGGTAAATCCAGATATAAATATTTTACTAAACAAATGCCCCTTATCTTTTACATAATTAATTTCAGTTAACTGTAATACTTTTAACTTTTTCAGAAAATAAATAAATGCAAAAAGTACTGCTTAGTATAAACGTACTCGACCATAATTATAAAACTATAAATAAATGATTATATATTTTTTAAGGCATGCAGTAAATTACACGGTAATTTGTGCATTTCAAACATGTTCCCATTTTAGAACTGCTAAATAGCTACAAAATGATTGCTCATTAACAATAGCATAAAAAATATGATGTAAAACAACATTGCACGTCGTCGGTACGTAGGAATTATCTAAAAATTGACACATTAGCAAGTCATTTTAGAATTTATACAGCGTGTCCTTAATAAATTGTGTCGACAAACTATAATCATGTGATTCTACGTCGAAAATAGAATATTTTTAATACTATTCACTGCTGAAACCACTAAGAATATTTTAATGAAACTCGATATGTTTAAATTTCATAATATAGAATTCTAACAACCCTGTGTAAAATTATAGAAAAATTAGTTATCGTAAAGGTGTGTAGTTTGGGTTAAAAATTATATGCTACCTTATATTACTTTATCAGTTAAATAAAGTTATCGAAATATTACTCAATGGAAAATTGTATTATAATAAAAACTGCAAAATATACATAGCGAATTTGACAATACAATTTTGTTTAACTAGTTAATTTTTCGCTAGCAACCCCTTTTAACCCCTATTTGGGACTGAAATTGCACTTTTCCTTATAATTGAAAATTCCCCGTGTATTTTGACTCGCTGAATACGATTTTGACAAAAAATTATTTTTTGACAATAAATTTAATTTTTTTTCCTATGATATCTTTTATTTATTATGAGATCTGCCTAGAAATCCAAGAGGAACCAAGAGATTGCTTCTAAGAAGGTCGTTTAAGAAAAGTGCGATTTTAACCCCAAATAGGGGTTAAAGGGAGTCCTAGCGAAAAACTGACTAGTTAAATTTTTTTTTAATTATCAAATTCGGTTTCAATGGATCAAAATACATAAGGGTAGTGGGGTTTATTCTTTGAGTCTGACATTATTTATTTGGGTGGCTGTGTTATTTAATGAATTAAATTAAATAAATATTTATTTAATGTCAAATTTGAAAGATTGAAAGTTTCATAGTTAAAACTATTCACACCTTACATCAGTTAATCTCGATTTTGTTGATAACCACCGTTTATTAAAATTTAATAAGAGAAAAAAAAGTTAAAATAAAATTCTACATACAATTGAATGAACTATTTTAAGGTCAGCCAGTGGACAAAAAGTTATAAAATATATAATTTTAGGGGTCCATCCCCTATCGACTCTTTGCAGTGGTCTTATTAACGTTTAACGTACCGTCTTATATTATATTATTAGGGATGCAACTTGGTATGTAGGTGGGTTGCATTGAATTGCCATATTTTGCGTTCCCATACGTACATCTGCTCTGTATCGGTTCACTTATGCATCACCGTGTATAACAACAAAAGAATATCTTTGCAACAGTAGCAAATATCAAAATAAGAAAAATTTTAAAAAATTCAAATGTGAACTTTTTGCTTTTATAATTTTTTATTAATTTAGTTTTTCGGGCAATGCATGATCACTGGCAGGGTTAGCCATATTCAAATTACAACACAGAGTGTACAGATACTTAAAAATAGGTGTGGGCTATGATATTAAGTTATACACAGAAATGCCTTATTTTGAAAATACAGATCGTCAAAGTGTTTAGGTTTAGAGGATCTGTACCTAAAAGTTTACATAATATTTCTACACCAAATTTTTACACGCCTCCGAAGTTATCAAGGTAAAATCAATTACATCATGTATAATCGGATAGACCAGATCGACGCGCGACGTTTGTTCTTGTCGGATTAAATATACTTACAAGGCAATTTTGATAATGTTCAGGAACTACGTTTTTGATCAAAGACCTTAGTTTCTCAAAGCAATTGACCCTGTATTTATTTTTGGTTAGCCCTCCATCTCATCATGGTTTAACAATAATTGTTTTTAAAATAAAAGTTTCTTTTATAACAGATCGGGTTTGTTATTATGACCAAAATATTAATCGTGCTGAAAAAGATATGGGTTTTACATGCTATTTGACGGTCACAATAATTATTATGTAACTATTTCCTAATTAGCATATTTATATAAGTGCATGTGTATTTAATTATTCATGAGCCACACGCTCGTAATTAGATTTAAATATGTACAGGATACTGTAAATTTTCTCATTATTTTTTACATATAGGTACACACACACACATATTTACAATTAATTATATGTGTTAAGGGCTACTTAAGTTATCTCTCTTACAATCAACTAAATACGTTTATTATATCATGAGCTTTATAATAGTGAAAAGAAAAGAGAAGTTCGTGGCTTAGTTTGCGAGAAATGATCAAAAGACGTAAATAATAGGTAGGTAGGCTTGGAAATGCCCATCTCCATTGTCCAAAGAGATATGAATAACCATTGAGTAAAAAATAATAAAGAGTTGCAACTGTCAAGGTTTCGAGATTTTAGTATTGTATTTCTTTGCCAATAACTTCATGATTGTCATCTATTTTTAGTGCTACGGGAAGGTATTTGTAATGTGGCTGTATAGCCCTTAAAATTGAAGACAATCATGAAGCTATTGGTGAAAAAATACAACACTAAAATCTCGAAACCTTGACAGTTGCGCCTCTTTATTATTTTTACTCAATGGAATAACATAACACATATATGATGGCAGCAAAGTTGAGATGATTGATAATACTCATTAATAAAATATGAAGTTATATATGGTTACTTTTCACATACGCTTCGGTAAAAAAAAACAAAACGATCAAAAAATTAATAAGATGGAGTTCGCGTAAGTCTTCTAGTTTTAGCCTTTTAATAATAATAATAATAATAATAAACGACTTTATTTGAAAGATAAATTTTACATTATCATATCAAATCGGCGAAGTTTAATCCATACGGATTATTCTTACACTTAACCGTAACTTAGACTAAAAATATTTTCCAAACAGGTAGTAAATCATATTAACGAAATATATTTTGGTCTGAAATGTGCATTAACTGCTTAATATTAATTTATAAATGTGTACATAATATAATTGCTACAATAAAAGAAAAGAAAAAATGAGAAATAATGAAATCTATAAAATCTAAAAAATAAAGTTTACTTAAAAAACAGAAAAAAATTGTATAAATTATAAACTTATCTGTTAGATATACCTAGCCAATAAGTTTTTAACATTTCTACGAAATTTGTGAATTGTTAACGATTTGAACTTATCAGGAAGTGAATTATAAAGTTTAATCGCATTATAGGAGAAAGATCTCTGAAAGATCGCACTACAGTGATGAGGCATTGTAAGAGAATATTTATGTCGAATATTAACATTATGCGTCAAATTTCTGTAAACAAGTTTTTCCTTTAAATAGTGAGGAGTAGATGTCATCAATAATTTATGTACAAAGGTAAGGAAATGAAATTCTACAGTAGCTTCCATCTTTAACCAGTTCAGATGTTTAAAACTATCAGAGACATGATCATATTTCCTTAAATTACATATGAAGCGACAGCATGTATTTTGTACCTTTTGTATCCGATTTTTAGTTACTTGGTCTAAACATGGATAATATACTAAATTGCAATAATTAAATATAGGCAATATTAATGCATCACATAACTTTTTCCTGACTTTAAAATTCCCAGGGAATATCATTTAAGTCCACATAAAAATTATCATGGTCGAAAAACCCTTAAAATCTCGATAAGTAACGTATTTTTGGTTATGTTTGTTAAGAACTAACTTTAGGTTACAATAAACTAGACAATGATCAGAAATAGCATCTGCATTTCTCGTGCCCGCTACATCTATTAATTCTAGATTATTAACATAAATAGGGTCTAAGAGCGTGGCAGAAAGTTGGGTAATTTCATCAATTTTATAACTTTGAACACAACAGGTTGAAACTCATGCAAAATGACTGATGATATTTTTTATTATTTTGGTTTCATTTTTCGGTAATATTCTGACATTTAATTTTGTATCATTTATTCATCGATGTGATTTTGGATCTTTCATGACCTTTATATAAATTTAACATGGATATATCTTATTTATTCATTTGAATTTTAACCAATTATAAAATCTTTGCAATATTCTGATTTATATCAAACGAAACGGATATGTTAGTTGTAGTCAAGGTTATCAATATAACAGTTATTAATAATATTTTAAATATAGGCAATATTAATGCATCACATAACTTTTTCCTGACTTTAAAATTCAGTAGATGTTTGTTAGCAAACAACACTTTCAATTTAATATACGCATTTTGCAATAATATATTGACATGCTTGTTGAGCCTAAGTTTTTTATCAAAAGTCACACCTACAATGATCGGCAAAATTTAAAGGCTTATCGTTGATACATAATTTTAAATTGCTCTGTATGAGTTGACGTTTGCTTTCTTGACAAAATAGCATGCATACTGTTTTCTCTGCATTAGCTTTAAATTGTGACTTTCGGAGTAATTAAAAATAATTTTAAGTAGGTTATTTACATGTATAGTGGCTTCATCTGTATTTTCCGCTTTAAATGTATGCAATAACATCGTGTCATCAGCATAAGCTTGAAGATGGGAGTTTACTTTTTGAAATATGTCGGCAGTATATATTAAAAATAGTAATGGGCCCAGAATTGATCCTTGAGGGACACCGGAAGTTACATCTGCAGGAGAAGATTTTTTATTTTCAATTGCAACGATTTGAAATCTATTACTTGATTTAAAAAAATTTGCGGACACTTCGGAAAACCCATAGTAATTTAGTTTCGCACATAATAAATCATGATCTATTTTGTCGAAAGCCTTTGAATAATCGAGAGATACTAGAACAGCTGCTGATTTTTTATCCAAAGCGCTAAGAACGTTGTCTAGTAAATATAATAACGCGGTATTAGTGCTATGTGCTTTACGAAACCCTGATTGATGTGCTGGGAGAAGGCTATTCTCATTTAGATAATCAGTAACTTGCCAGCTCACAACTTTTTCGAGTAACTTAGATAATACCGACAATAAACTAATTGGTCGCAAATCTGTGACACTGGTGGGATTGCTAATTTTTGGCAAAGGGCTAATCAAAGATCCTTTCCAATTTTCGGGAAAATAACCGATTTCCAGACAACAATTAATAATATGTGTAATATGGTAAATAATTACAGAGAGACACAACTCAATCATGCTTAATGAAACACCATCCAAACCACTAGCGTTAGACTTAAGAGACATCATTGCTTTTTTGATACTATCATCAGGGCCAATTAATATGAAATTAAATGATAAATTTTCTTTAAAATGATTGCTATTATAGTATTGAATATTTTTCTTTCAGTTGACAGACTTGGTAAAAACTGATAAAAAAAAATTATTTATTTCATCTGGATCTTGAATATTTTGCGGTAAATCTGGTTTTGAATTAAAACGAATGTTAAGCGATTTAAGTCCATTCCATAGGTGCTTTTGGTTTCCTTGGGTTTGCAAGAAACGCACGAAACCTGATTTTTCACGTTTGGTGGATGAGTTAGCGAAATTGCGTAACTGCTTATAATTCTCCCAGTTTTCATGGGACCTATTTTTCTTGTACTTTTGCAATGCTTTATCACGCTGTTTATAAATAAGTTTAAGATTATCAGTCATCCAAGGAGCAGGTGGTTTGATAACCCGTTTATTAATCAGAGGGACGTGTATCGAGAAAAGCAAGTGTAAATATTATGTTAGTACATCTATTTTTTCTTCAATGATATTTATTTAATAGATATTGTCCCAGGGAATATCATTTAAGTCCACATAAAAATTATCATGGTCGAAACCCTTAAAATCTCGATAAGTAACGTATTTTTGGTTATGTTTGTTAACAACTAACTTTAGGTTGCAATAAACTAGACAATGATCAGAAATAGCATCTGCATTTCTCGTGCCCGCTACATCTATTAATTCTGGATTATTAACATAAATAGGGTCTAAGAGCGTGACAGAAAGTTGGGTAATTTCATCAATTTTATAACTTTGAACACAACAGGTTGAAACTCATGCAAAATTGACTGATGATATTTTTTATTATTTTGGTTTCATTTTTCGGTAATATTTTGACATTTAATTTTGTATCATTTATTCATCGATGTGATTTTGGATCTTTCATGACCTTTATATAAATTTAACATGGATATATCTTATTTATTCATTTGAATTTTAACCAATTATAAAATCTTTGCAATATTCTGATTTATATCAAACGGATATGTTAGTTGTAGTCAAGGTTATCAATATAACAGTTATTAATAATATTTTAAATATATGCATACATTTCTTAACCAAGTTTCACACATATAAAATTTCGAAATAATTTCATGGTTTCTCAAATCAAAGATGGTGATCATCCTTACTTTCAACCACCTTGTTTCTATGCATGAAATATCAGATAAAGTTGTCAATTTGTTGAGAAAGAGTAAAAGAAGTTATAAATTCACAGGAAATTGCCTAGTTCATTATGATTGAATAATAATTCGCTAAATATGTTGGAAACATAAGTCAAACTAGAAATTAAAATTATATTTTAAAAAAATAAAAAGCTACCATTAAATATATCGTTTCCATAGCGACTTGAGAACTTAAATTGTTGGTATTAGTATCATCTACCTGTGATGTGCTGATGAAGGTTAAATAATCTGAAACCGGTCCATTACTACTACGAGTCGGTTATTGCAGCCAATGATTTTGTTTTGTCTACTGCATTTGTGAAACTCATTGATGATTACCTCTATATACGTGAATGCATTCCCTTAGAAATGTATGCTTTCTACGAAAATAGATAGTATAGTCGGGCTCACCAATGTTTGCGGCTGACTTATTACTTACAGAAGATATTACGGACATGCACGCTGTAATACTAAATATCTCATATGCACATTTAGTACAGTTTGATCAACTGCACTAAACGTGCAAAGAAGATATTTAGTATTACAGCGTGCATGTCCGTAATATCTTCTGTAAGTAATAAGTCTGCCGCAAACATTGGTGAGCCCGACTTTAGTAGTATATCAATTTAGCCTAAGTTGTTATGATGTTTTCTTAACTACCTCTCAAGTCACCGAGTTACTCCTGGAAAATCTTGCTAGAATTTTGTGTTAAGTAAAAAGAGACGAAGTCCTACAGTTTATGATGGACTCCGAACTTATCCATCCGAAGCAAATCACAAATAAATTCTTAATTTACCTCAGGATGGACTTAAACCATCGATCTTCATAACCAAATAGATACGTATCTACGCATTTAACCATTCGGCTACCATGCCCGTGTTCTCTGTAACTTAAAAAAAGTTTTAGGATAGAGTACTAAAAAATTTTAAAAAACCTCTTGTTTGAAAATCCTGTATTTTTCAAGATAATGAAGATAATTAAATTGGCTTTTGAAATCATATGAAGGATATTAGTTAAATTACCCAAACCTGCAAACAAATTTGACCAATTTCAAAACTGAACAAAATGGTGGTCTTTCTTTGAGAATAAAAAAATTTTGTTTTTTTTTTTAAATTCTCCAGAAGTGGAAAAGTTGTTCCGTTTAAAGACTTCTACAAAAAAATCCTTTAGCATTTTTCGATATTTCAAACAGTTTTTGAGTATTTTGAGAAATGGAAATTTTTTCGATAAATATGTAGTTTTTCTTTCTGACTCCTAAGTACGAATAATAATTCACTCGCACTGAATGAAATAATGTTTTTGCCATTGAATTTTTTGTTAATTCTCAATTTATAATATAAAAAAATATATTATTATATTAATATTATCTTTTAAAACAAATATAAGTATTCAATTTATAATCAACTTAATGGCAAATTAGCGAAATTTACCTGCGTCAAAATTTTTTAATAAAATAATTATTTTAGTCTTTGTGTTGAGCGTGTGTGGGCGACTGTTAATATTCCTCAACATTGTATTGTTGATATCCCACGACATTACTCGGCAGTGACTTCTCTTTGATTGCCATATTTTTGTGGTGAGTAGTTAGTTGGGTTTTCGAACATCGAACATACTGAACAACTATTGTTAATTCACAGATACCTTTTTTTTTTGTTTCTGGTGAACAGTTTTTATATTTACATATCTGGTTATAGGCTGTTTTATTATTTATCGCGCTGTATTCACGATTTTTTTACAAAGCGGTAATTTTCCACGGATTAAATCATTTTGGCAAAATACTCAGAAACGTATCTTATTAAGAATTTATTGTTTGGTAAAAACCGAATTGATATAATTTATTATTTTATCGATGAAATTTATTTAAAAATATTCTGTATTCTGTATGAGATGGATGGATAGTATGAGATATTTGTTATTCTAGCTGCTGCTTTTAACCATTTAAAAATTCCTATTCATCCTTTTATGGTATACTTTTAAACTATGATTAAAAATTAAAGATGTTTATTTGTTTGTTAACAAGAACTATTTGTTATCTCAATAATTTAAAATGGTTGTATGTAAAATAAATTACACAAATCGGTAAAGTAAACTATGCGATTGCAATAGAAGGTCCCCACCATCGGAATTCGTGTAATCGCTAGTTTCGCTTGAAATTTACATTTTATTCAAATCAGTAAACATATCCTTGTCTCACTTCCATAATTTTTGTGCTGTACCTGAAAAAAATCATACAATATGTATAAAGAAAGTATGTACAATATTATGATGTAGGTAAGTAAGTATTATGATTGTGGCATAAAAAATCGAAATGGAGATGTTGATAGCTTTGAGTACATACACACACATAATCTCTTCGCCAGCGATATTTCTTAATTTTTAATTTTTTTATTGATCGATTCTTTACGAAGGGCAGGGCCTATTACACCAGTTACACCACAGCATGCCTTGAGTGCAAAAAGTATGGAGAATACATCTGTTCACTCTGGCCTTAAAAGCTTGAGGAGGTCGTGTGAGGAATTCCATCCTAGTAAACACATGGTTTGTGGCATTCTGTTGGCCCAGTGATGGATTGATGGATTTGTGATGTTACTGGTTAAGCATTAATGGTCCATTACAAGTTCTGTACAGGATGTCAACTCTAATTTTGCCCCCCCTCTATTTCCTTATTTGTGAAGATATTTTAAAATTTTAAAATGTAGCCTTATCAGACATTTACCGAATTTTTCAAATATAATATTCAAAATTACCTAGCGCCAATACATACAGGGTGGTGAAAAGAAAGTTGATTTTTTTAAACGGAATACCCTGTATATTTCTTGACAGGTTTATAGTAAGTACTCTTTGAGCTGATTTCAAAAATGTATAACTCCCTTGAGTTTAGATCAAAAGAGATATTCAAGGATAAACATGAGAAATATTTGTTTTCACACTTTCGAGGTGGCTTGGCATTCTGACTTAATTTGGATATGAATAACTTGTGTAAGTCATTTTATTTAAAATGATTTTTGCTTATAACTTTTTAAATTATTGTTGCTTATAACTTTTTAAATAAAAGAGATAGAAGAAAACATTTTTACGGTGGTATACAGAAATGAGAGCATTTTGAATATGGAAAAAATTAGGTATGTTCGTGGAGAAAATAATTTTGATGACGTCACAGTTCGTATTTACGTGATTCTAAAAAAATATATTTTTTCTGCTAAATATAGCTTACATCATCCCATTTGAGATACCTTTTTCAAAATTGTCTTTTCTCTTCACGTTTTCACGTAACAGGCCTCGGGCGTCGAGTTTGAAACACCCTGTACATTTCTGCCGTCTTACATTTTTTCGAGATCACGTAGCCACTGTAGTCGACAGGCTTTGATAAATTTTGTTATGTTTGGTTCTTGATATAAACCATAAACTTCTGCGTTAGCTCTTCGTTCCCAAATGTCTACTGCCTTCTTTTCACCGAATATTCTTCATAGAATCTTCCGTTCTCACGCTTCTAACTTTAACTGCACTGATTCATTCTGACATACGGGTGAGACATGGACATGAATAAGTCTCACCCGTATGTCAGCGATTGTCTTAAAGATAGTCTTGTATGTCCTTATCTTTGCTTTCCGCGATACTTCAACGCCTTCAACAATAAGATTTTGTTGATTCCTCTTGCACATCTATTACTTTTTGCCATTCTCAAGTTTATTTCTATTTCCTCTCTACACTTAGATAGACGTAGTCTTCTGCTTCTTCAGTTAGCAGCATATCGCTGTTGCCTGTTTGTATCCTTTGTTTTCCTATTGACTGCTCCTAGCTTTTTAAGTTCCATGTATTGGCTTTTGTTCGTAAACTTGGAAACCCATTCTATTTCCTGCTACTACTAACTTGCTTGCTACTTCTAACCCCTTTATGCTGATGTATTAGCAGTATGTCATCTGCATATGCTCTTGTTAAGTAAGGTACTTTTTCTGTTCAGACCGCTGTCTCTTGACTCTTATTGCTCTTTCCAGGACCGTACTAAATAGTGCAGTCGATAGTGGGTCGTCTTGTCTCACTCCTGATTTCACCTCGAACTCATTTGATACTTTTCTGTTAAACTTTACCGCACATGTTGTTTCGCGTAATGTCATTACGATTAGTCTTGTTAGCTTTCAGAGAATATTTAGTTCCTTCATTGCTGGAGTTTTATTATTTTTCAGTGTATGTATGATTTCTACCACTTCCTCTTTCAGCGGGTCTATCATATCCTTTTTGTTTTCCCTCCTTTCCTCGTAGTATTCTAGCTATTCCTTATTTATTGTGTTTAATAATTTCTCATAAATATTGTTTCCATCTTCTACAAATTTGCTCTTCATTTACCAGTAAGTAAGTAAGTAAGTAAATCTTTTATTTCAACAGATTAGATAACAGTTTGTGAAATACGTCATATTTCACCAATATGGTAACATAAATAAAATTTTATATAACATATAAAAATATAAAAGACAGAAAAAATTCACAAACTAATAAAAACTATAAAAAAGTATGCATTAAGTATTCATCCAAAAAATAAGGTTCAATTTTGCGTAGGAAATTACAAGCCAATTTTAAGTTTCCTTCGTATTTATAAAATACGACTTTGGTATCACTTCTTGAGATCCTATGCGTATTTATAGAAATTCTTTATTTTCTGCTCTTTCTGATATTTTTCATCTATACTTTTCAATTCTTCTTCTATGGATTTTCTCTTCAGTGTTCTACTCTTTTCCTCTGTTTGAGATATTTGCTTTTATTCTTTTCTGTTTTTCTTATAATCATGTCAAATGTTGTTAAGGTCATTGGGTGAAAGTAATGGCATTTAATTCCTACAAATGTAACTAGAAATCCATAAAGAATGAATGAAATTGACAATATAACTCCTTAGAACTAACTTGTGTAGACTATGGAACACCAAGAAGTCAGAAACAAAGCGAATTTGTTAGATATTCTATGAATCTATGACTACTACAATCGAAGGAAAATAGATGTTATTCTCTTGAAAGACAAGACAAGACAATTTGTTGGTTAAATAAACATCATAAACAATTGTTTGTTAAATAAACATCTCATCATATTAAAAGTGAAATCGAAGAAGATATGAGATGTGAGGAAGAAGTTAAAACTCGGACACGCAGAATTGAATATCATGGCATTAAAGACCACCAATCATGAATACTTATTTTACTCTACGGTAGCAGAGAACGCCTGATAGGCCACTACAGTGTAGAGTAGCATAAGTTTAACCATCAGAAGAAAAGAAACAGACTGATACTCGTACATATTCAGTAACAAAAACAAAATGCAGCAGGAATTTCTGAAATCAAGTATTTAAATTCAAATACTTTTTAGCTACTGGTAGGATGAAATATAAAATAAAGTGAAAATTTGCATTCTTGGCAAGTTGTTTTTAAAAACTCCATGTACCTACTTGCTGATTTTTATCTTTAGGATGTAAGATATCCATTCCATATAAATAAGTTTCTCTTACTAGGAAATGTAGTACTATAAGATTGTTTGTCAGATAGAAAATTTATAAGTGTAAAATATAGTATCTAGGTAAGATCATATTTGTTTAATATGACAGCACAGTTAAAGGTCAAGGAGTTAAACAATAATAGTTTTTGATACACCCAGTGACACGACCAATTATCTTGAATCATTTAGAGTGTTTGAGTCAAATGGTTTAAGTAGAAATTAAACTAAAAATGATAGCATATATCTTAACGCATTTTTCCACTTCCTTATGTAACGAAATTTAAAGTAAGTAAGTAAAGAGTAAAGAAGTAATGTGGCCGTGAAAAAAATCAACACAGTGATAGTGACTTCAACGGAATTTGGTACATTTTCGCCTCATAGATTTAAAAGAGTGATTAAAGAAACTATGTCAGTCTGTCTAATGAATAACTTCTTTTAAGATATTTAGATGAAATTTAATAGTTTTACAGTTAGTTAATGAACTTTTTTAGTCCAGTTCTTAGTTGAGCAATTTTGGTAAAAAATAACGTGGTGTAGTGCCTGTGACAAATATTCGAATAATAAATTTCAACGGACACAAATTTTCCAACGTACTAAGCCTAAAAACATGTTTTTATTTGTATGTTTGTCATGATAACTTGAGAAATGTTTCCAGTTACTTCAATTGATAGATGTATTGATTTGCTGAAGATTAGAGTAATTAGAGAGGTGAAATTTTATTAAATTCCAATGTTATAAATATTAAAAACTTTAGAACTTTTAGAGAAAATAATTTGTGTCTGGTGTACTAATAATTGTTATAAGAAAGTACACAGTGTTGTTTTACAGATCGAATGGAGATTTTCATAATTTTACCAATGAAAATATTTTTAATGAATCTGGCATATTGAAAATATTTTAAGTAATATTTTATATATTCAGGGAGATTTAATATCAAGAGAGAATAATATTATTAGATAAAATTAAATAGGTACCTAAAGGAAGCATGTAATCCAGACAAAATGAGATTTTGGGATGTAAACAAATGTACAGTGTAAAAGAAAATTATAAAAACTATAGGAAAACAGTGTTTAGGCTACCTTCCACCAACAAGGTATATTGTTGCCAAAACCAATAATCATATTACTTATAATATTAGAAAATATAAAAAGGTAATAAATAGTTGGATATTAATCTGAAGGTAGGGATCTATATTTAAAATTATTTGTATAAACGATATTTACAATTAACACTGTATAAGATAAAATTAGTAGAGGGTAGAATATAAGTAATTAGGGGAAAATCTAGGCTAAGTGGATTGATAACGCTATTTAATTTAATGCAACTTGATTTAAATTATGATACCTTTAATTTTTTTTTAGTAATCGGTATTCATATACTCTCGAATTTATTGTAATTAATTATTTAATTTATTTATTACTTATTGAAAGAAACAATATTTTTCTATTGTACATTTTAATGTTGATTCTTTGGTGTTCTATATAAAAATTGTTATTAAATTATTATCTCATATTTTATTAGCAGCTTTCATTTAGAGAATAATTTTTTTTATAAATATAAGACATAGAACGCTTCGGTTCTGAAAATTCATTGAATTTGAAAATCTACAATTTGTAGATATAGCTGTCCGAATTTGAGTCATCTGGAATGCTACCAATCATACTAATAAACTGTTTTTTTATTTTTTTTTAATATTTTTTCTCCTAACTTCAGATGGAGGAAAAAATTGTTTCTGAATTCAATACGTAGTAGGTATACTTTGTGCGTCAGTCATCATTTAGTAACAGTTCTATCAAGATTTATAAACAGGTTGATACTTTTTCCTTAGCATGATTTTCCTCATCGGCTTCTTAAAATTGTTTTTATGCTACTGGAAATTTATTGAAATGATTGGTCGTTTTGCTAACTTAATGGATTCTTCTACTTTTTTGTTATCTTGCCTGATTTAGATGATATCTAACAAATTTCCTTTTAACGAAAACAAAAAGTTACGTTATCGTTTTATTATGAACATATATACTTAATATTGTTATTGTTAACAATTACTTGTATCAATTTTTAAAGAAATAATTTAAAATTACAAGAAGGAATATTTAAAAAAGTTAAATTAGGTAGTCTAGGCTAGGGTATTACACGTACAAAAATGTATATAGCAAACTCTCATTATTTTGACAAGTTCTACCGATAAACCGCATCACCCTGTATATAGATAGATATAAAGCAGATGTAGTACACTCATTTAAAAGTTATGATAATATGATAGTAGTATATGATGCGGTAAAGAATGAAGTATCTATAATTACAAGGCACATCAGTTCGGCAGACTTATTCTCGCTGTTTTCTTTTTGCCAATTTTGGAAAATTAACATATAAACAAGTCTACTTTGGCTAAAAAGGAAACCGGCCCTCAAGATTCTGTCATTATCTCGTTATATTTCTTCAACTGTACGAGCCAAATGCATACGTACCTATGTATGCATATTATGCAGTTGTTATATTGTTAACGCTAATTTAATAATTAGTTTCCTGCAATTTGTGATACTTTAAAATAAATTCGGCAACGACTTTCTTTATCGGTAAAACGCATTAAATACGGAACAATCTCGGAGCATGTTGAATTTAGCAATTTAATTATTGTACCTGGTAATCAGCTTAAGTAAAACATACATGCAAGACAAGATAAATTGAATTTGTAGAAGTAGACCATATGTAACGATCTCATTGACTTTATCAACCGATTATATTGTAAATATTTGTTCAACAAATATCAAGTAAAGAATTATTTAATATATATAAACCCTTGATATTTGCTCATCAGAGAAATAGAAAAATAGTATCGAGATACTGACAATCAAAAAAAAAACAGAGAGACGACTATTTCCTATCGGCATTGCTATATATGTCACAGTTAAGACAACCTAGGAGAGATACAGATAGTGAGTGAAGCCGCATTTATAAAAATTTAATTCACCAGACAACTTTAGTTAAGCAAGCAAGAAATTATGTATTTATGTATTTATTAAATATAATTATAATCTGAAATTCGTCAGTGATTCTTTAATACAAATTTAATGATAATGACGAATTAATGTAATCAAGAAAAAGTATGCAGTACGTTTTATTTATCGGTCTTTAAGTTCATGATATTCTAAATAACTGAGATAGAGAAACGAAACATGTGAAAATCGGTGTATTACTTCCGGAATGTTACATCTTGTTGCAAATTATTTGCTGATTATACAATTTTGATCACAATTTGTAATGAATATTTAAATTTAACTCGAATTTAATGAAAGGTTTTGAATCAAAATATTCCTAATTATGTACTATATTCACTTAGTTCTTTATTACTAAAAAAGTTAGTAAAGTCGTTTTATTTTTAAAACAGATCAATCAGAATTTTATTTTTGTTCAAATAAAATCATATCTCCATCTAATTAATCATTTTTATAAAATAAATTACTTTTTATTGGGTGTCCCAGTTAAAACCCGAATAACTTTGGTAATCGATAGAACTCAAGGCTTTCATGTAGGTATACAGGGTGATTCACGTTGACCGCCTATTAGAAGTATCTTGAGAAAGAAAAAAGATATCGATTTGAAATTGTGGTTATGGTTCTAAGTGGGTAGGATCTATTTAATGAAAATATTTTCAAAATGGTGGCATTTCCGGTTATACCGGAAGTTGACCCTAACTTTGTTATTTTAAACGAGATGCCCCCATTTTCAATTTGTTTTTAGATTCCACGGAAAATTTAAAGGTCATTTCATTAAAGGTTCCCTATGTCTAAAATGAATATTTTCTGAGATATTAATTTTTTTCCGAAAATATTGACTGAATAGTTGTATAATGTTAAAATCAATATCTCAGTAACAATTAATTATAAGACGTTGAATTTTTTATTGAGGTAAGACAAGGTATTGGAGCTATCCATCATGTAATAAAATTGTCAAAATCTCAACTACAAAGTTTCTAAAATTAACGATATCTATCGACCTCATAGAAAGAGCAATAAGTCATTTTTTTAAATGAAACCATATCTAATTAAATACACCAATCGATAGCGGGAAAAAATGCGCATCTAAGCATGTATCATGTTCCTATACCCAAAATGTATGATTCTTTAGATATTTGCGATTTTCTAATTTGATCGATGAAAATTGAAGACTGCAGTTTTCTAAATAGTATGCTTTGACTTTGACTGTGGACGAAACAAAATACAACAAATTACACATTTAATGTATTACCATTAACATCGACATCTCAGCTGTCACATTTGTTGAATTTGTTGTATTTTGTTTCGCACCTTATTATAGCATTATAGTTCATTGGATTGAGGTTTAGCGACTTTGGTAGCCATGTTATAGGGCCTATACCTGAAGTTGAAAGTTAGCACATCTACCAATCCAGCATTGATTATAATTTGTATTAAAGAAAACACAAAATGGTCTAAATCCACAAAACTATTTTTTATTGCAACCGGTTTCGTGATCAATATTGCATCACATCATCAGGCCACAAAAATTTCAATAAAATACCCAAATAAAAATTCTTGTGGCCTGATGATGTGAAGCAACATTTATGACGAAACTGGTTGTAATAAAAAATAATTTTGTGGGATTTAGACCATTTTGTGTTTTCATTATTGGATTAACACCTCTGCATTATAATTTGTATCCAACCAGTCACGAATACGAATTGCCAAATGGGTTAAAGCCCCATCCATTTATATCCATGCAAGTTCTTTCAATAGTTCCCATAAATTAATTCTAAAGGTGGCAAAATATGCAGCCTACAAATTATGTTATTAACTAATTATGCCCATCCAGTGGTTTACTCGAAATTTATGTTGGAAGGACGCAGGTCTTATTTCACAGGGATTTTAAAAAGAACAAATACATAGGTTGCAAAAATTTGCCACTCCCACTAAAAATCGACTCCTTGGTCCATAAAATATTGTAAAGAAGTTGCCCTAAGCAATATCAATAGAAAAATTAAGACTGTGAATCATCTGGAAGTAATACTATGTAGAACCATTGAGTAAAAATAATAAAGAGACGCAACTGTCAAGGTTTCGAGATTTTAGTGTTGTGTTTTTTCACCAATAGCTTCATGATTGTCTTCAATTTTAAGGGCTATACAGCCACATTACAAATACCGTCCCGTAGCACTAAAAATTTATGACAATCATGAAGTTATAATACTAAAATCTCGAAACCTTGACAGTTGCAACTCTTTATTATTTTTTACTCAATGATAGAACAGATTGTAAATGAAATGAATTTCTATGGTATTTTTTCAGACTCTAAATATCGGTGACTTTGGTAATATACTTTGTTGAGAGAGACTTCGAATATTTAACGTAGCATCATTATCAAATGTCTCAAAATATATTGCGTCATTTCTTCCAATATTACTTAAAAAATTAAAATTGCCTTTATAATAACTGCTATGAGAATGATGCTTAACAACATCGTATTTTCCTATAATTTCCTTAATATTTTAGTAAATTAGTAGGTACATTACAAAAAAATAGGAAAATTTCCGAAACAGATTATTTTATTAAAAAAAAATGATGGAACATGTTTCTATTATATTTATATTAATACCTAGTCGTAGTTGTGCATTTTGGGTCTTTGTTTTTAACAATGTATTCATGGCCATGTATTTAAAAAATGTATTTTGTGGATATAAAAATAAAAGAAAGATGTAAAAAATTGTACAATTTCTTTGGGATCTAAAAAATTTAAAATTTCGTTTAAAATTAAAATTTAGATACAAGAGATAATAAAAAGGTAATTTGGATCTGTTCTATAAATATTTCTAAAATCCTTCCTAAGGAAATTGTTACTTAAACTGAGCAAATTGTAGGTAGTTATTTAATAATATAAGTGTGCAACGGTATGCACTGATTTGAATTAGGAAAGAAATTATTTATAGTTTACTATGCTTATGTAATTATGTAAATATCCGACATTATCAAATGAAGCATGCGCTGCTATTTCAGGGTAATCAGAAATTAATGTGTAATTGAAGATTTATCGCCGGTTCTATAATGAAATAAAATTTACTTTAAATTTCAAAAGAAGATTTTAATACATATTTATGTTTGATTCATATACGTTGAAGTTAAAGTTTACTTCATTACTTTAAGTTTTAGATAAAGTATTTAATGTGCCTTTGCTTAAAAGAAACTTTAACGTAAAAGTTACCTACTTTAAGAATTAAGTTATGTTCCATAACGAGATTTACGTTGCTTTTAGCAAAGAATCGTCTTTGCTTTTAGTTAAAATCGTTTACTTACTATTTTCGTCTTGTTGACAGCACAAAAATTTATATCGACGTGGTTATTTTTTATATTTGATAATTATTTATCTTTAATTTTTAGTCCTTAATTTTCAACTTTTTTAAAACTGCGTCTGCTTCATTTTCAGAGAATTTGCGTTAAAAGCAGTAGAGCAGTAGAACCAGTTTATACATCATTTAAATTAAAATATAAACAATTTTTGTTTAATCGATAACGATGCTTTTGTACATTACATTGTTTTCATCAATTGACTGTTGCGATGTAATCATAGGATTAACAAAAAGTAGGTATTATCGATGGTGTTTGGTTTGTTGGTTCTTGAAATATTTACTGGTCATATTCCACAAGACTTTTTTGGTATTCTCAGCTGAATAGCACCTTTCAATCAGTTTTCACTATATTCTTCATCAGTTATATAATATACACAGACAACGAACATGTTATTGTCGTAGAAAATGAATTATCACGATATTGTAGTTTATAACTACGTCTTTGTATCACAATGGTGATTATGGGAATTATTAAATTTAATATTTATAATGGTGTGTAAATAGTCCTCTAAGTGCTATAATTACAATACGTAATTTTGTATATTAATGGAATTTTAATGATAGATTATACAACACTGAGCTCTGTTGGAACTACTCCGGAAGGATTTTTTGCATAGAAAAGACCTGTTCCGCTAATAAGACGTTTAAAAATTGGTGGTACATAGAGGACGCTTTACTGTTTTCCTATAATTACTGCAAACAATATTTTTTATAATTCATTATTTATAAATTACATGTCATTAAATCGGCATGTGATGCTATAAAGTTAGAGATGAAATATACGTATTTATATAGCTATTTATACTAATAAAAATATTACATATTCAGTTGCAAATAGTTACATATTTATTACTTAACGATCGTAGTCCTTTATCTAAAAGGAGAGGAATAGTCCTATAATATATTTTATTAAAACTTTTGCGAAGTATTTTTAAGTAAATTTACAATAATTACTGAATCTGAAAATTATCTCAAAATCATACAGACATTTCCACTTTTCGTCTTTATCAACAGTTTTTTTAAATCGATTAATTGTTTCACTCAATTTTGAGGTAAGTAGTTGTTCATTTGCAGTGAACAATCGCTATTTATGTTTTCTGATGAAAACGATCTATATAAATTAATTCAATAGTGAACTAGTCTCGTATCAGTAGCCTGTCATTAAACGTGAAGCTAGTCCGTTTTTCCGTCTTGATGCTATAAATAAAATCTTATTTGTTTTCATTTCGATTCATATCATCTGGTGACTATGGTGGCAGTGGTCATCTCTAAATATATTTTATGAGCATGCATACCTAAGTGTATATGAATGAGATGTCTGAGTTCTAATTTTTATGAATTAAGGTCTTTTTTGGAAGAACGCGCCAAAACAACGTACCGTCATCGTCATTATACATTTTTTCTGGTGTTAAATCCAGTTGCGCAATTTTTCGAAAAATCGTTCTTTGAACGGATCTGCAGCTGCAACATCCGACGAAAGCTTTTCTCAGCTGACTGTCAATTAGCGAACCCCAAATTGTTTTTTAAATTTAATTTACCATCTCCACTTGCTTGGACATCATCTTTATTGGTAATTTTATGTTGGTAAAACTTGGCAGTTTCTTGTAAAATTTCACTGGAAATTGGAGCATTTTGGACCCCTTTCTTGGAATCAATTGTAAACTGCTTTGTCCACGTCTGGATATACTCCTTTTTATGAAGTTCTTCGCTTATTAATTTCTGTTTCATTGTTGGTAAGAAATTTTCGAATATTATTTTTATTCTTCTTTATATCGAAGATTGTTACATTCCCGATGTCCTTCAAGTTCAAGTTTTTCTAATATCTCCACTTTTTTGAAGCGTTGGCGTGTGGTGTTTGCGTTTTACTTATTTTTCTTTTAATGGCTCTGCCATGCTTCACACGTTTATAATTTTTCAATGAACAATAGAATAAAACTGCATTTCTTCGTTTAGTGAAGGTATTCTTCGTCATTTAATGATTCCTTTATTATTGGTGTTTTAACAATTTTTATTTTTGGTTTTCCATCCTTAAAGAGCCTTAATTGATTTATTTGATAATAAATAATTATTTGTTAAAAATATACACTTACTTTTGAGAACACCCTGTATGCTCGGGGTATGCATCCCTTGAAAACGGAAATCAGGAGACGGCGCATAACCCTTACAATAAATATTTTTTAAACCTACGATAACTCCAAACTTGCTTTTGGAATGAATTAATGAATTAGTTAAATTATGAATTAAGTGGTTACGTTTCTATTTTGTTAATATGCTGTACAATCAATCATGTGTGAATTTCGTATATACATACCATGTTTTGTGCTCTTAAAATATACCTACTTACCAATATTTAATATTGCATTTGTTTCATAGGCCATTAATAACAATTTGTTTTCAGAATGGAATTGCAACACAACCAAACAAATCACAATGCAGATAATGTAAAACAACCGTGGTACGGGTCAAAGTCAAGCTGTCTGTCCGAAAAGAGGTAGGTCATTGAACATCTTTAGAATATAAATTGTTATTCATCTTGAAGGTTGATAGGTCGATTTTGGAAATTTTTCTATAGTAACTTATATGAAAAATTAAATTGTAGGTAATTTTGTATAGTAGTAATATTCAAGACTCATATTGTCATATTTGGTTTCCCCTCAAACTCGTTAACACTAAACAGTACTTTATTACCTTACATACTAATTACGCTAACAATCACTTAATTACTAATAAACATTCTACAATATACCAATTGAGTTTTTATCTTGTTTCGATCGGCATTTGTTAAACTCCAAATTAGGATTATTAGTACTAGTTCCTCTCACCTGAGCGTCACCTTGTACCCAAGATTTCTCCAATCTGAAACATGCAGGACTGCGAGACAGCTACAATATCTCTTGGTGCAGTTGGGAACTAAATTTAATTATTTTAATTTGGATGCACTCTTCGGAAATAAGACTCTTAAATCAGAAATGAATATTGATACCGAAAATGGCAACTATTAGGTACAAATCAATACAATTCTTTTATGAACTACAACTTTTTCCATCAAAAATGTTAAAAAAACATATAGTTATGAATCATTTAACCCTCACGAAGTAGAAAACGAGAAAAATAGGCGTGAAAGTATGCTTAGTGGGACTAAATACAGAGCAAGATCTTGAATTAATAATGAAATACAAGTACAAATTAAAAGAAATCAGAGGTGATAGAATTTATATTGATGATAACTTAACAAAGACAGAGATGGAAATGCAAAGAATAATAAGAACAAGGATCAAGGAAGAGTTAAACATTGGATACAGAAAACCGAATGTACACAGAAAAGAATAGAGATGGAATAGAAACAGCGAAACCCTAGAAGATACGCAGGCAAAAAACGAACAGAAAATAAGGAAGGACAAGATTTGGAAACGGACATGGCAATGATTAAAGGAAATGGAAAAAATGCCAAAGATAAAAACAATATAACAAAGATAAAGGAGTCAAAAATGAAAATAAAGACGGTAAACAAGTCAAAAAGAAAAAGAATAAAAAAGAAAGATTCTATAAAAGTTGGAATATGGAATGTCAGTAGGAAAAATGGAAAAGTAGCTAGGAGATACCAAATGGTGATTGCAGGTCCGCCGGAAATAAGATGGTCAAGATAAGGAATGATAGAGAAAGGTAAATATGCAATCTGGTACTCAGAAGACAAGAAAACAGGATATGGAGAAACAGCATTTGTGATAAGGGAGAAAATAAAAGATAAAATGTTACAATATAAATCATGTGGAGGGAGAATATCATAGAAAATAAGTTAAGAAACTTATCAATAATTAATATGTTTGCCCCAACAGAAATGGCCAGCGAAGAGGAAAAGCAAGTGTTTTACGATGACATGGAAAAATTAAACGAAATAGTACCAAAGGCAGACATGTTAATAATAATGGGCGACTTCAATGCACAAGTAGGAAAGGAAGACTACAGAGAAGTGACAGGAATACATACAATACAAGAGAAAACAAATAACAAAGGAGAAAAAGTATATAATTGTGCGGCAGAAATAACTAAATGTAAAATAAATATACAGGAATTGAAGTATATAAAAACAACAAAAGAAGAAAGGCACAAGAAAAAATTAGAACATGAAGAAGTGACAAACAAATATAAGGTAGAAATAAAGAAAGAATACGGGAACAGGAAGACAATAGTATGAAAGAGGGCAGTATATGCGGAATGTACTAAATACATTGAAGAAGATACCATAGGATTCAGGGAATAAAAAAGGACGCGAGAAAATAATGGCTCTGAAGACGAACATGAACAGCTACAAAGGGAAGCAATAAAACCATGTAAAAAAAATAACAATGGATAGAAGATCAAATGGAAGAAATTGAGAGAACCTGAAGAAATAACAATACAGGAGAATTGTATAAGCTCGAAGAAAGGGAAAATATAGAAGACAATAGTTAAAATAGAAGGAAGAAAATAGAATAAACGTTTTAGGAATTATACAAGGAAGAAGAAGGAGAAGAGACGGAAGCAGAGGAAGAGGAGGATGAAAGTATAGAAGTAGAGGAACCCAAAGAGAAATAAGTGGAGAGAGCAATAAAACAATGAAAGAAAAAAAGCAGCTGGATGCGATAAAATAAGAGCAGATTAATAAAAGAAGGAGAAGTAGAACTACACAGGAACATTTTCAAATTAATAAATTGAATTTGGAGAGAAGAAAAGATACCGGACGAATCGAAGACCGGGATAATAATCTCAGTACCAAAAAAGGAGATATGATAAACTGAGAGAATTACAGAGGTATATAACTTCTAAATGTAACACACATAAAGTACTAACCATATTGTTAAAAGAAAGACTACAAAAATACACAGAGAATATCATGGAAGATTTCTAGAACGGATTCAGATAAGGAAGATCAACGATTGCTGTTATACGTACATTAAGGTAAGTAATAGAATAAAGTTACGAGAATAATATGGAAATGCACATAATATATTTATAGACTTCAAACAAACGTCGACCAACTGAAGAGAAACTAATTAATGAAAGACTTGAAAAATATAAAGATACCAAAAAAAATTAGACAGCTAATAAGATTAAAATGGAAGACTCAAATAAAATTATAAACACAAGACAAGGAACAACAGAAAAAATACCAGTAGAAAAAGAGGTGCGACAAGGAGACGCTTTGTCTGCTCTGCTCTTCACCATATCATTAGATGCAGTAATAAAAAAATAGAAGGAACAGGTACGATTAACAAAAACTGTATCCAAGCAACACCACATGCGGATGGTGTGGTAATCATCTCAAGAGGAAAAAAGGAGCTAGAAAGAGCAACATTGAAACTGCAAGAAGAAGTGAAGACCAGAGAACTTAGAAAAAAACCGAACTATATGTGCTGCAGTAAGGAAGAGAGAGTAACGTCACAATTTATATGTGGAAGATACGCATTCAGAGAAGTGGAAACAATCAAGTTCTATTTAGTACTATCGAGTACTAATAAATAGGAAAAATAAAAAGCGAGACATAAAGGAGATAATACAGAAAGGGTATATCCAGTTCAGAGCATTCTAGTGTGTTTTTAGATTACTGACGAAGGTAAAGGAATTAAAGTTTCTAATATCAAAACCTTACATCTTTTGGACCTGTTTAATGCGAAGAGATTGTATTAAAATTTAATGAATACGAGGAGTTACAATAAACATACTAATATCACCTTTAAGCACTATTATACAGAGTAACCATTATCTTCAATTAAACGGTTTGGGACACTCCATGCACGACCTCAAACTTTGGCAGAAAAACATAGCTCAACCTTCATCACCGTATCTCCAAAAATAAACGAGACAAGGACAAGCAAAATGTGTCACATATTCTTGAGGCGTATATCTATAATACCTAAAAAGATTTATGGCTCTGCGATTCTTCGATCAAATGGGGTCATGCGTACAATTGCCGGTCTTCGATCTTCGGAGCAAAGCAGCGGTGGTCGGAGCCGGGGAATGGATGGGTGACCGTATCTCATTACATTACCGAGGATAGTGCAGCGGGCTAGATCGCCCTTGAGTGGCACAAGGCGACTAGTTACTGCCTATCTCTCCTGGGTTCGAGTCCCAGCTCCGGCAAATGGCAATGTCGGAGGGAATGGGTGTATGTGGTGTGTCCTGGTTAAGTGTCAGAATAGCTCTAAGCTAAACTTCGCCAGGACGTTAATATAAATAAGACGATTAAAAAAAAAAAAAAAAAAAAAAGATATGTGAGTTGGAAGTTGATGCAAATTTTTCTTGGGTCACTTCAATTCGTCAGTGTATATAACCTCAAATAATTTTATTCTGATGACCTTTTCGGAAGTATCGTGTGCTTTTAAACAACTAACCATTGAGTTATTTTAATGCATTTCCTTCCTGGAACCTAATTATTTTTTTTGTTTCAGTAACGATGAAAGTTTCATGACATTTCAGTCCAAAGATCCAATAATATCTATACCTCTGGACAAAGTCCCCAAAGACAAAGTGCCGGGAGGAGGAGGAGGGCATAGTCATGGTATCCCGGTTGAACATCCCACGTCGTAAGTACGCAGAGGTAACTAATATTTTTTAATTAGGTACCTCTATCTTTTTTAATTTAATAGAGCAGACATAACAATAAGGTAAAAGTAAATTGATCCAGTGTGTTATCTTTCATTTCATTCTTCGGATATTGTTGTAGCAGTTTGAACAAATATAATGTTTTTGTATGATTCCAATCAGTGTCATTATCGGTTATGTTAACACATTTTTTAAAACTATGAGTATTATTCCGCTTCTGTTTGTATGCTGACCACTTTTTATGATCGATAAAGTTTAAATTAAAATATGTATTGTCTCAGTAAGTAGTTGTTAAATAAATCAAATACATCTTGCTTTTGTTAACTTTTTATATATATAATAGTATAATCTAGGTTCCTTAGACAATTCAAACACAAATATAAGTGTCACTAAAATACTAGTCACTGGTATTTTGCAATAATAATAAATAATGTAATTGAGATAGATTATTTGTTTTTCATATTTTCATTTATAGTCTTAGGTAATAAGTGTTTTCTTTAAAGATTTGTAGAATTTACAGGGTGATCCGATCAAGGCGAAAGATTTCTGAGGAACGTGAAAATTGTGTAAAAATATAAAGCTCATATAAAACTTTTTCGTGCGAGTAACCGCATTCCTGCTGATGTATTGGCCTTTTGGTCTTTAAATTAGTAGATAAATAATTCTTTTTGAATACAATTTTTATTTATTATTGGAATCTGATCATTAGTAGCTAATGGGAGAAGAATATTAGGACATGTGATATATTTTTTATAAACATATGCTTAGCAGCTAAAGTATCGCACCATAACCTAACTTAACCGTCAAACTCCAAGTGTATTTTCGTAGTCCTCAAAGACTTGCAATCTTTCTTTATTTCGATATATTGATACAGTTTTGAGAAATATATTTATGAGAGCAGAATGTACTAATTAATATACTCGTATATGCTCCATATGGTGCAGGCAGAATTTTAAATATAGCCTCGTTAATTCTAATAATAAGTTAGAACTGTTAGAAGTAATAATAACAAAAGTGCCACAATCATATTATTATAATTCTTATAGGTATAATGTTGAGCATAAATAAAAAGAAAAAATCTGGGGGGATATAACTATATCTTTCAGTTTGCGTCAGCAAGATTACCCATTTTCTTCGGATCGCCCTGTATATGTATATTTACTGTCATAAAATTTTAATAAATTATGGTTATAGTGCTCTATTATCCACTATTAGGTTATTCTACCTTGCCTGATATATTATTAACAATTGGTGATAATATAGCATGTCCTTTAAATTATTAAAAAGCATACTTAAAAATTTATAAACTTTATAAAACATAATTAACCATTGCTGGAATAAATTTTGCTATATTTATTTAATTTATTTTATTTAATTAAAATAATTTAATTAAAATACTAGACTTAATTATGTACAAATGTTTATTATTATTAGTAATTCTTGATTATGATTTTAGGTATTTGGAAACCCTTATGCATTTATTCAAAGGAAACGTGGGTTCTGGTATTTTTGCTATGGGAGACGCTATAAGAAACGCTGGAATAATTTTGGGACCTATAGTAGTATTAATATTAGGAGTAATTTGTGTCCATTGTCAACATTTATTGGTAAGAAATATTTGATCAATAATAATAACATAAGAGGGTGTAAATGTGTATTATGATATTTATGATGATACTTTGTCGGTAGGATAAAAATCCCAGAATATAACATTCACATTGTATTCGTTTTCGATGCACTATGTAAATATCATTTGGGGCAAAACTATTATCAAAGATATGTTTCTTTATAATTTTTTTAATGGCTTCTGGAACAACAATAATAATGAAATGAATGGATTTTTTAAACTCTAAATAAAGTCCAAAGTCTTCACGGAGCTGAGTTTCCAGGTTCTCTTCCGCGTTGTTTGTTTTAAATGCCTAAAATTGCGCCAAACATGACCGTGGTTTTCATTCAAAATAATCAACGAGAGAGAGAACCTGGAATTTTTACAAAATAAGTAACTAGTATACAGAGACATCAGAAAAGTCTGAAAAAAATTATTATAAATGCAATACACCTTTTTACAAAGTCTTAATCTTTGTTGCTTTTTCTTTTGGAAAAACATATTTTGAAAACCTTTTTCCCAAAGAAAAATAAAATGGTCCTACATATTTCCTTTAATTTTGTCCCAAGGTATAACTCGTGGCTGATAGATTTTCCTAACCAAATTTTAATATAACATACAGAAAAAGGATTGTTCTAGAAGAGGGCAATTTTTTTATGAAAATCAACTTAATCTTTGCAACTAATTTTTATATTTCTTTTCCAAACAACTTTTCTTAATAACATTTTGCCGAATCTCTCACAGAAAAGATATTTTACTTGCAGGAAAAATGGTTTTATAATAGCTATCAAGCCATGCATGATTTTGAAAAAAAATTTCTTTATACAACTAACTAGGGTGAGATCGCAAAGAGGTAATTCAACAATTTTTTACTGCAAAGCTTTCATTAAAACTTTATTCCGACGTAAAAAAATTAGTTGAGATTCTAAGTTCCTTTACAATAAACTGTAGGTATGTGTTTACTTAACAATTCGTATTTGTAGTATATCTTGTAAAAATGTCACACTTGTCTCACTTGTTTCACACCATAAAATTATTTTTGATTATCAAATAATTTTTACAAACATTTCTTAATTTATGATTTTTCTTTGACTTAAAACATTTAAAAATTTACACTTTTAAATGTCTATGTCAGGGTTGAGTTGTGAAATAAATTAAAATACGCAGTTAACGAATCTGAATATCAACATATTTCTTGTGGAAACTTATTAAGGTCATTACATACATAATATTATGTATAGTAAAAACTATTTAGATATTATTAATTTTTTAAGCTCTGCTTTTTTCAGTTGGGATTATTTGTTTATTTCTTGATTTAAATGCATTTTAAATCTGGCATAAACAATTATTTAGGACCAACGTATTTATTAACCGGATTTTATTGCATCAGTCAAAAATCCACGAGTGTATTATGTAATTCGGCAACAAAAATACCAAAATCAGGTTTAATGTAAATGTATGTTCGTCCTACCTTTCATTAGTAACGCGTACAATTAATTAATCATCGTCATTTTACATGAATTTTGAAGATAGTTTAAACCATTATCAGTGGACATCGCGGTTGCTCTGTAGTACCTACTGCCCTGTGTATCAAAGCAAATGTATTACCATACTGTAATTCTAATTTTTTTAAGAGAATAAAGGCGAAAATCAGTCCATTATCATTGAAATTAGCAAATAAATTTTAAACCAGTTCGTAAAATATTTTATTTTAGTGAAGGATATATTCAGTTTAAACAATAATAATATGAACTAAAAAAATGGTTTGGAGATATCTAATTGAGGGTAGGAGTTCTTGGTCGACTAATAAATCCAAAAACAATTTTGATATGTGTCAAACAGATTTCGTTTGTAATCTTCCTTCGGTCCGAGAAGGTTCTTAGGTGGTTCCTTTGACGCCTGAAGGGCGGTGCCGGCGGTACTATCAGGACGGTATTTCTCGGGCGCCAGTTTCTGTTTTAAAGTCTAGAAACACCACTTTCCTCTATTAGTAGGGTAATTAATAGAGGCGTTAGGCTTAGGTATCTGCATTGAAGAAACTATTAAGCCAGGAGTCTCTATATATTCGTGTTAAAAATATCAGATGTAAATTAGTAACACATTTATTACTGCTAGTATCAAAATGAATTTAACTCTCTGCAGTCTCTGCTCGGTTCTATAAGTTGGTAGATTCCTAAATGGTACTACAAAGAGGAAGAAATGTGCAGTAGATCGGCGCGATAGATTTGTGAGCTTTAAAAAGCTATATAATGGTACCCTACCATTATTCGAAGTCTGTTTTACTTACTCTCTATATAGAGTGCTGGTAGTTTCGTGCTGAAAGGATTAAGAGTGGATCACCAACTAAACGTTCAACCTCGCGGTCTAGCTATCTTAAGCCGACGATTCGATCAATGCGGCGGGAATAACTTACTTTGATGCGCGCGTGGCGCTATGGGCTATGGTGTCAGCGGACGCTTGTCCTGTGGCGAACCCATTACCTGCGGTATCTTAGATAATCACTTATGATAGATTCATATTCGGTGACGTTTCATAATATAGATGTGGTTCTAAAGCTTAATTATAACATAAATTAAAATTAATTTACATTATATTAAAAATACAGGTTGCAGAGGGATGTAATCTTAACTACCTTAAAATCACTTAGTTTATACCTTTACGGTTTTTACAAATGATAGAGTACTTGATATCTTCCTAAGCAAGTACTTCCATTTGAAATAATATGTAGTTACAAATATTAAATATAAACAAAATAAAAATAGAACTAATTGTGGTGTACAAGACTCCTAAAATAAGTGCTTATGATTTATTTAAAGCAAGCGAGGTTTTAGAAAATTTGTTGAAACTTGATTCATAATAACTAATGATTTTAATATTAACCTCTTTCATCAAAATTCACAAGATCAAGATGTAATCTATTTTCAAAACTTTTTGTCTGATTTTGATTTAAAGTAATATGTCATTAATCCCACTAGATTATCTTATTGATTTAATAGGTGCAAGTAATGAATTGTGTATAAATAATCTAACTGATTTGTCGTTAGTACCTTCGTTTAGTTATTAGTTATTATTTAGTCGCTTTGCTTTATTATTTAGGGGTAACAGTTATAACATATATATGCTATTCACATTTTATTTACATGAGGGGAGGCTATGATATGTTTTTCTTAGGTTCTCTCAGGGTTTTCTACTATTGACAAAATATTGAAGTGGCAGATTTAATTGATCGTCACTGTCATTTATTTTTGGCTGAATTGCCAAATTTTTCACTGATAACATTGCTGTGATTTCTTTAGGGTCTCACTCTGGCAACTTTGTAGAACCAATTTGAATTTGTGGTTATGTTTTTTATTTTTCAACATAACCTCAGTAATTAAAACAGTCATTCATACCAACAGAATTCAGATTTTCCAAAGCCTCCCCTCATGTAAATAAAATGTGAATAGCATATATGTATAACTATATATATACATATATATAGACGTTTCTTATTTTTAAGTATTATAATTTATAATAATAGTTCACTATTTATATAGACTGGATAAATGTAATTTAATGAATAAATTTATATTTATTACATTTCGATACACATCTGTACTTTAACAGCTGGGTATAATACCATACAAGAAATAATTGCAATTATTTGCTTTAATGGATAACATAAATGTCAGGGCCGCAACTAGACTGAGGCGGTTATGTTATTGTTTCAAGGCGCTAAAGGAGCAGAATTATTGTCGGTTTATCTTGCACAAGAGAAAATTTATTTAGCAAATCGTTAGTGAAGCAATCGTTAAAAACATAAACATACGTATTTAAATTCTAAATTACAAGTTTTCTACAGAATAGAATAATTGAAAAAAGAAGTACAGAAATTGGTTTCAAATAGTTTTCATGTAAATTGCATCGAAACTGGGGGTAGCATTTGTGCTCTTTACATCACATAATTCAAAATTGTATCTCATACCACTACTTACATTAAATTTGAAAAAAAATCATTTGCTCATTCAAAAGTTACAATACAGTCTGGGTCACCCCAACCTACCATATATGTATGTATCTCTTAATCAGCGACATTTTATAAGATAATTTGTTCCTTTTAACATTAGCATATTAAATATTTACTTTAAAAATTAACGGTAATGCTGGCATTGTTAAAGTGATGTAGACAAATGCTACAGTTCATATAATTACCAAAAAAATCTTTTTTTAATGTCAGATATTTATAGAAAAAATAATAAACTATTTATTTCGTAAGGTCGTTACACTCGGTGTCGTCTCGTTTACACACTCACAAAACAAAAATAACAATTTTTTTAGGTATAATAAACTTTTTTCGTTATCTAAATTTCATTAACAAAATCTGCCAGTCTAGACTTTTTGTACAAAGTATATATATTTAAGTATTTACTCTCAAATATTATAATAGCTTTTTATCTACATACGAGTAATACCTATAGCAAACTACTTTAATATATTTAAAAAAAATCGAAGATAAAAAAATTGTCCGTTTGTCTGTCTATAAGAAAGTACTCTAATTCTTTGTCCAATATGTATCAGCTTCACAATAATCAAAAATAGCATACCTTCGGGGACGGAAATTATCAATCTTCGGCTGGAGATATTATAATTAGAAATTTTTTATTAAAACCGAAAAATGCTCCTTGGCTCTATAAAAAAATGTTATAAGTTCATTGTAAAAGTTAAAGAAACCTGGAATTTTTCGAGAAGAACGATAACTTTTGAAAGCTATTTTAGATTTCATAGAAACTTGGTAATAAGAAACGGTTTTGACTACAGATGGAGGTTATTGCTGGACGTTGTAAACCGAGTTGTAAACAATCAATCGGATGTGAGGTTTTCAAAGCCTTATTTGATTTTCAAAAAAGTGAATAATTCACCAATGGTCTGATTTCAAATCGGAAAAAAATATTTAATAATTTTATAAACGTCCACTAAGAACATGCTGTTTCAATTTACATCAAAAAACATATTTTTATGAAACGCAAAATAGTCACCTTTCCTCTAATATTTGATAAAAAATCAACTTTTCTCTGTTGATATGCTGCAACGGTTAGTGATGGGAATTGTATCTGATTAAGAGCCTATCAATAAAAAATAAATAAAATACTGTTCAACTACATCCTCGACACATAGCTTCTGTCAACACGATCTAAATAATGATATAATAAAAATAATATTAATAATAATAATAATAATAATAATAATATTTACCTATTTCTCCAATGTCAAAAAATACAAAAATCAATTTCACTATGCTGCCAAAAAATACAAACAGTATCTATGGTACATGATAGAATTATCATTTATTCGAAATACCTACAGTTTTTGTGATATCACACTTTTCATTAACTGATATTAGTCTTCCACCATTATTTCCTCTACATATTCTACAAATGGCATAGATCCTAAATTAAGAATCATTTTTTATTTGTGTTCGTCAACTGTTAAATCCGTATTTTTTTGCTATTTGAATTTTTATCGTATTAAGATTTCTCGTGTTCTCTTTTCACATCAGAATAAAAATTGAACCGGATATCTATATATGAATATTGGGAAATTTTTTTGTTTGCCTCAATTACCATTATGTGCACAAGACAACGCATTTGAGGTAGTAGAGGTAGTACACTGACTATTATATTTTTGCCATGCTATTTTTATACATGGTCTAACTATAGTTGTTACCTTTAGGAATATCTCATGAATTTGAATTTGTGGAGGTAAACCAATATACCTATATATGCTGATTATAGAAATATAACATGTCATATTAAATAAATACACGGCCTTTAGTTTTAAGAATGTAAGTGCAAACGAATTTAAAATTATTCTACAAATTCTAGAATCTGATACAAAAGAAATTACCTACATCCCGTTATTATGGACCAGAGTGTAACGAACAGCAAAAACGTGTAACACGTCCGTCGTAGGAGTACATGATGGTTGCAGTTATTAATTATTATTCCTAGTGGAAATAATTCATTTGTAATTTACATACTTCATTCAACCCAAGGTTTATTTAATTTAGCTCTTGCAATTTTTTATTTTACAACTTGTGAAATTGTTGAATTTGTTGAGGTGTTTCTAGCCATTATATTTTAATTAGATAATTATCCCAATTTTCTTATAAACACCAAATAACAATTCTACGAATAGCTCTTGTAGAATAATGTGTTGTTGTAAAAAGTCTGTTAACGTTAAGGAATTTAAAGTAAATTTCCGGTCGATATTCGTAAGAACAATAGATGGATGTAATAACCTTCTGAGTCTAGAAGAAAAATTTGTACTAATGCTAGTATTAATCAAGGTTACTAATTAAAGCTTATAAAATAACTTATAAAAAGCTTAGCATCTAAAATATGTTCTTAACAGAATGTTTGATGATTGTTAGACTCTTCGTAGAGCCAGCGGATTTCTAAAATCGTATATATCGGATGCAGAGCAAAAATGTTACACAAATAATCAAACCATAAAAATTATGTGTCGACGAACGGAGGCGTTAAAAGGACAGATGAGCTCAAAGATCAGCAAAATACCCTCATGAATCGTATTTATTGCGACAGTAACTGGACAGCCTAATTAATACCAAGCTGATTTTCGTGTATAAAAAATTAAGTTGCTTTTACTTCCAGCTTTTGGACTATAAGTACCATTTCAGTACAAATTCGACTATTACCCATCAGATGTATTTATTGAATTTTGACCTTCAATCGTACCAATTCTGTTTCAGTTTGTCACTACTGAGAGGTACGAACGCGTTCAATGTAATGAAAAATTGGGGAGGAGTGATGGTACGGTATGCAAAAGTATACATATAGAACCGGCACTGTTCTAATATATCATATATCTGCAAATGATATGAATGCATAGACGGAGTATTGAAACCGGCTGTGTTGCTATATCTTGATATGTTTCTATAATATAGCTAGATTCCATAAAGTCGTCAAGAGAGTGCCAATGTTACATAACACACTTGCAACCCTATTCTTGTGATGTACATACATTTTAAAAATGAATGAATGGTTTCGTTTTTTTCCGCGTTGATTATTTTGAACGATTGATGTTTCAATCATACTGTCGTGTCTTCCTCTAAAGTGAATACATCATCAGCTCAGAGTCAAAATTCATATATTTCGTTGATAAATTCATCGAAAAATTAGATTATTTTCAGTCCTGACTATTGATATTAAACGAAATTAAACATATTACAATAGAAATCTTTACAGATCATATACATGTGTTTTAATCGAGGTTTTAATGCACGCTATGGATATGATTGACTTAATTGCTTCAATAATCTTTATATTTAATTAATAATTAATAACTTTATTAAGGAATTTTCCAGTTTAAAAACAGCTGTTACTTATTTCTAGTATGATAAATCAGATATAATGCGACAGTAAAGATATTACTAAATAGTTACAAAGTAGTACTTTGGCATTATTTAATTTTGTTGTTGTTTTATTTATAGATCTCAATCCCATCTAAGCATAATAATATATAAATAACAGTTTATTAAAGATTCATGTAAAATTTAATTCTTTATACTTATGTTTGATTTTCCATAACTTTAGATATGCTTCTTTACTCATTATACTTTAGAACGTAGTGACAAAAAAACAAAATGTATACATTTCTACTAATTAAATAATTGTTCTGAAGATTTTATGTGAAGTGTTCACCAGAAAGTGTACGTAGAAAAATGTTATAGATAACAGATATAATTTGGAATTACTCAGGGGTCAATATTAATACCAACGTTATTTCTTGTTTACATTAATGATATTTCAACTAAAATTATAACTAAAAATTTATCGCTACCACCCGAAAAATCACGGGATTTTTCTAGTACATTGTGAACAAACAGATCTGAAAAATCTAATCATTAACAAATTGATCAAATATATTATGACTGAAATAAATGTTCTTGATTGAACAAAAATAATTATTAGAATTGAATTTATTTGAAAAAAAGTGTAACATATAAAATCATAAGTGATTTTGTAAAACATACTGAAAAAACTTACACTAACCAAACTACCAATTTTAACAGTCTAAAGTTTAACAGTTGCATAATTCAAAGTGATTGCATACTATATAATTACCTCCATTGTTTATTACGCTTAATTAAATAAGTTAAATTGTTTACATGGTTATATACATAAAGTAATCCCATTATTTTAAAAAGGAAACTCTAGATTAATCGCATTTCCTAAACTAATTAATTTATTTCACCTTTTCGAATAAGGTAGACAAATAGAAAACTATACAATAAAAATAAATAAAAACCGTACTATAATAATTATAATCATTACTAAGTTTTTATAAATGTTTTTTACTTGGTACGTATTATCAAATATAATGGTTTATATAATCTTTGGTATTATTAACATCATTATTTGGGTTTTCACAAGCTGGACATTCTGATAATAAGGAAATACCCAATTTTACATATTCATATTGACGTTTGACTTTTGAACATGAAAATATAAGCATTCTAAACTGTTTTTTTTATAATTTCATGTCCAATTTTTATCACTACTAAATTTTGATTTCTTGTAACTTTTTTTTATTTCAAATAGCCCAGCAAACACAGAGTGTATTTGTTTCGTAACGTTATGTCACAAATAAGTAACTCTAGAAGCATATTTCAAAATGTGAAACAGATTCGTAATTATGGCAATATATCTGTACCTGAAAGATTTGTTTTGAAATTGTTTAATATAGTATAAAACATCTTTGTTGGGTTTGAAAAAAATCGAAACTGTTACCTATCAAATGTTATTCTTAATTCGACAAACGTAAATGTTTCATAACTTACAAAACGCCATACTTTCAATGGTTAAAATTTGAGAATATTACGCAATTGTTGATGCGGTATTCCTTTAGTAGCTATAAACTGAAACAATTACGGAATTATTGAAGCAATTAATTTTCAGTTGTGAAGTGTTGAAAAATTTACATAATTAGTAATACGTTACATTTTCGCTATACATTTTCAAACAAATAAGTCGTTTCTATAGGCTAGAATTACTTCTGAGAGAGAGATAAAATTCAAACGACCAATAGAATCCTGGCACACTGCGCCAGCAGCGCAGAGAACTGTTTCCGGCTTCAGTACAAGTTGGTCTGACTGAATGTGTAGAGTGAGTAATTAATTGTGTACTTACATGTGTGGTATAAACAAGTGGTCTTGTGCAAAAACTACTATTGTGAAAAATAATTACACAATATAGGTATACACAGCGTAACTGGTAGGTAAGTTCTAATACTTATAGACCTAAAATTAGATAAGTTTTAATTGTATGTATTGTAAAAATTAATTTCCTGGGTAAGATATAACATGGCGTGGGCACATTAACAGTGTGGGTAGCGGATCTTTTTACTAGGTACCTATAAATCGAATAATAAAATAAACGCTTTACTTAAAGAAGTAATTCTTCAGGTGATTTGAAGTGAAGAAAAGTTTATATGAACATATTATGTTCTAAAGATTTTTGTTTCTGAGATAAGCGGGTGTTGAATATTTAATTTCATTTCTGATTTTATCTAATTTTCCACAATTTGTAACATATGAAACTGAAATTTATGGATTCGATTTTTTTAAGTTTTGCAACATTGCACGCTTCCGATTTAAACGTAGAGGTCACAGCTGTGACAAAGACATTCCGCCGGTCGTCCACTTTCTTCATTCTTCCTCTGTGCCAAAGATATAAAAAAACATCACATAATTAAATTACCGACAAGGTCTGTTGTCTGTCTGTTTCTTATATAGGTACTTCGAACGATAAATTATTCAAAAAAACTTCACAAAAAGGCGCTAATAAAGTTGGCGCATTTGATGAAATGTGTAAACACTGGTATAAAAAATATGACTTCCGAACATTGATAGTGGTCCGGTAAAAGCTAATGAACAAAAAACAAGATCAACCTTGACCCGAGCCTTGACCTATCTTATATTCACTTCAGATGAGATAGGTCAGTTAAATTCAAAATGTTGGCGTATTTTATTTCTTTTTCTCGAAAACTACCGCGTGTATTTCTTTAAATTTTTTATTTGGATTTACCATCCCTTTGCAACAAGCTTATTTCTCTCAGAAATAATAATATGTAATTGTTTAACTTCATTTATTTTATTGAGTGGGCTAGAGTTACATATAGTACATAGGTTTCATAAGTTTTACAATCGAAATCTTTTTCTCATTTCATCAAAAAAAAACCTTGTCAAATTTTGACAATCTCCCGCCTTCTCTTCTTATTTTTATTTTAAACTAGATACAGAGTTGGGTTAGCGCACTCACCTTAAGGAGATAAATAAATTGGGGTTCACCCTGTATAGTGTACATTGCTAGTTTGATTAAGAATTGATTTTGATTTGTAGATTCATGCAGGAAATGCTTTCCATTTATGACAGATGCCAATTTTGAAGTTGCGTGTAAGGACTGGTTTAGAGCGGCCAGCCAGAGATTGAAGAAAACAGAGAAAATGAATTATTTTATTGTACAATGGACAATAAATTGTTTTGAACATCTATTTGTCAATATTTTATCTTTTTCCTTTATTTTATAGGATTCCTCCAAACACATTAACAGTGAATATTAAGGATTAAGGATTAATTTCGCCTAGATATAGAAAAGAGTTTATCTTAAAAGGATTTATGGTCTAAGTATAAAGATGAGAGATTGAGAATGTGAATTTTGTTAAATATTGCAAAAAGTGATTTTAAAGATGGGTCCTGAAAAAGTAACGAGCCCCCTACTAGAAAAATGTGACTGAGGTCTTCGTCCAAGAAAAATTACTCGTCCAATAACAAACGAAGCCAGGTTTGCTGTACGTGCATAAATCCACCCCCCAGCCTCCGATCGCTCACCTGCGCACTCCCGATCATTGAGTCTTTTTTGTTTTTAAATGTATTTAGTATAGCATTTTACAGACGCTCCAAAAATATAACTGGCTCTATACTGTCAGTACCTACATGTTGTCGAACAAATTACTTATTCACTGTTACTCAACTCGCGAGAACCAAAAAAGTTTCCGCACACTTTTTCGTTTTCGAGTTGTTCAACAGTGAATAGGTAATAAGTGGTTCGGCAAAGATGGACAGCATGTATTGATAGGGTCTGTCATATTTTTTAGCGTCTGTAAAATGCTGCTATATGCATTTAAAAAACAAAAAGACTCCAATGGTCGGGAATGGGTAGGTGAGGGATAAGGGTGGGAGGTGGATTTGTGCACATATATCAAAACTGACTTTATTTGCATTATTTGCATAATAAATATAAAACAAAAAAGAAACTGATTTGAAAGTAAATTGTAAAATTTATATTGCTTATGATAAGCAACTTTTCTGAAATTAATGAGCACCTTAGTTTCTAATAACTTGCAACTGTTGTGAATCTGTACTTAAACTAAATTTGCATAACGGTTGCGAAGTATTTATATAAGTTTTGTATTTACAAATAACTTGGTGAATGAAACTGTAAGAGCCTAAATGTTTCAAGATATTTTCGGAGTTAGAATTTGGTAAAAACGAATTTATTACAAATGTAAATTGGCATTTGTTACGAATATTTTGTTTCGCAATTATGTAAAGTAATAGTTGCAGTTTAATAACGATGCATTGTTGCGGACAAATAAGCAATTTGTCACCAAAAACACGCATTTTTGTGACTGAAACAAAAGTGTAACACGAAATATAAGTAGCGTTAATGTTCCTTAATAGTTACGAAGCGGTGTTTGCTGGGAGAAATCATAGTTGTCTTTAAATATTTCAATTAACAACAAAAAACAACAAAATTTATTCACAAATAGTGTTCGGGTTCTGGAAGCGTTTTAAATATTATGTTTTTGACAAAGCCTTATATAAAAAAATCCAATACACTGGGATTCTGAGTTTCTATCCATTGGTTTCCAAATAACTTATTGAGTTTATTGGTGGTTATCACGGCGTTATGAGCTGGTGTGCCATCTTGTTGATATAATCTTGTTAATAAATCAGCAAGGAATAAGTCCTCAAAATATCGTTCAACAAATTCTGTTGAAATATGAATATACCGTTGAGTGTTGAGATTCTCGTCGTAGATAAATAACCCCAGTAAACGGTGTCCTACTATTTCGAGCCAAATATTAATTTCAAATCGTCCTTTGTTGAAAAATATGTTTACTGTGTTCGGATCAATGATGTCGATTATGCCAATTGAAAATTCCATTGCTGGTCACGCTTACCACGTTGGTCGTTATGATATTGTGGGGAAATGTAACATTTTTGTTACATTTTGCGATGAGCCAATTACAAAAATGTATCCTACGATCTATATCACCGGGGAATAATAATTGATGAGTAAGCCTCACTTTATATGGTTTAAACTTATGCTTCACTAGAATGCTGTGGTTACGGCTTTGTTTAAGTAATAACTTTGAACTAATTGACTGTCAAACTGGCTTTTAAAATGCAAGGTAACTTGGTTTTATTAAGAAGTCATGTTTTAATTGTGGTTACACTTCAAAATTCTAATATTCTATTTAGACAATTCCCCTTTAATTATTATACTTTCACTATTTCCATCATAAAATTGTATTGCAGATTATTGGGCATCGGTGGAACTCTGTTCCTCAGACTTTCAACTCTTACCATTTATTTAGCGTAATAAAATATTTTAGTAGGTATACAATTTATATAAGAATTGTGTAATTTATTGCTAAATAATAAACGTATTATTATCTACATATTATTATTACAAAATAATGTTGCAGTTTTTAAGTAAAATTACAACAAAAATTAACAAAATAATTTTTCTTTATCAAATTAAACATCAATTAATGACGTATAACCTCCTCTATTCTTTAATAACTCATCGGCATGCCTGTGCAATGAAACAATGAAGTGGTTGATAATGTCTTGAGAAATATAGTTTCATTCCTCTAGTTTCATTGCAGTTAATTCTTCCGCGTTTTGGGGTGGGTTAATACGGTTGTGAATTGCCCTAAAAACAAAATCCCAAATGTTTTTGTCATGTTCTGAGGTATGTAAATTAACAGCATACGACCGTTGATCATTATTCCACCGCAAACCTTACTGTCCCCCCTTCGTAGAGAGCAACCTCACGAGGGAAAATGTAGCCTCTGTTGATGACCTGATTCTCTCCAGATCCTTTGCCTATGATGGTCATCACTCACCAGTCCAATTCTTGTTTCATCTGTGAATAAGACTCATTGTCACTGCCACAAAAACTAATCACTACATTTCTGCTCCCATCGTAAGCAGGCAGCTCGGTGTCGTGAAAATTGGGTGTGTACTCTTACAGGTTTTCTTGTAGATTTGCACGATGGATCTTCTTCGACTGTAGACGTCGATAGAAATTGGCGAAACGTACCTTAAAAGTGAGCCTCAATGACTGGAGCTGAAGCATATCGGTGTCTACGGGCATATTAAACCAAATATCGATCCTCTTTTTCATTTGACACTCGAGATCGCCCACTACTTGGTCTTCTTTTCACTGTTCCAAATTCTTGATATCTATGCACAACAAAAAATCTAGGAATGTTGAACACCTCGGATAGCTGATAATTGGAATGCCCAGTATCATCATGATCATGCAAAGCAATAATTCTTGCCCTATTAAAAACAGCATCACATCTTGGCATTATAACGAGAGAAAATCACCTCGCTTTTCCAAATTATGCAATCTGACTAATATTGGCCAATATTTAAAAAAATTGATAACAAATCAACAATATTTTATCTGTTACAGTTTATGATCTGGTTTGTTAACCAAATAAGTAGGACACTGAAAATATATGTTGCTTTTTACGTCAATTTAATTTTCATCAATGTTTTACGTTTCATACCTACTTTAAAATCAATACGAATTTAAAGAACATTTATTTTAAAGTGTATACGCTTTAAATACAAATACAAACGTCATTCATTAATTATCCTCTATGAGCTACCTACGCAATTAAATAAATTACGTTCCGCAAGCCTTTATCTCGCCTATAACATTTTTTAAATAACCAGGAGTTAATCTGGTTATAACCAGATTTTATATTTCGCTTCTGGCAATCCTTTAAGTGGAGATAATTGTTAAGTAATATTTATGTAAACAAACATATGGATTCAGTTTGGTAAAAATGATTTAAAATATAATGAGACACACGGGTGTCTCATACTTATGTGGAATTTTCTGTAGGTAGGTAATTATTAGGTAATTTTATTAATTTCGTAGTTAACAAAAATAGAAAAAAAATAGGATGTTCTATTTAACGTTTAACCTTTCACAACATTATACGTAATTATATTAACTTTTAAAAATATTGTAAAGCCAATTAATAAAATACAAAGGTATTGCGGAAATATTTCAATTAATTCTATAAACTGCTCTAATGGCTACTTCCAAAGAAATATATTTTTGACGTCACAACCGAGACTAACGTGTCTTTCCGTTCTCAGATTTTGTAACAATTCTCAATTCTGAAGATAATTTTCTAACAGATTCTTAATAGCCGAAGTCTGACGACTGACGTCAACTGATATCTGACCTACCCAGTTTCTAATTTTTGGAATGCAAATAATTTAAAGCAGCACATATTTTAGTTATTAATGGATAGTATTTTCATTACTCTATTGACACTTCTAGCATCTACGAGTATATATATTAGTTTCTCTTTCTAAGTTTTTTTTTATTATTTTTTCAGTTATCCGCGGCTAAAATATTAGATGAAAAACATCAACTCAAAACTGCACCAGATTTTGCGGAAACAGTTGAATTATGTTTTGAAAAAGGACCACCAAAATTGCAACGAATATCTAAGTTGATGAAGAAGATTGTAAATATATTTCTTTGCGTAACCCAGTTAGGGTTTTGCTGTGTTTATTTTGTTTTTATTTCTGAGAACGTTAAACAGGTAAGAAATTAAAGTGAAAATTAAACTTTTATTAAGATATTATTTTAACAGAGTCCTGAAATTCATGCCACCAATTTCAAAAGTTATTGGATATGCAGTTATTATAATGTATGTCCAGAATTGCCTTATAAGTTAGCTTACGACTCTTGGAATATGTGAGAAAACTCTTGACATAATTTAGAATTAGTGAGGTTCTTAGTTAACAGAATTATTGTTTCACTCAACGATAAGGCCCATTATTTTACAATATTGACGAGAAATATCTACAGGCGTGTGAAATTTTTTCCGGCGTATGTTTTCGAAATGTCGTGCGGAATATCTTTTGTAATGTCCCTTGACCTCCATAATATTTGTTAATTCCAAAATCGTAACGTTAATTTCCCTCCCCCCAGTTAACTGTTTGACACTCGAAATTTGGATGCTCCGTATCTTAATACCTATATAATTTTTGCTATTTGAAGTTCACACTTTTTGAAACATTTTAGGTATTTGACCATTATGGATATAAAGTGGATGTCCATTTACATATGGCAATAATTCTATTGCCAATTCTATTGACAGCTTTAATTAGAAATCTCAAGTACCTTGCACCCTTCTCAACACTAGCCAACGTACTTATGATTGTTGGTATTATAATTGCATTGTATTATGCATCTCAAAACCTTCCACCAATATCAGAAAGACGGTACATTGCTGACTTGGAAAAAATACCGTTATTTTTTGGTACAGCAATTTTTGCTTTTGAAGGAATCGGACTGGTAAGTTTGTGCTTGTTTTATAATAGCAGGTAAAATTGACTCTAATCTTGTTAATTTCTTCTTCAAACAAATTCAAAAATAAGATTAACTAATAGATACAATAAACAGTACAGGTTATGTTAATTAATTTTCAAGGCGATTTATGGAATGTACAAATCAAATTAAGTATAAATTTATTAACTAATAACAGAATCAATAATTATGTATTTATTATTTACCTCATGATCTAGTTCCCAGGGCGAAATAATGGGAATAAAAGAAAACATTGTCAGACAGTATTTGTTACGGCCAAACCAAAGCAAAACCAAAAATTAATATACCTATGGATAAAACCCCAACAGGATTCTTTTGTAATGTGTATTTTAAATTTTGATGGGTTCAGAAGTTATTAAGTTATTAACTATCAAAACATCGAGTAAAAAATAATAAAGAGGCGCAACTGTCAAGGTTTCGAGATTTTAGTGTTGCAGTTTTTTACTGATTGTCTTCAATTTTAAGGGCTATACAGCCACATTACAAATACCTTCCCGTAGCACTAAAATTTGATGACAATCATGAAGTTATTGGCAAAAAATACAATACTAAAATATCGAAACCTTGACAGTTGCGCCGCGCCTCTTTATTATTTTTTACACAATGATGATAGGGTGAAAATTTCAGTTTTTCGTTTATAACTGTAAAATAAATAAAGTTTAACATAGTTTTATAAATTTTTATACTGCTTAAGGGTAAGAGTCGAGTTATAATGTAAAAATGAACATGCCAGTTGAAACTCGTATTTTTTGGTTTTACATATCCAATTTTGTTCTGTTTAAACTGTGGAACGTAATGCAGTCTTTTTTTGAATACAATCTGTTACCTAACTCATATGTAAGAATTTTTTTCACCCAGCGAGAGAAAATGCAATTTTTCATGAAAACGTAAAAATCACGTGTTGTCAGATGGTCGTGGGATACTTTTTTCATATACCTTTAACCGGCTATATCTCGACTCCTATTGATTGTATGAGTACATAGCTGCATCATGTTTCTATTCGTCTATGACTTTAGTTAATGCTTTATATACAAAAGTACATCGAACTATTTGTCAAGATATTTTGAGGTTTTGAGTGGAAAATCGCAAAATAATGTATACTTTTTTCTGACAACTCAGATTATGGATTCTTACACCTTGGAACTACTATTCTACGAAAAAATCCTGTTCGAGAGTTTCCTTTAATTAACTATAATTTATTAACTGGAGAAAAACACCTTTTAAGTATGAATGAATTCAACCTGGTACAACCTATGTGCTGATAATCAAGCAAATACATCAAATTGATCACTCCTCTAACCCAAACGGAACATCAACCAAACAATAATATGAGTAAATTAGAGAATATGCTTAGTAGTTAACAGAATAAATAAGTGCAATGCTCAATTTATTAACCACAGTCATCAATAAACTAACATAATGGCTGTAGAGTATAAATATAAAATCGTTATTTGGAACGCCAATGAGCTACATCACCATCTTGAAGAAATAAAAACCTTCTTAATTTATCATGATATTGACATCATACTAATTTCTGAGGCACATTGTACTGACAGAAAAATTCCTAAATATAAAATGTATACCACCCAACATCTTGACCAAAAAGAGCACGGAGGGACTTCTATAATTGTTAAAGAATCCATGAAAAAGAAAAATTCACTAAAAATTTTCTACAATTATAGTAGATGAAACAAGCCCTTTAACCGCTTCACCAATATATTGCCCTCCAAAGCATAATACCAAGAAAGTGCAATATTAAGAATTTTTCCATACATTTGGCAACAAATCTCTTAATTGCTGGTAACTATTACGCTAAATATACAATATGGGGATCTAAGGGTCGAGAATTACTAAAGACAATAAATGCTAACAATTTAAAATTCTTGTCTACGGAAGAACCTACTTATTAACTCTTGGAAAAAAATCCTGACTTAATTGATTTTGGTATCACTAAGGGGATAGATTTAAAAAGATGCAAAGTATCTTGCCTAGATTTATTATCGGATCATTCTCTAGTAATAATAATAATAACAGTTTGCAAAATATTACATAAAAAAAACAACCCCCATTGCATACCAAGAAAACAAACTGGGAATTATTCAGATAAAAGTTAGACGAAATGGTTAATCTAATACACAATTGAAAACAAATACTGATATATGGAAGAGCAGGTGAATACCTACAAAAACATTCAAATAGCAAATCCGAATTTAATCGAAACCAAAGAGGTGCCATATACATTATACAGTCAGAGAAAAAATAGTCGAGAAGAGGAGATTACGAAACCAAAAAAGTGCCATATTCAGTCAGAGATAAAATAGCCGAGAGGATGATATTGCGAAAACAATGGATGACAGAAAGAGCAGACAATAATAAGAAAAAATTCAATAAAGCAGTTAAGGAATTAAAAAAATTATTAATACTTAGAAATGAAAAACCAAGGCATTTAAAACTATAAAAAGAGCTCCAATAATAATATTATAGCAAAACCAAGAAAAACTTCCTACAGGCCAAAATAAGTCTACTCCCAATCTTATCGAAAGTTTTCGAGAAGATAGTTGCGAAAAAGGTACGACAAGAAAATATACAGACAGAAATATACAGACTGAGGCATTATTTCAGAACACCAGTTTGGCTTTAGGTTTAAGCGTGAGGCTATAGAGCAAGTAATTAATCAAGATATAAACTCTATAAGATATTGCTCAGCAGCCTTCATTGATGTAAGCCAAGCATTTGACAAAGTGTGGCATACTGGTTTATTTTATAAAATGATAAAAGTCTGCCTTACTCCTATTATCCTCTAAAATCATATCTAATTAACAGACACTTTTGTTAGACAAAATAATGCTTATTCAATCTTACACCCCATCAAATCAGGCGTACCGCAAGGTAGTGTTTTGGGACCGATACTATATCTATTATATACCTATGACCTGCCAATGACAAGAATAACAACAATAGGAACTTTCGCAGACGATACGGCAGTTCTAGCCTCATATACAGATCCAGCAGCAGCATCCAGAAATTAACAGTTAATCATAATAAAATCGAAGAGTGGTTCAAAAAGTAGTGAATAAAAGCCAATGAAACTTAGTCCACAAACATAACATTTACCATGCGCAGAGAAGCATGTCCACCTGTACAGAAGCAGAAGATGTGAAATATCTTGGAATACATCTAGATAGAAGGCTGAAATGGAGGAAACAGCTAGGTCTAAAATTAAGCCGCACTGGTTAATTGGTAGAAAATCTCAGTTATCTCTAAGTAACAAAATATTATATAAAACTATACTTAAGCCTATAGACGCTATAGAATTATCGGGAACAGCAGTCAACTCAAATATAGAAATCATACAAAGATTTCAAAACAAATTGATGCGTCTTATTGTTGATGCACCACGATACGTACCCAATGCAATACTCCAACGTGATGTTCCGGTAGCTTCAGCGAAAGAAGTCATTCATGAACTTAGTGTGAAATATAAAAAAAAATAGAGTTCATCCCAATAGACTAGCAGAAAATTTATTCGTAGACAATGGTGCAGTTCAAAAATTAAAAAGATTCAAATATTTGAAATCCTCTGATTTACCGAACAGATACAATACCTAACTACTACTAATAAAATTTATACAAGAGACATAGAAATGATCTAGATAGAAGGTCATATAGATTAATAATTATGTAAGTAGGTATTCACTGGAATATTCTGTACAAGTCTAATAATAAGTCACAACAAATGCTTATTGTCTTATACTTTTGTAGTTGTATGTATGTATTTGTAGACAGATTGTAGAATAAATGGAGTAAACAAAAAAAAAAAATGAAATCCCCATTCCATTTTCTGCTTACTTTATTTTTCTGAAAATTCTACTGATTGACGTATGAATACTAATCAATATTGATTACAACTTTGTTTGGGTTTTATTCAAGCATAATAATATCAAAAATATCCAATTTGGTATATTTGTATTAATGTTTAAAATGTTTTACTTCTGAATATACAAATATAAAATCTGTTGTATATAAAAATCATTGAAACCTCTTTGGAATGCAATAATTTTCAAATCTATTAAAACAACTACTTTTCTTAACTGCATAAGAAAACTATTTATGAAAATTTAAAAAAACATTAGTATATACTTAGAGATAGTTTTTTATTTAAATTTATAACGATTTTGATTGCAATATTTGCAGGTTCTACCTCTTCAAAATGAAATGAAGGAACCAAAGAGATTCAAATCACCATTTGGAGTGCTGAATATCGGAATGTGTATTGTAACGACGCTTTATATTGTTGTGGGTTTCCTTGCCTACCTACAATATGGGGAAAGTATTAAAGGGAGTGTTACACTCAACTTGCCTGGAACTGATAAGTGAGTATACCAAGAACAAATAAAAAAGGGGTTTGTCATATTACGATTATTACGTGACGTCAATGAAAATGTAGAAACTCACATTTTAATCAGGTATGGTTACAGAAAGGTCAAGTGCCAAGTACCTACTATCTGCCGTGGTTAACATGCGGTTAATTAGTCAAAGGAAATGTAAGTATACCTATCTGAAACGTACAGGTATTATTACATTCTATTTTCTGATTAGTTTACTGCGATTTTCTGATTAGTTTACGCCCTCATCCGAGCATAAAGTACTGACTTTAGGTCTCAAATTAAGATATTTCGGTTAGTATCAGGATAATGATCATTGTACGTTTTAAATTATTTAGAAATCATTTATATAGGTACACTATATGTTCGACATAACGGTGCACCAGACTTTGTATTCTTGTTTGAATTATACATATAATTATATTTGCGATTCCAGATACTTCTAGTACTATGAAACAAAAACAAAATAATTAATTGAATTAAATGTTTACTTATATATTTTCGTTAAGAAAATGATTGCAACGGCAACATTACCACGACATATCCTGATGTTTTTTTTCTTTAAGAGTTTCGCAGAGCTCATTATTTGTAAGAGAGTTTCAGGTTATTGTCTGCGTTGTTTATACTTTCCGACCTTTACGTTTCTCAAGAAGATAAGATTGTCGAAATGTTAAGAAATCAAAATAATCAATGTGGAAGGGCTGAAGGGCACCGGGAAACTGTTCTACAAATATGCCGAGTGCTTCTTTGAAAACAATTGAAGAAACAATTTTTGCGTTCTTTAAAAGAAGATGCTCAAGAATCATTTAGGTCTTACAAAAGTCGCGATGTTTATAAGAACCGGTCGGTATAATAGAAATTACATTGAAAACAATAATTAGCAAACTGCTTCGTCATGACTTGTAATAATATAATGATGAATCATAATTTATATCGTTTTTTTTTTCTAGGTTGGCCCAGTCTGTAAAAATAATTATATCACTGGGAATACTTTTCACTTATGCACTCCAATTTTACATAGCTGTTGAGATTATTTGGCCAAATGTACAAACATTCTTGGGACCAGTGAAATACCCAGTTCTCGCGGAATCCGCTTTCAGAGGCTGTTTAGTATTGGTCACATGTAAGTACACTTTAAATAAGAAAATTTCAGATACTGTCAATACTGTCAATTCATATTTGCATATGTAATGCACCAGATTGCATGGTCTATGACCCAATGCCACAAAAAAAAAAAAAATGCACCAGATTTAGAAACAAGGTGCAATGACAAAATAGACAGCGTATCAATACATTTTTTAAAACAATGCAATTTTTTTAATTTAAGTGTCTTTTTAAATTACACCTCTTATCGTAGGGGAAGTGAACTAGGTATATTTTCACAGATAAATCAAATATTAATTTAGGAACTAAATCAATATTGTTAGTTTTGTTAGTTCAAACAATACTTGAAGGAATCATTTTATTATTCTGTTATTTATAATGTTAATAATTTAGGAAGCATCTCAGATCATTACTAAAAGTTTCAGTAGCATTATTTGATCTTCAAAATTTACTAGTAATTGTACCTACCTATAAAACCATCAATGTATTTTTAATAAACTTTTTATTTAACGGTTTGTAGAAATATTGTAAATCCCGATTATTGATAGAGATTGTATAAATCAGTTTGAACTGAATTGTGCAAATATGTACCTACATAAAAATCTAACCTAATTCCCTTTGCAGTTATTTTGGCAGAAGCTATTCCATTCTTGGGCCTGTTCATCTCATTAGTAGGAGCAGTTAGTAGTACTGCGTTAGCGTTACTGTTTCCACCCATATTAGATCTAGTGACTTGCTACACACACGATAAACTTTCACCAGTGGTTATCATTAAGGACGTCTTTATTTTACTTATTGGTTTTGTGGGAATGTTGACTGGAGGATATGAAAGTATAAATTCGATCGCCCATGCATTTACAAAAGCAGATTAAGACTGTTAGTGATTAGTTGACAAGTTAGAGGGAGATTATGGTATACATTTCAAATAATATTTATTTTGTACATTATGTATTATATGAGTATATAGTATTTTACGATATGTTATTTTTTATTTTCGTGATATCAGATATTTTTGATATTTTTGTGTTTTATTTAATAATTTTCTACCTGTTTTATAATACTAGTAGTATATAAGGAAACGCTGCAGTAGAGATTTGTAATGGAACTTGAAGATTAATAATTTTGTGTGAGAACATCAGAGAAAAATAGGAAATAGCATAATACAAGTGTAATAGGCCGATTCAAGATGCAGTTTAAAATTTATAGAGCAAGGGCAGTAAATCTGTTGGTATTTGATTTAGTACAATTTCGAATTATCCCTAAAACCTGCTTGTGTAAACCCATCTGCACCTTACTCTCTAAATATGTATATTTAATTTGTATGATACTAATGAAAATGTAAAATGACAAATTCAACAAGAAATACAAAATATGAATATAATTGACATACTGCTTTTGTTTATATTCTTTCAGGTTTTAAACCAAATTAATGGAATGGGAAGATGTTTCTTTATGCGGTTCTATCCTAAAATTTTATAGTAATACATAATAATAATCTATTAAATAAATTTATTAATATTTTTTCATTACACAATAGTTTTGTTTATAGAAATTGAAATAGAATAGAACTAGAAATCTTTATTTTACCAAGGATACAAACATTCTTGGCAAGTCGGTATAAAAATATATAGTGGAAAAGCACACCACATGTACAATACATCAAAGTCTTTAGGTATATCATATACACAAAGTATAAAAGTATAAAAATATGATGTATATGACATGAACCTTGAACAACCCAGAGCATCTTAAATAAGCAGTAGGAATTAGCATATAAGCAGATTTAGTTGTTTAGTTAAAACAGAAAAATAAAGATTAAAATTGGGTATTAAAAAATTCCTCAGTGGAGTAAAAGCGATGATTTAAAAAGTGCCTTTTTACCTTATTCTTGAAATAAATGGATATCAAATACCTTATATCATTACGTATTTAAAGATTTAATGAATTTTTTTAATGATTTTGTTAGTCTATAGAAGCTGATTAGTTGCATGGCAGACACTGCCATAATTATGAAAATCAGAATTAGTGAAATAGGAGTTTATATTTTTATGGATTTCTAGCAGAGTAGTATACATGTACAGAGAGAGAACTTTAAAATTAGTTGACAGTGATAAGGCATTTAAATACAGTGATCTTTTTAGTCTGCGCAGCAGAATAATAATTTGAGATAGTTTGTTAGACAATTCTTCTGAGTGATTAAACCAACACAAAGTATCATCCAAAACGACCGACACCAAGAATCCTAATAGAGAACAGCCTTTGACTAAAGAGTTATTAGTAGAGAGTATGAGCCTTTGAGTATTGTCTTCATTCAGCATTGTTGGAAGCAAACCAACGATTAGCAGTGGTTAACTTGCTCCATGTATTTGGAACAGTCGTTATTTAAATTTTTAATTACATTAAAATTAAGAATAAGTAGGTATCGTCGGTATAGGCCACGGTGTCTTACACCATGGTATAGGCAAAAAGAAAGAGATCATTTATATATAAAATAAACAAAAGTGGTTCCAGCACAGAGTCTTGGGGCACCCCGTGCTTTATTGTTTGAGATTCGGAATTATTGTTGTCAATAGAAACGCATTGGTGTCTGTTTTTAAGATAAAAAGATAAGAAGTCCAAAGGTAAACCTGTCGTACCATAAAAGCTCAACTTTTCTACCAGCAAGTCACATAATAATAATAATAATAATAATAATGTATTTATTTACTCAAAATATATACATACATAAGCAATAATAAGCAATAAAAAAATAACCTACCTAATAATAAAAAAATAAATTATAAGTAAGTAAATAAATACGTACAATTTACCAATAAGTGACTTAACAATTGTTTTGGATTGTCGATTTCTCAAAATTTTGATAAATTAATAAAAGGAACGGAGAACGTATTTGCACTAAATGGACAGAAAATGAATGCAGAGCATCTACTCTGCGCATTGTAATTTCCCTCTCGGAGCTATTCTTGATCTGTGGACTCCCCGAATTTAGCCCCATCCATGCGTAAAAGCACAACGTTAATTAACAACAATCGCCAGCGATTCTAGAAAATAGAAATCAACCTTATTTTGTTTTGCGATTTCTCTTTATATTATGTACTTACTGCCTTTTCTCTTTTCTCCTTAGTCTGTGTATTATTGATTAGCTATATTCTTTAATCTTTATCTACTAATTCCTGCCTTCTTTTCTTGCCGGCCCTGATCAACATTCGGAACTAAAAAGTAATTGTTAGGTTTTACCGCTTAAAGCTTCGTCCTCATGGTGCGGAATTCCGGATTGCGGATCCGGATTTCCGTTAAATAGTGTTTAAAAAAATCTGTGGCGGGAAAATCTTAACTTATTGCGGGTCCGCAAAAAAGTTAAAATGTTTTCAACTTTTATGCGGATTTTATAGTTCTGCCTTTGTCTAATGTATTCCCTTTCAGTCTAGCTAGAGTGAATGTTACGTTACATACTCCATACGTAATGGTCATAATACTGAATATTATATTTAATCATTTCCATTTTCTTTATAGCAGCAACAGGTTTTTGATATTTATAATTTAATACGTTGGGGCACAGAAAAAATGAGGTTAACGATCAAAATGACAAGTCTGGCTGGCACTTTACGAGTCACGACACGAAAAATCCCCAAAAATTAGTGAAAAAACGCATCATATATTCCGCATCATGAAAACAGGTAAAAATTGCTCTCATGACCGAAATGCGGAAATCCGTATCCGCAATCCGGAATTCCGCACCATGAGGACACAGCTTAATACGTCTGTAGGTGGTTATTGCCGTTCGATTCCGATTGTAAACATTTTTGGATACCATTTGGCAATTACTATAGTAGGAGAGCCCTCGAACAAAATTTCGTGTTATCACGACACGGGTAATTTCATGAAAAATGTTTAGTTCGAGTCAAAAGAACCAAGTTTTATTTATGAAGGAAATTCCCAGAATGTTGCGGAAAGGGTGAAAATAAGTTTTCAGTTAGTAAAAAAAAATTACGGCGATCAGACAGACTCGCTCTAATTTCGTGTGAGTTTTTTAAGTACTTTGACGCCTCATAGGCTTTATCCGGGCGAGTGTTGGTGCGTGGCGTCGTATTTTATAAGCGTCTTCGTGTCGGGAAAATCTTTGAGGCTATCCTAGCGATCCTTCGAGTATTAAGAAAGTTATTAACGTTTCAATACCGCCGTGTCGGAGGATTGTGCAAAATTTGTGAGATTAGAATGAGATGTGAGAACAATGACCGCTTCAGGACATTTGCAAATTTTAACCCAACTTCAAAATTTTCGTCATAACGTCAAAACTCCACTTTTTCGTTCGCTCTGACTGCTTCGAAAATTGCAGCGAGTCCCTGCGATTTACGATGTAGTTCTAAGTTGTACTCTCTACCTTGGATTTCTTACCAAAACGGCGGCCCAGTGGCGATTTTCCTTTTGGATTTGGATATTTAGTGTTTTCTCAATTTTTTTAATTTTTCAAATTTCTTCAACACGCTTCCGGGCCGAGCTTAATAACTCGCGTCTCCTTTTGCGATGAACCTGCGGGTGTATTTTTTTTTTAAACTAGAAGTAATTTAGAAAATCCTGAGACGTAATCGTTTTTCTCGATTTTGCCTCCTAAGAAAGTTACAATTTTTTTTTAGGTCGACCTCCAATATTAGTCGATTTTGTCGAAAAACTGTAGTTTTCCGGGGGCCTTTGCTCCCCTCCCCGGAGGATTCTTCGACCGAACTTTCAGGAGAGCTAGAATCGGATCCCTGAAAATTTAGGATAATCGAATAACTATTATGACCCATTTTTTTTACATCCTCGATAATTTTTTTCACGCCTTTAGCAATGAGATAGACGTCAGTCGCATTAGAATTTTTTTTTCATATTGACATGAACTGTTAAAAAAAATAGAATCCTCGATGAGGTCGAAAATCCTGGTCGAGAGCTCTTCTACCACTACCATTAACTGCCCAAGTGTCTATCAGAATTGTAACTGCGGTAATAACGGTATCTGTTTATGTTAGAGAAGCATAGAATGGTTGGTTAACCAAGTCTGAAGATGGTAAATAAATCAAAAAACGCAAAAGTTATTTAAAATGTCAACTGTCGAATTTATAAGTTACGTTGAGTGAAAGATATAATTTTGTCACTCCAATGGTTATAATTCTGTGGTTATGTGAAAAACACTTCAATTGGCAATTGCTATTCGCCAGTGTTACAAAATAGTTAGAGAACATTAGACTGCACGATTTTCTGAGTGGACGCATGACAGTAATTTGCTTTGTTTTCATTTCATTACTTTGAAAAGAGTAGAGAGTAGAGCTAACTTTTACCAGAGTTCTAGTAATGCACAAACTTATTTCGATATCACGACAAAGCATGCATGTGGAATAAATCTGATGCTGCGGAACTGATTCATTCATACATATCGAATCGAACCGATATTGGTTCATAGGTCATAGGTCTAGTAATGCACAAACTTATTTCAATATTACGACAATAAAAGCATGAAAGCGTGCAGGTGGTCTTTTTTATTCTCGGGGAATGTGCAGTCTATGTATCTGTTCTATGGACTGTATTTATTATAATTTGAAAGAAACACAAAATTTGAAAGACACCAAACTGACGTAGATAACGTTTGTCAAATTTTACTTTTTTTTTGCGTTTACGAGTTGTCTAGTAATTGCCAGGCATAATTTTCAAGAAATATTGTTAATGTGTTCGTGATTCGTTAAAATATTTTCAATTTAAAAACGGTTTTTAAATTACTTAGCAGAATGAATCGCTTTTCGAATTTGGGCAATCAATACGGAAAACCTGACATGGAGCGCTTAGGGCTTTTCTCAGAAATGCCGTTTATGAATGGAAAGGGATATGTACCACTATATCCAAGTATTATCATAATATCTTTGTAACATCCATCACGCTTTTACTATTTATTGAATAATATTTTTAGAGCCTCGTCATGAACAAGGAAAGAATATGATGTCAGAGGGTCCAAAAATTAAATGTGGTCGGCAAGATTGCTATTTCGAGAAAGGAGAATATAAAAGATTATTTGTTGGAGAATCGATAAAAGGAAGGGGTAGAAAAGAGTATGCACTTTTAATAGATCATTATGTTAATTTATAAATAGCTTCTAACTTGTGGGCCAAAAGACTTGATCCGATGGTTTGTAATGCTCCTTTTTACTTTGCTAGGCTGCTGGTCACTTACTACCTACAAATAGTACCTTACACCTTTGTAATACCTACCTTTCTTTTCTAAGAAAATCTCGGCCGCCAGTTTCTTAGTTTTATAGTGCAAGAAACTGCACTTTCTTTCCTGGCTGTTTCCAAGATAGACAAGGGGAGAACGGTAGAACTGCAGTGGAGACACGGAACGATACGGAGATCTTATAGGTTGATTGCCAATTTGCAGCGACCTGGGCAATTTCTCATACGGGTTTTATTAGTTTTTCAACACTTGAAATAACAACACGTAATTTTCAAAATAAAATACAAAATATTTATTGAAACAAATCGATATTAAATGTAGAAAAATTTCAATAAACGGTATTTGATTGGATACAATTATTATAGGTTTTTTCCAACACAGCAGTCGGACGAGTTTGAAACCGTCAGAAATTTTCGCCCAGTTGCGCTAATCTTACTCGTACGACTGCTGTGTTGGAACAAACCTATTGCATGGTTAAATATATCGCTAGCTGGTAAATAAGGAAAGTTCTTACAGGTGTAAAACGCGGATCTGGCGATTTCACGGCGATCGTTGATGGCAAAACGCTAAGGTGTTTCTGGGACTTTGAGCTCCTATCTCGGACAGCCAAAGATATCAGCGTTTACTTACAAATGTTATAAACCATTTTTTGGGGGCCTATTATTGCCTCAAAACAGCGCTCTGTTATAGAAGTGTTACAGTTTTACTTCCCTGATTGCTATTACCAAATGCACGGGGAGGCCCATTTCCTGGTCAGACGCCTTACTACTTCATCGGGGTATAATAGTGTATGTATGGTCGCGGAAAATCAGAAGATTGTTAGATCGATTTTGATTGGTCAGGTTCTGCGGTAACAAAGTAAATGTTTAATTTACTTGATATCTTCGCCTAAATGAATTTATTGTTCAAATAATAATTTAATCAACGTCGGTGTAGCTTGACTGTAAAACGGTCTGGTACTGTTACTCGGTTAGACAATTAGGATTCGGTTCGCGATTCGACGGAAACAGATCTAAAATCTAACACATCAGGAACTACGAAGCTGAGAAACTGAGAGTAAATTCTGCCTGAATCACGTATTTAAACATTATTTAATTTAATTCTTGTTTACCAACGGCTTGTACAACTTAAAATAAACTTCAACACTAACGGAGACTACGGGTACCAAAGTGACAGAAATGTTTTTTAAACAACAAAAAGTACTTTATTGAAAAATCACTTCGTTACAGGTTCCTAACAGCTTTCTAAGATCTATTCACATCCTTTCTTTTTTGTACGAAGAGACAATGCTCGTAATATTTAAAGAGGAATAAGTATTGAAACAAGGAAACAGTACATATCCTAATTTAACAACAGTACATGTTATTTCTTGAAAATTGTCCTTTATATTTGATGCTTTCCCGGATTATTCTTAAACTTTCCGTTACATTCTGAAACACAAGTAGATTAATTTAAGTACTTAATTCATAAAAGTTTAAAATTCTTGACATTTTAAAATGGTTGCAACAACTTGCCGAACATACCTTCCACGAATCCTACGAATTATAAAGAGGTGACATGTCAAACAAATTCGTAAACATTGCTCTATCACATACTAAAAAATTGTAGAGAAGTATAAGCTTTCAAGAACGCTATTGACCATTCGACCAAGACTATTGGTCCAGTTAGAGTTCCGTATTTTAAGCAACATAGTCTTTTGTGAAAATTGGGGCAGCAAAACTAAATCCCCACACCTAATTGCCAAGCAAGAGGATGATTAATATTTATACAAAAATGAATTAATGTTTTCAGAAGAAAATATTTGCAACAAAATCGAAATATATACCTATCTTTTAATAAAAAATGTAAATACCTACTGCTGAGATATTTTTGTATAATTGTACAACAAATTGAATCCCCAAATCTTCTATTATCCCATATTTAATATTAAGTGCAAACCACATCGTGAATATAGGAAAATGAAATTTTGCTACAATATGGAATTAATCACAAGTATAGGAAGGTCTCTTGTGCAGAATAAAACAGTGTCATCTGCAGACTGGTTTAAATTTCTTGTTCTTCGTCAGTAAAGAGTCGTTAAAATAGTTCATCGTAGTTATGAAAGATCCAATGATTTTAAAACAATCTAGTGTCAGTAAATAAAATGGTCGATCAGTAAATATCTTTTTACTAAAGAAAATTTCAAATTCAAAATGGGTGAGGTACTTTTTTAAAACAAAAGGAATCCAAAGTTTTCCTCTAGATGTCTCTATATAGACTCTCATCATTGCTAAGATTAATTAATTATCTACTCTGCAATGACGAAAACCAGGAAGACATTTTTTATCTCGCATACACATTTATGGTTCATCTCATGTTGGTGATTTCCTATTGTAAATTTTGCACGTTGTTGTAACATTTTATATATTCACATATACGCTGCTTAATTCAACGTATATGTATTTTTTTTAAGTAAGGCGTTATATGAGTAGAAGAAGACTTTGAAACTCTTTTTTATACAATTTACTTCTTTGTGTTTTACCGGTGACATTGTTAGAAAACAGCGGGGTGTAGTTAATTTAGCCTCATCAACGATTTAGCTTTTTCTACCTCTTAACAGCCAATGCATGAGGCATAAGGCAGATAATCTCTTATATACACCACATGTAATTACGACTCCCTTTATCCCAGAAGGCTCTAGGAGCCTTGTGCGGGAGGGGGCTACACATTTAAAGACAAAGGACACACATCCAATATCCGTGTACAATGGAAAAATCCCTCTCACAGTATTTTCCATTGCCACGACCGGGATTCGAACCCGGGACTTTTGGGTGAGAGGCAGGTACTCTACCATCTCGACCATCAGTCATATAAGGGATAGTATTTTATTCTTTATTTTTATAAGACTTCAAGAAAAGACAATTTTTCAAATACGTAAAACAAAATGGAAGTCCTCATAGTTATCTGTATCGCAATTTATTTGGCTTATCGAGTTCCTCAATAACGTTGATATTAAATTTAACAGACTATAGAACATTCAGAATTTTGTTACCCCACCCCCACCTAATGCAAGCGCACTTTCTTTTTGTGTACCCAACGATCCCACTATCTTCAATTTCTGAGGGATTTGCAGTGGCATAGCATCATCTACAACACATCTTCATAAGACCTCCTGTTATGGTTTTTATCAGTGAATATAGATATTCACTGGTTTTTATTACAATATTCCTTCGTGAGTGCCAGATAATTCTTTTACGCAACGCTCCTATACTGTATAATTATATAATGTAATCTTTTAATTTATTTTGTAACTAGAATCAATACAAATGAAATTTTTGAAGCATATTTTTATTATTAATATATCAGCTTATCAAGTATCAATACTAATAAACTTGTTCTTCTTAGACCACCACCCAGATTCAAAAATGTTTCTGAGAGACCCATGATGCCACCTCAAGGGCCGAAAGTTAGTTCTACACCTGGTGATCATTATGGAACGTTTAGTGGAAAATTCACATCATTTGTTGATAAGTGGCGTGCAATACCTCCAGCTCCAAAGGAAGCCAAGCAATGCAGGACTAACCCCGGCAAAAAGGGCGGATATGGTTATGTGAACATCTGTTTGAATAAATATCCAGACCACGCGTAAGCATATGTTTATCGGGCGTCTCAAAAATCACTCCTTTTCTGGCAGAAATCAGATGGGGATGACAAAACCTCCGAAACTGCTTCATAACAAAATTACTGCCTAATCCGAGATAATGGCAAAATTTTTTAAGTAGTATTTATTGCTCATTTTAATAAGGCATAGAATAAATTCCTTATTAATAGACCAACTAATAAATGATACCACGGTACCAATACGGTTCCATTTGAAAAAATCTTCTATTCATACAGTGACATCAAAATTGGTCTCACAAAAGAAGTCTAAGATCTCGTTTTTTCGTAATTATTAACGAGGATGTATATGAGAACAAAACTAGAAAGGTAATAATCATAAAAAGTACACAAACATCTTTAAAATTTTTAGAATTGTTATGTACTACATACCTATTTAAAAAAATTGTATATTTCGTCATAGATTTTACTGCCACCGATAGGGAGTGAACATTGAGACACCCTATAATAAATATATCAGTTTGGTAATAAATAGAAGATCACAACCGAGCTTTTTAAATTAAACAAAATATATTCCTTTAAGGGCAGAGCGCTATGGCACAAAAGCCGTTTACAAACAATATGGTATAAATATAAGTGGACCTATGCACGCTACTCATTTTCCACAGCCATATTTTGATAATAATCCATACCGCGAACCAGAAAAGTTAAAACCTGGACCTACATATGTTCCACCCAAAGAGAAAACTGGGAACGTCATCCCTCCTGGAAAAATAATTCCTGTTGGTCCTGGAAAATCGGTAAGCAATAGTTATTTGTGTCATTAGTTCAAAAAGTGTACCTTACCTAGTAAAACTTTCTGCACTATAAATAGTGTAAAAAGTTAATACATTTGCACGTTCTTATAGAAAATAGTTATTTTTGTGTAACTAGTGCAAAAAGTATATATTTGTTGGATGAGGCATGAAGTTTGCAGCACGAGCCAAGCGATAATCCCATTTTTCTCGGCAACGGTGCGTCCTACGGCTCCCCAACAAGGGGATCTTTCTTACGTAGAATTGTTCAGGAAATAGCTTTCCGAGATCAAAAATGCAAGAAACAAAAACAAAAAAATTGGTGGAAAAATATAGGAGCCCCCTCCAGTTTAGTACGCCCTTGGTTAACATTTTCTATTGTTGATAATGCAGATTCATAACCCTATAACATTAGATAGGATGCCAAATTTGATGTTCGTAGCTCAAAGAGGTCCTGAGATATTAAAGAAAAAACTAATTTGGGGTGCCAAACTGCAGGGAGGTGTAGCTCCCTTAGGAGCCATTTGTGGACCAATCTCCATAGCAACTTTTCTCTATATTTTCGCGCATGCAATCGCCTCCCAAATTTTCCGAACGTAGTTTAGGGACATCCTGTATAATCTTAAAGAATCTTTGTTCTATAAAAAACCATACAGCATTATTGACGTTTTCTGGTTAATTTTTTTACGACTTTTCGCCTCTACCGCAGCCTCCGCACTCACTTAAGAGAATATGAAATATATTTTTATCGATATGACATAACTATTTTTGTCGTTAGCTCTTTAGCTCTTGTATTCTGTTCTTTTTTGCTCTTGAAATTTTTTGAAAAGTGCATAAGAAGTAATCCATTTATTTTTGTTTATAGCAAGGAGGTTGTCACGCTGGATGTTTCGAGAGTTTTCCAGAATATAAACCCAATAAATATATTACCCTCTATGACCTGGCTTACAAACCAAAGAAGCACGTGGGAGGACAGTTTTACCCGCACTCAATGGCACAAAAAACATATTACGATACGTCCATTGTTACCGAAAATCTTCGTTTTAGAATAAACAAGGGAAATTATGCCACTTATGAACCTCAGTATATAAAACATTTAAATGTTCCTTGATTTTTAACAATTTCTTTCATAAAGGATTTTTTTTTTTTATATAAATAAACACATTTAACAAACCTTTGTTTTTTTAAATGAACTAATTTATATTTGTCAATAACATTATGGTATAATAAATATTACGTTAACTGTTCATCAAATGGAATACGATTTGCATATTCCATTTTTTTTTCAAATTATTTCAAGCTATTTTCAACAGCCTTGCCATGGTGTCTAAAGAAATGTAATGCAATTCAATGTTCCTCAGTTCCAGTTCCAGTTCCAATTTGAGTATATGAGAATTTTTTTGGTTTGCAAAAATTTGTGCTAATAGATTTCGCAAACATTTTGAGAAATGGGACTGGTGTAGAACAGGAGGCCGTAGTAGACTGGAACCAATCAACAAAGCGCATTTGGCACCACCAGATTATCTCAAAAGCTTGTGTTAATCATAGTCATATAAAAGCTTCATAGTGATTATTTTTACAAGAATTATTGAAAACGAGAAAAATGAAAAAACTAATTTTTCACCCCTTTTATTATCTTTAATTTTTTCACTCCAAAAATTGTAAAATGAGAATCCTACGAAAAATGTGAAGGGGGACAAAATTGTAGAGAATTTTAAGTTCTAACCCTTCTTGAGGTATCATTTTTTGATTGGTAACCGCAATAATTCTATTGATCAACTAATAATTTTTTTTAATTTCAATATGTTTTGTTTCGGATGCTATGAATTACATAATGTTACTTAATTTAATATTTTATGACAAGTAGCTATGAAAAGTAGTTGTTTTAACGGATTCGACAATAATTGAGTTCTAACCTATTTTTCAGTAATTTACAGTATTCAATGTTATTTGTCGTGTTGCATGTGACATTTCTGAAGTAAAAGCATCGCAGTGTTTAATTATGGAACGCTATACGCTGCAAAAATGCCTATTTATAATGAAAACCTATTACAAATATGGGGAAAGTATCGCGGAAATGGTTAGAAAATGCCATATGGAATTTGGAAAAAACAATGCTCCATTCAAAACTACCTACTATTGCAAAGTTAATAAAGAAAGTTAAGGAAACTGGTATAGTACAGGATGCAAGAAAACGTGTTTACCATCGTAATGGTCGTTCACCAGAAAACATTGCTGCTGTTAGTGAAAGTGTTGTGGAAACTCTAAAACATCAATTCGTCATCGAGCACAGCAATTGCACATTGAAAAAAATAACCAGAGGAGGTCACAGCCCTGATGGTGTTTTCCATTATTAACCGCCATTGTTGTACTTTACCTTAAAATAAAAATATCGTATGAACTAAGTAATGCATGTGTTTTATTCCAAATTCAAAAAGCAACCTCAAATTTGGACACCCAATATATAAAATTGGATATTTTTTTTTATTTTCAGATTGAAGGTCTAGCTCAAAATAATGATGTAAATTATACATATCGAGCAAAAAAAGTTTTAAAGATTGAATAAAGGGAGTAGACATTTCGAAATATTCAGTATTTGAGAACTATAAAGCCCCATACACTACAGTGGACATGTCAATATGGGGTAGTGACAGCGATGGAGTATGTATACTCGTCAACATTTGCTTCAGGACACCTTAAAATTGACCGATTTACAACGTTGTAAAACTGTTAAAAATGTATGGATTTGTGCAGGGTTTTTAGCGTTTCAAAGGAAATGTAATTGGCTTTCATCTTACCTATTTAACTCTAAGATAAAGTTACAAAAACATGTTTATACAGGGTGTCAAACGAATGCCTGTTTTTTCAGTCAATTTTTATCTTGGGCACAGCGTTAACCAAACACCCTGTATATTAGAATTTTATAAAATTTGTTTGTCTTATGTGTTGGCTTTAAAACATTTTTTGAATTTTGCTCCTACCTTTTTTGTAGAAAAAGATACAGAGGTTTTAATAAAATGTTACATTTTCACAATAAAAAATAAAATATCTCAATCTTTTATACTTTTATAATCATAAGGACTCACATTAACATTAACATCTTTTATTTAACAATATTAAACATTAAAACTTAACCGTAATGTAATCATAGCAATGAGTTGGGCCACCTCTGGATGTTATAATTCTCTGCAACGTTGTGTTGTGGCATGTTCTGAACCAAATTATTTATTATCTCGTTTGGAATTTGGTTCCACTCTTCTACAAGGGCTTCTCTAAGTTCTCGCAATATATCAGTTTGATGGTTTCGACTAGATATTCGTCTCTGTAGAACATCCCAAATTTCCTCTGTAGGGTTTAAATCTGATGATAATGCAGACTACCACATGCGGTTTATACCCTCTTGGTAAAAAAAATCGTTTACAATACGTGCTCTTTGTGGTCAATCACGATATAGCTAAATTTTAGTAATCAAATCCATCTGTTATTTTATTGTGAAAATGTAACGTTTTACTAAAACCTCTGTATTATTTTTTACAAAAAAGGTAGGAGCAAAATTAAAAAAATGTTTTAAAGCAGACACATAAGACAAACAAATTTTATAAAATTCTAATATACAGGGTGTTTGGTTAACGCTGTGCTCAAGATAAAAATATACTGAAAAAACAGGCATTCGTTTGACACCCTGTATAAACATGTTTTTGTAACTTTATCTTAGAGTTCAATAGGTAAGATGAAAGCCAATTAAATTTCCCTTGAAACGCTAAAAACCCGGCACAAATCTATACATTTTTGACAGTTTTACAGCGTTGTAAATCTTGGTCAATTTTAAGGTGTCCCGAAGCAAATTTTGACGAGTATAGAATGTAGATCAGCTGATTTTATGATTTTATTAAAGAAATATATTTTGTTGTTGCTTTTGATACAACACTACAATATCATGTACTAATGAATATAATAACTGAAATAGTTACATTGATTTAATATTTCTAAAATATAGGTGGCAAACTATGCAGGTAATTATAAATTTCTACAGGTTTTATATAAATAAACTTAATCAACATTGTATCTTTTATTTAAATAAAGTGAACAATGATTTACTACCTAACAACAATATTGAAAATAAAGCTTAAGGATCGTAAAGTTGATGCCTCTTTTAGTGACATTATCGAAAAGCAATAATCATTATTATTTTGCAAGAGTACGTAGATGACATTATTTATATCTATGGCAATGACAATTTAAGTCCATGCAATTCTAAAATAGCCATAAAAGATTTAATATATTGACACTAGGTAACAGTAATTGTTAAACATCACTCAAAAAGCAGGCTGTTCAAAAACAGTAGATTATATGGGTATTTTCAAAAACCTAATTCAATCCGTAATAAGACTGAATATTATTTGCAGACGCCTTGCTCATAAATCGATAAAAATTGCTTTGAAATATGTCTAGTCGAGGCTCTATTCTCAGTGTTTGGAGGTAACTCAGACAAGCAGTACCAAATATCCCTGAATTTATCAATTTCAAGATCAAACTTATGCATACGTCTAAATTCAGAATTTTAAGGTCTGGTCGAAAATGAGCGGTGTCAAGTAAAAGTAATAGTTAAGAAATCTCGTAAAAAGTCTATCAAGAAATATGAGTTTTGAAAAGGAAAATCGACCAAACCGATAATTTTACTTATAACTGTTAAAATACAGCGTCAATTTTGAATTTATATTTTATGACAAGAATGTTAAAAAAACTGCACGTCAGAGTACAGTTTTTTCTTTTTTCTTTGCCTTTATGGTTGTTCTAATTTGTGTTCAGATATTAATAAGTAAAGAAAAGTTTAAATTATTTAAAAAATATGTTAGTAAGCAAAATTTAGATAAATCCTCCTTCCAAAGATGCAATTCAACAACATATTTTGAGAGTTTACTAGTGTTTGGTTGGGCAATGGACTGAATCCTTGTGGCGTTGGAAATTGGGAAAAATCTTTTCAAAATCTACTATTCTAAAAAAGACTGGACGTTACCGATACAGGTCTTAAGTTTCTTAATCTGTGTACAACTGTTGTGGAATTAATTACCAAAATAAATAATGGAACTTTTGTCATTTAAGAAAAAATGATTTAATAAATAATAGCAGGTATTTGTATCCATCAACTATAAACATCTAGGTCCAGTTATATTATAGAGCCTCCACTTTTATATCCATTAATGCATTTTTGGAGAACAATCGTTAAAAATTATCGTATACTATTTTCCACTTTATAAATTTTGGCAAATTGTTCATTATTATTTATGAGCAAAGTTACTTAACAAATTAGTTTAGCTTTAGCTAATTCTTTGGTACTACGATAATATTAGTATCATTTATATACATATATGGGTAACAGTTAACGTGAAATTTCAAATGACATGATATGTCGATGGCACTACTCATCTCAAATCTACAATCCCAACTGAGGATCGAGGTGAAACGGTGCAGATCTAATATCTAAAATATGCTTATTCTATAACAAAACAAATGTAAATGATATCGATGAATTTATAAAATCCAATGTTGTCGATAATTCGCAATAAATTAAAAATCAGAATATGGTGATTTTGGTTTGTCGAAAGTAATCGGTTTGTAAATATTTTTAATTTCTCCCCAACCCCTCGGTGCCGTATTATAATTCTGCAAATTATCTAAATTTATTCTTCGGGAAGGTGGTGGCAGTTGAGCAGAAATGTAATCATCTTGAACTTGAAGGGCCGGTTGATAAGTTGGTTGCGGTGAGTAACTTTGTTGGGCGTTGTAAGCGGGTGCATAAAGATTAGGCAACGGAGTACTGCTTTCTTTTGGAACAAAAACAGGGGGAGTGACGTTTGGTTTATAACTTGGTGAGAGTGGAGGTTTCGGTTTAGATCTTGGAAGAGTGCTGGAGCCTAGAATAGAACATATAGTTCATAATTAATAAATTAGTATCGAGATATATACGTAAATTGGTGTTAATTTCGTTAAAAAACTACAAAAATACAAACGTCCTCTATGGATTTAGTAAGACCTTATATATTATGATATTTGCATTAAACCTATTATTTTTAACAAATTATACTCTAGATTATCGAAACAAATGTCACAGCACAACAAAAACATAATACTTGATATTAATATTTATAAGCTTGCCTTCTTGTTGCAGTTCGTTAGTATAAAGCCCATTACTTCTTTCTACTGGCTGGAAAGAAGAAGCAGATTGGATTTGCATTTGAGAGGAAGCAGCGTATTTACAAAAAGAACTGTTTGATGATTGCTGGATAGTTTGCATTTTGGACTGGTCAGGAGGGAAATGGCTGGATTCTACTTTCGTATTAGCAACGTAAAATAAGGTATTAAAATCTTCCTCGGCTCTTTTTAGGATTTGTTCTTCATTTTCATTATTACTTTGTACTTGTATTAAACCACTATTGTTTGAACTAATTATTTGACGACAATGGCCAACAGGCTGTGAGTTTTCGATATCAGAATCGGAGACAGACTCGTACGTTTGTTGTTTATCAATTGATTTTCTTCTGATGACTAATTTTTCAACTACGTCAGGTAAGGGATCTCGAATTTGTTTATATTTCAGAGCAGGCATAACTGATTGTTCAAAATTTTGGATAAGTGATTTAACGGGTATTTTCTTATATTCTTCTTGCTGTTCCTCAATCTCCATAATTTGTGATTGGTCTATAAAGGTGCTGTTAAAATTTTGTTGATAGAAATTTTGATTATCATCTTGTTGTTTTTTTGTGATACTGATAAATTGGTGCTCTGGTTTATGTAACGGTAAATTTTGATTTTGAACATGCTGTTCTTGAAAGTTTTGCAAATTATTGGTAGTAATGTAAGTAGTTATCCCATCAGCTGGCATTGCTACATCTTCCTCTTGAACTCTTTGAAAATCTATATGGTACTCTCTTTCTTGTTGATAATATATCTTCTCAATTTCTTCATTCTCATTTGGATGAATCATTTCTATTTCCGCAATCTCACTAGTTTTGTATTGTGTTGCAAGTTTAGAATTCTCCGTATAATCTTCCTGAGATTTAGACTCAGTTTTTTCAATTTTTAATCTTGGTTCAGGTTCATTCGTTTGATCAACATTTTTGTTCGCCTCTCTTGCTCGCTTACCTTGTATAGACTTTTGTCTTCCCACTAAAGCTTTTTTAAATTCCTCATTAATGTTTAATTGTCCAAATAATGGTCTAGCACCAGTAATAGTTTCTGGAGGTCTCTTGCAACTACGGGGCTCAATATTCATATTTAAATCTTCATTTGGTGGAGACTCGATTTTGTTAATTTGTTTAATTTCTTGTTTATTTTGACTCTCTTCCTTATTTTTATTTATGTAACATTCAATATCCATATTTACATCTGGAATATTTGATTTTTCAGTTGATGGCTCTAATTTTTCATTTAATATATTATCATTGTTCGTATCTATTGTGTTTTCTTCAGTTATAAACTCTAAAGGAGGAGTTATTATATCACTTTCGAATATTTCTTTTTTATTTATGTGTGTTTCAGGTTCTGATGAATTTTGCTCAGGAGCAGACACGTTACAACTTTCTACATGACTTTTGTCGTTTTCTAAAGTAATGCCCTCTCGAGTCATTTTCATATCATTGAGAATACTTGTTATTTCATTGTCTTCTTGTTTTTGTTGAATAGTTTTTGAATATTGGCTAATTTGCTGTTCAGCAATGTCATACGCTGTTTTTATTTCTTCTAGCTCTCTGAAGCATCCTTTTTGTAACATTATCATTTGCCTATTTTCCTTGTTGGCCGAAATTACCAATTTTTTCATTTGTTCTTCATATTTTGGATCTTTGGGTTCTATTTCAACTTTTTCTATGGTGACTTTAGTAACTGGCTTTTCTTCATTCGTTGACTCATTTTTATCTTTCACTGTTCCATTCTCAGATTGCGGAATATACGTACGAAATGGAGAACACGATCGATTGGCATTAAAGTGTCCCTGACTTTCAAAAATTTCGGACTGCAAAGATCTAATATTGGCAGTTGAATTAGAAAATGTATTTTCGACCACTTTATGTTCTGTATCTGCCAAAGCAAAATTAAATTCGGGCTTAATATTAGGTGGACTATAACTATTATTTAAAGGATCGTTTAAAATATATTTCTTTTCCGATAAGGAAACGGATTCAAATGGTTTGGAAGGTATTGGTTTGAATAAATTGCTTTCTTTGTTCTTGTCTAAATATTTGGAAATATCAGGAATGGAGGGAAAAGGCTTATGGTCTGCATTTTCTCCATTTCTTTCTCTTTTGTCATTTCTCTCAATTATGTTTTGATCGAAACTAATTTGTTCCTGACACGTTTCGATGCTTTGACTGTTATTCGAACAAATGCTTGATTCTATTTTAAATAATTGTGGGCTTGTTCTTAAAGTTACGACATCTCTCTCGGCTATTTCAGGCGTTAGTGCAATATTAAGTATTGAAGGAAAAGGAGATGTGCGTCTTACTACTGATTCAATTTTTTGTCGACCTTGAAATTTGGCTACGTCTACATTAACTAATTCAGGTTCAATATTTACATCTGGTATAATGGGAAATGGAGAAGCAGCTCTTTCTTCTCTTTTTCTCATCAGTTCTTCTTCAGCTTCCTTCATCAGATCTATTTTGGGTTCCAGAAAGGGTGGTGTTACAGGTTGAATAGCTTTTGATATTTCACTATTAGTTAGTAAATCAGGATTTTCAGAAATATCGGGAATGCTTGGGAAAGGAGGCGTTGGCTTGTTTTCTTCTACTGGTGCAGATGTATGCAGAATGTTAGTCAAAGCAATATTGATGCTACCTATATTAAATTAAAGCAATTAGCGAAAATGCATATTGGTCTATTATTTAAATAAACTATTATATTGTTGCAAATATATGTAGTGTGCTATAATCAATATTTTTTACGGCATTAGTTTATAATATTCTGACATAAACAGTAGTAAATAAAAATGTTAAAATATTTGTTGAAAATTAACGCAATTTAAATATGTTTATATAATTTCAGATTTTTTGGTATTATATAAAATACTTCTGTCTGTATGGCGGTATAAAGAATATCCTGTTAAATTTTATTTACTGCGTACTAAAAAATCCGATAAATTTCTGATATTTTTTATCCCTATTACTTTGAAGCCAAGGATGAACAGTGTATTTTTAGCTCAACCGCTATATTGCTGTCAGATAAAACTATCTGAACTACTTAAGTTACTATTATTAAATCATTCATCATCTGGAATTTCTTAATTTTTATTTATCCTGTAATAAGTTTTGTACAAAAATAGTTACGTATATTTTTAAAAACCACAAACAGCTAATTTTATGTTTAATCTCAAAAAAATTCTATTTGTAGTATTTACTTTATACTTATGTAAAATAAGGTTTCCTATATTATCTACTTGACTTGGTGTACCGGTATTGCAATTTTGGAACCATAATTTCTGTGCTAAAATATGACTATTGTATTTACGTTTCTGTTACATTTTTTGGTTGACAAAAGAATCTTGGTAGAATTTTAGAATGAATGAAAATTTGAATTGCTCTGGAATGAAGTATATTTAGTATTATAAATATTCTTTTCAAATTTCTTTTACTACACTTCAAAACTGGTGCCACCTTATTTATTCCTAAAAAAATGCCAGAATGCCAGAATGCCATCTAGTTTATCGCGATTCATTTCTACTTAAAAAAATTAGTACAATGACTAGGAGTTCAAGTTTACTTGTCTTTTGAACAACAAATCATATAGATTTTATTCAACATACAAATAATAATAAAGTTATTGGCACAAATAAAGAATCGTCTAAAATCTGATATTAAGAATTTTCCGATCGATTTAAATGATTTCTTTGGCATTTCTTAGAATGAATAGATTTTTTACAAAACACCTTATAGTAGTGATAGGGACACATTTCAATATATATTTTATCCAAACCTTACCTGTCCCTATATCATCTCCCATACTTTGGAAGGTACAAATTTTCAAACGAGTGTATTATAATTAAAACGCCAAACATCTATTTCTAATTTACAAAATGCATTAAAATGGTATTTACAGTGTTTACACACCCAAGATAAAAGTGTGGCGCAAAATTACAAATATACTTACTATATTGTTGTTGCTTTGGAGCCGAACTCGAGTTCCAAGCCTGGGGTAATGTGGGTTTATATACATCAACACTAGTAGCGCCTTTTTGCAGATTATCTACAATTCTGTTTATGCTGTTACTGTTGTAGGCGGGGTTCTGAGCGTACATTTTCGGTTCCTCTGGTTTTCCTCCTGTCCAAGATGCAAGAGAATCGTTTCTTAAAGCTGATTCGTAGGAGTCGACAGCTGGGGCAACAATATTTCCTTTGGTAGGCCAAACGGGCTCTACTTCAAACGCTGCATCAACTGATCCAGTTTCCAATGCGGCGTCCCAAGGAGATTTTACTAGCTTAACACGTGGACGATTAAATTTCTCCTAGAAAAGCGAAAGAGGTAAAAACATAACTGCAGAAGATTCGCGTTCGTTTTAAATGTTACACTTTTTCTGAATTTGTGGATGAATAATTATTCCGTGGAAGTAATACCAAAAAACGTTTTTTTACTGTAGATTTTTTCTTTAATATCTTTGATTTTTAAAATTGTAACTCAAGGAAAATTTCAAACTTTTAGGACGCAAAATAAATATTAACTTTTGAAATGAAAATAAAAAATTTCGTAATAACAGATTATAGTCGGAAATGACACAACCATTATTTATTTTAACTGTCAGTATTTTGATAGAATCCCAAACTGTATATAGGTCTGGGTAAATAAATTTTAACTGTTTGACTGGTGGCTGTGTTACGCAATTTTGTAGCATTGAAAAGTTGGTTCTGATATGTATTAGGTACTAAAATAATAAAATGTGCACTGTTGAGTGTGACTCAACGATACCTATATATGCTTTGTTTTAAAAATACATACCCAAAACCTACATTGCAGTTCTAATGAGAAATATAGGTCCATAAGACCAAGGGTATAGTTTTAATTTTCTTTTCCACTTACTTGAATTTCGTCCAATTTTTCTTTGTGTTGTATTCTTTGAGCTGTTTCCGGTAAATAGCTGGGAGGTGGAAAGCTGCTTATTGGAGGTAGTGGTGATAGTAGTGGTGCTGGTGAAGGTTCTATGTCTGGTATTGGTGTCTGTCTTGTACCATTTGTTTCAGCAACAACCCACTTTTCAGATCGCTTACGTCTTTTAGCAAATAATTCGGCGCCTGCAAGGAAAAATCAGTAATATTTAACATATTTTACTTAATTCTGTTTCTGAATATACATCATCCCAAACTTCCTTTTTTTAACTTTCAGATTTTATTCCAAATACCTACTAAAAATAAATAACCATTACGAAAACACTTAATCAGTAAAGTAAGAGAAAAAATTAATTTGCAGTTTCCTGTGAATTATTGTGAGATTTGTATACTATAATAATTACGAAATCCCATATAAAATATTTCAATGTAATTGCGTTCAATAAGAATCAATATATTAGTTTCGTCCACGCCCTCGCGCATGTATAAGAAGTACTAAATTATAATGTGCTGGCAGTTATAATTAAATAAAGTTCTGGAAACCTTACTCAAAATTAAATCAACTATTTTTTCAATTCTTCAAAAGATATGTAAATTACGAATTAACAAATAAAAATCCTAAAAATTCAATACATATAATTCATGTTTTTTTATTTAATTTGTTTAAAATAAAAATAATGGGGCTCTAAATATTCTGTAATTTTTTTCATAAATGTCATATCTTACCTTTTCCTTTTGGTGAATTTAAATCCTTTACAATTTCTAAGCACAAGTCTGGTGAAAGGGCAGGTTCAATATTATATCCTTGTTTCCTCAAAGAATGTATATCTTGTATTTGTCCATGTGGGTTCATAACAAGTTTTAGGGGGTCTTTAGGTTTTTCGGTTCCATCTGCATTTAACTCAATACCATTTAACCCTCCTCGACCTAAAATGTATTATTTTGTTTCTTTATTTGAAATATAGGAAGCTGTATTTATTACAAGTAAATTAAAATAACAATGAATTTAATTTATGGCAAAAGGGAATATCCTTAACTTTAGAGGTCATTTTATAGGGCGTTTCTAATTAAGCCTAAATATTTTTTAATGGGTTTAAAATTCACTACGATAAGTGTTTATGTAGTTTATTACTTTGAATTTTCGTGATAAAGTTGTTAATTTTAGATAAAAAATAATAAATAATAATTGTGGCATTAGAAAATAGAATCATAAATAAAATGAAATATTCAAAGCCTCCCATCTTGAAAATAAGAAGTTTTAGGATGATCATATGAATTCTCAATTGTCTATAAAATCAATTAAAGAATCACGTGTTTTGTAACGAAGTGATTTTTTCCGATCAAGGAATGTTCATTTTTGCTTTAAATATTACCGTCACTTGGGTACACCCTGCCGCTGTTTTTAGTAAGTAAGTCCTGTACTAGTTAAGTTGTTAATGAGTTGTTAAAAAGCCCGCTGGTAAACAAGCAATCAAGTAATTAATTAATTAATTTTCGACAATCCCTCGTATAAGTAAAATCCGAGAAATATTATAAGTAATGGCCGAGTCGGAAATAAAAATCATTCGTTACTAAAAATGCTAATCCTTGCTCGTTTTAATCCGTTTCTTTTTGCAACATGATATAGAAAGTGTAAGAAACTCATTTCCGGTTAGATACGTTTTGAATGGATGCACCAAGATGCAGAATCCGCTGCACCTCTGCAAGTTACGCTGTAATGTGCATACGAGTCCGTCGTTTAAAGTCGGTGACCACCTCTCTTTTAACACGACAGATACGTCATAAAAGTTTACAAAAAGGGGAAGAATACTCACTTCTAGGGCTGGGAATTTTTATCGATATATCGATAAATATCGATAGTTATCGATATATCGAATAACGATATTTGCGATTGGAATTATCGATATATCGATAAATATCGATATATCGATAGTTGTCGATATATCGATAGTTATCGATAAATATCTATATATCGATAAATATCGATATATCGATAGTTATCGATATAGCGATAGTTATCGATATATCGATAGTTATCGACATATCGATAGTTATCGATATATCGATAGTTATCGACATATCGATAGTTATCGACATATCGATAGTTATCGATATATCGATTATTATCGATATATCGATATATCGATTATTATCGATATATCGATAAATATCGATATATCGATATTTAGCGATATTTGCGGTTGGAAATAATAACACGTGCTAAATACTTATCGCCTTATTCTGCGAGTTCAGTGAAAGAATATGATTTTATTTTATTGTGCGCGCTCGGACATTTAATAGCCTAGAAACTTTATTTGTAAAATTAGGTGACATAAGTACAATACTGAAAGACAAATGTTCTACATAAAATTCAGCAGTTTTCTTGGTAAAATTACTTTGCCCATGACGCTTGTGTGAATTCTGTGATGCTTAAAAGAGCATTATAATTTGTGAAATATGTGTAGCGATTATTCTGGAAATTTTTATCGATATATCGATAAATATCGATATATCGAATAACGATATTTGCGATCGGAAATATCGATATATCGATAGTTATCGATGTATCGATAGTTATCGATGTATCGATAGTTGTCGATGTATCGATAGTTATCGATGTATCGATAGTTATCGATATATCGATATATATCGATAGTTATCGATATATATATATATCGATAGTTATCGATATATCGATAAATATCGATATATCGACATATCGATAACTATCGATACATCGATAACTATCGATATATCGATAATTATCGCGATATATCGGTAATTATCGATATATCGATATATCGAACTTATCGATATGTTTTCAGTTATCGATATTCGATAAAAAATTTTCAATATCGCCCACCCCTACTCACTTCACTCTCATTCCGTTCGCATTCTCATTCCGTGCTTATTAGGCATTCCGAGAAAACCGGCAGCAGTTCATGTTCATTCCGAAACAATCCACAAAATCAGATACGATTTACCGTCAGCCACTGAAGATATAGCTACAGCCGTTCATATTTCAGTACCGCCGCTTCGAGGTATTGATAGTAAATTCCGTTGCATTAAATCTTGGTACGAATTCACCGGGACCCGCTACATTTTGCAGGCCCTGCCTTCAGTTAAGTATAGATATTTACAGGTCTTATTTTCCGTGAGTATCGCCGTATCTTGCTACCAAAATAAACTAGAGTTAATGTAGAATACCTCCGTTGGTTAATTCGTGTTAGTATTTGCTAAATTGTGCACCAACTGAATAGATTTTTCTCGTTCGGGTGATCTGTCCAGTTGTCATGTACAAGGGTTTCCGGAAAACCCACTGTAATTAGAAAAGCCATTCCTAAGTGTACACCAACTGAATAGATTTTTCTCGTTCGGGTGATCTGTAAAGTTCCAGTGCACTAGGGTGACTCGAAAACTCGCTATAAATTAAAATAGCCTTTTAAAAATAACTCTACGTTTGTGGCAGTAGTTCGCCGTATTTTTAAATATCAGAAAAAGACGTAAATATCTATAGCTAACGGATTGCCCGCCGTTTAATAATACATCGTATTGGAAAGGTCCGTTTGCTTGTCGTACAAAATAAAATATTAATCTCACGTATCCGCAAATTCCGCCGTAAAACCGCGTAAAGACTTGATTGCCAGCTCGCTTGATTTAGAATCCTTTAAAAAATTAATTTTATACACACTCGACTGTACGGTCGTGGAGGTTTTAGAGTAACCTATTCTGTTTCCACTTACTATTGAATAAATACGTTATTTTAAAGAGGTAAAACTCACGAGTAATTATTTCTGTCCAAACATTTCTGATTTAACCCGTTTGAGTAGGGGTTGAAGTCCTTTAGACAAACCCCCAACTTACGACCCACTGGCATTTATCCGTATCTCCATCTGTTAGCTACTCTGGATAGCTTTCCCAAATAGGAAAGCCAAAAAGTGCTGTCCTTTGCACTCAAAAGTTAAAGGGCTGGCGCCCGAGATTTCCGTATAAAAGATTACGTAAGTATCAGCAACGTAAAAAGGGGAAGACCATTACAGTTTAAACATTTTTATTTGGGAAGCATAGATAATTAGTAAAATGCCACTAAATTACAGATTATCCAATAATTCATTAACTGTTTCTGGTTGAAATTAGTTGATATATTTCATGTGGCAGGCAAAAATTAAAAAATATTTATACAGTGTGTTTCACTTCTCACATTCACACCCCTGTATCTTACTTATTTATTTTCGGATTGATTTCCAATTTTAGTCAATTGTACTACTCCATAAAAGGGTTATTTTTGTAATCATTAAATAATTTTACTGCAAGCCAGTGGCCTACTGAGATAAAAAATATGCGAAAATTCGAGAAATCATATTAGGCAAAATTTTAGAAAAAAGTTATAAAAAAAAATTGTTGAGAATCACAAAAATAGTCGAAATGTAAATTTTTATCGAAATATTTTGATTTTGAGATTTTTGAATGAATTAAATTTAAAAACATTGGAATCCAAATAATTATTATTTTGGCACTCAGATCTCCTGTTATCACGCTATTAGACTTTTACTTGTGGGGATTGCTAAATCAAAAAGTATATAAAAGTATTAATCAAAACAGAGAAGACATCTGTAACAATATTCGCCAAGCATGTCACAGGAATTGCGAAAAGTTGTGGAAAGGGATAAAATTTAATTTGTTAGGATTATCCTTGTGGTGTTAACAATAAAATTAATATTATTTGGATTACAATGTTTTTTAATTTAATTCATGGAAGAATCAAAATCATAATATTTCGATACAAATTTGCATTTCGACTATTTTTGTGATTTGCAACTTTTTTCTATAAAATTATGCCTAATACGATCTCTCGAATTTTCGCATTTATTTTTAATCGCAGTAGGCTACTAGCAGTAAAATTATTTAAAAATTGTAAAAATAACCCATTTTTGGATTAGGTAGTACAACTAACCAAAATTGGAAATCGATCTGAAAATAAATAAGGAAGATACAGCGGTGTGAATGTGAGAAGTGAAACACACTGTATAGTAAAATATATTTTTTATAATTAAGAAGTAAAATGTTCAAGCTGTTTGGAATTAATTTAGCTATGTACTGTCTTTTTTCTTCTATTGTTACCTTAGAAGTAAAATTTGTAATATAATAAACAACAAATTTGTTCATTAAAAACGACATTAGATCGTATCCTAAGTTCCCCCTGATTAACTGATGTCAAAAAATGAATTCAATTTCTCTCTCTCTCAAGTTTCTTTTATATAAAACTATGATTTATATACAACGTATAGCATTATTGTGTATCTTATTTGCCCTAGTAATAAGTTATATTTATCGTAAAAAGAATTTGGCATACAAATACCGAACATTCTCGTGCCTTACATTGTAAGTCTAGCTAATAGCTGGGTATAAGCTTTATTTAAGACACACGGGATACAGTTAACAGTTTATATTGTTCTGTATTGTTCACGTTCTCCAAATCGAAACTGTTGTTATGCTGTTAGCATATCTATTTAATAAATATTATAACAGAAGTTGGACTTTTACCAATGGCTTTCCCTCCTGTCAATTCTCTCCAATTTGAACCTTGAATTTTTATGACATAGATAATTTTCAAGTGGAAAAACTGAGTGATAGTACATTATCCAATTTCGTTTACCGAGGGTAGACATATTGACAAACAAAATATCTAAAATATAACGCAAGGAGCAACATTCTAATCTAATAATCTAGCCAAGAAAAAATTGATAATATTTTTCCTTAGAATAAAGTTGAACAAATTTGTTCTTAAATAATTTGCCTTTTTAACAGTAGTAGTATATTGTGCAAAAAGTTATATTGACAGAAAAAGTTCCTCCTCCACGAGTATTGCTCAGTCAATATAGCCACTTGCACTCATATTGTTGTTAAGTAAATCATCTAAGAGCAGATTTATTTATCGGAAATCATTGCACACACTTGTTTTATTACTTATGATAAAACTTTAGCTATAATGAAGGGAAATTACCTAGTTGAGGAAATTCGAAATTATATACTTAAATCCTATGAGTTTGGTCGTGACAATTTTACAAACATAACGATTTAGATGGTTATCTACAATACCCTGTGTTTAAGTCTAAAGTAATAGTTCCAAATTGCATCGTATAGTAATCTATGCAATTTCAAGAATTGCATTAAAAATAATGCTAGAAGTAATCTAATTTACATAATATACTTTCGATTTTTCATTGACTTCTTGATTAAATTGCCATGCTGTTGAAATTAGGACAGAGACTGCAGTCAATCTAACACGTAGGACTTTTGATGTGTTATTTAAAACCATTAACTGCACCACGTTTTATTTGCATGAACAACTTGGCGTCGTTGTTTTTGAGGCCCGTTGTAGGCTGCTGGACATTTAAAATCATTTCAAAAGTATTCATATTGCATAAGAAGAGAATAAAGTTTTTATTGAAATTAAACAGAGAAGTAACATCTTCGCAGGTGCCACATATTTACGATCCAAGGCGTCTATCTTTTTTACCTACATGTTATCATTTTGGCAACAACATTAATCCCAACTGTCCTTGTTTTACTTGTTTACCATTAACGATTTGCATTAACTATTTCTTTTTATCAAATTATGTCCGGTTTTGTAATGGCGGCGCCGGCGTAGCTCTGCATAAAATTTTTAATTTCCTTCATTTAAGACATCGTATCCTGTGTCTATTTTGAACTTAGAAGAATCAATAATTCATTATTATTTTTTACTTAAAATGCTAATGCTAATGATGAACAGCGAGGAGATATAAGTTATTTTGGTCTTCATAGGTATTTTAAAATTGTATTTTTCTAGAAGAAATAAGTAACTGTAGACTTTTTTGCCTAATTAATTTTATATGTGATCTTTAAAGTTCGTTTTCCAGCAAAAACATATAAGCAATAAATACTAAAAACAGTACCTATCCTCTCAACGCAAACTTATAAATAAACTAAAAAAAGAATAAAATTACAGTGTTCGAATTAGAGGTTACATAATCACCAATGTTTTTGTTATTCGTCAATGTTAACATACGAGTATATCTAAATAGGTTGCCTCAACTGGGATCGGGGTAATGATTGCTTGCTGCCTTTTGAACAGACAATGGTATATCAGTATTCTTTTACTATTTTGCTTCAATGGCTTTGACATATCATCAGTATTTACAAAATATGTGCACATAATTTATTATATCGTCATTTTTTTTAAATAGACCGAGTAAAGCATATATGTACAGTGTGTCTCACTTTTCACCACTACACCCCAATATCTAGGCCATTTGTTGATCGATTTAGATCAAATTTGGTATACTTTTCTTTCAGATTGTGTTCAAAAAGTTATTAATAAATTTTTCAAACTTAAATACGCCTATGATTAAAAGAAATTGGCAAAAATTAGGAATTTATATTAGCGATTGAGATAGGGTTTTTGTTTTTACAGATTCTTGTTCAGCATGACTTAAAACGCCTGTATACTAAATTTCGTTAAAAAATATTTATAAAAAAAAAGTAATAAAAATCTAAGATTTCAATAATAAAAAATAATAAAAGTTGAGTTATTTGATATTTTCTAAAAAAAGTGGCCTAATGCTTAATTAGCGTCATTATATCACCCGACTACCAAGTTATGTAAATATCCGACAATAAATAACTGGAATAGTAGGGTGATTATTATTGAAATCTTAGATTTTTATTACTTTTTTTTTTTGAAGGAATGAATATTTTTTAACGAAATTTGGTATACAGGCGTTTTAGTTCATGCTGAACAAGAATCTGTAAAAACTAAAACCCTATCTCAATCGCTAATATAAATTCCTAATTTTTGCCAATTTCTTTTGATCATAGTAGGCGTATTTAAGTTTGAAAAATTTTTTTATCACAATCTGAAAGAAAAGAAGTATACCAAATTTGATCTAAATCGATCAACAAATGGCCTAGATATTCGGGTGTAGTGGTGAAAAGTGAGACACACTGTATATATATATATCAGTATAAAAAATTGCGATAAATGATCAAAATTGCAGATTTTCATTATTATTTTTTTGTATATTATTACTAATTTTCATATACCAAATTATTAAAACTACTCATCTCTTAACTTATTTTCCAAAAACAGCAGCACTTTATTATAATTATTATCCCTATAATTTAATTGTAAATAAATAAAGATAAAACAAACCTCGAAAAAACCAACGATTATTTCTGTTCTAGTTTTGTTGATTAACATACTACGCTGCCATCTTAAAATAATTTATTTTTTTGAATCAGTTTGAATTCAGTGACATCTTTAATAAAAGTTCTTTTAAAGTTTTCTGCAAGTTGATTCTGCGCCACTATCTAATTTTACCAAATTTTGAAAAATTAAACATCAAATTTATTTTTCCAGTACCTAATGATGATGTTTAATTATCATTAAGACTACATAATTCAACAAATAAATAGTTTTGCCAATAATGGCATGAAGTTTATCAATTTTGGAATTTAGTCTAATCATTTTGAATCAATCGAAGTGCGGAATCTCTTAAATTAATGTGAAATAATATCGAAATTAACTCAAACAGAAGGAAGAGTTGCATTTTATGAAAATTTATAGAAATAGACCATGGGTCCAAGTGGTAGATTCACAATAAATAAAGCCTTTGACCTTTTATTGACAAAAGAAAAGAATCAGTTCGGTTGTCTTGACCAGAAAATATATTACTGATGAAGATACAATAAAGTACAGCATAATACACATAGTTTAGTTTACGGTACAGTCTTAAACGGCTAACTTTGATTAACTGTATTATTAAAACATGCTTTGACGAATTTAATAAAGTTAGAGATCAACGATGAACAATATGACATAAACAATTTAAACAAATATCCACTTTAACTAACCTTCAGTTCCCTTTTAATTTGTGAGTCTAAATTTAATAAGGCAAAGATATACAGATTCCTGCCGCAACACAAATTATTTTTAGAAAAACTGTTCTCTAATCAGAGGTTTTATTTAGGTTATTTATTGGATCTCCATGGTATTAAATCGCTGGTTTCAATGTACATCTGTCTGTTTATATAAACAGCCACACAATATCTGAAGATATTTTGGTGCTGCGGAGGCTTAGTTACACAATCACCGACGAATTTGGCACTATGCCAGATATGTTCGTTTGTTTTCTTTACTTCCGGGCATATGATGGTGTGGTTGTTTCATTTATACATGCGTTACGTCGTTAATATTGAAAGGTTATTAAGTCTTTGTGAAGCTATTTTACATAGCTATCCACAGCAGATTTATTTAAAATTTTTAATACATAATAGTATAAAATTACACAATGGATGGGTTGGATCGGATCTATATTCTATCTTAACAAAATGTTACGTAACGAGTATTAAATAAATATGTATTATAACAAGTAAATGCAGGATGAGCTTTAAATGACTAGGTAGGTACTTAATATTTTGTCAAGTAGGTATAAGCGAATGACACACTTTTAATTTTTGAAAACTAATCTTAAAATCAAAGAAGAGTTAGATGATTGCTGAATAACTACGTAGATCGATATATTATAGTAAATTATGGCAAGACATCGTCCTTTCTTCCTTCATTTAATGTCAATTTTATTTTGTGAAATTGCAGAAAAATGGTATTCTTAACTCTACAAGCTTGAAATTGGTAATTTCAACAACTACTTGCTATTTTACTATTGATTTAGCTAAAATAATATGGAAGCAAGTGAAGGAGAACCGCAGAAGTAACGAATTATCTATCTCAAACATGTAAAAAAATAAAGATGATAAACTAGTCTAACGCTTTAGGTAGAATTGGAAATATAATAACATCGGAACGAAAATGATAATATTTTAGTTTTACGGTCTCATGTTGTCAGACATAATATACAATGTCGAATTCCCATACCAATATCTAGAAGTTGGTTTTTGGTGGATTTGATCTATACTGGATTAAATTACATTTCAAGTTGTATTGAAAAAAAATCTCTATGATTATGACTAATACAGGAAAATAAGTTTCCTTGTGAACAGGGTTTTTGAGGGTAGTTTATCTTTCATAAAAAATCATTAGGAAATAATATAACTCTTACTAAAATGTAACATTTGTTTAAGGTAACTAGTACATTGAAATGAAGGAGGAAAGAAATTATGAAATATTTTTGACTTTGAAAATAAAGGCAGAATTTAAGCTCTGACCAAGACGTGATGCCTATAAGCCTGTCTAAGTTGGATCACCATTGTCGACCGCTGAAGCATTGAGAGAATAATGTGCATGATTTCTTTAATAATCAATAATAATTTGCAAACTTTTAGTTAACTTCAAATGTAATTCAATTTTTATCCACTTCCCGATATTCCATTGTCTTTAAATTGTTCACGTTTATGCAGTAATTCCCAAAAATCAGTTACCCCCTATTAACGCTGAATAAGTAAAAATTTTGGCTCCAAGATGGCGGTCAATTTGTCGAAATAAACTGATTCCGCGAAACTGGAATTAGTTTTTGTAAATCCAGGATGACATTTTTAAAATGATGGTAAATCAATTTTGACTCACTTCCACTTATCCGATCGACTTGAAACTTTGCATTTGTATCGATGAAAATACTTACATTTTTAAATCTCACGTGAAATTACTGATCAAATTAAGAACATAATATATTCCATCTCATCCAGTATATCTCCAATCGTTAATATATCATTTGACTTGACCCAACCGTATTCTTTACTGCATAATATTGTAATTTAATGTAAACATCACATTTCCGAAATATTGAAAAGAATAAAAAACTAATAAAAACAAAAATTAATATCAAGCTTATATTAAAATCCACTAAAAAGGAAAAAATAATTCTTCTGAAGTCTTCGAGTTTTTTCTAAATACCTAGATTTTGGTAGTGATAACTATAGTCGTGACCTTAAACACTGGTATCGGAATCAGATCATATTGTATTTGGACTCATATGCCTAAAAATAATGCGTGGGCTGTAAATATTGAATATCTTTTTTATATCAATATTGATACGTATATTGATAAATGTATTAATTATTTTCGTTATAACTGTAACATTTTATATTTAGGTCCGACGTTTTTCTTTTAGTCCAAATACCTTTGATCTGATTGGACTACTGCTATCATTGAAATTTTTTTTAACTTAGTCACTTAGGTCGGCATCATATCAACTGAGGCCGAAGGCTTGAAAAGCATTGATTTTCATTCTCAGTAATTTTAATAAAACCTTGTTTTTATTATTTTTATATATTATTACTTCTGTGAATGTTTTAATGTTAAAGAACCACAGGAATAACATTTCTTTTGAACTATTAGTAACAGCAGTATACACTCCAGGATCAGATTCAGATTTATTCTCTTAAGATAAAAAGTTAATGTAATTTGTTGATGAATAGTGTATACCAGAAACTATACTCTTTTTACTCTATTTTTTTTTTCAATGCGAATGTTTGTTATGTGCAGGAAAAAATATCATAATTTATGTTGGTCTAAACATTTATGTAAACTAAACAGAAAACATGGAAAACCAGTAGAAAACTATAAATTATGCATAAATGAGATAAGAAAATAAACAGTTTCTAAAATTAAAAATTTAACTCTCCGTGGAAACAAAACAAAAGCAAAAAGAAATCTGAAAAAAAAATATTATTGAGTAAAACCGAGCTTTAACAAACTAAGCTAAACGTGAACGGTTTATTTTTGGATTATTTGTAAATAGATTACCAACGAAGAGAAAAATGTATATATTATATTGTTATACATCAGAAATCGGTTTTTTAGAAGTAGGAAATAAAATTCGTGTTTCTGAAACGAAGGAGTTGCAATTGTGGCTACAGCTATATTTTTTTATGGTAAGATATGACCATTCTGAAGATAAAATTAAATAATTAATTGTTTCATTGAGAAAGTGAAAATGAAATTTTTCTCTGCCCACTCTCTTTAACAACTCCAGTACAGTCGTAGCTTATAGCGAAATGTTTCCATCTTTATATCTGAAAATCTTTAGCAGTATTATTTTTAATGCGTTATATTTTTAAAGGGTGATGATTTTGCATAACTGATCAATGCCATTTTTTTGATTTTCATCAAGCGGTCCTGGTTCATCATATTTTTACTTATTTTTGATAACAATGGGTAAGTTTCACAAAAGAGGACTCTTTTGTGAAACTTATCCAATGTTTTACTAAAATAGAACTATGTAACCCAACTGTCGAGATTTTTTTGCTGAATATTTCACACACTTCTTACTGTCTAAATCGTTTTTATATTATATCGTCGTCAGAATTTTAATAGGAAAGCTGTCAAAAGAGGTGTCGCCAGTCATATCGTTTCATTAAAAAAAATCGTTGATTATGTCATTACTCCCACATTGGTGACTTCATGGTCATAACGTCAGCGTAGAAATATGCGCACTAAAAAATAAAATTAACCCCAGATATTTTTCATTTCAGAAATAAAATTGTATTTCTTATTTCTGTAACCTTATAAAATACTTTATAGTTCTATATCATATTAAAGGATATACATACAACTTCTGTTACTGAACAAAAACGATTAACTTATTTCAACTCCAATGTCGAATTATATTTACCGCAAAAATCATCGTATATTCCTTAAAATTAGAGAGTAAAATCAAATGATTTAAAATAGGTAGACGTGTATATTTGTATCATATAAATATCTTGAAAAAACACTTGTGAATTTACATGATATATTAATTAAAATAGGAATAAACATTGAAAAGTAATTTACTTTATTGAGTGGGGCGAAGTGTAATAATAAGTACCACCGACTACATGAGAATTAGACAGTTGAAAGATTTTTTCAAACTCTAAGGGTTCGAGGATTTTGTAGAAATATATGAATACATAGTGATTGTAGCAACTTTACTTTTCATGTTCCATTGTTCTATTTTGGTTAATGTTAGTAGAACATGTTTTTCATAGAAACTGATAATTAGATAAATACACCGTAGAACACAAGCTAGTTTAGTTGACGCTACTATTAGAAGTGCAGTTAATTTTTCGTATTTTCGCTTTATCTATTATTTCAATATTTCAATTAAGGGAGGGCAATGTGTTTATGATGGCATGAAACACTTAATGATATTAGAATAATTCATCAAAACACGATGGTAAAATGTGGTTAGATTAGATAGGTATCGTAATGTTTTTTGAAATTTTTTGAAATCCAAATACGTATTAATACTGGCAGAGAAGAATAGTTTTCTCTCTTATCATTTAAATAATTTTACTACGTACTTAGGTGAAGAAATTTAATGGCATACCTAATGACAATTAATGACTTTGGTGTCTGTTATTTCGACTTCTACCTAAATAAGATACTTAGATTTGCAATTATATCGTTAAAGCAATTTATGATTTAATCTGGTCTTGTCTAGTATACAGGGTAAATCTTAGAGTGGGGGCAATATTTTTGAGGTTAATAGTACTAGTCGTCATGAACATGAATCTGATTTTTTTTTGTAGGTTGTAAAATGGCCGAGTTATGAATTTTAAAAAAAAATTCGCGATTCAAATTTCCTCTAATTCCGGTGCCGCTGGGCAAGCACTTACTGCATTACGTGTGACCGGTCGACAGTGTTGCCAAGTGTAGACGATATAAAACTCTCGCTAGCGCATTCCACTGGCGGGGTACCCAAATTCAAATAAATAGGGTTTAAACAATATTCATTTTTCATAGCGCGTTAAAAAAAAAATCGTATTTTTGTGTTTCCATAGTGAACGGTGTTGTCTCCTATAAATATGGCCCCCACTCTAAGATTCACCCTGTATAGACTCAGGACATATTATGTCACTCTAAATGATTTATTTTTTTAAATCAATACATTACTTAGGCCTTTGCGTATAATACAAAAATATCTCTAAAAATTAGTATTGTAATTAGTCATAAATAAAAAGAAAGCGTATGGCCTTACATTATTATAAATATAGTTATGAAATATAAATTAAATTACCTTCTCCTTCATGAACCCACTTGACTGATCTTTTCTTTCTGTTCACATACATAGACTGCCCTTTACTGGTTTTGTTGCTAATATCACTTAAAGAACTTGAAATTCTTTTAGCTAGCTCCACCTGATCCTCGACGGTTGGATGGAATCCTTTTTCATAAAATGCAGAAGATGCGAACATCTTTCCTGAAAATATTGTGTCATGAAATTTTAAGTTTAACATGAAATTATTGTTAACAGAATACTACTTTCTACTTTAATTAGCAATTGAACGTGGACTAATATAATAGGCGCGTGTTGTCAGTGTATATTTTTTTATAAAATGTATGTTTTGTTTGCATTAGGCAAATGTACACGGGGGTTGAAATTCAAGGGACACTAAATAGATTTTTTATTTGCAAAGATATAACTGCTATTAAATTAAGGGAAACATCCGTAACAGCAATATCCTGAAAATAAATATATAAAAACAGTATCTTAATTTGTAAGAACTTCAGAATTTATTTTTTCTTGCATTTTTTAGGGTAACGCTATGAATGCTGTAAAAGTACTATGGTGTGAGAAAATAGAAAAATCTCCTGCATATTAGTATTATAGGAGTAGATTGGAACCATGTAAATTCAGCAACGTCCAAGCACAGATCTGCAGAATTACCTTGCTGAACATATGAAAACGCTATACGAAAATAAGATTAGTGCCTAACTCTAATCCAGATACCACTTAAAAACAGTGCCAAGGAAACAATGACTTGCTTAATTTGCCCTTAATTTCTTATTTTGACAAGTGACAAGCTTGTGACACTGTTTATTTTTGCAATCTAATATTTTTAGAATATAATTAATGAGGTAGTGGTATAATAGTATGTAGTAATTTAGGGTAATACATGGCATTTGCATTTGAGGAAAAAAACGAAACTCGTATTTAGAGTTTCCTTTAGTGAAAAGGAAAACCTATTTTTGAAGAAGTCAGCCACAGCTAAATGAGGTTAGCAAAATAAGAGATTTAATTATATTTACGTCAACAGAGTATGACAAATTTTAAATGAAATAGGGTACCAGGGGTAAATCATAACATAATAAAAATATTATTAACAAAAATGTAAACTTACGTCTTATATCTTTCATCGCTCTTTAATTACCAATTCTTTCAACTATATTGGTACACTAAATATATATATATATATATATATATTATATACATATATTATAATTAAAATTAAATATATAAGTTAATACAATATATAATACAATTCATTATCTGATTGACACTTGACAATGCTTGGTTTTCTTGTAATATACTTATTTTTTAAATGAAAGCTATATTTCAAGATTCATATAATTAATATTATAAATATAATGATAATAAAATTTATGCAAAGATTTACGAATTTTGTTTAATATCTAAATTTTTTCGTAGTCAAAAATTAATTTCTTCCTAGTTAATCAAATTCGCGAGAAGAAAATAAATCACTCGATATTTAAAATAACAAAAAAAGACCAAAATATACATTTTGTAAAACATAATTTAAATTGTGCATTCTGAAATTGATTATGAAATATCGCAGGAGTTAAAAAGTAGTAGCATAATACGAAGATCGAAAGTTTAAAAACTTAAGTATTACTAAACTGTAACCTTTTTAAATTTTTGTGAAACAAATATTAAATATTTTTAAATAATTAATAATAATAATTTTTAAATAATTAATAATTTTTTTTTTAAATTACTGGCTTTGGATTTCTCCATTCAGCTACGAAAATAAAATAATAATTTAAAAAAAAAGAAAGTGAAAATACTCAATATTCCCAAAATAGTTGATATCTCAGCAAATCAATCAAATTTTTATAATACTTAATCGACATATATTTTTATAGATTTTGCTATCTTGTATTTTAATACATTACGTAATTTAAAAAAAATCTAAACAATACATCACTATTATTTTAAATTTTGGCAGCAAGTAAGTTATAAATAAGGAATCAGTTAGAGTCATGCACAACTATATAATATGTATTTTATTTAAAATGATTTGTTTAAAATTGAATTAGAACATATTGCTAAATATTTATAGCTTATTGGCAACACATCAGATTATTTTACTTAGAGGTTCGAAGGAAAGAGAATCATTTGTATATAATTTATTATAAAATACAAAAATAGACGGCACGGCACGTCAAAAACACACATTAAACACAGAATTTATTATTATTTAATAGTTGGAATGGATCAATTGCGTTGTAATACGATTAGCCATTATAAATATATTTTCGGAAAAATAAGTTTGGTTGTGTATAAAAAAATATTTTTTTTGTGAACTAAAGGAGTGTATAAGAGTTTCTATTTTTTTATAAAATAAAGTAATATATAATTTGCACTGTACCAGAAATTTAACGATGCCATAGCTATGGACGCCGATGTTTCGGAGTTAATGTAATGTATACATGTACAGGGTCATCACGTGAAAGTGTTATATTCTACTGTGACTTTGTTGCCTTTTTGTTTATCGGAGAAGTAAAAATTGCGTTACTGATAAATTTTTTGTCAGGAATTCAAATTTTTATAGAAAAAAAAACAATCGAGCATCGCATTACAGAGATACAGCTATCGACTTTGTTTTTTCTTATGTAGCACCCTATATATTTGTATATTATTATATCTTTTGATTCTTCGTTTTTTCCTAATTTTATCGATATAAACGTGTAAGCTATTATCTTTAATTTTTTAAGAGATATAGATAATTACATAATTTAAATTGCAACAATTAATACATTTTTATAGATATTGTTCAAACTGCCTTCCTTGCTTTTCTACACATAACCTAGGTATATCTTTTTCCAAATTATCTATAGCTCGTAAAAAATAAAAGGTATAAGATTATATGTTTATTTGTTTATATCGATGAAGCCAGGAAAAAAACGAAGAACCAAAAGATATAGGTAATAAGATACAGGATATTACATAAGAAGAAACAAAGTTGATTGATGAAGTTAAGTGTAAAGAATAGCATTTTGTACTAAACTTCGCCCATCAATAAAGACGTTTATTATTATTATTATTATTATTATTATTATTATTATTATTATTATTATGTCTCTGTAATGCGATGCTCGATTGTTTTTTTTTTCTATAAAAATTTGCATTCCTGGCAAAAAGTCAATCAGTAAAGTTATTTTTACTTTTTCGATAAGTTCAAGAGCAGAAAAGTTACAGTAGAATATAACATTTTCACGTGATGCCCTGTAGATAAAAATGGAATTATACAGGGTGGTTCAGAATTAAACTTCGGGAACTAATAGAGTACGTTAAAATAAATGGACTTTCTTTAATAAACTTATATTTAAAACGAAAATAGTTTCGCATAGGTTGTGCGATACAGGGGGTTTAATTTAAAAAAAATATTTTTTAAATAAGTTTATAATTTATAATTTATACAGTGACGAAATATACGATTTTTTAATTTTTACTTGTTAAAAAATAGTGATACGCCACTGGATAAATGAAAAAAATTAACTTTTTCAAAAACTACAATTATTTCTTAATAAAAATGTGTTCTTGGCTTTTTTGTAATAAACTAAATGTTTATCCAAAAAACTAGTTCAGAAAACGTTCTGCAAAGCTATAAATTAGATGCTTTTTTAAATCTGCTTTAAATTTCTCCGAAACTATCTGAAATATTTTAATAGAAACAATTATTCAAACTCACTAGAAGTACTTTTTCATACAATAGCGTAACAATTAAAGTGTAGGGGACAAGGAAGAATTAATAGAAATTGTTAAATTACAACTTTCCTTTCGCATTAATACATTATTGACATCTTCGACGTATTGAATTGACAGCCACCGATATAATAATAATAATAATAATGAATGGTCTTTTGCTCTAAGCTCATCGCAAACTTCTTGAATTTGCACAATAAGTTTCTCCTCGTCGTAATTTCTCTTTCGTATCATTTTGAACGATAATTTACTTAATAAGTTAATATCTAATAGCTTCTGACGTTTACTGTGTTTAGATTTATGCTACTTATGACCGGAGTAAAAAAATATAACTTTGAATTTTTTGTTTACGAGTGGCAAAATGTTTGCTTAAACAAATTTTCAACAAACATTTTAATTTTAATGGTGTTTCATTAAAATTTGAGTTTTCTTTACAACACTTCATCACCACACGTATGCGGCTTAACAATATATTCATTATAAAAAACTTACTGTTTTTAGTTGGTTTAATTTGTTCTCCATCGGCAGGTGTGAAAATTTTTTCCAAATTGATAGGTTTTGGTGGAGGCGCATTTTCGTCCTGCAAAAAAATAGAAAGTGTTTACAAATTTTTTTTAACTGACACTTTATGAAAAATGCTTGAACATTATAAAGTGACACTTTATAAGATATTAACCAGCTTCGATTTTGTGTATAAATTTAACATCTCTGAAAGAAAGGCCTTGTTGGCAAATAATAATTTGATTTAGGTAACGTAATAATACATTCTATAGACTGACTACAGATTAAATATTTTCATATTTTATAGTTTTAATAATATGGTAGAAGTGTAAAAAAACTATATTTTGCCGAACATCGAGGGACAATGCTTTCTCAAAATATTAAATATAAAATTTGAAATAATAATAATAATAGTGCAAAGACAAAGTCGAGTGAATTGATCATAGAATTTCAAATAATGATCGCATGAAGGACAAATTATAAAATAATCTAAAATGAAATAATTAATAAAATTAAGCAAAGCATTGTTGTTTCTTCATATTTCAGTTAGTTTAAGCTAATCAAGGTATGTAGGGGCTGTATGTAAAACGATAAATCAAATACTTTGTATAATGTTGTAAACAGTTTAGAAGTTATTTTGGCATTCCTAATAATGCCGATTTAAGAAAATTCTTCTGTACCAAATATTCGCTTTTTTTTACTTCCTTAGTCACAAAGTGATCGTTACGTGAGTTAAAAAAAAATACAAAAGTTGATTCCTCAATTTATTTTGAGAAGTTCAAGAAATGTTTGAGTAAATATATTTCTTAAATAACTTCACTCTAGAAAGAGTTTAAAAAAATTTCGAAATTATTTAAATATACTTGCAACTTGATGTTAGTTAGTAGCACATAAAAGAGCAGTACTTAGGTAAAAGTGGTACGCCACTGGATTTTTCAGATTTTGTTCTAGTGTGATGCGTTGATCAAAAAAAGAACCTTGGTTAAGCGGTAATTTTATTGCAAGTTGCAGTTAAAGTTCAATAGAAGTTTATAGAAATTTCGTTTTGAAAATCTGTAAATTGTTCGAGTTTCGAGATACTTGGAGTAACTTATATGGCTAAAGAAATAGTGGGAATATTTTGCAGAAATTATTTTATTTTTTAAATATCAATCAAAGTAGAAATAAGCGTAAATTTTTTTACAACCAACGATATTATATGTAGTTATAAATTTTTGATGTGTGATGTTCCCATGTTCTCATTCCCAAAGCTAAAAGAACATTTTTTCTGTAGCTAAATTTTATAGAAAAAAGAGAAAATTGAAAGACTTAAATTTGCAATATATTATTTAAACAAACATTTCTAATTATAAAACGGTCTATCTTTTATGATTATACAGCTTATATGGTGTAGCTGGAGAGATCTAAATAATAAACAAGAGGTCTCATCTTAATATGTTGAATTCCTATTAGATATTAGAATAAACAGACAAACAAATAACTATACACGCCGAATTGAAAATCGCCTTCTTTTGGGAAGTTAATTGATAAAAACAAGTATACAGATTCTATTTACGTTGTGTTTTATGTAAACACATTTAAAGCATTTGTTTCACATTCACTTTTTTCTGGGTGAAATATGTAAATACGTGTATGTACTGGGTGAAATATGTAAATACGCACATGTCCTTTTTTAAAATAACTCAGCCATTTTTCATGTTATGACATAGATGTAAAGACATTCTGAACTAGTTTTTTCCACAGAATCTAAATTTTCTGTCAAAAAACAATAACGAATCGCATTTCAGAAATACGACATAATACTTCCTCTTTTAAATAGAACACTCTGTATATTTTGAAATATTTCGATTCTGCTTCTCTTTCTGAATTCAAAAATGTCAACATATCTTATGTTATCTCAAATTGTTTTTGAGATATTTAGATTTGATGATATTAAAATCTGTTTCTCTTCTTTTTCTTTTTTGGGATTTATTACCACATTCCTTGAGATTCCTATCCAAAAAAATTCGATTTATCTAAAAAATATTCAAATTAACCAGTTTAAAACTGGGAAATAACCTCTACGCCTTTGACGTAATGTCAGAGGATCAGTTAGAGGGTGTTTTTTGACAACTAATAGGAATTAAATTAATACAAAAATACTGCGCTGACGTTTCGGAAACTATATCCGTTTCCTATTTCAAAGTTTAGGCTTTATATTTTTATGTAACGTGTAGAATAACAATTACATTACGTCAAAGGCGTAGAGGTTATTTTCCAGTTTTAAACTGGTTAATTTGAATATTTTTTAGATAAATCGAATTTTTTGGATAGGAATCTCAAGAAATGTGGTAATAAATCCCAAAAAAGAAAAAGAAGAGAAATAATTTATGAAATGCCCCAAATAACATTTAAACAATATTAAAATCTGATATATAAATCTGACGATATTAAAATAACGTGACTGATTTTGTTAAGTAAATTTTGAAAACAAAGAAAAACATTAACCATAATGAGAAAATTATCTCTGAGAAGCATAGAATGTTGATTTCATACATTTATTTAACAAAGAAAATATTAACAAACATTAAAAAAATAAAAAAATATTAACAAACAATTAACAATGTTAAATATTACAAGGTTAAATATAATAAATAATTTTAGATACATTAATGCATTTATTCAATTTAATAATTGCTCAATTTTCATAACAAAGTCGATACCGTTTTAAATTGTTTAGAGAATTCCTGGTGATTGTTTAGGTGATTTATCGACGGTGGTTTAGACTTTGTTATGGAAATAGAGGTAGACATATTGAGCAATTACTAAGTTGAATATATGCATTAATGTATCTAAAATTATTTATTATATTTAACCTTGTAATATTTAACATTGTTAATTCTTTGTTAATATTTTTTTATTTTTTTAATATTTATTAATATTTTCTTTGTTAATTAAATGTATGAAATCAACATTCTATGTTTCTCAGAGATCATTTTCTCATTGTGGTTAATGTTTTCTTTGTTTTCAAAATTTATTTAACAAAATCTGTCACGTAATTTTAATATCGTCAGATTTATATATCAGATTTTAATATCATCAAATATAAATATCTAAAAAACCATTTGAGATAACATAAGATATGTTGATATTTTTGAATTCAGAAAGTGAAGCAGAATCGAAATATTTCAAAATATACAGAGTGTTCTATTTAAAAGAGAAATTATTATGTCGTATTTCTGAAATGCGATTCGTTATTGTTTTTTTGACTGAAAATTTAGATTCTGTGGAAAAAACTAGTTCAGAATGTCTTTACATCTATGTCATAACATGAAAAATGGCTGAGTTATTTTAAAAAAGGACATTTGCGCGTGATGACCCTGTACATAGGTATATCACATAGATAAGGAAGTTTAAATAATTCATTCATTTTTGTTTGGCAAATAGTCTATCTAGTTAATCTAGTTTATTATTGACTGCTGATATTGTTATTCTATAAATATTCTAATTCTAGATTTAACCTGCTTTTCATATTAAAGTAAATCTTAGAAATATTTAGTATTATCGATCATAAATAAATTCTACTTAATAGATAACGCGTACCTAAGTATAAGGATAATCGTTGACTAAACTTCGCCAATTATGCCCTAACAATCCCAACATCTGTTATAAGTACTTACAATTTTTGTATTTATATTTATCTATATTATTATTATTATTATTAGTAAATGAGCGTAGTAGCCTGTTATTAATTTCTTTCCTTAGGTTTGGGTGGGATTGAGGCCAATAATCAAAACAACAAACTGTTTTTTAATAATGACGTCATTATTAAAAAACAGTTTGTTGTTTTGATTATTGGCCTCAATCCCACCCAAACCTAAGGAAAGAAATTATTATTAGTATTTTTTTAAGCCAATGAATTACTATTTGATAAGGGAATGTTACTTAGATCAATAAAATGAATGAAAGGAAGCTATAATAATTGCATAATAATTATTAAAAGGAGCTGTTAACTCATTAAGAAGGAACCGTTAAATGACCTAATGACCTAAACGACGTACTTCAAAACGCACATGCTTCTCGAATTTTTTGATGTTGCTCTTTTCAGAATAACCATTTACTACGCTCTCCTCATATTTTTCTTCTTTGTTTTCACTGACGATACAAATTTGACCTCCAAGGAACATGTTGGATTATACAAAAGTACAAAAATAAATTACAAAATATTTTTATTCAAATGTTCGGCTACTGGCATAACTTCAAAAAACTGCGCTTTTTAATATCATCAACGCGTGCATAAATAAAACTGAAATACTGTTTAAAATTTTACGACTTTACAATAAACACTTGTGCCCGCACTAACTGACAATGTCTTCGGAATGTTTCAGGAACTGACTGAACGAATGGAAACTGGAATGATACTGAATGAATTTTATGTTTCAGTAGAGGCGGGCTTCACATTAGACGCTAAACGCAAGCTCTAATGTTGGCCAGACTGATTGTTAAGTCAAGCAAGTTGCGCGTCTACATTTTGAAATGATGTAATTAGCAGCAACTTCACAACATGGAACCTATTTCATGGCTATATGGATGTGGCGCAAAAAATTTTTTGATTTATGGAGATAAGGTAATTTAAATCGTTAATTAAGGTTTATGAAACGTTAATTCTAACGTTCAATTAATATGTTACACAGTTTCAAAAATCAGCCCTCCCCCTATCAATTTTTTAATAGTTTTTCGAAACTTACGCATTTTACTTCCAGATATATTTTCGATTTTTGCCATTAAATTTTAAAAATGTTATTCCTATATGGTATCATATTGAATCCTGTTCCATAATGATAATATTGGACCCAGACTAAACCTGAGGATTTTATATAAATGGAATCATTTGCCAAACTCTGTCTGTCAGCATTGTGACGTAGCCTGCGTTCCACAAACTTTGTGTCAGGCGTTGTTTGCAATTAGGTAATTCTTATGCGTCTAATAGTCAGATTGAATGCAGAACGTTTTATTATTTTTAATGGATCACTGTAGGTCTGTAGGTACTTTAGTGCTTCCTATATTTTTCTATTTTTATGTTTAGGTGCCTGACAGGTATAGTTTTATAAGTACATATATCATGGTGTATATTTAAATTTTGTTAAATTTATGGGTAATGTGAGAATACATGAAAATTGTACACATACAGTATGTTCGCAGTTAGAGTGGATGAGAGGGAAAACTTTTTTATTTCTCATTTTATGCGAAAAACTTATTCTTCATAAAACGTTTTGCTTTTATTAAAAATATGATTGCCATGGAGTAAGTTAACATGTCATGTACAGGGTGTTCAGGAAATTAGTATGTAAGAGTAAACTACTGCCAATTTTAACGATATGAAAGACTGTCAATAAGAAAAGTTGTTTAGAATTAAAATTTGTGTCAGAATTAATTACAATTTGTGGATAAATCTGTCTAATTCAACTTTTTTTTAAATTTTCCAGTAGTATCAAGTGGTATAAAAATTAAAAACTGTATAACTGAGGAATTGACGTGCACTTGACATTGACATTGATTTATCCTTGACTTGTAATTTTACTGTACAACATCATTTTCTACCTCATTATTAATAACTATTGCAAAAAGTCGAATTAGGCAGATTTATCCACAAATTGGAATTTTGACATAAATTTTAATTCTAAACAACTTTTTCTATTGACAGTTTTTCATATCGTTAAAATTGAACGTAGTTCTTACATAATTTTCAGATTTTTAAATTTTCTGAACACCTTTAAGTATATATTTAACATAAACAAATCTCTTATGAGAAAGTTTTCCGCGTAAAATTAGAAATAAAAAAGTTTTCCCTCTTATCCACTCTCTGTGGACATACTGTATACCGGATGACACAAGAAGTAGTTACCCCTCCATTATTGTTAGCATTTTCATAGGTGAAAATTAAAAAATTTTATTGTGAAATAAATACACATATTCTCATATTTTGACATAAATCATGTGTTAAAACCACTTCCGGTTTAACCGGAAGTGGTATCAACTTTCTTATTTTAAATGAGGACACCCAATTTTTTTTCAATATTTAAAATCTACATAAAATTCCCTTTCTAATGACATATAACACATTGACATTTGCTTTCAAGATGGCGGCGAAACATTCCTTTTATACAAAATTGAAGTTGGCCATTGTATTGATTCGCCGCTAGAAAACAAAACTTGGTTGGGAGGTTGTGAAAACAAAAAAATGATTTATTGTTGCTTTGCTGATAGCATTATTTGCAAACATTTGACATGCATAATGTCTACTAGGATCATTTTCTTTTTTTCGTGTATTTAAAAACAAAATCTGAATGTTTCACATTTTTTTTAAATAGGAACCTACGTTTTTTATGTGATGTGTGGATTTTACATCAAACTATCTTCATGATGATATATGACATGTTCCCTTTTATTTATTCATTAGCAGCCAAATTCATCTTTGTCTTATTAGAATTGAAACTAAAAATCATAATAATTCTGTGAAACATTCAGCTTCTGTTTTCAAATACACGAAAAAAAGAAAATGATCCTAGTAGACATTATGCATGTCAAATGTTTGCAAATAATGCTATCCGCAAAGCAACAATAAATCATTTTTTTGTTTCCACAGCCTCCCAATCACGTTTTGTTTTCTGGCGGCGAATCAATGGCCAACTTAAATTTAGTATAATAGTAATGTTTCGCCGCCATCTTGAAAGCAAATGTCAATGTGTTATATGTCATTAGAAAGGGAATTTTATGTAGATTTCAAATATTGAGAAAAATTGGGTGTTCTTATTTAAAATAAGAAAGTTGATACCACTTCCGGTTAAACCGGAATGAAAATGCTAACAAAAATGGAAGTGGTAACTACTTCTTGTGTCACCCGGTATATACAACACAACATACATATTATTATGTATTTAAAATGACAGCCACTTTATAATATAATGCGTTATGAAGTTCTGTTTTTGGGAGGCTACATTAATGTTTGTTAAATTAAATTTATGATCCACTGCCAACTTTCTGAGTTATAGTCAAAAACTAACTGCAAATGTCCCTTATCTTTAACTCTCGTAACTATGGATACAGGATAATTTATTCCAGGCAAAATAAAGATTTCTCACGCTAATTTGTGAAATTTCAACAATTTTAAACACATTTTCAGATGGTGCAAATCTTAAGATTTTAAAGTGGCTCTCTTAAGTTTATACAGGGTGTTTCATCATTTTTGTTATCCCAGGACTTTAGAAGGTTGTAGAGAAAGTTATTTTTAAGCGGAATGTTTCTAGTAAACGTATAATCCTAATCGTTTCCTAAGGGAGTTACACCCCAATAAAGGACTAGGGGGAAACCATTTTTTTATAAATATCTCAGAACCTGTTGAACGCATTCTGATGTTGCCACGACCATATTAAATAAGTCATGACTCGCAGCTCGTTTTACTGAGGTACATTACTAATACAGCTATTTTAACATGATAATTGACTCGCTTGGCATGAATTATGTTATGAAGTTTAATTTGATGATTGCTTGGCATACGAGAATGTTTTACTTATAAGGGTGGTACTTGATACGTAGCGGTAAGGTCTCAACAATACAAGATTTATTAACGCAAAGAAACAACGCGTACTTACGGGGTCATTTATAGTAACCTGGGATGGGGATGTGCACTTAACTCGATGAGGCTTGAAGGAGCAACCCTTGAGACATTTTGTCTCGACAACCCCAAAAACACAACTACCCGTAATAACTTATTCTATCCCCTCAGTTATGGTAATCAGTTTTACATCAGCAACACTCTTGCTCGGCATTTTACCAAGGTCCGTTTTCTGTACGTACGTACTGAATTGAATTAATTTGTTTACCATCTTCTTCTACAACATGCATAATATGATTCTAGTTTAATGACCTGATTTTAATTGCAGTAAATAATGTTTGAAATTTTGAATTAGGTAATTATAAGACAAAAAATAAAACACGTGACTGAGATTCTTTGCCGAAGCAATCTTCATATAAACTATCAGAAACCGTTCAACAATATTTAAGACATTTACTTTATTGGGGTGTAGCTCCATTAAGAAGTGATTCGGAGTATAAGTTTACTAGAAGTATTCGACCTAAAATAACTTATTCTACAACCTCCTAAAGTCCTAGGATTAAAAACTGAGACACCGTGTAAATTTTTGAGATATTTATAAAACAAAATAGTTTACCTCTAATCCTTTATTGGGTTGTAACTCCCTTAGGATGTGATTCGGAGTGTAAGTTGGCTGGAAAAATTTTGCTTAAAAATAACTTATTCTACAACCTTCTAAAGTCCTGGAATAAGAAACTATAACACTTTGTAATTTTTATTATGAAAATGGTTTCTCTTCTAATCCTTTAATAGGGTGTAGCTCCCTCAGAAAGCAATTCGGATATAAGTTTACTAGAAATGTTCTGCCTAAAATTATTTTTTGTACAGGCACCTAAAGTCTTGGGATTAAAAACTGAAACACCCTGTATACAATTATATTGAAAATTTGCAAAAACTTTACAAGATTTCGTTAGTTTTCATTCATGGTTGAAAAATCTAAATAGAACAACAAGAAAGCATATGAAGAGTATAAAATTTATGAAAAACAATCCGCCGAGACAAATTATTTTTTATATCTATAAAATAACTTATTCTATGGTTCTCAGAGATTTCTGTAAGTAAAAATATGTTTTTACAGAGAAATTTAAATATTTATTCTTAAAATGTAACCGAAGTAGCCCCTGGAAAATCCTGGAATTTTGTGTTAGGAAAAGAGACTATTAGAAACTACTGGTAAATTGTGACGTCCTGCAAATGTGTTTTCCTGAAATATTTTGATAATACATACATATCCATAAAGTTCTAAAACTTAGGTTTTTTTTATATCGTCACAGAATTTTCCTTATACTGTCTTTCCTATTTTATGTTCCGTTAATTTTAATTAATAATTTTTTTTTCTGCAAAGTCTTTCAGAACAATAGATTATTTTTCGAAAAATAAAAGAATTTCTTATACAAAATTTTATTTACTTTTTATAAATCTATTTAAACTACTTAAAAATGCAAACAATAATTTGGTTAAAAACAGTGCAAATCTTGGGCCTAACTGAAATAAGTAACTGCGACTAATATCAGTCTCGTCGTTTTACATTGCAAGATGAGAAGGGATCAATCCTCTAGTAAAAAATCCTCGGGCAAAGCCATTGAGTAAAGATACTAAAGAGGTGCAACTGAGCAGGTTTCAAGATTTTAGTATTGTATTTTTTCCACTAACTTCTTAAATTTTTAGGGTTATGCAGCCAAATTACAAATACCTCCCCGTAGCACTAACAATTTATCACAATCTTGAAACTATTGGCAAAAAAGTACAATACTAAAATCTCGAAACCTGCTTGCTGGCGTCTCTTTATATTATTCGCAAAACCTAAGCAAGAGATAGACCGAGTAGAATATACCGACGAGACAGAATGAGATGCATATATTATCTGTATTTTGTGCTGCGTCTGGGCAAGAGTCACGAAGATACGAGTAATATTTTTTCACTGAGGGAATTTTAAATAGATTTAACTAACTGGTAGTGCACAAAACATGCAGACGACGAATAGCTAATATTGCAGATAACTTATGAAGTATGTACAATGAACATCCTTTTTTTAATTACTTAATAATAAATTAGAACTTAGCAATAGTAGTTGTTATATGCTTAGCTAGTTACAGGCTAAATATTATGATGTTGCAAGAAAATGGTGGGTTGCTACAGAACAATAAGGAAATAGCCAGTATCGTTCCAATAAAATTAACGGATGGTCCATCCGTGACTCTCTAGAAAGTTTCGACTTAAACCCAATGAACTATTTTCTTTGAATGAAAGTTTTTAGTAACGGTTCTAACAGCACTACGTTAATTAAAATATTTTAATATGCTAATTTTAACTGTCAAAAACTTAACAACTTAAAATCACAAGCATGGGAATTATTTTTTTTTAGTTCAATTTTAGAAATCTTTGCTATTAGATACTTATAATAGATCACGATTAAGTTCAGATGATTTACGCTCCAAAGACATCAGTAAGCATTATCAATTTATTATCTATTTATATGAAAGATATATCGTAAATTAAGAGATGGTAGGTAAAGGCGGTATACAGAACAAAATCATACAAAATCGAACTGCGAAACCTTCAACACCTCAGTAAGCATTTACAGAACATATAAAAATCATACATACAAAACCGAACTGTTATAGTACTTCAGTGCTAATGGAATTACAACATATTATAACATTCTTGTCAGTACAATTAACCATCAGAATAGGTTAAATGAGCTTGGTGTCAGCACTTGTAGACTCCTCCGTGTCTCCCAATAATGAAGGACATTCATATTATTAGTAGATTGAATAGACACAAGCAAAATTCCATATTTGGTTTTTATTTTAATTCGAGTAGAAATCGGGTGTGAGGAGTCAGGTAATCAAGAATATCTTGCAGCGGTCCAAGAAGTAGACAGTTATCAAGTTGGTCTAATAATGATTTGGGTCAGGATCAGTATTGGAGAGCGAACCGATGATATGGTAATTTTCTGGGATACTATTCTTTAACCCGTTGTACTGTCATATGCTGCAAGGACGGGTTCAAATTTTCAACTAATGCCCTCTCACACAATAGGAGTAGTGTGCGAATTTTTCAGTCATGAATTTATCATTTTGCTGTGGCCTGTGTAGGCTTGAGACCCTAAATCTATAGAACACTTATAGGATATAATAAAGTTGCTTATAAAACTTACACAGGTCATTCTGAACTAGGCACAACTGTTTGAATGTATTTTGAAGCTTTGGAATGTTATAAACCAAAATACACAACGTTTACAATTTGCCCTACATATTGTAGAGCTGTGATTATTAACCAGGGGGGACTGTACAATGTTTAAAGATGAGAACAAATTTTTGTTATTTCATTGCAAACATTTTTGGAAAATGTTCGTCTCTCATTTATACCTAGCCTTTGTCAAAGTCGAAAATAAAAATAAATGTTACTGTTATCTACCCTAGATTCTTTGAATGCGCGAATATTTTAATCGTTCGTAAGGAATTTAAGAATGCTTCTCTAAAGTGGTGTATTTTCAGAAATGGCTTGGGTGAACTTTATAAAATATCTTGCGTACTTACCAAGCCGACTTTAAAGACTCGTTGTGTTAAACTTTGGAGAAATTCTCGTTTGTGGGGATCTTTCCTGTCTGAAGGTTTAAACCCTCTAGATGATTCTATAACTTCAGTTATACTTTGAGACTTTTGAAGACCAAAGTTAGTTGATGGCCAGTAACTGGAAGGTGTAGTTGGTGCAGAAAATGGCACATGTTTAGAACTCGAACTTTTACTCAAACTGTACGATTTCTTGGTAACGGAATAGGAAGAATTTTCTGTTTTTGAATCCACGATTTTGTTAATTAACCTCATAGTTCTTTAATTACTTCAGCTACACAATAACTAAGCAACTGCAAAATTTTAAATGGTTACATTTGCAAAGGAATTTATGTGATAGGTTATCAAAATAAAATGTCCACATGCATTTATGTAAACAAATTATTTAGTTATAAATTTGTTTTATCATATATTCCTATATTTATAAACCTAACGAGTACATACCATGCTAAAATAACCAGCGATAGAAATAAATAAATTAATGCTGTATATTTAAAAAATTCGGGTCACACTATTTTGGCTCTGATATACCAAATAAATCGCATGGTTGTGATATGTGGGCAACATCTACGTCAGTACACGATTGAAATCCTAAAGTTATTGTTCAGTGCGATAATGATGATGGAAATACGTGTTTGGCTTACAAAAATTTAAGATCTAAAAGTAAAACATTTTTCAGATTACGTTAAAAAAAGGTAGAAAGTATTGATAAATAATAACGGGCTGTTTTATAATTTCTTTAATAACTTCTTTAAATGATCGGGTAAATATATAAATACCTGCTAATAAATATGTTATTTATACACGTGGAATGTATTATACAGGGTGTTCACTTTATCAATGGGACTGTATGAGCAACTCCTAAACCGTAAGAGATAGAAGGTCGGGTAAATTAGAGAAAAAATATGCGTTTTAAAGCTTGTTAAGGTGCCTTTTCCAGACTTGAAAATGTTCAATAGTTCTAGAGATATCCTGAAAATAGTGCAAATTGCCATTTTTAATTATTGCCATTAAAATTCTCAAATTTGTATTTTTATTGCGCCGCGACGCCCAACTTTTGTTTTTCTTATGGACGCCTAACTTTTTTTTAAGCGGGCGTCAAACTATCAAATATTTGATCAAATTAAACTCTTCAAACTGTGAATATCACGTCACCATTAAATTAGTTTTTAGAATAGATAGTCACAAAAGCTGTCAAAATCCAAAAGTATAAAATAAATTGATCAATGAACGCCTGAGTTGCATGATAGAAACTGATAAAAATAGAGCATGGCCTATTTCCGTCAAACAGACTTATCAAACTGTGACTGTGACGTCATATTCACAGTTTGATGAGTCTAATTTGATCAAATATTTGACAGTCTGACGCTTTAAGGAAATTAGTTTTGTACTAGTGTTATTATCACTCATTCGTAGGTACAGCAACGTAGGCCATGATAAACAATTAACTGTTCTAGAACTGTCATCGCTAGTAGAACTGTTAAATTCAGTCTTGTTTAAAATTTGACTTGGTTACATTATTCAATAATAAAATTAATGCAAAATAATTTAAAAATGAAAAACAAAAATTGGGCGTCGCGGCGCTTACAGTTGAAAAGATAAAAATACAAATTTAAGAATTTTAATTAGGGAACCAAACATCATTCAACTTTCATTTAAGTTTTGTTTTTCATAACATTATCATTTGCGTGTTATTGGCAATAATAAAAAATGGCGATTTGCTCTATTTTCAGGATATCTTTGAAACTATTGAACATTTTTAAAGTCTGTAAAAGGCACCTTAACAAGCTTTAAAATGCACAACATTTCTCTAATTTAACCGACCTTCTATCTCTTACGGTTTAGGAGTTACTCTTACAGTCCCATTGAAAAAGTGAGCACCCTGATATAATAGAAAAAAATTATTTATCTGCATTTATGTCTACTATTTTTTTTAAATATTTTTTTATTATGTTTATGTTTATTTATTAATCTCAAAGCATTATTTACATTTTTTCTTAATATTCCTGATGAGAAAAAGTTTTAGTTTAAATTTAAATGAGAATATTATTTTACTGGTGATTAAAAAAATTAACGATTTCTTCATAGGTATTCGATGGCTTGTGGACTGTGGTACAAATAATACAATAAATCAATATATAGAACAATTCAGATGATGATCACAATTTTTGGTAATTTGGAACAATTTTTGACATTGACACCTGCTTAATTATTAAATTTTGTATATTATGTCTGGTAGTTTTTCCCCTCTTCTAGACAATAAAAAAAAATGGTTTGAACATAGGTCCATCTTTTCCTAGTTAAAAATTAAATTATAGGTTAAATATTGAAAAGTAACGTTCCAACATTTTCAACCTGAATAATTAACTGGTATGCTTTGCATTTGGAAAGGTGCTAATATAACTGTGATCTAATAAACATGTGAGAGGTGGAATATATGAGGTAGTAATTTATTTTCAGTCCATGATCACTCAAATTGGTCAGACTGCGTGAACCTCTGCCATGTTTGGGAGAAACAAACAAGACGATTAACGAAAGTATTAGAAAAAACTAAGGAAGCAGATCAATTTAGATCTTAATCATTTCGACTTCAACCTGATCTAGAATAGAGACGTGATGGAGAAAATTGAGGCGAAGACTGAAATTACATTATTTGTAGACCCATTACTACAAATCCTTTTGTCTGATAGACATAAGAAAGTTCTTGTGCGTTGATCACACGGAATAGTTAAGGTAACGTTTTTCGTTACGGTATTAAGCAAACCCATATTGTTAATGTAAGACACCTCAAAGCATATGATTTTGAACTTCTACCTTAACTAGCAAAGACACCCCCTAATTCGTATAAAAATAACGGAATAATATCTCACAGATATAAAAACAATTTAATTCGAACCATGCCGGTAGAATATAGTGATTGCATCATGAAGCATTATCACATGTGGACCATGTGGTTTAAATTTATTAAATTGTAATAATTGTCTTAGTGAATACGTGACGTTCTGAAATGAATCAATTGAAGCACGTAAATGTGGCAAACTTCTTTAAAAAGCGTGAAAAAGTCCACTATTTAGCAAAATGATATACCGGGTGTAAATGAAATTAGGCTCACCCCTATAACTTTTTTGTTTTTTCAGATATCATTTTGAAATATTGGCAGTTGCAATAACAAGTAAATTTGAATTAATGCGTGTTAATAAAATGATTCCAGCACTTCCGGTTTCACCGGAAATGACCGTAACATCTATTTTTTAAATGGAACACCCTGTATATTTTTACATTTTTGGATTCAGGGATTCATTCTGCATGGTATCAACTTCGAGGAAGAAACATAACCTCAAACATTTTTTTAGGATAATTTAAGTTAGCATCTAGGGAGCCATGACTGCTGAAAAACTTTGCTTTCTGAGTCATTGAGTATTGGAAAAATAAAATCAGGATATTAAGTGAGCTAACTTTGCTTTTATAGCCATTTAAACATCTCGGAAATGGTTTTTTCCATATAAGTATTTTTTTTAAAATGGCATCATTATACCTCATTATGCTATTTTAATAGAGATTTTCTTTACCTACATTTCAATACCAGACACTTCGCCATTAGTTCATAATAGTTATTTATGTAAAGACAAGCATTATGGTACTAGCCGTGAAGATCATCAGACGAGGAGTTAGCCGAGTCTGATGACACGGCGTGTACCATAATGCGTGTTTTATGATCCAAATTACATACAAAATTTTATCTGGTGTGGCAATGTAAAATTATATTTTTCTAAAAATTTAAAATTTTGTATTTTTAAAACGATGGCAGGTGCCTTAAGTTATTTATTTAAAAAATAGTAAGTGACCTGTGCCTTACCGTTTCCTTGACAACGCATCAACAAATTATTTATTTAGCTGTCAAACACTGCTATAAGTTGCAAATTGAATATGTATGAACGAATTAAAACACAATATGCTGATTATGATGAAAGTTTACCCTCCGATTTGGAAGAAATTGCAGGAAATGTCGTGGACTCTCTTTTGCCTGAAAAATCACGGCTTGTATATGAACCTGTGTTTGCTCGTAATGAGGAATGGTGTACCAGTAAGAACACGAAGAATGTGATGATAAATGAAGGTTCAGTTTTAATTGCTCTTTTGCAATTTATAATAATTAATTAAGTTAAATTGTATTTTGAATAAAATTTTTTGATCTAGCACATATATTTTCTTCTTAACTCATTTTATTGAAGGTAAAGATATAGAATTTTTACACAAGTCAAATAAAATTATTGTAATAGTACTTTTTGAATCTCATTATGGCACTAGTGCTTTCTGGAATTTCATTATGATACTAGTATCATAATGAACTTACTTATGTCACTATAAACAAATGACATAATGATGTCATTATGGCATGCCACCAGATAAATAACTTTATGACCTTAGTTCAAATTTATTTTAGTAAGCTCTGACAAAGTTAAACATTTGATATGAAATTAATCGGGAGTTCCTTGAAGAAAAAAAAACAAATTTATTAAACTAAAATAAATTTGATCCAAGGTAAAGTATCTTTTGTAAGTTATTTATTAACTAATGGTGAAGTGTTTGTTATCGAAATGTAGGTAAAGAAAATCTCTATTAAAATAGCATAATGCTAGGTATAAATGGTTCCATTTAAAAAAAAATTCTTAAATCGAAAAAACCATTTCCGAGATGTTTAAATGGCTATAAAAGCAAAGTTAGCTCACTAATCACGATTTTATTTTTCCAATACTCAACGGCTCAGAAAGAAAAGTTTTTCAGCGCAGTCATGGCTCCCTAGAATTATCCTAAAAATATGTTTGAGGTTATGTTTCTTCCTCGAAGTTGATACCATCGTATGCAGAATAAGACCCTGAATCCAAAAATGTAAAAATATACAGGGTGTTCCATTTAAAAAACAGATGTTACGGTAATTTCCGGTGAAACCGGAAGTGCTAGAATTATTTTATTAACATGCATTAATTCAAATTTACTTGTTATTGCAACTACTAAAATTTCAAAATGATATCTGAAAAAACAAAAAAGTGATAGGGGTGAGCCTAATTTCATTTACACCCGGTAGAATGCGGACCTGTGTCAGGTTTATAATTCCTCAAAACTTCTTAATCACTCAAACCATCACAGCAGAAGCAATATTGCGTAATATGTAATTCACAACTGAATACTTCATTACAGAATTTCCTAAAAAGTGTGTATGGAAGTTAACAGGACCGCATTTAAAATAAAAAAATTTTTAAATGTGAATATTTTTCTTATTATAAAGCTTTTATTGGATATCAAAAAAACAGTTTAGATATAGGTACTTCCTAGTGTTAACAGAAGCGTCCTACTTTGGAGAAGACCCTGTATAATTGGGTGTTGCAATTTTCATGGCACACTGCATATATCGGTTTTAGTAGCTTGGCTATTTAAAATGGTATCCATCACAGATTTTTGAAATTAATAATAATGTCATAATTTTCACATGTCTGATATCAACGTCTTATACCACTATTTTAAAACACCAGAATAGTGTCAATACTCAGTACTCAGGATATATACGTCATCAAACTACAACTTAAATATTATTTATGTCAGTAAACATAAGGTTTAATAATAGGTATATGACAAAATCTGAAACTAATAACGCTCTGTTATGATGACGACAAAGAAAATAAAAATAGGCTGTCAAAGCAGCCATTAAAATGTCTACCTAATAAATGCATATTTTCGTAATATTTTCTTAGTAGAAATGAGCACACACCAACAAATGTGTTACAAGAATTTTATATTTTCATAATTTAGGTTTCTTTGGTGTTAATGACTTAAAGTGTTATTAATACATACTTGTAGTGAAATTAGTTAAAGTCAATCTCTTACGATCAAAGATTAACGTAAACCCAGAAAATAAAGACATGTTTATTAAAACAAACTAATAATAAATATTATATTGTTATATGCATATTTGAATTAGGTCGACATCTACCCACAAAAACTTCTCCTAATTTTCATTAAAACTCAGAAGCACAGTTTACATAAATTTAGTTTGCCCTACATCCCATTTATTTATATAATATCGAACGTTAAGTACTTTTTTTATAAATTCCTTTGCCAATGTAGAAAATATTTATTTATACAATTATTGAAATCACATCATTTTAGCCACATATACTTTTCTGAAAGATAGTTGCACTTACACTTCACAATAAATATTAAATCGTTTTTTTGAAATTGTGGAAATAATTTAATGTTTGGATCATAACTAACTTTGATAAGACTGACGAATTGTGTGGAATATCTATAACAAAGTACAAGTCTAGAAATAAGTTGCTAGGGAGTAGAAAACAGATTTGGTTGGTATCTGGACCATATCCAAATATATCAGAGGGACTTATCAGCGATAAACGTTATTGAAATTACCTGCAATACAAACTAGCGTAAGTGATAATTCTACGGTCTGAATTGGTTCGTATTAAGAGCTCTTGTAATAGGTTTTAAAGTAATTTATCAAATTACCACTCAAACACAGCTCTTTTTTGGGTTCACTCGATCCAGTTCTAAAGCCTGTAATATCAGGTTTACATTAATTTTTTTTCAAATGTTTCCTTTACTTTAGAATCGACATGTAGTCACATACAGATTTAAAATATTGTCAGACAGAAATAAAATACAACTTTTCCTTTTTCTCTCAAATACATCTATGCATCTATTTATACTCTGCCTACGCTACAGTTTCGTTCACATTTCACGAATATAATGTGTTAATCAACTTATAAACTTAAAAAATCTCTTGTAAAACAACACTATTGTAACAAATTGAATCTCACTGAAACATCTTATTTAAATTATTCATATTCAAATAAAACTTTTATGTTGTTACAGGGTTTGCAAGATTATTGAAATTTTACCACCTCCCCTGCTCCCGATATCTTGATTTTCACTCTCCATTGACAACTACACATTACACAACTTGTATAACTGTGGCTTTATTACGTCTAATTATACGTGTCAAATGTCGTTGAAATATCCCGACGAGTTCTCAAGTTTCCACGATTGACATACAGATGAACAGACAGATCAATAATTTGATTTTCGAATTTTTCGCCACTCCTATTTTTTAATTTTTGATCAATGTTGATTGACTACAAGATAGTTTGTAACAAATTTCAGTAACACTGTATGCAACTCTAAAAATTGATTTGCAAACGATTCGATTTTAATTATTATTTTTTTATACTTCATACTTTTTGTTTAAAATTTTGATAGACTAGAGGTAAATTTTTGTAAGAATTGATTTTTTAAATGCATGAATTTATCGGATTTGTGATTTTTTCATTGTTAGATTTGACATGTAATGTGTTTTCAGCTAAACTGGTTTTTCGAGCTCAAATGTCGATGGTACAAAATCATTTGTACTAGAATTATATACTATAGAAATCGGAGCAAAAATTAAAATAGTTAATGGAAGTATTTTCACTAAGATTCGTCCTAATTTTGTCAACAAGGTGGTTGACCATATTAGGGGTACGATGAATCGCAAACATTCTAAACCTCTGAGGAAGTTCAACCATCAAACATTTGTCTTATTGCACCTAACAAACAATTTTAAGGATCTAAATCATTGTATCTGTAATCACATGAGTGTGGGGAACAGGAAATATGTTTCCCATAATTTTTGTTCGAATATTTGGTCCAGATTTGATATTTTTAAGATAAACTCAGGTTGCCAGTTTTATTTTAAAGTCAATAAATTTATTCTTGCATTCCATAAATAGCTTCCGATACTCGTTTTGCGTTTAGAAAAACTTATTGCCAAAACTTTAGTAGAAACGGTATGTTACAGAATCCTGGAACATAACCAATGCAACGAAATACCTATTAGAAAATACAGTAGGTTTATAGTTTCTCTATTAATACATTTTGAAACTACGCACTTAACATTGTAAAGGTCAGGACATTGTCAAAATTGAGAGAAAACATCTGTTTTCTGACCATTTATTTTTTTTTGGATTTATTTATACAGTGTATAATTAGAGTTTATTTTTTCAATCAAAGTTGTTTCATATATCGTTTATATTATGTACGTTCTTAAGGAATCAAACATTATTGGAAATATAATTTATTTACTAAATTATTGATTACTACCTACTTTACGAAAAAATTCATGTTTATTAATGTAATATAGGATTGGAATATCAAAGTTGATCGCGTCAAAATAATTAATTACATTTTGAGTATGTATATACTTCCCACCTAAATTTGAAATTGATCCGTTTTTCAATTCCTGAGATACGAGGGTGTACTCATGAAAAGTGAACCACCCTGTATATAATCTCGATTTTCTTAATTTGGACGACTAATACGAAACTAGTTATAGGTCTTTTCTTTGCTCACTATTATTACATTTTACTGATTTTTATATTTTTAATTCAAATTTTCTCTGCGTCTTTATTTCACTGTTATTTTTGATCACCCAGTTACCCAATTTATGAGCATAGTCAATTATGTTTAATAATTCAAAGAGTTTATTTTAATTTTTCTAGTAGAAAGTTACAAAAATTTTTGCATTCAAATCATATAAACATAAACACACCACAGAAATTAGACAACCCCCAAATTCAAAGACAAACGCTATCTGGAAGCGGGCTACACTGCTACACATTAGAAAAATGCAGACAAACATCCATACCCACCGACATTGCTATTTGCCGATGCCGGGTCTCGAACCCGGACACGATAGGCAATGTGAGCAATGTGTCACTCATGCTCTACCCATTACGCCACCAAGTCGCTTTAGTGGAGGGAAATTATTAAAAAAATTGATGAAAAGTGATGTAATCGGGAATGAGTCGAAAACCGAAAATTAACAAAATCGGGCTGCGGCTTGGCGAGAAAAGCGCATTAAAGTGCATTTTTTAAACATTTCGAGTGCATTGCTACACTGTTTTTTAAAAATGCCCGGCTTGACTGGTCGTAGAAAAATTTAAAAAAAAGTAAAAAATACTCATAAATTTAACAGACTATCGAACTGTTGGGGTACCTAACAGTTACATTAAAAAAGTACATCCTAACTTCAAAAATTCCAAATTTCTCAATTTATTTTTTTGTTACTAGTAATGCAATAAGTAAGGTAAGAAAAATATGTATTTTCGTGCTAAATACGTGATTAAATTTTTAAAAAATGTTAATTTTTACGGCCACAATAATCAGATTCTGGCATATGTTCACAAAAAAGTAGATAAAAAACCTACACTTTTAAAAAAAGTTTACCCTACGACTATTTCTCATTAAATGGCAAGCGTTAATTTTTTTCGAAAATGTTCAATTGTGGTCGTAAAAATGATTTTTTTTTTAAATTTAATCGCGTAGGTATTTATAGTATGAAAATACATGTTTTCTCCAATTTTCATAAAGATATAGAGTGGAAGAATAGCTTTGCTAAACTCCGCCAAGTAAAATAAAGGCCATTTATTATTATTATTATTATTATATGCAAATTATTACCCCACTTATTGCAATATTAGTAAAAAAAATAAATTGAGAAATTTGAATTTTTTGAGGTTAGGATGTACTCAAAGTTTGATAATCTTATTCATTTCCGAGTATTTTGTTTTACTTTTTTATTTTTCTACGACCAATAGCGCAGGACATATTTAAAAAATAGCGCTGCACTCGAAATGCATCAAAAATGCACTTTTATGCGCTTTTCTCTCAAAGCCGCAACCCGATTTTCTAAATTTTTTCGGTTTTCATTTGCATGTATAAAAAAAAAGCAAAACCAAAAACAACTTCACTGTTACATCACTTTTAAATTCTAATTTCCCTCCACTACTTGTTCTTAAAACTTATCCATCAGTAAAGTGATATTTCATAGTGTAAAATTCATAAAGAAAATATGTGATTTTGAAGCATAACAAATCTGTTGATTTCAGAACATCGGAAAAGTAAGTACACAGACATTGACCTTATTCCGTGTGTGCATTCTTTGAGTTTGAAAAAAATTTATATCAATTTATGAATGAATATGAATGAAATGCAGGAAGTGACATTCTTTTGGCCTTTCACTATGTTTTTTGTTGTTTTTATACTATATTGAAAGTAGATCTGCGATCTGCGCCTGCTTCTCTGACATTTTCACGGGATTTAGAACCCTATAATAGAATAATTATTAATAAAGGTTTGTTTTTTGTACTACAAAGTATTAACTGCGAGTATTAAGATAATAGTATATTATTTGACAAGTGATAATACTAAATAACTCACGCCGATGAATTTTGCGTCACGAGCCGCCAGGCTAGTGGTGTAATTTATCAAGTGAGTTATTTAGCATTATCACGAGTTGAAAACTATAACTTTATCTACGATTATACCAATAAATACTAACCTTTGCAAGTCCGAATTTATAATTTTTGACACAATTATTACTTGACTTAATTAAACGTCAAAACTATTCAAATGTCAAATTACTTTTCTCCCCTCAATAATAATGGACCATTCTATTTCATCGTATCGGAAAAGAATTTCTATTGGACAGGCTAGGCATGAAGTTAAAGGAGATTGGTGTAAACAAAAACTCACCAGTGACTTAATTACTATAACTCAACGCGATCTGTTTATGGATACTATTAATTGTGCAAAACCAGTTGCTTAATTAATATAGGTATAACCCAATAAAAGCAGATAAACAATAATTTATTAATTAAGGTCATTGCATGATTTATGTCTGGAGAGTAGGCAACCAGTTCTTTAAAAGATGAAATTCAGAGCTTAATATTTAGCCAGACCAGAATCAAATCTGAGCAAATTTTTGGCTTGGTATCGATTAATGGAAATTCTGTGTAAAAATACTTCAGGCAGTAAACCTCAATTTTTTACAATGTTGCAGTGCATCGGTGGTTTATTAAAAAAAAAATTAAATTAAACTATGGATGGAAATCAAATTAGAGATAACTAAATTAGTCTAAAATAGGTAGTATATGTATATAAATATTTGTTTCATTTCTAGTATATGGAAATACGTATAGAAAATTTACACATACTGGAATTATTTACATTTACTTGACGAAAATAGCAAAAACAGAAATAAACATGAATTGGTATTAAGACGAAAAAACTATACAACTTTTTCAATTTAGTACTGCTGAAAAAATAATTAGAAATGAAATAAAATCTTAAGTGACCGAATGAGATGTTAGAAGAGATGACTATGTTACGCAATTATTCTGCAACGTCTACAGATTCAACATTATTACCTACTTTATTTAAGATTTAAAAATTATATATCATTTAATTAGACTCACCTGAACTTGTGGATCTCCAAATTTTTTTATTTCTTGCATTACCTAAAAAAAATACAACGCAATATTAATGGAATAGGCATGTGTATTATTAGTTGCCTAAATTGGTGTATATTATATTATGTAAGTTTTCCTTAATAGCGAGTAGTAACTAGTATGCGCAGCATGAAATCAGTAAAAATATGAATTATATTTATACCTTTTATGTTCTACAGTAACCGGCAGCCAAGTACTGACACGTACGAACTTATTATGGCTACCTAGACATTTCATATTCACGGGTGCGACAGATTGAGTGCGCAACAATTTAAATGGTGGGGATATGAGCGCTGGCATCAGTAGGATTACGCTGCAAGTCACTTACCCATCTATTTCGCATGTAAACCCAGTGCTATGTCTGTAGCTAGCTGTCGGCTACTGTATAATGTAACCGGCAGCCAAGTACATACATAGGGCCTAAATAAATGAGCAACCAATTTGTAGTGCACACAGATGTGATCTTGTAGACTGTAGACTGTGCTCGAGTCCCCACCACTTAAATTTCTTTGTGTTGTTGCGCATTCAATATATCGCACCCGTGAATATGAAATGTCTAGTTTGTACGTGTACGTACTTGGCTGCTGGTTACTGTACAATTATAGTGTATTGATCGAAATATTTTTAGCTAGTTTGATATACCTACATTTCTCCTTAAATGTCTTCATTTTTATTATTCAGATGTAGATGTTACAGACCTGATAAGTAAATGAACAAACTTAAGGAATTGAAAATGTTGTTTAACAAAAATAAACTGTGGCTAAGGATATTTAAAAATTTGTTATAACAGGAAACCAGATGAGTGAATACAATCAGTCATAAGTATAAGAGTCATAGTTTTTTTAAATAATCGAATTGATCTATTGATCTCATCGAAATGTTTTTATTGGGCAATGTTAGTCTGTATCTTTCACCTCCTCCCATCCCTCCAGAAACCACCCTATCTGTCGGGAGTTTCCAGAATCTTAAGAAAGTAAATTTAAAGGGCAAGGGCTTCTTATTCTGCAGAGATGCATCTATCAATTTTTCTGTGCAGTTATCTGTTCTTTTATTCCAACAATTGCAACACTGCAGTTTCACATTTTCATTATCACTGAATGGGAGATATTATATTTACTGCATGCAATAATGCAACCAAAATGAAAGTGCCTGCTATAGATGCACGCAAATGACACAATTTCTACCGGCAGACTACTGTTCTTAGTTTTTAGATGATTTTTATTGGGTTATGGTTATGGTTTGATATTTTTTAAATTTTGTTCATTAATAATTAATAATTTCGTAATGGATGCCAATAATAATAAATCTTGGGCAATAAAAATGCAATTAATTCGCCAAAAGAACATTTTGTGAATACTTTGACAAAATATCCAGAAACTAGTACTGGGGTGGTCCGAAGATAGTAATAATAGACAATAAAATAAAACTGTGAGTTTGAATAAAAGGAGAAAGTTAATTGCAAACGACACCATGAAAAGTTTTCTCAAAGGCACTTTGGAAAAAAGTATACAGTATGAAGAAGACCGTGAAGAGAAAAGATGGAGGAAACAAGTAGAACTAGAAGAGGCGAAAATAGAAGCTATAAAGGAACTCACAAAATATTTAAAAACAGACAAGACTGAATCATAAAAATACCTTGAGATAATATTATATTGCAAGCATGCCTGGAGTATAGAAAATATGCAAAACTTCACAACGGTTATTTTACATTTTAATATTTTTTTAAACATGTGATTTGGAGAATAAATTTTATGTTGATTTTTTATTTATTTATTACTATAACGTACAGCAGCAAAATATAAATCTGGTAAATGTGTAATCAATGTTGGTTCAAAAAATTGCAAAGTTTATCTCGTTTTTGCAACGCTCTTTAGGCTACTACTTCTTCAACGCCATACCATAAGTAATTTCGTTTTCTAAATTTATTCCATTATATTGGTCTGTATAATCTTCATTATTTATACACAAATTGTGTAGAATGCAATAGGCAAGTATTTAATTTTTTATTTCACTAATAATTAGAAGCATACTTAAGTACTTCAGTCTTCTGAATCGAGCCTGCAACATTCCATAATGCCTGTTCTATCACAACCCCTTTGTAGCTCAGCAACTGCGTAATTTTTTTCTGTGATCTAGTAAGATGGCCATTGGCCCTATGGAACCATAATAAAAAGTATCCAAGGGATATGGAATCTCCAAACTAAATGACTGTTGTTTGGTATTGAATTTTCATTTTATGATAACATTTTATATAGCAGTGAATTTTTCCAGATACGACTGTTATAACTAAAACCTGGCTATCCAACGAAAAACCAATAAATTTAAAGTGAGCATTACATGTGCCTTGAAGCAGGACAGAATGAAAGCCTTTTCTGTTGTAATAGGTAACTGCATCATTTGTAGGAGCTGGAATTGGTAGGTACATGCATTGCATACCATCTACTGCCCCGATAAGGGTTGGAAATTCATAAGGGCCCCGTAAAATCATTAACACTTGTTTTAGCTAAATGTCCTGTTGGCTATTCTATAACTATATATAGGCTTTAATTATACAATTAATTTTATTATTTAATGTTTTCTGGACTCATATTGAATTTATCCGCAACTCCACGAAATGATTCTTGGTTTGCTAATAACCTGCATCATTAATAATAACAACAATTTAAGTAGTGAGATGGGGTCATGCGTACAATTTCCGGTCTTCGATCTTCGGAGCAAAGCAGCGGTGGTCGGAGCCGGGGAATGGATGGGTGACCGTATCTCATTACATTACCGAGGATAGTGCAGCGGGCTAGATCGCCCTTGAGTGGCACAAGGCGACTAGTTACTGCCTATCTCTCCTGGGTTCGAGTCCCAGCTCCGGCAGATGGCAATGTCGGAGGGAATGGGTGTATGTGGTGTGTCCTGGTTAAGTGTCAGAATAGCTCTAAGCTAAACTTCGCCAGGACGTTAATATAAATAATACGATTAAAAAAAAAAAAAAAAAAAAAAAAAAATTGTTCTGCAGATGTATTAGATTTTCCATGTAATGTATTTCTTCTCTGGGCTCCTAATTTTGGAATAATATGTAATAACAATACCTAAAGAAGAATTCTTAGAAATAATTAAGTACAAAAAATATATATGGCTACCTCTACTGTATTCCTGGTAAGCCTACATTTAAGTAATTATTAATGCAAATGTGTTTTCCTTTTAATTTTGAAGCTACCATTACAAATTATTCGAACCACTTATCTTCAGTACATCGTTTACGTCTTCTTTTATTTCTGCTTTGGATCCTAGCACTGTTATAGTTATTGAATAACAAATTTATCGCAAGCTTTGTTGAAGCTTGCATTTTCCAGCATTTCAAATTCGAAGTAAAGTCGGTTTCATCTTTCTAAGACTTATAAAAACACCCGGCCCGTTTAAAGTTTTTATCGGCATCAAACAAGACGCCGGTTTTTTTATGTGTCTTACAAATCTGAAGTCAACCATAATAAAGTAAACAGCTGTTACGTTAGGTTGGCAGAAAATTCTTTCCAATCAGCTGAATCAAGGTTGAATCACAGTTCACAGTAGACTTATAAAACCGTTCTTTTATTTAATGCAGTTCTGCAACCGTTCTTTTATTTAATGCAGTTTTTGCTGCAGAATTAAAAAACATACCCAAACAATCGCACTTTTAATATTGGTATAGTAACCTATAAAAATTTCCATATTCAATATCTGTTTTTATGGTGCAATGGCTGAAACCGAATAGTAAACGACTCTCTAGCCAGATTTGGCTATTTTTGAGAAGCGTATGCATGGGGTTTATCCAGTAGGAGGATATATGCACATATTTGATTTTTAAATTATAGTTACTGGGCTAAATCACCTCTTATATCGCATAATGCAAGATTAACATATTATTTCAATCAATCAATCAATCAATCAATCAATCAACAAATTTACTATTTCTAAATTCACTACGTAAACAAATAATTGCTAAATAATTGTGGCAAACCATGGTAAAACTGAAATTTGTTCAATCTGTTGTGTTTTTTCAACGTATGATTAATAACAACAATATAAGGCAAATATATAATAAAATTAATACTGATTTGATTTTCTTGCATATTATAGTATAAAACATTTAGTGCTAACAGGCATCCCTATAATATATTTATTGTGTTTTAAGAATAAATGTTAGTTCATCACATAAATATCCTAAGACCACTGTGGCATATGTTTTAGATGTAAGTATGGCAATATGGTAATTTTTAGCCATCAAATATTGTAGAATATCAATCTTATTCGAGTAATATCCACGCATAAAACTTAAATGTTTAATCAATAGTTAATTTAAACATAATGATATAATTTGTGTGTACCTGTGTAAAGTTGATGTGACTAAAAGTGTCTGGAGGCATAGAAAATGGACGTGGTTTGGGTGGTATTGGCAGACATGAAGGCAAACGTGCGACCCAACTTTCATTGTTGGTTCGCGTTTTATCTTGCTGTAACAATGACATGCAAACACCTATACAAAACAGTTAGAGTAACATTTGTATTAATTGTAAGTAGTACACAAACATTGCAAAATTTGCAATAATTTTAATATGTCCTTTAGCAATAAGCAAAAAAGCATTGTATTAGGATCAAAGTTGTACGTGTAATAAAATATATGTTGAATAATTGGCAAAAACATAGTTAACTCTTGTTATTACTATATTGTTTAAAATATACATAATCATTTCAAAAGTGTTCCACTGCTGCAGAATTATTTAGTGTGAGTGTTTATATTGACATGAATATTTTGAAAGGTTATGTGTACCAGTTACATTAAAAAAGGTTTAATTACTTAGATTTTTTTAATTATATGTACATATATACATACCTGGTTCTGAACCAGTCTGTTATAACCAAATGAAGTAGATACCTTATTTTCTTCAATTTGTTCTTTTAATTCTTTGTCTTTTTCTACGTAAGTATCCAAATCAGATATAATTTCCTTTAAAGTATTCTTAATACTTTCTTCCTTTATTTCAGCTTTAGAAGATTGGTTAACTTTTTGTGAAAAAGTTCCAATATCTAAAGGTGATTGAATATCAAATGATTTCAGTGGAGATAATGGTTGAACTGGTACATATCCTGCAGGAAATCCTCCACCTTCATTTTCGTTGGTCTGAACAGTCTGAGTTAGACGGAAAGGGTCTGAGGATTGCTTTATCATTTGGGATGAACTTAGAGGTTGTGTGTCAAATGATTTTAAAGGCGATAAAGGTTGAACAGGTTGATAATCCGTAGGTAGACCTCCGCCACTACCTAGTCCGGATTGTGATGTTTGAGTTGCATATGGTAAAGTAACTAGTGATTGAGGCATTGACTGCGTTTCATTTGACTTTAGTGACGGTAAAGTTTCAATACGATTGTATTCTCCCAGTAGTGCACTTTCGGTACTTGTTTCCAGTATTGGCATAGATTGGTCTGCCGGCTTAGTTGATTCCAATTGTTTTGCTAATTCGAATGATTTGGGAGGTTCAAATGGCTTTAGGGGTTCAAATGGCTTTAGCGGTTCAAATGGTTTTAATGGTTCAAATGTTCGGATCGGTTCCAAAGGTTTATATGCCAAATTGTTGCTTGTTGTAGAAAGTGCATCTACATTGTTGGAAGTGTTGTTGCTGATACTAGTAGCTTGAGAAATTTGAGGATCCTATTAAATATTACATACATATTAGTCAAATTGAATAAAAAGTAAAGCTTCAGTTACATATGTGTCTCGCATGTTAAACTGTATTATTACACTTTAAGCAATCATTTACTTACATGAATGATATTAGAGCAGTATAATGTTGTTAATTAGTAAACGATCTAAGTTAAGTCAAGTTCCAAAGAGCAAAGTGGGGGTAGGACTTGGTGTGGAGAACATAAATAAAAATTTAGTATCCTAAAAAACGTGTAAGATCTACTATCAGACATTATCAGATATAAGGTTCTAATGAGATACTGAATAGCTTGCTACATTATGAGAGTAGACTGAATAATATGCAGTTGGACTATTGATATGTAGGAATATGTAGCTGCAATGTGTGGAATGATTTATTAATGATCAATAAATAATGTAAATTCTATAGTCAATTTACGAAGAAAAGGAGAGGTTCATAAAAACATATGCCAGAAAATGTCTCCTGAGGGAATTACGTCAAAGGGTAGAACCAGAAACCAATAATACATATTTCTACATATTTAACAGTAATCTACTTCATACAACAGTGATTGTTTTAAAATCATGAATGTATAGTAGCACAAATTTTTCTCAGGAACCGTTCAAAAAAATAATATTCAGTTGTTGAAATGCAATATAGAAATACCTTGTATGGAAAATTACTAACCCTAGGATTCAACATTTACAATTATATTGCATAATTATCAAAAGTGATGGCATATACACAGTTTCCGTACTATTATAAAAATATAATATTGTAAAATCGTGAAATTATTTCATTAAATATCTTTAAAAAGTGAACTGGCAGAGATGAACTGTCAAGTTGAATTTCTATTTGACCGGCGACTAGCCGTAGTTTTTTAAGGCACTGACATGAGTGCAATTACATATATTAAAACAATTACAATGGTTCACATTACTCAGAACTCAGAACATATTATTCACCTTAAATTATTTGCAGAATCAAAAACTAAAATAAACAAGGACCTAGTGTATTTAATTTCTTATTATTTTGGTTGTGGGTGGCTTATGGTATGTCTACTACACCTCCTAATAGTTGCATATCAAAATACTACCACCTATTAATTTTCCTGAATGCTGGGAACTTGTTTACATTTTTTCCTGTTGACTTATGAGCATGCCAAGCTATATTTATTGAAAACAATTGCAAATTTTCTTCATAGAAAGATAAACTGAGACTTATATTGTATTCTTTGTTTATATTTTCTTTGGGTATTATTAAGATTTATGTTTGGAAGCTTATCTTTTTGGCAAATAGAAAATATTATTGCAAAATTTTGAAAACCACAAACAAGAAATATTTTATAAGCTTTACGTGAATTTAAGACAGGCAAATATGGAGATGAGGTTTTTTGAAAGTCTTATAAGTCATATTATTTATATTCATACATCACAAGTACAGGGTAGTTCCACATTTTGACACCTACCTACAGCCTTTATGTTCGATAGAGGTATGAAAAAAGTGTAGAGATGTAGATTTTTGTGTTAAATATCTTTTACCAACAAAATATAAAACAAAATAGCATCGGAAAGTAGAGAAAGAGACACAACTCATGCTTTTTAAATGGAACACACTGTATATTTTTGCGTATTTTGAAAGGTCATTTTTAGCTGTTTCCAGAAATATATGCATTTGCTCGGGTCGTTTTTAAAATAGTATGCCTCTTTAGACATTATAGGTTGCCACGAAAAAAAATTGACAAAATATTTCTGATAATTTCTGACAGCTTCCCTTCAGATTTTTATGCAAAATCCCAAATAAATGGGTTTTTCAGATGTGGAAAAACGTAATTTTATTTGTCATTCATCAATGTTGACACTCTATAGGATTTATTTATAGAAATAGGTAAAATTGTAAAAACAAAAGTTGTAGATAGATTTCGATGTGAAATATATTTTGGTGATAAGAAATGAAACAAAGGAACATCAGGAAGCAAACTGTCAGTGATTATCAGAAATATTTTGCAATTTTTCTTTATGGCTGTTTTGCATAATATTTTCTGAACCGATAGCGCAAATGACAACATATATGTACAGGGTGTCCCAGAAATAAGTGCACAAAAAGAAACCACATATTCCCGAGGTCAAAATAAATCGATTGGACCAAACTTACCTCTATACCAAAATACTTCCTAAGGGAGCTACAGGCCCCTAAATGTGGGCTCCTGAAGACGGTTTTTATTTATTATCTCCGAAACTGTTCAAGTTGTAGGAGTGGGGGGTAAAAATTACCGCAACTTTTTTATTTGTAAATTTTTTTGAGTTTTGACTTCAAATTGTCGAATTGTCAGAGTTTTTCACAAAGGAAATGCCCTCTTGTGCAACTTCGATCGGAGGCACCGTTTTCGAGATAAATTCATTTTAATATTCAAATGCATGCTCTAAAATGATTAGGTAAGTGGAGTAAGTGGACTAATTTTTCCCTTTTCTCGTCAAAACAAAATTTAAGAGCCAGATCAAACCAAGATTTTCTTATTTATTTTAACAACTGCTCAAAATGCTTGTGAAAAACTCTGACAATTCATAATTTGAAGTAAAAACTCAAAAGAATTTACAAATAAAAAAGTTGTGGTAATTTTTACCCTCCACCCCTACAGCTTGACCCAAAATTTCGAGATGATATTCACCTCATTTTGTTAGGCTTAGAAAGTTTAGTGGATGTGCAAAATTTCATTACTTTAACTTGAACAGTTTCGGAGATAATAAATAAAAACCGTCTCCAGGGGTCCACATTTAGGGGCCTGTAGCTCCCTTAGGAAGCATTTTGGTATAGAGGCAAGTTTGGTATAATCGATTTATTTTGACCTCGGGAATATGTGGTTTCATTTTATGCACTTATTCCTGGGACACCCTGTATATTTTTAGAATCAGAGAATAAAGATCGTTCAAAATATACAAAAATGTACAGGGTGTTCCATTAAAAAAACATAAGTTGTATCTTTTTCTCTACTTTCTGAAGTCATTTTGTATTACTTTTCTCCACCAAAATGTACAATTTTTATTGTTACACTTTTTTCACATCTCTAAAAATGAAGGCTGTAGGTAGGTGTCAAAATATATGGAACTACCCCGTACATTGTTTACTCTGGACCAAATGTAATATCATTCTCCTAGTGGCAATTGCAATCAATCATTCGGTAAAGCATCTATATTGCTTTTTGACAATATGTTTTGGGTAAATGTATAGAATTTACAACTATTTATTATAAAATATGAATCTCACCTCAGTTATAAAATATATGCGATTGAAATTTGCAAACGAAACAAAAAACTCTTTGAAAATATTAGCAAATCTTTTTTCAAAATCAAGAGCAAAATTGATCTATAGATTGGAAATTTCATGAAGACATTTTAATGTGACACATTTTTAAAATTTTTTTAAACAAATATTTAGTCGCACCTTAAAGTGCCCCATGTTTTAATATTAAAATATGGCTACTCTAAATTTTACCGCCACTGGTAGATACACAGTATAGAACTATGGAAACCTCCTTTCATTTAAATATCAACCCATATTTTTAACTGTAATTTTGAATAATAGAAAATAATATATTCGTTCAGTTTTATTTAGAAGTGCATATGTGAGGTACAAAACTAAATAATTTAAAAATTTATCGTACAAGACCATTTCAGTCGTCATTGCTCAATTATTTTCCTTTATAACATGTTCAGTTCATCTGCAATTTAATATTTATTTTTGTAAATTTATATTTGATGTCACACTTTATAACATATTAACTGCAGATTTAAATTGAGTTATCTTCTTTGATTGCACACTGCACTTCCACTGTCGTTGGAATATTACATATTCGGACACCATACAAGGACGTCAGCCAGGTTTTAATTCGCCTTTCAAGTAATAAAATTCTAAATCGTTGTTATTCGTGTAAATGTTGTAAATTTTAAGCTTAAACCAATACAGATATATCAAATTTATCAACTGTTTGTTTCGATAGTAAGAAACGCAATAAGATATTCCGCACCGTTTCTCTATTTTTAATAGTAGCACAGGTATTTTTTTCGTTGCAGTTTTCCATCTGCTTTAAATATCAAAAGACTTTCCGCATGAAAATGACCAAATATCGTGTATTTGTCAAAATCGTGGGGTAAATATGACAAAATAAAATACTAAGTCATCAGCAATCCGAAGTAATACATTTTGTGATATCGTAAATATTCAGTAAAAGTTTTATTTAAACAATTTGTATTACAACTTAATAAAAGGTGGAGCAAGTTTCCTTAATAAAATTGTAACGTGCAGTATAATCTGCAGTGTTAATTTATTAATTATGACCAAACCGTTATCTTTTTAATAATAAATAAATAATATTGAATATATTGAAATGATACTACATTATTATTGACTTTTTTATTATTTTATTAAACTGATATTCGTTTGAGTTGGCATAAATATAAAAGTAAGTTAAATGAATATGCTCGAGACGTGGGATTATTCCCTTATATACACTACTATTTAGTGGTGATGAATGGAAATAAAATTGCGACAATAATATATAACTGAAGCTTCAAAACGTTAAGATATGATTTGCATTGACAGAAAGCTATATAGAACTGTGCGCCGTTAGGCGCTCACTTAATAACATTTTGAAGCTCAGTATTCTGAAATAAACGAACAACAAACACATTTTAAAATATATTTATTGAAAAATGTAATATTACAATAAGTAAGGATAAAGCAAGTTGAAAACATTCCACAACTGTATATCTACAAAAAAATTATTATAGCGTCAGTTCTATATAACTTTAGGTAAATATGCAAAAATAAAATACTCTGCCTAATCTGTTGTCTTTTCGTTTCCTATCACATTTCTGCAGTGTTTACAGATTCCTTACTTAGTAAATGCCACAAAATTCAAAACCTTAATTAAAAAGATTCAAAAAAGCAGAAAATTGAGGTGCCAATTTTTGGGTAGGTAAAAAAAATATAAAATAGAAATTATCCATTGATTACTGACTTAATGATGGTAGTACAAGTGTTCGTGTCCGTAGCAAAATCGTACACTCACTTTGCGTGGGGTACAACATTTTAAAATATAACATACAAAGATTATTCGTTTAATAAATAATTTATTTATCTATAATAATTTAAAATTATCACATTTTATGTAATAATAATTTAATGACAGCTTTTAAAATTTTGTGCTCTAAATATTAAATAAGGTATTCTTTTCCAGTACATATTTCCCACATATCACCATAAGCCTACAATATGATCTTATTAATACATTTAGTTAGATATTATTCATTTAGATGTAGATAATATTTAGATGTAATATGAGATACAATTTTAAAACAAAATGTAAATATTATTTGAAAAATCATATGGATAATTTCTTTAAAGATATATAGATAAAATTAAATTATCCTTCAAATTCATATTCTTCTGTTTCTTCCATAGAAAAACTTTGTGAGGTTTCGAAGCTAGAAGAGGTTACCTGACGGTTAGCCGAAATTTGCACCGACTCTGATTGCACAACAGATTTACTTGATTCTGTCTGCTTTGTTTTATTTTCTTCTACTTCCGAAGTCGATTGATTACTCTCAAATGCAGCTGTCTTTTCTACTATCTTAGTATGGCCAAGGTCTTTTTGTACCTAAAAAAATAGAGGTTCATAAATAAAAATTATTCACATTCAACAAAAATGCCTCGAATTTTACGATTTTTCAAAAACACATACAATTGATATTAGAATAAACGGGGCCCTTTTCGACATTCATTATTGACCAATCAAATAACTAGTTACGTCAAAAATGACGCATTTTTATACATAATCAATACATATAAATTAAAAAAAAATTATTTATCAGTCAATAGACAAATAAGAAAGAAAATATGTGCACTTCTCTTCGTAATTTTTTATCTGAAATTGGCTATTTTGTTATTAAAACCTATATCTTACCCCCTATATACCTATAGTTATGATAAAACTAATTTATGTCAAATTAGAATTGAATATTTTCAACACATTTATCTTTAGTTGACTTAATTATAACGAATTTAAAGCAATTTATATTTATAAAATACGCATTAATTTCCTGGAATATCGTGTTATTTTGGTACGATACCAAAATAACTGTGTACAGAGTAAACAAAATTACTGAAAAAAACGCACTTTAGCATTGATAGATATAAATACCAGGAGAAGGCAATAATTTTCATTGTATTGATATCATTTCTGGGCAAGGTAGCCGAGTGGGTAGATGCATTGATACTTGGTAACAAAGGGGGTTTGATTCCATCTTGAAGCAAATTTGCTTTGGAGGAGTTTTCTTTTTCTTTAATTTCAAGCTTTTTGCGTGAATTTTTAGAAAAGTATTAGAATTAGCTTATTTTATTGCTTTGTTGCCATTTTCTCGAAAACTACTAAAGATAATGGACATGTATTATAGATTTTTGAAATCAGGAGATCGGCTACTTTTCAATTATTTCATAATATACAGGTTGTCGCCAAGATTCTGTCGGATGTTAGCTAAACCGGAAGTTAGATGTATAAATAGCATATACCTTTATAACCGCAATAATATACCATATCGATTTCTGTAAATAATAATATCTAATAAGTATTAAAAAAAAATTTGGAAAATCAGTCTTTTGACAATATCTCGTATATTAAAGGTTCTCTCGCTTATTCAAACTTACAATCGGATTCTCCACAAAAAATACTTGAGAATTAATTTTGGTTTTTCATAAAGCCATGAGATGAGCCTCTTACACCCGGTACCTAATATTATATTTAATTTTTCATTTGAGCCAACCATCTGGCATGTGTATATCTCATGCAGGACAACTTTAATTACTTCATAAATCCAAGACATATAAACACGATACTGTTAGTTTCAGTTGTCACTTTAACGTACCTTTTAATTGGCTTTTACCACCTTTGCCAAAAAAAGTGTTAAACCTATTTATAAACTTGTGAGATATAACTGCAAGACTAGTAAAGTATTATATTCCCATAGGAATATCACTTGTTTGATTTAATATGAATCTACATTGTTTCAGCCTTTCCGAGAATATGATTCATCATCAACATTTAAAAAATAACCAGCGTCCAGATGACAAGAGGCTTGTCGTAATGTTAAACTTAAGGGGATTTTGGGAGAATGGTAACTATTCTATAGAATATAGGGTATCATCTGAAAAGCGTTGAAATTGCTCTTTTTCGAGTTCATTTCCAGAAACACTGAAAGTGAATAGTAATGAAAAAATGGATTATAATATCAGTTCTAAAATAATCGAGATTTAAACAGACAGTGTACTAAATCCAAAATAGTTATGTATTCAACAAGTGTGTAAGGTGCGATTTTTCACAAATGGGAATTTTGCGAACGAGCCGTAGGCGAGTGCGACAATCTCAAGAGTGAACAAAGCCCACCTAACTCACGAATTGCATACAATATTTTTTCTACTATCGAACTGGACCTAAATTATCTAATAATAATATGAAAATTTCAAAATGTCAAAACTTACCTATTACGTCAAAACTTAACATATAATTTAAAAATCATAATAATAACTTAATTTTAAATGAGTGAAACTAATGAAAATCTTCTCTGAAAGAATATAAATGAAACTTCAGAATTACACAAAATTCAAACATTATTGTTAAAGAATGCTGAGATTTAGGTATATATTATATAAAATACCGTGATAAGACATGAACCACATAAAATTAAATAACCATATTTCACGTTTTTAAAATAAGATTATTATAGGAGCTCTAATATGCAATTGTTTTCTTTTTACTTTACACACTAATGCGTAAAGTAGAAACACTTTACGAACTAGTGCGTAAATTTTAACTTTACGCACTATAAAGCGTGCGTAAAGTTAGTACTTTAAGCATGCTCTTAGAAAAAAGTATTTTTTAAAAATATATGTTGAATCGTCTGTATACTGGATATCTTAAGATATAATTTTTTTAGCTCAGTGAATTGGAAAACAACGGATTTAAAAAATATCGGTCTGTTAGTGTGTGTCTGTCCGTAAAGTTCATTAATATATTAATAATTAACATATGGTGCAACAGGAGCAGTGGAATTTCTAAATTGTAAGAATAAAAATATTTTGCCAATACACTTTTTATTATAAAATTAGCTGGATATGTTCCGTATTTTCTTATACTGTCTATTTTTAAAACCGTTAAAAGAAAGTATTGAGTTGTCTTACACTACGTTCTTTTATTTATTTATCGTAAGAAAATTTTTTCGTCACAGTCAGATTTAAAAAAATATTATAGGAAAACCCTATAGTTTTATTCAATATCATAGAGAATATTCTATAAGTATCTTTCGTTCCTTTTTTTATGTATGATAACTATTGACTTGCTGCGGTGTAAAGCGGAAAATATTTCACGAATTTTGGAAAATGCTTCTTTCTATCCGTATTTCTTACCATTATCAATAAATAAATTGACTTGACGGAAATAGTCGTAAATGGCGGATTCGTCTTCTGTATAGAGCAGTATGCATCGCAATGTCACATTTGAGCCAATTTATACGAATAACGTGCAATACATTGGACGGCAGTTCAGTGTTAAGTTGAAATGAGTTTATAGTTTATTAATTGTATTGTTTTTGATGGCTACCAAAATGATGCAACTGAGAAAGTTACAGAAACGCAGAACTATTACGTGTCTCATGACAGCATAGTATAGTACCGTTGATGTAATTTTCGACAACAAAATGGTGGTACCATTTCGTAAGAGGTATTTGGCTAACGAATGAAAAATAATTCATTTCAATTAATGCTGAAAAAAGATTCGAGCTATCAAATCAGTAAAACTTGCTGCAGAAAAAGCTGATATATTGACTATTAACATAGCCATCGACATATCCTCAACATATGACTCTATTGTCGTTGGTAAAAACATAGATCTTCTGGTTCTGTTGGCGAGACTAGTAAGATTGTACGCGAATCTTTATTTTTGGCAACTGTAAATAAAGGGAAAATTTTCGACAAACTGTATTTCTCTCAAAGTTTTCTGTAGATGCAGGAAGTGCAGCAATAAATAACATAATGCTCCTCCTCCTCCATGCATCCAGTGGCCACTATGCAACATCTGGTGTATTTAATGCCAGAAAAAAAACGTTTTTCGCTACAGTTCAGAAGAACTCGATCATAAACAATACTGTAAAAATATTTAACGATACCTATAGATATAAACCCTGAAATTATTGCTACTTCTGGAGAATGAATTTGCTTACTGGGTCGAATGAAAATTTTGTGATTCCTCCAGCAATAAAGAAATATCAAACTGGACCATCAAAATGGACCAGAGTCATAGTTTTTAATAGATTTCACATATGGATTAGGTTTTCTGGGGATAGCACATTAAAAAAAAGGTGTTAGTTAAATAATTTTCAAATATTTCAGTAGAAACAAGAATTTTTTAAAATTATCAAAATATTCTCCTTATAACTATCGCCTAAGTTAGAAATTAATCTTAGCAATTACTTCTGAGAAACAAACTCGTTGTAGGCGACTTGATCACACCCAGGCTAATATATTCAAAGACAAATTTGAATAAGCTAAGGTATAATACACAGTTAGTTCCTAGACCCGTTTGAGCTTAATCCGTATAAATGCAAAGTAAGTTTTTAAGCAATTTATAGTCAGCACGTAATTCCCATGTCAAAGCGCTGTCTATGTAGGTGCCAAAAAATTTAATTGATTTTGTAAACGTTAATTATGTTACCACTAGGGGTTAATGTTCTCCTAAAATTAAAACTTACAAAAACTGTTTTTAAGATTTAAAATGAGCTTGTTTCTCTGACACCTCGCATATATACGTCCAGTGTAACATAAACATTTAAGGAATTGGAAAGGTTTCTATTTTACACAAAAAACTTTGATAGAAATCCCGTCTCGTTTATAAATTTTTTTTTCACTAAAAATTTTTGTGGATAAAAAATATAAAATACAGTATCAGAGAACATAAGACCACATATGTTCTCTGATCATGGTTTGTTGCTTCTTGTTATTATTGAAATATTGTTATTTGTTAAACTTTTATTATTGTTCATCTTTCATGTTTAAGTTTAAAAAAATATTAAATTGGACGAAAAGTAAAGCTACTTAATAAACTTTTGTAATTTAAAAATTTGTGATCCTCCAAAAGTTCTTTGTGAAAAATCACCACAAGTGAATATTTCACCTCTTTAAAAAGAAGAATGGTGTTCATGAAAAAACCTTAGCAGAAAGATATATTGAGTAAAAACCGTTTACTAAATTTCATTCTTAGTGAAATTTGTGTTGGTTGGTAGTAAGGTCATCCAAATTCGTTGAAAACAACAATCTTTCAATTTCTTTAAAGTGGCAGAACTCTCTAACGATGAATAATTAAAAATTAAATTATACGATCAATCTTACTTAATTGTTGTTAAAGAATCTACTTGCTAGTTATATGCAACCCTGAAGTACATGAAAAAACAAGTTCTCAAGATTTTTTTTTGACAGTTTTGTGTTAACGAAGAAAATGATTTATTTCACACTTCTCTCACATGCTAATAATAATAATAATAATAATAATACCACATATGGTACAACCCCTTTATCCATAAATTAATGTTGTGCGAAACATATGTATTTAGAGATAATGAACACGCACTTAATATCCATGCATACTGAACCGGATATCGAACCCAGAAATTTTTGATGAGAGACAAGCGCACTTTCCTCAACCATGCTGTACCTGTACATTATGATAACTATTAACACAAGTTCAACAAGAGATAAAGAGGATTGATTCACAACATACATTTTCCTCCTCTATAACTCCAGAAAAAATTTTGACCATTTTATGGTATTTTAAAAATATATTTAATAATAATAATACTAACCTCTGTGAGTGTCGTTTCTTCTGTAGATTCAGACTCAACTTCCTTATTTCCAACACAAAGGGCATTCGTATCAGCAATTGCTACTTGCATGTCCGACATTTTGTTCAAAGATTTTAAATCTTCCGTATCGACAAGATTTACCAATGCTTTAATTTTTTCCTTGTCTACGTCAGGATTTCTGTAAAACAAAATTGTGTTAATAATATGAATTTTTATTTTTGTACATATACAATATTATTAGTAACAGACAAAGTAATTCATCTAAATCAATATTCTAAAGATGTTTTGAGACAATACATCATGATATATGGTTAGCAGTTATAATTAATGAGAAACGAAACCAAAGAATAACACGTGTATGAGTGGTGCATGATCTGTTTTTTAAGGGAATAACCAAATACCCAAAGTATATTTTATTTAAAATTTTGTATCCGAAAAAAATCGAAAACTTCTTGAATCTAGTAATTAAAACTAGTCAGTAGCAACTTAATGTATGAAATATTGTCGAATCAGTGTCTTTTTGGTTCCGGTGATATGCCAGCTAAAACAGGGGTTATAGACGTTTTGGCAACTACATTTCATATTATTCTTCTATAGTGTAAGTAATTATTATCAAAAAAAATTTATATCTAGAAAATATAGCATGCCGTGTTTTATGAAAATAATGAAATTGGCTTTTATCTGACGTCGGTAACAACATATTTCTGTAAAAGAAAATGACTAGCACTTACCGATTGCAAGACTCAAACAAGAGTCAATTTCACAAGCCTACGGACTTTATGTATACTGAATTGATTTAGGCCGTAACCTGTGATGTTTCAATAAGGCGTGGACAGATGTGCATTTTTAGCAGGTAAATCACCGTTTCACGAATCAATCATCAATCAGCACGCGAAGGTAATTTTGGGAACATTGACACCGTGAAAATATTGTGAATAAAAATAATACCTCAAAGACTGGCTATATTCTCTATTTATAGATTTTTTTCATCGCCTCCCAAGAAAAAATACATGCTCGGTGTCTGCCACTGTTAACTGGCAGTGCTGGCACATCTCCAGATTGCGTCTTGCTAACATAAATAACAGAGTAGTAGAGTACATATACTAGTTCGAAATCAAGCATAATACTTGTCAACTGCACTAAGCAGACTAAGTTTTCGTTTATTCCGACTTCTTAATTGACTTCGTTAACTTACAGATAGCTGGCATGTAGTGTTTATTGAAAAAAAAAACAAACATATTGGTCGTATTGAGAATCTCCTACTTTTTTGAGATCGGTTAAAAACAAAAATATTTGATGCATACCATACAGGGTGTTTCAAAGTTAAAGGGACATTCGATACTTGTGGGTAGAGGGCACTTTGGCGGTTCCAAATTACCCGGCATTAATGCATCCATCGTCCTTCCTTACTGAGATACAGGATGTTTCATTGATTTTGGCCAAGTCTTTCTTTGGTCATAACTTTTGAACCACCCTGTATAATCGGTTCATACTTAGAATATATGGTTCACTTATTTTACTTAATAAAACCTCATATAAACTAAAATCGAAATCCAGGTCTGGCTTTATAAAAAACATATAATGAACTTTGTGCATACAGTCGCCAAGTAGCAAAAATTGCTATGCATAATATAAAATATTTCTTTATAAATCACATGATACTAGAGTATTTTTTGCAACATATCAAACTAATTTTGTGGTATAATTTAAATGCAATATTAACATTATATTTCGTTAAGCGCAACCTTGTCAGATAATGTGCCAACAAAATTCTTTTGTATTTCGCTGTTATAAATAAATGCATAGCATTGCGAAATGTTTTTAGGTAATAAATGTTTCGCTACAAGCAGAGGGATTGTTTCCTGGGATCTATTTATACAATTTTCAATTACGCTCATGAAAAAAAAAGTCCACAACAAGCCGGATTTAATGAAACGAATTTGTTGGATAAATTATAGAACGCTTTCAGTTTATTTAGTTGAATGCATATCGCCTTAATCAAAATTATATCAAATAGGTAGGTATTCCATATTAACTCTTCAACTACGAACTACTTTTTTTTTAATGTTGATTTTTCAAGAAAATTTTTATCCACGGCCGCACTATATTAGGAAGGTTTAATACGTCTGTTTTCCGTGGATTAAAGACCCTATAATACACTAGTGGATTATCAAATTCAAAAGATTCTTAGTCAAAATAAACTTGACAAATCTGACGTTTTCCAAAATCAGAATTTTTCACCTGCTCTCATACGCTCCTAATTTGGCCGTTGTCGTTGATAAGACATTGAATTACATTCGGGGATTAACAGCGATTAACAGCCTTCAATTCACTCGAACAAATGTGACTCTCCGCTGCGCCTCGAGTGCTTGTTAATCCCCTTATATAATTAATAACTATTAAATAATTTTAAATCTATGTCGTTGAATATTGGTTAAGAAAGTTCCTTTGTTTCTTTTTTCATTAGGTATGATAAAAAATTCACATTTTATAATAAGTAGTATGATGGAAAAAAATTATTGGTAATGGAATGGTTTTGTTTATTTTAACTTATCATCAATTTATATTAGATCCCTAAAGGAAGGTTTTAGAAATATTAAAACCGAAACGTTGGCATATTAACATACCTTGGTGTTTTTTTTATTGTCCTGTTACCGGCAATTTCCTACCATGATTGGAATTATTGATATGTTATGAATTTGATGTTCTCTTTATAATAAGCTCAATTCGAATAAAAACATAGACAGAATGCAATAAATGAAATAAACGCTGTTTTGCAGTGATTTTACTATAATACCTCTCAAATCTATACCACAAATAGCACACAAGGATAATAATTTGGGAATATCTTATTTGGTCACTGCAAAATAGAAATAGAACATTTGTTGAATACAAATAAGTAGTAGATAATAATATGGTTATTGTCTAATCTAAATTATATTTAATATTTGGTAGATTTTATTTGTATTTACTTGCTATAATTTGCAATACATACGTAAATTTTTAATTACGGTCAAAATTAAACGTCAAACGTAATTATATGTAAATTCATAAATTCTAGGGAGGATTTTAAAACCAAATTCCCTTGCTCAATCAAAAAGAAATTTAATTTAAAGTGATACAATTTGATACAGATATACCAAATATTTCTGGCTACATAAAAATTTTCGTCATGTTCTATTATAATGAAAACTATTCTGAAACTTAAATGCTTTTAAATGAAAACTAGGAGGGAAAACATATTTGTGGGGTTCCATTTAAAAATAACTAAAATAGGCTCATATTCTATTATACCTTTTCAAATAGCTGAGAACATTAGAATGCCTATTTACCATTCGGTATAGTGGAATATAAAGAATAAGTCAACTAAGTAAATGAATCGTATAAAATATATCTATGACTTGGTTATATTATTATTATTACATTATAATTTTCTAGTAATACCTATAATAATTTAAAGAATTTTTTTTAATTAGTGTGTCCAAAATAGTTATTAATGACTGAAGAAATAAGTGTGTTTGTCTTATAAACTATTTAACTTATCATGGCCAATTCATGGTATGATAATCATAATTATTATAAGAGTTTGTGGAAAAAAAATCCTTATATTTTTTATTTACCTAGTTTGGTGACTAAATTATCGAATACTTAAAGCAAGGTGTATTTTGTCACTCAAGTTGATAATACAAGAAATAATTAAAACTTCTTGATTAAGACAAGCTTGAAACTGCATTCACCCAATAATGCCAATTCGATTGATGAAACACGCGTCGAGTTCTTTGGTATCGAATGGTATCTACGTCATTTGTGACATTGATATATAACCAGCACAAAACCAAAATTTAATGCGCAAAAGAAAATTTTTTTTTAAATCAATTTTAGGAAGGATAAGTACCTTATAACCAATATTTAAATTGTGAAATAATTTATTAGATAGGCAATGTTTCATTGAGATGAATAAGAAACAGAAAATGCCTGCAAACATAAATCAACCAAAAGAAAACGATATAGAAAAATACTAAAACGTTAAATTATTTATACATACCTACAGTTTAAGTTCTCTCCAAAACAGTATACGATTACGACTAAGGGTACTATTTTATTAATTTTAAACACGGATTAACAATCCTTGAGTAATTTGTTAAAATTGGTATCACAGAAAGGGTTGTCAAGTACAATCCATAAAAGCATTTTATGTCATCTCATCAAAGCAAGAAATATATGTGACTAATAAATGATATCTAATGTCAAACAAATACATGAAAACGCATCGTTTATAATTTTTATTATGTTAAAACAAACAGAACTATTTGTTTGTCTTTACATGTAGAGCTATGTAATGAAATATTAGGGATCAAAGAACATTTTATAGTTATCTGTTTTTATTGTATTTACAAAAATAAAAAAAGTGTACATAAGATTAACGCAAATCCCACCTTCGTCAGGAAAATGGGTTTTCAACAATAATCTATAAAAAGAATGCGTTAGGGACGCATCTCCATTAAAATGTTATTTATTTTTCCTATCTTCTGATTTAACTTAATGAGAGAATCTCTCGGGAATCCAAATTAATAAAATTAATGTACAGAAACAACGATTTATGATATCATGTGTTATCCCAATATTTTGTGTTTTTACAAATCAACAAACGAATTTCCGTGTTTGAAAATAGTATCGTGGACTAGTTTATCGAAATGACTGCACACTGACAGAATCAGCAAACTTTGCTATAGATATATTTGTAGGTAGTGAAAATAGACGTAACTTTTCATGTTCTGGACCTCTCTTCACGGAGCTTACGTATAGGACGTGGACAAATCACTCTGTTTTCTGCATAAGATGGGAACGACAACTTGAGATAAACTGGATACACATGAAACCATATTTTAAATGAAGCTATTGCAAATGCACGCAATTATTCAGTTTGTATATACTTAATTTAATAATATGTCTAGCTTTGGTGTTCAAATGTTCATTTATTTTACTTTACTCCGAGGTAATATATATATATTTTAATGCCGTTTTGACTAAAATAAATATTGGTTTTAGACGAGTGGCATAGAATATCAACAAAATTGTGATAAAACGGTTTTATGTTACGGACTATATCTTCGGAACCAACTGGTCGATTTTAGTGTTTGATGTCTTACAAATGTTTATTCTATTATACTTCCTCAATCATTTCATTGTTTATTTAGCAAAAAAAGTTCCAGCCGATCCTAAAGAAGGCCCAAGTTTGATGACTAACGCCATCTACAATTTTAATAATAATTAAAATATATTTATATTACCTCATAACGTGATTTTTTAGTTATAATTCAGTTTTTGAATAATTAAAATCGGTTAAAAATTGGCGAAACTATTAGAAAAATAAAAAATTCCGGTTTTTTTTGGACCACCCGGTATATACATATATATTTTATTTAGATTATTTTAAGAATATGCTGTTAATAAATTATAAAATTTACACTGGGTGAAATTAAATACAACAAAAGAATGATTAAATAATTAGATATATTATTTAACCATAAAGTCCTTAATTTGAAAATATGCCGGAGTCGCCAGTTTAGTGGCGAATAACCGAAAAAATAATTGTTTACTAATACTTTTTAGTAGTCATTTTCTTGGGTATTTGGTTAAATGGAAAAATTATATATTTTATCTAATAGGTTTTACAACTTCAAATTGTTTGAAGATAAAACCATTGCAGATTATTTATTACTATTTTATATTATGATGATAGTTGATAGTATAGAGAAGAACGGCAAGCAGTTTTAAAACTCGCGTTTTTTATCATTTGCCTGGCAATTAGAGAAAATGTATTTAAATTAAAATTAGTTTTAGATATGGGCACTTCTAATCGACATACTCTTTGGGAAAAAATTGGGTTAATGCACAATGGGACGACTCAGTTTTGTTTACAGTTTATCATAAATTTGTTTATATTTGCCTGACATCTAACAGACACGAAAGCGAGTACTTTACATCTTCTCTGAGGAATGCTATATTATAATCTATATAACCCTATCATAAAGTTGTATGGCTCCTAGACTTACCATTATTAAAATTACTTTTATATTGAAACACGAGTACAAGTGAAAACTCCCCGATGAGTTGTTTTACTTACTATATCTATATTTTTTGATACTGTGCCCACATCTGCGAAACACTTTAAAAATGGGTAATAATTTTATTTTTATAATTCGGTGATTCTTTGATTTTATATACGATAACAAAGGAGGTGTTTACGGTTGCTCTACTCCAAAAATCATTTTTTTATTGAAAACCTGTTATAACTGACAAACAAAAAAAAATTACAATACCCAGTGTTCGTAAAGTTATTTTAAAATGGTTTTCTTTATATACTGTTTCATAATTTATACATATAATAAATTGTAAAAAATTAATGTTCGTGAGTTGAAAAACTTACTTCTAAATACTTTACACTGTGCTTAAATTTATTGTTGTACGTTGTACAATAGTTGTAGAGCTCTTGGCACCACAAGGTGCTTAATATTTTTAATAATAATTTAATAAATATAATACATAATTGGTGTGTTAAATTTGGTTACACTTAGCTCAAGCTTAATGGTAGCGACTGCAATACATATATTTTTTTTTATTTCGGGGTTTTTGGCTTTGGTATGTTACCATTAGCACAGTGTATTTTTAATATTTTATTTGAGACAACGGCACGCGGTCTTCCCGAGTAGTGTGACCCCATCTCGGTACTAATCGCGCCCAACGCTGCTTTACCTCGGTGATCGGCCGAGAGCCGTTTCACTAACGTGGTTAGCCGTTGCCCTGCAATACATATATATTATAAAATCTTCAATTAGTCCAACAACTGTCATAGGCAGTTTCATCATCATGCCATAAAACATCGCTGTAAGTGACACTGGTAAATTTCAAGTTAAGTTATAAGAAAAATGCAACTAAATCGAATTAAATGGTCATTAGGGAAGAATTTAATTTAAATCGTACAATAAATGTAGGAAAGTATTGCGGTTTATCAACAGTACAGCAATTGAAAATGTTATTGCCCATTAAAAAAGTCTTAAAATGTATCTTACTAAAAAAGAACTCCACGATAATGATTATACAGAACAACAATTTTCATTTTAAGTTAAAAAACCTGGTGTGAAACAACCCATATTTATAATAAGAAATATTGTAAGAATTGTCGTAATAAAGATATAGAATAAACCAGGATAATATTAAATCAAATCAATTTATTTTATCAGAAAAAAGATCAAGATGAGTATCGTGAATGTAGCGTAAATATTTTCCATGGTTTATACACAAGTTTATACGGTTACGACGACTGATTGGAGTTTATGTCGAAAACTTAGCCAAGAATATTTTTATTTTTTATCAAACCTCTTTTAGAAGGTATGGATGAATTATTTTGAAAATAGGCATATTTCAGGAGTAAATTGGCAAGGAGGATTCTGAGCCAAAATCACATTAGTTTTCTTATGATAGTAAAATCGAGAGTCATCCAAGACCACGCTGAACATCAAGCACGTATAGTACATATTTTTTTGATGCTACATGTAGTTGAACCCGATGCGAGTAGACCAACAGACCATGGTCTCTCCAGACGTAACATTAAGGAAGAATACATTAGTGATTTCTTAACTTATCATATGTTAGACAAAGCAATCTGTAAAGAATGAAAAGGATTTGCTTTCTATAAATAATGAGAGTTACAAATAGATTGGCGCTGGTCAATATGCAAACACTAGGAATATCTACTGTGTATCTGCTGTATCTATCCTTAGTTAAAATTAACTAAGCAACTGTTCACGGCAATGACATTCAAAAGAATGAGATACGACAATCTCCTATTTGAAATGAATGAATTTGGTTTCCTAGTTAGCATTCTATTCACCCACTAAATGAAAGAGACTAGAGTAATAATCACAGAAACCCAGAGTATTAAAAGTTGAAATGCAAGGAAGACGATTATAATACCAACCAGCCTGGCGCTCCTTTCCTTACTATTATTCTATTCCAATTCTCAAATCTCATAAACTATTTGATCAAACAGGTCACAACGATGACAAATTGTATAATGGACTCCTAGGTATTTTTAAATGAAGAGGCATAGTCGTAGTCACTAAGTAACGGATAGTCACTGTAAGTGATGGAAGTGAATGAAAATTCAAATTGTACTACTATGGTAAACACAAACACCACTATTGAAAGAACGATTAAGCAAATGACTTGACTGTCTAACTAGGTGCTATGTAATTTTCTAATTATCTGCAACATATATTTGTAAGAACACTGGTACACAATTCATCACTTATATTAATTATCTCCTTGTATTGGTTCTGTTCATGGTTTAAAGACATACGAAAGTATTCTATTTTAAAAGTGACTTCTCGAAAAGCCAAAAATAAACCACGCAAACAAATATATCTATTATTATTATGACCAAATTTGTAACTCCTGATATCACTCCTACTTACCCCTCCACAGCTCTAGCTGGCAAATACATATAGCGAAAAAAAAATTGGCGAAAGTAATTAAACCAATCCTCAATCATTTTTGTTCAAACCATAACTTCACCTAAACTTCACCTAAAAAAACAGCCGGGAAGAAAAAATATGAAAAGCTGGCTTAGAGTGTAGAATACGACCTGACACAAATCTTTCCAAACAACTATATAATAATGTTTACTACACATAATTCATTATAAAAACTAACTTGTCCACTTTTAAATAACAATCTTTTCGCTTACTCAACACAACTACCTATGTAACCTGTACTAATTAAAACTTTCGATATGTAATAGATGGGGAGAGTCCCGAATACAAATCGGGATGGTCTAAGAAGCGCATGTCACAAAACTAATATAATTAGAAAGCAATAATAGGATAGAAGGACAATTATTTAAAATCAAGAGCTACATTTTATTTTGTCGTAAATCATAGTGGCTTAAATATCATATACTAAAAGTATCCGAACGAAGTATACGAAGTAATAAAAAAGATTAGCTTAGAAATTAATATGTCGACTAGAATTAGCAGTGTCATTTCCTTGTAAAACAACTTATTCGGATGTGTTGATACAGAATACTTTATAGTTTCTTTATTTATTTTATTGTATACGCTGTTTCACTTTAAGTGTGACAAATGAGAACAGGTAGCAGAGAAAAATAATTTAAGCATTTTTGAGACAATTTTATAATCTTTACCCATCTCACAAATGCAATAGGTAGCCATTTATATTATTTTATTTCATTATACGCTATTTAAGCATAGATCAAAGTAAATGTTTAAACTGTGCCCCTTGTGATCAAAAACCACAATTCAGTGACGGCTTCTCAACGAGTACTACTGTAGAAGAGAATTCAGCACTGGCTCTTTTAAAAAAGAAATTAAGTACTTACTTATTGGATGATTTGCCACAACCTTTAGAGAATAAAACGAAGTCTAATAGTCTTGTACAGATCGTTTGGCTATTTCATCTATTTTTTTATAGTAAAATGTTCTGAAAAAATAATGTTTTCCTTCGCAAGTTTTAAATAATACCCATAAGATTTTATATTGCCAATTTTTTATTTCTTATCGAGTGGATAACAGTGATAACACGGAAGTAAACGTTAGGTATTTCTACACTGTTTTTCACAATTCTTCAATATATTTAATAATAGGGTATTGCTTAATCATACTTATGAAAATTATTGTCTGAATATGCTCGGTGGCATTTCAAATTTGTTTCTCTTTTATTTTTGATACTAAAATTTCTAAATGGTGATAAATGTGCATTCAATTATTCTGCACATTTATGCGTAACTCAGTTACCTATCTTAAAGATTAATATTAATAAATATTAATTAATATTCTAACATTAATATTAACATTTTTGGTTATAGTTTTAAGATAAATAAACGATTCTAACTACTCAACGTTTTTGTTTATATTTTTTTGGAACAAAAAATCTAAAATATCAATATTTTATATACTTCTGTTGCCAAGCGCTTTTCTCAAAAAAAACTAAGGAAAATAGATTTGAATTTTTTCGTTTGTAGCAGGGATTGGCAGATATGTATGCATGTGACACAAGTGATATATGTACGGGCAAATTTGTCTCACTTGAGTAATTGCCAAACTGTCTAAAAATATTTCGAACGCAATTAATTTTTTTGCCCATCAGTAAATAAATATAAAAAAAAAAAGATTGATGAATTGAAAATGTCTTTAAATTAATATTATTCTCCTGCGTCTACCACTGATGATGTAAAAGCTATTTTGGGATTGGGGTGGAAGAGAAGTCCAACTTAACCACAAAAAGTCCTTATAGTTTGTTTTTAAAGCACATATTTAATAGTTTTGTATGAAACATAAAACAGCATCTGTATCTATTTATAAACTTCAAAAATAATAATGAACTAAACTCTGCTGAATAAATGAAACGAATCACACGAAATTTTAGTCTAACTATAAATTCATATTTTGGAAACAGTTGAATAACAGGATTCATTCTATGCAATCGGTTGAAAAACCTGCTGGTAACGAATTAACATAAAACTTAATAAATGGGAGAACTAAAGGTTTATAACAAGAGGATAACAGATCACAAGTATTAATTCCAAAAATTCCAATGCAAACCTGTGGACTTGGAAAGGGTTGGAATGCACTTGTCCACACCAAAATTTAAATTTGAGTTCGACAGCGTTGGAAAAGGTTCGGTGCTAGATAGTTCAAAATGCCGAACGATGAGGACGATTTATTGTTGATGAGCGCAGGATTTATAATAATGCCATTATTTAATTTCAAAGAAAAAAGGAACAGCGGCCTATACGTTGTTAGTTGACAACACCGTTTAAAAATATAAGTTGTATAGTGGCCTTTATTTATTAGAGGAACTTTAAAATGAAGATGAGAACATTTTAGAAATTTAGCAATTTTTGTAGGATGACTCCACACATTTGTAATAAATTACTTCTTCTCGTGGAATCAAACATTAATAAGCAGAATAGGTACGTTTGGATCCTGCGCTATACCACCTAAAGAGAGGCTTGCTGTGACGCTTCATTTTTTGACTATTGGAAATCTCAATCAAATCGTTGATTGAAGTATTTATCAACGATCAAATTTAGAATTTAAAAATAAAATATCGAACAGTTATTATTATTCCTGATTCATAAATTTAAAAAATTCGAAAAAAGCACAAGACTATTCTCATTAAATAAAGACAAACGACCGAACACCAAAAGCAAGCAACAAATCCTGTCCAGACCAAATGAAACGCTCCTTTGACGGTACCGCTCAAGTAGGAAACCGTTGGATTTGGTTGGGTCGCGCCGTACACACCGATTCCAACACTTCCGCATCTCTACCACATGTGCCTTGGTTTGCGTTGGAATATCGGTCTGTACGTGGCTTTAGAAATAATCAAATGCCTTTTGCCTCCTTATTTTTAGGAATTTTTTTTATTAGAACTTTATTAGTTCAACTGATAAAGAACCATCCTGATAAGCAAGAAATTCTAGGTTAGAACACTAGTTGAAGATGAGACTTAGGTACTTACCGATCATGACGTTTATCTATCGTAACGTAACATCTTTACTATTTATAATTAGCGTTGATATATTCCAATAGGGTTATAATACCTTGCTAACAAAGGATCAGTTGGTCGCTTTACTTTATTTAAAAGGTGTACAATCTTTATTCATTCATAGCTATAATCATAAGTTATTATATTTATTGACACTGAGCGTCCAAATAAATTCATTATAAGAATGCCATATTGCTAGGATGATGACAAAACTGAAGTCAATGGTAATGGTTTCTTTATTTTTATTTCTAATTCAATGGTAGTTGTGTTTCTCATTAATTTATATTTATGGCAAACGAAAACGGTACGGATTAGTTTTAATTAAATGAAGTTTAAAAAATACCAGAATATATTGAAGATGGAAATATCCCACTTTCAATTTCGTTCCAATAACATTAACCTTTAATAATAAATTGTTTGGCACCTCTTCTCTATGTTTACCTGATGTCACATATGTGTATTGACGTATTTATATCAACCTCGTTCCCTCTTGTATTTAGATATGAACTGTTTAACCACACGTAATTTTTAAAATAGATTCATTGATAAAATGTAATCAAATTTATAAAATTTTACCTAGGCTTTACTATTGTTCCACATAAGTGCATTTTTTATGTGAAAAGCTTTGATGTAAATTAAAATACCTTCGAAGTCAATTAGAACCTGTAAATTTATAAATTACTCCTCTTACTTAATAACTTTGAGCAGAGATTATTTTTAATTTTTTTTATTTTAAAAAATGTAGTTACAGTCTGATGCGAGGGTGACTTTTGATTATCAATTTTTCTGTGGTATATTGGTGAAGAAAAGTTAAAAATTTTGAATATTTTTAAATTTTATTTAAACTTTACTTGATGACTTACATCAATTTACATATATTTTTTTATACAGACCACAGAATGGATGCTTAAAACGGATTTTTAACTTGTTTCTCAAAATTCACAACTAAATAGGAACCAATAATAACTTTTTTTAGCAACACTATTTTTTTTCTCAAATATAAGCCTGCATATAAAATATGAAGTAAGCATGCAACATGAATTATTGTAACTTGTTGAAACAACTATAATAAAAAAAAATTTAATACAAAACTTGATTTTTTGGTAGCGACGAAATGTTTGTAAAAATAGAAATCAGGAAAATTAAAGATTTTTCAAACATTTTATCAATCACTTAGCTGATAAATTACTAAGAAATATTAAGGAAACATTTTCCTGTCCATACTATCAAATAATATCACTAATTAATATTAAGTTGCAAACTTAATTTTTAAGTGTAGCTTAGTGAAATTCTGAAACAATAACAAAACCACTAAATCCTGTTTGTTGAGCCTTAACTCCTTTAAGAAGTATTCTTGGACTAACATTTAAATGACTTTCTCTTTCTTGTTTTGATGGACACCCCCGTCTCTCAATTTTGTAGACCTCAATTTAAAAACGCAAATTTGTGATATACCTATATCACATTTTAAAAATAGTAATAAAAGTGCTTAAAACTTTTAACATTGAGTGTGGTAGTAACATATTACATGTTGGAAAATAAATATATTTTTAGAAGTACATTCTTTCTTTCATACACGTGTTGCGAATTGTGGACTAGCGCCAGACAGATCTATTTATCAGAACAATGAACAAGTGCGAATGCTTTTTACTGAATTATTGAGACACTAACCTTACCGTTTATTTTGATAAATACGTAAGGAGCTCAAATGTAAATAATTCAGGTAGTGAAAATAAAATGCATTGCGGATTGAGCATAAAATTTTTATTTACCTTGAAACATTTGGCGGTTAGGTGCAAAAGCAATAAATATTCATAAAAATTATTTATTAGCTATATAATGTAATAGGCTGTGTAATGTCTAATTTATGGGGTATATTTTATATTATGTTTACATTATAACGTGACTTAAACTGTTTTTCTTTAATTAATTGATCTGAAATTTTATAAAATCAGAGTGTAAATTTGCAAACTACGAAAAATAATTGTAGGGTATTCGAAAATGAACCGTGAAACACACATTACCATAAAACGCACTTTTACTATAAAAAAGTAATTATTCAAACAAACTGCATATCTAAATATTTATTAACAGGACTATCACAGCAGTAAAGTTTTCAAAACTTTCTAGTCTCAGATAATAGTGTTTTAAATTAATTAATACTTAATAAATATTCTTTGACTTGTTAAATAATAATTTATAATTGGGTTACTGGCAATATTTATAAAGAAATTATAGAAATTTTAGAATATTGAAAAATTAAATCGATAGGTACTTATATTGATTGACTTCAATGGCATCGTGCACAGAAAGTGCTTTACTTAAAGAATCTAAGATGCTTTGATTAAAACTAGCAATGACATGAAGATCAATGATCCCCATTTATTACTATCCATACAATATCGATAGAACGAAGCCGCAAGTAACGATGATGTGGAAATCAATGGTCTTTGGAATGAAGACACATCAATAGAATGTGGGCGTTATGACAAGTAATAATGTAATTCTCGCAAAGACCCATTGTGTGGATGGATAAAGGCCGAAGTCGCATAGATGGAACATGCAGAAAGTAAATGTATCAACGACTTCGGTGCCTGAAGGTAAGTCGGCAGTTAATATTGGAAACTTTTACATCCATTATACGCGGCTAGTGTAGTAGACCAAAGTGTTGAAAACCCTATCCTAACAGGCATAATGAATCTCTCGATCTCAGATTTAAACTCATCTGACCTCAAAAGTAAAAAGGTCAGCTTTGTCGACAAATCCTGTGAGTCTATGTTGTTGTAGAAGACATCACGGATATGTCTATAGATATTCTGCTTCAATTAATTTCTTTGCTCGGCATCTTTAGTTTAACTCTCCTCATCTACTCATCTTTTAAACTATCTCGAAGAAGTAGGGCAGAATCGGAAGAAAAAGTAACTATATTAATCGCAAACACCTTGAGATGTACGATCGTGAATAGTGGGTTCATAAATTCGAACAGGGGGGCACTATACGAAAGTAGAAGTAGTAGATGGAGTGGTTTTGGTAAAGGGACCAAGATGTTTTGCAGATGTGGTAATGCCCCCTGAACGCAGCCTCACGTTCTAACTAATGGCTTGGAAAGGGGTATCAGTAGGTGCGTTTTATTGCACCACATTCTACCACCGGTTTCATATGCTATCCTTATTCTACTCACGCTTCCGTCTATTTCCCTTGCAGTCAAAGTTGGACAAGTAGAGGAAATTTGTGTACAATAAAACGCACCTACTGAGTATCAACAGGTTAGTTGTGACTGTTTTATTAACGAAAAATACATTTAAATTATACTAAAATTATCATAACAAAAACGAAAACAAATGTGTTAATAAAAGTAAACTTGATCTAATAATCTAGACAAATATGCAATTAGTTTCAATTATTTGCAGAATTGCATTTCTCTGGTAGGATAAAAGCGACTTATTTTAGAAAATAAAATATTAGTAATGAATTCCTTTTATTATAAGAAATTTATATAGTAACTATTTATATCACCTATTTTCTAAATGAAGGGGACCTCACCGCCCCTGGCGCTAGTTTCAACCGTATATTATGGCACCTCCTATTTCTATTGCGAATTTAGTGAATTCCAGTCAAAATTTTAATGCTTGTCTATCGCCTTCAGAATAAAAAGAATGAGAGCACATACTCACAAATAGGTTGTAAGATTTCAGAGAACATACATATTATTATGTTTATGTGTATTTAAATTGCCAAGTAATTTTATTTTATACTACTCATGTTCGTGTTTATGGACAAGCAAGACGGTAAACTTAAGGCGTGTGGGTTTCCTTCTGTATACTTTAAGTGAAATTGGACTATTTGCAGTAAAATTTTATTGCTTATTCGTATTTTATTATTTTCGTCATATACTTCTGATGAATATCAAATGGAACAAGCCACAAAATCGTTTTGAAATATATTTTAAATTTGTTGAACTATTATTGATAACGAGGAGTGTATTTTCTTAAAGAACCAAATTAGAGAATTAAGTCTTAAACATCTTTTTCACATTGACTGATGTAAAATTTACTGCTCTCGTAGCAGTACACCTCATTTAGGATAAAAAGTATTTACTCTAGATATTCAAAGTCGTTGAACTGGTGCACCTTTCTTCTTAAAGAGACAAGGCCATAAATAATAAATAATGTTATTCCTCTTAATTGTCAATAGAGCAGTTGTGCAACTTATGCATAAGGATATAGTTGAAAGATATATTAGCCAACTTATTAAACTTATTAGGAGCAAGGATTAAAAAATGGTTCGAAAACTATAGATACAATTATTATTTTTAGAAATTTTCACATCTTAAATTGCTGCTGATATGTTGAAGATATACGGGCCGGTTTGTTTTCTTTAGTCGATATCATTTATTTCCTATTTTCTTGGCAACATGTAATTCCTAGGCGTAGTAATATTAAACAAAAGTGTCTCGTTGATGGGAATAGAACGATGCCGCCTTTAACCGCCACATGTTTTAATTAGATTGTATACGTGAACCACAGTTTAGAAGATTTATATTGACAGGTAATTATTATTTAAATGCAAATGTACACATATTTAATTAGGTGGGTTTAACGTGTTGGTAACACAAAACGAGTAAAGATGCAGAGAGCCTTGGCAGCGGGTAATACTTGAACAGTCGCAGAAATCGCAGAATCGAAATTATTACACCGAGTTCTGAACTGTAATCGCAATCAAAATGTCCGTCCGATAATAACGACAAAGTTAGCGATTACTAGAAAACCGAAAACCCGATATGATTGAAATTCGAATATTAACTTCTAATGATATAATGCTACATTGAATTCGTGTCTAAAAAAATATGCATATTATGCTAGCATGAATTTCGGAGTGTCATCAGAACCCGATTAAAATTAAAGCTGTAATCTATATTACAGGCCAGGAAACGAGGAAAACTTTATAGGATTTGATTTTTATTCTTTCCTTTATATTGATCGTGGGATGCTCATTTGGGGTCAAAGTTTGTGAGACACAGGTCTCCCCGGAACTTCCTCTTTCACCTCAGCAAAGGAGACTTTTTTTGGTTCTGGTTTTATATCGAGCTTCCGATGCATGCTATCGCAAAAATACCTAAATTGGAAATTAAACAGGAATAAACAATCCACAATGTGAGCCCAAGTTTAAGTTTTCAGTGGCAAAGACGGAAAATAAAATCGAAAATTCAACAGAATTACAAATTTTATAACCCCAAAAACATGTTTTAAGGAAATATTTTCCATCGGATTGTATGGCCATCTAGCTATCATAAGAACTTAAGAATATTCCAAGTTGCTGCGTGATTTGGTTTAAGCATAAATCTGCCAAATTCAAAGTTGTAAAAGAATGGTAAATATGGGGACAGTAAAGTGTAACAAAGTTCTGCGAATTTTTAAAAATTAATTATACTTTGAATAATTGACGTTTCGACCATCTGGTCGTTGTATTTGCTTCAAAATAAAACCACGACAAAATGATTGAAACTTTAATAATTCGCTGTTGCCAACGCTCTCTGAATTTTTCCATGTTTTGTGTTACCGACAAGTTAAACTCCCCTAAATAAATAATGTATACGTCTGCTTTTAAATTATGTTTACCTGTCAATATAAATCTTCTAAATTGTGCTTCATGTATACGATCTAATTAAAACATTTGGCGGTTAAAAGCGGCATTGTTCTATTTCCATCAACGAGATACTTTTGTTTAATATGACTACGTCTAGGAATTATATGTTGCCAACAAAGTAGGAAATAAATGATATCGGTATATTACATAAACTAAAAAACAGCTTTCTGTTTTTCCGTATACCTTTAACATATTAGCAGTAATTTAAAATATGGGGAATTTTAAGAACAATTTTGTAGATTCCGAATCATTTTTTATTCCTTGCAACTATATCACACAGACAGGGCTTCAATAAATTTCTTCAAGAACAAGTAATTTATATTTTTTTGTATACCCTAGGGGAAGTACTATACATATCGTTAACTCTTTAAGAAGAAAGTTACAACAATCCAACAACTTATACTTTGAATGTATACATACAGTAGGTACATACTTTTTGTTCTAAATGAGGTGTACTGCTACGAGATATGCAATTAATTTTACAACCGTCAATATGCAAAGATTAAGATTTTTATTTAAAAATTGAATCTCAAATTTAGTTCGTTAAGAAAATATACTCCACCGTTATGAGGAAAATAATAAAATACGAATAAGCAATACAATTTTACTATAAAAAATCAAATTTTGCTTGAGGTATACAGAAAATAACCCACACCTCATAAGTTACCGTTTCATTTATCGATAAACATGAGTAGCATAAAATAAAATTAGGTACTTGACAATTTAAATACACATAAAACATTATGCTCTCTGAAATTTTACTGATTACTTGTGCATAAATATTTGCTCACATTATCTCCATATACGAAATATTGTGATCTTGAAGAAAATTGACAAATTTTGATGGGAATTCACTAAATTCACAGTAGGAATAGATGCTGCTCATATATTATGAGGCAGAGGTAGCAATGAAGTTTTCTTCATTTAAAAATAGGAGACTGATATAGGCAGATAGTTTTCTTATAATAAAAGAAATCGCAATAAATCGGTTGCCTGCGAAGGATATAATGTTCATCATTAATTTGTTTTTCACTCTTAGGCTATCGCGAAGCTGTTAATTTGTAAAAAAGAATTATTTAGTTTTTTCCGAGTAAAACATTTTGAATTTTGACGATAAGAAATTATTGGTCGTTTAATAGATACAAAGAAGCCATAAAAATATACAGAAGTCGAATCGACTTCGGAATACAATTATCGATGACGTGAAAGTTGACTAACAAAGTGACTCACCACGTAACATTATTACAAGAAAGTCACCACTTTCAATGACGTAAAACTGCAAACGGAACTCTTTTATAAATTAATTTTCTCTTTGTTGCATTTCTGTTAGTTAATTATAAACATTAGTAACGTCGCCATGTCGACCATGTCGTTAAAAAAATTGTTTAAAATTTTGGTCAAAAATAAAAAAATAAGAAATTAACATTTTACTGCAGATGCTTTCGTACAAATATAGTCGACTAACAAATTTATTGTGCACACAAAGCGCTAGCGATAGTTAATTTACAGATACCACTTCTGCGGTAGACAAAAAATTAGATATTTGAGTATGGACGTTTATTTTAATATCAAAATAAATGGACAATAATAACACAAGTGACATAATGTGTTTTGACTATCTCATAAAGATGGCATTGAATATAATATTTATATTGAAATTCTCTCTAACATTTCCAGTTTTTGAAAATATAGTATTTTTTATATACCAGGTGGACCAGAAAAAAACGTAAATTTTCTTTGCCAAATTTTTATTATTCGGCCTATTTTAACAATCCTGACGTCTATAGTTAGCTGATTAGACTATAAGGACCATAAGACAAATAGGCCGATATATCAAAATTTGAGATGGCGGAGACAATTGAAAATAGGTCTTCTTTTGCGCTCGTTTCTTTTTAATTAAAAGGTGTCAAAATTGCGGAACAATTAGCACGTTCTGAAATAATGAACTTCCCTCCATTTTATGACTACTACGAGTTAAATCGGTTTTTTAAATCAAACAAAATAAGCAAATTTTGATATTTTGACTGCTAATTTTTCATTTCTCAACCAATTTCAATGAACCTATTATTGTTATGTAGGTAATAGAATAGATTCCTAGAAATTGTGAATAAATTACCGAAACGTCAAAATTTAATATGACGGACACGGGACATGATTGAAAGTATGCCTTCTTTTGCGCACGTTCTTTTTAATTAAAAGTTGTCAAAACACAGAACAATTAGCAGATCTCGAAATAATTAACTTTCCTCTGCATTTTAAGATCACGACGAGTTAAATCAGTTCATCTATTGTGACGATATAGCAAATTCAAGGAAAACTAGTCAATACTTTTATAAAGCTAGAACAAAAAAATGTTTTGCACATCTTCTTATCTCATCTAATTTCTATCAACTTGGTCTCAATATGTATAAGGTCGTTTTGGTTGCCATATACTGATGCCCAATCATTAGAAATGAATTATCAAAGTAAGTTGCCGGTGCAGGACAAAATAGAAATAACAACAATGCCAACGTTTCGATTTTTTTTAATTTAAAACCTTCTTCAGGACTCTAGCAAAAAATTGATTGAGTAATTATACACAACATCATTCTATTAATAAAAATGATAAAATTTCTAACTGTGGTTTTTATAAGTTACTTATTTTTGTTTAATTTAAAAAGAAATATGATGAAAGAGTGTTAGAAAAACTTCTTAAACACAATGCAGGCGCAATCCTTTTGTTCAACCACATCAAGTTACCATTATTTAAAATTTATTTTAAAGGAACAGTAACACAGATGTAGACCGGTCTCAAAAAGTATGTTAAATTTAACTTTTTTACGTAAATTACGATTTGGAAACATGTCCTTTCAAAAACTTATAAGTCTTAAATAATAAAATATCTTATATTTTGAACGAAGTAAATTTTATTGGTGGTTCCTTTTTTATTGAAAAATAATTGATTTGGAAATAAAAGTTAATTTTAAATGCCAAATTAAACTTAAATTAATTGGGCACTCAAATAGATTGTTGAAATAAGCTAAAACTAGAAGATTTAAATGTTTAAAGTTTAAATAATAGTGAAATGTATAATATGATTTCATAGTCAACTGAGAGCTTTAAGAATTCGAGACATGCACAAAATTGCATTTAAACAATTATCTCGAAAAACACCAACCAAATATGAAGTATTTTTAAAGCTAGATAAAAATGTGCTGAATCTTAGCTGGCTTTGTAAATCAAAATCGAAAGTTTAGAAACTTGAAAAAGACAGCCAGACAAATAATAAGTATAACTGATTCCATTCATGGATAAAAATGAAAAATACTATATGAGAAACCGTTTCGGTTTTGAAAAATTCATGATTTTATCCTACAATAAGATTTGAATTCATTTGACAAAATATCCATAAATGGAAAAGTCACATGACCTAGGTACCCAAAATTCGTAAAGTTAGTTTTGGCCTATTTCTCGAAATGGACTTTTGATCATTTAATTTGGTATTGACAATTGATCTCGAGAATGTGCAATTGAAAATGGTAAAACTCAATGTGCAGTAGGGTCAGAACGTATTAACACGTATTAGATAAAACAGAAAATGACAGCATCCAAATAGGAGCGGAAGTCAAAAGCGTGAGTATACATCAGTGCAATTATTTTGTGATAAGTGGATTCCGATATATTGAGTCACTTCGATTTATCCAGTCTGCAATGTAGATACGGTATAACCGTATCTACTTTGCAGACTGGATAAATCGAAGCGAAGTGACTATCGGTACACTACCATGAACAAATTAAATATAAAAAAAATCATACGAATGAATTAAATATCTCATATCATTCATTACTCAGTTATTAATTAAATATGTAGTACCTACCTAATATTTACAGTTGAAAATAATAATTTTTACTATTAAAATTTACCACGTAAATTCATTAAATAGAAAAGAAATATTATAAATGGTACCTACTGAAAAATTAAAAACTGAATTATATAAATTTTACCATAAGAAAATTGTCAGTAGATGGCATACAAACCCTGTAATGTTATATGTATGTGTATTCCATATATAAAATAAATTTAAAAATTGTATATATTAGAGATCTTGACAGTCTTCTTACTTGCTAGATCTGTAACGTCATAGATGCGTGTTACCACTTCGGTAGACAATTTAATAAATATGAAAATGTTAAACTTGACAGAATGACTTATATAAAATTATTAACGATATAAAGCAGTGCAACTTTCATGAAATTATAACGTGTTTTATACATTTAAAATTTGTGAACTCCTATACATTAGATATAAATAGCCTAATGAAACTTAAGACTCAAATTGTTTTTCTGCTTGGCGTTCATACTTTATTTTTAGTGCTGCCTGTTTTATTCCTATATTAATTTAATTGTGTTACTTGTAATAACCATAACACTCTGCAGCTTTTTTAATAATATTTTAGTACATAATAAAGAAGTACACCACATTAGAATATAATTTGATACACGCTACAGATATCTATCTTTATGCATACAAATAAGAAGGTAATAACTTTTATCGGTACTTAGTTACATTTATATTAAGCGTTAACGAGCACATAATATAGTAATAAAATTATTTACTTACAAACAAGTACACTTTCAATTTGAATTGCCAATGGTCCAGAGTTAAGTTTAAAGAGGCCGGCGGATGACTAATTTTGTCTACGCGCCTCTGCTGACCGACGTCGGTGACGAGCGACGCCGACGCCTATCGCGCATCGCTGACTTAGTCAGTATATTGATATTTGCATTTTCACCTACGATTTTAGATTTGTATTAAATGGTGTTACGATTGTTGTCTTCGATGACAAACTTTGCATTCCGTGGCATTTACTAATAAAGATATTAAAAGCCAAGTTAACGAATATTCGAATCATGTTAAAATTGTCTGAAATTAATCGATAACTAAATCTTTGCTAGTCTAAAATAAAGAAGAAGAATATCTTCATCTGGAAACCTACTGAGATATTTTCACCAAATTTAAAAAAATGCGGTACACAAATTCAAATTTCAAATCACTTAGTAGATGGATGTTTCTTACATATTACTTTAAATATTTTTCACTCAATTTTGATACAAGCGTACATATAAAATAGGTATTAATCAAATACGTCCTTTATATTTACCGTGAAATTTAAAAATGACGTAGTTATTCGAAAATAACTTTTAGAGGGTTGAAATTATTAAATGAACTTGGGGATTGTTTTGTTATACTCGACTACCATAGTAAATTTTAATAAATGTCTAATTATTTTTTATGTATTTATTATCGGTACTAGTCTACATTTTCTTAAGAACCTAATTATAGAGTGTATACCGGTCAGCCCAGCCAAATGTTAAACATAGGATTACATGTAGAAATAGGCAGGAATAATGTAGACGATAGTCGGTGAAGCATGGCTGCCTTCTATCATCATCTTGATTGGCTAATGGAACAAGGATATTGGCGTTTCTCCCACTTATAACGCTATATTATCCCTACATATAACTTTTTACTGGGTTAACTGGCCTGCATTGAACATTATGAAATACATTTCGGCACTCGTGGCTATCTTATTGGTCATTTCAATATATCCTACAATTCACAGTTGAAAAAAAATCTGATGGATCTACTACCGAATATATTTTAATCCTTGTGTCTTTTTTTTAATAAATCTGGCAACATCTGATGATGAAATTAATGTTTCTCCTGATGCGACACCTGTCCTGACAGAGAGATCTCTGAGTTTTAGAAGAATATCTCTATTTTCATATTTCTGTTTGTTGTTCTTCTGTTTAGACAGTTTATAGATATTTTTTGTGTTTATTGCATTTACTGTAGGTACCTGACAGACTAAAATAAGTATTGTTGGTTGATCTATTCATCTTCTAAAGAACATATGAATTTTTCGATTTTTTCGATTACCACTCACTTATTAATTAATCTAAGGTGATCACAAAATCACATTATTTTCTGGAAATACTATTTACCCCCAGTGCTCTTTCAACGTTTGTTTCAGACACGAGGCAAGACTCCTTAAACATAAGTATCAATATTGAGTGAAGAATAATATACATTACGCTGGAAGCCCATTAAAACTGTCTTGTATTTCTGAATAATAATAATCTTTATTAATAATATCAGCGCATAAGCGCATGGTGGGGCAAAGATATAGAGTATAGAGAATTGTCGATATCGGTTTGGGGCAGTTTGGTTCTTCATCTGTAATGTCTAATGCTCTGTAGGGACTGTGAAATGGAAAATCAAGTTGTTATACAATGTTTAATTTAGGAAAAAATGTTACCAGACAGTAAACAAAATACTTATATAGGTATATAGTGCAACGACACTTGTGAATTGAATTGGCCCAATTCCAAGTGCAGCCAAACAATTAGCTCCAGCTAGCTACAGCTTGGTGGTGAATTCGGTGAAGCCTTGTTTTAGAGTACTGATATAATATTGAGAGCAATATATGGGCGCCAGAGTATTTATAACTAAATACACAAAAGTTTATCGAAAACACAATTAGGTATTTACTACATAAACTAGAAAGAAAAGAAAGTTGTGAATTTAACAAGTTTAATCTTACAAATTCTTTACAATAAACAATGACTCAGAACTAAATATAATTAAAAATATTGAAAATATGAACAAAAAAAATATAAATAAAAATTACAATTTAACCAATTTCTCTGTCTGTCCGTTTTACTGTTGTAAAGGCTTACTCTACGGAAATGAACTGAGTACTCGAGGTTGATGAACAGGTTGCGAGATCCTGTCTCCACACTCTTACTCAGTCCTGAGTGTCCAGGTTCCAACAAAATTTATTACTTTTCGGGAACACCCAATATATCCTTACTTCTGATGTTGTTAACTTAGTATCGATTTCCAGTGAGTCAAATTTCCAGAAAGCCAGATGCCATGAAATAAAGACAGAACAGTTGAGAAAAGGAAATAGAGAAATAAAACTAGGTTGAAAATTATTTCAACTAGTGGTAGATGAAAAAATAATAAAGTTCCGGCAATATAGTTAAATTACTAGATAAAATTCACAAAATTAATATTTCTTAACATTACAATAGAAAAAAATGGTCAAATTGACACAACAAGATATTAGAATTTGTAAAATTACCAAATTTACATAAAAATACGGTATCTGACACCAATTACTAAAAAAATTGCATTATTAACAAAATAATACTAAAATTCGAACACAAGAATTTAGTAAGGTTGCAAAACTTCACTATCAGTTCGTTAACAAATAACCTAACTTGATTGAATTTGTCCTATAGGTTGAAAACCATGAGGAGACTGTAATTTTTAAAGGACTATAATTTAATGTCAGATTTGTACGGGACAATTTAAACTTAGAAACGTTAATGAAGTAATAACTCTAAAGATTCAGATATTTAATATTAATAACAAAATAATTGGTAACAATAATCACAATATTGAAATAAATTCGAAATTTTAGCACACATAAAGATTTCAAGTTAATATTTTACTAATAGTTTAACGGGAAAAATATCAAAAATTAATATAGGAAATACTGATAATGTCGTTCGCTTTCCGACGGACAAAAATGAATGAACTTATGCCTAATTCAAAATGGCAGGAAATACGTAAAACCAAGGTAAATCTACACTCTTGTAACTTACACGAAAATTAAGGAATGAACTAATAATAATAATTTGTCAATAATAAAATCGATATAGAACTGTGATAGCGTGGATATGATGAAAAAAGGAAACCAGAAAATCGGACTTCTGTCACATCCGAAGCAAGTGATCAAATGTACTACAAATTGATTAATTCAAAGAGAAGAAAAAATACTATAGAGCACTTACCCCGTATGCTTTGGAAGCTCCTGGACAGAAATCTGTAGCTCTGGACAGTAAATAAATTCGGCAAAAACCTAAGTCTCAAAAATGGACTTCCTTCACTAACCAAAACCAGTGTAGTTTTCCTTTTTCCAGCTTATATGAACCACAGTCGAACCTAATAACAATAAAAATCCACACAGAAATTGTTCTATGTACGAAATAACGATAATCTGCAAGTTTCACTTACAGCGATAGTTTATACAATTTAAATACTGTATAACGTGTCAATTAACAATAATTGAACCACGAAAACGTCTACTTTAGACAAGATACGGTAAAACGGAAATGGGAATACCCATCCACGTGCTTCAAAAAACAGTGCTACTAGGTAATTATCTGAAAATAATCCAAAATATGGAAATAGTACGAAATACGGTAATTATTTTGAAAAATTATTATTTTTACTATAGCACACTAAAGCTGAAGCAATAATTAATAAGTAAATTTTATGAATAGCGATATTTAAGCGACTACAAGAAATGTATGACTTACCTAGGTAAAATTCGAAAGGCAAAAGACGCTCTCTCTAGCCCGGGACGAGCCTCGTTCACAAAGTTCATCCGCTGTGGCGTTTTTGTTGTATTTTTTCTACCACATACCGATCAAATGCGAATACAAGGTTATTCAGTTGTGAGGAGTCATATTTTAATACGCAAAATAGAAACTATAACCTGCTGTAACGATTTGCAACTTAAATCGTTACAATAGGGACCATTTCATTTGACTATCGCTTGATAATAAAGTTGTGCTCAAAACAATTAAAATTCTTCAAGTTTGTAGTGTTTGTAAAATAATTAATTTTATTCATTTCTTTTTCAAAATCGGACAAATGGCATAAATAGATTTAGAGATGAATTTGAGACTGATTCACTTATTTCATGAGTTACTTGATGTTCACAATGCATTTCCGGGTATAAACGGCGTACTTAGTTTTCACGTAAAAATGCATTTCCGGGTATAAACTAATTTTTAAAATAATATAAATTTTTAACATGCTATATTTCTGGATGAAATTTGGTAAAGACCCATCTTAGGGGACGCTGAACACAGTGGCGTACTTACTTTCTCGAATTTTCTCTCCAAAAAAATTGCAAATTATATAGGTCTTGATTTTTGTGACAGACATCTATCAATTTGCCACAAAATGTAGTTTTCCACGAGCAACAATCTAAAAAAAAGTTGATCAACATCGGACCAAAAATAGCCACTTTACAGGGGTGGCCTGTTTTCAAATGGGTCACTCTGGATATTTTATAAATAATATATTATTATTTAGCTAAACTTATTTTGCTTTGAAACGAAATCCACAGAATATATAAAACTTTGACAACTTCAAATGTCAAATGCGAAGCCAGGAAACAAATACTTTATTAGTTAGATGAAACCAAATGTAGTGTGTGTACTGTGGAGTGTGGACGTGTGGACGTAACCAAAGCTATTGCATGATATCTTGGGATATAAACAGCTTTGATTTGTCGAAAACTGTTATGTAATAATATTTATATTCTACGATGGGTTAGAATGGCATTTGTTCCAACACAACTTTTAGTTGTGGAATGCATAGTTTCTGAAATCGTGTTAGAGAAACACACTTTTTGCACATACAATATTTTTTCTACGATCGTTGTTCATTTAAGTAAAAATTAAAAAATTATAGAAAATTTAGTTGACAATTTGTGTCAAAATTAATGATATTATAATTTGGAAGAGGTGTGTTACGTTTACGTTTTTATTGCACTGTTACCAAGGCAATATGCAAAAGCGGGATTTTATGGCACTGTTATTGATACAAAGGTCAATAAAAATGAAAGTGGTATAAACAGTCACTTTTGGCACACTGCAAATAGTGTTGAAAGTACTAACTTTTAGCACGATCTTAGAGAAATAGTAGTTTACGTAACAAGTCCCGAAAGTGGCATTTTACTGAACGAGTAGACAAATTCCAGGGCGTACCACAGGCGAGTCCTGGAAGCCTGCGAGTCCAGTAAAAGCACTTTTGGGACGTGTTACGTACAATATATTTTTTTAAACGGGCACAGTAGGTATTGTACCATTAATTCGCATTCGTCATTTCGAAATCAATTTTATAACAAATGCCAAGTTTTCAACTAAACGTCAAAATGTGTCAAGTTACCTATTTTATAGTTTTTAAAGAATACAAACACTCGGTTGTTATGGTGAGCGAGTGACCGGCCTGTAAAGCTTTTACAGGACTCTCACCATAGCAACCATATCATTTATTTTTACCGGCCGCAGTTCGATAAATTGCGATTTTCTGGTCTATCTAAAAGTAAGCCGGAAAGTACTACTTTCTACCTCTGGCCGGTTTTAAAAAAAATATATTATAGGTAGTTGTAAATTATCCAGATTTTTTAAATGTGTTTTTAATACGTAGGTATATATTTAATATTTACCAAAGAAGCCAATTTTATTGACTCAAAATTATATTAATGTTAATATTCCAAATTATATTAAATTTATTTTGTGCCGCTAAATTATGAATTTTTAAACTATGAATTTCAATTACCAAATACATTAACAAATGTTAAATTATTGAGAAATTTCTACTAAAACTATCATCTGTTGGTTCCAATTTGTACTATGTAGTATTTTTCGTGGTCTCTACGTGTTTTCAACACGAAAGTTACTTAGTACATCATAATTCCAATAGATGGCAATGGTTAAAGAATAGTTATTTAAATCTTAAATATAATTATTCATAAAGTCAACATGCTCAATTTATTTCAAGCTGCTTTTTTTATTAATTTTATTATGATCATTAGACTATTTATATCAGACTGCTGAGCTAATAATGAATCCATTGAATTTTAAATTGGAAAGTTAGATTGTCGCAATTAATAATGTAAATTTAGTTTAATTAATTTGTTTTGTTTAGTAAAAAAAATCGAAGTTTAAAATTGTTGATACCTATTTTAATGGATAAATTTTAATTTTAATCCCAGCGTTTTATTGCAAGGTTCCTTGTTTCTTTTGAAATTTAGTATCTCATTATATTTATTCTATCGAATTTGGATTAGTGTTACCTACTTAAGGGTACTGATTGTTTGGGCAATAAAAAAAATCATTCGATTTTGGTTTAATATTTAATTTTGTCATAAACACAAGCTCACACTTAAAAGTAAGTTTTTAAGATGTAAACTTTTATAAGAGTAACCTTTCCATTACCGCAACCAAATTCAAGAAAAACAATATAAAACTGTAGATATTGCAGTCACCTGTTTATTCAGTGAAGGTGTATAATTTAGAACTGTGTAAAGCAGTAGGTATAAAGGCGGGTTCTGACTAGTCAGTTTGAATGTTTTGCAGTTTTGCTGAATACATCAGCTGGTCTGGAGCAGTCTATCAGATCTATCTTCAGTAATCTCTAGACATGAAATGCTTACTAGAAAAAAAATTGAAACCAGTTGTTCATGAAGTGTAATGAATTACAAAATATTTTGATAAATCAGAAACGAAAAAATGTCATAGATGGTGGGTGGGTCAGGCAGTGGATACTAATTTTCAATTGCATTGCGACTCTTTTACAAAATAAATCGAACTTGTTTTCATCATCGTTTTGGCAAATTTTGGAGACCATTTCCAATTTATTAACACTATTTTCTATTGTTGACAAGTAAGATATACGTTTCGTAGCTATTCATTGTTTTGGTATTTTAGAGGATTGTGGTGTACAGAGTGTGCATGCGGGAGCAGTGGGTACCTACTTGGTTTTCGACTCTATCAGTATCAGTATTCTCTTTCCTTTCCTCTGCGACATTTGCATCTTTTTGGAGGCTTTAAACATTGTCCAGAGAAGCAAATTATACTTCAGAATTTTGAAAACAAAGTAGGTAACAATTGATATTTAAAATACAAACTAACCGTACTAAACCAACATCAAACATCAGTTAAATTTTTGTTTAACGTTTAGACCTTGATTAGATAACCGAAAACAGGTTAGGACATGTTTTAAAAGTGTTGAAAAGCCACTTATATTTTTATTTTGAAGGCCGATTAGGTAAATGTGTATTTCTGTTCCTCAAACGGAACAAGAGTGGCGAAGTATCCAACAGGAATTTTATTCCTTTCCTGGAGTAGTTGGCTAATTGGCGCCCTAGTGCAAGCTGAAGTTTGCCATCCTAAATAAACAAACATAAGTCATAATAATACTTCGACGAAAATGTATTTAACAATAATAGTACATACTAATTTATTTGATCATTTTCATTATTTATACTTAACTACTAAAACAACATAAAATAAAAATGTTATCGAAAGTAATATCCGTTTCAAATAAGGTACAGGGTGATCATTTATATTTTTACACCCCCTTAACTTTGTTATTTTTGGAAAAAGATATTCAAACAAAAAGCACAAATTTGTATTATAACTTTTTTTGGCGTTACTCAATTGTTTTTCTGATATCGTATTTAAAATCTACGTAAAAATAACTAAAACGTTTGTCTTTACACTTTTTTCTTTTTCCAAAAATAACAAAGTTAAGGGGGCAATAGTATAATAGGAAGTAGCGAACTCTATTCTTACCTCAACTGCGTGATAATTACATAGATATGATATCATTTGACAACAAATTTGAACAAATATTGGAGAAGCAAAAATGCACACCATCTTCGCCAGAATCATGGGAATTAATATGATGCGAATGTAATCATTAATCAGCCGTTTACTACCGAACAATAATTTCTAACATCTTTTTGGAAGATTGGAATAATTTGTATATTATCTGACGACATACTTTTAAACGTTTCTGTTTTTTGGAGATGCTCTTTTCTATACTGATGCCTAGATTTTTCTTCTCCTTTTTCATATATCACAGTAAACAGCAAGCACATGAATAATCAGTAAATATGTGTAACTGACAACTATATAATCACAAAAATTTAAGTGTACTGTACAAAGTTTGTCAACAAACTAAAACAAATATTATTAGGTAATTCACTTTTGGCAAAAAATATTGGTTGCTACAGGCACTATCTCGAAAAAATTACAATCAAAGTAGTTTTTCCCAATTATCATCTCATCTGTTAGTTCTGCCTCAAAATTACTATAGTTTTGTAGAGAATAAAAATCGCTAAGCTTTTGTTTAAACTATTTTTCTCTATTGTTAGATATTACTTTACTTAGAAATCAAAGCGGTAAACATGTTTACACTTCGGGCAGTTCTAATTTAAAAAAAATTACAGTGGAAGAAAATTGTTTAAACAGAAGTTATGGGAAATTTTATGATTTACAATGTTGCTAATAACTAGTATGTAAAAGCAACGTAGACAGAGATGATTGCAATAAATGCAGTAAACAAAAATGTTTACCTTTCTAGCCAAGTAAATAAGAAAGAGAGAAAAAATATCTTAACAAAAGTTGTAGCGATTTTTACTCTTTACAATAATGGTAATAAATAATTTTGGGGTAGAACTAACAGGAGAGGGAGATAATCGAGAAAAAATTTATTTTTTTCGTTCGGGGATGGTAACCACATTTTTGTGGAAAACGCGAGTTAATGATTGTGACAAGCCGCTCTACAATATAAAACAAAAAATTCTTTTCGGAATTATTATAGGGTAAAATTATAGATTATCTGCACTAAAGAATTTGTTTTTAAGTTTTATGCCTGCAGGCTCAACATGTTGAGCGACGATTTTGTATTCATGGAAAAGAATTTCGTCAATTAAGTTGCCATCACTGAGAGATGTTAAAATTAGTTTTTCATTAGTGTAACGTTCTTTTTCCGATGCACTTTGCTTTCGGTCAGATACTTACGTAATCTCTTTTATTCTTACGGAATTCTCGGGCGCCAGCCCTTCAATTTTTGAGTGCGAAGAACGACACTATCTTTTTGGTTCTCCTAATTGGGAGAACAACCCTGAGTAGCAAAACAGTGGATGATACGGAATAGCCAGAGGTCAAAGCTGGAGACCTATCTAATGGATTTCGGTCATACTGCTCAAACGGATTAATCAGAAAATAACACTACAGAAATAATAACTCGGGAAGTTTGCCTTTTTAACATAACGTATTTATTCAGGACTAAATAATGAACAACGTAATTTATGCTTATTCTTTCACGATGCTGCACTCGTGTATGTGTAAAATAATAATATAAAATATTCTCTTAAATAATTATAAATTAGTCAAGCTGGCAAGCAACAGTCTTTACGTGGGGTTTTGACGGCGGAATTTATAGAGACGTGGTATCGATATTTCGCTACGTACGACAAGCAAATGTTTCCACGAGGACTCTAGACGGCGGGCAGTCCGTCAGCTATAGATATTTGAGGCTAGATACAAGATTTAACCAAACGGTAAGCTACTGCCGCAAACGTCGAGCTATTTGTTACAGGATTATTTTAAATAATGACAGCTTTGCGAGTCAGTTCTATGCAGAACCCAGTCCGTATGGCCCTAGTGAACAAATACAAACTGTTAATGCATATAGTGACTATTTTTCACGTAGGTTTTCCGGTAACCTAGTAGGCAAGGGAACATTTGAGGTGGCACTAGTGAACAGACCTCAGCAGTCTTTACCTACATTAACAAAATAAACAAACCAACGGAGGTATTACTAATAAGCTCTAGTTTACTTTGGTAGCAAAAGACGGTGATATTTACTGACAATAAAATCTCGAAATATCTATACTTGACTGACGGCAGTACCTGCAGAATGTAGCAGGTTGCGTTAAATTCTTACCAATATTATACTCAAAGGAAATTACTATTAACTCGGAGCGGTGATACAAAAGATTTACGGGTTCGGTTTGATCGTCAATTGCTGGCGGTCGAACGGATCTGATGCGGACTATTTCGAAATGAACCTGAACTGCTGCCGGTTTTCTCGGAATGCGAATGAGGACGGAATCAGCACAGAATGAGAGCGAAGTGATTGTGTTTCCCCTTTTTGTAAACTTTTATGACGTATCTGTCGTGTTAAAAGAGAGGTGGTCACCGACTTTAAACGACGTACTCGTATGCATATCCCAGCGTAACTTGCAGAGGTACAGCGGATTATGCATCTTAGTGCATCGACTCAAAGCGTATCTAACCGGAAATGAGTTGCTTGTAATTTCTATACTCTGTTGCAAAAAGAAACGGATCAAAACGAGCAAGGATTAATAATTTTAGGAACGAATGATTTTTATTTCCGACTCGGTCATTATTTCTAATAATTCTCGGATTTTACTTATACGAGGGATTGTCGAAAATTAATCAATTAATTACTTGACTGCTTGTTTACCAGCGGACTTTTTAACAACTCATTCATAACTTAACTAGAACAGAACTTACTTACTAAAACAGCGGCAGGGTGTACCCAAGTGACGGTAATATTTAAAGCAAAAATGAACATTCCTTGATCGGAAAAATCACTTCGTTACATTAGATATCTTACTATCAAACGAAAATTAAGTCAGTCAGTGCCACATTAAATATTTCAACTTTTTGTAAAGTGGTATCATGTGTTTCATTGCTGTATTATATTAGAAGTTTTATATTCAATTGGAAAAAACGCAGACAGAGGATGCAATGTCCAGTAGTATTATGCAAATTTTCCTACCAATACTTAAAGATTAAATTTAAATTATTCAACTCTTCTTAGTCATACGAGGATACACATTGTCAGCCAGAATAACGTTTGCATCCACAATAGCTGTCTGAGGAACCACCACAGGTATGAATTGCGCTTACATGAGATCATAGAATACAAAAAAATTCTTATGGAAAACTACTAGAAACCTTCGTGAGTAAAAATGTTATTTTCAGTTAGCGCAATTTTTTACGAGTACCCACAAACAGTAATTTGATCTATGCGAACCACCCTCTTCTCGTCTCGTATAAAGTTTAAAAAAAAAACAAAAACATAAAAACCTATTTTAAATAAGTTATTGAGGCTTGTTTACATAAAGAAATAACATTTTTATGACATTGAATATATAAATAAAACTTACCATTTAATTATTTTTATTTCTCTAGATATAGTCAACACTATAAAGAAAAACAGTAATAAATAAATTTATACTTGGAGTTTTTAAAATAAATCTACTAATTTTAATACTTTTTATCTTCTAATTTAGTAAATAATTATTTTGTTTGTACTATTATATAATGTACCTTTCAGTGACTATCGAAAATCATTTACAAAAACAATTAATACCGCATAAATTTGTATCTACAACTTCAAAGGTTGAAAATAAACTGAGTGTATCACAATTTATATGAATTGTACATACAATATAATATGTCTGTTGAAATCTTAAATATATTGGTGTCTACAAATTGTGGAAACAAGTGGCCAGTCCTTGCGAAATCCAACCTAAACAGTACAAAATATAGCAAAATTTGAGGGTGTAAATTAGGTAGGTACATTTGTGCATATTACGACGAAATTTTAATATTTGTTTAATATTATCTCAAGAGAATGAAGGTCAATGGCAATACGGGTGGTTGTATATATTTGATGGGGTAGTCATAAGTGTGGGAGTTGTATATAAAAACATTGAGGATAATTATTAAAAACCTTAAAATACGAAACTTGCTGGTGATTGAAAATTATTAAATTAAAAAGTATCTTTTTGAATTTATGTGCAAAACAGTGACGTTTAGATTCTTTTTTTCACAGAAAAATTAACCTTTTTAGTTTAAAGTTGAATTTTTCAATAATACTTAGTGTCATATCAAATTTCTCACTACCCATATAGCTATTAAATAATAATGACTTTGATGCTGGATTTTTGGAGACGACGTACAATAATTCCAATTTGATAATATGCAAAAATTTAATTACACATAATTTTCCAAATTTTGTTTTTTGTAACCGTCTCCATTGGGTTCCTCTGAAATCAGTATATACACTTACTGCTCATTTTATGTAAGTATATAAGATAAAATAAAATCGCGTTCTCTCAAGGCGGATTTTTTTAAATAAAATGAGGTTACAGTTTATGACGCGAAAATTCTTCAATGAAGAAGTGCAACCAAAAAAATCATCGTAAAACTTCTAGAATTTTAATCATATTCCGATGATTCATTGGAAAAGAACGCGTCGAGTGTTAAGTACCTAATTGGTAGTGTCCGGTGGATTTCTTCAGAAGCAGTGGCACATCAAAACTTGTAACTTTCCCCAGGATGAGAGAAATATAAAAATGGTTAAACACCAACTTATTTCTACACTGTGTTCTCGGATTGTCAATTCAGCATGGAATTTTTTCTAACCCTAAGTTTTTAGGAAAATTGTGAAAGAAGAAAATTTTTACTTCTCACAAAAAGAATCTTCATCGTTTGAAGTAAAATTAATGTACAAAGTGTCCAAAGAACTAAAGAGAAAACTTACCTTTTTTATTTTGCAGCAAAATGCAGAATTTAAAATAAGATTGTCCTAAATATAAAATTTGGTAGAAATTAGGATTGTTAGTTATTGATAAATACTTAGTTGTTAATGGATCATTGTAAAATAATTTAATAGAAACTGGAAAATTGACACAATGCTACCTAAATATTTAGAGTTCTTAGAGCGAACTGAAGTAACCCTTTTTCATTCAATTGGTGAAATGATCCCAGAACCGTATCAAATCTTCATTATACTGGGAATAGGAAAACAATGAGCCAATGAGTGCGTCGACTTTCATATTCATATACATATATAGATTGGAAACTGTTTGTCTTTAAGGTAGCTTTGCACAATCGTGTAAATGAGTTCCTTATGATCTTGGGATTTTTCAATATCAGCTATTCTTGATATTGGTCGAAGTAGATGATAATACCCGTCTTTAACAGGATTAGGATGGAATTTTGTAGGATTTAGATATCAAAGGATTAATATATTTTTATTTTAGTTTTAAATCGATAGTAAAACCACAGATAATATAAATCTGTTTGCTCGTAATTATGAACTACTTAAAATTGACGTACCTACGTGTGTATAATTTCATACAAACAGTATTGATATGAATATTGTACTGTTATGTATGATCCCTGCCATCTAAAATATGTGACCAAACTACAAAGAGCAGCTGTGCAAATATATCATTGCTGCTCTTTTAGAAAGGATTGATCTCCTACTACTCTTCATTTGTACTGCTCTTTTCGTTTTTCTTTTTTCATTCATTGCAACGGTGAATCTCGGTCACCATATTTTAATACAAAAAAATAAACTATTTGAACGATCTGCATAGTTTTATTTTACTTCACAACAGTTTATACCAGGCCTTATATTTTAAAAACGGTAAAGACAAAATATGTGGTTAATAATTTAAATAATACCTATGGTCAATGGATGGGTAACCGCGGTCCTATAGCATGGCCAGCTCGAAGGCCGGACTTGAGTACGTTAGATTTTTTTCTTTTATTTGTGTTCAGAATGAAAAACTGCACCAACTACGATAATTAGATTCAGGGTGTCACACAAGTTGAAAAAAATATACGGAACACTCTGTATATGACGAGATATAGAAAATTATGATGGACATATTTGAAAACTACGGAAAAAATCGCATAGGAACGAATTTTTGTTTTTCAAGTTGTGTCAAAGCGGAGGGATCTAGGAGGGGGGTTCAATTCTCGCGTGAACACCCTGTACATGTTCTTTCGCCTTTATTTTAGCTCACTAGGGAGACTGGACCACGTTAAATTCAAATTCTACCTATATCTTGAAACTTATACTTAAAATTGTATTTATTGACATATTGACAATAAAATATATTTATTGATGTTCCACTTCTAAACATGCAAATATAAATTATGTTGAATTCAAAGAAAATCATTGAAAACATTTTAGAACGTTATTATTGTCGAATAATGTGAAAACAAAATACTCTGCAGGACTATATGTCATACAGCATTGAATTAAATCCCAAAATCCATAGCATTCAAATAAAAAAATAAAACATTTAAATGTATAGTCCTGCAGAGTATCTTGTTTTCACATTATTCGACAATAATAACGTTGTTCTTTGTTATTATGCTTGTATAAAGTCTAAATAAAATAAATTTATAAACAATGCATATCAAGCAAAGAAAGAGAATTGTAAAAAAAAACTTATTCCTTTGTTGGGGAAAAATTAGAGAAACCAGAGAAGATAGGAGATTTACATGTAAAACTTGTTTATGGCTAGACAGTCAAGTAGGCCAAGGGTCTTCTGATGTTTTCTGGTGAACCTAACCTATCGAATGGTTACGTTTTATCATTTTAAAGAAACATCGAATATTTGTGGTTTTACTGATCGGGAAAACATGACGCGCCGTTAAAAATGGGAAAGCAAGAAAATGTGTTCAAGCTTTATTGAATTTTACGCAGCAATTTTGATAAAATTCTCAAAACATTAGAAAGTAGATTTGGCAGGACAGAATTTGTAAATCAAGAAAAATTGTCATCTATCAGAAGAATTCCAAATGTTAGGGAAGAAAAGGTGCCATGCATTCTGGACAATGCAAATGCAGTACAAAATTTTTTAGCGATGGTAGAAAATTTAAATTGTCACACATGTTATCAATTCACAAATATTGAATGAAATGTTTCAAAATTACACCAACATTAAAAATAGAATGGGAATGTGCTTCCAGTGCTTATGAAAACAAACAACTTACCATATTAGATTTTTCGAATTGGATAGAATAAATGGCTAATGCTGTAAGTTATCTTACTGTTCCTAATTTTGATCAAAGAAAGATGAAAAAACTGTGTATTAACGACCACTATAGAAATGGAGAAAAAAGTTAAATGTATTTTTTTGTAAAAAGGTTCCTGAAGATCACTATATTAACAAATGTGCTTCTTTTAAAAATTTAAATAAACGTTGGGAATTGGTGAAGGCAAACAAAGTGTGCTTTTCATGTTTGGGCCCTTCTCATTAACAAAAGTTTTGTCGCCGAAAGAAAGCATGTGGAACTGGATAATTGTTAAAAAATAAATAACTATTTACTCCATAGTGTTACCAACGTAAAATAATAAGGAGGAGCATCTGAAAAGGAGTGAAGAAGAAACTGTTAATCATCACCTATTATTATAAGATGAGGTTCTTTTACGCATTGTTCCTGTAGTTTTAAGTCGTCCTAGGAAAGTTTGCCACATACGCTCTATTTGACGAGGCCTCAACTGTAATTTTGGTAGATGTGGAAGTAGCACACAAAATTGGTGCAGTAGATTCAGTCGAAACCCTAAGAATTCAGTCACGAATAAAGAAAGAAATTCTGGAAGCGCGATAATCAGCATACCCATTATACGAACGACGAAGAAGAACATGTTATGACCAATGTAACAACCGTTACAAATTTATTCTTATCGGTGCAGTCTGTCAATTTTAAGAAGTTATCCAAGAATTGTAAGCATTTACCCTTATTCACTTCGGTTTTATTTCTTTGAATTATGCAAAGTCAACTATTCGTATTGGTCAAGATAACATCGATCTCCTGTTTTATCAAGTATCAAACTGGGGTGGGTGATCCATGTAAATGTATCAGTTTATTGAGGACGCATTGAGGAAGAATTTTCTCTTCTCCAAAGGAAGAACAACGGGCCTTAAAAATTATGGATGAAACTACCCGTTGTGTTAAAGAAAACATATGGGGAACAGCATAGCCCTCTACAGTTTCAAGCCATGAAGTTTGAAATCTGGCAACGCGACAGGTAGGCCACTCTGGCCGTGTTGTTTACCAGCGGTGTTTGTTTAGTAATTACTTTTTAGACTTTGTACTGTTTGTACTTAGTACTGTGTTATTAAGAATTATTATTAATAATTCATTAACTTCGCTTATTTGAAGTTTTTAAACTGGACAAAGGTAAGAAAGCATTATATACGGTCATTTAGTGAAAACGTCATGTGACAGATAATGGATGCAAACAATGTTTAAAGTTAGGAAAGTGATAATAATTTAATTAAATAAAAATATTTAAGCACTAAAAAGGTATGTATATATGATTGACTTACAGTATTTTATAACCTGTTATAAATATAACATAATAATATAATAATGATATAAACTTATAAAACAAAAATAAAATAGTATTGTACACCTTGCAAATTGTTATTTATAAATGAATACAGTTTATTTGACAAATGTTACAAAATTACACGTTTCTATCAGTGGATGTTATAAATTTATAAATTGTTTGCATCCAATTCTTTGACATTACATATGACTCATGACGCGCACTAAATATGCGTTTATTTTTTATATTGTAGATGCCTCGACATTGCTGTATACTATGCAAGTACTTTAAAAATTGAATCCTCAAATAGTGCTTATCCTTTCCCAAAGGATCCAGTGCTGCAATAAATTGGCTTAGAGCTATACACACGGAGGACTACTGCATTAGTAAAAATTCAGCTATTTGCAGTTTGCACTTTGAAGGCAGAGAAGTTACAACCATGGAGCTTTATAAAGGTAGGTAATACGCGCGAGGCTAACTAACATATCTCAAGCGAATGTGGTAATAAATCCCAAAAAAGAAAAGAAAGAGAAATAACATATCCTTGTTTAAATGAGGATGCAGTTCTTCACATATTTTCCAATCAACCGAAGTATCTTTCTACAACAAAGCCAGTGTCTCGACGTAATCCTGAAGAAAGAAGACAAGATGCTAAAGGCAAAATAATGATATTGACCAGTTTCTTGCCGATGACATCATATCAAGCTTTGAATATTTTGTGCAGGCTGTGCCAAAAAAATGATGCTTCATTAAGTGGAATTACAAGTGTGTGTGAACAATGTCTTGTAGTATTTTTACATTTTAAATATTGACTACGACAGTTAAGAATCTGATACTGATAGTAGCGAAGTAAAAGTAGTTTCAAGTATTAGCGTAAATCAAAGTTTTAATGTTAGTGTTTTTGTAAATAGTCATGAATTGCCATCAAGCAATTTAGAGTGGATTTTACCCTATTAAGTGTATATTCTAGAATTATATATTTGTAAATTATTCATTTTGGCGAAATAAATTTATAGCACAAGTTTTGGGATCTTTATACTTTATTTCCTAAACAAAATCCTTAAATCAGTGCATGAAAGTAAGGGATGGCTGAATTACAAACAGGACTACCATTGACAGGAAATGCAATGTTGCCATTGTTACTTCATGGCTTGTAACTGTAGAGGGCTATGGAAACAGGGATGATTTGGAAATATGACAATTTGAGCTTACCAAACAGTTATTCTACCGCTTTCAACCGTTTAAAAACGATGGAAATAAAAATGGATAAGGATAGTTTTTTTGCTGAAGAATACGTAAAGAAAATACAAGACTATCTAGGCAAGGGATATGCCAGAAAATTTTCTGAAAAAGAGAAGATGGAAAAGTATAATACGGTATCTTCCTCATTTTGCTGTGGTAAATACAAACAAACCAGGAAAAATAAGTTGTCTAAATAATTGTGAATGAAATGGGAGAGACCAACTGCGGAGCAATGACTCTGCCAACTTCGCTATCTATTGTTTAAATGTTAATTGTGGCATTTCATAAATCATTTCTCTTCCTTTTCTTTTTTGGAATTTATTACCACATTTCTTGAGATTCCTATCCAAAAAAATTTGATTAATATAAAAAATAGTCAAAGTAACCAGTTTAAAACTGGGAAATAACCTCTACGCCTTTGACGTAATGTCAGAGGATCAGTTAGAGGGTGTTTTTTGACAACTAATAGGAATTAAATTAATACAAAAATACTGCGCTGTTATTCTACAATCTACATGTTACATAAAAATCTAAAGCCTAAACTTTGAAAAAGGAAACGGATATAGTTTCCGAAACGTCAGCGCAGTGTTTTTGTATTAATTTAATTCCTATTAGTTGTCAAAAACACCCTCAAACTGATCCTCTGACATTACGTCAAAGGCGTAGAGGTTATCTCCCAGTTTTAAACTGGTTACTTTTTAGATAAATCAAATTTTTTTGGATATGAATCTCAAGAAATGTGGTAATAAATCCCAAAAAAGAAAAGGAAGAGAAACTTCGTTATCTGTCAAAAATTTGTAAAGGATGAAAAATAAGCAAATGTACAGATGTAAAACAAAAAGCCCTCATACGTGTTGGTGAAGAGAGACGTGGGTTGTACGATTTTGCTAACATTTCAGTAATATCGAGACTACAGGCTATTTCATCGGGAAATGAAAGAACTGTTGATCATACATTATCTTTTATCATTTATCTTCGTTTCTTTTCTGTTGTCAAAAACAAAAACAAAAATTAAACTCGCGTTTTCAAATAACCCCTTTTTTGAATTCAAAATTTTACATGTTTTTCAAAACTCTTAAAAACAAAATTTTTAAGTAAATATATATACATACCTCATACATGACTGATGGTCGAGATGGTAGAGTACCTGCCTCTCACCCAAAAGTCCCGGGTTCGAATCCCGGTCGTGGCAATGGAAAATACTGTGAGAGGGATTTTTCCATTATATACGGATATTGGATGTGTGTCCCTTGTCTTTAAATGTGTAGCCCCCTCCCGCACAAAGCTCAGCTTTCTGGGATAAAGGGGGTCGTAATTACCTGTGGTGTATTTATTATTATTATTACCTGTAGAAAAATTATTATTTGATATTTTTAGTATACCTACCTATTTCAACATTTTTTTATAGCATACAAATTTGTTCTCTAGCATTTTTGTCCATGCCTGAAAGTTAAAGGAATGTCATTTCTGCCTCCCTTACAACACGCCTATGAGTTGTTAGCTTTTTTTAGGTTAATAGATAGATAGATAGATAGAAACATTTTATTTCCCACAGTATATATCTTACACACTTAATAATAATAACAATAAAATTAAATAACTATATCTTATACTTAATATTCATATTCCCATTATTAAAATAAAGAAAAAAAAACAAGATATATACTTTTAGCTCCCAGAGCTTTAGAGAAAATATTGCGACTAGCTTGTAGTCTAAAATTATGATACAAAAAATTTCATCATGGATAACTTAATGTAATTTAATATATTTAGCCAAGATAGAAAACAAAAAAAAATAGAAAAAAAATAGAAAATATAAAATAAAAAATATAAATAACCCAACTATTTAACTGATATGTGAGTCTTTAAAAAATTCATCTAATGTATAATAAACTTTTGATTTTAAATTTTTTTTTAATTTCTTTTAGAATATGTTTACGGAAGGTGTTCGTCTAATTATTTCTGGTAAATGATTGAATATTTTTATACCTACATATACAGGTCCTTTTCTATTTACGTCTAAGTTGTATGAGGGTACCACATATACTTTTTTGCCTCGTGTGTCCATGATCGTATATCAGAATGTGTATAAAGATTATTTTGTTCTGTAAATGTAATTATGCTGATCTTATATATATACAAATTGGTTAATGTAAATATTTCCAGTTCTTTAAAATAATCCCTACATGAGTCTCGACTTTTTAAACCGCATAGTGCTCGTATAGCTTTTTTTTTATTCAAAAAAGTACTCTGTGAATTGACTGAGTTCCCCCAAAATTCTATTCCATATTGCATAAGCGAATAGAAGTATGCATAATATACTGTTTTACCTACACTAAAACCGATGTTTTGTCTTATAGTATTTATAGCAAAAACAGCCCGACTTAATTTTATATTTAATTCTGTGATATGGGTTTTCCAGTTTAGTTGTTGGTCTATATGTATACCTAGAAACTTTGTGCTTGACGTAGGTGTAACTTCTCCAATATTTGTAGAAATTACAGTCTGATGTAATTTTTTGTTTGGTTCAAATAATATATTGAATGTTTTACTCATGTTTAATACTATTTTTAATATAGTTTTTAAGCCTCACAAATTTGTCCTCATACTTTTTTCGATATCTGATATATTTTTAGTGTTACGAGCATTTTTTTGAAAAAAATGCAAGCATTTGTCCCATATTGAATTTTTTGGCCTTATTTAAAAAATTCGCTGTGCAGCAGACATATTTAAAAATTCAGGGACTTGCTGTTAGACTTGTTTGGAGATGTTTTTTTAGGAAGCTTGTCCCTTCTAAGTATTTGTATTATTCAAAAAATCAAATCTGGTTTTTTACTACAATAATCTAATTTAATTGTGACACCCACTAACCTATTATTAAAAATCTTAAATACATAATATACATAAACACCATTCAATATTCACGACAAATTTAACATACCCACAAATATCGAGTATTTTTGTTTATTTTCTATTATTATTTCTACTAATTTAATCCAAGTCATATGAAAATATGTAGACCGCGAAGCTTCAAGTAAGCGTTAATATACTAAACAGCGTTGTTTATTTAACTTTATCTGACACACCAGTTTATACCAAGGTATGTGGTTGTACAATGTACATTATACATAAAAAATTCACATTCGTTGTTTATTAATAGAAATAATACATATTACATACAGGGTGGTATTAAAGAATAAACAAATATGCCCATATATGCAATGTACAATCATTTCTAAACAATGATAAGATTACATTGATAATGTTGTTCTATAATGAGAAGAGCAAGGTCGGTGGGGAATACTGAATTAGATGAAATTAAGTTCGCTAGATTAACACACGTTCGCCAAATAGTTTGCAGCAGACGTTAGTTGAGTTTTTATTTTAAATAAGTACCTACTTGACAGCTTATTAAACAATTATAAATAGCATTTAAATACTTTGTTGTGTGTAATACGTTAAAAATTAGTTATAAACATAAGTTTGTGAATTAACCGCGCTTTTCTAACATGTGATTAGCAAAGGTAAGTTTACAAATATATAAATAATTAATGTGGTATCATAAAATCATATTTAAATGAACTAGAGTTTACATTTCCATATAAATAAAATTTGCGTACAACGTTATTTCAAGCCTAAGATGTAATCATTTTTATTATACATTATTCCTTACAAGAGGAAATAGACCCACAAACAAATACAAAAAGAAAAGGATTAAATAATTAAGTTATTAAATATTTACGTATTATAGTAGAGAGAAGTTGCAAATTAATTTCACGTGGAAAATAACTAAAAATACAATAATGGTAATCATACTATTAAATATTCGATCCTGGGTATGTAGTATGTAGTGTTGAAGTTTAACACATTGCATCCGCAACAAAGGTAAATTAACTTTAATTGAAAATGTTTATTTATAGACTGAAATGTCAAAGGTAACATTATACAGAGTGTTTCGAATATATAGGTCAATTTCTTAGGGGTAAATTCTAGACACAAAATTATGGTATTTGAGCAGACATACCACTATTTCAATCCTCATCGTTTTTGAGATATACAGAATTGTTACTGGTGTGGACTATCCTTCTTTAAATACCTTCAGAAACTTCAATGGGGATTTGGTACATTTTCTAGGCCAGTTAACCCATCAACAAATTACATTACATTTAATCAAATTACATTTAACCAAATTATTTCTAGATCGTTAGGAATATCGAAAAATTAAAACGGTAAATTTTTTTTTTCAAATTACATTTTTTAACTATATGGTCATAAGCGTGTCAAAAGAAATTGTAGCAAATTAAAGGAAAACTGGCCTAGAGAATTTAAACATCATGTGTATCGATGTCAACCAAATATCTACTGAAGATGTAATTGGACTACGAATGATTGCGTATTGAAATTAAAAACGATACTCTGTCGAAATCCTAGGCGACGATGTCCAACATACGCCGGTAACTTATTCCCTCTGATTAAGTCCCTCTGTCACGTACTCTGATAGACGGATCATTTGAAAGTAGTAGTTGAAATTACATTATGAAGTAAAAATCTGATGAATATTTAAACAAACTCCCCATAATGAAGTAACTGTAAAAATAAAAAAAGAGCTATTAAGAAAACCCCTTATAAGATGAGAAGTCCACAATAACAAAACAGACAGGTACACTGGCGAAGAGCGACATCAAAAGTAACTTCATCCACATTAGATCAAGTCAATTTATTACAGTGTGTGCAGTCAGTCGACAGTCATTCTCAAAACAAAAGCAAATTGATAATGTGGTAGTTGTTGAACTACTCGTTCTTCGTACTTCCTAGGTATCCAGTACTATATAATCTTTCTATGGTCAGCTTCAAAACAAATCAAAAAGCTATTATTAATATTAATAAGACTTTTTTGAGTGAGACTACCATCTTATTTTTGAACACGCGTCATGGGGGTATGACTACTTCAAATTTCTATAACGAATTCAAAGTGAAGGCTATTATCCGTCACAATGATCCTGAGCTGAAATCGATTGTAACCATTTTGAATTAAATTCAGCATCAAAAGAAAGCACTACTTCTGTACGAGATAAATTTTTACTCTACCTGCAAGATTACAAGAAGATTACCTTGATGAATTACAATACATACATTACGACATTCTACACTCCTACTATATATCACATGAATAGAAAGAAATGAATAAAGTAGAAACATTGTACTGGAAGTAACATTATGTGATGAAAATGATGTTTTCTCTGTGATTTCCTCCAAAGAAATTGTACTGACCGTGTAAAGTGTTGAAGTTTTCAATGATGATTTTGAACATTCATGAGACTTTAGAAATGCTCATTTGCCAACACTAACTACGTTACGTTTACTTCACTGACTATCAAATGTCATATTATACAAAGACATGGTTCATTTAGGTTCTTCACATGAATTTTTATTTGAGCCAATTGTTCCAATAACCAAATATGGATTAATTACACCTTACACGTGTCTTCCTCAAAATTATTTGTTTAAATTACTCGTTACCAACATACCAAACCCACAATGATTTGTCAAAAGACAGATACATTCTATGTCTCCAGGAACGGTTAAATTAACAAAATGGTAATAACAGAAATTGTAGATAATTGGATTTTTAGCAATTTCATTGAATTTTCTGTTATAAAATGGGCCGCTTTCACAAAAGTGATCGTCATTAGAATGTGTCCACAATTACCTATTTTCCGAAATATCTAAAATGAGTGCTCTCTTTTATTGCCAATGAGATTAGATGATACTACTTTTCACCAACAGATGCAATAAGAATTTAACACTATTACATGTATTACTGAAATGAAACTCCAAAGATGATATTTAATTTGTTGTTTGCATATCTAAACGGAAAATGGCCGTAAACCATAAATAAAACAAAACACAGTTTCCGTTATATTCGCATTGTGAGTTTGCATATTATGATATGCCAGATAATTAGCTGACTATGTAGTTAACTTTGACCTGCTTCTCGTCATTTCTTGTAGATGAAAAAAATTGGTTTAATCGAGGAGCACAATAAACCATTTAAAACAGCAAAGCAATAATTATCGCTAAGAAATTCTATATAGTAAATTTTCGAACTGACAACAATCAACTTCAATGCACTTTTAACGAAATAAACATTTTGCACGGAGAATTAGTTCATTCATTTATATTCTGAAAAATTCTGATTTAGCATAGAACTTGTTAGACATTCAAAATTCAAATAAAAAAAATAATTGTTACCAGAACCTATCTTAAGATCCAAGAATAACTGGGAAAAAGGCATGAGTCACTTGTAAATCGGATTTCTCGTAAGTTTTCCACAACTAATATAACCAGTTTTCTGTTTAATACAAAATCGCAATATTTACTTTTTAGAGGTGCAGTATCCACATTTAGGTATCAAATTAATAAGCCTTGGAACAGATAAGTTAATTAATTTTGTGTATGATATATTATTATTGACATACTTAGGAATCTGCTAAAAATACTTTTTTATTGCTTGTATATTCATTTTTATTATCTTTATTCATCCCATCGCAACTTTTATCTAATCCAATTTTTTCTATATATCAATTTAAGCATTAAATATAATCCACTTACATGTTAAGTGGACCATCCGGTATGAACATAATTTTATTCCATTCATGTCAACTACGTGTAGGTTATTGACATAGACATATTATAATGTTATGACCATTGCAAGTACTCTTATTTAAATGGTCTTTTTTTTCAGAATGTAGACAAAAAATATTTATAACATTGCATTATTCTTATTTTCAATTTTCAAGATAATCACATATATTCATGTACAGGGTGCCAAAATTCTTTTCAGGGGTAATCCGAGTTGCTTTTTGAAATAGGCAAACAATTTTCTGCCCACCATTTCACTTAAGCTTCACGTTAATCTACCATATATTAAAAGTATTCAATAGTCATTGTTTCTGTGCTTTTCGCTAAGGTGCGCCCTTATTTGATTTAACCTTTAGGTATTGGCGAGATTAATAATTTAAAGGTAAAATATTAATAACGAGTTCCATGACTTAGTTGTCCAGAGTAGAACCGAGGTTTGGTAAAATAATATCCAACAGTTATCTATCTACAGAACAAAGGGTTGAATTGCTACGTGTTGTCTAGCAGCATGAGTAAGTCACTCGAGGTGTTATCAGCGACATCACTCCTGCTAATCAATCTCATTAAAAAAAAACATCGAAACAATACGACAAGGTTGCAAATAGATGAGCCGCTTGATCACTTCCATGTGACTTATTGAATTGAATCTAAAATGTTGATGATGTTGAAGTTATGCTAAATTAGAAACATGAGTGTGTCAGGACCTATAGCAAATGAATAATCCGAGCAAACATATCGAGGAGATCTTAGTTACCATTTGACTTGACATTGTGATGTTTAGTCTAAATAATTTATATTTCAAAAAACTTTGTAAAAACTCGTCGGTTTCGGTATGAGAAGTTTCCGCATTGTCTTGTATATTATATGACTGATGATCGAGATGATAGCGTACCTGCCTCTCACCCAAAAGTCCCGGGTTCGATTCCCGGTCGTGGCAATGGAAAATACTGTGAGAGGGATTTTTCCATTATACACGGATATTGGATGTGTGTCCCTTGTCTTTAAATGTGCACTAGGCTCTTCTAGAACCTTCTGGGATAAAGGGGATCGTAATTACATGTGTATTTATTAATTATTAAGCAACTTTGTTTTAATACCAGGTGCCCTATTATATTTTTACCCTTTTAAACCCGTATAACTATTGAACAAGTTGATGAAATGCGGTTTTCGCCAGTCTTCTTCTAATTTTGATAAATTTTTTCCTGAGTATTTTTTTTGTTCACTTCCGGTTTAACCGGATAGGGCAACTTTGTTATTTTAAATGGAACACCCTGTATATTTTTTCACAGTTGGAAAGCCCATTGTTCTCCTTTCCGAAAATTCCATATTTGTCAGGGAAATTATAGTGATGGTTTTATAAGCTTTTAAAGTGAATACCTACTGCGTTTTATCGAAATACTACGAAAAAATAAGGATTCACAAAGTAGACTATGAAAATAAAAGAACGCATTTTAAACATCTTTTGTAACTAATGTCTAATAGTTTGTTTATTTCTTATTTATTTAATAAATATCCTGTTACACTTTGTTATAACGAATTTCATATGTACATTTTCAATATTAGCAATTGAAGTAAACTAATTTGACTTTTACAAGTGATGTTGTCTTTCCATAGTCTAAACGCAGTATTTAGTTTAAAAGCTTATAAAACCATCACTCTATATAATTTCTATGACAACTATGGATTTCTCGGTAATAATGATAATTTTGAAAACAATTTAAAAAAATTTTTTTAAAAGGTTTTTCAAAATCTTCTCTTTAACAACGCAAATCAGCTACCCCAAAAACCCCTACAACCGTTTTTTTTTTTCGTCGACTATGCGAGTTCATCTACGAAATTTATGAATTATTCAAAGCATAAAGAAAAATCCACAATTTTCAAAATTAAAATTCAAAAATTTGATTCCGCTCGCCGGAATGTTCCTGATTTCAAATAATATAAGTATAAGAAATATTTTTAAAAAAATTTCATTAAAATTGGTGCTGTTCCTAAGAATTGCAAAGTTTTGCCGATTTGTGGGCGACTCGACTAATTGGAAATTTCACCATCTGGAAAAGGTGTTGAGTTTCGTTTTTTGAAATATCTCGTTGAAAATCTCTACAATTTTAATTATGTATTTTACTTTTTTGGTAGGATTAACATTTTATGATTTTTGGCGTGAGAAAGTAAAATGATGGGATGGGGATAAAGAATATTTTTCTCATATTTCTTGGTTTCGGTAAGTTTTTCATATGTGATTGATATTACAAGCACAACGTTGCGAAAGTTGGCAGGTAAGCGTAAATATTTAAAAACGTTTTTTGCATTAATTACGTCGACCTTTAAAATATTCTAATGAAACTTTTTTAATGCCACCACAGAGGTAGTTGTGAAGAATTCCATCTGTAAAAATTGTAGCTTAGAAACGTGCATGAAAAAACGTGAAGAAAATGTACTGAAGATACTGAGCAATTTGAAGATAAAGATTTTACAAGTGAGGCTTGCGTCGACAAAGAAATCGGCGAGAATGTCAAAAAAAAAAAAGATTAATAGGAATAAAAATGATGATAAACCGTAGAATGGACCTATTGAGATCGTATCTTGAACCCTACCTCTGCAGCTCGGTGTGAAAAAGAATTTCATTGGAATATTTTACAAAACAACGGTAACACTAGGAGAATCATATTTAAATCTCCACACCTACCTAAAGACCTTCGCAGAGTTGATTGTACATATTTAATAATTGTTCGCACACAAAAAACCTTCATATAAAGTTGCAGATATTTTCGTGATCTAGGTATAATTGATATTTTTGGTGTAAGACATTTTTTATCCTTTTAATTTTGTCTTTCCATCATCAAAATTATAAAATGTTACATATATAAAAAAGTAGGTAATTCAAAAATAAAAATCATTTTAAGGTTTAAAAAATTAACACTGACTATTTTTGATGCAAGTGCAATAGATATTAAAAGAAAAATTCCATTAACTCTGCGCTCATACCAACTTGAATTTGTTTTTACATTAGACCATCCCACAAGTCCTCGATACAAAAACAGATTCACTTAAACTTTCCACAAAAAGCATTTTTCATGTAGATATTGATTGAATTAATAATGTGGGATGAAGAATAGGAAAAAGACACCTTTAAAAAACGTAGAGGGTATAGCTGGAAAATTTGCGAATCTGGAAAATTGTATAGAAGTATTGCGTGGAGACTGGATTAAATTTGTCAACTAATTTTAAGTAAATAAATCATTAACGAAATCTAAATTAATTTACTTGCAATAAAAAACTGTTTCATACGTTGTAACTAATTTTAGTTCTTTTGGCAATATTACTAGGGATTATGACAATTAAAACTTGTGCTACACTGATGTAATAAGAATAAAATTATAAAAACAACAAACACAATCTTAATCTTTCACAATCTACTGCATTAGCAGTAATAACGTGTAATGACAGATTAAAAATAACTTGTAAAGACAGCCTTGATAAGGTTAGATAGTACACAATATATTATTTATAGCTCAAAAAAATCGTGTTAAAATCTCTGTCGTATTTGGATATTGACAAAACGATAATAAATTACTTTAAAACCATGCTGTGTATATATCATTATTTCTATGCAAATTCATGGAAAATCCATAAATAGTTAAGATGGGTAAATATGTTTATACGGTACTTATTTGATTGCAGAGATCGATGGTTCGAATCCATCTTGAAGCAAATTAAAAACTTATTTGTGATTTGTTTCTAACTTAAACTTAGACTTAGACCTTAGGTCAATCTCACTATATCTAATAATAAGCGTAACTCATAAACTAGGTATTATAATATCCGATTTGCTAATATTTGCACACGAATTCTGCGCCCAGACCGAGGGAAATATGTATATAAACAAAGAAACTAAGCAATTTGTTTTCTTAATTATGCCTTTGCTGTCCCCACAAAGTTACCAATTTGTGAATCCATTCAAGTCCTGAGTAACTTTACACACTACTTTACTTTAGTTTTAAGATCAAACCAAGTTAACAAGCATTATTTAAATTAATAATCAAATCAAATCAAAGAGTTAGATTCATCAATTTTAGTCTCAGTTTCTATATCAATCTTTACTTACTTCGCTTCCATTTTACTCAAGATATTTATATACCTGTAACGAAGTGTTCAATCTAACAACAACAACATCCAATAATTAACTTTTATTTTATTTGTTTATTATTCATGCTGGAAAATATTAGACGTCGCGCTAGACTTATTAGTTCATTACATGCAGGTTTTAATAGATTACGAATTCATGTTGGTGTCTAGCAACATTAAATACGAAAGCTTTAGTAATATTTCAATTCACGTAAATAAAAATATATTTAACACATTTGACGACTTAACAGAAACATTAGGTGTTAAGTGACGACAGCGTAACTCGGCATATTGTAAAAATCAGCACGATTCTTGTCGAGGATTCATTGTAACATACAAAAAGTAATAAAATTACGCTTAATATTGACATTGCCTGGAATTAATAAAGTCTCCAATCGTCCCATCCGTTTCTTAAATCCAAATTTATTTTACCTTGACCTTCCAAGGTAGTATATTTTGTTGTTCTGATATATAAAAAAATTTGAGTGTAAAAAATCTCAATAAAATACCGACGAGTTTCAGCTTAATAAAATGGATATTAATTATATACAAAACAATTTGAATTCCAAAACAAATAAATATCAAGACGATATAATGATTAATAGCCTAGGGCGAGGTTAAAATAAAATATGTATAAAAATGGAATACAAGATTCAAAATATGTAGGCTGAGTAATATTTCATAACGAAATATATATATTTATCATCGTACTGTCGTCCTTTATTGATAAATTGACATTGTGTAAATAATTTATTACTCAATGCACTTTTATTAAATAATGTCACTAATAATTTCAACTACTGGATTTTACAAAAAAACGTACTTGCAATGCAAGAAGTCTGGGACAACGCAGTAATGCTAATTTTTTAATTTCCTAATATATTAATATTTGTTACTATATCTCGTTATTAGTTTTCATAATTTTTTTTAACAATACCAATAACTGGAGCTTTAAAATGTGAGTCGATCAAATTTAAAGATTAGATGGTGACACTTTTTTTGGTGTCTATTTTTAACGAAGATAAAACGAGGCACTTGACATTAATCCAAATTAATCTGTAGCTCATAAAAACTTTCAATGCCTGTATCTGAAGAAATTAAACATATAAACATACAAACCGTTCACCCAAATTTGACACGGAGTCTCATCGAAGACATTTTCTATCAATTTTGATGCTCCACGAGGACCCATCCTATTATCCAACTTCTTTAAATTAATGACTTATTTTCACAGCAATCAATCCAGCTCACAACTTAGCTGATAGTAGTATTATAGTGATAGTACACTTGATGCAAGTTTTAAAGCTGATTCTTACGCTCATGTTCATAATAATATTTTCTTAGGCTAATTCGGAGCAGTAATGCTATTTTTTCTTTTTAACTCATTAAACTCATTAACTCATTAAATTGGCCACTTTCGTTTAAAAACTATCCCTGTACGGAATTTAAAGCTTTATCGAAATAGTAAAGATATATCTTGATCAAAACACTCGCATTTACTTACGTGTTAATATCAATTGCCAAATTTGGGTTTTTTATCTTTAAATTGTGGAACATTTTGGGGGCATACTGTACTTCGTGGTCAGTATGCGGTTATGACCGTTTACTTTATGAACAGAAAGGATGTTTGGTTTTTTTATTTACTAAATGCTACAAAATACGCAAGCATTTCCTTAACCAAATTAGGAATAAATAAAAGTGTTATCTTTGCTTCGAGACAAAGTAAATAAATAACTATCTTGGGAAAACCGAAACATTTTTATCAGTTTAATAACTTTGACAGTAGCGGCTGCTAACAGGAGTCACAAGGGCACTTCAACCACTAACATCGATAGCAGTTAAAAAAAAACGATATCAATATTTACATAGAAATGCATAGGTACTCCTGAAACGTGTTACAAATTTTAGCAAATTTTTTAATTAAAAAAATCTTTACCATCCAGGAACTTCTATCACCTCCATAAGTATTGATCGCTTTTCTTTTCTCAACATCAAAGTTTTACATAATAATGATTTTGACAATATATATTTATTTTATAAAATGTCCCATTCGGGTCGGGATGGGAACATGGCGTTCTTTCAACGTACCAATAATTATCTTAATTTTCTTGTAAGGAAGAATAGTGCATCTGAACACCAAGAACCAGGTTGGCGTCACTGTATTATTTTACACTAGAGCTTTTACTATTCAATATTTATAATGTGTGTAAAAAAAGTGAGTTTGACTTATCGAGTATTTTGGCACATCAGAATTAATCACGAACCGTCACTGCATTTTGTGTATCTGTTAGCTTCATAATGTTTGTTAACATTGTAAACAATTCTAAAACAATTATTTAATTTGCCAGTTGGCAAATATTTTTCATTAAATATTAATAATTTCAATATCGTCACAAATTCATTATTTTATATTTTCCGAAATGTTTGCACCTTACCAAAGTTGCTGAATAAACATACAAGTAAGATTATAAATACTAGTATATTACACATACTACATATTGGTAACAGTTTTATAATTTTTTGTTTTCTTTTACCATTAAAAAATTATAACTTGCTCTTTCTGTTTTATAAAATTATTACGAGTGTAATACAAAATCTTTTTTCAAATTCACCAAGGACTGTATCTACCTAATGAGGAATTTTCGGACCCACGTTAATAAACATTTTTATCTTATATGGGGATCTGTCCTTAGAAGGATTCGGTTTATTTTTAATTATCTTGTAGGTAGGTACTATAAAGCTAGTAGGTATATACCTATTTTTAACCATTGATTACTTTTCATGCATATGTAGTACATTATTTAAAAATCAGTAATATCCTATTTGTTTTTGGTGTAATGAAAGAAAATGAATCAAATAAATGAGGGAAAGCCATGTTTTGTTTATATTTGATGTGAATCAATTTTGATTTCTAATAATACGAAATATCAATATTTAGTACAAAGATAAAACAGTATCGATATTAATAATAAACGGTAAAATAACAATAACAAATAAAGCATAATTTGTATAATATATAATTATTATTAACAATATTTTTATTCATAATAAACTATAGAATTCTATTTATGAGTTGTATATAATAACTACAAAATTACATACCTTGAAAATGTGAAAAGTTTTGCAGAATATCGTAAGTTCAAAAATGGTATCTCTCGAATAGGACTCGCATAGCAATATATAAATGTATATATGAGATATGCAATTAATAATCATTGAGAATTTTTAGCATTAGAGTTTAAGGAAGTTTAAACACTAACAAGGAAAACCAGTGAATATGATTTGACGGCAATGCATGGTGATAAGGAAATTATATTATAATACCCAAACTGTATCGCACCAAGTTAGATCACGGTTGTGAGACAATCGAGGATAACCATTGCATATCTCTTCAAGTTTGAATCTCCAGCTGGGATAAGTGGAGATCTCCCAGGGATTGGTTGTGTGGTGTGTATGTGTCTTAGATATGCGGTAGAATAGCTTAAGCTAAACTCCTCTGGGGTTAATTTAAGTAAAACTTTTGAAAGATATACGCCGTCACACATACTTTTGTATATTGCAAAAATAATCACACGAATAATCAAAATGGAAAAGTGTGTATTGAAATGAATGTAATTTTGCTAACCAATCTTCATCAACAATCGAATTAAACCACTCTCTAAAAGAGAGGACAATAAAACGAGACACCCCTTGATGGAATCAAGAACTCTCCTCCAAAAGGGTGAAAGTTCGGAGGTTATTCAACCAGACGAAAAGAACTGGTTGATGGAGGGAATATAAAACAATTAGCCTAAATTACATATACGTCATTAAATATACAAAAACTAAACTTCATTGCAGGCACTCGAGATATTGGTAGACTCCAGAAAATCTTACAGAGAGACAATCAAGGAAATATAGGATCACTGCAAAAAAATCAAGTAACAAATCTTGAATGGGCAGTTAATTCCGTGGAATAATACAAGTCGACCGGAATGGTAAAATTCCAGCACTACTTAAACAGGAAATCAACAATCTTGCACACTTTACAGGGTTAGGCTACCCTGATATGTGTCAATCGTCTGGTGGAAGCACGTTCTTCCGACCCGTTAGTCTACCATCATTTCCATCAAAACTTAGGAGAAACGGGTTAAAAAATAGATCAATATTATACGTAAAACCTCTACACTGAAACCAATATACATATCAAATGGGTAGTAAATCCTGTGAACTTGTGTATTGCTACAAGTTCACTCAGAATAAAAAGAGTACTGTTATGGGAGTCTATCTAAACAGGGAGCATTTGATAAAACCTCATTCGTGTCCATAAGTAGTCAATAAGCAATTTACACGCGAGGTCGGACATTTGATAAGAAGGTGAATTAAAATTCAATCTATACTGGAATCCAAGTTAGAATAAGACGAGGTCTTACATCCCTCCTATGGCAAGGAGTATATGCGCAAAGTATGCAGACGACGTCATCATCTTAGTAATAGACATATTTGTATGCATTACATCGGAAATGATGAGCTCTCAAAACGGTAAATGAACGTAAAACCTAAGAAGGCTATCTGTAATTCTAGGAAATACCACTATGGTTACATTCACCAATAGAAGGAAACCAGAACCTAACGAAATTATATCTTCAAGGAAATTGATTACTGATTATCTAAGACTGGCTTAAGAAACTAAATTGAGCCATAAAACTCATCTATATAAAATAAACTAGCAAAGCTACGCTGGCCTTATACCAACAATAACCTACACCTCTCGGATCTGGCGGCACAAAACAGAAAAATGTTAATGAGAAAATTTAGTACGTTACAAAGACTTGCATGCTTAAGGTGCATATCCACCAAAGCAACATAGAGCAACTTTTGTGTTTCTGTATGTTGCCGTCAGTTCCAAAATGTAGAAACAAGAAGCAACATAGTCAAACATTTCATCTCCACCAAGGCAACAAAAAAAGCAAAAATGTTTCAGTTTGTCGCTGTTGACCGAGTAAATGAAACAAAGTGTCTCCACCAAAAAACAAGGTTTCTCTCGCAGTACAGTTCTGACTTAACTATTTTCCTTTAAAAATGTCATCCGAAGAAGAAAATATTGCGCTAGCAGCAGCAGCTTACATTATTTTAAGCAAGAAAAAGAAGAAAAGAAAACATAAATTTTGGATACGTCCCAGCCTTCAAGAGAGGAATCAACATGGCGGATTGCAGCTTCTAGATGCCCTAAGGAGAGATGATCTAATGGCAGGGCAAATCACCGATGGTCATACTGGTCCACTTAAATCCCGGCATTTTTATTTTTTTAATTATAAATGAAATAAGTAGGAGTAGAAAATCTGCATACGGATCTGTTCAGTCGCAAACTACAGCAAACAGCGACATCCCGTCTCCATCGACGTCGCAACTCAAACTTGTCGATACATGTTACCACTTTTTCTTTGATGTTTACGGCTTCCAACGGAAACACGCAACATAGAGCAACTTTTAGATTTTGTCGCGGAAACAAGGGGCAACATAGTGGAACTTACTGCAACATTTTTGTAAACACGCGACAGAAACACAAAAGTAACCGATGTTACTTTGGTGGATATGCACCTTTAGAGGCAACGAGAGCAATGACAACAAATAGTAGCAGAGAATGAATAGCATTAAGCCTAGAAACGAATATCCAGGCAATTAGTCATTATAAATGAAAAATTATGGAACCCAGGTATAATAAATGGATTTGAATACATTTCTTTTTTATTTCTAATGCTATAAACTAAAAAGTTTACCCATTGAAATTTACCGTGATTTCGATAATCCGTAAATTCAAAAAAAAATTAAATTTTTAGAATTTTTTTTTTGTGGCTTTAGGTCGTAGACCATGCAGCCAGTCACAGAGTGAATTATGATTAAACCTATTAAACGAAGCTAAATCGGAATTTTTAAATATTTCTTTTAAGAAATTAATTATTGTTATAGTTGTTGTTGAGGTTGTTTATAAAGAATTTGTAAAAAAATTAAACTTTTTAAAATTAATTTGAAGATGGCAGGCAGAAACTCCAAAAAGCAAATTGAACAAATGTACCCGGTTTCATTTTTGATGAACCACCAAAAGCTGCCGAAACTGCGCACAATTGTACTTCTTTATATAAACTACAGAATCCCAGAGAGTTAGAAATATCTATTTTTTTTTTCAACCAAATTTTCGATGAAGTTTTACTGATAATGCTATTTGAAGAGGAGATATAAATGATCGAGGACGTACTGCAGACATTATTACATGAGCTATTGAGCTGCATTTAGCTTCATTATAAATTGTACTCTCAGTACTTTTTTTATCAGACAATAATTTGTGAAAGAATAAATAGAAGTGATGGCGGAATAGATGATTTAATATTTTCGAACATTTTATCACTTGCTGAATACTAATCATTGTGTACAACAACTGTTCGAATATGTCGTCTGCTAATTTCGCCAACAGCCTTTAAAGTTATATATTCTTCATAATATGTTTCATTTTCTTCTCTCTGATTATACCATACGTTTGAGATAATTTTATTGTGTTTTTTTCTGAAACAAATTATCATATTTGCATCAAATTTACTTGAGATAACGTCTTTATACTTCGATATTAATCGTGCATAGAAAACTGACAGTCTTCATTCTCTTCTATCTACTGACATATTTGCTTCATTGCTGCATCCACTAATAATACTTGTGGATGAATCTTTTTTTCTTCTTCAGGTACCTTAGCAAATAAATTTCTCAATGAGCGGTAACAATCACCATAATATCGTGCTTTCAATGCTGCCAAATCGATCACACTGGATATTCTCTTGTAAATTTCTCGGTAATAATCATTTTTTTCTTCTTTTATAAGCTCCAAAATTGTTGTTACCAAATGTATTTTTCTTCTTAAATTTTTCTTGTGTTTTTTTTTCTCTTTCATCACTAGCTTCCTTTCCACAAATGAAACAAATTGTTTTCCATTGAAACCACATGATGATAAACTTCGCAATCTTTTTTTTTTTGGAGGAGAGAAATTCACATATTTTTCTTGCTTTTTATAGACTTCAATGTATATTTTATTAATATACTTCTGCCCACATGATGTATGAGCATCTACAACTTCACACGTATTTAAGTATTGTAATAATCCATCGTTTCTCTCCTCAATAGCTTGTTTTAAAGTTCCCAATCCTCTTTAATTTCAACAATAGAACCTACATCATTACTGCTCTGAGATCCAAATTTCTTCAACATCTGCTGAATTACTATTCTTAATTCCATAATTAATAATTATGCAACAAGAAATATTCGAAAAATTGGTAAACGGAAAGTCGAAAATGAAAAAGTACTTACAAATAAAAATATACAAATGAATTTTTTTTTTACTACAATATAATATCACTGTAGCGACTCACGATGCATACGTTTCTGTCGGCGAATATAATCGAGAGTTTCAATAATACTACAAAAAATATTCAAAATAACGTTCCACGTGGACACAGGCACGATACTAATATAAACTATTTTCGGAGCAGAGAAACATATGCCAGTCGTGTTCTCCACTATCCCTACTCCTTTTTCTATAGGTACCTGCAATTCCTACTTTTCAAGAATGTTTGCTGTCCCTTTGTATACTTTATATGAAAATTAAATAATTGTCAAGAGAAAAAATGAATATAGCTGTAAAAGAATATAATATACTATAGAAGTAATGTGATTTTCATAGAAGTATCCTTAAAAAAAATTATTAGCAGAAAGTTTCAAAGGGTAAACTTTTTACTTTTTAGTATAAGGAATTCAAAACACTCGGAAACATTCAAATCCATTCATTATAACTGGGTTCCGAAGTATAAACCTAATTGCGCTGGATTAATACAGGTATAGGACAAGTCCAAGGAAAGCATTGCATACCGAGATATTTCAGCAAATAGGAAGAAACCGATTATTTGATATGCAGTCAGCAAATTATATTGTATCTTCCAATATATTTGGCAGTCAGACATAACCTATAAATTCACAAAAGCCTTTAGGGTAAAAATACTTCACAGATAATATGAAGGAACAGGCAAAGACTTCTAAATTTGAGTAGTACTGTGACCCTGTTCCAAACAAAAGTCTGGATAGGACTCTGTGTATAAAAAATGATAAAGAGGTCATACAGTAATAGAAGAATCCATCAGCACTGACTGCCATGCAGCTTTGAGAACTTTTGAGTCTATAGAGATACATTCGAAAACGATGCCTGAAGTTTCTAACAAAACCAGCAGAACACAATAACGTACAGCTGGAATGAATGCGGGAGCACTAGAGTAAAGCAGGTAACGAAAGAGCTGATACTCTAGCTAGAGTGGGCGCAAGAACTGTCTTGATGGAACCCGAATCTACCTGTGTTCTAGCAAAACGGTCACGAAAGGAACTACTAAAACAAAAACACTCTGGCTAGGGGTACCAGGAATGAGGCAATCACACTTGTTCATTGGTGAATCCTCCAAATCAAAGACCAACGAAACGTTAAAATTGGATGAAAAACAGTTGAAATGCGCAGTGAGAATCTTAACAAGACACTACACACTAGGTAAACACTTCACCAACAAAAAGGTGAAAAATAATCTGGAGTGTAGGTTGCGTGACGGAATTTCTTATGTGTAGCTTCCTTTTCATTTGAAGAAGATAGTAATGATGATAATGATGGAGAAGATTTAGCTGAAACAGATGAAGTACGAAAACCAAATAATCATGTCTTAACTATACATTACTGTCATGATTGAGATGAGGGTCCCTTAGCTACATTTCGACAACACAAGACATGTTCTTTTGATATGAAAACTGTAAACTGTCAACAATCTAATAATAATACACAGTATGACATACCTGTACTTATAGCAGAGTTAGTATATTACGATCAACAATTTTATTTAGGACAGACTTTAGAATTACGACCCATGTCATAAAAAATAAAATTCTTACAAGACAAATCAGTTCATTTGGTCAGTGAAAGATGACATTGCACAAGTAAATCACAATTTTGTATTTTTTGAACAAATAAAAACAAGACAAATAAAAACAAGACTGTATTATTTTGCCTTAATGGCAATGTGGTTTATGTAATTCAGAGGGTTATTCATAATATAGAAAGATATAACCAAAATTGCCAGTACACTTGCCTTTTGGGGAGGAACAGATCTGAAAGAATGAGGAGACTAGGATTTACCATAAGCTTAAGTTTCAGTACAGTGAATTTAGAACGCCGCAACTAGTAAGGAAAAGAAGTAGCTCTGGACGGAAAATCAATCTCCTTTGCGACTTGTTGAATTAGAACATGAGTGTGCTAGGAAAGATTCAAGCACAGATATCGAACGGCCTTCTGCTATCACTTGAACGAGCTTTTTGTCATGTATCTTTAAAAATATTATTGACTGCATTTTAGAGACTGAAATCGACCATAAATTAGGTATTATTTAATGCCTGGTATACATAGGAATTAATTAAATTGGTGTGACTGTATTTTGCCATATAAGATTCAGCTGCTGGATTTATAGCAAATCTGTACACAGAGGTAGATATTCAAGAAAACCCCTTATTTGACAGATTTTTGCCAATACAGATAATTCGTAAATACAGATAATTTAAAATATCGTATAAATACATCCTAGAGAAACAAACGGCTTTTAGGCACGATACAGAGAAATATGCTTTTATTTCTCTAAAAAGGTACATTGTAACGCTTTCAACAAGTGCGTATTTTGGTGAGGAATTCAATGGTACTTTAAACATAATAAAAAACAATAAAGTGTATAGTTAAACATTAGACAAAAGTATTGTAATGAGAGTCCTTTATAGAAAAATGAACAACCACATAATAGTATATTATGTTACTAGGAGTAAAAGGCGACCATTATTGTTGAGCCCAGAAGTTTGCTCAGCCGAGGCGCAAGCCGAGGCAGCAAACTGGGCGAAACACATAATGAGCCTTCTACTCCGAGTGACATATACTATTTTTTCTTCAAGCGTTGAAATAAAAAATACCAAAACTTTAATTTTGAAAAATGACATCAGGTCAAATGCGTTCAGCTTGGTAAAAAAAAAATATATGTAATACTAACCGTTTTATTTATCAATGAAACATGACATAGGTGAATTTGCAATTTCAAGTATTTCAGGTGGTACGCACTGCATTTCTTCAGACTTTTTCGCTTTTAAATTTAAAAAACGGCTCGACGCGCGACGTCAACTTTTAAAATGACAGTTTATGACAAGTCATACGTAACTTAGATTTTTAATTCGTTTCCATGGATACGTTATTTCATTTTTGTACTAGGAAAAAAAATTAGAAATATTTGTACTAGTACAATAATAGGCTCTTTCTACAGGACGTGTTGCATTATGTAATGTAAGTATTATTATACGCTTGAAGAAAAATTTAATTTTTTTCTTTTTTAATTTTTGAAGTTCATTTTTGAAACTCCAGAAGCTCTGCTGGACTTATTGTGCTCTTCTTGCCTAATTTTCACCATCCATTTCAGCACGTCGATGCCTCTGATCAAGTGATATAGATCCATAATTGGATTGAACACGATATGGTCCGCCGTCCACCGTCTCTGGTTCTTTTCCACATAGTACGAAGTCTACATCACCATCATACTTTCCCATTATATGTAGATGCTATTTAAAACACAAATGTTATTATTCTTAACTGAAACCTGTTCCTTATGAGCAGTTATTTCATTAATTTAGTTTTCCTATGTTCGTTTCCTGGAATATTTCTCCAATTCCTCCAATATTTATTTTTATACTAGTTTTCATGACTCCTGTCGTCGTGCGTTTTTAGGAAATTCGTCAGCTTTCATCTCTATCCCAGTTTTAATTTTAATTTCAGAATGTCCTGACATCCAAAGTCATTTAATGTTAACCGAACTTGGTTTCTAAAATAGAAACAAAAAATTAATAAAAAGTTTTAATTTTAACATGAAAAAGTTAACCCGTTGTGTTTTGGGTTAAATAAACTTGATTTGATGATCATTGTGTTTAACATCAATCTAATCTTTTTAAACCGCCCTGTATTATATAGTTTCTATGTTAAACAATAAATTGTCTCAAGGATACTAGTGTATAGATACAGAACAGTTACAGAATTTAAACCATAAATATAATTTCTTTTCATACATAAATATGTACAGTATTATTGCGTTTGAATGATTGCTATCTTAAGAAAAATACACAAAAGCAATAATTTACATACCATAAGGTCAACCCAACGTGTTAATAATTTCATTAACATAAATATAAAGTAAATAATTTTAAATAATATATAAGCCGTAGTTTGTATTTATTAATTTTTAAATTAGTGCTTGTTAGATTGTGTTCTGTTAAAATAAATGCTGTTTGGATTTTTCCAGTTAAATTTACAGAACTATTTTGAGGTTTACAGTAATCATATAAATAAACTTTAACTTAATAAACGAAGTTACTCCTCCACAAAAACGCCCAACAGTGTAGGCGGTTTAAGATAAGTATTTTGATGTAAATGCCGTGTATTATAAAAGTGAGCAAGCCATATAATTTTGTCTTGAAATTAATTTATGTTAAATATGTAACTCTACTTAAGTTATAATAGAATATTAACAACGTGATCAAATTTATTTGTCGTAAACTTTTTAATGAGTCTCTTGCAAATTACGGTAGTGGTCAGTCTTACAGAGACAGATAGATATGACAGATATGATTACGAAGGCTAAATGAAGAAGTTACAGGGAAACAAAATTTATAATCGGAATTGATGAAAGAAAAAAATGAGATAGTGCCCTCACAGGTTTTATGAAGATATTTGTAAATATTTACAAACCATGGTTTTTTTCAGGAAAAAAATTGATCAATAGATTTCAAATTTCATTAAAAATTTTTACTTCTTATATTGTTACACTTTCTTGAAATATTATTAATAATAAAAATTAATCTAAAATAAAGTTCAAGAACTTTAACAAAAAATTCAAGTTATTTAATTAGATTTGAAATTCTCCTATCAATTTTCTGTCCAACTTCCAATATTTTTAAATATTTAGATTTTTCTCGTAAATTGCATCCACAATAATTATTTTCCTCACAACTTCTGCATTAAATTTTGATAGTCTTGCCATCATTAAAAATATTTGTTGAATTTGTTTCAAAATGACGCCACTCGTCAGTGGCGTACACAGTCAGAAAAATTCAAAAAGCCTTAGCAATGACGGTTTCTCAACAAATGTTACAATACTGACTTAATTTAAAAATATATATACATATACATACCTAATTTTTATTGCACGATTTGCCACAGCCTCTTAACTGTAAAATTAAATTTGCTGCAACTCTACGTCACTTATTGAGAAACCGCTAAATTGGGTGATATTTTTCTTATTACATTTGAATTTTTCTATTATGTATGTTACTTCCTAAATCATTAATAGACGTAAATGTATATTATCTACAGATCATTTTGAAAGTAAAGGAAACAACTTTTATATGATTTATGTGATTTTTCGGAAAATGAAATTGGATGTATGTGTATAGATTACACGGAAACTTCTTGAAAATATTGTGATGAAATTATTGCTTTTATAATTTCGTTCCCGATATACAAGAAATAATACGACATTTATATAAATTGTTATTATCAAAACTACTTTCCGAGATTTTAATTAAAAATATGAAACATATTCAATGTAATTAAAATTTAAAATCTTGCTAAAATTTGAAACAAGAAAATAACTATTTGATATATTGAAAAAAGATTTCAAATAAAAATATCATACATTAGCTTTCTTCAAAAATACTACTAAAAAAATCACCTAATTAATCTAACGAATAATGATATCAACAAAACAATTTACTAAAATTAAAATAGATAAACCACACGCACTAGTATTAAATATATCAATGATTCATACAATACATAATTTGAACAAACTCTTGGCGAAGAAAAAATGGAACAAATGAAAACTTAAAACTATATCCAATTTTAAATACATAAACATCGGAACTTAAACATAGTCGGAAGATGATTTAAAAAGCTCTCAAGCTCTCAAGAGCTTTCACTTATCTATTATTTGTTCCATATTTTATTAAGTTTCAATTTTTCAACGGGTTCAGTTGAAATTAGAGAAAGTGTAGAACGTTCTATTCCTTCGGGTTCCTCCAAAGAGTTTGTTAGAGAAGAAAAAAATTGTTAGGTACCAAAAGAAAATCCTATTACACGAAGCATAAGAAAACATTCAAAGGTTAACTACATAGAGTGTCTCTGCGAAAAGGCTATAAGGTTATTTTAGATAAAAATTATGAGAAGGTATTCATAACAAAAATTACACAGGCACACAGAAAAAAATAAGTGTCATGCCCGGCAGACTAGAACACCATCTCCATACGTATTTAGATGCGCTGAATTCGATTTTGACGTCAGATTTTCTCCATCGAGTCACAATTTTAACTTAAAAAATTTGCTAAAAAATCTCCTTAATATTTCGAAATATAGCAACCTTATTACTCCATTCATAAAAAGTAAGCTACATATATATCTAACTCGATATTATATACCATATATTTAGATTATACAAAGATGGGAAAGGTAAAAAAAAGTCACTTCGACGACCGACGTATTGCAGAAAGGCCTGAGAGTTTGGCTAAAGTAAAAGAAAATCCATCTCGAGCTGCACACCATATTAATTTTTTAAGATTTATGTGCAGATCCACTAAAATTGTCTTACAAAATAAAACAATTAGATGCTCAAAACATGTAAAACAAGAACAAAATTAAGTTGAAAAATTATCTGAAGAATTATATTTCCAGCGTACAATTAACAGAGTGTTAAGTAAAATGACCTTTTAATATACTTGCCCATGACTGGCTATGTAAAAAGATTAACGCTTTGCAAAATAACTTCATGAAAATTAATGATTTTCTGTCACTATTATTTACAATAAAAATGTGGCGTATTTGCGGGTAGTTCTGAATGCGTAATACACCAAATCTGTTTCTTCTCGCTCACTTAAATTGGTAGAAACATAATATACAGGATGGGGTGCGTCGGACTTTGATAGTTCGAGTCCTATGATGGCTAGAAATTTAAAAAAATACAAGTAAAATAGATAAAAAGTCTATAACCGGAAATTATTTTCGTATATACAGGGCGAGCAAAGACAATATTACAAAATCAAGTGCTATTTTTTTAATGGAATGCTATGTATACCCGTACATTTTTTAAACCTCTTTCTATTTGACTGGTCTGATTTAATCGAATAAAATTTGAATGGTTTTTGCGTATGTGTATTTGAATGTATATCAATACGATAAGCTTTAGAGTAAAATATTTCTTGTTATTAAATCACAATACGTTCTGCATGAAATTGATAGTCGATAGAATCGTATAAAATGTCTTCGTTTAGGCAAAAGGTTTTAGCAAAATGTTCGCAATGAAAAAGAAAATCTCAATCTTTATAGGAGCAAAATTCAAATAATGTTTTAAAGCATAAGACAAACAAATTTTATAAAATTTTAGTTTAGTTAACGCCGTGCACAAGATAAAAATTGACTGAAAAACAGGCATTTGTTTAACAACCTTTATAAACATGTTTTTGTAACTTTATCTTTATCTTAAAGTTAAATAGGTAAGATGAAAGCCAATTAAATTTCTCTTTTTTTTATGGCTTTCGGTCAAGGACCATACATCCAGTCACGAAACTGATCAATTTAATAAACTTATCAAAATTTATAATCCTATGTCTAACCTAAAAACGAAAGCAAAACCAGAACTAAATATTTGAGATAGAAAACGAAGGGAATAGACAGGGTCACTCGCTTCTCGTCCTGGGGTCTGTCAGGACATTACAAAAAAAAACAATACAGGGTGGATCACGGTTGGAAGGGCAAAGAACACCAGGAAAAACATTTGGTTCAGAATTTAACCTAAAGCTTAACTTTAGTTTCTTGTATGAAACCTAGGATAAACGTATAGATTTCTTTAGAACCTAACGACAATAAATTGAGCATATTAAAAGGTGCCATAATGTTACAACTATTTGCAATGTTGATAATTAATGTGCTAGAAGCATTTTGATATTTAACGCATCCAAAAAAAATATGGTCGACATCAGCTAGTACCGCATTCCTTGCAATTTGGTGAGGTATAAACTCCAATTCTATGTAAGTAAAAAGGATAGCAAATTTTAGGCGTATGATCGGTGTAACATATTTCCTCGATGCCTGAAGATTTTCATGCTAGTGCTTATTTGGTATATTGGGATGTATCATGGTGTATCTTTTGGTATATTGGGATGTATCATGGTGTATCTGGTAGGGTTACTAAAACAGTATTGGTTCCATTGGTATATCCAGTTGACTTTAAGGTTTACTTTTCATAGAGTATGCATGTCTGTTAAACTAACATTGTGATGCAGTGTGTCCTGAAAGGGCGCCCTCTTTAGCCAGCGCATCTACATACTCGTTGTGTTTTATTCCTATGTGCGCTTTTACCCAGATTAAGATGACTTTTTTCCCAGATAAGTTGATTATATGGGTGATATTTTTTATTTTAAGGATATACGGGCTGACTTTATAATTAAGTGACTTTATAGTTAAGTGACTTTATGTTTTTTATTGCATTGAGTACAGATAGGGAATCGGATAAAATAATGGAAATGGGAGAATTCTCCTGTTGAATATACTGTAACGCCTCATATATGGCTATAGCCTCTGCCGTGAATATAGTACAGTTAGAACTTAATTGAAATATTTTTTCAAGGTTTCGAGATGGGATAAAGTAAGCCCCACCCGTATGTGTATCAATTTTAGATGCATCTGTATAAATTAGCAATGGGTCTCTAAACTGATTCAGTACACTTTTTAGGGTATTAGAGCTGATTAGGTAATTTTCACTATAGGATGGCATAATGACACGAATGTCAGTGAATAATTCAAAGAAGTCAAAATCATAAATGGAAAATTTGGAAGATCACTACAGTATCGGAAAGCTGTACATAAGGGAGGTGAAGGTTTTTTAATCCAAATTTTGTTACATAAATCGGATGTGTTTAATTTTGAAATTTTGTGTACCAAAGGAGTATTAAAGAAAAGGTGTTTTAACAAAAATTTATTAGTAAGAAATTCTCTTCTTATAGCAAGAGGGGCTCCAGAGCTTCTACATAAAGTGGGTCAATAGGTGTGGAATTCATTGCACCAAGGCAGATCCGAATGGCTTTTCTTTGGGTAATATCTAGTCTGTTAAGTAAGGACTTATTTGCAGAGCCGTATATAATACTTCCATAGTCGATAACTGATCTAATATATGCTTTATAGAAAAGCAATGCAGTCTTCACGTCTGCTCCCCACCATGTTTTGGTGACTAGTTTAAGAAATTCATTCCTTTATGGCATTTAGTTATAAAGATTTCCATGTTAATTTAAAACCCGGCACAAATCCATACATTTTTGACAGTCTTACAGAGTTATAAATCTTGGTCAATTTGAAGGTATCCCGAAGCAAATTTTGACGAGTATATATGAAACAGAGATTTAATTGATAAAATTATTTAGTTAATTTATATGATGTGTATTAAGATTGGATTATAGATAAGATAAGATAACAAAGATGTTACATAAAATAAGATTATTGATATAAAATATTGCGTCTAATTGACGGACACAAAAATTGTGCTCAACTTACTATATCAATAGGATTTCATAGATAGCAGATTTGAAAGCGTTTCACTAACAAGGATAAGTTACTTATACCATAGATAACAAATATCTGGGCTTATACTTAATATTAGATCCCTCTAGACTATTTGGTTTTTGTTTATGGTAAAAAAGTGTAATAAACATTGCAACTGCATTCATGCAAATGGTCATGATTTAATTTGGTGATTAAATTTAATATTTCATGAAACACTTTACAATTTGCTGAAACTATTGATTGTGGCAGATTTTTTCACTAAAATAAATTATTGAATACGTTACATTATTTAAAAGACAACCGAACTGCGTAAATTTCCAATAAGAACATGAGAATTATTAAATCTACAAAAGATACGTCTCTGTTTTTGCATAAACACAAACCTTTTTATTTTTTTCACATAATGGAGCATTCATATACATTGTAATTATTACAGCGCAAATAGATAACCTACAAGTTTTGAATATGAAAAAGTAAATAACATGGGTTAGATTTTCAATTACAATAGTTATTTATACATTCTTGCTACAATAGGATGCTTTAAAAGTATTCTCTGAGGTAGTATTGATTTTAATTATATCAAGCAGAAGTTATTAGCAGCTCATAATTTTCCCTGTTTCCATATAAAATGTTAATAAAATCATATGCGTATACATATATAAACCTACAGGATGGATGAAAGTTGATGTTGCAAGAGGTAGTTTTTCAGTTTATTTTGATCGTACAATTGATATGAACATATTTCTTAAACGGCTTTGCCGTCGGGTTTTGTTTGAAACTTTTCCAATTTCTTTGAAAACGACTCGTTTTATTTTAAAGAACAAATATACAATTTTTGTACAATTATCGAAAATATAAATATCGAAAATAATATGAGAAATTATCTTGGGAAATCCAATTGTGTACCATTTTCTTCTGAAAATAATTTAACGTGGTTACTCATGTGTACTATAATTACAGAAGTAAAGAAACGACGAAGTTATAATAACACTTTACGTGTTACTAATTTAATCAAGCTTAAAGTAATAATAATAATTATTATTATAAACAACTTTATTGAAACATGGGTGCAAAGTACAAACTTTCGTGAGCAAAGTTAATCCAACCAAAAGTGTAAGCATATGAACAAATATTGTTTAAATGTTATTTGTGGCATATATAGTTTCCGAAGCGTCAGAGCAGTATTTTTGTATTAATTTAATTCCTATTAGTTGTCAAAAAACACCCTCTAACTGATCCTCTGACATTACGTCAAAGGCGTAGAGGTTATTTCCCAGTTTTAAACTGGTTAATTTGAATATTTTTTAGATAAATCGAATTTTTTGGATAGGAATATCTCAAGGAATGTGGTAATAAATCCCAAACAAAGAAAAGGAAGAGAAATAATGAACAAATATATACACATTTACATACAATTTACATAATTCTTCTTGTTCTTCTCAACGATCCTTATGCCTATTATAGGGTGGGATTTGATGTTTTTTCTCTCTCTTTTATTCATTTCTTGAAGCGCTTGCGGACCTGGACCATTTCTTCAATTCTCTTATTGTTTTCACCTCTTCCGATCTCCTCTATTCCATGTTTCCGATCTCCTCTGTCCATGTTTTCCTAGGTCTGCTCTTCCTTTTCCACTCTTTCCTGTCTTTATCACTTTCTTTACTAGTCCATTGGATTTCAATCTCTGTATGTGACAGTACAAATAATTATTAAGTGGCCCGTTCTCTAATTCTGTAATTATTATGTCCCTTCTGGTCATATTTTGTATCTCTTCATTTCTTATCCTAGCATATTTTGCCTTTCGTGCTATTCCTCTACGGAATTTCATTTCCATTGCATTGAGGAGCATTTCCTGTCTTTTTTGTATTGTCCATAGTTCACTTGTATATAATATTGATGGGAGTACTATTGTGCTGTATCTATGGTCTTTGTGTTCTTTTCCACTTCCTTCTTTCTCAGTATTGTTTTGTTTATTGCATGATAAATGTTCGTGCTCTTTGTTTCTAGCTAATTGAGTGTTTATCTTTCCATCATTTGATATAATACTTCCTAGATACTCTTAGATTACTACTATTTTACGACTTCTCTGCTTGCATATTATTTTACTGTTTTCTTCCTTTATGTTACTTTCATTTATTATCATTACTTTCCTTCTGGTTATTCATATTTGCAAGTTTACCAAGTCTTGCATATTTCTTTTTGTATATCTTCCATTATTATAATAAATCTGGGTTGAGTGGAAGAGCAAACCTTTGTCATTGCGACAGATTGATTGAACTCTGCCCTTGACTAACAAATGTTATTGTTTTACTACTATGTATTTACTAACATTTTTGTGAGGTCAATAAAAGCATTAATTATTATTATTATTATTATTATTAATAGTAAAAGACTTAAACTGCCTCCTTGTCTTATTCCTCTTTTTAGCTCAAACTTTTTTTGATATTCCATTAAGTTGTGCTTGCATGTGCTGTTACTTTATTGTATATGCTGCATATCACTCAAATCAATTTAGTGCTTACGTTGAGGTCTTATAGGCTCTTCCATATTAGATTTCTTTCTATCGTATCGAATGCTGCTCTCAGGTCTAGAAATATGAAATACATCTCTTCCCTTTTTCCATCGTCCTTTCTATTTAGATCCTTATAATGGCAACATTATGGTTAGTTTGTTTTCATGTTATATATGCAGCTTGTTCATTTTCTAAATATAGTTCTACTTGTTTTCTTAATTTATTTGCTATAATTCTAGTATACACCTTTATATCCTACTTAAGATAAGGATATCGCTATGTCACTCTCGCATCGTATTTGATCTCCTTTTTTGTATATTGGTAGTATGAGATTGTTCGACTATCCCTTATATTAATATATGCATTTTCATTTTTCCACTCTGTTACAGATTTTCATTAGGCCATCGTATCCCCTCTGTTCCCATCCACTTGATCATTTCTGGGTTTATGTTATCTGCCCCTTTCGCTTTGCCTACCTTTATGTCATTTAATATTTTGTCTATTTCCACCATGGTAATTATTTCATTTGTTCTTTCCTTATCCTTCATTCATTTCTATCTCTTGTGGTATAATTAATTGTCAATGTGCTTTTGAATTTCTCAGTATAGTGTTCCCTCCAAAATTTCTTGTGTATTAAATGTTATTGAGTTAGGTACATAATTTAATTAACTAAATATAAAATAATTCAGTCTTGCTGAAATGTATTTAAACTTGAGATTAAAAAAATTAAATAATACAATAATAATAATAAATAATGAATAGGTTAGTTAACGCAAGTAAGAGAAATAATAATAAGCACTTAAAGAAATTAATAAACAAATTAATACCATGTCTAGAAGTAGAAGAAAAAAATTATAATAAATTTAATAAAATGCGAATTTGTACGTTGTTGTTCAAAAGACATACGTTTTGGTTAGATTTAAAGGATGGTGCACATAATGATTTTAAATTTGCAGTTGTGCCATAAATGACCAAAGCGAATAAACCCTATTAGTATTATGCACAGTAGATCTAATACTAAGTCTATGGAATAGATAAGATGGAATTGATATCGATATTGCCCGATAAACGAAGACTAAGAAATACAATTTCCTTCGATAGTCCATATTTAGCTAATTTAAACAAGAGAAAAACTGTGACGTATGATTATATTATTTTCCTAAGCCGAATATCACACGGCAACTGGAGTTTTGCAATCTATGCATTCTTCTTTTTCCGACGGAATCTATAAAATTGCTAAAAAAAATCTTTTAAGATCATGTCCAAGAAAATATCTGTTAAAATAGAGTAATTTTAATACTTATAATTATTCATAGGCCTTAGACATTAAAGTATTTATGTGCGTAGAAAACTTAAAATGAGGATCTAAATTTTTTACTATTTTCTCGGGAACTAAAACCCCGTCACCTATTTTCAAATTAAAATGATCATAAGCAGAATCTATGTCTTTCTCAAGCCCAAATAATATTAATTTGCATTTTCTAGGATTCAGTTTTAAGTTATGTTAGTAAAATTTTATTTTAATTTTATCTAGGTCGCTATTGAGATCATTTGGACCACTAATAAACAGTCGATATTAAAGCTACTATATATTTGAGTGTCGACTGCATATCCATGTATTTTGATATTTTTCACGGAATGCAATATGTTACTAGTGTATATATGCTAAACAATAGCGGATCTATAACCTGAACCATGAGGCACACCAGATAAAACAACTATAGGAGAAGAGGTAGAATTTCTAAGTGACACCTTTTGAGTTATATATATTGTGTAAGTATAAATAAAGAAAGCAATATTCTTCTAAACGAGACTATAATATTTGAGCTTTTCATGACTAGTCGTATCAGAGGCTTAAGAGAAGTGAAGCACCACCACGGGAGTTGCTGTTCTTTTATCAGTATTACATGTCATCGACAATTCTACTGGGAGCAGCTGAGGTACAGTGGCCTTTTCTAAAACCTGATTTTTATGTAAGATACCCTTTTGACTTGCAGAGTTAAAGAACTGTTTGTGACAATTTTTTCTAATATCTGAGATATAACAGGTAAAATACTTGCATGCCTTAGGTCAGTCAGAGAATTTGCATCGTTTCCCGTTGGCAAGGGAATAGTTAGAGCATTCTTCCAGAAATCAGGAAAATATTCACGTTCCAGACAGCAATTAACTATACGCGTTATTAGGGTTCAATGTGTGGACGACATTAATTTAACATTGTTAATAAAATTCCGTCCTCTTCACAAGTGTTCGCTTTAAAACTGTCATAATTTGACTTGGTTCTTTAATAGAATATAATTTAAGAGAAAAAAGTGCCTCGTGTGAATTATTATTGTAAAAGTCTTATTTTTCTTGCACTATAATAGGTAATGTATATTAGAGAAATATTTAAAGGTATGGAATGATTATTATTGGGCAACATTTTCTGAAAAGCAATAGAGAAGTGTCAGCGAAATCACGGCACACAAATATTTTTTTATTTACATGCACATACAATGGAATATTTATTTATGCGTCACTGCTTACCAAAACAAAGATGCTTTTATTTAACAAAAGAGTGATAATGTCACAACATACAAAAGATAGGAATAACATATTAGGTTCTTATGGATTAGGCAATTGTTACATACATTATACAGTTACAGTGTAAAAAGGATGGCTATTAAGCATTACAAATAAAATGTTATACAGTGTGTCTCACTTTTCACCAATACACCCTAATATCTAGGCCATTTGTTGATCGATTTATATCAAATTTGGTATACTTCTTTTCTTTCAGATTGTGTTTAAAAAGTTATTAATAAAAAATTTTTTTTAAACTTAAATACGCCTACTATGATCAAAAGAAATGGGCAAAAATTAGGAATTTATATTAGCGATTGAGATAGGGTTTTTGTTTTTACAGATTCTTGTTCAGCATGACCTAAAACGCCTGTATACCAAATTTCGTTAAAAAATATTCATTCTTTTTTTTTTTAAGTAATAAAAAACTAAGATTTCAATAATAAAAAATAATAAAAGTTGAGTTATTTGATATTTTCAAAAAAAACGTGTCCTAATGCTTAATTAGCGTCATTGTATCTCCCGACTACCAAGTTATGTAAATATCCGACAATAAATAACTGGAATAGTGGGGTGATTATTATTGAAATCTTAGATTTTTATTACTTTTTTTTTGTGAAGGAATGAATATTTTTTAACGAAATTTGGTATACAGGCGTTTTAGGTCATGCTGAACAAGAATCTGTAAAAACAAAAACCCTATCTCAATCGCTAATATAAATTCCTAATTTTTGCCAATTTCTTTTGATCATAGTAGGCGCATTTAAGTTTGAAAACATTTTTTATTAATAACTTTTTAAACACAATCTGAAAGAAAGGAAGTATACCAAATTTGATCTAAATCGATCAACAAATGGCCTAGATATTGGGGTATAGTGGTGAAAAGTGAGACACACTGTATATAGAAAAATCACATAAGCTTATTCTTTAATAATTTGGTTTTAAATAATATCGTCACGAATTTTAAAAAGTCTACGAACGTACGAATGAGTAAATACGATGTTTTATAATTTTTTAATAGGAACAAAATTCTACTTTTGCACATTTATGCAAAGTGATTATATTTTTTACAGTTCATGCACATCTTTTTATAAGCAGGACACTGCTTTGGTACGTGAAAATATCCACAAAAGTTACATTTCATTTTTCTCAATTGTCTGTCAGTTTCCGTATTTTCAAATTGACCATTCGGTATTACTTTATTCTTAACTCCACCCACTACTCTATCTTCTCTTTGATAGTCTGACATGTGTTTTGTTTGTTTCTCAGTCAACTCTGCAGCATTACAAACATTTACAGTTTCTTTAGGTCTAAATTTGACTGCTTCAGTAATCGATCTTTAACTCATTTATCCATAATTCCAAAAATTATGTTATCTCTTATTAGACTATCTCCAAAATCACAATCTCGACTAAACTTTCTCACCTTCTTTTTGTCTTCTTGTGAAAGATTGTATTTTAAATCAAAAACAATTTATCGTCTTCAACGTCTTCTACAAACATTTCACAACTGTTTCGAACTGCGCAGACGTGCCATTCTGTGTGACTTTGAGCGATTCAACGTTTAAAATTTAAAACGTGAACGCCATCATTTGTAGAAACAAATATGAAGGAAATATTAAATTATGGAATATCTAAACAACAAATTTTCTTAATAGAAATTTTATATAGTTTTAAATATAAACATTATGTAAATGGGATTTGTAGAATACCAGTTACAAAAAAGGGGATAATAATTATCGATTGATTGCTCTCTATTATTATGTAAATAACGGAGACCTTTATTAATATTTACTCTTGTATTATCTCGAGTTAGCAAACACTACATCGACAACAAAAAGTTCCAAATTAATAGAAGTTTATATATACTTTATACTGTAAAAGTAAAGAAACATGATCTAACATGGTGTTCGTGATGAATGAGTTAATTACTTCGTCATGTGTTTTATTTTTCTTATCCTTTAAATGCATCTCTTTTAACATAGGTACTTATTTAAAACCACCTGCAAATAATAACGTTGTTATTAGAGGAAGCCTTAAACGTTGAAAATTTTCTAGGAATAAACGAAATATACATCCTATCCTATGAAATTGTAATAGTTCGAAGTGAAAACAAAAAACTATAACTTTTCCACACGATTATACCGGGTGAAGTGAATAGTGATGGTTTTATAAGCTGCTACGAAAAAAATAATGATCACAAAGTAGACTATGGAAATAATAGACAACGCATTTTAAACATCTTTTGTAACTAATGTGTATTATTTTGTTAATTACTTATTTGTTTAATAAATATCCTGTTACACTTTGTCATATCGAATTTCATATGTACATTTTCAATATTAGCAATTGAAGTAACATGCAATTGTTACTAAACCAATTTGACGTTTACAAGTACAAGTTTTATTTCCATAGTTTACTTTGTGAATCATTATTTTTTTCATAGCATCTCGATAAAACGCAGTATTTACTTTAAAACTTACAAAACTATCACTCTGTATAATTTCCATGACAAATTTGGAGTTTTTGGACACTTTCCAACTGTAAAAAAATATACAAGGTGTTCCATTTGAAATAACAAAGTTGCCCTATCCCTGAAAATATGCTGTCATTTTCGGACTGGAAGTGAGCAAAAATGACGGATACTCATCAGGAAAACTTATAAAAATTAGAAGAAGACTGGCGAAAACCGCATTTCATTATCTATATGTAGTTCAAAACTTATACAGTTTTAAAAAGCGTCAAAATATAATGAGGCATCCGGTATAAGTAGACGTCTTCTGAGATCACAGCTTCTCATATAGAACAGTTAACGGAAGAACCGAACTCATTTTGGTGGGACATTTTTTGGGAGCTGCTTATATGTGAATGAAATTTCTTGACTTGTGATGCTTCCTCAGGCATTACTGTTGGCGCAAACTGTATTTTTAAATTTTAAATTAAGAAGACCTTTATTAATAGAAAATGTAAAATACTGTTTCAAAATTTTATTCTTCATCTTTTTCCATTGTTTTAATTTAACTCCATGTTTTTGATTTCTCAAAAAAAATTAAGCTATTATTTTAAGAAGTTTTTTATGTTATATCCTCAAACCATTGCATTTAAAAATAGATAATTTTATTAGTAGATAAATACGAAATCTCAATCAATCAATTCCAATTTACGCATTCGTCTAAAATATGTTTTATTTCCAATGCTGTGTATCTAAGTTTGGCGAAAGTGCTATGGTTCATTGATGTACAGCAGCGTCATATTCAAAATAACTAAATATATCTTTGAAAAGTACAGAATTTCAAACAAATTTGTAAACGGTTTATTACAAACTTCAAATATACCGTTTGTTGTTATTGGCGTTTAGCTTATTGGTTTGTGATTTTTAAATTATTTAAGTATAAACAGGGAAATCATCAAAGTAAGTTAAGAAGAAAGAAAAATGCACATTATTTATAAATACAAATATATGCCTCGATGAAGTTAGTCTCTATGTAAATTAAGTTCCATAAGGATTTACTTAATTAAGGTAATTATGAATAAAATAAAATAAAAAATTATACATTTACCTTAAAAATCGCCATTATTCATGATTCTTTTAGCTGATTAATCAAATATTATAATAACTTACCTGTATCTATTATATTAATCATATTATGATAATCCAAGGCATTTTTTATGTAATCTCTCCAATATATGCATTATATATAAATAATAATATAATAATAACCCCACGTACATGCAATTATAAACTACTATTTTGAAGAAAAGTTTGTATTTTTTCTATTATAAACTTTATTTGCATCAAATTTTGGCACCACTGATATTAAATCAATCCCATAAATGTAATGACTTATATTCTTTACCTAAATAAATGTATATATGTAAAAAATATGTTTATTAAAACCATCTCTTATATTAATTAATGCCACTTAAAACTATTACAAGTATCACTAATAAAAAATGTTAAAAAGTATCTGCAATGTTAGGTAATTATTGGTTACCTGTGAATGTAATTTCTTCTATTATTTTGTATCTTATTGAACAAACAAAAAGTCCCGAATTCATCTCTACCAGTGTTTCATCGCGCGACCTACCTTGTTATTTCGCGTCGCGAATGACCAGTAAAAAACAAAAAATTGACAATTACAGACTACTTAAGAAATGTTTAAAAATCTAAGTTTTTCAGCTTACCACTAATTTTTTATTGCCATTCTAATCGTTTTAAAGGTTGTTTATCTCATTCCGTCTCTAATGTCTCTAAGATTGAAATATATATTTTTTTATTGGTACCCTATTTTGCTTATTTAAAGTACGCCTCAGAGTGTTTAAATCCAACTATAAAAAACGCGGGTTTTTTAAAGTTACCATGGCAACTTCAATAACCCGAGAAACGTGAGGTCAACTTTTTAATTATTGATCTGACAGAAGTACGTCGAATAAAATATTACTGACAAATGTTTCAAAAGCTTTAACTGTGATGACAACAATTAATCTTATATGACAGATTGCAAATTAATTTTTGTTTTTCACATTTCGATGACAAAAGGTATTTTACATTATTAGTTCTTATTTCCATTTTTTGTAGTAATTATTTATGATTTCAAAGTGTACCAATGAAAAAAAAAATAGCGTAAAGTATTCGTGGATAACTGGTCTTTAAAACACTTGCTCTATTCGTGCTCGAAAAATCGCGCGTGTTTTAAAGACCTTAATATCCACTTATACTTTAATATACTATTTTACCTATGTCGATTTAATAGGCTCGATTATTGAAAATATTGACTATAATGCATATAAGTAGTATCTAATAATAACGTTATCTTTCAGAATCTAGTTTATAATAAACGGATTTTTTTCTTTCTGTTTTTATTTGGAATTTAGTGCCACACTTCTCAACATTACCCAGACAATCTAAAAAATATCTGGATTTAAAAAAAAAATAACCTTTACGCCTGTGACTTTACGTGAAAGAAACAGTTAAAGGTTGGTTTTTTGACATAAAATATAATTAAAATAAAATGAAAACAATGATGTTTTGCAGACGTTTCGGAAACTTCAAAACTCATGGCATTTTGTACCTGGAACACAAAATGCTATGAATTTTGAAAATTTATTATACGCAAACGACAGCAGGTAAATGATTTGAATTTTAGCACCGTATTTAGAATTACATTTTCTAGATGCATGTGTATGGGTTTGGAAAATATCACATTTTTTCGATTTTTTCGTTTTTATTTTTCCGGCCGATTCAAATATGCATGCACACAACCCTAGATTACATAATTCTATATCATTCATAAAAATTTAAAACGATTCCGATGAATAGTAACGAAAATATGAATTTTCAAAAATATGTTGGGTGCTATTATCAGCTATAATATCCCTAAGACATTGATAATGTACGAGATAATTTTATGACAATCGAAAGCACGTTGCTTGGTAATAGCCCGACGCCGAAGGCGGAGGGCTATTACCAAGCAACTTGCTTGAGGTTGTCATAAAATTATGAGGCATTTGTCAATGTCTGAGGGATATTCGGTCAGAAAATTTTTTGAAAAAATAAAGTCAAAATGTCGCAACAAAACAAAACAATTATTTATTTATTAAAAGTTTATAGATTGAGAATTGGCATTGCCAAAAAGTGACATTTTGATATTTATTTGGCAGTTATTATGAAGTTGTCAAAGTTAAGCAATTTTGTTGTCATAGTGATTGAAAATTTCCCTGGATGGTAATTATCAGTGTAATCTTAACATGATTGGGTGATATGTGTCACATGACAAGAAATAACGAAATTTAATTGGCTGTTAGAACTGTCAAAAAATGTTCCCCTTAATCTGTTTTCTTTCTTAATGATAAATAGTCTTTCTCTTGTGTAATTCGTGAAATTACACAATTTTAATGTTTATATCATAACCATAGATACTTACTACGCTCACAGAAAAGTTGATTAAATTAGATATTCAAGTTGCTAAGTTCTTCTTTTAGCATCGGTAACCATATTGTACAACAATCAACAATCTACAAAATAATTTGATATAGTCGAGTAAATTCTAACTTGGTCGGTCCAAAGGTCGCTTCGTCGTCTGAACTAAGATGTATTCGATGGATGCCAGTGGTTCTCAAACAATTCACGAACAGTGATGCTGTCGCTAAATAATTATATATAAATATTAAAGGTGTTATTATAAAATGTTAAGAAGTATTAACTCACTAACTTCATCGTTTTAATGTCATTCTGATTACATAATATAGGTTCGGGCACAAATGAAACTGATAACAAAAAATTTATTGCCCAATTCAGTCAATAACAATATTAATTATTATTAAAAGAATAATGATCGAAAACTAATATTGTTACAGTCCAGCAAGAATCGCGGGGAGGTATGGACATTTCTTGACAGGAAAGGAGAGGATGGTAATATTAGTAGGGGAAAGGATATTAGTAAAATAAAATATTTAAAATAATTATGAACTTTTAAGGTAAAACAAAATAAATTAAAATTCTTATGATACTAAATAACAAATTAACAATAATTTTAAAAATAAAGGAGAACAATTCTAGGAGAACACATCGACGAAGCAGTTTTCATAAACACTAAACTAATTGAACTCTACACTTGAACAATTTACCTACTTATCCCGAATTTCGCCATTCAGGTATTAAAATATAAATACATAATATTATAATTGAAACAATTATCACAGAATAACACTAGTAATAAAGCATTTTTTCAAACACCAAACACTCTACACTATACATTACAAGCACTTTATTCGGCGCACGTTTCAACAGTGGTGTAAAAAATATCATTTAAGACGCCCACTTTAGTTGCCATAATTATCAAATGTATTTTTACAATTTAATGGTTTCCCAAATAAATATTACCGACAAGAATACATGAATTTACCTCTTTAATTTAATAATAATCCCGACAGGCTTCGGTCTAGAACTCCTCGAATCCGCAAACTGTATGTAGAGGGTGAACACGTGTGTTTATTAGTTAACGCCCATATGATCAGGTGTTAGAGGTGTTTGGCTTTGTTTGACACCGACCGGTCAGCACCACAAAATTCTATTTATTTAGCAAGAAATAAATACGAAAGATTCTCCTTGTATTTGGTAATGTGTAATAAATAAAATCTACTTATATAAAAAATAAACAAAAGAGTGACGTTTAATAGGGCCAAATAATACAAGAGATAAGATTAATACCATATACCCCAAAAAAGAAACATGATGCAGCTACGGACACGTGTTTCGGAGTTATTGCTCCTCGTCAGCGTAGCGTAGCTAAATACAGAATATAAGATCTAAAGCAATAACTAATAAAGGTTAGAAAGCACAGTACACAGTACTCAAATTCGTGCTTTCGTGCATCATGGACCACGATTGCAGCCTCAAATGATAGCTGTACTGTGCTTTCTAACCTTTATTAGTTATTGCTTTAAATCTTATATTCTTTATTTAGCTACGCTACGCTGACGAGGAGCAATAACTCCGAAACACGCGTCCGTAGCTGCATCATGTTTCTTTTTTGGAGTATATGGCATTAATCTTATCTCTTACAAAAAATAAAGCCGTGGATATTCGTCTGACAATCGGATAAGTAACTGAAAGTTGATTTTATTTACTTAAGAGACAAACTCGCTCGGACGGAATAATAAAAGAAAAATTTTTAGGGAAAATATAGTTTTAACAAAATTCGCGGCACGGATTAATAAAGTAAAATTTTAAGAAGGAACATTTGTTACTTTTAATATAATTTAAAAAAAGCAGAGCCAACAGGTTTTGAAATCGGAAATTTTTTATTACCTTCGAGTACCTACTGAGCTACACAAGAAGAATAATTTGTTATAAAACGAAAACGTGTAATAGGTATGTAGGATACTGGAAAATTTTAAGACCTTTAGTAGTTTGACAATGTCCGTTTGTCGGATGAATATCCACTATTTATCACTAAAAATAACTTAAACATTTCATATAAAGACGAATTTAATTCTAATATGAGACGACTGTTAACCCGAATAAATAATAGTTCACAATAACGATTGACAAATTTTCACAGTTTGAGAATCGCTGAATTTATTGAAATCATAGGATTATTATCTCTCTCTTCAGTGTATGTTTCATATTTCCGTCTCAAACGAAGTGAGACAGACGCTTGATAGACATACGTGAACGACGTTTTCGGGCTATTGCTTTAACTATGTGTGCAAGAGAAAATGAAATCGTACGCGCAATATCAACGCATACACACGTCAAGTTAAAGTTTACTCGACTTTACGCATTTGTCTTCATTTAGTAAAATTATTGCAGATTCTTTAATTTTTCTCTTTTTACTGTCCGGTTCTTTTGTTAAAATTTTTGCTCCATTCCAATTTATTATCGGTGATAAATTTAATGTTAGAACGGTATTTCAAACTACTAACACTTTAAGATCAATACTTACAAAAACAAAACCGGTTAGTAGTGATCAAAATTCACAAAACTATATTTACAGTATTCATCCAGACCCTATTTTAATCTTCTTTGGGACTTTAGTGAAATAAACCTCGGAAAATTAAATTTCATATAGATGAACATGTTATAATCATCAAAAACCGGGTTTTTAATCGCCAATGTAAACGTTATACACTAATTAATTATTTTAAGAATATTTATATTAAATATGTGTGTCACCAAAAATGAAAGCAGAGTAAGAATCTGCTTTCAGAGAAGTTTCAAAAATGTAGAAGAATCAATTCGCAGCTCATATTCTGTCAACGGAAGGAATTGGGCGTTAATGGATATATAATGGAAGGAATATATTTTATTATAAACTCATGGAGTTCCAAACGTTCAGAGACGTTAGGAAAATAGACTGCAATAGCGCAGTTTATTGACTTTGAACTTAAACGAAAAATCAGCTTTTTTGAACTTTTTGCACCAAATTGTTTTCAATACAACTGATCATATCCAGATGAAAAATGGTTTTTTGCCAAATCAGAAACAAATTTTGTTATTGCTACATCGTCTGTCTACCTCTGAAGAGACTGTGTATGATGCCCTCAGAACCACGCTTAATGTATACCGTAATATTAGCCTAAAAACTAAATGATTAAAGTGAAAACATTTTAAATTCAATGGTGGCATTCATGTTGAAGAAGTATTTTTCATTAATTAAAATAATGGTTGCAATAAATTGGATCCGCGACATTAACCACAAATTACATCAACAGCAGCGGGTAGAAGCATTCTGGCTGTATTGTAAACCACTCCCCTTACCGCCCCCAGAACAGGGCAAAAATATGCCAATCCGCTCCACTTGTAATATCAATAAAGAAAATAAGAACAAGCAAATTTCGGTATCTTTCCTAAAAAACTGTGACTAATACTTATGGCAGAAAGGCAGCAGGCAGCAATGGAAATGGAAGACAGTTATTCTATTCTCGAACGCTTGATTGTATTTTAAGTATTAAAAAGATAATTCAACAACTGCAGTTGGTTGAGTGCAATCAGATTTGAAAACGCAAATATGTGCCTGTTATTAAAAAAATGCACACACACTTAATTGTCTATTTTTCTCTTCCTTCTTGATAAACAAATTGTTGTCAGTTTTTAATATCAGAATATATTTATTTTTTATTTTACCGTTTTCCATTAATTTGTTGTCATATTTCTCTAATATGCTGTACCTATACTCATCCTCATTTACATTAGTTTCGCTAAGTTGCTCACAACATGCAATGTTATTGTGTTTTACAAAACGAAGTTGGTTTCTATGTTTGCGGTAGACATAATTTGTGAATACATATATTTAAATATTGTACAAGTAGGTATACTTAATACGGAATGTTTTTACAACTCAATATCGAAGAATATCAATTGGTAATAGTATTAGCAAAGACGATATGTACATATCGTCTTTGGTATTAGTTAGTAGTAAGAAATTTGTGAATATTTTCTTATAGATTTAAATCGCAAATCCTTCTAACTTCTAACTTTCTAAAATAATTCTTCAAATTTTCGCCCTAAAACTAATTCATTAAATATAGGAAAAAATTACTATATATAGGGTCAGAAGTAAGTATCAGAAATGTAAATTATTTTTAACTTTGTGTTTTAAAAAATGGAACTCTACATATTTGTTACATTTTTAGAATGAGCCTGAATTTTCAGATTTCAAATACGTAGTAGGTATACAATACTGGGTGAATCAGTTTTAATGGGCTAAACGAAAACAGGCAATAGAAGAGCTTAAAATAAGAAGTTTTTGCTATATAAATAAATATTCCAATTCAAAACTACTAAGTTTGTGAGATACCGAGACAGCTGATCCCCTTTTGAAAAAAAAGAGGACGCCCCTGAGATTTTTCAAAGATTTATAATAATTTTTATAATCGTTTGTCATTTCTAAATAAATAAACTCGCTTCAAGTGTTAACCAAAATGTATTCGTTTTTGAGTTATTTCACAATTTTGCATTAAACAATATCTGCCAGGTTTCAAGTTTTTATACATTTCTAATAAGAAATTGTGAAATAACTCAAAAACGAATGCATTTTGGTCAACACTTGTAGAGAGCTAATTTAGTTAGAATTGACAAACGATTGACAAGCAATTAGACGGGGAAAAAAAGCTTACATCAATCATAACTTAAATTATGGCACTGTCAGAAACTCTTGGAAAATTTTAAAAAATAATAATATAATTCCTCAAAAAAAATATATAGACATCCCTGACAATTTAAAAGATGTAAATAAAATAAATGACTTTTTTATAAACTCTCTTCCTAACACAACTCCTTCTGATTTAGTTCTTAATAAATACAAAAATGAATTGTTATATGATTCGAACTTTCAATTTAAAGAAGTTGATGATTTCACCATCTTAAAAACCTTAAGTGAAATTACTTCTAATGCTACAGGGTGTGATGGGTTTAATATAAAAATGATAAATCTATGTTGTCCTCACATTGTTCCATATTTAACCCACATAATTAATTATTGCATATCAGAGAAAGTATTTCCTGTTGATTGGAAAAGTGCTGTGATAACAGTTTTACCCAAAAAGACAAACCCTGAAGAACTAAACGATCTCCGCGCAATCAGTGTACTGCCAACTCTATCAAAATTACTCGAAAAAATCATGGATACACAACTTAGGGCTTATTTACTAGATAAGGAAATACTACCTGTGAATCAATCTGGTTTTCGACCTGGATATGGCTGTACTACAGCACTTTTACATGTTATTGATGATGTCATTGGAGCAACGGATCAAAGTTTATGCACAGCTCTTGTTTTGCTTGATTTTAGTAGAGCTTTCGATACTATTAACTTCGAAATACTTTTATCTATTCTTCATTATATAGGACTTGCTGACTGTACAATTAAATTATTCGATAACTACCTTAAGAATAGGCAACAAAAAGTATTAATAGATAATGATAGCTCTAATTATTTAAATTTGACATCAGGGGTTCCACAAGGATCTATTTTGGCTCCACTACTATTTACAATTTACACGAGTCAAATAATCAAATGTCTTCAATTTTGTACTATTCATCTTTATGCAGATGACTCTGACCTTTATATATCCTTTAAACCTGATGATGTAGATAATGCCTGTTTAAAGATAAATGAAGACATATATAGCTTTGTCACATCGGCCAAAGATCACTGTCTAATAATTAACCCAAGTAAGTCTAATATTATGTTATTTGGTCCCAAACGAGCTAGACTTGAAATCAAGAATTCTCTAAATTTAAAAATTGATAACAACAACATCCAACTAGTTGAACAGGCTAAAAGTCTTGGTGTGATCATTGATAGTGATCTTCGGTTTGAGGCACATATAGTCACATGTATGAAAAAAGTATATGCAGCATTAAAATTGATATATGGAAATAGGCACTATCTTACCCGGGAAACAAAAATTATGTTATGTGAAAGTCTTGTATTATCCAACTTAAATTTCGCCGATTCTCTCTATGGGCCTAGTTTAACCTACCTGTATAAACAGAAGGTACAAAAAATTCAGAACTCATGTCTGCGACTCATTTATGGAATTCGTAGGCGTGAAAGAATCTCATACAAACTAAAGGATACGGGGTGGTTAAATATGGAGCGCCGCAGGCTTCTACATTCGGCTTGCCTTTATCACAAAATTATTACCAATAAATTACCTACATACTTATATAACAAAATCAAATTTCGGACGGACGTTCATACTCTAAATATTAGGTTTAAAGGTCTTTTAACTCTACCAATCCATCGAACAGAACATTTTAAGCGCTCTTTTAGTTACCAAGTTTGCATGATATATAATGCTCTTCCCAACTATATTAAAGAACTTAGTTTAAACCGATTTAAATTCCATTATAAAAAAATTCTATATCAACAGCAAAACCAGATAAGCTAGTCTCTTTAGAAAGAAATAAAATTTTATATAATAACAATAATGGCAAAAAAATTCTTTCATCTCTACAGCTTCTTTCTTTCTCTATTTTCTTTCTTTTTCTTCTTCTCTTTTTTTATACTAGATATTTTTTTTCTCTTTGTATTAGGTAAATTAATTTTGTTCTCTGTAATGAAATATAATTATAAAGTTTATTTTTTAAGTACGCGGTGTATTTAAGGTTAAGTGTAAGAAAAACTTGTAATATCTTTATTGCAGAGTTTAACTTCGCCTTTTCTGCCATACATATATTATGTTTTTTTGTAAATATTAATTTTGTAAACAAATGTGGAAATAAAGCCGTTATTATTATTATTATTATTATTATAAAAATTATTATAAATCTTTGAAAAAACCCAGGGGAGTCCACTTTCTTTCAAAAGGGGCTCAGCTGTCCCCCATTTGTACGCCACTGGATTTTGTGTTAATTTGACTGACATATCTTTTCCCGTTTTCAAGATAAAAAATAAAAACTGATAAAAATTTGAAATTGCAACACTCGGTATCTCACAAACTAAGCAGTTTTGAGTATATGTTTATATAACAAAATCTTGTTATTTTTAGCTCTTCTATCGCCTGTTTTCATTTGTCCCATTAAAACTGACTCACCCTGTATAATTTTCTTGAGAATCCAAATTTGCTATAAATTATCTGGAAAACAGATTGCATTTTAATCAGAAAACTCTCTCTCTAAATATATTTTCTTAATCACCGAAGTAACTCCTTGAAAATCAATGGATAATGTATACCAACATCTAGTACATGGACAGTCTCTTCCTAGCTAGCCCAAGGCAAATCACAAATAAATTTTAATTTAGCGATTGTAAATCTTCGCAACCAAAGCACTTACACACTAGGGTAGGGCACTAGGCTATCATGCCGATGGCATATTGTTATGCAGTCCGGAACTTCATTGCTATATATCAGGATATTATTGTACAAGAAAAATGTGAAAAAAAGTCCTTATAAAAAGTGTTCGAAAATTGTCTAGCTAGAGCGCTCTGATGAAGGCATCCAGGAATTGGTTTTTACTTATTATTTTGAGAAAACTTTAAGCTGCAGAAGCACTTGGGCATACAGTCCATTATTAATGAGGGTCATCATTTAATAATGTTAACTTAAATGAACTTGATGATGATGAACAGTAGGGACGTGCGGAACTGAGATGGGTCTACCTACTTTACGTCTCTAGTTTCTTACCTCATTTTTTCGACACTTCTTTATCAGAATATGATGTTTGATTCAATTTTATACAAGAAAGATCGTAGGACCAACCGTTTTCAAGAAAAAGATTTAAAATGTCAAAGTATTTATCTTTAGAGAAATTGTTAACGTTGTTCACATCACACAATCGTGTTTCAAAACCTGAAATCTCAAAAATACCCGAATAGGTACATATTTTCAAAGATGGCCGACATGCATTTGATATAAGTATAACAAAACTAATGAAAATTAACCTCATAACCCTGTATATTATTGTAGTATTCTATATAGATTTTCTTCCTTATTTCAACATTTAATGCTAGCTATCTACCTTCGAATTTGACAAAATAAATATAATTATTACAAATAGGTAGGAGTTACAAATACAATCGAAAATATTATGTTGACATCATCGTTAAGTAAAGTTGTTCAATTACTTAACAAATGTCAAGATAAAATCAGTTGCGCTCATTAACTTTATTTTAATGCAATACGACTTCATATTATATTCTTATTTTTAAATTCAAAATAAGATAATGGGATTTACGGCGGAGCAAAAACAATTTAATATTTAGTTTAATTTAAGTTAAAATGTTATTAGGGATATATTTAAAAGTATCATTATTTTAATATACAATGCGGTCCATCGTAATGCGAAGACTGTGAACATCTCATATGCGGTTCATTAAAACTATTTCTTGTTTAATTTGTGCTTACCTTTTAAATACACTTTTATTATTACAAAGGATCTCGTTAAGAAATTATTATTGGCGAAAAAATTAAAGCTTATGAATCACTATGTAGGAATAATAAAAAAAAAATAGTACGGTCTCATTTAAAAATTTTCCATAGGACACCTACGGAAATGAAAATGAAAATTAAATTCCGTTTTTTGAGAAAAACCTAAAAATAGTCGTATCTATCAGTAATTTAAATAACTATTTTATTCTTTACAGACAAGCTTACTACCTTGCTAATAATTTCCATAGCCTACTTAGTAATTTTCTTACATCGCATTTATCTGACGCGGCCATTTTGTAAAAAATAAAAAATTGTTCGTATCTCACTTATTTTTTGGAATTTTTGAAATTGGAGAAAACTGTTGCAGTTAGAATTTCATGTTTTATAAAACACCACAAAAAAAAACATGGTCATTCCATTTAAGAAAAAAAAGTTGATGTCAGTTCCGGTTCAACCAAAAAAGTAAAGATTATATCAAGTTATTTGGAAAAAAAATCATCATTTTCATATCTAACTAATATTTAAAAATATATAAAATTATTAGGTGTTTCTTTTTATACACTTTTTATATCTCTATGGATATGATTATTGATCACGTTTTGATATAAATAAAAATAAAAATAGGTGTAAGTAAAAAATCAAGTGGGCTAAAACATTTCTCAAACAAATGCAGTCGCGTGCTTAAATCGTCTCTAGAATCCAAAAATAAATATACAGGGCGTTACATTTAAACTTTCAGTTGAGGTCATTTCCGGCGAAACCGGAAATGACAGAAATGTGACAAATATCGAGAAATTTGCATTTTCCCTTATATATTATCCTCCAAACCTCAATTTATTTATATCTAGAAAGTTCTGGGTGTCTGACTTGTCTAATAATTTCAATGACACCCGGTATAACTTCGACGTTTGTACCTTGAAAATCAATTTCTACAGTAAGAAGAAATTCACTGGGCCTGGTGTAAATAAAGAGAAAGGTAAAAACGTATGATCTACTAATCTATAGCTGCAATGTTCAAATTTCAAATAGAATACTCAAATTTCCAATTTTAGCTACAATTACTTTTTTTAAATAATGATGAGGTTTTCATATTATTTCATATTACCTCGCTACCTCATATTACCCATTACATTATTAACATTATTTGTGAAATATTTTCGGTTTTATTGTTTTATTGTTAAGAATTTAATCATATACTTTTGGTACACTTGTATATCTATTCGCGATGCATTTGTAAGTATTCAAATAATTTCATTCGATTTATTAAAAAATAATGAGTTTATCGATCTAGCCAAATGATGCTTTTTATTCCTATTCCTGTATACAAAACCATATGTTGTAGTTCGCAAACCGGGGCTTTTTTTAGATAATATTTCAATAATCTCTAATGATTTGTAGGATATAAATAGAATGGCAAATCATAAATTATGTCAATATTTTTATATTACTGGCTAAATATTCCTGTTTTCTATTTATTTGCAGACTGAAACTTTCCTAATGGCTAAATCTGGAATCCACGAAAGGACACCATCTTATTTGAATCAAATAAATAACTTGATGGTCGAGGAAGCTTACAGTTTAAAATCGTATCCCGCATCGGTGAGAGAACTTTCTGCGATGATTGTTCATGCGCATAAGGAATCCTTACCTGAATGCACCTCTTGTGAACCCTCCCCTACGCAACCAGGTGAGACGCGCGCTGTCTTTAAAAAATCTCACACGTGTGGTAGTTTATTCGCAAAGTGCGGTAGTAACAATGAGACTAACACAAATAATACACTCTTTCAGACATATTCCAATCCATTACATGAGTCCCAATTCTCTCCCGAAAAACGGTCCTCAAATCCAATTATATCAAGTATTTACCCTAAGTCAGAAACAAAAAGGCTTTCCAGTCCTGAAATAAATAATTCACATTTTTCTAAACATCCCCATGTGTGCCTAACACCAAAATTTGCAAAGTCAAGAACTGTCGTTAAAGGAAACGTATATCTTAACCATCCTGAAATAAATTTTCCCATCCCCGTCGAATTACCTAAAGAAGATTGTGATAAATTAGTGCCAAAACAAAGTAAATCTCTTCCTGCAAATTTATATCCCGAATTAAAAAATAAATTAGACTACCATAAGTACACTGCATTAGTCTACGAATCCCAACACCAAAGCCAGCCTAACTACAAAGAAGAAGAAGCTCAAAAATTTCTTAGAGACTTTGGTATATTTGGTCCCATGGGTAACGGCGTTGGGTCAAATTTAAGAAAAAGTTCAAAAAGTTCAGTTGACGAGGAAGCTATCCAGCAAATTAGAAAAAACTCGAAAAATGTGCTTGAATTAAAACGTAAAAATTCTATTTTACCGGAAGACTATGATTACTTAAAGTCACTAGTAGCAAGATTAAAAAAAGAATTATCTGACTTGGAGGTGAAATATGAAACTACTCAGTCTGAACTCTATGACACCAAGAAACAGTTGAGCTGCAAGGAATCAGAAGTGCTGCGACTGCAAAGAGAGATACACAAGCTCAAGGTAAGTCTTTACATTAGAATATATCACAATATTTTTCCATAGTATATTGTTCTAATAGATATTTGACTATTATTTATAAACGAATAAGATGTTCAGGGTGATTTTAAAATTAACCTGAAATATAAATGAACCAATTTTACAAAAAAAGTATTTTAGAATATTATAAAAATTAAAATTTTTATTCGAAATTGGAAATTTTTTCAAGTATTTTAAAATTGTATGTATGTCGAGAGAAGTTTTCAATTAAATTCATATATTTCTTGACACTTTTTTTTTTGTGAAATATTATTCTTTTCTGAAATCATAAGATTCCGATAATATTTTGGTTTATTGGATATGTATTTTATTTAGCTATACATCTTTAATAACATAATTATGTCCAGGTATTTGTGTTATGTTCCTCAACCACACTATTTGGTAGATTCTCATAATCAAGAACCTTTAAATGTCTCCATAAACATGTCGGGTGGTATTAAATCAGGAGATCTAACAGGCCAATAGATTAAACCTCTATTGCCTATTCCAGTTGGTGCCTTGCTACCAAGAGAAATATTAGGTATATTTCTCTAGGTCCATGGAGTAACCATACAGTATTTTTACTTACTGGAAATTATGGAAAAAAATTTAAAGTAATTTTTGTTAATATAATTTTACATTAGTCGTAATATTTAATAAATAACTTTGCAAAAATATCCAGATTACTGTGAAGCTGTTATTTTTTGTTTGTTTTTACTAAAAAATAATTCGGTACCGAATTAAAATCTACAAAATTATAAATTTCAAATAAACTGAGAATGAATGGAGTTGAATATAGATCCTATCTGGTGTCTTTAAATAAGGACTGAGACCAAATATATCAAAAATAATATCAGATACCTGACCGGAAATGAAAACCAGAGCTACTTACCAACAGGTCTTCCGGTTCATCTAAACGAAAATACAATACGAACAATCTTATATCATTTTATAGAAACTTCATAGAAAACAACGCAGTATAAATATACTTTATAGCATAATTCACACTACAATCTGTATTATGTTACTTTATTGCAAACGTATTGATGTTTTAACTAATCAACCGTTTTTGAATAAATAAAGCATGTGACTGACGTAGTCTTTCTTTTGTTCATTTGTATTCCATTGAAGTCAAATCACAGCAAGAATTTATTTTAATATCTCACGATACTTTTGTAGAAGTACTTGCAAAACTACTTAAGAGTAAACTGTATCAAATTCAAATTCAATATCAAATGATTTTTGTTCAATACATAAAAATGTATCCAGCAATTGAATGAATTATTATAAAATCAGTTACAATCACTAGAAATGACATTAAAAGGAGAACCTAGTCATATTGATTTAATTCAGTCAATTTGAATGCCCTATATAATTATGAGCATTTACAAAACAAATGATACGGTGAGAAGCAAATGTTAACAGAGAGTCGTAAATAAATGGCAATAAATCTTTCATACCAAGAAAAAAATGATTTTTCGTCTTTACTAATTTCTAATACGTATCAAAAAGTGCTTTAAATAGTATATTATGTCAAAAGAATTTTCCTAAAGATGAAACACGAAAATTTGATGACTATATGACCAGCATAAAAAAATCTTATTCAAATCTAATTTAATCATTTAATTAACGTCAGTTTATTTCCGCTACCAAAATAAATCACTGACACCAATAAATCGTCCCATCAGTTTATATCATTATTATCCTTAACCCGGAAATTATAACCTTTGCTTTGTGGAAAATTTTTAATGTGGGGGATGTGGAGGATGCGCCAGTATCTATCAAACCAATTCAAACTTCTATTTCTAGTGTAATGCAACACTACAATCTAGTAATATTGAAAGTACGTCGAACTTGAACTTAAACCTACTATTTTGCATTGGCTTTATGTCTAATTTACCACAGGTAAATTTTTGCTTGAGTTCTTATTCTTAAATTTAAAGACATATATAATTATTAGATTCTAAACTTTAATAGCAACTCACTTAATACTGGTTAGTTTTCTCATGTTTATTTAATTTACTCGATATTAATTTATATAGTTTAACATGTTGGTGACAAATATACTAATATCATTTAGTTTTACCTGTCGCTGTTTAAACAGGTGTATGCCTTACAGTAAAATCATAACACTCTACGTTATTATTAAAGTAAAGAAAGAAACGGAAAAGCTAAAGAAAATGCGGTTTAAAATAGTACGAAGCAGCATCGGCAGATTTTACTTTCTCAGCTCTATATGTCTACCTAATCCCTTTGAAAAGGGTTTTTCAAGTTTGGCAAACGTAATGATTTCAAATATACAGTATGATATTTTGCGAGCACTAAATTTTCTATTTTTTGTACAGCAACCAACGCAACGTGGTAAAATCGTATTATAAAAAACTGTTTTAATTTTTAATATTCATTTGTAACAAACTTATTTTGAAGAGTACTTGAGAACCTGTTATTGCACAAAGAATACCATAACTTTATTGGTTGAGGTAGCATAGATATCTGATAAGGTGACCTTCGATTTTTAATAGTAGGTACGAGTATAAGAGGTTTTTGATGGTGTGATTTCTAGTAAGACTTCCATGAAAATATCGAGCGAAAACGAAGATCGTTAACATTATAATGAATAAGTAATTTAATTCATAAGGACAGGATTACCAATTATTTATATATGTATTATTTTGGCTTTAATCACAAGTTTTTAATCAGGTTTTAGGTAGGATCCCCATTGAAACAATATTCCAAATTCCAAATCAGGATGTATTTGTGCTTTATACATTAATACGTTGGTGTAGACTACAACAACTGCGCGTGTATAAAAAAAATAAGCTTTTTTGCGAAAGACTTTAATTAACAAGTCAAAAGATTATCACAGATAGTCAATCCGGTCAAATTGACTGAGCTGTATTACCGATTAGGTATATGTCGATTGTGTGTTGATGGCAGTCTCCATCCATGACTTTGGAAAATATAAAAATTCAGGCAATGAAAAAATAGTTATTTGAATACGCTTCTTTCCTTTTATGGATATGGTTTGCATAGGAGTAATCTTCCAGTTGAACGGAAATATAATCTACTTGTGCTGAAGTTAACTTTAAAGCTTACGTTGTTATAACACAATTTTATTAAGAAAAATATCAGATATACGTATTATGCAATAAACCAACAAATTGTAGAATTGTGATTCTGGTATGGTATCTATTTAAAAGTCTAATAATCTTAAATTAAATATATTTTATGCAGTTTCAATTTCATAGAATTTTCAGTGGTTTTTTTTATAAGATCAGGAGTGTACAACTTCGCACTTTAGACACTCTAAAAATAAAATAAATTATATGAGAAACCTCTCAAAAAAGTTCTGAATGACTTAATTAATATCAGTAAACAAGGGCTACTTACTTTATTTCTTCAGTCTAAAATATACGCTATGGTTTCGTTTAAAATTATGGTTTGTCTAAATAAAATTTTATTAAAGTTATTGGTGTAATTATAAAATTAACAATAAATCCCTAGAAATTTATTTTCTATAATCCTAAAGAAAGTTTATTCACATATTGTATAAATGCTTGTGAATTTTTTTTCGCGGGTTCTTAGACATCAAATATTAAAAAGGAATAGATCCCTAAGAGGGTGCAAAATCACCACCTCAAAATTTATTACTGACTAAAGCATTAATAAGAGTTAGTTATTAAAATTCAAATTCATGTAGGGGAAGTGGGCTTAAAACGGGATATGTAGGTTAAACGGGAAAAAGCTATTTTGACAACAAGGCAACGTCGCTGTTTAGTTCTGCTACGATTACTGGATCACTGTGTATCGTTATTGTTGGTGAGTGTCGCTGCCGAAGCAATTTTGCAAGTAAAAGGTAAGTATTCTTGTTTTTATGAATTATTTAAAGAGACGAGCTAATATTTGTGATTACCTACCAAAGTCCTAGAATGTGTAAAACGCGTGGTTTCCAGTCGGGGCTGCGTTTGTCCGAACTCGATTTGGTTAGGTTGGATTTCATGCATGAGCCATTGCCGCCAGTTTCACAGAGACTTTACGCGCTAAATTTAAATGCGTGACTGTAGAGTGTGGGTAAAACGGGATTTCTATATCAAGGTAAAACGGGATATCCAGTCTTGCCTACATCGATATCCCGGTTCACCTACATCTTTATTTTATATAATTTCATACACAAATCCATTTCTTTTTCAGATGCCTTTTAATTATAAAAGGAAATCTAACCGCAATTCGTGGTCCGAAGAGTCGAGGACTAGTGCCCTGGAGGCTATAGGAGATGGTACTCATGGTTATTTGGGTGCTGCGAAAACATTAAAGTGAGGGCCGGGCGAAGGTTGGATAAGGTGCTCTGGTTGCCATAAATGGACGCTTGCGCCAGTGCGGAGGACGATGAAGACACATTTGTTTGTGATATGTGTAAATATGTCCAATAAAATTTTATTGTTTTAAGTCATTGCATAAAAATATACTTTAAGAACATATCTACTATGTAAAATTCGTATCCCGTTTTACCTTCATGTTAGTTCCCGTTTTACCAACACTAGTAGGTAAAACGGGAAATTGTGCATCTATCTAATTATTAATTTTTTCAGGCTATATTTTTCAGTTTTAATCAAAACCGTGGTAACCATGTGTTGCACAATTCCTTAGAGAAAGTAAAGCACCATAATCGAGTCCTATTTGTCTGTATGCTTGTGCTTCAGAAAATTTTTAATGAAAAGTATCCCGTCTTAGGCCCATCTCCCCTATATCTGTTTAAGGTCGCTGATTACGAATTAAAAATTTTAGAATTCGGGATTGCCCCCCTAATATGGCCGATATAGTAGGGGTACAATGGAAAAACATATTTTGTTTGTTTTGAACAAGTAGAACTTTTTCTTTGCAAATTTTTATATTTTAGGACATAAAACTTACATCTTAATAAGAGAAATGATTGCTCTTACCCCTAAGAGGGTGAAAACCACCCCTAGAATCAAAAAATCAATAATTAACGAAGTACTGAGAATTGCTTATTGAAACTTATATTGTTTATGTTTTTGGAGTCGCTGATCACAAACGTGAAGTCAGAAATTAAAAATTTTATTTTGCACCCTCAATATGGCCGATATAAAAGGGGTAAAATGAATGAATTAATAATCATTTTTTTTATTTTGAGAAATTAGGACTTTCTTAGCAGATTGTTACATTCTGAGACATAAAACTCATCCCCTAACAAGAAAAATTACTCTTACTCCTAACCGGATGAAAACCACACCCCTAAAGTTAAAAAATCTATAATTATCGAAGTTCTGAGACTAAATTACCGCCAAACGAGCAATATTGTAATTTGCTAAAACGAGGCACGTTTCTTATTTCGGCCATATCTCTTTTGCAGTTAACGCTAAAAATCATCCAGAAAAAGCATTTTGAAGGTCTTTTAATCCTCTTTAAGGTCAAGTAGGTCAAAACAGTACAAAGGTTGTCCGTTTTTCTATACTCATCTTAAATGCGTCAACTAAAAAAGAAAACCGTTAGGAGTTATTTCAAATAATTCTATCACCTAACCTATTATCTTTATCAAAAAAATAAAAAAAATAGCATTTTGCTTAGTTTATTGCCATCATTTTTTGTCAAAGGTAACATTCAGCTAAGATTCTTCCCTGCTAAGTTATTTAACTTCAAAGTCAAAAAATTCATTATTTAAACATTTTTTAAAATACATTAAGTGTAAAATCTTTTAGATAATGCATCCATCACGGTCAAAAAAATTTGAGCATCTACACTCTACATAATAGTAAAGGCTAACAAAAAACACAATCTGGATTTTTTTTTCAATTTGGAATTTAGGGAAACAAAAATACGGGCACTTTTTTTGTAAAAAATCAAAATTTTGCCTTTATTTTCCTTGTATCATTTTTGATTTAGTAGATACCAAAATTTGCCAAAAGACAATTTTAAGCTACTGTAATAAGCTTTGATTCGCGGTACATATCAAAAGGTTTTTTAAACCAGAGTTATGACTGTTTGAAGCGCGTGACTTTTTCAGGGCTACGTTCAAATGCATGAACTACGTGTATCCTCTAATAAGGTGTCGTCCAAACTAGTATGGGAATGCCATGAGGAACTCAGAATCCTGGTATAGCAACACAGAGTAAAATTACTCTGGGTGCCAGGATATTCTGGGATTTCAGGCAATGAAAAAGCTTACGAACTTGCCAGACAAGGATCAGCTAACATCTTTCTTGGCCCAGAACCTGTGTTGGGAATCTCCAAAAGCACAGCTAGCGGAGCTATCTACGACTGGATCAAAGATAAACACATTAAGCACTGGAGGAATATCCCAGGAAACAGACATGGAAAAACATTAACTAAAGGTCCATGTCCTAGACAAACCGAAAAATTGCACACAAAGAACAGGTTTCAGTTGAGAACAATCGTAGGGCTTCTGACAGAGCACTTCTCTGTTAAGTTGCACTTGCACACAATGGGGAAATATGATGGCGACTTAAACTGCAGATTATGCAGTAAGGAGCCTGACACAGTAGACCATATTATTTTCAAGTGCGAAGCATTCGCTCGCAAAAGATGCAATATTTACGGGCAGGCCATAACAGAACCGGAAACCATCCAAACCCGTTCAGTTACGGATTTGTATCACTTGATCAGTGGTACAGAGGTACTGAAATGGGTGGAGTAAATTGGCTAAGGGAGAGCACAATAAGCCCAGGAGGCTGCAGTGCCCTCAGTGTTTAGACAGACGAGCCCTAAGGAAGGAAAAAATTCTCTTTATAGTAATTCTTCTTAGTACATCACGTTAACTTGTTTTTTGTGGAAATAAATATCATGACTGCGTATTGTCGGTTTTGTATATTTTAAGCAAGAAACTCTATTTAATTGTTTTTAAATAACTCTGTCTCTGTACCTTCATGATAGTCAACACAGATGTCTTTATAATTTTCAATATAATAACGGTAAGCCATTTCTTACACATTAATTCTTAGATCCAACATGCAGTATCGTTCCTCGTTATCTTAATTTAATGATGTTTTCGTCTTACTCAAGCCAATTTTTTTATGGACCGTCAAGCGTTTCAAAACATGTTTCATCGAAACAGATACCTGGTCTAATTTCTCTTCTATGTTTTTTTTTTATTTAAAACCACTGCATAAAGACACTTCCAAAAAGTTGTTTTGCCACACTTAACTTCAGTTTCACCTATACCTAATAATAATCTTCTGAGTAAGTTATCCAAAGCTAGCACAATTTGAATTTCACAGATATAAACATTACGTCGAAATATCCCTTCATCACTTCATTTATCTTTGCCGAAGTGCACCACTTCAATTTTCTATATAGTTGGTTTGGAAATTGTTATTACTATAGATATTACTAAAATAGCCGTTTCTAATAACAAGTAACATTCTTTGTTTGCCAATAGTTTCATGCTCGATAAGGATTGCAAAAGCATTGTTTATAGTTTCTTCTCTATAGATAAATATCTTCCATAACTGCTTTGATTTCTACACTAAGGCCATTCATTTGATTTGCTTCATAGACGTTTTATTTTACTAATAGCACTCTGTTCGCAGACGAAGTTAAAATCAGGACGATATGTTTTCTTGCTTCGTTTACTTATTTTAAGTCATTTCTTCATTTACGCCAATAAGCTTTAAAATTATCAGAACTTGTTAATATGGTCCTTATTTAAAGAGTAACCCCATTTAACATTAACAATTAAATTGTGGGTGCGTGAAAAAACATGGCATTTTGTAATACAAATTTTTCATTTGGCACGATTGTTCAAGAGACCACTAAATGATTTGGTCCGAGATTTTTTATTCAATTTTTTATTCGCATTTTTCAAAACTGTGTAAATGAAATATGTATATTTTATCTAACAAATAAGTTATTCTATTTTTAACATTAGGTTTCAGCATTATCAAAATCAAGATAGTAAAATCAAAGCGCACGCTAAATTCCTATTAGCAAAATTTATAATTAAGCATCAAAATTGAAAATATGTTAGTCCTCCTACAATAACCCTGAAGTTGCGTGACAGGGATCTTTGTTATACCGGTCTTTTGAGCATTTTTATTTTATTGTAGTTTACATCAGATAAAATCACAGGTTACCGTAGTTCAACATTTTGTAACGGGCATTTTATTCCTAGAAATATATGTATAGTATGTTCAGGAATGAGTACGAAAGTTTTAACTGGATATAGCTGAATTTATTACGTGTTCAAAAATCACTGGCACCACTAAATAAAATATATATACCTCGAAAAATAACACACGCAATTGTTATAAGTCATGAAATCGCACTGCTATCCTGGAATAATAAAAATCATTAAAGCACTGATATCGATAATGATCGACTAGTTTGCCTTAACAATGGGAGATTTTAAAATTGAAAAACGTTCTCGTAGCTGTGAAATTTGTTTTTATTATATCGAAGTCATAACTATTAGTTTAAAACTTCGTTTTTAAGTCGTTAATTCTTGCAGCAAATTGTTTTAAAATTAAAAAAAACTTAAATTAAAGAACATTTTTTTAAAATCTTTTTAAATAGAAATCCTACCCCGCAGTTAAACTGAAAAGAGTTCATTTTACTTTGTACTTTGTACGAGTATAAAATCCAAAATAAACTAAAACACATATACAAAAAAAGGCATTTTACTTTTCATCACATGTGGTTAAACAATATTTTATAAATTCATTATTATTAACAATTTTACTAGCCTTACGAGATAAAATGGCTGCAAAGCCATTGAAATATTTAAATAATACTGATTTAATTTTTTTTTGTAATCAATTCGGTTAATGATGTACTGTGCTCGACAGGATTAAAAATATCAAAATTCATATTTTCCTTAACTGTATTGACTATTATTTTTCAAATATTCCTTTCACGTGCAATTTTTTACAAAACAAATAATATCGGTTCGTAAATTTTCAACATGAATTTGGAAGATAAATTACTGCAATTTTGTAATTTGGGTTCTTTATCATATTCTTTCAATTTAGTAAATGCATATCACTGCGGGGCTCTATTATGATCTCTATTTTTGGCAATATTGCACATCGTTTCCATGAGAAGATCATTTGAAGAGGTGGCCAACAACAATTTGAATGTATCCAAGTTAGTATTCGGATTTGGAAAAGATTGCCTATATTACAACTCCTGTCAGGACTTTCAAAGACAACAGCTACTTTTTTCTTAATTTCTATTAGAATATAAAACAATTCATCTAGTGGGTAAATTTGTAGACAAATAAATTTCCCCATAAACTTTAATAGTAAAAAAACATATTCATACGTCTTTCTTAGCATAAAGAAAACTTCACAATTTAATTAAATTCTCACCTCTTTATAATATATAAATAAAAACTGTGGCTTTTCACCAAAAAATAAGTAAAATATTACTTCACTCACAAAAAAATAAGTACCTACAATAAAATATTATTGTACGTATAACAATAACAATAATGGCTACGACGTCGACCGCCGCTATAGTTACTTTTATACATGATGAAATTAGCTGCGTTTCTTGCGCCCTCTACAAATTGGGGAACTACTGAATTTTGATTTACAAAACAATTCCATAAATGTGCGCTCTTGATGTCATTGATTGGCTGGAGAAAGCATATCAAATAAATGATTTAGAAAGCTGTTATATGCGACCACCATCGACCGTGGTATTTTATATTTCACCATACAGGATCTTAAAAAAAATGTTTTCTTAACTCCCTCTCAATTCGCCGAAATAACCTCCGGTAAATACTAGGATTTTGTGTTAGATACATTTTTTAACTTGCTTCAGGATGGATTCGAACCGTTAACCCTTTCAACGATTTTACCCATAAGTGATTTTTATTAACGACAATAGGGATTGTTTTTTGGTAAGTCCCGAAAGGGATTTTCAAAACATATCATAAGTGTGGGGTTGCATAGGAAAAAAATTTGAGAAAATAATTATTGAAAACCTCAACTTATTTAAGCAAAATACTCTCACTGTATACCAAATTAGCTTATATTATTTTCTTTTGATCTTCTGAAAACTAATTAATTCACATCTCTTTTCAAGATTTTATTGCTTAATTTATTTTTATGCCGTTGAGAGACCATATGCCTGTTTTCGCAATGAGAGCATTTTCTATTAGTTTGCATTTGTTATTAAATATATTATATTTATATTGCATATTTCTGATTATATTATCAGATATAAATTGTAATATGTAAATACAAATAATTGTATCGATTCAAACTAAATCAAATCAACTTTCCCTAAGGTGTTGTTTTGTCACATATTTGAAAATGCCACGTACCTTAATAAATTACATTATAAGAATAAAAACCAGAGGTAATACGACATCCTTACAAAGATCATGCGTTGGAAAGGCCACAAATTTAGAGATAACAGGTACACACAGTACCTATCCAAATATACTGGAAGTAATTTGAGATTACTCTCAACGACGCCGACGGCTCGGATACGGTTTAGGGCTCTAGTATACCAACATTTTTTTCTCTAACAGTTTCCTCTATTTAAGTAGTATTATTGTGATATAATTTACTCTACATTAATTTGAGTTAACTTTTGGTTTCAATTAAAATTATGTATTTAATAAAAATATTCTGTATAATAATATATACTAATATATGAATGTGGAGTATGACTGTAAATAATAGGTAGCTCCGTGGGGTTTGAAGCCCACGAAATGATTGTCCAGCGTCATTATATCTGAAAATATTGATAATAATAATAATAATAATATAGATAAAGTTTTTGCCATTTACCCCAAGAAAGAAACATGATGCAGCTACGGACACGTGTTTCGGAGTTATTGCTCCTCAGCCAATAAATAAATAAACAAATATTTCCAAACACTGGTGGTATGCACAGTAAATTTAGCTTGACAGAGCAATAGAAAATTCGAACCAATCTAATCTGATAGCTGTTCATAGGCTCTTTATATTATCAAAGGCACAAACCAACAAATTTTGTAAAAAGATAAGTGCACACCAGTAGATATTTGGTTGTGGAAACCTCGTGGATAAAGAATATCCACAATTTCGCAATCAAAGACAAAGAAAGCAGTCAAGAGTTGTTGATGATATAAAATACCTCTTAAGTTAAACGTTCACCAATATCAATACAAAGTGTGTGAGATTCCTGACACTTTTTGGGCATTTAGATTCAGTGAACAATCACTTGTCGAATTCTTTACACCTTTCAATTATTATCAATAGCAAAAAAAATATTAAAGATAGCAAGTTACATAACATTATTGAAGCAGAAATTGTGTCTGGTAAAATGCCTATTAGGTACCATTTGTTATGGTTCGTCAGAACCTCAAGGCATTATTACATTGGATTATTGAAGATGTTGGATCAAATATTACCTACGATAAAGATAAATGTAAAAAACTGTTAGTTAAATATTTTTGGCATAACTGACCTATTATAATTCACCAGCATCCTTCGCCGAAGCCCTCTTAGTAGTTAAAATGTTTCTACAACAATGTGGTTTGTTAAGGAAGTTTACCGGTTCCTAAAATCCGATGAGTCCCGTCTTTGATTCCCATCTAGATCAAATCTTTGGTCAAAGTAGGGATATATCCTCGGATATATCCTAACAATATACGAGTAGTATATCCCTCTTTTTCATTTTCATACCTGTCGTGTATTGATAGCAATGTACACCACTGAAATCATTTCAATCAGCTAATGCTCAGACTATTGAATATGACCTCGAATACAACTCTCTCGCAGTTACTATATTTACTTCTCTGTGATCTATTTGAATCTGAATTAGATTTGTTTTACAATTCATCACTTTGAAGGAAGTCAGGGAATATCATTGTTTCACAACAATGGCTGTCAACCTGATAGGGTATCGACACATATTTTTTAGTATAATAAGCAAACAGTGTGAACCATACAAAATATGTATCTCTTATCTATAATATAACGTATATAATTATCCGGATTCTAATTAATTTCTTCTATTTAGTTGCATATTTATTTAAGTACATATTTACTTGACTTGCTAACTAGACTTGCAAAGTATACTTACGTATTTTATTTTAAATGATCAGTAACATTGGGTTAATTAGGTTAAACGGAGTAAAATCTTCCATCAGATTTAATGATTTTGACTTAGAAATTTTAAAACTTGGAAATAATGGAATACATTAGGTGATAATTTATTTCAGTGATATTTTGACACATGTTATAGCTATTAACATATCAAGGAATGTTATGACTATCATAACTGCCGCAGATGTCGTTTGAAATCCGAGCTCGTAGAGCGAGGATTTTAAGACATATAAGGCTGTTATGATTCATAACATCCGTGATTTGTTCAATAGTTTATCGGTTTCAGAAAATAAAGACATTATTAATAGATATTAGGGAGTTTTTAAGCCTCTTATTTTACGTGACTTTATTAACGTTTCCGTTATTGTGAGCATGCGTATTGTGATGTTCCGTAAATAAAGGATTGTCAAAGAAAAAAAGATTTTAAAGCCTTTGTATAACGTATGTTTTTAACGTGCGCACCAAACTTCAAGAAATTTAACCTCACTTCTGACATAGGAAGTTTCAGTGCTTTTGACTTAAGTTGTAGCTTTACGTTTTGGTCTCCTTTTTAATCAAGCTGTCGATTTTTGTGGCTTTTGATTATTTCAGTCACAGAGAGTGTTAATGGTCTTATGTGGTTCAGTTAGTTGCTTTCAGAAAAGCTTACTGATCGGCTGTCCGCTGTGATGCCAATTGTGCTCTTTTCTGTAGTTTTATGTAACGTTTTTGCATTTAGAAAAAAAAAAATAAAGCGCAAAAAGTGCTAATTAAGACGAATTCATTAAATTCTATGCAATTCTTTATTTTCTGTTGTCTTACTTCTTACATATATCCACAAAAAAATATGAGCCGACAACGTTGTCTGAGACTTTGTACGTAAATCACTGAACGTTGTTGGGCCGCAATTAACGTATCACGCTATCCCTTAATAACGGAATCGGTTAGTTTGTTGCAACTACGCATGAGCACAATAACGTTAACGATGATATGGACGTTAAATAAGAGGCTTAAAAACTCCCTATTACCTTTTGATATTCTCTTATTAATAACGTTTTCATTTCATTAGTTGATCAAGTCTGTATAGGTTGATTTGTCGCCATGGTTATAGTTATATTTTGTTTGTTTTTATTTGTTATCTTTTTTCATATTACATAAATGTTTACATTTTTAATGTCACAACGGCTACATAAAAAGGGACCTTGGATTTCCTGAAAATACATTTCAGTTGGATTTCAGTATTTAATTATTATTGTTTGGAGTTTTCTGTCTGTTTGTATTAATAAATAGCCCTATAGTTTCATTATTTATTATTTCATCTGTTGACAGTTATTGGCAGATCTGTATTGTAATATTACCGTACAAGCAATAAATATAACTGTACAACTTTAGTTATGACTTATTTACCAGCCTACTTTGCATATGTAAACAGATGATTAATATCCTGAAACCGATAAAAAATTTTAAACTGATTTTTAATTGGTTGTCTTATGGTCGTATCCATTTATTGTGGTGTAATTGATGTGATCATTGACGTCCACCTAAATGTTTAAATAAAAATGGTGATCGAAATGACTGCTGTTTAATATTCTTATTTTTGTTTTTGGGGTACCTATTTACCTTTTCATAACGTATAATCAATCTTATTAATAACGACAAAACCCACATGTCTACTTCAATAAATCGATAAAGAATGAAAATACAACTCGTCCTAATGACATGAAAGATCTAAAGGAACATATTACATTAAATATTAGGACGATTGCGTCGAAAATTATTGTGAACAATATAGGATGAAAGTTTTACACCACGGATTCGGTTGTTCTTAAAATCGATAAGAACCCAATTAGAGGTAGAGAAACGTAATATTTTCAATGAAATCTTGACAATATAAGATAATCTGGAAGTTTCATAAAGTCCGTAAAGTTTCTGAAAATTTAAATATTTCATCGCTACAAAAAAGAATTATACAAGAGTGGTCGAATTTTGATTTTGAAAGAAGTCTAGAGTTTTGTGAGACAATGTTCGAATGTTCTAATACTTAGTCTGAATTTTGTTGATACATTTCTTTTCATGGATACAGTCACACTTGAATGATAATAAAATTATCGATATAGGAGGATCCAAAAAAAGTTATTATTTACGCGGGTGAAAGAATATTAATACGTTCGAAAATCGTTGGCATATTGCCAAGAATATCTAATTTAATTTGTTCCTTATTTTTTTAAATTTGAATTTATTTGTCACCTGTTAACATCATCAAATTAGAACATTAGAATAACAAATTCGGCAACAATTATTAAGAAAAAATAAAAACATGAATTTGACTAAATTCGGACTGGTAGTTTAGGTATTTCACTCACGACTTCTTTTCTCAATCTAAATATCAGATTATTTTGCAAAAGTTGAATGGGAGAATTATTTTAAATTTTAGAGTGAAATATTGTAAGAAATTGATTTTTATAATTAGAACTGTAGTCAAAATAAAAAATTTTTTTATATTATTTGACAAGTGAAAATAATTATTGACAGAAACTGTCAGTAAGTGAAGTAGGTACCTATAAGTTAATAATTTAAACTGACTGATCGAGAAATGAGTCAACTTGATTCATCTTGCGATTTCAGATTCAATTTCAGCTACGACACAGAAACCGTTTTTTTTTTTTTAAGAAATAAATGATAATCGTCTGGTATAAGTACCCAAATATGGGGTATGCCTCCATTGTTACGTAGCCCCTTCCACACAAGGTCCTTTAAAGGAGTAAAGGTTGCGTTTAACGTTTCTTTAAATTAAAATTTAAAACTTAATATGTATTATATTTGTAACATTTTTTTAGAGTGTCCTACAACAGACTACTTCTTTCGGTCATGATGGAGATATCCTCACAAGTATCCAGGAACAACATGCAATGGCCAACAGGGTTCCGCAAAGCCAATTGTCTCTTAACAGTAGCAGCTTGCCAAAGAAACAGGGTGTCTCCGCCGAATCCAGTGACCCCACAGGAGAAGCTAGTGATATCACTATTACGAAATATGATAAAGATTTCAGGTAACAATAGTTTTGTAAAAAAACATTTGCAAAGTAAATTTTTTTTACCTCTAATTAGATGAGGACGATATTTGTTTTTAACGTTTTTTTTATTTGAAATTAAATTTTAGTACCTACACTTGAATAGGTACTCGAATTTTTAACGGGTGGCCACGAAAGTATTGCCTGCGGAATAATTTGGTTATTGTGAAATATAGATTTTGAAACTTTAACACTGGTCACTAAAGCCAAATTCTGACACAATTATGCACAAAATATTACTGCCGATCTAACCAGATATGACACTTTCTTGTTTAAAACAGAACGTTCTCTATATTTTTACATTTTCTTATTCTTCATGAAATTCTGATTTCAGCAATGTCACAAATTGACATTTGTTAATAAAATAGCGTCGAAAATGTGAGGAAGTAGAAAACAGAAGTAGGTCCCTGCATGATTATATTTTTGAATCTTGAATCTTTTGGAAAGTAAGCGTTGGGTTTCACGCTGGGGCGAGTTTTTCCATGCATGCAAGGTTCTTCTTAATTAAAAAGTGTTTTCCCCCCAAATTTTCCATTTTTTAAATTCATGAAAAACAGTTAACGATTTTTTTTTCACTATAAGAAGTAGCATATTTTCAGCTTTCATTTGGTATGAAGGTAAAAATGTTTAATAAAATCTGTTAAAAATAATCACCGTGTTGTGCATTAGAAGAAGTAGATTTTCTGATCACTCGGACTTAACAAATCTAGACATAATTTACATCGATATATTACCCAGTGTATTTCAGTAAAATTTCACAGTTATCTATATATTTATATTATTGTATCTTCAACTTATTTACAAACTATATTAAATTATCTAACGCAAAATCTTTGGAGCACAAACTTATGCTACCAGAACTTATTCATCAAACAAATATAAATATATATCTGATATGATATAATCTTAATCTATTAAATCCAGCTGACCTAACGTAATTTCCAATTTTTTTCATAACACAATATTAGAATTTCCCCAGGATCAAACACGATTTGCTATTGTTTATTTTCGTTGAGGTATCTCATCTGGTAAATCACAAAGAGAAAATGGGTCAACTACGTAGTTATCTCCATATCATCATGCCAATTATTACCTGATAATACCGCAATTTTTTTTATATCGAATAAAGATATGAAAATAACACAGGAATAGTTATTTTTACTTAAACCCTTTACTGCATCAAACTAAAAGTTTTCAAATGCTGTAATTCTGAGCACAAAATAAATGTAGCATCTTTTATATATATTTTTCCACACGATCAATAACCAAAAAGTTAAATACACTTTAAAAACGTTTTTTAAATTATTTCAACAAAATCATGTAAGAACAAAACCATCTGGTTCCATCATTTTTGTAAAGACTTATGGTTATCATTATCCGAATCAGCATTATTATTATCATAATCGCTATTTTCTTCGTCATCCACAATAACTTTTTATAAACGATTAGATCTGACAAAATATCCCTTGTAAATTTAAAGCAAGTTTTTACGCATTTTGTTTTTTTTTTTTCGAAGTAATACCTCTGGCGACTGGGGTATTTATAATAGCGATAATTCTGTTTCGGTCATTTTTTAATGCATTGAGAAGTGTATTGATTGAATTTAAATTTAATTCTGAAGTTTTGTAAACGGCGAGTTTGTTGATTATTATTGACCTTGCGAAAATGAAATCCGGCAGATATTCAAATACAATCATCATTATGCCGTATACAAGTCGAATATATCGACCGACTTTAGACTTTTTTATCCAACTTATACCTGTTCGCAGTTGGTTTGAAGAACCTAAATGTGAATAACGTACTGTGTATATCCATCTGTAACGTGCTGATGATGAAAAATATTCAGAAATCGGTACCAGGATGATGTTTTGTACTCTCCTGACATAGAAATTCCTCAAATTAAAAATAAATTCATCTGCAGGATTATTGCAATAAACCCTCTTTGTCACTAGGTGTAATTTTCAAATTTGCCCCATGCGGTACGTGTCATACTACCCTCTATGGAGGAATGTTAATGTCTTAAGTCTAAAAAGATACCAAATATAGCTTAATACATTTATTTAGGTGTTTATATTGACTACTGATTTTCTTATCTCAAATAATATACTATTATAGAATATTTTTCACAAAAGCTGCTTCTACTTCAGTGTTTCAAACCCTCTTTGATATCAAAACAATATCAATGTAGGAGAGCTCGAATTGAGTAGTTAAAACATAGAGACTACACTAAAATCAATTCAAGTGAATTTTAATATTTTTAGAGAACTATTGTTTTATGGTTGCCTCTAAATCTAAGCTCTGAATTATATGACAAAGAAAATATTTCTATGTGATTTGGATTCTGTGAGCGTAAATTTCTAAAATATTCCAGCCCATTTAAAATAAATTCTTTATATAATACGATTTTGTGAATAAGTAAACATTTTCTCATAATTAGTTATATAAATTTTTTATTTGAGCAACATCACAAACACAGGTTTCGATGTTGAAGTGTTTGTTCGAGGCGCACGTTTCTATACCTTGTGATGTGACATCAGTTGTGTGTTTGTCATTTTTTGCGTATTTTGTGATGTCAATTACTTACCTAATAATTAATTTAATAGATTTTCGCGTTAATATGAATCGCATTAATATAATGGTAAATATATCGGCTCATCTGTCTTAATCATTCTGGAAATGTATTTTTATATTTCAAACAGACGCAAACACATAGAGTAAGATAAAACATAAAAAATACAGCTATTGACTACCTATTAAAAGAAATTGTTTAGGGTAATAACACAAAATGTCATAATTATTTAACCAGTTTAGTGAAATAGTCTGCCACTTTTGTACTGCTTTATTAGTGCTAATAACTCAATAGTATAGTACTAAGAACTCAATACATAAATACAATTTTTGGAAAGTGGTATTATATAGGCAAAGACAGGCATAATGTGACTGTTTTGTGATAGCTGATCTTCTATTACTGTTGGGAATTGTTCTTAATATATCCAAATTTTATAGAATTTACTAGAGATTTTACAGCGACTTATGTGTGGAATAAAAGCTGATAGCTGTTTTAGGTATTTTTTCTCTAGACCAGCGTTTCCTAGTCTTTTTGATAAGTGGAATCCTTTTTAATGTCCACTTTTTTTCAATAGTATGGTTTTAAAGCAACATTCTTTAAATGAATTATTTGCAACAAAAATAACAATTATTTCATATTTATTTATTTGCAAAAAATAATTTCAAAATGAATCCAAAAGTTCCTAAAATAACATAAAATAACCTATTCCTATTCAAAGAGTACTTTTAAATTTTAATTTTAATGAGATGAGTGGTACTGCTTTTTATTATCGCAGATATATATTTAATGTTAGGCCTTGTGGATGAAAGTTGAATTTTCATGTCAGGTTCGGCATCAAGTTTGTTGCGGTATTTATTTTTTGTCGCCGATACATAAGCTGAGAACCTCGTTTCACACATAATATATCTAGTTGCAAATAGTAAAAGTAACAACACGACGTTTTGCGACAATTGAGGATATTCGATATGCACCAGAATTTCACTAACGGCGTTAATTTAAATTTTTCTTGCAACGATGAATCAGATGTCATTTCAATAAAAAGTTTCGTATTCTTCTGCTGACATGGTGAAAGGTCGTGCAATTACAATAAATTTGTTTTTAATCCACAATTCATTTTGATATTTAACCTGCTGTTCATTTGGAAAATACTGATTAAAAGCTTCACCCAAGCCTTTCAGGTGCTGAATAGTTTCTTCAATAAATGTCTCTCCTATTTCAACCCCTTCTTCTTCTGAAAAGCCTTTTATTGTTGAGAAACAATCAAACTCGTTGAAGCGCATACAAATTGCCCAAAATTATATCGTTTTTTTAAAAGCAAGAATTTTTTCGCGAGCAATACATTTACTTGTTTTCCCTGAAGGGTTAAACTAAGTTCATTGATCTTTGTAAAAATGTCGCTTAAATAGACAATTTTAAGGAGCCAGTTTCTATCAATAATCGACCTCCGTATTTAAAAGAAGAGATGTATGATGTATGGTACAATTTCCATGTCCTCACATAGTATTCTAAATAATTTATTTGCAGCAAGTGCCTGCCTATGGATCATGTAATGGCTACTACTCGTAGAACAGTTTTTGGTGATATTTTTAATAAGCTGTAAGCCCATTAATTATGCCACTCATATCATTTGCTCCATTGATATAGATATCAATGCAGTTGTGCCACGATATTTTATTATCTTTAAGAATTTTGGAGACCAAATATTTCAACTCCAGTAGAATGTGTTGGTAGGGGTTTGCATAAAGCCACGTACAGACCAAGATTCCATGCGGTAGAGATTCGGAAGTGTTGGAATCGATGTGTACGGCGCGGCCCAAGTAAACCCAACGGTTTCCAAGTTTGGCATTGGCGTTGGAATGCGTTCGCTACTTGAGCGGTACATCGATTTGATTTGATCTGGTCAGGATTTGTTGCTTGCTTCTGGTGTTCAGACGTTTGTCTATATGTATTGAGAATAGAGACTTGTGCTTTTTTCGAATTTTTTCAATGTTTGAATCAGGAATAATAATACTTGACTGTTTTGATATTTTAAATTTAAATGCAAAACTCAGAATTTCCAGTAGGCAAAAAATTAAGTGTTACAGCAAGCCTCTTTTTAGGTGGTAGAGCGCAAGATTCAAAGGTATTCTTCTTCTTAATTTTTGGTTTCACGAGAATAAGTAATGCATTACAAATGTGTGGGGTCATCTTATAAAAATTTAAGTTTTTAAAACGTTCTCATCTTCATTTTAAAGTTCCTCTAATAAATGACTGCTACTGTATACAACTTATATTTTTAAACTGTGTTGTCACCTAACAACGTATAGGCCGATGTTCCTTTTTTTCTTTTGAAATTAAGCCTAGGAATGCATTATTATAAATCCTGCGCTCATCAAAAATAAATCTTCCTCATCGTTCGACATTTTGAACAATCTAGCACCGAATCTTTCCCAACGCTGTCGAACTCAAATCTGAATTTTGATGTGAAGTGCATTCCAATCCTTTTCAACTTCACAGGCCAATGCTACATACCCGTCGTTGGCGTTGGTTTGCATTGGAATTTGGTCTGTACGCGGCTTAAGAGAAGATCTTCCAAGAATAAGTTTTCGTGCTAATACCTGAATCCAGCTACATCGGTACATTTATCCATTTGTAATAAAAATTTGCATGATTGGAGACGAAAAGTAAGTTCATTCTTTATATTGGCTGCTAAATCTCTGATGCACTGAGCTACCAAGTCATTCGAAAGTGGAGTCTTAGCTTAGTAAGATTTTACGCAATTGAGTAGGCTTCACCGCGTTGAGCTATCTGATCATTTATGCTCACCCGTTTCTCAAGAGCTCCTCGACAGAAACCATATTTTGAGAAATAAACTATAATAAAAACAATTTCCATCACAAATGCCGTTAAACGACAGTATTATGTGCTATAGCATTTCATTACATGAATTATAAGCTGATAAAATAAAATACAAAAAAATACAACCAGAATCTACCATCACTCCTCCTGTTGACATTAACACCATGATTAAAACAACTTAAAAGTATAAATAGGTACTGCAGAGTAGTGTCAGTCTAAATATTAATAAATTGGGAAACACATTTTGTCTCAATATTAGATTTTGGCTCCTGTTCCTCTACAATCGAAATAGGGTGAAGGTTAAACCATTGTTAAAATTAAATGTATAGTAGCGAGTCAAGAAAAGAAAGCTTTTAAAATCCCCTAGTTTTCTGAAACAATAATTAATGGAAATGAAACTTTTAGTGGCTTATAAAACTACTTATAAATACTTATATCTACAAATTTTGACAAATTTTGGTAGTTTTAATAATGCATTTAATAAAAAAAACTACAGAAATTAACAAACTTATATGGCCTCATCTATTATCAGGGTGGCGGAAATTGAGTAACATGTTTTACTAATTAATCCTGATGCTTTGCAGAGTTCAGTTCAATATTTTCAATAACCTGTTTTATATTCAAATTAAGAAAAATAGCAGTGAATTATTCTCATTTTAAGTTCTTATCTTATAAATAAATAATCTCTTTATTTTGTTTAGATCCAAACAGCTTATTAAAGATGCTATTATGGATAACGATTTCTTAAAAAATTTGGATACATCCCAAGTGCGAGAAATGGTAGATTCAATGTATTCGAAAGAATTCCCTGCCGGTTCTCTGGTGGTGCGTGAAGGAGAAGCTGGTGTTCATTTATTCGTTTCGGCTGAAGGCGATTTTGAAGTTATAAAGGATGGAAAAGTTCTAGGACACATGGGCCCAGGAAAGGCTTTTGGAGAGCTTGCAATCTTATACAATTGCACAAGAACTGCTTCCATAAGAGGTAGATAAAAATTTATACTTTATTAAAATATTGTTGTAATCTACAACAACACCTGTTTTTATCTCAATAATTGTATCTATTGATAGTGTAAATTAAAAACAAGTACTTTCATTTGTTACCATAATAATAGAGCACACTTTTTTCTCACAATGAACAAACATTTCATTTAACAGCTCAACCTTTTTATATCCTGCGTTTAATAAGAAACGAATCACCACAAAAAATTAATCTCAAGCAATACAATGTATTGAAAATATTTTATTGACTGATGGTCGAGATGGTAGAGTACCTGCCTCTCACCCAAAAGTCCCGGGTTCGAATCCCAGTCGTGGCAATGGAAAATAGTGTGAGAGGGATTTTTCCATTATACACGGATATTGGATGTGTGTCCCTTGTCTTTAAATGTGTCTCCCGCACAAGGCTCTTCTAGAGCCTTCTGGGATAAAGGGGGTCGTAATTACATGTGGTGTATTTATTATCATTAGATACATTTTAAAATTTTTAAATTCTGAAATAAGTGCTGTATTATCATGTTGGACCGGGTGATTCGACGAAGGAATCACGTGAATCTGAAACCTAGAGATGTTGGTACTGACTGGAGAAAAGATGCAGTCTAATGGTATACAGATAAGACAATGTTTGGGCTATATAAATATGAAATATTTTTGAAATAATTATTGCCATTATTGTAATTTCCCACATAATCATTAATTTCAATACCAAGTCATGAACTACTTCAGAATGATGTTCTACTTTAGACACAAAGCTTTCGATTGTGATCAAACAGCTGGAGGAAGTAGTTCAATTTCTACAAATAAACCAAAAAAGAAAAATGTCATAAACGGCAAAGGAATATCAATGGCTATTAATAACACCACACTGGCCCCTGTAAATTATATTATATCTTAGGCACAAAATCAAATTGGGAAAGGAAAACTCAATCACATACAGTAAATTTGAAACTATATGCGTGTTGCATCTCCATAGGGACAATAATTAACAAAAAAAAGTGCAGTTCGTTTGCGAATAGAAAAGAAAAATGAAGAAAATAATGATACAGGATAACGTGAAAAAATAAGTGAAATTAAAGTGGCAATGAGAGAGTATATTGCCAGACAAGATCCGAGCTGATGGTTTCGACTTTTACATATAAGATTTGGAACTACAGACAATCGAAGTATTGACAGGTCACTAAAAATTGAGTAGATGATATCAGACGTCTTGCTAGAAGAAACTGGTGTAACATAGCGTAGTCTAGAGATTACAAGAAGAATATGCTGGTGATTAAAGGCTAGAAGAAAGGAATTGCCTTTGTTACTACCGAGTAACTATACAGATAATACTCGAATCTCATACAAGCGATCTCCATTTTAGTCACTTTCTCATTTACAAATTTTCAAATGATATAGAGCCGATCTCTAAGCAAGTTTAGTAATCACTTATAACTTACATTTACAAATACAATTTCTGTGTTGGCAGATATTTCAACAAATAGTTGTCCTTACCACACTATTTCTATTAACTCTCAATACGTTTTGGAACAGTTTACGAATATTAAAATCTACTTTCAAGTCATCTAGTGTAACTAACTTTTATTAATAATTTTATAACAATTTTAGCTGTAACCGAATCAAAAGTATGGAAACTGGACAGAAAAGTGTTTCAACAAATAATGATGCGCACAGGTTTACAAAGACTGCAAGACAATATACACTTTCTTAAATCTGTGCCCCTTCTTCAGAATCTCAGTAATGATGTTTTAGCCAAGATTGCTGACGTCTTGGAAGTGGTAAGTGACTTTACTATAATTACAAAATAAATTCGCTCTGTCTGTTTATTTTTGCAGGAGTTTTATCCAGCTGGTGCTTACATTATTCGACAAGGTGCTAGTGGAGATTCATTCTTTATAATCAGCAGTGGATCTGTTAAAGTAACTCAAAGACTGCCAGGTAATTATATATAGTTTACTATTATACTATTTCTTCACTCGTATCATAAAGGTGAGCGTACAAGATTCTAAATTCTAGCATCGACATATTAACCAACAAAGTTTATTTTCTATATTAACTGCTGTATTTTCTGCCTCATCTAATTTTAGGCAAAATTTTGCTGAGTTGCAGTTCCATTTGTCTTTGAAATAAGTGTCAGAATTTGAAATAAATAAGATAACCGCAATTAAATTTTTCCTTTTTCCGATTTAAAAGTACTCCTTTTTATTTTGTTTAATAAAGAAAAACCAATATTCACAATAACATATCTGCACAAGTGTTTCTGGAGACAGAGCCGATACCCACTTGTTGAATACTGAAGCAGCTTTGCCTGATATACGGTTAGAATGAAGCTAGTAGAAACACTAATCTATAGGCGTTATTAGTGCTATTACTGTCACTTGTTAAGCTGTATTGTTGAGTGATAATTTCTTCAACCAACAGCCGTATTCGACAGTTTCCATTACAACGTTACGAATAGTTAGTTGGTAATATAACTTTTCTATCTCTTATACTTTTCCTTATTATTTTTGTATTTTGAGATATTAGAATAATGGTCATTCCAGAAGTTCAAAATATTAGTTTATTCTTTCGCATTTTTCTTTGATTTAAATTTTACAACACAGTTTAGCTCTTATTATATCAGTAGTAAGTAGTTGGTGTCAAGTACAATTATTTTGGTATTTTAGTATTTTTAATGATAACATGGGCATGGCTATTTGAAGATATATTGAACTGTATTTTTAACAAATTAGAAGTAACAGTTATTTATACTAATGGACTTTGGACAATACGAGTAGTCCAAATTCTAAAGTTCAAAGTCTAAAAAGCTGATAATTCTAATAAAGTCTAATAAGATCAAATTATAAGACATTTTGATAATTTCGATACATTTGTGTCAAAGATTATAAAAGAAAATATTTTCTGAGATCAAAATTATACGAGATTCGTTCGCTTATGCGCGCGGCAGGTATAAGTATTCGTGCAAAATTATGATGATAGGTGATAGAATATTTTACGGAATATGATTGCTACTAGAAGTATCGATCACTGTATGTCTAAATGTAGGTATGTGGTAATAATTCTCTAGTATTTTTAATAGCTAGAAATCACGACAAGCTAACTGTAAAAGTTCCGATGCCTGTTTCATTTTCAGTCCTCTTATAATAACTTATTTCCCAATATGTCATATTAATGAATATACATATTTTCGTGTTTAAATGGAATATATATTGTTAAGTCAAGAATGCCCTTGAACTATTTTACATCACATATGTATATATGTATACATACTGTATAAATAAAATATAATATATTAGTTTTACATATTCAGTATTTTAATTAGTCCTTTTCGATCTGATATAAGTTGTTTGGTAATAAACAGTGAGCGCCAAAGTAGGAACTGGTCCTTGAAATTCAAAGTAAACTACTCAAAAAAATATTTGGGGGTGTAAATTAGCTGTATTTGTGATATTATGACGTCTTGATATATTTTCACTATTATTTCAAATAAAAATTGGGGTAAAGATCATTCTTTTAAATGATAACAGAAGTAGTTTTCAGAATTTTCTTCTAATTCCAAAAATATATCATAAATATGTAGATGCAGGAAAAAATTCCGAAACCAAGAAAAACAATATTTTTATGGAAAAAAAAACTAAAAACGTAATGCTTTACAATTTAGGACAGAGGACGAAAAATACAAAACGCTGCATTATAATTTAATAACATAATTACATTTTATTAAATTTCCAATTAAACCTGTTTGTAAGTTTTTCAATAATTATTTTCTCGCAATGTTCATTATTTAACTCCACACTTATGGTATGTTTTTGGAATAAAAAAATAGTCTCTTTCAGAAAATACCTAACATAATCCCTGTTGTCATTAAAAAAATAACCCAAATCCCATATTTTTAAGAGATTTAATAAAAAGAAAATCGTATCATTATTAAACAAATATATCCAATTTATACCTTCCAAGTTTAAATTTTTTAGCCGTTTACTTATGGATTCCGCAAGAACCGATCGATTCATTTTTAGCTCACTGCGTAATAATCAAAGCATGCCTTATTTAAAAAAAAAAAGTATAAGAGTAGTAAAATTTCTCTGTCATTCAAGTTTATATTCATTTGAAGACGATATCATTTTTGCGTTGCACCAGCAGGATTCCTAAGTCTTCAGAACCAACATCCCAGAATTGTGTTAAAAACACATGGTCGCCGTTGTGGATTTGTGAATACTACATCAAAGGCAATAATTTTATGTATTATTAATATTTTTAGGTCGATTAGAAGAGGAAGAAATTAGAGAATTGCAACGTGGTGACTACTTTGGAGAGCAGGCCTTATTAAAAGAAGACTGCCGCACTGCATCTGTCATTGCTTTACACCCAGGTGTAGAGTGCTTGACTTTAGATAGAGATTCTTTTAATCAACTAATTGGAGATTTGAGTGAAATTAAAGAAAAAAATTATGGAGATGAGGAAAGGTTAAGTAAACCTACCAGTGCAACATATGTGGAACAACAAGGTGAGTGTGTTGAAGAAATGTGTGGAATGGTTTAAGATTACTGTTATCTTATAAATTAAGACTTTTATTGAAACAACTACTTGTTGAAAACTATGTTTACATTGAAAAATAACGTCTTATAAATTAGAGGTACGTAATTCTTTGAATATTACATTGAGTGGATGTGTTCAAAGGGTCCAGTTTGAATCTTCTTCTTTTCTTTTCATTTTGTTCATGAATACCATACAAAATATTGTCCTCAAAATGTCTTCTTTATATGGATGATGTTAAATAGCTATGACCAATAAAGAGATTAATAAAAGAAATAAATAATGTCTTGTTAAATTCTAACTAAATAAATAGTATGGAGAAAATATTTTTAATGAAATTAAAATAACCATATTTTATTTTTTAGAGTACGATTATATTAAATTAGATGATTTGGAGGTTATAGCCACATTGGGAATTGGTGGTTTTGGAAGGGTGGAATTGGTCCAATATGTACATGATCCTTCCCTCACATTCGCCTTAAAATGTTTAAAAAAGCAACACATTGTTGATACTCAACAACAAGATCACGTGTACAGCGAAAGAAACATAATGCTTAGTTGTAGGACTCCTTTTATTTGCAGGTAAACGTTTTATAGTTAATCAACCACCTATTATATCAATGGGTCAGTATATATTATTAAGGGTATTGATTACTACTGTTCATTTATTGTCATGTCAGACTGTACCAAAAAAAAAAAACGAATATCATTGTATTTATTAAATAATATCTAAACAAATTTGCGACATATGATTTTCTAACATTAGAAATACGCTTGAACGCTTGAATCAATTCATCATCGTAAAATCGCTAAATCAACGGACTCAACATAAATATTCACATTTTCATCAAAGAAAATGACGTAAATTTATTTTCGTGAAACTGGCACCGAGAAAAGTTCAGGAACTTTCTTCCTTTTGATAATATCCGATTCTAGGAAGTTTGTCATCATCCTTAATGACGTTCTTTGAATTCCTCGTCACGGTGTGAATGTTTTCTTTAAAATGTTTTCTTACGTACACTCATCAGTTTCACTTTTAGAGTATGTTTCAGTAAAATGTTCTTGTTCCAAAATCCAAAACAAACATTTTGAACTCTATCAGCAACTGCCTCCTGAAACAGTACCTAACATTTCAGATTTATATAGCAAAGAAATCACATTAATGATATATTAATGAAAGACATGAGTTCACAAATTCAAGTGCACTTGATTGTGTTTTTTGTTGATCTCAAATTTAGGTAATAAATAATTTTTGTATTAAAATGGTTAAAATCCTTCTAAATTGGCAACATTTATTAAAATATCTTAAATATATTATTGTAATGCCTGATGGATGATAGATGACTAATTTAATAATTCTTGAGAAATTTTTGCGAATCTGTTATACAAATCCAACAATTTAGAATGCTTAATTGCCCATATTTTCACGGCTCTCTTCTAAAGTGAAGTAAAGAAGTGAATGTAGAAAAACGTCGACAATATGATTTCTATCTTCTAGCAAATATTCAACGTTCAAGGGACTATAAAACTATTCCACATACTATCAACTCTACAAAAGCCTTAGAATCAATATATGGTTAGGGACATATTACTTACATATTATAGAAACATCAGTGTTTAATAAAGCAATATCGGTAACGATAACTGGTAATAAATTATTATCTATTTAATTTTTATCAAATAGGAAAACATAAAAAATTCGGTTAACTGTGTTTTAAAAATACGCTCCTATCATTCTTTTATTTAATTACTGAATCTGCTGTTACTAATCAATCAATATTCTTTATAGACTGTATAGAACATTCCGAGATTCAAAATACGTTTACATGCTACTAGAAGCATGCTTGGGAGGAGAAGTATGGACGATTTTAAGAGACAGAGGCTGTTTTGACGATCATACCACGAGATTTATTGCTGCTTGTGTCATTGAGGCATTCGATTATCTACACACACGAGGAATTATTTACAGAGATCTGAAACCTGAAAATCTTTTATTAGATTCTAGGGGATATGTCAAGCTTGTGGACTTTGGATTTTCAAAAAGACTAGGTTACAGCAGCAAGACTTGGACGTTTTGCGGCACACCCGAATATGTTGCTCCTGAGACAATTTTAAATAAAGGCCACGACAGAGCAGTGGATTACTGGGCACTTGGCATACTAATGCACGAACTTTTGACGGGAAAGTAAGTAACATTCGAATATTATCTGATTAATTATTCACTTAATTGCCATCAATTTTGGTATGAAATATTAATTCTGATAAATACATGTTACTACGTTTAAGCACTAGCTACTGTCCATAATTATCAACTGAGTTTTTTCAAAGAGGATTCTAATATTACGTTCTTGTATTATTTACTTATTTCATATTTAACCCTTGTCTTTGTCATATCACTATATCCAGTTTATATATTTTAAATCGACTTAAAAGAACCAGAAAGTTTTATGTCTTTCATAAAATTTTATTTCATAAGTATTAAAAATCAGTTTTGATATTTTACTACTACTACTCAGACCCAAAATTTTGTAAATCAGCCACATCCTATCTTATAGTAACATCTTACTCCGGTGAACCTTGAGTATTGCAAAAATGGAAATATAAGCAACCCCAAGTAAGCCTGTTCCCAAAATGAATAATAAAACATTCACTGCTAACTTAGTGCCATCAACGATTTTATTTTACATACAAATTTATCATACTAATTAAAAATGTATACTTTTGTAGACATGAAGATTTACTACTACTTTAAATATTTGATATATTTTCGTTTATTTTTTATTAGATTCTTTATTTCGAATTATCTTCTCATTTGGTAATATTTTGTAGTATTATTATGACTACTTTCCTTCGAATCGTATTTGTGACTACACTGACTCCACGACAATGTTACTAGCATCAATGTACAAAGTGATTCCTATAACATTCTCACCCCAATTTTTTGGTTTGTCTTTGGAAATAAAATAAAAATATTATAGTATTTTTTCAAGGATTTCAAAAATTTCAACAAAAAACAATTGAAAGTCAAATAAAAGTGGGAAAAACAAAGTGAAGTTTTTTAAATGGAACACCCTGTATATTTTTAAAATTTTAAAAAAACACTTATATTATCTTTCCAAAAATATAACAACATAGGATATACCTTCATATTTAGTAAAATACTGATAATAATTGAAATAATAATAATTATTATTATCAGTACCTATTTTACTAAATAAGAAGGTAAATATGTGTTATATTATAACTTTGAAAAGAGAATTTAAATCTTTTTTAAAATTGTAAAAATATACATGGAATTCCATTAAAAAAACAATGCTGGTTTTCTCACTTTTATTTGATTTTCAATTGTTTTTGTTGTTGAAATTTTCGAAATCCTTGGAAAAAATAAATATAAGTTACGTTAAATGTTTTTATTTTATTTCCAAAGACAAACCAAAAAATTGGGGTGAAAACGTTATAGGAATCACCCTGTATACAACATATGCGACACACAAGATTGATATGCCTAACTTATGTTTAATTTTGGAAAGTGGTGCATTAAACTGTTAAAATTACCAAATTTATAATTTTTCATAAACCAAGGATTCAGCTGGTTTAATTTATATCGTTTTAGTTATTCCATCTCATAGATGATATGGTCAAGTAACTCGCGAATTGTAGGTAAATATCAAACATTATGACTTTGAATCGCCTAACATAAGATCATATACGTATTTGTTTATTTAAACGTTTATGTTCTATAATGCAATTTAATATGAAAATAGTAAAAGCGTTCATGTAATTTAGAACGTTATTTTATATCAGATGTATATTTTTATTCCAGCCCACCTTTTACAGCAACAGACCCCATGAAAACGTATAATTTAATATTAAAGGGGATAGACATGATTGATTTCGCCAAACATAACGTGGGGAGATCGGCGCAGAGCCTAATAAAAAAATTATGCAGAGATGCACCTTCTGAACGAGTTGGATATCAAAGAGGTGGAATTCAAGATATAAAAAAACACAAGTAAGTAAAACATTATGAAACTATTAAGATATTTTAGTTATAGAAAATTATTTTAAAAACGTTTTTATAGAAATAAGAAGAAAGATCATCTTGAAAAAAGTCTTTAAAAAAAGAAAACGGCAGGCTGCTCATACAAACGAAAACGTAGGGCTAAGTTTGAAAACTTATTTAAAACCGTCACTGTGACCATCATTATTAAAGTCAGCTTAAGATAAACCAATCTCGGTCCTATGTTTTAATTTGCATTTGACACGTCGTATTTTTGTTCGTATTGAATTTAAAAATGTGTCGCTCATGATAGGATTTGACCTATCCCAGATTAAATCCATAATTGAACAATAGATGATAACTTAAAAACAGTTCGAGATATTTTAATCCATTTAGTAGATGAATTGAATATAGGGACAAAACGAAAGTTATTCAAAAATTATCAATCTGGAATGGCGAGAACAACGAAATTTTCGATCAAAAATTTATTGAAATTTTAATAGTTTATTTAGTTTCTAAGATCACCATAATTGCTTACAAACATACCTACATGTTTCATTATTCACCTTTTTTGGAAACTATTTCTCAATTAAGTTTTTTCTACATAAGATGTACGTCAATTAATGGCTTGTTCGTTTACAACTAAATCTAAAAAGTTGAGATCCTTATAAACAATTTTATTTTGATCAATATCATAAATACTGAACTGTGCAAAAAATATATCTAAGACAAATGACTGATCCTAAATTAAAATTCATTTTTAGGTGGTTTCAAGGATTTGATTGGGACGGACTTATTTCTAGAACCCTGCCAGCACCAATCCAGCAGCCTACTAGAGGGCCTTGTGACACATCTAATTTTGATTGTTTTGGAAAGGATAACGACATTCCACCTGATGAATTTTCAAACTGGGATATTAATTTCTGATTATTGTTTTACCATTTCTTGCCTCTAGTCCTTACTAATCAATATTAATGTCTGAGAAAAAAAATTTACAGGGTACGCATGTGCTGTTTACATGTAAAAAATATTATAATGTAGAGATGAGAGATATATTTTAAAACTATTTGAATGTATATACGACAATAATATTATATTCTATACATGAGATTCGTAATATATGAGTCTAATCTTTTATTAAAATCTGTTATTTTTTAACCAATTCCAACAATTTTTAAAATATTTTACAAACTATGGAATTAATTGAATCATAACTATTTTATTTTAGGAGAATTATAAAAGTCTGTTTCATTCTAGTGGTATAATTCCAATTAATTCTCTTTAATGTTTATCTACGAAATTTTAAATTTCTGCTCATACAAAAATAGAGTAGAAGTAGACCATTTTTGGAACATTCTAATATTATATGAATACCATAATTCTGCAGAACTGCTTGGACAAGTCTACTTCTCATACGGTAGTTGTATATGGACTCATGAGATATATAACTTCCACTGAACAGGGAAAGTGGCTCTTAATTTAGACTTGTAGGTGGCGGATTGTGAAAACTAACAATTTTTGTTAGAGCGAGATTCTTCTTCATTTTACTACTTAAAATAAAATAAGTTAAAAACTAAACGTAAAAAAAAGCACCAAAGACTACCTCCCGGATGGTGTGGAACGAGTTTGTCATATGTGTACGCCGAAAACTTTCCGGCGCGCTATAGGCTGTAGTATTCATGCGATACAAAAAATAAAAATACGACTTTGTAGGTTTTTTCAAGAGCTATAACTTTGGAGTTTACGAGAAAGAAATAGAAATAGACAAAAAACAAACAATTTCGGAAAAAATTAAAGTGTTGCCGCGAAATAATAAAAAAAATCATTGATCGTATAAAAAAATTGCAAATAGACAAAGTTGTAGTACTTTTAAAAACCTTTAAAATGCTTGTTTCGTTCTAGCTTGAACGTTTGTCGAGATATTTGAATAAAATCGTCTACGCCTCATTTTACAATATGGCGGTGAACTCAACGATCCGATCTTCACGACAACTTACCAGTACACTTACCAATACCCCCCACAGGCCTTGAAAATATCACCGATGTCGTATGACTTCCTACCTCAAATGACATACTGACTAGACTAAAGATTTTGGAATAAAAATTTCATGGAGTTTCTTACTATATTTTTTTTTTCCATACTTCCTAGTCTCCCTATTCAATGTGACCCGTTTCTCCAACAAAAGCGTGCCGATGGGAGCAGCAGCTTTGGTTATCTCTTCCAGTGTCACTGATGGTTCTCCGAAGTGTACAATCCCTCTCGTCGTTATTAGGGCTGGGCATTCACATACAATGTGGTGAGGTGTTTGTTTTGTCTTTTCCGTCAGTCCGAAATGTAGAATTAGGGACGTCAGACGTCACTAAAGATCTGGGTTCGTACTTACCTGCAGAACATTATTAACCATAGAGCGTTATAAAAAGGTGTCGACGTTGACACAGAAAAACAACATAGAGTTTAGAACTCAAGGATATGTCGTGGAGCTGACGCACAAGAGATGCCAATCATAGATAAAACCCTCTATGATGCCAATGAATCCTTGTTTGTTATTATTATTATTCAAATAATCCAGTTTCGCCAACTTAAATTAAAAAAATTTAAGTTGTAGATAAAGCTTCGGTTTATATTAACTGAATCACATTTAAACATTAATTAAAATATATTTCAGCTAATTGTAATGTTAATATAAAAAAACCATATGTTTATTGCTGATTAAATAGACTCAGTCACTCTACATGTCAAAGAAAGTGTCATGTGTCATATTCATTTTTGTCGGTATTCCAAACATGACAACTGATGTCACTAACATATTTAAAATGTTCGGTTTTTGTGTATGTGTATCATGAGAAATCGTTAAAATGTCGGAAACTTCGCCAGAAGAAGACAACTGGTATGTTTTTGAATTCGAGATAATTAAGGTTAGTGAAATTAGGGCTAGTTGTTAACTTTTTTTGACATACCTACATACGAGTTCAGGCTGAAGAATATTTAGTACTGTTCTCATTGCTACAATTTGTACTTAAAATATTACATATACGTTTCTCCGTGCACACATAATTCTAATAATATACCAGAGTATTGTGAAATATAAAATGACATATTTGATTAATTAAATACTCGTAACACAATATTTCCTTTTAGTTATTTGGCAATTATTTGATTATTTACAATAGTCTTAAATTTGCTGAAATCGTGTCTGTAGATATGTCTATGGTTCTACTCATATAGAAAATTCAGTTTTTCAGACAAAACATACTCTTTTACATGAATGAAAGTACTACTTTAAGAAACGCCCTAAGGGTCATTCACAAAACATTATTTGGGTAAAGTAAAGTGATGAACCTTTTTTTGAGAAAATCTAAGCCCGAGTTAGAAAGGGGAGACAAAATTTTAAACATACTATTGTATTTTAGATTATTACTAATAATTTTCTTCGATATAATATAAGTATATATAATCATATAATCGATAAAATTTATCGAGAAACTTATAATACTTGTAAAATAGGTACTTAAATGGCTTTTAGTGGCTCTTATTCAAAATTTTCCTTATTTCGGCATTTCTAGTACACCAATTTGTTAAATTCCGCTTCTCTTGTTGACTTTCTTATCTGAGGCAATAAAAATGTATTGCGAGTTGTGACTTCTTCATGGTGTTCCTTATTAAATTATATTACAAATATTCCAAAATAAAGTATCAAATCTTTTGCTGAACTCAGGAAAATTCGTACTTCCTAATTTTGCACAAACATACAGAGTATTTATTGAGGTAGTGAGACATTTTTACCACTCCACTTTTCCCAGTCGTCTTTTTCACTCTATTTTTTCCATAGGTCACTTTTCCCACTGATTCTTTTTCCCACTGACCTTTTTTTCCACTAAAATTTCCCACAAAAATTTTCAATAAAAAAAAAATTTATTCGTAAATATATTAAGATATTTCAGATTTTGGTACATACTATCAAAAACATACTATGTCTCCAAAATCGTGAATTAAAACGAGATGCTGTTGCCCACGTTGTGAAGATACTCTGCAATCCTGCCTTCTTTTTTTTTCTTCGTAACGGCGGACAATATGGACTTCTGTTGCGACCATTTTACTTCGTTGAATTATACGTTTGACAGAAAACAAATGTCAATAAATTGTCAATAAATAAAAATATAGTGGAAAAATGTTTATTTTTCCACTATATTTTTGGGAAAAAATGGACAGTGGAAAAAATGGAGTGACAAAAGTGTCGTACAATAGTAAAATAAACTATGAGAAAAAATGACTTATGGAAAAATAAACTATGGGAAAAAATGTCATATGAAAAAAAAACTATGGGAAAAATGACCTATGAAAAAAAAAACTATGGGAAAAAAGTCCAGTGGGAAAAAAACTATGGGAAAAAATGGCCAGTGGAAAAAATGGAGTAGCAAAAGTATCGTACAATCTTTATTGACGAAAATTATAGTAAAGAAAATTTAATTGAAGAGAGAAAATAAAAAGTAAACCAAACTTTTCAATTACATATAATCCTTTTTATTTCTGTACAAATATTTTATAGCAAATCCAACTAGTTTCGGCTACAATAGCCATCATCAGGGGAACAGTTTTAATAATAAGAAAACTTGAAATAAAAACGCTCAAAGGTTAAAACATTTTTGTCACGTTGCATTACAAGTACATTAGTGTTAACATAAAACAAATAGATGTAAAAAACAACACATTACTCAAACGAACAGTAAGTTTTACATCTATTTGTTTTATGTTAACAGTAATGTACTCGTAATGCAACGTGACAAAAATGTTTTAACCCTATAGCCTTTTTATTTTAAGTTTTCTTATTATTAAAACTGCTCCCCTGATGATGGCTATGTAGCCGAAACTAGTTGGGTTTCTATAAAATATTTGTACAGAAATAAAAAGGATTCTATGTAATTGAAAAGTTTGGTTTACTTTTTACTTTCTCCCTTCAATACAGAGCATAGTATAAGGAGAATGGTATGTCAGGTTGCCGTCCAAATTGTGTATCTACTGCGCATTACGTCACTCAGTTTAAAAAATGTTAAAAGTCAGTTGTAATTTGTCACGTTTAATTTTTATTTTAATATTTTTAATAGTGTTAACGAATAGCAACATGCCTGCTTCTGGCTGTGGCTGGGTGTAACAATTATTACACGAAGACAAAAGGTACTGACATCAAGTATTTTACATTTCACCGTTTTGAAAAGCTCGCGAAAGTATATGGATCAACGATAAAATTAATTTGAAAAATAGCAGGTTAATATTTGATTTCGCCGATGTATCCCTTTCTTTGCCGATTGTCTGTTTATAACACGTATTTCTTCTGTACATTTCAACCCAACAGAATCAACATATTTTGAAATTCCTTTAATAAAGCAGATGTTGTTATATTCCCCCCAGAAACAGTAGAAACTTAAGATCTGATGCAGTTCTAACTGTTAATATGCCTGGTAATGTTCCTTGACTATCGTAAAAGGAAAATAAATTGTGATAGATTGCTTTAGATTGGAAAAAAATATTAAAAATAGACTTCTAATTTTAGGTTAGAATTCCAACAACAAAAAGCATCTTATTTTATTAGATTAAGCCAATTAAAACTTTATTAATAATATAATAATGCACTGAACTAGATTTTAGTTGATAGTACAGGAATCAAGCAGAAATTTTAATAAAACTGACATGATATTCGAAAATTTTAGAAAATACATATTTTTGAGGTTAATTGTGACGTCACCCCTGCCGCTTTTGTAACTGAGTGACGTCACCGTACCTGCGCGCGGGCATACCATTCTCCTTATACCATGATACAGAGTATTGTTATATACATTTTCAAGTTGTCATCATTAGAAACTTGGAAGAATAATTCAGATATGTATTCATATTCACAATAACGATTGATGTTTATTGATTTCCGTAATATCACACAAAGTGTAGACTTTATGTGATTTTTTTATTTCTCCGTTTTTAACTACTTATAATAAATTCTAAATTAGAGCAAAGAAAAAAGAGTATATAGAAACTTTAATCTTTCTTTGATTAGCGTATAAAGTTTCAGGATCAGTAAAACTTCCTTTGAGGAATGAAATTTTTCAAAATAATCAATAAAAAACCTACCCTGAGATACACTGTAGCGTTAAATTCTACTGGAAAAATGAAAATAAAGATAAGGAGCGTATTTTAACAACGAACCTGATGGGGGATGTACAAAACGAAATCGTACTAAAAATCTTTGAGCACCATCAGAACAGAGAATAAAACTTAGCTTAAAATTTTGGTCGACCCAACTAATAGCCATGATTTTATTTTTTTAAAGTATATTGCTAAGCACTTAATTACCCAACTCTATATCCATTTAATAGACCTTATAGGGAGAAACACTCTGTATATAAATTTCATTCAAACTGACCTTAATATTTATTCTAAATGCAGCGAACATAAGCAATTAGCATAAATGATAAGAGGTAAAAGTGAGTAAACGTAAAATGTTTATTTTGTATGTTACAGTTTGGTGAACACAAATGATATATAAAAGGTAAAACTATTCTTTATTTTATATTATAAACGATTTCTTTTGTATCTAATGCAATTAATTTCTTGCAAGAATGATATCATTAAATTAAAACGATTACACAATATGTTAATGGAGGTAGTTACAAAATAAACAGTATACATATATTTCTTTATCAAAAAATGGTTTTCCAAATGATGTTCACTTTTTCTTTATAGGGAGATTTGTCAGACTTTTTTGGCAAAGTGCTTTTCCTCAATGTTTCATTATACAATAATTTTCACTATTCAAAGCAAAGATCCTCTCCATGAAATAAATTAGTATTTTGTAAAATTTGGACCTAAATTAATATATAGTTGACAGGCAAATCGCTAGATTAGTCTCAAATTTCATGGAAAGGCCTTATAGGCAATAAACGGGAGTCGTATTTATTACCCACAGACAGTTGGGACAATCTATTAAATATTGCTTTACTTGTTACTGTGTAGTCGTTTAGCGATCATCTATTCGTATTTTCCGCGTTTTGTGTCTAACGTATTTAATTTTAAAAACCTTTATCTTCACTCGTGAAAAAGACTTATGAACTGAACTTTGCCTAGTTAGAGATCAAGATTACGATCAAGACATCGACCCCAAAAAGTTGTTGCAATTCGTGTTCGAGAATATTGACAAGGTGATTGAAAGATACCCATAAATCTATGCCGTTCGCAATTTCAATGATTTCGAGGGACGACTGTTATTTTTGCATGACGGATGTCAAAGGAATAACTAGCAAAACAAAGCGCAGCATTCATTACAACAATATTCCCTTTGTAATCAGACCAGTACCCTGTGACATCTCCTTACTCATTCCTAACCAAGTTACACTCTTGATTCCAAATCGGAATCTAAAGAATCCCCATCCAATTAGAAGCTGGACCAAGCTGTTTTCTTAACCGCCTCTCAAGTCACCGAAGTAACCCCCGGATAATCCTAGGTTAGGTAAAGAGAGACGAGGCCCTACAGTTTATTTTGGACTCCGAACCACATCTACCTTCGATACTTTCTATCCATCTAAATCCGAAGTAAATCAGAAATGAATTTTTAATTTACCCCAGAATGGATTCGAACTATCGATCTTTTGCAACCGAGTAAGTACGTATCAACTAATTTACCCACGCGGCTACCGTCCCTAGTTCTGATGATTCATCTTCTAAACCTCACTTAATCACCCAAGCTGAATTAAGTGATCTTGTTCGTAACTTGGACTTTTCAAGGATAAAAGTGAAACCCATTGGATTTCGTCTGCAATAATGGAATCTTTTAGGAAAAGGAGTTAAGGTATATATAGGAAAACACAAGCAACATTAACAATTGGTTTTACAATGGATATAGTGCATTCTGTGAGTCGGAAAAAACCTTGAAAAATACAAGTATTTGGGGAGTCAACCAAACTACTTCCCCCACCCGTTTTCGAGGATGTTGAACACAATAGTGTTGTTTTTTCTGCTCCCTGAGTTGACCCTACCGTCCAAACGGCCAAAAAACCACCCCCAAATTATGAGAATCGCGTATTCGACGTCTTCCACCGGCAAAACTTATGTCATCCCCCGTTTTCGAGGATGCTGAACAAGATGGTGATGTTAGTTCTGCTCCCCGAGTTGTTCCTACCCCCAAACGGCCAAAAACCACCCCCAAAAAGATGTAATCTACGTCTTCCACCGGCAAAACTTATGCCACCCCCCGTTTTTGAGGATGCTGAACACGAGGGTGGTGTTGGTTCTGTTCCCCGAGGCGAATGAGGCGAATCAACCTCCCGAATCACCATCGTGTTCAGCATCCTCAGAAGGGGGGGTGACATAAATTTTGCCTGTGCAAGGAAGCCATAGAATACGCAAATTCCTCTCTTTGGGGGTGGTTTTTGATCGTTCGGGGGGTTGATTCGCCTCGGGGAACAGATCCAACATCACCATTATGTTCAGCATCCTCAAAAACTGGGGATGACATAAGTTTCGCCGGTGGAAGACGTAGAATACGCGATTCCCCCTCTTTGGGGGTGGTTTTCGGCCGTTTGGGAGGTAGGATCAGTTCAGCGAGCAGAACCAACATCACCGTCGTGTTCAGCATTCACGAAAACGGGGGGTGACATCAGTTTTGGCGTTAGAAGACGTCAAATACGCGATTCTCCCCCTTTGGGGGTGTTTTTTTGGCCGTTTGAGGGGTAGGATCAACCCAGGGAGCAGAACTAACATCACCATCGTGTTCATCATTCTTAAAAACGGGGAGTGACATAAGTTTTGTCGGTGGAAGACGTAGAATACGCGATTCCCCCTCTTTGGGGGTGGTTTTTGGCCCTTGGGGGGTAGGGTCAACTCGGGGAGCGGAACCGACATCACCATCGTGTTCAGCATCCTCTAAAACGGGGGGTGACATAAGTTTACCGGTGGAAGACGTCGAATACGCGATTCCCCTCATTTGGGGGTGGTTTTTTGGCCGTTTGGGGGGTAGGGTCAACTCAGGGAGCAGAAAAAACATCACCATCGTTCTCAGCATCCTCGAAAACGGGGAAGAGCGGTAGTTTGGTTGACTCCCCAAATATTTGTATGTTCGTCCGACTCACAGAATGCACTAATAGTGAATTGGTGTTTTGTCACGATTTACCCGGTCTAATAACGGAACTTAGCTTAAGATATACACCAGATCAGTGGCGGCTATTTATAGATATTTATAGACCTAAGATAAGTTTGAAAACTGTTTTACTTTTTAATGACAACGAATATCCATCAGTTTTCATAGGTCACTCAGCTAATATGAAAGAGACATGATAATCTTAAGATATTGCATATATGCAAGATTTAAAAGTGGTAGCATTATTGACAGGGCTGCAATTAGGATTTACAAAATACTACTGCTATTTGTGTGCCGTGCAAAAGATAAACATTATGAAATTAAATATTGGCCTCTATGCAAAACAACTCAACTCGGTGTTAAAAATGTGGCACAAGAAGCATTAGTTCAGAAGGAAAAGATATATTTACCCATACTTCGCATTAAGTGAGGACTCGCCAAAAATGTTGTTAAGGCACTGAATAAAGGAGATACTATCTTATGTGTAGAAGTGAACTTTCCACCTATAAGTGAAACAAAGATTAAAGAGGAAAAGTTTGTCAATTAGATAACTGTTTCAAGATCAAAATTTTAGGACAACGTTAAATGACACTGAAAGACGAGCATTTGAAAAAGTTTGCAACTATTTTCTTGGGAACAATAAATCAGAAACTACCAAGGACACGTGAAAAAACTGCTGTCGGCATTTTTGGGATGCAACATGTCGCTAAAACTCCATTTTCTCCATTGTCATTTTGATTTCTTTCCCAAAAATTTAGGAGCAGTATCAGATGAGCATGGAGAAAGATTTCACCAAGACATTACATCGATCGAGAGAAAAGGTATACGGGAAAATGAAGCCTAAACAAGTTGTCCGACTATTGCTGGAGTTTAATGAAAACTCCCTTCGGTGGTTCTTATAAAAGAAAGATCAATGAAAGAAAATATTTAGAAAATTAATTTAACATGTAGGTATACATTGTTCTTAAACTTGCTGTTAATAATATGTATTAGTTTCTTATTGTTTGAAGCCAATAAATTTGATATAATTGGCATTTTTATTGAATTTTTCTTAATGTTAAAATATTTCCGCCTTCCTCATCATTGAAGGCTGATATCGAAATTCTGCGAAGTGATCTGAAAGGTTTTAAATAACCGCTTATAGTGCAGTGTTTTCGTATAATGAAATACGTGTTGAATTTACTATTTTCCATTACCCTAGTTAACAATGTGTATGCAATTGTTAATTATGGATCATTCGAGGATTATGAACAGTACTATGATATAATTAGTGAACAAAATATACAAGTTGATGCAAGAATTGTCTCCCAACCTAAGGTGTTTGCAGTTAATATAGGTGATTCAATAATTTTACCTTGTGATGCTAGCGAGATTCAACAGACCAAAATACATAAAAACCAGTCAAAAATATTCCAGGGAGGAAAAGAAAGTTTCAAAATGTTGGACAGTGAGTAAGAGGTAGTAAAATTTTAAAACCTCAAATTTTTACCAGCACATTGAAATAATCTTTAGTAAATAGTTTTGGTCTTAAATATAGACATTTCTAGTAGACTGTCTGCAATGGTACTATTGGGGCCGAAAAAAAATAATCGATTTTTTTATCAAGTAGGTAAGTAGTATGTTTTTCAAAAAAACGACTGCTGTAAATGGGGATTTTTACATCAGTTATGTCAATTAAATTATTTTGACATTAATTCAATGGCAGGGTTATATTTAATTTTTTAATAAAAAACTAACAAAGAATATAAAAAAGATTAATATTTGGTAGAACCGCCATTCTTTTCTAAAACACTTTGTAATCTTCTAGTCATAGAACTAACTAAATTTTTCATATTGTAATTTTGTTCCAAATTGTTCCACTGGTTTTGAATATCATCCTCTTCTCTATTTTTAGTTCTAAATTCATATTTGCAAATCTTTTTTGCCTTTCCTGCAAGGAACTACACTTGCTATGCGAGACCTTCCTTCTCCAATTTTGGCGATGATATGGCCTCTTTCCGCTTCACTTAAGATATTGTTAGGCATAAAAGTAAGTAATAAAAATACTAAAAATATGATTTCACTTAAATGACAACTCGTATCACAATGACATTGACACTAATAAAAATATATTTTGATTGATGCGTTACTGGTCAGAACCATATTTACAACGGGAAAATCAGTCGATAACTTTTTTTCGGCCGCAATAGTACATATATTCAGTAACAATCATTTTTGGATAACCTGTATATTTTTAGGAAAGGAAAAGGATTCAAATTAGATGTCTCGTAACTGGTATTCAAATATTTTCTTCTTATAATTTCATAATTGTGATTATAGTGATTTTTTCAATATGCATCTATAGATGGCATTACTTCAACGAAAAAATTCATTACATCCAAGTAGTTGGGAGATAGACAATAAGATAGGAGTGAAATGAGTCAAGAAAGGGGCTTCAAAAAATGTACTCATAGCATTCCATTTAAAAAAAGGCACTTAATCCTATAATAATGTCTTGGTTCACCCTGTATATTTGAAAATAATGTCCGGTTATAGACTTATTTATCTAGTTTCCTTATATATTTTTTTTAATTTCTAACTATCATAAAATTCAAACTATCGAAGTCCGACGAACTATTGCCCCACCCTATACTATAGCTGTCTTACTGGTTATAAGAATTTGTGACACAAAGCTGCTGTAGAAACTATAAAATATTAAATTAAAAAGTAAATATCTGCATTTAGTATTTTTGAATCGTCAACAATATTACACCTATATTATTATGTATTTCTCAATTCTTTGCCATTACGTATTGGTCAAATTTAAATAGAACAACATAGGGTATACACTATGTCGCATTTGCATGCAACAATCGCAACACCGTAACCAGGGTAATAATAATGACCATCAAAATTTAACACCTGTTTAATTTGCTTAACGTCGCGCCGCCGGACGATGAAGTCGGCAGACGCAAGCGCATGATGCGTCTTAAAAACCACGGCGTCGTTGGTCAACAATCCGTCATCAGGATATGTTTGAAATACCAACAAAAGAAGTTAATCCTCAATTTCAGTGCGCCGCGCAACCTGTTTTGTACAACACGGAGACGAGATCCAACGGCAGGTGAAAACGCTATTTTACTTCTAATTTAGAAAGCTTCGGAACCACCAAAATGACACAGTAAATACCAAATTATTTATATGTGTATATAGAGCACCTTTAACAATAACTTTCACTACTAAAAGAATTAAATTAGATTTAGTATTGCTTAAAATAGTAATCCTTAAAAATTTATTATAAGTTTCATCTTACATGTATATAAATATGTATATAGGAATTGGATTGTTTTAACAAGTTTGGCGATTGTGGATCACTAAATTTAAATTACTGGTAAGTAAATTATCAAAAGATCAAATTATTTTTAATTGTTAATAAACATGTCGAACAATTCAAGCTAAATTAAATTGATTGCGAGTTAACATTACTTAAAATATATCGAGAGTTTTTATTTAAAATCATCCAAGTAATTTAATCCGTTTTTGATTTTCTCAAAACCGCACGTGGTATGATTAACTAACAAGGTATGACGATATGTTCTTATTCCTTATTTACGTGTTTTTAACTGTCTCCCATCTAGTTACTCAATACAAAGTTACTGTTTCTACTGTTTCACTTTCAAATATGCACTTATAATGAGGACAAACCCTAAAAGGAAACATAACCAAAATATATAAAAAAATAAATAAATACATTTTGAAGGATGTTGTTAGGTCAGCAAAATACATTTTTTAGTGTACCCATTTAGATTCCACTATTTTCAGTTTAACTGAAGTAGTAATAACTTTAAATTTTAAAAGACTTTTCGATTAGGTATTCTAAAAGGTGTCAAAACTCGAAACATAAGGATATTTAAACATCGAACACCAGTTCCAAAATATCACAGATACGGCCGATTGTGTGTTCACCAATTTTAGTTGTGAAAATCGCATTTATATACAATAAAATGAAAATGGCTAAAATTGTATAACCTGTCCTACAGTAGGTAATCGATATAAAGAACATGTATTTTAAAACGTTCTATACCAGTATTCTGCATATTTTTGCATATTTCGGAGTTCAGTAATGTAAGAATTACAAATAAATGGTTTTTACTATAATTTTATACTAAATATTTGAGAAACTATTAAAAATAATTATAAATACTCAATAGATTTCTTATAAACAACTAAAACGTTTTAAGCTATAATTGTCGTTTTCGTTCAAGCAACGATGTAGGTATTAAAAAAAAATTTAATATTATATTTTTGACTACATTCCGTTTATATGATGATTGAAAAACAATTCGAATAGCTTTAAATTGCCCAAATTTTCTTTCATTTTTAAAATACGCAATAACTTATTTTTTTTAGACAAATTTCTTTAATTTTCACGTTACAAAATTAGCAAAAGACAACATTTTTTATTTTTAAAAATCCCTAAAATATCTGAGGTGGGTTCAAATGTCGTCTATAGTAGATTTACAATTTGTCCTGTATTTTCAAATCACCATAAATGTGAGTGTCTGGCGTATTGTATTTAACAGTTTTACGACAGATTCGATTGGTCAGATAAATTAAAGACACAAAGCGTTCTGCAATAACTACCTACATTGATTTTTTCCTCTTCATGTACTCTCAAAGATATCTGGTGTCACTATTTTCTTTACTAACATCGGAATCAATAGAGTTAGTTGTATTGTTTACGATAAATGGCAACTTGATGATCACTAAAGTTACAATTGCGGAACAATACTCAATGGTTATGGGTCGTATGTTCGAAAAGGCGAAGGCGGCGGTATTTTTTAGCTTCAAGAATATTGTCAAACCCGTATTAAATAGGATAGCAAATATTTCTCTTAAATACATAATATAATCTTCTCTCTTATCTGTAGTGTTCAAATTATGGAAACAATTTATTCATTTTAGGGAATAAATTGATTTTTGGAAAATGTAGTGTTGATTGCTGAACAACTGTTGTTTTGAATATTTTTGTCTATCTACAATAGCTAAGGAGTTATGGAAGAAATACGCACTACGTAGACACCCTGTATACCATTGAGCAAAAAGAAATAATATATTACTTAATGCTTACATCTAAGAAACAAAACAGAGTGAATCGTGACGAGATGAACTATTATATTTTAATTATTATTGTCGCCAGTTGTAAACGCCAGAACAATTTCGAAATTATTTGTTTTCGACTATATTGAAAACGGCGTGAATACATAACACCAATGCAATATAAATAAAACTTCAAAGAATATTTTTAAGTAAATACATTTTAACATAATTATTTTACTTAGTTCACTGAAGTCAATCGATAATAAAAGTATAATAAATTTATAGTTAATTAATACTGTTAAAACACATAATTTAAATTCGACTTTATTTTAACAAAAACGGTAAAATTAAAAATAGATACTTTGTTTCTGTATTCTAATATGTCACATTCATTTAACAATATCATGAATATATTAGATTTACAGCACGTAAATCTGGCATTAAACTAATGGATCTTAGAGTGGATAATTTTCAGACAGAATGGAAGTAGCGGCCAAATTCATCAATTATATCTACAATTAGGTATGCCAAAGTAGTTGTGTTACTAATTTAGTTCATTTGGTTTTAATATGGTTACATTATAATGGTGTTTTCACGTTGACATTTAAACATTTAAAAAAAATTCTGTGGTCGATAGTTACAATCTACATTTATTTGAATAGCACCATAAATGTCAAAGAACAACATTTTCTTTATATATGTACTGGATATTTAAGTCGCAAATGTCGTAAACGGTAATTAAATATACAAATTATTTTTTCCGTGTTACATGTTTGTATAGGTACATATCTTTGGCTGCAGTAATACATACCTTATTGACACAGTGCGAAATGCATCAAATGGAAAACAAAAACAAAAAAAATTTGAAGTAAATTTATTCTCGATAAAGTTTGCTGTTTCTTCCTAAACTGAATAATATGTACCATGAAAAGTAAAAAAGGAAGATATTTATATAAAAAACGGGAATTTATTTACCAATTTATAAAAATGGAAAAAACTGTTTACTAACATAATTTCTTTGCATTAATTTCGTGTTTCAACGTGAAACTTGAAACGCACTACATAGATAAGACAATTTCCCAAAGCCGAAGCTGATTGAGAGGAGGTAACACGTTTAAAAAAACGCAGTCACATCCACTATCCACTAACATTGCTACTGTCAGAGTTGGATTTAGGACCCAGTTCATGATAGATAGTGTGACCAAAATGCTAATCATTCCACGTTTTAACTTACCACATTACCAAATGGTTAATTTTAAAGTTTATTGTAAAGATAAGAAAGATAAGAAAATGTATTAAATTGTCAAGTCAAAAGATTGTTAATGCTGTAAAAGACTTCACTAATAAGGTATTTTTTTAATTTCTTGTTTAAATGTATATATTAAAATTGATTATGTGTTTTACAGTGTCGGGTAATTTATTGTATAGTATAATGCAGATGATATAAGTTGATGAATTTTTATTGTTTTAGAAGCATCAAAGTATCGCACTCCATGTTGTGTATTATATACTGGTGTTATTATTTAGGGTTAAAAATTGTGTAATATTCCATATCACATAACAATTCAGCTCATATTTGTATTTATTTATATGTATAGCAATAGTTCTTGTGGAGGAACTCACGGATAGTCAATTTAATCTTCTCCACGCCATAAAGTGGTAGTTTAAGAAGTCTTAATTCTTGGGGATACGTCGCCGCCATTTCCACAATTTGTGAGCTATCCAAATGAAATTTTGCAGCAGTCTTGTACGTCCAAAAAAACTAGTTCACCTGTCAAAGTTACGTCTTTTAATTGTTTCTTTCATGTCTAGTGTGATAAATACTATTAAATGATGTGTTTTGTTCGACGAGTCTTTCCCTTTTTTTATTACTTGCACATTGCAGATTTATTAAGGATGGGCACATCAATGGATTTCATACAAAATGTATTATTTTATGGTATCGGTTTACCATTATGATATCTTTTGGAAAAATGGTCAAAATTCACAAAAAGTGATTTGGGTAAATTTGAATGCACGCCAAGACGCCATTTGTATATTTTTTTGTCGATCTAATTTTTTAGGAGTTATTCCAGTACATTTGAATCAAATTAGACCAATCATGGCACTCTTGATTAATAAATGAAATTGGCTCTAAAAAAATCAAGTGGTCTTAAAGAGTCCCCAAAATAGTTCTATCGTACTGAGAATTTTCTCAGTATTCCAAAAATGCAATAATATACAGGGAGTTCCATTTAAAATTTCAAAGTTGAAAAAATCGGATGGGACAAAATGAGTCTTTTGGACGTACAGGGTCATCACGTGAAATTGTTAGATTCTACTGTAACTTTGTTGTTTTTTAATTTATCGTAAAAGTAAAAACTGCTTTAGTGATTAATTTTTTACCAGGAATTCAAATTTTTATAGAAAAAAACAATCGAGCATCGCATTACAGAGATATAGCTATCAACGTTGTTTTTTCTTATGTAACACCCTATATTATTATATCTTTTGATTCTTTATTTTTTCCTGATTTCATCAATATAAACATGTAAACTATTATCTTTTATTTTTTACGAAATATAGATAATTTGGAAAAAAGATATAGGTTAGGTGTAGAAAATCAAGGAAGGCAGTTTGAACAGTATCTATAAAAAATAATTATATATTAATTGTTGTAATTTAAATTATGTAATTATCTATATCTCGCAAAAAATAAAAGATAATAGCTTACATGTTTATATCGATGAAATTAGGAAAAAAACGAAGAATCAAAAGTTGTAATCATATACAGGGTGATACATAAGAAAAAACAATGTCGATAGCTATATCTCTGTAATGCGATGCTCAATTGTTTTTTTCTATAAAAATTTGTATTCCTGGCAAAAAGTTAGTCAGTAAAGCAATTTTTACTTTTCCGATAAATTCAAAAGCAACAAAGTTACAGCAGAATCTAACATTTTCACGTGATGACCCTGTACATTACTGCTGCAATATTTCATTTGGATAGCTCAAAAATTGGACACCTAGAAAATTTACATGGAGATAAATAATTTAATACCTCAGTGCAGGGCGCCAAAAAAAGGAATTTATTACATTTCTTTCCAATGTGCGATGTTCAATACATTTTTTTGTTCAATAATAATGAAATAAAATAGGCATACCTAATAGTCCTGATAAAACCCAGAACGTATTAGAAAAAAATCGCTTCTTTCATTTGTATCGATTGGACTTAATAGTAATGAAATTATTGTATAGAGATAATGTATAGAAGTACATTTAACTCCAAAAAGTATTCCAAGTATGTAAATGGAGCAACAATTGTAATTTGTTTTTTTTTTTTTTTTTATTTAGCCTTTCTTTGGCTGAGGCATATAGCCATTAGCACAGCACCAAACCAAATTTGTTTTAAATCGAAAATCAATTAATAATTCACCATACCTTTCTCTTTGGTCTTATGAATTTATTATGATTAAGCTTTTCCGACTATTCGATATATTAATTTTGTATTAAATGTTATTATCCTACAATAACATTTAATTCTAATAGCGGTTTTACACGATCCAATTTATTGACCAATAAATTGTACAATTTATTGTCCAATAAATTGATCAATTTAACAATTTGTAGTAGATTGATTACACACGACAATTTATACAACAATTTATTTGTCAATTTCATTACTGCCAACATAACCATGGTGGAAAATGTTCACACTGTTGACAGTCTGCTGGGACAGAACAGATAAGAGTTTGCTAGGATTTGTAGGTTAAAGGTTTACAATGTGGTGAATGTGACTGGCATATTGGTTCTCGCTCAATCCATGGTCGAACCCACCATTTTCTAGTTTTTCTCTGACTTTCAATTGAAGTAATTACATTACCATTAAAGAAAACACCATTCTTCACCATTTTCACAAACAATAAACAATGAGTGACATTGAATGAACCAAATATAACACATAATCAACAAATTTTGAGGGTTGGCATTGATAAAGAAATATCAAATGTTACTGAATATCCCTAAAATTGGCCAAGAAATTAGAGCAAGTTCTAATTGTACAATTTATTGGTCAAGTTATTGTAGACAAGAAATTGACGTACAATTTGTGTTTTACACATACCCCAATAAATTGAAGGTCAACTTGAACAATTTATTGGGCAATAAATTGGATCGTGTAAAACAGCTATAATATTTACATAATTACCCATCCTGGAAAGCATAAAATGAATAAATGTCTGATATATTGTATATTGAAAATAATAATACATTTTGGCTATTAAAATAATATACTGAATATGGCATAACGTGGTGGAATCGTTTAATTATTTCTTACTTGTACTTACATGAAAATTTTAATTTGAGTGGTAGATAATTCTACAAGCTTTTTGATCATATCATTTCCAAGATTGCTGATCAAACTGATGTATAAATGAATCAGTAGGTAATTATTCTTTTCTTGGTTCTGGTACATTTTGAATTTTTTTCCTAACAATTTATTTCCTTTGTGAACATTTCAACCCACTATTAATTTAAATAAATAAATAAATACACCACATGTAATTACGACCCCCTTTATCCCAGAAGGCTCTAGAAGAGCCTTGTGCGGGAGGGGGCTACACATTTAAAGACAAGGGACACACATTCAATATCCGTGTATAGTGGAAAAATCCCTCTCACAGTATTTTCTATTGCCACGACCGGGAATCGAACCCGGGACTTTTGGGTGAGAGGCAGGTACGCTACCATCTCGATCATCAGTCATATAAATAGGTCTAATACTTTTGGAAATATTTAAAAATTAACATTTTTTACCAATTATTCGTAAAAATAAATCTTCTTCTAAATTACTCTAAATGATCACAAGAATGTTGTCGCCATACTCACCTAGAATGTGATGCTGTCCTACTAGAAAAAAAAAGAACTAGAAAATTATACGACATGTCATGTCAATTATGATGAATCTCAGAGACGAATATAAATTTGTAGTAACCAGGAGAGGAAAACTCAGGGTATATGAAAAAGATTTTAATGCCATAAATAATTAAAACGTAGTCCCATAAACGGAGACTTTGGGAATATTAGATCTAAGGCATTATAGAAGATCCACTTTCATTAAAGATTTAGATGAACTAGATTGGCATTAATTCTTCTTAAAATTAATCACTTTTGATACACTTAAATTGAAGATATTGAGGACGATGATAAAAATAATAAAGTCCAATGGACATTGTGAATTCATGTTCTCTATTTTTCAAAATTATCACATTGCTCATGTATTCTACATTTACGCATTTTTGAAATTTTATGAACAAAAAATTCCCAGATGCCTCTGAAATTTATGAATCCATTTGTACTAAATTTGATACGACTTATTCTACCTGTTGATCTTTTATTTAGCAATTTTATTTTAATTAGAGACGTACAACTGTGGTCATCAAATAACTTTTACGTAAAATTATCAACGGATTTTAATTCTAAAAAAAGCATTTTTTTAAATTTGCTGTAAGAATTCGCACGAAAGTCAATTATAAATTTACATTGATTTTCTGTTAAAATTATTTTTAGAAATTGTAACGGAAAGATATACCTAATAGAAAACAGAAGTCCTAATAAAAATTCATAAAAATTGTTCGAAATGATCCTCTTTTTCTCTCATAAACAAATGAAGTTTATGTAGAAATAAAAATTTTATTCTTTGTAACTATACTGGCGTGTTTCGAATACATTTAAGTTTATCCTGATTTAGCGGTTTCAAACGTTCTCATAAGCAAAATTATTTTTCACGAAACCTCAAAATTTTTAAGTTTTAAAATACATGTCTAAAAAGCAAACTTAGGTCTAGGTTTTTCAAGAGTACTGTATAAACTACAATTAAAAGCTAAATATGATTCAATTTAAAACTTTATAACTTCTGAACTGTTTTATCGATTTTCAATTAAATAGTTAACTCACTTGTTTTTAAATATATAGGTAACCTTTTTTTATCATAATTTAAAGAAAATACTTAAAAGGAAGAAATTTAGATATGGAAATTATAGTACTTTTATTCTACATTTCCTATATTTACTATGGAGATAATCATTTGTTAGATAGCTTTGGTAGATTTAGTTCTACGAGTATTCATTCGAAAGTAATACAGTTCAATACAATTTTCTATGGTTATTTCCTTATATTGTTTTATTTTAATATTATAATCTTAGCAACTGAAAATATTTCTGTAACTCTCTTTATAAATATGTGCAGATTTAATATCCAAAATTTTGGATATGATTTTTAACCTTAATTTGCGTAACGTAATAAACATTCCAGATGTGTCTGTAAAGTGGGAAAATTTAAGTATTACGTCAATTTTGCTAAACGAAATATTCATAAGGGAATGCAATTACAAAGGGGATCATGCTAACTCACAGGATTAAAACATAGATATATTTCAGTATCGTTTATTATTTTAAATGTATTTCAAAAATGAAAATCAACATATTATTCAAAACTTTAGAGCTTTGTATATCTTTTGAATGTAGAACAAAATATATCGTACTTACAAGAAAATGTTCGATATTGCCCAACCAATATTTGAACTAAGTGAATAATGGTCTGTTAAAGTAAAGCAAAATATCAACGATGTCATTATTATATGGCGACGTATTCGAAGTACACTTAGAGTCCTCATAATCACAATCAATATTCTCAATATTAGAATTGCTGTGATAAAATATCCCTACTCTGTGCTCGAGTTAGGAATTAATTAAATTGTAAATATACATTGTTAGGAGTCATTATAGGGCACCTTTCAGATTTTCGATTCTAATTACGCGGCGTGTAAAAACGTTATCAGATTCAACAAATTTAGATCAGATCTTATCTACAGCACGCAAAATAATATTATTTTTTAACAAAGCAATGAACAGCTAATTACATGCAGTATAAATTCTACAAAAATCGAGAGTAGGTAAAGTGAAATATATTCATATTTTACAATAATTTTTACCATTCAGAATTATTTACCAAATAGATAGATAATAATAGATAATATTACTTAAAAAAAATATGTTCGAGAAACAAGAAATTTTAACGATATTTGGTAGATGTTGAATTCAGTTATACAATAATTAAAGTTTTGCTTATTTTCTTTACAAAAACCATTATGCATAAACGGCGATTTAAAAAAAAAAACATTCAGTTCAAAATCAAATAAATACCATCACCATATTTGATACCAAGTTGGTCCATTAGTTGAAATTATTTTACTCATCAAGATAATATATTTTTATTATTATGTATACTAAATAGCTGCAGGATGTGCGTGAATATGATTTATACAAAAAAACAAACTGATTAGTTTGTTCATATATGATTTTATTGTAATCAGTTACATATTATTATTATATATCGCTAGTACATCGAGATTCGCTTCTTTTCACTCTGTTTATTTTCTATTTTTGATAACCGGATGTGCAACACCTAGTACTTCGCATTTAATACAACATTTTTGTGACAAAACGGCTCGCAAACGCAACGTAAGAGGTGTGAAGACTAGCAGGTAAATATATGATTCCACTTTGATTTCTAAATCAGCCCTATAATATTACTTTAATTTTATTTTACTGCATTACTCTAAAACGACTTCAAAATTCAATATAACTAATTGATGTGTAAACAAAATGCTCTTTTGTTATTGTAAATGTATTATTTTTTCTATTATTTTATGTAATCGTGATAACGTTAGCCAAGTATATCAGAACTCCTAGAAGAATAATATTTCCTTTGCATGCTCTGTGCAGTATGCATACATTGTGCAGCATATATAAATAGTTTATTTGAGCTCGAAAGTGAACAAAACCAAGAAGGTAACAAATTAAATTAAATTCCGCATATTAAATGACAACAAATAAAAGTTTAATGAGGTAGAGATCTAAAAATAAAAAATAACAGAACTTAATAACGCCACTATAGTCAAACCTTTAACACCGAGGGTATTGAAGTGGAAAAATTCGTGGATAATCTATAGGTCAACGCGTATATCAGAACGCACATGTAGTATGGTTTATAAAGTCAAAAAACTCGTCTGGTTGTCACCGTTAAAGAGTGGAACGCAATAAAGGATCAAAGAAAATAATAGAATAGAGACTCAATGAACATGAATAAGACTCATCGAGAAATGCAGATGTACTTATAGAGGATATACATACAAATCATTGTGTACTGTTAATCTGAACATTTAGTTGATGTCCAAGATATTTTTTTTACTGGGAAATTCCTCTCCAATTGATCAAAAAACGATTTCATTGCCAACAGAACCAAATTAAAGAAAGTGAAAACGAATTGAAAATTGGTTCAATAATCTCTAAATATGAGACTTTGTTTCAATCTCCATCACCTGTAGCAAACTATTAAATAATATTGGTGGCACAAATATGAATATGTATCCTTTTAGTGCTCCAGCCAACGCAACATTGTGCAGACATCCTATAGAGCTATCACAAGCCAGCATCTGTATGTTCAAAGATATGCATGTGTGCACATGATGTGTAATTAAACACAAAATTTTTTGTACTGCGATCCGCTTAATTATTTATAAACATGAACTCTCCCAATCGATACAAAGGCGTCTTTAGAACCAAATACTACACCATCGTACATGCAATCTTATTCTATTCGTATTGATTAATAAATTAAGGAGTAAAGGAGCGGCTGGCTAATGGAAAAAATTCGTCCGATTTCCACATTAATAATTTAGGTAAAAATTCAAGAACGAACTGTTTTGTTTGAATATTACAATCACAAACCTTAATAACTTCTTAATAACTACCAATTACTCTAGCGATTACGGCGATTAAAGCAGAATAATAAATTAGAGTAATGAATAATATACTTCAGTGACCGAGGTACAGTTCATGTATATGGTGTCTCAACGATTTGCGATATGTCTAATTAACCGAGATATATATGAAATAATGTAAGACAAAAGTTGGTGATACATATACCTATATTATACAGGGTGTCCACCTAGTGCGTAGAAGTTGGATATCTTGGTTAATCAAAGAGATAAATAGATTTTTTCTTGCTATGTGTCTAGCTTCTCAAGTACTACAAAATCAAAATAATGCTGACTATACAGGGTGTTCCATTTCTTCTGGGCAGGCAGTAACTTGTTTTTCTTAATGACAACCTATAATTTTTTATTTTTTTGAAATCTACATGGAAAATATGATACTGTTGTAGATATAATACTCAAATGAAAATATTGGTTTTCAAAATATTCAGTTGATATATTTGTTTCTTAGTTTTCGTTTCTGAAATTCTTATCCTCAATAATAATTAGTTATTAACGGTGGTTAACGGGAATTAGGTCCGTTTTAAAGAAAACTAGTTTTTCAAAAAGCCAACGTTTCGACACATTTATTGCATCATCTTCAGGGTGCTACAAAGTTATAAGAAATTATAGGAATACATATATAATTAACATGCTAAAAAGAATAATATTAGTTTGAAACATAAAAATTGATATATTTAAAATAACTGCAAAGTTAATAATAAAAATACGATAAAAACTTGATAAATATAAAATTATTAAAACTCAATACTTACATTAAAATTAAGTTTTCCGTGTTATCAGGTGTTCTAGGTGTTCTATATCCTTTCTGGCATTGACAGTATTATATAGAACACCTTAATAATGCATATTATAATTTAATTAACCAAATAAAACATTAATATTGTTTTTAATACTTAAAAAAGATTCAAAAAATTAATGTTCTAACTAAAAAAATATAATGATAAACATTGTCACTGTAAGAAATCTATATGTATTAGTAGTAGTTCGCTAAATATCAAGGCATGAGTTTGAATTGTATTTTACCATTCGTTTTAATTTCCATTAACCAAAGTATCTACGTAACCTTTATACAATTTAGAATTTTTAAACCTGATAACACGTAAAACTTAATTTTAATGTAAGTACTGAGTTTTAATAATTTTATATTTATCAAGTTTTTATCGTATTTTTATTATTAACTTTGAAGTTATTTTAAATATATCAATTTTTATGTTTCAAACTAATATTATTCTGTTTAGCATGTTAATTATATATGTATTCCTATAATTTCTTATAACTTTGTAGCGCCCTGAAGATGATGCAATAAATGTGTCGAAAAGTTGGCTTTTTGAAAAACTAGTTTTCTTTAAAACAGACCTAATTCCCGTTAACCACCGTTAATAACTAAATTACAGGTCGTAAATAATTTCAAAAAAAAAAAAAAAACTCAATAATAATGTTATTTAGCTGATTGTTGAGCAAAAATGGATTTTTAAAATGGTATAACAGAAATTGATCTATGACATACAGGGTGCGCATAAAATCAGGCCAAACATGTTGAAAGGAAATTTGAAATATCTCCGTAAATTCAAATGGAATACCCTGTATATTATTCAACCATAAAATGCCCCATTTAATATATTACAACTCTGTACCTTTCCCTCAGTTGGATACATTTTGTAAAAAACGTAGTTGATATTTGCTCTGAGGTTCTCTGTCGGAAAATTGTAATGAATGCCTGTCAAAAGTTTAATAAGTACTTCAGATTTTCATAAAAACGATGTAAAGGTGTAAAATGCGAATTCTAGTTTATACAGGTTTTTTAAGTGTAGCATAATAATAGAGTAGCTACAAGATAGTTCAGTCCAGAAATTTGTTAATGACTTAATAACAAAATTATATTTTTCTGCGGTATTTGAAGAAAAATCTATCATTTGTTTTTCTTCTTGCAGAGCCTTATCAGACATTTACCAAATTTTTCAAATATAATATTCAAAATTACCTAGCGCCAATACATACAGGGTGGTGACAAGAAAGTTGATTTTTTTAAATGGAATACCCTGTATATATATATATTTTTTTTCAAAATCGGTCGAGATATTCAAGGATAAACATGAGAAATATTTTTTTTCACACTTTCGAGGTGGCTTGGCATTCTGACTTAATTGTTGACTTTTAGCTGTCAAAATTTCCTTAGCAATAAATATCAAATACTTACAGATCTCTCTAAGATCAAACATGTATTTTATTAACAAAGTAAAGATTTTTAAGAAAATATAAAAATAACAATTATCAGAAAAATAAACTTCACATAATTTAACAAAGTACAAAACAAAAACCGCCATGATTTACTCGAAATTTATTATACACATTTTTGAAAGTATGTTTTGCAAGGACCCGAAGTCTGGGGAGTCATCTAACAAATTCCCTACATGCTGCAGCTTGATTTTTATTACACAAAAGATAAATTTCGACCATTGCACATCTTTCTTCTACAGAATATCTCATTTTGCCCGTTAATTATATACAAGTTAAATACAACAAAACATTATAATATGAACAATGTAAAAATTATATTCACAATAACATTCACAGTCAATTATTTTGACAGCTAAAAATCAACAATTAAGTCAGAATGCCAAGCCACCTCGAAAGTGTGAAAACAAATATTTCTCATGTTTATCCTTGAATATCTCGACCGATTTTGATCTAAACTCAAGGGAGTTATACATTTTTAAAATCAGCTCAAAGAGTACTACAAACTTGTCGAGAAATATACAGGGTATTCCATTTAAAAAAAACAACTATTTTTTCACCACCCTGTATGTATTGGCGCTAGGTAATTTTGAATATTATATTTGAAAAATTCGGAAAATGTCTGATAAGGCTACATTTTAAAATTTTAAAATATCCTCACAAATAAGGAAATAGAAGGGGGGGCAAAATTAGAGTTGACACCCTGTACTTTCAAATGGATTTATTACCCAATTCCAGTCACCCTATTGAATATTTTATTGCGATAAATTAACTCCTATATGAAAAAGTCTATTTGACAGTCACATTTTGTCACTTTGACAGCGATAAAAAAGGTGCATCGTTTTTTATCACCGATAAAAATGCCTGCTCCTCAAAATCAGTGTACATCTAGTAGTCGCACGTCACTTTAAAATCAGTACACCAAACCAAACCATTTATAACAACTGTATTTTGAATAACTGTTCCTTCAAATGATTGTATAAATAAAAATAATGATTGTTGTTGTTCGTTCACATATTCTGTCGTTAATTTATCTTGCCAAAAAACACTCGAGCTTTTTTTTTATGGATAAATTTCTTTGTAACTCAAAATTTTGCCAATCAGTGATTTTGCTCGAAAAACTGACATTTGACAAAATTTTTTCATGTCAGTTTTTCTCTTAAAATCACTATTTGGCAAAATTGTTTCGTTACGAAGAGAAATTTATCCGATAAATAAAAAGCTCTTGTGTTTTTACTGTTGATTATTTCACTCAGAAATTATTAACCAATGAAACTACTACAATTTTTAAATTTGGACCAATGACAGCAGTATTATATCGATAAAATCCCTGAAACAGTTTTATCGCGATAAAATCATTCTTTATGTCAACTGTCACTTAATACGTTACTTTGACATTTCGTCGTTAAAGATATGTTTTTGTATTTAAATAATTTATTCGTGAAATATTCTCCGCAAATACCATTCGTGCTTGAAAATTTTACCTATAAATTTTTTCTCGAGCGATATTGCCAACAGTAATATTACTCGTGTAAATTGGTCACTTTATTATCAAAAATTAAATCCCTCGCGCTAAAGCGCTCGTGATTTAATTAGATAATAAAGTGGCCAATTTACACTCTTAATATTACTAGGCAATATCGCTCTCGAAAAAAATTTATCGATAAAATTTTAATATGATATTATTATGATATTACATACGAAAAAGTAATTGCTGAAGGTAGTGAGTGCATCTGTGATAGTGCTCAAGTTCTCTAAATGACAAAGCGTTGACCCTTTCATTTAAATCAAATAAGTATGTATATCTGTATTATTTTCATGGAGTTAAAGATAAAGTGAATAAAATTCTTCAAATATGTCTACCAAGTCCTCATTAGAAATAAATTTTATTGTCGTAGAATCCTTCCTCATGCTTATGGCCCTTCTTGCTCAAGAATATCGCTATATTCTTGAGCAATATGGGTGGTTTTAGAACAGGGGTTGTTCTGTCAGGTTGTCGATATCTGATTCATACGTATATATCATCTTTACGCAAAATTTCAACTAGTATAAGATACTTTGAACAAATCGTTCACGAACTCTTAGACTAATATTAGTATTAAGTACATGAAAAAATTCGTACTCGATATTTTTCAACAAAAATTCCAATCTACAAATTGATTACCTGTATTTGAATGAATTCAGTCATTATAGGAATGAGAAAAAATTAATTTATTCCTTACACCAATCCTATATTTTTTTAAGTTAATTATGATATTTTCAATTTCAAACTTTTAACAAAATCAACAGTAATTAAAATTAGATTTTTAATTTTCAAGGGAAAGTTACGATTATAAAGTCGTACGTTCACCAATCACCATACCACATTTCTTCTGTTTAGGAAAGTAAATACTACAAAATAATTATAGTAAGTTTTCTGCTGTGGGAAAATTACAGATGACGCCAAGCGAAGTTAAGTACATACTTTGCATTGTCTGTTATGAAATAATACTAGTTCATTATACATCACTTATTTATTTTGTTAAACAAATTGTAGTTTATGCTTCTACATAATTAAGTAAACATACAAGATATACCTGGTACACTGAAAATGCGATAACTTTAACCGTGGATTAAATAATTTAACCGGTATAAGAAATATAAAATAAACTATAAAATACGTTTCACAAAAATAAACTGGCATAGGAACGGTAGACCATGCCATAAAACGTAAAACTGTAAATTTTCAAGTTGATATTATGAAAACAATAAAAAATATTGAGAAATTTCAAAATAAAATTCAAACTTTGAACACTCTGTATCTCCTAAACCAGCAACATTTGTATGTTAGGCTCAATCGCCATATCTTCATCTCTAGTATCGCCAGTTTCGATATTTCCCATCTTTTATGAATCAATCTGTATAAGTTGATATTGCCATACCATATAAACAGAAATACCACATACGTGACAGTATTTTCATTAGACAAAGTAAGTATACCGAAAAATCCTCTATGATTTACGTTCAATTCACCTTATTGTAGTTTCCTAGAAACGTTTAATGTTATGCAGAGTGAAGCACCCTATACACTACAGTGTGTTCACGGGTGAAGCTAATGTAGGTATATGTAAATTTCTTATTTCTCACTTTAAGAGAAAAAGTCATCCATTATACACGTTTTGTTTACTCTCAAAAGACAATAATAATGATAGTTAGAATGACGGTATAATGCTCGGTATAATGTATCGGATGGTTAAAAAATAAGGAAAATTTAAATTGTTACGAGAGCATCAGTTATTTACGTTAATATGTTATATAAAAAAGTTGTTTCTAACGTCAATGAAATTTCAGATATGAAATTTGAAAATCGTATCTCAAATCTGATATTTTAGTCTTCATTAATATTAAAGTAATTTTACAAAGTTAACTAGGTAATAGATAACATTAATCAAAAATCCATCTATTCTTTTTACATTTTGCTAACCACTAATTAATTCTAGTCAAATATCAGCTAATTATATTTTTTTATGACCAACTTCACGGTCACCATAATTTTTGTAAAATTAATTTATACAAAGAAAAAATACCTATCTTTGACATGCAACTTTCAAATTTCTTATTTAAGGGTCCGTCACGCATGCATACGAGCTATAGAGACGCGCAATCAGAATAATTGGGAAACAATGCACCAATTCAAGTAATAAATTGCACACGCAAATTATAAAGTTTGTAGAAGAATCGAAGTGTATTGGGCGGTATCCAACAATAATAAATAATAAAATTCCTATTGGCAAGGTACAGAAGTATTGGGATAAAAAAAAACTGCTTGAACAATTTTAATTTTTTCTTTCACAGTTTTATGTAGTAAAGATCATAGAATTGCGCTAAAGATTTTTTTATTTAAATGCATACTAAGCCGTTATATTATTGATTATTTTTCGTTAATTAAAGTGATTTCTGAAGGATTTTCCGGAGAATTTTCTACGAGATTTTCTACTTTTTAAATAACAAAATTAAGAAAACGGCTTTGCTGCGAAATAATATCATAAATATTTAAATTACAACATTGAAATTCTAATGCGGTGTTAATAACACTTATTTCACAGCTAAGCGGGCCCGTAAAGGGGTAAGGGTAAGTAATACCATTGTTGAGTAACGCCCACTGGACATTTCGATTCTTCCACAAATTTTATAATTTGCGTGTGTGCAATTTATTACTTGAGTTCAATTATTCGTATTACGCGTCTTTATAGCTCGTATGCATGCGTGACGGACCCCTTTAACTTCCACTGCCATTAGAAAAAAAGAATTTTTATAACATTTCAAATTTTTACAAATCGTTATAATTTTATATACATTAATCGTTATAATTTCAAGTTTCTTAATTTTTTAACCACTCCGTACATTATACTGACATTCTGACTATAAGGATTTTTAAAAGTAGGCAAGAAAAATTTTAACACTATAAGTTCACCATTTAAGAAACTAACAATTAAAAATTGCTTCAATTTAAATAAATATAATATCTTGAAAACGACTATAATTTTATGCTATCAATTATTACAAAAAGATTGGCAACAGTTTAACTCCACATTAATTTAATCAGCAAAATTGATTTTTTTTACATTACAAATTACAATTGCTTACACACCACGAAGGAAACACAAAAATAGAACGGATCGAAGCGCCTTATTTTGTCACTATAATTAAGTCAAATGCTTTCATATCTCCAATTGTGACGTGCAAGCCTTTTTACCACTCCCTGGAATGAAACAGGATTGGTCTTAGTAAAATATTGCCAACACAGAAAAGAAAACTTTATTGTACATCATTCTTAACAAATGTTTGTTTTACGCCTTTCCTAGAAAAATAATGACGAATATTTATTTGTAGGGTCGTTAAATAATGAATATTGAATGATATGAAAGAAAATTAGTAGGGTTACGTTTTTACCTAATCCACTTATATCATCAGCCACATCATAGAAATCACGCCATATACCGTGCGAAGTAACGATTGTCCTAATTTTTCGTAAAAAAAGGTTTCAATGTAATTTTCTGTCTGTGTATGCCAAATATAAATTAGATTATGTACAGGGTCATTCCTCATATATTGATACCCCACTTATAGCAGTTATTTGATGGGTTATTAAAAAATTGTAAAGACAAAAGATTTATGTTTTACTCTATATTACATCTTAAATATCGATCCACGCCGCGTTTAAAGACCACATTTCTCCGATTTCAAAAATATATAATTTACCTATATGTTTCGATAAACCGTTTTTGATAAAATAAGTATGATATTCTTCGTTTATTGTATAAAAATAATAATAATGCATCCGCAGCGATAGTAGATATCCTCTTCGTTAACATTCATAGTTCGCTTTTTGTTTTAAGAACTTTCCGTTTCCTGAATCCCCTTACAATGTTTCTAAAAGTATTTTGCACTAGAACCATGGGCGTCGCCAAGGGGGGCAGGGGGCGGTGCCCCCTGACTTTTGGCATATAGTGTTAAATTAAAATTGACTAAATTAGTATTCATAAATAAATTTTATTGCAATGTTTTCAATCATCCATGTATAAAAGGTAACTACAATAAAATTCTTTATATTAGTAACAATTCGGTATATTTTTTCCCAATAAAACCGCTAAGACATTTCTAAAAAAATTTGCTCTGTCCCCCCCCCCCCTGGAAATTTTGGAGGAGACGCCCTTGGCTGGAACTGCTCTTAGCGAAACTATTTACCGATATTCTGATCTCGCTACGGATGCATAATTATTAATTAAAGAATATAACACTTTTCTTCATACGTGTAAGGCATTCTTTTGACTTTGACAAAAATATTCACAAACGTCAATGAATTCATTTGTTTTTAAAATCTAGACGACGCGGCCATGTTGATTCATGACTATACCATAGTTTAATTAAGAAATGTACGGTGACTATACTATGCTTTATTTATTTAATATTGTTTTTCGCATTTTGACCGATAATATGCTATTTTACTAAATTCAAAATCGTTTAATAAAGTGACACTTTACCACATGAAAATGTCACTTTACTGTTATAGTAATGCCAGTGTTAATAAAAAACAGTTTGACAGCAAATATTTCATATACCTTCTCGTATTTTTCCTTTAATTTTAAAGAAAGTACGCTCGAAGTTGCTTCTCGAGCGGCATTTAAAATGTCTTCAGAACAATTTTCTAATTTGTTTTCAGTAGCAAGATTCATTTTTATAATTAATATTGTAACGAAGTGATTTTTTTCGTTACTAGTTCCTGTTTAAAATAATATTATTCGACACACCCCGTATAGAATTTAATTCTTATTTTCCGCATTGTTATATTATTTTCACCTGTAACCAGTATTTATTTTGATTTATAATATAACCTGTCCTGTTATTAATAAGTAATTAATAAATCCGTAATTAATATAAACGCAAATAAATAATATTCCGCGCCGATATCTGTCCCCGGCAATATCTACGAAGTGAACAGTGAATCCGCATCAAGACCAGGAGTGAAACGCCAGTCTGCCTGCCCGAGCCAACGCGTGTAGTTGGGTGTGAACGAATAGTACGCTAGCAATTACAGCGTCGTACTACGTCACTTAGCGCCCAGACGTCAGTAAAACGTCACACTGTGACGTAGCGCTACCCCACCACGCATCAAGAATAGCTGGCCCGGCTCACAGAGGAAAGAAGACAGTACACCGCTGACCACGCTGAAGATCAGACGTAAGTAGCACTTGGGCTCGAATTTCGGCAGAGTCCAGCAGTGACGTATTCGATTCACTGCGCTGCTTAGTTGGCGTCATCCCTACTACTCTAACCATTTCAGAATAATTATAATACCGTTCCGCCGACTTCAAGAGATTCAGTAGCTGTCCACCGTTGGTCCTGTTAAGACGTGCCGAGGAAGCAACAGTAAGTAAGGTATACAGGTAGAAATTAATTGTAAGTGAGGGCTTGGCTATTGTAAAGTATTAATTCCTGTTTTCTTTTAGTCTGTCGCAGTTTCTCATCCGTTCCAGTAATCTCCCTGTTTCTTTCCAGCTGATTGTAAGCTAGCCACTGGTCTATGCTGCATATGAGGGTACTTCCTCGTATTCAGTATATACTTATGTGACGTAACTTACTATAATACTAATCATACTTTACTTTCAGTCCGTTGTTGCCGCCCGGAAAAGAAGCTTCCTGTAATATCCTTTATTCCAGCTTTGAGTAAGCTAGCTACTGGTTTATGCTGCATATGAGGGTACTTCCTCTTATTCAGTGTACACGTATGTAGTGCAACTTACTGTACTAATTCTAAATTCATTTCAGTCCGTTGTACCAGAGGAAAAGCTTCCAGTAATCTCAATTCTTGTCAGCTTTTGAGTAAGCTAGCTACTGGTTTATGCTGTATACGAGGGTACTTCCTCCTATCCAGTGTACACGTATGTGGCGTAGCTTGTTATACTAATCATGCTTTGCTTTCAGTCCGTTGTTGCCGCCCGAGACAGAAGCTTCCTGTAATATCTTATTTTTATTCCAGCTTTGAGTAAGCTAGCTACTGGTCTATGCTGCATATGAGGGTACTTCCTCTTATTCAGTATATACGTATGTAGTGCAACTTACTGTACTAATTCTAAATTCATTTCAGTCCGACATACCAGAGAAAAGCTCCAGTAATCTTAATTCCTTTCAGCTTTTGAAAGTTAGCTGCCGGTCTATGCTGTATACGAGGGTACTTCCTCCTATCCAGTGTATACGTAGGTGGCATAGCTTGTGATACTAATCATAACTTCATTTCAGTCCGTCGTGCAAGAGGAAAGGCTTCCAGTAATCTTAGTTCTTTTCAGCTTTTTGTAAGCTAGCTGCCGGTCTATGCTGGATACGAGGGTACTTCCTCCTATCTAGTGTATACGTATGTAGCGCAACTTACTGCATTAATCATAATTTATTTCCAGTATTCGAGACTCAGGCCTAAGAGAAGCATCCTGTTAATTCCATAACTCTGCTGTTTGTTAATGCTGCGCAATAAGCCAAGTCTGTACACTGCACATAGCCTGTCTTGATATTTGTATGCTTTTGGTGTTTACTTCTGCTAATCCTGGTATCCGTACGTCGCTTTGCTGTTAGTCCGTAACCGTTAGTTAACCGCCTGCCCACCTTGCTTGATATTCGCACCGCTGTAGTCTGTGCTTTGGAATTGTTAGAATAGATGTACATAGTGTAAATAGCTTTTTCTTAAGCCCTGGTAACTGTAACTGTAATTAGAATAGAAAGCTTGTAGCCTAGTAACCATATTTTAATCCTGTAAATATACTGAATAAATCTAATTGTGACATCAACCTGTGCTTTTAATCCGAAACAAAGTCTAATTTTCCCAACGACCCACTGAAATATTCCGTTTCTTCACTGAGGCTGCCTGAGTAGTGGTGTTTCTGCACTATAAACGGAAACTGGCGCCCGAGTAAAGCACCGCCGACGCCTCGAGTGCCATAGTGACGCTTCGGCCATTTTGCCTACAAACCGAAGTACGTCACAATATAACTTAAAATCAATTCGACTTAACTTATACTTAACTGTCATTATATAAATAAACAAAGCCGTGTCAGTTACTATGGTTACGGAAACAAGTACCTACTATGACTTTTTTTAAATTTCAAACTTTGTAATGCTTTTATATCTATTACTATTTGCTTATAATTAATTAACTTATTAATTAACTAATACAAAATGCGAAAAGTTAGCAAAAAATCAGCAGCAGAGTGACTGACAAACCAAATGTAAAAGGCAGTAATCTTGAGGGTTTTTTCGTTTACCGATTCAGGAATCTATAATCAGCCGTGGAGAATGTTCGAAGAAACTGAAAACACAGTCACAGTCAGGTGTGAGATTATTAATCATCGGATAACTGAAACAAAAAACAAAATGACCACAGAATTAGTGCAAGTCTTTAGTATGAAATTTGATTGCTTTAAAAATATAATGTGTTTTCATGTAATGGCGTCAAAAAATAAAATCATAACAATATCCTAAGATTGATACGCGTGCTACTCCAATTTCTAAATTTGTGCACTCAAATTACTCACGCAAATATTTTTATTACAGCCCATCCGGTACTAGGGTTTGAAATATATTTTTATTTAGAGGTGTATTCAAAAGAAATAATCGATCGAAAGCGTGACGATGTATTCCTCTTGGACACCAAGCCCATTAAATGTATATGATATCTAATTCATTATTTAATATAAATAAAAATAGTACGTATAAAGCTGAGGACGACTTCGCCCACTTTTACAATGTATTATTAGAGCATGCTGTTAAAATACTTTGTTGACCCAAATATGCAAATTTTTATGATAAAAATAACTAGCGAAACAAATTGTTGGATTCTCCGATGTATTTACTACGGGAGCTGCAAATTATGTCGTATTAGCAATTAATTGTAGGTATGTAAACGATGTTTGATATTAACGCGTGAAAATCTTTAAAAATATCAAAATTTACATTAGGTATTATTTTTTGTAAAGAGTAGATATTATTTATGTATGAATTATTTTTACTCCTATTGCAAATTTTATTTGTTGTAAAATTCTATTTACCCACATGCAAGCTGCTTGTCCGTATTTTTAAGTAAGAACTTATAAAATAAAACTTTATGATCCTTTTTTTTTATATTGAAGAAACGATAAAAGTCTCATTCTCACAAAACTCTTTATATTGCAACTTCTCAATATTTAAAAAATAAGGACGTAGTAATTTGTTTTAATATGTAGTCCTTCGTGTGGTGTCTTTTGTTTTTTGACTGTCTTTTGTTTTTTAAATAATAATTTTTTTTTAAATTAATTAGTATTACTACTTTTTTTAAAATATGGACTAGTACGTCCTTTCTAAATACTTTTAATCAAAATATACGACAATTTACAAACAATGCTGTTTTTTGACAAACCTGGATATTTTATAGAAATTATTGCGGCCTGATGATGTGATGCAAGTATTTGACCACGAAACGATACGAAACCGGTTGCAATATAAAGAATTTTGTGAGAATAAGACTTTTGTTGTTTCTTCATTAATATGAATAACTAACTAACTAACATAATATGATTAACCTCTTCGTTATGTTCTTTTTGTTTTAAATAAGCTACAAGCTACAACATTATGGCTTAAGATGGATAGAAAACCTAAAACTGTCACAAGCCAATTTAATCAAACAAAAATTATTAAAATAATTACTATGGTATACTTAAAGAACGTACTATTCTAATATGATCACAAGATAGATATAGATATGTTAATAATAATAATAATAATAATAGTAGATACGTTAATATCGGCCTGCTTTGGGTAATTCAAGCTTTTAAGAATCCTTAACCAAACTCTCGTTTGGACACCTCAATACCGCTCATTGCTCTAAGAAACGAAGATATTTCAATATTTACCGTTAATATTCAGAACAGGTGTTGTATGATTTTATATTAGTGTGTAAAGAAATAACTGACAGGCCTTTTCCTCATCTACCTTAACCCAAAACATTTTTTACTATTACTTTACAAATTAACGAATGAATAGAGTTGAATAGAATAGAAGTATGTATTTATTCTATAAGCAACTAGGATATCATGCCAATATATTTATGGATTTTTCTAGATATTTCTTACTGCTTCAAAATAAAATTATCACGTACCTACACCATCCAGGTTTATTAAAACTATCAACCCTAATACAAATTTAAAAATAGTTTTCGTTTGTTATCGAAATAATTTTTTTGCTGTTCCATATCTGCACGCAAACAATATTCTTTTTCGAATAGTTCGATTTAAAGGTAAACCACAAACTGATTTCTAGAATATCGAAATGGTAGAGGTGGTAGTGTTGGGATCTATATTAAAGATGGCCTTAGTTGTAAGGAAGTTCTAAATGACTTTGGCCCAATTAGATAGTCTAGAATTATTATTTTAAAATGTTGGTAATATTAACATTCACGTTTCCGTCATATACACTACCTTCAGCTAATCTCATTAGTTGCATTGAGTACATGTTGTCATTTATGTCACTGCGATATGAAAATATTATGTTTCTAGGAGATATAAATGTCGATCAACTCAGCTTCATGAATATTCATTTGCTTATTGTCTTTCTTCCTATGATTTTAAACAAATCATATCCGAACCTACTCGGGTTACAAGTAGTGGTGAAAAACTTATTGATGTAATTTTTATAAACAAACCCGAATTTGTTAGTCACTCTGGAATTATAAATGCTGATTTAATCTTCGATCATCATCTCATTTTTTGCTGTGTCTTAACATTATTTTGATAAAACCTAAACCAAGAGCTATAACATAAAAATTTTAAAAACCTTTCATTTACAGATTTTTATCTTGATTTAAATGATATTCAATGAAATAATATTTTTTACTTGAACGGAACAACCTAGATGATAAATTTTCCTATCTAACTGATTCAAAAGACATGTACCGTAAGTTATAGCTAAAATTACTAAACCTCAGGCTCCATTCCTAAGTGACGACATCAAAAAAACTACAATCCTAAAAAAAAAAAAGAAATAAATAGGTCTCTATCAAAATATAAAAATACGAAGCATTCATTGGACTGGGAGTGCTATCGCCAGCTACGTAATTTTACTGTAAATGTAAAATCGCTTATTTATTATACCAGCAGAACAATTCTAATAGCAAACAACTCTGGAAGGCTGTTAACAATTTAAGCATGAGAAATTGTAACGAAGTTATTTTTCCAATCAAGGAATGCTCATGTTTGCTTTAAATATTACCGTCACTTATGTACACGTACACCCTGCCGCTGTTTTTAGTAATTAAGTTCTGTTCTAGTTAAGTTATTAATGAGTTGTTAAAAAGTCCGCTGGTAAACAAGCAATCAAGTAATTAATTGATTAATTTTCGACAATCCCCCGTATAAACAAAATTCGAGAATTATTCTAAATAATGGCCGAGTCGGAAATAAAAATCATTCGTTACTAAAAATGTTAATCCGTATCCGTTTTAATCCGTTTCTTTTTGCAACATATTATAGAAATTACAAGTAACTCATTCCCGGTCACATACGTTCTGAGTTGATGCGCCTAATTGCATAATCCGCTGGACCTCTGCAAGTTACGCCGGGTTGTGCATCCGAGTCCGTCGTTTAAAGTCGGTTACCGCCCCTCTTTTAACATGACATATAGCTACGTCAGAAAGGTGATAAAATGCCAAATGGCACTCCAGTCGAGAGCAGTCGATTTACCGCCAGCAATTGAAGATCAATCCGAAACCGTCAATATTTCCGTACCGCCGCTCCGAGTTTTTAATAGTAAATTTCTTTGAATATAATATTGGTAAGAACTCAACGTAACCTGCTACATTCTGCAGGTACTGCCTTCAGTTAAGTATAGATATTGAGAGATCTTATTTTCCGTGAGTATCGCCGTATTTTGCTACCAAAGTAAACTAGAGCTAATTACTCCGTTGGTTGATTCTTTTTATTATTTCATAAATTGTGCATCAACTGATCAGATTTTCTCGTTCGGGTGATCTGAGAGGTTTCCATGTACAAGGGTTTGGTTGGTTGATTCTTTTTATTATTTCATAAATTGTGCATCAACTGATCAGATTTTCTCGTTCGGGTGATCTGAGAGGTTTCCATGTACAAGGGTTTCCGGGAAACCCACTGTAATAAGAAAAGTCATTCCTAAATGTGCATCCACTGATTAGATTTTCTCGCTCGGGTGATCTGTGAGGTGTCAATGTACCAGGGTGACTAGAAAACTTGCTGTAAATAAAATAACCGTTCAAAAAAATAGCTCTACGTTTGTGGCAGTAGTTCGCCGTATTTTCAATTTTATTATCAGTCAAAGACGTTAATATCTATAGCTAACCAATTGTCCGCCGTTTATAATACATTCTATTGGAAAGGTCCGTTTGCTTGTCGTACACAGTAATTTATTAATCCAACGTATCCGAAAATTCCGCCGTAAAATCGCGTAAAGACTCTTGATTGCCAGCTTGCTTGATTTTTAATCATTTTAAAATAGTTTTATACATACTCGACTGTACAGTCGTGGAGGTTTTAGAGTAAACTAATTTGTTTATTATTACTGCTGAATAAATACGTTATTTTAAAGAGGTAAAATTCACGAGTTATTATTTCTGTCATTTATTTCTGATTAACCCGTTTGAGCAGCATGATCGAAATCCATTAGATAGATCTCCAGCTCTGACCTCTGGCTATTCCGTGTCTCCGCTGTTTCGCTATTCAGGGTTGTTCTCCCAATTAGGAGAGCCAAAAAAGTGTAGTTCACTTAAAAATTAAAGGACTGGCGCCCGAGATTTCCGTATAAAAAGATTACGTAAGTATATTGACCGAAAGCACCGTAATAAATAGGCACCATTACAAAATAGACAAAATAACTTCCCTACGCAGTTACGTAGACCTGTTAAAGTAAATAACTTTTTTTTTTAGCAAATAAATTTAATAATGTTTTGTCGTTCAGTTTTAAACTTGCCACTGTACAAGTGCAAATGCACACTATCATTCAAAACTTAAAATCTAATGCGTATGTCAGTGATGGCATTTGTGCCACCATGATTCAACTATGCGAGAGTGTAATCTGCAGACATATCAGTATCACACATATTATGAATTGTATATTAGTAGGGGCGCGTAGGTCATTGAGTGGGAAATTTTTGAGGGAAGTTGTCACCTACGTTAAAACGAAAGATTGTATCAAAAGTAACAAGAAAAGTCATGGTGCCACGTTTGAATCTGTGTCTGTCACCCTGCAACCCCCTACAAAGGGTGACATTTTTAACTTGCTCTATTACTAAAGATATTTTGACAAAATTTTTTTTTTAAGATGCCGTTTTAATTCCAAATATAGTTCTACATACATAATATTTAATATACAGTGTGGAAAAAAAGTCTGGAACACCTGAAATATCTCGCAAAATACATTTTTCTCGAAAAAAACGCTCGAATGGGTCAAAATGTATATTAAATTTGTCGTCTTTTGAAATACTCTAATTCTATGTACAGGGTGTCCCAAAGTTGATGTCTCAGGACTATATCTAGAGAATGAAAAAATGTATCACAAAACCGTTTACGTGGTTTAATTTGGGGTGCACTAAGGTACATTTTACGCTATAATTTTTTTTTTTTTCGAAATCTGGAAAATGGCGAAACTGACGTCATCAGAACTTTTTTCCCAGGAACATACACTTGTTTTGTGCTACCTGGAAAGTGCTATTTTTTCTGAACATTTTCTATGAAAAAAGTTTTTTCGTATCTTTTATATTTAAAAATATACAGGGTAAAATAGTTTGGAAAATACCCTCAATTGCATACGAGTTAGTCATGATGTAATCGAGTGGCCTATGGAAAACAATGAACTAGGGCTGTTGACATGTTAGTTTAGTGAATATATTGTTTGTATCAAATAGTTTACGGGTGTCAATTAATTTAAATAACGCCGAAATGTTTACAAACAATGAAAAAGTTGACATGATTTTAATCAATTTTTTTCTCTTCCTTTTCTTTTTGGGATTTATTACCAGATCTCTTGAAATTCCTATCCAATTTATATTAGGTAAGTATCTAAAAAATATTCAAATTAACCAGTTTAAAACTGGGAAATAACCTCTACGCCTTTGGCGTAATGTCAAAAACACTGCGCTGTCGTTTCAGAAACTATATCTGTTTCCTTTTCTTTAGATTTCTGATGTAACGTGTAGAATAACACGGCATAAAAGAAAATTGTTTATATCATTTTCATAGATACTTACCATAGAAATGTTGAAAAATATTCTAAATAATATTAATTTTATTGAGTTCTTCTCTCAACATTGGTAACCAAGTTGAACAAAATTCTACCGAACAATTTGATACGCATTTAACTTCATTAAGTAAAATTATTGCAGATTCTTTGACTTTTTTCTTTTTGCTGTCTGCTTATTTGGTCAAAATTTTTGCTGAATCCCATTTTATCCTGTGATCGTTTTCCCAAGCATGTTCAAAAATTTTAGATTTTTCTATTTTACCTTTTCTAATATAACTTTTGTGTTCGCCCAAACTTGCATTAAGTGGTCTAGATGATTCACCCACGTAGTGTTTATTACACTCACACGGAATACTGTAAATACAGTTTTTTTAATTTTGTTCAGGATTTAATGGTTTCGTTTTTGTCAAGATCGATCTTAAAGTATTATTTGTTTGAAAAATTTTCCTAACGCCACAAAATAACGATTTAGAATTTCGTTATTGTTTTAAAATATTTTTTTTTATTAAAATATACTGTTACAAATCTTTGATAAAACATATAAATATATTTTGTTTATTGTTTTTCATAGGCCACTCGATTACATCATGGCTAACTCGTATGCAATTGAGGGTATTTTCCAAACTATTTTGCCCTGTATATTTTTAAATATAAGGATACGAAAAAACTTTTTTAATAGAAGATGTTCAGAAAAAATAGCACTTTCCAGGTAGCACAAAAAAAGTGTATGTTCCTGGAAAAAAGTTCTGATGACGTCAGTTTCGCCATTTTCCAATTTCGAAAAAAAAAATTTATAGCGTAAAATGTACCTTAGTGCACCCCAAATTAAACCACGTAAACGGTTTTGTGATAACTTTTTTCATTCTCTAGATATAGTCCCGAGACATCAACTTTGGGACACTCTGTACAGTGGCGTACGTTGAAGACGCCAAAGGGGGCTCCTTTTTTAAACACCTATTTTTTGTTCAATATAATGGAAGAGCATATTTTTTTGAGTATTGTAGTATAAAAGTTTTAATTTGTTGCATAAACAAAGTTTCGAAAAAAATGCAAATAAAGTTTTAATTGTGAAGATTGATTTATTTATAAATAAAATGAAACAAAATTTTTTGATTTCAGATAACAGAAAAAGCACAAGCATCAAATTTACCGCCAGCAAAATTGACGTAACTGACATTAAATCAATTGTTTCAATGCCTTCTAGGCAATATTAAAATAAATCAATCTTCACAATTAAAACTTTATTTGCATTTTTTTCGAAATTTTGTTTATGTAACATATTAAAATTTTAATACTACAATACTCAAAGAAATGTGATCTTCCATTATATATTGAACAAAAAATAGGGGTTATCATTTAAAAAACGGCGCCCCCTTTGGCCTCTTCAACGTATGCCACTGTATATAGAATTAAAGTTTTTCAAAAGACGACAAATTTACAATACCTTTTGACCCCTTCGAGCGTTTTTTCGGGAAAAACGTATTTTACGAGATATTTCAGGTGTTCCAGACTTTTTTTCCACACTGTATAGGTATAACAAAAATATGCAGAAAATAATAAAAATTATTTATAAACATAACTGAATAATTCATATTACATATAATAATAAAATAAATATCTTATTTAAGATAAGTATAACACATGTGTTTTGTTCAACCTGAAAATATATTTTAGTTAGTAGAGGTTGCTCAAATATTTTTTTAAAGACATTTTTTATCGTTTTATTTATCATTCGCATCCGACCCTACTAGCTGATTATTTTTGCATCCATCTCTTCATCACTGGAAAACATTTCTGTACAATCTGTGTTTTTCTAGAAAACACTTGCATCGTCTTCCTGCACATTTCGTCTTTTTGCACTTAATTGTAATATTTCAGGAAGTGGATAATTCTTCTTTTCACATAATATATCTACCAATAATATTCCATTTTTTGTTCATTCCCAACCATATCTTTTTAGGCCATTCAAGCATCTATAATAACAATGCTAGCTTTCAATTGATTACCAGAGATGATCTCATTGTCTTCGACTAAATTTTCCAATAGATGCATCAGTTTATATTTATCAATATGGATGGATATGCATCTTTCCATCGTAGGAAAGGAAAGATCTAGGTATTGCTGTTAGTTCATATTCATCGACAATCTCTTTTAGGTCCAAATCCCTTCTCGTTCTTGATAAAATTAAAACTATAGGAAAAATTTTTTTCTGAAGTTTCATTTATGTAATTTTTCCCTTTTTAGCAGTTTTAATATTTTTATTTTCGCTTTTACATAGCTTTAAATCGTTTTTCTTTTAAGGGGAGCCCATAGTGACGTACCTTTAGTTTCCATCCTTTTTTTTTTAAGTCTTTCCATTTGTGTCTGTCCGATGGATTTTATTTCCGACATATTTTTGGCTGCTTTTTCTCCAGCTTATTAAGTGGGACTAGTAGTTTCGAAAACGCTCGAATTAATTTTTCACTTGCTGAAATAATGTGTGGCACAAAAATTTTCTGTAGAACTGTGATGTTTTTCGCTCTTGTTTAGCTCGTAGTTTTGCTTCTTTGGAAATCATTCTAATTCAGGTGAGCCTCCGTGTTTTAAGTTAAGCCCACGATTCCACCTGTAACCTGTACATTGACCTATTTACAATAATTCAGTTACCCTTCATGAACTCCTGCCAAATATCGGGTTCTCTTTATTATTCCAGTTCTACCAATTAATTTTATTATGTGTGGAGTAGTTAACAAGGTCTAGAGTAAAAAAATATTTAACAAATCTTTTGAGACAATAAATGCAACAACCAATCACCAGTTAGTTCAAATAGATCGAAAGATCATGTGCATATAATTTCTCATTGTCTTAAAGGTTGGTCGATTTTCCTGTAATCTATCAAATTCCTCCAAGTTTTACTTTCAAATTTAATTCGTTTATTCTCTGTAACATTGTTTGATTGGCAACTTTGATTTGTTCATCAAAAGATTTTAAAAATTGTAATACTACGAGTATTACAATTTACTCTTTCAGACTTAAAAATTCAGGGTGCTATTTTCGAAATTCATTAAAATATAAAGAATATAATGCTATTAAGGATGAGCCTGTATTGCCCCACGAACATGTTTCCTCACGAATATTTGATGTATTCACTATATAAATATTACTCCATAAATCTCACAATCCAGATTCTTCAATTTATACCTAAGACTTGTAATTCACCCATAATTGTATGTTGTTCATCAGATCTAAAAATCCAATTTGTAGATTCTTTATGGGAAAGATACTGCATAGTTCTGTACACTGAACAGTCCCATGTCTAAAGTTACTACACATTTTTTATTTTCCAACAATACTTGAATTTAACGTTAAAGTTAAGTGTAACATACAAACAATAAAATAAGCAGGTACTAATTTCTATTGGAATTTAGTTATAATTTGTTTCCAAATACAAAAAATCTCAAATATATATGATAAAATTTTAAAATTACCATACGCCATGCATAATGTATTGTAGTACATATGCGGTACCTTACCTCCTTATGATAATAATTAGGGCAATAATTTTATTTTTCTATCTGCCGACGCAATTTTTGTTTGAAAAACTTCATACATATATAAGGTACAATTTACTCACTGCATGTATATATATTTTTTAAATGTTTAACGTATCATCACGAGGTTAAAGTTTTAGTTGCAATATTTTTATAATTTAAAGTTTATAATAGGTTTGTCAAAAAAGTATTGGATTTTATAAAATTGTGAACTGACTGTTATGAGCGCTTAAGTTTTGTCTACAAAACTTAAAAAAAATCATCCCGATAGCTTCTATAGTTTTTTTTACAGTGCGGTTTATGTTAATAAAATTGAAAATTTGTGAATTGAATCCCAACTCAACTAATAAGAGCGTAGAAGGTAACAGACACGAATGCCAGAGTGGCACCATCACTTATTTGGTAGCTAATATAGCAAAGTACCGATCTAGCATGGGTGACAACTTCCCTCAAAAATTTCCCACGAAAGCCAAAAATCTGCCCTACGCGCCTCTACTATATTAGAGACCGGTTATGTTCCTTAAAATTGGAAATTATTGGTAGTAAACATAATCCTACTGATTACAGTGATTTAAGAACTATTACTATTAAACCTACGACCTAGCTTATCTAAAATTTTAGAAAAGATACTTCAGGTACAAATTTACGACTATGTAACGACGAATATTATTCTCCTTTGCAATCGGGTTTTCGAAAGGGCCATATAGTACTACGTAAGTATTAGGGAACATAATTGACAACATATTAACCTCTAATACTTCTTGATGTTTTTTAAATTCGACACGATAGAATCACTATATGTACTGATATACTTTGGTTTTGATGATATTGCTGTCAATTTCTTTGTGTCCTATTTAAGTTATCGCCGTCAATCAGTGGTCATGGAAAATATTAATTCTAGTACCTGTCAAATTACATCTGGAGTTCCACAGGGATCTGTTTTGGGACCAATTCATTTTCTGATATACATATACGGCAGATATATTTATTTCGGTACAATGTTGGCGCATACAATGTTATGCAGTTGATTCACAACTTGATTACTCCTTCGACCCAAAAAATGTAAAAAATACTTGTGAAAATATTAATTCAAATTTAAATGCTCTATCAGTTTATTAAAAAAATAATAATTTAAACCTCAATCCTGCGCTATCATGCTTTTTTGCTCAAGCAAAATTAGAATTACCCTTACTACAGAACTAAAACTTAAAATTAATGATTACAAGTAAATGCCGTCACTAAAATAAAAAATCTGGGTTTGCTTCTCGAAACTGACCTTCGTTTTAAACAACATATTGCTTCATTAGCGAAAAAAGCATATGTCTGATTAAAACCTCTATAGACAAACATTAGCATAATAAATTTTAAAATGAGAAGAAAGTTGTGTGAATCGTTGGTCCTTCCCATAACTACTGTTTTATTGTTAATTTCTCCTGCTTGGACAAGATTACAAAATATCGCCTCTAAAAAATTCAAAATTGTTGCTGCAGGTTTGCACAGGGTGTAACAAAAAAGCATGTCATAAACTCAATGGCAGATTCTAGGCAACAAATAGTGACGATATGACTTAACTTACCTCTATGCGAAAATGCTTCCAAAAATTTTTATGGGTCCTTAAAGTCGAAAATAAAAAACGAAAAGTTTGCTCTTTGTAGATATATTCCTTAAATTTGGTACAATTTAGCACTAGTGGTAGTTCAATATTTTAAGTAATTATTATCAGTTTATCTCGATTGAAAAGCCATTTACCACCCCATTTTTTTATGGGCACACTCGTGGGCACACCTATGGCAAACAAATAAATTTTTTTGAAAATTTTTTGACAGTTCTAACAACTAATTAAATTTCGTTATTTCTTGTCATGTGACACAAATCACCCAATCATTTTAAGATTACACTGATAATTACCCTCCAGGGAAATTTTCAATCACTATGACAACAAAATTGTTCAAATTTGACTTCATAATAACTGCCAAATAAATTTCAAAATGTCACGTTTTGGCAATGCCAATTCTCAATCTATAAACTTTTAATAAATAAGTAATTGTTTTGTTGTGTTGTGACTTTTTAATTTAATTTTTTCAAAAAATTTTCTGACCGAATATCCCTCAGACATTGACAAATGCCTCATAATTTTATGACAACCTTAAGCAAGTTGCTTGGTAATAGCCCTCCGCCTTCGGCGTCGGGCTATTACCAAGCAACGTGCTTTTGATTGTCATAAAATTATCTCGTACATTATCAATGTCTTAGGGATATTATAGCTGAAAAGAAAATTCAATTTTAAAAGTTTTTTTACTCTTACCTTTTTTCCTATGTGCTTTAATTTTCAAGGAAAATTAAGATTAAAAATGTAAATCCTGCAATTTTGCATGTAATAAAATCGTTATACCTTTCGATAACTTAATAACTTCAACCATATTATGTGATGAAAATAGTTCATGGTATACCAGAATACAATTTCTAATGATTAATTAATAATAATAAATGTCTTATTCACAGACATTTCTTTTGTAAAATCTCAGATTTTTATGTTTATTTTACTGATTCGGAAAAGGAAATAAGGGAAAATGTACTACAATAACTAGAGTAGGTGCGTTAGAAAACAGTCGCTGATAGTAAACAATGTACCATTGTTTTGTTTATGTCAAATTGTTTACTCATTTCTTATTAATACTGCTAGTTAGTTCTTAATTTTCTAAAAAAATAAAATGGCAAATTACACTTTTGCAGAGATGAGTGATATGCATTTAGTATTAGCCGAGGTATTAGCTAAGTTGGGATATTAAATAATTTAATTATGTCATCATTAAAGCATCCGATTTTAAGGTGAGTGCCATAGCAATGGAGCTTTTGCAACTAGACGTTACGCTGCAAAGTACCCGAATAGGCACACACCAGATCGACGTACTTTTTTGGCAATAGACCGTAGATTAAGGGAAAGTAGTAGCTTTAAAGAATTCGGAGAGGAAACTCTGGGCGACCTAGAATACGCGAACCCGACGCCGAGGAAGGGCTATTAGACCTTATTGTCGAAAATCCTGATAGAAGTACTAGCGGCTGAGGTAGGAATGTCCCAAATGGCACTAATGGCAGTCTGGAGGGTGTTATGAACAGCAGCTGTACCTCTACCATGTTCAAACTGTTTAAGCATTACAACCAGGAGATTATGCCTGTATTTTGTAGATGGTTGCGACAAAAGAATTTAGAAAATGATAACTTCGTTAAGAATATTTTGTCAACGGATGAAGCTGCTTTTACTAGAAATGGCGTGACAAATCATCATATTTCACATTTATGAGCCGACGAAAATCAGACAGCAAAAAAGAGACGCATTATCAGAACAATTCTTCAGTCAACGTATGGGCAGGAAGTGAGGACAATTTTTTAATTGGACCATTTTTTCTACCACACCGTCTGTCGGGGGCAGAATATTTAAATTTTCTACGAAATTATCTCCCCAATCTCCTTCAAGAAGTACCATTAGCAATACAAGAAAACATGTGGTTCCTTCAAGATGGGGCATCCCCTCATTACAGTCGTGAGGTCAGAAACTTTTTGGGGGAACAATTTCCAAAACGTTGGATTGGATGAGGAGCAGAAGCACCCATAAAGTGGCCTGCCCGCTCGCCAGACTTAATTCCTCTTTGACTTTTTTGGGGTTATATGAAAGAAAAGGTTTACTTTATGCAAGTTGATAGTGTCGAGCATATCAGAGAGAGAATTATAAATATTGCAGCAAGAGCGGATTTAGCTTACTGTCGTGTGGGGGGTACCCATAAAATTTCTAAATTTTCGTTTCAAATTATTTATTTCGCCAATGAATACATTAATTTTGTTTGTATCTCTTCTTTGTAATTCATGTCTCATGGTTCATAGGGGGGGGGGGGGTAATTACCCCCATTACCCCCCCCGTAAATCCGCCCTTGACTGCAGATAGTTTTCGCCAGAAGCATCAAATTTTGAATAAAATCAGATTTTCATTTTTGAAAAGATGTGTTAACTGTATTGATGAAGGCGGAGGTCACTTTGAGCACTTACTAAAGTAATAAAATAAAGCCTGAACAAATTTCCGTTCAATTTATGAACTTTTAAATTTTTAATTAGATAATTGTGTTGTTTATTTATTTCTAGAGTAATTAATTTAAAATAAATTGTCCAAAAAGTTATTTTGTTAAAATTAAATTGCTTGTTTATTAATTAATAAAACTAAAACACGTAGGAAAAAAGGTAATAGTAAAAAAACTTTTAAAATTGAATTTTATTTTCAAGAAAATTAATTTGTTTGCCATAGGTGTGCACATAAAAAAAATGGGGGAGTAAATGTGTCACATGACCCCCACTTCTCATCTTTTCAATCGAGATAAACTGATCATAATTACTTAAAGTATTGAATTACTACTAGTGCTATATTGTACCAAATTTAAGGAAGATATCTACAAAGACTCCGGAGTAAATTTTTCATTTTTTATTTTCGACTTTAAGGGCCCATAAAAATTTTTGAAAGCATTTTCGCATAGAAGTTAAGTCATATATCGTCACTATTTGTTGCCTAGAAATATGCCATTAAGTTTATGACATTCTTTTTTGTTACACCCTGTATATAGATTAGTAATAATGACATATTATTTTCAAAAATACTACAGCTAGGTTGGCTTAAAATTGAACATCTATATGATTATCATTTGTCAGTGTCTGTTCATAATATGTTAACTTCGTCCCCACCTTCAATGTTCTTAATTTATTTTAATATACTTCTGCTGATGTATGTTTGTATTATCTAAGGATAAATAAATAGATTTAATTAAACTTACCTTCGCGAAAAACTATGAGTTTTCGGGATAATTTGCATAATTGCAATTTAAGATTAAGACATTTTTTATCGATTCTTCTACATAACGCCTCTACGTTCATTTTCTTACAACTCTGTGTTAATCTAATAACTAATGAATTCAAATCACTTCCTATAAATAGTATTCGTAAAAAGGTTAAGGCTTTAGTTTCTGTTGCAACAAAATTAAATTTGTCGATCAACTGTATGTATTTCTGTCAAATTCTGTAAAATTTGAGAAATTGTTTTTAAATTGTTCTTGAAACCTATTCTCTCAGTTTATTTATTTAAAAATAGCTTTTGGTATTTTATTTTTTATCACTTGTTTCCGTTTTCGTTTTTTACATATTCCATATTTATTCTGTAATTATTATTGTTATTATTTTTTATTTATTTATTTTTTGTTTGTAGATATATCCTGTACAGGCTGAGTTGGGTAGCTTAGGCTAGACTCCGCCTGAAATAAAGACATATTATTATTATTAGTATTATATGCGTATTTGTTGCCATAATTTCATAAAAGGTCCCTCGTGTAAAATTAATCCAAAAATCCATACGTTAAATGTTAAAATCTCAATGTCGCTTTTTTGTTTTTTTCTTACAATACCTACCTTTTTTATTGTATGTTGCACAGATACAAGACTGAAATTTATGAAATATTTTAATCCAATAATATGTATACCTATATGCTTTGCCATACAAACAGTGCTATAATTCTCTGAGCATTAGTAGTAAGGTAATGAGAACAATAAAGGAGCAACGGAGCAGTGATCAGTGATCAAGGTCAAGGTAGGGGGTAATGACATGTGTTTCGTTAGTAATACGATATATGAACTGTTGCATCTAAAAATAGATTTATGAGTGGTCAACACGTGTACAGTTGAATGGCCCGTGACAGGGGGTATGTGTATAACATATGACATACATCTGGCAATGTCAGACATCTGGCAGTGTAAAGGTGGGGGACATAAAATATAAGTACAGATTTGAATCAGATTTTATTAATATGTTTAGAGAGTGTGATAGAGCAGTGCAGCAAGAGCTAGATGTAATAGAGACAAAGGAGTGTTGTGTTTGCCGCAGAATTATAAGTACGCGATATCTTCCTAGTGATTTATGGATAAGTAAACCTAAACTAATACTAGGTTTATGTACGCGTATGTGCAGCCAAACAAGACCAATTAAAGTATTTCGGTCATATGAATGGGATAAGTGCCAAATCCTAAATTCACCTATACGTGAATATGGAGTGCACAAGATCACAAGAGGAAAACTGGGATACTAAATATTCTCCAAGCCATAATCCTGAGGAATTTAAAAAAGATAAGGACATGATTAGACATCCGCCTATTGGGAAGAATAAGATGCAAAACGCTGAACTGAATATGTGGAATGTGAAAGTGTTTAAAAATAAGCAAAGGTTTGTTAACATATGAATTTTATCTTTATGAAAATTTTATAATGTCATAATAAAAATGAAACATATTTATTGTATTTTTATTTATTATCAAGTCTAGATATTTAACGAAACCAGACGAGAGTCATTGACCCCAAAGTCACCATCTGTTCACCAGATGTTATCACGTGTAACATTTATGTGCATGTCGCCGGATATATCTTGTCTAGACAAGTTAATTAAGGCATATGTTGCGAGTCATCTTTCATTTGTTCGCCAGATGTCACAGTAAGAAGATCATAATTTTAATTAGAAGCATGGGTTACTCATTCTTTATTGTAATCAAGTTTTATGATGAGAACGATAAACTTGTTGATCAAAAATGTATGGAGAGTTATAAGCTTCAATGTGTTAAAGAAACATTTAATCTAAAAGATAACTATTCTTACATTAAAATATTAGGATGTTACGGGGATTGTGATTGTGGCGATGGGAAAGAATGATTCCGAAACATGTATAGTTATGAAATAAGAAAAAAAAAATGTCAGGTGTGGGATTCGAACACGCGCTCCCGTTCGGGAATCTAGTTTTAACATCGACGCCTTAGACCGCTCGGCCAACCTGACTTATAGATTCAGTGAAAACTTTTTATATTAAATATATATGCCCCTCTCCTTCTCCACAGGGAATCAGATGTATAAATCAGTTATGGGATAAGAAAAATGTCAGGTGTGTGATTCGAACCCACGCTCCTTATAGGAATCAAATCTTAAGTTTGACGCCTTAACCACTCGGCCAACCTGACTCATTCATTGATTCAGTAAAACACTATACATTAAATGTATACCCCCTCTCCCTCATCAATAATAGAATATAAATTCATAACGATTTAAAAATACATTAGTGTGTTTATAGATATTACGATGATAGCTTCATAATTCATAGCTTTACAAGCAATTTTTCAAAGTTTTCTTTTTATACAATACCCTCACAGTGCAAAAGAAGTGTTTATATGCTTCGATAGTAATGGAAGCCGAAATGAGAGCTGGCCTTCTAAATGGAATAGAATGGAACCATATGCAGCTACTAATGCAGCAACCCTCAGATATCCAATACCCACCAACAGTACTATGTATAAACTAAAACTAAGAAAAGGCAATGATTTCACTCAAGATTCGGAATGGTTGGAACTCTATAGCAAACCCCCCCACCACTGTTAATAATAGTACAAATACTGAAATGAATCATGACAAATCAGTTTGTAATTTGGTACATAGCAGTTTGTTGTTCATCGCTCGTGCTTAAATTAATACTTACAAGTGTTTTAAAATGTCTCAAGATCTGACTTGTTCGAATTGTCTAACGAGGGGGTTGATAGATAAGCATAGGAATGGTAAAAATTTGTATGATTTTACTAAGGAAGAACTCCGGAATTTTCCACTGCAGTATCTAATTGAAAAAGCTGGCCAAGTTGAGCTTCTTTATACATGGCATAAACTACCACGGGAGCACACACAAAATTTTGAACTTGAAATTCAACTACCTTGTTTTGTACATCACAATCGTCCCGAATGGCATAACCATGTAGATGGTCCTCCATGCCGGCAATCTAGATGTCATGTATGTAAATAGGGATTGGAAAGATGTGGTTAATATTTATTTCAATGTTATATTAAATAATTATATTTTATATATGAATATGTGGTGAAACAATAACACAATAATTCATAATGTATATGTTTTTTTATTTATAAATTACAAATCCAATAAATACAAATCAAAACTATCACATCTCAATTCGGGTTCATCCAAATCAACACTATCCCATCCTTCTTCAGGCTCTTCCATTTCCATCAAACGGTCAGCATATTTTAGTAAAATCTCTAATTTTTTATCACTACTATCTTCAGTAATTAGATGATGCCCCCACGCCAAGGTATTTACATCTCCAAGTATAACATACCTTTTGTCATCTGCTGATGATAGGGCTACTTTATTTTTTAATTCGGTGTGAATGATGTGTAAATTGGAGGTAAATATAGACATTTTACGAAATATTATACCACCGTTTTCAACAATCTGGACATAATCAGAAAAATCTATTTGATGTTTAACAACACTTTTGGAAACACCTTTTGCCTTTTTCATGACCTCACCAGCTTTAACACAGTAAGCTTTAGCACCGGTACCATAAAACGCCTCAATAGGTCTTCCAGCATACTCATCCTTCATTTTTCCGACTACAGACTTTGTTTTGGGTATGTTATGGATGTTGTCAATACTATAATTTGATGTATCAAAATATTGAATATTTTTCTTGATGTCATCATAAACATTGTCGGTGAATATCTCCAAAATTAGTGAGTCGGTATCCGTATAGAGAACAGTGGCTTTATCACCATAAGTAGACTTGATGTAACCATATAGAAATTCATAGATGATAGTCTTTGAAATATCCAAAATTGAAAGACCAATGTAGAGTGGTTTATCATAAACCTTTATTTTTTTCAATTGAACTGCTACTAAGTTTTCATCAAATATTGAACAGGATTTAAAATGTGGTAGGGCTATTAACGCTCTTGCACCCAACAGACCTTTTTTATTTTCCCAGCACGAGCACAGTTTAATTTTTGTCTTTTATCAACGTTTTCCATTGTTTTTCCAAATATTGAATTAATAAACAATTTGAAGAGATCTCTCTCAAATTCGTTCTTAGCAGAATTTCGAAGATTTGAATTTAATTCAATATATGATCCAAGCCATGACGATTGGGAAAATTCTATTATCCTATAGATTTTTTTCAATTTTAATCCATATTTTAAACACTGCTTTAAATTTTTGTAGTAAATGATATATTTATATTTATTACGTAAATTGGGGATTAATTTGAAAGTCTTACTTTTTGGAGGAGCCATTTGCTCTGGACAAAACGGTAAATCGTTGTGGTCATCACGCAAGTGTGGTGGATATTCCAAGTCAACTTCTAGAACATAACCTTTTGGTGAATCATCTTCAATGGTCGAACAGTCAAATTTTTTAATTTCATCTTTTTCAAGCCACCTAAAATCACCGGTGGGTGGGTATTCTTTCATTGCTGCTCCGTATAAATTGGTTGCATCTAGGTACATAATATATGATGTTGGTTTCGTAGGATCATAGTTTGGTACAAGTTGATTATTGGCCACAGCTTTTCTTTTACTGCATTGAGCCACTCCACCTCGAATCCCCTTTCTAAAGAAATGTAGAGAATCCACGTCAGTCAAAAGTTCGAGTTCAACTTGGGTATAACGCAACATTGCGTCCCAACTCAAAGATGGTGCTGTCAAATAATGGGCTGGATCTAATTTGTAATGTTCCAAACACACTTTTCTAAAGTTCTCAAAAACATCGGCTAATAATAAAATATCCGATTTTAGATATATATCTGCATACTCTCCCATTGTTTTACATTTGAAGGTATTCCATGTTTTATTAGCTCGCTCATAATCCTCATCAGGGATATACTCTTTTGTTAAGTCATTGTAAAATTTATCTTTTGAGGGTAATTGTGGTTCTTCTAGTTTTCAAACGAGTCCACATAATTATATGGAAAGACCCCTTTCCGCCTGATTAAACTAAACTCTTCATCCTTTTCAAAGTACTTTCTGGTTTCAACACATTGAGGAGATTCTAAACTTTGACTTAGTTTGTCGAGGGACCTAGATAAAAATCTAAAAGAGTCTACAAATTTCAATCTCAGATATGTATCAGGTACCTTACGATTTATAGATTTTTCGACAAGAATTGATTTGGAAAATGAAATGTATTTTTCTTTGGTTTGCGCTATGACAGAAACAGTCTCCTTTTTGCATGCCAGCTTTTTTATGAATAGATGGCTGTCGTAATTTGTCAGGTTGTGGAAGAACACTGGAATGAATTTCGGAACTTTATAGTTCAAATTACAAATAGAATGTGCAGGCCCACGGAAGCGACCTGTCAAATGACAGTGATCACGTACTTTTATATCACCAAGCTTAAAGTCTTTCTTACAAATGTGACAGCATACAGCATTTTCGTATTCGATTTTCTCTTGGTCTGAAAGGGGGAGCATCTCTTTAATATGTTTCAAGTGTGTGTTATATAAATCCAGAGCTGTTTTATCCAACTTTTTAGAGAATACTTCAGCAGCATCGGAACCTCGATATGTTATAATTTTCGAGTATTTATCATCAAAATTACATTTCACGTAAAATGCGAAAGAATATGGTACATGTTCACATAATTTCACTGTGAATGATTTTTCATCAGAAGGTTCATTATGATGGATGGGTTTCAACAAACTTTCGAAATCTGCATATATGACGAATGGGACCGGCAATTGTTTCTCAAAATTTATAAATTTAAGAATGTTTTCAGGCACTGATTCTCCATATTTATTTATCTTCAAATCGGTAGTTGGTATTTTCGTGCATGTATGGTTACAGTCATTTTTCTCATGTGCTTTTAGCTGTTCTATTTTTCCAAACGATTGTAGACATCCATCACAAATATGTAACCTTCCATTGTGTTTTGATTTTTGGCTTGACACTAATTTTGATAAGTCTTTTATGAGAGTATAATGGCTTCTACCTGTATTATCTGATACAAGTAGCAAATTAACATGTGTAGCTTGACGACATGAAGTAAAATGTAAAGGTCCAACTACTTCAGTAATTGTTTTTCCATCCTTGAATTCTGTTTCAATACCAAACACATTAACGGAGATGTTCATTTTTTCGAATTTGGGGATGTCTTTCAATTTCATAGGAAACTCTAAACCATTAAAATTTAATAGTTTCATAATGTGGATACGAACTTATTTTCACTGGATCGGCTTTTGGTGGGAAAATAGATGCATTAATTGACCAAGCAAAACAAGCATTGTCTTGGTTTTGTATGTTTAAAACCGCTCTCTTTAATCCTATAGCTTTAGGTAGCTTAATATATGAAGAAGCTGCTACTGGAGTAAACCTATTAATGTTTACATCAAGAAACATTATATGTTTCAATGTCCAGCCAGAATCCTTTTCTTGAAATTCGAATGACTGTGAAATCATCTCTTCTTTAAATTCTTTGAAAATCTGCTGCAAGTCTGTTGAAATAGTTATTATTTTCTTTGTATTGAATGACTTTATGTCAGACATCTCCTTTTCGGGTATAACATAAAGCCCAAACACTTCCAAATTAATTTTAAGGGTATAGTGTGTGTTTCAGCTTCATTAATTATATCAAATACTTTTAGTTTTATTTCTTCTAGAAAATCAGAATAATCGATGTGTTTTAGGACTAGTAAACCGATAACTAGCAATTCTATTTTTGAATGCGTGATGAAGTTTGTCTACACCATTTCCCAAATTACTAATAATAGGCCTATTAAATTTTTTATAGCTTGATGGATTGTCTATTTTTTTATTAATCGAATTTTTATTATATAAATCATGACAGTTTTTATTAATATGCCGTGATAAGTTAAAAGATGATGAAAACATTTTTCCACATTGACCGCAAATGTTTCTATTAAAACCACTTGTAGAAGGTACACTATTTCCACCATTTGTAGAAGGCATACTATCAGTCTTTTGTTTTTTGTTTTCATCACTTATTACACATTATCACTTGTTCGTTTGTTATTATGAAGAATGAGACAGTATTGACGAATATGTCGAACTAAATTGCTCTTAGACGAAAACTCCTTTTTACAATGTTCATTATGGTGTTCGCAATAAAACTAGACTGAAAAAATATGTTTTATCGTTTGTTATATATTATAAAATCTCACAGGGAGAAGGGATACAATTATTTCTATTGGTAAGCCGGTGATTAGATGTAAACATGTGTGGATATAAGTTACACATGTGGTAAAATCTGGTGAGCAGATTGCGACTTTGAGGCCAATGATCCACATAAACTAGCATCTGGTGAGCAGATGACGACTTTGAGGTTAATGACTCACATTAACATCTGGTAAACAGATAGTGACTTTGGGGTCATCGACTAACATCTGGTTTCGCTTAAATGTCTAGACTTGTTAAAAATAAATAGACTTTAAATGTGTTTCATTTTTTATTATGACAAAATTTTCATAAAGATAAAATACATTTGACAAAGAACACATACATTTAGATTTTAAATAATAAAACTCGTATACAGGTTTAGATGAATATTTTCTCATGTACGAAGCCTTCTCCCTTTACATGAATTATTTCTTCAGTATCGGTTAACTCTCGGACAATTTTCCCAAACTTGAAAAATGGTGTACACCCTTCGTTCCAATTAATACAGTGATAATTATGTGTTAACCACTTCACTTGCTTCTCCAAATCTGGTGGTAGGAGCTTTATAGAAAATGGAGGTTTAAAAATATAATGTGCTGTTTTATGCTGCCAGCTCCTTGACAATAAACTTATTTTTTTCTACTTTGAATCCTTGCACATCCAAAACTAATGGCATATTTTTATGTTTGCTAGTCTTCTCATTAGAGAAACTTTTAAACTATATATTTCAACTGCTTTTTTTAAATCTCTAAGTTTTTGTTGGTATTCTTCTAACGCCTTTTTGTACTTAGAGATCATCATGAACTAACTTGGTAGTTTACATTATTTTCCTTAAATGAATTAAGCCTGTCTAACTATCTTTGTCATTGGATTATACCGGAATACACGATCATGCAAAATTAAGCAGTATGCGGTAGTGTCTTTTGGAATATTTTCGCTTGTTTCAAATTCGATGCGCATGACAACTGATCCTGACTGCACAGTCTCCTTTTGACGAGAACAGTCGATGTGAGTTATGGGTGAAATAGATTTGAATTCTTTAGGTGTAAATATAGGTTCGTTTCCAGTTTGATAGTACGAGTGGCGGAAATTTGAAAACATTTCATATAAAGTCGCATATTTGTTATTTTTGAAATCCAAATATAAATCACTGTAAGGATATCTCTCCGAATTTAAGAAAACTCTAACGTTAGTAATATTACAATTATCAAATGTACTCATGTTGGAAGTTAGTTTATTTTTTTTATCAGTTTGTAACGCGAGAATTGAGTGTCGCGCAGTTTCTAACTTTATACTACTCTTCAAAGTATAATTATGTCTGGTGGTTTGTGGAAGTAAGGTGTATTCTATAATTTCCCAACTTCTAAATGCAACAAAAATTTCCAAGTTTTTATCTAATATTTTCGTTAGCGCCAATTGTTGTGGTATTCCTACGGAAACATGTGGCACTCTCCAATAAAGCTTATCAATAGTAATTTTGGGTTTTTCCGTATCATCGACACTAGTTACCGCATCTAAGTCGTTACTACTCCGAATTAAAACTAATTCTTGCTTCATATTTAATATAATTTTTCTGTAATCCTCAAAAAATCCCATTAACATTTTAAGTGCGATGCAAACATTAAATTTATCAGTATCGGGTATAATACTATCTTTAGGAAACCATCCAGCATTTTGAAGTTTGATGCTTTCGCTTTCATTGAAAGACAAATACCCTTTAAGAGTAGAAGTCACTCCTACATTTCGAACCGAATCAAGTACAATACCGCTGAGTTCATATCGAATTTCTCTAAAGAGAAAACTGAAGGCATTATTTATTAATTTTAACTTTGTAACTGGTTTCCCATCATCTTTCCTTAGATTTCGCTCTAAATATAGAAGACTTTCACTTGGTAAGGTGTAGGAGTCCAGTTCTTGGATTGGAATTCTAATTTCATCATTATAATTAAATTCAGTGGCTACGAAAGGCTGATAGTTGTGGTATTCGAAGGCAATAATTGAATTATCGACTAGAGGTTGCTGCGTGACATTTAAAATGTCCAATATATGAGTACTTCAAAACAAAGAGACTGCAGAAAAATTTTGTTCTGAGGTGTTACTGGGCTAACGCTCTTCTTATTACTGAGTAAAAATTCATCCTTAGATTTTCTTTTATAACTCCGTTTAGATATTTGAGGAATATTGTATTTAGAATTATAGTAAATGCAGTCTGACTGTAACGGTCTCTTGGCGGAAATTGACGACATTCGAATCTTGATCGACTATTTTAACGGTAATCGAGTTGATTGTCTTAACGCTTACTGGAAAATATAGGACGTTTAAAGGTGATTCTACTATTTTATAGCCTGGAGCCACCGTTGGAAAGAACTGGTGGATTATGTGAACAGGGCTACCATTAGAATAAGATCCAGTAGCAATATTGCAATCAATACATAAAGCATTCACCAAGCTAATAACGTAATCAAAATCATCCTCTAAATATATTGGTGGATTGAAATCGGCGCTCAAGATGGAGGAATTTCCAGTAAGTGAAAATGTTAAAGACATGTTACACAATTCAAATGTATTTACGTAATAAACGGATTTTCCTTATTTACATACATTATATAAAAATTTTATACATAAATGTCCACAATTATTTGAATTATATGTTTGCATCTGATCATGATTATAGTTAACTTTATTCAAGCTACCATCACTAAAGAAATAACTTGTTACTTCATTTGGTGGTCTTAAGTTTCCATAACTATCAAAATAGATTATTGAGTTATTATTCTTCACATATGCTGTCCAGTGAGTACCGGGGCCTGATGATATATCCAAATTAATAATACCACATTCATTTTTTCTTATCTTTACTGGTAAAGTATTTCTCATGTATATTCCACGAAAATTTGGTATATGTAATTTTTTTACGTATCTCATTAAATCTATGTTTGTTAGTGCTCGACGAGGTAGCTTTATAGGGAGTTTTTTGAATATGGGGCTAGATATAATCCCATGCCTTTTTTGTATGGTCTTAAGTATAAACCTTTTCCTACTGCAACTTGCTCCATAGCTAAGTTATGTCTTTTATCCTCCTCAAGCTTTTGTTTTGCAGCCTTTGCGTCGTTAACAGCCTTCGCAATTCCCGCTGCGCCTCCACCAATACTTCCAAGAGCTCCTAATGCAGCAAATAAAGGAATAAGGAAAGGTAGAAAACCACCTGTTTTTGGAATGGGAATTATTCGTTTCCTTGGTGAAGAGAGTTTCTTTGTTCCTATTGATGATAAAGCTTGTTGTGCGACTTTAATAAGATTATTAGAATTACTTCCTTGAATACCACGTCGTGCTCGTTGTACTGCGTTATTAAAACTTATCTTACGTAGCCCTCTACCACGTCTCTGTCTGGAATGCTTTTTTCTACGCATACCCATTCCCAGTTTAGTTTTAGCCTTCATAATGCCTGTTATACCTAAGGCGGCAATTTTTTCTCCAACTGAAGAATCACCCGCTTTTAGCCGCTGATATGCTTTTTCTGCTAATACTTTATCAGCTTGATGTCTATTGCTTATATCTTTTGAACGGGAATAAGCAATGTCGTGCTCTTTGCAATATTCGTCTAATGGATTAACACCAATATCACCTCTCGCAATTCTCTTAGATAGTTTTGTTCCTGGGCCACAATAATTGTAGCCTGGTATATGCAATTCAAAAGGGAGTTTATCAATAAGCTTATTAATAAATCCTGACCCTCTCTTTGCAGACTTTAGTTTATGATTAACTAAGGATGGGTTGTGTACAATCATTATATAACTTGTTGAAAGTCTTATACAGAACTAAGTTTTTAGCGATGTACAATCTTATATATAGTCAAGATAATGATTTATAACACAGTTCGTTAGATTTAGTTTTACAATGAAGATCGAAAAACAAAATGTTACATTACCTGTTATTAACCAAGATGAGTGTTTGTTAGAAAATAATTATCAAAAACATGGCGAACTATTTGGGGGTTCATCCAAGCGTGCATTGATTGTTGGATGTTCGGGTTGTGGCAAGACTAATTTACTTGTCACGCTACTAATACACCCTAATGGACTCAGATTTGAGAATGTTTACCTCTACTCAAAGTCCCTATACCAACCAAAATATGAATATCTAAGAAAGTTATTTAAACCAATGAAAGAAATAGGTTATTTTGAATTTAGTGATGGAGAATATGTTATACCAGCTCAAGAGATCAGACCCAATTCAATTATTATCTTCGATGATGTAGCTTCATGTAATCAAAATATTATGCGAGATTATTTTTGTTTTGGGCGTCACAAAAATACAGACTGTTTTTATTTATGTCAAACGTACTCATCGATCCAAAAGCAACTCATCCGAGACAATAGTAATTTAATAGTAATTTTTCAACAGGATAATACAAATCTGAAACATATTTATAATGACCATGTAAATGTCGATATGTCGTTTCAATTATTCAAAGATCTTTGCTCTCTGTGTTGGAAAGACTCATTCGGATTTGTTGTTATAGATAAAGATTGTACAATAAATAATGGAAGGTATAGGAAAGGTTTTGATAATTACATCAAGTTGTAATAGTATATTAATACATAATGAGCTGAGCGAAATGTAGTGCTTATTAATAATCCGAAGCGTAAAGATGGATAAAAAGTTAGCTAAGGAACTAATAAAAACCAGAAAATCAGTGAGGCATAAATATCAGTCTCTAAAATCCGATGTCGCACAATCACAAGTTCATTTGGAGAAAAGCTTCAAACCCATTACTGAGCCATTGCAAAAATTATTACGAAACATAAAATCAGAGGTCTCAATTAAAAAAGAACCTGATGAATTTAAGTCAGAGCAAAGTAGAACTTCTACCCCTAGAAAATCCCCAGTAAATATTTTAGACAAATATATGCTTACATTGCCTATGACTGGACTTAGTTTCTTGGAGGATACTTATCAATTTGACCCAACCCAACATTCAATCGTGGATGAGCAGAATAGTAGCGATTTAGTTAATGAAGAAGTTGATAAAAGTCGTGCGTATATGCAAGAATTATCAAAATCAAGGGCTTACACAGATTATTTGGAAGCATATGAACCTTTACCAAGAACGTATATTGATGAATCTATAACAGGGGATGAATCAGAATATGATCGTACATATGGCATAACACACGATGTTGAAACTGAAAAATTTAAAATAGGTGATTCCGAATTAAAAATTGTTGGTAAAGACGTAAAAGTGAAGGACATAGTATATCCTGGTACCGTTGGGCTGTATGAATTACTGTTTAAGAAAAATCCTAAAGCTTATAATAAATCAGAATTAGATCATTATATGGATATATTAAAACGTACTAATACCTATCGCAGAAATTTTGATTCTACAGAGCAAATTCAAAGCAATAATACTATAAAGTATAGAAGTATCATAAGACCCTATTTAATAGATAAAGGTTTATTGAAATCTACTACGGTTCCAAGATCATCTTCATTTAGTAAACCACTACCACCCAATACTAGATCTCAAACTAGTATTCGCCCCAGATCTCAATCATTTAAGCAAAGTGGTGGAATGTTGAACTTATCTAACAACAAAATTGATTATGTATATTTTGATAATCCGAATGAGCTCGTGAATAGATTAAGGCTTTTAGTAGCTTCCCAAATGGCTGGAAATAATGGACACAAGAATGAAATTGCCTCAATACTCGAAGAATTGAGAGAATTAAAAATTATTAAATAATGGTCACACATCTATTTTCCTCACAGTATACATCTAGCGCTCATCATGCCTATTGATAAATTTGGTAGACATATGCTTGCTTATCGGTCAACACCTTACCCAATAACATCACCTCTTTTAACTGCAACTGAAGATTTTGCTACCAGTCTATCCAGTCTTTGTCTTATACAAATTCGAGGTGTGGCAAAGAAAACATTAAACCATAAAACGTTAATTTATTACGTGTTAGATAGTGGTACTACAACATATACATTACCTATTTCAGGTACAATTGAAAGCATAAACTTACCTTTGAATGTCACAATGTTTTTAAACAATGGTAATTATGATCAGGATAATAAAACGCTCAGTAAAGGAGATAATCTATCATTTCCACTTCCAAGTGTAGACCCAAAACCACCTCTTTTTGTTGAAATTGTACTGCGTTGCCCCTTAGTAAGAAATGAGTAATATTAAAGAGGAAGTAGTTAATGAATTACATAAATCAGCCAGGAAAAATTTTCGAAGGAGACATGTCATTGTTAAAGGCTTAAACGACCTTATCCAAGCGGACCTTGTAGAAATGATCCCATATTCTAAAATCAACAAGGGATACAAGTATATTCTGGTTGTTATTAATGTATTTTCAAAGTTTGTTTGGTGTGAAGCTGTGAAAAATAAAACTGGGAAAGAAGTAACTCACGCAATGGAAAAAATTTTATCCCAGAATAAAATAAAGCCTAAAAATTTACAAACCGATATGGGTAAAGAATTTTACAACAAAGATTTTAAAGAACTAATGAATAAATTTAAAATTAACCATTACAGTACATATTCCAATTTGAAAGCAAGTGTAGTGGAACGTGTAAATCGTACTCTAAAAAACTTAATGTGGCGACAATTTAGTTTACAAGGAAACTACAAATGGATAAATATTTTATCGGACATTGTAGAAAAATATAATAACACTACACACAAAACTACTGGTTTGAAACCAAAAAGCGTAACGAAGAAAGATGAACAGCGTTTGCTGCGACATGTATATAGTCATCTGAAGACAGTAGATCCACAGAAACAAAAATTTATAGAAGGCGACTCGGTAAGAATAAGTAAATACCGAGAAGCTTTTTCAAAGGGCTATACTCCCAATTGGTCAAATGAAGTTTTTAAGATACGTAAAGTACGAAATACAAATCCCACTACTTTTATTTTAGAAGATCAGGAAGGTAATGAAATTCAAGGAGGATTTTATGGATATGAAATTCAGAAAGTAAAACATCCTGATATATATCTTGTGGAGAAGGTTTTACGAAGAAAACAGAACAAACTCTACGTCAAGTGGCTGGGCTTAAGCGGAAAATTTAATTCCTGGATTAATAAAAATGAATTAGTATAACACATGTAAAACTTATTCTAATTAAATAAAAAAAATTATTTGTTATATGTTGTTTTTATTTCAAATCTTTCATTAAATATATTACATCTGTGATTTGTATCTAAAATAGGATCAAGTAACTTTGAGGCTGCCTCGATTCTTCTACAAAAGCGAAATCTGTCCACTGCCAAAAATTCCCAATATTTCTTCCTAGTCATACTATAAGCAAAACTCCATGTAATTAGATGATGCAGTTCATTATACTTTTCATTAAACGTTACTTTCTTCATTACACTGTTGTACTACATACGCTTTCAAAGACATCAGGATAAGTATAAATTAATTCCAGAATCATGCAGATATTTTCACTTTTTGGATTATCTTCTGGTTTAAGTATATTTAGAGCATTTTCAATAATATTACCGCTTTGACTTTGTAATCCTCTACGTAAAATCTTGAAATAGTTTTCAAATTGTAGATTTTTTATCATTTCGATTCTGTAGTTCACTAGGGGTAGTATTTCTATTAAACAACATACTGTTTCATATGCCAAATATATGTAGTTATCTTCTTTTGAAATTCTAATCACTCGAGCATTTGAAAACTGATCGAAATGTATGCAAATGTTTCCCTCGTGTATTGTATCTGGTTTTTCATTGTAATACAGGAAATTCATGATTACTCCTTGATGAGTTAAAAATTTCTTCCAATCAGCTTCATTGAAAACCACTTGATCACCTTTGTTTCCAGATAACGTTACACAAGGTACATAACCAAAATCACATGAAATTCCCACCGAAACAAACTTGCACTTGGATTTATTTAACTTATATTTTCTCTCACCGATTACTTTTGGAGTATTATCTTCTTTCTTGAACTCAGGTAAACTTGATGGAGTATCCAGCTGAGTCACATAATGAGCGAAGAAATTTAATGGTCTAGACATTTTTGACGACTAATACATGCTAGGAATATGTCATGAGTTATATATGCACTCCCCCCACCAGTTTAGTCACTTCTGGACAGATGTTCTAAACCTGATAAACAAATGTTACATCTGTTCCTTAAATATATACATCTAGCCGGATATATGACCTGACTTGTCTAGACAAGTTTTAACCATATGTGGAAACATCTGTTCCTCAAATGCTTACTTCTAGCCAGATGTAAATGTCTAGACAAAAAAATTAAAGCATATGTGCACCAGATGTACACTATGTGGTCACTAGACAAAAAATTAAAGCACATGTGCACCAGATGTACACCATGTGGTCATTAGATGAGCTTAACTGTGGGAATAGTACGTTGGATTGATCCCCACGACGCATGTTACTACCTCCCACCTTTTATCGTACTTGAAACGTCTCCAGATGTAGATTGCAGATGATTCACTGCTTCCGTTTGTGGTGGGGGATTTGCTTTTAAATAGAGATTAAATGAGATTCTTTGAGTAATACTTACTATCTGTTATATCACCGTGAACAGTTATGACTGATATTAGATGCGAATCTTGGGACAGTGATAATTTTTCAAGTTATGCTCCTTTGCAAGACATACAAACCAAAAATATTTTGAGAAGTGCTTATTCTGTAATTGGGAAGTCTAAGAAAGTCAAAAAGGATTTCCGACTTGCGGAACGAGAAAGACTACGTAAGCTTGACGAAGAAAAGAAAAAATTTGAAATAGACAGTGCAGAAGAGAACTTAATTTCCGAAGACAAATAAAAGTGACTGTCAAAGTCCATCATGGAGATCGAACAAGTTTTTTTTTCTGATGATGACGGCATACAAGAAGACAGTACAGAAATTGATGATAAAATAAATAGAAGTGTCTCAATGAACAGTTTTAAATTTTTGAATTATAATGCTTTTCAGAAAGTGTGCGTAACTCAGTACATTTTAGTTTTGGATGAAAACAATCTATGTTTAACATGTTTTTATGAAGCAGTTTCAGGGTTAGACTTTGATATTGATGGACGGCACAAAACTGAACATTTAACTGGTAGTGTTAACGAACTTATTCCAAAATGTGTTTCTTGCATTATTTGTGGATTAAATTTATACCAATTCTGTCTGATTGAATTTTGTAATATGTGTAATAATATATAATCAATAAAATAGTTATACTTCTAAACTCTATTTAAACTTTATACCTTTCTCTTCCCACCTATAAGCAAAAAATAATATGTATTTCATACCGTTAAAAATATCTCTGTGTTTAAATTATTAAGAACTGAAGTCTTACGCCATCTGTATTATATTAAATTTATGAAATAAATCAGTAGCTAAATGTATGTGGACATCTGGCTTTGTAAATTGAATAAGTTGTGAATAAATTAGTAAAAGCCACAGATGGCAATGTATGTTTCAATTTCGTTCAAAGGCGTGCTATTTATAGCCTTTGGTGTTGACTCGATGTAAGGCGTTATAATATTTCTAAAAGCCTCTATTTTCGAAGCCTGTACTTAATTTAATTTAATAGGTATATTGTGTTCTATTTACTGTGAAATCAAGTGATTAATATACCTCTATTTCACAGAAATTATATGAGTGAAGTTATTCTGTTAAACTAAGGTGATTTTGTGAAATTTAAATGTGTTCACCTGCATCCTATAGGTACATTCTACAGGTGTTTTCTGTGAAATTTAAATGTGTGTATATTGGATTACCTTAAATGGATTACTTTATATGATTTTTCGTAAGTAGACCACTTTTTTTAGTATTATATTGAAGAAGAATTAGACCATTCTTCAGAAAGGTAAATTAATTAAAAAAATATCAGTGATTTGAATTTACTGTAATTTAAAGTAGACTTTTTCGACATTTATCACTCTATGGTTTTAGTATAAGGTAGACAATAATAGAAAATTCAAGAACCCAAATAAATTTATTAGCGAAATATACAATTAAAAAAATGAAATATGTTTTTTTCACAAACAATTCAATCAATTTCGAATTTACAATAATAATAATTAACACTTTTAATCTAATATAAAACTAAGTAGCACATTATTATATGTATATATATTTTAGTTAAGCATGTTCAACATAATGGAAGCAATAATTTAAACAATTAAACAATTAAAGTTCGTCAATGTTGTGTGCTACTTTAGAACCAATTAAAATAGCCTGATTTATATTGTCTAATGCCTGTTGAACTCTTGCAATTTTCTTCTGGTACTTCTTTAATTTCTTAAGAATGTCTAATTTTTTTCGCTGTTTTTTTTGCACAAAACCATTACTCCTTTTAATGAACTGCTTTAATTCGGTTATGTATTCATTACAAGATTCTTTCTCCGCTGCCACGTCTGTAAAATGATTAAATGTAACGTCACTTTCATTTTCGTCGCTATCGGTAATGTCCTCATATTTTTGGGTGGAGATTGTGATAGGAGGTACCTCCAATTTCATGGCGGTGTCTTCATGGTCACTTTCTTCGTATTGGCTAATATTCTCATATTTCGGCGTAGACGTTGCAATGGGATTAGGTAATTTTCTTGATGTGCCGATGGGCTTTATTTTAGAAAAGGATCCATTTGTAATAACAAAATCGCTTTCACAACTTGTATTTGAATTGTCACAATGTTTGGACGTACTAGGTATTTCTTCAAAATTTGTATGGTTCGCTAATAATCTTAAATGTTGTAAGATTTTCATTGATTTCCCCTGTTGAGAAACTGCTGTCTGCTTCGAGGAACCGGCAATAACTTTCATTATTCTAATTGTATATCTCTCTAATAAATTTATTTGAACTGAGCTCTGAATATTGTTGGGGATATTTATTATATCGTAGTTTGATAAAAATGTTACCCCTACTAAGAAGCTCCCCCAGTATTAGATTTTTATGCAATATTAATTCCCGGTCATACAGCAGTAATGTTGAATTTTTTCACTAGAATGTGTAACCGCGTTGGTAGCTTCTAGTTCGCGGATATTTATTTATATATTTATTTCAAGCAACTGTTAAACCCCCTGGACTCAATTATTTCTAGGCGTGTGGGATTTGAACTTTATAAACTTTGCGAATCTGTTTTTTGATCATGTCTCATAGACAGATATTTTAACTTGCAATATACATATTTTATTGTCCTATAAACTCTTGGAAATATGAAAACTTGTTGGTAACTTTAGAGAGCCATATGTCATGCCTTTTACACATCCTATATTTCCCAATCGTATTAAATATATCGTGTGTAATATATTTGTTTAAATACATCAAATCGCCCACCTCTGAGATATATAGGTCATTACCCCCTACCTTGACCTTGATCACTGATCATGCTCCGTTGCTCCGTTATTGTTCTCATTACCTTACTACTAGCATTGGTTATCAAGTTACTGTAAATTTGTTCGCCTTTTAAATGTGGCGCCACAGATCGACAATATCTTAAACTACACGTATTTTACTTAAAGGTTTCTTTGCAACACCAAATCCGTCGCAGGCGTCGCGGCGTCCTATCTATAGGAAGTGGCCTATCTTAAATTAATCTGGACTTCTAAAATTTGTCTACCAAACTGCACATAGCGATGAATTATATTATTAAATTAGAAATCTGAAACTTATTATATTAGGTACATATTTACATAATGTTTTTATATAATGTAGCTCATATAGAAGTTATATTTCCCCACGACTATACAACAATGCATATCATATGTGTTTGAAAATTTGCCAATAATTGTAATCATTCCTTTACAGGGATTTATGAACTCATAACCACTACTGAATCAATCAGGAACTCTCAACTTTCATAACCACCGGCGTCTAACCAATCTGAAACCCACAATTTTTATATTCACCATGTTTAAGTTTTCTTATCACAAAAGGCTAAAGGCTAAAGACGAGTTACATTTTAAAATTAAACAAAGTTCTTCTGACAGTTCTGACAATTTTTCGCATGTTTGTCAGTAATTTGACGTGTTATAGTTATTTATTTAAAATATTTTCCCGAAACAATAGTCGTGAAAAAAGTATAGTACCTATTCTACTAGTGAGTTATGGCCATTACTCATTTGGTTTACTATTTTTCCATTTCGCCAATTTTTGTCAACTAGTAATTTTCTGCTAGGAAATTTTTCAACCAGAAGAGCACACATATATATGATCTTTGCTATTTCTGTATGGAAGTTCGAATTTATTACTTTTAGTCTCAAATATTTTTATGAAAATCAATTGCTATAATTTTTAAATAATTTACGAGTATAACGAGTCCAGGAGTCGGGATTTTGGCTAAAAAAGCTAATATGTTCCTTCTTTGAACCTAATTTTCTAGTTGGTCTATTGAAGGTATGCAACGATTGCCATGCGAGAGGTCCCGGATTCAATACAATCTGTTTTTTTTTTCGTATGCCAACATGTCTATAGCATATATATCAAAGTTTAATTTAAAAAAAATATTTTTTTAAATATGTTCTTAATTAGTTAAGGTATTTTAACGTTACTTGTTACTGTTAATTTGTCAAGCAAGTTTCGTTAAAATACCTCAACTAATTAAGAAGATATTTAAAAAAATATTTTTTTTAAATTAAACTTTGACCCCCTGTATCTCAGAAACTATGCGGTTTTGGATATAAGTTTATTAAAGAAAGTCCATTTATTTTAACGTACTCTATTAGTTCCCGAAGTTTAATCGGTGAATTCTGAACCACCCTGTAGACTAAAATAAATAAAACGTATTCAATGACGTAATGCATTGATGATGGTACTGCAATAAAGTCCCCCGTTCAACGGTGCACTACAGTATTTACTCTTACTAATATTTTACGATGTTTTTAAACATGAGTATATTCATTGTTGAAGTTGCCCCTGTAGGTATACCAAGTTTCAATATCTTTCTCTTATGGACGCACCCTTGACATTACCAAAAAATTCGCCATTTTTTTAATGGATTTTCTTATAATCGCTATATTTGATTTTTCTTGTTTCCCTCGTATTTATATTTATTACTTATTATAATTTTTTTAATTATACTCTTTTGTATTTATGTTTTTCACAACTCAACATTTTTAATTTTAGTGGCTACGATGGTGACGATGAATCTGGTGCAAGCTCCTGCAGTCTTCAGCAATACATCCATCCATATCCGCATAGTATAGATACCTCGCGGTGTGGCCTACCATGGACGACTACGGCGTCTGAACACATGACGGTATACAGCCTACCTGAAACTGAATATAAGTTTATAGAAGACCTGCAGATTAGAAAGAAGTATGAAGAGCGGTAAGTTTATTTATTTATTTCTCAATCATGCCCTAGTTGACAAATTCTTTAATCCAAGGAAAAAGAAGTGTTCATCATTTGAAATGAAATGTTATATGTGGTCTTCTTACTTAATGTCGTAAATGATGTCAATTGTATTGATTCAATGATTGTTATAATTTGAAGAAGCCAGACAAGAGTCATAGTCTATACACATAATGCTGAAGGTTCCTTTATAACACCAACCGCGAAGGGTGTTGTGTTAATAGGAAGTGCTTTAAATTATTCAGATTGCTAAAAAAAAAATTATACATCCTGATTGATAACTGATGATAAATTGTAATATTAATAATATCTAGACGGTAGTGCAGTAGGTTAAATCACAGTTGTGATAAAATTGCGGCTGACCAGGCTAATGCATATCTCTCTTGTTCGAATTTTAGCTAAGGTAAATAGCTATATCCGAGGGATTGATTATGTACCTAATGTGTGTCTCGTTGAGTGATAGAAAATTCTGTGAGGAAATTCATCAGGACATTAGTGTGTATAAATAAGGAGTCAAAAATATTTCTTTTACTAGTAACAATAGTTCAGTTCATGATGAGGTATTATCCGGGCCTCCACTATTCATTATTTAGTTATTTTCCTATTCCTTTATGGAAGAGTTTCTTTGTAAATAAAATTTTATTATTTTCTTCATAAATATTAATGAATGTTACAGTTAGTAGTTGATTCAACCGTTTTGTTTGTCAAAACATATTTTCGATATGAATCTTTACAAAACATTTTGTTATTTCCCGATCTGTCATTTGTACCAACTTTATCTGTTGTTGCAATTTATTTCCTGAAGAGTGAATAACTGTCATATCGACATCTCTAAAGATTCTACCTATACAATTTGTACCGAGGTTCGTATGAAATAGATATGAATTTTGAAATTTCGCTTTCAATGCGAAAGTTCAAGGAATTTCGAAAGGCCTCGTTCAATGTACATTTCTCAATTTTGTCAACTAAAGTTACAAGGTAACTGTTAGGTACTTCTAGCCATATCCTTAATCAATGTCTTCCCCTTTGTCCAGGCTGCGTACATATTTACGCTTCCGTGTTCATTTTAGGCAGCGAGGTTTTATTTTAAATAACCACGGAAACTTGCTAGCATGAAATAATTTCAACATCAAATGCACATATAATTAAATAATAACGGCAGCATTATTTTGCTGAAACGCATGTCAAAGCTTTTAGTGGAAGCTAAATGCAATAGGTAATAAAATTTGATCAATGCCACTCCGAGCGTTCAGTAGTCATAAAGCCATCGATAAGGGTAACCTGCGGCTCTAACATGAATTCCACACGGTACCTCTAATAATACGAGCAGTGTGTAATTCTAAGTTCTTTCATTTGCCATTAATAGAAGCCTTTTAAAAAAATTAAGAATTGTTACAAAAAATTATATGAAACAATTACTTTCATCCATTATATCCAATTATATAGATGCGACTTGTCTAAAGAAGATTAAATTTCTCTAAATTGATCACGTTGAAATTCTGTCTTATAGTGCCCAACCAAATTGTTTCCAACGGACTTCGGTATGGTGTGTCAGTTTCTTAAGGTCATAAACTTAAAACTTGTGTGCTCGTTCAGTTACTCTTCTAAAGCCCATCGTACTCTGTGACATCAAGGTCCCCTCTATATCTCCAACTTCCAACTTCTCATTCCTGTGAACTATTTCGCTTATCCGAAAAAAATAAATACAAGCTTTTCAAAATTAGTTGTAGAAAATTTTCAAATCCTATCCTTAAGAACATGGTATTATAAATACAATAAATACAGACAACCTTATTAAAACAAACCACAAAGCATTTAAGGTTTCATTTTATTAATAAGAAAAAATTTGATAGAAATGCGGCATAAACTTAGATTAATAGTGTCGAACCAGCGCATCCGCCAGAAACCTAAATATTATTTACAATTATATGTATGTCTAAAAATATAAAATCATGATAAAAAAATCAATTTTTTTGAAAATCTGTGGGACTTTTTCAACTAGTTTACTGATAATTTGAATAATACATAAAGAAGCAGTTGTTCTGCAGAATCTTTTGAATTTCTAAATATAAATCGAAATTGCACGAAATTTAAAGTTTGTTTTGAGGAAAAACCATTTTTTGTGGAAGAGTATTATAATCCCTGACTCTTTCAATAACTTACTATTTTTCTTGAAAAATATTACGGCCGTTCATGAATACTACCGCTGTATAATTAAAAAATAAAACAATACAATAAATACACCTTTACTAACTTACACCAAAGTTCAGTAAGCATCCTCAAATCTTAGTGTATTTTCTATATTTTTGTAGAAACCAGATTTTTTTTATTCCAACGCCCAAAGGAAAACCATAGAAAATATACGATCGTGTAAATAGTTCATTTTAAAATAAGGTGAAAAACCAACTCTTGCTTTTTTTTTAACTTACTCAAAATCCACCCTGTATATAACGATTAAGTATTTTGTGATGATGTACAGGGTGTTCACGCGAGAATTGAACTAGATCCCTCCGCTTTGACACAATTTGAAAAATAAAAATTGGTTCCTATACGATTTTTTCCGTAATTTTCAAATATGTCCATCGTAATTTCCTTTATCTCGTCATATACAGAGTGTTGCATATTTTTTTTTCAACTTGTGTGACACCCTGTATTTAATTATCGTAGTTAGTGCAGTTTTTTATTCTGAACACATAAAAGAAAAAAATCTAACGGACTCAAGTCCGGACTTCGAGCTGGCCTTGCTATAGGACCGCGGTTACCCATCCATTGACCACCGTCCACCGGTAAAGATTTTGTGGAGAGTGGAGCCGTCTTGTTGCCAGATTACGTTGCAATATCTTCTTGGAAAGTGACTACCTTGTAGTAATTGGTATATTTATTTCTTAGAAAGTGAAAATAACAATGGCCTGTTAAAGCGCTATCGTAATATATTGGGCCGATTATTTGATAATTGATAATTCCGCACCATAAGCTGAAAGACTGCCCCAGCTTTAACCGCAGTGACGTAGAATGGTTAAAACTGGGGCAGTCTTTCAGCGTATGGTGTGGAATTATCAATTATCAAATAATCGGCCCAATATATTACGATGGCGCTTTACCAGGCCATCGTTATTTTAACTTTCAAAGAAATTAAATATACCAGTTACTGCAAGATATTAGATTATTTAAACAATACCTAATGGTCAATGGATGGGTAACCGCGGTCCTATAGCATGGCCAGCTCGAAATCCGGACTTGAGTCCGTTAGATTTTTTTCTTTTATTTGTGTTCAGAATGAAAAACTGCACCAACTATGATAATTAGATACAGGCTGTCCCACAAGTTGAAAAATAAAATATGCAACACTCTGTATATGGCGAGATATAGGAAATTATGATGGACATATTTGAAAACTACGGAAAAAATTGTAGGAGCGAATTTTTATTTTTCAAATTGTGTTAAAGGGGAAGGATCTGGGAGGGGGGGTTCACATCTCGCGTGAACACCCTGTACCCTCCACGAATTAACTTTATGTAGTTAGGTATAAAGCATATTTAATTAGATGTCACTGCGCCGCATTTAACCCATTTGCTAGATAATTACGTGAAATTGACCTAGTTTTCGATTTCATGTTCAATTAGTGAAATATAGGGCGAAGAGCCACCATGATGTTTGTAATTGAACACAAAATTGGTATCAACATAATGGTCGTTATTAAAGGTTGTATTTGAGGCATCGATATTTTTATTTGTTATTCTCAGTGAAAGTATACATATATTATGTATAATTTTTTAACCCAGTCAAATTAGACAAATCGGTGGAAAAAATTCCCAGAGAGTTGGAAATTTTTTTAAACGCTTTCTTTACACTTGGGTAGACATATATCAAAAGTCCCCGAGGGTGGGGGGTGAGCTCGAAGAGGGGAGGGGGGTTAAAGGTACCATTTTTCAGTTTTTCGCTTATATCTCGGAAACGATCACTCCTATCGGTTTTTGCCCCCTTACCACAATTAAAGCTGACAAAATTTCCTACAGAAATGGTAGTATGCATTTTCCGTAGGACTAACCGTAAGCGAGTTATAGGGCGACAAAAGAAACATCATTTCAAAAAATGTGCTTTATCCGCATTTAAAACAGAATTAGTATTGTGATTTGAAAAAAACTGACAGTAAATTGGATTTATTGGGTCCAACACTTCATTAGAGGAGGGTGTTGGGTCAAAAGGGGTCCATGAAGTCTTCAGAGTAGTCCTCATATGCTGCATTTTCTCTTCAACCTAAACATTGAAAACCGAATTACAGTCTTGTTCAGTACAATATTAATAGATAGATGATTCAATAGAGATGATTTGAATAAAACTTAGTAAATTGAATAAATAACACGACCTCCTTTGTCCCTGAAGACTCTGAAAGTCTTGTGCGGGAGGGAATGTATTGGGTCCAACAGGGTTTCAACTGTTTCAAGTCTTCCGGGTCATCCTCATATGCTGAATTGTCGTCTTCAACTGGAGGGCCGTTAGTGCACGCGCCCTCACAGTTACCGCATATTGAAGAGCAATGGATACCTGCTTTGCGGCATCCACAACATGCCCCACAACCTTTGGTGCAGCTGCAGAATATTGTTGAAAGGATGGCAGCTGGGGCAGGTTGATCTAAATTTGTCAAGGGTTGAAGATCTCCATCTGCTCCTTTCATCCAAACCCAATCAGTATAGGTTCCAGTTTGTTGCCCAGCCAATCTTGAACTTGCAAATAGACTCTGTATGTGTTGCAGTGCAGAGCCTTCAGTTGGTGGTAGAGAGGAGAAGTCTGACTTCACCCTTGTGCTGGATTTTGGAAATGCTGCGTAACGCTGTTTGTCCAGGTCTGTTACTCTAGCGTTGTACATTGCTAGAAACATCTGTTCTCCGGCGTTTGCAACTTTCTCAGTTGTTGAAGTCTTTGTGTAAACTTCGTTGGAGATCAAATGTAGGATGCTGCCCCTCATGAGTAATTAAGCAATTATTGACTTACCTTTTCGGAAAATTGTATAGCAGCCGCTAAAACCGTGAATGAACAAAATGCTCTTGGCAAAGTCATTTTCCTGCAATTCCTTGGAGGGTAATAACTTTTGCTTCCCTCATTCCCCTTCCCAGGTTTGAAAAACTTTATCTCTTGTTCCTTTGGAGCTAAAGGGATCAGCAGAACCAGCAGATCCACATCCTCACCAATGACAAGCGGTGAACATTGTGAACAATCACATTCTGCTTTCTCCAAAGCGCACCGTACAATAGTTGTATCCGCATCAGCATCAGCCTGTCTAACTTCTAACCCCTCTGCAATCATTTTCCGAGACAGCATAGTGATGGATCTGTCCTTATTTTTTTCATTACCTAAAGAGTGTTATTGCTGAGTCGTCACTACCATATCTTCGGTGAAATCAATTACGACTGATGCGGTGGTGATGGTGGTGCGACTGTGCAGTATTCATCATAGTGTTTTTTTAAGTAAGTCACATATTGATTGAATATCACTGAGAAGGTTGATCCTATACCCCACCTGACTCGATTTAACAGGAATCCACCATAAATCAAATGCGAACTTGAATTTTTACGCAAGGAGTGCTGCGTTGCCAAATTGTCGCCCTTCATCTGCGGGGGAAAAAAGAGTCCCCTTTCAGGCAGGCCAGTTTATTTGGGGGGCGCTCTACACACACTATTTCCATAAATATAAATACTTACCATATACTAATGAAATGTGTTTGGAAAGATTTTTAATGCAATTTATGTAGAATCCAAACTTCAGAAGCCCGTAGCTCGCTTACGGTTAGTCCTACGACAAAAATACGGTGAAGCATTTGTAGTACTTAAATTTTATTAGCTTTAATTTTTTTAAGAAGGTAAAAATCGATAGGAGTGATCGTTTCCGAGATATAAACAAAAAACTGAAAAATGGTACCTTTAAACCCGCCCCCCTCCTCGAGCTCATCCCCCACCCTCGGGGACTTTTGATATATCTCTACTCAAGTGTAAAGGAAGCGTTTAAAAAAAGTTCCAAATCTCTGGGAATTTTTTCCACCGATCGCCCTAATTTTGTCTAATTTGACTGGTGTATTTAATTAAAATTAAAATCTTATGTTCAAATCGAGGTTCAATTTAAACAAACAGCGTACCTACTTAAATTATACTACTTAATTAGATTAATTGACTAGACAACATTATTTATAAATATATAAATCTATGACGTATTTTCATAGGTTGAAATGTTTATACAGGGTGTGCGATTTAAAACCGGAACACCCCATTATTTCGGAACCCGTTGACCGATTTTAATATATTTTTTTTTTGGGAAAGTAGTGCTCGATGAGCTTTATTTGACGATGTGCAAAAATTTTAAATTTTAATTTTTTTAAGGCCCGCTAAGACCCTCTAAATGGGTCGAAATTTAAAGATCGATCATTAGGCAATTTTTTTTTTTTTTTTTTCGAAGAAATGGATAGCGCCTTCGATTCAGACGTGCTTCAAATACCTTTATACAAAGTTTGAAGTCAATACCTTATATAGGGTGTTTGTCACAGCGTAGCGATTTTTCAAATTTTTCACTTTTCGACTGACCCTGTATAAAAGTCTATTATGCGTACAAAAAAGGTAAAGTATTCATTCGACTTAGAGCCATGTCAGATATCTAGGAACGAAGTTTTATCGCTGTAACTTCTACAGGTAGATGTCTGGATTTCAACAAATTTTTTTTAATAAAATAGATACTTTATAATTAATTAACCCTTTCAGTCATGGTGTACACCATAGTGTACACGACTTATAGATTTATTTCCAATTAAAGAACGCTGCTGGGTTGAGTTGTATTGCCAACTACAGTGTTCTGTTTCTATCTGCTACACTTTTTAGTACACTAGCCCCATCTAGGTGCGAATATTTAAGACAAATCGGTAAAATAAATTTCGGTAACACGGATGAGCAATATATACTATTAGTGCAGTTCTAAAGATGGTGTTTTAGAGGTTTGCCTTTCTAATTTTTTCAAAATATAATTTTGGCTAGTTCAAAATAGTGCATATTTTCAATAAACGCTAAATAAATTGTAGAAAAGAGTTTAATTTTCGTGATTTTTGGACCAAAAGTGATGTACACGATAGTGTACACTGTGACTTACAGGCGTAGCTAGCAACGGGTAAACATAACCCTACATTTTTAAATTTTTTTCTAAATTTCATTATTGGATGGTTTTTCTGCTTGATATGTTGAGGAGGGATAATATGAAAAAGCCTCTTACAGAAGCAAAACTTTTTTCCTGCCTCGAAGACCAGTAAGGACCCCAACTCCAGACAGGTCCTCCCAAGTAAAAACCTACAGTGGAATATTCGTCCACTAAGAGGCTGGATATTATTGGGCACCTTCAAGAAATCGATGACAAAACTTTGCATCTCGATTCTCGATGTAAATATCCAAAACGTAAATCAAGAATTCATTTTATTTGCAGGATGTGCAATGTGCATCTATGTATACTCAAAAATCAACACTGTTTCGTCCAATATCATACACCTTATAATATTTTCATTATTATTATTAGATCTGTCACTAATTTTACAGTAAATCTGTTCTGTTTATTTAACTATATTCTATTCATTTACCGAATCTAATCAATGCCTGCACTTGAATATTTTTGCACAATCATGATACCCTGAGTCACAATGTACACTATAGTGTACAATCCATAGCCCAAAAATGGGCCATGGTACAAAATTCTGGGTGGTACCAAAAAATTGGAAATAAATTAAAGACCCAATGTTGAAAATATCAGAATTTTAACTCAAAGGGAAGTAAATTCGGTACTGAAAGGGTTAAATAATTTTTTTTTTAAACTCGACCCCAATTATCCCCGCAGGATCCCACGCCAATGAGCAATATCCGAGGCAATATCAAAGTTGATCGCGTTAAAACAATCACATTTTGAGTGTATATTTCCCACTTAAATTTGAAATTATCCGTTTTTTAATTCCTCAGATACGAGAGTGAATCATATATAGTAGGTTTGTTTTCTTAATAGAACATTTGTGTATGAAATACATTCCACTTCACTCAATGTGCCTTGCTTGTTCTTACTTTAGTATTGTCTGTTTTACACATAAATTGTTCTATTTGGGAAGAGTAGAATAGGGGACACTGGCCTTAAAACGAGATAGTCAGGGTCAATGAGGTAATTAAAAATCAATTAAAAAGTAATTCAATGGGAGTGAAAGGCATCATTAAAAAGTAATTAGAAAACCCAATTAGATGGCGTAATGATGACATCACTCTGTTTCCGTTATCAATAATTGATTTCTCACATATTTAAACTATAAATAACACAATGGCGTGCTATGAAGCGCTTAAGACGGGATTAAATGCAAATAGATTTATTATCACTCATTTATAAGGTTAATTAAAAAAAGTGAGTGGTAATAAATCTATTTACATTTAAGCGCTTCATGGCACGCCATTGTGTTATTTATATTATAAATATGCGGGAAATTGATATTGATATTGATCTGACAGAGTGACGTCATCATTACGTTATCTAATTGGGTTTTCCCAATTACTTTTTAATGATGCCTTTCACATCCACTTAATAACTTTTTAATTGCCTTAATGACCTTTACTTTCTCTTTTCAATTCCAGCAGTGTCCCCTATTCTACTGGGAAGTACACTGTATTAGCAAGATGATCATTACAAAGAAAAGTTAATCATAAAGACGAAAATTTAACAGCTTGCTAAATGGTAGAGTTTGGAAATAGAAATTTCCATTCTTATACTCAGCCAGTGAAAAAATATACAAACATTTAATAATCTGAACACAAACAATTGAGACTAATCACTAATTAACTGCCTATAGAATAGTATTAAAGTACACCACTATTAACCTATAATATCAACATTGTATAATAGTAGGAAATGGCGTGCAAAATCGACATAAAAGGTTCCCGTCTGACGGCCGATAAATCGAAGAGACCATATGAATACAAAAGTTTTTTCTCTGGAACTTTTTGGTATACCTATGGTGGGCGGATTGGGGGGAATTTTCTTTAAATCGAATTATTAGAAGAAAACATTACCTTTAGGAGTTCATTAAATTATAATTTTATCATTTATCATTGTCTAAGAGTTATTTGTGGCATCGTTCAACTTTCTTTCTTTTCTTATTTTCAGGTGATAATAATATAAATAAGTAAATAAATAATATAGACCATAGATAACCCAAAATGCAGTCATGTATTGGTTGCAGTGAAATTGAAAATATAACGTTACAACATTAGGGGTACCAGGAAAATACTTTTAAGAAGGTGTTCAGTATTCAAAGAATACCACCATTGGCCTTATTGCATAATAACTCGTTCAGATCATTTCAATAATTAGATTGATAGATTGAATCACGGTTAATAAATAAATTATAATGAACCAGTAATTATAATTTTACAGGAGTAGAGTAGTAATGGCGGAGCTGGGTCTCCCCCCACCCTTTTTCTTTTGTGGTGGGGGGTAACTAGGGTAATTAGAGTAATGTAGGTAATTAGACTGATGTAATTGCAATAGAGGTAATTAGAGTATTGCAGGTAATTAGCCTGATGTAGTTGCAATAGAGGTAAGTAGAGTAATGTGCAGTAATTAGACTGATGTAATTGCAATAGAGGTAATTGGAGTGGTGCAATGCAATTGTAGTTGTAATTAGTGTATGTACCAATATGTGTATGAGTACTCCAAGTAGTGGTGGTGGGGTAGCTCAGCTAGACTGCTATAAAGAAGATGTAGTCGCAACACAAAATCATTTCTATCGTGTTCTATCGTGAACCATCTACAGCTAACAAATCAGCCTAGTGCAGTCAGTGACTTCAGTTATTTCAAGTGAGCAATATCTTATATTACTCTTTATAATTCTTTCATTATATTCATTTTAAATATGGCAATTTCCGAAGTTGACTTATTAGCACTTAATGAGCTAATAAATCAAGATATGCAGGTTTTAGAGCAAAGATCCATTTCAGCGTTAATTTTAAATAAACCTTATATCATAAAAAAAATATCTTTGGTTAATACAAGATTTGGAAAATCAATCATAGTAACTTTGTTTGAGGAAAGTTCAATTACGACTTTTAAATCATTTTTACCGAAACGGTTTGTGGAAATTATATGTGAGAACACTATCGATAAAATAAATTCGTCAAATGGTAAAGTTACATTGACATATTTAGGACAAAGTTCTCCAGCTTATCCTGGAGCAAAATCTAGTCCATTAATAAGTTTCGGTGTTTAATTCTCAAACAAAAATAATCGTAAAGTATTTAAGTTAGCTAAGTTTAAGTATTAAGTAGAAATGGAATATTGTGGAAGAATGCTAGGAGTATTATAGAATAGTATCACTTGTTAGCCTATAAAGATTCTGATATATCTAAATTGACATTTGTACAACATATTTTTACTTCGTGTACACCAATAGCTCAAACGTAAGTCCATTTAGTGCTGTTTTTTATGTATTTTTTTACATTTCATTTTTTATTTGTAGGTACGCAGCAAAGATGTGGATGCAATATTCAACCCAAACATGGACCCCTGCAGAAGACATTAAATCTGCCATTGAGAGATTGTCTTGTAAACTAGATGACTTAATAAGGGATGCATTGGTTTCATTAAATTATGATATGAATATCTGCTTCGACGCTGAAGAAGTTCGACGGGTTAAAGAAGCTTCTAAAGCGTATAGCATTGGTGTAAATCTATGTGGTAGATATTCCCGTGGCTTCTTAAATTTGGATGAGTTTTGTGAGCATATGGACAGAGTGGAACTAAAACATTTTCTATACGAGATAATGGAGTACCTACCTAAGAATATTATTGAAAAATATCAACTCGACCAGTCTGATGTAGAAGATAACAATGTAGATACATAAATAATATTCATCTTCTATTGTCATATTTATTACACCAAATATTGTATGTATCTGTAGTAAACAATATTCTGTATTTTATATTATATTATAAAACTGAATAAATAAAATACACATTAAAAGATTACATTCATTTTATTTCATATTTCTTATTACACAACAAAAAATACAATCATAGTATAATTAGAACAGTTTTTATTTTAATTTTATATTTAATTCTACAATTACATTCTGAGAAAATAAACAGTTGCAAGTACATCATGATTATTGTTGATAAAATTATCCAGATATCTTGATAGAAATAGGTTGCACTACTTAATTCCACAATAATAAATATTTTCTTTTTTTACTTGACATCGAGAAAACCATTCTGAACCGAGCCATCTAATGCGTTATAACTTAAATATGTATCATGAAGTATAAGTGCATACACTCGAGTTTGTTCCGGAAATTTCGCTTTTCGTGTTTCAAATTCTATTTTTATGTCGACAGTAGATGATTTCACTGCAACAGGTTGGTGTGAACAATCAATGACAAACAAAGGATTCTTCCTGAATTCCCCAAGATCCATCATGGGTTCGCTCATATCTTTATCATAGTAACTACGTTGGAAGTTCTCATAAGCATAATATGCTGCAGAATCGAGCTTCTTATCGAAATCTAAATTCCAACGTTCATATGGATATACTTCAGAGTTTAGAAATAGTCGAATATTATTTATGTCTGCGTGTTTGAACTGTGTAACATCCTTTGTTCTATCATTGGCCTGATCAGTGCCTTGAAAGCCAAGAAGGATGAAAAGTGGGCTTTCAAGACGGGTGGAGAGTTTAAGAGCCCATATGTCATAGGTAGTATCGCGTAGACAGGGAAGCTCATAAAAATCCCACGCACGGTAGACCATCTTAACTTTGGTATTATTACCACTTTTATTAATTCGATTCAATAATTTTAACTTTTGTCGATCTTCAGGTACAATGTGCCTTATCTTCCACTCAATTTTGCTGATTTCCAACTCTGCATCAACCTCACCGATATAGGAGTCTTTAAATGAGCGTGCAATTATCATAATTAATTCTTGCTTCACATTCAGAATGCCTTTGGTATAATCTTCTGCAAAACCCATAAGGAACTTAAGGGGTAGTTTGCCACTGAACACGTGACTGGCGGTATCTAAAATATCTTGTCTCGTTTGAGTGAGACCCCAACCTGTTGTTATTAATGAGCGTGCATGCGTTTGCCCATACGACACCATAGTTTTCATTGTGGTAGTAATACCAGGTCTTCTAACTACTGCTACTTGTTCACCACCCATTTCCAGTCGTATCTCTTCAAAGAGAAATGTTAGTGCATTATTGGATAAATAACAACGCTTTGTGGTGTCGCTAGGAGTAAATTTTCCCTCTATGTATATATAACTTTCTGAAATGTCGAGTATAACATCTTGAAAATTGATGGGAATACGTATTTCATCAGAGTTTCTGTAATATGGGGATCCATATGGTTTATATGTATGCTCATGTAGGCTAACTAGGGAATGATCTAACACAGGTTCATCAAACACCTCAAGTTTGTCACTAGTTGCAGTAGCCACCATTATTATGACCAATTTTTTCGCAGTTTTAATCCAATAGATTTTAAAAAGGCTTGATCCTCAACTGACAATCTATGTCTTAACTGTTTAAGGTATAGACTTTGAATGAATTGCTTTCCACATCTCCCTTTCTTTTTATCTATACTGTTGTTCGCTACAGTATCATACTGATGGTGATGTACTTGCTGTCGCTGTTTATATCTAAAACCCATTTGGTTGGTGATATCCGACTTTCTTCAATTCTAGCCTTACAATAATTTTCTCACCTCGAAAATCGATCAAATCACCGTTGTCGTCCAGTATGCGTAGTGTGATGTTGTCTATTAACTGACACCCTTTAGGTCTAACAGGTAAATATATGATATTTTTGGGTTCTCTAGTAAGTTTGTAGCCAGGCTCAACGTCTATGTCAAATTCAAAGAGAGTGTGTGACTCTTCTGCATTCAGATAAGCTCCAGAAATAATATTGCAATCTACGCGTATCATCCTTACTTTCATAATATCAACAGGCTGTGTTGATTCGTAATTTTTATTTGGTTGTAAATATATTTGTCCAAATCCCAACAGACTTCCTATTGAATTTGGTTGTCTAAAATCTACTTCATACTTTGACAAAATCTCGCACTTTAAGGTATTGTTGTTTGCCCTTAAAGTGAATATTTGCGTGTAATCCTTTCCATCAATATTCATAGCTTTCAACATTGCAGCATAGATTTCATCAATTTCATAAGCCCCCAGAGGTATGTGAACAGTAGTGAATGTATCTTTAGCACTAACCCTATATTGGAAGATGTTATTTGTTTCATCCACATTGTATATGGAGTTGTAAGAGTAGAATCCAATTAAACCTAACCCATGACGACTGCTCCTATCCAGTTCAATGGGTGGATCAAAGTTGACACTTAGCTCACTTAAGCGGCTCGTTAGTGTGAACGTGTACGACATGACTGATATAATTAAATTGTGTTACCCAATTTATTGTGGATTACAGCAATAATGGTATAATTTCCTCTTCTTAGAAGTTGATGGTAATATATTTACATTGTTATTGGATGCCACATTTACATCGTTTACCTTACAATAGCAGCAAAACATTTTTCTAGGTGTTGGACCATCATTTACGTCAACATTGCTTTCATAATCATTAAGGTAATGTTCTGTACAATATTGATATTTTAATATATCGACATCGTTCTGAAGATGTGTAGGTAGCTTATCCCATACTAATGCAATTTCATGTGAAGCCAACCCAATCATCACCTCTTTGGGCATATCTGCTAGTTGTTGTTTGCTCATCTTCAACAGACTACGCAAACGGGAGAATGCAATTAGTGAGTGACCCATTCGCTTGATACCTTCTCGATCTATTGCTGGGGTCATAGATTTCAGTTCCATGGCGTTTTATATTTGTTTCGTAGAGAGAAACTTTAAACACAAATGTCCACACAACACTGTGTTAAAATTCTGTACACGTTTGTAGTTATAGAATATTTGGTTGGCCCTCCTTGAATCGTTATTGAAATATGTAACTAATTCTATAGGTGGGGGTAAGTCGCCAAAACTATCAAAATAATTTACTAAACTACCTCGTTTTTTATATGCCACCCAATGTGTCCCAGGACCATATATACTATCCAAATTGATTATTGCGGATTCATTGTAATGTGGCCCATGTCTTGGTAGTGAGTCACGCATAAATACACCTCGAAAGTATGCTACCTTCATTTTATTAGCATAATATTTAAGATCAATGTCGGTAAGAGGTCTCCGAGGTAGGGAGTCTATTAGTTTTTTGAATTCTGTTTTAGATAAAGACCCATCCCCTTTCGGTATGGCTTCATATACATCCCCTTACCACTTTTCATAGCTATTGCTTCCATACTTCTGTTGTGCCGATTTGCTTCAGCTAATTCTTCTCTACCCTTTTTCACATCATTTACAGCTTTAGCAATACCAGCAGCCGTACCAGCCAAACTACCCAATGCAGATAATCCAGCAAAAATGGGTATTAGAGGTAAAATACCACCAACTTTTGGAATTGGTATAATTCGAGGTGTTTGAATATTGCGTTTTCCACCGGCCTGTTTTATATATCGACGTGCAGCTTTTAGAGCAATTTCAACCACCTTCTTTTGGTCTTTTACTTTTTTGCCTCCAGCATTTCGCAGTGTGTCACGCACTTTTCGTACTATCCCAGATCCAAACGCTGTCTTTTTAACATTCTTCTTACCTTTCTTTGTTTTCTTGATGATTCGTTTCCTTATTGGATTGCGAGATATTGTTGAATTACATCCCATACCAAGACGTTGTTTTCCCTTCATTATAGTTGTGACTAACCAAGCAGCTGCCTTTTCTCCACGTCCTGCGTCTTTGGATTTCACCCGTTTCCACGCAGCCTGTTCAAGCTGATAGTCTGCTTTATGGCGGGCTGCTTGATTACTGCTATTTTTGTCGTATGCAATATCGTGTTGCTTACACGCTTTATCGAGCTGATTTATGCCAGAATCACCTCGTGCTAACCTTTTATTTAAATCTGTGCCTGGACCACAAAATTGATAACCTGGCAAATGCAACTCGACGGGGAGCTTATTAATCAGGGAATTAACTAATCCTCCACCGCGCTTCGTACGTTTTTCACGTGTGTATCGTATCGTAGAAACCATTTAAATAAGAGTTGTAAATCACACATCTACTTATATAACATTTAGCCGCGGTACAATGCACATTGTGAAACAGAAACAAACGCTTTCTATAGATAATTTGGATGAAAAAGTTGGGCGTGGGTTAAGTGCTGATAATCGCCATGGACCACTACTACCTTCAACTGTACGTGCCCTCATAATAGGACCCTCGAATTGTGGGAAAACAAATGTCTTAATATCTTTGATCACGCATCGTTTAGGTTTACGTTTTTTAAATATTTACCTATACTCAAAGTCTATAAATCAACCCAAGTATGAGTATCTACGTAATGTATTAGCGCCGATTGAGGGGTTAGGATTTTATACATTTAGTAATGGTACGCAAATAGTGGAACCATCCGAGGCAAAGCCAGAGTCTGTGTTTATATTTGACGATGTAATATGTGAGAAACAAGATGTTATAAGGGGATATTTCAGTATGGGCCGACATAGAAATGTGGATTGTTTTTATCTTGGCCAGACATACTCTCGAATCCCGAAGCAGCTAATAAGAGACAATAGTAATTTAATTGTTGTCTTTAAACAGGACGACATGAATCTGCATCACATCTTTTCCGATCATGTGTCACCTGATGTAACGTTTACAGTATTTCAAAATATGTGTGCAAAGTGCTGGAATGACAAATATGGATTTCTAGTGATTGATAAGGATAGAGAAGTACAAGGTGGGCGATATAGAAAAGGGTTTGATAGCTTCATATATCCATAATGCATTTTATTAAAAACTTCACTTGAATTACATACGTCGTTAGGATTACTTCGTTTACGTATGCGCTAAGATGAAGGTTACCAAAGATAATAAAAAATATAACAATCTTGCACATCCCAGTAGCGAAATAACACTCAAGCGACAGCTGATTGAGGCAACAGATGCTGTGCGGAAGAAGTTTAACTATATCAAGAACAAAGATATGGAGATGCACGTAACACTTGAAAAGATCTACCAACCGATAACTGAACCTTTAAATGTTATATCTTCAGCAGCAGAGAACAAATCTCATATCCAACAATTACATTCAAAACCATCATCATCAAGGGTGTCCACCCAGAGGGCTGTATCATGGGAGAGTGCTTCTGAAGAAGGATCCGATAAGTATGTAGGTGGTGATGATGTTCCACATTATATCCCCATTATGGAAACACCACCATCGTCAATAAGAACAACCCCTGTATCCGAAACTTCTCCAGCTAGTAAACTAGAAAAAAGACATGAGGTTGTAAAAAGACATATACAAAATTTAAAATCTGGTGATTCCAAGTATGATAGTTTATATGGAGTGCGTGTAGATCCCAAGACAGGCAAACTGCTGATGGGCAATGCCGAAATACGTTTTTCCCATGGAAATATTACGCTATGGTATGGCAATAAGAAACTTGGCGTGTATCTAGGTAGTCCTAAATTGTACGATCTAATATTTCTAAAACGCCCAACAATTTTAGATGATAATAGAGAGGGTGTTCTCGATGATGAATGGAGTAAGATATATGGAGAAATACTAAGAAAAACAAAGGCACCTTACAAAAAATTCGATGTAGCGAATGGCTATAACACTACTAAGCGTGGAAAATTTCACAAAATTATCAAACCATTAACATCTTCTACAATTGCGACACGATCGTCAACAAGTGGTCACGGCTTAAAACGTGTACCTACCCACAAATTGTACAGAAATAAAGATAAAGAATATATTTTTTGGAATAAACCCAGCGAACTCGTGGATCGTCTACGTCTACTATGGAGTTCGAAAATAGCGGGAAATAACAACCACGACAATGAAATAATAGAAATAATATCAGAACTTAGGGAAGAAAAAATAGTGTATTAAAGATGAAATAAAACATAGTATCATTATACTTAATAAGTATTATATAGTCTGAAATTTTATAAACTGGATCAGATGCAGTCAGAAATGTCTACTGTAAACACTATCGACAAATTTGGACGCAGCAAAAGAATTAGTGCGAGTAAGTTAATAGCCCATCGTGGATTACCTGGCGTGGGTTTTAAACTTACCAGAGATAATCACTATGATATTGAAAATAAGCGTTTAAAAAATTTAGGGGAACCTGTCGATGATCAAGATGGTGCAACATGTAATTACGTTAACAAGCGTCTACAAACAAATGATGAAAATGCTGCCAAAGCTATTTTTGATACAACCGATGTAATTATTGGGGAAATGAAAAAATATGTTGATGTGGGACTTATAAGAAGTGGAGAAGAAAATCGCGCTATTTTCAATAAACAAAATAATGAGATGATGCAGAAAATGAAAATAGAAATGAGGAAATATGTTGATAAAGCAATTTCTGAAGTTAAACGTTCGGCCATAAACAATCGCAATACTTTAATCACTAGAATCTCTAAATTAGAGCATATTGCCACCGAACTCCAACCAAAGAAGGTGCAATCCGGAGGCCTAGCATTTCCACCAGAACTAATGCCTGAAGTTGATATATAGCTGAAGACAATTTTATAATGGAGGTTAGCAGCGAAAAATTACAAGTTGTTAACGAGTTACATAGAAATGCTCGACGAAATTTTCGTAGAAGGCGAACCATAATTAAGGGGTTTGGTGATTTGTGGCAAGCAGACCTAGCTGAAATGCAGCCATACGCTGATAAAAATAGAGGGTATCGTTATATTCTTGTAGTGATTGACTGCTATTCCAAGTACGTATGGACCAAACCTATTAAAAATAAAGCAGCTGTAGAAGTTACCAAGGCTATGCAGACTATTATTCAAGAAGCAAATTATTCACCGAGAAATTTACAGACCGATAATGGTACTGAATTCTATAACAGAAAGTTCTCCGCATTAATGAAGCGGCACGAAATTAATCATTATTCTACGTATAGCACAAAAAAAGCAGCAATTGTTGAGCGAGTAATCCGCACATTAAAAAATTGGTTGTATAAAGAATTCTCAGCTATGGGTAAATATAAATGGCTCGATATCCTACCAAACGTTACAAAAAGTTACAATGACAAAGTCCATCGTACAACTGGCAGAAAGCCCATTGATGTCAAACCAACTACACATTTAAACGTATATAATTATATTAAGATTGCTCTGAAACCGAAATTTCATCTCGGTGATATAGTTCGTATTAGCAAGTATAAAGGTGTATTTGATAAAGGGTTTACACCGAACTTTTCAACAGAACTTTTTAAAATTACCAAAATAAACATAACAAATCCCACAACTTACCTGATAGAAGACTTGTTTGGACACCCAATCAAGGGATGTTTTTATGAAATGGAGCTACTAAAAGCAAAATACCCCGATGTGTATCTAGTTGAAAATGTATTAAAGAAGAAAGGAAATAAAGTGCTGGTAAAGTGGTTGGGGCTATCTGTAGAACACAATTCGTGGGTTGATATAGCTTCTATTGTTTAAAATTGTCATTAACTAGAAAAATATATTAATGTATCATTATATAGTTATGTCGATTGAAATATTTTAATATGTGTCACAAATGAATAATAAAATGAATATACTTTATTAATATTTATTTAATTTATTTCCTTCATTTTAAATTGTAAAAAAATTAAAAATAATCATTTTTTTTTTTTTTTTTTTTTAACACTTGAAAGATAATAAACATACACATAAATGTTTTAATTCCTTTTTATTTTCCTACAATCTATATTATAAGAATGATACAAATATACATATAACATAAAACATAAAATTAATTAAATATAATTAAAAATTAAACAAACATAAAAAATAATATAAAAAGTACAAACTAGAAAATCTAATATTATTATATGGGTACTGTTCTTTTTCCAGTATTATTGCACACAAAACAACCTTCGATGGCACCGACTGTCACTGTGTCATCGCCACAAGCTTTGCACTTTATGGTAGGTACGTCCCACCACTCAACCGTGTTGTGCAGACTTGCGTGTTGGTGAACAGCCCCCTCTACGACCATGCGAGAATACGATACGTAGCACCTAGTGCACATAAAGTATTTTCCCTGGTCAATGCTGCATACCACAACGAAGGCCGCTGTAGCACACACCTTGTCCATTGTACCAGCCACCATATCTTTTATCTGGAAAGCCATCTCGTGCTGGTCTTCCTCGATGAGGTCCGCAACATCGACTTCTATACCATCGTCCACCATTTCGTCGACTCCATCGTCCACTATACCATTTTCGCCGCCTTCGATGACTTCCTGGATATCGATGTTGGCACCATTGGCATCAACATCAGCAGGTGCTCCAATCTCCACAGCCTCAGCAGGTACCCCCATCTCCGCAGCCTCATGATTAAACAGCATCCAATTATTGGAATCTTCTTGCGCCAACCGTCTTAGAATAGATATAATAGATGGATTTGCCATTTCGATACGTGGTATATAGATAGAAATAGTAAATGCAACTAAGTTTGGTTTAATATTACTCCCATATATATAGTAGTGTGGGGAGGGAGTCACTCTAAAATAATAGAGGGGGTATTCATATCCAATCATAGGATACGTGTTATTATGAATTTTAATTAGTGAAGTTTGACACCTTAACCACTCGGCCAACCTGACTTATTCATTGATTCAGTAAAACACTATACATTAAATGTTTACCCCCTCTCCATCATCAATAATAGAGGTGCCTGTAAAGTAATGTTTGTAGGAGGCGCCACTGCTGGGGGTGGAGATTAGTTTGCTTTATATAACACACAGCAACGCTCTTGTTTGTCAGATTTAAAATTATTAACATCATGGACACTTCTCAAGTAAATTGCGTCTCCTCCAGCACCGACTCAAAATCAACGTCATCGACCTGGTCAATGCCTAGTGAATACGACCCAGACAGCAGTGATTGGTGGGAACGGTCACCTCCATCGTATTCGATAGACGAAGAGGACCAGGAAGACGAAGAGGACCAGGATGACCAAGCTACCCCAGATAGCATTGACGACAGACCAATATCACCTTCATCTTATTGGATAGGTGAGAATCTAGGCGAGGACCAGGGAGACCAAGATAACCCCCCGGACAGCAGCACTGATAGGGCAACATCACCATCAGCATGGTCTATGGAAACGGTGTTCTACGATCCAGACGGCCAGCCATCACCTGACCAGAGCCACTGGTCAGATTATCAGCTCTTGATAGAGTGCGATAATGTCTGCGAGGGAACAGATTAGGCATCCATATAAATTAAACATTGTAAATAATTTAATAAATAGTTTTAGTAAATAAATTAATTGTAAGTCATTTAATACATTTATTTACTTAATAAACTCTTAAATATTTATTTAATTTATTTCCTTCATTTTAAATTGTAAAAAAATTAAAAATAATCATTTTTTTTTTTTGTATAATTTTAAAAGTTTCCTACAAAATAATATGTTATTACAATACTAAAAATATATTTACAGTTTATGGTTATAATATATATTACATACACACATACATATATACAAATAATATAATTTATTTATAATTAAGACACCAACAGTCCCTATTATGGTGAGTCCAACTACTATAAAACACACCAATGCGATCACACAAGATGAGTGCCCCTGACATACATTTTATGCAAATGTTGTTCCAACAATTGTCCTCGTACTTACTACAGTACACGCATCGTTGTCTTAATTGTGGTTGGTCTGCTTTGCAAGCTTCACATACGTCTCGATATATACCAAAATTCGTTCTTTTGAGTATGGTAAGACAATTGCGACATTGTGTTTCATTTGGACAATTGTCTCGAAATTCTTTTTTCTGCACTGGGTTCTGAATTACACACTTTTTGCACAGTCCAGTGCATGGGTTGATAATTTGCTTCCTCCATGCAGTATAGCAATTATGGCAAATTCTTGAATTATTGTAACTATACGGTTGTACTGCTATTATTGGTTTTAATTTCCACTCTCTTGGTAGGACCATTGTATGCACTTCTGTTTTAAGACACGATTGTGTTACGTAAGAAGTTTGAATGCGTTCCTCTTGTGGTCACTCTTGGTTTAAATAGCTAATAGTAAACTTGACGCAATAGGAAGGGCGTCACCGTCACGAATTATAGAATATAAAACGGAGGAGGTTTAACATCAAATCAGTTGAGTTCCAACATTTAAAGATGGCTTATAGACGATTCCTCACTGAACTGGCAGAAAATGATATGGGTGCAATGGTGTTACACCGAGATGGTGTAAATCAAGAGCTTCAGGACTTGAATCAAGATGGCAACCTGGTTCCCGTCAGTGTAGATGAAGGTCTTGGGGATGATGTGGAAGACGAAGCGGGAGAGTTAGCCTTCTCCGGAAAAATATTAAACAATTATGATGATCGGCGGAGACTATATTGCACGTCAGCGTCTTTTGTCATAATCAGAACCAGGCCGGATGCAACCAAACACTTCCTGTGTGGGCTATGTTATATATCCTATACACGGATAGTGTCCGGACGTCACCAGCATGTAAATATTCACAAAACGACGACGTTGGATGGTGCAATGATAACGAAATGTAAATGTTGCAGCACAAACTTGGTGCAATTGCATCGAATTGAAGTATGTCATACATGTAATAATGTAAATAAAACAATTGCGTGAACGATACAACGTGTTTTACTAAATTTGATTCGTTATAAGTAGTATTTATTAATGTAAATTTATATTTCATTTTATTTTTAAGTTTAATTGTATATGTATTTTAATTAATAAAAATATTTGTGCCACCCTGTATATTACAAGTTGTGAAAATTAGTAAATCATATAAATATTAAAACAAATGAACATATGAATGATTTTATTAAAAAGTATTTTGAAAAAAAAATGGTTATCTTTTATTTATTATTATTTAAATTAAATTAAAATATCTCAAGATATAAACTGATTCAAAATAATACAGTTGTAAATGTATAAAGCCGATAGCTTGGGTTGATTTTATAGCCTAAGGCCATGCGACCCTGCCTGGTAAATACGGATCGATGAGCAGGTAGTTTTTTGTTGAAATTAGGAAATAGACCTAACTCTTGTGGGGCGTTCGAGTAGCCGCGCGGGCAAATACGCGTCGATCTTGAGGTCACTCAGAAGACCACAGGATCGAATCCTCGGACGCCCCCCGGAGAAAGGAGGTGGTGGTTCTCCGGTTTTTTTTTTAAATTTGACCTTTGACCTTTCCTAATTAACCATTAATTTTGATTTTCATGTGTTTAAAATTCGATTTTTTTAATTTTTTTTTTTTTTTTTTTTTTTTTTTTTTTTTTTTTATGTTGTTATTAACCTATTAAACTCTTTATTTATTTAAATTAATTAACCTTTACATTATGTGTTTATTCATGTCAAACATGTACTCATAATATGCACAATTAATTAATTACATGTGGTGTATTTATTTTATTAACTAATTAATTTTTTTATCATTTTTTATTCACTTTTTAAAATTTGTTTTAAACTTTTTTATATTTATTTTTAACAATATATTCTTACATAATAATACACAGTAATTTATTTTTTATCATTTTTTGTCTTTTATTTGTATCATTTTTTTGTAATTATTTGTCATTTATTTTTTTGACAAACTTTTTAATTTTTTTTAATATTTTTTTATTAATAATATATTTTAAACCTAATTAACAATCTTATCTGACTAACAATATTCTTAAATAACTTAAAAATCTAACTTAATTAATTTGCCTTTATTTGTATGCTCTTTTAATTATTTTTGTCATTTATTTTTTTTGACAAATTTTTATTTTTTTTGGGGCATTTATTTTTTTAATTATTTTTGTCATTTATTTTTTTTGACAAACATTTTAAATTTTTTTTTTGCATTTATTTTTTTAATGTTTTTTTATTAATACTATATTTTAAACCTAATTAACAATAATCTTATCTAACTAACAATATTCTTAACTAACTTAAAATCTAACTTAAAATAACTTTCCGCCGCGTGTGCGCAAGTGCTCAGCCACCCATTTGATCCGAAATAAACCTCATCTGCTTTGCAGTTTTGTCGAGAGCCTCCCTTTGTCTCTTTACGTCGGCCTCTAATTTTGCGGCTCTTTCCCGCATATCAGCAGCACGACGCAAGATTTTCGGATGATCCCGACAAAGCCTCAAATTTAAATCATGTGTTCTCTTAAGTTGACCGTATATTTTAAAAAATTGTTTAACAGATGTTTTGGTGTCAACTTGCGAGAACACCTCCGATTCAGAATCAGAGTCCGCTTGTGCTGGGAGCGGATTCTCATTAACAATCGGAGCTACCTCTGGCGGCGGTGGCAACACCGCATTAGAGCAACCCGGTTGTTCTAATGCGTCATTGCGTGGTGGTGGCAACACCGCATTAGAACAGCTTGGCTGTTGTAATGCGCTATTGCCAGGTAGAGGTACAGCCACAAACGACGCAGACGGTTTTACCTGCCCTTTACCTGCCGAAACCTTATTTTTTTTTGGTGAAGCAGGTAGCGGACTTAGAGGGGCAGGTACAACTGTCTGCGCGAAATCCATTATCTCGTCCCATAAAGTCGCGTCACAGTCTATGGATTGTGTTTCTGTACGTCTACCTTTACCTTTTGATGGCGCCGACGACGACTTTGTGTTTTTATTGTTGTTTACATTACTAGGCAAAAAGTCGTCATCGGAGTCATGTGCCACCAGAGACATAGATGATTTGCGCGGATGAGATGCGCGTACATCCTGACACCCTGAAGTAGATGGTGTGACTTTAAATTTTTTGTTTAAAGCCAAACCATGTAATTTCGGGGTATGAACGGCTTTACCTGCATTACTCCTGGATACGGTGACATTGACGGTATTGCCGAGGTCACCATCTTCAAGGTGCAAAACAGGTAAATCTGCGCCAGGATGTATATTGCCGTGCATCTGCTGATGGTGCCCATGATACGCTAGCTGACTACCGCCTTCGTTAGAACACGAAGCGCCCCCAACGTCAGCAGCAATACCATCTTTAACAATAATGTTGTTTAAAACATTAACCCTGCCAGAGGATGGATTTTTTATTGCTGACTTCACAGCACCGCCATTAATGGCGGAACCTGACGCCGTAGATGCGTCAGGTGATGGTTTAAACGTAGCCAAATACGTCATTAAAGTCAAGGGCGGTAAAGTTGGTGGCGGTGTCGACGAGCGCCTTTTACGCCCACCAGCAGATGATACATTTTTAACGGTTCTTACCATTTTGTTCACAAAAACTGAGCAATGAAATTCACGAGAGCACACTTGCACACACTAGCACAGGCGAAGACGGAAAGAATCTTGTAAGCGTCCTCAAACCCAAGCCAAGCTAACTTCCCCCTCCAACGGTAGGGAGTGGGTGACCACTCTCGTCTCTCATTGGTTGGACGACATCACGTGATTTATGCAAGCCAAGCTTTCACCCCACTGTTGATTTTCTTTGTCTCAACAGAATCCCGCTACAAAGTGACGTCAAACTTTTCTAAATGTCATGCGCACATCGAATAACTGACGCAACAACTTTCTATTTGAAATGACATCACATTCCTGACTGCAGCATAAAACGACATTTTAGTTTTAGCAACGTCACCTACTCTTACATTGTAAAACTGTATCATTACACACACCTCTTCAAGTCACTACCTACATTATTTATAATTTACGATTTAACCTAATCGATATTTAACTTATTTTGGGAGAAAGGTTTACTAATAACAACACTGTGATTTTTATTTAGATATTTTTATTCTATTATTTGAAAGTACTTAAAATTATCACAATAATTTTGTATTATAATGTTACAATTAAATATTGGTGAAATTTTGTAGTTTGAATTTTCCAGTTTAGTAGTTCATGTATTCGAATTTTCGACCTTTACGTTAGAAGATGAAATAAAAATTTTAAATTAATTATTGGCTTAAATCAGCTATTGCTGCAAGTAAAGCGTCCAAGTTTTCATTTTTTTTCTCCATATTATTTATGGCAACTATCAGTCGTTCTATATTTTGTTCTTGTTCGCTCTGAAAAAATGATATGTCACGGTGCCCCCACGGTAATGTTTTAGTAGTATTAGGAATAACAAAACGTTTGTCATCGTGTTGGGACAAGGCCACTTTGTTCTTTATTTCTGTGTAAATGTCATGCAAGCAACTCCGAAACGTATTCATTTTTCTAAATATTAAACCTCCCCGCTCAACGATTTTCTTATAGTCATCTATTGACAGCTGCTTTCTAATAACAGATTTCTTCACACCTTTAGCTTTTTTGAGTTCATTATCCACCGATTGTATATAATAAGCTTTCGCACCCGTACCATAAAAACTAATAATGGGATCAGAGGGGAACTCGTCTTTCATTTTACCTAACACCGACAAGCCCTTATGAATATTAAATTTATTTATTTCTTCGTAGTTAGATGTATCGAATTTGTCTGGATTCTGTATTATGAAATTATAAAAGTTATCTGTAAATGTTTTTATAATCAACGAATCCGTATCTGTATACAGCAAAGAAGCATTATCGCCGAAATGTTTTTTGATAACGTCGTAGAAAAAGTTGTATAATACTGTCTTAGACAACTCCAAGATACAAAAACCAACGTAAATTGGTTTGTTGTAGACTACCTTTAGTTTACCCATATGGATGGCTACAAAATCATCAGTAAATATTGAGCATGATTTAAAGTTAGGGCGTGTTATTAATGCATTTGCACCCATACTCCGCCTAACGCTCTCCCAGTGGGTAACTAATTTTATATCCATTCTATTATCAACATTTTCCATTGTCTTACCGAATACTGCGTTATTTAATAATTTATACTGATCTTTTTCAAATTTATTCTTAGCCTTATTTCTCATATCGGTGTTTAGGTCAATATATTTTTTAAGCCAAGGTGATTGTTTGAATTTAAGTATTCTATGTGTTTTTATAACCATTAACCCGTTATCTAGCGCTTGTTTCAAATTTATATAATGCACAATATATCTCCTCTTATCGTTTAAATTTGGTATCAGTTTTGTCAATTTCGATTTTGATTTTGGTGGAATAATATTTTCTACTAAAAAGGGTAGGTCTGAGTGTAAGTCGTGTAAATCTTGTGGATAATGTATGTCTACTTCGAGAACATACCCATGGGTGCTTTCATCTGAAATGCTCGTAATATCTAAATTCATGATTTCTTCTTCGGACAGCCACACGAATCCACCTGTCGGCAATTGTTGCGACATACTATGCCCATATAGGTTCGTGGCATCTAGATATGTGATGAATGAAGAAGGTTCTTTGGGGTCGTAGTTAGGGAGAAATTTGTTATTCGCAATATGTTTCCTTTCCGTACACTGGCTTACTCCACCACGTATTCCCTTTTTAAAAAAATGGATCATATCAATGTCCGTTAATAATTCCAACTCCACTTTGGTTAGTTTTAACATAGCGTCCCACGAGAGACCCGGACAAGTGTAATACTGAGCAGGATCAAGTTTATATTTTTCCAAACAAATTTTACGAAAATTTTCAAATACGTCACACAAAAGGAGTACGTCTGATTTTAAATAAAGATCTGAGTAATCGCCCAAATTCTGACAATCAAACAAGTTCCACACATCGTTAGCCCTCTGATAATCTTTATCTGTTATATGTTCTTCATTTAGGTTATCGTAAAATTCATCTTTCGAGGGTAACTCTACATTATTTAGTTTCTCTAAACTATCCATAAAACTATATGGAAATACACCCTTTTGCCTCATTAAATTAAATTTTTCCTTATCTGTATAGAAACTTCCCGTAACAAACAATTGGTTATCAGTTAAGTTGCCCCCTAAATTTTGCAACGATGTTGATAAGAACTTAAAACTATCGATGAATCGTAGTTGTATAAATTTCCGTTTTTTCTCCCCTTTCTTATTGACGTAATCATGCATATAAAGGTGTTTCGTGAAAGATATATATTTTTCTTTATTTTGTGCTATAACATCAACTCTGTCCTTATGTGCACAGAGCTGTTTTATAAATAGGTGACTGTCGTAGCCACTCATATTGTGAAATATGATAGGTACAAAATTTGGTAATTTGTAATTTAAGTTACATACAGAGTGTGCGGCACCAAATCTTACTTTACCAGTTATATGACAATGATCTCTAACTTTTACATCCTCTACTTTAAATGGTTTCTCACATATACCGCATACGGTCGCATTCAGGAAGTCTTGTCTTTCTTGTGCTGTGAGTTTAGCCATTGGGACTATATCTTTCATATATCTGTTATAGATTTCCCTTACATCGGCTTCAATACGCGATACAAAAACTTTGGCTACATCAGATCCTCGATAGAGTTCAAATTTTGATAAAGAATTGTCAAAAGAACATTTTATGAAATATGCGAAGGAGTAAGGTTCGTGTATAAAAGTTTTATTTGTATAAGAACGTTCGGGGTTCGGTTCACAAGTATGAATAGGTTTCAGAATTGATTCAAAGTCTGCATACACTACAAATGGTACTTGCATTTGTCTTTCAAAGTTTTCAAATTTTAATATATTTTCAGGTACTTGTTTACCATATTTATCAATCCGAAATTGTGTCGATGGTGTTGTTGTATAAACATGATTACAGTCATTTCTCTGATGCTGGAATAACTGACGCTCATTATTAAAATATAAGCAACCATCACAAAAGTACTTTTTATGATCATGAGCTGAAATTTGAGCGGAAACTAGCTTAGACAAGTTTTTTATCCAACAATAGTGATTATTAGCGCAATCTTTCTTACAGTGATGATTTACACCACATTCACCGGAAAGTAGTAACAAATTTACATGCATAAATAGTTTTTTTTCAGAATAACGTAAAGGCCCAACAACTTCATACTTTATTCTATTATTCTCAAATTTTTCTTCTAACCCGTACACGTTAATTGAAATATTATTCATCTCCTCAAATTTTGAAATATCCCGCAATTTTACTGGAAAATTCATACCTGATAAATTTAAAACTCTTGAAAAATGTGGATATGATGAGGTCTCAGATGTGCAACCATTTGCAGGATACAACGCTGAAGTTACAGCCCAAGCAAAACAATACTGATCCTGGTTTTTTACATTTACCACTGCCTTCTTGTTTTCTATGGATTTTGGCAACTTGACATATGATGAACCACCCAGAGGACTATATTTATTCACATTGATTTCAACAAAAGCAATTCGTTCGAGGGCCCATCCTAAAATTAAATTATAATTAGTCATTTTCTTTCCACCTTAATGTATGTTTAAATACCTGAATCACGTTCCAGGAACTCCGTAGTTTGTGTAATCATAGCATCCACAAAGGTGTCCAAAGTATTGTTCAAATCCATAGCTTGATCCAAGATTTTGTTGGAAGTGTTAAATGATTTCATTTCAGATAGTTCCTGTGTCTGTAATACGTACGTAGCAAACGTTTCCATATTTACTTTTACTGTATTATGAATACGTAACACTTCCTCGAAGAGATTTAATATTTTTGATCTAATTTCATTGAAGAACATTACATAGTCTTGGTGATTATTTTCGCTATATACTCGATAGGTTACAATCCTGTATTTGAAAGCGCTCTGCACAATTTCTACACCTTCTATAAACGGAACACATGAATTTGTCCTATGCTGCAATGTCCTTCTATGGGAATTCATTTGGGTTGTGCTTAGAGTCACATTACAGCAATTACAAGTTTCCATATTTGTAGATGTTGAAGGATTACATTCCAGTTTAGGATATTTTGCTTGCGGACCACTATCATGTATCTTCTTACAAGATTGCCTCTGATGTCTTCGCAAATTGTCACCACGTGTAAAACTTACACCACAAGAAGTACAAATATACATTTTATGTCTTTACTCTGGGAGACTAGCACCACAAATGGCTGTGTGCTCCTCATCCTCATTTATATACACGGAGTGAAGCTGCCCCACCACCTCTACTTGAAATACTCATACACATATCAGTACATACACTAATTACAACTACAATTGCATTGCACCACTCCAATTACCTCTATTGCAATTACATCAGTCTAATTACTGCACATTACTCTACTTACCTCTATTGCAACTACATCAGGCTAATTACCTGCAATACTCTAATTACCTCTATTGCAATTACATCAGTCTAATTACCTACATTACTCGAATTACCCTAGTTACCCCCCACCACAAAAAAAAAAGGGTGGGGGGAGACCCAGCTCCGCCATTACTACTCTACTTACAGGATTTATTTTCATTTCTTATTAAAACATTCCAAAAAATTTTTATTTCTGTATTTTACAAACCATCATCACTATTAGACTCCACTCTTAGAAAAACGTGTGGATGGTTTCTGTTTAGTTATTTGATGGTTCCAACTTATATCTAAGTACAAAACAAATCACAAATACATTTTAATTTGTCTTAGGAGTCAAACCAAGTATCAGCGGTACCTATTACTCAATAGAGGGCATAGAGGTCCAAATCTAAAACAATATTTTTGTTCTTGGTAAAGAAATGTACCTCTAATAAGCTTTTGTGCCAGCTTGTACTTATTATTATCAAACGATGAATGATATGATTTGGATATATTCGTTTGATCACTTCCAACACGATAAAGCAAATCTCCGATTTGTAAGTTTATTTCAGACGTATTTTACTGAATTCCTTGACGTTAATCTGTTTGACATTTAAATGTATGTAAATAGTACTCTACATAAATTCTACATCATAATTGCGTGCCCACCCACGGAATAATGCTGTTGAGTCACACTTAAGTATACCGGTCCTTGCCCTTCCCCAACATTTATATCCTGAAAGAAATTGTAAGCGTTGTCTGAAAATCAATAAGGCTGAAGGATATAGTGGCGCCGCTTCATTCACAAACATGTTTGTAGAATAATTAATATTATTATTTGAAGCTTATCGCGTAGGTCAAACACTGAAAGTAGGTATACTATTCCTATGGTTATTGTGATATTTTTCATTTTGGAAATGTTTCTGATTAATTGTGTAGTAGGTATTTAATACTGAAAAAAAATTACTGACATGCGCCGTTAACACTATATCCAAATGTTCGGTTTATTCACAGAAACGCTACCCGGATCTGAGTAGTGTCTATAGTCATGTCATATGAGGTGTAAAAGCATTAAAGACATAACCTTACTTAATTTTTAACTTAGTGTAGTGTTAAATGAATTCTTACGTGAAAAAATCGCTGACACAAGGTAAATCAATAGAATTGCCTATTTTTCAGGAAATATACAGTTACAAGTGCTGCCGGTCATTTTAATTGATAATATTTATGTTTGCACCCTGCCTTCCATTTAAATCGACCCCTTCCAGAATATCAAAATGATTACCTTGTTTACTACAGTACTTAAGATGTTTTTAAAGTATGCTTCCACCACCGAAACATATGCTTTGATGTTGTTAAGAGTGCTTTTATATTTATTTAATACACATTATAATATTGTATTTTTGTGGAACTCGTATGTAGGTATATCTAACAATAATTGAAGGAATGCAGGACCAAAATATAATTGATAAACGTTTTACTGTATTATCATATTTTCCTTTCAAATCATATAGAAATTTAATATTTTCTATGCATTCTCTGTAATAACTTTTAGACCATTTAAAAATAATAAATCGTTAAAATTTTATAAGTATAATTTATTGTACAATGGTTCAAGGAATTTTAAAGTTGTCGCTAATTATTATAATTATTACTAAAAACTTATTTAGTTCCCATGTTGGAACAGGTTGGTATCTACAGGTTGACGATGATACAAATATGAATCATTGTCTGCGGTCCTGGATTGATCATAAAAATCAATGGTGGAGATTTCAGTTTCTGTGATAGCAGAAAATTGACGTCATATAGAAGCGCCATTTTATAATATATCTAGGACTGTCTGTCACTAATGCTAAAGTAGAATAAAAAATCTGTACTATACTCAACTAATGTATGTATTAAATACATTAAATTTCCACTTTTTCACCTGTCTTGACTATATTTATGAGAAAAAAATTGCCATATTGAGAGGATTTTAAATTAATTACGCTTTGTTCATAGTGTTGTTATTGATTCAGAATAAATATACAATATAAGTAAGAAAGTTATTTTAGACATTAAATCCCTTGATTATCAGGGGAAGCTGCATGCAAACATCATGAATTTTTCGGATTTGGGATACCTACTGTAACTGACACTATACGCAATATTATAACCAAGAGCGCAACTTTTAAAGCTTTTCCTTAAAAATCCGGAAAACTAAAAAGAGAATATCAAAGGATGATCCATAACGTAAAAAAAATTGCTTTGAAAATTTGTGAAAAATAAAATGAGTCCAACTCTATCACGATTGCGCTCTTGGTTAAAACATGATGAGAGTAACGAAAGAACGACGATGTTTCACAAAATGCTTTAATATTAATAAAATAAAAAAAATATTGATCAAAATATTAAGCAAGTATGTTCCAAATCCGGAAATTGTAGCTAGAATTTTAGTTGGACTATTTCATTTTATACCAATTTTCAGAGCAAATTTTTTACGTATAGATCCCCATCCTTTATACCTACCGTTATTGTTGAGCAACTAAATTTCCACGAAACTGACCACAATTTTTCCCGTCAGTCTATTAGTTGGCTTACGCTGACATTCAACCCTCTCAAATGCTTGTTTTCGACGTATTTTAACTGTGACGATTTCTTTTAGTCATTTATAATGAATAATGAAATGTCTCGTTTTTTAATACGTATTATTATTAGACTTAAATAATTTAGTACACTGTATTTAGCGTGTCTAATATATAATTAAATTTAAACAGATAAGAAGCAGCATTTTGTAATTATGTAATTCAAAATAAATTCACATAAATAATAGCATAAATCGTGTTTCTTTTTGTATAGGAAACCTATTATAGTTGAATACAATACATGAACTTAATCCCCTTGTATATATTGTAATTCAATTCAATTAAGATGATCATTCCTAGAATGAGCTTTCAATAGCCAATTATTTTTCTATCTCACATCGATACATAATTGTATCACAATATCAACATCAAGTATTTCTCTTTAGACTAATTGACAGAAAGAAATATTTAAATAGTCAATAGAACATTTTCGAGTATATTTGGCGCCAGTTAACCAAACGACCCAACTTAGTTGAAATGCCAGAAAAGACTCCTAGACTAATATATTTGACATTTAACTCCAACGCCGCAATGGCGCCTGTCCTCGTGTCGATTTATGAAGCAAGTGCCCTTCACCCTAGAGTCAATCCATCGGTAATTACTTGTTATTAGAAGTAATGCATATATTTAAGACTTAATTTTTTTTTTTTCAATGATTGTGTACAACATCGAAAAGTTTTATAATAAATAATATGAAAATATATTCAATACTTACTTAGACCATATTATGGGATAAAGGGGGTAATTACATGTGGCGAATTTATTATTATTATTTATTATTATTATTAAATGGATACTATAAATTTTTCTCAGTTTAGCATACATATTTTTAAAACTATTCTTTAATCTTGAATAATCGCGGTAGTATCAGATATTAGATATTATGAGGGAGCTTATAATGTACTTAAATATATTTCCATTGTTACATTAGATTATAATAATCATTGTCATATCGGTATTGTTGGTTATACCGTATACGGCTGTCACAAATGGGATTTGTTGTGCTTTCGGCTTTGAGAAAACTGCTCAAATTAATGAGACAAAAATCTTATGTAAAATACCACTGTAATTCTTTATAAAAATTATTTTAATGATTAATACATTGTAAACAAATCAAAAATATCTTTAAAGCAGTTTGTTTGTGTTATAAGACATCAACATAAATTCAGTGTCGTTAGTGCAGTGGTCAGTGTAGATTATCCAACTCAGTACTAGCATGACTACAGTAACGTTAATGTTAATATAATTAACATTAAATCAAAAATAAAACACCTTATGTCTGAAATACTAAAGGTAGATGTAGATAAACACTACATCTTAATACTTGAAAGTCCTTGAACGAGAAACAAGAAGCCTTTAACCACTGTCAGTTTCTAAATATTCTGTGAAGATTTTCCAGGTATTTCAAATCAGTCATTAAAACATCAATTACTTTACTGAAGATTTGAGTTATTAATTCTTTAAAGTCCTTGTAACTAAATAAATATGAATAAATATTATTTGCTATAATATGAAAATAGGTCACCAGCAACTATTTGCTATGAATATGAAGGAATATGATTTATTGTTCCTTTATTTTTAGCTCGTGTTTTTTTTTTTGATAAACATTAAAACGTTTTACATATTTTGTCTTGTCATTGCTTACCAGTACTTACCAATTTAATAATTCTCTGGCAACATTGTGTATCAAAATGCCTAAAAAAATATTAAACATTTCTTAAATGTCACTCCTTGGTATTATTATCTTTTCACCTTTAAATATGAATCCTTCTCCATACAATAGTTCCCCTCTAAATTAACTTAATGTTTTACATTTTCAGGAAATTGTTAACAATATGCTGGAAAACTTCTATGTCCAATGACAATTGTAATCCCCGAGGTAATCCCATATCTTGATTGTTTTCACCAGTTCTTCTTTAACTCGCATCATTGTCGGTATAATTTGCCTTTCACATTATTCACTTTATATCTTCTCTAGCCAATCTAGCCGAAGCAAAGTTAAGAAGTTTTGAGTATAATCTCCTATAATGGTTTATAGTCGATTTAAATAAATAAATTTTTGCCATAAACGTATTCGAGGAATTTTTGGCAAGCAAATCTTGTGGCCCCTGCTTCTTTCACTGTTTGTGGATATTTATTTTGTGTTAGAGATTTTGTTGCGTACGCAATCAGGTGATTCTATTGAAGAAAGCTTTTTGAACTTGCACCTAAGTACTGAAAATGCAACGTCTTCATTAACGTCGTAGTATGTACATTAGAAGTATTGATAAAAATTTTATTTTAATATCTACTCCAAAGTGTGGCAAAGGCTAGGAAGTTTTCTATACGTCCGTTGGCTTTGATTTGCCAGAAACTTCTTTTACAATCAAAGACTATCAATATTTCAAGCCACTTACTCTGGCTATAATTTCTTTTACTATTTTTAATGGATAATGTCTTCCAGAACATTTTTATTGATATCCATTGGGTTCAGGCATATTCTTTCTAACAATTACCATCGTTTCGTTTACTACCTGACTTAATGACACCTAATTTAATTACGGAATCCAGTTTCATTTCTATTTGGCTTCTACTAGAGTTTGCAATGTACAATTCTTCTGGCAAATTTTATTTCGAATTTAGGATTATCTATTAAGTTTATTATCAATTGCAAGTTTTTTTGGCATCCAAGTTCTGGAACACCTCATTGATTTTGAGTATCAGTCCTAAGTGTGTCTTCCCAGTATTGGAAATACCGTTTCAGTGGCTATTTTGAAAAATACTTTGTGTTTTATTTTACATTTTAAATTTATCTCACCAAGAACTGGAATTTTGTTATCCGTGAATATTAGTCCTTTAATATAGGTAGTCACTTGGTCTCAAAAAGTACCCAAGCTACAGACTAATTCTATAGCGGCTTGGAATTTTTTTTTTTTTTGGGATTCTTAAACTTTAGAGTTTCGACTTCAAGTATTAAAAAGAAATAGAAGTACTTTTACTCCTAAGAGGGTGAAAACGACCCCTGAATTTAAAAATTTTATACTTTTTTATACTCAAATATTAAGAATTAGAATCTTAAAATTCGCGATTGCACCCCTAATATGGCCTATAATATGGATACAATGGAAAAATATATTTTATTTGTTTTGAGCAAGTAGAATTGTTTTTGTAAGTTCTTATTTTAAGACATAAAACCTATTTCCTAATAAGAAAAATTATTACTCTTACCCCTAAGAGGATGAAAACCACCATGCTAAAGTCAAAAAATCAATAATTAACGAAGTACTGAGAATAAATTAATGAAACTTATATTATTTATGTTTTTGGGGTCGCTGATCACGAATGTGCAGTCAGAAATGGCCGTTATAAAAGGGGTAAAATGGATGAATTAATCATTTTTTGTTTATTTGGAGAAATTAGGACTTTCTTAGCAGATCGTTACATTTTGAAACATAAAACTCAGCCCCTAATAAGAAAAATAATTGCTCTTACCCCTAAGAAGGTGAAAACAACACTAAAGTCAAAAAAATCAATAATTATTAATGAAATACTGAGAATAAATTATCGCCAAACGAACATAATTGGAATTTGCTAAAACGAAGCGCACTTCTTATTTAAAAATTTTCTACGACGTTTAATCAGTGGCCCTGGGACGTCTTTTTACGTCACACAAATTTGAAGAATTTGCAAAGAATGTAGCTATATCGGTCATATCTCCTTTGCAATTAACGTTAAAAATTATCCGAAAAAGGTCTTTTAATCCTCTTTAAGGTCAGGTAGGTCAAAACAGTACAGTGGTTGTCAGTTTATCTATATGAATCTTAAATGCGTCAATTAAAAACAACAAACATTAATAAATATCTTTATTAAAAAAATAAACTCGTTTTTTCGTGTATAATCTTTTAAATAATGCATCCATCACGGTTAAAAAATTTTTGTTTCATTATAGTTAGGACTAACAAAAATACGATTTGGAATTTTTTTTCCATTGGAATTTACTGGAACAAGAAATAAAAATTTTGCCTTTATTCTCCTTGTATTATTTTTGATTTAGCAGACATCAAAATTTGCCAGAAGACAATTTTAAGCTACTGTAATAAGCTTTAATTTGGTTCAAGGTACAAGTCAAGAGGTCTTTTAAAATCAGAGTTATGGCTGTTTGAAGCGCGTGATCTTTTTAGGGCTACGTTTAAACGCACCTAACATGAACTGTATCTCGGCAACGATGCGCCTAAACAAAGTTTTATTTCATGGATTATTTTTCTCATTTCATAAGCTAACTTTTTTGTTATGACAAACTTTCACTAAAATGTGATCCTCTTTGAGTAATTTGCTTAAAACCTTTGAAAAATCAGTGTTTTTTGCTTTTACGTTTCAACCTCCAGTAACTCGGTATTGAAGCAAAAAAACGTTACAAGGGGTCATTTTTGGGTAGAATTCAACAGTTTAAATGTTCCAATAGTCCTTTTTTTCTTCGAAACCCCCTGAGTACAGGCCCAACGAAAAACACCCTTATTTCTTTTTATTATTTGATATGGGAACCATTTTGAATCAAACCGTCCAAAAATACTTATTTGAATTTAAAACTGCTATAGAATTAGTCTGAAGCGAGATCGCCAAGTTAGGTACTGTACTATTTTTGCTGTAGAGTTACTGTGCGCCTATATCCAATTTTACATCAAAAGTTTTATTCTGACACTGAAACTTCTTTATTTCATGAATATATAGAACTTTTCTTCTGACACACTAAAACTTTCTATTGCATAGGCATCTCCTCAGGCTTTAACGCTGCTGCTTCTTATAGTTTACACAATAATTTTTATTGTTTAATAATATTATTTTACAAAATGTACAAGCGATTTGGCAACTCTTCAGTTTTTGTTTTATGATTTATCGAATCAGAAAAGCAAATATATTATTTATGGAAACCTTGTGCTTTCCCAAAATTTACTTATTTTTATTTCATTTACATACTGGCTTGAAACAATATCTAAAATCAGTTGGAATGGCCAATGACGAACAAGTATTGTTTCACTAATTCAACCCGGTAAACATACATTCCAATATTCTTAAAAGGCTTTAGCACAAGAATCTTCAAGTATTGAAAATTTGCAACAACCCTTATAATGTTAAAATTCGAAAACACTAGATACATAGTGACAAAGTATATTTCACTTTCTAGGATATGGATTGTATTGTAAGATGGAGGGTGAACAAATATTTTGCTTTAATTTACACAATAAGAATTAAAATCTTCTCAAAAACATTTTCACATTTAAATCTTGGATTGTTTATTTGGTAAAGTATTGCTTAGGTAGTGGAAATTAAAATGTCCTTTGAATAATTTAGTGTCATTATTCTAATGGAGTTCAATAACTTTCGGGTTCACTAAATCCTTCATATAGGGGATTGTGTCGTTGACCCCCTCGGTCATCAAGCTCTATGCGTCTGTTGTTTTTCACGATTAGCAATACATTTACATTTTATTTTTCGAACACATTTACTACTAAATCGATATACTAAATTGGTGTTATATAGCATCTATTAACTTATAATTTTGATGGATACATTGTATGGCAGACGGTTACCTCACATCAGAAAATAAAGACTGCTTCTTGCATTAATTTTATCTGTTCAGTTCCCCAATGCGGATTCGTTGTAAATTATGAAAATTACAAGCGAGACTGATATGATATTCATCTTTGCAAAACTAAGAATTTCAATTTCATTTGGTTTTATATATTTTTAGTTGTGAAATATTTCCTGATAGACAAACATCAAATCCTCTTCTGTTTGTCTATTCTGACCCGGAAATTATTTAATAGCAATTTCAATAAATTGTAGAAATTGTATTACGTAGAATAGAAAATAAAACAATGTTTTTATAAATACTTCAATTTAAGTCACACTAAAGGTTAGTTAATTTTACATTTTTAAAATCCACATGTATCGATATCTCGATATTAGTTAATATAGGTTTTAAAGTAAAAAGATTTTTTTGTTTCATTTCAGTATGAAAAATTGTACAGATGAAATAATTTAAAATGTAAATCCAAAAATATTTTAAAGCATCTCTTCAAATGAGGATTCTCTCGCCAAAGCATGAGGAAAAAAGTCATTTTAACGTAGTTATGTTGCATTAGCGATTAAGATAAATCCATAAAGTAATATACTTCAAACTTTCGAATTGATATAAAATATCACCTCAATATTTCAATTTAAGTCACACTAAGGGTTAGTTAATTTTACATTTAAAATCCAAATGTATCGATATCTCGATATCAGTTATATAGGTTTCAAAATAAGAAGATTTTTTGTTTCATTTCAGTATGAAAAATTGTACTCCCGTACAGATGAAATAACTTAAAATGTAAATACAAAAATATTTTAGAGCATCTCTTCAAATGAGGATTCTCTCGCCAAAGCATGGGAAAAAAAGTCATTTTAACGTAGTTATGTTGCATTAGCGACTCGATTAGCGATTAAGATAAATCCATAAAGTAATATATTCAAACCTTCGAATTGATATAAAATATCACCTCATCTTATAACACGATGCCACCACAAAATATCAGTTGATTTGTGAAATTGCCATCAGAGATTTATGTAATAAGTGTGTATGTTCGGTTGCATAAATAAAAGTTTGTGTCTATTACCATTAATCTTCTATTGAAAACAAACATTAACACAAAATATTATCGGTTTTAGTGACAATAATGTTAATTATATAACTGAAATAAGCAATAATGTCATATGTAGCACATATATTCTAATGTTTACTATATAAACTCGTTCTAAGTGAATTGAGTTAGCTGGTTAGCTGTTTAACTGATTAGTAATTCAGTTATACCGGTTGTCTCTAAGATTACTGACCAAATCTTTTCTTTTGTTTGGATTTCACTCGTTTGAGGATAGTTAAGATTACAATATGTCTTATGATTATATCAGATCGGTCTGAAACTTAATGTTTCATCCATTTTTTTGAAGGTACCTTTCACCATTAGATTTTAAACTAAAATGGATATTCAGTCACCTTCGACACCAAATCTAATATCTTTTTTTAATGAATAGAACTTCACGACGAATAGATCTATAACACCACGGTCACTTTTCACATAATTATGTTTTAACTGAATTTTAATTTTGTTGTCTATCGTAGAAATATTGTCTGGTAAAGTGATCATGGTTACAATATTCCCAACCAAGACGTATTTGCACCTGTAATAGTTGACATGAAAACTAATTTTTCGCGGCTAGCTTGCTAAATTAGTAACGTGTGTGACTGAAGTGTCAAGACATTTTCTGATCTTTTAGGGAAGAATGGTTCATATAAATTATTTTTAGTTCTAAATAATTCCTCTAACCTTAATACGTTATAATATCCTAGAATATGCCATTTTGCCAATGGTAACAAATTATGACCTAAAAAGACCATATCAACAAAACGACATACAAACTATAAAGACGTGTAAAAAGGCGTTGTAATTGAAGCCAGAAATTCTGAAATATTCATGATCATTATCAGGTGACGCCATTAAATTTTTCATTTTGCTCCGTTAGTATTACCCTTTAAAAATATTGTATAATCCCTTACAGTTTTAACAACAAATGTATCAAATACTTTTAATCAGTAGTATCAGCAGAGACTACGATGGTCTAAAAGAGTCAGATTGCACAGTATTTCCCTGTACTCACCCGCATTTCATACATTTTCCATCTGTAATTACGAGTGCAACAATCCCCTTCCACATCTTTATAAATGTGTAAAATCCTACAAGTAATTAAAATAAAAATGTCTCAAATAATTTTCGATATGTATATGGATAACATTTTTTTTAACAAATATTATTTAAGTTTTGGAAAAACCATTATTTCGGAAACTATTTAAAACTATTTAAAGCTAAAGTATATTTTGTTTTCAGTTTTGTATGGAATTATACCGCGTGTTCCATTTTGCTTGGAACGATAAATCGAGATTTTTTTATACCGTGAATCTTTAAAAGTGCATAAGTTCAGCCTACTGTGATTTTTTTTTCGAGACGCATAATGATGAAATCGTATTAGCAATTCTTCTATTTCAAAGCTGAGTAGGTACATAGCGATATGCGATATAAGCTAAAATACCTTTGTAGCAAATTTCGTAAGAAAATTCTTATTTTTGGATTTTTCCTGAGAGAAATAAAAATTCTGAAATTCGAGAGTAAATACATAGGCAGTTTACGAATTTTGGACATACTAATTAAATAAAGATAACAAAAACTAAAACAAGTAAATATAGGTTCTCTCTACTAAGTTGCTTTCAACAAGTATATATTTTTCTATTCTATGATTGTTACGAACTACATTTTTAAGTTGTTCCCTGGTAATTTCTTGACAAGCTTGTCTTATTCCGTCACTTAGTTTCTATCTATTTTGAGGTCGAGATTTGTATACCGGTATCTTACTCTTAAGGGTCTCCCATAAATGAAAATTAAGGGGTGTCATATCCGGAGATCTAGGCGGCCAGGCCATCAACGGACTACTACGTTCTATCCACCTACCAGGAAAATTCTGGTTTAGTGCTGCTCCCTGACAATTATTGCATGATGTACAGGGCATTCGTCCAACTGAAAATATAATTCATCTCTTTTCTGCAGGTTTAAAAAATGAATGTTGTGCCAACTATAAAGATTTGTTTTAAATGTTGGCCATTTAAATATTCTCCTTGGATCCACAAGTAAAACTATAACCTCCTTTTTTTTGTCACCTACTTCCACCAAAGTATGCTGAAATTTCGATTTGTATGGATTTCAGTTATGTCGTTTGAGGCACCTCCAAATGGTATTTCTGAACGTATTTAATTTTAAAGCACTCACATTCCTCAAGCTTGAACGAGGGTTTTGGTCAAAATATATCAAAATAGCAACGTCATTAAGCTGCCTCATGTGGCCAGTACCTCTAAAAGTTGGTTTAGAAACATTTATTTCTCTCAGGAAAAAATCCAAAATATTTCTTACGAAATTTGCTACAAAGGTATTTTAGATGGTCTCGCATATCGTTGTGTACTCAGATATGAAATTTAAAAAATGCTAATACGATTTCGTCATTTTCCGTCTCGAAAAAAATAGCAGTAGGCTGGCTTTTATCTTTTATGTTTTATAAAATTTATTATATCACAATTCACAACTATGGATGCGCTTTTTAAAAATATACATTATAAAAAAACTACTCGATCTAAATTGGACCTAAAATTACATTTTTATGTTGGTGGTTCCAAACAAAATGGAACACGGTGTCAGATAAGTCCAGGATGCTTCGAACACGACAGGGATTGGGACGAATATACGAGTGGCCGACAATTCGCCTCAGTTCGAAATTTGTACATTAGGAGAACCCCGCGGCAGTGCGCTGTGGCCACTCACTGCTTAGAGCAGACTGTTGTTAGTATCTCATTAACCGTGTTGGGATGTCGAACTCATGTCTGAAAGGAATTTGATTTACGTATTCTGGACCAACGTTTCGAAATTTTTCAAGCTTCAATAATTCATCCTAGATAGGATTAATTACCTATTGTAATTTAAAAAAAAATCTCAAAACACTTTTAAATATTTCCATTGTTTGTTTTTTCGCAACAAAAATGTGATTCTACAACATAAAATTAATTGTCGCTGCACCTCGAGTGTTGCAGGGAACAGTAGACGCGAGAGCCATCGGCTATAGCGCGGAGATCCACGATTCCCACCACTGTGTCCGCTTGTCTACAACGGGAACAAGAAAATCGCGCAAACTAATACCCATGTTCAAACCTCCTCGGTCTTTACTGTATACTTTTATTTATCTTAGAACAAACAACTTTTGACCCTGGGTATACGGTATACTAGAAGCGAGATATTTCCAATACTATAACCTATCTAACATACAGAACATAGACCAAGCATCAAAATATTCTAATGTTTTTAACGTTTTTTGAAGATACTAAGTAAGTATTTACATAAACATTGGATATATTAAAGAGCTATTTTCAAATAAATATGTTATGTCCATTTAATTCCTACAATCTAAACGAATTAACATTTTTTTTTTAGAGTTTTCATTAATGCCATAGGTAACAAATAGTTTAGGCAAAAAAACAATTACTGAATTATATTCACATAATGAATTTTTTACCCAAGCAATTGTTGTCCCAATTCAACTATATTATCTTGCATCTACCAAATGTAGGTACATCTGAAGCAATTATCATACAATTATTATCTATTATAATAATTATACTAACAAGAAATGAACTGTCTAAGAAATCTATTTTAATTTTTTTCGATATTTTCGAAAAACTGCGTGAATAATTAGGTTTTGGACTTTTGGAAATTTTTTATAATTATTTCTATTGTCAAATCAATTTAAATAAGGATTCAGAAATGAGTGTTGTACTGTTTATGGATAGTACTATAGCTTACAATGCGGTTAATGTATTTGTATTTAATATTCATTTCATATATTTAGAACGCATTTCCATATATGCCGATAAAGAATTGATTATCTTTTTTATATGGAACGTATAGGTCAAGTACCTGGCTCCCAAATAATTAGAAAACATCGCACAAAAATTGTAGTTCCCGATTATACTGGATTACTCCCATATCTGTCAAATTTATACTTAATTTCGAGGAGGCATATTTACAATTAGACGACATGCTCATATGTGCCAATTTTGCCATGCATAATAATGCATGTACGCTTGTAACTGTATATTTCAATTTGCAGAATCGTGTTCTTAACAAAAGACTGCGGCCATTCAGTATTATAGCTAACTTTGTGTTTGTGTGGTTAGTAAAAACTGTTTCAATATAAGGTGTAAGAGCTTTCCTGCAATCCTGCAATACTGAAGATATGAAACTTCAGCTCATCGTCGTGGAAACCGGAGAAAAGTGGCGACGAGCATTGTTAAGGTAAGAAGCCAGTCTTTTTAACACTGTATTTTAATAATGTAAGGAAATATTGTGTGAGTTAACATCAAACATACAACTAAACAAAATTGTACTCTCAATTTATTTCAATTGGATGAAAGAAACAATTTCGATGCATGTATTACTTATCTAGATGTTCGCTGACGAAATTTATGCCTTTGTCGGTATTAAAAAGGAATGAAACTAATCCAGTCTTTTACTTAAAAATCGTGAAAACATAGACACTAGTGTTTATACCCGGAAATGCATTGTGGGCATCAAGGAACTCATGAAATAAGTGAATAAAAGCAACTCAAAATTATTTTATTGAGACGATTATTTGAACATTTCTGGGTAAGTATAAATTAATTTTTAAAAGTAATAATATCAATTTTTAACATGCGATATTTTTGGATGAAATTTGGTACAGACCCATTTTAGAGGACGCTGGACACAGTGGCGTACTTAGTTTTCACGTAAAAAAATCGCTAATATGATTTCTCGAATTTTCGCTACAAAAAAATTGCAAAGCAGGCCTTGATTTTTGTGATAGACATCTATCGATTTGCCACAAAATGCAATTTTCCATGAGCAACAATCTAAAAAAAAGCCACTTTACAGGGGTGTCCCGCTTTCAAATTGGTCACACTATATACGTTTTTCGACACGATCATTTTAATCAACACATATTATTACAAGAAAATGAATAAAAATATATGCGGGTGACCATCACATAGCCAATGAAGGTAATTACTCATTACCTATCGTCTGAAGAAATGACATATTTTTTTTTATACGAGAAGATTATTATGCTTTCTGCGCATGTAGTAGAAAATAGCTACGCTTAACTAAAGAGAAAAGAAAATGTCCTGTAAGCGAAAAAAGATACTTTTTTCTACGATTGCCTTCGAAAATTACAAAAAACCCACAGCAACCACGACCCGAAACTATCATTTTTCACATGATGTGTGCAAAAATCCGAAAACACAGTACTGTCATGTTTTTCACACAGTCCTGTCAAAAACAGAACAGACATCTGTTATTTGTATTTTTTTAGGTAGGCTAGGCTTATTCAGTTTCATAGTAACCGGCTTGTAATTTTAATTTTTAATGCAATTGGTTTTGTTAAATAAAAATATCAATCAACTTGTTTGTCTTTTTTCCAATCGTAGAAAAAATATTGTAAACAACACGTTTGAAAACATCTTTTCACACTCATTCGACTTGTGGGCCTCGCCTTTGGCTCGTCCCACCAAACCATCTCACTCGTGTGAAAAGATTCGTTTTCAAAACTTGTTATTTAAAATACTATTGCCTAATTTTTTGTTATAGTTAAAGTTGCAAATATTTTTTCACATTCGTTATGAAATAACTCACTTATTGAATGCCTACTATTTATTATTATTATTTATATTTATTTACAAAATCTTTAGCATAATTTATCAGAAAGTGTTTGAGTATGCTTTATTTTATCCCTTATTCATTCTTCGAAATCTCTATTCTCACAAACTCCCCAAAGAAATAAATAATAATATACAGCGAGAGAACATATTACGGTATAGTAGGAGAGCCCTCCACCAAAATTTCGAGTTATCACGACACGGGTGATTTCATGAAAAATGTTTAGTTCGAGTCAAAAGAAACAAGTTCTATTTATGAAGGAAAGTCCCAGGATGTTGCGGAAAAGGTGAAAATAAGTTTTCAGTCGGTAAAAAAAAATTACGATGATCAGGCAGACTCAGGTGATTTTTCGTTTGGAAATAGCGTTTAAAGATTTCGTGTTTTCACAATTTTTTCAATTTTTCAAATATTTACAATCACGCATCCGGGCCGAGTTTAATAACTCGCGCCTCCTTCGAGATGGATAGGCGGTGTATTTTTTTTTTTTTTTTAAACTAGGTGTAATTTAGAAAATCCTGAGACGTAATCGTTTTTCTCGATTTTGCCTCCTAAGAAAGTTATGAATTTTTGAAAAGAGGCGATATTGTCGGATTTTAGTGATTTTTCAAATATGTCCCTTTAGAAACGCGCCACAGCCTTTCCCTTTGGATCTAAAGCATCCGGACCCGGAGGACAAGAAAAATAAAAAATGAAGAACTCTTTTTTTAGGTCCATCTCCGATATTAGCCGAGATATGAATTTTTTAAAAAGGTCGATTTTGCCGAAAAACTGTACTTTTCCGGGGACCCTTGCTTCCATCTCCGGAGGATTTTTTCGACCGAACTTTCAGGAGAGCTAGAACCACCTTCCTCTCGGATCTCTGAAAATTTCGTTGCTTAATATCCATCCGTAGCCGAGCTCGTATAATCGAATAACTATTATGACCCATTTTTTTTACATCATCGATAATTTTTTTCACCCTTTTAGCAACGAGATAGACGTCAGTCGCAATAGATTTTTTTTTCATATTGACATGAACTGTTGAAAAAAAATAGAATCCACGTGTCGCGATGATGTCGAAAATCCTGATCAGGGGTGACTCTGCCAATGCAGTGACCAGGAAGTTATAACATTTAAATATTCTCGCATATCCCATAATAAAAGATGTTCCATCCTATTGAAACTAAGTGTTAACAAGATTATTATTTTATTGGAAGATGACCTCTTCTGGCAAAATCATCTTCAGAAAGTTTTAACACCAAATGGAGATTTCCTTCTTTTTCAAGACTTCTATGACTCAAGTCTCACCAATTGGTTTTTATCTAAACGTGATACCGATCAAATTGTTTGAAATTGAAATAGTTTTAATTATTAAGTTACAATCAATAGTGTCACTGCTTACATGCTTTTGTACAGACCAGACCCGTCGATTTAAATATAGACATAGATGCAATATATTCTGCTGATTATGGAGTGCTCGTAGGAGACGAGTTGAGATGCACTGATTTTCAGCATACAACGATTAACCAGCTTGTGCATGATCTTGCTTGCATCATTATTCAGTTTTGGAAAATTGTGAGAAATTTAAAGCGGTAAAATATGTAATTAAAATCCTAAACTCCATTTTCGGATAAAACAGCAGTTGACAATCCTAATACGATAATAACATTGTGTTTTTGTGTAATAAATATAATTAAGAAAGTATTGTCTTATAATCCTATTATTACACTACTTTGCGAATTTTGACTTTCAAGCTGCCGTAGCTTTAATCAGAAGGCCAAGAGCTACAGCATTCCCCAATTTCAACCAATTTGCTCGGCACTACTTCTCTATAAGAACCGTGCAGGGTAATTTGCATTAATGTTTGGAAATTATTTTTGAACTATAACAGAATATTCAACTTACATTCGCCATTGCTTATCGATTTTAATCGTCTATTTTTAGAGATATATTTAACAGAAGCTTTTTTAATTTTTTTTTTAAATTTAAATAACTAATATTTCAAGTCTCTATAATTTAATTAACTGAATGATACATAATCACAGTATAAAAAATACATATATATATTTAGTAAACTTTGACATAACTGGACAAAAATGTAAAGAACAACAAAATTGCTACGTAATTTTTGTGCTCCATTCATTTGTTACAATTGACATTATTTTTCCAATATAGTTTTAAACTTGCCAATGAAATGTACGTACTTATTAAGCGTAAATATAACTACGAAAATACTTTACAAATTTTCTCCAATTATTTAATAATTGACCAATTGATTTTAAACGCTCTTATGAACTAGCCTCGTGTCCTTTTGAATTCTATTATACGGTTTATATGCGCATATTATACGTACAATCCCACCTAATGTGTGACAATGTTAATAATCAGTTTCAATATTCAAATATTGAACTTGATCTCTGTTTCACATTTGACATTGAAACATATAAGACAATTAACGTCGTCGCTCAATACAGTTCAACTATGTATTGCGTTCTATTTGAATGATTCGTATTTTTTTTTATCCCCCATAAACTCTGATTAGTAAGCAATGGAAATATCTACGTTCTTTCATTGTGAGTCTGTCGCCAAGTCTAGAAAATATTCAACAGGAAATAGATTTACTACGGACTTAAAAAATATTCTACGTAATCCAAGATACTTGTAGAACGTGGAATAATTTTCTTATATTAACTAATGTCTAAAAATAACAGGTTTCGACTAATGACTTACATATTTGGATAACTAAATATGATTCCTGTTTATTACTACAAAATAATAAAATACTTGTTGATTTCTTTCAATTTGTACATCAGTATTTTTTGTTATTAAAGGAAATTAATCTGATTGAATACTGCTAAGATGACATACAAGAAATTTAAATAAATTCATGTGACTTAACTGCTGATTAATACATTTTTCGATGCATATTTCCATACATACGATCTTTACAAAACTCACTGCCTAACTTTACTTACTACCTCTCCGACTGAACTGGACTTTTGGCGGGACCTTTAATTTGACACCCCCATGCCATCTCATCAGCTATAACACATACACTCATCGGATTGATACTACCTATTACAAATTTAAAAACTCCAGGAAGCTGGTAACTACCGACAGCAATAGTTTTATTTTTCTCATTTCTAAATTCCCAGTGGCATATGCATAGTTGCTCAAACCATTGTCAAGAACTGTAATAGCAGAAAAAATATTTTAATCGCTTTAAGGAATATACAATACCAAGATACCCAGATTTCCAATTATCAGTAATAACATATATTCTTGGATAGAATGTACCTTCACCACTGATATATATTATTGAGCTCCCATTGTCAAAATAAAGCGGTGAAAAATAATTTAATTTTGAAGAAACATGATCTGATGCACTAGAATCAATAAACCAAGAACTTTCTTAAATACCATGAGTATTTAAGAAACATGAAACATTGCCCTGATAGTTTCTATCCTTTATTTTCAGATTATTCGACTTTTCTATTTCCTTTCATTCTTTTTAAATTGAGAAACAATTGAAAATTGTTGAACAAGATGTTTGAGCAAAGAATTTGAACAAAGGTACAATGGCTCAAGTAAATTTCTCGGAATTAGCAATCGACGATTTTTATTTCAATGATATTCTAAAAAAAAATTGCTGTAAAATCAAAAAAGGTGAATTTCTCTCCTGCTGTAATCAGGAAAGGAAAACAATTCCTAGTATGGAAAAGTATTCGAGGCGTTGCCTAAAAAAATTTTGTTTGAGTTTTCCAAAAAGGTATCCTAGTCAGATCATCAATTTTTGTATTCACAATTTTCTAATATTGTATTCACATAATCGATATAATCAGAATCAATGATATTGCAATGGACTCTAATGAAAAATTAAAGTACGAATATATTAAATTGGACATAACTTTCATAATACAAACACAATATAAATATTCTGTATATAAATAGGCTCAGAAAATTGGGCATATTATTAATGTTAGATCGAGCAAAGTCACATCCAATTCAAAAGTTTTTCGTTATTCACACGTATTCATGCTGCCATCCGTGAATTATATATTCCTTAGCAATTAGGTATATACTTTCGATCCTATTTTTTCCGGTACTGACAAAATAATCGTTTTTTTTTTATCGTAATTTTATTACCTACATAATGTGTAACTATTATCTGGTTATAATTATTATGTATCACGAACTGTCAGAAATAAACGACTCTCAGAACGGATTTGACTCCATTGCTAGGCATTTCTTTTACTACAATAATTATAAAGTTACCCCAGCTCAGTTAACGTTTTTTTTATTGAAGTACATTTTTCCTTTCCAATCACATATTTTACGCTAACCCATTTCCAATAGATAAAATGTACGTAGCATATCTGCTCATCCACTATACCTCATTAGCATCGTCCAGGTAAACTTTGGTCCAGGTCAGGTATGGATCCCAACCGAACCGAAGGGAATAAACAAATTACTGACATCCCATAATACCGAGACCGAGTCGATCCTCACGTGCTGTGTCCCGTAAAATGATGCGATACTTTGTAGTAAACATTTATAAGAAAAGGTCATAGCTCGCTCTAGTGTCGTTGTCGTTTTATAACCAATAGATTACAACCCGAGTAGCCAACTTTACAATCCTGAACGAACGGTGTCAATACTGTTTGACGTCGTTACAGGGTGTTTTAGTTAGTAGTATGTTAGGACTTTTAGTTTTCAGATTTTCGCGAAGCTGATGATTTTTAGAAGAGCTTTTGGGTTCTCTTCCGCGTTGAAATTTTACATTGAATGCTCTACTTTTAATTAGGTATAAGAAACTACTCATACCTATACCATCCATGGACCGGTTTCAGACTTTATTAGTCATTATCAGCATGGAGTAGATAATATAGACCATAATACTAGCTCAATGTTATTCAATGATTTTATTTTACTGGTATGTAATGATATGTGATATGTACGTGATCGTTTTTCTTTAGCAGTATAATGTGCACTCTAGGACAATATTGGTAGAAACCTCGGTAGAAACTAATTTAAGACAAATAAAGAAAGGTTTTTTCTTCTTCCCATGATGGCGGTCGTAGGATCCCCTGTCCATTTTTGTCGTGCTATGGGAAATAATTTAGATTCTAGATAATCGCTTCACTCTTTGCTGGATTGACTGATGGTTCCGCATGGTCACCAAAATCACTGGATCTCAATACTTTCAATTGTCCTTGGGGATGGTTAAAATCTTTGGTTTAAGAAACAAACAAGCAAACGAGGAAGCAATATTAATCGAATTATCAATTGCGCAGCTCTCATAAGACATTGATTGATTGGTTGATTAGTAGCGGGGTTGGGTCAGACCCAAATTGCACTGCAGCTCAGTTGGCTTTGTACCCCCTCGATTCTTACATGAGCTCTGTCCCATTAATGAGGTTTAATAGTTTCATTACAAGATTTTCACGGGGAAGATTTACATAACATGATAACACATAATCATCGACAGATTCCAAACGAGTTGAATCGACGTTGATGGTGATGTTTTTGAAAATACTTATTAAATTGTTTTTAATAAACATTAGCAAATACACATTTTTTTTCATCGTTAATGCATTACGTTTCATTTATAAGCAATAAAACAGAAATTTCTGTAACGATAGAAAATTATACGTGCATAGCACTTTATTTTGTCTATTTTAATCCCCAGAACACATTTCTCAAATAGTGTGGTTTCCTTTCGAAACACCCTGTATGCCTCTAGAAAATTTGATAAAAACGTCTCGAAAGTTATCGTAACAAACTGACAACAGGCCAATGGACAGATTTAAAAAAAAAAATACTTATTTTGGAATATCAGTTGTGTAACACTTATTTTTGAATATTTTACAAATTAGCAGATATTTATTAGTTTTAAAACAATTTGAAAGAAAAAATGCAATACTTACTCATTTTGACTACATCACAAACCTCTCCCACATGTCAAACCCCAATGCACAGTTTCAATAAAATATCTTAAAAGTTTTCTAGATATTCAATGTTCAGACAGACTGACAAATTTTTAAAACACATTTTTTGCACTATTTTTGAAACATAAAATAATTCCTTTAAAATGATCACAAATAAATGTGAATAATTATTATACTTCAAGATTTCAGGACTACAAAATAAGGAACTAGAAAACAGGAAAACGATTATAAAAATCTGTAAAAGAATAAATGTAAATCTACTGGGTGCGGGTGCCCAAGGCATCCATTTTATTAAAATCATAGTTAACATCTGAATTAAAGATCGTCGAACCAATGCGATGAAGATAATTTTGACGTAGATTTGTTTATTTCAAAATTTTAAAATATTGATTTACTCTCACATTCTTTACTAATGCGACTTACTGTAGATGTCTAAAATACCTTTTTTTCATCCACTTAGAGTTCTGGTATTAGAAACTAAAACACTCTGTATGCATATATATATATATATATATACTTCCATTTCTGGAAAATTAACTTATAAAAAGAATAAAAACACTGTCATCGAATAATTAATTAGATAAAGATGGTGGTGGTGTTATCAACATACGACACTGAGTAATCTGTTTATTTTAATTATTTATACAATGTTTAATAGTTCATATAAAATATAAATGTGTATATGTATAACCTACAAATAATTTAATTTAAAGTGAATGTTGGTTTTAAGGAGTGTTTACGATGGCTCACGAAGACAGGGATTCTTTAATAGCTGGGTATGAAAAATGCATTTAATATTAAATACATATGGGAAATAATTCCAATGGAAAGCTTATAATATACGGGATTTCCGTAAAATGTAAAATGTCCAGTTTGTAACATAATCTCATCTCGATTTTCGTTTTATTTTATTAGATAGATATAACACACAACGAGATTATTTTTAAAAGAATTCAACTTAGAATACTCATTCAATTTTTAATTTAATCGATGTAATTCGATCAGATCACTTCCTTTATAAATTGGTAATGTTAACTAGTTCTTGATTTTAAGATGGACGGTAGATGTATCAAGCTAAACCTGAGGTAGTCCAAAGTTAAATTAAATACTTTGCGTAATTTTGGAATACTTGTGTCATTACTTTTACTATAACATAAAACTGCTGGTGGTCACTTTGTCGGGGTTAATATGAGTAGCAATATTTCCCAATATTTGACGATAAGTATAAGATCGAAAATTTTTAGATATTAAACCATATTTTTCATACTTAATCATTATTTATCACATTCGCCAATTTAAAAATCGGTAATATTTTATTCCAAAGTTGATACATAACATAATTTACGTTATAAAATGTGTTTCCAGCTTAAAATACATCCTGTATATTTTAAAGTTTTGAAATCGAGCTCATGAACATATTTTTGTAAACTTCATGAAAGCCTAAGTAATGGTGGTGGTGGTGGTGTAGCAGTTCATTGGCATCAGGGTAAAACCACAGCCACAGAAATTGCCTAAGTAATGTTTTGCTCTAAAGTTATTATGAAACACATTACATAAACCGCCCTAATGCGGGTTAAAACCGTGGCACTGACGTTTCCACTTGAGGTCCGCGTCCGTCTTTATTCCAGTTGGCATCATATAATTAAAAAACTTTTTTAAATAAAATTTTTCATTTACCAAGAATTAATATACAGCGATCTGCATAATACATTACAGATAGACAGACAGACAAACTTTTTTCGGTATTTCAATTAGGGATGTTTGATATATTATAAATTTCTGTGCGCCAATTGTTTTTTTGATAATCAGTAAAAAATGTTTTCCGGTCATTATATAACAACTATTTAAATGCCATGATTCAATTGCTCATTATGATTTAATAGATGTCCTGTGATAGCACTGTTTAAAAAACTAATGTTATTAATAACAGATAAAAGAATGACGTGAGTATTTATATATTTCAAGATATAAAATAACATTGTGACTCATATTTGTGGAATGTTAACGTTTTGCAAATATACAAGATGTGTACAAATTTTTAAGTAGCGGTTCCCCAAAAAAATATATTAACACAAACACTCTTTCATAATACAACATCGAAAATTAGCCAGGAGAACCATTAATCCATTCAACTCGTCAAACGGATAAGTATAATTATTATTGGTCATCAATATGCGTACGTAGTCAGGATGATATTTTTATTTTATTTAATTATTTTAGGGTACAGGGTGTCAGCTCTAATTTTGCCCCCCTCCTATTTCCTTATTTGTGAAGATATTTTAAAAGCTAAAAGTTAACAATTAAGTCAGAATGCCAAGCCATACCTCGAAAGTGTGAAAACAAATATTTCTCATGTTTATCCTTGAATATCTCGACCTATTTTGATCTAAACTCTACATACGTTTTTGAAATCAACTCAAAGAGCACTACAAATCTGTTAAGAAATAAACAGGGTATTCCGTTTAAAAAAAAAACAACTTTTTTTCATAGGCGCTGGGTAATTTTGAATATTATTTTTTTATTATTATTTGAAAAATCCGGAAAATGTCTGATAAGGGGATAAGGCTACATTTTCAAATTTTAAAATATCAAAAATAAGCAAATAGAGGGAGGGGGGGCAAAATTAGAGTTGACACACTGTACGGGCTACTCAATATAATTGGTTGCTGTACTTGGAGACGTTTTTATCATCGGTTGAGATATTTTAATAATGTACTGTTACTGTTATCCATTACTCTTTTAATTGTTAATTCAGAAGTGTTACTTTAATAATTTTGCAACGTGTCTTCCTGTCTGTCCCATTCTTCTTACCCTTTAAATGAAGGAGTAAAGACTGATAGATATATGAAGTTGAATTGCTAAGTTTGAAGGTCTATTTGAATGTCTTTCTTTTCAATAAGAATATAATAATGCTGCAAACTTTGTAAACCTATTCAAACTGTTTTCATTTTATGACAGATACATATTAATTGCATGGTAAGCGCGCCACGATTTTCATATAGTTTCCTAAATTGGTATCCTCCAGTTACCACCATATCCAAATTCTGACAAAAGTGGTGTGAAATAATATGACAGATACAATTCATTATCCAAGAGTAATTCATTAACCTAAAATTAATTATCAAAAAATTATGAATGTTATCCTTACTTAGTACCAAATATCATTAGGGGTTAGGCAACCAAGGGAACATTTTTGATTTTAACTATGAATGGCAACACTCAATTAAATGCATCGTATAAGTATGGAAAGTTTTGTTTCAATTAGAAAAATAAAAATGGTTGTAAAATAATTGAATTCTTGATTTTTCGAGTAAATGCGAAGGCTGACATCCGTATAGTAGGAGAGCTCTCGACCAAAATTTCGAGTTATCCCGACACGGGTAATTTCATGAAAAATGTTTAGTTCGACCCAAAAGAAACAAATTTATGAAGGAAAGTCCCAGGATGTTATAGGCGTCTTCGTGTCGGGAAAATCTATTAGGCTATATTTCGTAGCGATCCTTCGAGAATTAAGAAAGTTATTAACATTTCAATACCCCCGTGTCGGAGGATTGTGTAAAATTTGTGAGATTAGAAAGAGATGCCAGAACAATGACCGCTTCAGGAAATTTGCAAATTTTAATCCAACTTCAAAATTTTCGTCAAAACGTGAAAATTCCACTTTCTCGCTCGCTCCTACTGCCTCGAAAATCGCAACGAGACCGTTCTGAGTTGGATATTCTACCTTGAATTTCTTACCAGAACGGCGGCCCGGCGGCGAATTTTTGTTTGGAAGTAGCATTTAAAGATTTCGTGTTTTCGCAATTTTTTCAATTTTTCAAACTTCTCCAAACATGCGTCCGCACCGAGCTTAAAATAACTCGCACCTTCTTCGATATGGACCGGCAGCTTGTTTTTTTTTTTAAACTAACAGTATTTAGAAAATCCTGAGCGGTATTCGTTTTTCTCGATTTTGCCTCCTAAGAAAGTTATGAATTTTTAAAAAGATGCGATTTTGTCGGATTTTAGCAATTTTTCAGTCATGTACCATTTAGAAACGCGCCACAACTTTTCCCTTTGGATTTAGAGGATCCGGACCCGGACGGCGGGCAAGAAGGAAAAATGAAGAATTCATTTTTTTTTGGGGTCCATCTCCGATATTAACAGAGATATAAATTTTTTTAAACGGTCGATTTAGTCGAAAAACTACTTTTCCGGTGGCCCTTGCTCCCCTCCCCGGAGGATTCTTTCGACCGAACTTTCAGGAGAGCTAGAACCAATCTTTCGGATCTCCGAAAATTACGATGCTTAATATCCATCGCGGCCGAGCTCGGATAATCGAATAACTATTATGAACCAATTTTTTATATGTTTGATAGTTTTTTTCACTCCTTTATCAAAAAAATAGACGTCAGTCGCAATTGGATTTTTTTTTCATATTGACAAAACAACTGCTGCTTAGAATTTCCTAAATTCACCTCAACCTAGACACTGATCAGTGATCAATACCTTTTTTTACGTAATTTTCTATTATCATGTATGCGATCACTCTTATAGGTCAATATATAAAGGTTAATTCAAATCTGCTATCAGAGATTTTATCTTAATAAAAAAACCTAACCATAAATTTTTAGTCCGATTTTAATATTAGTTCAAAATTTTATTGTCGATCCATATGTCATGATTTCAGCTGGAATGCACGTAACGTCGTCATGCCAACTAATGTTTTCCAAACTAAATTATTAGTGCTGGTTTGATGGCAACATAACTTACATTTTATTAGTATGAGAAGAGGTATGAGAGTCTACAGACAGGAAAAATCATGACTTATGAAAGAGTTTATAAAGGATAATTTCTAAATATACAGGGTGTTCCAACATCACCGGAGGAGCTCGTAATAACAGATTCTTTACATTCCGAGACGCAAACCTTAATACAATTATGTCTGATCTGTCTGATCTCCTAACTGAAACCCATTAGACTATTTTCTTTGGGGTCATTTAAAACCATTTTTTTACAGTAGGGCCATTATTCTAACCCTGGATGAACTAAATGTAAAAATAATCGAATCATTAGCAACAGTTGCGCTGGAGATGGTGCAAAGATCTGTGCTGGATTTAAGCCGGCAAGCACGTCTTTGTTTGCAAATGGGAGGTGACCATTTTGCACATTTACCTCGCTAATGAATGACATTCTGTTGGAACTTCATTTGAGAAACTTCAAGAGTCTAGCTCGAAAACGGTTGGAGCCTCAATATAATAATTGTATTAACGTTTTCGTCTCAAAATATAAAAGAATATGTCATTACATGATTACGAGCTTCTCCTGTGACTTTAGGACACCTTGAATAGTTGATATTATCTAATAATTTAAGTGCTTTGTGTACTTACAACCAGTTTTAATTTACCATTTTATATTTTTGGGAGCCGGACACCGGCCGGACACTAAAAACATTTTGACTCGCCTAGGGCTTGTACCAAAGACGATGGTCATCATCTTTGGCTTGTCCTCTTAAGAAAACAAACTTAACAAATAATCAATTTTTGCAATTATTAATAGAAACAGAAAGAACTAAAACCGTCACAAGATTTGAAGATTACCTGTTATTCTTATTGAGATATGCTCGTACTCGTACCCATGAGTTCAAAATTGACGTCAAATAAGACGCCTTTTATTTGGCCACACTATAAAGCTGAAGTTGAGTATTTACTGAGAGTTTAATTTATTTAAAATACTTGGACCCTATTTTTAGTCGTCTAACGAATTTTACCTTGACTCTAAGTTTAAAAAACGAACACATATTAAAAAGTTCATTGAAATAAATACAGAATATTATTTTATAGTGTGTAGTTTAGATTAATAAGATACTAAACTAATTCAATTATCATTTCGAGAGGAATACGTTGTATGCGACATTGTCCAGTCCATGCCAACTACCAACTGCCAACTACTAATGGCAAGGTATATATAAATTGTTTTATTGGTACTCTACCCAAGCTTGATCTTTAAAAACATCTCTAACGGTGAACGGTGAACATATTATTATATCGACGGTTAATACGTAACCTTGTGATGCTGTTGGTGTTTTAAATAATGCTAAACCAGTTCGTCGGATTGATGCAATATTTTGATGTGAAAGTCCTACTTCTCGACCACGGCAATTACACAGTGGGTCTTATTATTTTACGTTCCAAGTGGAATGTGGTAGGGAAACTGAAACTGACTCACAAACGTCATTTACTAAAATATTTCAATAAACTATGAAAAGTATAATATGTTGCCGACTGTGAATGCCATGTGTCATGTGTGTTTGTGTGTTACTGTGGCGTTGAAGTGATACAGTTTTGTTGTTTTGTCGAGGTAAGACTCGAAGGTCACAGTTATAAATATCTGCTGCATGCTAATGTTTTTTTGTTCTTTTGTGGGTTTATTATCAAATATTACATTAAAAACGTGGCAATTACTTTAATGTGTTGTAAACCGCAATTTAAAGATTCAATGCAAAAATTGCTGTGGTGTGTTTTGGTTATGTTATTATGATACAATCGTAGGTATAGACATATGTATCACGCTGTGTAAACAAATACAAACGTAATTTCTCATCGGTTAGTTTATTATTATACTACACTTTCATCTCCCCATCTCACTATAGTGATACTTATTATTTTGATATTTTTACAAGTAGGTAAACATTTTTTTTTGTCGTTAATCAATTTATTTTTGGTGTGACTTTGTCGGTACCTACCTATATTAATTGTCCACATCAAATTCATCAGAAAGACAAGCACATGGCAATTTTGCTATAAATTTAGTAAAGGAGAATAGAACGTGTTTTAAAGTACTCTAAAAGAAGCATTGTTGCCCTTGGCGCCAAATTTATTATATACCTATTAGGCTATTTAGGTACCTAATGTAAAAGTTTCTGGAACCATTTTTTCAAAATATTTTGAAAATAAAAAACTTTTGATTCAAAACTGATAATAATGTTATAAGTTGGGAATGCCTGTTTTAATACCTATTTTAAATTTCAAAAATATTGCGTCTTCCCAAATACTACAAATAGGTATTATTCTCTAATAATAATATAAACACACCACGTGGGTCGAAACTTGTCACATTTCCTTGTAAAAATGATGATTCTCCGCCTAAGTTATGCATATAAAATTAATCGTTATATATTGCGTTGGATATTTTCTTAATATTACTGAAGAGTGATGTAGAAATGTGTGAATTATTTTTTGATAATTTTTCATTATTAATTGACTTTTAGCGAGAATTTTGCTGAAGCTGAAAACAAATATTTTTATATGTATAGTTGACATTGACTTTTGTCAGTTAATACATATAAAATTGTGAAATTGATGTATTTTAAAATGTATCCAATCTGCAAAAACTACAATATTTGGTGTGGGAAGATTTTAAATACAAAGTATAATGAAGAATACAAAATTAAATCATTGCTGGTAGCAAAATATCTACTTACTTTTATTAGTTAGGATATCCATATCAGCCATCGAACTTTTCTATTTTCATGTTAATAAAAATAAATATGATAAATTTTATCACCCACAATAGGCAATACCTTTTTGATATATTTAAATTGAGTTATGTTATATGGACAACTTGTCTTATTAGTATCTATGGTTCATATTAGCCCATTTTCTGCGATATTATTTAAATAAAGCAAAGTAAAAAAATAAACAATAATTAAAAATAAATCAAGTATTAATTTAATATGACAGATTGTCCAAATTTTTTTATCAGTTCAAGTTGGAGATAATCTTGCACCGAAGGGAAAAAATAGTTATTTTTTATCGTCTGAGTACTGATTAAATATTGAGATAAATATTTATGTGCGAGTTGAAATGTACTAGGATTAAAAATGTAGGTACCAAACAAATTGTTTATTATTTAGACGTCTTTTATAATCTTAAAGTGGTCTGTACTGTAAGTCTCCTTATTAGTAATTAGTGTTGGGGCCAATTAACATTTTCAAGGTAATTATAATATTACGGCATAAAACAATTATTTAGTAATTAGTAAAAGACATAATGGAATGTCTATAACATGAGTTACAAAATGTATTGAATATTTTATTTAAAATATAATGTAAAAAACATATAGTCAACTTTGTATAATAGGTAGGAGGATTAGGTACTTTTTGTTGTCGTTGCATGGCGCCTACATACCTATTTAGCGAAAAATTTTCCCGTGCGCTAATATTAGCTGCCTACTTGCCAGTCGTAATATTAACACGAAAACGATTAAAAATATATAGATCAACTTGTTTTTTTAAATTAATTAATAAAAAATAAAAGTTCCTAGTGAAATTTGACATTTTGTACACGTGCTTCGAGACAAGTACAAGTTGATTTTCGAAAAAGGATAATTATGTAGGTGTATTATTTTTTAACCTCATGCGAAAATGGTACAACTCGAGACACAATAAACTACTAAATATTTAAGGTGATTTTAACAAAATTAAAATATCTACTATGTGTAATGCAATTAGCAAATGACACCTGAAGCAGAACGAAATACTTGTGAGTTGCTAATTATTGTGGAAAATCACAAAAAATCCAGATGAAACAGATATGGCGATAGACTTGAATGAATTAGTCAGAGCTCTGTCGTCATAACCGGTTGTTAATTCTATTTTACATTTTGCTTTGTTTGTATATTGCAAACATTATTGAGAATACTACTCGTCTAAAACACATTTTTAACAATTACTGAGTTTAAAAGGTGTAAAATCTCTTATAAAATCGTAAGGTAATCAGATGCTGGTATTTCTTTTCGGGAAATTACGTTTAAAGTCAAATACATCAACAGTGATGCAAAGTTGAAATAAAGAAAAATAAAGGAAGAGGGGTTATTCAAAGAACCACAGGACGTAAAGATATCCTTTTACGAATTGCAACTCCAAATAGCCATTTCAGTACCAGTAGGTCTGTGACAAATCAAAGCTGGTTCACGACAATCAAGTCTATTTTTTGAAAAATAAACTCCCTTGGCCTTTTATTGTACCGATCTCTCATCATTTTGACTTGATTATTGTCAAGATTGTGTCCTATGGGATGTAGAATGAAATATGACAGTGTTATGATGAATACCGATTCTGCCTGACAGCATTTATCCGAGGAGTTTTGGTATTGAAGTTCAATAGCACAAGGAAGAAGTCACTAGTTCTAGAAAAAAACATATAAGATTTACAGAATCTCCAAATCAATAGCGTTACCGTTGAGGTTGAAAAATCTTATTCCATAGCCCGCAAGATCACCTGATCTTGCAGCAATCAAATATGCATATGCATGATAGGAAAATAATACATATGGAACGCCTAATGTTGATTATTGGTCTCACGAAGAACTCTCAACGTTTGTAATATGATAAAATATCAAGTACCAATCATTTGGTGTAGACGAATTATTATTGTTTTGGTTTCGATTAGACCGAACGTGACGTGAAGTAACGGTATTATTTTGTCAGGTACACGAAATGCCCAACCTCAACCAACCCAAGAAATTATTCTTTGAACACGTTTCATTGCAGTCGAGGTCTTTTTAAACGATCCCGACTATGCACTACTCTTCACTCCAAGTGAATCATGCGAAATGTAGCTGAAGTTTATTGTCAGATATTTTTTAAAGTAGGTATTTAATATACCTAGCTTATTGGTTTTATTTTGTTTTTTTTTTTGTAATTTCTTGTACTTAGGGGAATGTTTTTTGCCAATTATCAAAAGTCGCATGGAGTGAGCCAAGAATCACTGAAAATCTAATTGTATCCTATGAGGTCATCCAATTATTAGTAACAGGATTTCTACTTGACGCGTTGGATTTCTTCCCTTTTACTCCAGGAAACGTAGGCTCAAGGTGGAAAACTATACATATAGGATTTGATTTTTATTTTTTTTATACTAATCTTGGGATGCTCAAGTCTGAGTTTGTGGGACACAGCTGTCCCCGGAACATCCCCATCCACCCCCCCAAAGGGCTTTTTTTGCGTTTTGCTTTATATCGAGCTTCCGGTGCATGCTGTCGCAAAAGTACCTATATTGAAAATTAAAGAGGAATAAACAGTGTACAATATGAGCCATGTTTGGTTGTTGTACGTCGAACCGTTTCTTTGCACGGGCACCTCAAAGTTGGCCCTCCCTTTGAAATAGACACTTCGTAATTTTTTTATTGTGGCTCACAGACAATACTAATTAAAAATAAAACATATGGCAGTTTATCACCGATAAATACCTGATTTTTTGGTATATATCTGTTTTTCTGACATTGCTCTTTTTCGAGATACAGGGTCGTCCATCCTAAAATTCACTCCATCGTATCACAGGGGTTGTTCATATAGGATAGTTCCAAATTTATGGTACTATAGACTTCAACGTGCTGTTTGAAAATTCGTATCAGACGACCAAATTTTTTCGCCGGAACTACCCCTTAACCTAAAAAAAGTGTTTTTAGGTTAGGTTTTTCTTTAATATTCGCTCTTCAGGACACTCTATGAGAAATCGTCACGTATTGTTGTATGCTCGCTTATATGGTTTATGTATAGGTTTCATAATTATTTTTTTTACAACTCCCTGTATTCGAATTTTTTTTTTTATATAGAGGGTTCTAAAAAAAATATTTTTTTAACGTTTTCTAATGCGCATATGTTTTTACTATATGCCACCTACTTTGTATATCTCTATATGGTTTGTTAATTAGACTACCCCTTCACCCCAAAATCGATACCGCGGCGTAACAGTTTATCAGAAAATTACATTATTCATGTTATGCACATATTCTATACGCATGTATGTATTGCAAACGTTTTCCTCAAATATTTTCTCTGAGGGTTATTGAAAACAAATATTCTTTTACCGCCTTTTAATACGCATATATTATGTAGCTACTATTTACAGTATTCTTCTGTTCTTAGTGTATTTACGACAGAAATACATTGACAATGAGTAAACGTACGTTACTTATGCTGACTGTACTCCTTTCCACACCACCTGAGAGGTAGAGTATTTGGCGCGTTTTTTTTAATTGTGGTATCCCCATTAGGCCTACTCCACAGCGATAATCGTCCCCGTTAATAAAACTTGCGTCGTTTGATAGCGGAAGCTCGATATAAAGCAAAAAGCAAAAAAAAGCCCTTTGGGGGGGTGGATGGGGATGTTCCGTGGACAGCTGTGTCCCACAAACTCAGACCCAAATTGAGCATCCCAAGATCAGTATAAAAAAAAATAAAAATCAAATCCTATATAGTTTTCCACCTTGAGCCACTACATTTCCTGGAGTATTTATTTGTAATGCATTTCAATAAAATTTCGTAAATAATCGATTTTACAAAATAGACTTATTTAATTTTACCTCTAAAATGCAATAAGTTTTTAAAAGTCTACAATAATATAACATTTTTCAAAAAGTTTTTTTATTTAGTACACTTGGAATTTTTTTACCTTCCTTTTGAAACGCACGAAAAAAATAAGAATTATCAACAAATTATTATATTAGATTAATCCAGATCGTACTATTATTTAGGTAAAAAAATCATGCTTCCAAATTAACACATTTTGTTCAACAGAGAAAACAAGTTTAATGAAGAGAAAAAGAAAAAAATATATTTTTTCATCAATAATTAAGTAGTTTAAAATATCAAATATTAAAATCGCGCAGCTCAGCTACATTTTGCGTGTTCCATTGAAAGTAAAGAGCAATGCCATTTATAAACAATCATTCACTTATTCGTTTATTCCATGTTTCTGTGGAAATTAGAAAACATTAAAATGGCTAGTTTCAGGAACGAGTGTTCAGCACGAGGATTGACGAACCCTGGTTCAAGGGTTAATACTGGATTTCTACTTAGGTATGGTTGACTTCAGATTTGTAAGACACGTAAAAAACCGGCGGCTTGTTTGATGCCGATAAAATCTTCAAACAATCCGGCTCTTTTTATGTGCTGAACAGATATGAACTGAACTTTACCTATGATGCACACAGTATGTCCACAGTTAGAGTGGATAAGAGGGAGAACTTTTTTATTTCTCATTTTACGTGGAAAACTTATTCTTCATAAAAAGTGTTAAGTTAACATATTATGTACAGGGGTGTTCAGAACATTTAAAAAATCTGAAAATTACCTTAAAAGTAAACTACGTTCAATTTTAACGATATGGAAAACCGTCAATAAGAAAAGTTGTTTAGAATTAAAATTTGTCAGAATTCCAATTTGTGGACAAATCTGCATAATTAGACTTTCTACATTAATTATTAATAATCAAGTAGAAAATAATGTTGTAGTGCGTTCACTTTAAGTGTGGACGGTTTTCAATGGTTGTTACGAGGTTATTATTAAAGGCAGAATGATGGGACAAACGTCATGTGAGAGGATTAAAAAAAAGTTTTGTATGCATTAAAGAGTGACACTTTTTCATATCGTTAAAATTGAACGTAGGTAGTTTACTATTAGGTACATAATTTTCAGATTTTTTATTTTTCTAAACACCCTGTATGACATGTTAACTTACTTCATGGCAATCATATTTTTAATAAAAGCAAAACTTTTTATGAAGAATAAGTTTTCCGTGTAAAATGAGAAATAAAAAGTTTTCCCTCTTATCCACTGTATGTATACTGTATTTAGAAGACTAATTCGGAATGAGTCAATGTATACTATCCGAGGTAGCTAAGTAACCCGCTAAGTCATTAATAATGTTTATGTTTGTATTAAGTACTGTTTTTATAATTTCATGTAAGTATAGGTACTTATTTGTCCCGTAATCGGTGCAAACGTTACGTTATGAATCATGTAATGTTAAAACTGTTAACACGTGATTAACACAAATTTTTGCTCATTTGATTGTGGAAAATGGAATGTTGCTTTTAGGAAGTCATTGCTCACTTTTATTACTTTCACAAAATGTTTAAGCAAACTTATAATTAGATATTATGCAAATTCATTAAACATATTGTACTACTATATTGCGTAAATATATTCGGCAAGGCTATGTTGCCTGATATTCCCAAAATCTTCTTGATTGTTTTGTCATGATCCTCTTATTTATATAATAACTATAGTATAAGAAGAATGGTATGTCAGGTTGCTATCGAATTTGTGTATCTACTGCGCATTACGTCACTCAGTTTAAAAAAACGTTGAAAGTCAGTTGTAATTTCGCACATTTAATTTTTATTTTAATTTTTTAATAGTGTTAACGAATAGCAACATGCCTGCTTGTGCTGTGGCTGGGTGTAACAATTATTATTACACGGACAAAAAGGTATTGACATCAAGTATTTTACATTTCTCCGCGTTGAAAAGCTCGCGAAAGTATATGATGGATCAACGATAAAATTAATTTGAAAAATAGCAGGTTAATTTTTTATTTCGCCGGTTTATCCTTTTCATAGCCTATTGTCTGTTTATAGCACACGTATTTCTTCTGTTCATTTCAACCCAACAGAATCAACAGATTTTAAAGTTCCTTTAATACAGCAGATATTGTTACACACAGTAACAGTAGAAACTAAAATATGATGCAGTTCGCAGTTCCAACTGTTAATATGTCTGATACTGTTTCTTCTGTCATAAAGGAAAATAAATTGTGATAGATCGCTTAGGTTGGAAAAAATATTAAAATTATACTACTAATTTTAGGTTAGAATTCCAACTAACAAAAAGCATATCATTTTATTAGATGAAGCCAATTAAAACTTTATTAATAATGCACTGAACAAGATTTTAGTTGATAGTACAGAAATCAAGTAGAAATTTTAATAAAATTGACATAATATTTAAAAATTTTAGAAAATACATATTTTTGAGATTAATTGTGACGTCACCCCTGCCGCTTTTTAAACTGAGTGACGTCACCGTGCCTGCGCGCGGGCATACTAATATCCCTTGCATTATCCTTATACCATATATTAGTAGAGTTTGCTAGCCCGCAAAAGCCTTCTAGAAAAGATTTTCGTTTGCACTTTGTTGCTAAAATGTGAGACCCACTTTTTATCATTCCCCATCCGTTACAAATGCAAAATCGAGAGGTCGTCAAAAAATCGTACTGTGCAGGGGGTTGCTAGGGGTGGTTTTTCAAAAATTATGAAAAAACTTTTTTTGCGTTTTGTACATCCATGCCACCTGGTCCATCATCTACTGAAGTTTTATGCCAATATTTTAATCAGAAATATTTTTTTTTTTAATTTTAAAATCGTCATGTACAATGCTTTTATATGGAGCGCCTAATTATATAAAGTCTCGCCCTGAAATACCACAATTGTAATATCCTTTCTAACGTCCTAACTCGAAAACCTTTTGATTAATGAAAAAAATCATTTCTATAAACGTTGTAGGTCAAAGATCGAGGATTACATTACTTTTTTCAGATTCTAAATCCGATCGATAGTTTCGTTAAAAACTTACAAATTGTAAAGCCATGTCGTGGCGGTTACGGCCGATATTGGAGATGCTACGAAGGTTCACAATACTGTGGCAAAGGCAGTCAAAAAACGACTCTAAGCTTCAGCGCGTTTGTAAAGTCGATATTCGCCTATTATCGTGCAAATTCTGTGTTTTAGAAGCGTTTTAAATGTCTTCCGATATTATTTTATTAATAAATATTTATCGATGTGATTTTTTTAATGGTAATCAAATTTCCCTTTGATTTTTTTCAATAATGATAAGTAATTTTAAATAGCTACACAAAAATATAGGCAGGTGGCCGGTATCTTACACAAAAATATAGGGTAGGTAAAGTTCATTTCGTTTCTCTTCCGCAGATAAAAAATTACCGACAAAGGAACACGTGCGGCGGCTTCAAAGAGGCCGCGTTTCTGCTTTATAAATGCGGCATTTTTTATCTGCGGAAGAGAAACGAAATGAACTATAGTAAGGTACCTACCTACATAAATTAAATAGTGTAAAAAGTAAAAGTTGAATATATTAAGTTAAGTTTACAATGACAAAAGTAATGATAATAATTAATAATAATTGCACTACAAGTGTAACGAATTATATTTACTATTTTTGGTCATACATTTTTTGTTAATTCATATAATACTAAAAAAAACATGAACTTATATGTTAAACTGTAGGGAGAGTATAGTTTTGTGATTTGTGATCTGTTTATATACTTAGCCGAATCAAGTACTTTTACCTTGCAAAAGGTATAGGAAAGTTTATATTTGGTACGATTGTTAAATTGGGAAATTATTTAAAATCCCAAGTTTTCGACCTTGGGGGTGCTATTGGTTTTAAGGGGTGGAAAATTGCTTTTTCGCGATTATCACGGTATCGGTGCGAGATACGATTGAGGTCATGATAAAAAATGTGGAGGGTTTTCTATATTTTTTTCGAAACTTTATTTGTAAGGTTCATAGTTTTAGAGCTGCAGCGCGTAGAAAGTAAGCATTTTCGTCAATTTCACGGAAAATTTTATTTTTGAACAAAATTTACAGCTGTTTATTAATTTCTTACCCTTATTTGTTACTCCTTACCACACCACCACAGAGGTAAACTAATAGGGCGCGTTGTTTTTAACGTGATATCCCCAGTAGGCATTATCCACGAAGCATCATGTCGTTGAAGATGATTAACACTTTTTTGAACTTCTTATATTCATTGATGGGCTATGGGAAGACAATAACGAAGAAAATAAAGATATACCTGAAAATTTGCCGATAAAAGATTTTAGTTCGTCAGAGATTATAAACTCTTTTTGAGAATTTTCCTCTTGTTCTTCAGGAGTGAAAGTGATTTATTCTTCTGAAGCAGGTTAAAAAATGTAACTTTACCTTTCTTTATTATAGAGTCAAGACTTCTTGTCACTCAGTGATTTATTCAATTCAAATATTCAAAGATGATAATGTTAAGATATCATTTGTGTGGGGGGAAAATTTTTGGTTGAACTTTACAGAACAAATAATGATGACGTCACTTTAAATGACATTTTATTACATTTATTACAAAAAATTAATATACATTGGCCTCTTTGCCTCCTACAAGCGATGCTGCACGATATCATTCTTTACGGACCTACCATCAAGTTTAATTATGGTACAACAAATCGAAAAATGCAGAATGCAGTTGATTGGGGTTGGAAGAGTAGTAAATTTTGTCCTACTCCAATATTTATGATGAAAGATCCTGCACCTGAAATTTTATTAAAATGCATTTCATGTAAATGTAAAAAGGGATAAATAAATACACCACATGTAATTACGACCCCCTTTATCCCAGAAGGCTCTAGAAGAGCCTTTGATGAACCACCTGAAATCAATCAATTTCTCACTTTACAAATACTAAATGATAATGGTGGTGATGATCTTGAAGAACAAGAGGAAAATTCTCAGGAAGAGTCCATAATCTCTGACGAACTAAATTCTTCAACATTAATTAATCCAGAACAACCGGGTCTATCTCAAGGAGTTCGAAAAAGTCAAAGTTTTAATCATTTTCAACGAGATGATGCTTCGTGGGTTATGCCTACTGGCTACTGGGGATATCACGTTAAAAACAACGCGCCCTATTACCATTCTACCTCTATGGTGGTGTGGAAAGGAGTAACGATTAAGGGTAAAAAATTAATAAACAGCGAGAAATAAATAAAAAAATAAAATTTTCCGAGACATTGACGAAAACGCTTGCTTTCTAGGCGCTGCAGCTCTAAAACTATGAACCTTAGAAAAGAAAGTTTCGATGAAAAATGTAGAAAATCGTACGTTCTACATTTTTTTTAATCGACGTATTTCGCACCGATACCGAGATAATCGCAAAAAAGCGAATTTCCACCCCCTAATACCAATATGGGGGCGCAAGCGGCATCCCGCCAAGGTCGAAAACTTGGCATTTCAAATAAGTTCCTAATTAAACAATCGCACCAAATATTAACTTTCCTATACCTTTTGCAAGTTAGAAGTACCTATTGATTGAGCTAAGTACTTATATAAATAGATCACAAATCACAATGTATTACCAAAAATAGTAAATATTTTCCAATCGGACCCCTTTTTCTTAGATATGGCTCCCTTTTAAGGGTTTGTAATTCGTTACACTTGTAGTACAATTATTATTAATTATTATCATTACTTTTGTCATTGTAAACTTAACTTAATATATTCAACAAAACTTTTACACTATTTAATTTATGTAGGTAGGTAGTAGTACCTTACTACCTACCCTATATTTTTGTGTAAGATACCTGCCACCTGCCTATATTTTTGTGTAGCTATTTAAAATTACTTATCATTATTGAAAAAAATCAAAGGGAAATTTGATTACCATTAAAAAAATCACATCGAAGTTGTTTAATTAAATATTTATTAATAAAATAATATCGGAAGACATTTAAAACGCTTCTAAAACACAGAATTTGCACGATAATAGGCGAATATCGACTTTACAAACGCGCTGAAGCTTAGAGTCGTTTTTTGACTGCCTTCGCCACAGTATTGTGAACCTTCGTAGCATCTCCAATGTCGGCCGTAACCGCCACGACATGGCTTTACAATTTGTAAGTTTTTAACGAAACTATCGATCGGATTTAGAATCTGAAAAAAGTAATGTAATCCTCGTTCTTTGACCTACAACGTTTATAGAAGTGATTTTTTTCATTAATCAAAAGGTTTTCGAGTTAGGACGTTAGAAAGGATATTACAATTGTGGTATTTCAGGGCGAGACTTTATATAATTAGGCGCTCCATATAAAAGCATTGTACATGACGATTTTAAAATTAAAAAAAAAATATTTCTGATTAAAATATTGGCATAAAACTTCAGTAGATGATGGACCAGGTGGCATGGATGTAAAAAACGCAAAAAAAGTTTTTTCATAATTTTTGAAAAACCACCCCTAGCAACCCCCTGTACAGTACGATTTTTTGACGACCTCTCGATTTTGCATTGTTAACGGATGGGGAGTGATAAAAAGTGGGTCTCACATTTTAGCAACAAAGTGCAAACGGGATGACACGATAGAAGCAGCTATTTACTCTACTATATTATGTATAATACTTATTGGACTGTAAAAGCCACCCAAACTAGTAATTGTCAAGAAATCCAAATGTTTCAAAATTCACCATTTCTTTTTTCAAATAGATATTATCTTTGGCCTCTGTTACCTGAATTATAACTGACACGATGTGACAAAAGGTGAAAAAATTAATACTATGCACAATTTTAAATTATACATATTTAATCAAATTTGATAACCAAATATTTCTCAAACTAGGTATATCAATACTAGCTTATGACTCCGCCAATAAACAGAAACATGGCCTCCGGTAATAAGAGGCCGCGAACAAGAGTTACTGACGCTATAATAGCCGGCTGTCCATCATAACTTATTTATAATACACATCATACATATTTATATGAGTAAAACTAAATATTTTTCAAAAGAAACTCCTATTTATTGTAAAATAATTTAGAAAAGGTTTTTCACATCACCATAGACGCAGGTGTACCCTAATAGATTTAATAGATGCCAGATGCGTTGGCTCTTAAGAAGGCCTTGCCAATAGCCCTATGTCCCCCATCAAGGCTAATCTCTAAGTATGCAATTTCATTAATTTTCTGTTTTATGTGTCCTTATTTTGAGTATCAGTTTCATTGCTGATTGTATTTGAATTATTAAGAAATTATTACATATTATTATTGACTTTTTTCATTAATTTCTTCTACATACTTTTCTAATTTTAAAATTGTCAACTCTCGCAAAATGTAATCTTTTATATACCTGTTGTTTTAAAGCACCTCTTAATCTGAATTAAAAAATCTGAATTGGTAGTAATGTATATTAAGCAATTTTCACAACCGTTAACAAATTTGTTGATGGAATGGGCACAATATCCGGAAATGTAAAATAGAGATGATAAATACAGATACAGAAGAACTTAGTTTGGTGCCAAATGAATTATAAATTATTATGTCTGAAAAGAAAGAGACATTTTTAGATATAGTTCAAATGAACAACTCTTTTTCGTCTTTGTCATTAAATGAAAACTCCTTTAAAGAAAATGTATCAAACTTAGCAGATTTTAGTTTAAGGAGACTTAAAACTTTTAATGATTTCCTGTACATAATTAATATTCATCGGGATTATCGAGTAATATCCTAACAACCCTAAAATGGCAAGTAGACATTAAATCCTATAAAATGATTATAACAATGTATATTTTAGAATAATAATAATTTGTTGTTTAATTTTTATGGACCAAATAAATTTAATATTTGCAGAATCACTTTAGGATAGTTGCGGTTTCGATAATTGTAAAATTTGTCTTTCAGTCACTTAGTTTCCTCATTATTTACGTTATTTATCCACTATATCTATAAAATAGACTAGACATCATATTAGCGCCGTGATTTTTTTGTAATTAGAGACGATAAAAACCTAAATAAAACCAAGTTTATTTTTTTAATCGGAGTTGTATAAAATACCAAACCAACATCAATATCATACTAAAACTGCGAAATCTAAAAATAAATATTTGACGCAAAAATGCCTACACGTTTTCTCAATGGATAATTTCATTTATATAATAAGGAATCATCTAACGTTAAGGAAATTTATAAATGATTATTTCTAATACGCAGGAACAATCGTGAGCGGATTCAAAGGGTTAGCACATATCCAAAGGCATTGTGACTGATCTATGGAAATATTTATACGGAAGATATAGAGTCGTCTAATTTACGTATGTTCAATTAATTTTTTGTGTCTTTTCTCAGAAGACTTTCTTCTCCTGTGTTGGAGGTTACCATAAAAATATGTATTACAGGAAATTAAAAAAAAAAGCACCTGTGAAATTAGAAAAGAACATTTTGACGGGTGCCATTTAAAAATTGCGGATGACGTCACTGTCGAATAAGAACAAAATTTAAAAAAATCAAAAATCCTAATAAAACAATTTTTCGAAAAAACGATGACAACGATTTTAATTACTTTTTTCCAAACATCCAAAATTATACTGGAAGATTAGCAACAAACAGCGTCCAGTCTTTTTTAGGCTACTAATGCTTTGATTTCAGTGTTATGTAAGATAGAAATGTCAGGTGCTGTCAAGATTTCAGTTCAATTGGTTATTGATTTTTATTAAATCTTTCGAGTTCAAAACACTTTTTTTAAATTCTTGCTTTGAAAATGTGTCCAAGAATAAAAATGATAAACGAACGCATTTGCATCGCGACTGTCGCAAGGAATTCAGGAAGCATTTTCCAAATTCTGCTTAGTTCTTTATGGTGACGAATTTCCAAGAATTAGGCACTTGGCACTAATCAGAAGAAAGAAAACTTTTGAAAGACCAAGTTAAATAATAGATGTATGCCGGAAAACGAGTCCTTTAAATTTTTGAGAAGGGTCTTAGTCCAGTCAACGAATGGCCCAAAAGGAGGTGTAGAGTGCGTGAGCAGGGACCTAAGCGATACCTTCAGAAACATGTTCAGAGTGCTTTGGGAGTGAACATACTAAAAGTCCTGACGTCTAGGAGGTGAGCCGGAGGAGGGGGGGCACAAAGAAGGTCCCACTTTTAGGTTTTTGGCTTATATCTCGAAAACGGTGCGTCGTACGGAAAAATTTATCATATGAAAGCTCATGAAATTCTCTACAACTTTCATTCTATATACTTTTTTCGAATTCGCAACCGTTTTCGAGCTACACGCTCCGGAAAATTTTCGAAAAACAGATTTTAACCTCACATTTTTCATCAAACATTCCTTCATATCGTCTAAACTATTCATCTGAGAAAGAAATTTCCTTTAAGGAAATTGTAGAGAATTAAATTCACATTAAGAATATATACAGTGTGTCGCACTTAAGAGTGAAATACCCTTATAACTTTTTTCATTTTTATCCGATTTAAACCAAATTTCACTCAAAGATAGAGTCTATTAGGATCAACTTATGGCCCAAAAGCCATTTGCCCATTACTAATTCAAAGCCACCTACGATATCAAAATAAACAGTGAAAATCAAAAAAACATATTAGGCATTTTTTTATCAAAAATTTTACATGAAAGTTGTAGAGAATTTCATGAGCTTTCATTTGGTATATAGTAAATTTTTCCGTACGACGCGCCGTTTTCGAGATATAAGCGAAAAACCTAAAAGTGGGACCTTCTTTATGCCCCCCCTCCTCCGGCTCACCTCCTAGACGTCAGGACTTTTAGTATGTTCACTCCCCAAACACCCTGAACACGTTTCTGAAGGTATCGCTTAGGTCCCTGTTCACGCACTCTACACTTCCTTTATTGACTGAACTATCTCCATTCCATTCAAGTTAAATATTGCCAATGGACCTCGTTACGCAATTGTCGGGTTCCAATAAACAATGATATTAAACATATACGTTTTAATCGATCTGTATTTCTTTCCGTATTTTTTCCCAATCTAACCTTACTTTAACTTTCAATCTTACATCCTAACATAAAAATCACCGTGGTGTAATTAATGTGTCATAACATATCATTATTAATACAACACCCTGTGTCCCAAAACTAACTCTGCGATAGGAAGTACACATTTAGAGACAACGGGCACATACCCAATATCCGTGTATGGTGGAAGTAATAATTGCTCTCACGGTTTATTCCACTGCCAAGATCTGGAAACGAACCCGGAACTTGTCGGTAAAAGTTAAATCCACTTGCCTCTCGACCATTAGTCATATACATGTTTTTGAATATTCAAAATAGATGCTTTGATCATGTTTTTTGATGATATATCAGTGCAACCTCTTTACATTAACATTGACTGACTGTCATTATAATGAAAAATATTAGTATATTAGTCCTTCTTTTATTGGGCGATTTGTTTATATTTTGTTAAATTGCTGATGGTATTTGTATACAAAAACCATAAAACGTTAATTAATTTTACTGCCAAAGCACGATAACAATATTTTACTATAGTCTCAGAGCCATTTGCTTATATCTAAATATTACATTCAGAAACCCGTTCAGAAACTTACCAAAAAATATGTTTTTAAACCCGATGTTCCATTTTTATTTTGTATTTAACAGATAATAACACTAGAATGATACTAGAAAGATATTTGTTTGCATGTCGTTAATATACCTACCTAAAGCGGCGGTAAACTGTAATAGTTTACATAACTAAAATCACACACACATGTGCAAAACTTTGGGTGGGGAGAAGGATATTTGTTTATATTTCGCAAAATTTATCATATGTTTATATTTATTTTAATAACCAACTAAAGTCCTTCGATTTAATACCTTTGTAACAATCTGTAGGATACTTAGTATACTTTTAAATTTCGTTACGAAACCATAGCGATTTTTGTACAATTATATTGACACGTTTTTAATGAAAAACAATTGAAATGTAACAAAGACCTTTTTGTAGTGGCCAGTGCCCGGGCCGCGAGCTGAAATGTATATCCGACATAGACGGAAAAGGACATAAAACGTTTTTTAAAATTGTAAATGTGATGAGTTAAGTTTAAGCTAGTGATAATGGAACCAAGTACAGGAACAGAAGACGCTAAACAGTCGCCAACTCCGCTAAAAATAGAAAAAAACAACAACTGCATTAAAAATCTAAATTTAGATGTTAGAAAATGCGAAACTGAAATTAATCCTCAAAGAACAGAAGAGAACAACAATAGCATCAAGAATTTAGATTTAGACGAAATTAAGTATGTAGACAGTTCGTTGACAAAATGCAATACTGATATTACAAATTTCGATGAAATTGTATATATTGATGAAGACACAGAAACAAACAAGAACAGAAAGAGTATCAACGATCTTAACTTAGATGAAATAAGATACGTTGATGAAGGCTTAGAAGAAAACACAAATGAAAGAGATGTAGACATAGATGAAAGCACTCGGATAGAGGAGACAGATTTAGATAGAGGGTAAGTAAATATAGATGTACAGGGTGATTCAAAATAAAACTGCATCCTCTTAAGGACGAATTCCAGCGATCAAAATAAGACAAAAGGAGTACAAGTATAAAAAAAGTTGTTTTCTGGAAATAATAAACGTTAAACAAATGTAATGTTTTGAGGTGTGATGTCAATTATTCTCCTTATCCTCATGAACTTCTCGTTTTATTTTAATGAGAGAAATCCGTAATTGAAAGGGTGTGGTGTTATTTGAATTGCCTTTTATAGATACAATTTGAGAATATGTTACATATAAAAAATAAGCAAAAAAATACACAGGTAAATTAATTACCAAAAATTTCTGAACTTGATTATAATAATTTCTAAAATAATTATGTTTCAAGCAATTCATTTTATGCTTATTAATAATAATATAATAATACTTTCAAAAGATGTCCAGTATTTCCGTAATATATTTGAATAATTCTAATTTAAAAATCATGCGAATATCACTGAAAAATGTGCGGTATTCCGTATGATCTAAGCATGTACATGAATTTCGCTTCTTCGATAACCAAAGTAGGTATAATGAAGTCTATTTAAATTCTGTCAAGTAGTTGAAATTTCTCCAGGATTTAATAATTATCATTTTTTGCGGTTTGTCTATCACTTTGGGCCAAATTTTGTTTATTAAATACTAAAATAACGTCTTTACATTTGTAGAAGTTATAATATGCAAAAACAGAAATTAATTATAATAATTTGAAATATATTTATCATCAACTGGGTAAACTATTCAACGACTATCCCTTTGTGATGTGTGCTTGTGCCGATATTACTTTAAATACATAATAATAATAAGTAACAATAATAATAAACACACCACAAAAATTAAACAACCCCCAAATCCAAAGCCAAGGCTGTCCGGAAGGGGGTTATACACATTAGAAAACCCCCATCAAACCCAGTCACGATAGGCAGTGTGACCAAATTAAAATATAATATTTAAATAAAACATCGGTTTTCGGTTTACCTAGAGATGATTGCGAGTTTTACATTTTTGAAATCTGGGGAAATTCTGAATATGATACATCATTTTGATTTCTTTTCCTGACAAACATTTCGAATTCCACTTTAAAATTTAGAATGCTAAAAAAAAAATTTTGATGTAAAAAATATTAGAACCCAGCCACTTCAATAAAGCGAATTGCTCAAGGGTAATTACAATTTTATTTAATTAAATGTAGCTTTTACCAAATAACATGATTTTTTTAAACTGGATAGCAAGGAACTAGGCCTTTTACCTTCACAATTTATATACCAATTTAGAATCTGTAATAAGAAAATGTCTTCCAAAGTCATAAAAATACTGTGTAATTTATATAACAAATTGTATTAACAGTTACATACGTTGGGTTTTCGATGATCTTAAAAAAGTATTCCAAAATTTCGTTGATACCGCTTTTCAGAGTAAAGTTTACTCTTAATCATTTTTCTTTCTGTATATTTTTAGCTCAAGGCAAAATATATATTTTTCCATCCTTACAATGAAATACAGGGTGTTTCGGGAGGAAAGGGAACTATTTTAAGGAGGTATTCTAGAGGTCAAAATAAGAAAAAAAGTTTCTATAAATGAAAATGCTTCCTTTTCGAGCTACAGAGTGTCAAAAAATTAATTAAAAATACGTTTTTCTGCAAGCAAACAATTAAACTGGAGCACAATTAATTGAAGTGGATATTGGAGAACGACAAAATTTAGAATAAATGTAGTAAGGGCCTGGATAATCACCCTGTAGATGAAAGAAACACAAAAATCAACTATTTTACAAACGGTTTGAAATCTGAAACAAATATCAGTGACGCAGAAAAATGGTTTTTAATTATTACTTGAAAACGATTTGTCCTACAGGAAAAATTCAAGAGGCCTTTTCTTTTCAGAATTGGCTGCTGATTAAGAAACCTGTTTTGAAAGAAAGTAGTGGCGAACTATTTTTTTCGTCAAAATCATTTATTAATTATGTCACGCACGTCACTGGTGGAATTGTCAAAACCCGTTAAAACGAAAAGAAGTGTTTCCATGCCAGTGTAGTGCATACCAAAGTCGTAAATCATAAATCGTTTTCGAGATATTAAAAAAAACGGATGTTATCCCTTTCCTCACGAAACACCCTGTATATTGACATCTGATCATGGTATTCATATGGGTCCGGAAAGAACAAAACTATATCAAATAATATTTTCAAATTTTTGGACAGCATTCCTAGTTAACCTTGTCAACCTGTTACGATACAGCTTCCTTCCTTCAATATATTATTTCCACAGAATCGTTTCTGGTGTTCTTTAATAGACACGTGTAGAAATTTCGATATCCTTGAAGATCGATACCTCATTTGAGTAGTACTGTAAAATTGTATCGATAATAATATTGAATGGCCTACTGGTATCGAAGTTTTCTTTCCATTCGATGACAAGAGCTGACTTTATTAAATGTTTTTCCATGTTTATTTATTTAATGAATTACACTATTGATCTTCATACTCTAAGTCTGATTTTTCATTCTCCAAACATTGGATGAGGAGAGATGATGGATTCATTATCCTTAATCTCCTCGTTATTAATATCGAGTGCAACTGCATTCTAACATGATTGACCATAGGCTACAAAATATATAGCCATTTAATCCTGCTTTTCGACATCTACAATTAGAACCACAGCCTTTCTTGCAATTACAAAAAATTGTATTCAGTAATACATCAGATGCAGGTTGGAGGAGAGTTGTAATTGGCTGCAAGACATTATTCTTCAATGTCCATTCCCAGTTTTCAGGATAAATTTAGTCATTTTCAAGCCATGTTTGAATTTGACAGTATAGTCGATAAAAGTGCTGTTGAGCAGCAGCAAATGTTGGGGGAAGCCAGGACAATTGCATAGCTTCATTGATTGAATACATTTAGAAAATCTTAGTTACAATTCTTTGTACTGCAAGAAAAGCTGTGGTTCTAATTCCGGATGTCGAAAAGCAGGATTAAATTGCTCTATAGTTTGTAACCAATATCACAGTCAATAATGAATACAGTTACATTCGATTTTAATAACGAGAAGGTCAACGGTGACATGGATTAATCCATCATCTTTCCTCATCCAATGTTTGGAGACTGAAAAATCAGACCCAGAAAATGAAGATAATTAATGGCACTATTAATTATGTAATCCATTAAATAAATTGTAAAGTAAACATCAAAACATCGCAGATCAGGCACACTGAGAATACCACATAATAAAAAAAAGACACCTCAAGACACTCAACTTCCATTACGTACTCGATTCTTTGGAGCACTATATCTCGTCAAAGTTTCTCCTAGCAAATTATCTCAGATACAAATTAGTAAATTATGTTTTTTTTCTCGAAAAGTTCACCGTTTTCAATATATTTGCAAAATATTGTTTTCGCAACCTTTGGCTCCGCGAATTGACCCCACGATGGGCAAACCGATAAAGAACACATTAAGAACCCTAATACTAAGGTGCATGCAAAAATTCAGTTCATTACAATTTTTCCCCATTACATGTTGGATGTCAATTTTTCTTGGATTAGTACCTACACATATTATTTGACATGAACATAAAGATTTTCACAAACTAATGGGTATTAACCAACGACATAAGAATTACTAGACAAGTAATGAAATGGACTCGTCCACGTACTCAGCGTCTCATTGGTTACAAACGAGTGGCGCACCAATGAGACGCTGAGTACGTTGGACGAATGCAAACAAATCGGGATCATTATTGTCTAGTAATTCTTATGTCGTTGGTATTAACAAATCATTAGTAAGTACTACTCTCTTCCAACGTACGATAAAATCAATGGTAAATAAATATAAGCTCTAATAATAATTATTACAGGAGTAGAAGTTAGGAAAATCAAACAAATTAGAAGCTACTGCTTTACTAACCAAGCAATAACCTTGTAGATAGATAAAAGAAATTCAAGCTCTCGATTCGGTATGAGAGTTTTCTTTCGATACTGAATAAATATTGGAAGAGTGATTAGTTATCAAAAGTAGTTAGTAACGGAACAAAAGTATCGATACTTTGCTAGTATCGAATCATCCCTAAACGATGGCGCAGTGAGCACTTCGTTTCATCTATTTTCTGAAATAGAACCTCAGCTGCTGCAGTTTTAATTCAATATGTAATATCGCAGAGATTAGTAGTTGTTGTGTGTCCTCAGTAATAGAATAAACGTTACCTGTTAATGTAATAGGCAAAAAGAAGTTACCGCACCAAATTACTATCTAACCACAGAAGGGTATTTTATATCCAACTACTGTTTTTCTGCATAAAAAAACAACAACAACATAATATAAAAATGCAACAAGAATTATTATCATCTGCATTTTTGAAGGGCGTTGCCCGATAACAGTGATAGCAATTCCCTTTGCATATACCCTATACGCAAAATTTTATTGTACTTGTGTCAGGAGACCCAGATGCTCTTAACTGTTTTATTAGGGTTGTTTTAAATTTGAATCTAATTAATCAATCATATAATTTAACACATGACACAATAAGTTAATACATAACAATACACTACAGTGACGCCGCCGTTACTAATACAAAAACAGTCATTAATAACGACGCACATCGTCTTCACTAATCTATTGTCTGTGCTTTTGCGAATAATTAAAATACTTCATAGTTAATTTCAAGGATAACTTATTATTATTTCAAATACTGAGATAACTTTTGGTGGCATTCATTAATTATGGATTGTTGATAAAATCAATTTTATTATCAGTCAGGTGAATATAGATATACAATAATATAGGTACATGTGATATTTCCGTTTAAACATATACTAAAACTACATTTTTAAGGTAACTGAAATAGTAATTTATACTTAATTTTATGTTCATACGCAAGTTTAAGCCAAAGTTTAAACGGCAATATTTCCTGTATTTATTATAAAATATTACTTTTATCGAATTTTATATAGCAAAATACCATAAGATGATGATGATCTGAGCAAAGTTAGCTCTATCTTTAAATACACCTAGCTAATATTTTTCAGAAAGAATACAGGGTGTTAAGAAAAATTTTAGACAAATTTAAATGGGTGGTGTAGAATGATCCAACAATCAAAGAGTCTTATATCATTTTCTCCCAATTGCGATAGTTTCGCCAGAAAACAATAATTTGCGTTAACTCTGTCATGTTATCAGAATGATGCGTAATCCTTAGACAGGCGAAGTTATTTTCTAATGCGGCAAATTTATTCGTAAACTTGAATGTTGAAATGTACTTTTCTCATAACTAAAGGAAACGTCAGTTTTACCTGTGATTATATCTGTACTAGTCTCAAAGTAAACATTTATTTGTCATGTAAAGAATTTGATGTAAACACAGCTGATTTTCTCACCAGGCCAGTCGATCGACCTTGACATATTCTAATTGCAAACGTATGCGTTATTCATAGGGAAAAACTTCATATTAGAGAAAAATTTAATAAAACTTTTTTCATTGTTGCTACACCACCCAATTAAATCTACCTAAAACTTTTCCAACTCCAACCAAGTCGTAAGATGGCCATTAAAATGCCGATATTTTTTATGTACAAAAATTTTTCCTGCGTATCGTAACAACGGATATATTTGTGGTCCACTTAAAATAGCCACCCTGTATATTAGCCATCTTAAAACTGTATCTCGTTAATAGCGACCACAACTTAGAACCATGATGAGACTCATTCTAATAAAGGTTTCATAAGAAGAGCGCCAATCACATTCGCGAGCATATCATATTTTGATATCAGTCCAATGTGATAGATTGAATAAGCTACACAACATTAAACGTCGTGGTGGAAAATTACGTCCGATTTTAAAACGAATGAACTTTTGATTGCCGTAAATAATTTCAACTTTGTTTTCAATAATTATTGACTTGATTTTTCGGTAATCGTGAATCTCAGGAAACAGGACACAATTACCGCGAATTTAATGAATAATTGGCCAAATATTTTTTTGCTTAATTCCAATAAAACTGTTTTATTTTGAACGATGCATTGAAGTTTCATCGTACCATAAAAAGTTAAATTTTTGATGATAAGATGTTAGTATTAGGTGGTTCTTTAGACAATTTTTGAGCGAATTATCCTGTAGCGTATTTCGATTATCCCAAGTAAGAGCAAAGTAGACCTAAAACGGTTTTCGTTCGCTTTATAAAATTTAAATTGAAAGATATTTGAAACACATTATTTTCATAATTCTGGTGTTGTGGACACAATTGCCCTGTTAAATATTAGTCATAAATGAAAACAAGGCCTCTAGTCATCAAATTTTAAAAAATACAGATCATTTACGAGAAAAAGTACAAAATTCCTCAGAATTAGAATTTTATGAAACATTTACTAGTTTGGTATTTTTTTTTAAATTGATGACTTGTTATCATCAGAGATCAAAGTTTAACAGCAAAATTGCGTTTGAGAGGATAGTATAGAAAAAACATCTTTCAAAGGAAAAAAAACTAATCAAAATAAATTTTTATAAAACCAAACCGCCATTTTGGCTTTACTTTGATTCCACCAATAATCGCGGTGTACTGCACGCTTCAGTTTAAACTGTCTAAGGAACATCGTAATGCCAAGTGACGTCACAATAATATAAAACGTGGTATTGCTATTAGATTTACAATACGAAATTTAAAAATATACCCAGGTAAAACATCAAACCTCATGATTTTGGTACTGGAACTGAAGACTGAGAACACATTTTTGGCCAAACGAGACAATAATAAAGTCAGAGATTTTGTACTGGTATCTTTTGTACAAACTTTATTTATACATTTTTGGGATTCAAATCAATAAAAAACAGATTACTGAAAGGTACAGCCAATAACACTAAAAACTGATTTGGTATCTCCTCCCGTAATTAAAGTTTTTTCGTTTCAAACTCAAACGAAATTTTCCACCATGACGGTCATAATATTATGTAGTTTAGGTGAGTTTTTATCTATTTTTTATTTCTACTTTTATTGTGCCTTAATTTAAATATTTGAGTACAAATAATTATATTTAGAAAATCTTGTTTAGTCTTGCTTCCAACGACGCTTTCCGTATAAATTGTAAATTGGAAAAGTTAAGCGTAATTTTAGTTTTCGTGGTGTTTTTTTTTTAAATAACCTATCTACTTTATTTTTGGTATGAGTATTCACTCTTATAAAATATGTCAATTGAAATGAAATAAAAAGTGATAAAAAATAGTTTTTTTTAAATCGGCATTAAAGTACCTCAAAATCGTCATTAAAGTAATCCATTATTGTATTGTATGATTTTTGTAGTTGACGGAGGTGACAGATAAATGTAAACATACATTTTTCAATGCTTGTGACGATAATTGTGTTGTAATAAAAGGTAAATAAATACAGTTTTTTTTATTCAGAATTGTATTATCACTATCATAATTGCTAAAAATAATGGTTTTCTTACAAAAAATTATTCCGATTTGACATTTAAAAATAATTATGACATTTTCTGTCACTTAAAATTTTAAATAATTATGACATTTCTTAATGTCACTGAAAATTATTACAAAAATAAAGTTAATTAATCTTAATTTCATAGTTTTTGGATTAAAAAAAATTTAATATGCACCTCAGCACTAAAGTTATGGTCGACTTCAGTTTTGTAAGACACATAAAAAACCGGCGGCTTGTTTGATGCCCATAAAAACTTCAAACAAGCCGGCTCTTTTTATGTGCTGTATAGATATGACACAGACTTTACTTTATATCACTCATGTGGTTTATTTGCCTCGACCCTACGGGCCTCGGCAACTAAACTTCACATTCATGATAAAAAGTTGAACTTTAATGCCTTCGTACATAAATATCTATTTTCTAAGTCACAATCGAAATGTACTTTTCAACTGTCATTTTAGTGTGAAAAACGTCACTTTAAGCACCAGTGGACCAGTGCGAAAACAACTGTCACTTTTCACACTCAGTGCGAAAAGAACTGTCACTTTTCGCACTGATATAAAGAGAAGTTAATAACGAACGATCAAATCAAAATTTATTATAATTTTGTAAAAATTTATTGGAATTTTATTAAGATCTTTAACAACAACAAAATATCGTACTGTGAACTCCCCCAGAAGTCTCTAGAAGAACCTTGTGCGGGAGGGGGCTACACACATTTAAAGACAAGGGACACACATCCAATATCCGTGTATAATGGAAAAATCCCTCTCATAGTATTTTCCATTGCCACGACCGGGAATCGAACCCGAGACTTTTGGGTGAGAGGCAGGTACGCTACCATGTCGACCATCAGTCATATTGATAGAATTGATTATTCAAAGAAGCGTCATGATATTTAATATTTTTCAATAACTTTTTTTTAATATTTATACGTTCGTAGAGAAAAAATCTTGTATGATTCTCGTGTGAAAATGCGCTTAAGGCACTTGTATGAGTTACACAACTCAGCTACGCCTCGTGGTGTAACTTTCATACGCGTGCCTTAAACATGCATTTTTCACATTCGTATCATAAATAGCTATTATCTCCTCTTATTAGGTTATATATTAATTATTGAACTGCTTTAGAACAATTAATAGTATCCATAAACAAATAGCGTGAGTTATATTCATAAAAAGTCACGTGGTAACTTTTGGTTTACACCAATCTCCTTCAACTTCATGCCTAGCCCCTCCAATAGAAATTCTTTTCCGATACGATTTGACATTTGAATAGTTTTGACGTTTAATTAAGTTGTAAGTGATAATTGTGCCAAAAATGATGAATTCGGACTTTCAAAGGTTAGTAGTTAGTACTTATTGTTATAATCGTAGATAAAGTGTAGTATTCAACTCGTGGTAATGGTAAGTAGCTCACTTGATTTTAATTAATTACAGCACTCGCCTTCGGTTCGTGCTGCAAAACTTCATCTGCGTGAGTTATTTACTACATTACGATCGTCAAATATTATACACTCTCTCATTACATACTTTAATCTCTTACCTCGATCTTTAGTTTTACACATCTTTATTTCATTGTATATTTACGAAAAGGAGAAAGGCTCATTATTAGCCACAATTCTATGAGAAAATACCCTGTTTATGGAATAATGGAATGATTGGGCGAGTTTGCAAGCTGACCCCTAAAGTTGCTTGTTATGTTAAGTAATTTGTGGGAATAAGATGTCATCGAAACTTAAATATAATACGAAATTTCAATCTTCTTACTTGATTATTATTTCAAGTTATCGTGGACACATACATATAAGCATAGAACTTTAGAAAAGACGTCAACATGAACATTTTTAAATTGCATTCAGTAAGACTCACAGTGTATATATCAATTAAAATCACGAAGAATAAAACAATTACTACTATACTTCCTTACTTACTATTATTTTCTTCTCGTAATACAAAAGTAAAAATTGATAGTTTTACAACCAGTCTATAGAATTGACAGTTAGTAATTTAATATATTCTTTCAAATTACTAGAAATTACCTTACAACTTATTCTTTTATACATGCCATTACGATAATTTATTTTAAATTAGTTTTACGATAGGTGTAAGTAACTATTTCCCTGTAAAGTTGATCATTATTTATCAATTATTCTATATCACTGAATAATAATATAGTAAAATAAAATTATTATTGGAAATTGGAAAGGAAATTAGAAAGACATAATGCTATTGGCTGAGAATGAATCCGCGTCACGCCCAGACACTAATTTATTACTTTTCTAAATCGATTGAGGAGTTGTGTCGTGGTAGATATGAATTTACTTATTCCGATATATTGAAGGCTAGCCAGAAACCGATCCACAGATGTATTTGTACCATCTCGATATGAGTTGAGTTGTTCCCCAAATTAAAAATAAATCTTTCACTGCTAAGAACCATTTCTTTGTGTATTAGTTGTGATACTAATTGAAAATCATTTCCTTTAACCTTTTCCTTCATTTTTTTTTTTCGAAGAATTGGCTGGAATTTTCCGACAGCAATTTAGAAATAAAAACACTCCGTATAGATCTGCCAAGTTCTTAATGGTCAATAAATAAGTTTCATGAACATATCAATCTTGTAATGACAAAAAGGTTTCGAAAGTCAAATATCATGCCAATTAGGAAATAGGTATACATTATTCCCCTGGGGTCGGCGAGGCGTGTCAATCTTAAAATATGTAATTCCGATAGTATAAGTATAGTACCTATTTTTGATTTTTAAACATCAAATTATATACAAGAAAGTAAAAAGGATGATCTAAAGATGCAAATATTTTGTTAAAGGCAATAATGGTGCCTATTATCAATAGTATATCACGAAAAATGGAAAAAACTTTGCCTTCAAGAAGTAAATACAAGAACGTGAAGCGTTCGTTTTTCATACAGCATTGGACAAAATTTCATTTAAAATATTTGTCTTGAGTTAAGTGACAATTTTATGCAACTGAGTGTAGGCTTTTTAGGCGAATCATCGTTCGAATTGGTCGGAAAGCATCAATCATTATTGTTAGCAAGGATATTCAACTTCTCACTGTGCAGATATTCTGACTATATTATGTATAAAATACACTGGTAGTTTCTCATGAAAATACTTTTACTACATTATGTTTTAAAGTTGACGTTATACCCCAAGAAATCTGTCATTAGTCAGCCTGCGCTACAAAGAGGCTATAAACATAATTGCCTACGTTCTCAGTAGAAATAATAAAAACTTCAATGGTGTCGTTTAAAATTACAGGTTCAAATGCATGTAAATGCTTTTAAGATTTATTACACAATTTTATATTTTTAGTGTAGTTTAATGATTGGTTATTACGTCATTTCTACAATTAAACTAATTTAATTAGACGATTAAATGAGGCGTAACAAGAGAAAATGATGTATGTATCTAAGTAATGAGTAGTGGTTTAGAGATCTTAATCAAGTGTTGGGAGATATATTATATTCTAAACATAAATAACAATGATTATTAATTTAATCTCGGCCTGATATTTCACGACTTGCCTATTGCACATGAGGCCAGACCAATAAGCCAAGCCAGTTATTGTCTTCGTGTGGCTATTACTGAGACAGCATAGCTATGTCAAACCAGTGATCAAAAAAGGACAGTCGATAAAATCCCGGGCAAATTTTTCAAAACAATAACATTCCCCCACCACTGAACACTCACGAGTGTCTTTCGGCTGCCTGCTGCCCCCATGTGATCTTGCAAGACAGTTATTCCAAACTTATTGCTTTGTAGTGTTGACACGTGTAAAAATGGCTCCTTCAAAATTAAATTCAGAAGAAACTATTGAGTTTATTAGGCTTTATTTTATAGAGAACAAGAGTGTCTGTGGCTAACAGATTTGGAGGAATACCGAAACAAACAAGCTTGTCTATTGAAAATAAAAGAGGGATTAGGCATTCCTTGGCTTTCCGTAGAAGATGTAAAAAATAAAATAAAACATTTGCGAGCTACATTCATGATTGAACAAAACAGAAGTCGAGAAATCCCAAATATCTGGTACTGGCACAGCAGAGGTTTATAAACCAACATTAAAGTGGTATGAATAAATGGCCTCGTTCGTTCTGTATAATACTGGAAAGAGGCGTACACAGGATAATATGGTAAGTTAACTTTTGTATTTTAATATATTTTTAATAGTTTTATATTTGGTGAAGAAATAAAATAATGTCCTTAATTATATTATATAAAACTGGCTGGTTTTACATCATCAAATATATTTATTATCTTAATATAGGTAGATATACAAAGATGAGATAAAAAAAAATAAAAACAAATTTTTTTAGAAAACTTTCTTTTCTTAAAAAGTCGTACTAAAATGTAAAAAGTAATTTCTTTCGTTATAGGAAAATTCCATCTTTGTCTAAAGCCTATTTCTATTTCTACCCATTCTTGTTCCGATACTGGTACCTGAAACAAAAAAAAATGTAATTTAGTAAACTATATTTTCTCATAAAACAACTATTTCCCGTGAGTATAGTATGTGTAATATTTAAATTTTTTTTATTTTATTATTTCTAGCCCATCAGTAGTGAAGAAATCGAAGTATTAGCCTAAGAACACAACTCATCTATCACAACAGCAACTATTGTTAGCATTATAACACCCCATCAAGAAACGCCTCAAGCTCGAGGAAGAAAAAGGAATCGCCCAACCCAATTAACGGAGGTTGTCAAGCACATACAGGATAGAGTTACAAAATGTATTGATGAAAGGATATACTCAAGACGAGTTCAGTGCATTAGGTACATGTAACGTGCCAACAGCGAAAATTATGTGTTGAACAGGCTTTTTGTGATGAAGAAGAGATCCAGTCATAGTATTAACGAAATACAGACTAAATACCTAATATACTATCACGATCATCCTCCAATGCTAATGAGGCGCTGACCTATCGTTCGCAGTTTTCTCCTTCAATACACTCTTCGTCACTACAGAATTCATCCGTAATTCCATAATAATAAGTGCCTAATGAAACACAAGTTCAACCAAGGGAAACTACCGGGTTTCATCACAACGTCAATCGACAACCAGCAAACAAAGCTATTTTAATACCTCCAATCCTTCTCTCCCCATGGCTGTAGCCCTTCAGTGTTGTTCATAATTCCAGAAGAAACTCAAATTCAAACACTGCATCTTATTGACGAATATGAATCTTCGAACGGAAACAACAACCAGATTGCAGTTAGCTTTTAATTCAGTTCAATAAATAAGTTCAGTTTTCTTTTCAAAATTATTATGATCCTTTTGTGAATCTCATGTTTATTTTTTAGTAAATAAGATGATAAAATATTAGACATGTGTGTACTTATTTGTATGTAATCCTTGAATCCTTCGTAAACAGAAAAAACATACTTCAGGTATGAGTTTGGAAATGACCGACATAGGCACTCGAAACATGCTTTGAAGGAGACGGTAACCGGCAGTAGAAACCAAATAAGCCAAACAAATGTCCAGCCTCATTCCGGTAGGGGTTGTATCTCGCATAATAGTATGTATTCTTCTTTTGAATTAAATGCGAAATCAAAGCTAATAACTCAAAATTATCTTCGCTAATTCTCATATAAGATCTGTATTCACAAGGATCTTCATTCTTCAATTCTTTTATTAACGATTAACGATGAATAACTCAACATTGGCGCCCTAGCCATTCACTGGCGAACCCAAGTCGGTTTTTATTAACTTCACTATCAATAATTTTTTCAACCTCACTTAAAACCAATAATAACGCCTCTTTTGTTAATAGTTGTCACTGGCCTGGCTTACTGATCTGGCGTCGTGTGCAACCGCCTTTAGTTTACTCTCGGTCGTAGCTTGTCTAGATTTCAACAGAGGATTATAAATAATGTAAGTACCTACCTATGTGTCCGATTACATTTTGGTGTAAATACAAAATGTTACTTTGTTTAAATTCACGATTTACATTAATGAAAAAATTAAAAACTAGAAAAAAAATTAAAAAAAATCACTAGCCTTTATTTTTATTAAGATTTGTTTCGTTTGTTACGTTTGTTTTCTTTCGTAAGAATATATTATAATTTATTTTATCGGTCTACTTATATGTAATAACTTCCTGTTCGAGTTTAGTAAAGCCATTAAACCACAAAACAGACAACCATCTCCTCCTATAATACCTTCTGCTGCAACTGCTATATATAGACAACAATTTTATAAAGAAATTCAATAAATAATATAAAATTTTTCAATTATGTATTTCTATGTTATAAAAATGGTACACAATAATATCGCAAAATAAGAATAAAGTTTATTAATTTTAAATCATTACCCTACATTTTTTCTGTAAGCAATAAACGACCTTTACGTCAATGCTCTTTTATTGTGTAATTGAGCAAATGTATTCTTTACGTTTCTACATTTTCCGTATTTATATACCATAAAACCGAGAAATTGGAGCTCCCACTGCCCAAGGCTCGTAAACTTATACAAAGTCTATAAGCCTTGCCCACTGCCTACTATCAATATCAGATATAGTGAGTTCATCTGATGGTCTCTTTGGTGTTAATAAATTAACCACAGATTTCTATGGGACACTTTTCTTGCAACTGAATATGACAGTTACGGGTAAGCACACCAAAACTTTCTGAACAAATCTGGTAAACGGAATACATCGTAAGTATATTTATTTTTATTGTTATTACAGTCATGCAGTTTATTATCCTATATCCTTTTATTTTTATTATTATTATGCAGATTGCAGGCATGTAATTTATTACATTTTCCGCCATAATTATTATTACTAATTTCACTTTGTACAAACCATTTTATAAATCGTATTTATTTGGAATAATAAAAAAACAAAAATTAATTCGCAATAGCCTATAATAACGATAAAAATAATGCAAAGTAAAATAAAACATACATTTGAAAATTTTAACCTAATAAAGCGTATCTACTTTTCCGCATCTAATAACTTTAAAACGTTTTATTTCGATGCATATACCTACTGTTGTTTTTTACTTGTTTTGGAATATTCTTCCTTTGGTTGGTTCTAGCTCTCTTGAAAGTTCGGTCGAAAAAATCCTTCGGGGAGGCGAGCAAGGGTCCACGGAAAACTACAGTTTTTCGGCAAAATCGACCTTTTAAAAAAATTCATATCAGAGATGTACAGGGTTATTCCATATATTTAGAGCGTCTACCTCGCTTATTATAAAACATAGAAAAAAACTTTTAATACAAAAGTTGTAGGGTTTGTTCTAAATCATCAGAAAGTGTTGCGCAATATCACGAATAGATATTGGAAAGTTAAAAAAAAACACCAAGTTGGTAAATTTCTAATGGAACACCCTATAAACCCTATAAAAAGTATTGAAACATGACCATAACTTTTAAAATATTGATTGAATAAAAAACCCTTGGATAGGTCGATTTTTATTTTCAATTACGCAACTTTTGGTGCGATTTATAATTTCTAGTTTTACACACCTCAACTTTTTTTTTTCAAATAGCAACCTACCCTTTGTGATACCCCAAAAGAAAGGTATTTTAATAGAGTATTCAACGCTGTAAAGAAATCCGATATCCGTCGATGCAATTGGCTTCCTAAACGCATGAAATACATTTTTTTCTAAGAAAAAGGAAAGATTAGTAAAACTTTATTACTGAAAAAAATTAACAAATTATCTAATAAGATGTTCAAACTGAGCTCCGTTAACAGCTAGGCACTGTACTATTAGGAGCAAAAAATTTTCAACGATATTGTATGAGATTCTTGCTTCTTTCCATGCTTGAGGAAAGTAACCAGCTTCCAAGCAGCTATCAATAACATGTGTTATATAAGGAACTATAACAGGCATACAAAGCCTTATCATCAGTAGGGAAATATTACCACAACCGCAAGCATTTGATTTAATGAATGTTATCGCTTTGAAAGTCTCATTATCTATTAAAGAGAAGAGGAAATTTAATTAATTATTATAATTACTATTTTGTATAAATTGATAATATTATCACAGTCGGGAGTCTTGCTATGCACAGTTAAAAAATAATCATTTATTTTCAAAGGATCCTTAATATTCTTTGGTATTTCAGGATTTACATTTGTCTGAATGTTCATGTCTATATAAGTTTCTTCCAAAGGAGTGTTTCATTTACTATACAAATGATTAATATATGCCTCTTTTTCTCGTCTAATAGAACTTATATAAGGTGAAGTTTCGCATTTGTTTGTAGCTAGTTTTTTTCAGATGGAGACTTTATCGATTTATGCTGTATTGTCAAATGCTAGGAAATTTCTATACGTAACAAATTTTTGCTTAAATTTACCAACTGGTACCATAAATTTACAAAAGACTAATTTGTAATCAGATATTAAGTTAACATTATCAATTCCAAATTGTACAATTTCTGAACAGTTATCAAATATTGGATCAAAGGATGTTGATGATCGTACCGTAACGCGAGTTGGATCGTTTATCAATTTAGTAAAACCATAATAATTGCAGTTTGTAATGTAATAAATTATTTAACTGATCGATTAACATTTACATCATATACTATAACAACATTATTATCTGCCTATCTATATCTATCTGCCAAAGATCAAGTAGATCAAGGAATTTCGGTTTCTGCTCGGGTTTCTGTCACCTTGATTATGGATTTAAAAACTGGCCCACGCACGGCTAATCTTATTCGTACACTGTGTGTATAATTAAATTTCAAGTCTTCCCTCAGTGTGTATTGTATGTGAACTATTAATACCAATTCATATTTAAAACAGCAGTTCTTTGTTCAATGTATTGGTATGAAGTTCCAGATTTGCAATCGGTTTAATCCTATATGGATTCATCCCGCAAAGTGATGCATTATGAATCCAAATGGAAAAAGGGATGTCAATTAATAGCAGGACTTGCCTTTAAGTTGTTGTAAGATTAAAAAGTTGACTTAAAAAAATGACACCAGTTCTAGTAATAAAAATAATTTAAGATCGAAATAGTTTCTGCTCACTGCTCAGTAAATTATAACTGCGTAGGTATCACACGAAACCGGAATTTCCAAATTTACTTGTGTTTATAAATAAAAGGTAGAAGTAAAACTGGTTTGACAGAATATACATGTGTTTAATACTGTTTAAATTTTACTATAACGTAAGGTAGGTATTGAACATTGAACGTCTTCCTTCTAAATTCCCTACAATAAATTCAGTATTGGGTTACCCATAAAATTATCCCTCGTGTAGAGATTTTGGTTATTTGGACACGCGCAGTACCTTACAGCGTTCAATTGCTTCGCTTTGGCTTCGATGTTGATGCGTAGTCGGAAGTCGGAACGTAAAGAAAAAGAACGCAACAGTTCTAACAGCAGAGTAGCACAGCAATTGCCAGTCCAGTCAGTGATTCAGCAGCCGACGGGAGTGTTGCAATCTATACTTTAAAGTGAATAAGTCTGTTTGTTGGTTGTGGTTGTTTTCGTTAAAATTAAACGAATTATTAGCAAACAACAAAAATAAGTGGTCAACAGTTTGGCGAAATATGCTATTTCTGCCAACGGAGTTAAATTTGTCTATAATGTAAAAGAAACCCGTTTTATAGTGTTGTGCTAGGTGGCCAGACAATTAAGGTTATGTGTACGGTTGTTACCTGGGCTCGAGTTAAAAGAAAGTAAAATTAAATTAATTTCGCTTCGGATAAATTAACTTAAGTGTTAGTTTAATACATTAGTAAAGTATTTCCCTAATTATTAAAAGAAAGTGCCAGAAAGGAATTGTTTACCGTACATCAACTATGAATAGTTGACTACCATTATATTTTATTAGGTAGGAAATAATAACTACTATTCAGATTCTCAGATGTACTATTCGTACTTATATTAAGTATGTATTATTATACTTGACATATTTTACCATTTCTTATAAATAGCTAAAGATAAGTAGGTACTTATGTAGTGAAAATGCCAATATTAGGAAGAAGCGTAAAACTTAAAAGGGGTTTGTCGGTCAGTAACTTTGGAAATGTCCGCTGTTTTGTTAATTCATTTATGACAAGGGGGAGTCGATCATCTGACCTTTAGCAGCCGGTGCCCATATTAAATGTCCATAAATATACAACTATTTTAACGTTCCGACATAAATAGATCTGAAGTGCGTATTTCTTTGTTTGAATGTACTTAATCTACAAGTGGTTTAAGATATAGGTACCCAACTACCTGGTTATGTAAATTTTATTCCATTTACTTTCTCAGAAGAGTATCGATAAGTAAAATCTAATTTTCTATTCATATTTGCTAATCTCATAATTTTAACTTACCTCTATATTAATGCAAGCCGACTTTAAACTCTATAATAGGCATATTAAGAAAAACTGGCTTAATTTTCCTATCGTTTGTAAGACTTTGACGGCTTCTTCCTATTGGAATTATTAGCAAAAATTACATCACCTTCGTTAAACAGAACTCTTCCTCTGTGTAATGTGATACTGTAAACTATTGACTAAGCGAGACGCACAAAATAAATCTAAGTTTTCGTTTCATGAGTTAGTTCTCTGTAGTATATTGTAAGAACAAGATTAGAAATAAAAAGCTGCGTAATATATTCGAGTTTATTATTTAATATTCTCCACTGCATAATAAATAAATTCCCATAGGTTATGGGCCCAGGATGCAGTTTTAGTTAAGTGCTAAATTAAGTGCAAGTTTGTTTGAAAGTGCGAAAACCGAAGAAACTAAAAATGTCTAGTGAAAAACGTACGAAACGAAACATTAAGCCTTTTAACGGCGATAACTATTTAGTGTGGAAATACAGATTACGTGCTATAGTTGAACAAGAAGGTGCGTTAACTGTGCTAGATGAAGAACCGCCCGAAATCCTGACAGATGAATGGAAGAACTGGGAGAGATTCGCGAAAGGACAAATAATCGAACACATTGAAGATTCGATGCTAGGTGAAATACCAGAAGGTGCGACGGCCAGCCAAATTATTGAAAAATTCGACTCCACCTACGCCTGTAAGAATCTTGCCACGCAGTTAAACGTACAAGATAAGCTTTTCAATTATAAATTACGTTCTGAGATGCCTTTAAAGAAACATTTCATCGAATTAGATGAAATGATCAGAGATCTTATTGCATGTGGCAATAGTGTAAATGAGATGACTAAAGTCTGGTATTTATTAAACACTTTACCTCACTCATACGATGGAGTGGTCACAGCAATAAAGACCATGTCCGATGATCGTCTCACTTTAGCTTTTGTGAAAAAGTTGCTGCTGGAGCACGATCAGAAGTTAAAGAAAGACATTACCGAAACAAGTACTAAAGCACTGCAATTTCAATCAGTTAATAATAAATACTCAAATAAACGCAAGCCAGTGAATAAAGGAGGAAATTATTCTCGTAAACCATATTCAAAACCGACCTTCAAAACTGGACAAAAATGTTATTTCTGTGGCCGAAGAAACCATATGAAGAAGGACTGCTATTATTATAAGCAGGAACTGAAAAGGCAAGACTATCGTCAACCAAATAGGCAGGGACCATCCCGCAGATTTGAAAGCACTCCTGGAATTATGACTGTTGCTTTACCCTCTAAAGAAAAGGAGGACGGTTTCGCTTTTATGATGTATGCAGAAGATAGGACTGAACAGGTCGGAGGAAATTTGAAATTTGTATTGGATTCTGGAGCAACAGAACACCTCGTAAACGACCTGATTTTCTACAAGGACTACAAACAATTGAAGGTACCGATAAAAATAGCTGTTGCGAAAAAGGAAGTGTGTATTTCAGCAACACACGTGGGCAACATTGAAGTCTTGACTAACTTGGGCCATGTTGGAGTCCTGCGAGGAGTCCTTTATGCTCAAGAGGTCCCGTTCAATCTTCTGTCAGTAAGAAGACTGCAAGAGGCTGGATTTTCCGTGATTTTTAATCACAATGGTGAAGTAATCGCCAAAATCGGCCAGAAGACCATATTAACAGGTAAGCGCATGAACGAATTGTATACTTTACATTTTATTGTTCAAAATGCGTTATTAAATGGTCAGGCGGCTATAATTAGATTAGATAATAAAGACAAGCTATGGCATGAACGGTTAGGTCACATAAGTAAAAATAAATTTAATCAAATGAAAATTAAATTACTAGCCGAAGACAGTAATTGTCTAAAAGAAATAAATCCCCTAGATTCATTGTGTGAATCGTGTATAAACGGTAAACAAACACGACTTCCATTCGCTAAAATTAAAAATAAAAGTCACATTCAAAGACCATTGTTTAATGTACATTCGGACGTATGTGGTCCGATAACTCCATCCACAATTGATGGGAAAAATTATTTTGTAAATTTTATTGACGAATATACTCACTATACTGTAACATATCTGATGACTCACAAGTCAGAAGTAATTACCTATTTTAAAGACTACGTAGAGAAAAGTGAGTCACATTTCAGTTTGAAAGTGGTCCACTTGTATTGTGATAACGGAGGCGAATATTTATCGGCAGATATGAAAGAATTTTGTCACCAAAAGGGGATCACATATCATTTGACGGTGCCGTACACTCCGCAACAAAATTCTGTGGCGGAACGTATGAATCGAACATTGACAGAGAAGGCACGTGCAATGGTGCATAGTGCAGGTTTAAATAAGCGTTTCTGGGGTGAAGCAGTGTTAACTGCTACTTACTTAGTAAATGTCATACCCTCAAAAGCGATTAAAGTAGAAAAGACACCGTATGAATTGTGGCACAATAAAAAACCAAAATTAAAATATTTAAGGGTATTTGGTTGCACTGCATACGTGCATAATAAAACAAGAAAGCATAAATTTGATGATAAATCAATAAAAGGAATTCTTGTAGGGTATGTACCGAATGGGTACAAAATATATATTGCAAATACGCGAAAATTCATTGTAGCTCGAGATATAATCTTTGACGAATTAAAATTTGAAACATCAAGAAAAGAACTTGATGACACGATCGAAATTGATAGGTATTTAGGTGATAATACGGATGATTTGGTACCAAAAATAAGTACTGAAGAGTTCTCAGTAACAGGGGGTGCTGGTGAAAAGTCCGTAAAAGAAATCCATCCTGGTAAAACAGATAAAATAATAAATAAATACAATCAAACCCTGAAAAATAAACAAGGGGTCACTGATGAATGTATTCCAATTAACACGAGTACTCTAGAGTCAGAAGGGCAAGGTCAAACATCTCCTGCAAGAGACGTCCCTGAACCAGATGATGAAAATCTGTCTTATCCTTCTTCTTCCAAGGTGAGGAAAAGAGATAAAATACAGGATGTGAAGCGGAGCGAAAGGCTCAAAACAAAGCCGTCAATTTCGTACAAAGATCGTGACTTAGAAATAAACAGTTATAATATATTAAACATTCAAGTGTTAGATGAAGTAATTCCCACATGCTATCAAGAAATAGCTAAAAATCAAAACAGAGTCAAGTGGGAAAAAGCAGTTGAGGAAGAACTGAACTCTTTAATTCAAAATAAAACTTGGGCATTAGTGCAAAAGCCTAAGAATGTAAATATTGTTGATAGTAAATGGGTGTTTACGATAAAACACGATAAGAATGGAAATCTGACAAAGTATAAAGCACGTTTGGTAGCTCGGGGTTTCAATCAATTATATAAGTTAGATTACGATGAAACATTCGCGCCGGTAGCACGAATTAGTACTTTACGATGTCTATTAGCTTTTGCTAATCAATATAAACTATTAATTCATCAAATGGATGTCAAAACAGCTTTTCTCAATGGAGATTTGAAAGAAGATATATTTATGAAAGTACCTGATGGTATTGATATTAAAAATGTAAACATTGTATGCAAACTCAACAAATCATTATATGGTTTGAAACAGTCGGCTCGATGCTGGAATGAGTGTTTTGATAAAACCTTGAAACAGCACGGTTTCATAAATTCTTCTGTCGATCGTTGTTTCTATCTCCAAAATAATGGTCACATAAACAAAAATATCTATGTTATTTTATACGTAGATGACGTAGTAATTGTAACTCGAGAAACAGATACAATGTATGCTTTTAAAGATTTTTTAATGAATAAATTTCAAATGGTTGATTTAAAAGAAATTAATTTCTTTCTTGGAATTAGGATACAGAGATCGGAATGTGAAATTTCTTTAGACCAAACTACATATTTAAAATCTGTTTTAAGAAAATACAATATGAGTGAGTGTAACGCAGTGAGTACACCATTACCGCCAAAATTAAACTATGATGCTTTAGAGTCAGATGTAGATTGCGGAGCACCCTGTCGAAATTTAATTGGTTGTTTACTATATGCAATGCTATGTACACGTCCAGATCTATGTATCTCACTAAATATACTGAGTAAATATCAAAGTAAATCAAACAAGGAATTGTGGCAATCCTTGAAGCGTGTTTTAAGATATATAAAAGGTACAATTGAAATCAAATTGATTTACAAGAGATGTGATTTTGTAGAGAAATTAATTGGATATGTTGATGCAGATTGGGCAACTGATGAAACTGACCGACGAAGCACAACAGGGTATGTGTTTAAAATGTTTGATAATTGTACAGTAACTTGGAATACAAAACGGCAGTCCTCAGTTGCAGCATCATCAACCGAAGCAGAGTATATGGCTTTATTTGAAGCGGTAAAAGAAGCTCTGTGGTTGAAATCATTGCTAAAAGGCATTCAAATCCAAATTCTACATCCAATTATCTTGTTTGAAGATAATCAAAGTTGTATAGCGATAGCGACTAATCCTACAAATCACAAACGCTCAAAACATATAGATATTAAATATCATTTTACGCGAGAGCAAGTAGAGAACAAAATGATCTGCCTTAAATATGTTTCCACAGGTAACCAAGAGGCTGATCTCTTCACGAAGTCGCTGCCAGCCCCACATTTCAAGGAGTTGCGGTGCAAGCTGGGCTTACTGGATGAAAAACAATAATCAAATTGTTTAAAGTTTGTTATGTTCATCTTAAATGTTTAAAATTGTTATAGTTAGAATTAAGGAAAGTTAATGAATGGTTTGACTAGGTTTTTGAATTGGGGTTTTCCCTAGTCCTCGCAGCAAATGCTGGACCATGTTAAAATCCCCGTAAAACGCAGCAAAAGTTTTTTTTATCAGTTAATAAGTTGATGAATTTTTGAGGGGGTGTATTGGAATTATTAGCAAAAATTACATCACCTTCGTTAAACAGAACTCTTACTCTGTGTAATGTGATACTGTAAACTATTGACTAAGCGAGACGCACAAAATAAATCTAAGTTTTCGTTTCATGAGTTAGTTCTCTGTAGTATATTGTAAGAACAAGATTAGAAATAAAAAGCTGCGTAATATATTCGAGTTTATTATTTAATATTCTCCACTGCATAATAAATAAATTCCCATACTTCCGAGGCTTCTTTCAAATAAGAAGTAGGATTTCCTTCCCGTTGTTGGTTGATAACAGCTGTTTTGGTACCTAACCTAAGTTAATTCATTTTATTTTTCTTTAATGGAACTATAGGCTTCTTGAATGGAACCCAAAATAAGATTCAACAGATGACAGACAAGACAAGACAACCATTTTAATTTCTTCAGATACCCACTTGTATACTGTACCATTGATTAAGGAATGAATAAGATACGCGACTTCAATTGTAAAGCGCGAGGCCTTTTTTGGCAGCGAGAATCCGGTAAGTTGCGAGCATTCCTGTGATTCACGTAGTATGCTTTTGATAAACCTGTGTCGTGTCTGGTTTTATATAATTTATAATCTAGTGAAAACAAAAATTGAATGTTCAGATTGATTTTAGTTTAAAATTATGTGACGGTTAAAAGTCAAACAATCGTTGAGAAATAGCTCGCAGAGAGAACATACTACGTTAATAATTTTAAACTAAAATTAATCTGAACATTAAATTTTTATTACCACAAGATTATTAATGATATAAAACCAGACACGACACAGGTTTGTCAAAAGCATACTACGTGAATCACAGGAATGCCCGCAACTTGCCGAGATCTCGCAGCCAAAAAAGGCCTCGCACTTTACCATTGAAGTCGCGTATCTTGTTCATTCCTTAATCAATGACTGTACTGTACATACTAGTCAGCTAGATTGTAATTGCAGAAATTCTAGTCTGGCGAGACGTTTTAGCTCTCATTTTAGTTCTCTAATGCGCCACACTGGCGTTGATGTAGGGCGGGTAGATTCCATTGTTTATTTACTAGTTTGACTATTATAGGTAATGTGAGTTTTCTTAAATTCAACATTTTGGTGTGATAGACTCCAAACCAATTAGTGTTAATAGTGTGTAGAATTTTTCAAAAGCAACCAATCACAGCACGTTGCTGAGATCCATCACACCAAAATGTTGAATTTAAGAAAACTCACATTGCCAGATGCAAAATTCAAACATACCTAATTTGTTAGATTATGTCACTCTTAACTAGCTTAATATTGAAAAATCGACCCTAATAATGTAAACGAAGCAAATAACTTTTTTATTTAAACGAATACAAATTAATGCATTTTCAAGTAAACCCAAAAAAAAAAGAATGCTTTTTAGCTGAGTGAGTCGAATATGTACATATCTTGAATGAAGGTTTGTCTCGAGGTTTGCTAACAAATTTCTTTTCAATGGTTCTCGCCTTTGATCTCTCTGATTTGTTTCAAGATTTGTGGCAACTGTTCTACTAATATTCACGTAATGATAACTTGATTTAACAACAATCTTATTTGGTATTGTTTTCCCAGTACATGTTCTAGACGAATGAACTACATAGCCACCTACTAAAAGCCACTCGAGTAAAGTTTTATGAGTTCCCGGTAGAAAAGGCATAGTTCTAGAGTTCTAGTAGAGAAACATAGAGAGCATTGATTAAGGAATGAACAAGATACGCGACTCCAATGTAAAGTGCGAGGCTAATTTTTAGCAGCGAGAATCCCGGTAAGTTGCGAGCATTCCTGTGATTCACGTAGTATGCTTTTGATAAACCTGTGTTGTGTCTGGTTTTATATACTTAATTTATAATCTAGTGAAAACAAAAATTGAATGTTCAGATTGATTTTAGTTTAAAACGAGGTTTAAAATTATGTGACGGTTAAAAGTCAAACATACGTTGAGAAATAGCTGGCAGAGAGAACATACTACGTTAATAATTTTAAACTAAAATTCATCTGGACATTAAATTTTTATTACCACTAGATTATTAATGATATAAAACCAGACCCGACACAGGTTTGTCAAAAGCATACTACGTAAATCATAGGAATGCCCGCAACTTACCGAGATCTCGCCGCCAAAATTGGCCTCGCACTTTACCATTGAAGTTGCGTATCTTATTCATTCCTTAATCAATGGTTCCGGTGAATTAGGCTCAGAAATCGAAAAAATCAATTTGAAGGCGCTAACTTTACGCAGCGCCGTTTTTCTAAGGTAGAGACAGAAGAGTTCTGAAGTTCCTGGTGGTTTTCGAAAATAGTTCCCGCGTTTTCTCAAAGTTATGAATGTTTTATAAAAAGATGTTTCTCAATAAATCAGTTCTGAGTAGCGCTCGATGAGTTCTACAAGCGTCGCCAACGAGAACTCTCGCTAAAAAATCGCTGCAATTGTTATTAACAATAAAATTATTGGTCGAATTTTCAAAGTTTTCTATTTTCACGCCCCCAAAACTGCAAAATTCATTTTGCGGTAGTTCTGATTTATTGAGAAAAACCTATTTATATATAAAAAAAAAAATGCATAACTTTGAGAAAATGCGGGACCTATTTTCGAAAACCGTCAGGGAATCCAGAACTCTTCTGCCCGAGCTTCTGCCTCTACCGACAAATTCCCTCAGAACTCCTTTTTTTTAAAAACGGCGCTGCGTGAAGTCAAATTGATTTTTTCGATTTCTGAACCTAATTCACCGGTATGTTTCTTTACTAGAACTTTAGAACTAAGCCTTTTCTACCGAGGACTCATCCTTTTCAAAAAAAGGCAAAAAAGCACCCCCGAAAAACATTTGATTTCTTTGGTTTTTATTTTCTATGTCAGTAGGCAAATTTTTTTGAACCACATGCATATTTGAATATCTCGTTGAATATGTAACTATCAAATCAATGATATCTGCATTATCGAGACATTTGAATGTTTGAAAGGGTGTCTTCATATTGAACGGTCCATTTTGTTCTCTCCATTTCTAATTCCAGATCACTTTGCACCTACTGTAAGTATATGAAATAGCCTCGGAAATAGCTGTGTCAATGGGTCCTCCACATCACTAGTTTCTTCTTGAAATTGGTGTATAATTTCCTCCTCAGTTCTGAGACGACTATCAGGCAATTTATTCGCCGTTATATCCTCGTCTCGAGAATTTTCATCAGTAACATCTTTATTTGCATTTGCTTTGTTCTGAAATATAAGTAATTCCTAATCTACCCCTAAACCTCGCGCGAAACCATTAACGTCTTAAGTGTATATATATAGATTTTTTTCAACCTAGCCTCCCGAAGTATCTGTAATATTTGTTATTTATTTGAAAATCTTTTCACAAATATACCAATAACCAGACGTGTGTCACCAACCTCTGAGCCCCCACAGCCACCCCTTTCAATAGGTGCCATACCATATTCTGTGGTAGGTGTACATTGGGGCGAGATTGGGGTGTACATCATTGGAACGAAAATCAAGGATGGGGAACCACTGACGCTCGCCTACCTAATATTTTCGTGTAGACGAAATTCAGATTTCGTTAGGTTACTAGAAATGAAGTTTAAAGTAGAACAGTTGACAGATTCATCATTTCGAGTGTTCTATTATATTGATTTAATCCTTCCAACACATGTCTCGAATAGTAAAAGAAATATTTACGATGTACCTACGTTGTTTGCTTTTTTACTCTAATAGTGAACTTGAACAGTATTACAAACACTTCTGGTGTGTAAAATTGATTTCTTGCCATAGTAAATATATCAGTTAGGTAATGGAGTATCGTATTTTTTAACACTGGTAATAGTACATTACATACCGAGCTGGGAAGTACTTCATTACAGCCGAGGGTTGATATCTGACAGAGGCGTGCAGCTAGGCTGTAATGAAGACGACCAGCGAGGTATGTATACTATTTTATTCACAATCAGCGTATAATAACATAATCTTAGCATACAATTTTTTCATTTAATTGAATATATAGTGAATGAGAATTAGGAAATTATGCAAAATAAGTAGGTAGGCTGCACTGATAAAACTTGAGCGTTGCTAGGTAACGGTTCTTCTGTCAAATAAGTTAGGTTATTTCTACAAGTATTTATTATCAATAATTTCTGTTAAATTCGCTCAAAATTCTACAACAAAATGTTTGATTCTGATCATTGTGACTTGAGAGTGTACTCCACCAGATTTGAAAGCTGCTGCACAAAAGACAACCAGAAGATTTGCTGCCGCAAAGTGACGTTTAACTTGCCGGAAAAGTGACGTTTAACTAGCCGGTAAAGTTACTTTACCGGCTAGCTTGCTAGCTGGAAAAGAAGAGTTAACAAACACCTGCCTCCCAACTTTTTATATGCTGGCAATTCAAGCACGAGTTCAAGCATTACATATACGATTGTGAATAAAATATTTTTATGCGAAAAATAGTTATTGCGTTTCGCACGAGGTTTAGCAGTAGAAAATGCTATTATATTTCTTCTCTCGTTCTTCTCTTAAAATTCAGTCCATTTTGATTTTACAAATTTTTAACACAGTTCACAGTCTATATTTCCCAGACGAATGTGCACGAGCTACAACACGTGTTTTTAATGACATACCAATAAAGATTGGCCTTCGTTGTGTTTACACTTATGCGAAACTTCATGGACAGGTTCAGAGGCAAACATACATTAACCAGGAAGACTAATAATCAATGAACCTGTTGAAGTTGCTATTTTGGGGCATGTTGCAATGGATAACAGTGTTGTAAGCGAGGTTGTAAGCTTGTTTACCCAAGCAGTGTACTTATGGAAAAACTAAGTTTTAACAAAGTCGAGAATAATAATAATTGTAATAATTACAAATTTGCAAAATTATGACATGAATCTATTATTATAAGCCTCCTGAATAATGTAGATGTACAATCTGTTTCAATGGTGAGTGTAGCAGAATTGCTTAATAGTTACCTAATTGTTGGAAGTTCTTTGGTTTGTTCCGAGGTTTGTTCTTTTTATGGACTGTGTTCTTTTTTAAATTCACAATTCGTTGTGTTCGTGTTATCTCTTCAGTTTTACGCCTACTTCCAAATTATAGTAGATATAATAGGTTACCTATATATTTATACTAGGTAACCGAAAGATAGGTTTTCGTAAAATGAGGTTTATTTTATACTTGAAGGAGATTCAAATTAAAAAAAAAAGTTAATAAAGTAATTCATTAATTCTTAAGTTTCCAGTGAAGAAAAATAATGTACCTGTATACTGGTCTCGAGGCTTGTCTTCATGCGAAATTAATTTTGACTATTTGCCTTTCGAGTAATATCTCTATAAATGTGCCAAATTCCAACTGTGTAATAATATGAGTGTGTCGTGTGCCAAATCTAAACTGGCTTTAGGTAACTGATACAAAGCCTACATCCGTATGTTCCTCTCTTCGTCGTAGAGGTACTAGTGAGCCAAATCTAATTTGTCAAGCTTTATTACACTTTCTTAGCCCCCACCCTCGCCCCCACCGCAAAATTTGTCACTTTTGCTTTAAGGGTAATATCCTCGGTAATATCATCTATGTATCAAATGCGATCAAATGTCAACTCTCTGAGGAAAAAAAGGAAAACAGAAAATTTTATTTTCGATTTATAACCACCGTACACTGAACTTAACTTGAAGAAACTTCAACGGAACCACCATTAACCACTCAACTTGTAGTATGCATGGAATCAAAATGTCATCAAATTTCGAGTCAAATTTACTTCAAACTAGTTCAAATCAATTTGGAGTAAAGAATGAACACAAAAAAAAACATAAAAGTACAGAATCGTCCTCCTTTTTTAAAGTCCATTATAAAATATGACAATGATTTTCCTCGATAAAGACAAACCAAATTTTTATGGTCTTTAACACATTCAGCGCCAAGCCAATTTTATTGAATTTTCGAACCAGACCACCCATAAGACAAGCTGGGCGGACACTGGTGTCCGCCCTGGCCACATAACAAAAATGGATATTTTTTTATCCCACCAGGCCATAGCGGGCACAAAATAATTGGCGGACACCGCACTTGCGCTTTGTAAAGATTGACTTGTCATAACTTGCATTTTTTATTTCTGTTGCAAAAAGCTTCGGTTGTACACAGGATACACAGTATTGAAGAAACTAGCAGTGTAGACACTTCGTTTAACAAACTTTCTGAGTATATTTTAGTGTGTGTAGTAATAATGTCATGATATAATAGTGCGTCCGCCCTGGCCCCTAGAGCACATGTAATTTCCCATTATTCCACGGGCCACAGCGGTCACAAGAGCGGACAGCTTACAAAATCTGTACAAATTATTTTTTTCACAACCCAAGATATATACGCCATTATATAGGCCCAGGGTGGACAATTAGTGATAAAATCTGTTCAAATTTGAGTGTCCGCTGGCCAATGTTAATGGGTAAGTGGTGTCCGCCCCAGTGACCGCTGTGGCCTGATGAAACTATAGCTTATCGGACACCGGTGTCCGCCTTGGCGCTGAATGTGTTAAGTTCAATGTTATCGAGTTTTTGTGTGCCGTACTTCCCACCTCTTTCTAGAAATATATAGACTCGTGAGTAGTGTCGTTTAAATAATAAATAATAATTATTCATTTGAAAACCACAACTGAACAGAACAATTTGATCAATTCCAGACAGAAAAATTGTTTTTTTAAAACATCCTGAAGCCAAAAAATTCTTTCACAAATTCTAATCGAACTGTGCCATCTGTGAATCTGCATGTAAAATTTGAAGCACTAACAACTTTAATAGAAAATAAAGTAATTGATTGATCTGATACTACCTATGTTGTTTAAAAATTAATAACCACACGTTAAGTAAGTGCACGTGGTGTCTATATTGGATGACCTGGTTTACACATTACTGAAAAAAATATCCCAAATAGCCGTCATTTATTTCTCCATACTTACTTACTTCCATATGGCAATGGAAACGTCTATTTTGAAGGTCAGTTTCACTTTCTAATATATCTTCGTTACGTCCATGCTGAAACTGCGTCCATGCTGTCAAATTTTATATCATAATGCGAGTCATAATGTGTATTAGGTAAACTGTGTTTCGTTCCTTTTTTCTGTTTATGACTCCAGATAAAGGGGCTGAATTTAATTATTATCAATCGAGTTATCACTAGACGGTTTTATTAAAACTTCCTTAATTTCGTGCATTGCTTCTAACTAAAAATCAGAAATAAACTTTTATAAGTGACCCTAAATTTACTAACTATATATTTAACCTATCGACAATATTGAGTGACCGCCAACGGCGCCAACTTTATAAATATAAAATATAACTGTTCTCGCATTTCTTTCGGTATTAAAAAAAATAAATACTAAAATTTGGACTCCACCATTATTTTCTCGTCGAATTTCCAAAGCGCTAAAAGTTAAAAATAATGGACTACAAGGCTATTTGAATTATGCCACACTCTTATTGACTTTCGTAATTTATTGTGCATATATATAAATAAATAAATAAATAAACTGCGTCTTGGTTTCAGTCTACACTCACTTCTAGAACTGTCGCTGTCTTGGTGCCAGTATAAATAAACCTCGCAATAAACTATTGATAAACTTGTTACTCGACTACCTTGTCTCAACGGGTAGTCCATTTGTAACAAATTTTTCTCGTATTCGTTGCTTATTCTATGGGATACTTTTAGCAATTTTTTTAAATAAATATTTAGACTGACTGTATCTTTTTAAAAGGTCCTTTAACTCCAGTGATCTGAAACAAACATGTCTCTAAATGCTCTTACACGATATACAATGCATTTATCCCGGCAATACAATCGGTTTTTATCCAGATGCTCCAATCATCCACTTATAGTAGGTATCTTCAATATTAAATATTCTTGCCTTTATTCTTTTTTATTTTGCATAAAAAAATTAAATGGAACCGTTTGATTTGTAAATCTGCTGATTATAATTTGCTAAGAACTTTCTCTAGCTCAAATGATCCGAAAGAGATTCGCTATGGAAAAATAATTATTTATTATTTTTTCTAGAGAACTGTTGCAATACGTGGATGTTTGTGTGTATATAAGGTCTGGAAAGTAGTTAGTATGTAAAACTAAAGGGGCTAAAAATCCGTAAAGATAGATCTCCAGATACATATCTGACACTTGTATGAAATCATCATACTCCAAGACGATACAATGGTACTGAGCAAATCACTTATGACGTCACTTACTCTAAATTAACTTGTCAATTGATTTATACCACTTGCTAGAGCCAAGCATGAGAAATTCTTTTTATTTATGCTTAAAACGTAACGTTTTAATTATGCTTTTAAACATAACTTCTAATGTTCTAATATTTCTTTATTGGAACACCCTGTATATTTCCGCATATTTTGAAAGATCTTTTTTCTCTGATTCCAAAAATATATAGTATGTTGTCATTTTTACTTTATCTGTTGTGGAAATATTATGCAAAACAGTACCGCGTGGAACATAGGTTGCCACAAGGTTGCCATGATAAAAAATTACAAAATATTTATCGAGATATTTATGATAATTCCTGACAGTTTACTTTCTGATGTTCCTTTGTTTTATTTCTTATCACCTAAATATATTTCACATCAAAATCTACAACTTTTGCTTTTACACTTTTTTCCTCGCTTTTTTCCAATAGGTTCACAGTAAAATCTACAATTTTTATTTTAAAAACACTTTTGTCATATCTCTAAAAATAATGGCTGTAGCGAGGGCTGTAGGTAGGTGTCAAAATATATGGAACTACCCTGTACATACTTTAATATTGCTAGTGAAATAAATATTGAATTCTAAAAATATGGAGCGGCATTTTCTTTTAAAGACAAACGTTTGTACTGCCTACGTTAATATTTAAAATCAAAGATTGGACTCCGTTATTAGAACAGTTAAAAAAGATTTTTTTCAAATAAAAAGAGCAATCGATGTAGCTATTGCAAGAAAAAGTACACTATTAATAGCATATTTTTATGAAGTGTACATATAGTATAAATAGATGATGATTTCTAAAATATCTAGTCAGAAGTCAGAACTAGGGCGCCTCCTTGCACATATTCTCGTTCCACATACTCAACTGGTGGAAATCATCATTTAGGCACGTTCTTTCCTAAAAATAATTTAAGCAACTCGGGTTTATATTAAAAACCTAACCTTAAATTATTATTATGTTTATATGCAGGCGGATATTGAAGTCCGTCTTGAATAGAACTGTTAAGTATAAATAAATACTTATATCGTTATCGAGCTCATAATGCTTGTTCAATTTGGAAGCCTCCATGATGAATACAAATTTTATATGGTCATAAATTAGTTTTTATTTAACTAACAGTTATAAGTTATAAAACTAATATACCAATAACCAATAAGCAAAGGCGACGTAAATAATTGTTCAATCAATAAATTGCGTAAATATTTATAAAGGTATTTAATTGTACAATTACATAATAGTTGCTAGTGCTTTGATGTTGACATTTAATGTTCACGATTTTATCTTAGATATAAAGTTACAACAAATTAGACGTAAACGCTTGGTTACAGGTTACATACATGAATTTTATCGAACATGTCAAGAATAGACGAAAACTTCATTTTGTAAAAAAAGAAAAGGTAAATTTGGGTGTCATTCTTGAAGAATGGGGCCAGATTCCACAAAACTTGCATCTAATTAGATCACTTAAATATACATTTAAGTAGTTACATACTTTCCTGTAATTCAAGTCATCCAGACAAATTTAATTCAATTGACATTAAAGTAAATTAAATTTGCTATCCAAAATGTGAACTACACTAAAATTGTTCCAAATTTATTAAAAATATCAACTATGAAATAGTTTTTTTTTCTTCTCTAGTTGTCACACGGGTTGTTAGCGTTGGAAACTGGTCATTTAGCGATGCATTTGAGTTTATTGGTAATCAGGACACTATCCAGATTCAAGATTCAACTAACCAATAATTTTATTACCAAGGAACTGCTTAGTATTAACCTCGGTATTAACAATAATCCCCAGCTGAACAGTAAAACCTAAAAAATAAATGTTTTAACCAATTGGAATAAAACAATAGATACACACTTCTCCCTCAAGGTCTAAAAATTCTAAACTAGAATACAGTAGGATAAAAGACTGACGTGCATTTGTAAATAAATGTAAAAGTAAAAGAATACACTTTTTAGGCAATTTCTGACTGCAAAATTATATTTCTTGATAAATTTTCCCAAGAAATTTTTAGGTTTTTTCCAATTTGGAATTCAAAATTGAGCATTATTCAACCCGTTGAACCGTTGAGTTGATTGGACCTGTTCTTTAGAGGACGAAGTCGATGCGATCGAAGTCAAATGAAATTACTCTTCGATAAATAGACTTATTGAATAATCGATAAATAATCGTTGATTGATTTCAGTTAATATTATATTATTCAATTTGACACAAACCTGACTAAAACGGCCCCTTGAGCAGCAGTTCTTAGGAGACGTTCCCCACCGTGTTTCTTCAAACAGAATCAATGATATAGCAGTTTATTCTTTATTTCACCATTGATCTTATCACGGTTTACGCATTTTAGACAACCGTATACAACCAATTATAAGCAACAAAACCTCGTTTAAAACCAAAAAAAATAATTCAACTCTGATTCAAAGTTCTTTTTCTTAGGTTTATATAATATATAATTTTCAGTAAATAAAGTGTTCTTCATTTGTTGAGGAGTTTCCAGACTCTCTCTTCATTAGTGTTAATTATTTTCAAATACATTGACGTTTCGACCAACTTGTCGTGATCTTCGGAAGACTGCAAAATGGCAAAAGGTCAAAAATTCAAAATAATCAACACGGACGAAATTTTGGAAATGGAAATCCTCAATTTTGCAAAAGCCTTGAAATCAAAGTCCTTCGACTAGTATTTGAATCTCGATTTGAATCAATGTCGCTTATTAGTATTCTGTCTATTTTCTGCCAGATTTTGATATATTACTGGCTCGATTACTGGGCGTTTTAAATTTAAATGCAGACAGTTTATGTGATCAATTGAATAGTAAGTCATTGTCACAACAATTTAGCTGGTTAAGTAATTAGACGTTGCTCTAAAAAATATTTTCCTGTAGACATAATTTCATGGGTAATTAATTATACTTTTATATTATGTTTTGCCGTTGATTGAAAAATAATATTTCAATCAACGGTTTTGCCCAACGTATTCATCTTACCTGTAACCTATAAGATAGGCAGCTCGGAAAATACATAATCCAGTACCATACCATAGCGGTACCTACTTGTAATCTAGGCCAAAATCGAGGCCAAAATATTACACAAATCGAGACACAAATGCATCTCTGTGGAAACATTAACGTATCTTCTTAATTTAATTGCATCTCGAATTGCATTTTATACAATATTTGGGAGTTATTAAAAAATAACCAGCTTCTTCAGTATTAATTATTGATAGAGGTGATCCTAAAATACGGGTTATTTTGACCTCAAGAATAATAATAACTTCAAAAAAAGTTTTTTTATGCATTAAAGAGAAAGAAACAAATGATGCCCGTTTGGAAAATATTAATGTTAGGCGTGTTTTTTTTTATAAAACTTCCTATATATTTTTGCACCATTTAATAGAAGTATTTTTTCTGAATACAATGATATGCATAATACGAGGCATAATATGGTAGTTTGGATGAATAGTTTCCTTAATATAGCTAAAAAACTATTGAAATTGTAGAAATTACTTACAACAGTGATATTACTGAAAGATAGCCATGACTTATACATATATAATAAATAATATATTTTTCAAAACGGGCTTCATTGGTTTTTGTCTCTTTTAATGCATAAAAAACTTTTCTTTTAATCCGCTCACATAACGTTTGACCCATCATTCTACCTTTAATAATAACCTCGTAGTAACCATTTCAAACATAGGTACATGAAATATTAGGATACTTTGTATATTATTAATTGCGTGGTATCAATATATGCATAATTACCAATGATTCATCAGGGATAAGCAATCTAAAAATGAGTATGAAACTTGAATAGAAAAATGTTAATGTAATTTTATGTACATTACTTTATAATTCTCTTAAATTAATGTACTATTGAAGTGACGAGTCGGGCGGGGGATTTATAATGGATAAACAAATATAATTTTAGACGTGGAAAGCCCAACTTGCCTTTGTTTGGGAGTTTTTTACAAACCTACACACTAACATTACATATTATATGTAACATAGTATATTTTGATAACTTTGGGATCGAATAATGGAGTAAAACGTAGGTGAAGTTTGTCGTATAAAGAACAATGTTAAAAAAGGTCAATTTCGGCCCTCCGAGGCCAAAAGGAAATATGGTGCTAGCTAGTAAAGAATCGGAAAAATGTCGAGATCAATATGTAAATCCAGTATGAATATTTAATTTATTATTAAAAATAGAAACTGTTTCGAATCGGTAACTCGAGCGAATTTTATTTTTATCTGGGAAATTCAGGAGTTTTCGGTAACGATCAAGTAAAGGTCAGTGCCTCGATCAGCGCAATTGAGGCCTTGTATAAACAATGTCTATGAAATGAACTTTATTAAATTTAAATTCATATGATTTTATAAATCAAAATATAAATATAAATTTTTCTCGAGAACAATTTTTAAATCCAATATATTTAAGACTCGATTTAAGACAAATGTTGAAATGCGTTCCAGAGACGTATACTAAGGGGTCTAATTTCTACCAAGCAACGTCCTATTCTGAAGAATTTATAGAAATTTTTAATCATTGTATAAATTTTGAAGAAAGTTGTTGTGATCTCAAGTGTGGTTTTCCCCAATACTTTTATAGTACTTATTTAATGTCAAGAGGTTGTCAGAGCGAGGGTCAGATTAGACATTATTTTTTTGAGAAAACTTGCAATACTTTTTTGAATTTAAGTACTGTAGTAAATAAAATTAATTTTCAGGCATTTGGGCTATTTCTCGAAAACTATTAACAATATATGAAAATAATGGTAATATTTTTTACTATAGAGTATATAGAATGTTTTATATACAATTTTTCTTCTTAAACTTTGAAGAATTGGTAGTTTACTTGATTACTAATTACTTGATGGTCATACCCAATTATGACTCATTCTTCTCGCATTTTTTAATAGCTAAAAACGAAGACAGTGATTTATTTACATCTTATTTCTATTAATGGCAGAGTTGAAATAGCTATGCAAACACTCAACCAGGATATAACAACCAATTTCTAGGAGATTACCCCATCTGAGATTTGAGATATACAGTGATGAGCTGCGATTCTCTTACAATCACGATTTAGCTTACTGCGATACCCTCTTGGATTTAATCATGCAAATAGTTCAATCAACACACTGCACCTCACCTAACAATATCGCTGCAAAACATATTGCACATTTATGTGTGTGTGTTTACGTTTAAATGGCTTTGGCGTAACCAATTAGCCAGTCTTTTTTGCACATTTATGTAAACTTTAATCCATCAATCATATTGTTTAAAATTGGCATTAAAATTAACAAAGCTAAAGGATTTGGGACGTTGCGTCACAAGCACCTTTTTCAGCAAGCAATGCTTGTATGAAACGTCAAATACAAAAAAACGGTAACTGCTTGTTAAAAAATCAACAAGGACTGTCAGATTCTGTCGGGATTTACAGATTTTTCGCGTTATCAAAAGGTAGGTGTTACTAAATAAAAAAAAGTATTGATTTGCACAAATTGGGAATCTAATTTTTAGAAATGATCGCTTATTAGTAAAATCAAGGTCTCATCAAACTATTTACAGTATTATACAGATTGCGAAAGTCCTCATCTTGACATAGGACCTAAATTTGCTGCTTAGTTTTGTTTAGTATCGCAGCTCTAATGTGTAAACAGTTTGAGACGCTAGCATACGGCGACTCGTACGGCGACCAAGGACGGACATGTACGAGCAGTAAAGCAGTTGTTTCTAGGCAGAGGCACTTCACGTCGTATATATATTTTGAGGTTGGCTATATCGAGATGGGAACTTTCGCAATCTGTATATAGACTATTGTAGACACAACGAGGTGTAATATATAAACAATGTATTTTGAGATTTTATGTCGTTTTACACATTATGAAGGCTTATTTTTGTATGAAGGCTTATTTTTGTCTTACATTCTTTAATCGACAACATCTACACCGAGAAACACGATTAAATATCCCCCTGTCAAACCAAACTTTAATCTTTAGGTGTTTTCGAAAATGTTGTATAGTATACTCGGGCCAAAAAGAGTAGTCAGTAGAGCAAAAAGTTATCGGCAATTCTTCAAAGCATTTAGCTGTTATGGAATACAGAAGCGGCAGCTCGTTTTACCATATAATCCCATATAATTCAAAGAAATATATCAAGTTTTATCCGCCTACCAGAGACGAAAACCACAACTAGATCATTATGTGTAATTGCTATAGTCAACCAAATAGAGTACATGTTTGAACGTGGCGCCTTCTACCCAATAATTTGTTCGACTACTAGGAAGGTCGTCGAGCAAGTCTATCGTAGCGCATTCAGTGGCGTCACATATGCTGCAACGCAACGGATGTGCATTGTTCAACTGCGTTGCTATACCTAATTCGTGGAGATAATGTTGCCAGATGTAAGCATATTATTTAAAATTTAAGACATGGTAACTCATACTCATGCATAATTAACACAATACGCTTTCATTTGTTCGAATTATGGAATTTATGAAATTCGTAAATCCGTACGCCCCTGGCTCTACTGACTACTCTTTTTGGCCCGAGTATAGGTATCATTCATTGCAACATGAGGTTATCAACTCAGATTTGACGTTTTTTGGCAAATATTAAATGCAATATTTGCTAAAAAGTAATGAAGGAAAACTTTCTTATATAGTTATAAAATCTCGTATAAAAAGGCGCGCTGAACAAAATGTCTGATTTGTAGCTTCTGGATATTTATAATAGAATTACAGCAACTATGACCTAAAGGCTATTCTCGTTCAAGATACAGTGCAGATAAACAAATGCATGTGATTGATGTCTTCAGCAGAACTCACAATAGAATAGAGTCTCTATTGTGAATACTGCTGAAGACAACTTGCCTTCTTATTAGTTTCGGTTCCTTTAACTACTGTTTGTCCTGTGTTGTATTTTACATCTATTTGTTTATTGTTAACAGTAATGCAATCGAGAATGCAATATGACAAATGTTTTAACCTTCTTTGAAGTATTCTTTATTATTAATATTTCCTTGATGATGGCTGTGTGGCCGAAACTAGTTCGGTTTTTTAAATATTTTGTACAGAAATAAAAAAAATAAATAATTGAGAAGTTTGGTTTACTTTTTCTGTCTTCAATTAAATTTTCTGTCCTATAATGGATTTTTGTCAAGAAATGATATAAAATGGTTTGTCTTTCGTCAAGTTTTTTTTTAAATTAACTCTTATAATTCATTTCTGGATGTATTTTAAACCTTTGGTAATGAAAAATATTTAATCCATTATGTAATGTATCTCACTATATATAATATAATTTCTTGACAATGTTTTGTTGTTGGGCTTTTTTCTAAATAAATAAATAACTTAAATACCAATGTTATATAATCCTATTGATTCAAATACTCGTGTCAGATGATGTGAATTTAGTTATTCGTGAAACCATTAGCACATATAATAACTAATACGTAGGATTTTTTTGAGAGAAATTGACACTTCATCTATCTAAGATGAATTCCGAGATGAATTCTCATTGGACACAAGGCTCTTCTAGAGCCTTCTGGGATAAAGGGGGTCGTCATTACATGTGGTGTATTTATTTTATTTTATTTTTATTGACCATCCATATTTCAATTAGCTAGCGACTCAGTCTAATTGATATACGCAGGAAAGTTATTGTGAGTATTTGCTGTTCCTCATTAAGCCTGAAACAGAATTTAAAAAAAAATTTAATTGCAAAGAAGGAGAAAATTTAGTCTCGTAAAACGAACTATAACAAATTTTCTGGAAACAACATAAAAAAGCATTCTAGTAGGTATAAAAAACAAAATAATTCTAATAAATGTAACGAATAAAATGCCTAAAAAGATTCCAGATTGGACCAAACAATATCCTAGACAGTCTTTCTGTGTGTTAACAACGAGGTTAACAATAATATGTAATAACTTCGGTAATAACAATAAACATTTTTTTTTGAAGAAAAGAAAAATACAGTACAAGGCGAAGTTTAGACTAATCGAGCACTACTCTTACACTTAACTCTATAAATTGAAGTTATATCATTTATTGAATTAACTGGCACCGAGACTGACACATAAAAAAAATATAGAAAAACAAAGTTTACTTCAGCAAAAAAGAAAATTACTTCTTTAAGGTACTTTTATTGTTACTGTTTTTTTTATTTCTTTCAAATATTACGATCACTCAGTAAGAATGATTTTAAATAGTATATCAATCCCATAAGACAGGGTTTAAAGAATTCAGCAAAGCTATACATTTTTATTACATTGATAAGTAAATGATTTTTAGAAAATGGCAGTTCAGAACTTCGGCATGTTGAACATTTGATGCGAGCGTAATTTATTACGTGCTACTGGTATGTTCTAATGAATTTTTGTGTACATCTATCTATACGATGGCATACCAGAATGAATTGCAGTCTGCGCAAAAGAGAGTTAACTTGTCCGATTGCTTGTACTTATTTAACAAACGTACATTAATTTTATTAGATAGTTTTCTATAAAATGTACAAAATCCAAACAAAATCAGTATGTGCTTTAAATCTGCTGTAATATATTTTTGACCATTGTAGGTAAACAGAGTTCATGAATAAAACTGAAATACAACTTTGTGCTGATTCAACGATAGAAAGTATTTTTTTTTACATTTATTTTTATTTGCATTTGATTTATTATGTTATCATTTCTTACTAATTCTTACCCCGGACATTAAAACTAGACATATTATTGAGAGACAAATTATGTTTTAAAGACTTATTGTAAGTATATAGTTTCCAAATTGTGATTGATTTCATTATGTGCAAGAAGAAAGCTATTTTGGAAAAGTATAATGGAAGGATCTCGTTCAGAATCTCAGTATACCAAATAAAAAATAAGGGTCCTAAGATTTACCCCCGTTATAGCAATGCTGAAGATGAGTGATCGATACAAATTATCTGACGCCTAATATACAGGGTGGGCCAACGGAAACTTCACACGGGCTTTGGGTGATAATAGATAAATAAACGATCCGACAGGTCAGTTTTATTTTGAATTTGGTATTACTTATAACGACTACTTTACATGTGTAATATTTTAAAATAACAACAGAAAATGTATAAAACATATTTCTCCTACCCAGCAAATAAACTCGAAATGAACCTTAATATTTTTATTCAGAATTACTTTTCCTGCATCGTATTACTATTCTTCCATTTTTAATAAAATAAGTAAATGAAAATTCTTATTACTTAGAATATTATGTGAAAAATTTCCTAGTTTTCGTGACACAATGTCTATCGTCGGGTATTTTTTTTTTGATAGCTTCGCAATCTTCGCATGTAGATAAGGCGAAGGTCAAATAAACTTGATATACCTACATTACGCTCAATATTACATTACATCATTACACAAAGATCAAAAAAAGCCTGCTCACAATTATCTATTGAATAATAATAATAACCTTGTGTCTTTGATTATTAACATTCCTATTGTGTTGTCATTTCATGTCATACTACAATAAAAGAAAATAATTAGGACATTAGAATCCAGCTAACTGCGATTTAATTTTTTTTTTTTTGATCCCTATAATAAAATTAAATAGAACTAGTTCCAATAATTAATATTAGTCTAATTTATACCAGCAAATCTTAAACGCCTATGAAATACACGTTTTAAAATATTTCCTTGGCAAAAAATTGTAGAAATTTCTAAACCTGTTATCTTTTTCTGTCGCATTTTTTCTCAAACAACCAAGTTTTTCGAATGGCAAACAAATTACGATTCCTGCACTTGTTGGTACTTATATACCTTTGGTATTTCCATACCACCAAGACTTAATATGATACCATGAAGACCTTGAACACTGTTCCAAACCTGAACTGTCGCTACTACTGGGGATATAAGCAGTACCCATCGCATGCTTTTCGCATAGATCAACTGTATCAATTTACTATGACCATAAGTCGAAATATTAATTTATATAGCCTGCACTATAAAGTTATCGTTAGATAACTTGGCGGACGATGAGATTATTTTCGCACACACCAGACCACGCACCACGCTTATATTGAAATCCATTAAATACATAGGAACACAAAAGAAAATTGTCAGGTCCGGCAGACTAGGCACTAGGCCATCATGTATTTTGAACTGGTTGAATCGAATCTGACATCAGAGTTGCTCCACCGGATCACAGATTTTCTCTAACCTCAAAAAATTGCTAAATCCCTTACAGTTTTTGTTTTGTTACCTATTTATTATTGGCGTGCCTATAGATAATGAGAGTATGTATGTATTTTGAATCGCCGATACCGAATCTGAAGTTTGAGAGCTCTTTCACACGAGGATACTGAATGCGAGATACAGTGTGCGGGATACAAAATCGCGGTCATAGTTTTTCCGGCGACTGTATCAGATACACGGGCTTTTAATTCAGTCAGTGTGAAAACAATTCCAGTGCAATACAGTTATGAATGTTATAGAGTGCGTTATGCTATCGAATATATAAAACGAGATATAAAATAAAAAGAAATAAGTAAACCCACCATGTGGGTTTATGCTATAGTGGAATTACGGGAAGCCAGGGGAACGTATAATTATTTATTTTATCCAAATTTATTGGACGACTCAACAAAGTTTTACAGCGTTGAATAGTCTATTAAAATACCTTTCTTTTGGGGGTATCACAAATAGGGATGGGACGGATATCGGGTCCGGCTACTGCATCCGGCCTATCCGGCTTCCAAACGGATATTCGGCTCCGGCCGGATATGAAAAAATATCCGGCCAACATCCGGCTAAATAAAAACAGTCCAAAAAACAGTCCAAAATGCATAAAACTGTTATACAGTGTGGAAATTAAGTAACGCATAAATTCAGTAATTCCTTTGATATTAATTTTTTGGGAAAAATCTCGAAGGGTTATAGCCGAGGTTATAGCGATTTTAAATTTTAACTATATTGAGTTAGCGGAATATTTATCACTGTTGAACAAAATCTTAATAGATAAACATTATTTTTTACTTTTTAGTTCGGTTTCCCTTCAAAGGGCGTTTTTTTAAGTTTTTTTAAACTATAATTTTTTTTATATTTTTGATATCAAATTTTTTTCAAAATTTTTCAATTCAATTTTTTTTCATTTCAAAATTTCTTCAAAATTTTTGAAATTGAATTTTTTTCAAAATTCCTGAAATGAAATTTTCTCGGAAATTTTCTGACATTTTTCAATTAAATTTTTTCTTAACATTTTTCAATTGAAATTTTTTTTTCAAAATTTTTTAAATCAAATTTTTTTCAAAATTTTTGAAATGGAATTTTTTGACATTTTCAATTTGACAATAATTGAAAAAAACTTTGATTTCAAAAATTTTGAAAAGAACCAGAAAAAAATTTGATTTCAAAAATTTTTAAAAAAATTTGATTTTAAAAATTACAAAAAAAATTTGATTTGAAAAATTTCGAAAAAAAATTGAATTGGAAAATGTCAAAAAATTCCATTTCAAAAATTTTGAAAAAAGTTTTCGAAATGGAATTTTTTGACATTTTCCAATTCAATTTTTTTTCGAAATTTTTGAAATCAAATTTTTTTTGTAATTTTTTAAATCAAATTTTTTTAAAAATTTTTGAAATCAAATTTTTTTCTGGTTCTTTTCAAAATTTTTGAAATCAAAGTTTTTTTCAATTATTGTATTGTCGTCGATCCTTGATAAGTGTGCAATGTTTTAGTTTAATCGTTTTGAAGTGGGTGAAAACTGAAAATCTCGTTGAAAGATTCCGTTACATACAAACAAACATAAAGGTGAAGCTAATAAAAGCGTGTTAAAAATTCATTAAATTGGGAAAATTTATCTAGTTGCCGGTGTAAAAACAAAACATATTAGTTACGGTTGTCAGAATTACACAATTTGTAAACTGTCACAATAAAATATGCCATTGAAAAACCGGAAAATCAAGATATTCGGCCGGATAATCCGGCCGGACCGGATTTTGAACTGACCGGATATACTGCATCCGGTTATCCGGCCAAAAGCACATCCGTCCCATGTCCCATCCCTAATCACAAAGGGTAGGTTGCCACTTGAAAAAAAAAGTTGGGGTGGCTGGGGGAGGGGGTGTGTAGAACTAGAAATAATAAATCGCACCAAAAGTTGCGTAATTGAAAATAAAAATCGACCTGTCCAAGGGTTTTTTTATACAATCAATATTTTAAAAGTTATGGTCATGTTTCAATACTTTTTACACACGCTGTATATAGAATGATCAAAATAATTTAAGAGAAAATAAAATACGCAGAGCGCAGAGCATAACTGTGAAAATCTAAAAATGTCATAAATGATTCTGGGACAATAGTCAGGCTTTACTGAGACCCTCTGATTTTTCTATGAGACAGTAGAGATCGGAAGAACCATTACAGGAATAAATTATAGCCAAACATATAGAACAGCATTGATATCTGTCTATGAACATCACTAATGCGCCGTTAGTTCATTAGTCAATAAGTGCTTCTTCCGCCTTTCATATTAAACTTGGTCTAAAAAAGCAGTTCATCGAGGCTTTAGACAAAGAAGTTGAATATTTTGAGAACAAAAATTTTCAAATGTCTCTTAACCGAAGGATAATTCGACGGACCACAAATGCAAACGGTTAAGGGAAAAATGTTTCCGTACTATGTTTTTGATAAACCCGTGTCGTATCTGGTTTTATATCATTTATAATCTAGTAGTAATAAAAATTTAATGGTCAGATTAAGTTTAGTTTAAAATCATTAACGTAGTATGTTCTCTCTGCCAGCTATTTCTCAACGTTTGTTTAGCTTTTAACCGTCACATAATATTAAACTAAAATCAATCTGAACATTCGATTTTTATTAACCACTAGATTATAAATTATATAAAACCAGACACGACAGTTGTATCAAAATATTACGTGAATCACAGGAAAGCCAGCAACTTACTAAGAATCTCGCCGCCAAAATTGGCCTCGCACTTTACCATTTGCATTGCGTATCTTCATTCCTTAATCAATGTTAATCAATGGTAACGTAATGGTAATCAATAATATACAATTTAAAATTTAATCTATGTTTTTATCGTGTAATAACCTCAAGATTGTTATACAGGGTGAGCCACGGTGGGTGGAGTATTAGAAGTATATGGAGAACGGATCAACCGATTGCTTTGAAATTTTGGTTACCAAGATAATCGAGTATGATCTCTCCAACTAAAATATTTTCGAAAGTGCAGTGTTGCCACTTATGCGTAAAACTGGCAACAACTTCGTTATTTTAAATGGAATGCCCTGTATATTTTTGCATTTTTTGGATCGTCGTCTCTTTCTGAGTAACTGTTGTTAATATTTCCCTATTATCTCAAGCGGTTTTCGAGATAATAATTTTTTTCTGAATTTATTGTCAAAAATTTGACTTTTAGTAAATCGTGTTTTCTCCTACCTACGCAGCAATTAAAATATAATTTTTTAGTTGCAGCTAGGCAAGGCCTGGGGGCATCTCCTTCATTAATCAAAAGTTTTAAATTTTATACAGGGTGAGTTAGAGAACGCTTTCTATAAGTGACTTAGAAAAATGCACGAAACTCAATTTTTTTAAATGAAACGCCCTGTATATTATTACTGATTCGGAAAGGTGATACATTTACCTATTTAAAAAGGTAATACACTCTATACCTAGTGCTCACCGTTTTCGATTTATGGGCACTTTTCTGTAACCTTACTGAATATTAGTCTTTTGGTAGGAATCATGACGGGTGGGCCATGAAATTTTTATTTTGTCATTTTGTAATGACAACAGACATGCTACTTTTCTAAATAAATTTGACGTTAGTGATATTTGCAGTTAATTTGAATAGCTGTGGCACAAATATGGCAGAAAATAATTATACAAACACAGTTTTAATGGATTTGTTTATTATCCATGGACAGTACAATAAGATTATCAGCAGAACTTGTAGAAAATTTAATGAAAAATATCCCAATTTGTCGCAGATGAACAACAGAAAAGTTCTACGAATTCGAAGGAATTTTATAAAGAACCAAAATTTATAAAATTCCTCTGATTTCGTAGATTTTTTCTATTGTTCATCTGCGGCAAATTGGGATATTTCTTATTAAATTTTCTACAAGTTCTGCTGATAATCTTATTGCACTGTCCGTGGATAATAAACAAATCCATTAAAACTGAGTTTGTATAATTATTTTCTGCCATATTTGTGCTACAGCTATTCAAATTAACTGCAAATATCACTAACGTCAAATTTATTTAGAAAAGTAGCATGTCTGTTGTCATTACAAAATGACAAAATAAAAATTTCATGGCCCACCCGTCATGATTCCTACCAAAAGACTAATATTCAGTAAGGTTACAGAAAAGTGCCCATAAATCGAAAACGGTGAGCACTAGGTATAGAGTGTATTACCTTTTTAAATAGGTAAATGTATCACCTTTCCGAATCAGTAATAATATACAGGGCGTTTCATTTAAAAAAATTGAGTTTCGTGCATTTTTCTAAGTCACTTATAGAAAGCGTTCTCTAACTCACCCTGTATAAAATTTAAAACTTTTGATTAATGAAGGAGATGCCCCCAGGCCTTGCCTAGCTGCAACTAAAAAATTATATTTTAATTGCTGCGTAGGTAGGAGAAAACACGATTTACTAAAAGTCAAATTTTTGACAATAAATTCAGAAAAAAATTATTATCTCGAAAACCGCTTGAGATAATAGGGATATATTAACAACAGTTACTCAGAAAGAGACGACGATCCAAAAAATGCAAAAATATACAGGGCATTCCATTTAAAATAACGAAGTTGTTGCCAGTTTTACGCATAAGTGGCAACACTGCACTTTCGAAAATATTTTAGTTGTAGAGATCATACTCGATTATCTTGGTAACCAAAATTTCAAAGCAATCGGTTGATCCGTTCTCCATATACTTCTAATACTCCACCCACCGTGGCTCACCCTGTATATTCTTTATTAATGTTTTGGTTAACTTGATATGAATTTAAAAATAACCTCATTTCATTTTGATATTTTCAGACAGATAAATATATAGAGAAAATTCAAAATAAGCACATTTAGATTTCTTTTTATATCCAAATCTAAATGCATTTTCATATAGATATTGTAACGATTTTCAAACATTTACGGTAAAGTAAAAGAAATTGATGTTACCTATCGAAAATTACGTGTTACCGTTTAACAAAATATATATATTTTAATTTAATTATAATTTATACTATGATTAGAAAAAATCAAGGTCATTTATGTTTGTATTTTAGTATATCAAACGTTGTAAGGTTATCTCATATGTATTTAGTGTTATTATTTATAGTTTTTTTCTACTCGCATGCAAATTAACAAAAATAATAAAGGTATTTTAATTAGATTAACTACTAATTTATTGTGTACCTACCAACAACTTTTTACATATACTTAATTAGTCATTCTGAAATACGCCAATTAAGACGTAACAAAAGTGGAAACTAGAAATAAAAAAGTACTTCGAACATTCAAATATGGAGTTTAGTCCAGTATCAGGTTTATAAGTGCGCTTACCTGTTGAATATGATAAATAAATCGGCATGGGGCAACGTGGAATCTGAATGGAAATCTTTCTTCGTATAATCTGCCTGTTGCCATCTGGTAACGTTCTCCTTACACTAACAAGATGTCAATATGCTTCTTGTTATGTATGCTATTCTAGTCAGATATACAAAGACCATCTTGATTAACTAACTGGAACCTACCATAATCGATTGAAGTAAAAACAGTATTGTTAACTTTTGTTTACCCAAAACGAATAATTTGGGAAAATCTGAGAAAAATCCAAAACTAACCGTGAGCTAAGTTTTTATTGCACAGACCACCGTATAACGTGAACGAACACAACACTTCATCACTCACTAGCGTAAACACTGCCCTACATGGGAAAAAATAAATAATTAGTTCTTTGCCAAATACATTGCGAAGACGCTGGAAACCAAAAAGGAAGTGAAATGGAAGTCGATGAAGATGTATTGAAGAAGTTGGAAATATTGAAAACATTTCCTCTACATCTGCAATTAATTCATTAAACACAGCAATTCAATTGGCAGAATCCAGTGGGGTTAATATAAGTGATATCTAGTTTTAAAAAGATAGAGAGAAAAGAGAGAGTGAGAAAGCAATAATTATTCAAAACATAAAAGACAAAAGTACAAAGAAAGACTTCAGATTTCATCCAAAATCAAGCTTCACGAATGGTTAACTAGTGAACACTCTTATGAATTTTACCTGGAACATTGTCGTAATATGTATTATTTTTTTTACCATTATTTTTATGTTATGCTCAACAAAAGTTGCATTGCTGATGATATTCATACTCATATAAGCCCTATACGGAACGATGCAACTAGTAACTTAGAGCTTCGCTCTGAGGATCCATAGTACAACAATCACGCACAAAGGAGTAATGGTACGTAAAGTCGACTTCAGAGTTGTACCGCAGATAAAAAATTACCGACAAAGGAACACGTGCGGCGGCGTCTTTGCGAACGTTAAAGAGGCCGCCTTTCTGCTTTGTAAATGCGGCATTTTTTCCCTGCGTTACAAAAATGAAATGAACTATACGTACATTTACCCCAATTTATACTCAAATTTCACTTTCACAATTCCCAATTCACAATTTCAATTTCAATTACTCAAATTTTTTTTTTATAAATTATTCTTGATACGTATTATATACAACTTTATTTGGGTATACTTAATAATAATAATAATAATAATTTATATTGGTGTCCTACTTTTGAAACCACTTTAGAATGCAATTATTATCGAACCTGATGCTAAGACAACTACTTTCATAACTACATGTTATAAAACTTTGAATCAAATAACTTACTTATCTACAAATATTATTTCAAGTGTATCATTTTTTCCTCGATTTTTTCATAATCCTTCAATAATAAATACTGTAGATATAGGTAGCTTTGATAAAGATACTCCCAAAGAAAAATATACCAGTTTTTATTTTCTTAAGAACTAGTTTGATGTATAGAATCTTGGGTTTCTCCGAGAATTTCTCGATCATATGATAATAAAAAATTATTTTTTATTTTCTGACGTTTCGGTTTTACAACCGCACAGATACAGAGAATTTAGCGAAACGTATTTTAACTTATTAAAGTAAACTAAAAGGGGTACCTACCTACTTAATATATCAAATTCACAGGAAAAAAGTAACAATTTTTACATCTTTCCTTCAACACGACAAATTAATTTTAAATTAGGTATCTGAGCTTAAAATTTACGCTACTCACTCTAGTACTAATAATCTCATTAGTTACACCTTATCAAAGGTAACAAATATTTCAAACCACCAGGCATTAAAATAGTTTAGCCTTCAGTTGTTTTAACGATCTCTGCATAAGCATACATAAAATTTATCTAACATTAATTTATTATAATGTAATTTAACACACAAATTGTAAGTATAAACTGTAAATCATTATGAATAATTATCAAAGTAAGTTCTCTTTATTAAAATAGTTCTCTAAAGATGGTTATTAAAACCGAAACGGCAAAAAATTAAAAATAGTTTTTTATTTAAGAGTAAGAACCGACAAACCTAAGAATCTGCATATGAAATTAATTGATATCAATGGTCAAGAAAAAGACAATCAGTATTTAAAAACTAACATTTTTAATCGTTTCCGAATGTATGTAAAGCCAACGAAGCAGCAAAATACTACATTTTATTTCTTATTTTACTAAAGTAATTACATTATCAATTATCATGATCATTATAAATAAACGGGTGTCAAAATCAGTAAAATCACCTTTTGTATACAGTAACCGACAGCCAAGTAAGTACATAGGTCCCGGTTTTTTTTTTTTTAAACATTATTTAACGTCGGCCTATTTCTGCTACCAGGGCCTACCACCGACGCCAGGAGACGAGCAACCCCCAACCTGGAAATTTTGCCGAACCTCTTATCTGACTAAGAGTAGGGATTTTTTACTTGCCTAACATTTAATAGACAAGGGACCGACTGCTTTACATCCTCTCCGAAGGATGGTATATCCTCAATACACCTCTCGCCTACAGTTGTATTGCTTCTACGATATAGCTGATATACAAGCCGTTAGAAGTGGGGAAGCGAGACCGCGTCTTTCCGTGGATAGTCACCCATCCAAGTACTGAACGCGATAACTGTTGCTTAACTTCATATCGCTATGAAGTGAGTCAAGTCAGTCCTCCGCTCGCTGCCCGTTTATAGGTCCCGGTTTACTTATTTGCAGCGCACGCAGATTGAGTACGTACTTGGTTGCCGGTTTCTGTATATATCTTATTAACACTCGAGAATGTGAATTAAATTATGCAGAATTGGTCTTGCATCGTATTAACGGACCATTACATATCATGTTTATGTTATAATGATTGGCACGTCCCTACGCTGATGAAATTTGCTAAATTAACGATAAATTGATTCTGATAGCAAATTGTTTACCACAAAATTTTAAATACCAATATTTTATCATTTGGACTTTTTTAAACCATTTATTTTTGTGGTGAAAATATGGTTAATGTAAGACCTTAATTCACAGAAACGAACAAATCAAATAAATAACTATAAAAAAATATAATTAAAAAATATACCCTAATAGATTACAAATATACGTCTGGTTCCTGAGACTTGATATGCATAGCCATTTTTATCTATCATTAATAAATTTGTTCATAAAAGAAGCGTTCTGATTTTCATAACTATATTTTTTAGGTGTAACTAATTTCAGAGTTTAATGCTTTAAGTCATATACTCTTTCACCTATTTCTTCTACTGTGTCAGTTAGTAAAAATCACATAGTTGCGGGAAAGAGAATAATTATCGTATATTTTGGAAAATTGTAGGGTACTCAACGGGGTTGAATAATATACAAGGTGTTATGTTTGAATTTAAGATATTTCAAGTTTTCTTTTATATTTGGCCGTGTATTTGGCCATAAATTCTGGTATAATATTTCAAAGAGCCATTCTTGTTCAACAATCAGTTAAAAAATATTTTTATTGATGATTGCTAAAGCCTAAGAATTTCAGATATTATAAGTAAGTAACGAAAATTGAGAAAAAAAACATATCAAGCTGAATATTTTGTAGACTCAATATTTTCATTTGAATACCTATAAGCAATACCTCATTTTTCGTGTAGATTTCAAAATAATCTTAAAAATATATAGGTTGCCACGGTTGCCATTAAAAAAAATCAAGTTACTACCTGCCCAGAAGAAATGGGACACCCTGTACAATCGACATTACTTTGATTTTGTAAAACTTGAGAAACTAGGAACGTAGCTAAAAAAATCTATTTATCTTTTTGATTACCCAAGATATTGAACTTTCCCGCACTAGGGAACACCCTGTATACTATCTTTCGTAGAATACTTTGGAATTTCATCAAAAAACATGTCTTGCATAAAGCTAAACCAACTGAAAGATAAGGGTTTACGAAATTACCTCGGAAATTACATATTTATGTAGTTGTAAAAATTAAAATTTTGGATATAGATACTAGAAAACAAAACGTCTTATCCCATTATCACCTAAAATAGGTGGTAATGCTTATCCTCGGTCTTATCTAACATGTTTTTAAGAACAACTATGGTAGATATTGTCGAGCCTAAGCTTGAGTAGGACGGCAACAAATAACGGAAAGCTGGGTGTCCTTTCTTGATAACCCAGAAATTAAACGTTGTAAAAATTGTATAAATAATGATGAAAGACTTCCAAATAAACGCGGCCATTGAGTAAAAAATGATAAAGAGATGCAACTGTCAAGGTTTCGAGATTTTAGTGTTGTATTTTTTTACTAATAGCTTCATGATTTTTTTCAATTTTAAGGGCTACACAGCCACATTACAAATACCTTCCCGTAGCACTAAAAATTGATGACACTCATGAAGTTATTGGCAAAAAAATACAATTCTAAAATCTCGAAACCTTGACAGTTGCGCCTCTTTATTATTTTATATACTCAATGACGCGGCACTAATAGCCTAGGCGGCTACTTTATTTGTCTAATTTTAAAATTGTCATAACCAGATGATACAACTTTGACTGGCGAAACGCGTGTCGAATTTATTTGTGTTCTTCAAAACTACTTTAATATAATATGCGTTATCATAGAACAATTTTCCCAGTCGGCAATGTTCGGAATTGATCCCTAAGTCAGAAATTTCCTTGTCATGACCAACTGAACGTCTTGTTTATATTTAATTAATTTGCGTTTGATTTGAGTCCAATAATTGAGATGCCCGTCAATCAGGACCACAACCAGTTTTTATTTAAATTATGATGAAACAAATTACCACAATGTTGGTAAACCTCAATCAAAATTTTGTGCACCAAGAAACTTCCTATAAACTTCATGAAGCTTCCTTGAACTTCCTAACCCTCGGAAAAATACATGTTTACCAAAACATGCCATTTATAATTAATTTGGTGTGCTTAATTTTTTTTTATGTCCAGAAAGAACCCCGTGGGATGGAATTAGAAATGAGATTATTAATATAAACAACATAGCAATTACATTGAGAATTACATAGCATAATAAAAAACAAATTTGTTTCCATAAAATAAAATATTTACCTATATGATGCGTTCATAGATGGGATAAGTATATAAAAATAAGTTATTTAAAACAGCAAAATTTTAAACAAGAGAAAGTTAAAAACAAATGCAAAATTTCTGTGAAGCGAATTTAAATCTATTCAGTCACTGATATACTTTATTCCTCTTCATTATTACTGCTTTCATCTGAATCTTCAATAAGATATAGTCCTCATTGGGATTAATAGTTCTTCCAAGGACAGATATACGTTTTCAATTTTTTTGACATTCTCAATATGCTTCTTTCAGTTGCCTAGTGTCACTTTTTCCTCATCTGAATTCATAAGATGAAATTTGGGCAACGTTTGTTTATTCAAATGTTTTCTTCCAATTAACTCTTTCTTAACTCCATATTTCTTCAATGGAATTGAACATTAAAAAGTTTGGAGGTCAATAATTACATATTTCTTTGAAAAATTATTCTTAAATAATAATAATAATAATAATAAATAAATACACCATTAATTACGACCCCCTTTATCCCAGAAGGCTGAGCCTTGTGCGGGAGGGGACATAACACATTTATAGACAAGGGACACACATCCAATATCCGTGTATAATGGAAAAATCCCTCTCACAGTATTTTCCATTGCCACGACCGGGATTCGAACCCGGGACTTTGGGTGAGAGGCAGGTACTCTACCATCTCGACCATCAGTCATATTCCTTTTTACTATTTCTAAAAGCCGCTCAGTTTTAAAATATCCTGCAACTCCTAAATTGTCTTGTATAATGAATTTTCGAATATCCTGTTCCTTTAGGATTGTATTTAAATTTTTTCAAGTAGTCATGAGTGGTGTGATAATATCTAAAATATTTCTAAATTTGTGCCGCTGATTCTTTAAGTTGCAAATAAGTATGAAACGAGTATGAAAGGAACTATATATTATCCTATAAAAAAAGAATACGTATCGTGTAATACTTTTGCTACCGGCAATAATATTTTTATTATTATGACATTCGATATCATTTTATAACATTTTAGTTAATTAAGTTACAGCCAATAGAATTTAATCGATGGTAAAAATCACATGATTTAATAACAATAGTTAGTACGAGAGTTAGTAGCTAAGAAATATTGATGAAGGATAAACAAATCTCCCCAAACATAATGGCATACAAGGATGAAATTTGTGCTATTCCTATTTTCAGGCAAAAGATCTGTGAGCACGTAATTGTTATCTTTAACCGTTGACTAAATGAATCATATCTTTTACTCTAGCTCTAGCTGATTTTCGAGAATTATTGAAAATAACTTTTTTTTAATAATTCTGTTTAATTTCACCAGACGACATATCACAATTCTGCTAAACTATATATTCAATTCACTTCGGTAATTTATCGGAATAAGATCCAATCCAAGAAAATAATCACGTTTTCTAGAGGTCACATCAGGAATAAAATATATGTATATTATTGAATTATCATTTTATTACATTTAACAATCGTTAATAATTCAGAGTTTCTCATTACAAACGGAACGGAACAATATCATAATAATATGTTACTTGTATTGTTTTAGAATCGAGTTTAGAATGACCAATTTTATTTTGTTCCGTGAGCAGAAAGCTATAATAAACCTGATAATAATAATGATAATGAATAAACAACCGCGTAATCAACATAAAAAACATATATATAAACAATTTGTACAATTTGCCAATGACGTAGTATAGAAAATTTAAATGTAAATATACAATACTGCGAATTGATCAAAACAATTTGAGTCCTTGTAGAAATATCAAATGTGTTTTTTGTCTAATTTTGTAGACCTAGTTCTCATGTGAATGAACTCGGTACAAACCCATTTCACGAGAAAACTTATTTATTTTAATCACTGACTTTGGGTTATTTATTTTCGGTATAGGTTTAAAACCAAGATAAACTAAAATACGAGTAATTTATACTTTATATTCCGTAAAAGTTAATTTGGGCATAATAAACAACACCTTAGAAATGTAGAAATGATATAAACAGTACCAAAGGATTTACCCCAAGTAATCCCTTTTATTTTATGTTAATACGAATAAAGTCCTTTGTTTAGCGTTAATTATTCTCGTAAGATACCAACTTGGTTGACGAAACCGACGTAGTCCAATAAAGTATTTTAGTTGCTTATGGAAACTACGGTCTTCACTGATATGCAGAGATCAGATAAACCAAATCATGGTTCCCTATGAATAAAAAACGGGTCTTTGATTAGTTACGTTCTTGTCCCAGTTTTTGTATATTAGTTATATTATTTTTCCATATTAATAATATACAGTGTGTCGCACTTAAGAGTGAAACATCCTTATAACTTGTTTCATTTTTATCCGATTTCAACCAAATTTCACTCAAAGATTGATCCCATTAGGATCAACTCATGGCCAAAAAACCATTCGCCCCACACATAAAATGCAGAGTTACCTGCAATACCAAAATAAACGGAGAAAATCAAAAAAGTATATTAGGCATTTTTTATCTGAAAATTTTACCAAAATCTCATCAAAATTAAAAAATATTGATATTTTGATCAGAAAATATAATTTTACAATATCAATAATTATCTTTCGTATTAAATGCAGAGTAGGTATTTCTTTAGTTTTTTTCCTTAAAAAATAAAATATTACAATCCATTCTGAGTTTAATTTTATTTTTTCCAAAACATACAAAAGGCATCTAAATAACTTACAAAAGAGAAAACCCGCGTTATCTCTTGTTTTTGAGTATGCTGGGCAAGAGAAAAATATTACCAAGTAACCTCGACAAATGTTGAAAATGATTTATATTTACATATAGTAAATAAGCAATTTTATGCGTCAATAAAAATGTTTATGATTTAACTTACTTCACTTACTTCATAAAACCGCGTCAAAGGGGTAGTTTTTGTCCATTCGAGGGGCTCGCGGGGATCGAAGTGACTTGGTAATATTTTTCTCTTGCCCGGCATACTCAAAAACGAGATATAACGTGAATTTTCTCGTTTGTAGCACGAAACACATTTTTCACCCCCTTGGAGAGTGGTTTTTCGCCGTTTGGGGGGCTGGTTCGCCTCGAGGAGCAGACCCAACATCATCCTCGTGTTCAGCATCCTCAAAAACGGAGGGTCACATAAGTTTTGCCGTTGGAAGACGCCAAATACGCGATTCTTTCCCGTTGGGGGTGGTTTTTTGGCCGTTTGGGGGGTAGGGTCAACTCGAGGAGCAGAGCCAACATCACCATCATGTTCAGCATCCTCGAAAACGGGGAGGGAAGTAGTTTGGTTGACTCCCCAAATACTTGTGTTTCTCGAGGTTTTTTCCGACTCACAGAATGCACTATTATACCTTTTAATCACATTAAAACCTCGAGAAAAACAAATAGAAGATGTTAAATGAGAAGAAAAATAAATTAAGTATTCAGATGGTTTTTAAACTAGTATTCCTAATAAAATGGAATATTTTTTTCTTATAAGTAATGTAAAAGCTCCTCTAAACAGGAAAATGATTATTTTATTTCCATTTAATTGAAAAAAGCCAAACAAAATAAAATGAATGGAAAATAAAATTATTGCAAGTGAAAAAAACAGGCAAAAATGTTAGCGTCTAAAATATATCACATGAAGTACCCCTAAACGACATATAACAAATAAAAAATTTATGGACAATTTTATACCGCAGGATATGTTGAATTTATTTTATTTTGTTTGGCTTTTTTCAATTAAATGAAAATAAAATAATCATTTTCCTGTTGAGAAGAGCTTTTACATTACTTATAAGAAAAAAATATTCCATATTATTAGAAATACTAGTTTAAAAATAATCTGAATAATTTATTTTTATTCTCATTTAACATCTTCTATTTGTTTTTCACGAGGCTATGATTGAAAGGTATAAAACTGTTCCAAATAATGTAAAAATCTAAATATTTGCGAATATCTCCTAAACCCTTCAGGACAGGTATAAGACATATTTAACAAAAGTTGTAGGGAATAAATAGGCCTAGAAGATTCTGTAAAAAAATATGGGGTGTTCCGAGGGGTGTTCCATTGAAAAATACATAATAAAAAAATAAGCGAGATAATGAGCTTCGAAGTTTTCTGAATATGTCAACATTTTCTGAACACCCTGTAACAAATAAATCAATTCTTGTCTAAAATAGTACTCAAACTAAACCTTCTTTTAACCCGAAATAAAAGGGTTCTTGTTTAACTTAACGCAGTAACGAAATAACAGTAATTAAAAAAAATGCTGAATATTTCATTTTTTTCTTAATTTTCTTAAATATCTAGAGAACTACTCGTTAAGTAACTTTAAACACTTTAAAGTGAGAAAAGTCACACAAGCCATTACAAATTAATCCGTAATTATAAAGATAATAAAACAAAACTTGATAGTTTAATCTATGGCAAATAATATTATTAATGCGTCACACTTAGAAATAATACATTTCTTTGTTATTTACGACAAATAATTTATTCAGAAATATTTAAGACTATACTATAAAACAGAAATATGAGTAGAATAACGTTTTTAAAATAGATAACGTGTGATGAACGCTAGAATTAAATTGATTACCAAAACATTGGTTAATTTTTACCCCATATCTATATTACTAAATAAAACATGAAGATGAGAGGTACACGTTAAAAAATCAAAAGCCGTATTGTGGAAGAAATAACGATTATTGGCGATTATCTTTGAGGCTCAATAGAGTCGCATATTTGAACTTTACGGAGCTTTGGTGATCTACCTACATCTACCAGTTATGTTAATTTTTTTATTTTGTGTTACATTTTTGTTAGCAGACATACAGTTGTCGGTGAAAACGTAAAAGAGATGATTTTTGGGTACTTTCATATTCTTATCACCTTTCATTATAGCCATATTCGATTCTATACATACATCGGTATGATATGTAAATGTGTCCTTTGGAAGTATTTGGATATTTCCTTTTTAGTCAATTTATGGCATGAAACTCCTCTATTTTTAGGCAATGAATTTGTCTTAACGTCGTTTAAATTTTTATCTAATATTTCCAATACTGTAAATCACATAAACTTTAAATAACGACATAAAGTTCGTAAATCCCTAAACAAACTAAACGTTTACAAATTCAACATGACAATGAAGACAGTATTCAAACAAATCTCCCGGTTCTCAATTTTTCCTTTGTGTGTACATTTTTAAAATGATGTGTCTATTGATCGGACCATAACAGGGTGGTATTGTCAGGGCGCCCCGACATTTAGAAATTCGATGTAGGGATCAAAGCTCACCTTTAAAATAGGTTTCTTTTAATAAATATAAATTATATTAAAACGGCTCAAGATTATATTTCAAAATAGGGACGTAGCATTTTTATAGCAAACTAAAAGGCAAAACATGCTATACTTCAAATTGTATTGATTTAGAAAATTATGATTACAATTTAGTTTATTTCACTCATCCACAATCGTGTTATTTGCGTTTTAGACCAATTGATTTCTTTTTACAATTTTTATGCTTCTGGTTCTGCATTGGATAACATTTTAAATAATCGGTACCTAACTATTTCCTGTAGCTGATAACATTTTATATTTTTAGAAAAACTCTCCGTAAGTCTCCGACATGACCACATAACCCTATATTGTTTCCTCAGTTTTAGTATCTCTATCTGTTCTTTTTCGGAACCTTCTGGCGAAAATCAATTGAGCTTGGCTTTCGACCGTCAGTCATACAGTATCATATCATATAGTCCATTTGCTAAACGCTAAAAATTTAAAAAAATGTTTTTTTTTAACTCCGTTGACTCAAAACCGATTTTGATCATTTTTTTGTTTTAAGTTTCGGGAAAATTTATACTTAGAAAAGTTCCCCATAGGTGAGAAGGTGTGCTTTTTATTTTTTCCATTGTTATTAACAAATAAGTGTTTTTTTCTTCAAGCGTATAACAATACTTACATTACATAATGCAACACGTCCTGTAGAAAGAGCCTATTATTGTATTAGTACAAATATTTCTCATTTTTTTCCTAGTACAAAAATGAAGTAATGTATCCATGGCAACGAATTAAAAATCTAAATTATGACTTGTCATAAACTGTCATTTTAATACTGAAATACTTGAAATTGCAAATTCACCTATGACATGTTTCATTGATAAATAAAATGGTTAGTATTACATATATTTTTTTTTACAAAGGTTGATCGCATTTGACCTGATGTAATTTTTCAAAAGTAAAGTTTTGATATTTTTTATTTTAACGCTTGAAGAAAAAATAGTATAATATGTCACTCGGAGTAGAAGCTCATTATGTGTTTCGCCCAGTTTGCTGCCTCGGCTTGCGCCTCGGCTGAGCAAACTTCTGGGCTTTTAACAATAATGGTCGCCTTCTACTCCTTGTAACATAATATACTATTTAATACACCCTTAATTAAAAAATGTATCTCTTTTATTTATTCAAACAATTGCCTGAAATTTAATACCATTAGGTTTTAGGGGTCGCAGATTACGAATCTGGCCTCAAAATCGGCCTAAATACAAAATGGCGTCGAAAGTTTATTTTTTATTTTTTATAATTTTATTTTTATTAGATGTCTGGGGGTTTTTGAGGTCACTGATTACGAATTTGGCATTAAAACTTAGCCAAAATCAAAAATGGCGGACCCAAAATGGCAGAAAAGGGTAAATTTTTTTTATTCGAATTTTATTTCTTTTAAGAGGGGTTTTTTGGGTCGCTGATCTCAAATTTTATATTAAAATTTTTCAAAAATGGCAAACGGTGTATGAAAACTGGTGGAAACAAATTATAGAAGTTAGATGAGTATTAAAGATATTATATTTTAATCCATTAATTAAAATTAATACAAGATACATACATTCATACATTAAAAGCAAGAAAAAAATTATTTAGTTTTTAATTTCTTCTTCCTTTACCCGAAACACCCGCACCCTTAGCCATCTAATAAAAATTAAAAAATATATACATACAATATATAGAAAACTGGACTTTTTGCAGATCCCATTTTGCATTTAGGTTTTAAGGCCAGATTCGTAATCTGCAACCTCAAAAACTTTATGTTGTCAAATTTCAGGCAATCGTTTAAATAAATAAAAGAGTTATAAATTTATTAAGAGCGTATTAAAAAAACACTTATTTGTTAATAACAGCACACCTTCTCACCTATGGGGAATTTTTCTATAATTTTTTTCTGAAATTTAAAAAAAAGATGACCAAAATCGGTTTTGGGTCAACGGAGTTAGAACCTTTTTTCATTAGTAAATGGACTAATACTCGGACTAATACTTTATTTTTTTGTTCATTTTTAATTGAAATTTAACTTCCGATGTTAAAACTAATTAACAAATTGTACGCTGCAAGATCGTATTCCAATTCTAACGAAACAATTAAACAACTTAAACATCGTTGTGTAAAAAACCCTAAACTTCCCAAATGTCTCCCTACTTTTATGAAAGAAAAATATTTATAAAAGATTTGTGTAACAAATCTTTTATAAATATTTTACAGTTTTATACCAGCGCAACATAAAAAAATGTCTGTTCTCAACGTATAAAATTCCACTATTTCATTTCATTTTTTTTGTTAATCTAGATTATGTACACACAGTATCAGAATAATAAAAATAGAATTTCAATATTTGTACTTAATTTGCAAATTTGTGCAATTTTTATATATCCAGTATTCCGTATATTAATTTAAAGGTACGTGACTTTATGTCACTTTATGCTTATTTCAAATTATCTCAGAATATCGTATTACAGCTAGCTTCTTATTATTTCTTATTAATTGTAAACTGCTTATTTTGTACTTCCTTTGTTCCAAGTTTGAGAACCATTGTAAATGCTCAACTAGCATAATTACAAAGCTTAGAAATTCCGTGTCGAATCCCTGTAACAACAGTATATTCTACTCACATGTTCCCAAAAAACATATTCAATTATAAGCTACATTTTCTACAGAGTCAACGTTGCCTCCAATAAAATAAATAAACACTTTTTAAAAAGTCATTAATGTAAGTTTGACTTGAAATTGTGGTTAGATTTGGAATTTGTAAGCGGACAGGCACTGATTGTATAAACAGAAGTAGTAATATAACGTGTTTGGGTTTAATAATTAATAATTATTATTAAACCCCTATCAATAATATTAAGTCCCACAGCCCACAGCTGTCCATAAAAAAAAACAACATATTGAGAACATTCTTACTGTATTTATTTGTTGTTTTTTTTTTGTCAAATACGAAGAAGTGTAACTATTTTCCAACAAGGATTTTGCAAACATTTCAAATCTCGAATTGTCCAGAGAGTTTGTTCTTGAGTTGTAATAAATTGTTTTCCTGTCTGTCTATTCTATTGTCTCTATTGCGTTTTGATGAATGTCCGGATCTTTGAAAATCTGCATGACTTTCTGCAACTTCTCATGTTCATCATTTAAGTTGCTGGAACAATAAACTTTTTTCAGCCCTCTACATCAACACTTAGAAAAATAAACTAAAACTGCAGTGGGCTAGGCCTATGGGGGAAACCACGTGAAAAAGAACATACTGTACTCGTATAGTTACCATAGGGTATGGTGATGTGAATAAGTATGAAAATATCATATTATATAGGGTGTCCGGAAAGTAGGGACGAATTTGAATTTGGCGCCATTTTTTCACATGACGGTTGGCAGCCGTGGTTATATCATTTTGGTTATCAGTCATCATTCCGATTACTAGCCTAATTGCGTTTTTGTGGTGAATATTGTTGTTTGTTGTTTATTTTCGTCATGGAGCAGATGATAAGTCTTCTCTTTGCGTGGTGACCTCGGTGGTAACCAAGAATGGCCTACCAGATCATGCGACCTTACACCATGGGATTTCTTTTTGTGGGGATTTATTGAATCAAAAGTGTATGTTAACAAACCACAAACGATACCCCAATTGAAGGCTGATTGAAAGGGTCATTAACGGCATCTCGACAGATGTTTGTGAACGCATCATCATCGTGAACTTCAATGAACGCATTACTCAATACCGCGCCTCTTTGGATGGTCATATGGCGGATGTAGTTTTTCATACTTAAATGGGAGATATTACTTGATATGTTTGAAAAAAAATAAATTAAATTTTCATTAAAAATTATGTTTTATTGCATCTTAAAATTCGTCCCTACTTTTCAGGCACCCTTTATAACAATAATAATAATAATACATCCTTTTTACCCTAAAATTAACAAGATACCGTCGAAAACCTTCATTCTTTTCAATATGGCAAGAGAGGGAAAAACAAGTAAGACCGTTAAAAATTTTGCAACTTTATTAAAAGTTTTTTCGATTTGGGGCTATTTTTATTCTCTGGCCTATATCTACATTGAATTTTTCTAATTTGTTTACATAATTTCGTATTAAATCATTTTAATGTAATATTTATCTCAACAACGTAGGTATTTGGATTTTTTAAAATGTAATTTTAAATATAGAATCATCATCGAGTAGTACCGAAAAAGCAGTAAGTTTAAATTTAAATTGTCTGTAAAACGTGGCAAAATTTATACAGCTGAGTATATAAAACTACAGTTAAAACTTCGCTGCATTTTAAATATTGTACAGGGTTAGTTGTATTAATGTACCTTTTTTATTTTTATCTTTGACCGATTCCAAAAAATAAAAAACCGGCCTTACACGGTTTTTTATGTAGATTCCACTCCTGCTAACGGATTGGCAGTATCTAGCGTTTTAAATATACAGGGCACGCAAAAAAGTTGGTAAGTTTTTTTAAATGGAACACCCTCGGGAACACCTTATATATTTTGACAAATTTGAATTCCTCCAATTATTCTGATTACAAATATATACACATATTGTATAATCGCTTTACTGGTTTTTGAGTTATTTTCACTTATAATAAATTCTCGAATAAATTAATAAATGGAATAAATCAAAAACAAAATAAAATATATGAATTATTAATAGTTATTTATGTATCAAGGCATTAAAGTTAATCTTTTTACCATGAATGTGGAGTTTAGTTGCCGAGGCCCGTAGGGCCGAGGCAAATAAACCACATGAGTAATAAAAAGGAACTTTAATGCCAAGGTGCATATTACATTTTTTTTAAATCCAAAAACTATGAAATTAAGATTAATTAACTGTATTTTTTAAATAATTTTCAGTGACATTAAGAAATGTCATAATTATTTAAAATTTTAAGTGACCTTAGGAAATGTCATAATTATTTTTAAATGTCAAGTCGGAATAATTTTTTATAAGAAAACCATTATTTTTGGCAATTATAATAGTGATAATACAATTCTGAATTTAAAAAACGGTATTTATTTACCTTTTGTTACAACACAATTATTATCACAATCAATAAAAAATTAATGTTTATGTTTATCTGTCACCTCGGCCAACTACAAAAATCATACAATAATAGATTACTTTAATGACTATTTCTATCACTTTAATGACGATTTTGAGGTACTTTAATGCCGATTTAAAAAAAAAAACAAATTATATAACATTTTTAACATAACCAACCACCATTAACTTCGATATCTACATTTCAACCCACGTTTAATATTCGAACGAATTTTTCGAAAAAAAAGTGCTGCATCCAAATTCGAAAACCACATTTCGATATCTCTAACCGTTTCCAAGATATCGGCAAAAATTGACATTTTACAGATTCCGAAAAACTGTCAACTTTTTTATTTGTGGATATTTTTTCAAACGGTAAAAACTTTCTACTTTTTGACGTAGAATAAGATGCATTTGTCAAAAAAAATATATCGCTTTTCGATTGTTTGATATCAAAGCTAACTTTGTTATTTCAAATGGAAACCATAGTTGGCTTTGACCTCGGCTTTGACTTTAGAAAATAGGAAAAAAAATAAGCTTTCCAAAAATATATATGCCAAGATATATCTAGTCATCCTTGCTCCCAATATAACACATTTCTCTTTAAAAATGACATTTTTTAACATTAAAAAAAGTTTTTCGGAATCTGTAAAATGTCAATTTTTGCCGATATCTCGGAAACGGTTAGAGATATCGAAATGTGGTTTTCACCAATCGGCGTTTCACAAAAATCGAGCTCTAGACTCATATGTCAGTTTTTCTCTACCTGGTCTGGAAATAGGAAAACCAGCCAAAATCAAGCAATTTGGGACACCCTGTACAATACTTGAGGGCATACGGAACATATTTTCATTTTATGAATTTTATACACACCTGTTATAAGAAAATACGACATAAAACTACCATTCATCTTTCACGAGCCAAATAAACGTTTTGCTTTAAAACAATATGAAAGGTGTATAAAAATACGGTTCGAGAAATACAAGCAAACCAAAATTTTAGAAGCGAACGCTAAAACTTAATACTTACTTGTATTTTGTCAAAAATTTAAATAGACCGGCTCCTGATAACATTTTTTTTTTAAACGATTTTCTTCTTGTTCTTGTTTGAATTTGCCTTTACAGTACCTACATGAGTTACATGACAGACAGGAGGATCGTTTAAAAAAAATGTCATCAGGCGCCGGTCTAAAAGAAGATATAAAGTTATCACAAATTGTTATTATCTGTTGTAACTTTTTATCTTTCGTAAATTTTTGACAAAATACTCATAAATAATTTATATCAAAGTATTATTAGAGCTAATTTGTCGCGTAATAAATTAAAATTAATAGTCCGAACGAACAATTACTCATTAAGCAAAATTAGTACTTTAGACTAAATTGCAGACGAAGTTAAATATTGGGCTAATTTATTTTGTATAGATTAGAAAACTTTTGCAAAATCGAGTGAAAATATAATTAGAAATTGAAAAAATACTTTACCTAACGATGTCTGGTCTAAAGTAACAGCAAAAACCAATAAATGACTAACGGTGGTATGTATGTGTATATAGCTCTTCAACCATTTACTGATAACAGATTAGTTTCAATGGATGGTAATTTAAAACTTGGGTATTTTCCGGTATTTTGTCGCGTATAGATTTTCTATTCAAGATCTGTACGTCATCGTGGTTACCTTAATATTCCGGGGTTTTCTCGTAGTATGTATATATCAACAGGTAACACGGTAATTCATAAACAGCCAAGTGGTGACCTGGTTATATAAAGACGAACAAGATTTATACCTATACCCGTGTAACTGAGGTACATGAGTAGTACTCGTTTATTAATATAAAGCATACAAGAATATGTTCTTCTAAAATTTTTTTAATTTTTTTTTAATTAAAAAGTCAGTGTACTTATAAAGAACAATATTTTAAAACTACGAAAAATGTTGCATTCCTAAAAATATTAATTCATTAAATCACCAGTCCCGAAAAATATCGAGAAGTCCAACTTTTGTGTAAAATAAAAGGTTAAATATGAAACAAAATTAAATTTTCAAGATAAAGCTATGACAGACTTAGGTAGAAGAGTTTTTAAATTAAATTTAGTAATTTATTTACCTGCGCGTGCTACGTAAGTTCAAATGGCGTGAAGCCGTATTTAAATAAAATTTATTTTTAATCAACTGAGACTATTATATAATAATTTAAGGTACTTTAAGGGCACTTTCTCCAGCCAGACACAATTTCCTCTAATTAACTTTAAACCAAAATCGATTTTACTTAAAAGTATTTGAAAATGGACTATCTAAGCTTGGCCAAGTTTTACTTTGGACGTTGAGTGAAGAAATCAGTAGTATCCAAATAAATTAATTATTCTTTAAATCAGTCTTGTTTAATACATTATTTTAAGAAAACATTAGAAAACATATATCTTATCTTTATATGTCATGTAGCTGGCATTCGATAAGATAAATAGAATAAATGCATCCAAAATAATGAATGAATCTCTAATAATGATACTTGTACTTGTTGCAGAATGGTATTAGAGCCTAAGTTCGTGGACTATGGAAGTATCCATCCAACAGCAGATGTGCCTCAACTTCAACAGCACAATTCTTCACATGCCTTATTGAGTCCGCGCTCTGTCTCTCTATCTCTACCTCCTCTTGACGACGAGGAACCACCGAATACCTCTAACGAAGGAAAAATGACACAAGGTATATATTAATTGCTATTTACAATCAACAGTAGTGAGTAGTTATTTTTGTTTAGTTTTAATGTCCTTTATACGGTTTCTCTATGATTTTATTCTATAGGGTAAGTGTACAGACCCACTATTTACAAATTTATTTTTAAATTCAACCGTCTTCAATGACAACATTCGTCGAATCGGGGCCAATTAACTTCAACCTCCCTCCAAATATTTTTACACTCCAATTTGTAACGACGCTTACTTTCGACGTATACTTACGTAACCTTTTTAGACGGAAATCTCGGGCGCCAGTTCTTTAATTTTTAAGTGCAAAGAACAGCACTTTTTGGCTCTCCTATGGGGAGAGCAATCCGGGGTAGCTAAACAGTTGAAGACACGGAATAATGTCCAGAGGGTCGTAAGCTGGAGATCTGTCTAATGGACTTCGACCCCTACTCAAACGGGTTAATCAGAAATTTAACGGCGTAAATTATAACTCAGAAATTATAACTCGGAAATTTTCATAGGTTACTAACTGATTTATTTATTACCCAATGACAATAAATAGGACAATGCATTACAAAATAGAAAGCCTCGGTTGACTACACAGTCGGCTATGTACAAAATTAATAACAACCCTATCAGCTGGTAATACGGCGGACCTACACGTTATATAATTACTTTTCAGACGGCGCGGGGCTCGCAGAGCGAAAGAATCGAAATAGATTCGCGCTATGGAATCGAACGGCCGGCGAGGACGGCTAACAAGTGAAACACCCAAAATAATCGGCACGTTATGAATAAGTCACAGAGATTCATATTCTTTTATTTCGGATTTGAAAACTACTTATTACACGCGGGTTTCTACTGCCTCAAATACAGAGTTATGTTAACCAGGAATTTTACTTCCTTACCGGAAAATAAAGATTTAAACCATACACTGGTGCCATAAACTACCAGAACTGATTATCGAATTACTTTGCCAGTGTATGATAAATCCACGTTTTGAAAATACACTCGCTGATGGCTAGGCCCAACTACCAGAACGGGTTATCGGAAGGCGCAACCGGCGAATGTGTAATATAACATTAAATACAACTAAACGGAAACTTTAAACCGAACTCTGATTTAATTAAGTAGATTTACAATGCGGCGATATTTACGCAATAAAATCTACGGTGAATCTCGGTGATTATTCAAAATGCGGAGCGGCTGTATGACAGTCAACTACTGTTGTTCTTACCAAGACGGTTTATAAAAAACGGATAAATTTCTAGTCGGATTTTTGGTGTCTGATGCGAAGGTATCGATAATTCGATTGATATGGATTTTACCGTTCCCGGTGAATTTATTATCTTTCTTGCTGACGTAGGCGGCGGCGCGCTCATACGGTATGTGGAATTCGGACAGGTGGTTTGAACGAAGAACTTGGTTTACTAAGTCGGCGCGTGTTATGTAACTTGCCTTATTCACCCGGGCTAACGGACAACGGAAATGCATTGCTTATAATTTTTAAACTACATAGCAAAAAGAACCGGCTTAAAACGGACACGGATTAATACACTCAGTTCCATAAAAAGTGACGCACTCGATTTATTGGGTAATTTTAAAGTTCTTTAGTTTTTAAACTGGTGGACCGATTTGAACATTTTTTTTCTCAGCTTATAAGCAAAATTCATTCTGTATGAGCCGGATTAGAAGCAATGGTGAGTTCTTCCAAATTTCATGGAAATTATTGGAGAATTTTATACCTAAGTTTTTTCACAGGTTTTCAAAACACCCTGTGGATTATTCTCGCATTCACGGAAAAATTATTCATTCTGTATTCGATGAACCATTTTTTAATAAACAGTTTGTTTTTTTATTCATTGATTTATCTCTAAAATTGTCCGAATTACAGCTTTTTTGCTGAAACGTTGCGTATTTCCAACTTTCTGAATTTATCGAGTTTTATAGTGAAATAAACTGATACGAATTTTAAAAAACATTTTTATTAAACACAAAATTATAAACTTGTTTAGGATTTATTTGGAGGCATTTTGTGTAATTTTGGTCTCTAAAACTTCTTTAATGACACTTAATTAATGACACAACAACAAAGTATGGAGGAATACAACAAATTAATTGCTATGGCAACAGCAATTGTTTTTTCAAAGGCAATGTGATCCTACAATGAAATAAATTTCCACCTCTATTTTTTTTAAAGACAACAGAATTGCCTACCAATAAATAAAGAAAAATTAAAAATCGGGCCCACTGGTTTAAAAAAAAAGAAAAAAAGTTCGGTCAAAAATCAAATGCGTCACTTTTTTGGAACTGAGTGTATTTGAAAACATTGACAACTTCTATTGGTTTATATGCTATACAATTCTGCGGTGAGTATGACCACTCATCATGTGAATCATTTCTCAATACACGAAAAAGCAGGGTTCACGTAAAAACGTTATATCTCGGAAAGTACCAGCGATAAAACAGTGAATAAAAAAACAAAATGTTTATTAAAAAATGGTTCATTGAATGCAGAATGAATAATTTTTCCATGAATGCGACAATAATCCACAGGGTGTCTTGAAAACCTGTGAAAAAACTTAGGTTTAAAATTCTCCATTAATTTCCATGAAATTTGGAAGAACTCACCATTGCATCCAATCCAGCTCATACAGAATGAATTTTGCTATAAACTGAGAAAAAAAATGTTCAAATCGGTCCACCGGTTTAAAAACTAAAGAACTTTAAAATTACCCAAAAAATCGAGTGCGTCACTTTTTATGGAACTGAGTGTATTTGATCAAGTTTTCGTAACTAATGATTTTTACTTCCGGCTTGAACATTATTTTCCTAGCAATTAACGAATTTTAGATATACAGGGAACTATCGAAAATGAATCAATTAATTTACCAGCTGATTCAGTGATACCTCAACTATAACTTAAATGCTAACAGAGTTTCAGGATGTACCCAAGTGACGGAAATATTAAAATAAGACAGGCAATCCTTGACAGATAAAAATCACTTCGTTACAAATTTTACTAGCACGCTAATTTTACACCCAGCACATCAATCATTTTTTCCAACAAACACATATCTTTAAAAAAAAATCAATAACGCATATCACTGTGTACATACATTACATTGAGTTTTTACAAGACAAATGGTTATACATTACGATACCCATTGCTCGTTTATTACACATAATTGTTCATTTATTTTTATATATTTTACATGTCTACCGAGTATGATAAATGAAATGATAAGGAAATATAGTGTATTTACGTAATCTACCTTTTGGCCACTTTTGTTAAATTTAAAAACACTGGAAACGAAACTAGCTCTACAGGATATTGTATATTCCATAAACGAACTGATGTCGCCCAACGACATACGAATTACTGTCGTTGATGTCGCCTCATTCTTCAAAAGGTCTTCTGTTACCAGCCTGTGTGATTTCTATTTCTCAATTTGACAATTTTACCTTAAAAGCAGTATTGTCAGGCTGTGAACTAAAACTAAAACGAAATGCCGTCTGCCGAAATCTTCGACCATATAGGAATAGACCCCGTTTACTTACATTTCCGATGATTGGAAGAATAGCGGTGGGGAACGGAGGGTAGTAAGCGATGCATTTGTGCCAAATTGTATCATTTAATGGCAATTTTAGGGAAAGTTAGAATAAGAATGTTCTAAATATCATTAAATTACCTGTTGTCTTTTAAAACTTCACGCTATACAGGGTGATTCACGTTGACCGCCTATTAGAAGTATCTCGAGAAAGAAAACAGATATCGATTTGAAATTTTGGTTATGATCCTAACTGGGTAGGATCTATTTAATGAAAATATTTTCAAAATGGTGGCATTTCCGGTTATACCGGAAGTTGACCCTAACTTTGTTATTTTAAATGAGATGCCCCCATTTTCAATTTTTTTTTAGATTCCACGGAAAATTTAAAGGTCATTTCATTAAAGGTTTCCTATGTCTAAAATGAATATTTTCTGAGATACAATTTTTTTTTCCAAAATATTGACGGAATAGTTGTATAATGTAAAAATCAATATCTTAGTAACAATTAATGATAAGACGTTGAATTTTTTATTGAGGTAAGACAAAGTATTGGAGCTATCCATCATGTAATAAAATTTTCAAAATCTCAACTGCAAAGTTTCTAAAATTAACGATATCTATCGACTTCATAAAAACAGCAATAAGTCATTTTTTTTAAATGGAACCATATCTAATTAAATACACCAATCAATAGAGAGAAAAAAATGCGCATATAAGCATGTATCATGTTCCTATACCCAAAATGTATGATGCTTTAGATATTTGCGATTTTCTAATTTGATCGATGAAAATTGAAGAGTGCCGTATGAAAATTGAAGAGTATGCTTTGACTTTGACTGTGAACGAAACGAAATACAACAAATTCAACAAATGTGACAGCTAATACGTAACTCGTGTTATTGTTTTTCATTATAAATATTCTGTATTGTGTCTTATTGTGGAAAAAATGGCAACTAATTACTCAAACTCAGATATTTTTAATTTATTTTTATTATTGCAAATTTTATAATTTTATAAACATAAATCATGAACGTAGAAAAGGGATAGTAAAATGTTTCTGTTAAATGTTTGTTGTGTTTCCTAAAGAGTCTCATGCAAGAAAAAAATTGGTTAGATGCTTTGGGATTGAAAGAAGTAGAGGACGTACAATTGCAAACAGCAACTGCTTATTCTACAATTTATTTACAAAATGCATTTGCCGATATTGGCCCCCTATATAAATGATACACACCCATGGTAACGAACTCTACTCGTCTCCCCCGACCCGCTATTGTTCCCTTCTACGATTGTAGACGCAAGACGTAAGCAAGCGGGGTCTATAAGGCCGAAATAATTGTTCAATAAGTGAAAATGCCAATAATGATCTAAAACTAAGTAGGTATAATACTTAATGTATTTTTTTACTAATTATGTCTTTCTTTATACAGGGTGGGGCAATAGTGTGTCGGACATCGATAGCTTGAGTTCGAATATACAGGGCGAGCCAAGATAATATTACAGAATCAAATGGCAAATGGTTCAAAGATATTAATTAAACGTCTCGTAACTATCTATAGTATTCACATATTTTTTTCTTATAATCTCATAATTGTGACGTGATTGTAGTGATTTTCTCAATGTGCACGTGCAGATGGCAACAAAAGAATTAATTACATCCAAGTGGTTGGGAGATAGTCAATAACAATATAGGAGTGAAAGTAGTCTAGAAAGATGCTTCAAAAAATGTACTGATATACATAGCATTTAAACCATTTAAACCATTTAAAAAAAGGCACTTGGTCCTGTAATATTGTTTGGGCTCGCCCTGTATATTCGAAAATAATTTCCGGTTATAGACTCGTTTATCTAGTTTACTTGTATTTTTTTTTTAATTTCTAGCCCTCATAGAACTCGAAGTATCGAAGTCCGACGCACTATTGCCCCACCCGAGGCCCCACCTTCTATATTGACCGGTATTGCTTAACGATATACAGGGTGATTCATAACTCGAGGCGAAAAATTAAGGAACATATACAGAATCATTCTCTTATTCGAAACTGTTTCCGAGTTATTAGATCTCAAAGTTTGCGCACATGATATGCATCTTTCTTAACTCGATGCAAAAAATAATGGAATGTATACAATAATAATAATATAATTTATTTTGAAATATACTAGAAATAGGTAAATGTATTAATAACAACAGTAACAATGAAAATAAAATGGGTAACAATTTTTATTATCATTTAACTCATGACTTGCTGTTATTAAATTTAAAAATTAGTATCACGTGCGCAAACCGGCAAAAGAATTATTTTACGTTTTTTAACAAGAATATGACTCTGTATATGTTCCTTAATTTTTCGCCTCGAGTTAGGAATCACGCTGTATATTGACCTGAAATCTCATTGACTACATATTTCCTCGATATTTAAAAATCTTTTAAAGTAACAATGGAACAAATCAGTTTATCAGGATTAAAAAACTCAATGAATTTTAAAGTCTCGTTTAAAGTATTAAGAAATATATTCAAAATACTATTTCGTAATTGACATCAGTAAAAATATCTATTATCCAATCTCTAAAAATAAATATTTGGGAAAAAATGTCGCTAAAATTATATAATTTTAAACCAAACAAAAAAATTAACAAATCATTTTGGCATACAAATTAGTTTATAGGATTCATAACGATTTTATGGTCAAGGGAAATCATCCGAATTGCGAAAATTACAACAAAAGTCAGGAATATGTGGTTACTAATTTATTGAAGATTCACATTGTAACCTTCCTTCGTTATCGCGGAAGTTCTGAGAAGGTTACTGTGACGCCTGAGGGGCGGCGGTGCTTTTTAGGACGGTGTCTCGGGCGCCAGTTTCTGTTTTAGAGTGTTTTAGAGTGTAGAGACACCACTTTACTCTATTAGCAAGATAATAGAGGCTTCAAGTAACTGCAGTGAAGACACGGTTAAGCCAGGGGTCTAATTAACCCATAAAACTCAGAATTTCGGATTAAAAACAGAACAAGCTTTATTCAAGATTTAATACAATACAATAAATTACGGAAAATAAAGCACGAATATTTACAAGCAAAATTTAAAGCAGGCAGGCTAGGCAAAACTAAAAGCGGCAAACTAGGATTAAAAAGCGAAAAAAAAACTATCAAATAATACGGTGGAAGCGAGAAAGCAAATCTACCGTTAATCGGTTAATCGGAAAGCGTGCGGCAGGTAAAAACACTATATCCAAGTGGTTACAAGAATGGCTCGGATGTTAATCTAATATGTCTCACTCTCTCTAGCAGCGGAGCTTCCTCTTGGTTCGGTGCGGACTTCTTCTCGGACTGGCGGTCTGGACTGGATCGGGCGCATCGCCAACTGATTTTTAAACGGCCGGATTGTTAGTTTTATAGTCGCTTGATGACGCGTATCCCTACCTAATCTTGCGCACTGAACGCAAAGCTGCGTCTTATACCTATGTTGATGCACGGCAGGCACACACTGCAGTCCCTGCGTTTTCTCGCATAAGGAGTAATCGGATGAACATCGAGATCATTGCATTCGTCGCGGCATAATTTAAAAATGTATAAAAGGAAAAGACGCGGTGTGCAGAAGGTTTAATTTGAAGTAAATTAATATCAGTTAAATTTTACCTGCCTGTTTTATACATTTATAATTATATTTTAATTAAAACTAACAATATTAATAATAATAAATTGCATTGCCATCTGGAAGTTTTATTTATTTCGTTTTATTTTACAAAAAGTTCAAAGTCTTTCTAATTCTATTTACAAATACGAAAATTTCAAAGTAATTGGAAATTTCATCTAAATATAACTATGGCTTGGTAGTACAGTTTTGGCACGAATTGTTGGTTTACTTTCATTCTCTCGATTATTTGATTTTAATCTGATTATCTACATATATTTCTATAAAATATAATAATATGGTACGATATGTATTAATAAATGTTTTCGGTTCATTCGAATACATTTTATTTGCATGAAATATTGATAATTGACAATTTGCACAAATGGAATTTTTTTTAAATTGTAGATCAATAAATGGTATACGCGTCTTTGACATGAAAAACATTCTGTACATTGGTTGGCACTATTACCACCTACCTATTGCATAAGTTGATAGTCTCGTTTTTATAAATATATATTTAGAGAACCTGTCTGAACCAGCTTTAAAAACAAACTGACAGTTCTCACTTCCTAGCAAATTCAAATGTATAACGCTCATTTGATAATTTTTTTTTGCACTAGTTCTACATATGAACAAGAAACATATCAGAAAAATTGATATGAGAACCCGAAAGGCAAAAAAGTTTTGGCCTCCTAAGAAGAGCGCCCAAAAACTAATTTTTATTTATTATCCAGTGGAGTTGAGAAATATAATTTGATATATCATTTAATAATATCTGCTAATATTTTATGGTTGTTTGTAATGACGCTTACTTTCGACGTATAAGATACTTACGTAACCTTTCTCTCTATACGGAAAACTCGGGTGCCAGTTCTTTCCCTTTTTAAAGTGTAAAGAACAACACTTTTGTTTTCTGGCGGTGCCCAGGAAAACCCTAGACAGCTAACAGTTGAAGACACGGTGTTTGCCAGAAGGTCTTGAGGTGATTATTATGTCAGAACGACTTGAACAATTTCTCAAACGGGTTAATTAGAAATTAAACGGTGGAAATTATAACAGAAATTATAACTCGAAAATTTTGATAGGTATTATAACTGATTTATTCAGTAAAATATGCGGACACTTAATACAACGTTTTATTACAAAACAAAATAACATAAAATTAAAATGCAGTAAAGCCAACGATTTTTTAGCTGGTAAAAATTGTAAGAATGAAATTTCGGAGAACGCGGGGTTCGCAGTGCGAGAGAATCGAAATATATGCACGCTGTGGAATTGAACGGCTGGCGATGATGAATAGCAAGTGAGACACCCAAACTATTTCGGATTTGAGAACTACTTAATACACGCGGGTTTCTACGGCCTCAAATACAGAGTTTAACCAGGAATTTAATTCCTTACCGGAAAATAAAGATTTAAACCATACACTGGGGCCATAAACTACCAGACTGATTATCGAATTACTTTGCCAGGGTATGATAAATCCACGTTTTGAAAATACACTCGCTGATGGCTGTGCCCAGCTACCAGACCAGGTTATCGGTGGGCTCAACCGGCGAATGTGTGATATAACATTAACTACAACTAAACGGAAACTTTAAACCGAACTCTGATTTAATTAAGTAGATTTACAATACGTCGATATTTACACAATGAACTCAACGGTGAATCTCGGTGATTATTCAAAATACGGAGCGGCTGGATTACGGTCAACTACTATTGTTCTTACCAAGACGGTTTATAAAAAAAAAAACGGATACATTTCTAGTCGGATTTTGCTTTCTGATGCGAAGGTATCGATAATTCGATTGATAGCGATTTTACCGTTCCCGGTGAATTTATTATCTTTTTCGCTGACGTAGGCGGTCGGCGCTCATACGATATGTGGAACTCGGACAGGTGGCTTGAATGAAGAACTCGGTTTACTAAGTCGGCGCGTGTTATGTAACTTGTCTTATTCACCCGTGCTAACGGAAAACGGAAATGCATTGCTTATAATTTTTAAACTATATCGCAAAAAGAACCGGCTTAAAACGGACACGGATTAATATTTTATCAAGTTTTCGTAACTAATGATTTTTACTTCCGGCTTGAACATTATTTTTGAACAATTAACGGATTTTAGTTATGCAAGAGACTATCGAAAATTAATCAATTAATTTACCAGCTGATTTTACAATTAATTGATACCTTAACTATAACTTAAATGATAACATAGTGGAGTTCACATGATATCAAATTGTGATTTCCGTTTGCACTTCGAGGTTAAAAGCTAAAACCTATTTCAAATGATTCGTTACCCTTCTGGAACATCAAAATCCGATGGTCGTCAAAATGTCGTCCTGTACGGGGTGGCTGTAGGGGATGAAATGTGAAAAACACCCTAAAAATTTTTTTACACTATTTTAATCTACAGAACATGAGGATCACTTTTATTAAAGCAAAATATGCTTTAGACTAAGGCAAATATTAGAAGTAAAATATTAAACAATTCGGAAAGCACGGAGTTAAATGGGCGACGTCTAAGTTTATCGTACGCTGATGAAAAGTGTCTTATTGAACAGGCTATGTTTTCGCTTAACACCGCACTAGCTACTTTATTCTCATTATGATCAAAAAACACCCTTTAATAACGTTGTAGATTGGAATTTCAGGATGCTAAGGCACTTTTTACTTTTTTAATATGACCGCTCCCCAATTTTTGAATGGGTTTTTTAGGAGCGCCCGCACAAGATCTTTTAAGGTCGACATTCGTTTGTTTTCGTACCGGGAGAGATATTTTTAAGGTCCATTATCGCCTGTTTTCGCAGTAAAGACGTCCATTTGACTAACTATATGAAAAATACGAACTAAACTGTATTAGGTATGTATTTTATTTAAACGAAATATTATTTTTTATAAGTATTTATTTTGCTTTAAATAGTTTATAGTACAGTTACTTGGTGATCTCCAGTTACTTGGTGATCTCACTTCTAACTAATTCAATAGTTGTTTTAAATTAAAATATTTTTGGATAGTTTGATTCAAAATGGGTCAAATACCTATCAAATATTAAAAAGGAATAAGGGTGCTTTTCGTTGGGGGTGCGTTTCACCCCAACTTAGGAGTTTCGAAAAGATAAAAAGTGACTGTTGGAACGTGTGGATCATCGAATTCTACTCCAAAATACCTCTCTATAACGTACTTTTTGCTTTAATACTCGCCGAGTTAAAGGGATTGAAAACGTTGATTTTTTAAACAGAAGACACTGATTTTTCTAAGGTTTTAAATAAGCAAATTACTCAAAGAGGATCACATTTTCGAAAAAGTTAGCTAATGAAATAAATATAATCCATGAAATAAAAATTAGTTTAGGCTCATTATTAGTCGAGATACAGTTGGTGCATTTGAATGTAGACCTGAAAAGGGCACGCGCTTCAAATAATCATAACTCTGGTTTAAAAACCTTTTGACGTGTACCTACCTTCAATCAAATTGAAACTTATTACAGTAGCTTAAAATTGTGTTTTGGCTGCTAAATCAAAAATGATACAAGGAAAATAAAGGCAAAATTTTAATTTTTGACAAAATAAGTGCCCGTTTTTTTGGTTCAGTAAATTCCAAGTTGAAAATATAAAATTCCAAATTATGTTTTTTGTTAGTCATTATTATGTATACGCTCAAATTTTTTTGACCGTGATGGATGCATTATCTAAAAGATTTTACACCAAATGTATTTTGAAAATTTTTGAAATAATGAATTTTATGGCTTTGAAGTTTAAAAACTTAGCAGGGAAGAATCTCTCCAAAGAATGTTACCAAAGACAAACAATAATGACAATAAACTAAGGAAAATGCTACAGTTTTTATTATTTTTTTTAATTGACGCATTTAAGATGAAAAACTGACAACCTTTGCACTGTTTTGACCTACCTGATCTTAAAGAGGATTAAAAGACCTTCAAAATGATTTCTTTTGATGATTTTTAGCGTTAATTGCAAAGGAGATATGACCGAAATAAGAAGCGCGCCTCATTTTAGCAAATTACGATATTGCTCGTTTTGCGGTAATTTATTAGTCTCTGAAATTCGTTAATTATTGATATATTAACTTTAGGGGTGGTTTTCATCCTCTTAGGGGTAAGATCAATTATTTTTCTTATTAAGGGATGAGTTTTATATCGACCATATTGAGGGTCCAACATAAAATTTTTTATTTCTTATTTCACATTCGTGATCAGCGACTCCAAAAACATAAATAAGTTTAAATAATTTATTCTCAGTACTTGGTTAATTATTGAATATTTTAAACTTTGTAGTGGCCTGCAGTGTGAAATTATCATGCATCGGTTCCTGCATGTGTGTGGGACAAAAAGCCCTTTGTAATAATCTCAAAATCAAGGAAACTCGTCTTATATTTTTGAAATAGTTGAAGAATCGTAGAATCTGAATTCGAAAAATTTAATGACAGACACTATGTTCAAACTGTTTAAACCATAATAATAATACATATCATATAAAAAGTAATAATCTGTTCAGGCGATAATGGGCTTTAAATCACCGTCATAGAGGTTTTTTTTTGGAATAGAATCAACACCCACTGAACTAATTCGATGATCCACGCGTTCCAACAGTCACTTTTTATTTTTTCGAAACTCCTAAGTTGGGGTGAAACTCACTCCCAACGAAAAGCACCCTTATTCCTTTTCAATATTTGATATTTGACCCATTTTGAATCAAACTATCCTAAAATATTTTAATTCAAAACAGCTATAAAATTAGTTAAGATCACCAAGTAACTGTACTATAAACTATTTAAAGCAAAATAAATTCATATAAAAAATAATATTTCGTTTAAATAAAATACATACCTAATACAGTTTAGTTCGTATTTTTCATATAGTTAGTCAAATGGACGTCTTTACTGCGAAAACAGGCGATAATGGACCTTAAAAATATCTCTCCCGGTACGAAAACAAACGAATATCGACCTTAAAAGATCTTCTGCGGGCGCTCCTAAAAAACCCATTCAAAAATTGGGGAGCGGTCATATTAAAAAAGTAAAAAGTGCCTTAGCATCCTGAAATTCCAATCTACAACGTTATTAAAGGGTGTTTTTTGATCATAATGAGAATAAAGTAGCTAGTGCGGTGTTAAGCGAAAACATTGCCTGTTCAATAAGACACTTTTCACCAGCGTGCGATAAACTTAGACGTCGCCCATTTAACTCCGTGCTTTCCGAATTGTTTAATATTTGTTTTCTAATATTTGCCTTAGTCTAAAGCATATTTTGCTTTAATAAAGGTGATCCTCATGTTCTGTAGATTTTTAGGGTGTTTTTCACATTTCATCCCCTACAGCCACCCCGTACAGGACGACATTTTGACGGCCATCGGATTTTGATGTTCCAGAAGGTAACGAATCATTTGAAATAGGCCTCGAAGTGCAAACGGAAATTATTTCTAAAGGGTTTGGGTGCGGCCGTGGACTCTGCTAACAGAGTTACAGGGTGTACCCAAGTGACGGAAATATTGAAATAAAACAGGCAATCCTTGACAGATAAAAATCACTTCGTTACATGTTATAAAATAAAGATGTAGCAAATAGTACATGCTTGTTTTAAAATGATGATCTTCCTGCAGTAACATTGAGCTAACTTTTCATGAAAACGGATGTTCCTAACGATAAAATACCAAGAAAGCCATTTATATTTTTCAATGAGTTGTTAATCAAGGCAAGTCAAGTAATTATTATGGAATAAAGAATAGAAGGTTGTAGCTGAGTCCATTTGCTACGCCTATGATGGCTAAATTATTTTTGTGGCATTTTCGAGCATATATTTATATGAACTTTTTTTCTTATTTTTACATATAACATTAGCTTCAGAAACAGCAATTTAAAAACAAAAAAAATTATTCCAAAATTCTATTGAAATGAGAAGATATTTACTAATTTAATATCAATTTTGATTTAACTTTTTCCAATATGTTGGGCATTTCTATGTTCAATTCGAGTTCAAATATTAATAATTTGCTATGATTAGCAGTTTTTTTAAAATAATTGGTCACGATTGATCTCATGTAATTGTCGCAAAATGTGTATAATGAAGAGTTAGAATCTCCAAATCAAATTGCATAGCAACTACATACATAAAATTTATTAAATTTCATGACGTAAAAGTGCACAGTACAGCGCGGCGCGTGTTAGTTCCAAGAATTAGTTAGCACTGTTCTTTAAAAAAATCGTAATTGGTATATTAATCACATGTTTGTATTTTCAGGAGATTTATATCAAAGACAACCGTTGTTGCCTAATCCTGGAAAAGGAGATAAATGGGGGCACGGTACACACAATTCCTCAGAAAAAGAATACTATGATGAAGATGACGATAGTATTATTCAAAAAAGTAGCGAAAGAAATGGACACGTTACGATAGATTTACCACCACCAATTAGGGAAGAACCAAGATTTCCACAAGAAAGGTGGAAAACATTGTTGGGTGAGTATAAGATACAGTTTAGTAGACGAGTAGACCGCGACAAAATGGCGCAGCCACTAACCAGAGGGAGCCCGAGGGGCCCGGGCCCCCCCGAAATTATAGGTACCTATAAGTGCTATAAGTCAGAATTTGGATTATTTAAAAATGTTTAAATATGGGTAATTTTTTTTTAAAACTTTTTTTTGGTATTTTAGTTCTCCGCCCTCCCCCTCCCCCAAATCGAAATTCTGGTTACGCCGGTGCCGCGACCAATACATACGTATTTGTGTAGCTATGCATTGGTTTGTATAGCAACGTGATAGTTGAGCGATCAGAAAAACCGAAATTGAAAATAGTCCACAAAACTTTTTGAATCGGAAACACTATATATGCAAATCCAATATCAGCATTTTAGTTAAGAAAGAGAGAATTCTGAATAGAATTGATGACGATCCAAGTTCCAAGTATAAGTATGAGACAATTATCTCGAGTTGTCCGCGTTTCACCATAAGTGGTACACAGAACATTTATTAGTGAAACAATGAACGTGTTTGCCAGAACTGAATAAAATGAGGAGGTGCCTGTTACTATGGGCGGAGGACATTTTGAGTTCGTTTATGTTTATCACAAATACGGGAAGCCTGCCAGCCACCTTGTAAAATAAACTGCCCAACATTTTTGAAACCTAATTCTGAAACTACTGTAAACATGTAATCCCGAGTGTAATCCATACTACAGGCTGAAAAACAATGTTTTGCAAAACAAAACAAATTTCTGAGGGCAGGCGAACAAATTTTTTTTTGTTTCAAGATTTAAAGTCCTATTTACTTATTTATTTATTTATTTACTTACAACTATTCAACAAATTTACAATCCAATTACAAAATGGGATCATAACATTATTAAAAGTATATACAATGTATATACATAATATACAAGGTGTTTCATTTTTCATGAGTACACCCGCCTCGTATCTCAGGAATTAGAAAACGGATCAATTTCAAATTTAGGTGAGAAGTATATACTCAAAATGTGATTGTTTTGACGCGATCAACTTTTATAGGTATTGCTCATTAGCGTGCGACGGTTTGGGGAAAATTGAGGTCGAGTTTTCAAAAAAAAAAATATTAACGATTTTTCTTATAGGAATTTTGATTTTAAATTCGTATTCAGCATCATCAAAAACCCCCTTGTGTCAAATTTGAACAAAATATTTTACAAACTCAAAAACTGTTATCTCGTTTGTTTATTTCCTTGAACATGTTGAAATGAGTCATATTAATAAATGATAATTATAATAACGAGAAATTTGTAACAAATAAAATAGCAGAACATAAAAAAGTATTACTCTAAGCCAATGAAATATTTTATTCAAACTTGAAAAAATGTGTTTCGTGATACAAACGAGAAAACCCGCGTTATCTCTCGTTTTTGAGTGTGCTGGGAAACATATTACCAAGTCACCTCGACCCCCTCGAGCCCCTCGAACGGACACAAACTACCCCTTTGACGCGCGGTTTTAAGAAGTAAGTGTTAAGTTAAGTTAAATCGTAAACATTTTTATTGACGCATAAAATTACTTATTTACTATATGTAAATATAAATCATTTTCAACATTTGTTGAGGTCTCTTGTCCAGCATACTCAAAAACAGAGAAAACGCGGGTTTTTGGCCGTTTGGGGGGGTAGGGCCAACTCGGGGAGCAGAAAAAACATCACCATCGTGTTCAGCATCCTCGAAAACGGGGGGAGGCGGTAGTTTGGTTGACTCCCCAAATACTTGTATGTTCGTCCGACTCGCAGAATGCCTAATATAATAGATCACTCCTTCAAATTCTTGATTGCGACTACACTGCATTGAAATATGTCAATAAAATTTTCTTTCCAATTATACGTGGCACACATTCACTGCAGAGGGGACAACTGCTTAGAAATTGTTCTAGATGTACTTAAGTGGAAAGTTAGATGAAATGTCAATCTTGCATGTAATAAATTAAAGAATTAAAGAGATTAATCGCTTTACTACTCAAACCCCTTACATTTTGCTGATATATTTCGGTATTTTAGGAACGCCGCATAAAAAATAGAAGGTATATGACTTTGAGAATTCAGAATCAAGAAATTGCTGCGAAATTTGTCTGAATGGTTGCTGTTTTGTACCGAAGAAGTCAACTTTAAAACTGCATGATTTGCGTCAATATACATTTTTTGTTTCTGTTTAATAGAGATACAATAATTACTACATTTTTTGTATTGTTCCCTATTGGCAGTGCATGACTTCACATCATGATTTTCAAAACATAAGGGACATGAGATTAAGCTACTACAAAATTTGAGACTATAATTGAAATTGTTACATTTAAAACGCCGTGGTACCTACTTACAAAGCATTATACACTGTACAAAAGTATAAACCTATATTAATTGTCATTATGAATCAATCTGCAGTGTAGCCTGAAATATTTTATCTTTTCTCTTTGTGGGCCAGATACATAATATTTCACAATCACTAAACACTTCTTCCATATTTTGTTTCCGAATATATTGAAGAAGAGCCTTGTCAAACTTCTCAGAAGTTTCAGCTAATCTAATACGGGGGTCAATGACTCTTAATTCATGTATTTCACAATTATTATCAGCAAGTTTTTGGATAGGTATGTTATATCCAAACGGTTTTATATTTATCTTCATGTCTATCCTAAGTATCGTAGTTATTTTCTTGCCCTACAAGCCCCATTTGCTGTTAATTTATTCATTATGAAACATTGCAGAGGAGTTATTTTACGGGGTTCAATCAGAAGTACCTAGCTTGAATTTTAAAAAATGTACATTTTTTCTTTTCTACATAGTCTTTCAATATTAACTAGAGCATAAAGTGCTAAAGAATTTTTCTTTTTTCAGCTGCCATCATAATGTTTTTTAATTTTATACTAACACTTACATCCCTAAGTCTGGTACATGAACGTGTTCCAGATAGAGATGTTTATGGTCCTCTTCCCGATGTGTTCCTTGACAATGTACCTGCTTATGACTGGGCTTTAGATGTATCAGAGTATATTATTATAGTTTGTGTTAACTCTTGTATGATAGCTATGGTCTTTCACAAACATAGGTAAGTTAATATAGATGATAAAGAAATATAAACAATTATATCATGGCATACGATGAATGATTTTGTAAAAGAGTAGCATATAGTTGCCAAGTTGAACAGTATTTGTCATTTTTAACCATGAACCCATGGGCGTCGTTTGGGGTGGGCAAGGAGGGGCAAGTGCCCCCCCCTGGCCTCGGCAAAATCAAATGCCTAAGAATTATATGGACCTTATATGTTATATGTTCCTATTAAAATACATATGTTTTTGTTTCTGATTTTATTTTTTTCTGCATTTGCCCCCTCTTGGAAAATTTTGTAACGACGCCCATGCATGAACCGGTATCAAACTTTAATCGTAACAATAATATCTATCAGGCTATACGGGCTATATAATACCACAAATTGTTTATGTTATCAGAAAATAAAATTAATATAACCATTTCCTCTTGGAAATGCTAAATGTAATCAATGATAAACAAAATGTTAAAACAAAACAATTTTTTATATGGAGGATAAATAAAATATGCTCGAAAATATGTATTAATTTTTTTTCCAATTTTTAGGTTTATAGTCTTCAGGAGGATATTCTTAATAATGTCCTTATTGTACATGTACCGAGCCATTACTATGTACGTAACCGTATTGCCTATCTCGAGTAAAACATACCCCTGTTCACCAAAGTCTAATGAAACTTCACCACTGATGATTGCCAAGCGAGTTGTGAAGCTTATGTCAGGGTTCGGATTATCAGTCAATGGTCAGCACACCTATTGCGGCGATTTTATTTACAGTGGTCATACTGTAATATTAGTTTTTAGTTATTTAATTATTTCAGAATGTAAGTACTCTTGATGTTTTGATATATTGCAAAATTTGTACACGTTTTTTCTTTGCAGACACACCAAAAAAATTTTACTTGGTTCACTGGCTTTATTGGATATTAGGATGTATTGCCGTCATTATGTTAGAACTATCACATGGGCATTATAGCGTAGATGTCATTATCGCTTATTATGTTACCACCAGAATATTTTGGACCTACCACACCTTAGCCTACAATGCTAGTCTGAAAGTAAGTTACAATATTAAGTTAGTGTCATAATCAGTTGTCATTAAGTGTTTTGTAATAATGATGCTTATTTATAAATACTAAAACCCGACCTACTTCATAGGTAATCTATATTTTATTACTGTCCATAAGTATAGTTTTCACTGAAAAAACTATGGGACAGGGTTTTTCTCCATAACAATAGAAATTAGTTTCAAAATAGTTATACGACCAATAGAAATTGAGATATAGTCAATCAAAGCTAACGTGAAACAATCAATGAACATTTTTGTGATTTCACGTATTGGCAAAAAAGTGTATACAAATTAGTTTTAGATTATATAACAAGAAAAATATCCTTCATTAAAAGTCTATGACAAACAGTTTTGGAGAAATAACCAGCAAGGTTGGGTCTGCGAAGTTTAAATATGCGAGTGTCTTTGATATCTTCACTCGTATTGGTTGAAGAGACCACGTTGCCAAGTTCAAACTGGAAAAATCACCAAGAATTCATTGGCAATACTACCAAAGACCTACCAATTAAGTATATCATAGAAATAACTATATTTGGTGTCCTATTTGAATTTGTGATTAATGTCGGCTTAAATAAAAAACTTTTCTCTTATTTTTTATTTATCTTTATTTAGATTTAAATTTTCAAATAAAAAAAAATTAAAAAAACCAAGTCAAATTATAGCTTCTTATCCTAGAACTATTTTACTTTGGAAAAAAAAATGTCCTCCCCATTGCCAAAAAATTAAAAAAACCAAGTCAAATTATAGCTTCTTATCCTAGAACTATTTTACTTTGGAAAAAAAAATGTCCTCCCCATTGCCTCCTATTACTTCGCCCTACAGACTGGTATATTTTTATTATACACAAAAATACACTCAACACTAATTGTATTTTCTATTTCAGCAATATTCATCAAATAATTTGTTAAGTCGTGAATGGTGGTTTGGTTTGTTCATTTATTTCGAAGGCAACGTAGGTGGTGCACTGCCTAGGCAATTTAACTGGCCTTTGCCTTGGCCAAGAAGATGGCATCTGAAAAGCCGTGCTAGTTAGTGCCCTATGTGTTTTTGAAAACTGAATCAAATTTTATTATATGTGATATAAAATAATGTGTAGCGCCTTAATTGACTAAAGATCTTGCTCTTTATATGTATTTATAATATATTTATACATATTCAAGTGTTAATTTAGCTGATGATAATCTCAGCATTTCCTAAATCTGTCTTAAAATTTTATACGAATATTTTTTATTGACATTTCTACAGTAATGGTTGGGTATTTATTATTATAATGTGTAGGGGCTACCACAGAGATATATATTTTTAGGTTATTTCTATACACCAGTGGTTTAAACTATTTTCTTTAAATTTATAGTAAACTGACTGATATTGTCCAGTCTAGCTTATTTGGAGTCAAAACTTTTGAAATCAAAATTGTGCCAATTTAGAAACAAGACATATTATTACTTGAAATTTTTGATCGAACAAAAATTTAAAAAATTTATGAAAACAGATATAATTTTTATTTGTGATAACACACCTTCAGTAGATTTATTATTTATTGCTTTTATTATTAAATAAATGTAACTTTAAAACAGAGATGGCTGGTAACATTTCAGTTAGTCATATAGTATTAAAGTATGAGACCAAGCCATACTTTAAGATACTACTGTTTGTTCAGCGTAGCTTGGCTCGCAAAATTGAAAATGAAATGGAACTCAGGGGTCAAGCTACTTTGAATAAGTAGTACTAAGACATTTTTTCTAAATCAAGAGTAAAATAGAATCATAGATTTCAAATTTTATTAAGGAATTTTGATTTTTTTCTTAACGAAATTAGAAATCTGTTAATCAATATTTCTCGTGACTGAGAAAAAAATGGTTTATATATTACAAACATTTTAACATACTTAAGATATGGTTAACTTAAACTTCACCGGCTGCCCCTGCTCTAAAGTGTTTAAAGGAATTAGTAATTTTATAAATTTAATTAAATAAGAATACTCTGAAACTTAGATTTAATTTTGTAAATGTTCTGTATTTTTCTAAGATAAATTTATGTGAATTTATTATGGTTTTCCATTGTTGTATATAATTCTTATTGAATATTTCAAATATATTTTTATTTCAGTTCCGTAATTTGTATTATTGTTTCCAAAGATATGAAATTGTAAAGAATCTCTACACTGATTTATTATTTTTATATCAAATAGATTACTAATACATTGGTAAATAATTATATAATTATTGTGCTTATAGTTAATTCAAAAGTGTTCCAATTTTGTTATGTAGTATTTTTTTTTAAATACTTATACTTAATATTTTTTCAAATATCTTATTTAAATAGTCTGTTTTGAGGCTGATGTATGGAGTTTATACACATTACATAGTGTAAATTGGTGTACTGAGTAATAATTTCCCTGGGTGTAAAATTACTGATAGGTACCTACATAATAATCTTGAAATAGATTTGGGTTAAATATTCACAATTTATATTAATATTCTAAAATGATAGATGTAAACCTATTTTGCTATAGTTTTCAGTTTTATACATCAGCCATATATGGCGTGATCATCTCAATATAGAAACTGCTACTGCCTCTAAAACTTAAAATCCACCAAGAAAATTTCCAAAACCTCGTCGTCCACAAAGGTACATTTTATATTTGTACGAAATCTATCCTCTATTTACAGTGTAGTATTGTATTTTAGAACGTCCACAAACGTGCAGATTTATTTTGTGATATTCTAGAGTTTAATAAATTTCCCAGTTAGCTTACAAAAAAAAATGGATGATTTTGATGTAACATTTTCAAAAATAAGAATGGGTACTTTTCCCTTGAACCAAATTCATACTATTATTACCTCCCTCATATAAGAGTAGTTTTAAAAAATTTCTTGGTGTGTTTATAGTTTTAGGGAAAGCACATACTTAACAAATACAATTTTTTAAAGAAATAGATAATAAAAAAGTTTCCCATTTGGTATGTACTATTGTGATCACACTGTATGTAGCAACATTTGAATTTTTATCATTAAAATGAGCATTGGTATTATTTACTCATAATTTTGAGTGTGAAAACTAAAAGAATTAATGTTTATTTAATTAATTTATATGTATATTTTATTTCATATACATTTTTATAAAGGAATTGAAATTCTTTTGTGATAGAATTTAAGACTATGATTTATGTATTTTCTAATTATATTGTAATTGAAAGTGTATATGGATTGAATGTACATTATTACAATTAAGCAAAATTCAATGTTCACAATCTTGCCTATATTAAAGAAAATTCCTGTACAGATTTATTATTTTACAAGTTATTAATTTACACACCTTATTTATAATTATACTTCTAAAGAATTCTAAAACTGTTAAAATCACAAAATTATTTGTGATTGTTTGTAATTACAGATATTTATCAATGTTAATTTCATATGCATTGTTAAAATAAAGAGATATTTTATATAAACAATTCCTTTACCAGTTTCTTTGACCCTTTCAATTTTAATACCTGTATTGTATTTGAAAATTAAATTTGATTTTTCTACATTAATATGGAGAGTACTGTTGTTATGAGAAGATGCCAGGCAATTAAAATGCGCAGAAATGAGTTTATGCATGCCATTCATTTTAAGCCAATGAGAGCGATTTGCGTCATATTCAAGGGTTGTGCACAGTGGCAGCGTCAATATATAGAGAGTTTTGTTCGAAGGCGGTCGATGGTTGAACCAAGAAATATAATTATTCAGGCACTTTATCTCCGCCCCGGGCATCTTCTCATAATAATATTACCTATAACACTGCCATTGAGAAGCTACAAAGAACTCGAACCATTTCTGTATAATTTTTTAATTTTATATTCAATGATATCGAATAAATGAGAAATTTTGTTTTTTTTACTGACTGACACTTTTTTTATTGAAATATGAGTGGCAAAAGTGCATAAAGACTAGTAAATGTACAGTATCATCTCTTTTAAATGATCTCGGCGTTAACTATACATGTGAATTTCTGATTCCGTCATAAATTCAAGGTTACAAATAAACAGGTAAGAGCAAAGCAGAGACAATTGACTTGCTGATTATATGTTTAAGAATAACAGTGAACTTACGACAGAATCAGAAATCCACATGTTAAGTTGATATGCGATCATTTAAAAACTACGATTCTGTATATGCCATTCACATTTTATTTGCATAAGGGGAGGCTATGATATGTTTTTCTTAGGTTGTCTCAGGGTTGTCTACTATTGACAAAATATTGAAGTGTCAGATTTAATTGATCGTCACTGTCATTTATTTTTGGCTGAATTGCAAAATTTTATATTGATAACATTGCTGTGCTTTCTTTAGGGTCTCACTTTGGCAACTATGTAGAACCAATTTGAATTTGTGGTTATGTTTTTGACTTTTCAACATAACCTCAGTCATTCATACCAACAGAATTCAGATTTTCCAAAGCCTACGCTAAGATAAATAAAATGTGAATAGCATATACCTACTCATTTACTGTCGCTCTAAAGATGGTGGTATCAAGGGAAACATCATGGCAATAATTTCCATAGCTCTGTATTTCATGGTCCACTGGTTGCCTGGTAAAATGACGTCCTATAGCTATGAAGTTTTAAAGCAAAAGATAAGTAACTTCGCAACTTGGTGACACATATGTTAGGTGTGACTCATGGTGGCAAATCAGTAAATCATTTTTATTTCTGATTATTCTGATAATTAAATTATTTTTAGTTGAACAATATTCATAAAAATCATGGCAGGAAAGACGTTATTAGGTGAAGTGGTAAATATGTACCTATTGTTTGACTAATTATATTATTTACTGCGACCGTAATACCTCTTTTCCCGGCCTACTGTAATATTGTACTTTCCTGACGGAATGAAATATTAGTAATTTTCGTCACAAGTCCGGAAGATGACTTGTTACAGTCGAGTAGATATTATGGACGAGGCGACGTCAGGAGCCGAGTCTAGAATATCTAAACGAGGCTGGAACAACACGTTACGGATGTGTGTCGAATGATATTTTATTTCATCCCGTCATTTCTTGTATATTAGTATATTTTGTATAATTTATTTGACACTTGGTTATTTTCTTATATCATTTGACATTTGACACTTTTTTAATTTACTGTTGATTTTTATATGTCAATCAACTGTCAAAAGGTATAATAACAGTTTGTGATTGGTTCGTAATAAGTTTCCGGTGGTTTCCGGTACTTTACCGGCTCTGATACCGTAATGTCTCATTTTCCGGCCGCATATGAATACTGTAATGTTGTACTTTCCGGACGGGATGAAATAATAGTAATTTTCGTCACAAGTCCGGAAGGTGACTTGTTACAGTCGAGTAGATATTATGGACGAGGCGACGTCAGGAGCGGAGTCTAGAATATCTAAACGAGGCTGGAACAACACCTTACGGACGTGTGTCGAATGATATTTTATTTCATCCCGTCATTTCTTGTATATTAGTATATTTGTATAATTTGACACTTGGTTATTTTCTTATATCATTTAACATTTGACACTATTTTTTAATTTACTGTTGATTTTTATATGTCAATCAACTGTCAAAAGGTATAATAACAGTTTGTGATTGGTTCGTAATAAGTTTCCGGTGGTTTCCGGTACTTTACCGGCTCTGATACCGTAATGTCTCATTTTCCGGCCGCATATGAATACTGTAATGTTGTACTTTCCGGACGGGATGAAATAAAATTTATTTATTTCAGCCCATCCGGAAGTACAACATTACAGTACTCATATGCGGCCGGGAAGTGAGGTATTACGGTACTAGATACTGTAATGTACCGGAAGCCACCGGAAATCCATTACAAACCAATCACAAACTGTTATTATACCTCTTGACAGTTATTTGACATATAAAAATTAACCTTAAATTAAAAAATAAAGTCAAAACTGTCAAATGTCAAATGATCTGAGAAAATAAACAAGTTTGAAATTGTACAAATAAATAATTAATGACGGAATGAAAAAAATATTATTCGATACAAGTCCATTAGGTGTTGTTCCAGAATCGTTTAGATATATAATATCTACTCGACTGTAACAATTAACCTTCCGGACTTGTAAAACGAAAATTACTATTGTATTGATGGTTGCCATGGATATTTAAAGTATTGCTACGTTTACTGCTTAGCAAATATGAAATTTTACTCAAATTACCCAACTAATAAGGTGACGTAATTTTGACGAACTACCGACGTCATAGTTTTAGTCTAAATACGTCAAAATGACGGCCAAAAGTCACCCAGAGATGTCTTAAAATGACGTCAAAAAAACGTACTTACATGACGTAATTGTGACGTATTTTTAACCATTTTTTGACGTACTTTCGTGACGGCGAGTATTGGGCACATCTCTCGAAGGACGTCACAAAGACGTCTTAAAAAATACGTCGTATAGACGTCAACAATTATTTATATGACGTCGCTGACCAAAAATGACTTAACTGGGACGTGTAAATGACGTCACCATGTTGCTTGGGTAGAGAACATTTCGAATAATTTTGGTACCTAGGTAAACATTAATCATTATAACAATTTTCTACGTTTAATTTAATTAGATATTGTTTGTACTTAATTATCATTGTTTATAAAGTATATAGTTATTCAACCTCTTGTTAGTACCGGTGGATCATTGGTAGATCGCGTGCTGGATGATGTGTGCCCATTATTACGACGGTAGCCCCCGGTGTCGTTTACGTTACGACCATTGTTTATTATAAACAATGCTACGACGCATGCACGAATTTCGTACATCCGGTGCATCTACGTCACATGACATTCGACGAGGAACTAAAGTCATAGATCGAAACTCGACTGTTACGCCAGTCATCTTAAACAAAAAAAAAGGCAAAATTCGCAAAAAATCCGGTAGTTATGAATTTTTGATATGTTGTTAGGATTTATATCAGCTGTATTTGCAGTTTGCAGCTTCGAAAAACTTGTGCTCGCTGCGTGGTGGGGGAAAAACCACGATATTTTTTTGACTTCTTTTAGTTTTTGGGTTATAACTTGTAAATAATGGATCCTACGTAAAAAAGTACTTGGCTTTTTTCAATCCGATAAAATTTCCTTCATTTAGAGACTAAGTGCAGCTTTGTACGACCAATAGGTTTTAAGATACAGGACTTCAAAAACTTGATTTTTTTTCTTTACAGCAAAACATCAACTATACAAGGTGTTTCCAAATTGACTACCATAAATTTAAGAGCTTGTAGAGAACGTTAAAATAAAACTAAAACCTCTATACAGTTTCGTCGAGAAACGCTTCGTTTTCAAAATACAGGGTGTTATATAGTGTCGACTGGCAGATCAGTTATTTAGCTATATCTCTAAAGAGAGTAGGCAGAGGAATCTAAATTTTTGTGAGCCAGTGTTACTTAAGACTACCGATGACTGTATAATATTTTAAATCTGATACCACCATTCAGTGGCGTAGAAAAAGGGGTAGAATAACACTTTTTTGTTAATAAAAAATGTGCTGTCGGATGTTTTGAAAATATCGTCTCATTTTCAAATTCCCCAATCAAAATGCTATATAATAAAGATGCTCTTATTAAATATCTCCAGAGGCGTTCGTTTTCAAGATATTCACGGTTTTGGGAGGGGGTGTGTAGAACTAGAAAATATAAATCACACCAAAAGTTGCGTAATTGAAAATAAAAATCGACCTGTCCGAGGGTTTTTTTATACAATCAATATTTTAAAAGTTATGGTCATGTTTCAATACTTTTTACACGCACTGTATATAGACCATGTGCATCAATATCATAGGCACAGATTAACTATATAATCTGTGTCATAGGCAAAAAGTAAATGATCATAACCTCAAATTTTTAGTTTTTGTAAATTTATTTTCAACTTTAATCATAATTTTGTAGCTTGGATCCATAATAACATTTAAAAACTCTCAGACAGTATATAAAGTTTCAATATTGTACGTAGTTCATTAAAAATGAACTGATGCTAATTATAGGTTGGATTTCCAGTCAACAAAAAGAATCTTATTTCATTAGATTAGGACAATTAAAATTTCATTATTAACCGAACAAGACTTTAGTTGATAGTATAGGAATCAAGCAGAAATTTTGATAAAAATGACATAATATTCAAAAATTTTAAAAAGTGCATATTTTTGAGGTTAGTATTGTCATGTCGCGTGCACGACACATTAGGGCAATGCATATTTTTCTCGAGCTCGACGTCACATCCGGTTGCGCAATGTGTAATGTAACGTGAAATGTATTATTTAATAGTATATTCAGCCTTATTCTGGTGGCCGTTGAAAACAAAACAACGTTCAAATGTTTCCAATAATTTTGCCTATTTCTCAACGTTGTGGAACATTTCCTATTCAGATGACCAAAATGCATTGAATAATGGTCAACGTCTTTTTAAGTTAGCGTTGAGTATTTGGCAATAAGCTTTACGACTTGCCACGGCACTTTTCAACGTTGTTTCGCTGTTTATAGGATAAAAAGTTAGGTTAAAATTTAAAATTACAAAACTAAAGATCAATATAACTTCTATTATTTTATATACATATAGATGCTTTTAATGTTCGTAGGCACCTAGGTAAACAGATTATCGGTTTTAATATAATTTTATTATATTTAAAAAAAATTTTATTAGATTTTTTTAAATCATAGTGCCTAATGGTGAACCATGGGATTCGTTTTATTAATTAATGCTGACATTAATGAGGATCAGCGGTAAGTATCGGGTTGTTCTGAGGCTGAACAAATTAATAATTATAGATTATTCATTTCCCTTTGTCTTGGGGGCTTCTTCTGACGGGCCCATCGCCGCTGGCATTCAGTTCTGCAGTCATTTCATCCCAAATTTTTATTATTTGGGTCGTCTGACTGTTTTAATTTTCCTGTTTTTAACAAGTCGCTGGACCCTAGGTATTTCACATATACAGCGTGTGTAAAAAGTATTAAAACATGACCATAACTTTTAAAATATTGATTGAATAAAAAAACCCTTGGATAGGTCGATTTTTATTTTCAATTAGGTACGCAACTTTTGATGGGATTTATAATTTCTAGTTCTACACACCCACTCCCCCAGCCACCCCAACTTTTTCTTTTTTTAAAATCGACTTATCCAAGGGTTTTTTCATTCAATCAATATTTTAAAAGTTATGGTCATGTTTCAATACTTTTTACACACGCTGTATTTGAAATTGTTTCTTGGATGTTCTTTTTTTTTATCCATTATTTATTAAAGAAAAGACTCTCTGAACTGAACTCACCAGAATCACCCAGAATTACGTCGTAGAATTAGAATAGAAATAAATATTAATTTTATAATAAACTGAAGTTAACTCCTTTACAAATTATAAGAGGCCACAAGCACAGAAGCAAAGATTCTTTGCACAGAACAAGGGTTATGTCAAATAAATTGGCAACTTCACAGGTATGTCCTTTTCAACGTTGAAAAAATGTGAACATTGAGAATTTGATGTCACCTGAATAGGATTAAATACTCAACGTTGGTAAACGGCATTGAAAAGTAATTGAAAACTTCTCAACGTTGTCTTATTTTCAATGGTCACCAGAATAAGGCTGATTATATACCGCGGGACTGAAGTGGTACTTTTAATCCCGAAGGTAAAGTTTATATAATTTATAATAATAATTTACCTGAGGGATTAAGAATACTACTTCAGTCCCAAGGTATATACAATACTTTTTGCACTTCCGGAACTGAATGCAAATGTTAAGAAATAACGAAAATTGTTGTGTTTAAAAAATTTCCGATTTTGCGATTGCGAAGTCTCTCTTAAAGAACACTTACTAATAGGTCTTGATAAACGTTGCCGTAGTAACGTTTCTGCAGCTTTATCGGAACAAACGCCAGTTCAATATGAAAATCACGATACATAAATTTAATATGAAAATGACGTATCTGGTATGAATCAAAAGTATCTTTATCTGCTGCATTAACCCAGCAAAAATTAGTTAATATTGCGAATTGTAATAATGTTAATGTAAATATTATAGGCCAGTCAATATCGACACAAGAAAAGGCAAACATCGCAAACGCGCATGTATCCACGATTATTTTATATGTTATTAGGACCCCTGAGAGTAGTTTATACAGAGAAGAACGATCACATCGAAATTCTGACACTTGTTGGGTTTTTTTTTGAAAATAATAACTTAAGGAAGCGTTTTTCGGGTATCTTCATTATACTTTTATAAAGCAAACTAAATTTGCTACAATTTAAGCCCAACCAGAGCTCTCTAGGTCCATTGGTTGTGGAGATACAGCCAGTGAAAGATGGACAATTTTTTCTAAAAAGTGAAAATTTATCGGTAGGGTCATTTTCTATGACACGTACCGGCTAAACTAATACTCCTAGAGAAAAGTCATGAAAATGAATTTGTAGAGAATTGAATTAGCCTCAATTTGATCCCAAAATGGTGCCTCTAGGCCTCATAGTTTCCTCAATAACGAAACAATAGTATAACATCAGATTTTGGGAAAACATTGTACTGAATAATGTTGGTATATATTTCTTTAAAAAAACGTGCAAGAGTTTGAATTTAACATTTTAGATGTAACATATGGCTTCAAATAAACATACACTAAACAAATACCGAAAATTCATTAAACAAACAAAATTACATACCGTTTTTCTTATTTTATTTAAAATGAAATATGTTGAATATATATATGATTCAGTCAGAGCCATTGTGGCGGGATACGTCAGCTACGTTGTCAACCGCTTTGGCAAAAACGTAGCTGTGTTTTTTTATGGATACCCACAAGCTACAAGATGCAGCTATGAGGAGCACTAAATCAGCTGAACGCCTGCGACGCTCTGCTTTTCTCTCCTGCAGTGACATTTTTTTTGATGAATCAACACCCATCATCGGCCGCCTCCACGCCACCACAAAAGCTGCAAAATATCATTCTTGGAGGACCTATCACCAGGTGCAAAAGTGGTTGGGGGTCGATAAAAACCCGTGTGACTGGGTTGGGCTACCAGCGAACAAGGTCTCATGCCAGTCACAATGTGCGCAGAGCCCGCTCCGTAAACCCTGCTTAAAATGGTGGCTTGCATGCAAGATAGGGTGCTTAGGGCCGTGCACTTGCAGAAAGGCAGGGCTTAAGTGTTCTATCCTATGTTCCTTTTGCCAAGGTCGAGTTGCAGCAACGCCACCCCTATCGTCCTGGACGGGGAGGACGAGGATGTGGATGACCCAACAACATATGACGACTCGCCTCCACCTCCGGAAAACCTCATCTCTCCTCCCCCTCCCACACCCACTAATCCAGACGGGATGAGACCCCCGACCTTCCAAAAGGGCGAAGTTTTAAACTATTGAGGTGTTTGTGCTTTACTGTGTAAATAGTATTTTATAGTTTACATTTATGTTTAAATTGTTTACGTTGTTTATTTTATGCTTACGTTATGTTAAATTCAAGTTCTTGCCGGTTTTTTTAAAGAAATACATTAATCAGTACAATGTTTTCATCATTTTCCCAAAATCCGATGTTTTACTATTTTTTAGTTTCTGAGGAAACTATGAGGCCTAGAGGCACCATTTTGGGATTAAATTGAAGCTAATTCAATTTTCTACAAATTCCCTTCTCAGACTTTTCTCTAGGAGCATTAGTTTAGCCGGCACGTGTCTTAGAAAATGACCCTACCGATAAATTTTCACTATTTAGAAAAAATTGCCCATCTTTCACTGGCTGTATCTCCGCAACCAATGGACCTAGAGAGCTCTGGTTGGGCTTAAATTTTAGCAAATTTGCTGCTTTACAAAAGTATAGTATGAAGATACCCGAAAAACGCTTCCTTAAGTTATTATTTTCAAAACAAATGCAACAAGTGCCAGAATTTCGCAGTTTTTCGAGCACCACGGGAGTAGCACAGGGTTCTCAGGGTTGCAAACTTGGATATAAACTACTCTCAGGGGTCCTAATAACATATAAAACAATCGTAGATACATGCGCGTTTGCGATGTATGATGGTTTTATTGACTGGCCTATTAATGTACATTACCATTCTAAGTAATTTTTTTCAATAAAATACATATTAGAATTACTTGTAATTTCATTCTTCCGGGATTTCTGTCATTATTATTTGATCCCGGAGGGATTAAATGTGATACTTCAGTCCCTATCAAAATGGAGTGAAGCTTTTACTTTATTCCCGGAAGTGCGAAAATGATATTATTTAATTTATAAAAACAAAAGTCGTTGAAATTGACTAGTACGTAAGTTACTCACAAGTTGGCAGCACATACTTACAAGTTAGGTTGAATAACTATATTACTTTACCTACGATCACTAACGTAAATAGCTGAAAACGCACTCTCCGCCACCTACGTAAATTGAACCTTACACACCGTAAACAAATCGCACGCTCAGCCGCTGAGGTGCAATGCAATGTGACCACGTGACCTACTTTACACAACACTTGTAGTTCATATTTCTGACACCAGGCTAAAATTATTAGAAATGGCAGGTGCAAAACTTAATTTTCTAACGCTGTCAAAACTGACATAAGCAATAAATAATACAAAATTGTGTTTTAATACCAATAAATACGATCGTAGGTAAAGTATAGTACATAATTCGAGTTGTAAAGCAATTACGCACTCATGGAATTGCCACACTCGCCGCTACGCGGCATCGTGCGCAATTTTTCCATTCGTGCGTAATATGCTATTTACAACTCTCATTACGTAATATACTATTATAATAGTATTTTAAATAATTTTAGCCTGGCCTATTTCAAAGGATGTATTAATGAAATGTTGTAAATGCACGTTGATTTGTAAACATAAATTAGGTACCCGAGAACGGCTCGATTATTCGAAATGCAATAAGTACACTGCGCGTCATATATATGTGGTACAGCAGTTAACAGTTGTAACCTGAAAATCAGGTTTTTTTAGTTGTGTATGGTGATCTTCCTGGGCTTGATTGACGAAAACTGTCATTTGTAGGCTTTCTAGGTTAATGATCAGATCAGGGACGTCAGAACTGCAACCTCTCAGGTTCATTTTATAAAGTATCTATGACAGATCTTACAATGTCAAACTTGACAAGTTGAGCTAGATTTACATTGAAAAATCAAAGTGCACCACAATTATATGCCGCGCAGTGTACACTGCACGACATAAGTATAAATGTGGTACAACAATCACGTTTCTTAGTTATTTAGTTAGTTGATCTTCCTTAGTGTTATCTATGCAAAGTGATATATTTAAAGTTATTTATAGGTTATTGATACCAGAGATGTCAAAATTGAAAAGGACTGCACACGCCTTGTGTGGAAGGAACATTAATAAAATCCAAATATTTTTTTAAATTTTAACAACAATAATATCGAAATTATTGACTAAAATCAAACTTAAAGAATTGCCTTGCTTTTTCTCCCATCGGTTCTTAATTCTATGAATAGTAGTTTTGCTTAAATGATATTTTTCTGCTATCCTTCTTATAGACCATCCTCCCTCAATTTTGGCAATTATTTGTATTTTCTGAATTTCGCTTAACTCTCTAGGCATCGTTATTTTTGAAATAATTATTTAAGCTAGATCTCAAATTTGACAAATCGAGCCCGATTTGCATTGATAAAATCAAAGTGTATCTCAATTATATGCCACGCAGTGTACACTGCGCGGTATATATACATTGTGTACAACAACAGTTATAACCCGAAAATCAGATTCTTTTAGTTGTGTAAGGTGATCTTCCTACGCGTGACTGATGCAATAACTGTCATTTAATAACTTTGTAGGTTAATGATCAGATCATACTCAGAGACGTCAGAATTGCATCCTCCCCAGTTCACTTTATAAGTATCTGTGACAGATCTTATAATGTCAAATTTGACAAGTTGAGCCAGATTTACATTGATAAAATCAAAGTGTACCACATATATATGACGCGCAGTGTACCTACCTTTTTTATTTCCAATGATCTGAAAATTAGTTCTTTATAAGAATTTTTGAAAATATGTAAAGAATAGAGAAGTTAGGGGTAAAATGTAAAATACTGAGAGCCGCCCCCTAAAACTACCCCTTAAAAAGAAGAGAGGGTTTGACTGATACTATGTAAACTGGTATGTTCAGAGGCGGCCTATCTAAGATTAAATTAAATATGAATTTCATATTTTAAGGCGGTCGAAAAATATTGTAGAAAAACTGATATTTATTATTCCTCTTATTATCCACTTTTGGAAATTAATTTATATAAAAGAGTACCTAATCAGCAAATTGTGGCATTCCATAATCGCATAAAAATTTATGTTTATTATATTTTTGTCTAACATTATATTGTGACAATTATATTATTGCGATCAATGTCACAAAATATCAGTTATATATTTGTGTCAATGTAAGATTCGAGAAGTATTGAACTATATAATAGCCTTTTACCTTTTATTGAACTATTGAAAAACGAATCAGGGTCATGATACCAAATTCTTTTTGTTAATTTTGTAGTAGCACTTCCTAAATCTATAAAAAATCGTAGTTCAAATATAATTCAAAACTCGTTATATGAACATGGAGTATAAGCCACTCCTGGCAGTTTAATGAAGATATGTGTAATTTTGTTATTTACTATTGTTGTCTAATTTCTGTGGTGTTTTATATGTTTTTATCTCACAGAGGAAAAATTTCCTGTAGCCTAACAAACTCAAAATACTTAGTGACAAACATTTGTTTATGTAAAACAGTTTCAGTATTTTCTATTATAATAATAATAATAATAACATGTCTTTATTTATATTTAAGTACATAGTATATAATATATTGTCACATATGCACAGTCCAAGTTTTTTTTTTAATGTTTAATGCCTTGAAAAAGAATTTTTTATTCATAAAATTTAAATGCACATTGATTTGTAAACATAAATTACTCTAGAACGGCTCGATTATTCCAAATTCAATAAGGATACCTTTTTTTATCTCTAATGATCCGAATAAAATTAGTTTTTTTATAAGAATTTTTGGAAATAAGTAAAAAATAAAAAAGTTAGGGGTAAAATACTGACTGCCACCCCTTAAAACTACCCCTTAACACGTTGACTGCGTTACATATCCCCAGCGCACTGTACTTCGTATACTGTGCGACGCAGAAAACTACAAAATAATCGTTCTGTGCGGATGATTAACTTTGTCATTTTTTATCATAGAAAACTGGTACAGTACCAAATAACATAACTTTTCACTCTGCAATCAAATAAATAGGTACGTTTTTTATAACATGCCCCTCGATATGTAATGCACAGATATAATATACTATTTATGCTGTGCTATACATATCGCCGGGGATTTTTGTACAGACAAGCAGCCTATACAAGATTGATGCATATATGTTTTGAGTCTTGTCTTTTGCAATGGCATCTTCTAGAGGTAAAAAAATATTACAGTTATAAGCTATTAACGACCGTCCAAACTTTCCCGGATTTCGCTTGCCATATTTCAACAAACATCATGAATAATTTTATCGTTTTTTCATTATAATTTACAAAAAATGTATTTTTATAGGCTTATTTTGAATACCTATATAGTATTTTGTGCATTATATAATTTCATTGATTTAATTATTTATATGTTCTATTATTTTCATGCGGTATAATAACACTCCGGCGATATGTATTGGTTTACGATTATAGTAGAGAACAGTTTACTTCGTTATAAACATGATGCCGTATGCAAGTCGCACAATTATTACAATTTCTTGTCGTTAGATAGCATATTACTTTATACCCTGTATATATATCCCTGGAGGCCAGTAACGCATGGCGGGAAAGATGACTTACATATCGCGGACGATATATGTAACGCAGTTAAAGACAAAGTATGGTTTTATGGTCAACGTGTTAAGAAGAAGAGCGGGTTTGACTGATATTATGTAAACTGGTATCTAGACGGCGCATATCTAAGTTAAAAATATGAATTTCATATTTTAAGGCGGTCGAAAGATATTGATGTAGAAAAACTGCATAATACAAACAACGCAAGATATGATATCAAAGCGTTCAAATTTCGTCCGGTTTGCGCATAACGTCACACAGTGAGTAATTTTTAAAATCTATCTGTTTTAGGGTTTTTATTCATAATATGGGTTCACTGCTTATAGTGTAATACTAAAAGTTAATAAAGGCCATTTAAATTATTACATTTGAGATTAAATTTATTAGAGCCCAGATGAGATAACAGTGATAACACTGATTATTACATTTGATTTATTTTATGCAGATATTTCTATATATATATACGTGAATATAAGTATAATAATACGAAATTAACTCCCAATTTATATTTTTCGTAGGCATGTATTTTGATTTGTAATTGTTGAATATGTATGGCCCTACAAATTAATAATTTTGGGGATCTTGTTATTCGAAGTTTTCGAAATTACAAAAATGGCAAGTCAAACGTAAAAAAGGATAAATTAACCATACATATATACTTTTAATATACAGGGTGAATACCAATAACTCATTTTAATTTTAAGAGGTGGTTACTGTTGATATTTATAACACAAATTACCAAAAAAAAAAATATAAAAAAGAAAGTTGAAAAACTGACCTACCCTACGTAAAATTCAGGTAAACTTTTGAGTACCGCTTCGTCGCTCTACTGACCCACTATGGGGTGAACAACATGCCCTGTATCAAGTCACAGACTCCAAGTTCTAACGGAGAAAACGTCTAATAAAGTTAAAAGCCACCGTTCGACGGTCTTTCATAAATTTGCGGTCGGAGACAAGTTAATTACAGTGACACCAAAAACTAGTGAATTTATGATTGCAAAAAAACAAGGTGAATGCCAGAGGCAAAGACCTATCCTGATTTATTTTCTGTTGAGATAGGTCAGTTACGAAGTTCTGAAAATGTTGACGTATTTTAATTTATTTTCTTTCTCGAGAACTACAGGGTATATATTTTTTATTTTTGGTTTATGGCCTTACCATTAAGGGACCTACCATTCCTTAAAATTAAAATGAGTTATTGGTATTCACCCTGTATTTGATATTTAAGAATTTTGTAGAATGTTTCTCGAGATGTTTCTGCATAAAAATACAGTGCGATTGCCAGACAGTATGCAAAGCATAATAGAAAACTTATTTATAATTAATTTCTCAAAAATTGTTTCTTGCCGAAAGTTAAGTAGGTATACTAAGAAAAACCAGTTTTGACGTCAAATTTTACCTTTAATATGTAGGAAGTTAAAAAAATATAAAAATGTTAATAAATAAAGTAAAATATGTAAATAAACTTTCTCTAAAAATTTTCCAGTTACTAAGAGAATTGATGTTAAATAGTACATTGAGTGCCTAGTAGGAAAAACTTATCATTCCCGGACGACCGTGCAGATTGCTTATCGAGGCGCAAGCAACACGGAGTTTGGAAATATGCTTTTACTACGATGATATATCAACGTTTATTAACTAAATTAGTAAGGCTGTGTCAATGATTCAGTTAACCATTCGTTATAACCGCAGTGATAGTTGGAGGGAACGAACCGATATTCGATTAAGTCAACCAGCCGCTATCACAACATCTGATTTAACTCTTGGCCGCTGACTTCAACGTAGGTCGTGACGAGCTTTTAATATATCCATATCTCGATATCGATAGATTAACGGTAGCCGTCGACAATGAATGCTTCCTCGTGTACAGGTTTCGCAATATCCTGAACTAAAGATACAACACTATAGAGACACTATGCACAATACACAATTCACTTTAGACTCCTGCCCAGACAAGATTCGTTCACTCTTCTTTGGCTTCAGCCGAATGGTCAAACCGACGCACAATGCGAGGGTCGTTAGCTATGGGATCAACACAAATACTTGACTACTACTAAAATGCAATAAAAGAAGACATTGGTAATAAATAAAGATATATTAAATAATCATCATTCTACATATATAGCCTCACCAAGCAAGGTCTACCACCATAGCCACGATGTCCCCACAAGGGGTCAGCGACCGCGACGGCCGCGCTTAAAGGAGAGTGATGGATTGCCGAAAGAGAATTATTACTTGGATACGAATTGGCAATTTATTGAGTGGGGTTTAATGTTTTATGCTTGAAATAGCCACTAGAAATTTATGGTAATATTCTCCAAAATAATATGCACCGTTAGACGTCCGTGGATCCTTCAGAAAATATTTTCTCTCGAATGCGATCTCACGAGGCGGTCACTTGGTAATAATGGGGGAATGCCCCGGTACCCCTTCGCGCCGCACTGAGGCTTATCCTAGCGTAAATTTACCAAAAATACCTTATATCTCATATGTGATATCATTGGGAGGTCTCCCACTATACCGGGTGACCACGGAGATGAGGTTACACTCTGTAACTTATTTGTTATTAAACCGATTAATTTTAAATTTACAGGTGAGGCATAACATCTAAGTGCGCAACTTTTGATACTTGGTAACCTTATTTTTTACTTCCGATTTAGCCGGAAGTGATATCAACTTTCTTATTTTAAATACAACTCTACCTGGTTTTATAATGTATCTTATTCGTTATAAAATTTACAATACATTGATATATCACACAATGACATTTCATTTCAAAATGGCCGAAAAATAAAATTTTTTCAAAAATATTAAAATGTCAATTAAAAGATATTGACAATTAATTTTTTTCCAAAGTTAGCCGTGAAATCAAAAGACTAATGACTTTGATATGTTTAATTTTTAATTTGCACCAAAATTTCGTTTTGGCGGAAAGATATTAGAAAAATAAAATAAATATTAGAAGAAAGTTTTATTTTTTTTATATTTTGTGAATAAGAAATACATTAATGGCATTAAATCAAAGAGATGAAACAAGCAATTGCAAAATTTAAAAAAAAGTCGGGTAGGGATATTTTAAAAAAATAGTTTTGGGTATTTGAATATTGCAGAAAAATGTTTATCTTATTTTTCTAATATCTTTTTGCCAAAACGAAATTTTTGTACAAATTAAAAATTGAACATGTCAAATTCATTACTCTTTTGATTTCACGGCCAACTTTGGAAAAAAATTATTTGTCAATATCTTTTAATTGACATTTTAATATTTTTGAAAAAAAATTATTTTTCGGCCATTTTGAAATGAAATGTCATTGTGTGACATATCAATGTATTGTAATTTTTATAACGAATAAGATGCATTATAAAAACAGGTAGAGTTGTATTTAAAATAAGAAAGTTGATATCACTTCCGGCTAAATCGGAAGTAAAAAATAAGGCCACATAGTTCTAAAAGTTGCGCATTTAAATGTTATGCCTCACCTGTAAATTTCAAATTAATCGGTTTAATAACAAAGAAGTTATAGAGTGTAACCTCATCTCGTGGTCACCCGGTATATACGGAATTGATCCGGTACCACTTCATATCGCCACGTGGCATCGCAAAATTCCAGCTATTTTACTTTTTAAGTCAGTTCCTAAAATTTAAAATGATGCTATCAGACACGATCCCGGTAGAGACGATGACCAATGGGAAGACGAGGCCCGCTCAACCTCCCATATGAAGCTAAGGTCACGGACTCACGAGGAATTCCAGAACGCGAGGGTAGAGTGAACCTATTCTTCCGTAGACCAGCGCGACCATGAAGGTGGATCAGTCTATGGTAGATCTGATCAAGAGCTACTGATCTACGGTAGATTCACTCTCGCGCCTATGCCCTATGTGGATTCTTCACTCGTGATCCGTTAGACCCAGTGGCGTATTTACGGGGGGGGGTAATGGGGGTAATTACCCCCCCCCCAGAGCTTAGAATAACAATTGTAACAATAATCAAAGGTAACAATAATAATTGTAACAATTAACAAAAATCAAAATTCTCCTGTAAAACATAAATTCCTTCGAAATTTACAATTTAATGAATTTACTGTGATAGTGAGTATTAATTTGTGTCTACGTGGAGTGCAAGGCAACAGACAAGAGCGATGCGACAATGTCACAATATTATAACTTACGGCGCATGTCGCCGCGTGTGCCTCTCAATCACGCTTCTCTCTCAGCCGGTCACCGGCCACTGTTACCATAGATAAGAGGACAACTGTTACTATAATATTAGAGGTGGTCCGAAACACCATTCAGTCGTTGGAAGCACCAGATCTAAGTAAAACTTTAATTAATCAAGGTAAACAAACTCGTGGTTTCATTGATGCATGTGTGATAAATGCAATTGGTTAACTGGTTGTTTAACTTTAAAAAAATTATTTTGTTGGCCTTGTGTATTATTTTCAAATCGAGATGTTTGGTTAAAATCGAGGTCAAAATCTGGATATGACGATCTTAAAAATTTATCTCGCGCAATGAACAGGCATTAAAAAAGCCACGTTTATTAATGTCAATGTAGAGTTTAATACAAATTTTGGGGTACTTGTAAAACACAATGACCTTAAAATTCCTGAAAAAAAGCTCTGGATACGCCACTGGTTAGACCGGCTTGTGACAATAATCATCTGCGCTATGATTATTGTCGTGATTAAAAGCTCAGTCCGTCCATTAAGGAATCGGACGAATCGGTACTGGCGGAGGATAGTGCATATCCTTGGTCGTCTCTACATATGCTGCATCGTGCCTGGATGCGTTCGTTCAAGTATAGGATAATGGCCGAAAAGGATAAATGGAATTTTGGAAACTGTACTGAAAATCGACTTAAAATTCTAAATCTCATATCAGGCAAAAAATGGAATTTTGGGGTTTAGGAACTGTAGTGAAAATTGAGATATTTTTGATATTCCATACACACTAAATGAGATCTTTGGACTTAAATCTACTTCTACGCCTCCTGCTGCGTTCGTTAACAGATACACATACTATTTTTTCTGAAACCGCGTTTCCATACACCCTGCATTTTTTTATTTCAATGAACTAAAAAACTTTATATCGTGCGTATAGAATCTCTTGATTGATTATCAACATCACAATCGTACACAGCACATCTCATTTTCGACGATTTTTTAACTTTTACACAAAAATATCCGCAACAACTTGACAATTCTGCCTGACAGCCGTGCGTTTAATGGCGTCCTAGCTCACCGAGTGACGTCACGAGATGCGCGATATCTTATCTCTTATTTATTGTAACATGGAAAAACTGATATTTATTATTCCCCTTTAAAGGGGCATATCTCCCTTATTATCCACTTTTGGAAATAAATTTATATAAAAGAGTGCGTACCTTTATTTTTGAACCCCCGTAACTTTCGTTCTAGAGCCTTAATAAAAAATCTGCCAAAAACGTCTAGAGGTACTTTCCAAAGGTACAGTATGACATAAAAAGGAATTTTAAAAACTTGCTCCTATCAACGTTGCAAAGAGGTAAACTTTAACATTTTTGTAACACTCTTTTTGTCACCCTGTATAACACCCAAGAAATTAACTGTTCAAAAAAAGCAACCCAATCGCCGATTCTACAAGAGACAACCTTTCGAGTGATGTGCCAGTCGTTTAAATCGGATGGCCCAGGCCCCAGGTACGGCGATTAAAAAATGACCAAAAATAATCGGTGCGGTTAGTATGTTGAGCACTTTATTAAACAACCATACTAATGCATGTGTGTTTTGAACCCTTATACACAGCGGTCATTTAATTTAGATGTGACTGTACACTTTATCTCATTTAATTTGGATTGAAAATACTTATCAGCATTAAATAATATTGTAACTAATTAGTGTAAATTCGCTAAAATGTTATAAATTAGGTTCAACAGCAGAAAATCGAGAAAAGTAATGATCAGCTTTACAAATTTCTCATCCTTTCCCTTAACGTTACTTAGCACAGAGTACCTACCTTAAATCAAAGAGAAGTAGAGGTACTTGTATTAATTATCTTAAAATTGTGCACTAAAACTATACAGAGTGTAAACGAATAGTGGGCCATCCTGTAACTTCCTCGTTTTTAAAGATATGGGGATAAAATTTTGCATGGTGAAATTAGGTAACATTTTGAATACATTTATACTATTTTGAACAATTTATACAGGGTTGCGCGAAAAATAATTCGAATGTTAGTTGTCAATCTAGATGGCTGCGATATGTTAAAATTATTTTTGTTCCAATGTAATTCATATCAAAAATATGAAAACGTTAATATGTCCAATAATACATCATATAGGGTGCTCTAAACTCATTAAAGTCGCATTTTTCAAAATAACTCTTTTTTTTATATTATTATGTGGGCCACACCCAGATATTCCGGTGAAAACGGAAGTGACAAATATGTGAGATATATAGGTCTCTGCAGGAGACAGAATGGGCCTCTTATTCATTGTTGCATATTATAAAATATTAACACAAATATACAGGGTTGATCAAAATTTAATTGAAGTTAGATATAAATCATAAATTTCTTAAGAAAAATTGTCAATCCTGCCGGTAATGACATTACATTACATTACACATTACGGAACTTTTGGTACATAGAGCTTTCTGATATCCGGGTGGCCCATATATCATAATATTTAATATAAAAAAGAGAATTATTTTGAAAAATGTGATTTTAATGAGTTTAAAGCACTGTATGATGCTTATATTGGACATATTGACGTTTTCGTATTTTTTATATGAATTACATTGAAACAAAAATAATTTTAACATATTCGTAGCCATCTAGATTTACAACTTAAATTCGAATTATTTTTCGTGCAACCCTTTATAAATTGTTCAAAATAGTATAAATGTATCCAAAATGTGATCTTTATTTCAAAAATGTAAAAACATAATACAGGGTGGTCCATTTAGAAAAGACTATTGGTGCCACTTCCGGTGAAAACGGAAGTGGCAAATATGGCGGATAGGTCTCAAAAAGTTGGAAATCTTACCTAATTTCACCATACAAAATTTTATTCCGATATCTTTAAAAACGAGGAAGATACAGAGGGGTGGCCCACTATTCATTGACACCCGGTATATTAGCTTTAGCTTTAATTTTAATACATTAAATATTAAACGATAAAATGTTTAAAAAATGGTAGACATCCAATGAATGGCTAGGTAGGTAGTACTTAAATATTTTGTAAAAGGGGCGATAAAAATATAAAACAAATCTACCTTATACCCATGCACGTTCCTACCTACTTGTATCCAACACCGCAGCTGCTGTATGTATTTTCGTGCGTCGATCCATTTCTTTCTTACATTCGAAACTTGATTTCGGCTATTTACCGCATGCTTGTCCTTACATTTCAAATACATCGCAGTAGGCACGAACTTGCTCAATGTTATCGTCAATGCCATTTTTATAAAGAATCACTATATGAATAATTGTATGCCAATAATAAATGTATTCTAGCGATGATTCTTCGTATTACGAAACAACTTATAGCCAAGATGAACGTATCGGTAAGTTTTATATTTAATAACAATTATTGTGTTAATACTTATAGTTTACAATTTTTTTAGACCTTAATTTGCGACAAGAAAAAGAAACGGAAACAGCCAGAAACGCGCTGGTCGAATTAGAAAGGCAACACACATTTGAGGACTATTTTACGGAAAAACGTCATGACATTTTTGATTTGCCAGGATTACAGTTTTTGAAATTCACGCATTTGAAAATTAAATTTTCTTTTACGCCATCCAAAATTGTAACTCATGTTAGCAAAAAAGTAATATTCTACTGCAGTCTGAAATATTACGAAAGATACAAAATATGGAACATAAGGAGAGATTCATTTCCAGCTAATTTTAAATGGAAAATGTATAAATTGTTTTATAACAATGATTTCCTGGCTGTACGTGACGATTCCGTATTAAATATTATTTTAAGGATATACATGCAGTTAAAAATGTGGGCCCAATGTGAAGAAGAATTTCGATTGGAAAAGTTTATGGTATGTAATATGTGCAAAAGAAGTAGGTATAATTAAAATTGTAAGCAAAGAACATCTCTCGCCTACCGCAGAACTACTTAAGTGCTTTTTATGACTTCTTTGCGCTCTTTTTTATATTTCCTCTTATGATATATTGCTAACGCAACATACACAGAATTATTTTTGGCAATCATTTTTATGGATTTCATCATCACCAGGTTAAGTCGCTGATCACCAGTATTCTTCTGAATACATTTGTCACAGTTAATTGTAATCTGTATAATCTAGTCAGCGGAACTTTTTTTACGATTACGATAATTTTTAACCATTTATTATACGTCATAATCAAATTAAACTAAACGTCAACAGTCGAAATTTTTAATAAACAATTATATAATTTTCATTATTGCAAACCTGACAAAGGTACCATTTCAATGTCTTTTTCAATGCGAGCAAATGGTACAAGATGTTCAAGTACGCACACAGCGCCGTACTTACAATCAATAAGGCCCTGCCGACCTGGCAGATTTTTTATGAGACCCCTTGTGTTACTCTTACCATTCATTGACGTGCACGTTTTGGAACGAATAATAGGTTTGTTCGGGTTTGAATATTCATTATCATCCAAGAACGACGCAGAACCCAGAACCGTATGCGCACTAGTCGAATATCCAGAACTGTTTTACTGTTTATAGAATCCTCTCTGAATTTGATAAAACCAAAACGCTTCGTTGCAGAAGAAGTTACTTATGTTGTTACTAAGTGGCACATCAAGCAATTTTACCTATTCCTACTTACCGCCACCGACACTGTCAGTTTCAACAACTGCATATATTTATTTACTTCAAGAAGGTTAAATAATTTTAAATAATAAATAAAAATGGACCAGTTACAAAATGGTACCTCTACTTACTAGGTATTTGTTTAACTTTCAAAATTTCCGTACAATCGAGTATAAGTTGCACTTGCGGCGATATTTACTAAAATAACTCTAATGTAATTGATAATGAAGATATAGTACCTTCTCACAATTTTCTTGAGTCGAATGAATTTGAGAAAAAAGAGGAATTTCTCTTTACTAAATGGTTAAGTCAAATCACTAAACCACACTGTCAACTGTCACAAGTCAACTAAAGAAAGCTTACATGCGCCGCGCCGGCGCAAGATAATAATTCAAAATTGTCCTGAACCGTACTTGCTGGAGAGTAGGTATTGGTTTGGACGATTCTGAACAGTACCGGTTAGTCCTTTAAAGAAACCAAGACAGCAAACTACCTAATCCTGATTTAGTTCTGAAGAAACATGAACACTAAAATCGGTGTGCGCAGAATCCTGACGGTTCTAAACTACTAATTTTGTAAACCCGAACATAGCTAAATAAGGCTTTTACAATAATTATTACTTTTTTTTTTGGCTTTGGATTTCCCATTCAGCCACGAAAACACTATAACTAACTTCCTACTAACGCATATTATGACATACGTTTGTACAAAAATTTCTACAGGATAAAATGTATCCATTTTATAACTAAACTAACCTATTAACATCTTACCTAATACGACTACACTCTAAATTAAAAATAATAAATAAATAAACTCTTACTCAGGGATTATGGGACGGGGACACCTATTATTACCTTTAATTACGTACATTTTATTATAAACTAGTGTAACTCAAACAGACATGTGGATTTGATATCTATACATATATACACAAATACAAGCATCGAAATTAAAGCTAAAAAAATGAAAATATAACGATAACACTTGACAACTAAAATATGACAGTGGCTATATATAAAACACCTTCTTTCTAGATTTTTTGTTAGCGAATACTTCATAATGATCTTATCAAAGTTTATTTTTTAGCCCTTTAATTTTTTATCGACAATAAAGCTAAAGGCACTCAGCCGATCTTGCCCCATTGAACTTCGGAGATAGTTCTCGATTATCTTCAATTTTGAAAATGGCCTCTAACTTTAGTGACTTTGCGACAGTCAAAAACATAAAGCAAGTTATACGTACGTCAGGGTAACTTAATACCTTGTGAGTGATATTTTTAAATATACAGTGTTTCTACAAAATTTATGAACTGACATCCTTATAAATACCTACCTATTTCTCACAAAAAATATAATTATTTTTTAATAAGCTAAAATAAAAATATTGACCCTAAAAGGTATTCTTACATTGTTAAGGATCTTCGGCAATGGTTGTGTGTGCAACAACTGCATTTTGTGATTACCTGATATCTGAAATGGCCCACACCTTCGTGCACATTGTTTTATTTATCTCACAGTATAATCCAATGTAACCTAAGGAAATTTTCCAAACTGTATATAACTATTATTATTATTTAGAGGTATCAAGAAGGTGAAGATATGTTCCTAGATTCTGATGATGAAGAGTTATTTCTTAATGAAGACCAGAGGAGGCAGTTATATAAAAAACGAAAAGAAATTTTAAGGAGGTTGTTACCATCATCAAGTCGTTTAAAGAGGCGACGAATAATACCTAAATACCAGTCTGAAACTGAATCAGATTAGATTATAATTATTTTATAAGATTATGTTTTTATAACTTTATTTATATACAGTCCAGTTTTCTACATTTCATTCTTATAAGAGGTAGGCAATACTTTAAGACTGATTATGGCTGAACAAATATTTGTTTATTGTTAATTTTACATTAATTTACAAGTGTTAGTCTGTAGATTTATTTATATTTGAAAAACATATGTAAGTATTTATATTAATAATACTAGTTATATTATAAATAATTTATTTTTGCTACTACATTTTTTTTTTATCCTTAGGCACCTACCTATTTCCACATGTATTCTTATGTATAACTTTTGGCTCGGGCTGAGCAGAATATTTCACTTTGCAACGCTAAGTTATACCGAGGTATATACATTCCTCTCACGGGAGTTATGAATTTTTTGAGTTGATATCAATGTTTTTTCTTTGTTTTTTATCATATATAAATGCACTATCCTTAAACCTATTACGAGTATATCCACGCCCGTCCTTTTACGTGGCAAGGTATCTCCGTAGACATTAGCTCGACCTTCCTAATTTTATAAAGTTCTTACATATGTACAATTTTTACTTGAATGATATAACACCTAACCTAACATTATATAATCTGGTTTAACCTATTCTTTTCCCTCCATTATTGGACTGCATCTAAGAACATTTTAGTGTGGAGTTTTCTTCGAATTAACTATTTAAAAACGGACTAGCATGGTTTTTATCTTATCTAGGGCCCTACTCTCTAATACTGCCAGATTACAATTTTTTCCGTATTAACACACTGTAATATATGCGCCATATGCCCACCAACGACCCTATCTAGATACAGGGTGTCCATCTATAATGTATCACATTTTGACAGTTTATAACTCTAGAACAAAAAGTGCTATCGAGATGCGGTCTTCACTAAACTTCTTAGATTTTCTCCAAGTTTTTCTTGCCATTGTTGCCCATTCTTAAATATTGTCAGAAATTATCGAAAAAAAAATGGCCTATTTCAATCCAAAATTATGAGCGTCCTTTAATTGAAACACCACCTATCTGTTACGTCCATCATAAAGCCCCATTCATTTCCTTTAAGAAAAGTAACATTGTTACCATTCAGACAAGGATTTAAGGAGATATTAATTTTTTTACGAAACCATGTCAAAACAACTTCCCAGAGACCTCCCGCACTGGCCGCCACTGCCTAGGTACTTTATTCGTATTAAGTGTGGAAGATCATCTGAGAAATTTAGTGAAGACATGATACTATTACTCTTTTGGTTTACTAGTTATACGTTAGCTAATTTCCGTGGGTAAAATTGGACAAAAAAATGTTTAAATTACTTCAATTGACCGGTTTCGATCACTATATTGATCTTCCTCAGAATCTATATAAACGATTTGTATATGATAAATAACTGATTTAACACGTTAAACGCCACAATACAAAAAATTGTTAAAGTTTGCCTGGCCATTTCATATTTTTTGTTTATTTTACTCTTGGTTTCTTTTAAAGTAGGCCCATATATTATATACATTTTTTAATAGTCAAAAAGTCCTTAAATTTGGTGAGATGCCCACGCAGCCTGATTGACAAATTTAATTGTTTAGGCCGTGAGTAGCCGTATTATTACCGTATGTTTGAATTATTACCGAAATAAAGTCTGCATTGTAATTTCTATTTTATTTGGTAATAATTATTTATAATTACCTCTCCAAATAAATTATAATGATTAGATCACATTTTTCATATAGTTGCAGTTTAGGCAACCAAACCAGCATGTTGGTATTGAAATTTCGCAGGCCGAAATCACTATTGGGTTCATCAGGCCGTAAATAATGATATTCCTATAGAACACCGTATAGCTGTGAAGTCAGCGGGCACCACAGTGCCGCGAAAGAAAACATGACTGAGATGCCATAGGGCATCACACGGCTTGGTAAATTTATTTTGTGAGATGCCCGCAGGCATCTCATGGCGATTAACGTGTTAAAGTTATATAAACCATTAAAATGGGTAATTTTTTAGTAAGATGTACGTAACATGTACGTATGTATGCTCAAGATATTTTGCTCCATCTCGTATCGATATATAACTTCCCTTCCCAATTACCGAAACTCTTCCTTTACTTTTCCTCTCTTTATCTATAGGGGTAACGATTGCTTTATGGTAAAACAAAATAAATATATACTTAATTCTTTTCCATATATGTATTATAGTAAATAGATAAAACAGTTAAAAATTACAAATTTTTATCAATAATGTTTCTTAAACATTCAACAATAGTAGATACCTCTGCCATTGCACCAAGACCAGTATCGCCACAAATAAGTACCTTTTCTATAACAGGGATTTCAAGGTAACCCCAAGATTTCAGAGTTGTTATCTGACTAGAAGTTAGCGGGTGTTGATACATTTTGGTGTTCATTGCAGGACAAAATATTAATGGTTTACTTACGTCCCAAGCACGGGCAGTACAAGTTAGTAAATTATCACAGATCCCCTAAAACAAAATTTGACACGTATTTTTTGTTCAGATAAGTAGTTATTAATCAGAGTTAGTTAGTGCCATATATTCTGGAAAAAAACTTGATGACAGTTTCCATTTTTGGTATTAATTAAACCTGTTAAATCTTTCAATACTTATAGTGTCAGCTATACAACAACTACTGCAACATACCTTAATTTCAGTAATATTTCTTTCATATAAATTATATCGTCATAATGTAATAATGTATTCATTTATAATGAGCCATATACAGTGTGTCGCACTTAAGAGTGAAACACCCTTATAATTTTTTTCACTTTTATCCGATTTGAACCAAATTTTACTCAATGATAGATCCCATTAGGATCAACTCGTGGCCAAAAAACCATTCACCCCCTACTAATGCAAAGCCACCTGCGATACCAAAATAAACGCAAAAAATCAAGAAAACATATTAGGCATTTTTCGAGGCATTTTTTTATCGGAAAATTTTACTGATGAAAATTGTTCAGAATTGTCTAAAAACTTTATATCCAAATCGCATCGAAATTAAAGAATATTGATATGTATTTTTTTATTTAAAAAATTTTAGGTCCGAAAATATAGTTTTACAATATCAATTAGTTAAGAAATAAAATATTACAATACAAAAACCCATTAAAATTATATTTTCAGACTTAAAAATTTTTTCAAACAAAATATTAATATTTTTTTTATTTTGATTAAATTTTGGACCTAAGGTTTTTGAACAATTCTGAACAACTACATTAATAAAATTGTTGACAAAAAAATGTCCAATATGTTTTTTGATTTTCCCCGTTTATTTTGATATCGTAGGTGGCTTTGCATTAGTAAGGGGCAAATGGCTTTTGGGCAATAAGTTGATCCTAATGGACTCTATCTTTGAGTGAAATTTGCTTTAAATTGGATAAAAACGAAAAAAGTTATAAGGGTGTTTCATTCTTAAGTGCGACACACTGTATACGTATCTATTTATCATACCTGTATACCCTTCAAGTTATTTTAATATTACAAAACAACTCCAACACTCTAAATGAATGAGCACTATTTATGAATTCGTTAGAAAATAATATACTAAACCGATGATAAATTTAGCTCATATTTTCTTCTATTTCAGAATTAATTGCATTAATTTTGGTAACAAATAATTTTAAAATATTGGCAGCAAGAATTATAACAGCTCAAATTCTGTGGCAGTAGTTTATATTTTTATATTTCCAATACTCATACTGATGTAATCAGAGATGTGCCTTGGACATGTCCATTGGAAATGTTCATTACGCATGTCCAAGTGGACATTTTCTAAGGACACTTTATTATTATTATTCAGTTGTTATTCATAATTTGCATTAATAATTCTATTGTCTCCAATCCACATACTCTGGATAGAACCAAATTTTGTCTATGTTTCAATCATCATTTTAAGATTGGCAACATGTAAAATCGTGGCAGTCTTATGTCTTATTACATTTAAATATTTTAAATGCACTCCTAGTCTGCATTATAGGTTCACCTTAACCATTATAATAAATAATAAATACACCACATGTAATACGACCCCCTTTATCCCAGAAGGCTCTAGAAGAGCCTTGTGCGGGAGGGGGCTACACATTTAAAGACAAGGGACACACATCCAATATCCGTGTATAATGGAAAAATCCCTCTCACAGTATTTTCCATTGCCACGACCGGGAATCGAACCCGGGACTTTTGGGCGAGAGGCAGGTACGCTACCATCTCGACCATCAGTCATATAAACATATTTTTCTAATTAAACATATTTTTCTAATTAAACAAGCACACCTCGAAGCACACATAAAACTCTGGTCATCTTAAAAGTTTTAATATCTAAAATATTGACCATATTTGGACTTCTTCCATACTTCATATCGATAAATCAAAAACATAATTAACTTTATAAATGTCATAAATCTCGTAAATATCATTAAGTATTTTGAAATTATTTAAATAATTTTCAGATGAAAGGATTTTGACATTGGTGATTGAATTAGTAACGAAAAATACACTTCATGGTCTCCCAGCAGAGAATATTTCCAATTGGAAAGTTTCCAGGTTGCCCATCTCAACATAAGAATTTGATTGCCTTGATCTAAATTCAGCTAAGATTGGTGAAATTTAGGTTAATCTCGAGGTTAATCTTAATATTGGAGCATGCACCCTAAACTATAAGACATAACTACCAAGACTAAATGAACAAATTTTTGCAAACAATCTTTTTCCAGATTCAGCCTTTTTAATTTTTTTTTTTGATATATACAATTTTTTTCCAATAAACTTCACATGTAGCTCGACATGTAGTCTTGGTAGGCAGGCCTTAAAGTATCTTGGTTCCCTTACACCCATACAAAAATAAATTAACTTTTACCAGCTGCCACTGTTTAAATCTATATTGGTATACAACAGGCACTTACATTTGAAATTTTGGCTAATGTGTTTGCATCCAGCGGAGCAATTAAGAAAATATCCGCCCATTTGGCTAATTCAATATGGAGCACAGGATCTCCACGTTTTGACCATGCAGCCCATTCATCTGAATCCGAAAAAATATCTAGATTTTCTGGCAAATCCTTTTCATTAAAAAAATGTTTGGAGTGTTCCGTCACACAAATACGAACCTAAAATAATATGCTCTCTCAATATACAAATAAAACGCTCGATAGTAATGCAAATAAATGTAGAATTACAAATGCACAAGATTTTCAGTACTGCAGTGAAGGGTAACGTACGTAATGTGCACGAACTTAAGTATGTCAAGGAGAAAAACGTGTCTATAATTTTCACGAAATAAAATTAAAAGTACTTGTGTCTTGTCTCATTGACTTTCAATACAGTCAAAATATTTAGCTATTGATTTTTTCAAGGATTTTTTATTTTAATTTTATACTCGTTACATCCCGAAAGTATCATCGTTGTAATCTGATCCGATATATCAGCTACTTATTTATAACAAACCATTATTGGAAAAACTGTAGAATTGTGTAGAATGCCAAAACTAATAACAAGAGTTTTCTTATTTATTATTTTTAGATGAAGAAAACTGCATTATTAAACTATATAAATTGTCAACCTTCTTCCAAATATTGGAGGTGTCTTACCTCTATATTATAATCATTATATTCACTTATTAATGTATTTACTAAAAGTGGTAATTTAATTGTAGCAACACTGCCTGTACATCCTAGGAGAATTTTAACCATAATTATTTATTTTGTATATCAGTAAAACCCAGTTTTGACCATTCTTCCTTTGCCATAAGATTATTTTCCATTCGACACGCCAAATACTCCCGTATCTCCTCCCGACAGGCTGAATTATCGTTTTTATTCGAATGCAAACACTTCATATATTTTATCATTAACTTCTTGCAAATCCCTTCATGATCTAACGGGAAACTTCCTTTATCTGGGGCAGTGGGTGTAAAAACTTTTTGGCCAAAGGTCATAGACGACATGAGAGATAAAGAACAAAACTCAATTTTAACTTTTAACGTTAACTAGTTCCTAGTTCCTACGAAAATGAAGATTTAAAATCTCAATATAACCTCATTTTCTTTATAATTTTGTCAACATCGCATTATTCGCATTGTAAATGTGATTATGCAGAGCCTTCTACAGTTTCAAGCCATGAAGTTTGAGATCTGGCAACGCGACAGGTAGACCACTCTGGTCGTGTTGTTTACCAGCGGTGTTTGTTTAGTAATTACTTTTTAGACTTTGTACTGTTTGTACTTTAGTACTGTGTTATTAAGAATTATTATTAATAATTCATTAACTTCGCTTATTTGAAGTTTTTAAACTGGACAAAGGTAAGAAAGCATTATATACGGTCATTTAGTGAAAACGTCATCATGACAGATAATGGATGCAAACAATGTTTAAAGTTAGGAAAAGTGATAATTTAATTAAACAAAAATATTTAAGCACTAAAAAGGTATGTATATATGATTGACTTACCAGTATTTTATAACCTGGTATAAATATAACATAATATACCTAATAATGATATAGACTTATAAAACAAAAATAAAATAGTATTGTACACCTTGCAAATTGTTATTTATAAATGAATAAGTACAGTTTATTTGACAAATGTTACAAAATTACACGTTTCTATCAGTGGATGTTATAAATTGTTTGCATCCAATTCTTTGACATTACATATGATCATGACGCGCACTAAATATGCGTTTATTTTTTATATTGTAGATGCCTCGACATTGCTGTATACTATGCAAGTACTTTAAAAACTGAATCCTCAAATAGTATACTTATCCTTTCCCAAAGCAATAAATTGGCTTAGAGCTATATAGTACATGAGCCAAATAGTATATTTTGTCAGTCATTTCCTCTCAAGCGATAACTCGTGAAATGATTCAGAGAGTTGTATTATGCAGCATGGTGAACGTCAGCTGCCGCTCCGTGGGTGGGTGGAGCAGCGGCAGCCTCTCAATCACGTAAAAAAAAAAATTGCTTTCAATCATTTTCTCCCGACTGAAAATTTGTTAAATGATAGCATTGTTTATAAAGTATTATAGTTATTCAACCTGATTTCTAAGTATGTGCTGCCAACTTGTGAGTAATTTACATACTAGTCAGTTTCTATGACTACGTTTACAGTTTTTTGACTTTTGTTTTTAAAATATTTTATCATTAAAAAAATATACATTTCAGGATACATTTACACATTGCGGCCATTGCGCAGCCGGATGTGACGTCGAGCTCGAGAAAAATATGAACTGTCGTGTACGTGACATCGCAACTAACCTCAAAAATATGATTTGCACGTCATCAAATGACGCGTTTAGTAGAAAAAGTAATACCAGCGCACAAATATGTAAAGTCACCATTTCGATATACATTTACAAAAATATACATTTTTAAAGATTTTCACATATTAAGCTGCTTTTATCAAAATCTGTGCTTGGTTCCTGTACTATCAATTAAAATCTTGTTCAGTGCATTACTAATGAAGTTTTGATTGCCGTAATTTAATAAAATAAAATGATTTTTGTTGGCTGGAAATCCAACCTATAATTAGCAGTTTATTTTAAATATAATCTATAATATTGAAACTTTATTGAGATAATTTTTATATGTTATAATCATATTATAATGGATTCAAGCTGAAACTACAAAAATTAAAATCGAAAATAAATTAAAAGAAACTCTAAATTTGAGGTTATTTCAGTCCTATATGCTGGATCATGTGCATCATACATGATCCATTTGACGGCTTTAGGGCTATTGTAATAAATTTAAACGTTCGGTGATTGATTATTTTTACATAAACGCTGATTAAAAGATGAAATAATAAAAAACTAGATTTTAAATACAATACATCATGTTCCTACACTTACTTGCCATTCCTCAAATTTATTTTGTCTTTTCTGTAGAAATATCTTATATTGATACCTTTTTTACTTTTATTATGATTTTTACACATAGCTACAGCACTATTAGTGATTTTTATAGTCGCGAAATTGCGAAAAGCGAAATGTGAGACGTGTTGTTATTGGTCAATTCCAAATTTTAATGTAAAATGAACCAATAGCAACACGTTTCGCATTTCGCTTTTCACAATTTCGCGACTATGAAAATCAGGCTTTACAACTAACCTCAAAAATATGCACTTTTTAAAATTTTTGTATATTTATGTCATTTTTATCAAAATTTCTGCTTGTTTCCTGTACTATCATCTAAAATCTTGTTCGATGCATTACTAATGAAGTTTGAATTGTCCTAATCTAATGAAATAGGATGCTCTTTGTTGACTGGAAATCCAACCTATAAATAGCAATTCATTTTTAATAATCTACGTAGGTACAATATTGAAACTTTATATTTATATCTACTGTCTTATTAGAGAGTTTTTAAATGTTATTATGGATCCAAGCTGAAGCTACAAAATTATAATTAAAGTAAAAATAAATTTACAAAAACTAAACATTTTAGGTTATGTTAGTCATATGATGTATAAATGATTCATTTTAGAACAAAAAATCCAATAGTTTAATAAAAATAGAAAACTGACAAACTGTCAAAAGTTATTAATATACAGTCAAGGTTCGATCTATGACTTTAGTTCTTCGTCGAATGTCATGTGACGTAGATGCACCGGATGTACGAAATTCGTGCATGCGTCGTAGCATTGTTTATAATAGACACTTTAAGTTGTGTCAAAAACGTAGACGTAAACGTACGTTTTGGTAGCCGCGCTTGCGCAGTTCATAAATTTTCACGTTATCGTCTTACGTACCCACGTTATCTTACGGATCCTCACGTGTACCTAAAACGGTAACGTACGCTAACCGAAGTGTACCGAAGCGACAGCGATAACTCGCGAAGTTTATTTTGATGCATTTTTAAATAACTTAATAACTTACCTAGTTGCTTTATAGGGTTTACTTAAATAAATAAAAAATTCAAAATTTCAACTCGACAAACACAAATGTACGTCGGATTTTTAAGATTATATTTTTGTTGACATTGCGTTGACGACCAAAATATTAAGGTGACAGGTGACCTACAAACTACTTAAACTGAATTTTGAAACAGGACGTAAACGTGAAAATTGTACGTTAACGTGCACATCTGCACCTACGTATTACGAACAACTTAAAGTGTCTACTAAACAATGGTCGTAACGTAAACGACACCGGGGCTACGGTCGTAATAATGGGCACACATCATCCAGCACGCCATCTACCAATGATCCACCGGTACTAACAAGAGGTTGAATAACTATATACTTTATAAACAATGATGATAGTTAACGCAATTATTCGAAGATAAAAAAAGTCAGCTGGCCGTACCATGGTGGATTATACGTCAGCTGGTCACACGAACATGCAAAAAAAAATTTTTCGTTCAGCTATGTCCTCTCACTTGTAAATGTGTCAGATGATACTTTACATGCTATTTTGAATAAATAAAAACGTCAGTCAGCTGGCTCTATGTTGGTGGAAAGGTCGTCAGCTGATGCGTGAAAGGTGGAGCATGGGAGCCAGGCGTGAGCGCCGATCGCTTATTTAAATACGTCAGCTGACGGGTTTTCCACCAACATACAGCCAGCTGACGTTTTTATTTATTCAAAATTGCATGTAAACTATCATCTGATACATTTTCAAGTGAGAGGAAATGACATAACTACAGTTATTCGCAATTGGATGTAATAAAGGAGGGGGGCCTACTACTTTCTACCTGTAGAAAAATTGAAATGTGGGGCTTATTACATTCTGTCGGTATAGATATAGGGAGAATGTACAAGCAGCGCTTATTTTGAGCAGCTGCCTTGGATATAATAATATAATACATCCACACATACACACATATTAGATATATTTTTTCAATGTTAAAATTAATTCAGAATATTTATTTTATTGATATATATCCGTATGTTTCAATATTTGAAAGTTTATCAAGAATATTAATTTAATAAAAATATAACAATAAAATTATTTCATTCTGTGCATGCATGGAGCGTAATGTCGAATAACTGTAGTTATGTCATTTCCTCTTACTTGAAAATGTGTCAGATGATAGTTTACATGCAATTTTAAATAAATAAAAACGTCAGCTCGCTGTATGTTGGTGGAAAACCCGTCAGCTGAAGTATTTAAGTAAGCGATCGGCGCTCACGCCTGGCTCCCATGCTCCACCTTTCACTGCATCAGCTGACGACCTTTCCACCAACATAGAGCCCGCTGACGTTTTTATTTATTCAAAATAGCATGTAAAGTATCATTTGACACATTTACAAGTGAGAGGACATAGCTGAACGAAAAATTTTTTTTGCATGTTCGTGTGACCAGCTGACGTATAATCCACCACGGTACGGCCAGCTGACTTTTTTTTATCTTCGAATAATTGCGTTAACTATTATTTAACAAATTTTCAGTCGGGAGGAAATGATTGAAAACAATTTTTTTTTTACGTGATTGAGAGGCTGCCGCTGCCCACCCACCCACGGAGCGGCAGCTGACGTTCACCATGCTGCATAAAACAACTCTCTGAAGCATTTCACCAGTTATCGCTTGAGAGGAAATTGGTCAGGAAAATCTGTTGCTGGCTCACGGACTAATACACACGGAGGACTACTGCATTAGTAAAAATTCAGCTATTTGCAGTTTGCACTTTGAAGGCAGAGAAGTTACAACCATGGAGCTTTATAAAGACAGGTAATACGCACGAGGCTAACTAACATATCTCAAGCGAATGTGGTAATAAATCCCAAAAAAGAAAAGGAAGAGAAATAACATATCCTCGTTTAAATGAGGATGCAGTTCTTCACATATTTTCCAATCAACCGAAGTATCTTTCTACAACTAAGCCATATATAGTGTCTCGACGTAATCCTGAAGAAAGAAGACAAGATGCTAAAGGCAAAATAATGATATTGACCAGTTTCTTGCCGATGACATCATATCAAGCTTTGAATATTTTGTGCAGGCTGTGCCAAAAAAATGATGCTTCATTAAGTGGAATTACAAGTGTGTGTGAACAATGATCTTGTATTTTTACATTTTAAATATTGACTACGACTGAAGAATCTGATACTGATAGTAGCGAAGTAAAAGTAGTTTCAAGTATTAGCGTAAATCAAAGTTTTAATGTTACCGTTTTTGTAAATAGTCATGAATTGCCATCAAGCAATTTAGAGTGGATTGTACCCTATATAAGTGTATATTCTAGAATTATATATTTGTAAATTATTCATTTTGGCGAAATAAATTTATAGCACAAGTTCTGGGATCTTTATACTTTATTTCCTAAACAAAATCCTTAAATCAGTGCTTGAAAGTAAGGGATGGCTGAATTACAAACAGGACTACCATTGACAGGTAATGCGATGTTGCCTTTGTTACTTCATGGCTTGGAACTGTAGATGGCTATGGATTATGTGATTTGATTGCCAACCAGCCAACCACGAACCACGATACAGATTGCCAACCACAGATAAAGAAAAGAGAGTGGACTATTTATTTACCCTATCCTATTCGCGAAAATCACTATCACGACCGTCACGAGATGGCGCTGAAAATTCAAAGAACTATATAGTAGCATTGTTTATAAAGTATATAGTTATTCAACCTCTTGTTAGTACCGGTGGATCATTGGTAGATGGCGAGCTGGATGATGTGTGCCCATTATTACGACCGTAGCCCCCGGTGTCGTTTACGTTACGACCATTTGTTTTAGGTGAACATCCAGCGATCTGGATGTTCACCTAAAAATGTCATAAATCACAAATATAGACCATGTGCATCATAGGCAAAGAGTAAATGATCATAGGATTAACATAACCTCCAATTTTTAGTTTTTGTAAATTTATGTTCAACTTTAATTATAATTTTGTAGTTTCAGCTTGGATCCTTAATAACATTTAAAAACTCTCACAGACAGTAGATATATAAAGTTTCAATATTGTAGATTATTTAAATTAGACTGCTAATTATAGGTTGAATTTCCAGTCAACAAAAAATATCGTATTTCATTAGATTAGAAAAATTAAAATTTCATTAGTTAATGCACCGAACAAGATTTTAGTTGATAGTATAGGAACCAAGCAGAAATTTTAATAAAAATGACATAATACTAAAAAATGTTAAAAAGTGCATATTTTTTAGGTTAGTTGTGATGTCCCGTGCACGACACAAATAGGGCAATGCATATTTTTCTCGAGCTCGACGTCACATCCGGCTGCGCAATGTGTTATTGTATCATGAAATGTATAATATTTAAATGATTATTATAATTATTTAAATTCATAAAAACAAAAGTCATGGAAACTGACTAGTACGTAAGTTACTCACAAGTTGGCACATACTTACAAGTTAGGTTGAATAACTATATTACTTTATAAACAATGATAGTAGTGCGAACAACAAACCTTTGACGGGTCTATCCAGGGGTCTGTCAGTGTTTAGACATTTACGATAAATGTAGAGGTTAATTTTTGTAACACTTTTTTTTAATTAAAGTATCGTGTCAACTGTTTTATTAATTGATTGCATTTCATTTATATTAAACGCAATTTTAATTTAAAAAATAACAAGAAAAATGTAAGAAACCCGCCAACTGACAGTGACAGTAGTGACAGCGGTTTGTTCGTTTGTCAAAGTTTGTAACTTAGACTAGAAGGTTTGTAATGACTCATCATGTTGAGATTAAGCCAAAAAATATAGATGTCGCCCACTCCGTGATTTTCGCGAATTTATGATATAAATGAAACGGTTATAAATCAGTGAACTCTAACATTTTAGAGTTCACTGTTATAATGAGTGATTATTTGAGAGTTGACAAAACTCACAACAGTCAACAGTAGCCTGATGAATTTGACGCTGCATTAGGTGCAAGTTGTTGTTGCCCCAACATTTCTAAAACGAATAAAGCTATTATTTCTTAATTTATGTCAGCTGTTTATGTTAATGAATTCGTTGAGCTTTATCTTATATAGATATTTGACTTTGTGTACGTATTGACTATGTGCAAGGGGGCGGAGTTATTACTAAATCCGACGCGAGCGTTTGCGGTGGCCATAATTGTAAATTTTGAACCCCTAATTTTCCCATCTGTTAAGGTATATGGTTATGTTTTGTGCTCGTGCTGTCAAGAATGTCAAGATTGTCATCAAGTAATAAAAATTGTTGTTTGAACGAGAAGAGTCGTAATTTAATAGTGCTTTTCAGTTATAAATGAAAAATGGGAAAAATTAAGCTACTTGCAAACAAATGTTGTGTTCTAGGCTGTCGTGTTAGTGACACTTTCCATAAAATAAAGTTTTACAGATTTCCTGCGCGGAAACACAACCTTGAATAACGCGCGAAGTGGATCAAAGCTTTGAAAAGAGTCAAGTAAAAGCATGTATTTACCTCTAAATTAAGTTTAAGGCGTATCTGTTACAGCCGTTTGTCGAATGCACTTTGCTGTAGTTTTATTATTGCAGCTGCACAACATATGCTTCTACATGTTTCACGTGACAAAATGCCAATTTCCTTCCTTTTTCTAATACACCTCTCACCTCTGGTAAATTTATTGGAATGCGTAATTTGTTTAAATTTGGTACGCAAAATTATACTGGTCATTATTTTCTGTTATTCTGTCATGTCGTGACACTGACAATCATGTAGTGACATTGACAAATTAGGGGTACAAATATTAAAAAATTGACCACGAGTGGCGCTACTAGAACCCTTGCACATAGCGAATAAGAATACGGGCTATTAGTGTGACGTCAACGTCAAAGTCGCCGCTGTATCCAAACAAACTTTAAGGTTATGATGATTTTAATATTTTATAGAAGGAGAGATACCTAGCATTGATAGTTATATTCCTCGACTTTTGTCAAAACTGCTTTTAATACATTTAAAATTCACAAACGGAAACATCATATAATATACAAAACAAAGGTAAAATAGTTTATTTGGTTTGGATACAAAAAATGGCCGCTATACGTCATCAATACAGCTTATACAGCGTATTGTTGTGAATATGATTGTGGCGCCCTTAAGCGGCCGAGAACTATATCTTATAATATTCAACTGTTATAGTTTAATAATTTAATATTAGAAACCGTAGTCTTGCTTTTGTTATTTTTAAACAAACATAATTGTAACTTCTTTTCCCAATAAATAATAAAGCTTTGTTCGCGGTAGCAATCCTGAACATATCCTGAATTAGTACTGAACTCATCTCGAACATTTCAAATGCGCATGCGAAGTTCTGAATCTTCTCGAATTTTAACTAATCCGCGGACGTTTTATGAACGTATTCTGTGTTCAGTTCTGCTCTTGGTATCTAAAAATATAAGATACACTTAAAAATATCCTATAACATGCATTATAATGTGCTTACCTAGATAAATAACGCGTGAAAGATAAAAGGAAGGATTAAGGAAATTAAACAAATAAAATAATATAACATAACCCCACAAACACTGACAGGCCAACAACATAAATAACATAATACTGCGATACGCATGCGTCGGATTCGAAATTCTGGCCCATGTCCGGGGATGCATTGGACACATTCCGAACAAGTTCAAAATTATAAATCTGTGCTCCGCGAACGCAAAATTTTTAATCCCTAACTTGCATTCTGTGCACCGCGAACGCCCAGTTTCAAACTGCGCATGAATCTGATGTCTGAATACGTTCGGGATTGCTACCGCGAACAAAGATATCATCACGTATTAACCTTATATGTTTTGAGTATCGAAATCTGATGTCTATCACTTCGACCATATATGGTCGAAGGGCTATGGGCTATCACAGCTTTCATTAATTTCGTAAAACTGACTATTGCGCACACCGTTCTGCGCAACCAGTCTATTTATCTGTATCGACTGTATCTGTTGGTGAGAGATTTAAATATTAATTAGTTTGTTTCAATTAAGAGACCTTAAAAATCCTGTCAAAAATATTAGTGGACAGTGTTCCCTCTTCCTCTGGGTCAGAGGCAGACATGAAAATTCCGAACGCACTTGTTCTTCAGGTTCTTCTTCTTTGTGGTGTCAAACACCCCTAAACACAAGAGAAAGAGATAGAAAGAAGTAGACTTTTCAAAGATGTCCACTTTTTATCATATGATATTGACAGTGTTTTGAATTTTATACGATGATGTGCGATAATAAAAAATAAAAACTCTTTTTGTTTTTGTTCATTACAACAATCTGGGCTTACTAAAATGGTAGGTATGCAATTTGTGATATATTTGGCTATGATCACTGTTTTCTTATTTTTTACCTACTATTTAATAATTCCAGTCCTATCAAGATGATGAGGAGGGAGTCACTTTTGACGGCACTGGTGGGTCTTTCCCAAAAGATTTTGGCTATGGAGGGTTTGATGGAGAACATGACATCTTACAAGGAGATCAAAAGCCAAGGATATTATTAATGGGATTACGAAGGTAAATGTTTAACGTTTTGCTTGAAAAAGAGAAATTTAAGAAATGATCAGTCTTAAAGATAGCTCATAACCTTAATACATTACATGTATTAATATTTTGACCACGGCCAAAATATTAATACATTACATGTATTAATATTTTGACCACGGCCAAATCTGTAATTAAAACGGTTACCTGTACATTCCAAGTATCAAGATGTAAATTTGAATAAAAGGTACCCCAAAGTTGCCTCTATTTTGTGTCAAATAATCAATGCTAATATTGAAAAAGCCAGAAATAACCGAAAGACTGTAATTTTTGAACATTTTAAATTGTAAAGAATTATCGCTAATCTTATGGAAAAGTGGTCTTTGTTAAATTGGTTGATTTTGTGATACTGTTGTTATGTAATTCTGATTACAAGTCCCAATTGACACAATCCTCCGTAATGAACTATTTCACTGCTATAGGCATTTAAAAGTCGAATTTATATAACAGGTCCTATGCTCAGGATAATGAGATAAAGTGGATACAGTGAAGTTCGTTATTGTTTGTAACCAAAAATAGATAAGGGTACATATAAACACAACTCGAATAGACAGACATTGCATCATACTGTTAAACACAACAAATACTAATAGGTAAGTATACTTTCTTATTAACAATAATACTCAAAAATGAACTCCATCAGATACAGTTTATCTTATTATTCTGAACTAATATATAAATCCAACTCCAAATGACTGTATCAACGAAATAGTCCATTTCCGAGGGAATAACAACACATAATAATTTCAACCAACTTGACAGAAGCCACTATTACATAAGAACTTGATATAATTTTGTGCAATATACACTCACAGGCAAAATAATCGATCCACGCAAATTTTCGATGAATTTCAATCGCAAATAACTTTTTTATTTGATGTTGGATTTAAACGAATTTTGAAGAATATTGTAGACAAATTAATGGAGAATCACTCACATTTTAAAAATTTACTAAAAAATAGACGTACGTTTATAATATACAGGTTTAAACAGAAAGATGTTTTTTACCATAAGTTTAAGACACTCTGTGGAGTGGCGAAACAGTAAATTGTTCTAATTAAGTTTTAATTATCAAGTCTCATCTATTCTTAACATTTTTGTTTTTGGTTCACCTCGATATCTTTATTTTTGTGGAAAATGTGGATTTTTTAAAAAAACATTGCAATTTCCAATAATTCTTTTGCTGCGTATTGCCGACTTATTGCCGCAAACTGCCGTCTATTGCCACATACTGCCGTCCATTGCCTCATATTGCCGTCTATTGCCGACTATTTCCGAATATTGCCGGCGATTTGTACACCTATTGCCGAGTGCAATAACCCCCTCGGGGATGTCATATGAATAAATATTGTTTTTGTCATATAATTATTATTAATCTAATTTTAGATCTGGAAAGTCATCGATTCAAAAAGTTGTATTTCATAAAATGTCACCAAATGAAACTTTATTTTTGGAAAGTACTAATAAAATTGTGAAAGACGATATAAATAATTCAAGTTTTGTACAATTTCAAATATGGGATTTTCCAGGACAAATAGATTTTTTTGATTCAACTTTTGATTATGACATGATCTTTGGTGGATGTGGTGCTTTAATATTCGTAATCGATGCTCAGGTATGTCATATTATTAAGGTATTTTAAATTTTAATGCAACTAGCTCGTACATTAACCGTGTATTTTTAAAACTACTCCAAGAAGTATATGTTATACATGAATATTAAAATCAAATAGGAAAATAACCTGTCAAATGTATATAAGCGGTTTGCCTGATGTGCTATAGACAGTTATGTCTAGGCAGTAGTGAAAACTCATTATACCAACTCTACGTTCATATCCTTCGGCATCGATTTACATATTTGATTTTTTTTCTGTAATTACTATACCCCATAGATTTAGATGTTTTGACATAATTCACAGGTTAATTAATGGAGGGCAAATGTACAAAATCTGTAAATATCCCTCCATTATATCATGTTCATACGTCATGAGATCCAAATCAGCAGTGCCTAGAATGACACAGATCATACTAATATTGGTATGTGTATATTAACTTGTTTAATTTCTGAACATAATTTTGATTTCTATCTTTGTTTAATGAAACAAAGTCGATTAGATTAGTTAAACATTTATTTAAAATTAAATGGAAAGTACCTACTTATGGAATGAAAAATCAAAATTGTGGAAGGCGTTGAAAGAAATTGTCTTATGTTTTTAAGATAGAAATTACTTGCCTTCTTATGTTATCAAAGATATTTCTCTGATAATCAGGAAAGAATAGAACTAATTTTTCTTGTTTTGTTACACATGTTTTTTAAGAATATGAGTATGTCCGATTCCCAAGTTTAAATAAATTTTTGTTCATTTATTTTATTATTTAGTGGATTCTAGTCTAAAAAGCAATTAAAAACATGGTTCACAGTACAAATGTCGTTTTACAAAGATAAATAATTATTTTCCCAAAAATCAAAATACAGAGATGCATATTAAATATTTAGTAACAAACAGTAGTCTGGCAGTCCGTCCTTCCCTCTATCATCCTAAAGAGTATAGCGTGTCGCTTTTGAAAAGTCGCATGCACACCGCCACAGATTTTTCATAAGCAGTACGATGTGCATTTTAGGGGGATAGAGGAAAGAATTGATGGAGTATATATTACTGAATGTTTAATTTTATTTCTTGTTTATTTCGTATATCTAATGTGAAACCAATTGATTAAAATATCATAATATAAACTAATTTCTTATCTTTTTGTTTTAAAAGAATGCTTAGTGGATGCCAATCATAACAATTACTACATGTTAGAATGGATATCATAAACATATTATATTATATACATTTGGGTATACATTTGTGTTGTTGAATATTGTAAAAGAAAATCATAATAAACAGTATCACATTATAAAAATGAATTTTCTTGCTGACCTGGTTATTAAACTCCAGTTGTACTTTAAAATAAGTAAATATTGTATTACTGTAAATTTTCCACTATATAATGTTTGATACCTATATAAAATATATTCCATAATTAGAACTGAAAGGAAAAAATTATTATCTTTTAAAATTATTATCTTTTAAATAAATATGCCATCGAGATATTAAATTTGAACCTTAAATACATAGATAATTAATCATATTGGAAGAAAAATATATAAATTACATTACTGAATTTATTTGATACTAATTAATTCGTTTCATTGAGTCCATATCCGAATAGAACATGACATAAAATCAGGGACGGATTCAGAATATTGCACTTGCGTAAACACATGCACTAAAAATTTTACACCTATGTTCTGTGCCATTAAACTCTAACTCGAGTAAATCATTTACCCATAGCTTATATATAAACTGGTCAACAAAAAGTTCGGCAAAGACAATTTTTCAAAGTTGACATTTTTTGTGCGGTTTGCACCGTGCAAAATATCATTTGATCCAGATTACATAAAAGAATTAATTTTTTTGAAAAAGTTTAAATACTCTTATTATATAGGGTGTAAAACAAAGTAGAGCAAAAATTTCAAGATTTTGATGGTCTGCCATTTTATTAAAACAACATATTTCATGTCCCATTATGGATGGCAAACGAGTTAATATTTATTATTTTATTATAAATTGAAATCTTTACAGTATGTATTGTATTCTTTTTTATCTATCTATTTTTTTAAGTTAATGGTTTTGTACTTCCCAAGTACAGGTATACAGGGTGGCTATATTTTAATGGGACCATTTCGAATATCTCCTTTGTAACGATGCATAGTAAAAATTATATATATTATATATATATACAGGGTGAATCTTAGAGTGGCGGCCATATTTATATGAGGCGACACCGTTCAACTATGGGAACACAAAACTACAAATTTTTTTTTTTTTAACGCGCTATGAAAAATGAATATTGTTTAAACCCTTTTTATTTGAATTTGGGTACCCCGCCAGTGAAATGCGCTAGCGAGAGTAACGTCTAATAACTGAGACGCACACGCATGTCTAGAACAGTGCGTTGTTGCCAAACTTCACGACTGAAATAAAATACGGGGAATTTATTGTAAAGCAAACAAGAAACTAAATAAAATGAACTATCTAAACAATAACAAAGTAAAAACTATTCTCCGTGAGTGTAACAATAAAAAAAGTAATACCTAAAAAACTTAATACTTAGTAACAAATAATGAACAGAAAATTATGTTTTCTAATAGCAATAAATCTTTACTTATCTTGGATCGGCATTTCTCATAGCAGGTGTTGAAACTGTCCTCCGTTATTTTCCAAACACGCTGTAGCTCGCCGCATCATAGAATCTCCAACTTTATTGAAGTCCGTATTCTGCCTTATGTAATTCGCAGCGTTTCCTACTATTTCCCGTAATTCTTCAACGTTGTTGACAGGAGTCGTGTACACCAAACCACCGTACATTGTACGGTGCACCAAACTTTTCATGTGCCCCCACAGATAAAAGTCGCCTCTAAAACACCACTAAAATAAAACTACACACACGTAGAAGGTACACCTCACTCAATTATTAAAAACACAAACGCAAAACTACCACTTTTATAAATTTCTTTCACTAAAAACTGAAACAATTTAATTTTATAACCATAATAAACTACACTAGCTGCTGTCTGACTGGTCACTAACACTAAAAACTAAAACTAAAACATAGAAAAACAACTGGCACGCCGCCGTGCGAGGCTTTTGCATTTCAGGAGAACCTTTTTTTTTATCACCCTTTTTTGTTAATGCACCTGCTAAGTAACTAGGTCAGTGTCATAGTTTGTAAACAGTTCAGCGACTCTAACAGCTGATGGGTGGTTTTAAATTTAATGTCCTAACTAATTCTGTTTTTAAAATCTTTTTCATTTTGTCATAATTATGCAGACTATGCAGCCGGCTTTTTCATTTTGTTTTGTATTACAATTTTCATTATGGAAGTTAAAACTGCGTATTTCAATAAACCTGTTTATCCAATTGAATTAATTAATTTTTCATTTTCACTAGGTACCCTTATCTCTCTCTCGTGATTGGGTATCTCTGAATTATTAATGAAAAGTGAAAATGTAAAATGTAATCGATTGGTTTTATATCATCTACACTTGGCAACACTGTCGACCGGGCACACGTAATGCAGCAAGTGCTTGCCCAGCGGCACCGGAATTACAGGAATTATACATGAATCGCGAATTTTTTTTAAAAATTCATAACTCGGCCATTTTACAACCTACAAAAAAAAAAAATTCGGATTCATGTTCATGACGACTAGTACTATTAACCCCAAAAATATGGCCGCCACTCTAAGATTCACCCTGTATATATATATATATATATATATATATATAAAAAAAATATCGACATTTTAATGGGCTATTTTATGACTAAAACAAAATTCGTGCCCATGGCTTCTTTAATAGGTTAGCGACAAAAAACAGTACTTTTTTATTTCGAAGAGATACACGAAAAATGTTTAAAGCAAAATTGTGTTCAGGAATAAGGGGAGTTCGAAGGTACTGTTTAATTTATTTAGAAAGGTATAATTTCCTCTGCACTAGTCTACACACTCTTGGGGCACCAGGAAATAATAATCGATTCACAGTTAACTTTGGTATAGTTGGGTAGATATTTTTCTTCACTTTCATTTGATATTCAGAGAGAAAAAAATGTTGTTTAATTCAATATTTCATAACTTGTAATTATAAAAAGTACCTAATTGTTTTAACAGACTCGACAATAATAACTTCAATAATTTTTATGTCATCTATACAGGGTGTTTCATTTTTAAATGTCGTCCTTTAAGGAGGTGATAGAGCATCGAAAAATAAGTCGACCTGCCCAAAAAACCTATTTCAAAAATGCATAATAACGAAGTTACAGGCCTTCAAAGTTGGAATAAAAAAATCGTTTTTTTGTCATAACTTCTAGACCATACGACCGATTTTAACCAAATTTTGCACAGGCAGTACTGAACTACATACCTACAATCATATAAGAATAACTTATGTCAAAAATCACCAGTGGCGTAGATACTGGGGTGACGCCCTCTATTTCTCACCCTATTTCCCACGCCACTGGATATTTTTTTTTTTTGGGCAGGTCGACTTATTTTTCGATGCTCTATCACCTCCTTAAAGGACGACATTTAAAAATGAAACACCCTGTATAAATATATCTAATTGAATATTTTTGTAATTATTATATTAAACATAAAAGTCTAATGTAAAAAATGTTAATACATTTGCAAACAATATGTCAAGCCAAGAGAGCAAAATAATTTATATTGTAGTTAATTTAATTTAAATTAGAGGTTATAACGAATAATATTCACACCCCTGGGAGGTAACTACAGGTATAATTAAAAGAGTATGACTCAGTTTCTTACAGCAATTACAGCAATTAATTAAAACATTACATTTTGGTTTTGTGATGTCAATCCCAAGGGGTTTTTCAATCTCCAACCAACATCATCTATTAAAAAATTATTAAAGATATAAGTACATAGATATTCTTCTAGTATATAATGTAAGCATTTTTCGATGAGTTTATTTCATCTTGAGTTTTAGTTTACAATGTTTACAATACATACTGGTAAATTTTTCAGGATATAACTGATAATAAGATTTAAGTTGTCTAAAAACATTGTGGAATGATTCTCGTCTTGCGTAATAAAGAAATAGGCATGCGCAGTGTTACAAATTTATTTCTTTAATCGCACATGACAGGAGGAATGGTTCTACAAACTGAACAAAGCTAATATACATTTCATATATATTTTGATTATCAAAAACCACATTTTTTTTAATTGATTTTATCAATGATTAGTATTAGTGTGATTTTTATACCCCAAGAAACAAAATAAGCCATGGAAGATTACGATTGACCAAAATTTGAAAGAAAACTTGCAAATTACCATGCAAATTCATATCTTTATTCTGATGATAAATTAGCAGCATAAAATAAATTTTGATATTGAATTTTAATCAAATAATTAAGAAAATATTTTTTGACGCCATCAATGTATATAAGCTTTTTTATATATACTCATATATGAAAAAAAAAGTTTTGTTGTGCTGTGACCCAAAAGTCGCGATAGCTGCGTTAAAGAAATTTAAAAAAACACTTAATACACATATGGTAAAAGACTTAAATAAGTGGACCGAAAGCAAGCAAGTAAATCAGGAAGCATAAAAAAAATGAAAATATTATAGTATTAATATTGATTTATTATAAGTCACCATAGAACGTGAACACTTTCGACTATGACGACTATACTGCCCTATTAAGAAAGACCCCCGTATCTCCACTAGAACAAGTTTTGAGAAAACCGCGTTTAAAGATTTCTGTTTGTGCCGTTATGTTTTTGCTTGACTAACAAAAAAAAATCATTCATGATATAATTTGTAAGGCCATAGCAAACTTATTTAAGAAAAAAAAACTGCAAAATAAGGCCATGGCTATTAGTTATGCTACTACATACGGGGTAAGGAAGCAAAGCATTATACTAAAATTAATTAGTTAAAACCCCATATAATAAAAATTTGGCTTAAGCTTGGTTTTTACTATGTAATTATTATAAAATTTATAGCCTGGGCCTAAAGATTAACATTTTATATACTTTAATATTGTTTCTTAGGAATATAATGTATAAAAAAAACACATTTTTTTTATTTACCTTTAAAAAAACTTTATGTACCTAACAACCTGGCATCGACAGCGCCGATTGCGGGCTTGCCGTATTCCTTGGACAAAACCTGGCATGTTAATTTTCCTTCGTTAAAATCCCGTATCTGCTGACTACATACCAGGTTTTTGCTAAAAAAACATAATATACGGGGTTTATACTAAGCGAAAAGGCTATTTTTGGCGTTTACGGGGAAACTATTTTCCTTCATAAAATATTTAAAAATGTAAAATGCGGGGTTTTCTCTACGTGAATATACTGTATAAATCACGATTAGTTGTCTGGTGCAAATATCTCCATTTACGAAATTTATGGAGATACGGGGGTCTTTCTTAGTAGGGCAGTATACTGAACCTTATTCCGAATCTTGTTTATCTCTATAGAGGCCTTGTTGTTTCCTGGCTTATTCTTTCCATTTATTCAAACAGAGATATTACATATTACAAGTTTTACCATGCAAGTATATGAAATGTGTACGTACTTACAGGATGACTACATGGATGCATTAAACAAGCTTAATTTAACTGTTACCAAAGCATACAAAATTAATCAGAATATTAAATTTGAAGTATTTATTCATAAAGTAGATGGGTTAGGAGATGATTTTAAAATGGAATCTCAAAGAGACATACACCAGAGGGCTACTGATGACTTGAATGACTCAGGTATATTAAATATTCTCTTTTAATAATTATGTACATATTTGTACATCTGTTGTAGATTATGACCAAATTCATCTTAGTTTCCACTTAACGTCCATCTATGATCATTCTATCTTTGAGGCTTTTTCAAAAGTGGTACAAAAACTCATACCTCAACTGCCTGCTTTAGAGAACTTGCTCAATATCTTAAACACTGTAAGTAAACTTTTTAAAATTTCTATTGATATGTTTTTAAACAATTATTTATTTATTTTTTTAAATAGAATTCAGCAATTGAGAAGTCATTCCTTTTCGATGTGGTATCAAAAATTTATATCGCAACAGATTCAACACCAGTCGATATGCAGAGTTATGAATTATGTTGTGATATGATTGATGTTGTTATTGATGTTTCATGGATTTATGGGTAATCCCAATTATTTTCGGCAAAATTTAGGTTGATAACTAACTTTTCTATATTTTAGAATAAAAGAGGAACAAGATCCAGCTGCATTTGATGAACAGAGTTCTAGTCTGATTAAATTAAATAATGGAACTGTACTTTACTTGAGAGAAGTCAATAAATTTCTTGCCTTAGTCTGTATTTTACGAGAGGATAATTTTGACCACAAAGGTGTGTAATAATTTGAAATATGACTATTTTAAAAAGTTTCAAACATGATACAGTAGTATTAGTAATTAGTAATAAAAAAATAAACTATATTGTTTATAAGAGTTCATATTAACATGGTTCTGAAAAATCTCCATTGCAAAGATGCAATCCTGAAGAACAGAAATCGACAAATAAACTAGAAAAATAAATAAAAAAATTAAGTAAATAAATAGGTAAATCATAAAAATTTAGGTTTTGCTAATTAAGTTTAATACTAAAAAATTTAAAATGTTTTTGGTGGTTTATTTAGTTGAATCGGGGCTAACACTTCAGGAAGGGACGTAGAGTCCAACAACAGTTTTGAGTTAGATGAAGGAAATGAGATTTTCAGTCCCTAGGGTCGTGACTTTTCTTTTTAGAGGATAGGGTGAGGGAAAAACCGTAAAAAAATTTTTGGTTACCGAAAAAGGAAGAAAAATGTTTATTGCAATTATTTTTTTAAAGCAGTTAAAGAAAATTATCTTTGGAAAAATTTTTACTACGCTCAGTTTCGAGTGCTATCCTTCAATTCTTTTGGACTAATTTGGGAATATCTTTTTTCTGCCATTTTGATTGGGTTAATCTGTTTCTATATTTTCTTCAAATACCCAAACAATAAATCGCAGCATTAAGTAATTTTATTTAAAAATTATAAAACATTTAATTTTATATTGTTAATACATACAAAACGTACAACATAGAGGAGCGCTACAGGTAAAAATGGAAATACAATGGTAGAAATCGACATCCCTGATGTAGTTTTCACGAATGAGTTTAAGAATGACAGGAATGAACAGAAAAGGGAAATTTTTTACTTTTAAAGTCAGAATTGCAAAAAAATTGATTTTTTCATGTAACACCTTTCCATGAATCAAAATCACGTTAAATTACGATGGGAACTTTAGAAGTTAAAATTGTCATCATCGTAATAATTTATTATTTTAAGAGCGCCTGTAAAAAAAAGATGTAATCCCAGCGAATTAATTAGAGGGGCTCTTCCAGGAATGGTAACTTCACTCGTCTTTTAATATTATTAATTATGAAGAAAGCTAATCAACCATATTTTGTCTATGACTTCTTAACCCTTAAATTTGTCTTCATCTTTAAACACTCACTACAGAAACGGTTCTCTGATTGCAAGCTACCCCGACTAAATTGATTTATGTTTGGCACAAGTGTAACTATTGTTATTAAGATTTCAATGGAATTAAATATTTTTGATCCTACTAAATAAATAAATATAAATACACCACATGTAATTACGACCCCCTTTATCCCAGAAGGCTCTAGAAGAGCCTTGTGCGGGAGGGGGCTACACATTTAAAGACCAGGGACACACATCCAATATCCGTGTATAATGGAAAAATCCCTCTCACAGTATTTTCCATTGCCACGACCGGGAATCGAACCCGGGACTTTTTGGTGAGAGGCAGGTACGCTACCATCTCATCAGTCATTTAATCAATCAAATCAAAATGAACATTAAAAGAAAGAACTGTCTGTTGGTCTGTTTCTAATCTGGGGTAACCTAACAATATTTAGAGATATTATATGTTTTATAGGTGAATAGTTCTTGATACAGTTCACAATGTCTCGGATTAACTTCATAGTTGTTGTGGAATGTCTGTCAGTAAATAAGATAATAAGAAAAATATAAAATTGAAAGAAATTACAAATTTTTTAATATAAAAAAAATATATATTTAATATGATATATTTTCTTAATACAGTTCACAATCTATCTCTTGTTAACTTCTTATTTGAGGAATACCAGTCAGTAAACCAGTGGTAAGGGTAAGAATCAGGGCCGGATCAAGGGACTTTTGGGTCTGAGGCACAAAAAAACTCCAGGCCCCTTTCCTCTTCTTGACATTTTTACTGGTTATTTTTTGACATCACTTACGTGTACAAAGAATCGCTCTTTTTGTTTTTATTAAGGGTTTTTGTATTCATTTTGTATTATGGGAATTATTGTTCTGTTGTTTTTATGAAATATATACTTTGATTCTGATATTATAGTTATGTGGTGTGCATTTTTTTACATGTAAATGACATAAAAAAATATTGCGAACCACATAATATAATGATCAGAACAAAGTACATACCTATATATTTCATAAAAACAACAAAACTATAATTCCCATAATATAAAATGAACACCCTAATAAAAACAAAAGAGCGATCGCCGAGCCCCTCGCAGCCACGGGCCTTGACGCGTGCGCCTCATGTATAATCCAGCACTGGTAAGAAATATAAAATTGAAAGAAATTACAAATTTTTTAGTCATAACCTTCTAATTTTCCAAATAACGATATGAAATCTAAAAAATATATAGGTTTACCAAGTTAAATGTATACGAAAATAATTAATATGGAGGCGACAGGTGCAGTGAAGTTTCCTTATTTTTCGAAATTACGCGAATATAATAACACAAGTTTCATCATAAAATCAAAATTTTGTCAATAATAGAGGCTCGTTATAAAATAAAGCCATTTTGCAAATATAAGTTTATTTGCTTGTAACAATGTCACATTCCACATTTTACGATTTAGTTTCTTATTTATTTATATTTGACCCCACGAATCCTATCTATATTACACATTTTATTCTTCATTACTTTTCAACTATTCAATATTCATATTTAAAATTTGAACTTTAGTAATTACTTTACAATTTTGTTAAAATATTTAATTATCTACAATTCTAAAAAGTTTTTTTTTATTTTCACTTTCAAGGATTTTATCTCCATCATGAAGAATTTTCATGCCTATAATATGAATAAACTTATTTCAATGAAAGTTGATATGATTTAGTGCGGTAATGGCAATGTCAGAGATACCCGACTAGTATCTGGTACATAAAGTAATCTTGCAAAGACTATAGTAAAATTATATTAAATTGCGTCAAAAATACACTCAGTTCCAAAAAAAGTGAAACACTCGATATATTGGGTAGTTCTAAAGCCCTTTAGTTTTTAGACCGTTTTTTTTTTTTCAGTTTATAGCAAAATTTATTCTGTATGAGCCTGATCGAAAGCAATGGTGACTTTTTACAAGTTTCATGGAAATTAATGGAGAATTTGAAACTAAAGTTTTTTCGCAAATTTTTAAAACACCCTGTGGGTTATTGTCGCATTCATGGAAAAATGATTCATTCTGCATTCGATGAACCATTTCTCAATATTTAAACATTTTGTTTTTTATTCACTGTTTTATCTCAGGTATTTTCCAAGATATAATGTTTTTATGTTACGGGAACACTGCTTTTCGCCTTTAAATTTGAGAATTGATCTACGAAGCTCGCAGTTGGTCATGTAAGCAAATTTTCCATCTTCACAACACAAAAGTCCCGGCATGAATCCCATAGAGCATCTATGGGATGAACTGGCACGAAGAGTTAGATCTCGTGAAGGGCTCCTGAAACTCTTACAAAAATTGCTGATGATGTAATTCAGTGGAAGGGCTCCTGAAACCCTTGCAGAGATGTCTGGTGCCTTAATTCAAGAGTAGAGTGATATTGCAGCAATGTATTAGAAATTTAATCTCTAGTATGCCATGCCGATTAGAAACTTTGAGACTTGCTAGAGGCGGCAATACAAGATATTGGAAATGTTACTCTTGTGACTGTTTCTTGTTTTTGTACCGTTTGAGTTTGTCATTTATTAAAAATGTTAAATTGAAATTGTTTAAAATTTTTTAAATTGTTTTGTTATTCTGGGGTTTCCAAAACACTCTAGATGGCTCAATCATTTCTTAATATTAAAGGTAAAAAAACCAGATTCACGTAAAAACGTTATTAGAAAACACCAGAGATAAAACAGTAAATAAAAATACAAAATATTTATTGAGATGTGGATCATCGAATGCAGAATGAATAATTTTTCAATGAATGCGAGAATAACCCACAAGGTGTTTTAAAAACCTGTGAGAAAACTTAGGTTTCAAATTCTCCATTAATTTTCATGAAATTTGGAAAAAGTCATCATTGCTTCCAATTGTGCTTATACAGAATGAATTTTGCTATAAACTGAAAAAAAAAAACTAAAGAGCTTTAAAATTACCCAAAAGATCGATGCGTCATTTTTTTTTGGAACTGAGTGTATATACAGGGTGAATTTAAAATACACTGAATAATTTAAGCTCTATGGTCTGTAAAAATTCTTAAAAATACTCATTTGTAAAATAAATGAAATAGTCAAGAAAAAAATGTTTGAATATTTATTAAATATTCACGACGCTCCTGAGCAGAACAGCTGATGTGTGTAGCGACATAAATGCCTGTACCCCCACTCTTCTTAGCTACCGTGTTGTTGGCGTAGTTCAGCCTGTGCATCCATGATGTCAAGTGTGAATTTTTCCTAGTGTTTTATATTTCAGTTTTGTCTTCGTAGCTACCACGTTACCGGCGTAGTTCAGCCTGTGTATCCATGATGGCAAGTGTGAATTTTCCCTAGTGTTTTAGATTTCAGTTATGGTTTTACTTGGTAAACACTGCGTAGAGGTATTTGTCAATGTCAAGTTCACCGGTCAGTGTATCCCCAGTGGGACGAGTTTAGGGTTTTTTTGTTGAAACATTAACTATGGAATTTTGAAATTAAAACACTGCGAATTCATTAACTATGCTATAAGAAATTACAGATTAAAAATATTCAGTGTATTTTAAATTCACCCTGTATAATAAACTGAAAATAATTATTAAGAGGGTTACTAAGGTGACAGTATTACTGATTATTGAAAATATTTTCGATTTATTAAATTGTATAGATAATGAGGTGGATTGCATTGAGGCCATGTATTTCATCTTTTGTTTAATTACTTGGTGTATTAATCCCAATTATTGATACAGTGTTATCCAATGAAAACTGGCAATTGAACAAATTTAATAAATGAGCAAGAAACTGATTAATGATGTTCAGTTTATTCGCTAAAAATACTAACATTGTTTATTGAATTTTCTTACAGGTATCATTGATTACAATTTTCTGTGCTTTCGCAATGCCATTCAGCAAGTATTTGAATTAAGAAATAAAAATCAACTCGCTCCCATGACAAATTCTGTAGGTAGTCCAATAGTAAATGGCAATAACATTGGTGATGGTCACTTAAGTCCTACCCTTACAGACGAACAGAATTTAAATTAAGAAATGTTTGTTACCCATCGCAGATACTCCGTGCCTTTTAATTTCATCCTAATTGCCTATGTATCTGAACATAACTTGCTATAAATTTGTTCTGTCTTATATAATATTTATTGTTATACTCTGTAATATATTTACATTTACATTTTTTCTATTTTTTTTTAAGTGTGAAATATTTTTGTAAATTCCATTTCTCGTATACTTATTACTGTTATATTTTGAAAATATTTATATACTATTTGTATAAGTTATATCATTTTGATATAAATAACAGCAGAATATATTGAATATTAAGAATATAAACTTTGGCTTATACAGAATCAATCGAAATAATGACCACTTTATTGTTTAATTTATTTTGGTGCTACTATATTTGTTTCAAGAAATAATAGTGCTACAATTGTTTCAAATTATCTCTTTTCTGTAACTCTTTTTTGTCACTCAACTAACTTAAAATGCATTTTCAAGGACTATTGAATCTGCGCTCGTGCAATATAGATCCATGTAGTAATTACAATAAACATATAGCATATATTTTAGCTGTGATCAGATAGGTTTGTATGCCAGCCGTTTTATTTTGTCAGCTTACTGTTATTATTCAGGGTAATAGTCACTTACTACTATTTTGGTTGATTGTGAAAGGGCCCAATAATAATTACAAGCTTTTATTTTAATCCAGATTTGCTTGTCACAAAAGAGTGTATCTGTAAAAATGATGTTAATTTAGTGATTAAGTGATCTTAATTTAAAGTTGTATTTCTTGTTAAGGTTAAATTTGAAATTAAACACTGTTATACAAATTCAAAATACTTGATACGCACATTTTGAAAGATTTATATAACTTTATGAATTGGAAAATAAATTTGATACAGTTAAATTTTCTTATAATCAAAAGAGATGGAGCTGATGTAGATATTTAACTTGAAATATCGCATCCTTTTGGTGATTTTTACATAACATATGAATTAAAGTGGCATTCACATATAAAATTTAGATAAAAATGTGTGTGGTTATAAAGGATATTCCAATTTAAGCAAGTACATGATCTCCATTTTCTTGTTACTGTGGTATAGTGTCATTATATATAAAAACTTTTTCTACTGAAACTTTATCTTTCCACAACCAAAATCTACATTGTATTTTCTCAGATAAGAAAATAATACATGTTTTATTTAATATTAAATTTATATTTAAAAATCTGTTAAAATATTCTGCTGCGATAGAAATTGTTAAAACTAAAGTCGATGTGCCAGAACTATTAAATTAAGAAAAATCCGTTGGAAGAGTGTAAAATGTGCTTGCAAAATTGTTCACATATCATTCTAACTATTATAACTTTCTGTTTTACACTCTTACTAGTCAAATTTTTTTGTCCATTAGTCGTAATAATAACTCCTTCTGTTTGTATCATGGGAGTGTGGTAACTTAAACAATGGACTGCTTTTATTTTATTCGTGAAATAATAGTGGCACATATTTTTGTTATTTACTTCAGTTTATATATCATTTACAAATTGTAGTGTTCCAATAGTATTTATCTTTTTTATGAACTTAATAAACTGATTTAGAAGTGATTTCCGTTTTACTAAGGATTATTTACAGATAAATTCAAGTATCAGAAGAGAATTAAGAGAAAAAACGTTTTACCTAAAATATCTCGGAAGTATAGTATAAAAAAGTGAAATTTTGCTCCGAAATGGTAGATACAAATGATTTATTTGGTCATTCCTATAAAAAAAAACACCACAGAAATTAGACAACCCCTAAATCCAAAGCCAAAGGCTGTCTGGAAGGGGGCTACACATTAGAAAAAAACGCAGACAAACATCTGCCGGTGCCGGGTCTCGAACCCGGACACGATAGGCAGTGTGACCAGAGCCATGACTGCCACTCATGCTCTAGCCCACTACGCCACCGAGTCGGTAAAATGATATAGTTACAATAAAATAAGTTGGTAAAATAAATATTTAATGAAAATATCGTCGTAAATATTACGAAGTAACGGAATTCAAATATATCGAATGTTGAGTTCTCTTACTATAGTCAAAATCATATGTTCTAGACTTTGATGAAGTGGCATATCTCAATTCCCTATAGATTTCATTTTAATAAACACAGTCGTTGATGTATGTCATATTTTTAAATGTTCAATTTCATAAACTGGCATATACCTACCTCTTGTAGAATTGGAAAAAACGAGATACGTCAGTTCGTGATATTGGCGACGATGTGGAAGGCAAAGCTGTGCCAACTGTTTCTGACTTTGGTAATTAGGAATTCAGGAATTCAGTGAAATTTTCAAAAAAATGTTTCGTCAACAGGTATACCTTTAGTAGAAAATTCATTTTTTAACGCAATATCATTCAAAAAACGTAATTTTATACAACTGCCAGAAAAGCTTGTTTCATAGGTAATATTAAAATTACTGCAAATATTTGGGAAGGTCTGTATACTTAGAAACTCTGATTAACCTTGTTTGTTGTTTTCAATAGTCATAACTGTTTTGGCTTGAAAATTTGTCTCTCAAACAAAAACAATTATGGTACGAGTCAAAAAACAAAGTGAAAAATAACATCTTTGTCTTGCGAAATTATACAAATAGCACGAAAACGAATAAGTAACGATATTCATCATGAATAATTCTCAATAATGCCAAAAATCATTTAAATTGTTGAAAAATAATAAAACATAAAACGTTATGGAAATTTTAGGTTGCCTTTTGTGATGGCCAGGGTAATTCAGTTTATTGTAAAAAAAAAACCGCTAGAAACAAAACTATTATATTTAAGTATACAGTTAGAGAAGGGTTTTAAATTAATTTGTGATATCTTATTTCTAACTTGTAATTGTCACACATAGTCTATGAAGTTGTCGTCGATTCAACCCTTTGTATTTCTTCTAGATGCGCCTCCTGGAGGTTCCTGATGTTATTTTTCCTTAGCACATCGCTAAAGAATGAATGAGATTCTTGTCGATCTTTACAATTTCTTGAACCTCTTCCTATCATCCAGTCACCTGTTATTGTTTCAGTTCCCTCACAAATCCTGCATTCTCCTGAAGTTTAATAAACAGAAATTTATAATTGTTATCATGTGCATACATTTAAGATGCATTAAATTGTAATCTCCGATGTGACAAAACAACAACTGCTATTATGGATTTGATACATTTTGTCTCGTAGCGGATAACAGTAGGAGCACTTCGAGAATGGCAAACGTCTGCTAATTGATATTGCCACTTTTGTCTAGACTGATCAGTGGCGGTTTCTTAGAGGAGGCAACGGAGGCTAAGCCTCCTCTAGCAGCCAAAGTAGAATAATGAATATTGGCTATGTTTAAATTTTAAATTTAACTTTAAATACCAGGTATTATATTATAAATACCTACTGAAATTTAAATAAGAAGTTAATTTTACGACCCTACAAATATCCACTCGAAGCAGCCCAAGCGCATGCACCGTCTATTTATTCCTTGAAAGCGCAGGCAACCTACGATCGCAACGTGTGTTTCTCTTTGCGACTAATTCAAAACAGCCTCCGTCCCCACTCTGTACTCAAAGCAGAACGTTAAAAGTTACGAAGTAAATACGACGGCCAAATAGACGGCCCAACCATATTTCAACAAATTTACCACGTGATTGAGGCATAGCCTCTTGACCAATGACCAACTTCTGTGGTATTGCATTGAGATTCTGCAATGTGCGCGTCGTCTCACTCGTCTCGTCAGTCCGCTAGAGGAAATTAAGAGGATACCGCGTATTGAATCGTTTAATTTGAGTAGTTAGTGTTATTAGCGCCTGTTAAAGCTTAAATTCATGGAAAATATTAATTACGGTGAGTTATTAACATTTTGTGATGATAAAGTAGATTTTTTGTTAAAAAAACCGTTTAAAACATTAAATTACGACATCAAATTATTTGTAAAAAATTTGGAAAGAAAGAAGAAATTAGGTTATGATGAAGAATTTACCTCGTTCAGTAGAAAGACATGCAAAATCTAAGGAACATATTTTGTCATCAGTAAAATTTCAGTTAATCGGCCAAGTAAATATCGCAACAGCTTTAGATAGTGCCCACAAAATAGAAATCGAGAATATAACAACCGTGTTAAAGAGAATCGGGAAATATTAAAACTACTTATTGACGCCGCGATATTTTTATGTTTTCAGGATTAGGCTTTTAGAGGACATGATGAAAGTGATCAATCTAATAATAAAGGGAATTTTAAGGAATTGGTAAGTTTGCTGAGTACGTATGACAAAAAATTAGAAACATTTTTAAGCGAAGCAACCGTTTTTTCAGGAACTTCAAAAACCATTCTTGCTGGACAATATTTTGAATTATTTATTATTTGATATACTTATATTTTTTAATACATTATATTGGCTAAGTAAAGTGTTCTATATTTATTGTAATAATAAATAATTTCAAAATTTAAAAAGCATTACACGTTTATTAATGTCAATGTAGAGTTTATTACAAATTTTGGGGTACTTGTAAAACACAATGACCTTGAAATTCCTGAAAAATTTTCGCCACGCACCCCCTGCAGCTCTTGCTTTTTAGCTCTGAGCCTCCTCTACGTTACAGATCAGGAGCCGCCACTGAGACTGATAGTAAGTACTTAATGAAACTAAGAAATGAAGATAAGAAGTGCTTGTTATTCAAATAATTAATTTAAATCAATTAAATTAGTTAAGAGATAAAAAAGACAAAGCCCAACAGATATTTTTAAAAACGTGCCACCTTTTAAATATGCTAAATTGAATTTTTTTACTGAAATAATGGAAACAAAATGTCCTTGGGATCCAGTAATTAAACCAATCTTGATTTTACTTAAAAATTCTACGCAAAATTGTAAGTATGTACCAAAATATCTTGTGTTAAATTATCTTACACATTTATTTTTGTAGTAGAATATTGTTAAGTAAGAACTTAGTAAGTACACAATATCATACAAATTGTGTAAAATGGTAAAAATAATTATTTAAATACCATATTTTAAGTATAAATTATTTAAATACTTATGTTCTTAGGTCGGTTTCTTTCCGATGTTAAGTAATATGTGCTATTTTGGTTCTTAAGAATCGTTAAATATTGTTACAATATGAGTTAACTATGTTACGTTATGGGTTAAACACCTCTACCATATATGTGTCAAGATAGGGGTTGATTTTAATGAGATAAATACTAAGACATTCTAAGTTATTTTACTATAGTTAACTCGCTTGGCATAAATAAGATGAATGACTCGCTTGGCACACGAGAGGGTTTCACTTAATAAAGGTGGTATTTAATAAATTAAAACATAGCGACAAGGTTCCAACAAAACAATATTTTATTTCAAGAAAACACATAAACACAACACCAAATACTTACAACAGGGGTCAGAGAGTAGCCTGAGGAAATATGCACCTAAACCTAAGGAGCCCTGAAGGGGTAACCCTTGAGGTGTCTGGCCTCATCAACCCCAAAAACACAACTGCCTGCAACCTCCCAGTCTCTCCGCCACTGTCATGAATTTCAACCTATTACCTTGCAGTTAATTTTCCTAACTTCAACAATATATGGTTCTACTTTCATGACCCGGTTTTGATTAAATAAAATTATGTAATATACTTGGCGTTGCAAATAACATTTTAAATAAATAATTAAATTGGTTATTTGTGACAATATATATGGTCTTCTAGCTTGAAATATAACGCACTTTAAATGCACGTTTTGCAACGTACCTATTGGGAAAGTCACATACACTGACATGTCATTCCATCAGGCGGTTCGGATTCACAGCTGGACAGGATCAAATCAATGAGGTATAAAAGTTGAAGTTATGTTAAAAATATGTTTAAGAAAATCTATACAAAATAATCTCCACGTTGTGTTATCTATCAGAAGAATTAGATTTTACAAATACTTGGGCTTAACAAATCTAGACATAATTCATATCAAATGAAAGCTTTCTTTATGGCGCAATAAAATATGTTCCCATTTAAAATTCGTTCACAAAATTCAATTGTTTCCATGATTTTCTAAAAATGCAAAATCTGCAATGAAAACGCTTCTTTAATTAAGAAGAACTTTGCGTACATGGACTGACAAAAAAATTGCCCATGCGTCAAATCCATAATGCCTACATTCTATATAAGATTCAACAATAAAATCCTGCAGGAACCTCTGGTTGTGTTTTTTAGTTTTTTCACATTTTTAAACAAATACGAACTTGTGACATCACTGAAATCAGAATTTATGATGAACAAGGACAAGATGCAACCTCACGTAAAATTCATAGTGTTTGATGCATATGCCTGAGAATGCACCCAACTAACTATTAATGTCTCATGCAGTGACGTTTATTTAGTGACATTTTACAAAAATTCAATAGAAAAAGTCGCTTACAATGTTATGTTAGAATACCTGATGAAAATGCTGCCTTAACGATATCGAGCTGCTTCGGCCCTCCTTCACCACTGCTCAAAATGATGGAAGTATTATCTTATCAATGCTAATTCAATATAAATTAAATAATTAATTAATATGAATTTTATCATTGCTAATTTATTTCAAATTTAAACAGAAAATACAATAAAAACAAATTTAAATTGTTTCAGAGGATCTTTAATTGAATTTTAGATTGATTAACTCCTATTAAGTTATATTAAATAAAAATATTTAACGGTCATTGTAAATGGAATAAAAAAAAGGAATGAAACTCAAAGAACACACGTGATTTTAAGAATAACAAAATTTGCCTGACTTAACAATTAAACTAGAAATGATATTTTATAGTCGAAAGACGTGAAGTAATATTACTATACCAAGTTTCACAATTATCTCGAATATTAAGAAAATAAAAATGTTAAAATATGGATTAAATGTGTTCTGATTGTTTATTATTATTATTCGATAAAGGCACTTTGTGTTTGACCTTGCGGAGTATTATTAATTCAATTTTGTTATTTTACTACCTATGAAAGTCGCCACTCTTTTTCTTTTATGTGAAGCAGCAGTTAGGACTATCACTGAAGAATGATTAAATGGCACTTGAGCTGTAATATTCCATAGTCCATCACATAAAAATCCACCTTCTACCTCTGGGTCACGTTCTACTAATTGAATATCTGGTAAATGTGAATTGTTATACATAGTTGGTACTATACGTAGTTGCATTCCTCCCGCATCACTGTCCCAGTCACCTAGTACACTACATAAGGCTCCTATGAATAAAAGTATATTTTTATATACAGGGTATCCCATAACTAATGGATAATCCTGAAAATGGTAATCGGCCAGAACCTATCAGAATATCACAACTTGACCTTATGGAAAACCATAGGGTTTTCGATATATGAGCACTCTTTTGAAATTTTGAAAATTTCTACTCTAGGATAGTATTTGATGGTATGCCACTACCACAAGGTAAGTTTTCATTCTGTTTCTTGGTGAATATTCTATAACAGTTGTGCTATTAAATGTGTAAGTATAGGAGTTTTTGGATAAAGACGACGTATTCTCAAAACAAAAACTTCTATCCTAAGCTAGAGTAGAAATTTTCAAAATTTCAAAAGAGTGCCATATCTTTAAAACTGTAGGGTTTTCAATAAGGTCAAGTTGTGAAATTCTGATGATTGGGTTATGGCCTGGCCTATTACCATTTTCAGGATTATCCATATTATTTACAGGACACCCTGTATACCGGGTCACACAAGAAGTAGTTACCCCCCCATTTTTGTTGGCATTTTCATAGGTGAAAATTTCAAAATTTTATGGTGAAATAAATACACAGATTCTCATATTTTGACATAAATCATGTGTTAAAACCACTTCCGATTTAACCGGAAGAGGTATCAACTTTCTTATTTTAAATGAGAACACCCAATTTTGTTTCAACATTTGAAATCTACATAAAATTCTCTTTCTAATGATCTATAACACATTGACATTTGCCTTCAAGATGGCGGCGAAACATTACTTTTATACTAAATTTAAGTTGGCCATTGATTCGCCGCCAAAAAACAAAACGTGGTTGGAAGGCTGTGGAAACAAAAAAATTAAATTTAAAAAAAATGTGAAATGTTCAGCTTTTGTTTTCAAATACACGAAAAAAAGAAAATGATCCTAGTAGACATTATGCATATCAAATGTTTGCAAATATTGCTATCAGTAAAGCAACGATAAATCATTTTTTTGTTTCCACAGCCTCCCAACCACGTTTTGTTTTGTGGCGGCGAATCATGGCCAACTTAAATTTAGTATAAAAGTAATATTTCGCCTCCATCTTGAAAGCAAATGTCAATGTGTTATACATCATTAGAAAGAGAATTTTATGTAGATTTAAAATATTGAAAAAAAAATTGGGGTGTTCTCATTTAAAATAAGAAAGTTGATACCACTTCCGGTTGTGGTTTTCACACATGATTTATGTCAAAATATGAGAATCTGTGTATTTATTTCACCATAAAATTTTTAAATTTTCATCTATGAAAATGCTAATAAAAATGGTACTTCTTGTGTCACCCGGTATATCTTGATCTGCATTTTATAATTTATAAATAATAAAATGTGATAATATTAATAAAACATGTTTTATTCATATATTTATATGAGTAATATAATGTGCATAGTCCTAAATATACACCTATTTAAAACTAAAATAAATTTAATTAAAGTGTTCTTCTAACCTCTATAAGTTCAAATTGGTAAAACTTTCGACGAGTTTTTTTATTTCCTCTAACCTAGGGTGATCAAGGACCTGTTCAATGAAAAATCGGGATATGATATGATCAATCATGTTTACAGCCCAGTATCACGAGTCCTGGTAAATGTAGGCTATGCCAAGACTCTACCCGGAGGGTCACAATGTTATTCTACCTATACATTGGTGTGGCGCAATCCACGACACATTACGGGCCCGATGATTTATATTAACAGAACAATGTGATTAAGAAAGAAAACTTAATAATAAATTTAAAATAAATATATTTACTTTCAATTATTAAAATAGATTTATAAGTAAGTATTATTTTTTAATATATTTCAAGCTGTTGTTTATACCATTGATTAAGGAATGAATAAGATACGCGACTTCAATGGTAAAGTGCGAGGCCTTTTTTGGCAGCGAGATCTCGGCAAGTTGCGGGCATTCCTGTGATTTACGTAGTATGCTTTTGACAAACCTGTGTCGTGTCTGGTTTTATATCATTAATAATCTAGTGGTAATAAAAATTTAATGTCCAGATTAATTTTAGTTTAAAATTATTAACGTAGTATGTTCTCTCTGCCAGCTATTTCTCAACGTTTGTTTGACTTTTAACCGTCACATAATTTTAAACTAAAATCAATCTGAACATTCAATTTTTGTTTTCACTAGATTATAAATTATATAAAACCAGACACGACACAGGTTTATCAAAAGCATACGACGTAAATCACAGGAATGCCCGCAACTTGCCGAGATCTCGCTGCCAAAAAAGGCCTCTCACTTTACCATTGAAGTCGCGTATCTTATTCATTCTTTAATCAATGGTTTATACAGATTGCAATAGCCTTTTATTGCCCCTAATGTAGTCACTAAATTCGAAACAGCTCATTTTCATATTATGCAACTATAATTTTTCCACAAAACTTCAAATGTATGTCTGAGTAATTATACATTATTTTATTTAAAAAAAAAAAAAAAAGCTATACATATATAATATATATACAATGTGTCCCACTTTTCATGGAGCCACCCTCATATCTCGCATATCTGATATCCGAATATTTTGAATTTTTGGTTGAGAATATATACCTAGGAAGTGAGTGTTTAGACGTAACCATATTCGACTGCAGTTAGGGGCGTCCGATTCTATGATGGAAAAAGGGGGTCTATTTTTGAAAAAAAGTATTAGCGATTTTTTTATAGAAAAACTAGTAAGATATTCTTAATCAGCACCTTTAGAAACCCCTTTGTACAAGATTACATCGTTGTGGGTTCAAAGGTGTTTGAGATATGGGCCGTCAAAAAACAATTTTTTTCAACTTAAAATAATTTGTATCTGTAAAATGGATTGTCATATGAAAAAAATATATTCTTAATTTTTTTTTTAGAATAATGTATTGATTGCACTTGTATGAAATATGATTCTACAACAAAATTATGAATTATTTAATAAGGCAAAAATTCTAATTTGTACATACCTACTGTTACCTATCATTCAAAAGGAATCGTCATTCGTCAGTAATTTATAATCTACAGGATGGTCCAGATTTTAATACATTAATTTTGAGAGGCGATAGAGAATCACAAAATAAGGGGACTTTTCTTAATAGACATACCGTAAACGTGCCCAACTTGCAAATGTCATGTAACTTGCAACAAAACGCATCTTTTTAAATACGACCCTAATAATTTTTTCAAAAATATCCAGTGGCACGCTACATATTTTTAGAAAGGGGATATGTAACCCCCATAGCTGCGCCAATGCCTTTCTGTTACTATTTTTGACTTGAACAGTAGATGCAGATTTACATAGAAAGGCGGTGTGCCAAATTTGAAAAACATGGCTTTTGTCTTGCCTTAGGTATTAAATTATAAAGTTTTTTTTAATGAAACTTCAACTATCTAAGTTATGGTGCATTTTTCGAGGTATGTCTATTAAGAAAAGTCCTCTTATTTTGCGATTTTCTATCGCCTCTCAAAATTAATGTATTAAAATCTGGACCACCCCGTATATGGTTGCTATCAGTTTATGGGCCTTAACCATAAAGATGAAAGGCAAAGGCGCCCCCTGCAGAGTGGCGCCCCTAGGCCCGGGCGAGGCCCAATCAGAAAACCGGCCCTGAACATCAAACAACTCATAAATAAAAAAATAAAAAATAGAGCAATAAACGAATTATTTTATTAAGAAGTTTATTTTGAATATTTCCGGGAATAAAAACTAATTTTCTCGATTTCTCGAATTTTCGCTCCAAAAAAATTGTAAAGTATGTTTTGATTTTTGTGATAGAAATTTATTAATTTGCAACGAAAAGCCGTTTTCCATTAACAACAATCTGAAAAAAAGTCGGACCAAAAATAGCCTCTTTACCATTTGAGTTTTTAAATTTTCTTGAATCAAAAAAAATAGTGACACGAATTTCTCCGAAAATGTGCAATGTTTTCATAATTAATAACTGAATATACCTATACTTAAGATAAGTGATATTAAAACGTTCCTAGCTAGGACAACCTGTGCGTAATTTTAATGGTTTAAAACCTACCTTCATTGCTTAGAGATTTCCCTTCCTTTTCGAATTTGACCAATTCTTGAACATCTTCCAGGACTTTATTTAGAAACACTGCGTCATCTTCTTTTTTGGTATATGGAGTGTTTGGTGCAATAGTAGCCTCTGCAGTTCCTGATTCATTACCTGTCAGTTTTTCATCTACTACAATACTTTTCCCATTTCCATCCTCATTACTTTTTTTTTCTTTATCATCCTCATTACTTGTATCTTTTTCACCCTCATTGCTTGCTCCCATTATACCTTCATTTCCTTTTTCTTTACCAGCGTCAATGCTTTCAACAGTAACGGCACCTTCTTTATCAGCCAAGGGTGTACTTTAAAAAAAATATATATATAATAGATACAGTTTTTACCTATTCACACGGATCCATTTTGTGCTACACTGATGAGGAGCAATAACTCCGAAACACGTGTCCGTAGCTGCATCATGTTTCTTTCTTGGGGTAAATGGCAAACACTTTATCTATTTTATTTATCTTCCCCAAAAAACTTCTTTCTTTGTTTGATATATATATAATATTGATTAAAAACGAAGAGCAAAGTCTGTTGGTCACTTATGGACTGTATGCATGGGCGAATCAATGGCTTTTTGAACTGACGTCATCATCGTATAACACTTAAAGTCGTTCGCTATCTGATCAAACATATAGTCTGAGGAATTTTTATAATATTAGATTTTATACTGCGCGATAATAGTACAATGTATACGAGGCTTTTGTTTGACTATTTCAGATATCAGATAATCATAAAATGCAGTTGGTGAACACACAACAGTTAGAGTTGTGTGTTCTATTTATCGTGCAGTAATGTAGGTACCCAAAGAAAATTTCTGAAACTGTATAGGATTAGCTGTGCAGTTTATGGAAAACATATTATGCTCTGATGGCCATTTCAGTAAGATATGACCGGCTAATATACAAGCGATAATCTCTGATAGTCTTTTTTCATTTTATGTAATAATTAGTAACATTAATTAAAGAACCATATTGGTTTGACTGTAGGTATAATTTTTCCACTAAACGGTCAAGCCATGAAAGCTGGAATTAAGCATTATTATTACAGGTCTTTGGTCCCAAAACTATATATACTTAACCTCTCTATTAAAAACAAATATTTTGCATAAAAATATATTGATGATCAAGAGAATGATGAAATACAGAAAAAACTGTCTCAGTCCTTTCCAAGGTATTCCAATATTTCAAACTAGCACCTCTTCAGATCAACAATGTTTCTTTTTTAATTTGAGAGCACCTCCTACTTTGTGACATTATTATATACGACATCAAAAAGAAGTTCTGTATTTGCTGAGGGTACACTATGATTTGAAAAAAAAAACGCAACACCTACGTATTAATCAAGCTTATTTGAAATTCTTACAGAAATAGCCCAGGAATATTAATTAAAATTTTAAAGGTACCCTAAACAAATTCCTTGCAAAGAAATTTTTGCTGTGGTATGTCAACTAGGTGTTCCCGTATAACATACCAAAAGTCTCTAATTTTTCGACTGGAGCTTCAATGCGTCACATCGATTTTTCTAAAAGGGGTCTAGGTAAATAGATTAGTTATATGAAATTCTGTTTTAACACCAACTTTTATTTGTAAATCAGTGTGTTAATATTTTAACTTCCCTACTGGTTGACACGCTTTAATTCGCTACTGTTTTTTTTTTAGAATTTGATTTATTCGATAGGAAGTGCCCAGGTGCTGCGCCGCAGCGCCCACACGTGTACTCATACTAACAATCGCGTTCTAACAGGTTGTTTCACATTTTCCAACTGTGGTAGTCGAAGTGCATTATTTGTGTGTTATCTAATTGATGTTATTGACTGTTATTGAGAATCCATACCGATTGTCGAAAGGGATACACATTACCTTCCAATTTGAAGAAAATACAAAAAGTTAGGGAAGCTGAAAAAATCGATCTGTCTCGTGCCGCAGTAGAAAAACCATTGCTACGTTCCCAGGTTCCTAACTTCGATTTTAAGAAAAAATGTGTTATATGTGCCGGAACAGCCGATGTGATTAAAGAAAAGAAGAAACCAAAACATAGGCGTGAGGATATTCGCGTTATTCATACAATCGAAATTAAAGACAGTTTGGTTATCGCTGCTAGAATTCGCAATGACGAAAAGGGCAGATTAGTTCTATCAAGAGTCGAAGGTGAGTTTGATTTGGTTGCTGCCGAAGCCCGCTATCACAATCGTTGCTTGACGAGTTTAAAAGAAGTCGTAGTACGTGATTCCGCCGGAAACATGAACCATGAACCCTTCTTGAAATTTTGCCAGGCGTTGGAATATGAAGATAACTGTCAATTGACGCAGTTATTTGACAGATTTAATGAGACGGTCCAATCCTTTCAAAGATATATTGCTATAAGTGAGCCATAAGTTGGCATACTGACGCTGAGTTTCGTGCATGTTGCAACTGCTCTTTGCATAAATTTCATAAATTTTTCGTTCCTTTTCGTCAGACAAGCCCATTTTCAACTTAATATGGCACACATTGCACTGACAAGAAATTATGCACAATCGTTGTTATTTTTTCATGGCTAACTTAATTTTACTTATGGCTCATTTATAACAATACATTTATATCGCCGGAAGCGCAATAAGTCGTAGATTTCGAAAATCCAATAATATACAGGGTGTTCCAATAAAAAAACATAACATTGGTCGGTCACGCTTTCTTCGAACACCCTGTATACATTTGTGTAGCACCCTTAAAAACTTCAGATTAGCTTGTACAATTTTTATTTGAAACTTCTTTTTCTAAATTAAAAAATAAGGGAGTTAAGGGGGGTGGCATTTATATCCAATCACCCTGTACATTATTTTTAAAGATTATAATATATATTTAATACATCTCTTTAAATATTTTCTTTTAAATATTAATTCTTCAAGTGTTAAAGAGGATTTTAATCGCTTCTCAAAATATTTATTACGCGTTACGGTATGAATTCGGTCACTATCGACCTTTTTGACTAGATCAAAATGAAGCTCCAGTCAGATCTCTAGAGACTTTTCGTTCATTAATAAGAGACATCAAATGAACACTTTCCGCCAAAAATTAGCTTGCAAGGAATTTGTTAAGGGTTGAAACTTAATTTTCCTGGGCTAAAAAGGCGCTCCAGTGTAACATAAAAATATACTAAACTGAGGATCATTGACATCGTCTCGGGATCGGGTGAATTAGCAAGTCTTGTACCGATCATATTCCAGACATTTTCGATCGCTGATAGATTTAGTGAACGTGAAAGCCATGGAGGCATATGCAGTATGCACATTAGTTCTTACCAAAAATTGTATAGAAAGTATCGCTGTGTGTGGACGGGCATTATCAAGAAACCGACTTTATAAGGCAAACCTGCATGGCCATATTGTCGCTACTAGAAATGACCAATATATAGCTAAAAAAGGTCATCATAACGTTGTAGTGTTTAAATTTTACGTTAAATTTCGAATAAAATAATATGACCAAAATGCAACTAAACGAAAGCCATATTTAAAACGCTTTTGTGGCTGCATTTTGGTTATTTCAGCTAAATAGCATATTTGTGCTGCTTAGGTTTTTACTTTGAAAGTTAAAAGTTAAATTAAGTAAAATGATCTTTTATCTTTCTAAGAGTGTCGCTTAAATAGACAATTTTAAGCAGTCAAATTCTATCAAGTTATCTTTCAATTCGAAATTGTATTCTAACAAAAACACGAACCTCGTCCCTTAACTCAAAAATATGAGTTAGTATCATTCCCCGAGATAACCATCTGACTACTTTTAGTATGTAAAAGAAGAGATGTATGTACAGGGTGATCGTTTAAAAATTCTACTTTTTAAACCCTTTTATTTTGCTTAAAAATATAGGTAGACAATTTAAAAAAAAAAAATTGGTATCTGTAGCATATTTTACCAACTTTTTGTATATGTTATGAGTCTGCATCTATCTTAATGAATATACAGGGTGCGCCACTTAGTCACATTTTTTAAACGAAACACCCTGTATATTTTTAGATATTTAGATAGCCCGTTTTAATCCCCTTTATAAATATATATAATTGTTATATTTCACCCACATATAACAGTTATTCAAATAACATTCTTAAAAGTTTTGGATACAACTAAATAATTTTTTTAGACAAAATTTTTTTTAAACAAAATTACATACAAAAATTAAACCTTTGTTGAGAAAATATTGGTGGAATTTTTGTAAACATGTTATAATTTTTACTTATTTTGTACCTATGTTGTTATTTTTATTAAAAAATGGTTTAAAATGTAAACTTGTTTTTCTTGCATTTAGGTGTATTTATTTGAATAACTAAGTTATTTTTGAGGGTGAAATTATAACAATTATATAGGTACCTATATTTATAAAAGGGATGAAAAGGGCTATCCAAATATCTAAAAAAATACAGTGTGTTTCGTTTAAAAAATGTGACTATGTGGCGCACCCTGTATATTCATAACATGTACAAACACTTATGCTACAGATCTATTTTTTATTTTTCTTTCTAGCTATATTTTTAAGCAAAATAAAAGGGTTTAAAAGGTAGAATTTTCAAACAATCACCCTGTACACTTCCCATGTCCTCACATAGTATTTTGAATAAAGATTATTTAGACTATTTAGAGTTTATAATTTTGACGACCTCATCAAAAGCATTCTTATAACTGGGAGATAATTTTTTGCAGCAAATGCCTGCCTGTTCAGGCAATGGCTACTAGAACAGTCTTTGGTGATATTTTTAATAAGCTCTACATCCCATTAATAATGCCACTCATAACCTTTACCCCATCGGTAGGTACAGATATCAATGCAGTTGTCCCATGGTATTTTATTCTCTTCAAGGAAAGACCAAATATTTCAGCTCCAGTTGTACGTGCTGGTAGGGGTTTGCATAAGAGATCCCCCAATAATACCTTTCGATTAGCGACTGGTTAATGGCAGTGGCGTATCCAGAGCTTTGCTCTGGATGGGGTAATAACTAATTTTGCTCATTTTAATGTGTAAATAATTAGCATACACTGAAGGTATTTCAAGAATATTACTGTTGCCAGTTAATTAGTGTATTTTGAATATCAAATTAATAGAAATAAGGTTTTTTTCGTATAAAGGTACATATAAAGTTTATATTTGTTACAAAAATATTGTCAAAAAACACAGGAAAAAGCAGATAACATCTGATCAACAGTTAAAGACATTAACACAAAGTAATAATTAGGTAAATAAAACATAAATAAAAAATAAAAACATAACAAAATAGGTACCCAAAAGAAAAAAAATATGTAAATAACGACTTATAACTAAGAAAAAATAACATATTTAAATGTATAAAAACAAAAAACAACTAACAGGAACTCGAACCATTATTATAAGAACAATATTTTTATAAACATAAAGAAAGCCTTAATAAGTTACAGTCTCAAATCTGGTCTTCTAGTTTTTTTAGATGCAAACCTATTAATAATTTTCAACTTTATTAGTGACCTTCTATATATTTTTTTTTCTTGGATGGTTGGGATTGTGATAGGTCATGATCAAATAATAAAACTGCTTTTCTAAATCAGTCGACGTTTCGCTTAATTTATTAGCATCTTCAGGACTGGATAAATGCAGTCTTTTTGTTGTTGCACTTTAATAATACAAATTTTTAAAAACAAATTCAACAACAAGCAAGGGACACTTGTCGTATACAACATTTCAACTTGAACTGATACACAGGAATGCTACTATACTATTAATAATTGCATCTATATCAATAGACACCAATCTTTGCACATATAAAAGTGTGTATAAAAGTAATATTAAAAATAGTAACAGTGGCCGGTGGCCGGCCAGAGAAGCGTGATTGAGAGGCACACACGACATGTGCTGTAAGTTATAATATTGTGACATTGTCGCAACGCTGTTGGCTGTTGCCTCGCACTCCACGTAGACACAAATTAATACTATCACTATCACGGTAAATTAATTAAATTGTAAATTTCGAAGGGATTTATGTTCTACAGGAGAATTTGGATTTTTGTTAATTGTTACCTTTGATTATTGTTACAATTGTTATTCTAAGCTCTGGGGGGGGTAATTACCCCCATTACCCCCCCCTTAAATACGCCACTGGTTAATGGATACCGTCCAATGCCCCAAAAAAAAAAAATCGTGCTGATACCTGCTAACGATGACTATAATATTGCGGTTCAGCTACTTTGGTAGATTGATCCATTTGTAATGAAAGTTTACATGATTAAAGACCAAAAATAAGTTCACTCTTTATATTGGCTGCTAAATGTCTGATATACTCGAGTAAACTTTAACTTGGCGTGTGGATGAGTTGGTATTGTGCGTATTATTGTATTTTCTCTTGCACACAAAATTGAAACAATGGCCCAAAACCATTGTTTACGTATAAACATACGTGAACAATGTTTTTGGGTTATTGCTTTAACTTTGTGTGCAAGAGAAACTGAAATAATATGCACAATGTCAACTCATCCATACACGCCAAGTTAAAGTTTACTCGACTATACAGTGAGCTACCGTGTCATTCTAAAGTGGGATCTTAATTTCTCTTGCTGATTTTTCAACTAACAAATAGTTTACCATCTCCATAGCCAAAAGGTTTAATAAAATTTTCCGCAATTGAGTAAGCTTCACCGCGTTGAGTCATCTGATAACTGACTGTAAGAAGCCTCAGTTGCTTTTTCATTCACCGTCTTTGTGGTTTGACTCACAAACGTTTTTATTTTAAGAGTTGGTCATACGCTTTCGAATAAAGAAATCAACATTTTTTTCTTTAAGCTCGCCAAGAACATATTTCAAATGACGACGCATTTTAGCTGGAGCAATATAGAGCTATTTGGGACAACTTTGCTGCATATAACGCACTGAGGATTATCATTATGGTTTATGAATCCTAAAGACATGACTTTCATCTTACTTCCTAATTTTTTTTAGTAACTGCTCTGGGTTGATTAAGTGTAGAAGTATCAATTTAATTCTTTTGGAGCGATTTCATAGGTGTTGAGTCTGAACCGAAAGAGTCAGGTTCTGCAGTAGAGCGTTTTAGATTGACTTTTTAAAGTCACCTCTCTATCCTGCAACAAAATATCAAAAACGATTTTAGGGCAAAAAATACAGTGGCAGCTACCTTTTAAGGCCGCAACAGCAGCATATAAAACACAAACTTCTAACAATTTCTAGGTTTTAAAACTTCGAAGATAGAACCAATAAAGTTTATCAACAAAAAATTCATAGTCCTTCGCAAAGATGCAACCGGAGGAGACATTGGAAATGACGAAGTAGAACGCAAATCTTGTGATATTTCGGATGTGATAAAAACGAAAATTTGTCATTCTCATAATGAAAACTAAAATGGTATTATACAAATTTTATTCACTAACAAACATTTTTAATGTTAAAACTGAAATAATTTAATATAATTTCGGGAAGATGAAGAGTGATTCCTAACAATTACAAATACCGATATCGATTAATCGCAAACTATTAAACGTACAGGAAAAGTGTCCAAACTGAACAAGAACATAGTGAATTCGTTGAAACTTGACATATGCGTTTAAAAATATATACCTATGTTTCAAGAAACTTAAGAGTCCCGAACCGTAAGGGGTGTGTCAGAGCTGCCTACTTGAAAAATCGTGGGATGAACTAGGTTTTTCACATGCATAATAAAAATTGGCAATTGAACCATGAGAAATTTTCAAAAAATAAGAATAATATTTTCATTTATAGAGAAATATTAATTTTTGACTTTTTTATTATTTTTTTTTACCAATTTTACGTTTGTTTCCTTCATTTTCTGCTTGTTTATCTGTGAGTAAATTCTGCAAAATGAAAAAGTACATAATCATTGTACAGGGTTAGTTTTATTAATGTAAACCCCCCATTTTTATTTTTATCTTTGACAGATTCCAAAAATTAAAAAGCCGGCCTTACACGGTTTTTTATGTAGATTCCACTTCTGCTAACGGATTGACAGTAGCGTTTTAAATATACAGGGTACACAAAAAAGTTTAGTTTTTTTAAATGGAACATCCTGTATATTTTGACAAATTTGAATTCCTCCAATCATTCTGATTACAAATATATACACATATTGTATAATCGCTGTACCGGTTTTTAAGTTATTTTCACTTTTTTATGGATACATTGAAACAAAATCGTTATTTTATAAATCATATAATAAATTAATAAATGGAATAAATCAAAAACAAAACAAAATATATGAATTATTAAAACAAATTATATAACATTTTCAACATAACCAACCACAATTAACTTCGATACATTTCAAACCACGTTTAATAAAATTCGAAAGAATTTTTCGAAAAAAAGTGCTGCATCCAAATTTAGCAAAGTTATATTTTTTACAATTTGATTTTTTTATTGTTTAAAATTTTCCACTGGTTCACTGTAAATTTTTTCTTTGAGCGATCCCAAAGAAAATAATCTACTGGATTAAGGTCTGGACTCCGTTCGAATTTTATTAAACGTTGTTTGAAATGTTGAAAATGTTACGTAATTTGTTTTAATAATTCATATATTTTGTTTTGTTTCTGATTTATTCCATTTATTGATTTATTATATGATTTATAAAATACCGCTTTTGTTTCAACGTATCCATAATAAAGTGAAAATAACTCAAAAACCAGTAAAGCGATTATACAATATGTGTATATATTTGTAATCAGAATGACTGTAGGAATTCAAATTTGTCAAAATATACAGGGTGTTCCATTTAAAAAAACCTAACTTTTTTGCGTACCCTGTATATTTAAAACGCTATTGCCAATCCGTTGGCAGAAGTGGAATCTACGTAAAAAACCGTGTACGGCCTGTTTTTTAATTTTACGAATCGGCCAAAAATAAAAATAATAATGGGGGTTTACATTAATAAAACTAACCCTGTACAAGTGAGGATTATCGATAGCATCTAAATCTTCTGCGTCGTTTAGATCCTCGATAATTTTATCCATGTATGAATTTAGACATCGCACTCCCTGACAATTTCCGTAAATTTGAGAGCATTCAACCTGCTTTTCTGTTGCGGTTGCAGGAGATAAGCTGCAATATTGATTCTGCTGTTGGTACAAAAAGTGTTGTCACAGTTTGTAAGGAGCCGTTAATTTTCTTCTATCCCCACTGTTGTGGATTTTATTCATTGCCAAGCCATTTCTGAATTTTGTAGAATACTCGTAATGAATATTAAGCGACTGCCTCTGAAGTTGGTGGTAATAATTCCAACTTTGATTTTTGTTTCTGCAGCGATTTTTTGAATTGATTAAATCTGTATGAGTTGAGTGAGACATTTGTGATTTTCCTTGCACCGTATACAAGTAGGAAAAGAGTTTCACCAGCCTATTTTACTTGTGAGGGGGTTGAATTCTTGCCATTGAAAGTTCTTACTAATATAATATAATAATATAAGTTTATTCAGAAAGAAAGAAAGATACAAATGTGTATGAAGGACAATAATTCATTACATCTTAAATCCTCTAAATAAACAAGTTTACTCACAAAGCGTAACAAACACTTGTCCGTGAGAGAAAAAGAAAAATAGATTTACCAGCTAATTATAATAATAATAATAATAATAATAATAATAATAATAATAATAATAATAATAATAATAATAAGGGGTGCGAAACCGGACCGGCAACCTCCACGCGGTGCACCCTGGACAGAGAGGGGTAACCCTCTCTGACAAATGTCGGACGTGGGGTTTCAGGGCTAACCACCCTGAAACCCCGCTATTCTGGTTCCACAGACCCCAGAAATGGCCCCTCACAATCGACCCCAACCGGATGGGGGTCAGAGACAGATGGGAGGGGCCTCACCGGACGGTCTCAACGTTGACGACCCACGCTATGAACATGGACGCTTTAAGTGGACGAGGGAACTAAGGGATGACTTGCTGACCTGCTACGAGAGCAGCGAACCTGAGCGCAGGGGGTACATGGCGCGATTACACCGGTTGTGGTGCGATATGCACCCGGAGTATCGCGCCTTCTCTCAACAACATCTGAGAGATCAAGTATCCTTCCTGCGCAGAACAGGTTATGTAAGGGCACCTCGTCAGCGTGAGGAAGTGCCTGCCGCACTTCCACCGCGGCAAATACCAGCTGACGAGGAACATCCTCCTGAGTACACCAATATCGCTTTAAGGACGAGGGTTAACCTTAACATCAGGGTTAACCCAAAGCCACAAGACCTGGCACGAATGGATTCGTTGATTAGTGAGGAGCTTCCAGAAGATGCCAACATCTGGCAGATCAACAGCGCGGTGTACGCTGCCGCCAAGCAACTCGTCCCACAACAGCGCCTGGCAAGCGCAGTTGATAGGGTCGAGAAAGCTAAGCGGCGCGTACAGAAGATCGAAGCGAAAATTCGATCAGCAAGGCAACACGCTTCTCGAATCCAGAGTGTGGTGGATTATATAGTCGCAGGTAGACCATTTACACCGAAGGTCCGGCGAGTGGCAGCCGGACTGAGACGCCAACACCACACTCTAAATCGCACAGTGCTGCAGACCATCAAGCAGCACTGTCTAGATAGGATTCGAGCGCTTATGGCTATTAAGAAAACTTTGGTCAGGCGAATGCGGAGTTTGGAACAAAACAAATTGTTTCAAACAAACCCGTCTCGCCTGTTCCAAGAGCCACAGCGTGTTGTCGAGAATCCGCCAACTGTTGATAATGTCGAAGCCTTCTGGAAAGGAATCTACGAAGTCACGAGTCCATTCGATAATGACACTCCAGCTATAGCACACTTCGAGGCTCTCTGTCGTAGAGTCTTAGAAGAGCCAGACGAAGTGTGCCCGGCAATCAGTACGGAAGAGGTTCAACAAGCACTTGTTGGAACCAAGAACTTCGCTGCCCCGGGTCCAGATGGTATAAACAACTGGTGGTGGAAGAAGTTTCCTTCCACCCACCGCCATCTGGCCCGAGTTTTCAACTCATGGTTGAACGAGGGGCAGCAAATTCCGGACTGGTTTGTCGAGGGGCGAATTGTGCTAATCCCCAAAAAGGGGGATCTGTCTGACCCAAAAAATTATAGACCGATTACCTGCCTCAACTCCTGCTACAAGTTATTTACTCGTATCTTGTATACCAGGATGTTGAGGTCTGTTGATCCGGTCTACCAACAGATAAACGAACAGCGTGGTGCCAAGAAGGGCCTGGCAGGTTGCAAGGAAAACCTGCTGATAGACCGCTGTATTACGCAGGACTCTGTGCAATACAAGCGGAATCTGTCAATGGCCTGGATTGATTATCGCAAGGCATTTGATACAACATCCCACGAGCTTTTGTTACACTTGCTCGGATGTCTTGCGGTACCAGCACCACTAGTGAGATGCATCGAACAACTGTTGCCGCTTTGGAGAACTCGCTTCACCATAACATCCGGTGCCGAGCGAGTTTCGACAGAGTTGGTGACATTTAAGAGAGGAGTGTTTCAGGGTGACTCTTTGAGTCCGCTCCTCTTCTGCATCTCACTGCTGCCGCTATCTGTTGGACTCCGCCAAACCCGCGGGTACCAGTGTGGGCCACCCAGTAACCGGAGGCATAAGGTCACCCATCTATTTTATATGGATGACCTTAAACTCTATACCTCCGGAGAGCGAGAACTTCAAAATGCTCTCAGGGTGGTCGAGGAATACACGCGGGCAATTGGAATGGAGTTTGGGTTGGACAAATGCGCAGTCGTCCACCTCAAGAGAGGACGATGCGGGGATTTCCACGAAGATGCGCAGCTCGCAGACGGAAGCATCCTACGACATTTGGATGCCGGAGAGACCTACACATACCTGGGTGTGGAACAACGCCACATCCAGGATGTGAACCAAATAAAGGATTCTCTCCGTGGCAAGTACAGACACCGACTCCGAAAGATCTGGTCATCAGAACTTTCGGGGAAGAACAAGGTGTCTGCCACTAATATGCTTGCCGTTCCGATTCTGCTCTACTCCTTTGGCGTAGTCAAATGGGGAGTAGATGAGCTGCGTCAATTGGACAGGAATACCCGCAAGATGATGAATATTCATAGGAGTATTCATCCTAGATCGTCCGTTCCTCGTGTGTACCTCCCACGTCAACGGGGGGGCCGAGGACTCTTGAGTCTGGAGTGCATGCATGGCAGAGTGGCACTGAGTATGGCATGTAATGTCATCAGGAGCTCGGACCCACTCCTACAGTTAGTGAGAGATCATGAAGCTGTGGGAGTTAGCGCTTTATTGTTTAGGGCAGCACAGAGGGCCGCAGATGAACTCGGTCTCGTGTTCGACTACAGGCGAGAAGGCCGGCGAGGTGACTCAGTCACTGAGCTTCCGCCTAATCGTCTGACAGCCCACATCAAAGCTGCCGAACAGAGAAATCTGTTCAGGCAGCACGTCGATAAACCCCTGCACGGTGTTTTCTATAACAACATAGAAGCACTGGGTTTATCGACAGAGCTGACCTTCGCATTTTTAAGGTCAGCGGGGCTGAAGTCGGAGACCGAGGGATACATTGTGGCCTGCCAAGATGGTGTTATTAACACATTGGTCTATCGCAGTCGCGTGATGGGTGTAGAGGTGCCTGATATCAACTGCAGGACCTGCCGTCAGGCGCCGGAGTCGCTCATGCATTTATTATCTGCATGCCCGATTTATGCGACTTCGGTCTACATCCAACGACATAACGCGGCTTTACGAGTGCTATACTACCATCTAAGGCACTCGTACCAGATAGACCAAACACCAGTGCTGCCTTACGTCCCCGGAGATATCGAGTCCGTTGTCGAGAACGAGAAATGCCGGATTTACTGGAACTACTCGTTCCCGACCGTCAGGCGAATTCACGCCAATAAGCCTGACATAGTCCTTCTCGACCATCAGACCAAGGTGATGTATGTCATCGAGTTCTCAGCACCTGCTGAGACAAACATCGCCTTGAAGGAGGAGGAGAAACGGACTAAATACAGAGATCTCCGGTACGAGCTCCAAGTGCTATACCCAGGCTACTCTGTCAAAATGGTCGTCCTGATAATCGGTGTACTCGGAGGTATGAAGCCCACGCTGCTCTCCGCATTGAAGACCATGCCTGTCTGCCAAACATCGGCAGAATGGTTGGCTGGTCAAATGCAGAAAGCGGTCATCCTGGGATCCCTTCGTCTACTTAGAGCACACGAGTCTGGAATCTACAGTGACTAACCCTGCGGGATGTGGGGAGTTGCTGTAGATTATTCGCTGGCGCTCTCTCTGTGTGGTGTCGGAGGCCACAGGGAGACTGTCCAGCACTTTCGTTCCGAAACGGAAAAAAAAAAAAAAAAAAAAAAAAAAAAATAATAATAATAATAATAATAATAATAATAATAATAATAATAATAATAATAATAACCGGACGGTCTCAATGATGACGACATACGCAATGGAAATGGACGCTTTAGGTGGACGGAGGGATTGAGGGATGACCTGCTTAACTGCTATGAGAGCAGCGAACCTGGGCGCAGGGGATACATGGCGCGATTACACCGGTTGTGGTGCGATATGCACCCGGAGTATCGCGCCTTCTCTCAGCAACATCTGAGAGACCAAGTATCCTTCCTGCGCCGAACAGGTTACGTAAGGGCACCTCGTCAGCGTGAGGAAGTGCCTGCCGCACTTCCACCGCGGCAAATACCTGCTGACGAGGGTCATCCTCCACAGTACACCGATGTCGATTTAAGGACGAGGGTTAACCTTAACACCAGGGTTAACCCTAAGCCACAAGACCTGGCACGAATGGACTCGTTGATCAGTGAGGAGCTTCCAGAAGATGCCAACATCTGGCAGATCAACAGCGCGGTGTACGCTGCCGCCAAGCAACTCGTCCCACAACAGCGCCTGGCAAGCGCAGTTGATAGGGTCGAGAAAGCTAAGCGGCGCGTACAGAAGATCGAAGCTAAAATTCGATCAGCAAGGCAACACGCTTCTCGAATCCAGAGTGTGGTGGATTATATAGTCGCAGGTAGACCATTTACACCGAAGGTCCGGCGAGTGGCAGCCGGACTGAGACGCCAACACCACACTCTAAATCGCACAGTGCTGCAGACCATCAAGCAGCACTGTCTAGATAGGATTCGAGCGCTTATGGCTATTAAGAAAACTTTGGTCAGGCGAATGCGGAGTTTGGAACAAAACAAATTGTTTCAAACAAACCCGTCTCGCCTGTTCCAAGAGCCACAGCGTGTTGTCGAAAATCCGCCAACTGTTGATAATGTCGAAGCCTTCTGGAAAGGAATCTACGAAGTCGCGAGTCCATTCGATAATGACACTCCAGCTATAGCACACTTCGAGGCTCTCTGTCGTAGAGTCTTAGAAGAGCCAGACGAAGTGTGCCCGGCAATCAGTACGGAAGAGGTTCAACAAGCACTTGTTGGAACCAAGAACTTCGCTGCCCCGGGTCCAGATGGTATAAACAACTGGTGGTGGAAGAAGTTCACTTCCACCCACCGCCATCTGGCCCGAGTTTTCAACTCATGGTTGAACGAGGGGCAGCAAATTCCGGACTGGTTTGTCGAGGGGCGAACTGTGCTAATCCCCAAAAAGGGGGATCTGTCTGACCCAAAAAATTATAGGCCGATTACCTGCCTCAACTCCTGCTACAAGTTATTTACTCGTATCTTGTATACCAGGATGTTGAGGTCTGTTGATCCGGTCTACCAGCAGATAAACGAACAGCGTGGTGCCAAGAAGGGCCTGGCAGGTTGCAAGGAAAACCTGCTGATAGACCGCTGTATTACACAGGATTCTGTGCAGTACAAGCGGAATCTGTCAATGGCCTGGATTGATTATCGCAAGGCATTTGATACAACATCCCACGAGCTTTTGTTACACTTGCTCGGATGTCTTGCGGTACCAGCACCACTAGTGAGATGCATCGAACAACTGTTGCCGCTTTGGAAAACTCGCTTCACCATAACATCCGGTGCCGAGCGAGTTTCGACAGAGTTGGTGACATTTAAGAGAGGAGTGTTTCAGGGTGACTCTTTGAGTCCGCTCCTCTTCTGCATCTCACTGCTGCCGCTATCTGTTGGACTCCGCCAAACCCGCGGGTATCAGTGTGGGCCACCCAGCAACCGGAGGCATAAGGTCACCCATCTATTTTATATGGATGACCTTAAACTCTATACCTCCGGAGAGCGAGAACTTCAAAATGCTCTCAGGGTGGTCGAGGAATACACGCGGGCAATTGGAATGGAGTTTGGGTTGGACAAATGCGCAGTCGTCCACCTCAAGAGAGGACGATGCGGGGAATTCCACGAAGATGCGCAGCTCGCAGACGGAAGCATCCTACGACATTTGGATGCCGGAGAGACCTACACATACCTGGGTGTGGAACAACGCCACATCCAGGATGTGAACCAAATAAAGGATTCTCTCCGTGGCAAGTACAGACACCGACTCCGAAAGATCTGGTCATCAGAACTTTCGGGGAAGAACAAGGTGTCTGCCACTAATATGCTTGCCGTTCCGATTCTGCTCTACTCCTTTGGTGTAGTCAAATGGGGAGTAGATGAGCTGCGTCAATTGGACAGGAATACCCGCAAGATGATGAATATTCATAGGAGTATTCATCCTAGATCGTCCGTTCCTCGTGTGTACCTCCCACGTCAACGGGGGGGCCGAGGACTCTTGAGTCTGGAGTGCATGCATGGCAGAGTGGCACTGAGTATGGCATGTAATGTCATCAGGAGCTCGGACCCACTCCTACAGTTAGTGAGAGATCATGAAGCTGTGGGAGTTGGCGCTTTATTGTTTAGGGCAGCACAGAGGGCCGCAGATGAACTCGGTCTCGTGTTCGACTACAGGCGAGAAGGCCGGCGAGGTGACTCAGTCACTGAGCTTCCGCCTAATCGTCTGACAGCCCACATCAAAGCTGCCGAACAGAGAAATCTGTTCAGGCAGCACGTCGATAAACCCCTGCACGGTGTTTTCTATAACAACATAGAAGCACTGGGTTTATCGACAGAGCTGACCTTCGCATTTTTAAGGTCAGCGGGGCTGAAGTCGGAGACCGAGGGATACATTGTGGCCTGCCAAGATGGTGTTATTAACACATTGGTCTATCGCAGTCGCGTGATGGGTGTAGAGGTACCTGATATCAACTGCAGGACCTGCCGCCAGGCGCCGGAGTCGCTCATGCATTTATTATCTGCATGCCCGATTTATGCGACTTCGGTCTACATCCAACGACATAACGCGGCTTTACGAGTGCTATACTACCATCTACGGCACTCGTATCAGATAGACCAAACACCAGTGCTGCCTTACGTCCCCGGAGATATCGAGTCCGTTGTCGAGAACGAGAAATGCCGGATTTACTGGAACTACTCGTTCCCGACCGTCAGGCGAATTCACGCCAATAAGCCTGACATAGTCCTCCTCGACCATCAGACCAAGGTGATGTATGTCATCGAGTTCTCAGCACCTGCTGAGACAAACATCGCCTTGAAGGAGGAGGAGAAACGGACTAAATACAGAGATCTCCGGTACGAGCTCCAAGTGCTATACCCAGGCTACTCTGTCAAAATGGTCGTCCTGATAATCGGTGTACTCGGAGGTATGAAGCCCACGCTGCTCTCCGCATTGAAGACCATGCCTGCCTGCCAAACATCGGCAGAATGGTTGGCTGGTCAAATGCAGAAAGCGGTCATCCTGGGATCCCTTCGTCTACTTAGGGCACATGAGTCTGGAATCTACAGTGACTAACCCTGCGGGATGTGGGGAGTTGCTGTAGATTATTCGCTGGCGCTCTCTCTGTGTGGTGTCGGAGGCCACAGGGAGACTGTCCAGCAATTTCTTCCGGAAACGGAAAAAAAAAAAAAAAAAAATAATAATAATAATAAATTCCGGACTGGTTTGTCGAGGGGCGAACTGTGCTAATCCCCAAAAAGGGGGATCTGTCTGACCCAAAAAATTATAGGCCGATTACCTGCCTCAACTCCTGCTACAAGTTATTTACTCGTATCTTGTATACCAGGATGTTGAGGTCTGTTGATCCGGTCTACCAGCAGATAAACGAACAGCGTGGTGCCAAGAAGGGCCTGGCAGGTTGCAAGGAAAACCTGCTGATAGACCGCTGTATTACACAGGATTCTGTGCAGTACAAGCGGAATCTGTCAATGGCCTGGATTGATTATCGCAAGGCATTTGATACAACATCCCACGAGCTTTTGTTACACTTGCTCGGATGTCTTGCGGTACCAGCACCACTAGTGAGATGCATCGAACAACTGTTGCCGCTTTGGAGAACTCGCTTCACCATAACATCCGGTGCCGAGCGAGTTTCGACAGAGTTGGTGACATTTAAGAGAGGAGTGTTTCAGGGTGACTCTTTGAGTCCGCTCCTCTTCTGCATCTCACTGCTGCCGCTATCTGTTGGACTCCGCCAAACCCGCGGGTATCAGTGTGGGCCACCCAGCAACCGGAGGCATAAGGTCACCCATCTATTTTATATGGATGACCTTAAACTCTATACCTCCGGAGAGCGAGAACTTCAAAATGCTCTCAGGGTGGTCGAGGAATACACGCGGGCAATTGGAATGGAGTTTGGGTTGGACAAATGCGCAGTCGTCCACCTCAAGAGAGGACGATGCGGGGAATTCCACGAAGATGACGGAAGCATCCTACGACATTTGGATGCCGGAGAGACCTACACATACCTGGGTGTGGAACAACGCCACATCCAGGATGTGAACCAAATAAAGGATTCTCTCCGTGGCAAGTACAGACACCGACTCCGAAAGATCTGGTCATCAGAACTTTCGGGGAAGAACAAGGTGTCTGCCACTAATATGCTTGCCGTTCCGATTCTGCTCTACTCCTTTGGTGTAGTCAAATGGGGAGTAGATGAGCTGCGTCAATTGGACAGGAATACCCGCAAGATGATGAATATTCATAGGAGTATTCATCCTAGATCGTCCGTTCCTCGTGTGTACCTCCCACGTCAACGGGGGGGCCGAGGACTCTTGAGTCTGGAGTGCATGCATGGCAGAGTGGCACTGAGTATGGCATGTAATGTCATCAGGAGCTCGGACCCACTCCTACAGTTAGTGAGAGATCATGAAGCTGTGGGAGTTGGCGCTTTATTGTTTAGGGCAGCACAGAGGGCCGCAGATGAACTCGGTCTCGTGTTCGACTACAGGCGAGAAGGCCGGCGAGGTGACTCAGTCACTGAGCTTCCGCCTAATCGTCTGACAGCCCACATCAAAGCTGCCGAACAGAGAAATCTGTTCAGGCAGCACGTCGATAAACCCCTGCACGGTGTTTTCTATAACAACATAGAAGCACTGGGTTTATCGACAGAGCTGACCTTCGCATTTTTAAGGTCAGCGGGGCTGAAGTCGGAGACCGAGGGATACATTGTGGCCTGCCAAGATGGTGTTATTAACACATTGGTCTATCGCAGTCGCGTGATGGGTGTAGAGGTACCTGATATCAACTGCAGGACCTGCCGTCAGGCGCCGGAGTCGCTCATGCATTTATTATCTGCATGCCCGATTTATGCGACTTCGGTCTACATCCAACGACATAACGCGGCTTTACGAGTGCTATACTACCATCTACGGCACTCGTATCAGATAGACCAAACACCAGTGCTGCCTTACGTCCCCGGAGATATCGAGTCCGTTGTCGAGAACGAGAAATGCCGGATTTACTGGAACTACTCGTTCCCGACCGTCAGGCGAATTCACGCCAATAAGCCTGACATAGTCCTCCTCGACCATCAGACCAAGGTGTTGTATGTCATCGAGTTCTCAGCACCTGCTGAGACAAACATCGCCTTGAAGGAGGAGGAGAAACGGACTAAATACAGAGATCTCCGGTACGAGCTCCAAGTGCTATACCCAGGCTACTCTGTCAAAATGGTCGTCCTGATAATCGGTGTACTCGGAGGTATGAAGCCCACGCTGCTCTCCGCATTGAAGACCATGCCTGCCTGCCAAACATCGGCAGAATGGTTGGCTGGTCAAATGCAGAAAGCGGTCATCCTGGGATCCCTTCGTCTACTTAGGGCACATGAGTTTGGAATCTACAGTGACTAACCCTGCGGGATGTGGGGAGTTGCTGTAGATTATTCGCTGGCGCTCTCTCTGTGTGGTGTCGGAGGCCACAGGGAGACTGTCCAGCAATTTCTTCCGGAAACGGAAAAAAAAAAAAAAAAAAAAAAAAAAAAAAAAAAAAAAAAAAAAAAAAAATAATAATAATAATAAGGGGTGCGAAATCGGACCGGAAGGGGTGCGAAATCGGACCGGCAACCTCCACGCGGTGCACCCTAGACAGAGAGGGGTAACCCTCTCTGACAAATGTCGGACGTGGGGTTTCAGGGCTAACCACCCTGAAACCCCGCTATTCTGGTTCCACAGACCCCAGAAATGGCCCCTCACAATCGACCCCAACCGGATGGGGGTCAGAGACAGATGGGAGGGGCCTCACCGGACGGTCTCAACGTTGACGACCCACGCTATGAACATGGACGCTTTAAGTGGACGAGGGAACTAAGGGATGACTTGCTGACCTGCTACGAGAGCAGCGAACCTGAGCGCAGGGGGTACATGGCGCGATTACACCGGTTGTGGTGCGATATGCACCCGGAGTATCGCGCCTTCTCTCAACAACATCTGAGAGATCAAGTATCCTTCCTGCGCAGAACAGGTTATGTAAGGGCACCTCGTCAGCGTGAGGAAGTGCCTGCCGCACTTCCACCGCGGCAAATACCAGCTGACGAGGAACATCCTCCTGAGTACACCAATATCGCTTTAAGGACGAGGGTTAACCTTAACACCAGGGTTAACCCAAAGCCACAAGACCTGGCACGAATGGATTCGTTGATTAGTGAGGAGCTTCCAGAAGATGCCAACATCTGGCAGATCAACAGCGCGGTGTACGCTGCCGCCAAGCAACTCGTCCCACAACAGCGCCTGGCAAGCGCAGTTGATAGGGTCGAGAAAGCTAAGCGGCGCGTACAGAAGATCGAAGCGAAAATTCGATCAGCAAGGCAACACGCTTCTCGAATCCAGAGTGTGGTGGATTATATAGTCGCAGGTAGACCATTTACACCGAAGGTCCGGCGAGTGGCAGCCGGACTGAGACGCCAACACCACACTCTAAATCGCACAGTGCTGCAGACCATCAAGCAGCACTGTCTAGATAGGATTCGAGCGCTTATGGCTATTAAGAAAACTTTGGTCAGGCGAATGCGGAGTTTGGAACAAAACAAATTGTTTCAAACAAACCCGTCTCGCCTGTTCCAAGAGCCACAGCGTGTTGTCGAGAATCCGCCAACTGTTGATAATGTCGAAGCCTTCTGGAAAGGAATCTACGAAGTCACGAGTCCATTCGATAATGACACTCCAGCTATAGCACACTTCGAGGCTCTCTGTCGTAGAGTCTTAGAAGAGCCAGACGAAGTGTGCCCGGCAATCAGTACGGAAGAGGTTCAACAAGCACTTGTTGAAACCAAGAACTTCGCTGCCCCGGGTCCAGATGGTATAAACAACTGGTGGTGGAAGAAGTTTCCTTCCACCCACCGCCATCTGGCCCGAGTTTTCAACTCATGGTTGAACGAGGGGCAGCAAATTCCGGACTGGTTTGTCGAGGGGCGAACTGTGCTAATCCCCAAAAAGGGGGATCTGTCTGACCCAAAAAATTATAGACCGATTACCTGCCTCAACTCCTGCTACAAGTTATTTACTCGTATCTTGTATACCAGGATGTTGAGGTCTGTTGATCCGGTCTACCAACAGATAAACGAACAGCGTGGTGCCAAGAAGGGCCTGGCAGGTTGCAAGGAAAACCTGCTGATAGACCGCTGTATTACGCAGGACTCTGTGCAATACAAGCGGAATCTGTCAATGGCCTGGATTGATTATCGCAAGGCATTTGATACAACATCCCACGAGCTTTTGTTACACTTGCTCGGATGTCTTGCGGTACCAGCACCACTAGTGAGATGCATCGAACAACTGTTGCCGCTTTGGAGAACTCGCTTCACCATAACATCCGGTGCCGAGCGAGTTTCGACAGAGTTGGTGACATTTAAGAGAGGAGTGTTTCAGGGTGACTCTTTGAGTCCGCTCCTCTTCTGCATCTCACTGCTGCCGCTATCTGTTGGACTCCGCCAAACCCGCGGGTACCAGTGTGGGCCACCCAGCAACCGGAGGCATAAGGTCACCCATCTATTTTATATGGATGACCTTAAACTCTATACCTCCGGAGAGCGAGAACTTCAAAATGCTCTCAGGGTGGTCGAGGAATACACGCGGGCAATTGGAATGGAGTTTGGGTTGGACAAATGCGCAGTCGTCCACCTCAAGAGAGGACGATGCGGGGAATTCCACGAAGATGCGCAGCTCGCAGACGGAAGCATCCTACGACATTTGGATGCCGGAGAGACCTACACATACCTGGGTGTGGAACAACGCCACATCCAGGATGTGAACCAAATAAAGGATTCTCTCCGTGGCAAGTACAGACACCGACTCCGAAAGATCTGGTCATCAGAACTTTCGGGGAAGAACAAGGTGTCTGCCACTAATATGCTTGCCGTTCCGATTCTGCTCTACTCCTTTGGCGTAGTCAAATGGGGAGTAGATGAGCTGCGTCAATTGGACAGGAATACCCGCAAGATGATGAATATTCATAGGAGTATTCATCCTAGATCGTCCGTTCCTCGTGTGTACCTCCCACGTCAACGGGGGGGCCGAGGACTCTTGAGTCTGGAGTGCATGCATGGCAGAGTGGCACTGAGTATGGCATGTAATGTCATCAGGAGCTCGGACCCACTCCTACAGTTAGTGAGAGATCATGAAGCTGTGGGAGTTGGCGCTTTATTGTTTAGGGCAGCACAGAGGGCCGCAGATGAACTCGGTCTCGTGTTCGACTACAGGCGAGAAGGCCGGCGAGGTGACTCAGTCACTGAGCTTCCGCCTAATCGTCTGACAGCCCACATCAAAGCTGCCGAACAGAGAAATCTGTTCAGGCAGCACGTCGATAAACCCCTGCACGGTGTTTTCTATAACAACATAGAAGCACTGGGTTTATCGACAGAGCTGACCTTCGCATTTTTAAGGTCAGCGGGGCTGAAGTCGGAGACCGAGGGATACATTGTGGCCTGCCAAGATGGTGTTATTAACACATTGGTCTATCGCAGTCGCGTGATGGGTGTAGAGGTGCCTGATATCAACTGCAGGACCTGCCGTCAGGCGCCGGAGTCGCTAATGCATTTATTATCTGCATGCCCGATTTATGCGACTTCGGTCTACATCCAACGACATAACGCGGCTTTACGAGTGCTATACTACCATCTACGGCACTCGTACCAGATAGACCAAACACCAGTGCTGCCTTACGTCCCCGGAGATATCGAGTCCGTTGTCGAGAATGAGAAATGCCGGATTTACTGGAACTACTCGTTCCCGACCGTCAGGCGAATTCACGCCAATAAGCCTGACATAGTCCTCCTCGACCATCAGACCAAGGTGATGTATGTCATCGAGTTCTCAGCACCTGCTGAGACAAACATCGCCTTGAAGGAGGAGGAGAAACGGACTAAATACAGAGATCTCCGGTACGAGCTCCAAGTGCTATACCCAGGCTACTCTGTCAAAATGGTCGTCCTGATAATCGGTGTACTCGGAGGTATGAAGCCCACGCTGCTCTCCGCATTGAAGACCATGCCTGTCTGCCAAACATCGGCAGAATGGTTGGCTGGTCAAATGCAGAAAGCGGTCATCCTGGGATCCCTTCGTCTACTTAGAGCACACGAGTCTGGAATCTACAGTGACTAACCCTGCGGGATGTGGGGAGTTGCTGTAGATTATTCGCTGGCGCTCTCTCTGTGTGGTGTCGGAGGCCACAGGGAGACTGTCCAGCACTTTCGTTCCGAAACGGAAAAAAAAAAAAAAAAAAAAAAAAAAAAAAAAAAAAAATAATAATAATAATAAGTGACTAAAACCAAGTAAAACATTTTAAAAACAATAAGAAAGTTCAGTAGTTTCCTATGACTATAAGACAAACACAACAATATGTTCTGATACAGAATGACTAAATACTAACTAACTCATCCACACATTAAAATTATTTTTGTTTTTATTTTTTATTTATTTATTTATTTATTTATTATTTTTTTTTTCAAAAACCAAACCGAAAAACAAGTTAAGCATCACTCAAGGAAGTTAATTCTATAGTTAGATTAGGTAAGGAAGTATTTTTTATATAATAATATATATTTTTTATTATTATTTTTATTAGGTATTTTTTAAATCTATTAAGTCACGTAGGTATTTTATTTCTGGGGGTTTCTAATAAAAACTGTTTTACACCTTTTTTAAAAAGTTTATTGTTTGATAACATTTTTAATGTTTCAGGTATGAAGTTATATATTTTCGGCGCAAGGAACACATGCGACCGTTGCCCAATTGTTTTGTATATAGTTCATTTTTGTATCGCAGGGAAAAAATGCCGCATTTACAAAGCAGAACGCGGCCTCTTTAATGTTCGCAAAGACGCCGCCGCACGTGTTCCTTTGTCGGTAATTTTTTATCTGCGCTAGAACTCTGAAGTGGACTTTATCTGCTTAGTCGGTACAAGATTATTTTTATTTCTAGTATTATATTCATGTCGTATTTTTATTTTGAATATTGCATGACTGTCAAACTTAAAAAATATAACTGTCGTGGATCCATAATTGATGTTTCTTGGTACAAAGAATCAGTAGAATAGGTGGGTTCTTTATTATACATAATTTTAATAATCCGTTTTTGTGTTAATTCTAATTTGTTTAAGTATGTATTCATTACACCACCCCAACCTATTATGCCATATTAATGTGTGGTTCTACAAGGGTTGTATATATTATTTTTAAAAGTTTAATATCTAAAACGTTTTTAAGGAATTTGAAAAGATGGATATGCATTCTTAATTTTTCGTTGACATAATCTATTTGCTTATCCCATCTTTGGTGACAGTCGATGATTTCAAGAGATTGGAAATTTGGTAAATATAAATTATACGAGGCAAAAGGTACGTATCCTGTTTTGTCAAAGTTTAGAGAAAGGAGTTTATAATCAAACCATTCTTTTATACTTGTAAAATCACTTTGTACTTTTTGTTTTAGGTTGTCACATGTGTCACTTTCATAAAATATAGCAGTATCATCAGCAAAACTGATGACCGTACCCTTTGTGTCTATCTGAAATAAATTATTAAGATAAAGGACAAACAAAATCGGTTCAAGTATAGTGCCCTGCGGTACACCATATTCGACAGTTTGAAAATTGCTTCTGGTATCATCAATTTCTACACATTGTTTCCTATTTGTTAGGTAACTACGTATTAATTTAAGTGCTGTACCTCTAATTCCTATTTCGTTTAAATTTTCCAACAACAATGAGTGGCTGATTGTATCGAAAGCCTTCGCTAAGTCTAGAAACAAACACAGCGAAGGTTTCGAATCATCAAGAGCTCCATAAATTTTTTTTGTAAGTAGAGTAATTGCATGCTCCGTGGACCTACCTTCTCTAAAACCAAATTGTTGTGGTGACAAAATGTTGTATTTGTCCAGAAATTTTAAAATTCTTGTTTTTAATGCCATTTCAAATATTTTTGACAAGTTCGTTATAAGAGATATTGGCCTATAATTTAAAGGCTCCATCTTGTCTCCTGTTTTATAAATCGGTTTTACAATTGATACTTTAAAAATTTCTGGACAAATACCCGAATAAAGAGATTTATTTATTAAGTATGTCAGAGGCATGATAATGTATTGCGCTATTTCTTTCAATGTTTCAGATTTAATCTTATCAAATCCAAGAGCTTTTTTATTTTTTAATTTAAATATACATTCTTTTATTTCCGAATCAGTACAGGGATATATAGAAATATAGAATGTATGTTTGTTTTCTTTTTTTCATTGTAATTTACTTTCCGTTTTATTTTATTTGAGAGTATTTTTCCGATATTTATAAAGTTTTTATTAAATATTCTACACATTTCAGCTTTATCTGTTATTTTTTTATTTTGTTCATTTTTTATTTGTTTTATACTTTTGTCACGTTTATTAGTATTTTTTATTTTGTAATTTACTGTATCCCATAATATTTTCATATTGCCTTTACCTTTTTGTATTTCAGATTTATAGAAGTTATACTTGTTTTTTTTATTAGCTGTTAATTTATTTCTATATGTAGTATATTCTCGTTTTAAATCATTGTTGTTTGGATTTTTTTTTAAGTTCTTATATATATTTTCCCTTCTATTAATTGATGTTATAATCCCTCTTGTAATCCACTCTTTTTTTTCCGCTTTCTGTTTTTTAATGTTCTTGTATGCTTATCTATTACTGTTGTTAGTTTTTCAATAAATTTGTTGGTTTCAGTGTCTAAATCCTCTCCAGTAATCACATCACTCTAATCAAATTTTTCTAATTCGTGTTTTAATGTCTTGCAATTTATATACTTAATAAATTTATTTTCGTTATTTTGAATTTTTGTTTCACTTAGCACTAGTTGTAATATTACCGGAAAATGATCTGTTATGCCAGACTCAATTATAAAAGGTAATATTTTTTCTTCTATATTTGGATATTTAGAATTGATATAAATGTGGTCAATGCATGATTTTGATTCACCGTCTATTCTAGTATGCCGATTTATATTCATACTCACATAGGGTATTTAAAAATTCACTTGAGATCTCATTTTTCTTTGCAATATCAATATTGAGATCACCTATTATCAATTTATAATCTGTATTTATTTTAACAGTCTTTAAATATTGATAAAGATCTGAAGTGAATTCCTTAGAGTTTAATGAGGGTGATTTGTATAGTGCTATAATATTAATTTTATTGTATACTTTGATAATTGAATATTTAAATTTATAACTGAAACATTACATATTGTATCAATTTGATAAGTGTAATCTAAAAAAATTTTTTATATATATTACTACACCGTCATTTTGGTTATATTGTCCGTTATTGTATATTATGTCATAGCCTTCAATTTTATGAAGATTTATATTTCCGATTTTCCACGTCTCGGTAATTACGATACAATCAAACGGTTCTTCAAAATGTGAAAGAAATATTTCCAAATCTTCTATATTTTTTGCCAAACTACGTATATCATTATTTAATACTTTAAAATTCAGAAAATTGTTGTTAATTTTTAAAATTTCGTTTCCTTGAGTTACACTTTCTACTGTTTCTGTGTGGATTTTTGAAATTTCAAAATTCGTTATGAATTGATCGATTCATTATTAATTTTTAATATCAGATAAATAAAATAGTAAGTTAGTTATAATACATTAAAATCTTAAAACTATACAATTATATATTTAATTAAAATCAAAAAGTTAAAATTTATCAATAAAAAATAATGTAAAAATAAAACGCATAAAAAGAAACATAAAACAAAGTTAAAAAGAATAAATCAATCCGAGTATATAATTTTATATCATCATTCATGGATCTTTGCATTTGAACGGGTTTTCATAGCACCTATTGTTTTATCTTTGTTGTTAGTTTCAGGTTTAGATTTTTTTTTTATCACTTTGGTCTTCTATTTCAATTTCTTCGATTTGTCTCTTTGTTTTTCTTTGTAGATTTGGCGTGGCCGGAGCACTCTCTGGTCGTGGCTTCTCGGTGTTTATTATTTGAACTTCATCCGAAACTACTTCTCGATCTTTTATTTCAGTTTCTTTCACTAGTTGGTCAATTGTGTATGGTTCATTCGATATAATCAGTTTGTCTCCCTTTATATATGCAACTGCGCCTTTACTTATCGCCTCTTTTAGATGTTTTATTAATATTTTGTTTTGAATTTGGTCTTCTATGCACTGATCTTTGGCAATGTATATATTTGAACCTTTTAATTTCTTCGCATTTTTTAATACAGAAATTTTCTTTTGGTATGAAATGAATTCAACAATTACGGGAGTTCTTCTATTTTTAGTAGTTACTATACGGTATGCGTCATTTAAATCTTCATCTCCAATTTCAAGTCCAAGAATATTTTGAAAAGTACTACAGACATATTTTATTAAATTTGTCTTATTATCACTTACTCCAAAAATTGCAATATTATTCTTACGAACTTTTCTTTCGAGATTCAGCACAGAGTGTTTTAGTTTCTTATTTTGATCTTCAAGGGTATGTATTTTATTTTCTAGTATATTAAAACGTGTTGAAATTTCTTTCTTAACCTCTTCGACTTTTTCTTTGAATTCTATTTGAATTTGGGACGTTTTCTCTTCTATTGTATTATTCAATTTTAAAAATAAATTTTCCAGATATTGCTTTTGGACATCACTAAATTCAGTCATAATTCGGAACGACATGATTACTTATCTTTTTGGTAGACTAGTTTTTGTTCGTATCGTTGAGGTGTTTTTATATTTTATTTTTTGATGATTTATCAAGACAAATCTGTCCTGTTTTTATACCAATAGAATGTGTCCTGTTTTTGTTACAAAATTTCTTACTATGATAATTTACAGCTAAATGATTTATTTATATCAGTTTTTAATTTTTTTTCTCTTTTGGGAGCCACTTTTCAGCGAGAAAATTATAGAAAAATACGTACTCACAGTTTATGATTCTGTTTGCCACATTTCTTTTTATTTAACTCACAGGATTACTCTATTTTATAGCAGATTTATTTAACAGGCATATACACGGTGGTGAATTTTTCGATGCCCACCATTGGTATCTCGGAAACTATAAGATTTAGAGAATCGGTTAAATTAGATAAAAGTTGCGCTATTTTATGCTCTACAATTTCCTGTCAAGAAATGCTGGATATCTTGATTCGTTCGCAGTTTATTCTGAAAAAATTGAAAATCGTGATTTCAAAACAAAATTGATATCTTCTATACCATACATGCGAATTTAGTGAAATTTGGCAAGGTTATATTTTTGACCACTACCAATTGAATGGAGTTGATAGAAATTTTCTAAACCTTCTAGATTTTGAGCAACGATAGTCAACTTTTTTTTCTTATGGCCGCCATATTGGATTTTTACACCATTAGGTAGAGAAAATAATTCTCTTTTCATCTATGTCACCAAAATAGTCTGATTTTTTAAAAACATGTTGATATTCGAATTAATGTAAAAATAATTTATAAAATCCAGTATGCTTTGGAAAAATAATTGCAACCAACATTGTAATCCAAACGCTATTATTAAATTGTACAGTCGTAAAAAAATACAAAAAAATACCAGGTTATTTAAACTTCTATTAAATATTACACACAATCAATTTATTAAAGAGTCAAGAAAACAAATAATACTAATTTTATTTTATAAATTGTTTGTAATATTTAATAGGAGTTTAAATAACCTGGCATTTTTCTGTAATTTTTTTACGAGTGTACAATTTAATAATAGCGTTTGGATTACAATGTTGCTTGCAATTATTTTTCCAAGGCGTACTGGATTTTATAAATTATTTTTACATTAATTCGAATATCAACATGTTTTTAAAAAATCAGCCCATTTTGGTGACATAGGTGAAAAGACAATTATTTTCTCTAACTAATGGTGTAAAAATCCAATATGGCGGCCATAAGAAAAAAAAAGTTGACTATCGTTGCTCAAAATCTAGAAGGCTTGGAAAATTTCTATCAACGCCATTCAATTGGTAGTGGTCAAAAATATAACCTTGCCTAATTTCACTAAATTCGCATAAATGGTATAGAAGATATTAATTTTGTTTTGAAATCACGATTTTCAATTTTTTCAGGATAAACCGCGAACGAATCAAGATATCCAGCATTTCTTGGCAGGAAATTGTAGAGCATAAAATAGCGCAACTTTTGTCTAATTTAACCGATTCTCTAAAACTTATAGTTTCTGAGATACCAATGGTGGGCATCGAAAAATTCACCACCGTGTATACCTCTAGCCACTACACATGTATGCTTTAGTTAATTTACATGTACTCCACATGTACATGTACTACATTAACTAACTGCATTTCTTTCTGAAGAAGTTTGATGACTTTTAATTTTTCTTTCTAAAATATTCTAGACGTGGTATCATAACCTCTGAAGGCATGAGTCAGTAAAATTGTATTTTTCTACTACCGTCTATACATATAAATGAACTTTGTAACCCTAGCAACATGCGCGATAACGAAAGTAATAGTACAGTATATTCACTTTTCAACCAAAGTACTTTGTGAGTGAATAAGAGACAATAAAGCGAGAGCGCTAACATTCTGAGATCGACATGCAGTCACGCATGTGTAGTGCTCTCGCTTTACTACTATCTCCTATTCACTCACAAACTTGGTTTAAAAGTGAATATACTGTATATTATGTTATTAGGAGTAGAAGGCGACCATTATTGTTGAGCCCAGAAGTTTGCTCAGCCAAGGCGCAAGCCGAGGCAGCAAACTGGGCGAAACACATAATGAGCCTTCTACTCCGAGTGACATATACTATTTTTTCTTCAAGCGTTAAAATGAAAAATATCAAAACTTTAATTTTGAAAAATGACAGGTCAAATGCGTTTATGCTTAGTAAAAAAAAATATATATAATACTAACCATTTTATTTATCAATGAAACATGACATAGGTGAATTTGCAATTTCAAGTATTTCAGGTGGTACGCACTGCATTTCTTCAGGCTTTTTCGCTTTTAAATTTAAAAAACGGCTCGACGCGCGACGTCAACTTTTAAAATGACAGTTTATGACAAGTCATAACTTAGATTTTTAATTCGTTGCCATGGATACATTATTTCATTTTTGTACTAGGAAAAAAATGAGAAATATTTGTACTAATACAATAATAGACTCTTTCTACAGGACGTGTTGCGTTATGTAATGTAAGTATTGTTATACGCTTGAAGAAAAACATTCTAGTTACCTGGTTGCTAAGGCGTTGCTATCTACGAAAGTAAAACTTATGCGGCAAGGACAGAAAAGTAGAAAAACAAATTTTAAACGAAATTAATTCGTTCTATTTGAACAAATTAATACAACTAAACAATTTTGTATTAATTATTGGATTAATCGGATTTCGTTTATATCATTTGACAAAAACTTTTGTTGAGGGAGGGCTACGATTACTGAATTTTGCCTAAATTTGGTTTTCACGTAGTTAACATACGTCGTACAAATGTGGATGCAATAAAAATCCACCTTCAAATTACATAAATAATAAGTATAGAGTTACAAAGATTTCGCAATTTTCTTGCTTATTTGATTAATTTCGGTACATTTTGCCTGTACTGTGTGACATATCATTGGATCAGGCATTGAAAGAGGAGTTGAAAATATATTTTATTTTCCTTCAAATCACCGCTATCTTTGTAAATTGCGAAAAACGACAAAATTTTAAGTTACATGGTTTTCGGCTATACATATTTCGACGAGACAAAAGGAAATAAGCTGTTCGACGTGCTTCTCGATGTTAAGTTGTCTTGGAGATTGTTGGGCGTGACTTTTATAACGCAGCGATAAATTCCCATGTAATAATTTTTTGTTTACTTTTGCTTAATCTACCTCATGTTAAAGTAATGGCACTCAAACCTCTAACACTCCGTAATACGCACAAATCAGGCATCGGCAACCTGCCAGAGCAACCCCGATCCTAAATCCACCCCTATGATTTGTCAAATTGCAAGTCATTGACAAAATTGCAAAAAACACAAAAACTTCAAATACTATTTCCAAACGAATTTCCGAGAGACTGTTTTGGTAAGAAATCCAAGGTAGAGGGTCGAACTTAGAACTACATCGTGAATTGCACGGTCACGCTCTGATTTTTAGGCTCAATAGGAGTGCACGAAAAAGTGTAATTTTGACGTCTATCGTTCTGAAACCACTGAAATCTCACGCGTTACGTCATTCTGCCCTGAAACTGATTTTCGACCCCCTACTAGGAAACTAAAAACGTTTGTTTAATCCTGCTCTTGAAACATGCAGTTTCTTACTTCGATACAATACTCGATACAATTAAATGTCAAAGTGCAGGAAAGGCACTATCGAGAAACAGAAAATTGTTCGGGGTCCTGAAGTCGTCCCGAGTCCGAAACTGTACTCGGTTCCGTCCTAGGACCGATATTAAGAAATCATTAAATTTCGCTGGATCGACTATAAGGTGTAATCTATCGGAAGCACTATGGATTTTTTGGCGAATTTTGCGAAAACACGAAAATTTTGAAGCTTATTTCCAAACGACAACAGGCCGCCGGGCCCGTTCTGGCAATAAATCCAAGCTCGAAAGTCCAACTTGAAAGTGCATCGTGAATTGTGCGGTCCAGCTGCGATTTTGAGGTCAGCAGATCCTAACTAAAAAGTGACATTTGTGACGTTAACGAAAAATTTTAAAGTTTGGGCAAGACCTGCACGCGCATGAAATTTGGAGGGTTCTGCGCGCGCATTCGGCCTTTTTAATTTCGCAAAATTTACAAAACTCTTCGACATGAGATATTGAAACGCTAATTCGCAACGAGATATAGCCGTTGGGATTTTCTCGACAAGAAGACTCCTATAAAAAAATAAAACATAACTGCCGGTACCACGTGATTTACAGTGTTATTCTGTAAGCCATTGAAAAGTATTCAATATTGGATATTCCCAATAATTGGAAAGATTCCAATGACGGTCAATGACCTTGTCATTTTCGTATTCTGTAACCACAATGAATTCAATTTATTGAATCAATCAGTGTTATTCTGTAAGCCATTGAAAAGTATTCAATATTGGATATTTCCCAATAATTGAAAAGATTCCAATGACCTTGTCATTTTCGTATTCTGTAACCACAATGAATTCAATTTATTGAATCAATATATTGAAAATCTTAACAACCGATTTTTGCTCTTGTTATTAAGTTTCCAATAGAACATAACCTCAAACGTTTATTTTGAATAACTGATTTGTGCAACGATAGAAGGCGTTTGTAATTCATAATGAATAGACAATTTATTTTCATTATAAATGCAGTCGAAAATATAATTGAAGTGTGAGTATTCAAAAGAATGTGATAAATTAGAAATAAAATATTTCTAAAATCAAACAATAAATACTTCAAATACACGACAATTGTAATTGTCGCCCCAAATTATTTTTAATTCATCTGGGCCAACCAAAGACGTGAATTTGCCCGTTCGTAGAAGAGGATACTGTTTTAAATAACGAACATATATGGCAAATTGCTGTGGACTTGTTCTTTTAGCAGGGGCCATATCACCAAATTTTCGCGACCACAAATCACAATTCAAAATACACCGCAGAATGGCGAAAAAACAACAAAAGTGAGTCTTCTTTCAAATTTATTACGCAGTCCCGCAGTCGCACTATTTGTCAATAATTGTACTAACCGTTTTAAATTTAGTGACTAAGATTGAATGTTCCCAATATGGTTTACAGAATTGCAAAATTTCTCAATATTGGAAACACCCTTGGAAATGTGATCGAAACATAAATTGGAATCTATTTAATATTGGGAACTTTTCAATGGCTTACAGAATAACACTGTTAGACAACCAATCAAAAATTGGTCACTCTGTTGTCGCCACTGTTTCTATAAGTCATGCTTCATAATATGCAACATGAAACTGATTTTCAACCCCCTATACGAAAACAAAAACATTTCCAATGTTAAAAACTTAAAATAAAAGAAACTTTTAATCAGTTTGTAAGACACTTATGTAGGAGAATACGCTACAACACACATCGACAAAAGTGACTATTACGCCCGGTTACTCGCAGCACTCTTTTATATTCAAGTATACGGGATTCCCCTCTATTTTTAAATCTGGGAGATTCCCCTCTGTATTTCTAAATCGGTGAAATTCTTCATGTGTAGCGATCAATAAAGAAATGAGCCGGGGAATCACCTATAACCGGATTCCCGGTGATTCCCCGGCGCGGCTGCTGTAAAAAATTGGCACCGTCAGAGCTCGCGACTATCCAGATTAGTAAGTGGAAGCGAGGGTTTTTAATTTCGTATACGCTTTAATTTTTATTGCTTTTTATTAAGTTACTTTCTTGAATGTTATCAAAAAAAGGAAGTAAGTTTCCCGGAACACTTCAGCGATCTGTATACGAAACCCCAGGGTTCCGTGGAACACAGTTTAAGAAACGCTGGGGTAGAGGGATATTGGAGTAAAAATTAAACTTAATAATACTCTATTTCGAAAGGTAATTCTACATTCTACATATTCTACCTAATATTATTTTACATTTTAATAATACTTACCCAGAATGTGAATGAGTATCATTCTCCATTCTTATTACAGTTATTGGAATTATTAAGGGTATAACTGTGAAATTGGAAGAAGACTCATCAAACTCCGCGCCTGATGTCAAATTTCCTAATGGAACTATATCCCCATTTTGTACTACGAACATGTGATCCTTATTGGTATTATCCCTTTTAGATCTGTCGAAGTAACTTTTAGATCTTTTCTTGTACTTACTAATAAAGGATTTCATTTCACTACTTAGAGGTTTAATTTTCAAAAACTCATGTTCTTTAAATAGAAAACTTCTTTTGGCAACATGTGACAGTTTCTTTATTTGTGCATTATTCTGTGAAGTGCATGTATTGGTATCTAACATTACAATCAAGCACAGCAGAAATATATTATATCCTAAACATTTCAATAAATAATTTGGCATGACCTTCTAGATGTAAATATAACATCATCAAATACGAGATTCTTGTCACAAATAGGTTTCGAGTGAAAAATTACTTCATAAAAAATAATAGCATAATCAATAAATGTCAAAATGACAAATGTGTAGAGCTAGTCAACGCCATGATACTTAAAACCTACAGATAGGGCGAGTTGCTTTACTCACCGGTTGATCCACCAGATGTGTTTTATCTCGTTCTAACCTCGGAGATAGAATGAGATAAAACACATCTGATGGATCCACCGGTGAATAAAGCAACTCGCCCATATTATCACTTGCTAAACTTTAAACCTCAGATCAAGAATGTTTTGTTGATCTGAGGAGTGAAACAGAAATCACAGCCTCCACTATTTTTTCACAAAGTTTTTTGTAATTCCAGAGATTTACTTGATAGATGAATTGAACTGAATTCGGCCAATTTACTCAATCAGGCCTGATTAATTGTATTCAGTTAGACCGTCAAGTGAATAATTTTAAAATATTGCTGGCAGCGAGCCATAGAAGGTGCTTCCCCAATATCGGTTAAAATCGGCTAAAATTATGCCACTCGTACGGACAACGATATTACAATAATTCACAATGTTTCAAACCACATTGGTGTCTAAGATTGTGACAATATTAATCATGCTAACAGTCTTTGATTACGTAAGTATTATCATTGTTTATAATATTACTTTATAAACAATGGTATTATTAAGTCTATGGAACAGATGCTGCAGAAACGCCATCTATTGCTCGCTGCCAGCAATATATTAGGCAGTTGCGTCTCTTTATGATTCTTCACCCAACGGTTAGACAGAGTTATTATAGGAAAAGTTGCCTGAAGATCAGCAGTGGGATTCTGGTTTAACGATACGATACAGCTCGCCGACACGACATCAAACTCGATATCGTATACAAATTGACAATGGTAACGATTCCGGAGTGGTATCGTCTTATTCGATAACACTTTTGAACAAAAGGGAAAAATCATATGAGAATTATGTTCTTAATCACGCCTCGCTAGATGGCGCTGTGACTAATGTCAAAATATGACGAAACCGTGAACAATAGTTTACAATGGAAAGTGAGTGGTTTTTTAAAAATAGTTTACTTCTGTGAATTCCGGTGCAGATATATTTAATATATTAGTGAAATACGTATAAGATAGGACCTTATGGTAAAAATTTCTGATAAATATTTCACGTTATGTGAAAATAAATGATTGAAAAAAATAAGAGTAGTGTATACTGGTTTCTTTATTTTTTTATATCTCAACATTCCCTAATATTCTCTAATAAATTAAGAATATATATCTCCTCTGTATCTATAAGATACCTCTTACACAAACTTTACTGTGAATGTTTTCAGACATTTTAAAAAACATACGTAAAATATGTACAAGAACATCACGGTAAAAATGCACTTGTTGTCTTCGACGGTTACCCTAATGAAGCTAATTAAAGGGAGCATGCAAAGCGCAGAAAGAGCTCGGCGTTCAAGAATACATACTTCTGCTGAAGTAATGTTTCAGGAGACTGTTTCAAACCACAGATGTCACGGGAGAAATTTTTGGGGAACAAAGCATGTTTTATTTCATTGCTTAGAAAAGAATTTCAACAAGCCAACGCATGGTCACTAAACAGGCTCCAGTAGATGTACCTACTAATCGTGAACACAGCCATATCCATGTCCTCTGAGTATGATACTGCCAGTGAAATTGGGGAAAACGTTAACCTCTCAGTTCTTCTCACTTGTTCGGACGACGTATACTTAAATTTAAAAAATAAAACCGGAAGGTGCAAAGTTCCCCTTTCTACTCAAACAAGTGTTTCAAGCACAAAGAAGTATTGTTCAAAACAGTATTTTCATTCACGCTATGAGTCTGCTCTTTTCGGTAAGGGAAAAATTAAGATGTGTACCATTCTTCATGCAGAGGCACCCATCCCTGAATGAACGCGTTCACATGCAGGTAAACAGAAACTCATTGCAGCCGCTGAATGCGTTCTTGTCGCCTTATACGGGGGTGACACAAACACGTCTGTAGATAAACTGAGGTACATTTCGTTTTGCCACAAACAATACGTTTAGTCTAGCTAGACCGTCACCTTCTAGAGATACTACTCATACTTCAGTTTCATACTTTCAGAACCTATCTCCAAGTTCAGGGAAGGGAGGGTAGTATTAATGCTGGCCACATTGTTTCACTTTTCGGCACCTATTTGGAAAAATTACAAATGTTTTATGTGAAACTTGTAGAAAATTGTATCCTCTACTATACAGTTATTATGCTTTTTACTAAAAAATGCAGCCATAATAAGTTATTTAAGATAAGACACCGTGTAATATGTCTTCGCAGTTTTTGTTATTAAATTAAGTCGATTTTGACGGCCCCGTATCTTAGCACCTGCTTGAAACATCGAAAAATTATGAAAAAAATTGTAGGAAATTTTATGCTCTTCAAAGTTTGTAATATAGTGATTCTTCCTCACAAATGCACTGGAAGCGAGTTATTAGGGGGAAAACGAAAGAAGTGTAGTTTTTCGGCACTTTTTTCAAGATGGCGGCGAAAGCACAAGGGCGCCAAGGTCGAAAACTTGAATTCTCCATAAGAGGATCCGCCTTTTTGTAGGGCAGGGCCATTTTCTGCACCCCGACTCCCTGGGCTAAAGATGACATTATGAAAAGGTGTAAAAAAAATCATACAGAGTTTTGTCATACTATGGTGGAACGAGACGTGGTTTCGGACAAAATGCCTCTTTGCTTTTTTCCATAACGTTAATGTTGACGACTACTACGAATTAAAGAGTCAAGAATATTTAAAGTATTATTGAATGCTCGATAGTAGTGATAGATAAATATTCCGTAATACAATTTCTTTATAGAGCAAAATCCTCGTGATTCCTTAAATAAATCAAAATGAAAAGATAATTGACTTAATTTCGAAAAAAGAAATCTGGAAATTGAACTTTTTAATCTATGTAATCAAAACTAAACAGAAGTAAAGATATGCCATATCTCCAAGAACCTTACTGCCAACATAATAATCTATTCGAATTGATGTGAGGAGTTTGCAACCAATATTAGGTTAGGATTGACACAATTGATTTCCTCCAAGATAAGGAAGTTTTGGAGCGTTTTGTAGTGTTGTAAGGTTTATGTGGTATTGTGAAAAGATACCTACATTTCTTTATCAAACAACTTCAAATTCTTAGGAACATGAAGTGTATTATAAGATGAGGACGATGAGGTTGAACAGTTTGAGAGGGAGGTCTGATAATGAAGACGATGAATATTCAGATTTTGTAGCCATCATGGTGTTTGTGATGACATTAATAATCAAATAGGTCCTTTTATGATTAATCCTTTCAAATTTGATTTATGTATTATTAAATAAATACTTCATCATGCGGCAAAAAAAATCTATTTATTTATATAACTGTATGAATCATTTGACGAGATGATCTAACATCTAATTATTGAGAACCGCTGTATACCGTACGATTATGTTGAGGTAGGCGCCAAAGTAACTGAAAAGTGACTGCTGTGATTTTACACGGGGATTACATAGCAGACAAAACAGCTTCACAATACCAAAACACAGAAAATATGCAAAGAATATGTAAACCACAATATCAGAAACAATATATTAAAAAACAGGCCACTTTATTTAAAAAAAATCAAAATGTGCGAGGTATTTTATTAAAAAAAAAACAAGTTTATGATGTATCTATAGAACGCGATGCGCAATTGCTTTTCTATAAACTGACGGTTCGGAACTATACCCACAATTTTAAAAATAACCATATTTTTTTATATCAAAATTTAATCAATTACCCGATAGGTACCTACCAGTTTCGGGTAACTTCTTCAGTTCAGAAAATTTAATAATAATTCTCAAATACACAGTAATAACGGTATATTTTGATTTTATATTCATTTTGTTTCATTTCTGTCGGTTCTTCTAGCAATTTTGTAACATAATTTGGTATATACCATCTGTGGAACATCACATATCAAAGCAATTTAATCACTTGAACAATGATAATTTTAATTAGTAATTATCAGTGATCGCAATAAACCGCCAAGTACAAATAGCAGACGAGAATAACTTTCGACATGAGGATGTGTATACTGGCTCTGGTCAGTAGGCTCTGAACGATTCGCCAGTGTTTCACTAGAAGTTTGCTTGATTATATTTATAGTTGTCATTCACAGAATGTTAAAAAAGTGTTTTCCGATTAAAAATAGGTGCGTATATTATCATTAATTTTGTTAGTAACAAATAATGAGCATGCCCAGTTATTTTAACTCCTAAGTTATGTGGTAAATTAGAGTTATTGTTTATAAACAAAGTTGTGTGACCAATTGGTGATAAAAGTGATTTTATGCAGTTTTAAAATTATCAAAATACATTTGGCAGTGTACAATTATTTTTATTTCATATATTACTAAAAATAAAGAGCAAAATAAGTGACTCAGCCGCCAAAACATCATTTTTCAGCGTTTTCATAGGGATTCCCAACTCATAATTTTTTAATTAATTATTGATTTTATTAAAAATAAATTTATACGTATAAATAAACAATAACTCAATTATTCACAAAGAATTTAATAAATTTTTAGTCGACTAGCTTTGTTAAAATTAAGTTTATTAATTGTTGTGGGTGGCTTTATACTGTTTTGTTTCTACGGCTTTGGTAGGCGTGGCTTGTTTCCCCCAATGTCGCGTGACCAGTCATACGTCATTAAGTTCCCGTCATCGAGAGGAGTGACTATTAGTCTTGGTGTTGTTGCGTGGTAAGACATGCGTACAATTGATTTTGGTTGGCATGGCCCCGTACCTTTAATGTCGTGTAGCCAGTCATGCGCACCGTTGAATATTACACCAAGAAGATACAGAGAAGACATAAAAATCCAAATAACATCAACAGTGATGCCGGACTACAATTACTGATGACATGGAAATCAATGTTTCGTATAACTAATAACGAGGCTAACCACATGATTCACTAAATAACATCACCAGAAGTGAACTGCCCCTTCCAATGTCGTAAAATTCAATGATGCGTATGACTTATTGCAACGCGACGTTGACGGAATGGAACCACCAGCTATCAAATCAGTATTACGTTATCACGCAATAGCACTGGAACGACGCCATTTCTCTCAATGATGGGCAACATAATGGTCACGCGATATTGGTGGAACCAAACCACGCCCACCAATGAGTTGGGCCTCACTCAATAAGTGTTATTCTGTAAGCCATTGGAAAGTATTCAATATTGGATATTTCCCAATAATTGGAAAGATTCCAATGACTTTGTCATTTTCGTATTCTGTAACCACAATTAATTCAATTTATTGAATCAATATCTTGAAAATCTTAACAACCGATTTTTGCTCTTGTTATTAAGTTTCCAATGGAACATAACCTTAAACGATTATTTTGAATAACTGATTTGTGCAACGATAGAAGGCGTTTGTAATTCATAATGAATAGACAATTTATTTTCATTATAAATGCAGTCGAAAATATAATTGAAGTGTGAGTAACTATTCAAAACAATGTGATAAATTAAAAATAAAATATTTCTAAATTAATCAAACAATAAATACTTCAAATGCATGATAATTGTAATTATTGTCGCCCCAAATTATTTTTAATTCATCTGGGCCAACCAAAGACGTGCATTTGCCCGTTCGTAGAAGAGGATACTGTTTTAAATAACGAACATATATGGCAAATTGCTGTGGACTTGTTCTTTTAGCAGGGGCCCATATCACCAAATTTTCGCGACTACAAATCACAATTCAAAATACACCGCAGAATGGCGCAAAAACAACAAAAGTGAAGTTAATCTTCTTCTTCTTTCAAATTTATTACGCACTATTTGTCAATAACTGTACTAACCGTTTTAAATTTAGTGACTAAGATTGAATGTTCCCAATATGGTTTACAGAATTGCAAAATTTCTCAATATTGGAAACACCCTTGGAAATGTGATTGAAACATAAATTGGAATCTATTCAATATTGGGAACTTTTCAATGGCTTACAGAATAACACTGAATAGCACGCATAACTCACTGCGCAGCGGCAGCAAAAGAAAGCCACGCCTCCTGTTAAAAGCATAAAAAATCTCCCTATTCTGTTTGACTTCCGTTTGATTATATTTTAATTTTTTTTTTAACTGACCATAATAGGCATAATAAAACGATTTTATACAGGAAGTGTAATACAGTATCATTTTATCAAGTTGTATGTCGTTGGTAACTATTAGGTACTATTGCGAATGACTTAACAATTTGTTTTAATTTGCAATTATTATAGTATACCTAGTACATACATGTAAATTTGTGATTTTTTTTATCAAAAATAAAAACAATGTTAATCGAATAGTTTGGATTTTCTGATATTATGTAAAAAACAATTTTGTTTTTGGGTGGATTTTAGGTACAGATAGATAAGTGCACTCTTATTAGTTATGGGGAATATTTAAAAATAGAAATCTAATGTGTTTGTATGCGGCGTGGGTTTATTTTCATAATAAATGCAACATTACTTCACTGATATCATAAAACACGCCAGTTTTAATGTACGGACGTTATTTTCCTTTATATAAAGATTATTTTGCTAACATAGAACATGAGAAAATAAACTATGATTAACAAACAGACATCTGTTACTTTTTGGCGATTTTAACTATTGTATAAAGTTCATAGCTCATACACAAAAACGGAATAAATTATAGGCAATTATTAATAATTGTTTATAGTATAACATGAACTGTAAGTGATACTTTTCAGAGCGAGAATGCAGTTAGTAATCTTTTATGCCGCGTTATTTTACACGTTACATAAAAAATCTAAAGCCAAAAACTTTGAAAAAGGAAACAGATATATATAGTTTCCGAAACTGTATTATTTGTCAAAAAAAACACTCCCTAATCATGGTATATTGTATACTATGCCCCTAACTGTTCCTTTGACATCACGTCAAAGGCGTAGAGGTTACTTCCCGTTTTGAGCTGGTTAATTTGAATATTTTTTAGGAAAAACAACATTTTTAGATAGGAATTTCAAGAAATGTGGTGATATATCCCCCCAAAAAAAGAAGAGAAAAATCTACTCTTAGATTTTATTACTGGCAATATGAGACCTATATTTTACATAATTAATGAGAACCAATAGCTCTGTCTTGCATTAAAAGGGTTCACCAAGTTTCAATGATGATGTTACATTGCTAATAAGGCATGAATCAAATTTAACATTTTACAACTACGGGATAGAAGGTGCCAGTTGTATATTTCTTGAACAGAAATTTTGGCACTGCTTATATACAAAGTGGGATCTTCAAACAACTGCAAGAAAATTGTATAATTAAGAAATTATCGAGTATAAATATGGATATGTGTATACGATTTTCTAAGAAAAGTTAAGACCTATTTATATAATCATAAATGTGAAGATTTATTTCATAGAGAGTCATTATTAAAAATTTTATAAACCACTTGAACAATATCAATTATATTAAACTCTGCAAATTGGCAACTTTTATAATTACCGATAAAGGACAACCTAATACAAATCATCTTATTATAAACGAACCCAATTGTTTTCATTATGAAAATTGTCTTTGTTCTAATAAAATTGAAATTACTAATAGTTTAAAATATTTAGGAGCAAGTGTTAAAATTTAAAATCTACATAGAATTAATACAACTATCAAAATTACAAATATTTTTACAAATTCTATGAAATAAGAAATAATCTTGGTATACTTAAATACTCGTAATGTTATACAGTGCATCCATAAAGTCGCCCACACACTTATAATCTCTGGACGGAGAAAGATATCCGCATGCAATAAAAACAGTTTTAAAAAGCAAAAAATAAATTTTTGTGAAAAGCGCATCATCACTCATTGCCGGTGCCGCGATGTCTATCCGTTTGTCTATCCAAAATAATAAAAGGATACCTTAATATAACGTTTTACTCATTGTACAATAAAATTGTAACATCCATCCAAAATAAAAATTAGTTTGGCAAATAAACCCACAAGTGAATTTACCACATATTTACGTCGAAGGACCTGTATGTAAAAAGGATATTGGTGACGAGACCCTTTGGGGATATTTTGCAAAAACCTACTAATTAATTCGATTATGGGATGCGTTAATTTTTAAAACAACTCATTAAGAAAACAATGTGTTGCATTACATCAGACCATCAATACAGTCAGTAGATAACATGTCTAAAAATAATATATAGGACATGGTAATAACTAGCCCAGCCTTTTAAGTTTTTAACGGCATTCGTAAATATACATAGGTACAGGCGGTGCTTAGAATTCGATTTTACATATGACATTTCATTTTGGCAATCCAGTTACCAAACACCCTGGCCTGTATATAACACTGTATATTTATCTTTTGCGGTTTTTGAACTATTTACTTTTTCATGCAGCGTGTTACTATACAAAAAACACAAGTTTGTATTATAAGTGTTTTTAGCGTTACTCAATTGTTTTTCTGATATCATATTTAAAATCTACGCAAAAATAACTAAAACTGCAGTCTTTACACTTTTTTTCTTTTTCCAAAAATAACAATGTTAAGGGGTATATAGAAATATAAATGATCACCCTGTACAGGGTCATCACGTGAAATTGTTAGATTCTACTGTAACTTTGTTGTTTTTTAATTTATCGTAAAAGTAAAAACTGCTTTAGTGATTAATTTTTTACCAGGAATTCAAATTTTTATAGAAAAAAACAATCGAGCATCGCATTACAGAGATATAGCTATCAACTTTGTTTTTTCTTATGTATCACCCTATATTATTATTATATCTTTTGATTCTTCATTTTTTCCTGATTTCATCAATATAAACATGTAAACTATTATCTTTTATTTTTTACGAAATATAGATAATTTGGAAAAAAGATATAGGTTAGGTGTAGAAAATCAAGGAAGGCAGTTTGAACAGTATCTATAATATATTAATTGTAATTTAAATTATGTAATTATCTATATCTCGCAAAAAATAAAAGATAATAGCTTACATGTTTATATCGATGAAATTAGGAAAAAAACGAAGAATCAAAAGTTGTAATCATATACATAAGAAAAAACAATGTCGATAGCTATATATCTGTAATGAGATGCTCAATTGTTTTTTTCTATAAAAATTTGTATTCCTGGCAAAAAGTTAGTCAGTAAAGCAATTTTTACTTTTCTGATAAATTCAAAAGCAACAAAGTTACAGCAGAATCTAACATTTTCACGTGATGACCCTGTACATTAAAATAATCTAAAACAAATTTTTGATATATCTCAGTTTATTCAACATATTAAGTTTGCAGTTTATAAATGAAACCATAGTCAACTGAGATTACAGCAAAAATAAAAACTACTTACTTACTGATAATTATTGTGGTGGTACCCCTGGAGTGTTGTTTTGCTGGCAGTTAACCAACAGCATGATATTTAATTGAATTGACTGACCCACTCTTTATATAGATCAATTGCATTTGAATTTTTCTACCTTAGTTGTTCCTTGGTGAGCGCGCAGGTGAATTTAACATTTAAAGGAGGTATGTCAAAAACGTAAATATAGTATTTGATTTATTAAGCATAACTTCCTCATAACTAAAAGAGTAATAATTATAAAATTGCAAATCTTAAGAATTCAATTGCGTAATGATAAGAAGCGTTATTAATGAATGGTTTTGATATTTATCTTATAGTTATTGTAAATTATACATATTTGTTTAATGAACACTTAAAGAGTAGTAGCAGTTCTGCACAAACTTAAGTTTTAAATGGCTTTGCCTTGCTTATTACTTAGATACAGTTGTCTGGAAATGGAAATATTTATTTCCTAAACAAAAATATAAATATGACAATTGGAACTGACGAATTGGCAACTCTATTGGTTCCTTCTTACAAATACATGTTTCAGCCATATTTTGTGGATATACACTTAATTGGTAAAAACAAGTATAATAAATATCACTCAATCTTAAAATTTCTATATTCCATCAACATTTTGAAACTAAGTTGTTAAATAGGTACCTGTAAATATCGGTAGAATATTTAAATATAATACTTTTTTTGGCAACTCATCTTCATTTAATTATAGCCTATTTAGGTAAAATGTATTTCTTTTGCCCTTGAAGGGAACACAAAGTAGGTACCTACTGATAAAAGGCCAACTTTTATTATTCCGATCGAAACTCTTTGTATAACTTCAATGTTCAATCGCGATCATGTTTGAAATGTTAGTTCATGTAATATCTTACACCTTACACATATTTAATTACATGACATTACACATAATGTATATAAATATATATTTTTTTAAATCGGCATTAAAGTACCTCAAAATCGTCATTAAAGTGATAGAAATAGTCATTAAAGTAATCAATTATTGTACGATTTTTGTAGTTGACAGTTAAATGTAAACACTAATTTTTTTAAGGCTTGTGATAATAATTGTGTTGTAATAAAAGGTAAATAAATACAGTTTCTTAAATTCAGAATTGTATCACTATTATAATTGCCAATAATAATGGTTTTCTTACAAAATAATATTCCGATCTGATAATTAAAAATAATTATGACATTTCCTAATGTAACTTAAAATTTTAAATAATTATGACATTTCTTAATGTCACTGAAAATTATTTAAAATATAGGGATACTTAATTAATCTTAATTTCACAGTTTCTGAATTAAAAAAAAAATTTAATATGCACCTCGGCATTAAAGTTCCTTTTTATCACTCATGTGGTTTACACTACACTACACATTCATGATAAAAAGTTTAACTTTAATGCCTTAATAACTATATTATGTATAAATTTGCATTTTACATGGAAAATATTTTTAAATTGGAGGTTAGTTATTATTGACATTTGTAGCCACTTATATCGGCGTAAAATAAATAAAAATAAACTATTATATTCTAAAATATTTTGTATTTTTCATTACAGATAAAAATAAATAAACATTGTAGACTATTCGTTCATTTTAATGTTGTAAGTATGGACCGAACTTATTCTAATAAATAATTGCAAACTGATTAGGAAAATCAATCATTCACTTCAGCACTTGTTATTGTCTTAAATAGCCAGAATATTACCTATTCTGACAACAATAACTATCCTCTTTATTTTTTCACATTCATATCTCACGCCATTTTTGTATGGCCCTTTAGATAATAATAGCTATTTATATTATAAGTGCCATATGAGGTATTTTATAGCACGCACGTCTGAAGACGAGTGCTATAAAATAAAATACAGTGCTATAAAATACAGATAGGGCACGTATAATATACAAGATTTTATCTACGCTCGACTTATTAATTTTTTTATATTTAAAAGAACTACTAATCAATTAGTATTATTTATTGTCAACACCACACAGTATCTACAAGTAAGTAATAACTAAGTTAATAACAATAGCTGTTTGTTGATATCTCCTTAGCAACCGGTGGTTTGCGAGTTTGCGTGCTTTTTTTTATAAAATGTGTGCGATATAGTTATTTACCTAACAAGTGCGGAAAGTGATACTTTACCGCACGCGCGGAGTTTGGTCAAGCCGTCAAGGGTGGTAAATGCACCTTCGCACGTGATAGGTACAAAATTTTACCTATTATGTACAAAAAAGGCATTATTAAATTAAAAATATTGTATTTCTAAAAGGGAAGAGATTTTTTATTGTAAATACTAAAATCTACTATTAGGAAATTTGATTATATATACAGATTCCTAGGGAGATAATCTAAATGTATATGTGCGATCAGATTGATCATACATATTACAGAGTGCACAAAAAGCGAAATGTCATTTTAATTTTTATATTTAATTTTTTTAGACAGACTTTAATTTGGCATGCGTTCAATGCTTACATATATACAGTGGGTTTTTCTAATTCAAAATGGAGTACTGGGTGAGGACAAATTTCCTAATAGTAGACTTTAGTATTTACAATAAAAAATACGCTACGAACTGTACGTTTAATTTTACCTTTAATTATTAACTAGTTTCTACACCTCTTGTCCGTTTGCAAAAAAATAAATATAGAAACAGAAAATCTTAAATTTGGTTTGCATTTCTAAAAGAAAACAGATTTTTTATTATAAATACTAAAGTCTACTTTACCGCACACTATGCGGTAAAGTGCTACTTACCGCATCAAAAAGTGTGCGGTAAAGTATACTTTACAGTATGCTCGTAGGTAAAATATATAACGCACTAGTGCTGTAAACAACGTCATTATGACATTGAAATGAGTGACAGTGATGTCATTACATAACGAGCGTAGATAAAGTTTATTATTATTATGGTGATTTCAATCATAGGGATAATTTTGGCAATGTGCAAATACAAACAGAACAATTTAAACTGTGACTCTTCTGTAGACAGTCCTGTTTCTAACGATGATCTCGTTTAAAATGATAGATTTTAACTTTTTTAAATACTGGCGGAATCGTTGCATGTCTACTTAGAAGATTTCCTGGGGTTTCGGTACACATTTGGAACTTTGCCCAATCCTGAATCAGTTGTCTCATATGGTTGATGGTGTTGAAGTGAAGATGTCATCATTTTTAATAAATCATGGTGCATGTAGGGCGCACTGGCGTATTTTGCTTCCAAAGCTTAGGTTCCCTTCACGCGCAGCGTTTATTTTAATCTTAAGTAATAAATTATTAACAAAAATACATTTTTATTAAAAAATACTTACCGTTTTCTATTATCCTTTTGAAACAAACATAGTTATCGTTGTATAAACATTTTTAAATATAATAGGTCAATCCGACTCGCCTCACCTGTGCTAATGGTTTTTTCCATCTGAACGTACTTATAATATTGATATTTACCACCCATACGATATCGCTAACAATGACATTTGTAGAATAGAAACAAAACAAACATATATTTTGTCATCTGCAGCCAAGAACGAATGTAGGCAAATGGAACCAGTAGTGTAGGAGCCGACTTTAGCCGGTGAACCGTACATTCATCTAGTTAAAAATAGTTTCATACAACTTTAATATCGTAAATTCGCTTCATTAAGTGGTATGAGATATTGCATCTCGACTAAAGTTTCATCTCCTGGTCGCGTCCTCGCGTTTGTAGCCTCCTTCCGTACGGATGTATCTTTAGATATATGAGTGAATGATAGGTATTAGGTACTTTCATTACCACGACAACTGAGCAACGTCATCAACTTTTAAGAACATTAATATGTTAGCTTTCATTAAGTATTTTATGAAATGTAAACTTCCTCGCATTTTTACTATGTGCACTTTGTTATGTTACTTTTAACCAAGTTGAAAATTGATAATAATCAATAACATCTGTTTATGGTAAAGATAGAAAGAACAAAAGAGAAAAAGTTATGAGATAATGCACTTATAGTTGCAGATAATGTGCCCTCTGGCGGTATGATAATGAACTAATTCAATTTTATTATGAGATAGCTCGTTGCTAACGTGTGTGCCAAATATCAATTTGATTGGTATATAATTAAGCGAATTGTGTCAAAAAAGAAAGAGCAAAAAATTTAACTTTGAATGGCTGTAAATTGAGATTTTAATTTTTTTTTAGGAACCACTAGCATTATTTTAACTTGTAAATATAATCACCTCCTACTGATGCATTTTCCGAACACCCTGTATATTGAGGAGTATTGTGTTTAAATTTAAATCTATAAAGTGTTTTTTTTCAATTAAAAAAATATTGATCATGTTCATTTACTGAAATTAGGCTAGGAACTTATAGAAAACCATTTTTTGTTTTAGTCAACGTTTTTATTTATATTAAGTCATCGTATAAATCGTTGGCTGAAATAAAAATAGGTTTTCTATAATCTCCAGATTTACTTCCATTAAATTAACTTTAACAATTATAAGGTTAATAGTATCTTGGAAATCAAGAAATTTAGAAAAACCATAAAATATATAAAAATATTGTGTTACCAATACCACCAATACGATTTTTTAAATTACTTACAATTATTTAAAACATGCTTTGTATCAAAATGCCTCTTATCATGTTTTAAGTTGCTGAGATTTTCCAAATTTTCCATAATTTCGACCACTGTCAATTTTGTGTTATTTATCTCTGTGGAAGAGAATATTGCACTTGCCATTTTTAAAATCGTAAAAGTTTTTGTCGCCAAAATTTTTATACATTGCACAAATAGTCCAATCGCGTTAAAATTTTGGCTGTCTAGTGTTAGCTAGAGGATTAACCGGAAGAGTAAACAAGAAAGTACTTAAAAGACTATTCAATTAGCAAAATTATACTATAAGAATTATTTAATTATTATGATATTTTATAAAATGTATTATTATTATTATTATTATGTATAGGTAACAAAGATAAGCATGCAGAGAAAGTAACGGTTAACACAAATATTTATTACATTTTCGGTTCTACATTATTTATTATAAATACATACATGCTTTTTGCTTGAAGTTTTCGACAATAAAACAACTAACCTTCGACCATTTTTACATTTGCTATTTAACATTTAAAATGGCGAAGTCGCCAAGGACAATATAAAATATTTTTCTAGGTACAAATCTGTCATGAGTTATAAAAGTAATATTGTTAATTATTGTTTTAGAATGGAATGATGAGTGATGGCCTCACAATACAAAGAGTTAACGACTGTAAGTATAATGTGTGTAAATAATTACTCCCTATTTACTATTTTTACCTCTTTTCATGCATAGTTTGTTTTGCATGCATACATTTTAATGAATTAATAGTTGAATAAAATTAGGCATGCCGCCAACAACTTAATATAGACTCGTTGCGGGTACATATGCAATTTTAGCTCACAGATTTTTAAGATAACGTAAACAAATTGAATAGATAATTCAAGGTGGGCCAACATAAACAATAATTAAATTATAATATGTCCTGCCCTCATGTGTTTGGTAGTATTCTGGTTTGTCTTTTTTTCTTATTGGATAATTGGCAAAATTTAATTATAAGCTACAAATAAAGTAATTTTAGGGAACTCAACGAATAATAATGGTCATTTTGAGTTTTGAAAACAATCGTCAATATCTTTATTTTGCTTTATCCACCAGTCAGACACAAAAAGAAACTATTCAAACATGAACAAAAAATGTATTCAACTGATTTGTAATTTTAGCAATTTATGTAGCTTTTGGATCATAAAAAAAGCTTTCGAGGACTGACTGAAATATACAGTACGGTCTATCGCAATAAAAATAGCTGTACACCTTATGTGCGAAGAAGCCAGAACCAGAATTAATGCTCATTCGTTGAAGGAATCATTACCTTGCGCGGATTGTAGCGGTCATCAACCATGATCACTTCAATAGTACCTACCGTATTGGACATGGGAGATGTACTACCGTTTTAACTAGAGATAAAATTCCCTTATACGTAATTTCCCGCTTTCAGTTTGGTAAATAAAAATAGTGTAAAAATCACCCATATTTTTTCTCAGAGCAGAAGGATTTCTGATGGAAGCTCAAATAAAAGGATGTTTAACTACCACGCATCAGGAATCGTCGTAGTCCTACTAGCATTTTTTTTCTTGTTTAGATGGACCGATCTGTATGTATGTATTGGAACTTTTATGAAATTTAAACAAGAAAATGTATAAAAATGTTTTTCAAAATATAGAAGAAATCAATCAAGCACTCCTTATTTTACAATATTTTTAAGAAAATTAGAATTATAATATTAATTAAATAATTTATTAATTAATTAACTAATTCGACCAATTTCAACGTTTATTATAATATAACTTTTATAGATAAATTTACTTACTGCCTTTCACTCTTTTATCTTGTAATAAAAAATTTGCCATTTGTTCTGAATTAGAAAAAAAAAATTAACAAAAGAAGTAAAATATATGTGATATAATTATATAGGACTTAATTAATACTAAATAAATATCTAAATAATATATTCCGTGTAAAAATATGGCGGATTTTTAATATTTGAATTGTATTTTTTACGTTGTTGTTTTAGGTTTTTTCTGCAAAATTTAGCTACGTCAGTTACTACGTTTCAATAACTGATGTATAACATTATAATTCAATCTTACTACTTTTTAAACTTGTAATGACAACAAACGTAGTCATTTGCATTACAGTTTTATATAAAAATGTTTCATTGAGGAATTCGTAAAATTTTTAAATTAAATGCTTTTTCTCCGTCAATTTTATCTCTGATTAAATCTCTTGTATAACAGGTCAGGCGTCAGGGAGTTCAGGATGCGTAAATACCGTTTTAAATCAATTAAAAGATTTTACTGTTGGAACCTTGCCCACCCCCCGGAACACCCCCAAATTTGGGGCACTATCGTTCAAATATCATTTTTTGCCAATATCTCGATTCTGAATGATCCTACGAAAAAAAATATGGAAATCAAAGTTAAAGCTAAGTAAATTCTCTATAGAAATGGTTTAGACACATTTTTACGTAGTATAATATTCTTGGAGTTATGGACAGGAGCAGTCAAGCATTGTATCGTATCCGCGCTGTATATCGACATTCTATATTTCCACGCTTTCTACTTGCTATTACTTTTAATTTTCATATTTATTATCAATTTAGAAATTACAAACATCTACAACTATCGGTGGTTCCTACCATTATGCGCTCGGTTCCACACCACCTTGCGGTAGATCGTTTGGCGCGTCTTTTTAAGTGGTGTCCCCCAATAGGCCTAATTCTCTATTTGTTTATTTTCTAATTCTTTTATTCTCTTCTGCCAATGCTTTACATTAGTTTGGATTTCCTTGAAGTTAAAGGTCCAAGAGGATCCCTTGCTTCAATAAAACTGCGAAGCGTCTGCATGTCTGCATCGTCGTCAGATTCAGCCTTCTCTTGTTTATAATATTTAGCCTTAACTTTGATAGCCATCTTTTTTTTCATAGAACCATTCAGAACCGAGATATTGGCAAAAAAATGATTTTTGAACGATTTTGCTTTTTAATTCTCATCTTTTATTATTTTTCCTCAACTGTATCGTTTTCAGGTTTTAAGTAAATTTTTTATAATTTATGATAATATTTGTATCAATTAAGAATAGTTATTTTTCTACGAGTGTGCGGAAAATAATACTTTTCCAAACGTTTTTAATTTCGAAAGTTGAACTTTTCTGCACTAGTGCGGAAAACTATATTTTTTCGCACTAATGCGGAAAAGTAATTATATTTTTATTTGCATTTTAAAAATTTTAACTCAATATCCCGAAAACAATTTATTTCCAGTCAATACGTTCACACATAACTTTATTGTATTTGGACTCATAGTATCTGCCCATTATGTTTGATGAACCATTTCTGCAATACACGTGATTCAGAATTGACGGGAATTTGTCTATTCATCCAGTACTCCTCTAGGGCTGGAAAAACAGCTACATTCCGTTGTCTCCTATAAATTTGGAATAATTTCAAGTTCGCACTTAAATAAATATTGATTCAGAATTTGGCACGATCTATAAAGAAATTATTGCAATACATCTCGAAAAATAAACTTCGAAATAAACATGTGCCAGTCACGCAGGGACTTTGTCATAAAAACGGCAAAATAAAAAATATAGAACATATCAACTAAACATTAAAATGTGAATTTAGTAATAGTATGCATGTAACAATAGTTTGTATTATCCAAGCACTGTTTTAATTTTTTTTTATTGTTTTGTGTTTTGTTTATAGATCACTAGAACGACACTGACACGTTTACACAGCACACATTTTCGAAAAGAAGTGAAGAGGACCGAACGAATTTGACAGGAAACAATTGGCTATGAAATTTTATTTACGAAATCCAGTATGTAATCATTTCTAATTCATTCTTTCGCTTCTAGTCAGCTAAAACATTCTAATACACTGTCTCTTCTACTTTGCCGCCAGTGGTGGATTGCATTTTTCTAAGAGTTCATATGTTTCGGAAAAACATTAATAAAATTAGAAAACCGTGTAGGTAATAATATGACCCCATAATACCCACAGCCACTTGGTGCGAAAATAGGGTATATATTTAAAGACAATGAAGCACATCTAATATCTGAATATACTGCGATCAAATTATTCTTCAGAAAAAAATCCCAGAACCCAGAACCACGGCCGGGACCTCTGGGTGAAAGTAATGTGTGCTTGCCTATTTGCTAAGCAGTCATAATTTAATATATTTTCGAACAAAATAATAGTTTTTGCGAAATTGGCTTAAAAATAAGTAAGATTTAGAACAAAATAAAAACGTAACATCAAAAACCATCTTCACCTACACAAAATTATTATATAACACGCAATGTTATACAGCACTTCAATATCTTTATCTTTGGTTGAACGTCTTTGGTCAGAAATGGCCAGGCGGAACTATCCCTCGTTTCCCCTTTGTCTTTGTAGAACTGGGCCAAAGGTCGCGATTTCGTTGACACCATCGAGAGACGTTGATGGTCCCCTCATCCAGTTCAGAATAATGGGGCGCTGCATTAGTTCGTCTCTTCAGATGCTTATTTAACTGTCGAGAATACAGAAAGATTTACAATACCCATTTTTTTAAAGAGTTTTGGTCCATTGATTTATGATAGTCTAACGACTTTGGCACAAGAACAGAGTGAGGAAATTTGTACAAAACCATGTGATTCAGACAGAAAAATGCTCCCAATTTGTATAGATTTTTCTTACTCTCTTTATCTTGCCATGTTCGTTCAAATCTGCCTTTAACAAAAATCTGTGCTTCGCCAAGGTACACAAATTGATCCAGATAATCACTTGTATTTTTCATATACTTTTCAAATCCAATACGCCTACTTACATTGTAAAGTTGCCCATGATGCAAATGCCAATTATATTATCCAATTTACCCTTTACTTCACTACTTCATGAGGCATTTGAGTTATGACATATTTGCGCTTTTTTAATGATGTGCACAATGTTACCAATTTTTTATTTGCAAAACAGCTTTACTCCCACTGTCTTTTAAAAATCAAATACAATGAAACGAATGCCTGCGAAATATACACTACAAGTTTATCAAATTTTCGGTGTAAACTGATTAGTAATTTCCGAAATTAGAAACGTGGGATTGCTGAGTAGTTTTATCTTATTTTTTTTCTACTACACTTCAAGAATATGGGCTAATTCCATAATTTAAGAATGTATTTGATGGTATCTTAAGTAAGTATCACCTTTCTATTAATCCAAAGCTGAAATGGACACTCACAAATAACACATCTGCTTTTAGAGCAATTGTTTCCCTCATAATTTTCTAACTGTACTTTGATATACGCAATGTTATAGGTAAATGGAGAAATCCTCATTGCATGGCAGAAGTATACCGCTAGTAGTTCCGACGAAATTAACTTGAGAGAAGGAGATGTAGTCGAACTTCTAGATACAAATGATCCAGTTGTATCCGCAAAGTAAGTGTCGCAAAGTAGTAATAGTTTTCATAGCGATCTTGCATAATATGAACAATTAGATTTTATTGAGCCTTGGCCTTGGTTATTTTTCACAATTTATTTAAGAAAGTTAGTCTGCATCATTAATTAATAGAATTTCGTTCTTTATGTAGCGTTACAAGAATTAGTTTGGTATATGTGCAAACTGCCCAAGAAACATCGCGCAATATTGGACAAAATTTTTCTAAATGGAATTTTATAAAATTTCTCCTATTCGTAACCAGTCCTGTTCCAATCACTGACTTATGATGTTTGAAGCAATAAAACGTTTTTCAATAATAACACTCATGTATTTGTTCAGTACTTAAAAATATGTAACACTTACAGTTGTAATAGCCAACGCCTGAACGTCAGAAGGAACAGATATTCACTAGTTAAGACTTCTTTTACTTAAATAGTTTCTTTATAAGTAATCAATGTTAAAACCTTTAGGCTGTTCTAACGCCGACATTTTGAACGTATGCATGTTATTTTATTTAAAAGGTTTTTACTATTATTTTTGCATTTATTTAGTAAAACGTTTTTTAAGTTTCTCATCCTCATTGCTCCCCTGTAAATATAAAAACGTACTAGCTTGCCATCGACTTAAATATTGCTTTGCAAGCGTTTGGTAGAGAAATAACTATTCATTTGTTTTGGAACATTTTTGATTTTTTGTTCTTTAATGCATACAGAAAATAATAAAGGATGATTCTAAATTTTTGATGGTTCGCTTTATAAAATATAACTTAAAATTTAAAACTTATCCAAAATTTACAGCTATAGAATCATCCTTTATTTATAAATGACTTTATTTAGGCTTTATACAAGCATAATAATAACAAACATATCCAATTTGATATACTTATATTGACGTTTCATCTCTAAAAATACAATTATTAAAGTTACTGGACTTTCGTTAATACATGATAAAAGTTGAATTAAAAATTTAAAAAATTCAAAGCGTCTAAAAATAAATTATTGAAAAAAATTTTTTTAACTCACCACAAAATTGTTTTTTGAATGTATATTAAAAATAGAGAAATTGGTAATAAACCATAGCAAATGTACAGTTATTACCCTACCAAACGCTTGAAACGGCAAATAAGTTCGAGCGTTAGAACAGCCTTTAAGTATTGAAAATGTGTTCGAAGTATTTCATCAAGGACCCCAAGCCTTTTTAGTCAATTAAACAATGATTGTAGTTCAAAGCACTAACTTACGAAGCTCTGTCGAAATTTCAAAATTCCGAGTTATAATTCGAAATTTTATTACAAAATTCCCAGTTATAAGTCGAAATTTTAAAATTCCGAGTTATAACTTGAAATTTTATTTCAAAACTCCCAGTTATAAATCGAAATTTTGAAACTCCGAGTTATAATTTAAAATTTTATTTCAAAATTCCGAGTTATAACTCAAATTTTTGTCAAAATTCCAAGTTATAACTCAAAATTTTAATTAAAAAATTCCGAGTTATAAGTCGAAATTTCAAAATTCCAAGTTATAACTCGAAATTTTATGTCAAAATTCCCAGTGTAAGTCGAAATTTTGAAATTCAGAGTTATAACTCAAAATTTCATTTCATCATTTTATTCCGAGTTATAATTCGAAATTTTATTACAAAATTTCGAGTTATAAGCCAAAATTTCAAAATTCCGAGTTATAACTCGAAATTTTATTTCAAAATTCCCAGATATAAGTCGAAATTTTGAAATTCCGAGTTATAACTCAAAATTTTATTTCAAAATTCCGAGTTATAACTCGGAATTTTGAAATAAAATTCGAGTTATAACTCGGTATTTTGAAATTTTATTTCAGAGCTTCGTAGCTTCGTAGTATTGCTCAACAATTATTTACAAATTTAACGTAGGTATATGCTAATAAAACTAACCTCAATGATTCTTCAAAATTACTTTAAATTGGAAGAATTTCATGCAAATTAAAGTCTTTTACAACATTTTTGAATTTTGGTTTACTTGCCAATAGAATTAATGAGAGATGGTAATTACTAGTATTCTGAGAATTATTGATACAATTTAGACACCTTCAAACTAAAATTGACCAAAAAATAATAAATAATATCATTGTTTCGTGCAATTTGAAAAAAACTACTACTATTTTAGAATAGAATTAACGAAATTCATTACGAATATCGTCAGCCAAGTTATCATTATCTGGAGAAAAATAAAACCGTTTCGATCCCACAGATGATCCGTCTACTACGTTTACACTAACGTGATTTTATTGTTCAATCTACATCATAAATTTCTTTTATTGTCAAATATGTGTTATTTTTTTTATAGGCGGATAAAGCTTGATCCTGAACTTGACACAGCTTCTGCCGGACTCTTAGATAATTCTGCTGCACGCCATAAACTCTCCGTTAGGCCAAGAAGAACACATGCCAGCTCGAGACATTCCCCCACTAGGTTAAATATAAATCAAAGGTAATAATTAGCTTTAAGTTTTGATTAATATTTGTACAGTTTTCAGACAACAATTTTTTAAATAAATGTTTAAATTGTGTTTGGACGTCTATAATTCATAAACTGTGCAAAATGTGGTACGAGGTATCTTGTTCAGCAGCTATGATTTCAACTATAAGGCGATTTATTGGAAGCTCAGTAAATGACTCTGAATCCGTATCTTGTATGTTCTCGAATATTATTTCCCGTGTTTAGATGCTACAACATTACATAAATAATAGCTATGAATTGAATCTGTTAATTATACCAATCCCATAATTTACTACACGTGAGGTACATCAGAAAATGGTCATGTTTTATGTTTCTGCAGAAACTAGTTTAACGCTACTGACTCTGACCTGGTTTCCACTGTTGTATTTATAGGGAGGTAATTCAGACTGACACAAACCCTCCAAAGAATCGATTTACCAACTTCACTACACTAATCATTAAACATTTTTTTAATGCTCTAGATTTACATTTTAATGAATATAAACACTTTTGTAGATGGCTTGTAAGAGAAGTGACCGGAAGCAGAAAACAAGGATGGGTTCCATGCAAAATTCTCCAAACTGCTGACGATCCCGCACTTAGCACAACAGGTTTACCTGGAGATGCAGCGTTTAGAAGACAGTGAGTATTTTTTCAACCCAAGAAATTTTATTGAATATTGAGACCAAACTAAAGTAATTAATTAATGTTACCGGCAATTTGACTGAATGAAGTAATATTTGCCTTAAATAACTGTTCTTTGGTCCTGTTAACTATCAATAACTTTTCAACCAAAGGAATATATTCCGTAGCGACGCGACATTATAAAGGAACAATGTTATTATTTTTGCAATTATTTTTTTTGATTGGACCTCCCCTCATTTGGTAAATCAGAAATAGATATATTTTTTAATTAATGGAGAATGCGATAACTATTACAGTATCTTGAAAGGTCTGGCATTTTGAGCACCCTAAAACACAATTTCGTTAATGACCTCAGAAAAATTATTTTTATTCGAATGTGTCAAAAAATGACGTTTCTCGGTCAGAAAACAAAAACGAAAGGTAGAACTTTTCTAGCTACTTCAAGTAAACGACCTGAAAAGACTTTTCCGGCCCACGCCACATTCGAATAATAGCTATTTGTATGACAAGGGAGAAAAGTGCATAATTTCCTCCCGCGGATAGTTTGGCGGAGGGCATCAATATCCAAGGGAGGAAATGGCACTTTGCTCCTGTGTAATACATATGATTTTTTCTACGACCATTTAGAGTGTTTTACATTGGTTTTACATATATTTTATTATATTTTCTAATGCATGACAATCAAAAAACCAAATATGTCAAAATGCCATAATAGGTATTTAGATAAGTAAATATTGTTAAAAATCAAAGTACATGGAACGTTGCTAAGGTTGCTTCTAGGGGGGCAAAGTATTTTCCTCCCGAGGGAGGAAAAGTACTACTTTGCTCCCTGAAATGAGGGAGCAAAATAGTATTTTCTATGTAGGGAGTAGAAAAAAAATATTGATGACACACGGACGAAAAACTGTTAGATTTTTCGTCCTTATGACATAAACTACTATTTCCTACGAGCTTGCGGAAAGTATCACTTTGCTGCACGCATATTAGTTTCGAAAGTTGCAATATTCCGCACTAGTGCGGAAAAATACGTTTTTCCGCACTAGTGCGGAAAAGTAATTATATTTTTATTTGCATTTTTGGGTAATTTTATACAAATTTAATGAAATTAAATAATTTCTATTTATACTAACTCTTTTGAGGTAGCTCCTATAACTTTAAATATAAAACAATCACGTAGCATATAGTCATGACTGTCTCATTTTGACGTTTCCCAGTCACATAACAATTAATAAACGTCAAGTCAAACAGTAGCATCTTTTTAAAGTATTGTCTTGTTTATTAATTAAGTAAAAAATGTATTCATCACGCTCCTAGGAAAAATATTGTTCCTAACACATGTGGAAACTGTCTTTTCCGCTCTCGACTGCTTGACCGAACGGTAGTCGCGTGCGGAAAGTACCACTTTCCGCACTTGTTAGCAAAATAACTATTTCACTCGTATTAGGTACTCATAGATATTATATGGAACGAGATATGGAACGTCTTATAGTTTGACAGTCCGAGAAGATAGTTTTAAATACCTAAGCAGTAGTTATAAACTTCATTTCTTTCCAATTCGCATCAATCTGTAGCCTTTTTTGTTCCATCTGCTTACTAATGACTGCAACTTCTAGTATTTAAAAGTATTAAAGATAATATTATATTCTTTTAAAACCTTTGCCTTATGATTGAAATTTAGTTTCCGTCTAATTTCAATTTCATATTGCTACAATAGAATAACTAATCGGACCCATATAACATTTCTTAAAGATGTCAAACTTTCAGACGATATTTCAATTTTTTTTAAATCTTACTGAAAACTTTAATACTTACACTAAAATTTACTATAGATACAAATAGGTATATATGAACAGATTCTAAATAGTATTCTTTATTTTGTAGGGCTGTTGTGAAAGAACTTGTAGAGACTGAACAGGAATTCGTAAGGGACTTGGATCATGTAGTTCAAAAATATTTTATTCCCAGTGAAACTGGAAAAGTTCCTAAAATAATAAAAGACAATTTTGCTGTTGTATTTGGAAACCTTAAAGAAATAGCTGAATTTCATAGGACGTAGGTGTATAACTTTTAAATCAAACAGTTTTAATTAGAAGAGAAATTAAGTTAAGTAAATAACTCATTGCTGCCTTTTTACCGAAATATACACTTGTGTTGTAGGGTACTAATGGAAGGTGTAAAGTACTATGCAAAGGAACCCCTGTTATTAGGCAAAACATTTCTGCGATTAGAAAGAGATTTTGATAAACATGTACATTATTGTAGAGATGAACCTACAGCTCAAGAGTTCATAGATACCTGCGATGAAGCTTATGATTATTTTGCGGTAAGAAACGAATATATGACATCACATTAATAATTATTCCCGAATGGAGACTGATGAGATAAATTTAACGAGCTACGGATTTTAAAGGTTCCTCGTGAATTTTTTTTTCATAATAACTCAAAAATTTTATTGCATTGACACTTGCCATGAAATTTTGGACCATCCAGAATAAAATGGAACTCAACTTTATTTCATTCACCTCTAAGGAGCGCCAACTGGGACACTTCACGATTTAAAATTTTTAAATACCTTCGTTGTACGGGATATCCAACAAAAATGACCACCCCTAATAACTTCTTTATTTTTGATGCTATAAAAAAAATTTTTGTTTAAAAGTTGTAGGGTTTATTGAAAGTATTTAGAATATGTATTCAGGAAAATAAATGAAAGTCGTTTAGAGGAGATATGGTTTTAACTTTCATTTTTTCAAATGGAGCACCCCAGTTTTTTGCATTTTTCAAATCAAGGTACTTTTCTCATTTCGAATATATAGATATATATTATGTTATCTTTTAGGGTTTTCTAATTATTGCAATTTTTGTGGCCTGAAAACAACAAGGAAACAAAATAACAGAACAAATTTTTATTTTTAGAATGCATTAGTCTTGGCTAATTTAGATATTAATTACAACTATAAATAAAAGTAATTAAAATTATCCCACATAAACTGTTCAAAATGACGCCCTTCATGTTCGATACAAAGCCGATACCTTATTCGAAATGAGAAAAGTACCTTGATTTCAAAAATGCAAAAAAATGGGGTGGTCCATTTGAAAAAATATGTAGTTAAAACCATATCTCGTCTAAACGACTTTCATTTATTTTTCTGAATACATATTCTAAATGCTTTCAATAAACCCTACAACTTTTATAGAAAAATTTTTTTTATAGCATCAAAAATAAAGAAGTTATTAGGGGTGGTCATTTTCATTGGATATCCCTGTACATGAAATTTGTAGATTTTTTACTAGAAATTATGGTTTAAAATTAATAATCTATAAATTTGCTTAAGATAAAAACTACCTCCCTAATTCTCAATTTATCTACAAGAGAATGAAATGAAGTTATGAGATTTTTATTTTTTCTTGGAGGGTTTTAAAATTCAGACATTTTTATACGATTTTTTTAAGGAAAGGATAAATATTACGAATTATAGTTAGAGTGCAGAATCGAATTTTAAAGGCCACATATTGTTTTGCCTTTATGGAGGTGTATATTCTTCGCGTAGAGATCGGCATGCGGATTGCTGATAAAATAAACAATACCCAAAAACTTTGTTGTTTAAAAAAATATACATTCTGTTCAAACGCTCACGGTATTATCGCACCATCAATCACACCATAAGTTGACGTTACTGCTCAATTTGAGAATTCATTTAGTTTCTCGGATTTATGATTTATGGCATTTCTCCAGACACAAAATCCTTCCCAACTCTTCCTCTGTTTTAAATAGAAATGTTTGTTGTTTTAATATGTGTTTCCTTAACCGCCTTTAAAGTCACCGAATGAACCCCCGGAAAATTTGAGAATTTTGTGTTAAGTAAAGAGAGACGATGCCCTACAGTTTATTGTATAGTCGGAATCACATCTAGGGCATCGACATTTTCCTATCCATTTAAGTCCGAAGCAAATCACAAATAAATTTTGATTTGCCTCAATAAATTCAAACCATTGGTCTTCATAACCAAGTAAGTAGGTACGTATCAACGCATTCACCACTCTGCTACCATGCCCTGAAAGCAACGTTGCTTAAATAGCAATTTGGTACTTAAGAATTGTATAATCTAATGTCTCTCTGGGTATGTTTTTTATTTCTAATGCTTAGTATTTCCCTTTTAGTATAAGTATAGTATCAGTCCAATGTTTGTCTTAATTTTCATCACATATTTTTATCCCCTAATTATATTTTTAATTCTAACTACAGTAGAAGAAGTATAGCACTCATAAAGGCACATTATATACTTATAGGTTATCCATGTAAATTGGGCATGCAGATAATAAATGCAAAAACGACTATGCCCTATAATGGCAACTCCGGTAGTTGGTGCCTTAAACAATAATGTGCCATGTTTCATGATCTTTAATTAATCTTATTAACCATAGATCCGAGATCCTGAAGATGTTACGTGCCATATTCAATCGTTACTAGTCGTCCTTACCCCAGACTTTCTGGGATGAAAACTCCTATAAACATTCATTATTTTATGGGTACCGTTATCCATTTGGCAAGCTTATCTACTCTTCATTGAACCAGCCCAAAAGTGTAGAACAGAGAGACCAAATCTTTCGAGTTTTTACTTGCCGCGAAAAGAATCTTTAATTTAGATGTCATTCTAGATATGATGATACTGCACACCCAGATGTCATAAATAAATACACCACATGTAATTACGACCCCCTTTATCCCAGAAGGCTGAGCCTTGTGCGGGAGGGGGCTACACATTTATAGACAAGGGACACACATCCAATATCCGTGTGTATAATGGAAAAATCCCTCTCACAGTATTTTCCATTGCCACGACCGGGATTCGAACCCGGGACTTTTGGGTGAGAGGCAGGTACTCTACCATCTCGACCATCAGTCATACATTAGCATAAGCATAAGATGCTTTAGATTGCGCTGCCTCTCCTAAAGTAGACAACTGTATATTTGTTCAACCCGAAACCTATTCCAATTGCCAGTGTATACTCCCAGACATGCTCTTTGTAGCTCTAAAGATTCAGGTCATCATTATAAAATTATTGTGACGATTGTTGGGTGGTCCATACTGGTACCCCCAGGTGTGTCCAGCAGATAACGATAACAACGATAGATATTCAGAAAATAAGAGGTTTCAGTAAACCAATCTGGAAAAACATCTAAATGTCACAATATCTGTCAAAACCCGTTCAATATCAGATGTTATGGCGAAGCAAGTCCTTTAGAGTAGCAACAGTTGCTCAGTTCAGAATCCTGCTTTAAAAAAGCGGTATATCAGCAGATTCTCTTTAGAATCTAGCCGGTCATTTTTTAGCACCACGCCGCCGTTCGTAGATAGAGCGGGTCAACAGATCTCAATGTCCTAGTATACAAGACATGCGTGAATAATTTGTAGCAGAAATTGAAGCAAGTGATCGGTCTGTAATTTCTCGGATAGGACAGATTTTTGTTTTTGGAAACGAGCGCTTTTTACCCCTCGACAAACCAATCTGGAATCTGTTACCACACGTTCAATCATGAGTTAAAAACTTCTTCCACTACCAATTGTTTATGCCATCTGAGCCTAGGACAATGTAGTTTTTAATTATCGAACTTCCTCAGTACTGATCGTCGGTCACATTCCAGCTGATTCTTCTATAGAAGTCTGCGACAGGAAGCCTCGAAATGTGCTATGGCTGGAGGAAGACTTGTTATTATTATTATTTAATATTTAATATAAGTGGGGTCTGGGACTTATAAAAATATGTACCTATTAGAGAAAATAAAAAGACAGATTTGAAGAAATTTTGCATGATCTCGAGAAATAAGTATCTATTACTATGTAACCAAACAAAATCCCATGATCTTCATCCCTATTACCACAATGCTTATATGGCGTCACGTACCATGGAAGACGGCCATTATGAATATTCGTTTACAGTAAATGAAAAGAGCTGTGCGCGATATTTTGATTGTGAATAATGGCTGTATTTTTATTCACTTTATGGCGCAAAAACATAATTAAAATAATAATCTCTGAAATTGGTTTCATGCAAGTGCCGGCGCTGTCGAACATTAGATGAAAACAAATCTATTTATAGATAGACACTGTTATCTTACATAGTTAAAAATTCCGATTATTTACCGAATTAGAGGGCGTAAAAACGCCAAGATATCCTACCGTAATGTCAATATCATAATTCGTATATGATTTAAAATTACTAACTTTGGTCTTCTACTTAGACAAAATCAACAAGTCGTTGTAATGTTCATAAAATGTACTAAATATAACATATCAAATACCAACAAAAAATGACTTGTTTTAGATCAGGATGAAAACGCTATGACATGACAATAATGTCACTGGTGTCTTATTAAAAATGAAATGAAATGTTTGTGCAGTAGAATTGTAGCAAGGGGCAAGGTAGCCAAGCAATATTAATACTTACGTGGTTGTAAAGTTTAATGAATCAATTCGATTAGGAAACAAATTAAAACTTGCTATTTGTATCCGTCTTAGATGGAACACGAAACTGCCGATACCTACATGTGGTTCGGGCTCCACAGTAAGCCTGTAGAATAGTGTAGAGTCTCGTTTCTTTTCAATTGACATAAAATTTTATATTCTTAAGGAAATACTGCGGTGATTTAAGAGACGGTTTAAAAAACACTTTTTAACGAGTTTCCTTATTGGACACAGAAAAGTTGTTACTTTTTATTTAGGTTCTCAACCATGTCCAACATTTTTGAAAGAACTGCACAAGGGCGGTGCGTTTGGGGCTTAGATTAAGTATATTAATGAAGATTTTTTAATCTATTAGCGCTATTAAAAGTTTGAACTTAAAATTTGATTTTTCAATCATTATTACACAAAATGATAAATATTTGATTGATTGAAACCTACTATAATAATATTATTCTGGTACACTACTACACTACTCTTCATCTTTGAAAGGTTATAACTTCTTTAATATGCAGTACATATTGACCAAATGTTTATACATTATATTCGTTTTGTTTTGAGCCCCTCTACACACTCTAAGAGTTTGGCCGCATAATTTTGGAACACCCTGTTCTATATCCGTGAACATACTAGAATAGGATATTTTGGGATCTGAAATTGCGGCGAGAAAGTCGACATTCTTAAGCGATTTCAGAAAAACGTTATTTGATCTTCTAAAGATCTCCTTTTACCAACAAGAAGTAGTTTTGTCATTTTATACTAAAAGCTTTTAAGAAAGATATCACAAACCAAGTAAAATACACTACTTTAATAAAACATTGGTAGCAAAATATGAAATAGGACTCCCATATTTCGTTTTGCTCTATCAAAAAGCAGTTCTAAATTCAGTGGCATTCTCCATTTTTTATTTCCGAATGCAGTGACTCACTTCATACAGTCACTTTACGTTTTTAAATGTCGATGAACTCATTAACATCTAAGAGAAAATAGACAAACATAATTTTACAAGGATATAAACCACATTTATATTATTAGCATTATTAGTAGCAAATGTGTCATTTTCATTTAGGTTGAACTGGCCTCATGCTCCCATTTTGCGTCTGTTAAAAATTAGATCATAATATTCTCTGTTCTGTGAATAGAAAAATTACAATAACCAAATAAACTGTTACTGTTTCACAAGTCAACATCATATACTTAATTGTTATTTACCTTTCGAGAATCATTAAGAATAACGTTTCAAAATAAAATTGTAATTATGCATAATAATTAACAGTATTTTAATAATTATTTCTATGACATGCTATTAGACTCAGGAACAGGCAATCAGTTGTGGTGTTATTGATCATAAGTTTATTATTTACATACAAAAGCAATTTCTTCCACTGGATAAATATTAAAATTATTGTAAAATACAATAGTTATTCAATCATCCGTATTTGTAGAACCAGAAGATCATTAAAAGATTGAATAATGTTTATTTAGAATAGACTCTCATCATTATCATGGAAAATAATTGTCCTCATTATTTTAGAGTACTAGACGCAGGAATCTACCAATGTTTTTGCTTTCTTTGGTAAGACACGTTTTTAGATACCATTTAGTGCAGTAACCGGTACCGTTGTTTGAGAGTTATGAGTGTACTCAACTCACAATAAACGATAAACCAGCTTTTCTTTTATTTTGAAAGCGGATATCTAAGTTTTGACGATGTGAAATGATAATAATTTTTTATATTAAGAACTATAAACCGAAACATCTGAATAAACTTTAAAATACTTAATGCGGACACATTCTTAGAAATATAAAACTAAAATAGCAAATCGAAAAAAAAAGACTTACTTATAGACCATGTGAGACGTGAATTAAAAAAAATGAACCAAAACTAAATCAGATAATATTTAAGCGCGACTTTTTGGAACCAAAAACTTTTTTTATAAATAACATTATTTAGGCTTTATATCAAGCAAAGAAAGAGAATTGTAAAAAACAAAAATTGTTAGTACTAAATTTAAATCAAAATCAATATATGTAATGGCTAATAATAAAAGTGTTGCACTACCCAACAGACTATGTATTTTGGGGCACTGAAACTGAATCCGAGGTCAACATTGACCCATCACGTTTGAATTTATACATAACCTCAAAGAAATCGTTATAAATGGGCTCATTTCGTGATATTTGCTTTTTAATATATTTTAGCATTTTCCGTAAGTATTTCATCCTCTAAGTATATAGTGAAAAAATTAGATCGCTAGCGTTAATATTAACCCTAATATTTGATTTCAAATTCGTAACATATTTGAAACGGCTATGACGTCACACCACCCGACTCCACTGGTTCTATGAGTTGTGCGGATACCTATATGGTATTTAGATTTCGCTGTACCAAGGATGAAGCACTTAAAAGATGAACGAAATTACCACTTCCGCCGTGTGTGTAGTAACTGCCGCCGGTATGAAACTATAGGAAACAAGCTAGCGGCCGACCGCTGCGAGTGGTGTGACGTCACAGCGCTCTATTTTCATTATTTATTTTGAGGGAGAAGCAGTTGAAAAAAAAATTTAATATTTTGCACATTTACTAATTACAAGGTGTACTTTCGGAATATGAATTAAAATTTTTTTCCGAAATGAGCCCGTAGCGTACCCTCTTACTTTCGGAAGTCCTGTGACTGTGGTATGGTATACGAAAATCCTTCTTTCGCCTCTTCATATCAAACTTGGTATTATGAAATAATTTGTAAAAGCATTGGATAAAGAAGGTACATGTTTCAAATACATACCTACTTGGAAGAGAAATTTCCTTAATTATCTAATTCGAAAATAAAAGAGGGAATATTTGATGAACGCCTCAAATTCGAAAAGTCTCAAGAGATGAACATTTCGAGGACACAATGAATGAGAGATAGCAGTATAGGTAAGTTTTAGAAACGTCATAGAAGAATTTGTTGAAAACTGAAAGAACCCAAAATATAGACACTTAGTGGCTGAGCTTCTTAACAATTTAGGGAACCTAGGTTTCCTAATGAACCTAAAATTGCACTTCTTGTATTCCCATATAAGTTTCCTTCCTAAAAATCTAAGAAATTATAGTGAATATCAAGAGAGACGGTTTCACCAAGATATTCACAAGATGGAGCGTCGATATCAAGGAAGATGGGATGAAAATATGATGGCAGAGTACTGTTGCCGTTGCACAAGACTTTCGAAAGTAAGAGACAAGAGAGTATGCTACAATAGAGGATCGTAAAACGTAAAACAATTTATAAAGATTATTTTTTTAATTATGTAAAAATTCTAACGTGATGGTTAATGCTGACCTCGGATTTGGTTTTAGTACCCCAAAATACATATAGGTGTAAGGAATGTGGTTAGGTCGTTTAGTTTAATTTTAACCTCAGTTTTGGCTAGTCTTTACCTGTTTTTGGAGGTTGTGTTAAAATACTGATATGGTGGGTCAATTTTGACCTAGGATTTGCTTTAAGCGCTCCAAAATACGTATGCTCAGTATAGTATACTTAATCCAGTGTTTCAGTTAATAATAATAATAAGTAGGTACAAAACTAAACTCAATGCAGAACACAAATAATAGCATTTTAGGAACTTATTTATTAGAATGATACATGATTCAAATATTTTAACATTTTACATACTACTTCTTTGTTCTCGCGCGTGACTAAAATGTGGAATTTTAACCGTTCATTAAAAGTCTCAATTTTGCACAGGCTTGGGTCTTAATTCGGCCCTGACTTCACATCAATGCGATGCTGCTAAATTTATTGCAATAACTCTCTCTACTAAATTCCTTTAGTTATTTATCCATTTCGGAGAGAAGCAAACTCGTTATTAAATTATAATTTTATTTTAGAATGAAATTTTTCTATAAATATAGAGTTCGAGTATGCCATAACTTCTCTCACCGTGAGTGCATAGACGTAGATAGCTGTCGAATGAAATCTGCCAGATGAAATACCCACCACCCACGTACACTTTGGTGTAAAGAAAATTACATTACATGTCATCTGTTTCTGCGGCGCAAATATATCTTTAATATCTTTGACGCATCACTTTTAAATTGTTATTTCAAAAAACTGATACTCCATGCGCAGTAGAATGTATTATTTTGAAGATAAAACTGTTTTCAAAATTGAAACTTCCCAAGGTGAAAAAACAGCTTTACTGTTGGATTATGTATTATGTGAGAAAACAATGTAGTCGTTAAAATAAGGAACAAGATTTTAACAATAACTATTTGTACAGGGTGTTTCAAATGCCTTCACAGCACATCGATGTAGTATTTTAGTGAATGGAGGTAAATTTACAACATACAGATGAATATGATTTCATTGATTGTGAAAATGAGAGATTCATAGGGTGAAAAACAAATCTCTAGAGGAAAAAGTTACAGTTAAAAGAAAAAATATGCACCGCCCGTTGTTTTTAATATAAGTAATACTGTCACTACGGATTATTTTTAATTTGTAATAAAAGGCAGTCAGTTACGTCAAGATAATTTCTTGCAATGTTAGTTAATGTTTGATCAAATTTAATGCATTAAGATATGTCTAGAATTCAACATATGTGTGATTCTAAGTAAAGTATTATATAAGTACATATTATCAAACGAACATATCGTAGATACGATCATTCTTGTTAGCTACAATTATGGATGACACTGTGTGAGTATTAGCCAGAAATGGTTGTTGAAGTTCTTCATCTAGAGCGCAAATTAAGCAACTAGAAAACAGTGTCATTGATATTGGTTACTTTTACTTAAAAGTAATCGGACTGAAAGATGCATGTAGTCTCGGGTTTAAAGCGGTGTATACAATCTCAAAATCAGCAGACAAATTGCATTGTTTTGTAACTTGACCAAGAGTGTTTTCAATTAATTGCAAGCTGCAAGTTTATAATCGCTTCGATGAAGTGATTGAAATTGAATTGGGATCTTGAATAGTTTTTTACTTCCTAATAAGTTAATGCTTCTTCCATAATAAAACCAATATTATTAAACTATTTTCGTTTTACCCTATCATCACCAAAGAAAATTTCAGTAGAAATTGGTACAAGCTATTTCGAAACACACTTGATCTATGAAATCTCATTCAAATGTGAAGAAACGTTCTATCTATACCCATTATACTTTTATTTGCTCAAGTGCTACTTAGGTATTTTTAGCTATACCGATACCGATAAGTTATCTTCCGATGTCTGTGCAAATTATATTATATCAGCACTTTTCGTAATATTTCTTTTTACCATACCTATTGGAATCTATATCAATAAATCTTCTTGATTTTAACTATGCAATAGTATTACTTATTTGATGCAATACCTATTTGACAATTTGCGTTGCAAATTTCATATTTCATTTTTCCCCGCGAAACTTTTCCATTTAATTCTAGTGGTCATAGCTTAAAAGATGGCTTTGACTTCATGTGCCAATATGGATACCTAAGTTTTACCGCTCGTTTTTGCTGGTTTTTCGTGCTCTATTGTTTTTCAGTCATTTATATAAAAATACATTGTCATATGAGATGTAAATTAAGTTAATTTTCAAAAATGTTTATCAATTTTAGTTGGACAGTTTCATCCTTACCACTTATTTTTAAATTAACATAACTGAAATATTTACAACCCAGTCCAGAGTTCAGTTAAATTATGTCAGACTTTTTAATATTTTTGATTAGATGTTTAATGAAGTGATAAAATTGGCTATAACATCTACTGAAGTCTATTTATTAACTTATTTTATTGCCTCTAATATATGACAGATATTTGTATCACATTTTGTGATCTGTACAAGGTGGTCCATATTCCCTTTCATTTTATTAACTTTTAGCACATTTTAGTAAAGCATTAAAAAATATATTTTATATAATTTTTAACGTAGATTACAAATATGTATGTCATTTTAAGTGTGAACGGTTTTAAATGGTTGTTACGGAGGTTATTATTAAACAGAATGACGGGACAAGACAAGTAAATTCCGGAAGATGGGGTGGAACCTTTGGTGTAGAACTTACACTTGGAGTAGTTTTCCACACACACCAAAACACTTTTGCACACACTCGACGCGCGTTTCGCCAACCAAGTTGGCATCATTGGGAGATGATTAAAAACTAGTTTTTAATCATCTCCCGATGATTAATGGCAGCTTGAGCTTAATTAAGCTCAAGCTGCCATTTTTCTGTAATTTTTTTAAGAGGGTACAATTTAATAATAGCGTCTGGATTAAAATGTTGCTTGCAATTATTTTTCCAAAGCATACTGGATTTTATAAATTATTTTTACATTAATTCGAATATCAACATGTTTTTAAAAAATCAGACTATTTTGGTGACATAGGTGAAAAGAGAATTATTTTCTCTAACTAATGGTGTAAAAATCCATTATGGCGGCCATAAGAAAAAAAAGTTGACTATCGTTGCTCAAAATCTAGAAGGCTTAGAAAATTTCTGTCAACGCCATTCAATTGGTAGTAGTCAAAAATATATCCTTGCCAACTTTCATTAAATTCGCATGAATGGTATAGAAGATATTAATTTTGTAGGAAATTGTAGAGCATAAAATAGCGCAACTTTTGTCTAATTTAACCGATTCTCTATATCTTATAGTTTCCGAGATACCAATGGTGGGCATCGAAAAATTCACCACCGTGTATATCATACGTATGTCCTTGCTTTTAAAACAAAAGAAATGTTTAAAAATTACATAAGTAATAATTATTAACAATGAACGTGTTGAAATATGAAACAAAGACAAGTAATTACCTAATTTAACGTAATTGATTCTAGAAGTTTCATAATAAATTTTCGATTATTTATTTCTCACTTTTACTGCGTAAATACTGCATCTTTTAATTAAATTCTAACTAATCTCAAAAATAGCAGGATGATTATTACCAGAAATAATGTATTCGTGAATGAGATTTTGTGTCTGGTTAAAATAAGCATTATTTATTTCATAAATTTTGATTTTAGAGGTTTCTCGGAGAAAGTAGTCTAGCTGGTTCAAACCCTGATTTCTTGGTAATCAATGATCATCCTGGTGCGGTGCCGTGGTCTACAATAATTTTATTATGTAAAATGCCACACCAAACATTACAAATTATTTTTTTAATTAGGTATTTAAAAAGTTATACGTAATGTTGCACACTTTTTATATATCCCGTATAATGAATAATACACTTGCCTATGAAATAATAATAGAACATTTTAGTAAGTTGTAACTTAATGAAAAGCGAAACTTACTCTCGAGGATTGCATAATAATATTTAAATGTTCATTGAGCTGTATAAAATAAAATTTTATAATATATCTGACATAAATGCACACGTTTTATGTGAATATATTAATTTTATCTTTTCTTCACGCATATTAGAAAATCAGAAATAGAAGTTCAGTAAGTTGCTAATTTTACTCGTCTATTTTTGAAATAACGCTGCAAAAATTAGTACGTATATTCCTCCCACTAAATATATGTTTATTTTGAAAAACACATTTTAATAATAAAAATTTCTATATTTCTGATATGCTTTCACTCTACCTTATACTACACATCATTCTTAAATATATGACTTCTTCGTTTCACCAGTAACATCCGTCCTCCTAATCAATGCACTATGTAAATTGGAATTGTAGATTACCGGGAGACATTAGTGAAATAAGTACCTAATAATACTATGGGTTGAGTTGAATTTTGTTTTTGATTTTTAAACAAACTTATAACAAAAATATACAAATTTAGTGTAAAATTAAAGTTTTATATTTTTAAAAATGTCTTCAATAATGATTACCTACTTGAAACACCCAATTGTAAGAGAGTATATGGATATTATTCCTCGATATACAATTTCAGCAATAATAAATGGCAGTGTGGTAAATTCTACTAATTCTAATAAAAACATAAAATGCAGATGTGGAATTAGTACATAACAAGCGATGATTAGATTCGTAAATTTCATATCAGATGAAAGAATATATTTTCTTGACGAGTAATATAAAACACAGGTCCCTGTGACACTCCCAATGTTAAATAGGCCCGTTTAGTTCCAACCTTTTTAATTATAATATTTCATACAAACTAATTGTTTCCAATTTTTACCAAAAATTTAGCATTATGTATACTCCTTATTGACAGTTACCAATTTAATGGGTTGTTTTTAATTTATTTTTTGAAAGGGCAAGTTTTAAAACTACGAATTAGTAACAGAAAATTAAGCGTTACTGATAACTATTTTCTTCAAATTAAAAATTTAAAAAGAAGGCACGATGCAGCCAGCAATACCTTAACTTTATTGAATATGTATAATATCCTATGTTGCAAATGTACAGGGTTATCCAACGAAAAGGCCCACCCTTACATTTTCTTTATTTTTCGAGTTAGGAAAAAATGTTTCAAATAAAAGTTGTAGTGAATCAAATGAACTCATTTAAAACCCCTGCAAAGAATATACAGGGTGTTCCATAAAAGCGGGACAAACCTAACTTACATTTTTTTAAATGGAACACCCTATATTTTTTTACATTTTTCAAATCTGTGTTTTTTTGTGATATCAAATATATATACATGTTGTATCTTATCTTTTACTGTTTTTTATTTATTGCAAATTTCGTGAACAATATTATTTATATCACAGCATCTGCATGCGTGTCATTCAGGTTAGCCTTGGATGAAAAACAATTAATTTGACACTTATGCCTTACAGAATAATTGAATAAATTCAAAAAGCAAACTTTTCATCCATGGCTAACCTGATTGATACGCATGCAGATGCTGGTGGTATTGATAATATTGTTCACGAAAGTTGCAATAAATAAAAAACAGTAAAAGATAAGATACAACATATATATATATTTGAAATCACAAAAAAACACAGATTTGAAAAATGTAAAAAAATATAGGGTGTTCCATTTAAAAAAATGTAAGTTAGGTTTGTCCTGCTTTTATGGAACACCCTGTATATTCTTTGCAGGGGTTTTAAATGAGTTCATTTGATTCACTACAACTTTTATTTGAAACATTTTTTCCCAACTCGAAAAATAAAGAAAATATAAGGGTGGGCCTTTTCGTTGGATAACCCTGTACAAGAAATAATACTGTAAGCATAAACCTAAACTTGCGATTTTATATGTCTATAAATACCATTGAGATTCTTAAACCATCTGTAATTCTATTCACATAATAAATATTAAAAATAGCATTGCGTTTCAAAATAATCCAGAAAACTTCCACCTGACGCGACGTGGGAAATGTTGAATCAACTTCTGAAATAATACATTTCATCACAAAAATTCAGGCAAACTACGCGAAGTTATGGTCGTAGGATAGTAGATTAGCTGCTGTAGACGATACACAAGCAGTGGCGTAACGCTAAGATGATGGGGGATTAAGAATATAAATTATTCTTATTATTCATAATAAAAAATGAGAACAAGTGACGCTTTTGTTTTCAATTTAGTAGGTGAAAATACTGGCGAGACTAATTTTATATTTTTTTTATACAAAAATTTGTTGTTGTAAAACAACACCAACAATAACCGTGTTTTCTATTAATAGAAAGATTCGCCTATTTGTTTGTATTATAATCGCCGTGAAAAAGAAGCCAATGAGATTTTAAAGAAAAAAGAACTGGGCCATATTAACCAAGCACGACAAAATCCATCATCACCAGTCCACAGAAATGCACCTCGTGATCCACTGCCCTGCCATTAACATTTGTTAATTAATGTATAATGTAAATGTAAATGTAAATGAATATCACTTAAAAACATACCTTTTAAAAATATGTTCGACAAAGATACAAAGATTTAATTTTATAAAAGGTCTTAACAGTTTATTAATTTTATATTACAATATTCTCCATATTAATTTATTTTCATTTATCTAGAAGAAATACGACGCCGACGCGACGCCTGATTCAAGCATCATATCCGCCTTTATTTTATCCGACAATGTTGGGGAAATATTAAAATAGATGTTACCGACCCACCATGTGGGAAACTAACCTGATCAACATTTTATTTTGGTTCTGCAAGAAATATATTTATTAGAGAGAAAGTATGTCGGTGACAAAGAATTACATTATTTTTGTTTCACCGGATATCAACATAGTTATAAATCTACGTTGTTCCTTTTAAATGACTGTAAGTTTATCGGACATAGATGTGCAATAATTGTGCATCCAACATAATTGCATCCAGAAATGTTAAATAAAAATGTCTCCAAGAACTCGTATAATTATAAAATCTAGCATAACGTAAGTAAGCTCGAATTTTAAAATATGAGTATGTGTTAGAAGATGCTTTAAACATTCTTTAAAATTGGATCTTTATTTTTAGTACGTGGCTTATTTTACTACTTTATTGTAAAACCAGAATTATGTGCAATTTTTCGCAGTGGCACAGGCATAATAAAATTTATTCTGGTTTTGCTTTGAGCACGAATCACTACTATTCAGTGTAACGTATAAATTACATGCTGCCCACAATGGATTATCCGTTAACATAGAATGCAAACAATAATATTTGGACATTTATAAATACGAACAAAAGTCAATTGGTTGTTTTAGTTAAGTGTATTAACGAGTAATAATAGTATATTATTCAACGACCGTATAATGATGGGTATTAATCACGAGGTGAAGTTTACGGCCACGAGCCGCAGGCGAGTGGCCTAAATCACCGAGTGGATTAATAGCCATTATACGGGAGTAGAATACTATACTTTATCCACGACTACTAAATATTTTTGTTGTTTGTAGCAGAACAATATAATATTATAGCTAAATCAAGGAAGCATCTGACAGTAGTGATTAATGACTCATTAATCACTGCCGTGATTAATGACAAACGTATAATGGGTACATTATACAATAGTCGTGGATAAAACCAAGGAAGTAGTGATTAATGACTCATTAATCACTGCCGTGATTAATGGGTATTATTAAGGTCGAGCAAACAGACGTATAATGGGTACATTATACAATAGTCGTGGATAAACTAATTTTATAAACAATTTATTCAGGTCCTAAAATTATTTTCTAGTACTCAGTTCCAAAAAAGGTGATGCACTAGATTTTTTGAGTAATTTTAAAGTTCTAGTTTTTAATCCGATGGACCGATTTCAACAGTTTTTCTCAACTTATAGCAAAATTCATTCGGTATGAGTTGAAATAGAAGCAATGGTGACTTTTTTCAAATTTCATGGAAATTAATGGATAATTTAAAAGTTAAGTTTTTTCACAGGTTTTCCAAACATCCTGTGGGTTATTCTCGCATCCATGGAAAAATTGTTCATTCTGCATTCGATGACCCATTTCTCAATAAACATTTTGTTTTTCCATTCACTATTTTATCTCTGGTATATTTCCAGATAAGTACAATGTTTTTACGTGAACCCTGTTTCTTCACCTTTAATATTAAGAAATGATACACTGAATGATACAAATTATTGAGCAATCTACTACAGTCTTTTGGAAAACTAAAAATAATAAAACTATAAAAAAAACTGAAACAACTCTCAGAAGCCTTTTCACTGATTTAAAGCATCAGCCATCTCGGCGAGAGTTTCAAGAGCCCTTTCTTTCACGAGATCTAAGTCTTCGTGCCAGTTCATCCCATATATGCTCTATCTATGGGATTCACATCGGGACTGTCACTGTTTTGAAAACCTGTGAAACAACCTAGGTTTCAAATTATCCATTAATTTCCATGAAATTTGGAAAAAGTCACCATTGCTTCCAACCCGACTCATACAAAATGAATTTTGCTATAAACTGAGAAAAAAAATGTTCAAATCGGTCCAGCGGATTAAAAGCTAAAGGGCTTTAAGATTACCCAAAAAATCGAGTGCGGCACTTTTTTTGGAACTGGGTATACTTATTTTGTTTCGTTATTTAAGTGAATCTGAGATGAAATTACCAAAAATAACCGAATATAGGTACGAGATACCCCTCTCTCGTACCTATATCCGGTTATTTTTGGTGCATCGTGCATCGGCTCTTCTTTTAATGTGTTTAAGGCTAAGATGTTCTCTATAGCTCAATAAATTTTACAGTGTAACCTTGGGCTTCCGCATGTTTACGAAATTAAATCACAAATAAGATAAACAATCACCTCTATGCAATCTATTTTACCGCTGAGACCTCTACATTCAACATGTTTACATTCATCAAATGACCGGTAGAGACATGGGCGAGCTAAAATGTGGAAATATTAAGCAAGTACATAGTTCGGCGTTCTATTCTCTTACTATTTTAATTAGTATTCTTCCAGATGGTTACACATTCACTTTGCTCTACTAGCGCTATATTATGATATAAGCCAATTTTAACTGAAGGAAGTACCAAAAGTCTACAAAAAGAAAGCGATCCTAAAGAAAAATAATTACACTATAGTGAATATTTACAATTTATTTGTTGGTGAAAATAAAGGTGAATCATCGGAATCGAAAAAAATCAAAATTTAGCTAAACGTTTTACAAATTTGTACAATATATTTTATCCACGACTACTAAATAATGTATGCATTATGTATGTATTTCCTCAAGCATAATGTTATCCATTATTCCATGCAGTGAATAATGATTTTATTATTCACTGCAGTGAATAATGAACAAAGTCTCTATGACAACGTATCGGATATTTGTTAAAAATTTCATTAAAGTGGCCATAACATGTAAGTCAAAGCATGAAATTAATTGTAAGCAACGTTGACGTTTAAATTTAATTTAAAAATCAAAAATATTTAATAGTCGTGGATAAAATACAGTATTCTACTCGCATATAATGGCTATTATTTGCTCGGGTGATTTACGACAGTCGCCTCCGGCTCGTGTCGTAAACTTTCACCCTCGTGAATAATTGCCATTATATGCTTGTGGAATAAACTACTATTTTATAGGTATTACCGGAATAATATTTAATATAATGATATTAATAATTGTTATTATTTATAATTAAAATAATATTTCTTTCCTTTTCTTTGTTTGGGATTTATTACCACATTCCTTGAGATTCCTATCCAAAAAATTCGATTTATCTAAAAAATATTCAAATTAACCAGTTTAAAACTGTAAGGTAAATGTCATTTACCCCACTCATTTTTTGTATTTTTCATTTGCCTCTTTTATAAAAGTAAATAGTAACACATATATGGCATTCACATTTTATTTACATGAAGGGAGGCCTTGGAAAATCTGAATTCTGTTGGTATGAATGACTGTTTTAATTACTGAGGTTATGTTGAAAAGTCAAAAACATAACCACAAATTCAAATTGGTTCTACATAGTTGCCACACTGAGACCCTAAAGAAAGCACAGCAATGTCATCAATAAAAAATTTGGCAATTTAGCCAAAAATAAATGACAGTGACAATCTATTAAATCTGACACCTCAATATTTTGTCAATAGTAGACAACCCTGAGACAACCTAAGAAAAACATATCATAGCCTCCCCTCATGTAAATAAAATGTGAATGGCATATATGTATTAAATTTTATTTAATATTATTCAAATGCAACAAAAACTATTTGTTGTAAATGTTAATAACGTGATCTTTAATATAGTCATTTAAACAAATTTTAAGTTCTAATTTTCTATTTGTTAAAAAAATATTAAAAAACATCACATCAGAGTATTTTTAAACTATTTTATTAATTTTGGACTATCATAGATAAAGTCTTGTACAATGCACATATGTGATAATTCATTATTAACATACCACACGCAAATTTCACACAATTTTGTTAATAATTCACTTATCACGCTTATCCAACTTGTATCATAAAAATATAAAATTATTTATATTATTAATAAAGTCATGTCTACATTAATTGAAATGATTCTATCTAATTCTAAAATAATACAGGTAACCGAGGGAATGGAATATTTTGTTTATTTAAATAAATTCGGTACTTAGTATTATGGTATTTAGCCACGATTTAAAAATACCCAAAATTATTTTTTATTTCTAAAGTAATAATAGAATGTTGGTGTATACTTGAGAGTTATAATAATAATAACACCATTAATACAACCACCTATACTCCTAAAACAGCGCTGTGCTTAAGGAAGTAGACATTTAGAGACAACGGACACATATCCAATACCCATTTCAAATATGCTACCCTCTCTACCATTCGTCACAAAATACACAATAATATAATATAATGTAGTAGGTTATCCTAAATTGAATATCATTTTCGAAATTCTTTCTATATTATAGGTATTATTAGAATTTTGTCCGTGCATTTTGTCTTAGATTTTAGTAATCTTCTTATGTTCCTCCTTGTACATATTTCACATAATATATCAGTTCGTTACATTTGGAACGAAAGTTACAAAAACACCAAACCATGTCTCTATCGCTGCAGGGAAATATTTGCTTCTGCTGAGATGAATGAAGCAAAGTTACTCCTCATTATGATATTTATGATGATAATATAAAAAAACGTTCCCAAAGAAATGAATTGCCCCAAGTGGCGCAAGCAAATGGCCAACCCGCTCACCAGATTTAATGTTTTTCAATATGTTACAATTTGAATTTAGATCAAGATAATTTGAATGCTTTTATTCTATTCTCTACTAAATGATAGAAACAATATAAACGTATACCAATCTCACAACATTGCAATACACCATCCTACGAATAATTCAGCATTTTCTAAACCTACTTTACCATTTTAAGTAATCTCATTCAGTTCATTCCGTCCAAAATTTCCAATTACCCCTAAAGAATTTGACCATGCCACTGTATTGTGAACATTTATGTCTGATATCTGAGCAGTCTTGAATCGCATCTATGTATAGAATCGGCACATCTAGCGTGCGGTCCTGGTCAGTCGATTCGCGTCCGTCAAGTGTGTGCGTCTCCTGCAGCCCCGATCTGCACGTGGATTTACCCCCAATCCACAGGTAGGACTATTCTACGTCATCGCCCTACTACACCTACGGGCCGCTACCGTCAGTTCAGTGCCACAACAAAGTTCATTAATCAATTTGTCGTGTAAAAGTTTCCCATATCAGGATACAGATAGGTCAACCGCTTGCATCTATAAGTGGCTACATGCTGATGTGATTTTCCAGTGTATTCAATAAGTATAGGAAACTCTGAGTTCGCACAGCAAAGTATTGGCGAACTCACCGATCGTGTTAAATACAAAATACTTTCAACTTTTATCAACGCCTGTTGCTACTACGTACATTTTCCTTTGCTTTCCATTTTTTATGGAAAATCTCTAATTACCTATTTATTTTTAAACAGATCGATCTTACAGTGTGGTATCTCGTCAAGTACTCTCATACCAATAGTTGTTTAAAGTTTACTGAAAAGGAACAATTATTTTGTTATTTGTTTTCTGTGATCATCACTGCTACGTTCGTAGGTACCAATTTTATACAGATTGTAACTGATAATGAATTACCTTGAAACTTTGATGGAATAATTTTAATAGAGATTTTATTATTATTATTATAAATGCAGACAATGGCAGTGAAATGATTCCACAGGAAATTTGTCTAGTAAATGGTAGTTTGAAGACGATCTCCATTCCAAGGAAATTGATGTAAATTTCTATAATAATACGAATAAATACGAATTCTATACACAAGTTTGTAGATCAATCAGATATTTTTACTGTCTCTTATGTAATATGTATATAAAAAGTAAACCGCATTTTTCCAAAAGCGGATTATTCTAATCAAAATAAGATGGAAAAGGTCATTATTACATTAAATCGAAAATTATTTGTTACAGAATAGTTGTGGAAATCAATAAAGCGGTTTTTCAAAAATTGCATAGAAACAGTTAAATGAAATAATATCCCAATTTTTAAGAGGAATTTAAGGTTAATATTGTGGGGTAGGTCACATTACTATCCTCATCTTATCATCATATCAATCGTTATTTGGCCAATATATTTGTACCTCGTGCATTTTTAGTTTGTCTTAAAGTATTTTTTATTCTTATTTTTTCTTAAAATATATAATTTTTTTTTTTATTTGAGCCGCCTTTAAATTTATTGAGCAGAAAACTAGTAAGTACATATAAACATAGTAAATAATACGAAATGAATTCTTTTTCAGTTTTATGATCTACTAATAATTAGTAAAAAATGTATGGACAATCAAAAATTTTGGTCACTCTTTCACTCTGTTGCATATTCTCTTAGAGCTCATGAAAATGTACACAGTGGTCAGTGCTTTACACGCAATATACGAGTATATCCTAACATGTACACTGTACAGAGCGATTTACATTTTTACAAAAAATTTAACAACCTCGAAATTATTTAAAAACGATGCAGATTTTTTTAGCACTATTTATCCCTACGTTAAAACCACCAAACTCTATTCTCAATGAAAATATATTTGTTTTCATTGATTAATACATTATTATCTCCAAACAGGATACATTTGAATATAATAAAAGGACTACCTGAAATCGTCGTCGATTAGATAAGAAGAGATTTGAAACATTTCCATAGGGATAATCCATTGCGATTTATGCAAGGATCAGTGATTGATACGTAATTTATGTACTAAGACGTACAAGGTGATTTTCAGATTCCTTAGTTATCTTCATATGTAGAGGGTTTTGAATTTTTGTCTTTACCTTGTAGTACATACAACTTCAATTAGGTACATCTACAAACACCTCCTTAAACAATTAGTTGCTTATCTGAGGATTACAAATAACAATAATATTTAACATTTCTTTATTTTTATGAGCTGTTTTTTAAATATATTCTATTTTTATTTTTATTCAATATTACCAACAAATTGAAAAATTTTGCATTTTTTATATGGACGATATATGAACTCTGGCCGAAAAAGTATTGCGTTTAGAGCTTCACGCTCATTAAGACTTTTATACAGTGACTTAATTTAACCTAGAGCTACTTCCCATAAAATTTGTGAGGTATTTTAAACACATAAAATGTTGGTAAATTTTAAAAATACAATATAATTCATGTTTATCGAAAAATGGGAATCTAATGTACGAAGTTCTGTTAAATGTAAATTTAAAAAATATATTGCTAATATACAAATATTATAGAAATGATAATCAGGCACTACTTACAGTGTTCATTTTTCTTGGTACCTATACAACAATCTTATTCCATTGGTTTTGAAGTATATCTAAAAACAGGTGTAATCTGGATTTAATATTTTTTTTTACTACATTCAATTCAGTTTAGGTTAGTTCAGTCAATACTGTTTGTGCCTTTATGCACATAAACTCTATATTATATGTTGTTATTTTATTAACTTAAAACGATTCAAACTTTAGAAATTACTTTACAGATTTGTCTTATAATCGGTTATATAACAAAACTAACACTGTGTTTTCGAACCCAAATCAATCTTTCATCTATTTTGATGGAAAGAAACCACTATTGAAAGGATTTGGCTTACTTTTGGATCACCCTGTTTACATATGTACTTGATCTAAATTTAATCGTTGTAATATACGTATCACTTGTAATACATATTATTAAAATTATGTAAATAAGTTTTTTGGCATTCAAAATTTAGATATTTTCCCAGCAAGAATGTTATTTCTAAATCTCTATCAAATAATTTTAATTGAAAATACTGTAAAACGATTTTTGTTTTATATGTCACAAGATTGAAAATTGAATTTATATTTTTCTTTAATCTATAATATAAGATCGATCCGAAAATATTTCTTTAAGAAAATTATTTACTTCTTCGTTAAACAAGAAATCTAAGTATAGTGTGTATTGGTAAGTACAGGGTATTTTGATAAATGTGGCAAACGTATAAAATACTTGAAGATAACCCTGTAAGTGAGAAGAGAAATATTAAAAAACGAGAAAACGAAATTAATTTTTAAATAAAATAACAATTTGCAACAGGAATTGTAATTCTTTATTTTTGATTTAAGAACGTGTATGTTCAATTACGTTAAATATGCCTACCAATATCGCCTATATCGCCAATTTCGCGCTTAGTTAACGGATTTTACAAAATACGTAAGTTTTGGAAAGTAGAATTGTTAAGAAAAGAAATGATTTCGATTCCTAAATAAAATTCGTTGATTTACTACAGAATTGTAATTTCTTATTAAGGACATGTCTGTTCAATTGTGTCAAAAACTTGTATACCCTCACTTGGAGTGTATAAGATTTAAAGAAAATGTAGGTATACATTACATATAGATACTAAATACAATATATTTTACATTTTTCTCTTTATTTGTCTATCATGACATGCGTGAAGATATAACTCATTGTATTGTAAAATGAGCACTTCTAAAGTATTGCAAACAATATGGCTTTATTACCATAGCTTTCACGGCGACTTTTTGTAAATAGTCAACAACGCGTACTTTATGCAGTGTGGCGTCATATGATATTGAATATTAGGTAAACATTGTCTTATGAGAATAAGCCACTATGTTTAATTGTTCTTGTTGATACAATTGCTCAATTTATTTTTAAAGTATTGTTTTACCGTAATTGCTTTTGGTTGGTTGTTGAATTGTTTATCTTAAAAAGTTTGTTCTAATTTAATTATATCCTTATACAATAAAGATATAAAAATAATTTTTTTTACCGGGTTTTAGCTAGCTAAATATTATTTTATTTGTTTCTTTGCATATATACAGTAATAAATATATCAATATGTCAAACATTATATAGTTAATTATTGAAAAAAACTATCTTAGCAAATACGACTCGAGGTTAGATTAACATAATATTTTATTATTATTAGGTATGATTGTGACAATTATTGTTTCAAGTTTTCTTTTCAAATTCCACTAAAACCACATTTTCTCTTACATTGCTCTTTAATATTTTTAGCAGTCACTGTTGATATGATATTATGTTATGCTGGAATGTGTTAATTTATGATTTTCAACTCATAAATCCTTTAAAACGTAATCTTTCATTTTCGTGCTGTTTATTTGTAAATTTCATATTTTGCCGGATGCGCCAGAATTAAACGAATAAATAAACCTTGAGATACAATTTTTTTTTCACGTTCATTTGAAATATCGAAATGACACGGGGAAATATTATTTATTGGACCATCGAGTAAAGGAATAATATAAAGAGGTACAACTGTCAAGGTTTCTAGATTTTAGTATTGTATTTTTTTCCAATAGCTTCAATATTGTCATCGAGTTTTAGTGCTACGGGAAAGTATTTGTAGTTCAGTTGCAAGCTCTAAATATTGGAGATAATTCTGTAGTTATTGGCAAAAAATTACAACATTAAGAAATCTTGGCAGTTGCGCCTCTTTATTATTATTTACCCAAGGATTAGACGTCAATTTATAACTTGTTTAGATGCATTTTCATTGTAGCCAATAAGAACTCAGATTACAAAAGTAACAATGGCTAAGCGATATTAGTATGTAGTTATTTCTCAAAATACAATAGCTTTAAACAAATTGCCATTTTGTATTTGTTCTAAACTTTCTAGAATAAAATATCTAATTCACTGACTAATAACATACTTTTTATTCATCTGACTCTATCAGCATACTATTAATGTCTGCGGTCTAGAAGTGACGCATCCTGTATCCTGTGGTATCCCATCACAATATTATTGATCATTCAAGGTGCAATTTTTCTTTACGCAGCATTGATGCCAATATTTTAGGAATTCTCATTGTTGACAGTAGATACTCATAGATAGTCCATGCTGAAAAACACTTGGCACTGATATTCCTGATTGGGTAATCGGTATCAATCTCAGAAATCTCTATTAAGAATTAGCACACAATGATGAGTTACAATATATTGGCACCAATTATTAAAATACGTGTTTGTTTCGGATGTAATTGAGTTAGGTTAGAGCCAAATAATATATTTTTTTGTTGTTGAAATTTGTTTCCCAACAGATGGATACCTAATTGTTGTAGATATCTACGTCTCCAAAAATCCTACTGATATCACATGGAAAGAAGTGGTCATGAGAAATTGACACACATCTTGAATATGCTCTGTAAGAGATCTGATATGGATTGACTAACATTAGTGTCATGCATGTACAACTACGTCTAAATTAAATGTCTGTTTGGATATTGGGATATTTGTGATGAGGGTGCAAGGGTACAATTTAAATAGATAAGTCAATAGGCACCTAATCCAGAGGTCCTTTGTTTTGTGTATTGCAAGTATTGACATTGCATGCAAACTATATCCAGTATATACATTTATAAATATATAGATCGGGCATTTAATGTAGACATAATTGATTTGCGTCTCTCTAAAAATTAGTATATTATCCATATAATATTAACTGTTTATACAATTGTTTCCTAAAGTTATAACAATTTAAATTATTTACACGAGTCACACAAAATATAGATGAGAAAATATGTACTTCAACCTCCACTTAAATAGTAAAAAAATGCAAAATTGGGATAATTTAAAAAATAAAAAATTTGCTTCATGTAAGATTTCGTGGGATTAATAATTATAATAATTAGGACATTCCAAGCTTAAATGATATCAATATACTTGAAAACAATGAACAATCATTTCATTTCATCTTTTTACAGCTGCATTATTGACCTCAATGATAGATTAATTATAATTCATTATTAAAAAATTTAGTCGTGTAATGGATTAATTTTCAATCTGCACATAGTTAACTATTTTGATAGAAGTAAAGACTAATTCGATTGCGAAAACAAAGAAGTACATTAAATTTCCTAGTTTTTGTAGGTATCTTTGGTAGATTTTGTCTAGTCATATTTGGGCTAGATTTGTTGCTATATAAAAACACTTTAGAGGAAAGTAATTACTTGTACTTTCCTACACTTTCATTAATTTAAATTAAGCATAATACACACACTCCTTCCAGATACCAGTTCTATCAGCAATTAAATCCTTTCCGCTTTATCTTAGCAGTTATTGCATTTTCCCAGTATTTAACAAATTAATCACTTACATTTTTAGTACCGATTTTTAGGATTATTTTTTAGATTTGCGGATTCATCTTTAAAGCGTTTATTCTATATAACCTCTCTCAATAAATAAATTAGAGTTCGGATTTGCCAGCCAAGTAATAAAATATTATGATAATAAAAATATGATTGTATTGGCTCCAAGAAAATTGGCAGCGTTATTTAATCATATATGATGTCTCGTACGTTATTCGTAACACTAAAAACCTTTCAGTAGCGTATTTTCCAATTTTCAATTGAATTGCATATCATATAACTGATTCTAAATAAAAATTTGAACGAAAGATATTTTTTAAAACACTTGATGATTAACAAAAAATTTAGACTTGTTACAATAAATACTATTTTTGTTTCTTTTAATTGAATTGAACATACCTACATCACAGTTCATATTTTCTCCTGATGATAACAAAAAAGTTAGAAGAAATTTTTATTTTCAAATAATAAAGTTTTTTGATATCAGATATTTTGTTATGAATCACTGTAACATAAATATGTTAAATAAGTACCTACTATATTACTTATTATAAATCTGTTTAAAATGTTATTACTTCCAATATTACAATCATATTATTGGCTAGTTGTTATCATCGATTCTATACAGTATTTTATAGTGTCATTTTAATTATTTCATTATGTAATTTGTGTAACATCTTGTCGAAATTAGGCCAACAATATGCATAAGTAACTAGATATTTTTAGTTTTATATTAGATAAAAAAGTTTTTCCTTTGCTTAGTGCCTAAAATAATATTTTGCTAGCTCGAGAACATTTTACTCAACTTAAGCACGTGCTTTCAGTCCTAAATGATGTTTAATATTTATCACTCCGCAGTTGGTGAATTCTCAATATAAATATATTTCTGTAACTCACACGTATATGTTTATTTTAATCGTATTTACTTTAAATACCACACTTATTTAATATTTAATTTAAGAAACCAAGCGTTGTGTACTAAATCGGTATTTTTTCAAATGGTCCATATTTGTTGTATATGTAGATAATGTTGATACGTAACAAAAAATTCAAACGGTGTCGTCAGTCTTATAATAGATTTTGGCAGAATCCTATTTAAACTGTAAAATGTAAACATATAAATGTGTTTGTCAGTTTTAAATAGCTATTCAAAAATAACATTTAAACTAAATATCACTTTTAAGCAACCCAACGATAATATACCACAACACACTCATTACCTATTTTACATAAAACAGCAGAAGTCATATTCGGTTGCTTCATTAAATCTAGTTTCTTTAAAATCAAACGAAAAACCGACAATTGTTTTCTGATCGCGGTTAGTAGGTACATAATTATATTTTTGTGACTACTGAATATTTGTTTCAAAATAGAATATTTTTTCAAGTAGTGGCTGAAATGAGAATCTATATTATTTGTTTTTATATTATTTAAATTACATATTTATAAAAGACGATTTGTTAAAAATGACAAACTTTACAAGACTAAGAGCATAATTCAGTCGCTCAGTAACAATAAGAGCAAATGTCTCTATGAAGATACTATTTTTTAAACACTAAAGAACAATTTTTTTTTTTGATTTGCACGATATTCGAATTTTTTCGTTTTTACGATGATTTTTTTATTTTATTAATTTACAATACTGCGCTCCCAATTAATTACCTAACCTAACTAGAAGATACGAAGGAAATCAACAAAATCACACTTCTCTCGTAATCTATTGCGAGAAATAATGATTTAATATACCATTTATTTCCATATTTTTTAAGTACTCCTAAATTTGCAACTTTGAAGTATTTTATATCTATGCAGTAAGAAATCATATTTAGTATTATAGGAAACATATATATATCTTATATGTATTTATATTTTCGCTGATCAAAAATATATTTATCAAATCCAAACACATATTTTTACATATTTTTTATTAAAAAAAAAAACGCCCTAGTTTGTGTTGTGGAACTTAACATCTGATTGATTATTTTATTGTATTATTATATTTCAGGAGTTGTCACAACGCCTGGGTGACGACAAAAGCATTTCCGAGCATTTGAAACTTCCGATACAACGCATAAACGACTATCAACTTCTATTAAAGGTAAGATCAATCAATGCATTTATTATTCATTTAAAACTATTTTTATGTACACAATGCAATTATTCATTCATTTATTCATTCATTAGTAAATTTATTTATTTATTCAATTATCAATCAGCGGCAACCAGTAAAATTTGTGTTAGTCATATCTTAATTGAACCCCCATCAACATGAAAATATTTGTTGAAAATACAAGTAATAAAATATTTGCTGAAGATTTTGTTCAAAATTAGGACGAAAAATAATCGATCGATTTAAAATTCTTCTGAAAACTTTTCCTTTTTTACATAGTTAATATCAAAAATCAATCTAAAAGAAGTTTCAAGTCGATGTAACTTTATAAAAGCCAATATTTCTTAGAAAAGCAGATCTTAGATTGCAACATTTAAAATATCACGGATAAAGGGTTTATTTGTATCCCTGTATTCCCTATGCGATTTATAGATATTCAAAAACGAATCATTAAAAATAAGTACACATAAAACTCAATTGCTTTCAAATAGCCAGTATTAATTAAAGACGTTTAATCTAATGTTACATATCTTTGACATCTATTTAGAGATAAAATTTGAGGAAAAACCTTACAGCTTTTTCAAAAAAAATTTTTATGTCTTCAAATAACTTTTCTACATCGATTTACAAAATGGACTGGACACGATAAGTGAATCACACTGTATATTTGTAGTTCTCCTGCTAAACATACCCTTTCTTTAGGTTGCCTTTTGAAATTGACCATATATTAAAGGTGTTCAATTAGTTCTTCTTTTTCTTGGATATTTAGATTTATTAATAGGGAGCAACAAAAAGTTAATTGATTTCCATTTTTTTTGTTGATATTTGTAAATACTGCAGAGGCCTGGACACTTTGATGTGACGACGGTAGCATCTTCATAGTTTCCATTATAGGTTTATTTTGTATTATTTTTGATGATAAAATGATTTCATTGGGACAAAGTACATTTTTACTGGAATTATACTTTAGAAATTTAAAAGACAAATTTTGCAGTGAGCTTTAAAACAATTATGGAAGTTACATTTAGAATGGTAACAAATTTTCACGAATTGGGCATTATTGAAAACAAAAAATCTGAAAGGTCGAGTAAAAGAACAGAGAAATTGGTCGACAATATTAAAGGCATGATAGAAAAAGATCAAAGTCTTTGAAAATGTTGAACCAATAGATAAATTTGTGTTATGGTACCTATCAAATAATTTTTTCAGTTATAAAATTAATAGACAACATTACAGGAACTTTGTTGAGGAACGGTTTTAGTTATGCCAATAATTAATCAGAATATAAAAATTTGGTCAACAGAACACCCCCACGAAAGCATTGAAAAATCATCCCAAATTGAGTCCCTGAGTGGTAGTTTCCGGAGATGAACTTATTTATTAAATCAAAATATAATTTTTTTTATTTAACGGAATATTGCTGTTCCACTTTCTTCTTGTCTCACTTGCAAAACAGAGTTTATAGAAATAATTCAGAAAATCTTAAACATTTGTAAAGACGAATGCGACTTTGTCCGCTGACTGAGAGAAATATTTCCAACAATTTTTTATATTCATTACTAAAGCTGAAACGTAGGTATTGGTGATGTCAAATCCAGGATAGGCTCTAGGTTATGTCTCGTAGAGTTTATATTAGGATAGGTCGAAAAATTAAAGTTCATAAATTCAAATGCTCTATACGTGTCAAAATGTGCCTATAGACTCGCTATGAGTAAGGTTACTTAAAACAGGAGTCGGTAACCTCTTTTACTAGGAGGGCACATTTTAGAAATGCGGGAGTTTGGCGGGCACCGTGATATAAAGAGGAGGTAGGGGTAATATTTAAACACGAAAATATTAACACAATAATGTCTGTAGTAGTCGAAAATTGATTCAACTAGTCATTTAGTAATCTAGTATATGTTGGTATGATTCAGTTTTTGTCAAAAGTTTAATTACACAATTCGTACAATTGTTAAAATGGCGCAGATAAAATAAGAATTAAATTTTTACTAAAATTATTCATTACAATTGCGAGTGTTTGTTGTTCAAATATCTAAAATTTTAAATTTAGATATTTGAGCGGTGGGCACTTTATAATCGCTTCGCGGGCACCACGTTGCCGTCCCCTGCTTTAGAAAAACCGACAATATTTCAGATCTCCACCGTGCTTTATGATAAGCTAATAGTGATATGGGAAAAGGCTTCAATACCAGTGCTGTTCAACGCCCATATTTATTATGACTCTTATTCGTGCACATTACGAGAAATACATGCGGCTATTAAAGCAACCCAAAGCGAAACTATCTAGCGAACAATACAAGAAGAGACTAGAACAATTGAAGCACGAGTTCCGTGAAAAATTACTCGACATTGCAGCTTGTAAGTGTGGTTTTCTTTCGTGCAAGTTCGAAAAATCAAAAATGTTCCAAAATCTGAACAGGTATTCTAGGAAAATGTTTATACACAACTACACAAGGATATTACTGCTACCTGTAAAATACGAAGGGCAAAAAAGAAAAAATTGCAGTAAGAAGTGAGAAAGTCTACAGTGGTAAAAGCAATGCAGTATATTGGTTTGGCTTGCAAAGACACTGATAGTTTTGTTATTGACGGAAGGAGTACAGAAGATACGAAAATTATTGAACCTCTTACATCACACTGCTTTATTCCAGAACCATCAACGTCAAGTGGGTATAAATCTTAATGTGGGAATAAATCTTTAAAGGAAGAAACTTGTGAACAGATGCGCGATGCGCCTGAAATTGCCTACCTACTTTAGCCAAGATCTGTGATAGATGGACTATCAACTAGGGCAGCTGCAGCTATATCTTCGGTTGTCTTGAAGGATATCGTTTTAATTACTTAAGACAATTCGTCTGAAGTAATCGACAAATGCAAGATACAGAGAGAAAGACAGAAATCACGAACGCTGGCCACAGCTGAGTAGTTAAACTCAACGGAAATTCGTGGCTTATTTCGATGCTAGGAAAAATAAGACTTATTTCGATGGTAGGAAAAACAAGACCCTAATTCAAGACAGTGTGGAAGGGAAATCTCACCGTCGTGAAATTACCAAAGAACATCTGGCATTGGTCGAAGAGCCAGAGTCTAAAATGTGAGAGAACTGTCTTGCGTCGCATTTTGAAAGCTATAAAGAACGTAAAACTGAAATTATTCGACAATTTAAACTCCGTCACTAGTGCTGCTGATTATATAAATCTAACTGACTGGCAAAATAATATAGTCACAGAACCTCCAATTACATCACACATATCTACTGAAGACTTAAAGCAATTTATTAACAACCCTGCTAAAGTCATGGTGAATTTTCCAAAGTTTCCCTGTCACACTCAGGCAGTGGAAAGAGGTGTCAAATTGATGACAGAAGCAGCAAAGTCTGTTATAGGGTCAGTTACAAGAGATGGCTTAGCTTCATTCATGCCAGGAATTTAGGAAAGACGAGCAATGCCGCATTTTGATTCTAACAAGATTTCCATGTTTAAATGACTTTTCAAACAGAAGGTGGAGGGGTGCGAGAGTGCAGTCACCTCCACGTGGTGAGTTCTGGGATGGTTGGTCTAAAGACATGCGATGAGCTGCACTATTGAACCTTAATTCTTACTGTCACCATGTTGTAGGTGACAGGTTTATATGTTTTAAGGGCGGGGCTTGGTTGGACGCAGAAAACGAGATAAAAAAAAAATCTGAAAATAATTGAGAATGCAGATTTTTACCACTGTAAACTTAACAGAAAAAAAATGGTTTGTATAGAATATTTTTGGAAATCTACTATACTAGATGATAATATCAAATTTTCAGTAGGTGTTTAGTTTCAAGGTCATTTGAAGGTCATCTCGTGTTTTTTAAATGGAACGATGTATATTTTATCGGGCATCTGAAAGACCGTCAAATTCTGCGTATAAATCATTTCAACATTAAATCCTTGAAGAGAATTAATATAAAGTGTCCCGTCTATCTTAACAAAGTTATTACTAACGTAGCCGAAACAGATCATCCCGTAACAAATATTTTTAGAGCTCGCAGTGTTGAGTGACGAACAAATTTTGTAATCTATAATACTTATATTACTTATAGAGTTATACGCGTGAGGTGAATACCCTGTATATTAAACTCTGTTAACACATATCTATACAAACTATACCACTCAATATCAACTGTGCAGGTTTCTTTTCAAGGATTTAAAAGCTGAGAGGATCACCGCCGTTTTTACTCTTCTTTTATTTACATTTTCAAATCATTGTTTTGTTCATGGTGAATTAAATGATTTTTTAATGGAATGTTCTGCAACAATAATAAAAGATTTTTGACTGCGAATTCGGGAAGCTTTATTAAAATAAAAACTACATATTGTAGTAATTCAACAAATTTTAGTATAATTTTATATATGTATTTTCTAATATTTTTCTCAATTTTCTAGTCTTTCATTCAGTAGAGTTCAGTTTAGGACTTAAAAAAAGATTATACAAAATTCTATTGGCCTTTTAGTCTTTAATATAGGGTATACTGTTTACGCTGTCTATGTTTTTGCTAAGAACACTTCAATATTATAATATTAATAGGATTCAGTAATTAAACTAAATAGTGATATACAGGGTGTTTCGGGAGGAAAGGGAACTATTTCAAAGACGTATTTCTAGAGGTCAAAATAAGAAAAAAATGCCTATAAATAAGAGATATAGGGTGTCAAAACAAAAAATAAAAATACGTTTTCTGCAAACAAATAACTGAACTAGAGCATAATTAATTGCAGTGGTAATTGGAGAACGATGAAATTTAACATAAATGTAAGGGTCTGCATAATCACCTTGTAGATAAAAGAAACACAAAAATTTATTATTTTACGATTTGAAATCGAAAACAAACAGTGACGCAGAACAACAGTTTTTAATTATTACTCGAAATATTTAGTTCTATTTAACTTTCGAGAAGTAGCAGGTTCATATGCTTAAGATTCTCTAGTCTCAATTAATGGCTCATAAAAATGTTACAGTTTATTAGGTGCCCATTATCAATGTCGTTCTAAATTAGTTCGCCATTAATTGGTAGATAGAGTCAGATATCAGGAAAATTTTGTTTGTTTAATGACTAATTTGCCTATTAATTACCTATTAATAAGCTATGATAATTCATTTACATTTTAAAGAATTGTTTTCATTTTTGGATAGGCGATAGCAGACAGTGCGAGCGGAATGCGTGCAGAATGGGCGCCGATCCCGAAATCACAGTATATTTAGAGAGCTACTGAAATAGAAAATGTTGACCTATTTCATATACCGCCCACCGTCAATGTCAAGATGTAAAATTATACGATTTCACAATTAATCCAAGATATAGACCTTAACACGTATTCATTTTTTTTTACTTCGACATGCTCGTGATGATTTTACACCTTTGTAGGTTTCAGCATAAAATTCACCCCATTATTAATTTATAGCCAAACAAACTAAGCTAAATAAGGTCATTTGTGGCACCCTTATCAAATTACATTAGCCATACTGGAAAATATGTCATTGACTTCAAAAATATATAAACATAAAATATTGCTAACGTTCTTTACGTTACATTAAAAAATATATCAATGTAAATACAGGGTGTTCCAGAATAATAGTGTCAAAACAACCTTGTATTCTTGTTTAGGCGTGAGATGCCTGAAGTTGAAAATTTTTTTCCCCAAAATTGTTTTGAAACACCCGCAGCTATCCGAATAAAACTTGATGAGAATCTAATTTTATGAAAACATCACTTTCACCTGTACTTTCACATAATTATGATAACTAGAGACATTTGCAGTCCTATATTCTAAATTGTAATTATTAGTAACGAGATACTACATTTCCCAAACATTACTAAAATCAAAACTCAAAAACGGAAAGTCTAATCGTATTGAAATTTAGGCAATATGTAAGTGTTCGCTACAGGTATAACCCTATCGATAAATAAATTTGAGAAATATCTTAATCGACAAAATGATCTTAAAAAGACTTGTAAGTTTTTTATTATACAATTGTTCGTTTCTTTTAATTTTTCGAGCCTCGTTGGTACGTTCGTCGCGAAATTATGTACTGTGCTCCACATATTTATTAAATATTTATGTAATTTTCCAGAATCGTTCAAAATTTATTTCATTGTTCAGAAGTGTTCCTTGTATTATTTTCTGTTTGAGAGCAAATTCTACTCCGAAATAACTTATACGCTTGCATCGTGTACAAGTGCTTTTCGTTTTATATACAGGGTGAGTCAGGTTGTATGGTAAAAAATTAATATGTGAATAGAGCATAAAAAATAGTATTGATGTTGTCTCAGGATTTTGCTATATAACCCTTAATTTTTTTTATTCAAGGTGTTAAAGTTGAAAATTTTTCGTTAAATTTTTTAAGTATCTTTTGATTAAAAACAGTCGAATCAATGTAATTTGGTCGGTATATATTTTTTATAGGGCGATATCAACTGGCGATGTTAGTTTTTCAAAACTAACCCAGTGGCGTGCGTTTACACATTTTTTTCTGATAAGATGCTCTATTCACATATAATTTTTTACGATACAATCTGACTCACCCTGTATAATTATCCAATATTAATTTGGTTTTGTAAGTAAATTTATTCTGAAAGGTTCTGAAAGTTTCAGCTCTTTTCATACGCATTTCAAAGATTTTCTAACATCTTTTATTATTTATATTACAGAACCAGGGACAGGACACTGTAGTTTTGAATATTTTTGTGACTTACCCATTTCTGAATAAATAAACATAATTTAAATGCCAATATTTAAAAATATTAGCCAAATTTATTACAAATCCATTTATTCCTAATTTTCCACTTCTGAACTGGAATAACCTCTACATTTAATTTTCATTGGAAAAAATTTTATGAAACAAGAAGTCTCTTCTATCTAATTTTTGAAAATTCTTCGTAAAATTTCATAGATAGGTAATGATTTTTTTATAATTCGTATAAAATGATATATTGAAAAAAAATTGAAAAAAAAATTCAAAAAATGTTTGGAAAATCTCTTTTTAAAAACGTGTTTGTAATCAGCGACCCCAAAACCCCTACAATCTTTTTTTTTTTTGTCGAAAATGCGAGTTCATCTATAATATTTATAAATTATTCAATGCATGAAAAAATAATTCACAATTTTCAAAATTAGAATTCAAAAATTTGCTGATTTCAAGGAAATATATTATAAGAAATATAAATATTTTATTATAATGGGCTCATTTCGTGATATTTGCTTTTTAATTTATTTTAGCATTTTCCGTAAGTATTTCATCCTCTAAGTATATAGTGAAAAAATTAGATCGCTAGCGTTAATATTAACCCTAATATTTGATTTCAAATTCGTAACATATTTGAAACGGCTATGACGTCACACCACCCGACTCCACTGGTTCTATGAGTTATGCGGATATATGGTATTTAGATTTCGCTGTACCAAGGACTCCTTGGTACAGCGAAATCTAAATACCATATATCCGCATAACTCATAGAACCACAAGGACGAAGCACTGAAAAGATGAACGAAATTACCACTTCCGCCGTGTGTGTAGTAACTGCCGCCGGTATGAAACTATAGGAAACAAGCTAGCGGCCGACCGCTGCGAGTGGTGTGACGTCACAGCGCTCTATTTTCATTATTTATTTTGAGGGAGAAGCAGTTGAAAAAAAAATTTAATATTTTGCACATTTACTAATTACAAGGTGTACTTTCGGAATATAAATTAAAAAATTTTTCCGAAATGAGCCCATTGATACCGTTCCTGAGAATTCCGAAGTTGCGCCGATTTGTAAGCTTCATTGACCGACTGTTATTATTGGTATTATATTTTCCCCTAAGAAAAAGGAAAATTTTCATTTACGGTTGCAAAACTAATTTTAGGTTATATTAAGACTTCAATAAAAGTCCATTGAGTGTCATCCATACCTTCAAATTCATCACGGCCTACGCTGATTTATAAATCTGAACTAAAATAATATTCTTTGGTTGTTCGTTTATAAAATTTTTGAGAGAAAATGCCAACATATGGTGAAAATATATTACGCATTGTCGGTTGCATTATAAACAATATCATCTCAAATATTAACATATTCTTTGGTTTTATTTTTTTGCTTATGCCATCAGTAGGTACATAACCAAAATGAACAAACCCATAATTTGACATTTCTATTGTCAAAATTATTGTTAACAAGAACTAATTTAAATTTTAGCATGGAAATAGATATATGTGTATATTATTTGGGAATAGTATCAATACTTTTTGTGCTATACTACTTGTTTAGGCACCTATAAAAACAATCAAAAGGTATATTTATTTTTGTCATGTGTGTCATTGCAAAATTCATCGATATTATTACATCAGATAGTTGTATTTGGATCCTGGGCGGTGTAGCTGTTGGAATTATATCTTATAAAATATACAAAAGAGTTCAAAACAGCTTAGAAAGTTAAATATGTGGACAAGATGAATAGACATGGAATTTACTGAGTGTATTTATTATATTGGGCTTCTAACTCTACTAATGGTAGTTGTACATATGCTAAGACAATTTTCCCTTTTATAAAAATATAAGACGAAATTAATCGAGGTAATGTATAGGAACAAAATTTATTAGAATGAGTTGAATATAGAACTAATTTTCATTTGTCAAGATTTTGAAAAACTAGATATACTCAGGTAGAGTTTATTTTATTCAGATAAGTTCATATGAAACATATATATCTATAACATTGTAGTAGTAAGGGAAATGGCGTGCAAAATCGACATGAAAGGTTCCTGTCTGACGACCGGTAAATCGAAGAGACCATGTAAATACAAGAGTTTTTTCTCTCTGGAACTTTTTGGTATGGTGGGCGGATTAGGGGGGCAATTTATTTAAATTGAATTATTATCGATATTTTTCCGCATAGGTAGGTAGTTAGTATGTGTCCTTCACATACCCCAATTACGCTGGCAGACAAAAACTTCCAATAAGCGCGCGGGAAACGGCGATTGAAATTTTTTTTTCAATTTCCGTTTCCAGCGCGCCTACCGAAAGTTTTTGTTTAAATATACTATTTAACTCCGGGTATAGCAAAATTTACGGTGATAGACTCGAAATCCTCTTCAAAGATGTTACATATTATGTAAAAATATGCATTATTAAAAAAAGACTGAAAACTTGTATTCCTTAATATTCTGTTGTAATTGAATCTTTTCTTTATTTTTCTAAACAACACGTGTTTGTTTCAGGAGTTGGTAAGATACAGTGATTGTCTTGGTGAGAACAACACCGATCTCCAGAAGGCCTTGGATTTGATGCTAAGTGTCCCCCATCGAGCACAAGACGACAAATTTACTTCAAGCATCGAAGGTTATCGCGGAAGCATCCATAAACTTGGACGCCTTCTTGCACACGACAGATTCTCGATAACTTTTGGCGAGGTCACAAAGGAACGATATATTTTTCTCTTCAAGGCACGCATCCTTATTTGTAAAGTTCGAAGGATATCCGAGGATAGGTCTATCTTTCAACTCAAGGATATTGTTCGGGTAAGCTTGGAAATTTTATAATTTTGTGTTGTTTTCGAACATTTTAAATTGACGGCGTTTAATTGTCGCTTTGATTTAAAGTAACCATTGCTTGATTTTGGTTTATTATAGTCATACACACAGTCAAATAATTGGGTTTGAAATTATAGAGTCTGATCAATTAATTAGTTTTAAAATGCCTTGAACTTAACTAGAAAATGTGCAAACATGTCGGTCTCATCTTTCTGAATCGCCCTGTACATAAGCTGTAATATAATAACTCAATGATGTTCTAATTATTGAACATGAAACTAAAATATGCCAGTATTTTTCTACGACCAGATAAATTATTCAATTTAAAACTGGTAACGATATTTTTATAATTAAATTAGATATTAACCAAATCATTTTTTAAATCAGAAAAAATGCAGAATGCAATTACGAGTATGAGTTTGAACCCTTGACATGATGTCTGATTATATTGAGTTAATTATTTCCTAATGCATGTATGTACTTATTTTTCATATTCATATTTACTTGTTCTATTTATATAAATTTCGAACATACAAATAAAATATGCACACTAAAATTCGTCGACACCACTGAATTTAATAAGTGGCAAATGTAAACACATAGTATTTATAAAATAGTAGTTTATATAAATATTCACGTTAAACAAACGTATTTTTACTTAGATCTAAAGGAATTGTGTAACAGTTTTATAAATAATATTATTTGGGTTCATTAACATTTAGTACAGAGTATTCCTCCAATATTCCGTGTACCTTGAGTTAAAATTTTCTCAAGCTATTTTTAGTTATAATACCTAGATTTAACCTACACTTACATCTATTCCAAATTGAGCGCGTTAGGGTTTGTTAAAAAATTGCGGTTTTTTTTTTCAAATAACTTCCAAACTCTGTATGATTGGATTAGATTGGAATGAAATTTTGCATAATAAAGTTTCAATACTCGATTTTATTAACTTCGCAGAAGTTTGAGGACCTCCACTCTTGGGTAAATCTGCTATTGATTTTTTAGAGACGATTGCCTCAATTTTTATCAAAATGGTAACAAAATGAATACTAAGTTTTTAATTTACAAACATTTTTTTACAGTAATTACTCAATATGATCATCATTTTCCACTGTGCAAGAAATTAAATTTCGCGGTCAATTATTCAATTATGATATTAAATGACATTTGTGAAAACGTTATCGTGCCTAATTCCATTCTCTTCATACATATACGGGGGGGGGGGGGGGGTATACGAAATATTGACACCATGTTATAAAATAATATTTATTTCAGCTGACTCAAGTTGAGCTCAAAGATCATCCGGAAGACGACCACGTCTTTGAATTAGTCGACAAAGTTGGTGGACAGTCACTGATTTTAAAATCTTACAGAAATATTAAAGAATTCTGGTTGAAGGAAATCCGGGAATTTTCTAAAGATTTCGGTAAGCTTCTTTATTTTTATGTAAAATTGTCTTACAGCAACAACATGCATTTACAAAATGGTATACTAAAAATAGCTAGTACACAAGTTGACGCTGAAAAATCCCAACAATTTCAGAAAGTTAATATTACCTTTAGTAAAATTTCAAAATATTAAACGTCCAAAGCTTGCCAAACTTTTTTAAATTAAATTACTTGGCTCCAAAGTTACATTTTGGCAAAATAAATATATAAATAATATCAATATATCATTTATGTCATTGAAGTGACCAGTTTAATAAATTTACAATTATTTATTATATTATAAATTATTGTAAAATGATTAATTAAGTTCAAATTCAGTATAGTAATAAAAACTAATACAAAATTTAATTAGACCCTGGAAATTATGATTCTATTAGGACCTGGAAATTATTTCCACCACTATTCCCGAAAAAGGTGTACCTTGCTGACAACAGATATTTTTTTGTGTGATTATTGATTTCTTTCACTAAGTATATTTTATTACCGTTCCGTAAATACCACACATTAATATTTTTAGAAATAAAAAATTCCCTTGACATCCTTATCTGTCTGCACTCTTAAAATATTATGTAAAATCATTACTTGTAATAAACTATCCCTAACATCACGGCGTTTCAAAAACCGTTTTTTCTCGAAATAGATAAATAAGTATTTTTCAATAGCCCTATATCCTAAAAACGAACGATATCGGGTCCAACTTCATAGCAACTTTTTTTTATTTTGAAGTAAAAAATATAGTCTTGAATTTATACCATTTACTTTAGAATGACCCTATACAAAATATTGTACAATAATTTATAAAAAAAATTTGCGACCTTTTTTATAATAACACTCTGTATTTTGAATATAATATACAAGATGTTGTTTCATAATTTGAGTTTAATCAACCGGCAGGAAACTAAACAATAACTTGTTGAATAGAAAATGGTTTTCACGAAATTCTCTACATTATTCTATATTTTTTGATGCAGCTCAGTTATCAATTGCAAAATTACTGATTTTATCTTTTACTTTTTATGTCAAACAGAAGAGGTGTACTATATACTTTCCTTGTTACATGGTAGATGATTTTTCAACGCAATATTTCTTATTCATAGGTGAAAGTGAAGAAACAGGCAGTGACGAATTCCAATTAGAATCTCCTACTGAAACTTCCCAAACCAGTAAATCCAAAGAAACTGAATCTAAGCCCATTGATGAGCAACCAGTGGTACAAGTAAAAATTGTAGAACCTAAGAAACCTTTAACAAAACCACCTGATATTAAAGTTGCAAAGTCTACAATCAAAAACCCAGCTGATTCCATCAATCAACCCCAAACAACAACCGAATCTTGTGATAAAACTAAAGACGATAAAACAAAAACTCAAAAATCACTTGAAAAATTAAAACCTAAACCTCCTGGCCAGTCGAAAAAGCAAGATAATCTTATACAAGAACTTAAATCTGTGGTCACTAAAACAAAAACTGAAAAATCATCATCCAGTTCTACAACTAAAACTTTAGTAGGTTCTTCCGATAGAACCTTAGTAGCTGAAGTTGCTCCTACTTTAGCAACAACAACTACTACCACTGATATCCCTCCATCTGAAACTGAAACTTTAAAGCAAGTTCAAACACCGGAATCAGAAACTGTCGAAGATCATCACCTACTTAGGATACAACAAGTTGAACCTCTTGTACAAATAAATAAACCGAGAGTTCTCGAGGAAGTTGTACCATATATAATCAAACCGCCCCCTGAATTAGTGCCTGGTAGTGCTGTAGATAAATTATATAGTGTAGAAAAATCGGGTGTTAGTGAAATAGTTCTAACGGACTTTAAAGTTGGCGTTGAAGTTAATGTTGAAGTTGGCGACGAAATGAGTCGAAGATACACATCCTCTGCGCGATCAGGTTAGTTTGTACAATGAAAAGTTAATAAATACCTTTTACTAACTGTTTGCGTTTTCTTTGCCTAACAACTTTAATGTTTGTATACTATATTTCCTGATGTAGTTAAAGTGTAAAACAATTTGTTATTAATTGTTTAAATATCAATCTGTAGATTGTTGATCGAGGCAAAGAAGAAATTGTTTTTTTATATAGTTCAAATCACGAAAGAAGACCGTTACGTCATCATTATAATTCGTAAGAATCAAATCAGTACTGCGTTAGTTATCAACAACGTCAGTCGGAGATATTAACAGTCACATATAATGAACTCCCTTTCTCTGTCTCTCTCGTTTTACTATTTTGTAAACAAAGAACGCTTGAAGCGTACGTTGAATATTAGAAATTAATTTGTGACGTAACGGTCATCTCTCGTGATTTGAAGTATATGTTCTACACTTTAACAATTCTTGACAAATTAATAACATCATCAAATCTTTGTCGAATTTAATCACAAACTTATGAGTTTTAATTAACTATATGATCCTAAATTTCGAAATACTAGAAGGATCAAGAAATGTATTTAGAATTGAAAGTTTAAATTTGGGGTGCTTTTTATTTGATTAACGTAATTTTTTTAACAATAATTAATTCAACTTTATTGTTTCAATCCATTTTAATAAGTTTTGACAAACATTGGAAATTCTATTTAAAAATGTATTTTAAGTAATGTGCTGTGTATTTCAGTCAAATTAATGAATTTATTAGCTCCATAATGCAAGAATACTAGGGCCGCCTTTGGCATATGAGATTAGTAGGGGAGTGGTTCCTGAGTGTAAAACCAAAAAGTGCCAGCGCTAGCCGCCATATTATTGAAGAACAGAGAACAGCTTTTTGTTATTATCTCGGAAATCGTTGATCCTACGATAAAATTATTAGGGACCTTTTTTGTTTAGTTGTTATTGTGTACTTTTGTTTGTAAAATCAATAGTTTTTGAAATACGTTTTAAAGTCCTTTTGAAATGATTTTTTCAAAATATCTCGTAAACAGTTGATTTTATGAAAAAAAAAATTTATTTCATCCCGTCCGGAAAGTACAACAGTACAGTATTCATATGCGGCCGGAAAATGAGACATTACGGTATAAGAGCCGGTAAAGTACCGGAAACCACCGGAAACTTATTACGAACCAATCACAAACTGTTATTATACCTTTTGACAATTGTTTGACATAAAATCAACCGTAAATTAAAAATAATGTGTCAAATGTCAAATGACATAAGAAAATAACCAAGTGTCAAATTATACAAATATACTAGGTAATATACAAGAAATGACGGGATGAAATAAAATATCATTCGACACACGTCCGTAAGGTGTTGTTCCAGCCTCGTTTAGATATTCTAGACTCGGCTCCTGACGTCGCCTCGTCCATAATATCTACTCGACTGTAACAAGTCACCTTCCGGACTTGTGACGAAAATTACTATATCGTCAATCTATAAATTTTATTTAAAGATTTCTATTGTAGGATTAATAGTTTACAGGCGACAAATGTCACCGCTACTAATACAGTTGCTCATACTCGAACTCTTTTCCACACCATCCGGGAGGTAGAGTTCTAGGCGCGTCTTTTTACATGGTATCCCTATATTCCACGATCAAGAAATTTTTTTAATTTGTTTCTACTTTTTTTCGACGGTGTTGGTCCAGCGTTTTCTAAATCGGAAACTGAATCATCATCATCTTCATCATGAGGAGTTTCTAGGTCTTATAAATCCAAAAAAGTTTCACATTATTATAGTATTAAAAAAACATTCTCCTTCATAATCCATTAATATCCCTTAAAATACATTATATCCCTTAAGTTATTCCAATAAATGCAGCTAGACCAATAGTACAGTATCGTCGCTTGGTAGTGATCACCATTCACCATTCTAGTCCAATTTCTTCTTGAATCACAACAATGTGTTTCTATATTTTTGTGGTTTATATTTCTAATTGGTATTATGATACTTTCCTAAAAAATGAAATATATATTTTACTGACCAAAAATATTATCGGGTAGCTAACCTTCACAATATTTAATTTTTATTAATCACAATTTTCTTATCCGCTATCACCTTCTATTCCACAAGCACAACAATAATAATGCTTTTTCTTTTTAATAACCCTTCATTGATCCATTTTTGGTCAAACGTCTTCCCCAACAATCAGTACTCTCAATTTTAATTAAGTAGGTACTACTTTTGCATGCTAATCCCATGTTTCTTTTAATGTCTTGGACCCGACCAAGTTGTGGTGTTCAAAGTTTTGTTCTACCGATTACCACTATATTATTTTTTAGGCAGCTGTTACAAAAAGTGACGTTTCACGGATCTGACAGCGTTCCTAAAGTGTCATCTCTTTGTACTCATTTGTCAATTATATGTTTTTTTGGCCGCTTTTACTTCACGGCCGCTTTTACTTCACGTCCGCTTTTACTTCACGTCCGCATTTTCTTTATGGTCTCATGTATTAATTGATCATTAATAATAATATTTGAAATGGATTTAGGCTTAAAAGAAAAAACTAAAACAGACGTAGATTTCCAACCTTGCATTTGCAGCTTCATAAATTTCCGGTGAATTATCGCTATCACTATCACTCATTTTTACTAATGACAGAAACGGCACGGAGTGTCAATAAACTATCCAGTGACGTTTTCATTTGTCAAACGAATTAAAAATGTCAGCCTACTAGGCTTCTCGCAAAATTTTGTCCATGTCTGCATGCAGTAGTTTGTACGAAACAATTTTAAAAATATTTTTATTTTACTTTTTGAGACAGCTGCCTAAAAAATGTTGTGTGCATCTCAGCCAAATGATCTTTCTCGGCTGAATCTGAAGTTTGCGGCCGAGGCGCAGCCGAGGCCGCAAGCAAGGATAAAAATGTTTATTATTATACCTAACCTAGGCCCCAAACGCGCCGCCCCTGAGCAGTTCTTTCAAAAATGAATGTTGGACACGGTTGAGCATCTAAATAAAAAGTAGCATCTAAATTTTGATGTGCCTACCTTTTTTGGATTCTGAGTTACAGCCTCGGTTAGAGGTTAGAGCATAAAAAAATTTATTCTATTCGTCTTTGGAAGGTCATAACTCCTTTAATATGCAGTATTGACCAAATATGTATAGAGCATTTTCGTTTTGTTTTGAGCCCCTCTACACGCTCTAAGGGTTTGGCCGCATAATTTTGGAACACGATTTGTTTCTATAGTTTCCATAGTTTTATATTAATTCCTCTTAAATGTTAGCTCGATGCAGTTTGATAAATTCCTTAGCATTGAGAAACCGTGTTTATTTTTTAGTAATAAATTCTTACTCCACCTAGTACTATTAATGAACACATCAAGCCAAACGGCAAACGGTATATGATATGAGTATATGAGGGAATTTGCAACTATTATAACTAAGAGGTCATAACTCCTTTAATATGCAGTATTGACCAAATATGTATAGAACATTTTCGTTTTGTTTTGAGCCCCTCTACATGCTGTAAGAGTTTGGCCGCATAATTTTGGAACACCCTGTATATGCGGTCATTACTACACACTTGCGACTTGTCGAGCGGGCACAGGCGTGAAGTTTTTCTACTTCACACACAAAAGTAAATGCATCCACTAATTTCTATGTTCGCTGAATGTTCCTTGATGAAGTAATTAACTTAAGTAATTTGCCTATTATACATATGAGATTCGCGAAAAATCAAAATTGGAACGATCTACGACTTGAAGAAATAGATTAGATATGATCAGAATTTTCTCTGGCCATGACAGTAGTGGGAAAACAACATTATTTCCGCATTTATAACCCTTTCTAAGATGGCTAGTGATGACCTGCTTTCATATATGCTAACAAAACCAATTTAATATGACTCGATGACGATTTTCTTTAGGCTAAAATAATATATTTGCAACTCCAAACAAAAGATCCCGCAGAACTCTTATAGAAAATGGCTCTTAACCAAACTAGCATAACTATACATACAGTATGTAGTAGATCCTGCTGAATACAAATTTTTACAGTTTTTGCACTAGAGCATATATTATGCCACTTTCTCGTCAATCCCACCCACTACTGCGATTTTCGCAGGCCTCCTTTGATCCTGGCTGATGCACCTGCTGGCTACACCTGCCTCTTCTGGGTACCTATTCTTGAAACTGGGGAATGTGTTCCTACGAGAGAATGACGTCAATGTGACGTAAGTTAACATTTACTATTGGTTGACTTACTATTATAGAGAGAAAATGACGTCATTTTCTCATGAGAATAAATTCCCTTGTTTCAAGAATAGGGACCGCGTTCTTACTTCGTTTTCCTTCTTCACTAGCTGTTTAACCCTCGGGGTTGTGAGTACGACGGAAATCCGCTGGGCTTTTGGGTGGGATTTGACTACTGTGGGAAGCGAGGAAATGTAAATTTATGCGAATACTATATACCTACCATGATTTTTTTTGGACAGTGTGGCCAATGTAGAAAAACTAACTGACCAAAGGACACTCGACCAGGCTGATTCACTTGGAAGATAGTCGGTATGACTTCCGGAATCATAAAATTAATAAACATTTGCTTTAGGAAAGCCGAAAGTTGTATCTAGGCGTTTCAAATACAAATTCTAAACAGCAAACAAACGTACCTTGTGTCAAAAAATGTCAGCATCATTAAATTACACCCGCAAATTTTTTTAGAATTTATTTATTGTTTATGGAGATTGGAAAATGTGATAAAGTAATATCAAGAACATGTAACACATTTGCTGCTCCATACCCACAAAAACCAAAAAGTACTTTATTAAGGATATAGTCTGATAATGCCTCAGTGCCAAGAAAATGTAATTCACAGAATTTTCTATGCATGGATTCTGCAGCGGCGGCTGGTAAATTTTCAATGTTCGATATTTCAATTATTAGAGATATGGGACCTACACCATATTATAAGGGAGGTTTCATTTGAGATCGAAAAAAAATTGAAAAACAATTTGCGAAAAAAAATTCTAAAAACCCCTGCGAGTTCCCCTGGAAAGTTTTATATATTTGAACTTTTTTTAAAATATTAAGATTTGTATGGTGATCCAATGAATAATTACAATAATTTTTTTTTTTTAGTGGGTGATGGGATCATAAAAATTAAAACAAAATTTCTTTTCTGAAACTTGTCGACGTTTTCTCAAATTGAATTTTTTTAAATATCTTCGATACATTCTATGACACGGTTACCAGCATTTGAAATTTTTTGAAACTAAGATTCCGCCAATATTCTCATTTCGATCCCAAATAACACCTCTTATAATTTGATATAGATTCTTATTCTTTTTGATGGCTCTTTTGTTTTTGTTTTTCGAAGGCTCTTTTGGTCTTTTCTTTTATATTTAAAAATGCTTTTCGAAGGCTGTTTTGAATCTTTTTGAAGTTTTTTTGTTCGTCTTGTTTCTAAATTGAAATATCGAACATCGAAAATTCACCAGTCGCCGCTGGAATTCTGGATCTTTCGTAAGTGTTTATAAAAAAAAAAGTCGAGTATATTTTAACTTGGCCGGTCCAAAGGTCGCTTCGTCGTCTGAACTAAGATGTATTCGATGGGTCAGATATGCCAGCGGTTCTCAAACAGTTTACCTATAACACAGATGCTGTCGCTAAATAATTATATAAAAATATTAAAGGTGTTATCATAAAATGGTAAGAAGTATTAACTCACTAACTTCATCGTTTTAGTGTCATTCTGATTATATATAGGTTCGGGCACAAATGAAACTGATAACAAAAAATAATTTGCCCAATTCAGCCAATAACAATATTAATTAGTATTAAAAGAATAATGATCGAAAACTAATATTGTTATAGCCCAGCAAGAACCGCGGGGAGGTATGGGCGACGGTGACAATCTTTTCTATACCTAAATCCACAATGTTTTAGAAGTTTTAAGAGACTTACCTTACATAAGTCTATGATTCCCCTATTTTTCAGCGTTTCCTTCAACGTATCGAGTGTAAAATGTGGTTTTGATTCATAAAAATTATATATTACTTCCCTTATTTCCATTTTAACACCATCACATACATCCAATGTTTTTGGTTTCTTCCTAATTCGTTTTATTTTTTTTGTCAAGACAATATTAATTTGTTGGTGATTAATCCTGCAGATTGTTCTTAGACTTATATTTAAAGCTTCAAAAACTCTTTTATGAACCTGTTGAAGTGGTATCAACGGTCCTTCGTTTTCTCTTTCTTTTATAAAATAATCCATTAAATTTAAAACCAACTTTTTTGACTGTTCATATTTAAGACGCCCACTTTAGTTGCCATAATTATCAAATGTATTTTTACAATTTAATATTTTCCTAATTAAATATTACCGTCGCGAATACGCGTTTACCTATTTAATTTTTTACCACTTTAAATAATAATCCCGACAGGCTTCTGTCTAGAACTCCTCGAATCCGCAAACTGTATATAGAGGGTGAAAACGTGTTTATTGGTTAAAATATAGATATATCACGCCCATATCAGGTGTTGGTGTATCAGGTGTTGTCAGGCTTTGTTTGACACGGGCCAGCACCGCAAAATTCTATTTATTTAGCAAGAAATTTAAAATACCAAAGATTGAAGGCGTATTTGGTAATGTGTAATAAATAAAATTTAAATAAAAAATAAAAGCCGTGGATATTCGTCTGAGAATCGGATAAGTATAAGTAACGTCTGAAAGTTGGTTTTATTTACCTACTTAAGAGACAAACTCGCTCAGAATAATAAAAGAAAAATATTTATGGAAAATATGGTTTTAACAAAATTCGAGGAACGGATTAGTAAAATAAAATTTTAAGAAGGAACATTTTTTACTTTTAATATAATTTAAAAAAAAAGTAGAGCCAACAGGATTTGACTTGAATTATTTCATTGCCATTTCATCCACTATTTATCGCAAAAAATAACTTAAACATTTCTTATAAAGACTAATTTAATTCTAATATGAGACGACTGTTAACCCAAATAAATAATAATTCACAATAACGACTGACAAATTTTCACAGTTTGAGAATCGCTGAATTTATTGAAAACATAGATTATTTATCTCTCTCTTCAGTGGTATGTTGCATATTTCCGTCTCAATGGAGATGAGAGAGAAGCTCGGTAGACATACGTGAACAACGTTTTCGGGCTATTGCTTTAACTTTGTGTGCAACAGAAAATGAAATCGTACGCGTAATATCAACTCATACAGATGCCAAGTTAAAATATACTCGACTTTATTTCTATACCCTCCTAACATTTTGAAAATCTATGATACTTCAGAGACTAGTAACTAGTAAAATCTAACAATGTGTCGCTGGTATCTTAATTTCATCAGAGAACTTTGCCGCAACGACATCGTACCACTAACCGACAACCGATGATTATAAATAAAAAAATGATAACATTGTGACCAGAAACATGTTTTATTTTTTCTGCATGTGCCATTGATTGTGTATATGGTTGCCTCATTTGGTGGCCACATGGTTTTAGGTCGACTTTAGGATTATTTTCATAAGTATATAAATTCGTTAATCCCAAAGTCAATTATGGAAAAATCCACTTGAAATTTTTATTACTTATAAGTTTGATGGTTATTAAAAAGTTTGCATGAATAATAAATGTATTATTAATAAAAAAAATAATTACGTGATCCTCACAAACTACACAAAACTACTATTGCACTACAATTCTACTTTAATAAGCATAACAGTATTCTAAAAAATGCATAAGAAGAACATAACAATAATCAGTGTGCTTGGCACCTCCACAGCTTCCGCAGATTTCCGTTTAACTAAAATTAAAACTTAGATCTTCTCAAAAATTATCTTCGTTCACAGAAGGCGGATATGAGTCGTCACACAATCGAAGGGCAGGTCAGTCTTCCTACACTTCGGATGGGCTTTCTTCTTCACGATATAGTACCGACACTGGTTCAAGCAAATACGGTACAGACTCAGCTCTAACTGGTTCAAGCAAATATGGCACAGACTCCGCTTTAACTGGTTCTAGTAAATACAGTACAGACTCAGCTCTAACTGGTTCGAGCAAATACAGTACAGACGCTTTAAGTGGAGGGTCTAAATATGAGTCATTGTCCTCTAAGTATGGTAAAAAGTCGTATTCCACTGATCTTGGTGAGAGCTCAGCATTAACATCTAGTTATAGTTCAAGGAAACCTCTAACATCTGAGAGTGGTGATAATGAATATAGCTACTCCAGAAAATCTACACGGTCATCAGCTATAGGCGATGATGACGGTGATAGTTACAGTTATTCCAGAAGAATTAAGAGTAAAGTAGGAGACGATGATGGCGAACCTTATAGTTCTTATTCTAAAAGATCATCCAGGTCTCTTACAAGAGCTTCTGGTGAAACCGGAGAAGGTGATAACTATTATTCAAGGCGTAGTATTAAATCTACACTTGAGGGAGTAGGTGATGGAGATAACTACACTCTAAGAAAATCCATTAAAACATCTGTGGAGGGAACCGGAATTGAACCTTCAGAAACCAATGACAATTACAGTTACAGTTCAAAGTTAGGTCTTGGATCAGATTTAGGATCCAAATATTCTAAGAGATCTGTTTCTCTTGAAGACAGTGATGGCAGTAGTAAATATAGAAAAAGTTATTCTGGACGCAACGATGATGAAGAAGATCTGCTATCGAAATATTCTAAGAAATACGGTAGAGGGGATTCTCTAGACCAAAAAGCTATTGGGGAGGAAGAAGATAAATATGCTAAATATACCAGAAAATATTCGAAGACTGATACATCAACAGAAAGAAAATCATACAGGGATGATGATGAAGACAAATACCCTAGAAGACATTCGAGAACAGAATCAAGAGATAAGAAGAAAGGCGAAGAGGAGGAAGATGCGTATGAAAAATATGCTAGAAAATATCTCAGAAAAGATGAGTCGTCAGATGTTAAATCTTATTCTGCTGAGTCAGTAGATAAGAAAGGAAAACCAGAAGCCGAGGAAGAGGATGTTTATTCTAAGTACTCTAAGAAATATTCTAGATCCGATTCCCTTGAAAAAAATGCCCGCAAGAGTGATGTAGGCGATGGTAAGTTAAAAAACTATTTAATTACTGGAAAAATATTATTTTACACATTCACACAATACATATTGTAAACGTTTGATCCCTATGCATATGCATGTCATTAAATAGTTAACATCATTCATCTCATAAATTATTTCTATTAGGAAAATGCCGAGACAAACCTTTAATTAAAATTTTCTACAATTTTTTTTATAGAGTCGTCTTCAATAAAGATTTCTAGTGAAACAGCTATGAATGGAAAGGAATTAAAATCTGCGGCACTTGAGTCCAAGCAATTTAAATCAGAATCCTATGCTCAAGAATCAAAATCTGAGTCTTATTCAGCAGAATCAAAATTTGCGTCACAAGCACGGCAAGAGAAATCCGAGTCACGGAAACACATTACAGAAAAACATGAATCGGAAGGAGCATACGATTCGATTTCAACCACCTTAAAAACAAGTCGCGAAAAATCGGCAGAAGATAAGGTGGAGGAATTAGAAGGAGACGACGATCAGCCTAGATTTATTAGAACTATACGTGGCGCCAGTGTAGAACGTAAGTATAATTTTATGAATTTTATTTCGTGTATTGATATATCTAAATATGTATATTTTCTCATCTTAATATCATTTTTCATCATGCAATTTATGGCACGCAAATTTTTTTGTGCACACCTTTTGCAGGTACCAACATTTCTCCTCTTTTTCCATTTTATACTTATACATATTTTCAAAAGTAAAAAAAAACAATTGTTATTGTCATTTACATTAGAGCTATTAGTTTAGAATAGGAATATAAGTGTAAGTGATATCTTAATTGGGTGTAGATTCTAAAAATTGGAAAATATACAGGGCGTTTCATTTAAAATAGCGAAGATGTTGCCAGTTTTACCTACAATTGGCAACGCCGCGCTATCGATAATATTTTAGGCTGACAGGCTCTGTTACCTTGGTATACAAAATTTCAATAGGATATGTTTGCCCGTAGTATCAACATTCTCTATTTCCTTAGTATTAGCCTTGTATATGTATTCTTAACATATACAAGGGTATTAGTATTAGTTCTCATCTAATAGCTCTAATATTAGGTATTACTGTTATTTATTCATATTATAGTTCATTATTATTATGATTTTCTTTATTAATTGCAGAATATAACAATTTTTTATTATTTTCTGTAATTTATTTTCGCGCTCTGGTTGTATTTTTTTACTTATATACAGAATACTGCATGCGTTTATTTATCTGCTAATTACACTTATATTTCATTTTTAATTTACTTACGACATAGCTGGCGAAACCGCACATTTTGATGTGTCTTTGTATAAGAAACCTAATACTTTCCGATGGTTGAAAGACGACAAACCCATACATGGATATGATGATATATCTGGAAGAATACAAACTACCAGTTCTGAGACGGGGCAGGATTACAGTCTCGTAATTGAACAAGTGAAAGATGAGGACGCTGGTATTTACACGGCAATAGCTCAAAATCAAACAGGAAAAACATCTTGTTCGGCACAGCTTATAGTGCATGAATGTTAGTAATTATTGCTTATTTTTTAAGTTTTGCTTTTTACATCATTTATGTAATATTCACATTAAAATACTAACATACGTAATAAGTCATATAAAGTGTAAAAAGTAAGTATATGTAATTGTATTTCAGGTTACTCCACTATTTAACGCTTCAAATTGTTTCATAATCATCAATCCTTGGTTTAAATGACCTAAATTTCATTACAGTATAAATTCTGCGTATCAAAATCTGTTCATCTTAATTATATTTCTGGTTTTTAATTTACCAAAAATTATTTCGGAAAATTGTATTACATAATTGATTAGGAGTTAGCAAGATGAAATAACAAAGCTGCATCTTATTATCGTAGATGCGCTTGATTCATAATGAGATATAAATGATAGCACTATGATATTATACCCATACTGAACGTACAACTAGTCACATATCGGTCACTTCGTCATTTGTCAAACCAAATTATGTATCTGCAAGTATTTATGATTCTATTATTCCATATCTACGTTGTGAATGGAGTAAAAAAAGTCCCTATGACCATTGACCATATGCTGACAAACGATATGTGCTGTGCATCTACTACCAGTCAATATTCTATAAGAAATTAGTTTATTGCGGATTTTCGAAATGTTAAAATACATGCACTATTTTCATAAAATAACCGGAGGACCGATCTCCTAATTTAGTACCTACATAATATGTACCGTACGGTTTTACATCGTTTTTTGAAATTTGTTAGTTAACATATGATAAAACTGTAAATAACCAATTTAACACATACTTTAAAGTGATAAAGTCGGGCTCACCAATGTTTGCGGCTGACTTATGACTTACAGAAGATATTACAGACATGCACGCTGTAATACTAAATATCTTCTTTGCGCGTTTAGTGCAGTTGATCAAACTGTACTAAATGTGCATATGAGATATTTAGTATTACAGCGTGCATGTCCGTAATATCTTCTGTAAGTAATAAGTCAGCCGCAAACATTGGTGAGCCCGACTTTATCAACTTACCCTTTCAATTATTAATATGTACAGAAATATTTTGCAGTGACAACAGATGAAAGAGCTGTTCGGGCTGATACTGACAAACCAGAATTTTTAATATCTATGAAAGATGCAGAATTATTAGAAGATACTTATCTTCGATTTATGGTAAAAATTGCAGGAGAACCTAAACCAGAAATCTCGTTGTAAGTACATATTAATTTCTCACAGGCAACAGACACATTTCTGCTAAAATAAATTAATGCTAACATTTAAATCAATACCTGTATTTTCCGCCAGACTGTTTTTTTTTTTATTTAAAACCATACACGCATTATTTCTCAGACATGATACCTCGATCCATCAGACAGAGATGCAGGAGTCATATCATGATTCCAATTTCTATTTCCAAACGACTTTGCTATATATGCGCGCCGAAATGTCGACTTTTCCGGCACGCTACAGGCTATAGCATTCATGCGAGACAAAAAATAAAAATACCATTTTGTAGGTTTTTAGAGTTACAATTTCGTATTTCTTTCGAAATGTAGCCGTTTATGACAAGAATATATAGAAAGACAAAAAAAGCAATTTCGGAGCAAAGTTAAATCTTTGCAGCGAAATAATTAAAAAACCATTCGTTGTATGAAAAAAATGCACATGGACAAAGTTGTAGTACTTTTGAAAACCCTTAAAGTGCTTGTTTAATTTCGTTCTAGACTTGAACGGATGTCGAAATATCCAAATAAAACTGCCAACCGGCGCACAGTGGAACCACAGTAACTTTTTTTTGCAAATCAATCTGCAGGTCTTAATAATTAAGCAATCGGAAAAGTTTTTTTTAATCTACGCTTTTTAATTGCCTACAATCTGTCGAGGTAGATTTTCGATTTTTGCCCCTGATTTTTCAATCATTTCCAAAGAAGTTTGAACCTTTTATCAAAATTTTTGGAAAGTTAGTGGCAAGAATCGAAATATCTAACTCGATAGATCGATATACAGGCAATCAAAAATCGAAAATTTCAAAACAAAATTGTCGTAATTACTTAAGAAATACGGTCTGTAAAGTGATTTACATAAAAGACGACGTTTTCTGATGAAAATATATCTTATTTTTTAATCAGTCTGCAGGTCCTAATAAGCAATCGAAAATTTTTTTTTAAATATACGCTTTTAATTGTCTATCAATCTGTCAAGGTAGATTTTCGATTTTTGGCCCTGATTTTTCAAAAATTTCCAAAGTAGTTTGACCTTTCATCAAAATTTTTGAAAAGTTTGTGGCAAAAATCGATACATCTAGTTCGACAGATCGATATAAAGGCAATCAAAAAATGAAAATTTCAAGAAAGAATTGTCGTAATTACTTAAGAAATAAGAAATAAAGTGATTTACAAAAAAGAAGACGTTTTTTGATGAAAATACATATATCTTATTTTTTAACCAGTCTGCAGGTTCTAATAAGCAATCCGAAAGATTGTTTTTTAAATATACGCTTTTAATGCCTATTAATCGTCAAGGTAGATTTTCGATTTTTGCCCCTGATTTTTAAAAAATTTACAAAGAAGTGGAATTTTCTTCAAAATTTTTGCAAAGTTAGTGGCAAAAATCGAAACATATAGCTCGACCGATAGAGATATCCCGTTTTTTCGTTCATTACTGCTTTATTCATTATCTTCTAAACAAATAAAGATTTTGTGTTTAAACTAATTTTACTAATTTAACTAATAATAATTTCTGATCATTGGCGTAGAAGTTTAGGGGGTTCAAATACGGGCAGAATCCCATAACCACGCCACTGCTTTGATGTAAAAAACTTTTTGCAAGTAAAAAAATTGGTCTTTTTAACATAACTAAAGTGTAGAAAGTTTGAACACAAAATCTTTATTTGTTTAGAAGATAATAATAGTAATAATTTTGAAAAAGTTTAACGCCCTGGGCGTATCTTGGAAACGAAATGTTTTAGATAAAAATGTTATAGGTAAAAAAAAGACTCCTATTATTTTTATATGTTCTATCGTTTACAGAAGTTATGAACGAAAAAACGGGAACACCCTGTATAGGCAATCAAAAAACGAAAATTTAAAAAAAAATTTGTCGTGATTATTAAAGAAAATCCGTAAAGTGATATTTACACAGAAAAGACGCTTTTTGGTGAAAATTTAAACTTCTTTGGAAAATTTTGAAAAATCAAGGTCAAAACCGAAAATCTACCTCGACAGATAGGCAATTGAAAACGAAGATTTCAAAAAAAACTTTCCGATTGCTTAAGTATTCTGATCTGCAGACTCGTTTGAAAAAAAAGTTACTTTGGTCCCACTGCGCAGCGCCCCATTTTCGGCGAACCCTATGACCCGTTTTGAACACTATAATTGTCCCATAAGTCATAGTGAAATATGTAATTGTTTTCTAGTTCCCTTATTTTCTCTCCTTTGTCTTAAGTTTCCCTTAACCGCCCTTCCTCATTTATTAGGTAAGTAAGTACTCAAATAAGTTTTTCATTTCGTTGATTATTTTCTTCTGGGTTCTGGGTTACTTACGTAACCAGTACTGTTTGCAACTTACTACCTACAATTTACAAACAGTACTTTCTGGCTTTGTAACACTTGGTTTTTAGACGGAAACTCGGGCGCCAGTTCCTTAGTTTTTAAGTAGAAGGAACAGCAGTTGTCTGGCTCACCGGGGTGAGAACGCTAGCAGGGTAGCTTACAGTGAAGAAACGGTTCTTCTTGTTCGGGAGTCTAAGATGATTGTCTTGTCAATTTCTCAAACAGGTTAATTAGTGATAAACAAAGGTGATAAACAGGTGACTCGAACTAGGAACGTGGTTTACTAAGTCTGAGCGTGTAATAATATAACTTATGTCATATTAAACCGGGCTAACTAAAAACGGAAATGCGTTGTTTGCAATGTTTAAACTATATCGCAAAAAGAACCGGCTTAAAACAGACACGGATTAATATTTCAACAAGTTTTAGTAATTAATGATTTTTACTTCCGATTTGAATATTATTTTTGAACAATTTACGGATTAAATTAGCTATACAAGGGGACTATCGGAAATGTATCAGTTAATTTACTACTTGTTTACCAGCGGTTTTTACAATTCATTGTACCCAAGTGACGGAAATATTAAAACAAAATAGGAAATCCTTGACGGGAAAAATCACTTCGTTACAGTTCAAGCTAGTTCATCTACATATTGAATTTATTCCCGTAATTTATGATTAATGATATTGAAATTATTCTCTTGAGGTTGACATTTATATTGAAATTCTTGAAATAAGTGTCTGTTTAAAAATTGCGTTGATTACAATAATTGTAATCTGTCATTATTGTACAGGGTGTCCCAAATTGCTTGATTTTAGCTGGTTTTCCTATTTCCAGACCAGGTAGAGAAAAACTGACATATGAGTCTAGAGCTCGATTTTTGTGACACGCCGATTGGTGAAAACCACATTTCGATATCTCTAACCGTTACCAAAGATATCGGCAAAAATTGACATTTTACAGATTCCGAAAAACTGTCAACTTTTTTATTTGTGAATATTTTTTCAAACGGTAAAAACTTTCTACAGGCACTTTTTGGCGTACAATAAGATGCACTTGTCAAACAAAAATATATCGCTTTTCGATTGTTTGATATCAAAGCTAACTTTGTTATTTTAAATGGAAATCATAGTTGGCTTTGACTTTAGAAAATAGGAAAAAAAAAAGCTTCCCAAAAATATATATTCCAAGATATGTCTAGTCATCCTTGCTGCCAATATAACACATTTCTCTTTAAAAATGACATTTTTTAACATTAAAAAAAGTTTTTCGGAATCTGTAAAATGTCAATTTTTGCCGATATCTGGGAAACGGTTAGAGATATCGAAATGTAGTTTTCACCAATCGGCGTGTCATGATTTTTATATTGGTTTTTCTATATTTATAAATTCGTATCCGGAAAATTCATCGAAAGGAAGGTATTCACCGATTCTACAATTATGATTTCTGATTTGAATTAGAATTAGTTGGCTTAAGTGAGTTTAACTTTTCTTACATTTACAAATTCAATAAAGGGTCGGTCAGTTTATTTAAAGTTCTTCGAGTGTAGAACTTCAGTTACGAGTAATCATTACCCATTATGTCCCTTCAGTTTGTTATGAGTGAAAAGGAAAAAAATTACGGCCATTTATTTTTCAAAGAAAAACAATTGTATCAGATATTGTATGATACAAAATAAATTGATTTGAGTCATAAAGTTTCTCGGTTTTTAATAAATTCAATCTAAGGCAATTGTACAATCGGTGAATTATCCTTTCGACGAATTGCGGGCCGGTGAACTTTCTAATCGATGAATTGTTGTCGGTGAACTTTCCTAGACGCCTATAAATCGTCTATTTGATAAATTGATGGTATAATGATATATCTATGTCTTATTTAGCATATACCAATTAATAAGTAAAAGTTTATTATTCAGCATATAAAAAACACTATTGATTTTAGCTTCAAGGATGACGTTAAGATAGCAGAAAATGTTAAACGTTATCAAATTATAAGAGAAAATGCTGATAAAGGTTTTTACGAATTGGTTATACCAGTTGTAAAAAAGTCTGACACTGGTGTATATAAATGTGTTGCTACAAATAAATTTGGAGAATCCTCATCAGAAGCGAAAGTTACAGTTACAGGTAATCAAATCTACTACAATCAGGTAACAAATTTTTTGGTCACGTCTTTTATAATCATTCATGAAGACTGTATAATTGTATACACGAACCTAAATGAGAAGTGGGTCACCCCTGTAACCTCCACATTATTGAAGTAATCGAAGTAAGATTTTGTAAGGGAAAATGATGTATAATTTATAAGTTTCCAAAGCCTCTTATTTATATTTTTTACTTCCGTTTTCGTGGAAAACGAACCTAACACTAATTTTTTAAATGGGCCACCTGTACATTTTTACTTTTTTGAAATAATCGCTACATTATAAGTCTATAGATGCACTCATATTATTTTGAAAACTTTATATTATTATAGGGTTGTACGAAAAATAAATCAAATTTTATATCTAAATTGGTGCAAAATGTTTGAAAAAAAAATTAATCCCAAGCAGTTCACCACAAAATAACACAAAAAACTGGAACATGTCCAATTTGTCCTCCAAACATATTAAAATCATATTTTTCAAAAACATCTATTTTTTAGAATTTTTCATATAGAGCTACCGGGTATTCAAAATTACCTGTTTGATAAGATTACCAACTTTTAAAGTTTTTTGGGGATTATATACAGGGTGATTCTAAAATGTATGGCCAAATTGATACAGCGTCAACAGGAGACCAAAATAGGTTGATTCAACCCAATTTACCTATATACAAAAATGTACCCCTAAGAAGTTACAGCCCTTTAAATTTCAAATAAAAAAAACTTTAATTATTAATTATTATTATTTAATTATTAATTAATTATTAATTTAATTAATCGTTAACCAGCCTACTTGTACATTAAATAATAATATTACATATTTGCTACTGAGGTTAAAAATAGTTCGATGCATCTTCTTCATTTTTCTTGTTTAATTTGCAAACTATTGATATTATCAAAAAAATAAAAGATAGAAAAAAGTTTCCAAATTAAATTATACTGGAAAATCGACTATACGTTAACGCACAGAAAAATAAGGGTGTGAAATAAAGGGTGACTGCCCCTAAATTACCCCATCCCTTTAATGTATTTTATTGCTGTTAATCTCAAAACATTGGCGTTTATTGGTAATGAATGTACACTGAATTAGAAAAAGATATCTACAGCCATTTGGGAATAATCAATAATTAAAGTTTTTTTTATTTGAAATTTAAAGGGCTGTAACTTCTTAGGGGTGCATTTTTGTATATAGGTAAATTGGGTTGAATCAACCTATTTTGGTCTCCTGTTGACGCTGTATCAATTTGGCCATACATTTTAGAATAAAGAGAAAATAAAGGTCCGCAAAATTACAACAAAAAATTGTCATTAAACAATTGCAATTTTTTGCTATTTGCAAATAAAAAAAATAAAAGCAGCATATTGCATATCGTGAAATATTAACACACATGTACAGAACAGATAAAAATTTAATTGAATTCAAATACTTACATATTCATAAATTACTTAAGAAACAAAAACGTTATACCTACCGTTTGAAAGTATCATTCCTTCACTCAATGACTATAGTAAACTATTGGGTCCATGAGAACCTTTTCAAATAGTTATCTCCAAATATCTGAGTGCTCTCATATGATTACAAAATTAGAACAAGAACAATATCAATATTTTCATAGCCATATCTAGATTGGTAACTACAACTACTATTTGAATTATTTTTCATACGACCCTGTATACATTTTTCAAAATACCATTATTGCTTCCAAAATGTGGCACTGAGTTCAAAAAGTAAAAATAAACAAGGTAGTCCATTTAAAAATGAGGCATTATGGTCATTTCTAATGAAACTTAAAATTGAAAAATATGGTGCGGAAGCCACGAAAAATTGGAAATTATACTAATTTCCCACACAAAATCTCATACCGATCTCTCGTCATCATCTTCAAAAGTATGGAAGTTGCAAGAGTACCCAGTATATGTAAGCTATTTTGTCGTTGAAAATTTTATTTAATAATTTTAATACATTGTCAGATCAAAAACGTTTGTAATTAATTGCTTTAAAATTATATATTATATATATCTTAATAATATAATTTTCAAAAGCATAGGTACGCATCTACTGATAAAGGTTTATTTTTCACAGAGAACAAACATATATTTGAAGACATGCCCGAAGGGGAAATTTTACCACCAGGAGAAAAACCAGATTTTCACTGGAAAAAGGATGGTGTGCCCTTTGAGCCAGAAGAACGTTTCAAAGTACTTATGGGTGATGATGAAGATTCGCTTGCTCTTGTTTTCCAAAAAGTGCGACCAGATGATGTAGGTCTCTATACCTGTGTTGCCCAAACATCAAGAGGACACATTAGCTGCAGTGCAGAATTAACCGTGCATGGAACGGTAAATCAGTTATTTAGAGAACCAGAAAAGCCATCCTTGATTATAATAAAGAAGGATCCCATTGTTACTGCAGGTGGATCAGCCATGCTTGAATTGCAAGTTAAAGGTTATCCTAAACCAAGCGTTAAATGGTCGCGAAAAGGAGAAACAATTGAGTCAAGCAGCAAATATAAGTAAGTAATTAATATAAATAAGCTTATTTTAGATATTTCACACAGAACCTTTTCATCTACCTAAAATTTAAATAGGTAGGTACATACTTTTCTCTGTAAAATTATGAATTAATAAATAAAACCAATATGGTTCGTCTAAAGTGCTGACGGTGTAGTGTAGATGATACCTAAACCAGAGCCAAAAGTTAGACAATAAGACAATACATTCCAGTAGAAGAGAATTATAAAATAATTTAATATAGGTACCTACCTACCTACTAATGTTCTGTGGAGTTGTCCATGCAAATCAAAATATAGCTAAGTATCAGACGATGGCCATAGGTATATGATTATTATTTATCATAATATTTACAAAAAGACTAAAGGTGTCCACCACCTTTCTCCAGATACTTCTAAAATATCTTTTTATTGAGAGAAAAAATATTTTGCGGAATAATGAGATTATTGCCTGTTTCTTTGGGTTTCTCTGCAATTCTTACTTAAAATAGGAAAAAGGAATTCTTAAGAAGTAATAATATAATAGAGGAAATTCATGTAAAATTTTTTAAGATGTTTACTCTTGTTGCTACTGTATGTTCTTGGGCTCCAACTAATTGAAAATAACCAAAGTCCATTTCATTGGCATCAACTTAATTAATGAATGAGAATGGAATCTCTTCAAGCAAAAAAAAAATTTCTGAATTTCGAGCATTCCAAATTCTCATAAAGAAGATTTTTGTCAATAAACTCAGCAACAAATTGTTCAAAACCCGTTGATAGAATGCCATTCTATGTGGATAGACGCCTTCATGAAGTTTTTGGACGCAAGTTGTACAACAAAGAAATTGGTGCAAATCTTTTTTCAAAACAATATATCAAGTGCCATCTGACACCCAAATACCTGAGCCAAAATATGCAAAGAAATTCTCCTCCTGATTTAAAGTTCGGATGTGTGTTTTAGCCATTAGTTCAAAGATTGTCAGCGTGGTTAAAATTGTCCACCCATACGGGCAATCAAAATTTTTCAATGCGTACCCTGTCCGTACGAGTGTGACAATTTTAATCACACTGACAATCTCTGAACCAACGCAATATTATGAGTGATTTTTTAATTTTAGAATTTTATATGAAGATGAAGAGACTATGTCCCTGATTATTAAAGATGTTAAGTCAGAAGATGCAGGAAAATATACAATTACAGCAGAAAATGAACTTGGAAGTGATACTGCTGAAATGAATTTGACTGTAAAAGGTAAGTAATAATAAAAATGGGAACTGATATGATAATTCATTATTTTGTATTTATACTAAAAGATAGATGAAGAGAAAATAATATTGACCACAATTATTAGATTATTCACATAATTCTTATATGATGCATGAAGAATTGTATTAAAAATAATGTATCTTTCTGTCCTATGTAATTTAAATAGATTAAGTGATAATATTTGATGATTTTATTTACAGTAAACTTGTGTAGACTATGTTGTAATTCTAATACTAAAGGTTGCTTGTATGTGATAATACTTATACAATATACAAATACCTGCTGACAAAAAAATGAATAAATAACGAAAAAGCATTCAAACAGAAGGCATACCTAATATAACAACCATTTTGCTTTTTTCGCCAGAATTCTTTACTGCATCAAACAGCTCATATTATGTACTATAACCTAGTTCTAAGATTTAAGACTTATTAGATTTGTTTCTCCAAATTCTTATTCAGCTTATATTTTTGCTCATAGCGATAAATTGTCAATTATTATTAGCACTTCATTTAATTATTATAATGAATTTATTTTATGATCTTTATATATATTCACACTTTTACAGTAAAAAAAACACAAGAGTGTTTTGTAACCCACGAACAACACACCCTCACTATAGGTACCTATATAAATGTGTAGATGATAACTTTCTTGTAGATGATTCGTATCTGTAGAGCACGATATTCTATACTTTAAACTGCACTTACTGACTTTCTTAAACACGTTTAACTTGTAATTGTGTAGTTAAGAAAATTTAGTGTTTATACTTTACTACAATTTACAATCGACTGAATGATTACGAGTAGCGGTAACAGCTAGCCTGTCATTACTTTAGTATCTATATGTAATAAAAAATGAAATTATGGAAGTAACAATTTTTGGTAGGTATATCAGTAAACTTTCTATTACTTTAACTAGAAGTACCTACCTATATGCTAAATTTCGCAATTTTAAATAATATTAATTATTTCAAATAGGTTGTAAAGAGTTTTCACCATCTTAAAAATAAATGATATATTATTGGATTTATTGGACAGATAATTAATATTATTTTGAATCGTTAATCTTTTAAAAATATATAGAATAATGTTTAGAATACTTGTAATAGAAACTTTGCTTATAAGTATACCTACTAAAAATTGTCTTTTATGCCATAAACTTTCAAATTTTATTTGACATTATAAAGAATTGAATGGCATTCTGCTTACCTCTATTATTTATAATTTATATTTTATATTTGAAAATGTTCACACATATTTTTATTTCTGATCGTCGAGAATTAGCATATTATGTCAAATATCAGTAAAGTATAATTACTATGATACCTATTTCTGTAGTCACACTAATTTAGATGTTCTATTCGTAATACTAAATTTTTGTCAGTAAAAAAAAAACAAATATAAGTATTTTTGGTAATAACAATGTACCTATTCCTTAATATAGCACCTCCAAGGATAAAAACCCATCTGGAAGATGTATCGGTTCATGCTGATTTATTGTTAAAAATGGATGTAGAAATAGAAGGTATCCCAGAACCAAAAGTTCAATTCTACAAAGACGGAAAAGTTATAAAACAAAGCGAACGCGTTAAAACCGTTGAGGCAGGAGAAAAACATTCTCTTGTTATTGAGAAAACATCTCTCAGCGATACTGGTACAGCAGTAAAATATTTTAGAATTTAATAGCATAACGATTTAATTATTTCTAGGTTCATATTCTGTAGTTGCATCGAACGAATTAGCTCAAGTATCACAATTTTGGAATATTGATGTACATAGTAAACCAAAAATATTGCAAAAACTGGGGGCAGACAAACAAGTTTCTCAAGGGGAAAACGTTGAACTAAAAATTAAACTAGAGTCGGAACCTAAAGCGACAGTCAAATGGTTTAAAGATGAAGAAGAAATCAAAGCCGATGAGCACTATGTAATCAAGGAAGATGGAGATTCTTACATGTTAAGAATTACTGGAGCAGTAACTACCGATGCAGCGCGTTTTAAATGTAAGGCTCTTAATATCTATGGCAGTGTAGATGATGATGTTTATGTCAATGTTAAAAAGGCACCTAAAATTCTTAAACCTTTACAAAACATGACTGTTGCTGAACATGTTAAAAATATAACATTTGATGTGAAAATGGAAGCCTTCCCCAAACCAACAGTGAAATGGTAAGTATTAATTATAATAAACTAATATATTTCATAAAAGGTAATATTTCATCGTAAAGTTATTAGTCAAAAGATAATGGATAGTATAGCATATAACATTTCATATAGGTATTTAGATGAAGTGGAAATACAAGAAACAAGAAAAGAATTCACAAGAATGGAATCAGATGATGGGGTTCAACTTGTTATTAAAGAAGTTACCAGTGAACTATCAGGAAAATACACATGTAAACTCAGTAATGAGTGTGGTACTGCTGATACCAGCGCAATGCTCACTGTTAATTGTAAGTATGCTTTGAGTTTAAAATAATTAGACTTAAATCTATTTCAAAATCATTATTATTATAGAACCTAAAATCCAGATAATAATCTTATCTGACTCTCATCTGACTGACTGAAATTCTTAATTTATACTGAATAACAGGTCACAGACAGTATACCATGTGTGTAATGAATCATTAGATATATGGCTCGGAAATGACAACACTGGCTACCGCGAGATCCCAGACAGAGCTCTATCCTGTGATCGTACCGTACAAAGCATTTACAGCGCATTGTTGTCGCTCCGCAACTCATCCTATGCATTTATATATCTAACGATTCGTTACACACAGTGTATGTCCAAGTATATCCAAGGATTGTTTCTAGTGTTACTAGAATAATTGGAATTGATCTGTTTCTCGTTGAATATGCGAGAGATGATTTATTATAAAATTATGTCAATAATTGCACTTTTTAAATATTTTTATCGAAAACAAGTGAACTTCACAACAGTCTAAAAATAAATATATAAAAAAAGATTTTTTTTGCTTGCTACAAATTTTATAAATAAATTCAAATAATTTTTGTAGGTGCGCCTCGAATCATTAAACATTTGCAGGATGTTACTATTGAAGAAGGGGCAACCCTATATTTGGAAGTAGAAGTTGATGGATGTCCTCCACCAACAGTGACTTGGTTGAGAAATGGTCGTGAAGTTTCAACAGATGCACGTATTAAAATTAGTCGTGATACTCAAAGGCATGAGACCTACAATCTGACCGCGAACTTAATTAAATATGAAGAACAAGGAGAATACGAAGTGATTGTGACAAACTTACTAGGAACAGTTACTAGCAAGAGTACAGTTACAGTGCAGAGTAAGTTTTATATTTTATATTAGATGGGAATTTATTTGTTGAAGATTCTTGGAAACCTTCCAAAACGTAATATTTTATTTTTTTAAAGATATTCCACAGATTTTTAAAATAATCTATGATTTTATTATTGTGTTTTGATTCTCAAAAGTTTATAAACTAAAATTATAGGCAATTTTAAATAGGCATAATTCGACTATCTGGCGTAATTTTGGACAAGTTTTTTTAGTTGGATCACTTTTTCTAAAAAATAATTATTTTGTGAACTTTTTAAAGAAATGAATTTTCTATTTTAGTTGTTTTTTTAAAAAATTTATCATTAAATCGGTTGTATGCAAATAACTGTTTTTTCGTTTACCTACAAGTTTTGATGTAAGTATATTTTACACAATTTTTTTTTGTATGTCTACAAGTATTCTTGTTATTTATTACCTGAAACGGGATATATGAAAAATCCCCCAGTAGTGAAACCCCTTTCTATTCTAAATGTGTATAGTGGTTACCCCCCTATACCTTACTAACAAATTACAGAAGTAACACACACTGATGCTATTGAGGAATCTGAAGAACCACCGAAAAAAATAAAAGTCGAAACACTCGAAGACGAACCCCAAGTTGCTAAGGAAGCTGAAATAGAAGAAAAGGTAGAGGTTGAACCTGATGAACCTATAAAACCTGAAGTACAGGAGGTTGAGGAACCTAAAAAACCAAAAGGTACCCTTGTTTTACATAAGATTTTAATTCTATTTGGACAATCAATCAAGGGAAAACTATACTGTCTAAATTATATAAACAGAACTTCCTATTCCATAAAAATGTTTCCATAAGTTTCTTGAAATTCATCATATCTTGCACACAAGACTTTTCCCTCAAAAAATTAACAAAAGCAAATATTATTTCAGTTCATATTAATATATAGGTATCAATTTTTTTTTCTATTTTTATGTTGAAAACACAAATAATCCTGTGTAATACGAGTTTTTGTTTTAACATACCCACACACATATTATTATTTATTTGAAGGCTTAATGTTATATTTGCGTTGAAGTAGAATATAATTTATTACCTATTTCAAATTAAGAAAACAATTTGGTTTCTTAATTCCAGTTCAAAACTTAAAACAAAGTAATAAATATAAATTAGATAAGTAGGTATTTATGTCAAAAAGTCATTTAACTGATAAACATAAAAGTATAGTTCTGGAGTAGATACCGTCAAACGGGGTGAAGTGGATCAATTTTTGACGTTTTTTCCATATTTCATACAGAAACGTTCATTTAAATAATTTGAAAAAAATAATATAAGTTATGGCACTCTTCTCAAGCATTTTAGCATTATAACAAAAATTTTTGCGCAGGTATATTCAGTTTTAAAAAAATTAGAATTGTGATCCGCTCCACCCCCCTAATTGGGGTGAAACGGATCATCCATTTAAAATCATCTAATATCAGCTTGGAAAACATTTGGGATGAATAGGATCAGTAAAACGAATTTTAAAAAATATATATTGTCACAAAATGTTGAACAAAAAATAACAACAACAAAATAATGGTTATAATTCATTGAGAAACTAAGGAATTAAAACTTATATTCATTGTAAATAAAAACATGAGATCTTCTAACTAGAAGCGGTGTAAAAATTAAAGCTTTTCTCAATAAACTAGGTAAAAATACAAAAGTTCTAGGTAATAATAATATTATTCAACATTATGGCGATTTATTATACTAGCAGGAAAATGATATCTACCCCTTCTCAACTGTTTTCCTTTGACAATTTGCTTAATCATTTCTGTTTCAACAGTTTGCTTGTCCTCCACATTTGGATAAACAAAATAAACTTCTCTTTTACCAACAACTTTTCTTAAGAAATTGACAGCGAACTGTGTTTCATTTACTTTTCTATCCACTATGCCGATAAACATTCGCGGCTTTTTGTTTGTCGAAAAGGACACTAAAACGAAATTTCCTTTCTTGCAATTTTCTATTGGAGCTTCGTTTTCTTCATTTTCCTCGATTTCATTATTTTCTTCAATTTCCTCATTTTCCTGTTCATCGAATTGTCGCTCGAGTTATTCCTGCTCTAACACGTTTAATATTTTCAGACATTTTTATTGTTAGCTGCGGATGCCGTTTAAGAAATGCTAAAAACCAGTCATGCCCAGGACGATTATCTTTAAAATATTTATTTACTTTGCCGCTTCTATTTAAAAACGATTGCACTATATTCTTTACATCACGGCCTTGTTGTGGGAATCCCCAATTGGCACACGTAAGTAGGCCTTGAACAAGATGTTGTTCTTCACTGTCAGTTAAAGCTGATTGGCCACCGTATTTTAACAAATTTGTGTGTTTTACATGTCTTTGCAGGGTTGTATATGGCACTGCATAATTTTCAGATGCTCTTCTAAGGGTCATACGGCCGGCCCTCACTTCCCGGACCGCATTATTTAAAAATTCCACACTATAGTTACAATTCCCAGCCGTTCCCAGCTTCTTTTTATACAATCGTGGCATGATCCGCTTCACCCCGCAAATATATGTTTTTTTATTTAACCTGTTGCCCTATAATGATAAATAAATTTATATTCATGAAAAATTTCACAATCTGTTACAAATACCTCAATCATATAAATATCCCCAGCTATTTTACTCTTCTTCCCGTGGGTCAACTTCTGCAGTAGTTTGTTTACACCACTTAAAAAAAAACGTTTAAAACAGGCCCGGAACAAGAATATTTTAAGGTTATGTTAAGATGTTTGGCCGGTTTATTATGACTACTTCTACTTCTTGGATGTGTCTACTATCCCGGCAACATAATTTCTGAGACATAATTTCAAATGATGTAAGTGTAGCCACAATTACTTCAAAATAGTTCACGGTGATTCTCTTCCCCCCACTATATCCACTTCACCCCGTTTGACGGTACTTTCCTAAATATATCCATAAAGAAAATATTAATTTTTATGTCATAAGTACTAGGTATTTAGAAATCAAGCATTTCATTAAAGCTTTCAAATCAATTATGGGAGTCAAGATACATTTTAGATAGGTAACTCTACACAGAGAAACTAAGTAACAAGTTAACAAGAGTTAATGGCTTGGATTTGCTTACTATATATGTGCGCTTTTGTCTCAGTATCGTTACATAAATAACAGCAATTATTATAAAAATTGTCTGTTCTCTTTTTATTTACAATATAATTTCTCCTTCGCCTATTAAAGTGAAACAATAAAATATAATTCCCTGAACACTTCATTTTTTCTTTTTCTAATTTATACAATTAAAACAATTATGCCACATTTCATAATTCTCAACTACCTACTCAACAAAATGCTTTTATAAAAACTACTCTTAATATTTTTCAATTTATGAAATGAAATAATATTAACTTAAAATAAATCTCAGCCTGGTTTGACCAGTGACATATGGAACTATATCGCTGGTTTGACAATGAGTTATGAAGTTAGGCATAGCTAAATAATATAAAATATAAATACATTTCACACAATTAGGTACTCTATATGAAAAAAATGAGATTGAAATAAGAGAATCAAGTACTAAATCACCAGAACCAATTATTGAGGAACCCCCATCCCCCAAAATTTATCGAAGAGCTAGTTCTACAATTATTGAAGAAATTGAACATGTTGATATCGATGAAGAGTCACAAAAACCCCAAAAAATTGATGAACACGAACTGACATCAAAGAAACCTAAACGTGGTCTATCGTGTCAAATTGAAGAAGTAGAAGTTGGTGCAACCGAAGTTGAAACAAAATCTGCTGTCGAAGCAGATTTGCCATCTCAAAAATTAAAAAAGGGAATATCAGCAACTAAAGAAGAATTAGAAATAATTGAGGATGCTAAAGAATCTAAAACACCAAAATCACCATTAGAGACCAATATAGATGCTGAGAAAAATTTGAAAAGGGGTATATCAGCTACAATAGAAAATGCTGAAACAATCGAAAAAAGCAATAAAAAGCCTCAAAAACCAATAGAAAGTAACATTGATGCTGAATCCAATGACAAATTAAAAAGGGGTATATCTGCTAAAAAGGAAAGTATTGAATTAATTGAAGATGAAATATCTACGCCGAAAAAACCAGGTGAGCTAACAGATACTTCTGAGGTAGCTCCTTCAAAAGCCAAAGAAGCTAAAATTGAAAGTATAAAGCTAATAGAAGCTGATGAGGAAGATTTTATTCCAAAGAAGCTTAAAGAAGAATCGTTCGAAAGAGATCCAAGTCAAAAAGGTAAACGAGACTATGGAGAAGAAATAGATGAAAAAACTGAAGAACTGTTGAGAAAAGCGCAGAAGCAGAGAAGCTTAGTAGAAGATATCACTGAAAAACCAAGTAAAGCTGAAGGTAGACAACAAACATTTTATATCTACTCCACACTGTTTCTCTTCTTTAACACATTTTAATAAATATATGTATATGTACATATTGCATGAAAAACTTAAATAATTACACTGACAGCACAAATTGCAAGTAAATAAAATGTCGAACTATTTGTAAATTGAACTGAAATTTGTCTTTAAAACCGCAATTCCCATTTTTATTTGCATTATTTTCCAAAATCTGCAAGAGTATTAAAAAATCATGTGAACTAAATGGAAAATTTAAGAATAACATATATAATTTTGATAGTTACTTACTTTTCTTGTGTTCTAAAGATTTTATAATTTTATTGATAAATACTGCTCTGCGATTTTAATTGTTTTTAATACCGATATTTCTTTATGATTTATAATATTTTTGCAGTTTTTGTTGGGTAGATATGACTATTTCACTGGTGAGTTTAAAGAAAAAGTTTCACTTTAGAAATATTTGCTTTAAATGTTCTAATTTTATGTCTGCATTGCTAACAGCTCGTACGATTAGATAAGCTTCTGCTGCTTTGCAAGGTAAGATTATTGTAAATATTGATGTATGTCCATACCACTCAAGTATTTTGCAAATTTCTGATCTAAATAATGCACATTTTGGTAAGTACAAAATACTACTCACCGAGTGAATTACATATTTCCTTAAAATTTACTCTAGTTACACCCATTTATAAAAAAAAAATTCACATGCGTTTTAGGTCTATTTTTATTTATAGTTAACATTCTGATTTTTAAAATTCATTATTTACGTATATGTTGTTAAATATTTACCCCAAATTACATGAATTGAACAGGATAAACATATCGTCACGGAGTCCAGGCTGTTGAAATATCAAAGTGTAACTTCTTGTGGAATGGAACCAATCTCAAAATTTTACTGTGAATGTTATGAAACTTTATTCTCAACCAAATATGATAAGTTCTATTCCATGTAAATAGGAAACTCCTGGGGAACTCCCTATTTTCACTGACGTTTCCGAAATTATCTGTTTTTGTTTCTCAAGTATGATATTTTTTATAAATTTGATTACTTCTAACAACACTATGTAAATATTCGATAAATATATCACGATCTAGATAATAACCTACGTAATTGGGAAATATTTCAGTTACGTTGAATAGCAGGATCACTCTTAGACTCAGTGATGCTGTCAGACAAACTCTTTATGTTGTCCCACGAACTTTACTTTGTATTTCTTGAAATGGAATTAGAAGAATTATTTAATTTCGCAAAGAGATAAATTTATACAAGGGCGTTTGCCCAAGTCTTAAATGACGACAACACTTGAGAGGCACTTCAGGAGTGTGTCCCTCACTCCACTATCCATGACCAGATTCGCTCGGTAATCTGGAGTCTCATTAGACTACTTGTGTTTGTTCGCCCTTTAAAAATACAGGGTGTTTCGGGAGGAAAGGGAACTATTTTAAGGACATATTCTAGAGGTCAAAATAAGAAAGAAGTTCCTATAAATAAGAGTTTGAAAATGCTTCCTTTTCGAGATACATTCATAATTGGTACTTATGCTTTGGGAACAAATCGACCACTGCCAAGTTTGTACTTTCATACTCTTAGTCTGAACTCAGCAAATTTATAATGAACCATTCTTCTCCAAATGGCGAGATTCCCATTCAGATAATCGTGCTTGTTCTGGGAGCACATCGACTGCAGTTAAAGTTCAAGTTTCATACTCTTAATCTGAATTCAGTAATATTACAATAACACATTTTTCTCCTTTGGTCAGATAGGTAGTTTTGTGGTCAAACCTACTATCAAATTATAAGATTTCCTTTCAGTCCGAAACTATTGCTATTTCTCGTTTCAATTGCTTTTTTTATATTGACTAATTCTAATTCTAGATTAAAAATTAGAGTGTGTAGCTGTACCTATATTACTACATAATAATTGTAATGTACTATTCTTTACTCAATTGTATTAGCTACTAAACAAGAGGTCATTCCAATTCATTCTATAGCAAAAAATCGTATACCACTGAGATGCCTGGTATAAACAAACCAATTTTCGTTCCTTTTTTAATGAAATTATGTCTTTTAACAGCCATTCCAATTATTTTGGATACAAATATGAAAGATGGTTCACGACCAGAATCATTAGATGTCACTTATATCGTGAGGGGATTTGCAAATCCTCCACCTGTAGCAACGTGGACTTTAGATGGAAAAGAAATAAAACCAGATGGACATTTAAGAATGACCACTAGTCAAAATGGAGAAGAATTTCGTTTGGAAATTAAAAAATTGGAGATGAAAGACGCTGGAGTTTACCAGTGTACTTTGAGTAATCCCGTAGGTGACGTCAAACAACAAGCTGTTCTTGATATTACTCGTAAGCTTTTTATATACCTATATATATATTTTTACAAATCTGACTACCTACTCATATATTTATATATTTACAGTGCCATACCACCATAATTAAAAATTATGTATAAAGTAGTTTTACACAATCTTAAAGACTGTTTACTATACATATAGTCTAATAAATCAAATATTTCCCCGTCAGACATTATTCAGCAATAAATCAAGTCTGAGTAATGGTAATATCGTCCCTTCACTCAAAATACCGATCAGAATTTTCAAAAGTTTATAATTAAACGGTTTTGAAAATGGTGTTTATCATCTTCGATCTACTTATTAACCTCAATTTTACACTATTGCTGGATAATCAAGTCAATTATCAAGTTTTTAAATGTCTTGTATTATATTGTTTTCAATTATTTTAGCTGAAAGAGAATTAAGGCGGCCAAAATTAAAGCAAGGTCTAAAAGATCAATCCGTTGTGAAGAAAAACTCTGTCACATTTAAGGCCGTTGTTATTGGTGATCCAATACCGGAAGTTGCTTGGTAAGATAATAAGAAAAAAAATGTGAATAAGTTTAATCCTTTATGAGAACATTTATTTCTAGGCTGCATGATGGCAAAGAGATATCAGATGATGAATTTGAAAAGAATAAAATAATACTAGAAACGGAGGATCATGAAATTGAAGATGGACTTAATGAATGTACCTATTCTTTAACAATACCAAGATGTATGTACCTCAGATTTATATTTTAGTATTTACATTTTAACACAAACAAACAAAAAATGATAAGAGTTTGTATTTAAAATTATTATTAACACGGAATATTAACATGTAGCATTATGACCTATTTCAAATACCTTGATCATGTGGTAAAGCAATATACAATGGATAGCGAAACATTGTAGAAGTGAAATGCTGCATGCAGTGAGTGGTGATGTAGCACCATCCATTAAAATAAATAAGCACAAAGTATAACCGAGTGTCATGAAAATTCCTATTCAGTCGCTTTTTTCTGCAATTTTTTAACAATTTTGAAATTAAGGGAATTTATTATAATTAATTATAGGGTCGTCCCTCATATCAAAATCGTGATATTCTAATACCTGTGATGAATAGCTTAGGGGTTTTAATTAATAAAAACACCAACAAAGTCTGGATTTATCGTCTATTAGTATTTTATTTTAAAATTTGAAATTTGCATTAGCATTAAATAATTTTGAATTCTCGCTCTCAGTGACGTCTTAAATCCCAGTGCCAGTGCACGCACACGATTCTTATTAGGCTAGATCTGACAATTGACATTTTAATGATATTAATGGCGGATCATGACAGGATGTTTGTTTTCATGTTCTTTTCGTCTGTTTTTTTTTAATTTTGTGGAAATACGGAAAAGGTTTTGTGAAAGGTGCTTCGGACAACTTGCCAAAAGTGGATTCCTGCATGACAGACGAATTTTATGTGGACAATTTAAATTTTTTAAGTGCGGAGCTGAGAAGCGTAAAATCGCACTACGACTGTCACTGAGATTTATCTACTGGTACTGTTATAAATAACTTGTCAGGTGTATTTACAAGGTTATTTGTACTTACATATTAGCACAGAGCAATGTTTAATCACAGTAATTTTTCAAAACTCAAAATACTAGCATAATCTAAAACACTGTTGACAAATAAAAGGCATTTTTTGGCGTATCAAACCATCAAACCACGAACTCCGGTTTAGCTCGTGATTGGTGTATTTTTAAATAGGAAATTATTTCAGCCAATCACAACGAAGGACCACAGTATCTACCTTACCGACAAACAACAACCAATGCGAACGACTCGGGATTTACTACGTCATGAAGAGCGCGAGTTTTGATTTATGTTTCGTTTAACTTTTTTTTTCTTGTGTTAAACGATGCAATATAAAAAAATAAATAAATTGTTTTTACGAAATTTTATAATTTAAAATAAAAAAAAAAAGGGGGGATGACCCTATTGGTAACTACAACTTGGCCAACCAGTGTCAAGAAGTTACTTCCAGCACGTGAAGAAGTTGCCTGAACTTAATTATTTTTTTCCAATTTAATGTCGAATCATAAACGAAAATGACCTCGATTTTAAAATTTAAAATAAAAATAGTTTTTCTTCAAACGTCAGAAAAACATGACATTTCTTAACTCATTTCATGACATTAAAATTTCACATTTTGGACGGCTGTGCTTTGCCATTAGCAGCGGAGGCAAAAGTACTTTTTCTTACACTGTGAGTGGAAAAAAAAGTACGACTGATTCCTTTATAAATAACATCTTAAATAATACAAAACTTATATGCTTTAATTATTAAGTATTAAAAAAAACACCATAATTTAACTATTTAAACATTATATTAAAAGAACAATAATTATTTAGTATAGGTAATAAATTATTCATGGCATCTGCGGCAAATTTTGCAACCTCAGGGGGTGTACAATCAAGACTAAAGAATAATACCAAAAGAATATGTATTAAAATACAAATCGTGAAGACACTCGCAGTACAATTTAAACTGACACTTGTCAAATCAAGCAACGTATACATAATAGGTATCCATAGCATCGCGTATTTTGTTTAATACGCCGGCCATGCGATATTATGGCGATATTAACAGTATCAACACAATGCGGTTTTGGTGGTGAAATTCGAGATTTTGTATCTTTATTTTTTATAACTAATCGACGTTTGAAGAAAAAATAGCATGTTTTATTCGGAGTAAAAGCCACTTTTGTGATCTACAGACTCGTCACAAAAGTATCACTTTTACTTCTAATTAAACAATATACTATTAGGGGTCATTTCCTATTACTTCAAAAATCTTAACAAAGATGTAAACACCTATGTTATTTTTCATTGAAACGTATAATTTATCTTTTAATTTTATAAATATATTATATTATTTAAGGTGATACATTTAATACTGGAAAATACACCATCAAACCAAAAAATAAATGGGGTGAATGTGAAAGTAGTGCCAAATTAACAATTGTTTTACGTCCAGAGATCGAAGGTCCAGAAGATGTAACCGTTGTTCCTGGTGAAGCAACAGAATTTACTGTTGTTGTACATGCAAATCCAGAACCTGAGGTTATTTGGACTAAGGACAATGAAGTTATTAAAGCCAGTGATCTCATTAAAATTGTTGAGGACAGAGCTAATGAAACTTATAAGCTTATATTCCACAACGTTTTACTAGCTGACGAAGGTTATTACAAAGTAACGGCAAAAAATAATTTAGGTGAAAGCAGCTCTGAAGCAAGACTGAAAACAGTTAGTAAGTATTTCACAGTATTTGATTAAAAAAATATATACCTATAAACTGTATGACTGATGGTCGAGATGGTAGAGTACCTGCCTCTCACCCAAAAGTCCCGGGTTCGATTCCCGGTCGTGGCAATGGAAAATACTGTGAGAAGGATTTTTCCATTATACACGGATATTGGATGTGTGTCCCTTGTCTATAAATGTGTAGCCCCCTCCCGCACAAGGCTCAGCCTTCTGGGATAAAGGGGGTCGTAATTACCTGTGGTGTATTTATTTATTTATTTAAACGACCATTATTTAGTAATTATCTACCTCACAAATATTTACAAAACATTTTTATCTTTACAGAAGAAACAGAACCAACGAGTAAGTTATAATTACGGTTTGGCTTCGCTTTATTTTCTCAAAATACATATTCAATAAATGTATAAATATTTGATTGTGATTAACCTAACATTACGCACAACAGCAGTTGCACATTTACATTTTTTAGCAAACAGTAATTCCATAGTTTCCTTCTATAATTTAAAATAAAAATATTTTTTAGCTGAAAGACCCAAATTTATTACTGGGTTGTTTGATGACCAAATAGAACACAAAGGGGAACTTACTCTCATGGTGCGTGCTGATGGATTACCAAAACCAGAAATTCGTTGGTTCCGCAATGGAAAACCTGTTGAAGTAGATAAACACCATAAAATAGAAACAAATGCAGATGCTCAAGTTACAAGCAAGTTAATTGTAACAGATTTCGATGAGGACGATGGTGGAATTGTAAGGATTCAATTTTTATTAATATCATGTATTTTTGTTAGACTGTATAGGCTCTTACGTTTACGATTATCAATTTTATAATTATTAGTAATTTTTTTATTTTAGTACAAAGCAGTAGCAGTAAATATTGTTGGTGAAGCAGAAACAACCGCACGTGTATCTATGTTGCAAACACCACCTTCATTCGGAAAGAAACTGGATAGAAACCAGGAAGTAAATGAAGGAGAACCTTTGGAGCTTAAGGCGAAAATTAATGGAAGCCCTAAGCCAACTGTAAGTGTTTAGTTTTAAAGGATAAAGTAATATATATTCTTAGATAAAAATACCACTCAAAAATGTAAGTAAAGGAAATAATAGCCGGTACTATTTTCGTGTAGGTATTTTGTATAAGTGAACACACTTATAATAACGCTTTCGATGATGATACTATAGAACAAAATGCAGTTATAGGTATACTGAAAATATTTAATTTGATGTGGCCTATTAAAATAAAGTGGGCTATTTGGAATCTCGTATTATTTTTACATTTTCTATTTTGCAAAAAAATTAAAACTATCTAGCGGCGTATTATTTGTCATATTTCTAATTAACTTCAATGAATTAAAATCTACTCGATGGTTATTTTCACATACACAACAATGATCTTGTCCATTCATTTGTCCGGGATAGTTAAAACAAACCTGTACTGAAGAATAAAATTATTTCTACCTTTTAGTAATGTAATCAAATGATATTTTAGGTTACTTGGTACAAAGATGGTGAACCTATATCAAATGATAATGATAATATTAAAACAACTTTGTTACCTGACGGAACTGTTAAATTAAACATAGACAAATGCAAACCCACTGATAGTGGTGCCTATAAATTGGTTGTTAAAAACCCTAACGGCGAAACAGCCTGTTTGTGTGCTGTGGCTGTAACACGTAAGTACTTTGTAAAGAAATTATAACGTAAAACTCAGTATTAGATGTTTTTATTATAAATGAAGCAAATACCTTTTTTGAGAATTCTTTCAATTCTTGAACCTTGATTTTCTTTTAGAAAAACCAACAAGACCTAAATTCCTTAAATGTTTCAAAGACACTAAGCTGCCTCTAGGGGAAACCCTTCGCCTTGAGGCTAAAGTGGAAGCATACCCATTACCAGAAATTAAGTGGCTCAAAGATGGGGTTCCAGTACGTCCATCTTCAAACGTTCATCTTGAGACCTATCCTGATGGTAGAATTGCATTAGTAGTAGATACTATGAGACCAGAAAATATTGGAAATTATCAACTTTTGGTTACTAATAAACTTGGTGAAGCTATAGGAGATGCCAAGGTAGAAATAGAAAAGAAACCAATCAAACCTGAATTTATTCAGAGGTTAGCACCACAAACTGTTGTTGAAGGATTTCCTGTTAAATTTGAAGTTAAAGCAGAAGGATTCCCTGCACCTAAAATCACATGGTATGTCATATAAGTTCAAAGTAGACATATAGAAATATAGTGTTTAAGTGTTTTTCCAAAATTATGGGAGTATCTAAATACTTGTACACATTTATTTAAAGAACTAAACATTTTGATATTGTCAATCATTTATCTATATTCTTGGTATACTATACTCGTGTTTATTAAAAACAATCCAAGTAAGTTTTTACTTTTTACCTAACATTTATAATCGTGATTATGATACCAAAGAAACAATTTAAGTATACTTATTATAATATATTATTGAAACAAAGAAAGTCTGAAACATATATGAATAAAATCATATAAGATCCCGCAGACTTCTTTAAAAATATGTATTGAAAAGCTTTTAAAAGCAAACAAAAAACTACCTAATAGTTATTTGTTTTTATTCGGTTAATAAATATTAATGTTCTGTAGTTTAGAGCAATAATTTAGAGCACTTTGATTCGCTTGTAGTTGAAAGTTGCTCAACTTCTTTTGTGCCTAATCCTATACCAATGTGGTATTATAGACAGTAAATTACTGTTATTATTATTATCTATTTTAGGACCAGAAATGGTGCAGAAGTTATTTCAGACAATAAACACATCAAAATTTTTGATCAACCTGATGGAACTAGTGCACTCATTTTGGATGGAGCTGATATAAACCGTGATGCACTTACATACAAAGCAATCGCCTCAAATGAAGCTGGAGAGTCTGACACATCTGCTGTTCTTACAGTTCAACCATCATCAAAGCCGGAAGAACCGGAGGAAAGGCCTATGTTCTTACATTCCCTTAGAGATGTTATTACTGATGAAGGCCAATCTCTTGTAATGGAGGCACCGTTTACTGGCAATCCTATTCCAAGCGTTGAATGGACAAAGGATGGTGAACCAGTCGAACCATCAGATAGAATTCTACTTACTTGTGATGGTAGAAGAGTAAGTACCTATATATAAGTTTTAAACTAATATTATATCTACTGCTTCTGTAAATATTTTTCTCCATATTTCATATTGTTGAAATGCCACAATTAACATTTAGTTAATTGTGGCATTTCATAAATTATTTCCCTTCCTTTTCTTTTTTGGATAGGAACCATATTTCATGTTGATGACTAAACTTATAGATTTATATTCTTATACTTAAAGTTTTCATCTAGTAAAAACTGCTGCTGGATATGTAAGGTTAACATACCTATACACGAATAATTTACTGAGTTAGATTGCTCATACCTTAGTATTATTATTCCGAAGTATGGGCCACCGTTTTTACAATTCTCTTTCTTTGCTTGATATGCATTGTTTATAAATGACTTTATTTAGGCTTTACACAAGCATAATAACAAAAACCTATCCAATTTGATATACTCACATTGATGTTTCATCTCTAAACATACAATTATTAAGTTTATTGAATCTTCTTTAATGCATGATAAAAATTGGATTAAAAATTACAAAATTCAAAACTTCTAAAAATAAAATATTGAAAAAAATTTTTTTTTAACTTACCACAAAATTCTCCCTGAAGAGCCAGATAATGGCGAAAGAACATGTACATCTTCTTGGGGACATCGTTTTTGGTTGGTATCCATAATGAATGAATTTTGTGGTAAATTAAAAAAAATTGTTTTCAATATTTTATTTTTAGAAGTTTTGAATTTTGTAATTTTTAATCCAATTTTTTTCATGCATTAAAGAAGATTCAATAAACTTAATAATTGTATGTTTAGAGATGAAACATCAATGTGAGTATATCAAATTGGATAGGTTTTTGTTATTATGCTTGTGTAAAGCCTAAATAAAGTCATTTATAAACATATGGGCCTCATCTAATATACCAATTTCTAATTCCATTACCTAAAAGATTTATTGGTTACCTACCTACTTACTGATGCCGCTGTAATTATAACGTTTTTTGATACATTTTGTTTTATAGGTCGGGTTAAAAATTGATAAAGCCGTTCCATCTGATGCTGGTATTTATGGAGTAACCATCATTAACCCATTAGGAAAAGAATCTACTGAAGGCAAAGCCACTGTGCGAAAAGTATTTATGCCGCCATCTTTCACACAAAGATTTACTGATTTGCAGCAGGTATGTATTTGCTTGTGCAAATAAAAGTCCATGTTAACAAAATCCTTCATAAGACGGAAATATAGCATTTTGAAGCGGATAATCAAAAAAGCTCATTTTTACCAATTGCATAATACGGAATAAATTAAAAATGTGAATGAGCACTTCTAATGTAAGGTTAATATTTTGGTAATTTAGGTCATCACTGTTGTCCTTAATCAATCATATTTCTTTAAACTAATTATATTTTGTATACAAATATGATATAGACATCCTCATTAATAATAAGCATCATCTTTTAGCTACCAAGCAGGGATGCCAAATTTCCTTGCAGAGTTTCTGGAGTACCCCAACCAGATGTCGTCTGGTCAAAAGATGGCAATATTCTTAGAGAAACAGATAAATATCATATTAAGAGAGATGGAGACTTGTGCTGTTTGTATATTGTGGATTGTGAACCAAATGATGCAGGTGTTTATACTGCTACCGCCACAAATAGAGAAGGCCAGGACACATGCACAGCTACTTTGGAAGTTGTAAAAGAAATGTAAGTTATTACAATATAGTTAGAAATTATAATGTTCCACCATACACTTTACGGTCAGTTTTTCCTATATCATGTTTTTCAGCATTCTCAGTAACTCATGCACGTTTAGTGATAAATATACCATATTATGTGATATGGTTGACACTATGATATGCTTTAACTAAATATTGGATGGCTCCTTTTAAAAAAAATATTGATGGCGTCATACTTTCAATATGATTCACCCTGTATGGTTGAAAGTATCTAGCAAATTTGCATATTTTAAAATAAATATCGAATTGCGCCAGGATTTTTCTTAAATGTGCACCAGATTTGTTCCATACTTTATAAATTTATTATACCGGGTGATTTTTTTAAAACGAGCCACTCTAGAACTGTTCAATATTTTTATATGTTGTAAACAGTATTTTCTTAAATGTCAAGGGGGCAAAGTTAGTCAAATACCTTTAAAAAGTATTTAAATATTAAATAATAAATACTTTTTTCTAATTTTGACATATAAAATTAGGACACTTTTCAAAACTGACATAAGTGCCAAAACATTCTACTTTTCATCCCCAGTTAGGAAAAACTTTTCCTAAGTGATGAAAAAAAGTTCGTTACATCACCAGTAAAAAAAAATAAAGAACTCTCAAGAAAAAATAGAAACAACGTACTATCAAAACATAATACAAGTTTATAGGAATTATTATTTTTTAATTATAAATGTTAACTATACAATTTGTGCATTTTGTTAAATTAACCCCTGAAGAAGTTTTATTTGTTGAATTTGCCATAATATTATGTGGTGCATTATGCACTAAATTAATAATATTTGTCATTTGTCATTTTTGACATTAAAATTAAATGCGTAATAACAGAAACAAAGGTAACTATGATTACATGAATACTTAATTTTTTATGATTTTTAAACATTTTATTTAAAGAATTTTATTTTTAGATGTTTAAAATTAGAAAAAAGCTTGTATGTAACACATTACGAAATACCATTTTGTGTAACTCGTGTCATTTTGCGGGAACTCACGTCGCTCATCCCGAAAACATCCACTCGTTACACAAAATAAAGTCTTTCGTAACTGGTTACATAAATAGCTATTAAACGATTGAAAGTACATATTTAATTATTAAATACTTTTCAAAGATAAAAGTATTTAAATAATAAATCACAAAAGTAATTAGATAATTTGAACTGAATATTTAAATACTTTCAGAATATTTGAATATTTTGATAACGCTCAAATATTTTGAAAGCATATAAATACTTCTTGGGGTGTTTGAATATATTCAAATTATTTAAATATTTTTCTGATACCTATTTTATGTAATTTTAAAATATTTCAATACAGTCAAAAATAATGAGTAGTAGCAAGAAAAATATAAAAGAACCAAAATGAAGTTTTCCTTCAATAAACTAAATAGTATATTAAAAATAGGGTGATAATCAAATATTCCCATAAACAATGTGGAAGTAAAATAAAAACATTGTTAGGAACACAAATTCATGGCAATAAATATGACAGCGATATCATAACACGTAGTTAATTTTTAAATAAAAGCCCCAATATAGAATAGAAATATCTACATATATGTGAAAAGATATATTTTATGAACATTTAGTTACTACCTCGGTATTACATTATAAACAATATAGAATTATTTAGTACTCTAGGTTTAACTTAGGTTTTCAGAATTGTTTGAGAAGTTGTAAAAACGTGTTGCCTTTCTGGTGACAATTTTATATAAATTGTATTTTGAGATTTACCTAAATACTTGGAGCATATTCACACATTTAAATATTTAAATACTGTCGGAAAAGCATTTAAATCCTTCTGAAAAAGTATTTAAATAGGTACTAAGTAGTAAATATGTCAAACAAAGTATATTTGCAAGTATAAATACAAATACTTATGGGTATTTGCAAATACAAATACGGGCTATTAATGTGACGTCAAAGTCGCCGCTGTATCCAAACAATTAAGAAGAATTTAAATATATTATAAAAGGAGATACTAGCAGTTGATAGTTATATTGCTCGATTTTTGTCAAAACTGCTTTTAATACATTTAAAATTCACAATCGGAAACATCATATAATATAGAAAACAAAGGTAAAATAGTTTGTTTGGATACAAAAAATGGCCGCTATACGCCATCACTAATACAGCGTATAGTGCCCAGCTCTAGAAGGGGGGCACATTTTAATGGAAAGAGGTGTGATCCAAAACCTACTTTCTCACCCTCAGCCACCCCAGGTTTATAATTTCAAATGGCATCCCTAACTTTTTTATAGATCTCAAATAGCAGAACTTTTTTGGAATGCAATCGTAAAAAGAAAGTGTGACCTTATGAAGAGGAGAATTTTTGAGATGAATACAAAAAACTGAATCTTTATAAAATAGTTATGTCTTAACAACATTGGCCATAAAAGTCTGGGTAATAGGATGTTATTGTTTACATTTGGAAGGCTGGTAATTGCCGGAATGTTAAAACAATCCCCTTCACCCTAAGCTAGCCCCACTTCGAAAGTATTTAATGTGATATCAACTTATTATTATTAGATTACGTAGGATTATTACAACCATTAAAAACACAATTTCTTATTTGTGCAGAGCGACGTAGGATACTATTAAATGGCTAAATAAAGAGGACGGCACGAATTATCAGACAACGCTATTTTAAGATTTCTTCATCAAATTGAACTTTTATGTAATTGTAAATATCAATAATTTTCAGACTCATAAGCTATTTTACTCACCTCATAATAAATGTTCGAAATGTTCGCCATTTCTGGCCATACAGTTATGTAGCCGGCTTTCAATTTCTTCTCGTACTTTATGAAATACGGGAGTAGGAATCGATTTACATTCCCACGTTGCCACATATCTGCAATGTTTTCAGGTAGGGTTTTGTAAACTAAACAATTCTCTCAAGGTGACCCCATAAAAAGAAATCTGGGTTGGTCAAGTCAGGGGATCTGGCTAGCCACTCAATAGGTCCTCTTCGCCATTGGCGATTCATTATGCGATAATGAGGTGGAGCCCGATCTCGCCTATAATAGAGTAGTTCCTCATTTAAACTCAAAATTCCCCTCTTTGTCGTTCTGATTTTCCAACGCATTTGTTATTAAAGGATTAATATTTTCCAGTAAATCCAGGTAAATATCGTGAACATGTGATATCACATTATATAATTTTTAAATAGAGGGTAGCGTAGGGTGATAATAATAATAATAATAACACCATATTAATACGACCCCCTTTATCCCGGAAGGCTCTAGAAGAGCCTTGTGTGGGAGGGAGCTACACATTTACAGACAAGGGACATATACACGCAGTATCAGTGTATAGTGGAAAAATTCCTCTCGGTATTTTCCAATGCGGCGACCAGGATTCGAACCAGAACCTTTTGGGTGAGAGGCACGTATGCTACCTCTCGACTATTAGTCATATGATGGGGATTCTTTTCAACATTCCAGTATTTACCAGCCTTCCAAATGTAAACTATAACACCACATTACCTAGCCTTTTATGGCCAACGTTGGTAAGCCATTAATTTTTTATAAAGATTCAGTTTTTGCAAAAATTTTCCTCTTCAAGGTCACACTTTTTTTTTACGATTGCATGCCAAAAGAGTTCTATTATTGGAATTCTATGAAAAAAATTACGGGTGCCAATTGAAATTATAAGCCTGAGGTGGGTGGGGGTGAGAGGGTGGGTTTTGGATCACACTTCCTTTCATTAAAATATGCCCCCCTTGACATTCAAGAAAATGCCGTTTACTACATACAAGAATCTTGAATGGTTCTCGAGTTATTACGGGTGGCTCGTTTTCAAAAAATCACCTGGTACATTCATTTATATTTAAATAAATACTTCTCACAATTTAATGATTATTAATGATATCTGATACGAGCTTATGCGATGGAACATTGGTCAAAAAGATAGATGTTTTACATATGAAAGCGCCATGTCCAGTTAACATTCACCAACCACATAGTTAGAAAAAAAATATAAAAACACTCTTATATATAAATAATAATAAATAAATACACCACATGTAATTACGACCCCCTTTATCCCAGAAGACTCTAGGAGCCTTGTGCGGGAGGGGGCTACACATTTAAAGACAAGGGACACACATCCAATATCCGTGTATAATGGAAAAATCCCTCTCACAGTATTTTCAATTGCCACGGCCGGGAATCGAACCCGGGACTTTTGGGTGAGAGGCAGGTACACTACCATCTCGACCATCAGTCATATATATGATTCAATTGTAAAGTATTCAAAACTATTTTCATGTTAATACATTTGCCATTTATTTTTACAGAAAAGCACCTCAGAAGATCGAACCACCAGTATTCCTTAAACGTATTGGTGATACTGAATTATTCAAAGCTATGACTGCTAAATTCACAGCTTGTGCGTCTGGTATACCCGAACCAAATGTAGAATGGTTCCATAATGACAAAAAATTATTCCCCTCAACGCGAATTAAAATGGACAAGGATACTGCCGGATTACTTAGACTGACAATCTCAGGAGTTGATCAAGATGATCTTGGAAAATACACTTGTAAAATTAGTAATGAACATGGAAGTGATATATGCCACGCACACTTGAAATTTGATGAAGGTTAGTACAGCATATTCTAATAATATATTACATCCATATATAATGGGCTGATGTTGATTACAATGAAAATAATACTTTGTGTTTTGTGTATAAAGAAAAAATTATGACTGATGCCTACAGTATATTTAGTAATGGCATAGGTTACGGAGACACTGCCTATAATTACTAGTTATTTGTGCACCATAGGAGTAAAGTAAAAAATGACTAAAACACTTTGGTGATTGTGTCAAATCTTATTTACTGTAACAATTTCTGAGTTACATCATAAATAATAATACTAATGCGTATCATAGAAAAGTTAAACCTTCCCTCCCTCTCTCTCAGTTTAAAGAGTTCATACATATGATCCAGCTTACGCACACATACGCTGCTTTTTATCATTTTTATTAAATACTCTGCAAACTGAATAAGCTACTAGGTGTTATTTTTATTGTTCTCAATTTGAAAATATATGCCTTCCTTGTATTTAGATGCCCCCTCAATATTTGTGCTTATAGTGCATTCTGTGATTCGGAAAAAACCTCGAAAAACCCAAGTATTTGGGGAGTCAACCAAACTATTTCCCCTACCCGTCTTCGAGGATGCTGAACACGATGGTGATGTGTGTCCATTCGAGGGGCTTGCGTGAGTCGTGGTGACTTGGTAATATTTTACTCTTGCCCAGCATACTCAAGAGAGATAACGCGGGTTTTCTCGTTTGTAGCACGAAACACATTTTTCACCCCCTTGGAGGGTGGTTTTTGGTCGTTTGGGGGGTAGGGTCAACTCGGGAAGCAGAACCAACAGCATCCTCAAAAACGGGGGGTAACATAAGTTTTGCCGGTGGAAGACGTCGAATACGCGATTCCCCCCTTTGGAGGTAATTTTAGGCCGTTTAGGGGGGGTTGGGTCAACTCGGGGAGCAGAACCAACATCACCCTCATGTTCAGCATCAAAGACGTCGAATACGCGATTCCCTCCCTTTGGGGATGGTTTTTGGCTGTTCGGTGGGTAGGGTTAACTCGGGGAGCATAACCAACATCACCATCGTGTTCAGCATCCTCGAAAACAGGGTGGGAGAGGTAATTTGGTTGACTCCCCAAATACTTGCGTGTTCGTCAGACTTAGGTTAACTAACTAAGGGTGCATTTGTTATAAAGATTTACAATTCCGAGCAGATTTGTGATGAGCTCGGAGATATCTAAAATTGTCGAACTCGGGGAGTGGGGTAATGCATAATCTGTTGAGATACGAGTTTCTCAAAGTAATCTAAGGACTATAACAAACACACCCTAAGTAAAATAATCTTAGCTAATAGACAAGTAATACGAAAACTGCTGAAAGCGTATTGTTAATTTATAGGGATGGAACCGAAAGCCAAACGTCCAATCACAGATCAGTACACTGAATTTGATAAATACAAGAAAAGTGGAGCTCCAATGCCACTTTCTGATCCTCCAATAATCTCCCAAATGACTGACAGGCATTGCACCTTATCTTGGAAACCATCTATTCCTAGTGGACCAAGAGCACCCGTTACTTATCAACTGGAAATGTGTGAATTACCAAATGGAGATTGGTTTACTGTCAGATCTGGCATCAGAAGTTGTACATGCGGGGTTAGAAACTTGGAACCATTTAGAGATTATAAATTTAGAGTACGTGTAGAGAATAAATATGGAATAAGTGATCCTTCACCATATGCAATTACACACAGGTATGAATAAATTTTGTCTTTAGCATTTTATATTTTAATCTGGAAGAGGTATATTATAAATTATTATAAGGTTTCATATATGTCTTGAATTTAATTAGCTTTTCTAAATATGTTGTTTAGGCATTGAGTAAAAATAATAAAGAGGCGCAACTGTCAAGGTTTCGAGATTTTAGTGTTGTATTTTTTCACTAATAGCTTCATGATTGTCTTAAATTTTAAGGGCTATACAGCCACAATACAAATACCTTCCCGTAGCACTAAAAATTGATGACAATCATGAAGTTATTGGCAAAGAAATACAATACTAAAATCTCGAAACCTTGACAGTTGCAACTCTTTATTATTTTTTACTCAATGGTTTAGGTCTCCAACAAGTGCTACTTAAAGTATAATTACTCGAACAGTGTGATTCATTCAGTCTTATTAATAATAAAAATAATTATTATTATTATTAATTTTGTTGATCGATCATCTTACTACAGTCCTGGACAATTGAACTGCATATTTGAATTTTTTCTTCAAATTTTGGAATAAGATATTTTTATAGGGAGGAATATTACGGAGGTGCGTGGTTTTCGGCATTTTGTTGCAAATTTTATTGACAATAAGCGGTTTTGTCTGCTGGAATGAGCATTTGCAATAAATATTGTAACACAGCGCGACAGCGCCTAATGCAAGACCCATCCAAAAATGGAAAATTTCATTGATACCGAGAATTTACAATAGCGGTTCTAAATTTGATTTTGTTGTATAGGGGTAATCTACTGACTATTTTCAAAAACCGATTTGGCCACTTTTTCAAAATCTGCAATATTTAAAAAAATACAGCAATTTTTTTGAAAAAATCACATTTTTCTCATTACTGACCTGTAACTTTCCACTCAGGTGTTTAATGGGATATTTTTATTCGTCACTTTCTTACACATAAGTATTGTTAACTATAGCCATATGTCAATATTCATTTAATCTTACAGGGCGTTTAAAAAATATTAAAATTGTGGAATATACAGATTTACGATTCGCAAAAAAATCGTAAATCTGAATATTCCATAATTTTAATATTTTTTAAACGCCCTGTAAGATTAAATGAACACTGACATATGGCTATAGTTAACAATACCTATGCGTAAGAAAGTGACGAATAAAAATATACCATTAAACACCTGTGTGGAAAGTTACAGGTCAGTAATGAGAAAAAAGGTGATTTTTTCAAAAAAATCGCTGTATTTTTTTAAATATTGCAGATTTTAAAAAAGTGACCAAATTGGTTTTTGCAAATAGTGAGTAGATAACCCTTATATAACAAAATCAAATTTAAAACCGCTATTGTAAATTCTGTGTCAATGAAATTTTCCATTTTTGGAAGGGTCTTGCGTTAGGCGCTGTATACAATATTTATTGCAAATGCTCATTCCAACAGACAAAACCACTTATTGTCAATGAAATTTGCAACAAAATGCTGAAAACCGCAACTCCATAATATTCCTCCCTGTAGAGATCTCTTATTTCAAAATTTTAAGAAAAAATCCAAATATGCAGTTGAATTGTCCAGTAGTTTATATTAATTAAAAAATTAATTAATTAAATTTAATCAAACTTCTTTTGTTTCTTGAATTAAATAATAAAATAATGTGACAACAATGACATAAAAAAATAGAAGGATAGTACCAATGACAAATGTAAACTATAAAGACATGGAACGACATTGTTGTAATTGAAGCAAGAAAATGTATAAAATGCGGTTGGACACTGCCAGAGGGCGACATTAAATTTTTCTTCTTACTCTGTTAATAGTATCCATAAAACATATATTACAATATTGCTTTAAAGTTATTTCAAAAAAACGTATTAAATATTTAAAACCAGTAGTATCAGTAAAGAAACAGAGAAAAACCAGTAGTATCAGTAAAGAAACAGAGAAAGAACAGTATCGCCTCGCCCTCTGGCAGTGTCCAACCGCATTTTGTACATTTTCTTGCTTCAATTACAACAATGTCGTTCCATGTCTTTATAGTTTACATCTGTCATTGATAGTACAGTAATAATATAAGGCATTTTCGAAAATTGGAACGGTAGATACCAGTGGATCCACACCGGTAAATTGCGGTTAAACAGTTCATTAACCGGTAGAGTTGTTATTTTAGAACGAATCCGATAAGTTAACATCATTTCACTGCTTGAAATTTGACAGATAATGAAAGATAAATATTTGAAATTGGAAAATGGATAATTGTGGAACATTAATATTGTCAACTGCAATAGAATTAATTGACAGTGATGAAGACGAACTTATATGTCTAAATTTGACGAGTAAATTATTTGCTTACCGCAATGATCAACTCAAATCGACGATCCAGGCGGTGCATAGATTCGGTAGGTACCGGTAGATGTAATGTAATTTACGAACATGGAATAAATTCACCGATCACATTATCGAACGACAAGTGATACATACCGGTATATACCGTTCCTTTTTTTCGAAAACGCCTATAATGGTAATGATAAACACTTATATGTTGTACTCAACTGCCGAATTCAATCAACAAGTCTCAGTGCTATTATAACTCTCATACTTACAGTCCTATTGTTAACATTTATTTTAAACATGCAAATTATATAATGTTAATGTTGTAAATATTAAAAAGTACATTCAATTCTTACAAGTTTTAAACAATGTATTTTTACTATTTTTACTTTATCATAAAATGGGAAGATTTGTTAAGCAATATAAATACAATCTCACAGTTATGCTGACATTTAACATCTAGATAACTACACATTTTCTTATTAATACTTAATTTTTCTATTAATATAAACGGCCCTATAAATATAAATTCATACACCTTTCTTTCAGAGAAAAATTGGAACCAGACTTACCTAAATTCAGGCCTTACCTTCCTCCTGAAATCGATTTCCGTCCAGAAACATCTCCATACTTCCCTAAAGATTTTGATATTGAAAGACCACCGCATGATGGCATGGCTCAAGCTCCCAGATTTTTACGTCAAGAACATGACACTCAATATGGTGTTAAAGATCAAAATACGAATCTATTTTGGTTTGTTTATGGTTATCCTAAACCAAAAATGACATATTATTTTAATGATGAGTTAATTGAGCCAGGTGGTAGATTTGACATGAGTTACACTAGAAATGGTCAAGCAACATTATTTATTAATAAGTACGTATAATCTGCTGTAAATTGCTTTCACAACAAAATTTATGTCTAATGCCATTTAGAGTTTGATTATTTATTTTTTACAAGTAACCATTATTATTATTTTTATTTTGTTTGTTACCAAAATACATTTATACATTTTTGAAATCTTTTTGCAGAGTGAGATTATCACTGTGGTGCAATAATAATTGTGCTTAGGCTTTTATTTACTTTAAAATAATTTTTTTGTTTTTTTTTCGTTTTTAGAAGAATATAACAGTTTTACTGTTTATACAACAAAAAATTATTTTACGTTGTTCATTTTGTTCCAGAATGTTAGAAAGAGATGTAGGTTGGTACGAAGCAGTTGCTCGAAATGAGCATGGAGAAGCACGTCAACGAGTCCGTTTAGAAATTGCCGAGTTGCCTTACTTCATTAGAAGGCCAGAGATTGAATATGTAATGTTGAGAGGCAAAGCTAGATTTCAAGCTAGGATTGTTGGGGTACCATACCCAGACATAAAATGGTATAAAGATTGGAAACCATTGGCTGCTTCTACTAGAATAAAAGTGAAGTGTTTATGTCCATGTTCATTATGATACATTGTAATAATATATCATTTCTGTACTTTTAGATTACTTTCATTGAACCTGATACTACAATATTGATGATCAACGATGTTATTCTTAAAGATGAAGGATTATATTCAGTTAGTGCCCGCAATGTTGCTGGTTCAGCTTCCAGCAGTGCTATGTTGCATGTTGAAGAAAATGAACATGAATATAAGCTGCGCAATTACTCCAACATATCTCCAATTAAAACAAAGAAACGTTTATATACAGATTTCTATGATATCGGAGATGAATTAGGGCGTGGGACACAAGGCATTACTTACCATGCTGTTGAAAGACTTAATGGTGAGTTCAGTTTTATTTAATATTTGATAAAATATGAAAATGAGGAATAAGTAATAGCCCATTTTTTAATGATAGTAACCCATCATTAAAAAAATAGTCTGTTTAATTGATACCTACTCATATTTGTTTAACTTTTAACTATAATAATGTATCCCAAATTTATGCCTCTTAATTACCATAATTTTCTTTAAATCAAATAAGTTTTATTGAAAACTTACGATATTCTTTAAGTTTTGAAATTATCAACAAAAAAAATGTTTAGCCGTCAATTTTTTTATACTTCGCATTCAAATAAGAGTTCAATACTTTTGCAACAAATTCAATATCTTGAGATAGTAAAATTATAATATTACCTTCTAAAATAATATTTTCATATCAGGTCGCAACTATGCCGCTAAAATTATGCATGGAAGTGGAGAACTACGTCCATTTATGTATAATGAACTGGATATGCTTAATGAACTTCGCCACAAAAAACTTATTTCCCTCTATGATTCCTATGAAAATGAAGACTCCTTAGCTTTGATCTTAGAACTGGCGTCAGGTGGTGAACTGGTTAGAGATTATTTGCTGAAACAAGACTACTACACCGAAAGTGATATTGCTGGTTTCGTAAGACAGCTGCTTCAGGGCCTGGATTATATGCATGATAGAGGTTACGGTCATATGGGACTTAATGTAAGTAAGACCGTTATATCCGCATCTTGTGTATTTTCAACAATCTTCTAAAAGACAATTCTGAAGGGAGTTGAAACATTTGTTGTGACTGACACTTATTGATTATTTGTTAAATTACTAATTAACTTGAAGCCATCTATCTAGCCAATGTTTATTTTCAAATACATGCCAGAAAATACTTTATCAGTTTTTTTATATCTGATATGAACTATATGCTCTTTAAATCCAATATATTTTAAATCACATTTCTCTCAATCCAAAATTAGGTTTTATTAGCATGAACATGGCTTTTCCTTGGGGTATTTAACTACTTTAGGTTTAGTTAGAAAATGTTTCCATACTATGAAAAAAATTGTATACTGTATACTGGCCGACCAGGGAGAAAAGGTTTTTGGAAATAATGTGCCCCCTGTATTACATTCATTATGAAGTGTAAATGAATTAAATGAATAGTGCAGGGCAAATTTGGTGATCGTTTGCATTCGCATCTACGCAGATTTATTATGCTTAATTCTAGTACAATTTTATTCTATTATATTAATCATATTCTAGTACATTATCCCATGCCACCCAGGCCTTCTTTCCCCGGTCAGACAGTACACATTTAAATTTCCAAAAATTCTAGACAGAAAGATTTTCCGTGAATATGAAATTTATTACAGAATAAATCTATCTTGTTCACAAATTTTACAGTTAGGAGATCTCTTGATATCCCATCCCGGAGGAGATGATTTGAAGATTACCGACTTTGGCTTAACTAGAAGAATTGATCACGGAAACCTTTATCCTCTACTTTATGGAGTTCCCGAATATGTTAGTCCAGAGGCAGTAAACGGTGACGGAGTTGGATTTGGACATGATATGTGGAGTGTTGGTATCATCACATATATTTTATTATCAGGAAGATCACCATTCAGAGGTGCAAACGATAGAGAAACATTGACCAATATAAGGTCTGGAGAATGGACTTTCGATGACAGTTGGTGGTCTAGAATTAGTTTGGAGGGTAGAGACTTTATTTCCAGACTGCTAGTTTATGATGCAGGCGGAAGAATGGATGTTCGAGCTGCTTTAAGACACCCATGGCTGGAGAGATCAGATAAAAGATACTCTGATGATTTCCAAATCAGCTCTAGGTATCTCAGCGATTACTGGGGATTATATAGGTTTGTTATGACTTTTTTATTATTAATAATGTTCTACAGCAAATACCATGGCAGTGTGAGCGTAGGAATTACTGGGAGGTATTTATGTAATTTGCCTGCCCTGTACTAATGGGAACGGATCGACCGTAGCTGGGAACGGATCGACCGTAGCTTTTCAGCTCGTTAATTTATTTCATGCTTTTGACTTTTGTTGTAAAATAAATGATCAATATCTATAACTAAATGCAAGAAAACATGCATAATAACCAAATTGTTTTTAATTTTGCAGTGTGCGGAAAATATATATGTGCTCGGTGTTGTGCGTCTTTCTCTAATGTATATAATTTTAAAATTGTACATAAATTTACGAAGATAAATTATTTAAATGGAAAATAGAAAAAAAATATTTTGTAATAATTTAGTCGCTTATTTTTGTAATTTCTATTTTAGAATTATTTTCGATTTTTTATTTTCAATTGTTTATATTTATACAAATTTTATTTGTGTACAGGGTGAATCATAAATGCAGTTATATTTAAAAAGATATAAATATTTCAGCAAGTTTAATTAAATTACATTATAAACATTAAAGCGTAGTTTTGAAATAAAATTATTTTAATTTTGTTAAAATATTAAATAACCACACACTTAGCCATACATAATGTAACAGGTGTACAGCTGACAGTATAATAACTTGGCATTGAAACATCGTCTTACATACAGCTGTCATAACGGCAGTGGTGGTTTCTCAATTAGACTTTTCATTAAAAAAAAAATATATTACATGATTTGTCACAGCCTTTAAAGAGTAAAACAATATCTGCAAGTATTGTAAATTATAGTATCTAAACAAAATACTGGTGATAGACAAACCACTAGAGGGTGACACGAGGTCGTTGAGTTTTATTAGTGAATCATCAATCATCCAATCTAAACATTAGCGACTTAGAGGCAATAAAATGTACAGCACTAAAAGTGAGAACGATAAATTTAACTGAACGAACTTATACTATTAGGTACTATTACTCTCCAACTGGAAACAAACAAGACTTAATCCCCATTTCAAGCAAGGTTTCACTTCAAAACACACTTTTTTGGAGAACAAAGTTTATTGAGTTTTATCAATTATTATTAAAAATCCCTACTTTAAATATAACTATGTATGCAATGTATGCATTTAAGATTAGTCCTGTGTAATCTGTCAGTTTTCCCACTCTTTAAAATATAGGATCATCCCCCAATTTTTTTTAATTTTAAATTATAAAACTTCATAAGAAAATAAATCACCCGTATTTTTTTATTTTCTTATATTGCATCATTTAACATAAGAAAAAAAGTTACATAAAACATAAATCAAAACTCGCACTCTTTGTGACGTAGTAAATCCCGAGTCGTTCGCATTGGTTGTTGTTTATCGATAAGGTAGATACTGCGGACCTTCGTTGTGATTGGCTGAAATAAATTCCTATTTAAAAATACACCAATCACGACCTAAACCGGAGTTCGTTGTTTGATACGCCAAAAAATCCTTTTTGTTTGTCATTAATTTCATTAATGTCAATTGTCAGACCTAGCCTAATAGGAATAGTGTGCGTGCGCTGGGAACTGAGATTTATGACGTCACTGAGCGCAAGAATTCAAAATTATTTAGTGCTAGTGCAAATTTCAAACTTTAAAATAAACTTAATTAATATTCCCCTGATGATGGCTTGTAGCCGAAACTAGTTGGGATAAAACAAATATTGTGTACAGAAATAAAAAAAACAGATTTTCTCCCTCACATACTTTTTGTCTCTTATAAAAATATTTCTATCAAATGATGATCTTTAAGAGTAGGTAGTCTATTTTTAACCTACCTAATTAAATGTATTGCCAATAAGAATTTTTTGTCAATCAAATTTGGCAAGCTTCACAGACAAATATAATTAGATACCTACTTAAGTGTTGTCAATTGCTTACAATGGAACAACAAAAGATATGTGAAGTGGACTACAGTATTAAACCATATGAAGATTTAGAAACTGTTTATAAATACAGTATTAAATTACATGATGGCAATGACAAATTGTTTCCTCATAAGAAAATATATTATATTTCGGAATATGAACTGTATAAACTTGAAATTCTTTTAACGTAATACAGTGCTATTTATCATTAATATTTTTTCATTTTTCGTCTTCTTTAAGGGAATGGTATGATAATGCCTCATGTAGAAGATGGTTAAGACGTCGACCACTAGAAGGAGCATTTACTCATCCATCAAGAATGGTGTATCCACCAGGCGAACATTATTCTCCAAGTTCTACCCCTGCACCTTTAGACAAAACTCCACGAACAAGAACTACTTGGGAAGACCAGTTACCAAGTAGATCTCCTCTTAATTATGAAATTGGTGTCATAAAATCGGAGAGTCAGTAAGTACCAAAATCAGTAAATATTTTTTTTATTGCTCATACTGCTTAAAAAAGTCTTTTAATAATATTTATAATACTAATTTTCTTCATTTAAAAAACTACTGAACTACACTGTGTTTGATCTCAAAATTAAAGTGTAATTTTTAACCAAAAAAATTTTAACTGTTTTAATGTGAAGCTTGAACAGAACATAATTAATTTTTAAAATTATAACCTTAAATCTTCCTTTTGCCAGTAAAAATGAAAATTGTTTTATTTTGGTAACAATTGGACAAATAAAACACGATCTATTTCATTCCATTGATTTTTTTTTTTATTGTTGTAGTTTGACTTCACAGGAATGTTACAGTGTTAGTGATATTTATTCCAAATTCAGTTTTGTATAAAAATGAAGTTAATCTTTCTTCTGAGTAACACCTTTTGTAGAGTAAACTAGCAACAACGGCAAATTACAATTTAGAGTTAACTCTAAAATCATATTTTCTTAAGATTTTCTTTTTGGTTCGCTTTATTATATGTTATTGAAGGAAATATACAATTTTATAGAACTTTTTTATTGACATGTAGGTATGCACTTCTCTTACAAACTTTTTTGAAAATTAATAACTAAAATTCATTAAATGAGATCATTAAGAATTTCTGCCTCTATTTTTAATAACAGCTCCTCGGTACATTTCATATCCAAAATTAAATGTCTAATTTGGTACTGGTAAAGTTAACGGTCTCTTAATTGCCTACCAAAGTATTACTCATGTATGTTCAATTAAATTGAGATCTGGAGTACGCAATGGTTAATGCAAAATATCAATAATCACCTTGTGCAAATATTCCTTCACTATATGTAAGGCGTGAGGTTATGTGTTATCATCATCATTCCGGGATAAAGAGGATCGTAATTACAAGTGGTATGTTATCGTGCATTAATACTTAGATTAAATATTCCTAATATACCATCGGCATCTACTGTTCAAATAGCCTCCATTTTAAAAAAAAGGTTTATTCGATGAGGAATTTTGAGAACAAAACCCAATATCATTGTTATACATAGTATTCAAGCAAAACTGAATTTTCACTATAAATAAGTAGCATAGTAAGATTCTTCTAGACAACGCAAAAAAAAAATCAAGCTTATGGTAAATTTTTGGTGGTGGGTTAAAAAAGTCTTTTAATAATATTTATAATACTAATTTTCTTCATTTAAAAAACTACTGAACTACACTGTGTTTGATCTCAAAATTAAAGTGTAATTTTTAACCAAAAAAATTTTAACTGTTTTAATGTGAAGCTTGAACAGAACATAATTAATTTTTAAAATTATAACCTTAAATCTTCCTTTTGCCAGTAAAAATGAAAATTGTTTTATTTTGGTAACAATTGGACAAATAAAACACGATCTATTTCATTCCATTGATTTTTTTTTTATTGTTGTAGTTTGACTTCACAGGAATGTTAGTGTTAGTGATATTTATTCCAAATTCAGTTTTGTATAAAAATGAAGTTAATCTTTCTTCTGAGTAACACCTTTTGTAGAGTAAACTAGCAACAACGGCAAATTACAATTTAGAGTTAACTCTAAAATCATATTTTCTTAAGATTTTCTTTTTGGTTCGCTTTATTATATGTTATTGAAGGAAATATACAATTTTATAGAACTTTTTTATTGACATGTAGGTATGCACTTCTCTTACAAACTTTTTTGAAAATTAATAACTAAAATTCATTAAATGAGATCATTAAGAATTTCTGCCTCTACTTTTAATAACAGCTCCTCGGTACATTTCATATCCAAAATTAAATGTCTAATTTGGTACTGGTAAAGTTAACGGTCTCTTAATTGCCTACCAAAGTATTACTCATGTATGTTCAATTAAATTGAGATCTGGAGTACGCAATGGTTAATGCAAAATATCAATAATCACCTTGTGCAAATATTCCTTCACTATATGTAAGGCGTGAGGTTATGTGTTATCATCATCATTCCGGGATAAAGAGGATCGTAATTACAAGTGGTATGTTATCGTGCATTAATACTTAGATTAAATATTCCTAATATACCATCGGCATCTACTGTTCAAATAGCCTCCATTTTAAAAAAAAGGTTTATTCGATGAGGAATTTTGAGAACAAAACCCAATATCATTGTTATACATAGTATTCAAGCAAAACTGAATTTTCACTATAAATAAGTAGCATAGTAAGATTCTTGTAGACAACGCAAAAAAAAATCAAGCTTATGGTAAATTTTTGGTGGTGGGTTAATTCTGGTGAACACTATATATTACAAACATACTTCGCGCAAAATGTGACGTCATTCTTAGTATGAATTACTTATTTTCTTTTTCAGTTATCAAAATGGCCCGGATACCTATCTGTTGCAACTTAGGGATGTTGATTTTCCTGTACGACTTCGTGAATATATGAAAGTGGCAGCTAACCGTGGACCTGGTTCAGCACATATTATATCAGATGAAAATGGATACGATTGGAGGGTAAGCGATTATTATTTAGGTTTCAAAATATAACTAATTACTACTATAACTTAATTTAGACTCCCATTATACGTGAACGTCGTCGATTTACGGACATTATGGATGAAGAAATTGATGACGAAAGAAAAGCTCGTATTAACAGATATGGTACTACAGACAGAGATCCTGCTATTAGACGACTAAGACATGAAATAGGTAAGTTATTAAAAAGTTGCGTTACTTGTGTTTCATATGATCCATTATTTAAAACCCTTTTTTATTAGGATCACGTTTGGACACCTACGTAGAAGCTGAAGCATTTTTGGAATCTAAGCAAGATGGACGTTTACCATTCTTTAGGGAAAAGCCTAGATTTACAGCAATGGTTGAAGGAAAAGATCTTGAACTCACATGTTTTGCTGTGGGTGAACCTCAGCCTATCGTTCAGTGGTTTAAGTAAGAACTGTTTATTTCATATTGCTAAAGTTTCTTCTTTTACCTTATATCTATAAATTTATTCTTTTATTCAGCATTTTCAAGAACTTAAATTCCATGCAACGTGGAACACTCTTATAAGTTTTGAGGTCAATTTCAAAATATAAACTTCATAAAATATCAAAAATTGATGTATCTCAAATTTCTTACTATTAAATATTTTAGCTGAAAATTAGTTTGTGCAATGACTACTTTATGGACCACTGTATATAAAAACATATTTTTTATTATATTTTTTAGAAATGATGGCATTGTAGCCGAATCTCACCGTTGCAAAATTATAACAGATCAAGAAGGTCGATCTCACTTCAAACTCTCCCCTGCACTCGCATTTGATCAAGGCATGTACAAAGTTGTTGCTCGTAACAAAGTCGGTCAAACAATTGCACGGACAAGAATTGTACTGGGTCTCATACCGGATGAACCAGATAGTCCTGAGGCAAGTCAAATTTCAGACACTGAAATTTTACTTACATGGAAACAACCTAAATTCGATGGAAATGCGCCAGTTATTTGTTACAGATTAGAATTTAAGTTAGCTGACGATACTGAGTGGACCAAAAAGGCTGATAATATTGATCATGAATTTTATTTAATAACTGATTTGGAACCCAGCAGGAGTTATATATTCAGATTGGCAGCTAGAAATTCCATTGGTTGGAGTGATTCTGGTGTTCCATCTGCACCTGTAACGACTAAACCAGCAGGTAATTGCGTCAAATGTTTTATAAAAACATGAGTTTTTCTTAACAAGATAGAGTTTATTAAAGATATACTAAGTGACAGAAAAACAGATCATACCCCAATTTTTTTTTATATTGTATGATAAATGTTTGAAATTTGGGATTCACACAATGACTATGGAAGATCAAATTTTGGACATGTCAGATATACAGGGCTATACTCGATATGTTCAAAACATAGAGCTCAACTCCGCCCCATTAATTTTATAGCAGCGCAGAACGGTCCACGCAATAGTCAGTTTTACACGATGGAATTAATGAAAGCTGTGATAGCTTCAACAAAATTTGTTTATTATATGTGTTACATTGTATACTGCAGCGATGTTATATTTTTATAATGTTTATTCCCATTAAAGTTTCTATTATACATTTGCAATTCTTGACTTTTAAAAATAATACTTATTCTCGCGAAAATTTAAACGTTTCTTTATTAAGTCCGCACTGCGCAAACTCACAATACTTTGTTTATTTCCTGCCGTCTAGACGTAACGACCCAGCTGCCGATTGCTGGTTTGTTTACGTTTGTATTCGTTTTTAGGTTAGGTGCTTTTGCGAGTAATTTCCACATACTTAAGAGATCGTATGTGGTTATTTCAGGCAAAAAAGTTTAGTTTGTGATTTACTGTAATAGTTTCACATAGGTTACTCTACTGGATAAACGCCAATGACCACAATATACATTACTCAAAAATAACCAAATCATTTACTTTTCGGTTTCCACCACTGTACATATTTATTTATTAATATCTATCGTATGATTCCTTCAGTGCTTCAGTGGTACACTTTTGGTGATTGGAGTTGGTGTGTTTCTTTGTATTCATGAAGAATTTTGTAAACACTTGCAACACTCACACCTGCTGCCGTTGCAGTGAACTTCACGCATTCCATTTTTGGCTTCTCCGGATTCTCCCTATCGTAGGCCTTGAAGATATTCAGCACGTTTTCCTTATTCTCCACTGAAAAATGTCTTGCTTTTCACTTTCTCGGTGGAGAAATTGCACCCCCTTCAGCCATCTTATTTAGATTTTTCATAACCTGTGCATGACAGTTGACAGTGCAGGCCGGCTCCCCATTTATTCGCGTTTTTCGTATGTTTAATGCGTTTCGCGGCAATCCATAACATAAGCTGATTGCTGATTGGTCTGTTGCAAAATACGTAAAAGTTTAATGTGTGACGCAAGTTCTTATAGAGGCGGCCTTTCAGTCAAATCTAGAAGTTGCATTGTAATTTGGGTTCTATAAATACGACCAATAGAGAAATTCCATTCAAATTTAGCGGACATTTTTGGGGCGGAGTGTATTTCTATCTTTTGGACAGACAGAGTGGAAACAACAAAATTTTTTTAGTACAGGGTGGGCCATGTCACGACGGTGTTTAAACTAATCATAACTTATTTGTTTGTTAAATAGTTTTATTCATTTTTTGGTACAGTAAAGTTAAAGAATTGGAGAAATGTTTCCGTTAGGTATGAAAGAGCCACAATTTGATATATTCTCTAACGTGTCACAAAACTCCTAGCGATAGGTACCTTATAGGGCCGGTTTTTCAATGTTGAGTTAACTCTAACTAAAGGATAATATCCAAGGACACCATTGTTACAATAATTGTTTCCTTGGATATTATCCTTTAGTTAGAGTTAACTCAACATTGAAAAACCGGCCCTTAAGATAGATGAGAAAGGCAGAAAATATATAAATAAAATTCATGAAAAGATAGAGAATGAAAAAAAAATATTCAGTGGTTTTTCTTTCATATAACTTGACTCCTCGATTGTACTTAGAAACAGTATTAACTATATTTATGTTAATTTACTGTATTTTAGGGTCTTCAAAGATTCAGTTGAGCAAAGCAATGAAGCATTTACAACAAATAACTGACAGTGGTAAACCTATTGAAGAAGAGACACATATTCAGTATAATTACGAAATAGAATCCAGTCCAGTAGAATGGGAAGATTCAAATGTTGAGGAACGTTATAATTTTATTTCAGAAATTGCCAGGTAACTATCAATGAATTTGCAGCAGAATCTGATTATTCAGTCCTGAGAGGCTAAATCTAAAAGAAAATAACATTGCAGGGTACCTCTTTATAGGAATTATTTTAAATTGGCATATCATGAGGAAATACCGAGCTTATAGGATATCAGAAAATTTTAATTTTATGATACTATACTTTTGTTATAACATCTGTTTAACGACTTTCTTGAAACTAATTTAAATTAATTCATTACTTGCTATTTCTATATCATTATTCTATCCGTTATTATCAAACATCAAACAACTTTGAACTTAGCATATCTGTATGAACAAAATATATCAGTATCAGTGCTCTCACGTTATCAAGACACAAACAGAAACAGGTTGACTAACAGGTCTCTTTTTACACTGCTTGGGTATAAAATGAGTACTGCATTGCAGTAGCGGCTGGTGAATTTTCGATGTTCGATTTTTTCTATTTAGAGACATGGGACCTCTACCAAATTGTAAGAGGTGTTATTTGGGATCAAAATGAGAACATTGGCGGAGAAAAAAATTTAAAAACAATTTGCAAAAAAAATTTTCGAAAATCCCGGGCCTGAAAAGTCCAGAAATTTTATAATTTAATTTTTTTTTAAATATTAGAATAATCTTCGATACAATCTAAGACAAAATTTTTTTGGTTTTGAAGAAATGTTGATTTTTTAAAGAGTTACGAGCATTTTAAATTTCTTGAAATTATGAACCAAGCCATTAAAAATTTCAAATGCTGGTAACTTTTCCAAAAATAAATATTTCTTCAAAAGCAAAAAACCTTGTCTTAGATTGTATCGAAGATTACTTTATTATTTAAAAAAAATTCAAATATATAAAATTTCTGGACTTTCCAGGTGAGGTCTGGGATTTTCAGAAATTTTTTTAGCAAATTGTTTTCAATTTTTTTTCCTACCAATGTTCTTATTTTGTTCCCAAATGAAACCTCTTATAATTTGGTAGAGGGTTCCATGTCTCTAAATAGAAAAAATCAAACATGGAAAATTCACCAGTGCTGCATTGTTCGAATTAATTTAAGTTTTAGATTTAATCAACTCCAAAGATGGTTAACAAAATGATCTTCGGATTAAGTATCCAGTGTACAGTTAGTTCAGGACCATATTAAGGTCCAAACCTTTTCTAAACTTTTTCTTATATTTTCGAATCTGGTATATTTGAAGAACTATAATTAAAATTTTTGAAAATCGTTTGTAAAAATTTGTTAAAAGTCAAGTAATTTTTAAAATATATGTATAATTTGTAGAGGAAGATTCTCCTGTGTTTTAAAGGCTGTCGATAAAGATACAGATAATGTGGTTGTTGCCAAAATTTTAGAATTTAAGGATAGTAGAAAAGAAGATGTTGAAGGAGAATTTGCAGCACTGAGATCATTAAGGCACGAGAGGATTGCAGGGTTGTTGGCAGCATATCGATCAAATGATACTGCTGTATTCATATTAGAAAAATTACAAGGCGCCGATATACTAACATATTTAGCAAGCAGACATGAATATACTGAACAAATTGTTGCCACTGTAGTTACTCAAGTAAGTATGCCTTATGATACATATATAAAAGAGACTTGATGCAAATTACTTAGTAAATTCATAGGTACATTATTTCTATACTTTGAAACGGAATATAGTAATCACATTTACTTGGTGCAAATAAATATTCATTATGCAATCATAAAAATTAATTCACACATTTAAAATAAAACAAAGGACCCCACACATTTCTTATGGGAAGTGGCTTTCGGTGAATTTTGCTGGAATCGATATATATGTCATTCCTCTTGAGCTCGAGGGCAGGTGCCGATTTGAAATTCGATGTCAAAAGTGACATTTGACAGTTGACATCTACCAATGGAAGAAATGTGCTTCTGACTTAAAAAAAGTAGGAGTTGTTACTGACTTCAGTGTTAAAATCACATTTTTCAGTTCTGTTTTTTTTTTATTATATCTACGTTATCTAGATTAACAAAGAAAAAGGTAATAATAGTATGTATATTGTTTTATTAGGAGTAAAAGTGACACTTTTACAAACGAATAATTACAGGCGAGTCACAACAAGTGACTTCATGCTATTTTTTCTTCAAACGTCGATTAGCTATATAAACTATTTAATAAAGATAAAAAATCTCGAATTTCACCACCAAAAACGCATTGTATTAATATCGCATGGCTGGTGTATTATACAAAATATGCGTTGCTATGGATATATTGTACCTACGCGTTGCTCGATTTGACAAGTGTTAGTTTAAATTGTACTGCGAGAGACCATCAATTTTTCTGGGGCCACACTTAGTAATTGTTCGTCCAATATAATGTTCAAATAGTTAAATTATGGTGTATTTTTTATTTAATGATTAAAGCATATAAGTTTTGTATTATTTTATATATCGTTATTTATAAGCACTTAGTCGTAGGTATTTTTTCTTCCGCTCGCAGCGAACACAAAGTACTTTTGCCTCCGCTGCTAATGGCAACGGACAGCCGTCTAAAATGTCAAACTTTAATGTCATGAAATGAGTTAGGAAATGTCATGTTTTTCTGACATTTGAAGAAAAAATAATTTTTTTAACGTTCACAATAGCAATGTTAAAAAACGTAAAACTTGACATTTCTCACATTGAAACCGTTTTAAGAACCCTGCCCTTTTTAACGGTCATACAGAAAAAATTAAACAGACTCAGAACTACGTTTTACTTATTTATCGTTATATTTAACATTTGCAAAACATCAGTTGAAAATTAAAATTACTTAACCTACTTTACAGATACTTGATGGTATCCAATACCTACACTGGAGAGGACTCTGTCATCTAGATCTTCAACCTGATAATATTGTCATGAGCGGCGTTAGATCTGTACAAGTAAAATTAGTAGACTTAGGATCAGCACATCGTGTAACTAAATTGGGAACAAAAGTACCTATTGTTGGACATCCAGATTATATTTGTAAGTTAGAAATTCATATGAGTTTAATTAATTAATTTGCTACCATCAATATGAAATTATAGCTCCAGAAGTTCTGGCTGATGAACCAGCTTTCCCTCAATCAGATATATGGACTGTTGGTGTGTTGACTTACATAATGCTTTCTGGAACTGTACCATTCCGTGGCCAAGATGAAAATGAGAGTCGTCAGAATATATTGTTTGTACGCTATAGATTTGAACATCTATATCAAGAGGTCTCACAGGAAGCAACACGTTTCCTTATGCTTCTTTTCAAACGTCACCCTAAGTAAATATTGTTATTAATTATGTTAATAAATTATATTACATATTCTAATTTATTTTAGCAAACGACCATCTCCAGAAGAATGTCATGAAAATCGTTGGCTGCTTCCTACAGATTATATGATTAAAAAACGGGAAAGAGCAGTCTTCTTAGGACATAGAATTAAAGAATACTCAGAAGAATATCACAGCGAAAAAGCACAACTATCACAGAAAGCCACGAACCCTATAGGAGCTAAATTGATCAAATCCCATAGCATACAAGAAGAATTGTTGACTGCACCTTAGCAACATAGTATTAGTTTGTATATAATGTTTATATGTTAATATAATTTATTGAACTTATGGATGATGCTAAACTATACTTATTTTATTTATTCATCAGTGATACATACAAATTTTTGTTTTTTGAAAGAATTTAGTGTTTTCGTTTTTTGTTTCAAGAACTAATTTTAAATATTTAAAAGTATCATGGTATTTGAACACTTATATAAAGATTTTATTTCAATAAAGAAAATAAATTATTTTCTTTTTTAATTTAACCAAACCAGCTTTAATATTACAGGTGTGAAATTTATTATAATGATGCAGTGATTTGTACATTTAATTAACTATCCCAATATTATATTTTTTATTTCTTCTATGGTATTGGATAAAATCTGATGTAAGACAATACTGTACTTTTTTTCTAAAAATTATTTGAAAAACTGGCACTTTAAATATTTCTGAAATAGGAAATAAATAAATATAATTGATAAATAAAATAAATCTTATAAAAAAAAAGGTTGACAATATATTTTTTTCCACGGCCGGGAGTAGAAATCAGTTTCTATGACATCAAAATTAAAACAGAAATAGTCGATTATTCCCAAGGGAGTATAATGCTCCCAAGGGAGTTTACATTATGGAGAACGGTTTTCATGAAAAAAAAAAAGATAACATTGAAATTATTTATTGACATTTAAATTAAATGTTACATTCGTACAATTTTCAAAATTAATATTAGAAGGAATATTACTTTCGCTTACATTTACAGTTTTTGTGATTGCGCTAGTGGTGGTACCTACTAAAACCTGATTAGCAATTTTGGTCTTATTTGCAATGGAGTTCTCGACATAACCCTCAGCGACTGTCGTTGATTTCCAACCAGCATGACGCTTTATTGTCGTGATATCCACACCAGCATCTGCCAGTAATGTCGCTGAAGATCTTCGTAAGCAGTGACCAGTATAACATGCAACATCAGGTAATTTTAAATACGAAGCTACTACACTAGGAATTTTTCCCATGGTATTCTTGCCAACTGGCTGCGAACTACATTTTCCTGCTTTGTAGTACAAAAAAAGGCGCTTGACGTGGGGAGGACGAAGGGACAGGTATTTTCGAAACAATTCAAGCATATTTCCCACATCGGTAACCACAAAGGTTCGTGGAATCTTTGTCTTAGTGTTTGGAATTTTTACAATCAAGGAAGAGCCTACATCCTCAATATCATCTACAGTTAAATTGACTAGTTCATCAGTTCGACAAGCTCCGGCAATCCCCAGAATTATTCCAACCTATAAAAAATCAAAATACTTAATAATTGAAATACCTAACAACAAAAGTAATCTTACCTTAATCATTAAGAATTCTTTGTCACCTGCACTTGATAGAAAACGGTCGATTTCTCCCTTTGTCAATATTTTCGATTTTTTCGCTTGATATCCGTCACCGGTTCTTTTCAAAAATGCGATCAGTTTGGGGAATTTGCTTATATCTATGTTGTCGTAAATTATCAAGCATGACTTAACCATAGAATATTGCGCCCATAATGTGGAAGACTTATAATTCTTTGCATTTTCACTGAAGTATGCCAACAAAACATTCTCGCTGTATACTTGAACATTTTTCTCGGCGCACCACTTTTTGAACCGATTGTAGGCTATATCGTATAAAGATCTTGACTTCGTAGGCAGCAAATTGCTTATTGCAATATTTGCAGCCTCCACAATCTCTTCCGACTCACAATTATTCATTGTGCACTAAACAAACTTTAAACTAAACCAAACTAGCACCTTAATTTGATAATTCTTTTTGTTTGTTTATTTTGTAGTTATGACAATAACTCAACGACTACTAAATGAATGCTCAAATCCAAATACAATAATTCTGGTGCTACTTACTTCATAATGACAAAATATGTGTTTTTAAGTTAATGAGACCGTGGAAAAAATAGTATATACCATTCGGGAGAGATGCTATTTTGTCCTCGGCGCATTGTAGCCCTCGGGCTTCGCCCTCGGGCTTCAAATTGCACCTCTGCCAAAATAACGCATTTCTCTCCCTTACAGTATAATGTACTATTGTTTCTACAATACGTAACTTATGTCATTATTAGTTTTCATAAATAATTATTATAGCATTAAAGTTGACAGATCAATACTTAAATCAAATTTCATCAAAATATCATAATACACATACAAATTATCGTAATATACAGACAGTTCGATGCACAATGGTTTATTTCCAACTTTTACAAAGGCATTACTATTTGTGGGTAAAAAAGAAGTTCCTGTTTATTATGTGAGTGTTATGTTTACAAAAATTTCGACATTCCTTGTGTCTCGCTTCTAAAGCCTCCGCACTCAATTATTTACTGTAAGCAGAAGGTCTATAACATCAGTCCCATGAATGAATATTTTGTATATGCTGGTTAAAGTCATAAGATTTATTAAACAGCTCTGTTATTTCAAGAGTATACACAAAATCGTGCTATTAGGGACTCGCCAACCTCGGTGTTTTCAACTGACATTGTAGACTCTCTGAAAAATATCCTTAAATGTGATGCCGTCATTCATATTTCGGTTGACTTGACATCAACAAGTAGGCCCAATTCTTGTCAAAATTTTGAAATTATCCTAGTCTTTTGCTTCAAATGAATCTTTATTTTCAAATTGAATCTGCAAAGTGTTCATGCTCTATCTGTATTTTTACACAAATGTAAACATAGATATTTTTATTTAGTAAGTACTCAAAACGGCAGTTGTGTACACTGCCAACTTTGATTTTTTTGGAGGCACAATTATTGATCAATCACTCTTTTTACTTCAAACTTTTCAATAGTGTTTTAAAGGAAAACGATATGTTCTACGAATTTTCAACAAGAGAAGTACATTTAAAAATTCGTCTGACATTGCCCCACCCCACTTTCATCAACACTAAATGATTTCCATGATATTACGCCATATAAGACATTAATTCCTCTAGTACCTAGTAGTTTTTAAAATAACCAAGAAAAAACATATTTTTATACCATCTTCGGAGGGGCGTAGCTCCGTTAGGAAGCATTACCGGATCTCCGGATCCACGTTCATATGAACTTTTCTTCATATTTTTTTATTTAGAACTACCTCCCGAAATATTTGAATGTTATTTCCTGACACCCTGTATAATTTCAGTAATTTAAGGAAGTAAAAGTAAAAAATATTTTATTACAAACTGAAATAAATCTGTATTTTTGACTAGAGGAAGGAACTTTTATTTTTATTTTTTAAATTAAAAAATCAAAAGCAACAAAAAAAATAGTTTTCTAGAGAATTACAACTTATAAAGTAGTTTCTACAAAAGGTAGACTATTTTTAAAATTTTGAAAATTTTATTTAGAACGCTGCAATTTAAAGATTTTAATAAACAAAAATTGGCAACGACTGCTAGCGTATCACACAGAATGTGCAAAAATTATATAATAAATGAATTAAGCAAATTACCTGTGATAGGCATAACCACTCATCACTACTTATTTATTATTTAAGCAATTTCTTATTATTAACATATACTCAATAGCGTTCTTGAGCATTTGTTTTTTCATAACCACTCATCACTACTTATTTATTATTTAAGCAATTTGTTATTATTAACATATACTCAATAGCGTTCTTGAGCATTTGTTTTTTTTTAAGTCGCCCATTTCTTCAGATTCTACTCCTTAAACTTGGGAGTTGCCCGATTATGTGAATTTATTGTTTTTTAAATTTTTTATATACATACAGTGAGCACGTAAAGGTTGGCATAAATTCCGTAAAACCGTTACAAAGCAAGTGACAAAAATTCGCAAGTATTTCTTGATTTAAATTCAAATTGAGATTTTTATATATAAAATGAAAAATGTATATATATACACATTTTTATTTCAATAATTATAACAAAGTAAAAATAATTTAAGTACCTACATACAGATATTTATTTTTCAATTAACCGCTTTTCTTGTTCCACAACAGCTTTGATGTGGTTCGATATGGCATCAAAAGGATTATTTTTGAAAATTTTATTTTTCAGTGTCTGCTTAAAAACGGTAACACCTTGAACCAGCTTCTTCTTTCTTTGAATAGCTTTATCGATGCCTTTCTTTTTAATATTCTGCGTTGGTGTATTGTACTTAATATTTACCCTACTTTTCAATAATGATTCTAAAGAAGGCAATGCATCATGAAGGGGATTGGTATCACCAATAAGAGAAGTGTTTTTTCTTTTCTCTCTAATTTTTAATTCTTTTTTCATATAATTGACAGTATCTATTTTTTTAAGTAATAGTTCTCTTCTAAATCTTACTTTTTCTTTCTTAGAAATCCTCCCAGTACCTGATTTAACTGATTTATATGATTTCATGCTTTGTATATCATCCGATATATTCTTCTTGATTTTTGCAAAATCGATCACAAGTCCTGCAAACATATTTTCTTTTGGTGAAGTTAAAGGTAAAAGTGGTGCAGTATCATCCATTGAAGACGATCCTGTAATTTCTTGGATCTGCATGTTTTTGGAAATGTGAAATTTTTGTCTTTGTCTCTTGAGTTTCCCCATTGTAATCTTGAAAAAAAAGATTAAAATAATGATGTGAAAATTATAAGGAGAGGTGTACCAACATCACCTAAGAACACCTCAGAGCTGGTCCAAGCAAATCTACTTACGTCACACATAGTGGGCCCGATAATTGACAGATGGCTCATTGCATTGCTAGATTCACACACGAATTACACATAGGGAAGTAAGAATTTACAGCCCTAGATGTGAACTAAATTACTCATCTGGTAACCCCAAACTTGTTTGGTGTTACATTAACATAACAACAGTAGTAGTTTGTTCTCACTAATTTAGTATACAGGGTGAATACCAATAGCTCATTTTAATTTTAAGAGGGGGTTTCTGTTGATATTTATAACACAAATTACCAATAAAAAAATATAAAAAAGAAAGTTGAAAAACTGACCTACCCTACGTAAAATTCTGGTAAGTTACGAAGTTCTGAAATTGTTGACGTATTTTAATTTATTTTCTTTCTCGAAAACTACAGGGTATATATTTTTTATTTTTGGTATATGGCCTTACCATTAAGGGACCTACCATCCCTTAAAATTAAAATGAGTTATTGGTATTCACCCTGATCCCTGATCAGTGAAAGCAGATTTGTTTGTACCAACATTTTCTAGTGAAGGTTCATAAATGCTTAGACTAATCATTCATCTAAGGGAGAGTTAATGAAGACTGAAAATGTTGCATATTGTACAAAAATCCGAGCAAATTTTCAGAGTTCAATTTCAATGCATATAAAAAAAAAACAAAAAAAAATTACCATTTTCTTGCTATTCGGTTCATTTATTTATTGTAATTTGTTATTGCATTTAAAGTTTCCAGTTTTAAATATATATATACTTCTTTATTAACAATATAAAATACGGAATAACTGTTAATTTTCATTCCAATTATATATTATAATTTTATTCAGAAATAAATTTAAAACATAGTCTGGGACGTCCAAGTGTACAGGAGTATCACTATAAATGTGAAATTTCTACATTTTTTGAGCAATTCGATCCATACTAGTCTTATCTGTTTGTAATTTTTATGTAGAATTTACCCTTTGGTCAGATTTTATATAAAACGTCAAATATACAGAGTGTTTGAAATTAGATTGGGTTTTTTAAACGGAACACCCTGTATTTTTTTACATATTTAGATTCCCCTTACTGTCCTGATTACAAATATATTACATATTGTATGATCGCTCCATTAATAAGTGAGTTATTTGATAAAAAGTATTTAATAACATAATTTAATGCATAAGTTGATCAAAAATTAATTACGTTATTAAATACTTTTTATCAAATAACTTACTTATTTATGAGGCGATCATACAATACCTATGTAATATATTTGAAATCAGGACGGTAAGGGGAATCTAAATATGTAAAAAATACAGGGTGTTCCATTAAAAAAAAAATAGTTTAAACACCCTGTATATTTGACGCTTTATTTGAAATCTGACGACAGGGCTAATTTCTACACAAAAATTACAAACAATTAAGACCGGCATCAATCGAATTGCTCAAAAAGTGGAGAAACTAACAGGGGATTCACATTTATAGTGACACCCCTGTACAAGCTTATTTCTCGTATAACTGCATGTATACAATAGGACAAGTGTTCTAGTTCGGGATCACCAGATTACTATATGTGCCAAAGAAGACAGAAGAAGTTGGTAAAGTGTCATATCTTGCTTTTTATTTGACTTCCAATTGTTTTTTGTTGAAAGTTTCGAAATTCTTGGAAGAAATACTATTTATAAATGACTTTATTTAGGCTTTATTCAAGCATAATAACAAAAACCTATCCAATTTGATATACTCACATTGATGTTTCATCTCTAAACATACAATTATTAAGTTTATTGAATCTTCTCTAATGCATGATAAAAATTGAATTAAAAATTACAAATTTCAAAACGTCTAAAAATTAAATTATGGCAAAAATTATTTTTAACTTACAAATTCATTCATTATGGCCACCAATCAAAAAACGATGTCCCTAAGAAGATGTACATGTTCTTTCGCCTATATGGCTCTTCAGAGGGACCCCAAAATCACGTTCAATTGATTTGTGTCTTTTGGTATAGAAAAACCCTATAAATGTGATAGGCCGCGCCTAATCTACCCAAAAACCACTCATCCATTTTTTGGCAAAAACTAGTTCTTAGGTAGATTTAGGTGAGCAATAAACTAAAAATTATATGTATATGTAATTATATGTATATTGATGTTTACCTTGGAAAATGTTTTTTGTTATAGTTTTAATGATACAAATTGTTTTTATTTGTTTTACAATAAATATGTTAATATATACCTACCTAAATATACTGCCTTTCATTGAGAAAATAACATTTGTATTTAAATGTTATATATTTTTATTTAAAATGTTCAAAGATTAATTACAAAAACTAAATGAAGTTTTGCAAAAACAAAACTGGGTTTGAAATTTACGAGAAGTTTGAGAAATGGGATCCATTTAATTTGTAAATGGTTTGTAAAATATGTGCTGTTGGCTATTTAGTGTGCTAATATAGGTACAGTTTGCTGATCAGTGGCGACTGATGAAATTTAGTTTGTAATTTCTACTTATTGTAGCGTGGGTCAAGCGATATTTTAAATAATTACCAAGACTAAATAAAGAAGTTTTGCAGAACAAAATTGAGCTTAAAATTTGCGAAAACAGTTGCCAAAAATGGGATTGCCTTCCCTGATAAATGTTGTAGATAATTTGAAAAATGTTTGCAAAACATTTTTTTCAGATTTCCAGATTGTAAATTTTGTGTCTGATTTTATATCGTATTTTTAAATGTCAACTTTATAAAATATTATTAAAAATTGAAATTCGTAGATAAATTTGACATCTGAATCTAAAAGAATGTTTGGCAAACATTTTTCAAATTATATCTACAGAATTATCAGGGGCAGCAAACCCATTTTTGGCAACTATTCACATATTTCAAGCTCAATTCTGTTCTGCGGAACTTCTTTATTCAGTCTTAGTTATAGTTAATTTAAAGTATCGCTTGACCCTCGCTCCAATACGAAGAAATGACAAATTAAATTTCTCCAGCCGCCACTGTGTTCAACGTAACTTGCTACCCCCCATAATTATTTTATAAGGTAATAAAAAAATTGAAAATTTCGTCTTATTGCATTTTTCACATACTTTTTAAATATGTTATCAGATCATATCGATGTCAAAAAATATACAGTGGGTGCGAAAAAATGTGTTTTTCTTTAATGGGACACCTTATATATATTTTGCCATATTTGGATTTGCCTATTTTTTATGATTTCAAAAATATATAATACTTGTATATTTCGAGTAATATTAAGGAAGTTATTAATAAAAAACCGTTTGCAATATATAAAAAAAATTATATTTATTTTATCTTTACAACAAACATTATTTGAAGAAGACGAGATATGATCTGATAACATATTTAAAAAGTATGCAAAAATGCAATAAGATGAAATTTTTAATTTTTTTATTACCTTATAAATAAGGAAATTATGGGGGTAGCAAGTTACGTTGAACACCCCCGTACCTGTATTGGCATACGAAATGGCCAATAGCACAGGCAGAACTGGTTAGACACTGGTAACAGATTATTGGTCTTGGAGTAGCTGAATAATGGCTGAATTTTGGTCTAATATTGGCCCAATGTTAATTAAATGCAATACCACTGGAGGCTAAGCAGTGGCGACACATTACTGGTTAAATGATGGCAAAATCTCTGATGGCCGGTGGGACATATCTTTTCCGGTCCAGCACAGTCCAGTACTAAGCAGCCATCGAAGTACCATTGATGAGTTAGATGGCAGTTTGTGCTTTACCATTATTGGGCCACGTATGCTGTGTTTATTGGGCCTGTACATATACAACAGTTTTTTATAATGGAATTGCTCGTGAAATTGTCAGCAAAAAAGTTTGTAAATATGTCGTACAAATGAAGTTTACCGGGGTTGAATAAGAAATTATTAAAAGGCTCGAAAGTGCCTGCTGTCTGTTCTGACAAAAGTCTGCATGAACAATGGATATCCGCTACTTCATGAAAAGGATGTACATCTTTGAAATGCAATAAAGTGTGTGAGCTCCATTTTATCACAGGATTCAGTACAGAAATTTCCCGAGAAGTCAGATTGTTACCATAGGTTAATACAATTTCACTTGTCAGAAGCAAAAAATATTAATGTTAAACTTTGAGCAAATGAAGACAACGGAGATTTCAAAGTTTCAGCTTCAACGTTTGGGGTGGAATTTTTTACGACAATTTAATAGCATACATTCTTTGATTTACTTGAAGATATACCTCTTAATGTAATTCAAAATATGTGGTACCAGCATGATAGTGTGTCACGTCACCGCGGAGGTGTTGTAGTTATCAGGTGGTTAAACCAGCATTTTATATTGCAAGTCCAATTGCATGGCCACCGCAATCCCCCCCGACTTAAATCTCTAGGATTTATAATTATGGGGACATATGAACAGGGCCATTTTTACCAAGGGAGCAACAAGGGCTATTCCCAGGTATGGTAAATATTTCTGGGAATTTATTTCATTAATCAGAACTTCTTTCAGTTTTTATGATTTATAATGATTTGAATACACAAATAAATGCTGTAAAAAGAGCGCAGTATTTTGTATGGTGAAATTAGGTAAGATTTCCAACTTTTTGAGACTTATCCGCCATATTTGTCACTTCCGGTTTCACCGGAAATGGCCCCAATAGTCTTTTCTAAATGGACCACCCTGTATGTTTTTACATTTTTGAAATAAAGATCACATTTTGGATACATTTATACTATTTTGAACAATTTATACAGGGTTGCACGAAAAATATTTCGAATGTTGCGTGTACTACTAGTAGAACAACACGGCTTTATACCAGGAAGATCAGTTGTAACCAACCTCCTAGTCAACCTACATAATTGGACTAATGAATTTGATATGCAAGAACCTGTTGATGTCCTATATCTGGATTTTGAAAAAGCATTTGATCGTGTGCCTTTACAACGTATGATAGCCAAACTGAGAATATTCTGGCCTGGATCACTTCCTTTCTGAATGATAGAAAATTTCATGTGAGGATTGCAGACAATTATTCCATATCTAACACTGTACTTAGTGGAGTGCCTCAGGGCTCGGTGCTAGGACCGGTCTTATTTACCCTCTTTACTGCCGATCTGCCCTCATCAATTACGTCCAGTATCAGTCTATATGCAGACGACACGAAAATATTCAACAACCCTATTGAAATGAGTGAAGAAATACAAGATGATCTCAATAAAATTTATGACGGGACAAGAAAATGGTTAATCAACCTAAACATCAACAAATGTTCTGTGCTACATATTGGTAAATCTAACCCTCATCTGGAATATAAACTCGATAACAGTATCTTATCTTCCACAGAATCGCAGCTTGATCTCGGTATCACGATAAAGCATAATCTCAAATGGGACAGTCATATCATCAACATCACCAAAAAAGCAAACTCTGTGATATATCTAGTCAGAAAATCCTTTCATCATATAACACCAGAATTATTTATAAAGATCTACAAGTCATTCATTCGTCCTATCCTCGAGTTTGGTTTCCAGATATGGTCGCCATATTTTCAAAAACACATAGATCTTCTTGAGAAAACACAACGGAGAGCAACTAAAATTCTTCCCCAAGGGTTTTATAATATATCATATGAGGAACGACTAAGAAAATTGAAATTACCAACATTACTTCAACGAAGAATACGAGGTGACCTTATTGAGACATACAAAATACTAAACAACTTGTATAGCTGCCCATCTATAAAGGATATATTTACCTTTAATACCAATATACATCTCCGAGAACATCAAATGAAACTAACAAAAAATCGATTCTCATCAAATCCGAACAAACATTTTATCAGTAATCGTGTAGTGGACTATTGTTGGAATAGGCTACCTGATGAGGTAATTCAATCTACAAGTGTAAACCAATTCAAAAATAAACTAGACTTGTACCTGAACACTCAAAATGTGCAATAATGGAATTATCTATCTATTTATATTTATATTTATATATTTATTTACTCTTTTCACTAAAGTTTATTCACACTTTATACAGTTTATGTCGAGGTTTATGTAGTATTATGTTTACACGTTTTTAGTTATTAGTTAATTGTTGTAAATTACTAGTTATAGTTATATACATGTACCTGTTATATCTTATAATTAGGCATAAACAGCCCTAGGCTGCCTGCCTACTATTTATTAATAATAATAATAATAATAATGTTAGTTGTCAATCTAGATGGCTGCGAATATGTTAAAATTATTTTTGTTCCAATGTAATTCATATAAAAAATATGAAAACGTCCATAAGTATGACTGATGGTCGAGATGGTAGAGTATCTGCCTCTCACCCAAAAGTCCCGGGTTCGAATCCTGGTCGTGGCAGTGGAAAATACTGTGAGAGGGATTTTTCCATTATACACGGATATTGGATGTGTGTCCCTTGTCTTTAAATGTGTAGCCCCCTCCCGCACAAGGCTCAGCCTTCTGGGATAAAGGGGGTCGTAATTACATGTGGTGTGGTGTGTGGTGTATATGTCCAATAATACATTATACAGGGTGCTCTAAACTCATTAATATCACATTTTTCAAAATTACTCTTTTTTTAAAAACATTATGATATGGGCCACCCGGATATTCAGAAAGCTCTATTTAGTAGGGGTTAAACGGTACCAAAAGTTGCGTAATGTCACATTACGATTACACATTACTAATGTGTAATCGTTACCGGCAGGAATGACAATTTTATGATTTATATCTACTTAACTTCAATTAAATTTTGATCAACCCCTGTATATTTGTGTTAATATTTTATGATATGCAACAAGAGAGAGTCAGAAGCCCATTCTGATTAACAGAAATATACAGGGTTGATCAAAATTTGACTGAACTTCGATATAAATCATAAATTTCTTAAGAAAAATTGTCATTCCTGTCGGTAACAATTACACATTACGGAACTTTTGGTACCGTTTAACCCCTACTAAATAGAGCTTTCTGAATATCCGGGTGGCCCATATAATATTTAAAAAAAAAAGTTATTTTGAAAAATGTGATATTAATGAGTTTAGAGCACCCTGTATAATGTATTATTGGACGTATTGACGTTTTCGTATTTTTTATATGAATTACATTGGAACAAAAATAATTTTAACATATTCGCAGCCATCTAGATTGACAACTAAAATTCGAATTATTTTTTGTGCAACCTTGTATAAATTGTACAAAATAGTATAAATGTATCTAGGGATCAACCGATATGATTTTTTGCGGCCGATACCGATATACGCATGGCCGATATCGGCCGATACCGATATATCGGTCTTAAATTTTTATTATTAATATTTTGCTATAAAAGTTAGGTAAAATTGGCCGATTAAAAAAATTAAAAATAAATAAAGATATACCGTTACCATTTAACACGGTTTAACCTTAAAAACACTGCTAAAAAGTAAAAAGAACACGGAACAAACTCCCATGTCCTCTAAACCGCCCTAATCGAATACAATTCCAAGGGGTGAATCCCCAAATTTGGCAATTTGGTTTAATTGTGTTACATTAGAACTTGCCAAAACTTAACTTTAAAGTATTAAATATTTTTTTTCTGTGACGGGAAAAAAGTTTGACATTTTATTTCTCTTGACAGGTAACAAAATGTCACTTTTTATGAAATTACTTTTTCCCCGGGAAAAAAATTAATACTTTTTTCCCCGGATATGTACAGGGTGTCCCAAATTGCTTGATTTTGGCTGGTTTTCCTATTTCCAGACCAGGTAGAGAAAAACTGACATGAGTCTAGAGCTCGATTTTTGTGAAACGCCGAATGGTGAAAACCACATTTCGATATCTCTAACCGTTTCCAAGATATCGGCAAAAATTGACATTTTACAGATTCCGAAAAATTGTCAACTTTTTTATTTTTGGATGTTTTTTCAAACGGTAAAAACTTTTTGACGTAGAATAAGATGCATTTGTCAAAAAAAATATATCGCTTTTCGATTGTTTGATATCAAAGCTAACTTTGTTATTTCAAATGGAAACCATAGTTTTGGCTTTGACTTTAGAAAATAGGAAAAAAAAATAAGCTTTCAAAAAATATATATGCCAAGATATGTCTAGTCATCCTTGCTGCCAATATAACACATTTCTCTTTAAAAATAACATTTTTTAACGTTAAAAAAAGTTTTTCGGAATCTGTAAAATGTCAACTTTTGCCGATATCTCGGAAACGGTTAGAGATATCGAAATGTAGTTTTCACCAATCGGCGTTTCACAAAAATCGAGTCTAGACTCATATGTCAGTTTTTCTCTACCTGGTCTGGAAATAGGAAAACCAGCCAAAATCAAGCAATTTGGGACACCCTGTACATACACATAAGAACACGGAGATATTTAATTTTAGAATATTTTATTATACAAAACTTTCGCTGCTTCTACTAATTCCGGTGGTGTAAGAGAAAACTCTGAATCAGAAATGTCCATTTTTGAACTTTGAATATTCAAAATATCTAATAAATAACTTCGCTAACTAATTCGCAAATTTTTAAACCCAATCACAGAATTAAATTGATAGATATTTGATTACTTAAAGGTTTCCTTAGCAACGCAGGTCCATTAGGTCCAATGTCGCTATAAATACAACAGCCTACCAGTTTAAAACTTCAAAGTTCTTTTGACTTTAATATATAATAATAATATTTTTTCAATATTAAATCATCGTTTTTCCTGTCACAGAAAAAAATTAAGTATTATACATGGGAAAAAATATTAGATTTTAACTCTCGGTGTTTTGTCACACAACTTCGAGCTAAAATCTAATATTTTTTTCCCTTGTATAATAAATAACTATTTTTAACTTAATCTTTTCCTTTAAGATTTTAAATGTGTTTTAAGTTTTCTTCCTTAAATTTTAAATAAAATAATAAAAATATACCTTTATTTATCGGTCATATCGGCCGAGAAGGCCGATATGACCGATATAAAAATGTGACCTTTATTTAAAAAATGTAAAAACATACAGGGTGGTCCATTTAGAAAAGACTATTGGGGCCATTTCCGGTGAAACCGGAAGTGACAAATATGGCGGATAGGTCTCAAAAAGTTGGAAATCTTACGTAATTTCACCATACAAAAATTTATCCTGATATCTTTAAAATGAGGAAGTTACAGGGGTGGCCCACTATTCGTTTACACCCGGTATATTTGAATCTAGGCACACACACTCGCGATCTTAATGTGCATTATTTGGCATACAGCCGGGCTGACAGGTGCTGCCGCTTTGGAGTGGTAGGGAGGACTATAAATAGCTTCAAGCCGGTAACCCTAACATCGATAACAATAACCTCAAAGAGACATACAAATACTTGCATTAATTACAACGAAGGCTTCCTTCTGAAAAAGAGGCGGCAGAAAAAATTTTGCACAGAAGGCAGGAATTCGGGAAAAATGACCCTGCATATGAAACAAATTGTAAAAGGATATGAACACCAGACAAGAGTTGTTAGACACAATACAGATGGTTGCTATAGTGAAATAAAAAATCAACCAAACATTTTCACTCAGATGAAAAACTCTTTAATTTGTAGTTAGTTGTGAAGCATGTGCATTCTAGTTAATCATTTAAATAAAAATTAAACTCTTGCATAATTCCTTAAATAAGTAAAATCGAATGTCTTAATTTTTAATAATTTTTTTTTTCTTAAAATTACCTACATGAGCTTTCATTTGTCAAAGTTTGTTTGTGAGCTAATAAATCACCCTGGACGTAATTTCATTATGTAAAGAAGTGAAACTATTTTTATATTAATTTTTATACTTTTAACATGTGATCATGTGATGAAATAGTTTCTTACATGGGCCGAGTTGCTTTATTCACCGGTGGATCCATCAGATGTGTTTTATCTCGTTCTATCTCCGAGGTTAGAACGAGATAAAACACATCTGGTGGATCAACAGGTGAATAAAGCAACTCGCCCATGATGTGTATATATTCCGGCAGGATTAATTTAAAATTTCGTTATCCTATAATAAGAAAAACGGAATGGTGTGCAATGAGTTTATAACACACACACACACACACACACACACACACGCACACACACCGCCTTGCTCTTACTAAACGCTAAAAATAACACAGCTGTTCATTATTTGCTATTTCCTAACCTGTGTGTCTCTGGTCTTGGTCTATACCCACGACAAGTCACGCTGGCTTGGTTATCCTAGCAGTGGTGACACTGGTGACACGAGTCACATGAAGTCGGAGCATTAAGGTCTTTTCTATCGATGGTGTTGGATGTACGATGTACTACACTGTCTGAGATAAGTTGCTAGTAATAGAGCTGAACAATTTGGTCGTTGACAATTAAATTATAAATAGAAATAAAGGCTTTACGGTTTTACTTATCTAGAAATTCATTTTGAGGGATTAAATGCCTAAAAATAATTTCTGAAAAACAATTATCTATAACTAGTGCATACCTTTTTTCTGCAATTTTTAGTAGACGACTAACAAGAAGTTTAAAAGCAGTAAAGAGTTCAAATTGTTACAAAAAAGATTGGATATCACAATAATTCATATTTAGTTTCGTTTCTTAGGTTTTAGGTTAACTCAACTCACAGAAGTCACAAGACACCAGACACAGAATTCTGTGGACACTCGGACACAGAACGACAGATCATAAGAACAGAAGCGATGTTAAAATGCCGACTTTGATGTTCACATGCCAAATCTACGTGACCTTGCGCCATTATTTTGTAGGTACATACTTACTGTCAGGCACGAAATTTAAATTTAATTCAAATGGTAGCATAATTTTATAATGAAAATTGTTACACAGTCGATTTTAACTATGGTAATTATTTAGAGAGCTACAATTTGCTTAAAATTTGCAAAAATTTTGGCAACCCCCCCCAAAATCGGGTCTTCTGAACACGAATATCTGATTTTTTTTATTATTATTAAATGCGTGATGGCTTTATTTACCCTTACCCTGTTGGGGCTGTCTGTAACTTTACCGTCTGCAAACAGTAATATCCAGCTTTGTAATAATTTTCATTACGGATGCTCGGGCGCTAGTTCCTTATTTTAAAGTGCAAGGAACAGCACTTTCTGGCTCACCGGGGTGAGAACGCTAGCGGGGTAGCCGATAGTGGAGCGGTTTTTTGTCCAGAGAGTCGAAGGATGATTTTGTCTTGTCAATCGGATTGGATCGGATTTCTCAAACGGGTTAATTAGAAATAAACACTAGAAATAATAACTCGGGAATCTTTGTATAACTTACAAAATTGTTTATTACTCGGCAATTATACAGTAAGCCATTAATCTAGAAGCGGATAATATCAAGGATTTGATTTTCGTTAGAAACCAAAATAAATGCTATAATTATTATAAGAGTGTAATTAAATGGTATTAACTTCGTGCGGCGGGCGGTCCGAGTATTCGAACGGGAGCGAGTTCTGCTAACGCGGGGGAGGCAATCGACATCGGCGAGAAAATGGCTGTCCTTCAGGACACGAAAATATCAGGGCGCGTTCAGTCAGCTATATAGATATTTTCTCCCTTAGGGTTTTTCTGAATAAGAAATATGGAGAACTACTGCCACAAACGTAGAGCTATTTTAATAAGGAAAATGTTTTCCTGTCAACTGCAAGAAACTCAACTTTAGAGCATACGCTGGAGGCAGAGAGGGGACCCCACAATGGAATATGCACCCCTGCCTGCGTATGATAAGTTCGCGGTTTATTCACTGGTAGCCGATGAATATTTTACAGAACAAAATACAAAAACGACGAAATGAATTATTAGCTTTGGTTTGATTTAGTAGTATTTTACTGCGGTACTTGATATAAACTCCGAATATATAGAGTGGCTCATAATGTAGTGACACATTTTGAAGTCTAATAACTTTGCCTCTGAAAAATCTATAGGTAAGTTTTTGGTGTTGTTCGATAGAAAAACTGAAAATGTTTTTTTGTGTTGCAAAAAATACAGGATGTACCAAAGTTTAAAGCGATTTTAATCAAAATATGGAATTCAAGAAATTTAATAACAAGAGAAACTAACATTATAATAATAATACCTAGCCTAATTTTTAAAAATTGCGTCTAAAAGATGATGACCTGCTCTTCTTGAATATTCTTCTACTCTAGACACCATATTTTGTATAGCACTTTGCAACATTAATGGGAAATATATCGGATTTCTGTTCGAATATTATCTTTTAATTCGTCCAGAGATATCTCTGATTCGTCGATATTTTGCGGATTGTTGATATAAACTCTGTATTTTCAACAATAAAAGCGCGATGATTCATTTTTCGAAACCGGCAGTATGTTCTGTCTATTTGTACTGTCTATTTGACAATTAAAACAATTATAAATCTCTATGAACTTTACATAGTTATTTTTTGACTTGAATTTTTATACTTTGGTACACCCTGTACTTTTTTGCAACACAAAAAAACTTTATAGTAGCGGACCACGACGTATTCTTACCGAGATCATTTTCAGAGAAATTAATAATCGGAATGGCGGTTTACAGACCGCTGTCTGGTAGATGGCAAGTTGGTTGACTGATAGATCAGACAGATCGTTTTGGATGCCCCTCGCGAGATTTATTCCTTATTTTGATGACGTATCTCGGATAAGCGTTAAAGCTGCGTATGGCGAGTACTCAGGGATGGGAAAGTGACGCAAGAATTGTGTTTACTACATTTTCTACATTTACTACATTTACTACGTAGAAAATGCATTATGTAGTGAATTATATTGTGTAGTAAATGTAGTAAATTACGTGATTGGTCTTTTAGTTGATCACGTGAGTGTAAATGAGATTGGAATTTCATCGAGATGAAATGACAAACAAAATACTATGACCTAACTTTTTACTCCAAAAGGCGTGGGTTTGTGTGTAGAATATTTTAAAATGAGGATTGACGATGACAACATAATTTATAATTGCTTAACCTTTACATCATGGGTCATATCTTATCCTCATCAAATCAGTTTCCTTTTCTTTGAATGCAGTTTGCATTGAAGAAATATTGTTTATAATTTAAATTTAAAGCAATAAGTATTAAAAATACAATGACTAACAAGAAAAAAATTATTTGCAGTAAATGTAGTAAACGTCGTATAAAATTGGCAATGTAGTAAATTACGTTTACCTACGACCACTACTGTAAGTACTTAAAAACACACCGTCTGCGATCAATGTAAGATTCCTATTACGCACGGTAAAAAAATCGCACAACTTGGTAAAAAAATCGCACAATTCGTACAGTTTTCCTAGCAACCGCCTAGCAACGGTCAATACAAACAAACTTAATCTCTAAAAATTATTAAAAATGACAATTGACAAGTGCAATACTTAATTTTCTGACGCTGTCAAAACTGACATAAGCGATAAATAATAATAATGAAATACAAACTTTCAATAAATACGGTCGTAGGTAAAGTATAGTACATAATTCGAGTTGTAAAGCAATTACGCACTCATGGAATTATCACACTCGACGCTAACGCGTCTCGTGCATAATTTTTCCATTCGTGCGTAATACGCTATTTACAACTCTTATTACGTAATATACTATTACCTACGATCACTAACGTAAATAGCTGAAAACGCACTCTCCGCCACCTACGTAAATTGAACCTTACACAACCGTAAACAAATCGCACGCTCAGCCGCTGAGGTGCAATGCAATGTGACCACGTGACCTACTTTACACAACACTTGTAGTTCATATTTCTGACACCAGGCTAAAATTATTAGAAATGGCAGGTGCAAAACTTAATTTTCTAGCTCTGTCAAAACTGACATAAGCAACAAATAATACAAAATTGTGTTTTAATTTCAATAAATACGATCGTAGGTAAAGTATAGTACATAATTCGAGTTGTAAAGCAATTAATTTCACTTGCTATGCGTTGTTAAGACCATCCTTCTCCAAGTTTGATGTAGCCTTTTTCTGCTTCTCTCAAAACCATACTAATTAATTGTTTTCGTATAATTAAAAAATATTAACAACTTATTTCTTATTAGTTTTTTTTTTAATAAATACGACCCCACCAATGATTTCTTGTCAAAATAATTTAATTGACATAACTGATGTAAAAACTCCCATTTACAAAGGAAAATTTTTCGAAAAAACATACTACTTGATAAAAAATCGATTACTTTTTTTCGGCCGCGATAGTACACTGCGCGTCATATATATGTGGTACAGCAGTTAACAGTTGTAACCTGAAAATCAGGTTTTTTTAGTTGTGTATGGTGATCTTCCTGAGCTTGACTGATGCAAACTGTCATTTAAGAGCTTTGTAGGTTATAATCAAATCAGAGACGTCAGAATTGCAACGTTACCAGTTCACGTTATAAGTATCTGTGACAGATCTTATAATGTCAAATTTGACAAGTTGAGCCAGATTTACATTGATAAAATCAAAGTGTACCACATATATATGACGCGCAGTGTACGTCTAAGAATTAACCTTATATGTTTTGCGTATTTTAAGTTAAGTATTAAGGTATGTAATGCAAACGATTAATATATGATTAAATGTTAAAACGCTTTTTTTAAGGTTAGGTTTTCATCGAAATCTGATGGCTATCACAGCTTTAATTAATTTCATTAAGTAAAACTGACTGTTGCGCACACCGTTCTGCGCAACCATAAAATTAATGGGGAGGAGTCTATTTATTTCTGTTGGTTTTTTATTTAGAAATATACCTGGTAGGTGTGCTATTTATGGCTGCAATAATAGCAGGATGATTATGAAAATCAGCAATGCAAGCATTGTATATCACTGTTTTCCTAAAGGAAAGGAAAATATTTTGTTTCCAAAACTATTCTGAAAGAATGGATTAATTGCTGTAAACGTGCCGATAAATTTAATCCTGATACAAGTGCGATGTGTTCTGTTCAATGTAATTATTTTGTTCAATAAAAATCTATTTAATTCGACCGTAAAAAATGTGGTGTATCTTTGCACTCAGCATATGATTGATGATGAAATTTCATGCCTCGTGCAACAAATATACACGCTTTTTACACTAGTTACACAAAACTATTTTTTAACCTTAATTAATAAATATTCATAAAAAAAATTATATTTGTTTTTATTATAGTTTATAGCTTTTTCATAACATGTAGGTATATATAAATAATAATAATTATCCAAATGCATATTTTAAATACCTACTTAATAGAGATAAGTATAACTATTTATGTCTCAAGGTCGCAAAATTATTTTATATTACCAAATTTTTACAATCCCATGTTGCTAAAAAATGTCATTGATCAAAGCACTGTACAATTAATCTTGTAAATAGGCATTGAAAATAACAATTTCTTTTAAATTAACAATAAATTTCATTCCCTATGTCATATTTATGTGCTCGCGCTCTTTCGGTAGCCTCTCGCGCCTACACCATTCAAGTTAGATATATGCCATCACTGGCTTCTTTGTAGGAAATTTTGTGCTTTACAAATTTGTATAAGTGAAATTTTATCGTATCTTGCACGGTTTTTGCAGCGTTCGCGATGATAGGTCGCAAATCGCGAATCTCGTGGGTAAAATATATATATTTTTTTTTGTAAGAACGAGTTACACTTGAGGTTTCAAATTTCCACAACATTTAGTATTTGCCACTTGCTTTCGATTTTCAATATGTTAGTTTTCTCCCCCAGCAGTAGTGTAAATTAATATCACAATTTCTTAGCATATACGGTCCCTTACAATAATGATTTCTAAATTCTGGTCAGGAGTCTACGTCATCGTAGCCACGCCCACCGCCGACAAATTAGCGTATTTGAACTATCCTTCTAGTATACTATTCTTGGTCTGTGCTGACAATTGCACGTTCTTTTCAGAGACATGGACTCCATGTCTCTGGTTCTTTTAGATCTGCCATAGAGTAGTAGAGTAGATCTGCTCTGCGTTCGGTAAGCATAAATACAAACGGTCAGCGCTACCTCGTTTAAACGGTTTAACTCATAGAGATAGAATATAAGGAGATGCTATATACTATATAAATAGGTAAGGAAATAACGGTACTACTGGGCGGAGCTTATTGTAGCACTAATATGGCGGCTTTAACAGAGTTGGATTAAGCGCGTTCTCACTATTCGATTTTAGTTGGTCAACTTTCAACTTTCGTAATCAACTAAATTCGGTGCATTTTTTGGTTCTTTTTAGATAAGATATTTAATCTAGTAGAACTAGTTTTATGGGGCTTATAGGTCCCTTTGAAAGAAAACTGCACTATTAGTTCAATAGTACCAATTCCTACAGCTTCTTAATTGGGTTTGTGGATGATGGTGAATATGGAAAGTAAAACAATAGGCAAATAAGTAAATTTATCTTTAATTTATATACCCATGTTATACATTGTTTCAGAATACATAAATATACAGTACCCCAAGAAAAATTATAGCCAAATTGGAAACAAAGACGGGATGATCCTGCGTAAAGCGTAAATAGAGAGAAAACGATCAGTGAATGTGTAACGCCCACATTCCTTCGAAGTGGTACGTACCAATCAGAAGATTTTTTCCAGGGCTATATTGAATAACTGACACGTCAGCGCATCTTCCTGTCACAGTCCTTTGTGTATTTCGAACGGTTCCTATATTATGTCGTTCTGAAGTTTAACTGCGGACGTGGTATCAACCATGGTCATTTTAATCAGACAAGTTAGCTTCATTGGTACTCCGAGTTCGTTCATAACATCGTGCAACATCGACCTAAGAATGTTATCATACGCTGCTTTAAAGTAGATGACAAGTGGTGCATACCAGTGTTATACCAATGTCAAATTCTCGGGATTTTTCTCGGATTTGATGCAAAGTGAACATTTGGTTGGTAGTTGAGCGACCTGGTCTGAATCCTGACTGATATTCTCCGAGGTGGGCTTCAGAGAATGGTTTCAGTGTTTCATTTGGGTTGGTCCTCCGGCCAGCAGCTCTTGAAAATGTTCTGTCCATCCAAATAGAATATATTTTTTATTGCTTATTAAGTTTCCTCCTTTGACTCTGACTCTACAGATATTAGTTCTTGGTTTAAAAACCTTTCTTGTAGCATTTATCTTCCCTTCTAAGATGCTTGTATTTGTCTACCGCCGTCCTTTGTCCTACGCTGTAGCATGGATAAAGTACACTACCAATAATAGCATTTATATACCATAATTTTGTAGGTACGGTTCTGTTTATTGTTTATACTAACTTATGAAATGTTATTCCCGACATCTTTTTATCCACGCCGTCTCTGCTACAGCAGCTACGCACAGCACAAGACAAACTAACAAAAAATACTTAGACAGTTCTCAAAACACAAATGAAATGCTAAATATTGCTCAACATGAACTAACAACAAATGACACTACAGTTTGACATTTTTGACAAAAAAGTAGTAGCAATATGGCGGACATGAAACCACTTTTGCCACGTGATGCCATCTCCCTATTATATTCTATCTCTATGGTTTAACTCGACACACAGATTTTATAGGGTTCTTCTGTCATCTGCCTATCAGACTCTATCATATGTTAGAGACCGCTCCTGCACCCAACAATCTATTACAGTTTTTCAGTGTGTTATGCAAGAATGAGTAATCTCCAATTATTGTACTTATAGTTTAATTTATTGGAAGCGAGGGCATTATATTATTAGCTCTCGTACTGTAAGGTTGTCATTAGTGAATATAGTGTTGTGTTAATTCGGTGTGTATTATTTCTGGAGTACCTACCCCATCCCTAACACATATAAGTACAACCAAGAAGACTGTTCTCTAGACTTCTAAAGTACGACATACCAGAACACATAGATTAAATAAACGGCATTGTTTTTTCTGAGTGCATTATAATTTATGGGATTATGTTTTATGTTACTCCTGCTTGGTATCCGTTCGGTAATTAAATTAAAAAAAAGTCTGTCTGATGAGAGATTGCAGTGGTGGAAGTGACGACAAAAGCGCGCGCTTTGATCTTATTGGTTACAGAGTCAGGTAGGTTTACAATGGCGTTTACGAATACGAGTTGACAGGTCAATGAAGTTTGCGTGTATCGACTGTCAAACTTGTGACTATTAAGTAATAAATGTGTATAATCATTGAGTAAAAAATAATAAAGAGTTGCAACTGTCAAGGTTTCGAGATTTTAGTATTGTATTTCTTTGCCAATAACTTCATGATTGTCATGAATTTTTAGTGATACGGGAAGGTATTTGTAATGTGGCTGTATAGCCCTTAAAATTGAGGACAATCATGAAGCTATTGGTGAAAAAATACAACACTAAAATCTCGAAACCTTGACAGTTGCGCCTCTTTATTATTTTTACTCAATGGTATAATCCTAAATTTAACATTACGAATTATCAATTACAAATAATATAAAATGTGTAGTTAAGTGTAGTATTCCCTTCAATTTTTAGCAAATAGATGAGTAATAAATTCAATAGTACCTAGCCCTCAACAATGGCGCAGCACGTAGAAGTTGAGACTCAAACTGCGGCAGTTAAAATAATTTGAATTTCATTGCCAATTGCTTTATAAAATATTTTGAGCTGAGTAAACCGCACTCCGCCCAAGCCACGCCCACCACTGCAATCTCCCATCAGACAGAGTATTCGCTATGTGCAAGGGTTCTAGTAGCGCCACTCGTGGTCAATTTTTTAATATTTGTACCCCTAATTTGTCAATGTCACTACATGATTGTCAGTGTCACGACATGACAGAATAACATAAAATAATGACCAGTATAATTTTGCGTACCAAATTTAAACAAATTACGCATTCCAATAAATTTACCAGAGGTGAGAGGTGTATTAGAAAAAGGAAGGAAATTGGCATTTTGTCACGTGAAACATGTAGAAGCATATGTTGTGCAGCTGCAATAATAAAACTACAGCAAAGTGCATTCGACAAACGGCTGTAACAGATACGCCTTAAACTTAATTTAGAGGTAAATACATGCTTTTACTTGACTCTTTTCAAAGCTTTGATCCACTTCGCGCGTTATTCAAGGTTGTGTTTCCGCGCAGGAAATCTGTAAAACTTTATTTTATGGAAAGTGTCACTAACACGACAGCCTAGAACACAACATTTGTTTGCAAGTAGCTTAATTTTTCCCATTTTTCATTTATAACTGAAAAGCACTATTAAATTACGACTCTTCTCGTTCAAACAACAATTTTTATTACTTGATGACAATCTTGACATTCTTGACCGCACGAGCACAAAACATAACCATATACCTTAACAGATGGGAAAATTAGGGGTTCAAAATTTACAATTATGGCCACCGCAAACGCTCGCGTCGGATTTAGTAATAACTCCGCCCTCTTTTTACATCGGTGATCATGTGCACAGAATTAATAACAATCAGAATACTAACTCCTATTGGCGGGAAAAGTTCGCGCACCGTCTTCGCGCACGTTAGTCCGCCAGAAGGGAATGTGCCAGGCCAGTATTAGCGACAGTACGCCGCTAGTATAATTTTTATACAACTAGTGTTCGCAAGTCTCTAGACAATTTCGTCAATCTATAATCAGTTATTTAAGTGTTTGGTGTAATAAAAGTGGTGGTAGAATGAACCAATTCGACTATAAATTAATTTTATAAAAATATTTTTCATCGGTAATAGTGTTTCCTAAATAGCAAAACCCTGATATCTATTGTGTATGAGTTGAATTGAAGTGCCTATAAAAAAAAATAATGCTAAACGGAGGAAATGATACAATTATATAAGACTGGTTTATGAAAGAGCTACAAATTATTCGAGTACGGCCCTGAACGTTTTGACTAAGAATATGGCCGATGTATATTGAAGGTCACCGAATCTGGCTACAAATGATAAATGGTGAAAACTTTGAGTTTGGGTTCTGATTGTTATTAATTCTGTGTCACGTGTGTGATAAATCTGTATCTGCTCCCTCGCATCTGGATTTTTATAAATAAATCAAACGCAGTAGTAATATTATTTAATAGTTGAATAAGAACTTGGGACCTCAGGCCTCAGATACTGAGGTTCGGTTGGGCATATTATATATAGACCTTAGACCTACGTCTATGCATGGGGTTGGGTTGGGACAGAAACGTTTCCCGCGCTTTTCTAATGGGTGCGTTAAGCGGGAAATTTAAAATCGATGTTCTTGCACAGAATATTTTGTGGTTGGATTGGATTTAACACCAAGAAGAATCATCTATTAAACCCTAAATATTTAAATATTTTATTTAAAATTGATTTTTATGCGTTAGCTATAAAATAAATAAGCTTTCTAAGCCACCAGTGTCACCTAGTAAAATTTTATTTGCTGTTCCTGCTCAACCTACTAAACTTTAACGGTACACCGGTACACGCGTTCACATGGCCCGGAACACTCGTCCGGAATTGACAGTTCCGTTCCGGGCATTTTAGTTAGGGCATTCCCATGATTACTGTTGTTCGGTAGGAATTTATTAATACTTTTACAAATAGTAATGTAATATGTAATATCATTAATCTTACCTCCATTACTTCTTTAAAACGTTAAATGAAACAAGCATGATTATAGGTTAGGATTCGATTTTCAAATAATTTCAATGAAATATCCATTATTTTTTTTTTTTTTTTTTTTTTTTAATCGTCTTATTTATGTTAACGTCCTGGCGAAGTTTAGCTTAGAGCTATTCTGACACTTAACCAGGACACACCACATACACCCATTCCCTCCGACATTGCCATCTGCCGAAGCTGGGACTCGAACCCAGGAGAGATAGGCAGTAACTAGTCGCCTTGTGCCACTCAAGGGCGATCTAGCCCGCTGCACTATCCTCGGTAATGTAATGAGATACGGTCACCCATCCATTCCCCGGCTCCGACCACCGCTGCTTTGCTCCGAAGATCGAAGACCGGCAATTGTACGCATGACCCCATCTCACTACATTTTGACATAAACACTCATCCGGATTACGGACTAGTTGAAGTTGAATCAACTATTTCCGCAACGTCCTTGAAAATAGGCGGATTTCAAATCAACCAATCAGAGAGATTCTAGCATTTCGTTCCGGGCTGAATTCCATGTGAATGTGCCTCAAAGCAAGGTCACCCAACTCGGGTTTTTAAATTCATTCATAAAGTCGCGTGCTGTTCCAACTTTCTCTGTATAAACAATTCTGTGGTTCTGTAACTATATTCATTCGTTACGGTTTCCGAATCCGGTGTATTTAATTTTGTATTGTCATCATTGACATTAGTTCTCTCTGGCATTGACTGCATTTATTCTCGTTGTTCGGTGTTAACATTTTGAAAATGTCATTAGTAATGAAGCCATATTATCCCGATTATTCCTCTGCCCCAGTTCAACATCAATTCAGCCCATATGCTGATAATGGAGGGTAAATATATTTTGTTCAAATTACATTTTACTTATGTATCGTTTTTAGGAGCGTTGTTGCCATAGCTGGAGATGATTTTGTAGTATTGGGAGCAGATACTCGTTTAAGTGCCGGTTTTTCTATTTATACGAGAAAGCAGAACAAATTGTTTCCCTTATCAAAAACGACTGTATTGGGTTGTTCAGGTTGTTGGTGTGATACTTTGACCCTCACTCGAATTTTGAAGTCTCGCATGCAGATGTACCAGCAGGAACATAACAAAACCATGTCGACTGTTGCATGCGCTCAAATGCTGTCTACTTTGTTATATTATAAGAGATTCTTCCCATATTATATTTCCAATGTACTCGCAGGACTGGATAATGAAGGAAAAGGATGTGTTTATAGCTACGATCCAATTGGCCACTGTGAGAAGGCCACCTACCGTGCTGGCGGTTCAGCTGGAGCTCTTTTACAACCTCTTTTAGACAACCAAATTGGACAAAAGAATATGGAAATAGTTTCATCTGAGCCACTTTCACAGGAAAAAGCACTTGCAATATTAAAGGATGTATTTATATCAGCTGCAGAAAGAGATATCTATACTGGCGATAGTGTTTTTATTAACATTATTACCAAGGATGGAATCAAAGAAGAAACATTTGAATTGAGAAAAGATTAGTTTATTATAAGTTTTACACAATATATTTTTGTCTTGGTAATTGAATACAGTATTCTTAATTTGTCCATGTTTCTCATTATATGTTGTATTAAGTATAATATATGACGGATTCCCAGTGATTGTATTATTTGGAAAGGTCATAGTAAGTCTTTGTGAATAAGGGCAGAAGTAAACTAAATATTTACTCGCGATGAGTTAATTACATAAAAATTGTTGCATTGTCACACTGCAGATTATTAAAAAAACATTTAGCAGGAAAGGTAACTACTACGGGTATCAGAAGTTTCTATATTCCCCCGATAAGAACGGAGGAATTGGCAAAATAGTTATAAATTTTCATAATTGTTTTAGTATTCTATCGATATTCAGAAGTTTTGCTTTTAGCTCTTAGTGTTTTAGTTCGTTCTTTATTTGATGTGTTGCCCGCTCAGATTTGGACATGTATAAAGACGTTTTCACTTCATATTATTAAAATTATGGAGAAAGAAAAATAACAGTAGAAACCACCTATATTTCATACATTTTCTAGCTTTATTTGTGATTTGTCAATGATGTATTCCGATTACAAAAAAAATCAATTTCCAGATAAATGAATCCAAAGTTATTTTTAAATTTGGTCTTATCTGTATACCTATACACCAACCTGAAAACTTATGCTAAGATGTTTTGGCCCAGATCATCGGATGAAGATGTTAACGAGTAATTCCTATTTGTTACTAGGTAGAAGATATCTGAAGTAATTTTTCAGACATTTTAATCTAATAAATAATTTCTATCATATGCCAGAAGTACATAACACTGCCACTGAGCGATAATTATCCTCCTAATTATCTAAATGGACCTTTACCAACTTATAAAAAAGAAAAACTTGTCAAGTGCACCTCTTTATTAAATTGTAAAATTAAAAGTTTTCTTATGTTATAACATCTTTTTAAAAATAAAATTTACTATTTACATGAGGAATTCATAATTAATGAACAAATATACAAACAGGTCGATATCTGGGAAACAAATTTTTATAGCTTATATTTTATATAATGAAATACTAATATAAAAATTTTAAGTTAATTTCCTTTCCACTTAATAAATATATAAAAAGTCTAACCACAAATGAGGTATTCAAGGGCTTTAAAAATTTACCATATTTTGTTGAGTATAACTGGTAATGTTTACTGTGGTCTTGCTATCAATGATTTTTATCTCAAATTGTTATTATTACTTAAATAAATTGCTACGTAATATAATACACAAAGATCCTTTATTACTACGAAATGATCATTAAACATTTATTAATATAATAAATCCTATATGAATATGTAAAAAAAAACAAATAATGGTGAGTGTGGGTTCTTACAGTAAATGCAGGATCCTACAACTTGTGACCAACTATATATATAAACAGTAACCGCAAGACAGTCGTGATTCCGATACTTTGTCCTTCCCCCAGGATAATGCCTCTATTTTTTGTTTCCTGGGGGTAAGAGTGGTTTACCACGATCTTTTCCTCGTAATTTTAAACCAATTGCTTTTTCAATTTTCCCGATAATAACATTATTTGGAATACCCCTTCCAGCTTCATAATCAGTGATAACTTGAGGTTTTTCATTAATTTTCGTAGCAAGATCCTTCTGGCTTAGTCCTTTAGCCTGACGACCTTGCTGGATTAATTTACCCATATCCAAAGGTATTGTTTCATGTTTTAGTTCTTCAGTCTCACGGTCAAGCTTAGCAGTATTCTTTGTAGTCACATGTTGTTTATTGCTGCCAGCACCCCCTAAATATTAAACAAACATATTTATATTAAAAAAGAACGTTCTGGAATAGGTGAAACCTACACTTCAGCTGCGTTTCAACTGCTACTCCTTGTCTCCTAGCAGCATTAACAGCTTGTTCGCTCTTCATTGCGGACGCCTTTGGAGCTCTCTTTTTTAAAATTGTAACTGTATCCCAATCAGACATAATTATTTTTCTCGTTTCAAAACACAACGTGACGAAGTAAAAATGTCTCCTTAGTCCTTTCCTACACAACACAAACGTGAAGTTTGCTGATATCACCACCAGTGCTAGCAACGTAGTCACTGACATAAAAGGCCAAAGATTAGTTGATATGGATTATAAAATAGGTATATAAATGTAAATGTACCTATTTCTTATTTATAAGTTCCGATCCTGATTTGAATATGATTTTCACGAATTCCTGGTGATCTTTAGATTCGATTTTATTTACAAGAATTTTAATATTGCCGCCTTCGTAGTAGACATGTCAGGCCAGGGTGTCATATCCGTTTTCGTAGTTCGTAGCTAATTGGATATTCCCGTTTGTTCGTAGCCGCGTAGAATATAACAGAGAATTATCGACCTCATTGCGTTGTGCGTCGATATTCGATATTCCGTTTCAGCAGGTATCCGGCATAGTTTTCATAAAACGTTAGAGCGTTCTCTATTTTGTTACAAGTTCTTCTTCCAAGGTTTTGATCCAAGCGAAGAAAGAAGGTAAGATATTTTGTGTATTATTATACGTATAATTATGTTGAATATATCTGTCGTAAGTGTAAATGATGTCGGCGTCAGCTTTCCAGCTAGCCTCCATATTTTTTTTTACTTAATTAATTCACTTTGTTATTGCTGTATTTAGTTCAAATTATCATGGCAAATAGAAGAATGGGCGGAATGGGCGGTGGCCAGAGAGGCAATCGTTCTTTTTCTCAGCATCAGCCATTTCAAGGAAGCAATGTTAGCCCCTGGCAAGGGAATATGCCTTCCAATAATTCTATGAATCAGGGGTTGTTTTCCCAATTAACATCCAACCCCCAGCAACTTGCTCTAGCTCTAAGTACCTTACTACAACCTCAACAACAACAAATGAACAATCCACCATCGTTACTTTCTTTGAATACGTCTCCTGCTTTTTCTAATCAAGACCGAGATTTTAATCGGTTTGGTAACAGAGGCCGTGATTTCAGACGACATGAGCCTTACAATAAGGTATGATTTTATTACTTTTTCTAGCAACAAGGACAAAGGTTTCTACAAGAAATAATAATTTGTCCATATTAACTTATATTATTGGTACCTATGTTTATTTTCTGATGAGTAGGTTGCGAGTCATCAATATTAATATATAAACCAAAATTTTATTTCGTACCTAGTCTACTCCTATAAAAATTATGTTAAAATTTATAAACATTTTGTTAGTTGCCTCAAGTGTTAAGATATTTTTCAAATGTACCTGCCATTTAAAAAGATTTTCTAGTGCTTCTATGTTAGGTAAAAGAATGTGCAGTAAACCCATTTGCTATTTTATATTGGAATATTATATTTTCATGACATTTTTTTGATAAACAATTGAGGCAACTTTAATATTCATCTTCCTTCTTTTCTATTCTTTCACAATTACGTATCAAAAATAGATTTCCAAGAATTTGAAATTAACATCTGATGAAAACTGGAAACTAATATTGGTTAATTTTTTGTGTTTATTTTTCTATTGCTTACTACTTTTTTATTTACACAAATTTTAATGAAGATATGGATGACATCAAAGGTTTGTATTTATTGCTTCAGAGTTTGTTACTCAATTATTTTCTAGACGAATTGTTTATCAAATATTAATTTCTTGTTCGTAAAGTTAATGGTATATGTAACTCTGGAGTAGCACAGTGTATAATTAGGTACTATGTAACAATGTATGCATATGGGGCAACGCAGGAAATATTTTTTGATCACAGTTGAAGGCATTCCAAAAATATTTTTTCTTTTTAGAGAATAACATTCTGAGATTAAATGTTTCATATTAATATTTTTAATTTTAATACATACCTACCTATTACATATTACATGACTAAACAATAATTCGTAAACATAGTCTTTTAAATTCTGTACAGTTTTAGGTACCTATATAATGTTATTTATAATTATGATTTCATTTCAAGTAAGAACACTAGTTGCAGTTTACTAAATGTCTAGCAAGTTAATGTTGCTGGTAGCTTAGATGTGAATATTGTATAGTATAATAATCTACAAGTAGTGTTTCCCCGTGTGCATAACTTTGTAGAAATCAGTGTGAATGGCCACAAAATCGGGTTTCTTTATTTTACTTATCGTTTTTTATTTACTGTACTACATAGTTGTAAAAATTTTTTTATGAAATAAGTATGGGTAACATTCATTTAAGAATATATATTTTATTTTACATAAACAGTGTTGTAGTTTTGCTATGTGGAACAAAATCTTGCATCGAATTATATTTTTTGAATTTCCCATTCGCTATTAAATAAAAGATAATTTAATATTCTGGAATAAAAAAATTGTGTCCATTTCACTGGTCTCTGTTCCTAATAAGGACATTTATTTTTTCTCAATTTATTAACAAATGACAAATGCAAATTACGAGAATTAATTATCTTTATATTGGTATCTCTCATGACAACTTGTTTTCATAATTTTCATTTGTCTGTAGATTTAATTTTAAAATTTTGTGGTACGTAACAAGGTTTTAATTTTTTGCTGCTGATCAAATAAATTTTTTTCATACAATTTTTTGTATAATAGTCATGTGAAAAGCACTTTTTTAGACTAAATTGTACTGCATTAAGACCTTGAAATAGAAGTGATTTTAAAAATAATCGTATTAGCTAGTTTTTTTAAATTTATATCCACGAAGAAAATTAATAAACGTAAAAGTCATTGGACTAGGTATCCAAGAAAATTATAACCTGATCCTCAACTGTTCAGTATATGTCTTTGTATTCACATAAGTAGGTATATAGTTATGTTTGATCAAGCTAATATAAGTCATTAAAGTTATGTGGAATTTGGTTTTTCATACTTGATTACGTAAATTATGAAATTAGATAATAAGTTCACACTTAAAAATGTTCTGTATTGTGAAGAAATTATATACCATAGTTTGATAAAACCTACTGATAGACAATGCTATTAATTTGATAATTTAGTAACTATTATCCTGCCCGTGGAAATACACATTTGTTGATACTGGCAGTTACGTGACATCAAGCTATCTAAATTAAATATTAAATATTCGAAGTTATAACTTTCTATCTTTATGCATTATAGCTTTGTGTTTACAGTTGATGTTTCAAGTATTCTCTGATTGCTTTTCTTTAAACGACCATTTTGTCACTATTTTGTGTCGCAGGTTACATAATTAGAAAATGATTTTATAAAACGGACAGTATTAATTCAAAAATTATTTTTGAGAAAAATTCGTTTTAATATAGCTTGGGGAAATAAATTTCGTAATATTTTCAACCATGATATCCTACTACATTAATTTTTTCGAAAAACGTGTTTTAATTCTTCGTGAAGAAATATTTAAATTAAATTTTTTTCCTAAACTGCCTTTTTCCTTTAATTGATGTATTTAATAAATTTAACTTATAAAATTGTATGAAACTAAACAGAACTGGAAATATTGTGGATGAATATATAGTTTAAATCACGAAAGAAGACCGTTACGTCATCATTATAATTCGTATGAATCAAATCAGTACTGCGTTAGTCATCAACAATGTCAGTCGGAGATATGAACAGTCACATATAATGGACTCCCTTTCCCTGTCCCTCTCGTTTTACTATTTTGTAAACAAAGAACGCTTGAAGCGTACGTTGAAGATTAGAAATGAATTTGTGACGTAACGGTCATCTCTCGTGATTTGAAGTATATGTACAGTGCTTTTATTTTAAGTGCGAACGGTTTTAAATGATTATTACGAGCTTATTATTAAACATTGAATGACGGGACAAACGTCGTGTGAGAGGATTATAAAAAGAAAGAAGTCTTTATCTCCCAAAAAACTTTATTTGACGCAACTAGTTTCGTGACTTTTATAATAGTCACATCTTCAGGCTGCAAACTAATAGAAAATTATCAAATTGTATTTTTTTAAATAATATTTTCTAGAATTGGGTTAAAATCATTAAAATACAAATTACTCAGGTTTTTTTGAAAATAATTCACAAGGTTTGTCATATTCTTAATTATAATAACAAATAATACGTCACTAATATGTCAAGTAATTTCTACAATTTCAATAGTTTTTTAGCTATATTAAGGAAACTACTCTTCCCAATTACCATATTATGCACTTCATTGTATTCAGAAAAAATTAGTCTATTAAATGGTGCAAAAATATATAGGGCGTTTCATTAAAAAAACTAATGTTTTCCAAGACGGGCATCATTTGTTTTTTTTCTCTTTAATGTATAAAAAACTTTTTTCTAATCCTCTCACACGACGTTTGTCCCATCATTCTATCTTTAATAATAACCTCGTAATAACCATTTAAAACCGATCGCACTTAAAATGAATGCACTGTACATCATTTCAATAAACTTCATTTTTGTCTTATTTGAAATAGTATATTATGTTACTAGGAGTAGAAGGCGACCATTATTGTTGAGCAAAGAAGTTTGCTCAGCCGAGGCAGCAAACTGGGCGAAGCACATAATGAGCCTTCTACTCCGAGTGACATATGCTATTTTTCTTCAAGCGTTAAAATCAAAAATATCAAAAAATGACATCAGGTCAAATGCGTTCAAGCTTAGTAAAAAAAAATTGGTAATACTAACCATTTTATTTATTAATGAAACATGACATAGGTGAATTTGCAATTGCAAGTATTTCAGGTCAATTCTTCAGACTTTTTCGCTTTTAAATTTAAAAAACGGCTCGACGCGCGACTTCAACTTTTAAAATGACAGTTTATGACAAGTCATAACTTAGATTTTTAATTCGTTGCCATGGATACATTATATCATTTTTGTACTAGGAAAAAAATGAGAAATATTTGTACTAGTACAATAATAGGCTCTTTCTACAGGACGTGTTGCATTATGTAATGTAAGTATTGTTATACGCTTGAAGAAAAAATACCTATTTGACCGGAAAGAAAGTTTGTAATTAGAAGCAATAATTTGGGCTACAAATGAAATGAAAATACAGTCGAACTCGGCTATAGCGAACTTCCAAGGGACCCGTAAAACTGTTCGTTATATGCGAACATTTGTTATAAAAGATCGACAAAAAAACAGCTTTAACTTAGAGAGCCCGTGATCACGGCAAATTTGCGCATTTGCACAGCCATTTTCCAGCTTGCGAATTATATTTAACTTATCCGACAAAGAAATATATTTTCTATTTGCTTTCAACATTAGCCATTGTTTCAAATGCAAATTCAACACGCAATTTAGCACCCACTCAAACAAAATATTAATTGTAGGTAACTTGCAGAGACTTGTTTTTAAATTCGTCGCGCGCCATTCGTTCGACGTTGAGTCAACAAACCACTCGCTAGTTCGTTATAACCGAGTTTAGAGGTCCGGCGGGCCAAAAATGCGGTAGGTTATAACCGAGTGTTCGTTATATCCGAGTTCGTTATAGCCGAACAAAAATACATGCGCTTAATAGGGACTTCGGACGGGACTTGTCGATTCGTTCGTTATAACCGAGTGTTCGTTATATCCCGTGTTCGTTATATCCAAGTTCGACTGTATAGGAAAATCTTCTGACATTAGGACTAAAAATTTGACCTCATAATAGAATTATCTGCCCCCATATAAGGGGAAAAAGAAAACTAAATTTTTTACGGTAAGAGTTCACATGGCGTTTTGAGCACATTTTAGTTGAGTATTTATATTATTAACGAACATGAACATATTTAAAATTTGCAGTTAAAATACTTATTTTGTTAATAAAACTCTTCAAATTGTCAAAAATCATTTCCTTTATATTTAATAGGTATCATTGTAAAAAAAAAAACAAAAAGAAAAGACAATATGCAGGGTGTTCGGAAAAGTTTTAGACAAATTTAAACGAATGAGCTTAATACAAAACAAAATCCGTTGCACGTCATTACACACAAGAGCCGTATTTTGTTATTCAGCGTCTTATAGCTGCTGCAAGACTTTATTTCTTCACCAACTGATGACGGTCATCAGTTGATGACGAAAAAAAAAAATGTCTTGCAGCAGCTGTAAGACGTTGAATAGCAAAATATGGCTCTTGTGTGTGATGACGTGCAACGGGTTTTGTTTTGTATTAGGTGTAGGATAGTACAAGGTCGATCGACTGGCCAGCAGTGGGGAAATTAACTGCATTTACATCACATTCAAAATTCAATGATCTTGTAACCATAGACATGTAGAAACCAAGCTTTTTACATGATGTTTTTTTCATGGTTTTTCACGTAACAAATATTTCTTTTAATAATAGCAATAGCACACAATCACAGGCAACTGATTTCTACATTTATTTACTTGTGAGAAAAGTACATTTCATAAAGAAACACTAAATAAAAATTATTAAATTATTAGAGTTTATGAACAAATTGGCTGCATTACAAAATAACTTCATATGTCATGCTATGGATTACGCATCATCCCCAGATCAATATAAAGCTCATTCTGGTCGTTTTGAAAACAGATTTAACACAAATGATTGTTTTCTGACGAAATTATTGCTAGGTATATGAAAAAATGTCAAAACTTTTTTTGATTGTTGGGTCATTTTACATCACCCATTTAAATTTCTAAAACTTTTCGTAACACCCTATATGTGTTATATAAAGAAAAAAGAGGTATTATACTGAAAATTATTCAATTTAAATGATCTTAGCAATGGTAGATTCTGAACAGCAGTGCAGCGAGAGCTGCACTGGCTCTCAACTTAAAGAAGTGATGTGTTGTATGATTTACCACACATCTGTAACACATTTTTTTCTTAATTAAAAACCAGTGCTGTGCTCACTGCACTTGTTGAGAAACTGCCTCTGGAGCTTAGTGTTCATCTAACAGGTAAGAAGCAATTTAATCTGTTAAAATTGATGTAATTGAAAATACCCTGTTCAAAAACAATTATTTTTAATTCTCATTTTGTACGTACCACAGATTTCCATTCTTTACTTGTAATTTTCTTGTTTATATTTCTTGGAATATAGTTAGTCCAATTTTTATAAAAGTTGCTAATGTTAAGTTGGTAGTTTGTATTTATACAAAAATAAATTAATGTTTCTATAATAATAAACTATTTAACAGAATCGTAATGGGGGTTGGCGATCTGTGGAGGCCAACAGAAATAATCGTAATAGGCAAAATAAAGATAATAAAAAGCGATCTCCCTCAAGAGATCAAAAGAAAAAGGTTGAGAAGAAAAATGAAAAGACCATCAAGGATGAAAAGAATAAAGATGAGAAGAAAAAGACTGATAAAGAAAGCGTCATTGATTTATCTGTAGATGAGAACAATGAGGAAGGAAATGAGGAAACCAAGAGAGATTGGAAAGATGAGAAAAATAATTCAGAAGAAAAGAAAGAGGAAAGTGAAGATGAAGAGGAAAAGAAAAAAGAAGAAAAGAAACGGGAAGAAAGAAACAGAGAAGGTTCATATCATGGGGTCCCTGTCAAATTCTTAAACTGTTTCGTATGTAACAAGGAAATGTGGGATGGTGAATCTATGCAGAAGCATGTTAGAGGTAATTAATTATTTTTGTTTAATATATTCTTTCATTTGAGTTTTTTTTTAAAGGTCGTGCTCATAAGCAGATGTTAAACAGCTTGGAGGAGAGCATCCATATAACTGTGAATATCCTTAGAGAAAATATGCGATTGGCAGAAGAAAAAAAGGTTATCGAATGGAACCGCATGCAACGTCTTCAAAAATACCATAAATTCCATGAATCTGAAAGTCATTGTAATATGTGTGATTTAAAATTTATGGGGAAAATTATTGTTCATCGCAAGTAAGTCCAACAAATATTTTATCTATTAAATGTTTAAGTTTCAAAATTATGACACTACTGACATTCAGCACCGTGAATGATGACAGTTTGTACTTGGTTTACAATTCTAGGGATGTTTTTGTCCAACTTAACACAGCTAAAATCGGTTTTTAGTCAGGACAGTAGAAGTAGAAAGTGAAAGAAATTTAGACATATTTTAACGTATCTTAATTCTTAATTATTAATTGGGTCGTTGAAAAAAATAATGTAATATTGAATTGTTTTCGGAAAATAAGAGATTAGTACCAGTAGAAATTATCTAGTAGCAAAATAAATGAAATATTGCATATTAAGCAGGTCATATTTAACAAATTTTTGTTAAAACCATTTCCCCATGTTTGTTTGGTTTCATTGTTTTATCTAACGGTTTAAATTCGCCAACATTTTTCTGCAATATGTGATATTTAATTTATTTTGTTGCTAGCAATTTCTGCCATAAAACAGTAAATTAACCCACCTCATAGAGACATTTTAAAACATACATATTTACGGATAATATACATATTATTTAAATTATAATAAATATTTTTTTTTTGTCAGAACTGAAGGCCATCAACGTCTTAAACGTTACTTGCATCCAAATTGTGAGCTTTGTGATAAAGAATTTCCTGCCAGAATGGAATGGGTTGAACATCGTTTAACACCAGATCATTTAAGAAAATTACATGAAAGTTTGAAAGACAAGGTTGGAGATACAGGTGAGTTGTCCAGGAATTTATTTGTTTAATTTTTGTACAAACGGAAATTTTCAGATGGAGATCTGGTTATTCAAGGAGAAGAATTGGATTTGGAACCCCTTCTTGATGAATCTCTGCAGATGGAAGTGGAAAATCCAATTCTGGAGCTGACTGATGATTTAGCTGGTTTACAAAATCTTATACCAGCTTACAAAGAAAACCGTGCTGTGTCAACACAAAGTTTAAAACCGTTTACTGGTTTTATGTGTGAATTGTGTAATAGAAGTTTTGAAAATGAACAACTTGCACAGGTAATAATACGATTATTTTGGTAATTTTACTTGTTGCCATAGTTAAGGATTTGTAGCTGTATATTAAATATTCATTCATTTTATGCTATATTCAACAAGACTAGTTGGAAGACAAAACCAGTGTCCAGTGTGGTCTATTAAGCCCTGTTATAAAATCCATAGCATAATCAAGTAGAATCCCTATGCATTATAGTAGTAACTTTACACTAACACTGGCGATTACTGTTGATCATAATTTTTATAAAGTAATATAGTTATTCAACCTAACTTCTAAGTATGTGCTGCCAACTTGTGAGTAACTTACGCACTAGTCAGTTTCAATGACTTTTGTTTTATGAATTAAACAATATCGTTTAAATATACATTTCACGATACATTACACATTGCGCAGCCGGATGTGACTTCGAGCTCGAGAAAAATATGCCCTAATATGTCGTGTACGTGACATCACAACTAACCTCAGAAATATGCATTTTCTAAAATTTTCGAGTATTATGTAATTTTTTTCAAAATTTCTGCTTGGTTCCTGTACCTTGTACTATCAACTAAAATCTTGTTCGGTGCATTACTAATGAAATTTTAATTATCCTAATCTAATGAAATATAATATTTTTTGTTGACTGGAAATCCAACCTATAATTAACAGTCCATTTTAAATAATCTACAATATTGAAACTTTATATATCTACCGTCTGTGAGAGTTTTTAAATGTTATTATGGATCCAAGCTGAAACTACAAAATTATAATTAAAGTTGAAAATAAATTTACAAAAATAAAAAATTTGAGGTTGTGTTAGTCATATGATGTATAAGGGTATGGTCCGATAATCACCAAAGTAGAACCAACAGAAACCACGGATTTTAACAGCGGTTAATGATGGTAAATCTTGGTTCAATTCGGACCAGCCAGATAGATACCTTCAACAAATTATTAATTTAACATTTTTATTTGCCATTTTCATGCGTTTACAGATAATTACTATATTATAAATATTTTATCTATGGATAATAATACACTCCGAGTCCGTTCACGACAAACAACAATTAATGTTTGACGTTTGCATGCGTTTGACATATACAAACCACTAGTTACCGGTAAAAATAGATTGGTAGATTGGTTGACAGATAAGTCACCGTTTTTTCAGGAACCGCGTTCCTAAAGTAACATGTTTTTAGATATCGGACAGTAACCGCTAATTTCGGAACGCGAAATCAAATTTGTGGTGAATATCTGACCATACCCTAAATTATCCATTTTGGAACCAAAAATCCAATAGGGCATTTTTCAAAATTCACCGTCACATTTACCGGTTGAAGGAACCGGTTTAGAATATTTTTTTCCGGTGAATGTCCGGTTGCGTGTGTTTGGTTAATAATTTTGAAACGCTTCGGTTAAAGTTCTCGGTTCCTGTTTCCTGTTGACAACTTTGACATTTGTTTGTATACAAAACATTTAAAATAACATTTTGTGCTCGGAAAGTTTTGTTGTGCTTTCTGTTTTTTATCAGAATTTCGTTGCCTTTTCACATATTTGTATTATTGCAACATGGCCAATAAAGCAGTCAGTATGGTAATATTGCAGAAGATGAAAAAAAACATACTAATGGCAGCAGTTCTAACGAGTCTTCTTCTGATGAGGAATTGTTAGAGAAAATTGCCAACAAGATTGAACTCAAAAAACATGAATTTTATTGAAAATATTGTTTTAAATTATACACCTTCTGATTTTCAAAAACATTTCCGGATAAGCAGGACAAAATTTGATCAGTTCAACTTAATCAAAAAAATTACTTGAACTTTTTTTAAATAAAATATTTTACCGTAACCGGCTACGATTTTACTTACTAAATACATTTTGTAACACTATTATTTCCATTTAACATGACTTCTTTTTCGTTGAATACGGGTTTCCAGGACTCCATTTTACTAAAAACATGTACAATTTTCAGCCTTCACAAAATGACACAAAACACAAAATTATTAAAATTAAAGTGAGGTTATTAAAACCACCGAGATATCAACCGAATTCCAACTCAAGAATGGGCATTTTTCAATATTCACCGGTGAGTACACCGGTCCAACCGGTTTCTCACCGAGCCGTTTCAGATTTGACCGATTAGCAAAAATGAGGTGTTTCTAAATTTACCGGTGTAATCAGCTGTTTCAACCGGTGAGGCACTGCATCCACCAGGTTCATGAGTTGGAATTCGGTTGATATCTCGGTACTTTAATTTTAATAATTTTGTGTTTTGTGTCATTTTGTGAAGGCTGAAAATTGTACATGTTTTTATTAAAATGGAGTCCTGGAAACCTGTATTCAACGAAAAAGGAGTCATGAAAAATGTAAATAATATAGTGTTACAAAATGTATTTAGTAAGTAAAATCGTAGCCCGTTACGGTAAAATATTTTATTTAAAAAAGTTCAATATAAGTAATATTTTTGATTAAGTTGAACTGATCAAATTTTGTCCTGCTTATCCGGAAATGTTTTTGAAAATCAGAAGGTGTATAATTTAAAACAATATTTTCAATAAAATTTTTGATCTTATCATGTTTTTTGAGTTCAATCTTGTTGGCAATTTTCTCTAATAATTCCTCATCAGAGGAAGACTCGTTAGAACTGCTGCCTTAGTATGTTTTTTTTTCATCTTCTGCAATATTACTATACTGACTGATTTATTGGCCATGTGGCAATTATACAAATATGTGAAAAGGCAACGAAATTCTAATAAAAACAGAAAGCACAACGAAACTTTCCGAGCACAAAATGTTATTTTAAATGTTTTGTATACAAACAAATGTTAAAGTTGTCAACAGGAGACTGGAACCGAGAACTTTAACCGAAGCGTTTCAAAATTATTAACCAAACACACGCAACTGGGTCCCTATTCTCGAAACAAGGGGAATTTATTCTCATGAGAAAATGACGTCATTTTCTCTCTATAATAGTAACTCAACCAATAGTAAATGTTAACTTACGTCATATTGACGTCATTCTCTCATAGGAACACATTCCCTTGTTTCGAGAATAGGGACCCTGGACATTCACCGGAAAAAATATTCTAAACCGGTTCCTTCAACCGGTAAATGTGACGGTGAATTTTGAAAAATGCCCAACCTGGTGGATGCGGTGCCTAACCGGTTGAAACAGCTGATTACACCGGTAAATTTAGAAACACCTCATTTTCGCTGATCGGTCAATTCTGAAACGGCTCGGTGAGAAACCGGTTGGACCGGTGTACTCACCGGTGAATATTGAAAAATGATCATAGTTTATAAATAGAAAACTGACAAACTGTCAAAAGTTATTAATAATTACAGTTGAGTTTCGATCTCTAGTTCCTCGAATGTGACATAAATGCACCGGATGTACGAAATTCGCGCATGCGTCGTAGTAATGGGCACACATCTAACACGCCATCTACCAATGATCCTCTGGTACTAACAAGAGGTTGAATTACTATTTACTTTATAAACAAAACAATGATCATATGTATAAGCTATTCACATTTTATTTACATGAGGGGAGGCTATGGAAAATCTGAATTCTGTTGGTATGAATGACTGTTTTAATTACTGAGGTTATGTTGAAAAGTCAAAAACATAACCACAAATTCAAATTGGTTCTACATAGTTGCCAGAGTGAGACCCTAAAGAAAGCACAGCAATGTCGTCAATAAAAAATTTGGCAATTCAGCCAAAAATAAATGACAGTGACGATCAATTAAATCTGACACTTCAATATTTTGTCAATAGTAGACAAACCTGAGACAACCTAAGAAAAACATATCATAGCCTCCCCTCATGTAAATAAAATGTGAATGGCATATATTCGTTAATCTGCACTGAGGTTTAGTACAGTTTAGTACTTTAGTACAAGTCGTGGCCTAGACTTGCAGCTGATTTTAACGATACTTTAGTTGTGTAATTGGTCTCGTGCTATTTTATACTGTTCAAACTTGGGTGTGTGACCATGATTAACTCTAGTGCTTGTGATCTTTTAACTTAAAAAGTGACATTCATTACTAAAAGCAAAATTTATTAAATACTAAAAGTTACCTCACTCCTTCGCGGCACTTTCATATTTCGATATCAAAGGCCCACCACGAACACGTGTTTTTATCATAAAGCGATACGGATACCAGGTGTATTAGCAACGTTTAAAAACGCAGTCAGCGCACTAAGTCATGTACCTAGGTCACAGAAATCATTCGTAGAGTGAACGAGTGCCACTGTGTACGTGCCGAGAAGTGGGGCAGGCGGATTCGTGCCTTTCGTAGAGTGAGGTAACTTATAGTAATTTAGTAAACTTTGCTAAAAGACACTTGTAAAATTGCCGAGAGTTCCAGACCATTTTTTATTGTATTCCTACTATAGAAAGTAAATATTACAATAATCGTTGGTGTGATGGTTATTTATTAAATAGTATCCCTACAAATAAGATACCATTTTTTAGGACCACTTAAAGACTAGAAGACATTATTATTCATTTATTGAAGCTGCCAAAATCAAATATCAGAGAAATGCAAAGAAGGAGGAGAAAAAAGAGAACACCGAGGTAACTGCGAAAAATGAATCCCAAGATGAAACTGTAAATGAATCCCAAAATGAGAACGAAAATGGTAAGTAGAAGTATCTAAAACGGAAGCAGTTAACTGCCTGAAATTTACTTGCCAGTGAAAAGTGAAAAATTTCTGATATATTGTTAAAAGCCATATAATATTATTAAAACATTTAAGTATACCATTCTTCTTCATTTATTGTTGAAATTCGTAACTTCAAATAAACTTTACTTTTTTCCTTTTCGTTGTGGTTTCTAATAAATCTGGCATGTAAATAACTTTAAAAGTTTTATTTATAAATTATATGAAATGAGTTTTTTAAATGTCTCTTTCAGAAGACAATGACATGTATGATCCAGAAGAGGCATGTAAGGAAGAAGACACTTCTATGGAAGTGACCACTGACGAAGGTGATCCTTCGGTAATTAATATTGATTTAAAAGCAGATAAAATAGAGGATCCTGAGGAAGAAAAAGCTGAGGAGCAGGAGGAGGTGAAGGAAGAACCAAAAGTAGTTACATCTACTCCAACAAGACAGACAAGAACAGGTGGTGGTGTCAAGAATGGTGCCGGACCAAAATGCAAGAAGGCACGTAAGCAGTAATAATAGTTAGATTCATTATTGCTCCAAATTATTGACAATTCTGATTTCCTATTATTATATTCAGTTTTTGTCTTGAATAGGAGTATATATCCACTTATTTGCAATGTATTCCATAAAGTGGCACATTTAGTTTTTGAATGTGTGTAAAACATATATTATTAATTACTTTGATTTATTGTAATGACTATTAATTATTAACGGTTGCAATTTTACTTTGTGAGATGATGTGCGAATGTTAATATATAAATTTATATTACAACTTCGTAATTTTTCTAGCTTAATTTAAATTTTAGCAAAGTAAAAGCAAATTTCTTTCATTTGAATAATATACATAGGATTTCGATTAGTCGAAGGTAAATTACAGGTAATTTTCTTTCAGTTGCAGTAATTGAACTCTTATATAAATATATATTTTGAGAAACAATTACACATTGCATGGTGTAGTGCCAACTCATACATGTCTGGCCACTCAGTTGTTTCGGATACAATCTCTCCTAACAATTTCAACTCCGCCCCATATCGTCCTACCAAAGGTTGAGGTGGAATAAATAATAAAAGAGCAATGCGCTTTAGGTATTCGGTCGGTTCACAAAAAACGGAACGCGACACGTGCGCTTCCAAAGCGTAATCCTATTCAACCAATCACGTTAATCCGAGGTGGAGGATTCGAAATTGATAGGGGAGATGTGTGCAACTGACTGAACTGTATCCGAAACAACTGAGTGGCCAGATGTGTATAAAGGACAAAGCGCTTATCGTGTGACGTCATATAATCTAGCCTGAACGGAGTTTGGGTAGCCAATAGCATAGTTTCAACAAGTGTTTGACAGTCGAAATTGATTGATTTTTCAGTTATCAATGTTTTGAGGTTATTAATACTTTTGTTAATCTTTTTTTAAAGCAAAAAGTGATTAATTGTTAAATTTCAAACGTTATGCACTCAAAACTGCATTATTAAATATTTAAATTGAAAACCATCCTATACATGTAGATTTCAATTCGCGTTATCCTTTAAAATAAACGAATATTCAACCTAGATGTAATGACGCATAATAACGAACGCTGTGGCCTTGTGTTTTAGGAGATGTTGGTAGTGCTCTATGATTATTTTGCCGCGTTACGATGTGACAGCTGTCAAAAAGCAAATGTCACAACTAAACTTAGCAGAAAAGGTGTGCAATTCAAGTCATGCTATCTTTAGGAAACGACGTCACTATTAATATGTTAAGAAAGGACTTTTCATAACATAACCACATTAAAGATTACGCTTAAGTTTACTTAACCTGTTTTTTATTCTGAAAAAAATATTTCATTATCTAAGAACATTTGTAGTCATCACTTTGTAATAATGCCATATTATAATTTTTTGTCAACAAATATTTATAAATCGGATTTTAAATTTATAAAGGCCCTTCTAGTTCGTAGTAGAAATAGATGGTGTTGTATAAATTTGCCAACTGATTTATAATTATTTTATTTCTATAAATAAAAAAGCCAGTATTTTAGTTAAGCAGTCATTGTCACCATTGTGTCGATTGGTTTTAAATTTATTTTGCTTTATTTAGATGTAATATACATCTGAATAAATAATGTTTCTATGATGTATTTCTTTTTTAAGTTAATAATAAAAGATTGATTGATTAAATTTAAAATTAAACATTAGTGAGGTTCTGGTAAAAAGAGCCCCTTCTTAATTAAATACATGCATACATGTAAATACATAGGACGTAAGATTTCAATAATATATTATATTTACTTTCATCTTGCTGGCCATTTGCTGTTCTTTATAAACCTTAAATTAAAACTACTTAAAAAATATAGTTTTTTTTGTAGTTTTAAGGTGTATCACTATTTGACCGAAATTTGTTTTTGCTTAAACTTAGTTGGAGTTAACTTCACCTGCGAGTAAACCAGCGGAGCAGACGCAAAAACCAAAGACAACTGGCTCTTCTACATTTCGTATACCAAAAATTAATACAGCTAATAAAAGTAAGAAGTGAAAGAAATTATGAAAAATGCAAAAGTTCTTTAACGTGTCTGTGTCAATGTCGTTTGTGTTTGATTAGACAAACGTGTTTTATGTTTTAGAATAATTAGTAATTGTTTTTATTTCCCATATAAATTTTTTTATAGACGGTTTCAAATAGAATATCATTTATATATTTTAACTTTTAATATAAAAAATATTGTTTACATATTTTGTGTGACATTATAATATAATAGATAGAATGTGTAGTACTAATTTTGTGGTTTTATTCCTTTTTCCCCTAATAACAGGTTTATAAATTTAATATGTTACACTTTCCTCGACTGACAAATTCAGTTCAGTCCATTGTCCATTGTAACGAAATCTGCAAGATCTCAAAATTTTGCAATTGATGACTTGTCTTAGTATTAATATTAATATTATTAATCTTAAAAAGTTAAACCTGAACTGTTGTACTTATAAACGTTTATGCAGTCTTTGTATTTGTATTAGTCTTAATAAAATTCCCCACTTATAATTTTTAGGACTAATACAAGCTAAATACACATGCGTCTTTTTCTTCTTATTTGACAGGCCAATAACAAAACAGTATTGTGGTTTGTCATTTTCCCTAACACTGCTTAATGGGCCAAATTTTTCATTGGTTATTGTTAAGTTTTAATACATCTGTTTAATCAGGTATTCGAGATAATTAAGACTGATATTAATACCAAACTGCTGCAGAAACTCTCATTAATATTGGTAACATATTCATAGTTAAATACTGGTGATACAACTACTTGTATCTATCGATATTTTCTTGAAGATTGTTCAGTAGAAGTTGTATTGCTCATATGAGTGACCTAGTACTACTAGACACAAGCGTTGAAAGCTTTATTCTTTCTACTTTGAACAAGCTATAGCAAATTGTATTCTTCTCAAACTTATAAAATTATTCATTAAATAAATTTGAAATTTGCATGGTACGTACATCTAATTAGGAAAGCGAGACATTCCCAGACGATGGTGGGAAATTGTTGAACAAAAGCAGAGTACCTTTCCAAGGTATGCATGCGTTTTTGCCGGCGTGAAAAATGTTAATTACATTGTTAGTTAATCCTTATCTGAAATAAAAATATGTTCTTTTTCGATTTTAAGCTGTGTATTAAGCCGATATTTTGTAAATAAGACGTTGCTATGAGTTGTTTTGGCGAATTTTAGTCTATTCTGCTGATGGCAAAATATGTGAAAGTGCATCTTTGTTTGTTAAGGGAACTAGATATTTCAAAATATCTAAAAATGTGTGCCTTTTAAAATTACTATAACGGATCTATTTTGGAAACGATGAGAATTTTCATAATTTTTACTTACCGAAGATTTGGGACCCTTTTTTTAATAACTTACCATACAGAAAATGGATAAAACAATCGTTTGTTAATGAACCTAGTAAATTTATAGAACATAAGGCTTTCCATTCAACAATTGGGCCATTTTATTTTTGAAAATGATGAAAACCATATGCCAATAAGAATGTGCCATCGGAGAATTTTGCCCATCAAGTCTTTAAGAAAGAATTACGGAACCAATCTACAAAATTTATAGTAAATACAAACTAACTTCATTGGTTCTGAGAGTGTTATTTTCCAGTTTTAAATTTTAATGGGCACGATTGAAGTAGTTATTTTGTCAGTTATATTTACTTCAATCTCAATCTGAAAGATGTTCGTTTTATGTGTTTATTTTGACATTTTTATTATATTTGAATGTGGATGAATAAAAACATAATGGACCATATTAAAAATTGAAAGCGCAGGTGCGAATCTGGGAGAGAGACAACTGGCTTGAAACTCCCATAAAATATACATATAAAATGTTCAATTCAAGGTGCAAATTAATAATTTGCAACAAATGTGTGTAATGATTCACCTTTGACCATATGAATCGAAAAATTCTACTGAAAAGTTATGAAATATTTTAAAATAGGGTTTGTTGAATTGCGGGCAGTTTCAAATTGCCTGCCATATTTTCTTGCACAAGTTCCGCCAGTACTTTAACAGCGTACGTCGTGTAGTGATTAAAAAGTCAAAACGAATTAACAAGACATTTAAAAAATCAACGAAAAATGCCTGGAGCAATTTTGCTTGACGACAAACTTTGCTAATCGCTACACAATAATTACAATTTCAATAATTACTAAATCTTCAACGTCAAAATTCATATTTGACAGATGATGTAGACTTCTGTTCAACTCTACTGCGTATGCTCCTAAAGTCAGTCTGGTGAGAGATTGCAGTGGTGGAAGGGACGACAAAAGGCGTGCTTTGATCTTATTGGTTACAGAGTCAGGTAGGTTTACAATGGCGTTTACGAATACGAGTTGACAGGTCATTGAAGTTTGCGTGTATTGACTGTCAAACTTGTGACTATTAAGTAATAAATGTGTATTATCCTAAATTTAACATTACGAATTACCATTTACAAATAATGTAAAAGGTATTGTAGTATTACGTTCAACTTTTAGCAAATAGATGAGTAATAAATCCAATAGTAGCGTCTCAACAATGGCGCAGCACGTAGAAGTTGAGACTGCGGCAGTTAAATAATTTGAATTTTATTGCCACGTTTTGTAAAATATTTTGAGATGAGTAAACCGCTCTCCGCCCACCATTGCAATCTCTTATCGGACAGAGTATAAGAACATACCTGATTTATAAATCGCCGGTGGAAGGGGAAAATGTGAATCATTAATTTGGTCCATATAAGTTCAATTTGTAAACTTAATGTATATTTGTAAATGTAGATACTGAAAAAATATTTCCTCTAAGTTATAATAATATATTTATCTCTAAATATTACATGATACATGTACAAATTATCAGAGTTGTGTTTAATATAGGCCATTTCCAGTATTTCAGCAATAATGTGAAATATACAGAGTGAATTTGAAATACCCTGAATAATTTTAATCCGTTAAGCTCTATGGTCCGTAAAAATTCTTCAAAATAGTCATTTGTCAAATAAATGAAATACAGCCAAGAAAAAATTTTTGATTAAATATTCATGACGCTCCTGAGCAGAACAGCTGATGTGTGGAGCGACATAAATGCCTGTACCCCCACTCTTCTTAGCTACCGTGTTGTTGGTGTAGTTCAGCCTGTGCGTCCATGATGTCAAGTGTGAATTTTTCCTAGTGTTTTAGATTTCAGTTTTGTGTTCGTAGCTACCACGTTGCCGGCGTAGTTCAGCCTGTGCATCCATGATATCAAGTGTGAATTTTTCCTAATGTTTTAGATTTCAGTTTTGGTTTTACTTTGTAAACATTGCGAATACTGCGTAGAGGTATTTGTTCGTAACCAAGTCAATGTCAAGTTCGCCGGTCAGTGACGAGTCAGTGGGACGAGTTTGGGGTTTTTTTGTTGAAACATTAACTATGGAATTTTGAAATTAAAACACTGTGAATTCATTATTTATGCTATAAGAAATTACTAGTGATGTAAAATAGCATGCTATTTATTTTTTGGTGATATATATCAGATATATATCATTTGTTATATATCAAATGATTTTGCTAAAATTCAAACTCTATTAAGATTAGTTTTTATGTATTGTTTACATCTTCCTTGTTAATTTGACACCAAATACATATATAATATTTGTATTTCTGAAGAAGTTATTAATCAATTTCTATGTTTTTTCTTACGTATTATTTTTTTATTATTTTTGATCTGCTAATCCTATTAATGTAGGTAATTCAAAATTTAATGTTTTTTTGCAATTCAGTGCTTATTACCTATTTATTTTGTTCAATAAAATAGTGTAGGTCAAATTATAGTAATATAAAGGGAGCGTATACTTAACCGCCGATTTCTCGATACGCCATCGCTACGCTTGCGCCGCTCTTATTAAACGATTGACTTTGATATTGTTGACGATTTTTTCCCCCAAATACATTTTTGTTTTTATTATTTTAAAAAAGGAACATCTTTCACCATATTGTCACACTAAACCTAATTGATATATTTAATATTTAATTTAAAAAAAAAACATCATGTGGGTACTGAATTTGGGACCTCTAGCATGCCAATGCTGTACAGGGTAAGTATTATAAATGATAACCCCCTTTTATTTTCGTTATTTCTGGGCGAATTGGTTCGTTCAAAAAATTATTTCGAATAATTTTTAACGAAGTTTCCGAATCTGCTAACGTTTTTCAAAAATTTTTAAAAATGTACGAGGTGGAACAAAAAATATGATTTTTTTAAATAGAACACCCTGTATTTTTTTACATATTATAATTTGTAGATTTTTTCTGATTACAAAAATATATAGTTATAGCATATTTGGATAAGTAGTTTTTAAGTTATGTTGAAATATGTAAAACGACAAATCAGTTTACGTATTACTCAATAATATACGAAGTAGCCTTTGGAAACAAAATTTTAACTTTGTATAAACGTCAAAAAGGTTAAGATTTATTAGTGCTTTTTCCATTAGGAATCTTTATTGTGTGCAAAAAAGCGATCATGCCTTATCATAGTTTAGAGAATAGGCGTAGAATTTTAGAAATATTCTTATATTGTAATAAAAACATGACTGCTTCACAAAGGGAGTTTAGAAGACTGTATCCGAATGAGACTGTGCCTGGCAAAGGAACATTCAAGAAAATTTACAATAAATATTGTGACACAAATTCATTAAAGAATGCAAATAGAAGAAAAACGAGGAATATTATTGGTAAGGAAATACAAATGAATATTCTATTATCGGTTATAGAAGAGCCAAGTCGGTCTACTTATTTTGTAGCTAAAGATTTAAATGTAAGCCAAATGGGCGTTATGCAACTTTTAAAAAGAAATAAATATAAACCTTTTCTTCTTCTTCTTCTAAATTTTCTTGAATGTTCCTTTGCCAGGCACAGTCTCATTCGGATACAATCTTCTAAACTCCCTTTGTGAAGCAGTCATGTTTTTATTACAATATATGAAAATTTTTCAGGAATTTCAAGGTCATTGTGTTTTACAAGTACCCCAAAATTTGTATTAAACTCTACATTGACATTAATAAACGTGGCTTTTTTAATGCCTGTTCATTGCGCGAGATAAATTTTTAAGATCGTCATATCCAGATTTTGACCAAACATCCCGATTTGAAAATAATACACAGGGCCAACAAAATAATTTTTTTAAAGTTAAACTCGAAGTTAAACTACCAGTTAACCAATTGCATTTATCCGAGCATTTATCATACCATGCATCAATGAAACCACGAGATTGTTTACCTTGATTAATTAAAGTTTTACTTAGATCTGGTCGTGATACTCCACATGTTTATGTAACGCCCGCGTAATATTTAATAAATCCGTGAATCCATCCCTATTCCAAACTAAAGTGTTTATTAGAAAAGAGCAAGCAAAACATTGTTTGCAAAATGTCACTGGTACATAACCATTTATACTCCGAAAACCAAGAAGATTTAAAATTAATATTATAAGACTTGCCACTTTTTTTTAATTCTTTTTTGGCAAAAATCGACAGAACAACCGTAGGTCGTCCGTTACTTAAAATGTCTCGTTTGTCTTCGTCCTTCCAACGACTGAATGGTGTTTCCAACAAATTGCAAACAATATCGTTAATTGGATTCATTATTGCCACCACACAACACACACACTACGTTTAATGTCTAAACACACAATACACATCAAGTTAACATTTAAAAATTCGTAAACTAAGATATAATAAAATAATAAAAATGTACGATGCACAATGCACATAAATATAAATCGCCAACGGCGTTTGCGAAATCAAAATTGCATAAGCTTATGACAACCCGAAGCACACTGGTCTGCCACATGATGAGTATGATGACCGTCGACCGAACTCTTCACTTGTGCGTGCCAAGGAGTGGGAGTTCGTCCCTTCTGTGAAACCGTTGCCATGGCAACGCACTGTGCTGGTGCAGATTTAGCGGTTTTGACTCGACGCTCTTCACCACAAACAAAGTCGGCTATGTACGTACACGTACAGGTCTACCTACGACCTACGTCTTATTCTTTTTATATTGCACAACGTTTACATGTGTGTAACGTATGATAAATATATTAATAATATTTATTAAATATACTTATTATTATTATATTACGTTAGTAATTAAGAAAATGTATTTTGATAATATCTTCGATGAACGAATACCGAGTTAAAAAAATAATATTGAATGAATATTTTTGGTGAAGAGGCACTTCACCTACTTCACCTGAATAGCCGCCACTGCTACTTCGTATATTATTGAGTAATACGTAAACAGATTTGTCGTTTTACATATTTCATCATAACTTAAAAACTACTTACCAAATATGCTATAACTATATATTTTTGTAATCAGAAAAAATCTACAAATTATAATATGTAAAAAAATACAGGGTGTTCCATTTAAAAAAATCATATTTTTTGTTCCACCTCGTACATTTTTAAAAATTTTTGAAAAACGTTAGCAGATTCGGAAACTTCGTTAAAAATTATTCGAAATAAGTTTTTGAACGAACCAATTCGCCCAGAAATAATGAAAATAAAAGGGGGTTATTATTTATAATACTTACCCTGTACAGCTCCGATAGACCGTCATATGAACTTGAAAAGCATGTAAGGATCACTTTAAGATAATCGGTAAATAAGAGCGGCGCCAGCTTATCGAAAAATATTGACAATTACTGACAATTGACACTGAAATGTTAGGTTAAGTTTGCTCATCTGCTTAAATTAGAGGGGGGGAGTGATATATATCAGCTATTAACGTTTATATCATAGCAGATATATGTATATCAAAATTTGATATATATTATTTTGATATTTATCTTCACTCACATCACTAGAAATTACATATTAAAAATATTCAGTGTATTTTAAATCCACCCTGTATTTGGTTCTAAAACCACAGTATTCTAACAAAATTTGATTATCAATTTCTAATGACTGTCAAGTTTTGAGACTCACAACAAAAACAACAAAATATTGCTTAGCAATTTTATGGAAGTAGTTCGATCCCGGTCATTGCAGTGGAAAATACTGTCAAGAAGGATTTTTCCACTATACACTGATATTGGGTGTACGTCCCTTGTTCTGTAAATGTGTAGCCCCCTTCCCCCTTCCACGCAAGGGGGTTGCAATTACATGTGGTGTTATAGTTGGTCATTTTGCTTTGCTCCACAATTATTATTGTTATTTAATATTTTTCATCTTATCTTCGTAGGAAAGTACTGCATTTCATCTGAGATTGAAACATTTTCAGATTTTAAAGTTTTACGTTTTTATACCCTATGAACGAATTTTCAGATTGACATGGTTAAAATTTTTGCTCTTTGATATCATAAAAGCAAAACGACTTAAGAGTCATGCCGGTTTTTGTTCCATTTGTGCGTTTAATTTAGATCTGATTAAATTTTGTACAAAATTGGTGCTAAAAGTGTTATATATATATTTTTTTGTGTTTTACTCTGACGGACATAAAAAGTGGCGCATTCGAAATAAGTTTAATGGGCCAAAATATCTAAACTAGGTACTTCACTGATTACCCATGAACCTTTTCTTATTTTGAAGAATGATTCTTTAAGATCCTAATATTGACCATAATATTTATATTGATTAAACTTTTATTATTTATACAGGGAGAAATAAAAGTGACTGTTTTATTTAGGAACTTTAAAACACCCTGTAGATTTATTCGGCGCTTGAAATAAGCTCAAAATTTTGTTTTTTAATTCATCTCTTTATCTTGGAAATACACGTTTGTAAGTGAAACTAACACAATAAGTTATTTATGTATCAAGGGTGTAAAATAAGCGATTATGGCCCGTGGCGTGGACGGCTATTACACACCAAGGGCCATGAACGCTTATTATGCCCGTCAAGAGGAATCACCATTACCCCATGATGGTGTAATGAAAATGAAGGTATGAAAGCTATGGTGGAACCAGTACCAACATAAGCAAAATTCACTTTCCGAGTTTCAAACATCATCAAAGAATACCTACGCGGTCGTCCGTCGAAGTCCCGTCCCCTATAAACCTCGATAATACCTTTACAACGGCACATACCATCGCAGTCAAAAAATACTGGTACAGCTACATTTGGCTTGAAGGCACATAATACATTGGGTTAAGCTATGTTCATGAAATGTCAAAGTGACAAGTTTCTTGAAAATTAGAAATTTTCGAAATTTTAAACGTGATGCCGCACCTTATAGAGATGAAAAAGGCAATAATAACCGCCCGTTTAAGTATTATTGTGTAGTCGTGGTAAAAAGAAATTACTGTGCTTGCAAATTTGTCAGTTTGACAAATTCTTAACCTCTATTTGAAAATCGTGACAAATACAAGAAATGTGTCTACATTAAAAATTGAATTTTGAAAGTGTCTGCAGTAACACGCCGTACCAGTATTTTTTAACTGTGATGGTACCATAAGCGTTTCATCGGAATATTTTAAAACAAAAAAAAAAAGTTTTAGCGTTTTAGCTGCGTCGAGTTTGAGAAATGCCCGTCACCGCTTACTTTAGCTACGTTCGGGTTACTAACTCCTTTAACTCTTTTCGCTCCAAGTCTACTTTTGACGTCTTTTGATTGGATTTCTGACCGCCAAAATATTTTAACAGGCCAAAGTTAACCAAAGATGTATTCTCTATACTTTTTTGATTGTTAAATTTACCTAAAATCTGTTAATATGCTATCCAACTGGTTAAAAATATATAGGGTGTTCCATTTAAAAAAGCACAAGTTACGTGTATGTCTTTGACAATTGAATATTTTGTTTTTCTGATAACAAAAAAAACTTGGTAAGCGACCCTGCAATTTGGTTTTTGGTTCATAGTAATAACTTTAAAAATAAAAAGTTATCAGATCAAAATGTTATAGAGATAAAATAACTAACCATGTATTGTAATTTGTAGTCATTCAAAAACTAGAATGTTTTTTAAGCGAAATGATTTAATGTATTTTATTTTCTATATTAAAACTTTTAATCATCTCCCGATGATGCCAACTTGGTTGGCGAAACGCGCGTCGAGTGTGTGCAAAAGTGTTTTGGTGTGTGTGGAAAACTACTCCAAGTGTAAGTTCTACACCAAAGGTTCCAACCCCTCTTCAGGAATCAATTACTAGTTATAACATGAGTATGACAAATCTCACATTTTTATTTTATCGGAGTAATTTAGATAAGAACTAGAGAAGTTAAGTGTTGTCTACGAGAATTCAGTGCTACTTTTATTTGTTATCACTCCCACCCTCTTTATTATAATGTTCTAATCAAAACACCTTGTTAAAAGTCACTGAATAATAATTATAGGAAATAAATCTTTCTTCAAATCTATATTTCCAATTTTTATTATTCTAAATTATACCGCTTTATTAATCTTCACAAAAAAAGTTACATAACCATAGATCAAAACTTAGTTTTTGATAGATTTGATTATAAAATTAGTTGAGGTTGTTATGTGATATATGTACCACATAAGGATGGCATCAAGCTCGGATTTATGGAGAGGGTAATAGCAGTGACCCATGTATCGCTGGTAATAGGGTAATTACCCCCCCCCAAATTTTAAATATTTTGAGAAACAAATTACGAAGCAAAAGTATCGACCAGTACCATGGAAGGCTTCCGTGATCCATCTTTTGATGATGTTTATCATGCTACCCTTCCCAAGCTCAAGGCCTAGATCCGCCCTTGGATGGCATCTTCAGGCATCAATCTCTAACAACTCTATTACTGCATATTACCGGAAGATGTTCTTGGCCTAAGCAGATTGCAGAGTAAGCGAACAAGGTAAAGCAAAAACGGAAGTTTTGGGCCATTTTTTATGAGAATGTCTTTCTTTTTCTTAACCAGCTCTGCCCCAACTAACTTTGTGCTACTATAGTTTGCATTATTAGAGAATCAAGAAAAAAAAATTAAAGTATCTAATATAAATTCGTATCTAAAAATCTAATTACTTTGTTATTTGTTTATTATTCATAGTCACAATATTTATGGTAAAGTTTCTAAATCTAAGAAAAAAAATTCAAACCTAGATATTTAATAACCAAGTTTAAAAATATATTAGAAAGAATACAGAGCTTTCAAAAATGATCGTAAACTACGTAACCAAAAATAGGCCGTCAGGTACACGTTTTATTTTTTCTTTTATATGTATTATCATCGAGTGTTAGTATATGGCTGCCTAAGTCTGTGGGCAGGAGGTTTACAATCGTTTATGAATACTCTTTATATATATATAGTCATAATTAATATATCAATTTAATAACAACTTTTAAATCGATTTATATTATTTTCATAATAAAATACACAAATCAAACAAGACTTACCTTTATTAATAAGTAAATAAATAATGTGACACATTGGGAAGAGATTTTTTTTCAATCATGTATATTTAATAAGAACACAAATCAAAATATCCAGTACAATTGAAATGTAGAATTATAACATTTTAATAAACGAACCCATATGCTTGACAGAAGAGGTAAAATACAAATTCAGTAACGCAAGGCGATCACAGATAAACAACTGTCAAATGTAACATGCATAACTTTAGAAGTTTTTTCCACCTTAAATTGCACATTTCGATTGATATGAATTATATCAACGCTTTTTATAATATGTATATAATGTATATTCAATTATTTAAAAACATTCAGCTAATTCTAAGTGTACTGGAAATACACATGAACACGAAGGTCCACCTTTTATTAATGTAATAAAATAATTGATGAGATCATTTTAACATTGATAAATATAGAATAACATAAAATTTTTAGAATCATGAATATTTTCTGTTCCTTTAGTACCAAAATAATTTTTTACGAACTACTCGATTATAAATTTTTGTTTCAAATTTAAATATTTCACTATTTACGGTTGCAAAGGACTGTTAAATTTAAATTACAATTTTAATAAAAATTTGTTAATGTAATTTTGAACCCATATTAATACTTTATTTACATATTTGTACAATCCTTTTGAAAATGGTTTTATTTACTATCAAATGTAACTATTATTAGAATCATGAAAAAATTTCTTATAAAAAAGTACCAGATAAATTAATATTTTGGACTAATTATATAATAATTATATAATTTGATATAAAATTTTAATGGATATAAATAAAACATGGTTTTCAGTAGTCTAAATTACATTTTATTAATTTACAAGTAGATGTATTTAATAATATAAATTCAATTTATATATGCAGTGTGTCCACGGATGAATGCAAGAATATGTGTAATTGATCTAAAATTTTTGAATTGGGTGTTCATATCATGGATACACTATATATATATTTATTTTATATTTGTACCGTTATTTTACATATTGCAATTCCACTGTTTATAAGAGTCCAACAGCATTTAGACGTTTATGAAAATAATTAAAAACAAGAGACAAAACAATAAGCAATTTTTCTTAGTGAACACCTTGAATATTATTACATATTAGGGGATTATCTCGTATATTGTATAATACAATGGAGGTTTCATATTTTAAGTTATTTCGGTGGCTACTTGCTAAATATTTTTTTATGGTTTACTAAACTTTAATGAAAAAAAGGTAAAAATCTGTGACTTAGCCCAAACAATTTTTTAAAATATTTTTGCAACCATTAACGAACTAATCGCAATCTTTTTGCATCAAAATATTCATAAAATAAATCTGTTTAAAGGAAAAAAGGCAAAATGCCTGCACTGCAGTATTCACGAAAACGAAAAACAATCTCTAATATGAAAAAATATTTGATTTGTTCATTAGAAGTAAATTTTTTATTCTATTTTATGACAGGAAGTGATTCACAATTGTTTTTGTCCTGCGTCCTGATGCTTTACAGTTAAGTCTGTTAACAATCTTTGTAATTTCCAATTTTCCATTTTTGAAATAAACTGTATAATCAGGGCCAAAACTGTTTATGAAAGTTGTCAGATTTTCTAAAAATTTCAAATTGGACATCACTTTTTATTCTGAACAATTTTTCATACAACTTACTCGTAAGTTTGAAAATAAAGAAGTTTCTTCTGAAACTTGCTTCTAAACCATCCTGTATATAAATAATTTTACCAAACGTTGGCACATTCGGGCAACAGCTAAATCCACAAAATGAACATCCAAATCTAAATTGTTTGGTCCTTTACTATGAGGCCATGACCCTGTTCTTCGAGTTTAAATATGCAGAATATGAGAATATTTTTATCATTAATCATTCTGTTGAATGTCATTAAAAGGCATTTTTTTGTGTGTAGTTATGTATTATTATTAATAACTTTAAGTAAGTATACCATATTAAGTACTAAGATGTATGTAATGAGGTTGAGTTTATCAAATTACAAGCCATTATTTTTTATTTGATTTGAACTTTAAAGTTATTGGTTCTATAGAGAGACTTCTAGGTACTTTTAGTCCTCCAGTTTAATCTCTGAATTTCTATAATTTTAATTTAAATCTATATTATGAATTTTTCTATTTAATTTGTGTTTGTTTATGAGTATTTTCAGTATTTTTGGTATTGTTTATTCGGATGCCTTAATCTTCTCGCGATAAAAAATACTAAATTTTTATATTTTGTATTTCAAACTTGAAAAAAATATTCCGCTAAAATCAGCAATCATCTTTAGACAATTTCAGGATCCACTCCTAATTCATGCATTCATCTATTACATATTATACTCGTTATTTTCATATGGCTATAGATTAATATCAAATCAAGCAATCAAAAATAGTTAAGTACATCTACTAGAAAATTCTGAAACTGTTATAGCATCCTCGAGTTGATAATGTAGATTGGTAAAAATTATGAAGATGGACTGTGTTTGTGAAATTCCAGTACTGAGATTAATATTAAAATGGCCACGCAAAGTGACACAGTGATAGTACTAAAGTAAAAAGTCTAACATCCCAATACTTCAGTGCATTATCATATATAATAATAATAAGTTAGGAAGTATGAAGGCATATAGATAGTTTTATATTTATACAATTTTAAAAGTTTATTTTCAAAAAATGTATCGGCACCTGATATTATAATAGGGTTGTTGTTTTTTCAGCATTAACAATCGGTATAATATCAAGTGTAAATACAAAAGCTATTCAAAATCAAGGATAGCTATCACAAATAATCGCTTATTTACTGCCTGGAGAGTCCAAGCTATTGGAGGATGATCAACATTTACAATTGGTATTTAGCAACAAACGAAAAGTATAGATATCGATATAAAGAAATGCAATAACATACCAATTAAGAGAATTTATACATAACATGGTAAAAATACTTAGCAGTTTCAATATATCGAAATCATAACTAACCAAACCACCAAAATATCGGTAATATAAATAAATGTATTCAGTCAGAACACAACTAAAGGTCGTGATCTACGCATATTTAATTTAAAAATATATTTAGAACATGTTAACTAACCACTTGTTCACAATAATTATCCCGATAGTTCCTACTTAATAGAAAAATGTCATTTATTGCTTAGTCATACCACATTCCGCTCATACCAGAGTAGTAAGCTATTCTAACACTAAATTTAACAAATAAGAAAATAACTTAAACTTAGGACTTTAAAAAACAATATAAGCTATAACTGTATATATACAGGTGAGAGGTAGTGAATAAAATGACAAGAATTTCATGATGACACATGACACGATATATAGTGATTAGCCTTACATATATCTAAATATAATTTTTAAAAGAGTAAAAATATGCCCCAAACTTTAATACATATTTTAAAAATTGGATCGTCCGAGAAATTAAATTTTGTAACTTTTAAAAGTAAAGAATTTATAAGCGTAAATATCAGTCACGTAATAATTAACAAGTTAAAAAATGATTGCACACATAAATCGTTAAACAATAAATTGTCAGTAAAAGCCTTTGAGGAATATAAGCAAGTTTGTTATGGTTTTGTATAAAAGTTAAGGGACGCCATATGAAATTTTTGATATTCTTCTAAAGTTAATCCGATAGTTGGTTGAGATATTACCTAGTAATTAACTATACCATAATTATATGTATATAATATATTATAGAGTAAATTTACAGAATTTAATAAGATTAATAGATATATAATTTAACACACTGGCATACAACAGAAGTTCAATCATTCACACTAGCTCTATGTCTGAGAGAAATTTTTCTTTGTTGCTAACAAGTTTTCTATAAATGGTGCTGGAGATTCATAATATTTAATGCATTTAAAGGTGGGTAAACACTGAATGATTAACACATATTTGTACATTTATATACATACTTTTTTAAGTAAATGTTTCCCTCAGGCAAAGAGGAAAGTTAATATTAACCATTTAATAGTATAACACAATTTGTACAATGAAAAAAATAAGTACAACTCGTAGCAAAGATGTGTATTGTTGTCTTAATATTAAATCAAATACATTGTTTAATATTAATAGAGAGATAAATGTACTTATTTCGCACAATTAGTTTATTACTCGGCAATGAATTAAATATGTATAGCAATATCTTTTAAATTAAACACACATAGTGAAAATTATGATGATGGCCGTTGATGAAGAACAATGGATGGATATGAAATGACAACAGTGGCGACAGGTAGGTATGGCACGCTCATATCACTCAACACGTGCGACCAGCCAGTTCCAGCTCGCTGTTTCACACTGCTGACCGACATTTTATTGCGATACTTTCTAGCACAATATAATTCACACTACTGACTCTACTGGTTACAACAAATTTATGACAATACAATGACATTTACGTGTAAATAATAAAGGGTAGGTCTCTAACATCAGCTGGTGCTACAATCATCAACCCAATAGATATGGAATGTAGTTGGATGTAGTCATCCCCAAGCACGAAAGGAGCAGTAGAGCAGTGTGCAAGAGCGAGGCACGAACAGCATAAAGTATAGAGAGAGGAAGCAGACCAGCTACTTGTTTCTGAGGTTGTGAACGAGCCTGTCGTCCCAATGATAAAATGTGTCTATAATCTAATAAAGATGTAAAATGTAGTAGAGGTGAATGCCACTGCGAGGGAATCGTTGATCCATCACGTAAGATCCTAAAAAAAATGAGAATATTCTATGGTTAATCAACCAAACATATAATTACAGATCTAAATGTTTTAAGACAATTGCACAATTGAACTTTTTTGATTTACAAAACTGACTTCTTTAAATTTAATAAATAACATTACTGAGAGTTAGAGATGGGCAATTGGAAACTTTCCAAAATTGGAAAGTTTCCAGGAAACTTTCCAAAATTGGAAAGTTTCCAGGAAGAAATAAATAGAGTAAAGGTTTTCAATTTCTTTTGTCGCCAGTATTCTTATTTTGATTCCAAATGAAATCTTACTGAGAATCTCGCTGCCAGAATTGGCCTCGCATTTTACCATTTGCATCGCGTATCTTGTTCATCCCTTATTAACCAATGCTTTAATTCAATTTTTTTCTATTAGAGGTAGTGGTACTTTTAACTTTTAACCTAATAAATCATCACATATTTGGTATTTTTGGAAAGCTCAGAGACAATTGTATACAATTTGAATAAGAAAAATAAAAAAGGAAAGAAATGAAATCCAAAGAAGTCAGAAATCCATAGAGGTAAATTTTTAATAAGATAAAATAGTAAAAATAAATTTTACTATTTACGTCAAAGTTTTAGTCCTAATCCTCTAATGTCTTAAAAAGACAAATACTCTTCAGAGCTTATTTGCAAACTATCTACATTTAACTGATAAAATGGTCAGTACTACGAATGTAGAAAGCAAATAATTTAGTGACGTGCGCTGCCTGATAACAGAAGGAGTCCTTTTTTGGATTAATCCGTCTGGTGAGGCTTATTGCAATATTAAATTATTTGCTTTCTACATTCGTAGTACTGACCATTTTATCAGTTAAATGTAGATAGTTTGCAAATAAGCTCTGAAAAGAGTATTTATGTCTTTTTAAGACATTAGAGGATTAAGACTAAAACTTTGACGTAAATAGTAAAATTTATTTTTACTATTTTATCTTATTAAAAATTTACCTCTATGGATTTCTGACTTCTTTGGATTTCATTTCTATCATTCGCCTAGTCTGGGCCATGGTGTAAGATAATTAGGTGATGAAATGCCTCAATTAGAATGTCTCCAAACTGTTAACGCTAGAGACGCGAAATCGTAAGACAAAGAGAGAGAGTGTGGGGCCACCAGGGCCGCGCGGGCTGCGGCCCGTATCGTCCCTAGTTAATTTCCACTTCATTTTACCAGGTGAAAAATATACCATTCGATGCAGAAAAATATGTAGAACACGATTGTTGAAAAATTATGTGTTTAAATTGTCGGCTACTATGCAAAAAAAAATAAAAACCATAAATGAAATTGGACGCCGGCACGTTTAACTCGAAACGCTGCTAAAACCGTTCGAGTTATGAAAAAAATTAACATAAACAATTTTATAGAGAACTAAATTTCCTATAAAAAAGTCAGTGGTGGCATTAGTCTATCTTTAATAGTTTTGGTGTGAGGGCGCCTCAAATTCGCGCGCTGATCTTTTGTTAAATTAAACTTATCGTTTTCCAGCGCACAACTTTCAGGCCCACGGTGTAAGAATTGTCTTACACCGTGCTCACGCCTAAAATATTTAAGATAGACATATGCCGTCACTGACTTTTTTATAGGAAATTTAGTTCTCTATAAAATTGTTTATGTTAATTTTTTCATAACTCGAACGGTTTTAGCAGCGTTTCGAGTTAAACGTGCCGGCGTCCAATTTCATTTTCGGTTTTGATTTTTTTTTGCAGACTAGCCGACAATTTAGACATAATTTTTCAACAATCGTGTTCTACATATGTTTCTGCATCGAATGGTATATTTTTCGACCTGGTAAAATGAAGTGGAAATTAACTAGGGACGATACGGGCCGCAGTCCGCGCGGCCCTGGTGGCCCCATACTCTCTCTCTTTGTCTTACGATTTCGCGTCTCTAGCGTTAACAGTTTGGAGACATTCTAACCATACGATACATTGAGGCGTTTCACCACCTAATTATCTTACACCGTGGTCTGGGCACAGTCCACATTGCAATAGGTTTCACCAGAGGGCCCCACGGTCCACATTTGCATCTCACCGACTTCATGTCGATCGATGTTAACAAGATCTGGACCTTCTGATGTCATACAGTGTGCGTTATAGTCCAAGATCCCAGGGCCCCCAGACGTTACTTATATTCTGATTAAGTTTAGTTTGGGAAATGAGTAGTTCTATAGTGTGCTTAAAATGTATGTATACCGGCTAGCTTAGGTAGGCGGCCCTATTACAGGTAAAAAGATGGGAGGTACGTCAAAATATTACTCACTTTTCTTAAATTCTAATTGCTGGTTTTTATATATTTTCTACAGAATATTGTTATAAATCAATTTTCAATATTGCCAGACACTTCCCTTTGGCGGTAACTACCGCCAGACGCTTTAAAGCCAGCAAAAAAATATTATAATCTAACTCTCAAATTTTATATACGATGATTTAAGGGACTATTTCAATACCTTTTGTAAATAGCCAGACCAATCCGAAGGGCCAAACATACCCCCAGACACAATAAAAGTTCCGCTGTTAGTATGAGCGCGAGGACATTCCGTGAGTCGGACGAACACCCAAGTACTTGGGGAGTCAACCAAACTATCTCCCCCCCGTTTTCGAGGATGCTGAACATTGTGGTGATGTTGGTTCTGCTCCCCGAGTTAAACGTACCCCCCAAACGGTCAAAAACCACACCCAAAGGGGGATCGCGTATTCGTCGTCTTCCACCGGGAAAACTTATGTCACCATTGTCACCCCCCGTTTTTGAGGATTCTGAACACGAGGATGATGTTAGTTCTGCTCCCCGAGGCGAACCAACCCCTCAAACGACCAAAAACCACCCCCAATTAAAGGGGGCGGAATCGCGTATTCGACGTTTTCCACCGGTAAAACTTATGTCACCCCTCGTTTTTGAGGATGCTGAAGACGAGGGTGTTGTTGGTTCTGCTCACCGAGGCGGACTAACCCATCGAACGGCTAAAAACCACCCTCAAAGGGGGAAGTGCGTATTCGACGTCTTCCACCGGCAAAACTTATGTCACCCCCCGTTTTTGAGGATGATGAATACGAAGATGATGTTGGTTCTGCTCACCGAGGCGGACTTACCCCTCGAACGGCCAAAACCACCCTCCAAAGGGGTGAAAAATGTGTTTCGTGCTACAAACGAGAAAACCCGCGTTATCTCTCGTTTTTGAGTATGCTGGACAAGAGAAAAATATTACCAAGTCACCTTGAACCCCGCGAGCCCCTTCAACGGCCTAAAACTACACTTGCTTTGCGTTTTTTTTTTAATTAACTGCAACGGATGAGAGTATACATTATTATTATTATACTTATAAATTCCACTTGTAAGTTACGTAGATGTTTATGATTTAACACAATAAAAAAATTAAATAGTGCGTGTGATTCCATATACCTGATTTTCCCACCTAGCCACGAAGTATGCGTCCATTTTTTTTTGAGCTAAACGGTCAATTTTTTTTTGAGCTAAACGGTCAATCAAGAGACCTGCCATCATCATCATCATCTGGTACGTATTCACCTGTGCACTTACTTTATAAAACCGCGCGTCAAAGGGGTAGTTTGTGTCCCATTCGAGGGGCCCGCGGGGGTTGAGATGACTATGTAATATTTTTCTCTTGTCCAGCATACTCAAAAACGAAAGATAATGCGGGTGTTCTCGTTTGTAGCACGAAACACATTTTTCACCCCCTCGGAGGGTGGTTTTGGCCGTTCGAGGGGTTGGTTCGCCTCGGGGAGCAGAACGAACATCATCCTCGTGTTCAGCATCCTCAAAAACGGGGGGTGACATAAGTTTTGCCGGTGAAAGACGAAGAATACGCGATCCCCCTTTAGGTGTGGTTTTTGACCGTTTTGACAGGAGGGGAGGTAGTTTGGTTGACTCCCCAAGTACCTGGGTGTTCATCCGACTCACAGAATGTCCTCGCGCTCATACTAACAGCGGAACTTTTATTGTGTCTGGGGGTATGTTTGGCCCTTCGGATTGGTCTGGCTGTTTACAAAAGGTATTGAAATAGTCCCTTAAGTCATCACTCATCATATATAAAATTTGAGACTTAGATTATAAGAAAACTTCTGATATTTTTTTGCTGGCTTTAAAGCGTCTGGCGGTAGTTACCGCCAAAGGGAAGTGTCTGGCAATATTGAAAATTGATTTATAACAATATTCTGTAGAAAATATATAAAAACCAGCAATTAGAATTTAAGAAAAGTGAGTAATATTTTGACGTACCTCTCCCATCTTTTACCTCTAATAGGGCCGCCTACCTAAGCTAGCCGGTATACATACATTTTAAGCACACTATAGCACTATTCATTCCCCAAACTAAACTTAATCAGAATATAAGTAACGTCTGGGGGCCCTGGGATCTTACTCTATTACCTGTACCATGCTGATGAAGGCTAATAAGTCAGAAACCGGTCCATGGGATGGTGACGTGCGCTGCCTGATAACAGAAGGAGTCCTTTTTTGGATTAATCCGTCTGGTGAGGCTTATTGCAATATTAAATTATTTGCTTTCTACATTCGTAGTACTGACCATTTTATCAGTTAAATGTAGATAGTTTGCAAATAAGCTCTGAAAAGAGTATTTATGTCTTTTTAAGACATTAGAGGATTAAGACTAAAACTTTGACGTAAATAGTAAAATTTATTTTTACTATTTTATGTTATTAAAAAAGGAAAGTTTCCAGAAAGTTTCGGAAATTTGAAATTTTGAATGGAAACTTTCCGGGAATTTTCAACAAATGGCAGGGAATTTTCCATCTCTACAGAGTAATTAATGTGGTAGTTTTAAAAATCAGTTAATCTGTTTATGTCTTCTCATTTATTTGTCTGGAACGTCTAATATTGATATTATCCAGAGATAAAAAAAACCTAATTGTTGTTAAACGGGCCATACACACAGTTGGATGTGGCAATACTAGTATCGCCACTTAGGTTTCATGCTGCATGTTGCAGTGTGTATGGTATGGTTTCTGTGAGATTGTATCAGTCAGTGTCAGGTGGTGGCGACACTGGCGCAGTATCACGTTCGACCTGGGATTCCTTCATACTGCGCAAGTAGCAGCTTGTAAGACGAAGTGGCGCCACATTCTTTATTTCATACGGCTGATTTTAATAATAATAATAAAAAATAAGTAGTGTTAAATAACAAAAAATAAAAATGATTTATTTAAATATCTAATCATCAATCAATATTATACAGTGTGTATACGGACCAAACTTTACGGAATGATAGAACTTCACAAAAGATGAAAAAAAGTTCCTATAAATATGAGGCGTGAAACGCTTAGTTGAAGTTACAATTCTGAAAATGTTATTTTTGCATAATTTTGAAATGACCAAAGATAAACAAATTAAATTTTGCACAATAATTTAGATTTTTATGCTACACAAACTGAAGAAACTACTTCTAACTGAATAATTCAGGGGCGGGTAAAAGTAGGGGGCAAGGTTATAACATTACCCCAACTTCTTTGCATGTCACTTTTTTGACAATTTATGACAAAAATTTCAAAAACCGAGCCTTTTTACACAAAAAAGACCTCTTGTATTTTTCCTCAAAAACAATCCATTCTTAAGTTAACCCTAATTAAACTTTTTTTATCATTAATAATTTTTTCACGATTACCAGCGATTTGTTATGCAGCAATAACAGTGTGCTATGATTTCAGTGTTTCAAGCAACAAAATTATGTAGTATCAATGACAAATGTAAACTATAAAGACATGGAACGACATTGTTGTAATTGAAATTGAAGCAAGAAAATGTATAAAATGCGGTTAGACACTGCCAGAGGGCGATACTGTTCTTTCTCTGTTTCTTTACTGATACTACTGGTTTTAAATATTTAATAAATTTTATGGAATAACTTTAAAGCAATATTGTAATATATGTTTTAAGGATACTATTAACAGAGTAAGAAGAAAAATTTAATGTCGCCCTCTGGCGGACAATATCATTCCATGTCTTTATAGTTTACATTTGTCTTGGTAGTATGCCATACCAATATGACATTGGTATTTTCTGTTTTGAAATTAATTTTTTGCATCTTTCTTTAAAACCCTGTATCTCGGAAACTAAGCGTTTCCCAACCCATGTTTATAGGAACTTTTTTTCATATTTTGTAAAGGTCTATCAAACCGTAAAGTTTGGTCCGTACAATTCGGGACACCCTGTATTATTATGCAATATACCGGTGTCCCTTAAATTGCAACACACTATAACCAAGCGATTCTACGTCAAAAAAATGTTTAAATAACTTGCTTTTCTTAAAAGAGTCGTACTAAAAAGTAAAAAATTATTTCTTTTTTGACAAAGAATTTTATGTACGACTGTAGAAAAGCAAGGCGTGCGCAGTGCGCACCCCCAATTCCCACTCCTACCACAATCAAGCGTACAATCATAAAAAGTGCGCACGCCTTGTTTCTTTGCAGTCGTACATGAAACTCTGCCAAAAAAGAAATCATTTTTAAATTTTTAGTACGACTTTTTTAAGAAAAGCAAGTTTTTTAAAATTTTTGTTTTAATTTTTTTTTCTTTCTTTTTAGTCATACTTCAATTAAATTATTATCATTAACTATGCAAAATTTCATCAATTAATTATATCAGGAACGATTTGTTTTGATTTCTCTCTCCAAATTTCACCCCGCCCCCTATGTGGGGATATTTGCAAAAGTAACGGTGGAATATTGTATTGTCAATTATTGTCATCCGTCCTTAGTAACTGTGCAAAATTTCAGCAATTAATTATGTCAGGAAGTGTGTTAAATAATGAAGGTTGCAAGATTTGAACAAATTATCCTGAAAAATACATTGCGAGTTAAATAAGAACACAAATCTGATATTTTCTGATAAAAGCAAGTAAAAATATGATGATTTTTCTGATACCATATTTTCTAAAAATGTGACTGGCGTACATTAAATTAAAGACTGACTAATAAATAAAGACAGTACATATGGAGTTACCCTCGGAGTTACCTTATGTAAAAAGCAAACAACTTCAAGAATCATCTGTTGTTTTGGAGTAGGTAGGTTTTATATATTATTTGAAGATTGAAGATTATATATTATTGATATTTATTATTTATATATTAATTTGAAGCAGTAAGATAGGTACTTCAGCCAAATACCGAGAAAAGAGGAAAAAAAAAGCAAACTATATGACTGCTTTGGCAGACTCTTCAAGAAATATTAGGGATGAGATTCAGATCTATTTGAATTTCCTATTATTGAAGAGAATGACCCTCTAGTATGGTGGAAAGAAAAAAAATGTGTTGCCGATTTTAGGTGAAATGGCAAAAAGATTTATTTTGGTGCCAGCTACTATAGTGTCTACAGTGGAAGAAACTTTTCAGAATTAGGAAATATTTATGAAGAGGCTAGAAATTGATTATTTCCAAAGAGCTCGGGAAAACTGCTATTTTTGCACCACCAAAGCTTAACTTTGATTATTAAAATCTGTTATATTTTATTTTAAGAATTTAGAACAAATTATTTGCGTTTTTGTTATAAAGAAGTGCACTAAATAAAGCCATCGTACAATGTAAGATTTTTTTATTTAAATGTTTGAACCTCGGTTTGAACACTCATAAATCACAATTTAAAAACTTTTATGAACAGCTTTTCTCAAAAAAACTAGTTATAAAATTTTCAATTTGAACAGCAATCCAAGGATATACATAATATATGTCGGTTCTGCCAAATTTCAGATCGAATATTCGGTATTCGGCCAAAAACTCGCTTCGGTGCATCCTTAATTAAAACGTAATATTTTTTTGTGAAATTTGAAATCCTTTATAATTTACCAATAATGAGTAAAGAAATATGTAATATAAAGCATCTCTTTACTATTATTTACTCAACGATTTTATAAAATGCCCTAGAAAGAAGCAGTTTTTTTACAGATTTCAATTTTTCACTTAGTTTTTGGAAATGTCTAATGCTACAATATTGCGCCCCCCCTTAATCTCATCAGCCTCCACGGTACTGTAGGCTCGTTTTTGAATAGAGAGATATTATTACTATTTGGAAGTTGCTTTAATATAATCTATGTATAAATGGTACATGTCAAATAATATAATGTATCTACCTGCAGCTGGCTAATGTGATGTCCTAGTTAAGTTTAGCTCACGAATGTGCATTGGATTGAGTGTGATTATGGTCCTGTGGCGTTTCTTCAGCTGGTGATGGAGGGGCATCCTTTCTAGGAGGCATACGTTCATTTATTGCATCTAACCCTTTAGCCTCTGCAAAACTCGTGATTTTGTGATTTGGAGAGAATCCTTGTAATGCTGAAATATTAATATATAATAAATATATAGTTATTGTAAATTATTAATACAATGCTTAAAAAATCATCTTGTTTCTAGTTATTCTATATGATTTGTTCCGAAACATATATTTTGGAATGTTAATTACCATTCTTGAGACTCGTCTTTCCTCCTGAAAGTGCACCCAGAGGTAGCGCCCCAGTCGGCGTAAGTCCTTTGAGTTGCAGAACTGATTCGCTCTCCTCCCTTTAACGAAATAGATTAAATAATAAAAAAAAATTGTATTGCTTTTACACATCTTAAATATCAGTCAAAATATATTTTGAACCATCACCCAAAATATGTTTAGTTATTATTATCAGTGTAAAATAAATGGTCAAATAAACAAGAAATGCATTTGTTCGGTTATATTTGGTTATAGATGAAGTATACTTTTACTTCCTTGTGAAAAAATATATTCTTATTTTAATAAATTTAAATGTTTTAGAAATTATTAATTTAAAAAAAAGTTTCGGAGAATGACACAAGTCTATGTCATAATGTGTCCCAAACATATGAATGTGTCCCCAAAAAATATATTAAATTTAATAAATTTCCCTTATGGTTTAATTTAGAAATGAAAGAGTCAATCGCTAGAAAAAACAAATATAAAAAACTTAGGCATTTATCAGACTTTCACAATAATCTCTACATTGAAGAGCGTAGAAAATTAAAAATACTGACGCAGGTAGCTTATAATGATTTTTTAATACAAACTGAACAAAACATAGTAACCAATGGTAAAGCCTTCTGGGCGTTTATAAAACAAAATAAGAAAAGTTCTAAAACAACTACGGCTATGGATTTCAATGGTTTAAGCTTATTGCCACAAGATGTAGCAACCGGCTTTACACAGTATTTTTATTCTGTATACAGAGATGCACCAGCGTCCTATAATATAAATTTTAATACCCAAACTGATTGTGATATAATTAATTTAGGAGAAATTACTCCAGATGATTATAAAAATGCTGTAAAAAAGTTGAACCCCCAAGAAGTCTGCAGGAATTGACAAAATACCAGCTTACATAATGAAAGGATGTGCCGAATGGTTAGAAAGACCTTTTCTCTTTATATTTAATTTATCATTAAAAACAAATACGTTTCCAGAGGTGTGGAAAGAAGTACTTGTAACGCCAATCCACAAGTCAGGAAACGTACATCAAGTAGAGAACTATAAACCTATAGCTGTGCTCTCTGCAATTGCGAAACTGTTTGAACTCATAATACACGCGAAATTGTGGAATCATGTGCGACCGAGTATAGCTGAGGAACAGCATGGATTTATCGAAAAAAAATCCACCGTTACAAATCTACTAGTTCACATAATATACACCGATTTTAAAAAGGCATTTGACCAGGTGGACCACGACGTTGTTTTGAGAAAGCTATATGAGTTTGGTGCTAGTCCGAATACCTTGACATTTTTCGCATCATACCTGCAAAATCGAAAATTTTCGGTTAAGTTTAATGGCAACACATCGGGAAAATTCACCGCAAACTCAGGGGTGCCACAGGGATCAAACCTAGGACCCTTACTATTTCTAATATTTATAAATGACATTCCGAAAGTGCTAAGAAGTTCCAAGTGCCTATTGTTTGCAGATGATATGAAATTATACAAAAGAATTGAAACCTTAAATGACTGCCATTCTTTACAAAACGATATTCATAGACTTTTCCATTAGAGTATTGATAACAATTTACATTTTAATACATCCAAGTGTGCTGTTATGTCGTGTACGCGCAAACTCAAGCAAATCGACTATAAATATACAATGGATGACGAAAATCTACCAAGAATAACAAAAGATTAGACAAGCCAGTAAATTTACAAATAGTACCACAATACTAAACCTATACACAACTTTGGTTAGACCGATCCTAGAGTATGCATCAATAATATGGCATCCGTATTACTTCAAGTTATTATACTGTTGAGAAAGTACAAAATAAATTGCTGCGATATTTGTATTTGAAAAAATACGGTTCTTACCCTCAATATACTACGATACGCACAACTGCTCTAAGAAAGGAATTTTGTATTTTAAGTCTTGAAACCCGGAGAAAGAACAGCATGGTAATAATTTGTTATAAGGTATTAAATAACATTTTAAATTGTAGTCAGATCTTACCACATATAAAAATAAGGGTACCCAACAAGCAAACTAGATTAGTACAATTTTCTTATATCCCACCTGTAGCTACAAACATTATATCGCCCTTGGTAACCATGTTAAAAGTTACAAATAATGTACTCATGTTGTCTGAGTTAGATCTTTCTTTTCCTCCCAAAAAATTCTATCTAGAACTGAGCAATTTTATTTCAAACTTAGATTGATTTTATACTCCCCTAAATTAGGTATATGGATAATGTAGAAATTTATGACAATAATTAAAATGTATTACTCTTTTTCGATATTAGGTATATTGTTAATTTACAATTTGATTAAATTCTCATGTAAATAGATTTATCTGTTTGAGAAATAAATAAATAAATAAATAAATAAATAATTATTGTAAAAGTAGTTGAAATCGATTGGTGTGCCAACGCTCAAAATATACGAACACATTGATCTTTGTGGGCATGTCACAATCGAAATATGTGCGAAACACTTAATTTGCTCCACCTGATGAGGAACACATTAAAGTTAGTCAATTGCTGTGATCTTGTAACATCAGAATACAGAATTTGTTCTTTAAAAACTCACCAAATTATCATGTTATTAAAGTGTTATATAACATATTTCTCACTGTTTTTTTTTAAGTTCTTGCTGTAGTAAAACGGTATCAAAGCATATCTTGAATTAAAAAAGTCTATTACATGCAGCTGTGGTATATCTAACGTGTATACTTATAGCCCAGGGTCGATCTGAAGATTTATATAGGAAACCTTGAACAAATTAGAGACAAGCTGAAATTTGGTATATAAGTTTGTTTTGGGGTCCTTAAAATATCACCAAACCCCACCGGTAATCCGCCGTGCCTGTAACCCTTAAACAACCCCCGAAAGGGGTGAAAATCGGACTTTTTTTAGTTTTTTGGCAATATCTTAAAAACAAAGCTATATACGAAAAAATATGAAGATAGAAAAATTAAAGAGTATAAAATTTCCTATATAGTCGGGTTACGAAATAGGCATGGCCCACAAGAACCTCGAAAAAATTCCGAACTTTCTGAAATTTTCAGGAAATGTTCTTTATTAGTAGTATAATGCTATACTAAAAGTCCCTAAAAATCCATCTTGTGCGTTAGCCGCCATATTGAAATAATGGTGACCAAACATAGCAATAGAAAATATTTATTATCTCACTTGTTTTTCAATCAATTTTGAAAATTCAAAAAAGAAAATAACCACATAATACCATAGTATATGACTAAATTTTTATAAAATTTTTAAAAGAACCGTTAACATACATTATATTGAAAGAAAGCTCTTTTTAAACGATTTCCCTTAATTTACCTGAAAATTAAAAATAATTTTGAAAAATGTCTCGGATGAAATTTGTAGAAAAAACAATTCTGAATAATACAGTTCTTTCAGATTTGTGATTATTCAAAAATTAACGGAGTTATGAATTTTTAAAGATAAACGGGCAGGCGAGTTCACTTTGTGTTTACCTAAGTTTGCAACAGCTAGGTCAGAGTGCTTGCTGTCGAATTTAGTTTTATACATATTCTGATTATTAATCCTACTAATATTTTATACTGAGTATATAATATATTATTATTGCTAATAATAATTTGTTGCTAAAATAGTGTTGGTAATATCTAGTATTAATTATTAGATCTATTTCTTGATTAATATTATTTGATAGAGTGTTATAGTTTTGGTTTTCTTTCTGATTATTTGTTTAGTTTTCTCGAGTTGCATTTTCAATTTTTTACATTTTATTAACAAGATCTATTGCTTGGATAAAGTTAGATAGAGTGTTATATTTTTAGTTTCCATTCTGATTATCTGTTTAGTTTTCTAGTGTTTCTTTTTAATTTTTTACATCAAACATTAATTGCATCTGCTTTTTTAAAAAATGGAAGACCGTTTATGTATATTTGGTAACAACTCTTTAACAGTAGGGAACATCGTTATTGTTAGGAAGGGTTTAAATACTATAATATCATGCAGTCGACAAAGAAATGATAAAATTCACGAAAAAATATCTTCAAGATTCTGTGACAGTACATACAAAATGTAGGAAAGAGTATACACATCCAACTACAGTAAAACACTATAGAGCTGCTACATCTGAGGTATCTGAGCTAGATCAGAAATCTTTGAGGTCTGGAATTGAAAATACATTCAATTTTAAAGAAAATTGCGTGTTTTGTGATGAGAAGGCAAGCATAACAGCTGAACTAAAAAAATCAGTACATTTGAGAAATACCATTCATTTGGTGCAGACATTAAGAAAAACGGGGTCACTCTTTCGAGAAGTCATATTAGGCATTTTTTTACAGAAAAACTAATGCAATATTATTAATCAGCATGCTTTGGAACCCCTATGTTCAAAATTTTACTACATTTTGATTAAGGGTTTCCGAATAACGGGCCCAGTGAAAATACATTTTTTCAGTCGTAAATAACTGATAACTTGAAAACGGTTTGTGTTTCGAAAAAAAGTCATTCGACATTTTCAATTTCAGCTGATTTACTCTATCACATCATGTGCTCAAAAGTTTGAAATGCCGCAGTCGTAAATAATTAACTTGACAACGGTTTATTTTTCGAAAAATAGTTTAATTTAATCTCAGAGCAACCTTTTTTTCTTTTGGTATAAAAATGATTTTTTGCAATTTAGTTACGAAAAGTTATCTTTTTGACACTGATTGTCATTGTCAAAAGTGGTTCATTTTAGCACAAGTGCTAATATGAGATTTCATTTTAACACTTGTGCTAAAATGAGTTTTCATTTTATCACTTGTGCTAAAATGAGTTTTCATTTTAACACTTGTGCTAAAATGAGTTTAGTCACATAAACAGATATTGCGACAGATCTATTTATTTTTACCAAGAATACAACATAAATATTAAACGTACAACATTTTTATTGAGAAAACACTTATCTTATTTATTATATTATGTTAAACGTAAAGAAAACGTAACAAAAATTTTATTTTTTTCGTAACAACTAAATTGCAAAAAATATTGTATAAAACACGATGCAAAACTGCGTGTTTTTTGCACACGATGAGTTGGACCATGAGCGTAGCGATCTTCACATCTAGTGCAAAAAACACGCTCATTTTGCAACTAGTTTTATCAATAGCTATATTATTACATAAGATCATTTTTTATCACTTAATGCCCAAATAATACAGAACCGGTTAAAATATTTTTTTATCGTCCAATGAAAAATTTTTGCTTGCAGCATTTGAAACTTTTGAAGGCATGGGGAGATAGAGTAAATCAATTTAAATTGAAAATGAGGAATGACTTTTTTTCAAAACGCAAACCGTTTTCAAACTGTCAATTATTTACGAATGAAAAAATTTATTTTTACTGGGCCCGTTATTCGGAAACCCTTAATCAAAATGTTGTGAAATTTTCGGCATGGGGGTTCTAAAGCATGCTGATTAATAATATTGTAATAGTTTTTCTGCAAAAAAATGCCTAATATGATTTCTCGAAAAAGCGACCCCTTTTTTCTTAATAAAAATGCACGCCACTGACAAAAATAAATTTTGTTTAATTCAAAAAGATCACACCAAAGGTCATTGACACAGATCCAAATTTGGCTAAAATTGGATAACTAATAACTGAGTTGTGAAGAGGGGGCCATTAAATGTGGGACACGCTGTATATATTAATTAATATATATAATATAGATAATTTTTTATTTCCATCAAAATGAGTCTTTAATTTGAACAGAAATCCTCAAGGAAGCGAGTCATTAATCCTACGTTCTATTCGGTTATATATACGTCACGCGCGCGCGCTTATCTTTGAAAATTAATAACTCCGTTAATTTTTGAATAATCACAAATCTGAAAAAACTGAATTATTCAGAAATGTTGTCTCTACAAATTTCATTTGAGGTATTTTTCAAAATTACTTTTAATTTTCAAGTAAAATGAAGGAATTCGCTTAGAAAGAGCTAATGTATAAATATTTTTCAAAATAAGGTATGTTAACAGTTCTTTTCAAAAATGAATAAAAATGTCGTCATATGCTATGGTATTATGTGGTTATTTTCTTTTTTGAATTTTCAAAATTGATTGAAAAACAAGTGAGATAATAAATATTTTCTATTGCTATGTTTGGTCACCATTATTTCAATATGGCGGCTAACGCACAAGGTGGATTTTTAGGGACTTTTAGTATAGCATTATACTACTAATAAAGAACATTTCCTGAAAATTTCAGAAAGTTCGGAATTTTTTCGATCCAAATTTCCTTACCCGACTAATAGAATTACGTTTAGCAGATATATTTTGCTTTACCAGTGGCGGAGTTATGATATTTTTAATAAATGGGTATTTTGTAAAAATACTCCCTAGCCATTGCTTATTGGATTTTGACATTAAATATACATAACAATATATATGGGTATTTCGGTAAATACATTTAATACATCCTTACGCCAATAAATTAGAAATAAAAGCATTCCAGTGGAGTAGATACTATATTTCTAATTTCATACATTATTCTGTATTAGCTAATAGAACTTTAACATTTTACGTCCATATTAAATGTAACAAAATAATTATTTTAAATATCCGTGTAATTTCTGTTAGAAATTGAGAGAAATTATTTTTATATTAATAATATTTAGGACATAATACCGCATAGCCCAGGGTCGATCTGAAACTTTATATAGGAAACCATGAACAAATTAGAGACAAGCCGAAATTTGGTTATATAAGTTTGTATTGGAGTCCATAAAATACCACCAAACCGATAATCTGCCGTGCCTGTCACCCCTAAAAAAAAACCCCGAAAGGGGTGAAAATCGGACTTTTCTTAGTTTTTTGGCAATATCTTAAAAACAAAGCTATATACGAAAAAATATGAAGATAGAAAAATTAAAGAGCATACAATTTCCTATAAAGTTACGTTTAGCAGATATATTTTGCTTTACCAGTGGTGGAGTTATCGTATTGTAAATTCCAGTATATTTTAACAAAATACACATTTCCCACAAAATAATTACGTTACATTAATATATTTTACGTCTTTTACACCAAAACAGATTAAAACTATAATAATACATAAAATATAAGTTTTTTATGTAGTAAGTAGCACTGTTGCTTTTTCTTAAATAAACTAAAATACTTACCTACAGGTTATGTTTAAGTATTGAGTAAAAAATAATATAGAGGCGCAACTGTCAAGGTTTCGAGATTTTATTGTTGGATTTTTTTATCAATAGCTTTATGATTGTTTTTAATTTTAAGGGCTATTACAGCCACATTACAAGTACCTTCCCGTAGCACTAAAAATTGACGACAACCGTGAAGTTATTAGCAAAGAAATACAATGCTAAAATCTCGAAACCTTGACAGTTGCACCTCTTTATTATCTTTTACTCAATGGTTTAAGTAAATGAATGTAATGTATGTTTTTAATTACTTATTATCCAATATATTTTATCTGCATGTTGAGATGTCGTCTTCCGCCTGTAAATCCTCAACTGCCCTATTAAAACAGGTTACGACATGAGCATGCACTTTTGCAACCACCTGATGAACAGTTGCAAAAAATTTGTTTAAGGAACCCTGTGGGGTCTATATCTTGATCCATCTGGACTGGAAAGATTCCGGAATCACTAGAAATCTATCCCCAGTCCTAGAGTGGTAAGCTATTATTCAACCGTGCTTGAACCTAAAAGTTAATCATACATGTAAATAAAATATGTATGTGGAGTTGCTGGAGGAAATGCCCTATATATAAAGGTCCTCAATCTGTCTTTGGATATATTTGGATTGTAAAATTCTTCAAGAAGGCCAACCAACTTCTTCTTTTTCACAGTATTGACCAAATTAATTTTTCCCCTGGTAAACAGGCCAGATGTAGTATCACATCCGGAAATGGCGTGCATGGCAATAATAATAATAATAATAAACGTCTTTATTGATGGGCGAAGTTTAGTACAAAATACTATTCTTACACTTTATTTATTTATTTATTTAACATTTATTAAAGGTCCCAACTTATGCTGCAACTTTGAAGTATTAGTAATTTTATTTGGTTTCGAACTTCGTCCTGGGCGTAGCATATACAAATTTTGTTTAGCGTAATGGAGTCGTATCGAGAATATACGAAGAGAGCATACATACAGGGGCGAATGGCGACGAGGTATATGCGGTATATGTCCTTAATATTATTAATATAAAAATAATTCCTGTCAATTCGTAACAGAAATTCACGGATAATTAAAATAATTATTTTGTTACATTTAATAGGCACGTAAAATGTTAAAGTTCTATTAGCTAATACAAAATAATGTATGAAATTAGAATATAGTATGTTTTTTATTTCTAATTAATTGATTTAAGAATTAATTAAATGTATTTACCAAAATATCCATATACATTGTTATGTATATTTAATGTCAAAATCCAAAAAGTAAAGGCTAGAGAATATTTTTACAAAATACCCAATTATTAAAAATATCATAACTCCGCCACTGGTAAAGCAAAATATATCTGCTAAACGCAGTTTTATAGGAAATTTTATGCCCTTTAATTTTTCTATCTTCATATTTTTTCGTATATAGCTTTGTTTTTAAGATATTGTCAAATAACTAGAAAAAGTCCGATTTTCACCCCTTTCGGGGGTTGTTTAGGAGTGACAGGCACGGCGGATTACCGGTGGGGTTTGGTGGTATTCAGCTTGTCTCTAATTTGTTCATGGTTTGACTGGATCGACCCTGGGCTATTAACGGGGGCGGTCCCAGTCGCTAACCTTATAAATTCCAACAGATGGAACTATATGTAGCTTTTGCCAATATAACCGTATTGACGTATTGTAATTTATCTACTATGAGATAGGTGGAGTGATGTGTTGTAATTTATCTACCCTTTGATAGATGGAGACATTACACTCACATCTTTTACATTATTATGACGTGCAACCGCGCAATCTAAATTAATTCGTTTTTATAACTACATTTACAAATGATCATACATATTTAATTACTAGTGACTTTTTTTCTGATAATGTTTTTAGATTTGACAGCTTGTTTTATCTAGTTATAAATATTTATATTATTTTGTGATTTGGATATTTGTAGAAATTTTTGTGTATTATTGTAACTGTTTGGACTTATAAATTATAAATATTTATAATATTTATTTGTGTCTTGGACAATTGTGTTTTTTATGGGTAGTGCTGTAAATAATCTAACTATTTGAGCATTATCATTTTTTTTTGTTACTACGACCATATGATTAACATAACCTTAAATTTATAGTTTTTGAAAATTTATTTTCAATTTTAATTTTAATTTTTGTAGTTCTAGCTTGGATCCATTATACGATTTAAAAGCTCATTCAGATAATAGACATATAAAGTTTCAATATTGTAGATTATTAAAAATCGACTGCTAATTATAGGTTGGATTTCCAACCAACAAAAAGCATCTTATTTAATTAGATCAGGGTAATTAAAACTTTAATAATCATGGACTGAACAAGATTTTAGTTGATAGTACACGAACCCAGCAGAAATTTTTTGATAAAACCGACATAATATTCCAAAAACTTAGAAAACGCATAATTTTGAGGTTAGTTGTGACACCCCAGAACAGCTGTTTATATACTTTTCTTGGCATACCTGCCATACGTACCATGTTCCTGAGAAACAGAAATCATTTTCCTTCGGATATGTTTAAGGTTGGAGTAATAAAACATAAAACAGAAAGACATTATTTAATAATATATTTATTATATATAATAGAATGATTGCATTATTAAAAATAATAAGAATTGTTTTACAATCATATCAAACTATTATAGTGCTAGGTAGGTTCCTAACATGTTATTCTGAACAACTTGCTGTAGAAATCTGTTTCAATTTGGGTACTTCCTTTTCTAATACAGCTGAAATACACACATTTTACTTTTTGCCAAACTAGCTGATTTCCAGTATACTATAGATTATAGATGTTAATTAAGATTTTTCCCTTTGTTGGTGCAGCCATGTTTAGGTGTTATGAACTTCGGCACTTAAAAATTTCACGTTCACAACATAAAAATCGTTTATTACCATATTATTATCGTTGTCTACAACTCGTAAATGTCAAATTCCTTTTCAATTTTACTCATCTTTTTAAATAATACTAATAATAAATAACACATTTCCAATGTTCATAGTCGTTAACTCATTTTCGTCTGTCAGCTGTCACTACTTGTCATTCACGTGCGCTTATGCGCAGCCTCAAAATTCGGCAACATGAGAATATATTCTCAACCAAGCGTTAATCCTTTACGAGATTCTATTGGTGGTGCCTCATAAATGTACTTCAGGCTACCAATAGGAATGTAAGGTACGGAAAGCAAAATGCAAACGAAAATGGTTGGGAATGCCCCTTTATAGCAAACTGCTGCGGCGGTTTATATCATCCTGATTTCAATATGACCTTTCAAATAAATTAAAAGATTGACAGAATATTCAATTTATAATTTTGATTTTGCTGCCATCTACGAGACAGTAGCCAAAGTTCTATATGTCATTCTTTAGTATCATTTCGAACCAAAAAACTTGTTTCCTGCATTATATAACGTATTTAATTTCAGTGATATTGGTTTAGTAGTTCGACATTTTTTCAATAATTACTTAATAAAAAATCAAAATTTAAACATGTATGTGTTTAATATAGCGTAGCGGATTGGACCAGAACTATTTTATTGAGATCACGACTTTTTTAATTATTTCAAAATTAGGTTAAAAGTTTACGAAGTTTAACAGCTTGGTAAGAAAAGAATCGTCATTTTCTTGAGTTTTTTAATAGTCCAGTACTATTCTACCGAGTTTTTTCTAAAAGCCAGTCAAAAAATATTTTGAATCGGTTCAGGGATATGGCAGAAATTGTCGAACTACGAAGTGCTTATTTTAAGCAAATCTAACCTATTTTTCCGCCCACCTTAATGCGAATCAAAACTCTAGTGTCTTCCAACTTCTATTAATGATACTATGACTAAGATAAAATATGTTTACCATCTTTCTTTGCAACATACCTGTTTCTAATAAGTTAATAATTCTCTCCAAACAACACTGGTCTAATCGCAGTATTATTTTTGATAATAACAATAATATTAAATTAATAACTACTATTTAGCATAAAAAGAATCAATGTGTCATTTTTTCTTAGGCATTCTAGTTTACTGCTAATTTATTGTTATTTTTAATGGTTTCATTTGATATTTTAGATTTGTAAAATTAAGAAGATATACACAAATCAAAAAACATTTTGTTAGGTATTAAAATGTCTTTAATATTACATACATATTATAAATTTTTTTATACACGATATATAATTTTACGCAAATAACATTGCTGAAAATAACATCATGTATAAATGTTTTCGTTAAAATATAAAATGTGATATACTTAATGTAGGTAAATATCAGCAATATTTGGTGCCAAGATTGGACAATCTGTTGAAAAGTTAGATTGTAAAAATTAACAAACTATTAGGTGCCTCTTTTCGATAGGAGGTAAATATATATAATGGGAAAAAAGTTGAGTATATTTATAATAAAGTGAATACACTTGCTAGATAATTTAGTGAAACTGTTTCTTATGGTACATTACCATTGGGCATAAGGCTCTACTTTATCAATATGAGATTAGGTATACATACTTTTTAAAAACCAACTATAAATTGATTAATGATCCAAGTAAATTTTATTACGAGTAAAAGAGCTATCATAATTCCTGTAAGAATAACATATATATACTTTAATACTTGCCTTAATACAGAAAATACACGAGCCATTTTTCCAATTGCTCTGATTTTGTTACGAATAACCTCCTTTCGTAGATTTGCTGCTGTTCCTAAAACATGCGAAAATACAAAAATTAGGATATATATTTTACAAAAATGAATCTACATTTTCATGCCGCAACTACAACTCATATTTTATACCTACTAAATAAAATTAACCAAAGAAAAATTTTAAGTTTTACCAGTCCCCTATTTAGAGTTCAAATGATCTACGTACCATATAAAAATAATGGTAGGTTAATAGTAGAGGAACCTGACGATTTTTATTCTTTATACATCTGGTAAAAGTAGGGAAAAAGCCATTGTTGTAATATAACTCTAACGCATATTATTGCATTTCTCTTTTCAAAATAGGAAATGTGTTGTTTGTAGGTATGTTTGTTTTGTGTTAAAGTTAAATTAATTATAAATATAATAACCTATGGGTATGGGTGGGTAAAAATATTCGATTGGTTGCACTTAAAAAGTGGTTTTAAGTGTGTGTTAATATTGTGTACCTATGTGTAGTATTTAAGTTTATGAATGTACTGTTTCCGTTTTATGAATTTATTTTTAAAGAATGAAACCATTAATAATGAATATTGGTATGACTCCCATGTATTTTCTGAAATATAGTTATATACTAAGAAAACAATAGTAAGTACACCTATTTTGTTTAGCTAAGTCATTCTTATAGTGTAGGTGGATGTATAGGGGAACAAGGAATATGTTACACAATTTTATTTTTAATTCGATCTTTTGACCTCTAAATCAAAAAGCGCATAAAATAATTATATTTTTTAAGAATCATTATTACTAAAACATTATATTAACTAAAAAAACATATTTTACAGAATACAGATTTAAGCTATAAAATAAAATATGCCATGCCAAAGAGCAAGAGATCATAGCGATATAAATGCAGAATAAGTACTGTTGAAAATTATTTTCAATATATATAATGCTGCTTGGGGACAACTTTCCTATTGTTTGATATTTTAGAATATTTGTGAGTAACTATATCTATTAATTATTACTCAACAAATCAATGTATTGCGCTTCCATATAGAGGATAATGTAAGATAAAAACAATTATCTTCATGTCTCATATATTCATAATTCATATAAATTCATAGTAATTTTCACGTAGACACATCAAACGAATCTAAAAGATCAACGAACGAACGAAGAGCTCATGAGTAGCTATATACAATCCGTAACATAATTCCATGGGGATAAATGTAATGACATCAGAAGTTCATAGTTTCTATGTTTTCAATAAAGATAAACTGTGTTTCTTAATAATTGTTTTTATTGCTATATTTGTACGATTTGTCATGTTCATCGAATGTATGCTTAGTTCTATTGGCAAAATACAATTCCTCTAGATTATTCGATGTGTGCTTGTGTTATTACTATGTAAGTTGTATATATTTTTTAGAACTCATCTTTTTAGTATATGAAGTAACGGAAAATCTCTTCGTGCAAGCATTAAATAAGTTAGGTACAACATACGTACCTATATATTAGAATTTTTAACAGTACTCTAAAGTACGGAAGAGCTGAAGGGTCACACGAGCGATTTTATTTATCATATAATTTCTTGACTTTTATCTCAATATCTTGACTTAAATCTCAAGATCTTGACTTTTATCTCAAGATCTTGACTTAGATTTATTTATCATTTTAATCGTACAAACAATATTACTCAAATAATTATATGCGGTGGTGAGTAAAGAAGCTTTATCGTCTTCTGCTTCTTATGTCAACACCAAGTGGATCTAACTCTTTAAGAATTAATCGTACAGTTTTTTGTGTAACAACAAAACCATTTTGAATGCATTTTAAGTGCATCCACCGATAACCATGCAGTTGACTTGACGATTGTAACTGTTGGTCAATAAAATTGACAACATCTTCTAACTTCGAAAAGTTTTTTCTTCTTGTAAGATTCAACATTTTAAGTTTTCGTTTCAAAGTAGCAAAACTTATATAAATTTGGTGTTGGATTTGTAGAAATGCGATAATCTCATTGTAATGTAATCCCAGCAAAAAATAGTATGTTATTAAATCATTAATTAATTTTAATTTATAAAATAGAAGATCGACAAGCTTCTTTACTCACCACCACATACAATTATTTGAGTAATATTGTTTGTACGATTAAAATGATAAATAAATCTAAGTCAAGATCTTGAGATAAAAGTCAAGATCTTGAGACAAAAGTCAAGATCTTAAGATAAAAGTGAAGATCTTGAGATAAAAGTCAAGATCTTGAGATAAAAGTCAAGATCTTGAGATAAAAGTCAAGATCTTGAGATAAAAGTCAAGATCTTGAGATAAAAGTCGAGAAATTATATGATAAATAAAATCGCTCGTGTGACCCTTCAGCTCTTCCGTACTAAAGCGATTTAATAAACAGCTACGGCAACTTACCAAAATATGCAGGTGTCAGCCACGCGCCATGGACGAAGAAATCGACAGCAAATGGGCAGTGGCGCAAAGTGTAGCGAGCGTAGAAGTATAGAAAAAAAATAAAACAAATGGTGCATATAGAAATTAGCCTCATACAGAATATTAAAATAAAAATTTTTAAAATGATAGTTTATGTAATAAATAATTACCAATACTTAGTTTATTTGGATATTTTTCGAAATTGCACTGATATTGTTCCAATATAAATCAAGTTCCATATAGGTGTATAGGTATCTACTTAGAACATAAATATTTCTAGAAATAAATATTTAAACGTAAATCATAATGTATTCAAATATAAAATAACAAAGAAAACGTGTTACTGAAATCAGCCAAAAATGATTTTACAGTTGAAAAGCATTTCACAAAAACTTAAGCAAAATTGCTTAATGTTAAAATTCTGCAAAAAGCAAAAGAAAAACATGAAACTATATTAAAAAAATCTACTTAATAAAAAGTCAACATTTTCAAAAATATCGAATTATGTTGAAATACGCTATATTCAATTATATATTATAATAATTGCTTCCAGCAGGAAGTGGCAATAATGCCAAATGTCTAAAATACATTTATTTATTAAATGTATGCATCATGCTTATGAAACTACCTAAAAAACAATGAAAACATCTAAGAAAGAGGATTACTTCTATACTACGAGTGGAATGTAGAGAAATTCAAAAATAAAACATACAGTGCCATCGAAAAACATGAAATCGCGTGGCTATGAATAATTTTGAAAAGTTGAGCTTATAACAATTATTGACAATTGACTTTTATCGAGTTTCCATAAAAACCTGTTATGCCGTTTTGGGAACAATGCCTATTCACGAAGCATAGGTATCGATTTAAAGTAACCTATTTTAACTTTCTGCTAGTTCCTATTCTTAAGAATATTTTGTAAATCCTCGGATGAGAAGTCTACCTCTAACTGAATATAATGTAACTAAACATAAAAATAACCTAATAACATTTTTCTAAGCATGTGCGTATAAGTCATTAATTAAAATTAAAAACATTGTCCTCATAAATAATTTGAAGTGAAATTGATGAGCAATGGTTGATGAAAAAGTAGCATCATTAGTCAATCAGCCAGCCACTGGCACTATAAGTATTAATCGTACTGTGTTTTTAAGTACCTACCGATGATACAGAACTGGGCAGGCGTCAACATTTAAATTATATAATTTTTGGTGGTACTTATCAATTCTTATTATATATTGTTGTGTTTGTTATGATTAGTTTTATTTTATTAAAACACAAAACAAAAATGACGAATATTAATGTGTATCTGATTGATTACATTTTTAATTCAAACAAATTTTGTGCATGGTCCCCTTAGATTATTATCAATCCAACTTTAAGTGTGATAGAAATACAAAGCCCTTAAAATAATTAAAAACACGTTAGTTTTTTTTAAAAACTGTAGCTGTGTTTTTTAGATGTAATATTTCGGAATTCATTTCGTTGGTCTCAACGTTTTCTATTACGATGTTACTGAATTTAAGATATGCCCTTCTCCACCATAAGCGTTGGCAGAAAGTACTGGGTTTTCCACCGAAAATGATCACCCCGATAACTTTTAATTTCTAATTTTAGAAAAAAAAGTTTCAAGTAAAAGTTGTAGGACATATGTTAAGGGCTTAAAAATCCCATTTTTAGAAAAACAATAATTGAACATCGTATTTACGATCTACTGATACAAGTTATGTTTTTTAAATGGAACACCCTGTATTTTTTTATATTTTTGGATTCTATACATTTTTCTGATTTCAACAATATAAATATGTCATATGTTTGCTCCGGTAGTTTATTTTAAATAATATTTTATTATCCCTTCGGCATCTTGAATATAACAAACTGCAACTCCGCTGCCCATCATGTTAGCCTGGAAAAACAAAATTTTAGAAAGCACGTCAATGACACCATTAACAAACATTGACGTGCTGTCTCAAATTTTGTTTTTCCCGGCTAACATGATGGGCAGCGTAGTTGCAGTTTGTTATATTCAAGATGCCGAAGGAATAGTAAAATATTATTTAAAATAAACTACCAGAGCAAAACATATGACATATTTATATGGTTGAAATCAGAAAAACGTATAGAATCCAAAAATATAAAAAAATAGAGGGTGTTCTATTTAAAAAAACATAACTTGAATCGGTAGATCGTAAATACGATGTTCAATTGTTTTTCTAAAAATGGGATTTTTAAGCCCTTAACATGTTCTACAACTTTTACTTGAAACTTTTTTTTTCTAAAATTACAAATTAAAAAGTTACCGGGGTGATCATTTTCGGTGGAAAACCCTGTACGTGTTGAAAATACCAAGAACCTTGAGTTTGAAGTGTCAATAAAACATAATTTGGCAAAATCTAGTTTTGAATAAAGTTTTACGATTTATTTCCGTTCAACTACATAGTTCATAGTTTAAAAAGTAGTTAGTTTAACAGTACATCAATTCATAATGAAAACAATGCTGAAATTAGTATATAGGGTGTCCCAAATTGCTTGATTTTGGCTGGTTTTCCTATTTCTAGACCAGGTAGAGAAAAACTGACATATGAGTCAAGAGCTCGATTTTTGTGAAACGCCGATTGGTGAAAACCACATTTCGATATCTCTAACCGTTTCCGAGATATCGGCAAAAATTGACATTTTACAGATTCCGAAAAACTTTTTTTAATGTTAGAAAATTTCATTTTTAAAGAGAAATGTGTTATATTGAATTGGCAGCAAGGATGACTAGACATATCTTGGCATATATATATTTTTGGAAAACTTATTTTTTTTTTCCTTATTTTCCAAAGTTAAAGCCAACTATGGTTTCCACAAAGTTAGCTTTGATATCAAACAATTGAAAAGCGATATATTTTTTTTGACAAATGCATCTTATTCTACGTCAAAAAGTGCATGTAGAAAGTTTTTACCGTTTGAAAAAATATCTACAAATAAAAAAGTTGACAGTTTTTCTGGTTTTTTCATTCTTTTTTTAAAAAATAAAGTAATAAAAAATAATAAAAGTTGAGTTATTTGATATTTTCTAAAAAAAAGTGTCCTAATGCTTAATTAGCGTCATTGTATCACTACCAAGTTATGTAAATATCCGACAATAAATAACTGGAATAGTAGGGTGATTATTATTGAAATCTTTTTATTATATTTTTATTACTTTTTTTTTTTGTGAAGGGATGAATATTTTTTAACGAAATTTGGTATACAGGCGTTTTAGGTCATGCTGAACAAGAATCTGTAAAAACAAAAGCCATATCTCAATCGCTAATATAAATTCCTAATTTTTACCAATTTCTTTTGATCATAGTAGGCGTGTTTAAGTTTGAAAAAATTTTTTATTAATAACTTTTTAAACACAATCTGAAAGAAAAGAAGTATACCAAATTTGATCCAAATCGATCAACAAATGGCCTAGATATTGGGGTGTAGTAGTGAAAAGTGAGACACACTGTATACAGGGTGATCTACCACAATTGTGCCAAACTTCAGAGGCAGGTAATTTATCAAAAAATAAATGGACTCTCATTAATAAACATATGTCCTAAAACGCATAATAAGGGACAACAAAGTAGCGTAACCAGTGCACTATTTTGGGGGGGGGGGAGGCACTATTCAAGAACAGGTTGAATTTTGAATTGATCTAGGAATAAAATAAATTTAAAAACTTAATGGTCCAGTACCCTTGACCAACTAGAGGGGGGGGGCACGTCCCCCCCTAGTTACGCCACTGGAACAACAACTCCTTGAAGGGGGTGATGAATAGGTATTAATTTTCGATTACGTTAAGTCCAAGCAAGTGGTGACTAAAAAAATTTGTATGCATTACGACCTCGATGTAAGCGCATAAAATTACAAATTTCATATTTAACAGCTTGACTTATTGGGGTAGTTTTGAGGGGTGAGGGTAGTTTTTTTACTCCAAAATTTTTGTTACGTCATTTTCGAAGCAAAAATTTTAAATAAAATTGTTTCCTATGGGCTCAGAAGAGCGCATCTTTCAAAATGTTTGTTGTACCAACCGTTCTTGAATAATTTGCGTTGAACGGCAATAGGGTTTTTCAGCAGCAGCAGAGTCACTGGTACTAGCGACAAATTTTTAGATTTTATGATATTTTTTGTACAAAAAGCCTCTCTTGTAATTTTTTCATAGGATGCACCGTTTTCGAGTAAATTGCTAAAAACCATCGACATGTGTTTGGAAATTAGTTTGAGATTCATTTGTAATAAAATTCTACAAAATTATGTCCGAATTTGTTATTCTAGTTATTCCAGTTTTTTAGCATTTAAGAGTTTCTGATTAATAAATTGATGTTTTTTTTTGGAAAAAAAATTATCTTATTGAAGCAACACCTAAAATCCACTTTACATTAGGTAATGGTGAAATTGGATGGAGTTTTATTATTTTTCATTACAACCACAACTGTACATACCGTATCTCAAAATCGATGCGTTTTAGAGGCAATGTTTACAAAGCAAACTCATATTATTTTTCGATGTTCTATCGTTCCCTGAAGGTTCCGCCATGTAAACCGGACCACCCTGATAATGCTTGTCAAATTTTTACTCTATAGAATGATCAAAATTCTGAATTTATTAACGCCACGTTATTGTTGAATTGTATATTTTGGAGCAACCATGTTTTGAACAAAAAATTACGAAATATACTGGATGTCCCAAATAGAATCGGTGAATTACTTCGAAATATATAGTTTACATCAACAATTTAACCCTACTTACATACTTAGGTACGTAATCATTCATAAAACATTTGGATATCGTGTGACGTGTGATATTTAATGCAAAATTTGCAGATGAAGATAACTATGATATTAGTTTAAACAGTCGTTTCACTTTATAATAAAATTTACATATGAACAACTACCATTTTTAGATAAGTAGGTACATCAGCAATTTAAAATAACCCTAACGATCCTCATCACAATACGGGCGAGTCTAATGTAGTTTCTAGATACCTATTTACATCGTCAATCAAGTTTCCCTTTCAATAGCGATGCACACACTACTGAATGGCTCGACCGATTTGATGGGGCATGAGCCAAGTAAACGGATAAAACCTTGTGCACAACCTACCAAACAAGCTGTGGGTAGGCTGTGCCTTGTGTTTGTGCGGCGAGCCGAGGTTCATCCAAAACCAGCAGATCGAATACGGTAGTTAGTGGACGACGCAGTAAATTCTTTATAAGATTTTTAGGGAAATATAAACTTGAAAACAGCCTGTGTGCCGAGCTAAAACTTTTAGTCTGCCTAAAAGATCAGAAGCCTGATATAAGATGACAAGTTTTGTACCACTAACGACAGAACTTCAACCGACAGATCGAATCGGGAGGTCAAGTCTTCGAACAGTTTTGGTACCTACGTGCCAAGCCGATAAAATCCGTACGGATAAAATTGGTTTAATTTATCCGGTGGTGTGTGGGCCGTTATTCTATTCTTTGAAAGCCTAAAGGAATGATACTTTGGTAACATAAGTCGAAAATAGGACATAGAAAATTAATAATTCACATTTTGCGCGCCGTTTTGTTTTTGTTTGGCTCTGAGATACGATACAGGCGAGTTTTATAAACCTAAAATTCTTATCCACGAAAAATGGAAGTTTAAAATTTCTTTTCGTTACAAAATTTTTGACAAAGCTGATGAGTACAAACTACTGGCTTTTCAGAAGCTTACAAAATCTGCAGATTTGAATAAAGACATGGAGGAAACTTACATAGGCGAAGTAAGATAGTTACTCTTAAAAAAAAACGAAAATCGCTATTAAAGTAGCTCTACAACTTTCTTCTACTTTCACGGAGGACGAATCTGCGAATGTGCTTCAAATAATCTTCTAGAGCCGACTTTCATGTACTCAAAAATAATAATAGCATCGTTCTTGTAGATGTTCTATGAATGGTTTATAATGGCACAGAAATGTGTAATGTGACGGCAATGATGATAAGTGCGACACTATAGCCTATCAGATGGCAGTGACGAAGATATTGAATTTAAAGTTATACGTTTCATGAGATTTTTTTGCCACAGATATTACTTTATGTTATTAAAATAATTTTTTCTTTTACCTTTATGTTTCTGTTTTCTATACGACTCATTTTGTCAATCATGATTAACTTTTTCGTGGTCATATTCGGTATTTTAATTTTGTTTTTCCCTGATTTTAATTTACCTATACATACTTAATCATTTTGATTTTCTTTTTCTTTATGTTCTTGAATGTCAAAGATTAAATGAAGAAGAAGAAAACAACGACAAGACGGTCGAAACGTGAGGAATTCATCATTAACTTCGTGAAAGTATTAGCATCAAAATTAATTGAGAAAAATCATGAAAAAAATGCGCATTAATTTTTAAGCTTAATCTCAGTTTTCTTTAATCTACTTGTTAATGAGGTAAAATGATTACTTAAGCTAATCAAATATCAACTGTAAAAAACAGAGTCGAATAGGTATATAAGGCACCAAAGGCTGATAAGGATTTATTAATTACAAAATTGATGACCGTGATGACGTACTAGGTAGTCACCGTTGGTTTTCAAATAGCCGTTTTTGTATTGCTGTATGTCTATCAAGCAAAATAAAAATACCGCAAACTTGTTTCATCAAAGCAGAACACACCGATAGAGTGGATACAGGCGCTTACATTATAACGCCCAGTTCTCGTACAAATGCATAAACCCATATAAAACATTCGGTTTTTAAAACTAATTAGGAATGTAAATGTTTGACTTCTAAATTTCGTAAATGCATCAAAATAAACTACTCAAAAATGAATAGGGATATTGAATATTTTTGTATTTTTTTGGAGCCCTGTGTTTTTTGCATGGAGGCATATAGAGGAAACTTTACTTAATGGAGTTTGATATTTCAATAGTGATGATTCAAAACCCGTTATCCAAAAGTTTAGAGTTAATAAAAAATAATGGATATTGCAACCTTTTCTAAAGCATCCTGTATATTTGGAAATTGAAACCTTCAACAAAAAACAACTAAATCATTGTAAAGCCAATAAAATTCTCCACCCGCAGTGAAAGGCAGAGTCCTCTACATGCCTCCATGCAAGAAACACATTCATTCAATATGATTGATGGTTGAGATGGTAGAGTACCTGCCTCTCACCCAAAGTCCCGAGTTCGAATCCCAGTCGTGGCAATGGAAAATACTGTGAGAGGGATTTTTCCATTATACACGGATATTGGATGTGTGTCCCTGGTCTTTAAATGTGTAGCCCCCTCCCGCACAAGGCTCTTCTAGAGCCTTCTGGGCTAAAGGTAGTCGTAATTACATGTGGTGTATTTATTTATTTATTTATTTATTATTGAGTAGTTTAGTTTAAATAAGATAATTTGATATTCATTTATTCAAAACAACTATTAATTCAAAATCATTAGGTAGATGTCAATATACCTATATTTAGGAAGTTTTGGGAAATTAATATTTTAAAATTCTAACTTAGTTTAGTTAGAGATAGAGAAACGGTTAAATTACCAGAAAATATCTCTATCGTCATTATTTGTTCTTCAGTTAATGCCACTAACTTTTTTACTTATAGGCGCCATATTGAATTTTTTACGGTTCAATAGAGTTCTTAATTCCTTTTTCAACGATGTATCAAAAAATTACTTACTAGTGTAAAATATGAAAAAAAAAAAATCAGTTTTTTATGTAGGCTGTGAAGAAAATTTAATATCCCATTTTATTAACTTCAACTTAAAATTAATTAAATGAATTGTTGGAATAATTTCCACCGCTCAAATAAAATAAAATACTTAGTACAATAATTTTTAATAATAGGTGGCCGGATTTTGTTACTAGAACAAAAGACAAAACAATGATTAATTGAGATTTTTCTTCTTACTAGTAATGTGTCACCCTGTATAGCTTCTGAAGAAATTATAATACATAGATGAATGCCCTTGATGTCTCATAATTAATAATTAATCTTAAAAAAAAAAACAACATGAAAAATGGAGATTTCTCTTCATTTTTGTATTTTAAAAGTTGCATTTCAAGTTCAATATTGCTGCCTACAATTTAAATTTATTATTACATATTGAATAGATCCCCAGGTGCGGCGTTAATATTGACTCATTGAGACACCCAGCTTAACAAGAGTTTAAAAATAAATAATATGAATATACTAAGAAAGTAATGGATTAAATAGTTTTGTACAACTTAAATATTGACCCGAGTTTACACTTAACAAGTTCTTTCTTTCTAATGAAATATTTATTTTTAAGTGCTTCACTCGGTATATGGCGTGTACCTTAATTAAAATAATTACCTCGAAATGTCTTATCGTGGACTGCATCATTACAAATTTTTTTCTCCTTATATAGTCTCCAATGGCGACTATAAAGTGTGCAAGCAAAGTTATAAAAAATACGCCCGCCATAATCAATAGCGAATCCAGCTAAGCGTTTGACATCTGACGGCTCAAGGTGTAAGTAGCAATTTCATGATTTTATTACCTACATCACAAGCAGTACACGGAAGCCGGAAAACCTTTACAAAATTAGATTTCATAGATTACGTAGAATTTGAAAAAGGGATCATTAATAATAATAAACTGTATGTGCAATACTGAAACAATATTGGGCGTAACACGCTTTACTTATGGGTGTCCTCTGATGCATGTAATAGAATTTAAAATTATTTTAAATAATAGTTTTTAAAATTTCATCCACTCATTTGCCCGGTGAGCCTGTGATTTAAGTGGCCTAGAGAAGATTATTCTGTGAAATTGCCTGTTTTATATGCCAATACGAGATTAAAATCCCTGACGATTATGAATACAGTAAAATCTTCATTAAAATATACTGACAGTGACAACGAAGAAATTATTTATTAATATTTTAGCACTAACTTCGTCACCATTAATATATTTTATATTATGCCTCTTTACTTAATTATTACAAGTCGCAGTCGCCTCCAAATCGCCAGGATCTCAATAAGCACACCACGCTGTCTTGTACAAATCATTACTCATTAGTGATAGGGATAGGGCTGGGATCGTGAGAGGCTACGTGTCCACCAGGTGCTCTTCTTGAAGGAGCTACTGACAGACATAAGTTCATAAACCTTGTTTTAAAATAATCTTATAATACAGTCACTTGGTGTCAAAAAGTATCTAAACTTCGGACCCATTCTATAGCGGCTAGGATTTTTTTTTTTGTAAATTCGTAAACTTTAGGGTATCAATTTCAGATAAGTATTAAAAAGGATAGATGGTGAAAACGACCTCTGAATTTCAAATACTGACTACTGAAAGTAAAAAAAAAATCAATAATTAATGAAGTACAGAGAATAAATTACCGTCAAACGAGAAATATCGTAATTTGCTAAAACGAGGAGCGCTTCTTATTTCGGTCATATCTTCTTTGCAATTAACGCTAAAAATCGCCCAAAAAAGCATTTTGAAGGCCCTTTATTCCTCTTTATGGTCAGGTAGGTCAAAAGAGTACAGAGATTGTAGGTTGTCAATTTTTCTACATTCATCTTAAATGCACCAATTAAAAAAAGAAAACACGTTAAGAGTTAACTTCAAACATTTCTATCTCCTAAGCTATTATTTTTATTAAAAACATAAAAAAGGAACATTTTCCTTAGTTTCTTGCCATAATTTTTTGTCTCTAGTAAGATTCAGCGAAGATTCTACCCTGCTAAGTTATAGCCTAACCTAACCTTAAAGCCGAAAAAATTAATTTTTAAAAAATTTTCAAAATACAGTAAGTATAAAATCTTTTAGATAATGCATCATCCATCACGGTAAAAAATTTGAGTGTATATTCACAATAGTAAGGAGTTAGGACTTATAAAAGACACGGTTTGGATTTTTCTTTTTTAATTTGGAATTTACTTGAACCAAAAAATAGGCTCTTTTTTTATATAAAAAAATCAAAATTTTTCCTTTATTTTCCTTGTATCATTTTTGATTTAGCTGATAACGAAATTTCCCACCAGATAATATTAAGCTACTAAGGCTTTAATTTGGTTCAAGGTATATGTCGAAACCAGAGTTATGACTGTTTGATGATAAGCTAACTTTTTTGTTATGACAAACTTTCTATAAAATGTGATCCCTTTGAGTAGTTTGCTCTAAACCATTGAAAAATTAGTAGTTTTTGCTTAAAAAACAGAGTTTTCAACCCCTGTAACTCGGCGGGTATTAAAGCAAATATCATTTTTTTTTTTTTGGGATAGAATTCGACATACCTTCCAATAGTCACTTTTGTTTTTCTTCGAAACCCCTAAGTTGGGGTGAAACCCACCCCCAACGAAAAAACACCTTTATTCCTTTTTAATATTTCATATTTGACCCATTTTGGATTAAACTATCCAAAAATATTTGAATTTAAAACTGCCATAGAATTAGTCCAAAGTGAGATCACAAAGTTACTGTACTATTAGGAATGAACAGCATTTTTTTACTCTTTTTTTAATCCTGTATTTAATAGGTACGATTCAAATTTGCTTTAAATTCCGTTCCTTTTTTGTATCGAACTTAAATTACTATTAACTGATTTTAAAAATAAAGGAGGTTATCTCATATTTATGCTTCTCTTCGAGAAAAGCTACCTCTATGATTGTGTTTGCAATATATAGAGTATGGTTAATGGTCCCATTGCATTTTCATCAAGCTACATTTAGTGTAAGGTGGCCACCAATCGAAAATTAGAATTTCCGAACGTTGAGATTTGACACACTTACAAAGGGTGTCTGAAAAAAGCGGGCAATAATTTGCCAGCAAATTCTACAACCGAAAATAAGGAAAAAAGTTCCTAAGTACAGGGAGGCGTCCTGACAATGGTTTTCTCTATTATTTCTTTATCGAAACGATTGATAAAATTATAAACTTTGGTGCACTGGATATCTATAATAAATATCTAATTATTATCATATAAAAGCTCCCTACACACGGGGTCAGGGTAAATCAATTTCTTCAAATACTGATAAGAAAATTTTAAGGTTTTTTATAAAAAAAATATATTCTTGTATTATCTCCATTTGTTTTTCTCTCTTCTGTGTTTTCTTGTTACTTTTTTTCTATCTTATGTACAGGGATATCCAACGAAAATGACCACCCCTAATAACTTCTTTATTTTTGATGCTATAAAAAAATTTTTTCTATAAGAGTTGTAGGGTTTATTGAAAGCATTTAGAATATGTATTCAGAAAAATAAATGAAAGTCGTTTAGAGGAGATATGGTTTTAACTTGCATTTTTTCAAATGGAACACCCCATTTTTTTGCATTTTTGAAATCAAGGTACTTTTCTCATTTCGAATATATAGATATATATCATATTATCTTTTAGGGTTTTCTAATTATTGCAATTTTTGTGGCCCGAAAACAACAAGGAAATAAAATAACAGAACAAATTTTTATTTTTAAAATGCATTAGTCTTGGCTAATTTAGATATTAATTACAACTATAAATAAAAGTAATTAAAACTATCCTACATAAACTGTTCAAAATGACGCCCTTCATGTTCGATACTAAGCCGATACCTTATTCGAAATGGGAAAAGTACCTTGATTTCAAAAATGCAAAAAAAATGGGGTGTTCCATTTGAAAAAATGCAAGTTAAAATCATATCTCCTCTAAACGATTTTCATTGCATTCTAAATGCTTTCAATAAACCCTACAACTTTTATAGAAAAATTTTTTTATATAGCCTCAAAAATAAAGAAGTTATTAGGGGTGGTTTTTTGGATATCCTTGTACTATTGGAATATTAAGTATACTAAACTCAACTGCTATAAGATTGTAAATCTCTATAAGCAATAAAGGAATTGAATTAAATGGAGTTATCTACAGTTTTTTCTATTTTAAGTAGCAGTTGCTGTTGACGTAAATTTTATTCTACGGCATCATCATGTGGCTATCAGAGTTAAAAATTATCTGGAGGTCAATTAATTTCCGTTCTACCATGGCCTGCTTAGTCGCTGGATCTGAATCCTTCAGGGCATGCATGACACATGCTCAAAAGAAAAGTTTATATACAGTTTATAAGAGAAAGTTACTACAAATCATGCCGGAGTAATATTAATTCTATATTCCATCTAACCCGAAAATGTTGGAATATGCTATAGAATTTCTGCTCTGTATTTGGGTGATGGAAAATTTATGAGATACAACAAACCAGAAAAAAGTGACAACTCAAGATAAGTATTATGAATTATCGTGGTATTAGATAATAATACGAGGAAAATCCATTTGTATACACAAATACGTGTGTATAATTTGTTGATATAAATTGTATCTGCACATTTTTCTGCTCCGAACTATCTTTGATTGAGCAGAAACAACTACTGGATTAAACAGATATCTAGAATTTAGATGCAGAAATAAAAATTTACTGACCGTATAAAAACTTTCATAATTTTCAATATTTCAACAACCCATAATTTTGATATAAAGATTATCTATAAAATAGCCGTTTATAAACAAAACAGAGACCAGCTTTTCAATTTTGATAATTTTACGGTTTCGAGTAATCTGAATGTTATTTTTAACATAAGGATCAGAAATTAATCTTAAAAATTTTGTGTAATTACAATAATTTATCTCCTAGAATCAGCAGTTTTTGAAAAAACATATTTCTCGAAGCGTTGATCGAAGTAAATGTTGGCAGCCATTAAAAAACTTATCCAGATCATATGACCAAGTTAAAAATATAAAATATTTCAGAAGAGTAATCCTCTATACGTCGGTCGGTCGATTCTGCAACAGGTATGGCGTGACCCTTAAACTATTTATACAATTCAGGTGCATCGTCTCAGTTGTTTAAAGGCGAAATATTTAAATTCGCGATTATAATCGCACTTTGGCCCAATTATCTCTACATCCTAGCATACAGCACTTGTAGAAGAAACGAGCATTAAACTGAAATACACAGTAACAGATAGTTATAACAATTGATGCTCGTTAAAAGTTGAGGTGGCTGGATCGACAGAACACTTTGGTATTGTTTTTTCATAAACTAAGTTGTGTACATGACGATACAGGCGAGCATCGGCTCAGCAATAGGTACTCGAGACAATACTTATGTTTCATGTGCCAAAAGATAAACATAACATAACATAAACATAAACACACCACAAAAATTAGATAATTTCGTAATGCTCAATTTCGTGTTTGAATTTTGTCAAAAAGTTTGTGTGCAGATGCATATATCCCTTTGTTCGTTCTAAGAAATATTTCAACTACAAATTGTATCAATCAGCTTTCCTACATTCTGTGCGCTTGTCCGACCATAATTTAGGCAAATTGTCCGAAATTTTTCGTTTGCAAACTCCAACTAGATCTAACGTAAACTTTGTATACATTGCTATAATAGAATTAGGCAAAGGGCCACTCAACAACTCAATCTTGAAATTTTCAGTTAACAATTCTTGAACGTGTAGTAAACTTAGTTGATTGATTGCTACTCATGTTCTTAAAGATGGACCATACTGTATCTGAGGAGAAACATATATTCGAAGTTATATTAAACTAAGATTTATTTCGTCTAATAAGCAAGCCTTGTGATTTTCAGGTCAATCAGTAGCACTTGACCGTTTCGGTTCAGAGTTAATGAGGAAAACTGATTATTCTTTTATGATAATTTGGGATTATTGCTTTTATTGTCTCTAACATCAATTTAAAAAAATATAAACACAAATTAACACATAAACTAATCAGGCAATCTATTTTCATTATCTACAAAATAATAAAGTAAAATAAAATTAAAATAAACTGAATCTTACCATCTGATTTTCCAAGTAGCATTGAAAAAATAAACAAAATGATGTAATATATGGCAACGAACTCGCTGTTAACGTATTTTTGTTACCTACTAAATCTTACTAATTTTCTAAATATTCAAATCCTAATAGGTATATGACAATATTAATTATGTGAAAAATGTTTTACTGATTGCAAAAATAATAATTGTTAGTGTTATTATACTTAAAAAATTAGATAGACCGCTATGTATGACAGTTACTATGGACAACTAGTTGCAAGTATAATCATTATTTTGTATACTATAATGGTACCCCAAGATTAATCATTACATAGTTATAGTTTGGTGAATAAACTACAGACATATTTATTCATTTAAAATTTTTGGCATGGTAAACTGAAATAATAAGTATAAACAATACTTATATTCTGATTTATTAAGGCTATTTTGAAACAGTTCCCATGTTTACTTCATAACCTTTAATATACAGTGTTTGTATTAGAATTAAATTCAAGTGGAATTTTTTGACTTCATTGCCATCGTTGATTCCAACTCGGTAAAAGTAATGAGTAATGCGGGGCACCAATTTGTTGCAAAACTTAAGCTAATATGTTCAAAGTGTAAATAGTGTGACTGATTTTGAGATGAATGAATGAAAAGTTTTTACTACTATTTAAAAACGGTTTTGATAGCCAATTATAACTAGGTATTAAATGTTTAGTAAAAAACAAGTGTGGTATTAGTCAATAAGTATTGTTCCACAAGAAAACTGGCACAACACGCGATATTAATTTCTATTTCAAAATGATCATTAATGCAGTGTTATTTAAACTCCTCTGTCCAAGCTGCATGTTCTGTGATAACTTACCAGGTCTTTTTATAACTATTTTTGCCTGTTTCGCTGTGTAGGGCGCGATTCCAAGGCGAATATAGACAAGTAGTGAAAAATAGAAGTGTCAGAATAGGAGAAAAATATAAGCAATACGAGTGCATGAATTCACTTGTGTGTAAAGAGTATAAGTATAGAGAAATTTTGAAAATATTTGTGCCGAAGAATTATGCAGTGCTTTAAGAAAATATGAAAATCTGTCATATCAACAACTTCAAGTTCATATAAATGGACAAGATGCTACTTGGGTTTATTATACAGCAAAAAAAAAAAGGTAAACACCAAGAGAAGTATTAATTGTGTTGGTTGGTTGGGGAAATAAGTACAACATATTTGGCAATATCTTTGTTCAAGCAACATGGAGGCATAAAGTTGCTGCTTTAGCTTAAACAGTTGGTTGAACAAATTAAACATCAAAACACGCTAATTTCAAAGGCATTTATAAGGTATTTTATAAGTTTTAGCCTATACGCTTGAAATTCCATGCAGAGTAATTTTCATTATTGAAATACATAAACTGGTATATCTACGATATATTCACATAAGACAAACTTAATCATGGGCAGTTTGTTTAAGTTGGCAATAAATAACAAAACATAAAATATACATAACAATAAATGAATAAATACAAACAATTCATTGAAATGACCGGTTCACATGTTATTGATTTGTAATTTACTACTGATACTATTTTTTTGACAAATCGATTGAATTAGTTTAATGTAAGTTTGTATACAAAAAACAGCGCCAAATTTTAACATCAGAATAAAATAAACATAGCCTACGTAGTTATAGGTAATTATTGCGTCAAAATATCCAGCTTAATAAAAAAATGTCAATGTCTACTTCAACAAAAACATCCAGAATCATACGAGGTGATATATAAACACTTTCTATCGACGCGGGAATATTTCATAAAAAAATGAAAATACGAAATAAGGTAATCCAAAAAAAACAAAAGAAAAGACGAAATTATTATTAGGAGTTGCTTTTTATTCAATGAAAAAAGTGCATTCATAATTAAGGTATAATTAAGGTAACATTTTGAGGTAGTTTTGATTGTAGGTGCAGCCTCGAAGATGTTTTTTTTATTGGGAGAAGGGAGTGGCTAGGGAATGAAAATATTTATTATTACCGGTTATGCAACAAAACCAATTTCATAAAGCTCCGACCTGAAAGGAAGGGACTCACTTTGGATATTAATACCCCATGTTTCATATCTTCAATATACAAGCTGTCTTACAAAAAGTCATCAGACTTTTAAAAAAAAAGAAAATGATAAAAGTAATGATTCTACAAATATGTACTACAAACTGGCACAAATTTTGATTTTTTAAATTTTCTTAATTTTAAAATTTTTTTTATAAGTAAAAATAAGTAAAATGTTTATCAATATTTATGTGGCTTTCTAATAAAATTATCAAGTGTGCCACGAATAACAATCAAATTAATAGACTGATAAAAAAATTTATATAAACTTCTACATCAAGTTTTAGATTCAAGCGTGTTACGCAGTTTTTTGTTAAACGCCCTGTATACAGGGTGATTTATAACATACGAAAGAGATTTTTGGGGTAGGTAGAGAGAAGTAAGTAAACATTCTTTTATAATAAACTTTTGACAATAATACTCAATAATAAAAAAGTTACGGTGGTTTATAGATCTTAAAATAAAATAACTTTAACAAAATGCACCAAAATCACAAAAATTAAGCAAAATGCTGCCGCTGGGTTTTAACACACAGTTGCGCACGAGGAATCCAATTTTCCAACACTGTCATATCAACAACTTGCGGAAATTGTTCTCGCAAGTCCTCTGCAGCAACGTTGATTCAATGTCATAGCTCTTCAATGACATCAACTGTAGATTAGGACTACATGAAGGCCATTGAATAAATTCATTCCGGCCCATCCACCGTTGCGGAAAGGTATGGTTGAGATAATCTCTTGCAGGACGACTAAAATGTGCTGGACATCCATCGTGCATAAACCACATGTTTTGTCGCATAAACTTTGGAACATCTTCTAAGAGTTCTGGTAAAACTGTAAAAAAGGCAAGTAATTGTAATTGAGACGCGCTCGCGCCAGCATTTCGAAAGGTTCTATGAAGATATTGTTGACAATTCCAGTCCATACATTTATTAAGCTAAAATGATGCTGATAGTTACTTTGGTGGAATGCATGAGGATTTTCATCAGTCCATGTGTGAGCATTGTGGAAGAAACAGCATTTGTCAGTAACCAGTATATTTATTGGAAAACCTGCTGCTGCTACCATAATGAGCACTCACTCACCAATCTGCTGTCGCAACAGATAATCGTTGGGAGTAAGTCCTGTACTCTTTGGAAATGCTAGCGTATTTAAACAAACCGTTCATAATTAATGTGCGCCTAACAAGGTTCTGAGGAGTATCAATTTCATGCGCAATTTGGCGTGTACTAGTTGTCGGTTCAGCATCTACCATTTCTACATCAACCACGTATCGATATGGTCTTCTGCCATGTTGACCCTTCTTTGGTTGCAATTTTCAGTCTCTCTCTTCCTTGTTAAATAACCCGGAGAAGAGTATTTCCGGAAGGGGTGTGTCTTTCGAAATTTTTCTTGCTCCTGCAGCAATTTCATCGGCAGTTCTATAAACCATTATAATGTCCAAGTATTCCTCATTAGTGTAATTCACCATTCTATCCGAACTAATAACTTAATAACAACCACTAATAACGAATCTTAACTTTGATGTGTTCAAAATTACTGAAATGTCAATTTAACAGTTTCCCCAAAGGTTATTTGACTATTTTTTTTATTTTAAGACCTATAAACCATAAACCATTGCAACTTTTTACTGATTGGGTCGTTTCAAAAGTTTATTATGAAAAAATGTTTACTTTATTCCGTGTACCTACCCCATGGCCCATATATCTCATTTGTACGTTAAAAATCGGCCTATATAACAAGATTGATTTCTGTGTCTTTTAAAATCATATAAACTCCTATAATCATATGCTCACAATGTGGAAGGCGTAACTTTGCGTGCGTTGATACCTCCAACGATGTTATGTGATGTGTATAAGATGGCATTTAAATCATCTATCTAAAATTCTAAAGCATTTCATTTGAAGTTTAAAAACAGACATTTTTCTTATTAAGATGGATATTTGTGTATTAAGTCTTCCGATTTGTTTGTGAGACAGATGGAAAAATGAAAATTTTAAATTAAAATGTTAAATAATTAAATTTTTAAAAATTATTCTTTTTACAAAATGTTTCTCTAAATGTTTCATCATAAGTTATTTTCATATTTTTAACTAGATTTTTATTGATTCTGGTTGGAGTTCTTACTCTCAAGTAAACAGGATATTGACTGCTGGTAGAACGCTTCAGTAACATCGAAGAAAAATGACTAATGTAAGTTCATGAGCTGTTCAATATTTGTATCGTTTTTAAAAGTTTGGAAAAAAGACATATTCACATACTGGATTCAATTGCGAAAATTTAGAGTGCAAAATTTAAATTTTTATCATGATTGGACGTTGTTGGACAACAGTTGATTAATGGATTTTTTTCTCAAAACGCTATAATGGGGATGTATAAATGGTCAAGTTTGTTAATACAGATTAGAGTTATCAGAAAAATATTAATGTCAATTCGGTAGTTTTAAATTGTTCACGGGGGTTGTTTAAATACAGAGATTGTGAAAACAACATAACACATCCTTTATCCATTATGCTTAGTTTCCAATTAAAAATCAAACAAATTTACTTATTGATATTTTTGAGAATTTTAAGAGTCCCAAAACTGATAGTTTTTAGTAAAATTCCACAACAAATTTCTCTGTGACACAAGCCGTGAAAAGTCTTATGATGAAAGCATTTACTAGACATGGTACAAGTATATTACCAACCGATACAATGCATGAAATTTCAGTTACAGGTGTCGTTTCTTAGAAGCGATTGTCGCGCTGTTTTCTTAACAATCCTTCGATGTCATCAAACGTGTACGATCATTATTGAATTCGGGCATGATGTTTTACTTTCAGAAATCCAGGAAGATACAATTTTACAAATATGTATGGAAAAAAAGTACATCTCATCGTAATCAAAGGTTTTTTAATTTTAATTAATTAATACAGATTTATTAAAAGATAATCAATTTTGAGGGTTTTTCAAGACTAAATATTTTCCACGTTCTGGATATGGTAAAATATAGTCTTCACTTTTCTACTTTACTGTTTTTAGAGCGGTTAAGTCGCAGCGGCTTTAACCACAACTTACATCCGCGACAGACGCTTCTTAGGAAACGCACCTTAACATTTAACAAATGTAATATTAAGGGGATCTACAAAGTTGTAAATTTTAGGTTTAAATCAAAGAAATACCGAACAAAAACCAGTACATAGATTTACAATTCAGGCATTCTATCCTTTATTTCTATAAATTCAAAAGCAAAAAGTAAACTGAAAATAAAACTGAATCTTACCATCTGATTTTCCAAGTAGCATTGAAAAAAGTAACAAAGAGACATATTTTTTGAATTTTTTGATTTAATCAAAAAATAATAAGCGTGTTTTGTTAGATAATTACAGTGTGTGTAATTTTTTTCATATAGGTCAACATCAACGTTATCTTATCACATTATATTCAGAAGAATATTTTATATTCAATTTACTCTAATTATTTTTTAATTAGACCGCGATCTCATATAAATTATCGAAAACTGGCTTTTTATTTTTATTCCCTTGTGAAGCATTAATTCAGATCGTTTTAATTTAAATTAAACTAATATCGATTTTTAAAATTAAGACTTAATTCTCACAACTTGAAAACAAAGTTAAGTTAATAAAGAACCAATTTTTCTGCAATATTCAAGACGTATTTCATGAAAAACAGTTTTATTTAATTTCTGTATTATTTTTCAAATGGATCAATCTGAAATTTTTTGAAATAGATTGAATTCAAAATAGACTTTCATATAGTTCAGAGACACTGTACTATTTCTCTATTTCTATTATTTAATTTTAGATACATTCGACTCATTGGTGTACAAATTGTTTTTAAACTAAATAACGAGAAAGTGGAGTTCATGTACTAATTTGAGTAGTACAGGGATATCCAACGAAAATGACCACCCCTAATAACTTCTTTATTTTTGATGCTATAAAAATATTTTTTCTATAAAAGTTGTAGAGTTTATTGAAAGCATTTAGAATATGTATTCAGAAAAATAAATGAAAGTCGTTTAGAGGAGATATGGTTTTAACTTGCATTTTTTCAAATGGAACACCCCATTTTTTTTGCATTTTTGAAATCAAGGTAATTTTCTCATTTCGAATAAGGTATCGGCTTTGTATCGAACATGAAGGGCGTCATTTTGAACAGTTTATGTAGGATAGTTTTAATTACTTTTATTTATAGTTGCAATTAATATCTAAATTAGCCAAGACTAAAGCATTCTAAAAATAAAAATTTGTTCTGTTATTTTATTTCCTTGTTGTTTTCGGGCCACAAAAATTGCAATAATTAGAAAACGCTAAAAAATAATATGTATATCTATATATTCGAAATGAGAAAAGAACCTTGATTTCAAAAATGCAAAAAAAATGGGGTGCTCCATTTGAAAAAATGTAAGTTAAAACCATATCTCCTCTAAACGACTTTCATTTATTTTTCTGAATACATATTCTAAATGCTTTCAATAAACCCTACAACTTTTATAGAAAAAATTTTTTTATAGCATCAAAAATAAAGAAGTAATTAGGGGTGGTCATTTTCGTTGAATATCCCTGTACATGAAATCAGAAAATTTTTGCCGGATTTCAAAGCGAAATTTCGATCTAAATAGTGGAATGGACGTTTGTTTCTTTTCCACTGTAGGACTTCTACCACATGTATTGTTAACTATATAAAAAACTGTATAAAAATTTGATTATTGAGAAAGTAAAGTCATGGCATATTTTTCAACATATTAATGGAAAGAAAAATAAAACAAGAATGACCTTTTGGAAACAAAATGTTCGTTTAAAGGTTCCTATGGTAAGTAACATAAAATATTTTTGCAACACATTTTGAGAAAGGAAATAAATTTAGTTTTTGGCAACTCAATACTATTATTTTACTTTTAATTACATTTGTTAAAAAAACATTCCGCGTCTTTTACCTTGACTCCTTGACATAAGTTACAGACTTTAAATTAATCAATACCTTTTAGAAGAGGTAAGAAAAGTGGTAGACGATCCAAACAAGAGAAAAATTTAAGAATATTACAAGTAACAGTCAAACACAATTAGGGTGAATTACCGAAGAATCACCTCGTATGAAATATGACGGCATTTTCTCAGATGTTGATAAATCTGTAGACCAGAGTTCTAAATCATTTAATTATTAGTCTAAACTGTACTACTATACGTTAAAATTACCAATTACTTTGTATTGTAACATATAGTTTTATAATATACAGTCAAAATAAAATTAGGTAGAGATCACGGTTTCAGAAATTTATTCGACTCAAATATTCTTCTGGTTGTTGTAATAGTGTGATGTAAATAAAGTTCACGGGTGTTTTATGATATAGATTACAGGAATAAGTTGGGGTATGCCAAAATCTGTTAAATTAGTTACATATTTGGTTAAAATAATGGAATTGTTAATTAAAATGAAACATATTTTAAAAATTAAACAAAAAAGTTTATTTCTCTGAAAAATTCTTAGTTATTTTTATATCATATGCTAATGGTTTCGTAAATACATCTACTTAATTCACATATTAGAATCATGAGAATTAACAAGAGTAGTCCTTGTTTATTTACGGAAGTTTTAAGAAATCTTTACTTTTTTTGTTAATATTATAAACTATAAATAAATCATTATTTTAATTTTTATTAAGATAATATATCCGTGGAATTAAAAAATGAAGTATTTAAATTTCGATCTGTTAAAAGTATTGTCCATTACTTAAGTATATTAAAAATAATTTTTGCCTGGCCCCTTTTTTATTTTCAACTCTATATCAAGATAATATGTTTCATTTTAATATCGTTAAAATTTCGTTAACTTTACATTCCTAAACAGTACAAATATTACAAATAATCAGATCATATGTAACCAATTTAACTTTGTATCGTATTGTGAAAATAAATATAGATATAAAATTAGTTTTCTTATTATCATAAATATTCAAGGACAGCATACCTTCTTCTAGTGCGTCATCTCCATCGGAGACGAGTTCATCATCGGAACAGATGTTGAGGACGTTGACTAGCATCTCCGTTACTTTTTCACCTACAAAGGGAAGCGACCACGTGAATACATCCATGAAATTGGGTAGCCAGTACGGATGCGGCGAAAAATTGAATTGGCGAATATTCATTACGTTATTTTCATATTTCAGTACGGCTGCCTGTAACAAAGAAAAAGAAAAAGTTTTGTAAAATGAATTTACGTGGCAATTTCATTTAGACAAATTCATTTACATATCCATTTGCCCAATGGATGTTACAAAAACTGCAATTTCTCTATAATAGCACCTTCTTCAATTGCTAGTTTATTCTCGTTAAAGATAAAGTGCACGTGAATAAACAAGTCGAAATGATAAACAGGTTCTGTGCTCTAATTCGCTGAATGGTAATTAAAAGTATTGGCTAACCAATTAGGGTACAGTCAAAAATACTGTGATCACATGGCTTTGTTTACCGGCCCTCTATCATCAATTTAAATAGACTAGTTTAATTTTTTACATTCCCCACAAATATATAGGTAAAAATTACCTACTAATTATAATTTTTTTTTTGGGTTTGTTCACTCGTTGGTTCGGATTGGCTTAAGTTGATTCTATGCCATTTGCGTATTGCTAGGCGGTTGTTTAATTGAGGTTTTTTATTCAATGGCTACGTTTAGTTGTGAGATGGTCACAAATCAAAACTTCATTTTTTGTTCACGTCTTTCAGGTAACAATGCAAAAAAATTGAATTTTCTGCAGTGTGAAACTCAGTTAGAAGGTTGAAATTGGATGCACTAATAGATATTAACTTTTACAAAGGTATAATACACAACCCTACAAATGTTGCAGCTGGAATCAAAATAGAAATAAAAGTCTTGTATCCACCAGGGTTCAACAAAAGACAGATTGTTGTAAATTAGTTTTGCTTCAAACGTCTGCACAAAAATGTTATAGCTTACTTTCTGTTGATGAATGATACTTGGTTATCAATTTTAATAAGATGATGTTTGGTACAATTTTGTTGAATTGTACCAATTTTTAATTTTTTATTCATATATTGTCTAATATATCTAAGGTATTTTCAAAATAAGTTGTTTGTGAGGTCTATGAAGTTGGTCATATATTTTGACTCATTATTTCTTAACACCAATATCAGTTATTTACAGCTCAAACAGAAGCCGTAACTCAGTATGATTATATTTGGCATTTATCTAACTTTTAAAAATCTGAATTTGCTGTAGGATGTGCTGTGTATGAGAATTATACGTACATCTACATGTTGGAATGCTTTTAACGTTGATTAATACTTGACCGTTTGCAATAACCGTATGTTCTACGAACATTTCAAATGCAATATACCTATGCAGTTTTGCAATTAACGTTACATCCAATAAAGAACTTTCAGTAAAGTGGATTTTAACTAGGGCATGGTAAAATGCAATTGATTCTCAATTTGACGCAAGGAGAGATATGCCAATGCTCAGCGTGTAATTGAAAGTAATCACCGATTAATAATTAACAATGGAAAAATAATACTTGCTATTCGTGTTTCAACAAAATCACAATTTGCTTATATTATTTATAGAATAGGTAGGTATACGCAAATTTATATATTTGTGTTTAGATTACTATGATTAGTTTAATATTAGATGCTACTATCATAATTTTATAAATTAAATTTGCAAAAAAATATATTAATAAAATTTGCTTAGAAAACCAATACAGCTAATAAAACGACTTTTAATACTATTTTCAGGGTAAAGGCATGCGTGTCAGGGTAAAAATCACCTGTCACTTAAATTAAAACAAAAAACTGAACTTTAATACAAAAATTTTAAGGGTTTATAGTACTGCAGTTAGGTTTTCGTAAGAAACATGGACCACAAACAGCACTCCTGAAAGTTATGACGACATGGGTGCAGCAATGGATAAATCATTGCTTTAATTTTATACTGGGCCAAAGTAAAGCATTTGGTTTGATAAACTTCATGAAAATGAAGCTATAAATTGGTTAAGATGTTATATTAGACGTAGGTCTCAACAAATTATAACTGATGGCACTCATGGCTCTTTCATAAGAGAAAGGCGTTCCACAGGGTAGAATCCTAAGCGCTATATTATTTTCAATTTTTATTTTCGATTTTTCTGATGATTTCGAATGATATGCTAATAAGTAATATTGAAACCGATCTAAGAAAAATAAAGAACTCTCAAGAAGAAAGAGAAACAACGTATAATCAAAACATAATACAAGTTTATAGGAATTATTATTTTTTAGTTACCTGAAGAAGTATTATTTGTTGAATTTGCCATGGTATTATGCATTAAATTAATAACATTTGTCATTTGTCACTTTTGACCTTAAAATTAAATGCGTAATAACAGAAACAAAGGTAACTATGATTACATGAATACTTAATTTTTTATGATTTTTAAACATTTTATCTTTAGATGTTTAAAATTAAAAAAAATCTTGTATGTAACACGCTACGAAACACCATTTTGTGTAACTCGTGTCATTTTACGCAAACTTCCACTCGTTACACAAAATAAAGTCTTTCGTAACTGGTTACATAAATAGCTATTAATACCACGACTACTAAATAATGTATGCATTATGTATGTATTTCCTAAAGCATAATGCTATCCATTATTCCCTGCAGTAAAGAATGAATAAAGTTTATATGACAACGTATCGGATATTTGTTAAAAATGTTATTAAAATGGCCATGACATGTGAGTCAAAGCATGAAATTAATTGTAAACAACGTTGATGTTTGAATTTAATTTATAACAAGCCATTCTTTTGACATATAACGGCCTGCTCATAAAAAATGTCAAAAACAAATTGTACTTATAAATTTCTTCAGGAAAAGATTTAGTCAAAAATATTTAATAGTCGTGGATAAAATAGGGTATTCTATTCGCATATAATGGCTATTAATCATTCGGGTGATTTGCTTTTACTTTCACCCTCGTGAATAATATAGGCCATTATATGTTTGTGGAATAATTATGTTTACTGTTTAGTTTTTCATACAATACCTAATGAGAATTTTTTTTTTTTTAGTTTTTTAAAAATATTCAATATAACAGCTATTAGCTAGAGATATAAAATGAAAACACAATTTGTATAATTATTTTGTGAAAGTCAAAGCCAAAAACAATCAAAGTGATTTTTACACTAAGTATACATATTTAGAAGTTTAAGAAACTTTTTGTTTCCCCGTCAGTTAAAAAAATGAATCAAGCATTTCAGAAAAAGGGTCCAATTTCTAACAAATATTGTCAGAGTTTCTTGCTGTAAAAATATATATTTATTTATCTTTTTTGTCTCATGATAAACAATTTTTTTGTTGGCCAATTTTTTGTTATCTTGTATGTCCAACTATAAATTTACTTTGAAAAAACAAATGGTGCTCACCGCCCGATCGATATTCTAGAATGTGATACAAGATTGGGTTATGGATCACCTAGATTTATCCATCGTTCAATTTAAAAATAATTAAAAAAATTCTCTATTAAATACAAATTAACCTTCTTCCCTAAATTAACTTAATGCAAACATTAACATTATTTTATTTTTTTTATTTTGTTTGTTTCTTATTCATTTTTTTAAAAAATGTTAATATTATTGATGACATTGATTTCTGTGCTTGAATACAAAATCTTTGTTGTAGCGATTGTACAAATATTCTCTTATTAATATCATATATTATTATAATGTACATTCTGCGAGTCTGGGTACATAAACATTTGTAATTCTAAACTTCTTTGGGGAGGTGGAATAGAGCTTAGGCTAACCTCTTCCCTTTGTGTGTAAAATGCTTTTTCTTTTTGTATAAAATATATTATATTAGGTATGTTCCAGCAGAAATCACAAATTAGTCAGAGCCAACCAGTTCTATCTAAATTGATCAGCTGGTCAATCCACAACTATCTCTAACCAATAATATTACTTCTGACTAGTTTGTGATTTCTGCTGGAAAAAAACTATTATTATTATTATATTATATAGTTTGGTTAATTTTACTTCGCTATGTGAGTATTATTAAATAATAAAAAAATAAAGATTAGCCGAAAAAATTTTATGTACATACATCGATTTTGCACACAATGTTGACAGTAGTAAGGAAAAGTTATCTATAAAATTCGAAATGGAACTGTCGAAATAATACAATCGTAAAAACGCTTTACATAAGAAAACATAGCTGCCTATTATAATAATTTATAATGCTACCATATTTTTTTGCTGTAAGTTATCCTCTACGAAAGAAAATACAAATTTCTCATTATTCTACACCGACTGCAGGACTATATTATCTTATCCTTTATTTTCATTTCATTTCATTTTATGAGGGTTTGAATTGCGCATCCAAATGAGAAACACCAATGCGGCTGCGGTCATTGTTCAGACTTAATTTATGCAAAGCAATTAACCTTAATTAGCATAGTAAATGTCTAAAATAGTTGATAATGAATATAAATTATTAACATAATATTTTAAAATAAATGCAAATTTATACAAGGACATAAAATTCACCAATTTTATATATATTAATATATGTTATTTCTTAGGGTCCTAAGAAGTAGGCAAGTAGAGATCTTAGAGAAGGATCCATGGTTCGACCTGAGGAGTGGCAGATTGAGGCTCCGAACTTGAACCGCAACTTACCCATCCTAGACTAGACATTTTAGACCTGTCAAATTCAGCAACAGACGTTTTTTATGTTTGCAAATAATGCACTGAACTTATTGTGGCACATCTATCATTTTAACAGTGTTAGTTTTAATGATATTATAATAATAAATGTTGAAGGGCAGACGATTCTGCCATGTCAAACATAAAAAAGGTAAGAATGAAGAAAAAAATATGGGGTGGACTTGCCCCGTGATCGTACTAACATCTTATTTATCCCTTATAGAGAATATGAGCCAGCTTTAAAAAAGTGTCACACATAGAAAACCAAGTTGATGAAAAGCGTTACGGGCTTAGACTATAATAAAGAGGAAATATTGAGATATGTCATTTTTAGCTGTTACCAATTATGTTGGTTAATTTGAGGTGTTATTGTTTGTCGTAAACCAAAAACCAACACTTTACAAGCAAGAAAATTGAACAAAATTGTTGATATGCTTGGTGAGATCGAAACACAAACATACAATGAAACATTAAACAGTAATAAATTCACGCTGCTTTTATGGGCAACATGTGAAGCACTTATTATATTTTTTTCTTTTGAATTCTTTGAAAAAATAATTTTTTCTACTACCGATCTTAAAGTACTAACTTTCCGCACGCTGTAGAGTGCGTAAAGTTTAGTGCGTAAAGAGTTTTTACCTTACGCACTAGTGCGTGAAAAAGTAACATACTAAACAATTGCATACCTATTAGACCACCTATAATAATTGTTTAAATGTTATTTGTGGCATTTCATAAATTATTTCTCTTCCTTTTCTTTTTTGGGATTTATTACCACATTCCTTGAGATTCCTATTCAAAAAAATTCATATCTTATTTTAAAAACTTTAAATGTGGTTATTTAATTTTATGTACTCCATTTATTTAATAACACGGTATTATTATAAAACATACCACCTAATTTTCAGTATTCTTTAACAATATTGATTGAATTTTGAAGTTTCATTTATATTCTTGACATTGACATTAGACAAAGAAATAATAGACATTGATTAATTTCACTCATTTAAAATTAAGTGGGATACAGTAGATATTGTGATTTTTAAATGACATAATAATATGGAGTTTTGACGTAATAGGTAAGTTTGACGTTTCACATTATTATTAGAGAATTTAGATGCATTTCGGTAGTAGAAAAAATATTGTATGCAATTCGTGCGAAAAGTGAGCTTTTTTCACTCATGCATGGGATTGTCGCATTCGCCTATTCGTGAAAAAATCTAACCTTACGCACTTGTTGCATAAATAACTATTATACTTATTGGATCATATCGTCGAAAAATATCCATTCGCCTATTCGTGAAAAAATCTCACCTTACGCACTTGTTGCATAAATAACTATTAACTTATTGGATCATATCGTCGAAAAATATCCATTTCAAAGAAAATGAGAAAATTCAGTTATAAATTTAAAAATAATTTTTCGCCACCTTGCATACTTTATAGGGAAGTGAATGGATCAGAAACATCGTACAGTTGTTTCGTAACTGGTATTAATATAATTTTTTTCATAAAATCCATAATCGTGATTAGTGATTCTTTTAATATGCACGTTTAGATAGTATTATTTCAACATGAAAAACGATTTCATCCAACTGATCAGAAGAAAGTCAAGAATAATTAATATAGGAATGGAACGAGGCTAGAAAGAGACATCAAAAAGATATAAATGTCATTATAATTAAAGAAAGAACGTAACCCTGTAGAGTTGACTTGGCTCGCCATGTGTAATCGAAAATAATTTTCAGTTATAAACGTCTACCGTCTATCTACATCCTGGACAATTGAACTGCATATTTGGATTTATTCTTCAAATTTTGCAATAAGATATCTCCACAGGGAGGAATATTACGGAGAAAAATGTGATTTTTTCAAAAAATTGCTGTATTTTTTTAAATATTGCAGATTTTGAAAAGTGACCAAATTGGTTTTTGCAAATAGTCAGTAGATTACCCCTATATAACAAAATCAAATTTAAAACCGCTATTGTAAATTATCGGTGTCAATGAAATTTTCCATTTTTGGACTCTTGCATTAGGCGCTGTACCTATACAATATTTATTGCAAATGCTTATTCCAACAGACAAAACCGCTTATTGTCAATAAAATTTGCAACAAAATGCCGAAATCCGCAACTGCATAATATTCCTCCTTGTAGAGATATTTTATTCCAAAATTTGAAGAAAAAAATCCAAATAATATGCAGTTCAATTGTCCAGTAGTTTAGTTTATATGTTTTTAAATAAAATTTCTAGCTATTATTGAACTTGAGATATCGGCGTTGGACACACTATTGTCTCAATATTGTACACTAAAAAGTAAAATTCTTAATGACGGTTTTTTGTATAATTTTTGAGTTTAAGTTTATGAAATTTAAATCTATGGAAAGCAACCACAAACAACTTTAATCGCAATAGTTTTATGCCCCTTTGAGTTTTCGGGGTAGTCATTCCTTTATAGTTAGCAGACAATAAAGGCATTGTTTGAAGCCTTGAGCCTTGATAAATAAGAAATAATGGTGTCAGAATATAATGGAACCCTGGTGGCATCTGGCATCTTATAAAGAAAGGGTGTAATAAGCAGCTAACAGGAAAATTTTACAACAAAAACACATTATCTATAATTACTTTGACGTAGGAAGACAGAAAATACCGACCGATGTGAACAAAATTCGTTCATAACAATTGAAATTACAATTTGTTTTTTGATGTGATGATAATACGCAATCATTTTCTTATGGGCGTTTAATATAAAGTCACTGGCCCAAGATATCTGTAAAATCTATCAACTCTGGTGAATTTATTGTGTTTATTTTTCTCAATGTCTTAAAAAAAATTGAATTTTAGTGAATACTGATATACTGCCGGACATATTGAAAAACTACATTATAAAATTAATTTAATAAATTCAATCTGGGCATACACACAGAGGTTTGTTTGTGAACTTTACCCGGCACAGTCAAAGTCTGTTGACACATCTGTACGTTAGTGTGTGAGTACGCGCCAGTCTTAATTCATGTACAGACTTATCTGCAGACATAAACCACATGTTAAGTATGTTGATGCCATATTTGCACAGTCTTCTCCCACAGGTTAAATCCGCATGTTTAATATTTTTATTCAAAAAGATTAGCTGAGATACTCGTTTTATAGGGATTTTAGAAGAGTTTATGGACATTTATAAAAGTCATCCAACTTTATGGAAAATCAAATACACACATTACTAGTATTGTAAAAAAGTGTATCCTGATGCGGGCCAAGATTTTGTTTAAAAAAAAATGCTATAATCAATAATCTTAAAAGTTGTACTATCCATTTTTAAATAGTTTCTAAAATCGTCGGGTTAGTTTTCTCTCAATTGTTTCAATAACGGCAAATGACTTCAAGTTTCCTTTTCTAATAACCATTTTTTTAATCGATTTGCTTCGCCGTTTTGTAGTTATAGAGTAAAATTTATTTGTCATAAGTGTATGTTAATTATAGCCAAACACAATGCAACTTATTGTTTATATTTTTTCTGATCATTTTCTCACTAACACAACAAAACAGTACAAAATATCACCAGAAACGTTAAAGATTTCCACTAAAAACTTTTGTCAAGACCGAATTCCACAGTTTTGGTAAAGTCTGCAGATAAGTCTAAAGACTTCACCCATTAACGGACAGTTTGGTCTGCGAGCGATTAAGTCCGCCAGAATTATCTACGGACATGTCTTTTAAGTTATAGTCCGATGGTTGCCATCTCATAGCCGCGACCGATTTTTTTTTTAGGGGGTCTTGTACAATATAAATAGAAAAATTCGATTTGATTCGATTATTTACTGATTTTTATTTTTTTTTATGTGTGTACACATAATAATAGTATATTAAAGTATAAGTGGATTTTAAGATTTAAAACACGCGCGATTTTTCGAGCACGACGGCGGCGCAGCGAAATAGAGCAAGTATTTTAAAGACCAGTTATCCACGAATACTTTACGCTATTTTTTTTATTGGTACACTTTGAAATCATAAATAATTACTAAAAAAATGTAAATAAGAACTAATAATGTAAAATACCTTTAGTTGTCATCGAAATGAGAAAAACAAAAATTAATTTGCAATCTGTCATATAAGATTGATTGTTGTCATCACAGTTAAAGTTTTTAAAACATTTGTCAGTAATATTTTATTTGACGTTACAAGGTACTTCTGTCAGATCAATAATAAAAAAGTTGACATTTACACTTCACGTTTCTCGGATTATTGAAGTTGCCATGGTAACTTTAAAACACCCGCGTTTTTTGTAGTTGAATTTTGCTAGAAAAAGCACACAATATTTGTATTTATACAAAAGTAAAAAAACTCTTCTAAAATTAAATTAAACAAAATAAACAAATTTTGAATAAAAACAATTAATACATAACACATCTAAAATCTTATGGGGAAAAATAATACAAAACAAACTAGAACAAATTTTCAAATTTCCACCACCAACCTCAACACATTTTTTTGCATGTAACTGTAAATTATTTATACCATCTATCATAAGTTACTTCAGTGGACTCCTCTTCTATGCGTTTCTTTTAATTCTTCTCTGGTTGCAACTTCGGTAGCATACACTTTTTGTTTTAAATAGGAGTTAGATCTGGGAACCTTGCAGGCCAGCACGATGGTACATCTCCTCACAACCTAAGAGAGAGAGGGTGCAGCATTTAAATGATCATTACCCCAATAGGCCAATTTGTCCTAATGGCCCAATTTCCTGGCCTGCAAGGTCCTCAGATTTGACTTCAGTAGACTATTTTTTATAGGGCTATTTAAAGGTAAAAAGTGTATATATGCTACCTATAACCGAAGTTGCAACCAGAGAAGAATTAAGAATGCATAGAAGAGGATGCACTGAACTGAAGAATAATTCACGTATGATCAGAGATGCTAAAAAAAAAATTTATGTGCAAGAAAATGTATTGAGGTTGGTGGTGAACGTTTGAAAATTTGTTGTAGTTTGTTTTGTATTATTTTTGTCCATTGGATTTTAGATGTGTTATTGTAATTTGTATTAATTGTATTTATTTAAAACTTGTTATGTGTTTAATTTAATTTTAGATGCGTTATTTTACTCTTGTATAATTACTAATATTGTGTATTTATTCTAACAAAATTCATTTGTGGTTTTTAATCTTTTTTGTTTGTAAATATAAAAAATACTACATAAATTTAACAAAAAGATCCGACCCTAATATTTAATGAATTATAGTATTTTAAGTTAAATTCTAACAATAGGCAGTAAAATAAAATATTTTCACACACTATTAAAGTCGCCCATATACAGGGTGTCCCGAAATAACGTGAAACCCCTTAAGGGTAGATTCCTCATCAAAAAATAAGTATAGTCTTTTATATACAGTAATATACCCCCTTTGAGGAGGTCTAGCGGCTCAAGGAGGCCGTTTTCGACCTTACTGTACATAAAAGACTATACTTATTTTTTGACGAGAAATCTACCTTTAAGAGGACATTATTTCGGGACACCCTGTATATTGCTTATGTTTTTGTTGCAGGAGGACACGTAAATATTTCTAAAATGGACTTATCGTGAAACGTACCTGTTAATTCTTGAACCATTAAATATGTGCCAAAAAAACTAAATACGTGGTTTATGTACACTATTAGTGTACTTTAAAAGTTACCATTGAAAACTGCCAAAATCCATATAAAGGGTGATGTTTTTAGGTAACTTCCCCTACTAAAAATATTTGCCCTCGGCACTGTTAACTTTTTCTTTTGTTCACTGAATGATATAAACATCCATTAGTGAAACACATCTGCCAGATTTGGTTCAATTCCGTGAAGCCATTAAAAAAATATGGCCGATTGAAATTTTTCCAAAAAATAGAAAACATGCTATATATCAGAAACGAGGGGCATTAGGGGATGAAATAAGGGTCATTCTGAAACCGCCTTGGACTTCTCTACTTCCCACTAGCGTATGACCAGTCACTCAGGAAACACCCTGTATTTATAGCACAATGAAATCTTTTTATTATTATCATATTACCATATTCTGAATTACATCCCAACATGAAACGTCTGATAAAATTGCAGAAAATCAGTATTACATTTTAACTCAGAATATCATTATATGACTGATGGTCGAAATGGTAGCGTATCTGCCTCTCACCCAAAAGTCCCGGGTTCGATTCCCGGTCGTGGCAATGGGAAATACTGTGAGAGGGATTTTTCCATTATACACGGATATTGGATGTGTGTCCCTTGTCTTTAAATTGTAGCCCCTTCCCGCACAAGGCTCCTAGAGCCTTCTGGGATAAAGGGGGTCGTAATTACATGTGGTGTATTTATTTATTTATTTATTTATCATTGGCTGTGTATGGCCATTAACTAGAGTTAGTAGTAATGCATCACAACAAAAATATGACAGATGAAAGTGTTAATTATTTTTTTAAATTTTTTTAACACAAAACCCCCTAAAAAAAAATCCGGTCGCGCCTATGAGGTAGTAACCATCATGATTCGTAATCTATAAATTTTTCTGAAAACAACGGTACCACCCACTATACTCCTTCATCAAAGAACACACGAGATTACTTTACGCCAAGCACTATTAGTGGAGTGGCAATATTTAGTCTGTCACATACCAAGTCCGCGAAAGAGCGCAGACTTAAACTGCCCTGGATAAAGTCCGCAGATATACCTCTGTGTGTGTGCCCGGCTAATGTGTATGGTAAATGGATCATTTGTTACTTTTCATGCTTCAAAATTTGAATTAAAACAGTTCTAATGATTACTTTTTCCATTTGGGGACTACAACTGGGAGGAGGAAAAAATTTCTGAAATAGTTATTTTCCTAACAAGTGCGGAAAGTGGTACTTTTTCGCATGCGACTGCCGTTGAATATTTTTTTATTTCAATATTTTTTTGTTTTGGACGCTGTGAATTCTGTAATTTAATCTAATATTTTCTAACATGTAGTTATAAAGAGTAGTTGTTTTTGCAGTATTCGACAATAATAGCGTTCTGAAGTAGTTTTAATGATATTTATGTCAAACAGATTACATATTTGTATGTTCAGAAGTGGAGCATCAGTATAAATATATCAAATTGGATATTTTTGTTATTATTGTACTAATATGAAACCTAAATAAAGTTGTTTATAAACAACACGTCTCAAACAAAGAAAGTAAGAGTAATTTGTAAAGAAAAACACGAAAGAGTAGGCATTATTATAAGAGTGCATGATATTTGTTATGGTTACTAATAAAAATTTGTTAACTTCAATGTCAGAGTCAAATTAAACAAAATTTGGTATTTCTGTTTTTTTTTGGCATTGGACTAAACATCCATTAGCCAATCGCTAGCTATTTCTATTGGTTCCATTAAAAGAGAATCTTGTCGGAATTTAATATTTTTTTGTACATCTCTAACTTATTTTTCTTGTTAATAGACTTCACAAAACCCGAAGTTATCCAAGGATATCTTTTAACTTCATTCCTTTTGATTCTTACCGACTTTGTACATGTCACAATATTATTTTTTAGTATGTTCAGAACGGCTTCTACTGTTAAATCAATATCTTTTGAAGTATAAACATTTATCCAGCTCTCATTTTTTAGTGAAAAAATTTAGCATTGAATGGAAAGTTCGGCCTATTTTACAGTTCACTAAATTTGTAAAAATAAAATTTTGATATTATACATTAAATTTAAAATAAAAAAAAAATTTACAGTTCTTCTAAAAATATCACTGTTTTGTTTAAATTATTCTGAAATATAACCTCATGACAACTTAATAATGGAAGCAAAAAATGTCTATTTACAGATTGAATCTAGGCTTGCTAGATAAAATTCACCATCTATTTATAACTAATCCAACTGAATCACTTTCTACGAGTATGTTTACCATACAATATTCATGTTTCTTTACAATAATTATTGACTGGTATTTCACGGTAGACAGGCCTATTAGGTATACCACGAGGGAAGATTGGATATTGAAGAAGAAATCTGGCATTAAAGATATGAGGAAATGGAAAACCCACTGCCGATTGTTCATGATAACGTTAAAAGAGTAAAATTGCCAAAACCATGATGTTGAAAAAGTTTTCTTAGCTAAGAGAAGAAGTGGTACCGATTGTTAAGTTTCCCTTCAAAGTCAATATAAGGTGAAAAAAGTAAAGTGTCTGGAACACTAGGGTTTAGATATATGTATAAGAATCGTTTTTGGTATTAGTGAGGAGTTCGACAATTGAAGATAGGTATATATATGAAGTAGATTCAAGTATTGTGTATTGTAAAATGTTTATAGTCATTATTAATTAAGCAATAATTATTAGTGTAATTAGTCTGTAGGTTAAAAAAGTAGTATTACCGGGTGTTTCGATTTAATTCAATTTCATCTGCAATTTGACGACTTTGCGAGGATAGGAAACGTGACAGTATTTGATAATATTCTACTGAAAATGACAAAGTAAATTGCAATGATCGACGGTCTGATGCAAATTAATGAATGTGATCGAAGGTGAGTTCTGGCTTGCAAAAATTTAAATCCCTCCTTTAATAAAAATTCTCCATATTTGTAACTAACACAAGCTGTATTTATTTAGGTACATTGAATTATTATTATTATTATTACTATTACTATTTATCACGTCCTGACCCCAAAATGCTATAATTAGGGGGTACGAAACAGTAATGTTAGAAGCTGGGATTTAGTTGTTAGAAACAAACCATTAACCACTCTTATTCAAGTTAATCTCCACAGACCAACTTTGTGGCTCAAAGATTTAAAGCCGTTTGCTGCAGTTGCAATTTAGGTTAATTTATATCGTAATATATTAACACTGAAGGGACTCTAAGGATTATGAAGACACAAAAGTAGATTCTTTTCACTTTAGCGTATTTACTGTTTAATTAATATGAATGCTCCGAAATTTCATAGAATACCAACACGAATCATGCTTGATATTTTCCTACTACAGGGTATTAACTAATAAATTTGCTATGCATAAATCTTCCAAAAAGTGGACGGTCTAAAGTATTGTCTAATATCCAGTTAAATAAATTGACGGCATGTGGCAAAAAGTTCATTGGGAGCATCTATTCAAAAATTATCTCCCAGATTTGTAGTTTCCGAGGGAGTTTCTACATGACCGTCAGTCGAGAACTGGGCAGAAAAGGTCTTATATTATCCAATGCGGAATAAGTGTCAGAATTAACTGAAAATCAGTCGCGAAGACTACCGACAGGTTGCCATACAATAAAGTCGTGATAATGACGAAAAATATTTCCTTATCCTTATCGCATTCGGAAATTAAAGGAAATGATGGATTTTATATAGGATATAGAAAATTGCCTAAACAACGTATTATTCAAAGAAAATAATAATAAAAAAAAAGAAAACGACGACCAGATCTTAGTCTGGTATGGCACACCAGACCAAGATCAGAGGCAGGCATTTCCCGTGCTTATGTCGGACATGCGAGAATTAAGGTGGTGGATGCAACAATTTACACTCAAATATGTCTTCCCAAATTGGTCGATTTTTGGCCTGATTTAGCTTCCTGACATTATGCCAGAATAATCAGGGATTGGTTAGAGGCTTAAAACGTAAATTTTGTACCCAGAAATGATAATCCTCCAACTGGTCCATAGGTCCGATCCATTGCAGATTATTGGGCAATATTAAGTAGAAAGATTTATAATAATATTGCGAAGGGAATCCATATGTGAGTAATATGATAAGTAAAGGGAAGGTGTAAAATAAAAGTCTTGAATCTCACAACTCCTTTTTAACAAGCTACCGGTTTCGGAAGATGGAACTTAAATAAAGGTTCCGAAGGTAGCTTGTTAAAAAGGAGTTGTGAGATTCAAGACTTTTATTTTACACCTTCCCTTTACATATTTATAATAATGGTTGGGAAGCTGAAAATGGAGAACAGTTACAACGAAGAATTTGACAAAAATTTGGAAAATAAACAATCTGACCATCCAGAACATGGATGCGACAGATTAGACGAACATTGTTTGCCATCGAACGAAGAGGTCTATTAAAACTAAAATAAAAAAAAAAATGTGATAATAAGTCTTATTTGGGAAGTTAGGCGTGGTTACGTGCGGACTGGCTGGATGGGTGGCTAGGGGCGAAGACCACCGAGGTCAGTCTGTTGGTCTTGGGGGTGGAAAAATCTCCATTATAAACTTAACGATGGAATTTTCTTTTCTCGTAACTGCATTCCTACATTTCTGTTTTTGCACGTATATTATAGAGTAGGTACGTCATGAGTCACGACTTCCTGCCATATTAAAAATGTATTCATATTATACTATTTGCTGATGATACGTCTACACTAATCACACGCTGAAGCATTAAATCATGTGTTTTGCAGCTTTTCATATAGTATAATAACAATGATTTGATAGTAAATGCACTTAGAATAAATAAATTAATACAACAGTACTTTCTCAGGTTAGTCTATTTGTTGCCACGTATCAATCTTCCAATTAAACGGCGTCACTTTTTTGTAGATTCCCTTAGATAATAATCTTTCATAGGAGACCCACGTTAATATGTTTGTAAGCAGATTTTTCACTACAAATTATATGACAGTTCAATTTCGAAATTATATCTAGTAAAAAACTTTAATAGCTATGTAAATTCTATAATTTCCTATTAGTTGGAGAGCCAGGATTTTCGACCTCATCGCGACAAGAGAATTCTATATTTTTTTCAACAGTACATGTCAATATGAAAAAAAATTCTATTGCTAAAAGGGCGAAAAAAATGATCGAAGATGTGAAAAAAATGAGTCATAATAGTTATTCAATTATCCAAGCTCGGCCGCAGATGGATATTAAGCAACGAAATTTGCAGGGATCCGAGAGGAAAGTTGGTTCTAGCTCTCCTGAAAGTACGGTCAAAAAAATCCTCCGGGGAGGGGAGGAAAGGCCCCTACAGTTTTTCGGTAAAATCGACCTTTTTAAAAAATTCATATCTCGGCTAATATCGGAGATGGATCTAAAAAAAGAAGTTCTTCATTTTTCCTTCTTTTTGCCAGCGGATCCAGATCCTCTAGATCCAAAGGGAAAGGCTGTGGCGCGTTTCTAAAGGGTACATGTTTGAAAAATCGCTAAAATCCGACAAAATCGCCTCTTTTAAAAAATTCATAACTTTGTTAGGAGGCAAAATTGAGAAAAACGACTACGCCACAGTATTTTCTAAATTACATCTAGTTTTCAAAAAAAAAAAAAAAAATACGCCGCCGATCCATCTCGAAGGAAGCGCGAGTTATTAAGTTCGGCCTGGACGCGTTTGGAGAAATTTGAAAAATTGAAAAAATTGCTAAAACACGAAATCTTTAAACGCTATTTCCAAACGAAAAATGGTCCCCGGGCCACCGTTCTGGTAAGAAATCCAAGGTAGAAGGTCCAACTTAGAATTACATCGTAAATCGCACAGTCTCGCTGCGATTTTCGAGACAGTAGGAGCGAACGAAAAAGTGGAATTTTGATGTTTTGACGAAAATTTTGAAGTTTGGTTAAAATTTGAAAATTTCCTGAAGCGCATCTCACAAATTTTACACAATCCTCCGACACAGGGATATTGAAACGTTAATAACTTTCTTAATACTCGAAGGATCGCTGCGAAATATAGCCTGAAAGATTTTCCCGACACGAAGACGCCTATGAAATATGACGCCACGCGCCGACATTCGCCCGGAAGAAAGCCTTTGAGGCGGCAAAGTACATAAAAAACACACGAAATTAGAGCGAGTCTGCCTGATCACCGTAATTTTGTTTTTTTACCGAGAAAACTTATTTTCACCCTTTCCGCAACATCCTGGGACTTTCCTTCATAAATTAAACTTGCTTCTTTTGACTCGAATTAAACATTTTTCATGAAATTACCCGTGTCGTGATAACTCGAAATTTTGGTCGAGGACTTTCCTACTATATGGACAGATTTATTGACATGAGCCACAAGAGTAAATGTTGTTCGGATGCGTGTGTTCCATTTTGGATAAACAAAATGGTTAATTAGTAAAATACACTTGCAGTCATTTTATTTTATGCTTGTCTTCTAAGATTCAAGCGGTTCAGTAGGCTCTGCAAATATTTAGAAAAAAAAAGAACTAACATTTTCCTCATTTCATTTAAAACTATAAAACATAAAACATATATAAATAATTTGGATTACCTTATTGTTATAGACATCCAGGTAATTTGGTGCTGAAAATATTGTGATAAGGGAAGGGAAGCCTGTCGTTTGACTTTTCCTATACATTCTATACCTGTAACAAATTAAAAATAATATTAGTTTTGAGTAAAATGACATTATTGTTAATAATATAAAAAAATTAAAATTACAGAAAAGAGTCAGCAGAAGGATATAATTCCAAAATCATTTTATTACAAGAGTGGATAGTTTTATAATTTAAAGCAACTTCAGTTAAGTGAATAAGTGATGATAAACAAAAATGGCAATATTGATTGCGAGCCTACACTTATTTGAAACATTTAGGTAGTAAGTAACATTTTCTAAATGTCATTTGACGCGCGTTTTTCCAGTGGAATACATATTTTTTCAAAATATAGCGTTTTGGAAAGAAAATTCCAACATTCACACTGCGTGGACATTTTATTTAAACAAGTTGGAGGGGACACGAAAACGATTTAAACGTACTAACATAAGTATAAACGAAAAAGTTATTGAATAATTATTAGCATCAATTTCTTAAACACTTGTAAACTGAACAGAGCCAGAACGTGTTGGAAAGCGATCGATGTCATGCCATTCCCGAAATTCCAGGTTGAATCTGACGCGAGTCCCGATTCACCGCCACAGACGGCGGCTAGGGCAGCGTAGATATAAAAACCCCATGCAAGGACCAAGACATAGTGTAAACCAGGTTCAAATCTATATTATGGCATAGTTCTGTGGACCTGTGGTGAATGCTCTTGAGTTCATTAAACCATATCTACATTATTATGGATTGCAATGTACAGTGCGTTCATTTTAAGTGTGAACAGTTTTAAATGGTTATTACGAGGTTATTATTAAAGATAGAATGATTTTACATATTTAGATTCACCTGTTCTGACATATACAGTGTGTCTCACTTTTCACCACTACACCCCAATATCTAGGCCATTTGTTGATCGATTTAGATCAAATTTGGTATACTTCTTTTCTTTCAGATTGTGTTTAAAAAGTTATTAATAAAAAATACGGTCTCGGCTCAATGTGGTAAGTCCCATCCTGCTGCCAGATTATTCTTTTACGACATAGCAGGGGCATATCATCTAAAAATTTCTCTATACATGCCATTAACATGTTCAAATACTCTTCTTCTATTAAACTGTGTTCATTTTAACAATATTTTATGTTGGTGTATTCCACAACATACGTTCATGAAGAACGTCCCTGTTTTCTTATTTCGTGGCAGGCTGAGCATTTTTACGTGCCCAGTAATGTGTGTTTTTTCGCTTAAAAACACGATATGTTGAAAATGTTGACTCGTTCGTTAATAATATTTCTCATGAACATGTTGTTTTCATTATATCTGCCGACCATCTTTGGCAAAATTGTAGTCTAAACTCATCTCGGGGATACAGTTTTTGAACGGGCAATATACGACATGGTTTGCAACTATTCACACTTCACATACTTTGCATACATATATCCAAATGCCTCGCAGCATCCACAGTGAAGCATCTGTGGGGTTTCTTCGAAATATAACAGTATATTGAGCTCTACTTCCTCAGTTATAATGGTACTTAGTTTATTTCTTTTGCAGTTTCTACGGCTATCACTATGTTGAAATTTGTAAAAGATTTTTATAAGGTATTCTTCGATAGGGATATCTACGTGCAAATTGTCTTTGAGTCATAGTCATATATTTATTACAAGAAATATAAATCTCCAGAATATCATGCCTTTCTTCTGGTATTTGCATATTTGACGTTATATTTCAAATCTGGTTAGATTTTACATAAAGATTACTAACAGACAAGGCTGGTATCGATCGAATTGCTAAAAAAATGGAGAAACTAACTCACATTTATAGTGACACCGACACCACCGTACAGTTCAATACCTCAAAAAAAAAAAAGAATATATCCAGTAAACAGGTGATAATAACTGTCAAAGACGTACAATTAACATATTTATATTTTCCGAGATATTTTCAAAATTACCGATTTAAAAATTCTCCTTGGTTCATAATCGAGAAAAAAACAGATTTTTTAACCACATGACAAGTTGGACAAGATTGTTTAATTATTAATTACATTACAAGTTTTTATAACATTAGTTATCAAGTAACAATACCTATAGTCGTCTTGTTGCTCAAGTGTTGACTGTAACAGAGTCAGTCACAATTTGTGAAAAACCATAACATCTATAGATTGATAGATTGTGTTAACATTAATCAAATTGTTGATAATTACATTACTCATTACATTATTTGTAGGCATAAAATCTGGTAACATGAAAATATTATCTAATATATCTATAACCATGTGGTAAATATTATGTACTTTAAACCTTGAGATCAATTTTCCGTTACGACTGCAAATATTAATCATTTCATCAAAATAGCTAAAATTACATCTGTGTATTTAATATTATTTGTATTTAAAAGTACCATTGTGAATACAGTGAGTGCATCCATAAAATCACTCTATCTCCCTAATATTTCTGGAATGGAATGTAATGTCAGTGCTTTTTCATATCAGTGGCTGTGTTACGTCTATCAAATAGAAAATTTAGTTAGTTATTCGAATTTTACTTATATTAACATGAAGGGTTTAAAAATACCTTTAAAATGAGGGTCAACTTCATTGCCACTTGAAATTTTCGATTTGACACCGTCAATGAGTCAGACGCGACGCGACGTTGCATTTTGTACAGAGAAGCACTGTATAAAGGTATTTATGTCATAGAACAAGAATTCCTACATTATATTATAGGTACATTATTATATTATATACATTATTTAGCATCTACACATCTAAATTTTTTAAAATTTATTAATTCATTTTGTGCGTTTTTATGTTAAACGTTCCATAAAAAACTTTTCCATAAACCCGTCTAGCTAGACTAAATGAATATTAAATATACATACGTATACAGTATCAGTAATACATACATAACTAAATCTTTGTTTGGAACTAGGTACATCACAGTATGTGAAATAACCTGAAATCATGTAGGTTCACATTCTTCAGATGTTCGACAAATATTAATATTACTATGGCGTCTGAAAACTTTGTTGAATTCAGTTCAGAACTTTATAAAGATCGAATTGATCGACCGTGAAGAAGTGATTGTTAAGGTAAAGTTCACGAAGATAATTTACATAAAAAACTAACTTTCCGAGAAGCAACTTTCAACTCTCAACCCTGAAAAAGGCAAGTTCCTGATTTACTTTGCATTGATCTCTAAGCATGATGCATTTCTTATTTTTCCATAATCGTATACGAGGTTTTTTTTTAAAAACCCTCTATTAAAGAAACTGAGGCTCTCTTGCTGTTGAACGAATTATTTTCGTATACAGGGTCTTCACGTATATTTTGAACCCCCCTTAAGTCCGTTATTTTTAATTTTAGAGCAAATTGCCGCATATGAAAATTTATATTTTATAAATATATAAGTGAACAGAGAAAAAAAATTGAACATTTTACAAAAGAAATATTCACTGTAGGTATATAGGTATATATATTTAAGTGGAACACCCTGTATAATAATAAATAAATAATAAATACACCACATGTAATTACGACCCCCTTTATCCCAGAAGGCTCTAGGAGCCTTGGGCGGGAGGGGGCTACACATTTAAAGACAAGGGACACACATCCAATATCCGTGTATAATGGAAAAATCCCTCTCACAGTATTTTCCATTGCCACGACCGGGAACCGAACCCGGGACTTTTGGGTGAGAGGCAGGTACGCTACCATCTCGACCATCTGTCATATATATTTTTACTTACATATTTGGATAGACAGATAAACTCAAAAAAAACTTATATTCCGTTTTTATTATTCATTGAACTTAATTCTGGGAATCACGCCAAATTCTAAAAAATAAATAGAAATAAGAAAATTGCCAAAATATGTCAAGATAAAAGTGTAGTATCAAAGGCAAACCTCAACAGTTTGCCCCAGAAAACCACTGTATATAGTTCTAAATGAATATAAATACAATATTGTTATCTAAAATTCGTATCAGTGGCTTTCTTTTGACAAATAATTTTTTGTAATCACAGTTGAAAAAGGACCTAGACGTTGGTTCGAAACGTTCTGTTAAGATAAGTTATTGTTTTATAATTGTTTTCTACATATATAAATATATATATATATATATCTATATATTATATAATATACATTTTGTTATTATATTTTCTAGTGTAAAATCACAGAGGAAAAATAACAGAGTGGCCAGCCGGCGGAATGTCTTTGATCTTTTAGCCCTCGCTGCTGTGACCTCGTACGTTTAAATCGGAAGTGTGCAACGTTGCAAAATTTAAAGAATTTCCCTAGGAGCAATGTTGCCTTTTACCTCATTTTCGATATTTTTATGAAATAAAATTATTGAACTTTATTTTAAAATCTATATATATATTTATTGAAATACTACAGTGTATATAAGAAGTTTTTGTTTACCCTAAGTATCTGAAACATTGTGTTAGGACAAAGTCACTTTATAAAAACATGATTCATGTATTTTAAATTTTATAAACAAAAAGTGTTGAGGACAGAAACTTTGAAATTTATTTTATAGTAACTTGCCAGATGTACAGAAAGTGCATCCTTTATTGGTGAATAAATTTCTATTATATTCTAAATATAAAAAAAGTCCCATAAAATTAAATGGAAATAGAAAATGGTGTGAAATATTGAGGGACAATTTTTTCCCTTATACACAAAACGCACAAAATACTTTCTTGGAATGAACAAACAAAACAAAACAATATGGCTACTGACGCTACTGTTTTCTGTTTTACAAATACAGAGCGCATCACATGGGAAGACGCAAGGCACGTGTAGCAGAGCATGCGCACAATACACAGGGCATTTAACGGGATTTAACTGGGAAGTGTCTGGCATCTCTCTCTAATTTTAGTTTCTCTGTCTGACTGGCACATCTGTATTTATTAATCTGTGGTAAAATACTAGAAAACCACTGATACGAATTTTAGATAACAATATTGTATTTATATTCATTTAGAACTATATACAGTGGTTTTCTGGGGCAAACTGTTGAGGTTTGCCTTTGATACTACACTTTTATCTTGACATATTTTGTCAATTTTCTTATTTCTATTTATTTGTTAGAATTTGGCGTGATTCCCAGAATTAAGTTCAATGAATATTAACTATCCGCAAACAAACTACAAACAATATCCGTTCCGTTTTTATTGTGATAGAAAAATAGTACAAATGATTTTTAAATAACTCATGAATAACAAAAATTATTTGACAGTTGTTGCTGTTGCGTTCTTATGGTATTGCGGGGTGATGCGATTTGAAAAAAAAAACTTTTTTGCAAGAAACCAACTTCGAAACATTAAAATGCACCTAGTCATTGTATTTTTTGTTGGTTAAAAGTCAAATTTATATTTTTCCATTATTTTTTGTCATTTATGATGATTTAAAGTTAATCACGCCACTTGACTCTAAAAAAATATCAACTCGGCGTAAAATCTCAACAAAATAATTTAAACCTATTCAGAATTTTCCCAGAAAACGAGAATGCAATTATATACAGGGTTGTCCCATTTAAAAATCAAGAATTTGTGTCCCTTCCGGATAAACGAAGTGCGAAAAAATTTTCAAATATTTGAAAATGCGACATATTGTATATATATCACCTATGTTGAGTTCCATTTTGATATAAAAAACAAGGGACAAACCAGGGGTGCTAGTGACATCGTTATCGCCCGGTCTATTTTTGAAATCACAGAAAAAATATTTATCCAAATATATAAAAATATACCATTTAAAAATATATAACTACGGTGAATATCTCTTTTGTGACACGTTCAACTGTTGTGTTTCTGTTTACATATCTAAAATCTGCAGAAAAAAATACTAAATTTTCATATACCTACGGCAATTTGCTCTAAAATTAAATATAAGGTAGTTAAGACGTACAGGGTTATTTACTATACCTATTTTGACCCCCTTTATTTCTGCTATTATTGGAGATAAAAAAAAGTTTCGTATGTATGTAAGTTGTTGGGTTGTATACAAATATATAAGTATATTTTTTAAAAGCAATTAAAAAACAATTGCTCGCATAGGTATATTTTTATATATTATTTTAATTTTTTTCCCTGATATCAAATATATAAAGGTAGAAAGGTCTATCTGTAATATTTTTTGACACATATCGGATTGTTTGATTGTTGATGTTATCAACAAATATGCATAATATAGGTATGTTTAGAGATGAAACATCAATGTGAGTATATCAAATTGGATGTTTTTAGTTATTAGCCTAAATAAAGTCATTTATAAATAATATAGGTATTTTAGGGGTTTTGATGGAAGCACAGTAATTACTTATTACTTATTGTTTGACATTTTGCATTTTTATTTCATCAAAATCAAATGAATCAATCGAAAATAGTAACAAAAAAGTGAAATCATATTAAAAGTTATACTATTTTTTTATTTATGATAAATCAAAATAAAAGATGTGTTAATGTTCTATAGTTGAGTGAAGATCTAATTCCTTCCTTGATTAATCAACTCACACTGCACAATACTAACCTATGCTCAATGACTATTCGTTCATTGAATAAATAAATAATTAGATATTGTGTCTAATTTATCTATGCATTTCTTATAGAGATTATTTACCGTTGCATGATTTTGACCACAAAATAAATAATAATCATTTTACTGTGGTTTTGGTATCAAATGTAGATAATTGATAAACAAGTGAGGAGCCAAGCAGGTCTAGTATAATTTTTGATTCTGTCCTATTTGACACTTCCTTCAATATTTTAGCCTTTGTTTTTAAATGGTTTTGATCAACAGCACTGTGAGAAGCCAAAATATTTGTAGAAACCGCGGTCACAAGTAATGTACCCTTAATGTTTTCTTAAGATAATGGTGGTAAATTTTATTTTATTCATGTTTCAGGCATTTAATTTTCTCGTCCTCATGACAAAATTATAACAAATATAGAAGTCCAAAGAGATAACCCTAGGTTATTTAATAATATTTATAATTATTATAGAATTTGAAATTAATATTTGACGTGCTTAACACAAAACTGAACTGAAGCTCATCTTTCTTATCTTTAAATGGTTGAAGTAGTCTTTTGTCTCGAAACGGGATAAGAATTTACAAAATGGAGGGTTCTCTATCATAGTTTTTATTATTGATTGATTTGTCCTTCACCGTACCAACTACCACCCTTATTAAAAACTAAGTTACATTTGGGTAACCAACAATTTCACAAAAAAAATACCTCCATTTTATGCCGAGGTTTTATGACTTCTCAAACAGATCAAAATTAATAAAATAAAAAAATATTGATTCGATCTTTTTTGAGGAGTTTCGTATTCGATGGTGGCTTTCTTGGTATAGGCACAGCTGTGTACAGGCTTATAGTCTAGTCACCAAGTTCAAATCGGTGAAAAATAGTGATAAAGCTCCCAAAAATATGAGCGATAGCTCATTGGATTCGAAATGACGTCTAGAAAAATGTATTCGAAGGAATAATTAGCACGCAAAAAATTACAAAAGTTATTAACAAATTAAGTTGCAAAAAAAAGGTATTTCGTTTTTTGTTAATAACTCCGAAACTATTCATATTTAAGAAATTTTAAAAAAAGCTCCTTAAAGAGGAGGAAATTTCCAATGAAAAAGTCCCAACTTCCGGAGTTCTATCTCCATTATTTATAATTTTAATTTAACGCTGAAAATAGGGCTCCGCGCGGCCGCTACGGCATGCACGCGCCGCCTCAAAAGTGAGTACGCCACAGAATATATAACAAATTGTCGAAAAAAATTTTTTACAGCCTAAAGGCCCTTTAGGGTGTAAATTTTTAAAAAAAATTTTTTTCGACAATTTGTTATATATGGCTGTTTTTGTAATTTTTTGAAGTTTCAGAAAAAAAATATAATGATAGTCAACATTTGTTTATAACAAACTGTTAACTTAATAAACAATGAATTTGTTGATGAAAAAAAATTTTTTTTTGTTTACCTGTTGAGAAATGCTAATAATGATTTTTAAAGATAAAATAATTTCTTAACTAATTATTTAAATAATGGAAATATAAAAAAAACGATTATAAACAATAAAAAAATGGATTTAAGGAAAAATTTTTTTTTTAAAAATCATAATTTTCTCAAGACAACAATATGGTAAAAAAAATTTTTTTAAAAATATTAAACTAATACATTTGTTTATAAAAAATTTATAAATAAAAGATGTAAAAAATTTTTTCACAACATTGTTTCATGCCATTAGCAGATGCAAAAACAACCATAATAAAACATATGCTTAAAAAAATTCTTTTAACAACAATTTTTACAAATTTCATTTTTTGTTCACTTAAAAAAATTATAATTAACAAAATAAACAATTTTTAAAAACTTTAATAACTTGATCCTATTGAGTATACAGGCTGTCTATTTTACGAGGGCCACACCAAATATCTCGCTTAATATCTATTGTTGAAGAATAAAGTTTTAGAAATAGTAATCCCATTTTTTGTGTGCTATATTTCAGTAAAAAGAAATTTGAAATCCATAACCTACTTTGTGAGATATATTACAAAAACCTGAAAAGTAGGAAAACCACAAACGGTTATAGCTTCCTTATTTGAAGAGATACGAAAAAAGTTGAAGGGATGATAGTTGATGGCAAAGACAATAAGAATAATAATATGTATCAAAAAATTCGAAAAACGCAGTTGGCTTTGACATACGCTCTTGTGCAAAAATTAAAAGAACAAATCTCAAAGTAGGCCATAACACCATTAATTCCGTTTATTTTTTCTCTTTCCAACGATATAAAACATGTCACAAAAATTTTAACTGATAGTGCCATTATTTAATATTTTACGAAAACCACAATTCATATCGTTAAATCGTAAAAATCAGCTATGCCATGATAGTAAAAATTCACTTTATAATAATTATAATTCAGTAATTATTTATTAAAATTTATTACAAACTAACAAATGTCTCATAAATAAAAATAAAAGTACAAAATGAATATCCAAAAAAACGAAAAATTATGTAGGTACAGGGTTTCCACCGAAAATGATCACCCCGATAACTTTTTAATTTGTAATATTAGAAAAAAAAGTTTGCCATCAACTAGCATCCCTTCAACTTTTTTCGTATCTCTTCAAATTAATATAAATAAGACGATTAAAAAAAAAAAAAAAAAAAAAAAATAAGGAAGCTATAACCGTTTCTAGGTTTCCTACTTTTCAGGTTTTTGTAATATATCTCACAAAGTAGGCTATGGATTTCAAATTTTGTTTTACTGAAATATAGCTCACAAAAAATGGAATTACTATTTCTAAAACTTTATTCCTCAACAATAGATATTAAGCGAGATATTTGGTGTGGCCCTCGTAAAATAGACAGACAGCCTGTATATATAATAAGGGCTCCAAGAAACGAAAAATTTATAGAGCAATTATTTAAACATTTTTTATTACTTACAATGAAGACGAAGATCCGAAAAAATTTTGTTAATTAACAATAGCCTAACTTGTTGAAAAATGAATTTTAAAACTCTTTTCCAACGGGAATTTTTTCTTTTAAGCGTTTAAAATACACCATAATTAATTCAAATTTTTTAATTAATATTTAATACTATAAAAAAATTATTTTCTGTGGCGTACTCACTTTTGAGGCGGCGCGTGCATGCCGTAGCGGCCGCGCGGAGCCTTATTTTCAGCGTTAAATTAAAATTATAAATAATGGAGATAGAACTCCGGGAGTTGGGACTTTTTCATTGGAAATTTCCTCCTCTTTAAGGAGCTTTTTTTTAAATTTCTTAAATATGAATAGTTTCGGAGTTATTAACAAAAAACGAAATGCCTTTTTTTTGCAACTTAATTTGTTAATAACTTTTGTAATTTTTTGCGTGCTAATTATTCCTTCGAATACATTTTTTTAGACGTCATTCCGAATCCAATGAGCTATCGCTCATATTTTTAGGAGCTTTATCACTATTTTTCACCGATTTGAACTTGGTGACTAGACTATTAATACAGACCAGCTGATCCCTCCACCATTTCAAAGTATTAACTAACCATTTATCCTTGTCGCAATACACCTGTAATGGTGGCTTGGTCAGCTGTGTATACCTTATTCCTTATTCATATTTACAACAAAGCCATACCGCTATTTTGGTTATTGCTCAGTTTTTATTCACGCCAGCACGGACCTTACTGTTTGCTCCACACTGTACAGTGTACAGGGTTATTGATTATAAATGGAATCCTCCCTTAACTTCGTTATTTTTTGAGATAAAAAAATGTTTTCAAACAAAAGTTTTAGGCCATTCTCGAGGCCATTCTATGAATTTTCTTGCTACTATATTCAATGGTATACAGGGTGCCTCATAAAAGCCGGACAAACCAAATTTATGTTTTTTCAAATAGAACACCCTGTATATTTTTGAATTGTAAGTCCTCGTTTTCCTGATTCCAAAAATGTATAATATGTGGTCATTATTGATATACAGCGGCTTCTATTTACATAAAAATCGAACGAAAAACAGTATGCCATGATTTTAAAAAAAATGTATTGATGAAAATGGGGAACATGTTGAAAATTTATTACAAAATTTTTTTAATTTTTAGTATGTACTACAGAATCCTGTTATTATTGCAAAACTGAAAGTTTAAAGTTTAACTGTTTAAGACAAAGACATTCTATTAAAGGACGTATAGGACAACTTATATTGTTATATTGTAAAATATTTTTGTAGAAAATATCCTGCCTCTAAATACTTAATTTAACATACTTTATGTACATTTTAGGAAAAACTGAAATATCGATCTAACTAATAATAATTATGCATAGATATAATATAACATATTAAACATTTTTTAAAATCAGGAAAACGAGGACTTTGATATGCCAAAATGCACAGGGTGTTCCATTTAAAAAACATAAGGTTGTGTTACGCGCTGAGTTAAAAAAAATAATTTATATATTATATTTTATAACATTTACATTCAGTATATAATTTAATGCTAAATGAGAGAAAGAGTAAGTGGAAGCGAATAGTGCGTAACAAATTTGCCGAGCTAGTCGGTCTATTCGACAGTGATAGTAAACAAAATACAAGTAGGTTCGTTAACAACTTACCAATACCTCCAGGGCGCCACTGACATAAAACAAGCAACCTTGCCAGTAGGTTTCCTGCTGATCCAGGAACCCAACCACTCTTTTACCTCTCAGGCACAAAAGAAAATAGCATATATTTTTATTTTAAGTTAATATTTTCATTCAGGTTAATCCACAATCTAAGTTTTGTCTGTTCATTAAGGGTTGGTTTTTAGATAGTGAAAAATGAATGATTTATTACACACACAAAGGAATCAATACTAATAAAGCAATAAAAGTCCAGGGTCCTGGTAGACAATAAAAAAAAAGGTTTATTAACCACAATAAATATTTGTACTTAGGTTTTCTTAGTATTTGCGCAGGGTAGTACACACACACACAGATAGGGATACTTAATTATCTTATATTATATAGGTTCGCTTTCCTTACCGTCCGTGATCACGCAGGGTTTACATAATCTTACATATACATACTATACATAGCGAACACGTTATAACCTATATAATGTAATTACACCTTATCGGTGGTTGGCTGCAAATTAGAGGTTAATTAAACCAAGAAAAATATATATTCTTACATAAAAAAAAAATATGGCATAAGAACACTGGTACTTTTATCAAATCAAATTAATTTCTGGCCTTTTGGACAGTATCTAACACTTATAATTCTCCCAAACGGAGCAAACCTTAATAAAAATTAAAACAAATTTACTTTCTTACTCCCAAAGAAAGTAAGGTGCATTACATAATTCTTTTAAGAATCGTTATACTAAAAAAAATTAAAAAAAAGGTCAATATCAGTGCAGTATCAAAGTAAATCAATTAAATTAATCAATACAAAATTATGCCACCAAATGGAGCATCACCTATTTGTTTTTGTATAGTTAATTGTCTTAGAAATCACAAAAAAAAAATATAAAGAGAATGTATATGGCTTATCTGTTGTCCAGCGATGGAATTTTAACGTGGTGTAGCATACAGGACTGTCCTATTTTCTGGAAACTTCCTTACAGTCAAATTACTAGCGATGGAAATTCCTGGCTCGTTGGCGCTGGGATCCCCGATGTAGGATATAATATCCAACCCAGACAGGTCAGCAAGCAGGAGGTTGACACCAACAGTGGAACTCAATGTCCTTCAGCTGAAGAGGGAACAGGAACAAACCAATACAGCAAAATAAAATCAAGCAGGATACGTGGAGAAAAACCCCAAAAATAAAACAACACGTAGAGGGATAACATCAACACGAAGAGAATAGAATTGCTCAGCAAAGCAGAGCAGAGAAGAGAACAAAGCAAAGCAGGCCGTCAAGGTTAGAAGTCCGACCTCACTGGTAGCCCAGATCAACAGTTTAGGAACACAATCTCTGGGTTATGTAAAACAAGTTTTTAGCCTGAGTTCTAGAATCCGACAGTAGTCGTACGCAATAAAGTGGGCACAGCAAGCTACCTCACCAAAATCACATGTATGATAAACTTTTCCAACCACTCCCAATTACTTGGATTATAACAAATTATAATTCTCGTGGACAAGCATCAATTCGACCTCAAGGCACCAAAGTGAATCATTCTAAGATGTCCGAAATGCTTCTTCCGACTGCATCATTCATACCAACTTGAGGCACATACTCAGAAAAGAATGGCAAAGAAATGATTCCTATCCAGAGGATACTTAAAAATAATCATGTAAGACGAATCACAGGTAAGAAGAGAAAGGAATTTGATAACGAACACAATTAATAGGGGACTCATTATGTTTTATTAGAAGAAGGGTTGCCAATGGTAAAAAAAAAACATTTCACCATTACATAGCTCCACGGGTAATAATATAAAACGACCGCTGTCGTTTCGTACGACAGAAATCTGGACGTTCGATAAATCCATACTATTATTAGTTTGACCCGTGATGGACAGAGGGTGCGCATAGCATGTTTGTATAGCATTTTATTTGTTTAAATTTCTACGAAGTCGACAAAAGCTGCCTAAATGAGCAATTTATGTCTAAATCGCAAAAATAAACGTAACAGTTGCTTTGTGCCGCTTTTATGAGGCACCCCGTATACCATTGTATATGGTTGTAAAAAAATTTTTTGTTAACTCAAAAAATATCGAAGTTAAAAGGGGTTCCATTTAGAATCAATAACCCTGTACAGAGCAAAATTAGATGTGAATCACGCATATACTACATGATTTATATTACTTAGTGACTATCTGTCATAGCACACGGTGTTCATTCTTTATGAAAATTAATTAATACTAATACGTGTTCTTTGTATTCCAGTTGCAGTAATTGTAGAAAAATTAGCGGGTATGTTCAAATTATTGATCCGCACCTGTTGAAGCAAGTACCGTAAACTATTGTGTTTGAAGATAATAATTTATTGTATCCGTGTTTCTAATGAGTTCAAATGTTAACGTTGATTTTTCATATTCTGAACATCAATATGATAAATTGTGATAGTAGGCTACAAATTGGCAGATAGCTTTGTCTTGTACAAAAGATGTAGAAGTAAATTACAATTGATTTTTTTAAAGTGTATATGCCAACAATACTTTGTCATTGTACCGTTTGTATTCCGTGAGTAAATGTTTAAGAAAACTAATTACAAAAGTTGTAGCTGTGTATATTATAATTATTTCCATGGAATATTTAAGTAAATATGCTGCGTTCATTAATATTCATGCTTATGTTAAAAATACATTATTTTATCGGGAACTTACGTGTATTCTGTACATTATACACTCTTACTGGAATATTTAAAATTCAGGTGCAGGTGTTTAATTTTATAAAGTATATCCATTATGTCGTTTTTCTCTTAAAAGTTCCTTATAATGCTGGGGGCGCTGGGGCCACGTTCTCGTTAAAAGCTAAAGATATATTATTATGCATATTACATGGTTGTAAGATTTTTTAGCACTTATTTCACTGAACCGAGTATTCTGCACAAAAATATGAATATAAATAAGACGATAATAATAATGGTCATGTTATAACTTACTTATTTATTATTCGTGATTGCGTTCATATTCTAGCAGACCTCTTAACACCTTGCTTCATTTATAATTATGTATCTCTTTAACCCATAATATGTAATACCGTAATACTAATATACCGGGATTACCGCGTGTCCGAAAAGTCTGGAAACGGTCGAATAACTCGAGAAATACACTTCGGATCGAAAAATAAAAAATACGTGGTCAATATTTTTAAAAAAAGCTATCTAGTGATGATACCAAATTTGACCCACCTTCCCCACTCCCTGGGGGTGGAATGTATTTAGTTTATTTTATTTCGTGACATGACATCAGATTCACATTTCACGTTTTCGAATTAATGATTCCGCAATATATAAAACACATTAAATAAATTTTGAATAAGATAAGTACTATCTAATCGAGTAAGTCTAAAATATAATTAATATAACATCACACTACAAATACAAAGATAATAAAAATTTAGCATGAATTATTTTATTTACATTATTTTCGCTTTATGTAGATGAAATGCAGGAAGTCAGGATAAGCTACTGATAAATTATATAACCATAAAACTCTAATGGGGGTCTTTTTAAAAAAAGTTTTAAATGATAAAGGCACAGCGGAATCAACTCGCGCCTCCTTCGAGATGAACCGGCGGCGTATTTTATATTGAAAACTATACTAGATGTAATTTAGAAAATCCCGAGGCGTAATCGTCTTTCTCGATTTTACCTCATTAGAAAGTTATGATTTTTTGAAAAGAGGCGAATTTGCCGGATTTAAGCGATTTTTCAAACATACATAATATACCCTTTAGAAACGCGCCACAGCCTTTCCCTTTGGATCTAGAGGATCCGGACCCAGACGGCGGGCAAGAAGAAGGAAAATTAAGAACCCTTTTTTTAGGTCCATCTCCGATATTAGTCGAGATACGTTTTTTTTAAAAAGATCCTAGGGTAAAGGTCCAATGGTAAAAACACCAATAAAGTGATTTTGATTTTTTTTTGATTTTAGTGAATTATTTTTTTGCAAGCAAATATTTCGGAAAGAACATTTATTGATCAGTTATGTACTTATCTCGTGATGGTATATTCAAATGGTATTTATTAAAGTTATAATCTCAAAATATTAGTCTTTAAACAAGTAAAAATAATTTGTAGACAATTTTAGAACACAGGTAAACATACTAATTTAAACTAGTGATAACTACTATTTCAGGTTTTTCCTCCCTCTCAAAGACTGAATTTTTCAATTTAGAGAATTCTCTGTTAGGAAATGTTGCACCATCTGAGGATCGGTTTCTGGTGGCCATTAACGTGGAGCAGGTAAATGCACAAGCACATACATACACATACACATTAAGTTCCCTTTGCGATTTTAAACCAGATATAAGTGACTTATTACTATCAGTCACCCTTCCATGAATGGTATATCTTCCTGAGAAGGAAGTTTCCTAAATTAAAAAAATAAGCATATTAATACTATCTTAATACAATAGTTTGTTTTCTGAGTATTGCGCTGTGATATTAACTGGTAGGTAATCACTGGTATGAGTGCGATTGCTCTTGAGAGCAGGAATGTTATTCTTTTTATGAAAAGAGGAAAATGACTAAAATAGTACCATTAGTCTAGTCTAGTAGTAGGTATTACTATTTTAAATATTTCATATATCTTCCTCTATTTTTTAGATTTATATATTTCAGTACAGAGGGTGTTACTAAAGTTAAGGAACAAAATTTAACAGATACAAATTCATAGTCAAATACATCTAATGTCGAAATTATTCTAATCAAAAGTGATTATTTTACAGAGATATCATCATTTAATTTCTTTAAAATGAAATTACAATAAAATGTTTATATAGTCACTGGAATTAATAGTAATGACCGAGGAACGTAGCGACACCTTGTGACAACTAAAGTAACGTACGTAAAAAGTAAACAGACTAATAACACAGCTGCTGTGCTAATAACGTACTAACCTAATTTCAACTTTGATACGCATGTCAGCTGTTGAAGTGTTATTTTTTTATCGTTCCGATTCGCTAGTTCCATTATTGTACCCTATTTTAAGTGTACCTATATGTCGAGGTGTGTGTTATGGACGACAACGAATAACGCCATGGCCGTCGTCATGTTTATTTGAATTCTGAAATTGTCACCATGATATTAATTTATGGCGAAGCTAGACAGAATTCGTTGGCAGCTAGCAATCTTTTATAATTGGTTCTCAAACAAATACAATAATTATTATTCGAATTTTTAACTAGTTTTTTGTTTTTCAGATATTTAATTAATTTATGCCGTACTTGTTTTAAAACATCAAAAATAATGCAGTAATTATTTTTCCTTAAGTTCAATAACACCCTGTATTAAGAATGCCAGCTTGTATCCAACTTTGATTGCAATGAGCTTCGACTAGATGGATAGGTATACATATTACCTATATCAAATATATTTGTTGTATTTTTGTAATAGGGAACAAAATACGCGTAGAAAATGACTTTATTGAACTTTATTCGTTCAATAAAGCATTAATTTTTGCACTTGTTACATAGCAAATTATTATTACTATTTGAAATAATTATTTACACGAACGGGAATAAAGAACAATATTTTACTACTTCAACACAGGGAGTAAAACAAGCGTTTATTGCCTCCATTCCTACTCCATTGGAGCATAATTAGAATCGAGTAGGATAATTAAATTTTGTTCATGTCAAGTGAAACCTGTTTCTATAAATAATTCCTTATGAATAGGTAAATCCCTCAGTAAATCCCAAAACCTGCGAAATTTAGTAGCGTTCTGGCGTTGGTTGTGAAGGTATTTGCAGAAACCATATCACAATTAATTTGTTATTTCTCCAGAGCCGTACTAACATATACACAAGTCACATCAAGTTATATTGTGTGTGAAAACAGTGACAGACGTAAAATTCTGTTAGTCTTGTTTTAATATATTTGCATGTTGACATGAATAATGTAGGCAAAATTGGCGGAAGGAACAAAACTTTAAATAATGTTGAGTAGGAATGAAACGGCGTTAAATTATATCGTCTAAAAGCATGAATGGATAATAGTCCAAATCCGGCCGTACAAATCCTATGGATAAGATACATAAAAAATGTTTGTGAGTTACCATAGCAGTTTCACTATGAGCTCCCGCAAGCCAAAGACCGAAAAACAGAAGAAAGGATTGGTTTTTTCGATTTAAGGGTAGTTGCGGGGGGTGATGTCTTTGGTTGCTGCCGCAATACTTTTGGGGTAAAATGCGGGTTCGAATTATTTTTATAGTCATTAAAACCGAAGACGTCATGTCAGGAGGATGTATCCAAATAAAAAGAGACCCAAATTTTTTTATTAACTAGAAAAAGTTTATACACTTTAATTTAAAAAAAAGTCATCGATGTACTCGATGACATAAAACAAAAAAAAAAACCTTAATCGAGGGTGCCCCAAACTTGCGCCTAATTCTGGCACCTTAAAACCTATATTTTTACACAATTTTGTTTATGTATTTTATGAGTTAAGAAAATATTAAAAATCGTAACCGGAAGTGACGCCAAAATTCCATGACGCGGGTAAAATTAGCTTATATAAAAGATGGCACCCTTTAGGTCTGTGGTAGTACTACTCACTCACAAAAAGTATCTTGAATCTTATTCATAGGATATTTGTACGGTCGCAGCCGGCTCTCAAACTATAAAGTTTGACTTAAAAGAAAGTGTATATTTTTTACGTTCAGTTTTAGAGTTTTACTACGCCAATATATTTCACTTTGGGAATAATTGGCCATTTATAGTCGTGGTTTCATGTAAAATTTAGACACAAGCATATTTTGAGGCTTGATATTGGCCACTTCTATTTTAGCTATAAAATGATCCGAATATGTTGACATGGTTATTAATATTCTAACTATTGCCAAAATATGACTAGGGTTTAATTTGACATTTAAAAAATTATTATTTTTTTAATCTTCTGTGTATCTCAGAACTAAACAGTAAATTGAATGATTATCAATGATGCATTTTAATATACATAATACATAATATCTGCTATGCACTTTTAATATTATCACTGTAAAAAAATCATTTCATTGTATTGCCTATAATATTATATAAACGAGTTTTAAAAACGCCTTGACAATTAATTTTACAATCTTAAAGTTGATACGAATATTAATTGTGACGTAATGGCAAAAATAAAGCGGTTCTGCTGTAGGTTCTCTGTTGATTTAATGCATTCTCTCATTTGGAATTATCTACAATGTATGCCATTGCCATCTAAGGATTATCAATAAATAACAGTATTTTTCCCTTGAAAAAAAAAAAATATGATACATCTATCACATTAAATATATTAGAAATGTTAACTGAAAAATACTTACCCCGCGTCTTGTGCTTCGTGTGCTCTAATTATAGATAGAAGGTTATTATTTTGTAGGAAGTCACAACATGCAGCGTAGCTGTAACAAAAAAACGTACTGTATGATAAAAAAATAAATATACAAATAAATGCAACTATTTTTTTTTAAGTTATTTAATAATAAGGTTGTTTATTTATCTTTTATCTAGGCTGAAGAAAATGCCATTTTTAATAACAATGGACAATTAACGAAGTCAATGCATTTTCAAGTTTAGCCCAGAAAATTCATCTCTTTAAAAAATCAAGACAAGACTGCAATTTAGGAAGTGGTTATTTTTCAAGATAACCGAAATATTCTTGACTGTTGTTACACACTGTATGTTACAAAACTACTATTAAGACGTGCATAAGACATAAACAAAGGAAACCATTTTAGCTCTTAGCGTAAATGGCGGTTACATCTACTCAACATGCACCATTAATGAAGTTAGCGCAGACATTAATGTACCATGAGGAACTTTAGGTGTACGAGTATTGTGCTTACAACTAAGCCAAGAAAGCGTAATTTATGCTACTAACCTGTAGAAATATGAACAGCCTCGAACGGAGTTGTGTGAAAAATGTTCTGCGTTGTTTTCATTACCAAAGTCTTCTAATGGATCTGACCATAATAAGTCACACATTGGACCAAATGCCGGAGGTTCCTTAAATCTGTCTAACTGTAACAAAAAGAACACATATTAGATATTAAATATACCTGAGGTACATTTTAAGATAACAAAACAATTTGTTTAAATACGGTAGATGCAACTTGAAATCTTTTTTAATATTTACAGGCCATTAAAATATTTATCGAAATACATATATGAAGATCAGTCTGTCAAGGCAAAACTTATTTATATGAAGATGATCAGATTTTGAATTAGTGTGTTCGTTACTCCTAGGAGTAGACTTACGCATTAGTAGAATTTTATGAGGTATTTTTTGAGATATTCAACTCAAATGCATGTTGTAAACCCCGTCTACTGCAACCCCGTAAATAAGATAATTTTTGGAACCGCGAAGTTCAAAAATTTTTGAAATTTTATGACACTTGTTTAAGAAGTTGTTTGGCTGCATCTTCTGTTGGTGGAAGTAACAAATTTTAATGAAAATTGAAATCAATTTATTTTCAGTTCTGAATTATTTTTAGTGTATTGGATATGTAAAAAATGTCTATGATTAATAAAAAAAATATTTTTGTGTATTATTATGCTCAAATTCAGTGAAAATGTCTTTATTCCATACAAATTTATATCATATGTGAAATCTCTGGCTCCAAAATCTCCAAAAATCCTTTAGACTTGAATTATCAATAAAATCTCGATTTTCTGCTCTTGCAAAACTCGATGCGGTCTATATTGCTCACTTACATGTATCGTTTGCAGTGGAAACGACTGCAACAACCACTCACTGATAGACAAAAATTAAGATTCTCAAATAACAAATTTGAATGAAAATTGAAATCAATTTATTTTCTGTTCTGAATTATTTTTAGTGTATTGGATATGTAAAAAATGTCTACGATTAATGAAAAAAATATTTTTGTGGATTATTATGCTCAAATTTAGTGAAAATTTCTTTATTCCATACAAATTTATTTCATATGTGTTATCTCTAGAGGGCTCCAAAATCCTCAAAAATCCTCTAGATTTTAATTATCAATAAAATCTCGATTTGATACGAAAATCACTAGACCTAATTCTCTCGTTAACAAAATAATTAGGTACTCACAATCTTCAAATTTTTGAAAAATGTTTGAAAAATGCTTCTATAATCCAATTCTATTTGTGCGATGATATGATCCAAGGAACACCTCTAATGACATTTATTTAAAAAATTCGATAAATACACAAATAATACAAAGAAACCTGTATAATTCAGAAAAAAATTCAGCAAATTAAGAATAAATTTTAAGAAAATCCTTTTTTTAACAATGTATTCGTAGTCAGTGAACTCGGACACCCCCAGCCATAATTCTTCTTCTAAAATCGGACTTAATATACTTATAAGAAGCTTTAAATTTCACAAAATTTTTCAAAAAATTTTAAATTTGGGGTGCAAAAAATAAACTGCCCATCATTCATGTTTCTGATTTTGAATAACTGAATATAACAAACATTTAAAAAAAAATCATCAAAAACGGATCTGTTGAGGGTTTAGAAGATTTAATGATTTTTCCGTATTATTGACTCGGCTATATTTAAATACGTTAATCAGTAATCATCAGTACTTTTAAATTTAAAGTACCTACTCCTAAATTGTCAACCATTCTTGAGGTACAGAGAATACAGTCTCGGTTCGCAACTGACCTTTGTCATTCCCTGATTTAATTTGACCTTTATCAATTATTTACTTTTTGTGATATTTCATTAATTTTCCAATAAACTACGATTTACTAATAGTATATCATCATTATTTGTTAAGCAAGTACAATTTTATGTAAAAACATTTTAATTCCATTACTGCGGCTATTAATAATGATGAAAATACCAATTAATGACGTTTCTTTAATAACTGAACAATCAAAAAAGCATTTTTCTTTGAAAAAAAAACACAAGTTTTCAGAAAATCAATTATCGTAAATACCGTTATATAAAAAATGGTGAAATTTGGTATATTTTTACGTTATCACTCAATGTTTCAAAACCTATTTTCGTAAAATTATGACACTTTATATTAAACAGTACAAAAATGTGTTGAAAGTGAGAATTCACTACTTTTAAAATTAATAGTAAATGAAAATAGAGCAAATGTTCAAATTACACTACTTTAAATATGACCAAAATTATCCTTTGTTTCACTTCAGTTGTGGAGCAAAAAAATCATATTTCATTTTGCGTACATTGAGAATAATGAAATATTTTTGATATTATTTTATTTTGCTTCAGAAAGTGACAAGACAAGATGGTTGATGTCAAATGTCAAGAATTCAAAATAATCAACGCGCAAGAGAATTCGAAAACTCTTCTACAAATCAAATGTTAAAATAATAAGTATTTACGGAAATATTAATAGAATCCTATTAATATTTCCGTAAATCGGCTGTAACGATTAAAAACTAAAATCTGTAACGAAATCAAGTGGAATTTGCAGAGTATTGATTGTTCGTTTACAAGTTAAAAATCAAGATAAAAGTCGCTAATATTAAATAGAGGTAACTATACACCTATACATTTTCTGTTAGGAAAATAATTAATTTTCGATTAGCATTTTCATTGACTTATAGAACAGAGTTAAACCAAGACAAATTCTCTCTTAATTTTCTATATAAAAATAAGAACATAATTATTTTGTAGAGAAAACGATGCATCAATGAAAATTGTATTTACGCCGAAAACATGACACGTTTAGGTATCATTAATCATTAACAGTTTGAAATTTAAATATAGATAGCCTGTATAATTGAATATAAACATACGATGAAAATTGAAAAACTATATTACTTTTAAATTCGATTCTTTACGTAAAGTTTGCCGAGGCAATTTAAACAAAAGATTTGTAGAAAAGAAATATTTGTACTTTTCACTTTTCACAATTTAAGATCTCCAATATTATACTGTTTGCTACTGAAAATCGAAGTTTGATATTTACCAAACCAAAAGTACATAATAGCCACATTTATTTGGAATAGTTTTTCACAAAAGTCGCGAATATATAATAATGTGTTGCTATCAGCTGCGACTTTTTAAACTTAAATTTTATAACATTTTAATTACTGAAGAAACAGAATTGATGGTAAATACATGGTACCATTATTCAATACAGCTGGTTTTTATAAAAAAATTCCTTTTGCTATTGTTTATTCAAAATAATGTATTATGTACTAGTATATTTCTTTCACAATTCTGAAGTTATTTAGAATAGCTTGAATTGATGTTTAAAATAAAGTAAGTGTAAAGTGTAACTTTATGAGATTTATTAAGAAAAGTTAATTATTGAGTTTCTTTAACTGACTCCAGAATCATATTCCGTAAGTAGGTTAAATAAATATATAAATTAACTGTCGAACAGTAGACAGGAGTTTACATAGCGAAGTCACCAACGTCAGGAGATGAGCTACCTCTAACCGGAAAATACATGACAAAAGACTTTGCTTCTGAAGGACGATATATCCACTATGCAATTTTCGCCCAAAATTTTCATTTCGAATACGAGTATGGTCAATGTCAATCAGAACTGCGCCCGTCCCGTTATAAAAGTTAAATATCAAAGTAAATTTGGAAATGTAAAGGTAAGGTCCAATATCAATCTGGAAACTTATTTTCTATTAAAGAAATAAAATATATCTCTGCCTGTATAAAGCACGTAACCGTGTATCTATGTTCATTTTACTTCATATTTATTCGCTGGCTGGCACACAACACAAATATTTTTAATTTACATACTTAAACCTCTTCCGCTTTCAATAGAATTCACAAAATGACGATATTTTTAAGGCTAATGAACTAACAATTGAACGTTAGCAAATTAAACTGCGGAATGTTTTGTGCTGTAAAACAAGGTTTAACGACCATGTGGTTTTACGTGCTTAATTAAACTAGAGCGGAGTTGCATCTATTTACTTTATTTTGTGTGCCGTAAATTCTATTCGCATATTAAGCAACAGCAACCTAATCTTAAAGCAGTTAGCAGTTAAGTTATTCTTGCAGGAATACCTTTAAAATGAGAGAAGTAGGGAAAAACCAAGATCCTGTTTCGGTTTCCATTTTAAACTGTTTTCTGTACAAAACTTTTCAAACTGGCCTTTCGTAGGCGGTTTTTACTATGTACAGTAACAGGTTTTAAGTTTTTCTTTTTTTAGTGATATTTTTAAAATAATTTGCCTAGATGAGATATTAATGGAAAAATTAGTGTTTTACAATTTTCTTGTTTGATATGGAATTTCTACTACAGTGAGACTAAGTACTATGCTAATCATTCATCTGTCATTAAAAAAATTGTATTCCCACGTAATAATTTGCTGGTCTCTGTATTAACGGCATATTTTTAAATAAATTTTAGTACAAAAATAAAAGTATAAGTTTCTTATTTAAAGGTATTTTACTAAGTGGAAGCAGAATTAATTAATGGCACCTTTTTACGGCCATTTCAAGCGGTTTGTAGGTGTGGTATTCACTAGGGGCAATAATTAAACTTATTCAATTAATTCAAAATTTTGTTGATTTGAGAATAATTATTGTTTTCGATATGAACACTGAAAGAAAAAACGATTTTTAACCTAATTGGAAAGCAACCAGATACGGACCAAGATACTCTGGCGCTACAGGCAAATAGAAAATTTGCCGCCCTGTATACTAGTTGTATAAATTGATGCATCCCAAATACGTAAATTTTCTTATCTAGAGACTTGGCACCCCTTTATTATGGTACAAAGAGGCCGATATTCCACCCAGGATCGTTACCAACACTTTTTATATTATAAAAAATTACATATTTTAATTATCCCTGATTAATGATCAACTAATTATTACTGTTAGTTCGCCCAAGCTTTGTAAATGCCAGTGCAATCAATTATTTTGAATTTAATATGCTCTATTTCACTCCTGAAAAACAGAATTATCTGCTGAATAATATATAGTATTAATATTCATTTAATTATTATTTCTAGGCAGTTCATGGTAGTAGAACCATAAGAGTATTTAACTAGAAGTGTAGTTATATGTCGAAAAAATTGGAAGCACGGTTTTCAAGCACAATACTTTACTAGTACCTTCACCTATTTAGTAGGTAGGTATATACACTATTGGTAAGGTTTAATCTTGGTAGCCGATATAAATGCATCAGACGGAGATAACTTAAAGCATTTACAAGTTAAACAGACAACGCGCTATCTCCTACCTCCCACCTTCCATTATTTACAACACGCGGTCGAAGGGGACGACGGAATCGGGCGAATGTGTCGAACAGCCGCGGTGTCGCGGCACAGGTCACCTGTGGCACGGCTTAGGTCGGCTGAATCGCTGTCGTCGAGCGCGCCACACGCACATCCCCTCTTTAGTAGGAGTGTAGGAATGGTTAGGCATCTCTTTTTAACTGAAGGCTTTGCACCTATGTACCTTCTCTCTTAGTTGCATTACAGATTTCGCACTCCAAAGTTGAAGCTTGCCAACAGTGTATATTAGCAACAAGTAACCCTTACATAAAATTAAGAAACATATATATTGGTCAATGATACAATAGAACAGTTAATACGAGACAACAAGCTCAACGGATTACTGGACCAGAGTTGAGTTATATAATATAAGGCTCAGTGAAAAATGAAAGTTATTGTCCACATTATCGCGCACTTATCACTTTAGTTTATACGCGAACTTTCAATGTCTAATAAATCTTACAGTACTTAAGTCTGTTGCTAACGGAAAAACATATAAGTCGAGTATATTTTAACTTGGCCGGTCCAAAGGTCGCTTCGTCGTCTGAACTAAGATGTAACCGATGGGTCAGATATGCCAGCGGTTCTCAAACAGTTCACCTATAACACTGATGCTGTCGCTAAATAATTATATAAAAATATTAAAGGTGTTATCATAAAATGCTAAGAAGTATTAACTCACTAACTTCATCGTTTTAGTGTCATTCTGATTATATATAGGTTCGGGCACAAATGAAACTGATAACAAAAAATAATTTGCCCAATTCAGTCAATAACAATATTAATTATTATTAAAAGAATAATGATCGAAAACTAATATTGTTACAGTCCAGCAAGAACCGCGGGGAGGTATGGGCGACGGTTACAATCTTTTCTATACCTAAATCCACAATGTTTTAGAAGTTTTAAGAGACTTACCTTACATAAGTCTATGATTCCCCTATTTTTCAGCGTCTCCTTCAACGTATCGAGTGTAAAATGTGCTTTTGAATCATAAAAATTATAAATTACTTCCCTTATTTCCATTTTAACACCATCACATACATCCAATGTTTTTAGTTTCTTCCTAATTCGTTTTATTTTTTTTGTCAAGACAATATTATTGTTTCTACATATTAATGTTTCAAGTTGACATTTCTATTATTTTAATTTATGATTCCCTGGTTAATTCTGCATAAAAAAGGTCCTCCTTACAATTACCCATATGGCAAGCCGTTTTCGAGTAAAAGCGGTCTAAACGAAATATTGCGTAAAATGTCCACTTGAAACATGTAGAAACAAATAACACGGACCCCTCGTTTCTCCGCCCCTGGATAAAATTTAATTTTGGCTAAAAATAGTTAACCAAGTTTCATAAAGGTGTCCCAAATTATTTCCGAGATTAGTAAAAACACCTAATCCTTAGAGGGCCGTAGCTCCCTTAGGAAGCATTTCTGGACACATGTTTATAGGAACTTTTCTTACTACATATTTTTGCATGGAGAATTGGCACCTAGAGGGGAAGGCGGGAGTTTCGGGACGCACCCTGTAATTTAAAAAAAGTAGAGCCAACAGGATTTGACTTGAATTATTTCATTGCCATTTCATCCACTATTTATCGCAAAAAATAACTTAAACATTTCTTATAAAGACTAATTTAATTCTAGAGACGACTGTTAACCCAAATAAATAATAGTTCACAACAACGACTGACAAATTTTCACAGTTTGAGAATCGCTGAATTTATTGAAAACATAAATTATTTATCTCTCTCTTCAGTGGTATGTTGCATATTTCCGTCTCAATGGAGGTGAGAGAGAAGCTCGGTAGACATACGTGAACAACGTTTTCGGGCTCTTGCTTTAACTTTGTGTGCAACAGAAAATGAAATCGTACGCGTAATAGCAACTCATACAGATGCCAAGTTAAAATATACTCGACTTTAATCATCTTTATTCACCATTCCTTTTATACATTTATACTTGCATATAGCAAACATTATTACACAGCTTTATTCAACGTATTTACTCACTGATAGAATCCAGCAGCAACTGGATGAGTCAGCACACTACTTGATAGCTATAACGGAAGTTAAAAACTTTAGCTGAAAGAAATGATTTACTACAGATAAAATTCACAAAAATCTCGCCAGTAACTCGTGTCTGTCCTACTAACGTCTCTCTCTCTCTCTCTGCCTCCCCGGCCTAAATCGAGTTTTTAGAAATGTCTTAGCGCATTTATTGGAAAAAATATACCGAATTCTTACTTAAATAAATAAATTTTATTGTAAGTACCTTTTATACATGGATGACTGAAAAATTGCAATCAAATTTATGTGAATATTAATCTGCCAAAAGCCAGGGGGCGGCCGCCCCTCTGCCCCCCGTGGCGACGCCCATAATCGGGTCGCTGCTGAGCCGAGCTCTAATGGAGGGGCGGACATGCTTAATTTGTGCCCTAAAATAGAGTTTAGTAACCACATACCGAAAAATGCCCTAAATCAAATGAATTTAAAAGGAAATGAAATTGCATTTACAACGAATTTAAAGGAACATAAAATGAACTGTTACAGATTTTCACATAAATTCCTAACATTATGAAATATTACAAATCTTATTTTCAAATATATTCTGCCTTTACTGTTTAGTCAATGCCTAAATAGTTTAATAAGACAATGTCGTCAAAATGTACTCCTCAACTTGCGTAGACAGGGCTATTGTAAATGGATAATAAATTAATACATACAGAAATTGTTGAGGTTGATCGCATGTAATAAGACTTGCACAAAACGTAAGGGGTTTCATATTTCTTTTTTAAGATGGAAGATATTTAAAGTTCTTGCTTTTTTGTATAAACGATAACATGATGCACGGCAACTTTACGTGACCTGTAAGGCAAATAAGCACTGTTTACAACTCAGATATATTATGCATTATAAACTCCACCATGGACTCTTATTCTCTTTTGTTGGTTGTAATTTATCATACTTGCGAGTGCTGTAAACAAATCCAACTCAAAACATTATACTGCTCCAAAAAATAAATTAATATTATAATTTGTCTTAAGAGCGTCATGTTCGTATAATTATATCATTTGAACAGTACACCATCTTTTTCTTAAAAATTCTTAAAAAAGTTCAATTTGTCAAGACACTTCGGTTTTTGTTCCAAGGGAGAACTTTTATCTCTGAAATAAAATATCTCGGCAATGTCAAAACATCTCCTGTGAAACGTTTGTTATTAAAAATTGATATTATTACTTTTAAAAATTAGTTTATACCCGAAATGCATTGTGGGCATCAAGTAACTCATGAAATAAGTGAATAAAAGCAACTCATAAACAAATTATTTTATTGAGACGATTATTTGAACATTTCTGGGTATAAATTAATTTTTAAAAGTATGTAATAATATCAATTTTTAAGATGCGATATTTTTTTATGAAATTTGGTACAGATCCATGTTAGGGGACGCTGAACACAGTGGCGTACTTAATTTTCACGTAAAAAAATCGCTATGATTTCTCGAATTTTCGCTCCAAAAAAATTGCACAGTAGGCCTTGATTTTTGTGATAGACATCTATCAATTTGCTACAAAATGCAGTTTTCCATGAGCAACAATCTAAAAAAAAAGTTGATCAAATCGGACCAAAAATAGCCACTTTACAGGGGTGTCCCGCTTTCAAATGGGTCACACTGTATGTGCGCTGACTATTGTCAGCCGGTTGATTTTCCGATGGCTTCCAATTAATCTTGATACTATTTCCGTTTAACTTGAAATAACGTGTTGCTACTAGAAATTTTTGATCTCTATCAACCAAACTTCTATGATTTGAAATCGGACATTCTCGTGAATGTATGCAATATTTTCGAAAATCAAACATGCCCTTGAAAATGTCAGTTTCGATCGAACCATTTCAACAATAGGTTCCATCCGTGGACCCCCAAATTCACTGTTGCCAAATTTTACAAAAAAGCTGATTTTCTCGAAACAGTCTCGTTTTCCTTGACTTTTTCCGGAATAGACATCGTCACATTTTTATAGAGCTAGTCAAAGGTCTTTTGGATTTTATCAAGTGTCGATCGGTTGAACCGTTTCTAATTTTCTCATTTTGAAATTTTAACTGGGCTGACATGGGTTAAGATGCAAATATTATAATATTTAAATCCTGTTGCTTGTGTTGCATATAAGATTAGTCAAATCTCATTATACTCTGCATCATATTATGACAAGTTGTAAAACCAAGAGGAAAGGGTAATAATAACATAGCGTAGGGAATACGTTTAATATTCGCGTGCACTAACCACGTCACATTATTAAAGCAGTCGTCTTAGTCAAATATTAAATTCTGGGGTCAAGAACAGCATAGGGGCTGTAACCGCCAAATCGGTAACGATTATTCAAGTTTCTTATGCTACTACTTATACTTGTGCTTTATATTTTTTAACATTTAGAATACCTTCATATCAGATTTGAACATTTCAAATACATTTTTTAATACGTTGTCAATACAAGAAAGTAGAAGATATAACCATGGAGGAAACACGGATGTAATTCGTGTTTTATTAATCCATAGATTAAATAAGTATAAGATACACCATCCTATTGTTAGAATGTAAGTGGACATTATACGGAACTTGTGCATTCGAATAGTAGATGGCGCACCCGAAACTACCAGAAATCTAATATTTTCCAACTATTTTGATATCATTTGTTGAAGAACCATGTTTAAAACATAATGGGAAAGACGCCCAAAGCTCTAACAATAAATGTTTAGCTATAACTACATAGAAAAATACACTTTAAGATCCGCCATCTATTATTCGAATGCACAAGTTCCGTATAATATCCACTTACATTCTAACAATAGGATGGATGATCTTATACTTATTTAATCTATGATTAATCTTACCGTAGATGACATGACTGTAAATCAACGATTCGATGCGATATAAAAAACGTAAATATTTAGGTTTTGCCCAGAAAAATAATAAAAAGTGAGGAAACGCATCTTTTATTTTGATATTTAATTTATTTATAGGGGTGTAAGATTTCACCTGGATACAGCTATGTTATCTGCAGTTTGCTGTTTTTTTAATAGCTAGTTGTTGAATGACATGCTCTGACCTTTTCATAACAAAAAATTATCAGTTTATCGTTCTGTTTAGTGCTGATTACCCGTATGCTACCTCTTTTATACAATAACAAGGATATCAGCTTAAAATTTATGTGCCAGCGAAACTGAGTAGAAAAAATAACTAGGAGGGGAGGTTAATTTAATTGAGCTTTAGGATAAATAGTCACAGTTATACATCTTTATTTTTCAAGAATTAATTATATTAATAGCAGCATAGTTAGTACATACTTGCTTCTATTATCTCTAAGAAATTCAAAAGTGGAAATATTATATGGACCTAGCTGACTAAATACACAAATTTTAATAGTTCCTCATTAAAAACTTTACTTTCCACGACACATATACGGAAACATGTTTTTCTAAAGAGAATCGAGCGCTCGCTGTCTGTTATCTCCTACTCTGATCGAACAAAGCTTTGCCGAGTTTTGCGAGGATCGGTTACATTCCCCTGTTTGTTTGTATATCACATCATTTCACGCTGGATAAAATTGGTATCAAGATTAAGCTAAACTTGAAGACTTCAGAATGAGCGATGGTAGTATTTTACCTATTTATTTATTTAGTCATCCTTATCCATTCGATATAACAGCAGCGACGAAACTATACAATCGTTTATGGTTTATATTCAATTTGCTGAATTTTCGTTTAATAAATATTAATACAATAAATAATGAAACAAATAAGATGACTTCTGTTATCCCTAAAAATATATATTGTAAATACCATTACATTTTTTAAGGCAATGGATACATTTAAATAACATGGAGGAAGTTTTATTAATAAAAAAAATTGAGCGAGGCATGAGGAGCCAAAGTAAATAGCTAGTTTAGGAAGGTGGTGGCAATTTTAGTATTATGATTTGCTCGTCGTTAAGCATGATAGGTAATAGAATTTTGAAGCTTGTGAATAGGAGAGGCAAGGTGTCGCTGCTTTTTTGAAAAAATAATTTTTAAAATTGTAAAAAATAAAACCTCCCATACATTATTTGCTCGTGTCTGCAATTTGGTTATTATGTTTAATTGACTATATAGATACTAAAAAGACATTTTCCAGACGCCTAGGAGGCTGCGTTTTTTTTATAAATACTTGTTAATTTGTAAGTAAAAAGCTATATTAAATTAATTGCTAGTCTTTTTGTTTTTTTTTTTAATTTGTCCCCAGAACAAGAACAGTATAATGTCAGACGTGTATGTCCCTGTTTTTGGAAAATACTTATGAATAATTAAAAAAACAAGAAAATTTATTTAATGCTTTAAAACTGCTTCATCAGACCGAGTTTGTTCAGGAGGAGTGCGGGAAGAATTTTCGGTGAATCAACTATTTCTGACGTTTTTGGCGAGGTTTTTAGACCCAGAATTCAGCGTTTTCCTTTCTGACCAAACTGTTTTCTTATAACGATTCCCATTTACATACCCAAGGTGCCCCATTGTATTTAATTATTACAAGCCAGCAAATAATTTAATGTTCCGTTTTCTTGTTACAGGAACTAGTGGCCTTAATTTTTCGAGTAGAATCATCTCCCGAGTTTTTTGCTCATCATTTCCGGACACCCTGTATAATGGGGTAACTAAATTAAAATTTAACTGAGGTAGAAATCTTGAAATTTAAGTAATAGGTAAATACATTGAAATAAATTATTAACTTTTGAAAAATTAAAATTAAACCAAGACCTCTCATAGAGATTATAATTTCTTAAGAAATTTTAACTTTTAATTTTTAACACTAATGAACCTAGGCTAAAGATTACTGCACATGTAATACCAACCATAGTATAAATATGGTGCAGTAACGTAGTTTACAATCATTTATGGAGGCTCTTTATAATAAAAACTTCTACTGTTGTTTCTTTTTTTAGTTTAATGATTCGGACCAAATGTCAATTATGTGTTATCACCAGAGGCATCAAAGTTAATCTCTTATACAATTAACGCGACAGTAAAATACTTTATCGGAACGACAGTAATCGCAGCTTTCTGTTGCGTCGTGGATCCAATATAGCCCTGAAAAGCTTTATGTATCTCTAATCCGTGTTTATCTCTCGTCGAGTTCATTTTCTTGTCGCATTTAACATACAAATACAAATAGTTATATGTTAAATACGATTTGATTTCAAAATCTTTCAGTTATAGAAAAAATTCTTCATACATATTTAAGTGTATTGTATTTTTCCTCGTATTTTTCAAACAATTTAGTAATCCTGATTTCATTGTGTATACAAATTGATTTTTCGATGTTGAATGGAGCACCATAAACAGTAACGTAAGAGATATGCAGTATTCTGATAGGTAGATGTAAGATCTATTTTCCTAAGAATATTGTTGCATGTTTTTATTCGTCTACTTAAACTAGATGTGTGCTGTAACGTTATGGCTCTTACAGTTAATTTATGTAAATGTAATGTGCATACAACAATGTACGTTGTTAATTTGGTCTAATTATAATGTTACATACGAATATTAAAATTAATATTTATTATATGCATAGAAACATCATAAAACAGACAATCCTAGTCATACTTACTCTAAATAATTATCTACTTGTCTAACAAAACACATGGCAATTAGGTAACTGTTTTGAACTTATTAACTTCTAATATATTCTTCGAATAATATGCTTACGTAACATCATTTAAAAAACACTTTTTAAAAAATTAATTATTGTCATACATAATTGCATAATTTTCTGAATGAAATGATCCCACTGACATAAGTAAGATTTCAAACGTCAATATTAATTTTAGTTTAATTTTAATTAATTTTTATTAGTACTATTAATAAGGAATTTATTCATGTCTTAATAAAATACAATCAAAATTAATAACAATTTTATTTAAACAATTTTTAAAGACACAATAAAAACATCGGTAAATCAACAAATGTTTGACCTTATTAATTAATAGTAGTAATAAATGTAATCAGTGTATAATAACATAATCTTAGCATACAATTTTTTGATTTAATGGAATAGAGTGATTCAGTAGATTAGGGAATTATTCAAGACATTTAAAGGTTCTTCTGTCAAATTAGGTTAGGTATTATTTTCACAAGAATTAATTATCAATATTTTGTGTTAAATTCGCTCAAAATTCTAAACAAAATATTTGATTCTGACCATTATAGCTTAGAGAATGTACTCGACCATTTGAAAGCTATTACAGAAAAGACAACCAGAAGATTTGCTGCCACAAAGTGACCTTTAACTTGCCGGGAGAGTGACGTTTGTCGTTTAACTAACCGGTAAAGCTATTTACCGGCTAGCTAGAAACAATTTGGCGCCCAAAGCCCTAAGAAAATTCGGACGCGCCATCACCGTTAAGTGCGTTGGAGGCCATCAGCGCCTATAATGTAAATTTTTTTTGCTCCGACCAATGCACGATATTATTTCTTTGAAGAAAAAAAATTGCTTTCCCAAAATTTTGCACCCCTAGAAATGCTTGCGCCGCAAGCTCGGGCTTCTTAGGCTTCTGCTATAATACGCCATTGGCTGGAAATGAGATATAACAATTATTGCCTATTTCCCTGCTTTTTATAAGATGTCTATAAACGATTTTTTTTTTTTCAACTTAAATTATGCCTTTGGATTTTTTTTCTAGCACTTAAAACGGCTAAAATAAATTTTTAAAGTTGGTTAAAATAGAACACGCCTCTATTTTTCCTTATGTGCAATGCAACGGCGTTAGTGACGTCAGCGGGTCCCTGACGTTACAATTAACCTCAAATATATGCATTTTTTAAAATTTTCGAATATTACGTCTCTTTTATCAAAATTTGTGCTTGATTCCTGTACTATCAACTAAAATCTTGTTCAGTGTGTTATTAATGAAGTTTTAATTTCCTTGATCTAATAAAATAAAATGCTTTTTGGTGACGCGAAATCTAACCTATAATTAAACACCAAGTAAGAAACTGTATGTTTCAAGAACAGGATTAAACAAATAACATTCTTATACAGAAAAAAGATTTTATTTCATCCCGTCCGGAAAGTACAACAGTACAGTATTCATATGCGGCCGGAAAATGATACATTACGGTATCAGAGCCGGTAAAGTACCGAAAACCACCGGAAACTTATTGCGAACCAATCACAAACTGTTATTATACCTTTAGACAGTTGTTTGACATATAAAAATCAACCGTAAATTAAAAAATAGTGTCAAATATCAAATGACATGAGAAAATAATCAAGTGTCAAATTATACAAATATACTAATATACAAGAAATGACGGGATGAAATAAAATATCATTCGACACACGTCCGTAAGGTGTTGTTCCAGCCTCGTTTAGATATTCTAGACTCGGCTCCTGACGTCGCCTCGTCCATAATATCTACTCGGCTGTAACAAGTCACCTTCCGGACTTGTGACGAAAATTACTATTTCCGCCATAAGAAATGTCATAATTCAATTATTGCATATGTCATCGGATAAAGCATAAAATTACTTTTCCACTGATGTACCACCATACCCATAGTAGGTATTTATTTATCTGGAAGGGTTTCGTAGAGATTAACGTTAATATTGTCTGCCTCAGATTGAAATTTACAGAAAGTAGCCCTTTTTGCGCACCCTGTAGTTGGACAAATGAATAAGATTTGTCTACTCGTACAAAAAACACGGAATTCCGGCCGCATAGGCCTGCCACCCTCAGCCAAAAAACACCACTTTGACTGGTATGTAGCAGCTCACATTTTGTGGCCATTAAGGAAATATAAACAAATCTACGTATTTATCTTTTCCCAAGACAAGGTGCATTTCATAATTTATTATTTTTCTGAGATATTCAATTAAATTTCTCATTTCATCAATATTTCACAAAAATAATAAATTACAATAATAAAATTATGAAAATGGAAGAAAGAAGGATTCGTACATTTCCTGTCAAACCGCAGCATTCTTATTTAATTTACCCAGCTACAGGGCGCGTTGAAGACAAAATATCCTACATGTTTTCAGAATTTTGTATACATTATTATTAAAGTTAATCATGTTATCCACCCTGCTAATTCTTATTATGCTCAATACAGCATCTAGTTTGTCTTCAAATCCCATCTCTTTTAAAAACAGATTTATTTCGGAAACGGTTTGTTTTAAGTGGTCATAATCTTAATATAAGTGAAAAAATATAGAGTGTTCTACTTAAAATAATGAAGTTGATACCTGGCTGGTATTTTGTGATTATAAACACTTTTTGTTATGTAAAATTTAAATTCAAACCAATATCTTACACAAAAATGTTTTGTACCATTTCAAATACAGCCATAATCAACAAAATTTGGTTAAGAAAAAAAATTATTAATATTTCAGTTTTTAACGCAACACAGTAAAAGAGGAATGCATAGTACAACAGTTTTATTGACAATTATTATAAATCAAGGGGACCAAGCATCATAGACGATTTTAAGGACCATTCATATTCTTTGCGTCTATATAAACCATATATTTAACACGTTTTTATTTTTACTACGGAATTCCGGATGCAAGCTTTAAATTCATCTGACAGCCCAGCTTTTTCTGCCAAATTTAGGTAATTGTCATTCTAGCCTTCTGTGATATACTTTTTTACTTTATTTGCAAGCGTTTTACTCTGCACGTAGCTACATAATTTTATTTTTTTACCCCAAGAATCAGTGCTTCTATGATATATTTTTAGCGCCTCTAATATCGTTGTCGTTTTATATGTAAATCTTCCAGTAAGATAATGATGGCAGAGCGGCGAGATCATTCTTTATTAGAAAGTTTCAACTCACCCCTAGTTGAAGGAATTAATTTGGGTTTATTACGGTAATTCAGTAGATGTATATGTACATTTCAAGTTTTATTATTCTCTTATCTGTTTGAAATGGCCTTAGGATTCGGAGACTTCTCAATTTTTTTTTCGCTTTAGAAGATTATGATGAAAAGTTTTGTTATCTTACGAATATGAATTATTAAAAAATATTTTGCATTTACATAAGGGCGCTTGAGCATTCGTAACACCACACTAAAACAAATATGAGCCCATTTGTTTAAGGGTGGAACTATTTGCGTTTTGGATTTCATATTATTAAAATGTACATTAAAATACCTCGGAATCAATCAGCAACAGCTGTGACCATTATAAATCAGACTGTCTGGCGTGATTTTGCAACTAGAAATTAACCATACGTAGAAAATTATAAACAATAATAATAATAATAATTAATAAAAGAAGAAGCCTAATTTCGACGGTTTTTTTCTATTTTATTTTTGATAGAATTAAAAATCTCTAAAAAATTATATATTATCTGAGGACTAATACTGTTATACTGAAGTATACCTACTGTTCATGGTGCAAATGATCTTTGTTTATCTTGTAGAAATATGAATAAAAAAATTACTCTTTGCCGTTTTTTTAAATCGACTGCTGACATTAGAATTTATGGTGCAATTTCGGGACGCCCTGTGTATACGGTGCATATTTTAAGTCCCATTTATTTCTGCAGATGTGGCAATTTATAGAAGCATAATGAGTCATGCAAAGCTACTTGAACTTGAACTTTAATGTTTTCATCCAATAAATCTTAAGATATGTACATTGTTATATTGATCATAATTCATTCACTGCTGGAAAGGTTTTTATATACAAGCTAATATCAATTTAAGTAAAATCTCGATATAGATTAATTTCTTCCGCAGAATAAAAATAGGGTCACTATTTCTGGACTATTATTAGATGTATTTTACTCATAAATACAGGATATTTTTTTGCTAGGAAAAGAAATACTACGACCATCGATTGAGTTGTGTTGCACAACACAGAAGCTAAATTCCACGGAGGATTTAGGCCTGTAGAATTAGACGATGTGAACGGGAATCTGTAACTAATTCGTTTCAGATAGCCGTAGGTAAAAACAGGTGTAGGTATTTAGTTATAAGGAATATACCTCTGCGATACCTCCCAAATCAAATAAACAGAACATTGTTTAAAAGTCACTTTTATGTGAAAAAATCATGAAATTTGGAGTTTTTTAAAAATTACAGTAAGACTGCAGTAGATTAATTTTTTTGAATGTTTCTGTTTACTAGGTAATTCCAAACCGGTTAATTTAAGCCCCGGTTGATTTCATTTCATTGATTATTTATTTAAATAATTGCCGAAAACCATCGAAATTTTCGAAAATTTCAAGCATTTTTTACTCTGAAAGGAAAAATGCTAGACTTTTGAAACTTTGGTGGAATATGTGTCTCATTACCCTCAATTTACAAAAAAAATTTCGTTTCAAAATGTTTATTAGTTGAGAAATTCTATTTGTTTATTAAAAAGGTCCCAAATGTTTAATGAAAAATTGACCTATTAACGTCATCAAAAATAATTCAACCACAGCTCATTTTTTTCGTCAAGACGTCAATTTTACGAATCTGTTATGGGCGTATCGATTTTCAATAATTTTGATCGTCAAAATGGCGTTAACAACATTGCTACTTTTCGGAGCAGCGTTTTTTGCAAATAACTTTACAACAAATGAACGTATCTGCACAAATCTTTCATATTTGAGTTGCTGGTATTTTTCTACAAATTTATAAAAAAAAAAGTTGCTCTGGGACATGTAGGAGCCGAGATAATTTTTTAAATTGTTTAATGCGCCAAACGTTTATTTATTAATATTTATGGTCAAAATTATGACGGTCAAAATTATTGAAAATCGATACGCCCATAACAGATTCGTAAAATTGACGTCTTGACGAAAAAAATGAGCTGTGGTTGAATTATTTTTGATAACGTTAATAGGTCAATTTTTCATTAAACATTTGGGACCTTTTTAATAAACAAATAGAATTTCTGGAAAACTAATAAACATTTTGAAACGAATTTTTTTTTGTAAGTTGAGGGTAATGAGACACATATTCCACCAAAGGTTCAAGAGTCTAGCATTTTTCCTTTCATAGTAAAAAATGCTTGAAATTTTCGAAAATTTCGATGGTTTTCGGCAATTATTTAAATAAATAATCAATTAAATTAAATCAACCGGGGCTTAAATTAACCGGTTTGGAATACCTAGTAAACAGAAACATTCAAAAAAATTAATCTACTGCAGTCTTACTGTAATTTTTAAAAAACTCCAAATTTCATGATTTTTTTACATAAAAGTGACTTTTAAACAATGTTCTGTTTATTTGATTTGGGAGGAATTGCAGAGATATATTCCTTATAACTAAATACACCTGTTTTTACCTACGGCTATCTGAAACGAATTAGTTACACCGTTTTTTCTATTTCTGCAGGCCTAATTGTGTTTTATTGCAGTTTGCGCTTAACAACATTTTGAATTGGTGCCCAGATAATTTTTTAAGACTCAATATATAGAAGTGTAAAGTCATGTCGTATACTAGGGAGTTTTGAAAATATTCAAGTCATCAAACTATTGTATGTATCTTTTATTCGAAGCAAGTTGGAATATGGATCATTTATTTTGTTTCCTGTATATCTAAATTCAATTTCGATCACACTAGTCCAATGATTATCAGCAAAGTTCATTTAAAGCTACAAAGGCTACAGGAATTTGAATTCCATCTTAAAATATGACACTATTTTATAACAGGTTATTTAAAATACATCTGACCATATCTACCTATGTGTGATTACTTTACATGTCTCCAATGTAAGTAGTTATTTTCTGTTAATATCCCACCTATAGACTATAGTAGAAAAATTAATCATGATTTGATATGTAAAATTCTGAAAGCCAATACAATAAAAATTACTTCGCAATCGAATGGTACAAAATCTGGGGTACCAGAATAAAACGAGTGTACTAAGAATGCGGCTTCAGCACAAAGTTAGAGATGCTGTTTCTAACAGGAGTGACAAGACCCCTGAAGTTTTATAACCAATGTGTTAAGCTATCCTTATGTTATGTAATGACACTAATGACTGTCCGAAAATCAGTGCAATTGCTTGGAGAGAGGCTGTTGGTAATATGTATGTACCGTTATTTAGTACCTTAATGATAAATGACAGTTATGAATATAATTCTTGCGATTTGTTTTTTCTTTTATTCATACTTACAAATAATAACTGCCTCTGTTACCGAAAACGAAGTGCATTTCAAAAATATTACAGGGCATGCAACTAATAGAAGCTATTGTATATGTACAGGTATATCAAGTACAGGCAGCGACCGAGCGACGGTTAAATTTCGTAAAATATTTTTTTATAGAAAACAGCAATTCAGAAATATTCAGTATTTCCTTGCATTGTGCCAATTTTAATTATTTCTACAAAGAAGTACAGTGTTGTTTTATTTCACATTTATAAGTTTAAGGTCGTTTCCTGTAGAAATGTTGCGGTTCAAATCACTGTAATGTATGAAGCAAGGAAAATTTTATGTTCAAAGCGGCTTAGCGCTACATGCGGAAGCATATAAATATTGAATTTTATGCGCTATAATATAACCACAGCTTTTAAAAGGGTATATAATTTCTACATTATTCTGTATGACGTAATCTTTTGTTTTAGAATAATACGAATAATACGAAACGACTAGTGGTGGATTTACCTATGGCGCAACGGGCGCGAACCGCGACCCCGCATTAAAGGAGATTCCAGTCCGGCACGTTCTTATTTGGTTCTCTCTCGTAGTGTGCTAATGTGCAAGTGCATGCAAAAATGTCTTATGGTTAGTGCTTTCCGCTGCCCTTTTCATCGCTACAAACAGACAAAAAAATCAAATGCTTGGAAACATAATGACCTTGATCCTCGAAAACCAGAAAGCGATTATAAAGGAAATATCGAATAGGTATAAATCCGACACTGGAAATATCACTATTAAATGATTCAATTCGAATCCAATTAATTATGTTAATTCAATGTTTTCAATCGTATCTTTAAAATAAATCGTCTCTTAATATGGTGTTGAATTATATTTTAATTTTGATGGCGGTTAAAGTTTATATTAAATGGGACGTGTAATACTCTGTCTAAGGAGAGATTTTCATGTGTAGTCAGTTTTAGCGCGGTCGTACACCAACGAAACATCAAACAGGCAACATGCAACGTGCGACATGAGGTAAATACCGCGGGTAAACTTGTACTGCATAAAACCAACATAAAACCGTAGATGTCGTCGGAACCATCGCACACCGATGCAGCTCATGCATGTGTCTCACAACAAAAACCGCATGCGACTTTCTGTGCATGTTTCGCCGCAGTATTTGTTGCGTGTTTGAATAAGCAAGATCTATGTGTTGTTGACAAAAATGGCTGATAATCTAACTTTCAACATTAATTTTGTTAAATTAATTGAAAATCATCCTTGCATATGGAATTATAGTTTAACAGAATACAGCAAATTAAATTTTTCCGGATTGAGAGACAGTTGTTCCTGTGCAACTGTCTGAGCTGTGCTTTAAATTAGAAACAAATAATGGATGAATCCAATATCGACGCATCCTTTTACGTTTACGTCAATTTCGGAAAAAGTGCCAAGCTACAACCACATCCTCCTCGCTTGACGACATATTGAATACTGCAAATGTATAAAATTGTGTTATACTTGTCTACGAGGTTCAGCAACATGCGACATTTACTTTATGTAGCATGTTGCATATTACGTGTTTGATGTTTCTTTGGTGTACGACCGCGCTTACTGATATGTAGGATGCACTTTTGGAATAATTTTCATACGCTTCCATTTTGACAATGTTTCATATTTCGTATATTGTCTAAAAGTTATTTGTGGCATGGTTTAAATTTTTCTATTTGAGATTTATAACCACATTCTTGAATATTTTAAGGTCTCAGATAATCTAAAAATTGTACATATAATTTTCACGAATTATACAAATAAAAAAGAATCTTGGCATTGAAACAGATAGTTTCCAAAACGCCTGCGAAAGATCATTATTTTTATTTTATTTATTTATATTCTCTCAAAAAAACCTTTAACTGTTCCTTTGACATAAAGTCACAGGCGTAAAGGTCCAAATATTTTTTAGAATATTTTATTAGAATAAGAATAACGTCTATTTCATATCTATTTATGGAAATTATCTTTAATCTGGCAATATTGCATTTTACATTATCGGCGCCTCTAGACGAAGGCAGGCGGGATAGATAACCCAAATCATTGGAAGAAATGCGACAGTAATAAACGTTAATAAAACTTCGTTATAACTATATGAATAGAATTTTTGATTATGAGGTGTAAAACGATGTTCTTTATATTCAGATGAGGAACTGCTTCTCAGTTGGCTAGTTCGGTTACAAGCTAATACATTTGGATATGCGGAAACCTGTACACTTGATTTCACAATTCTTTTATAAATATTAATTTTCACATTTTCTTTAAAGTAGCCATCCGTTTTACTTCTTTCTAAATAAATTTTTAAGGAGACCATTTTGTTCATTTTTCTTGTGACTGTATTTTATATATGAGATAAAAAATTGAGTTATTATCATAATAGTTATATATTTTAATAATAATTTTGTACTAAAACAGACATTTCGTCTTTTTAAAAGATTTATAATTGATGCTATAGAGTCATGTATCAGCAATTTTTAATAACAGTAAAAAAAAACAAATTGTTTTATAAGTAAAGGTGCGTTCTCATGATTCGATGTTAGTTGATCAACTTTAGTGGATCAACTGAAGTTGAATATGTTTCAAGCATAAATTTGAAACAACAACAGTCAGATAAAACGGCATCAAATGCTGTTGTTCGTGCGGATGTAAACATTATTTCCGGTTTATTGATTGAAGAATTGAGAAAAATTATCTTGGGATGGGATAAACAGCGTAAAAACGCCGTTTTTGGATACGGAATGGGATCTTAAGGAGAAACCAGTATGGATTTTCAGAAATCCTCTTGAAATAATTTGCTTTGGAGGATGTTGAAGGATTTAGAAATCACCTGAAACTGTTGAAAGAAAAGTTTACAAAACTGCTGCCAAAAGTTACACCAGGATCGGATGATCAAGTTTACTGACAAATGTTCACACGTTTCAACTGGTTTGAAAAACAATGATGCTTCATCACTTGAACGAAAATGTTGGAATGGGTCAATCTTTTGTGAAATCAACTTAAGTTGACCGATAAAAGTTGAAACAGTGTTCTCACAGCAATTTTCATTCGATATTAGTCTATCCACTAAAGTTGATCGACTAAAACCGAATAGTGAGAACGCGCCTAAAGGTTCCAACCATCTAATAAAAGTTTAATATAAAATGCGAGACATATTTAGCTATTACAAATCAGTAATAAGACCAAAGACAAAAAAGTTGCATAAGCTTCAGTATTAGGCCTATTGCATTTCCTCAAAACTGATCAGTTTATTTCCTTTGAATATTACATTACACAAAATAATGAAAAATAATAAACACTCGCTTTAATAAAATATGAGAGCTCAGTTTCAACTAATAAAGACCGTTCTAGTTCGGTTCTAGTATTTGCAAATTTGATATATTTCTTACTTGCAAACAATAGAGTTTAGTTTAGAGCATAGATGCATTAAGACGTTTTCATTTCAGAATGACACCGAGAATATTTAGTTTCAGAAAGGATATCACATTGCTGTTGACTCAGTAACATACATATTATACACTTGATACCACGAATCACGTAATCAATTTATAAACGTATCAAAGACACGCAAATTTTTTATAAAATCTATCTAACAAACAACAAAAACGTTTGTCTTCTGGGACTACGAGGCAATGCCGAACTGCTTCTAATAATGTAGGTGTAGTTAGACAAAGATGCCACCATTACTGCGTATTTTATCTGTAATGTTAATTGTTTTACTTTCTTTGTTTGATACGTATTATTTATAACTTTATTTCTTTATTTCTTAAGATTTCAGGCATTATATTGCCTTTAATAAAAGTAAAAATTCTGGTTGGATTCCTTACTGTCAACAAAAAATCTTGTTCGATGTAAAGTTTATGGAGTTTTAAATGTGTTCTAATAAATTTTACACACTTCATATATTCAAGTTTTAATTTTAGGATATGTTTGAAATATACTGAAATTATTACAAACTTTATAACTATACAATAGTTAAAGAATTACCAGAGAAAAACTGTTCCAGTTTTAAAAGGGTGTACTTCCAATGATCCAAATTGGTAAGCGAACTACACGCGGAGTGTATACATACATATAATAAATATTGAATTTTGACTTTCATTTTATCCAATGGTAAGTAACGTTGGAAGTTTCCGTAAACCTACTATCTGACATTTAACTTTTCGACTTTAATATGAGTGTGAGTTATGACCTCCAAAATAGAGCTGAGTTATTGTAACCTTTATTGTTCCGTTTACACTACTTGCATGAAACACTTCACCCCATCACTTAGTTATTCATGCTCAATTAAAAGTTCTACAACCACAATCATAAAGTTACGTTCTCTTAAAGTTCCTTTATTACTATTTAATCTACATACCTATATCTCTATAAGGAAAATTGTATAAAGCGCTTTGATATCCCGATGCAGTTAATTATTCATTCGGCTTAGTTCTGAATTCTGTTTTAACTCCTGAATGTGAAACTGACGAGGTGACAAATTATTTAAACAATGTTATGTAACAAGCGCACTAGTAATAATTTTCTTGTCATACTGAATAAAATAGATTTACTTGAATTAACTAAGATATTACATATTTTACATTCAATAAAATCGTGCCACAGCTAGATACCAAAATACCTGAAGTAGTCAATTTTTGAATGCATATCTCTATTTTCTCAATAATAAAAAATGTTCAATATCCTGTTTGTAAGTTATGACGGCATATTTTCGATAATGCCATTTGAATAGGAATTCCTTTTGTTTATGAAATTTTTTTTATAAATTTAATTTAATCGTTAAAAAAATTAACAAAAGACATTCTGACAAAGTAAATTAAAAACTTAAAATTTTGCCGCAAACTGTCAGGGCAGCAATTAATTCCTTCTTTGTGATCAGTACCCAGTAAATTATATTATATTTTTACCTCGATTTTTACCTACAATGATCATTGTCTACATTAGATCCAAAGTTTCAAAATAAGAAAAAAAAACATAATAGATAAGTAGGTATTAATTTTAAGCTGTATTTATGACGAAAAACATTAGTAGAGTCCAGGAGTCGAGAATTTGGGTAAAAATGTCGACAAAACTTTGCAGCAATGAAACCTACTCCCTACTGTTTTCGAGGTGCTGAAAACGAAAAAACATAGCGGATGAAGTTTTTAGCGACCGCAATCCTCTCAAATGGCCAAAATCTACCCCCTTTTCGCGTTTTCCCGTTGTAAGGCTAGTAAAACCCGTGTTTAGAGATTAGCTAGGAAAATCAAAACCACCCTCCTAAGTATTCACTAGTAAACACGCTCGGCAGCGCGGTGTTGGAGGGGGACATGAACGGTTTCGAGTACATTTAAATATACTCGGGTTTTTGCCCGTTCGAGAGGGTAGGAAGAGTCAGACGCTGATGAAACTAATTTTTTCTTGTTCAGCATTCTCAAAAACGAGGGTAAATAGATTACGGAAAAAAGAAACAGAAATTCATTTTTAACCCTCCGGAAGGGTTGTAACAACCTCCAGGGGTAGCTAAAGGGCTTCTCCTGTCGTTATCCTTCCCTTTGTATCAAACACTAATGATTTTCTCAGATAATTTCCTCCAAACACAGGTTTTACAACGAGAAAACAAGAAAAAGGGGCAGTTTTTGGCCCATTTGAGCTAAAAGCTTCATCCACTATATTTTCGTCTTCAGCGCCTTAAATACACCTTCTTTTCTAACAAGTTTCATCTAATTTGGAAAATGCTCCTAGTCCTCGACCAGGATTTTCGACCTCATCGTGACACGAGGATTCTATGAAAAAAAAATCTATTGCGATTGGCTATCTCATTGCTAAAGGGGTGAAAGAAATGATGGAAGATGTAAAAAAAATGGGTCATAATAGTTATTCGATTATCCGAGCTCGGCCGCGGAAGGCTCATTAAGCAACGAAATTTTCAGGAATCCGAGAGGAAGGTTGGTTCTAGCTCCCTCAAAAGTTTGGTTGAAAAAATCCTCCGGGTAGAGGAGCAAGGGCCCCCGGAAAAGTACAGTTTTTCGGCAAAATCGATCTTTTTAAAAAATTCATATCTTTCTTAGGAGGCAAAATCGAGAAAAACGATTACGCCCCAGGATTTTCCAAATTACATCTAGTTTTCAAAAAAAAAAAAAAAATACGCTGCCGGTCATTTTGAAGGAGGTGCGAGTTATTAAGCTCGGCCCGGACACGTGTTTGGAAAAATTTGAAAAATTGAAAAAATTGCGAAAACACGAAATCTTTAAACGCTATTTCCAAATAAAAAATCGCCGCCGGGCCGCCGCCGTTCTGGTAAGAAATTCAAGGTATACATAAAAATTAGAAATTAGAACGAGTCTGCCTGATCACCGTAATTTTTCTTTGACCGACTGAAAAATTTTCACCCTTTCCGCAACATCCTCTCCTTTATAATACAACTTGTTATTTTGACTCGAACTAAACATTTTTCATGAAATTACCCGTGTCGTGATAACTCGAAATTTTGGTTGAGGGCTCTCCTACTATTAGGAATCGTATTTACATGTACGATTGATTCTCCAAAAAACCGTTTTTCTCGAAAACGTTCATTTTCTTTAACTTTCTTGAAATTACTTCTATTAACTTTTTTACAGGGTAAGTCAAGGGAATATTTTGATCTCCTTCACGTCTCGATCGGTTAAGTCATGTTTGAGTTACAACGGTTTTTGTGAAATTTTTCAAATGTTATTATTCTCCAGTTCCGATTGTCTGATAACTATCCGTTTCTAGAGATAAGTTTTTTTTCATATCATTAGTATGAATTTGATAAATGCTGGGCAATGGATTTGGGTATTTTTTTATGACAGACAAACCGACAGATAAATGAAAATTTCTTCCTTCGATTAGAAATCGATGTATCCAAGTTTCAATTTCCGACCCCCTTATAAAAATATCAATCGTGTATTACATTTTTTAAAATTTTTAAGACGGCAATATTTTTCACTTTTTCTTCGTATTTAACTATAATTCATTTACATAGCTTTTGTTAGGAGGCAATACGCAGACTGTTTTTATTTTACATGGAACTATAAATAATGGATTACTGACGATTCGTAAATAATAAACTAAATGTTTCTATTGTTTCGGAACGGTATAAATAATTTTATTTACTGTTATTGAAGGTCGAATATCGATTAGTTGTTTTCGGTTTATTCATCAGTTGATATAGGCATCTACAGTCGTACTTGTTATGTACAGAACAGACGTAGAAGATATACGACACAGAAAAATAATGTTGTCAGGTCGTTTTTAAATTTTAGATTATCATATAAATTAACTAGATCAAAATAAATATTAAAAAAAAGTTAATGATAATGTTAATACAATAACGCAACATGAGTTTCAAAATATTTTAATACTTATGGAGAAGGAAAAAATAATGCCAGATAGACCGTTTTCTTGCCCATCCGGGTAAAAGTGAATGAGTAGTTGAAATGAAAGGATTTTGATTTTTTTTTATTCAGTCGTAAAAAATACACATTTCTGTATTATTATTTAATCTTTTGGTGATCTCGAAAATCTAAAATCAGAACTAACTTGTTGGTCAGTTCTAGCCCTCGTTTTAAAGTTTTTTTTTTAATAGCTCACACCAAACGATTTGTTAACGGTTGCCTACTTACCTATACGAAATAAGATAAATATAATCAGCGGAATATTCTGCAGTAAATGTAAGAGCTTTGGAAACATTTTCCACCGGGGGCATTCTAACGAGAAAATGAGAAACATGGTCTTAAGCAATTTACTTATAAAATACAATCTCTCCTAGAATACGCAAACCATTAAATTACGTTTTATAATCGTACAATGTAAAGGCAGGAACATAAAATATCCGACGGCATTTTATTTCCTTTATGAAATTGTAGTTTGGCAGACTATAAAATGAAGGAGGATTTTTCAATTATTGAACTATAAAGAAGTCGCCTTTAGACGAATTTTATCCGGCTGGACTCTAATGTTGCAAGATAAATGGATACTTACTTGTAATATAGTAAATGATGATCACAAATGTACCATTTAAATAAATATTTAAATAAATACTCAGTAACACATACAGAATTTACGTATAGGATTTAAAAATCTTCGGTTCTGGAAAGATTGAAGGAAATATAATTCTTTGATGATTTTAATCTGAATTTCTATTGAATTTTAATTCTATTAATTTAATATATAATAATTTATTAATAGTACATATCAGGTAGGTAACAATAGTAAGCCATACACAAAGAATGTTCTCCGCAATTTTTATTCGTAGCGGATAGACTTAAAAGATTATGTTATAAAAATAAAAAAAACTACATGTTAAGTATGTTATAAACAAAACTAGCGCGTACTAGAGCGTATTCATAATTCATAGATTAGAAATCAACAAAATTAGACGGAACAAGAAATTAGCCTTATTCCTTCGTTAAAAGTGTTAAGAGACGATCCTTTACTAAGTTCAAAGATGTACTTACCTCTGAGGTTATGAATTAAACATTAATGGTTTCCACAGATTAAATATGGTGCAAGTTTGTGATAACAAAGTTATCTATCTCCACAGCCTTTGACCTCAAGGATTCAAGACTGCGGAGAAACCTCTTTCTGTATACACAGAGGATGTTCGAATATTGAACTCGGAGAAGCCCTCCAGCAATTCCAATAATTAGCGAAAAAGAAGTTGATGTTTGATCCCATCGACCCATTTCATAACCTCGGGGCACAGAGAGGTGCAACCTAAATGATGCCAAGAACGTATCCAGTGGGTTGCAAAATGGATTCTAATAATATTTATTAATGATTCCTGTCTATGTGAACTCAGGATAATGTGGAAGAACTCATCAATTTTACCGTCTTTAACATTAACATCGGATATTCGACGAGAATTTATTTTTTTTATAGTCTAGATATAGTTTTTTTTACTCAAATTACAAAAATCGACCCGTCTCTGATCTACATTACGCATTAGGGATGTAAACATCAATTAATCACTTTTTGCTATTCTCAAACGTACAGATATTGATTTTGACATAAATGTAACTCATAACTGATTTGAATTCATAATATGCGGCTCGGTTAATTAACAACAGGTATTCTTTAATTAAGCTTTTCAACGAGTCCTAGTGTGTTTTCATTAATTCAACCGATAACGAGACATCATCCGTGTGCTGAATTACAACAGACATGCGAACAATTCTATTACCTTCCATAATTCAATAAAATTCCTTTATATTTGATTTTACACAATGGAAATGTTTATGTTTGGTTATTTACAAATTACAAACTATCTCTTTTTAAATAACGTTTTCATTTGTTACCTAATAATTTTCTTTCCGCCGTTGAGTGAAGAAATTATATCACTCAAAGGAAATCTTCAGAACAATAAAAAAATTTAATTTGGGTTTCAAAAACTGAACCTAATTAAATTAAGTAAATTGTGAATATTGTCACATATACATAATTGCATCGTATAGTATAATAGCTGGCTATGTTCACAGAAACAGAAGGCTGACTGAATCAGTGAATATGTTCACGAGCCATTTAACCTTCACAGGACCGCCAGACACAGGGTATAAATTATCAATGCGCACTGTCCCAAGATGTCCTTTTTGCAAAGTATCTTACTGTTTATGACATGTAGACATCAAGTGGATTTAGATGAGTATTTGTACACAGTTCTTTCATTGGTTCTTTTGTGAATTATACGTACAGGATGATTATACTGCTTAGGTGACATACTTCAAACTGATGACGTTTGTATAAAGTTGTATCCTAAGAGAACCCTTTAACGATGGACTCGATGTCGATTGACGTTATTTAAAACTTTGTCGTAAAAGTAATAATGGAATGTACTACTTTAAAACATTAAGCTATTAAAAAACGACATAGAAGCCGCCATATTCATGTGATTCGAAGAACGGTTCGATAGGGGAATATCTACTATTTCTGGTCGTATCATTTTTCTTAATAATATAGTGTGAGAAATAGATATAGATGAGCGGTAAGACGCGACATGAGGGTGGGAAATGTGTATCACATCACATATTCCGTCTCTTACACTGCTTACATTAAAGCGAGAAGGATGATTGTCGTTTCGTGACAGTTCAGGTCCGCACTTAGTTTCGTTACCGATTCGTTTTTGCAGCGCGTTAGGATATATTATAAGTGTAATATTATAAGTAGTTAATGATTATCTTATTTGCCAGTGTGTTTTTGAATATAATTTAAGAAGGTTATCGTGTTGAAGTGAGTTGTGTAATATACGGTAAGTGTAAAATAAGTAATAATTATTTTTTACCTGTTTATTTGCTGATTCTTGAAAATAATTTAAGAAGATTATCATATTTGATGTAAAACTGTTTCGACACATCTTACTGTGTTTGGGAAAATTAAAGTGAAAGTGATGGTGCTTACAGGTTAGAAAGAAAATCACACTTCATGAGTGTTTTCCTTAGAAAAGAATCATCTACATTTGAACGAACAAGTATTTCGCTTTTATCTATATTTTAAGGGAAATTATAATAAAGCACAACTCTTGGTAGTCTTACTAATGTATAAGTATGAGAAGAAGAATATTACAGACACTATAGCGGAGAGATATAGGAGAAAAAATAAAGCTGACAGCCCCTGCGGGTCTGTCCTCACCGTTTGAGGATGTAGGTATAGAAGTTGAATCGATCAAGGAGACGAAATTTTCAGGGACCAGAGAGGAAGCTGGGTTCTAGCTATCCTGAAAGTCCTGTCGAAAAAATCCTACGGGCAAAGAAGCGAGGGCGCCCGGAAAGGTACCGTTTTTCGACCTTTTAAAAAAATTCATATTTCGGCTAATATCGGAGATGGGCGAAAAAATAAAAAAAAATGGCGCGGATCCTCCGGATCCAAACGGCTGTGTCGCGTTTCAAAGGGGTGCATGTCTGAAAAATCGCCGAAATCCGGAAAAATCGTCACTTTTCAAAAAATCATAATTTTCTTAGGAAGCAAAAATCGGAAAAAATAATTTGCGTCTGGGGTTTTCTAAATTTCGTCTAGTTTTCAGAAAAAAATACACCGCCGCTCCCGCTCGAAAGAGGCGCGAGTTACTGAGCTCGGAAGGGGGATGTGTTTGAGAAATTTCGTAATATTGGAAAAAATGTGAAAACGCGGAAAACTTCAAACGCTATTTCCGAACGAAAATTAACCGCCGGGCCGACGTTCTGGCACGAAATCCAACATAGAGGGTCCAACTTGGAAGTACATCGCGGATGGCGCGGTCCAGCTGAGATTTTCGAGGCAGCAGGACCGAATCAAAAAGAAGAAGAAGAAGTGAATTTTATATCAACTGTATTATTTACTTCCGTTTTTGTGCTTTCGTAGTGAAGTGCTTGAGAAGTATTCCTTTTCAGGATGTCATTATTTATTGTCGTTTTTTTTTTCATTTTGAGAGTATATTTTTTTTAATAATTAGGATTATAGGAAACAACTACTGGACGGGCAAAGGCCCCTACTTCCATTGAATTATACCTATTAATCCAAATTGGTAGCCAAATTTGTTATTTGCCTTTTCTATACCAGACACAGACCGGTTTCGAACTCTTTATGTTCTCATCAGTGTGCCACAGGTAGCTGAAAAGACAAATAACAAAGGCAAACCAAACTGGCCTATGGCAGACCCAGCACATAGTAAGTAGTGAGGGATAAGTACATCCCTCTGGTGGTCAGTTGCTACTACCAGTCAAGACATCGACGGTGTCTCTGTGACCGATAGCGGCTTGCCAAGCAAGCACCAAGAGCGGCGACCTCTAGCCCTGATGGACTAAAACATGCTTAATAAATAGGATTATAGGAAACAACTACTGGACGGGCAAAGGCCCCTACTCCCATTGAGACACCGTCGATGTCTTGACTGGTAGTAGCAACTGACCACCAGAGGGATGTACTTATCCCTCATACTTAGTATATTTTTTGTTTTTATTTTGTTTTTAAAAGTTTATTGTTTTAAATTATTTCTGTATTCTATACTAATATTACATTCCCATTCTTTCCTGGCAAGAAATGCTTATATCTCTTCGCGATTCTGGCTGGGTAGTAACAATATATATTATGCGAATTTACATACCGTACTATTACTACTGTATGTGTAGTCAATATTTTAAATTCAGTACTTTTATTTTAAATGAATAATTTATTTTACAATTCTCTTTCTTTGCTTGATATGCATTGTTTTTATTATGCTTGTATAAAGCCTAAACAAAGTCATTTAAAAACAATGAATAATTGTTGTATAATTATTGCTAGCTAAACTGAAGACTAAAACCTACATTGGAAAAGTAAACGAGCGAACAATACAGTTAAATAAGACTCTGCGTTACCGCCACGGTGTAAGACAATTAGGTGATGAAACGCCTCAATGTATCGTATGGTTAGAGTGTCGCCAAACTGTTAACGCAAGAGACGCGAAATCGTAAGACAAAGAGAGAGAGTAGGTGGCCGCGCGGGCTGCGCCTCGCATCGTCCCTAGTTAATTTCCACTTCATTTTACCAGGTCGAAAAATATACCATTCGATGCAGAAAAATATGTAGAACACGATTAAAAAGTTATGTGTCTAAATTGTCGGCTACTGTGCAAAAAAAAAAATAAAAACCATAAATGAAATTGGACGCCGGCACGTTTAACTGGAAACGCTGCTAAAACCGTTCGAGTTATGAAAAAAATTAACATAAACAATATTATAGAGAACTAAATTTCCTATAAAAAAGTCACTGGTGGCATTAGTCTATCTTTAATAGTTTTGGTGTGAGGGCGCCTCAAATTCGCGAGCTGATCTTTTGTTAAATTAAACTTATCGTTCTCCAGCGCACAACTTTCAGCCACCCTCACGCCTAAAATATTCAAGATAGACATATGCCGTCACTGACTTTTTTATAGGAAATTTAATTCTCTATAAAATTGTTTATGTCCATTTTTTTCATAACTCTAACGGTTTTGGCAGCGTTTTTTTAAAATGTCAAATCGGAATAATTTTTTGTAAGAAAATCATTATTTTTAGCAATTATAATAGTGATAATACAATTCTGAATGTAAAAAACTGTATTTATTTACCTTTTATTACAACACAATTATTGTCACAAGCAATGAAAAATTTATGTTTACATTTATCTGTCACCTCCGCCTACTACAAAAATCGCCGATTTAAAAAAAACAGTTTTATAAAAGAGAATCCCAGACAAAAACAAAATCGTTTTCCAATAAAAAGAAGGAATCTAGATTGCAATTAACCTGATACTCTATTATAGGTTGATTCAATTTACCACATTAAATTTCTGAGCACATTGCAAGAGATTTAAATTAAAATTTAAGAATCAATATAAATGTGATTAATAGTTTTTTCTCTTTTTTTTTTGATTTTGGACAATAAAAATATCTAAGTAGGTAATAATGCTTTATGTTTACTTAACTTGAATAGTTATTTAATTTTTGAATAAATAAATAGACATTTTTTCGTATACCTACATTATATTTATTTCACTCACGTATCCCTTATTATTTATTCGTTATCACATCAAAATATGTATACTTCTATTTTTACTTTATTTACAATATTAAAAATATTATTGTTAAATAAATACCTTATCATTATTATTATTTATTGCTTGCAAGCTATAAATGATTCTTTCAATCAATGCGATCATCGACATAATATAAAATTCATTACTTACTCAGCTGTTTTAATTAAATTCTATAGGTATAGTGTAAAAATATTGTTTCGTTTTTAATTAGTAAAGTTAATTATTTAGATATATAATACTAGAACATTTAAAAAGAATTGCTTTAGATTTTAAACAGCTCCATACTCATACAATGAGCCCGAATCACGGTAAAATATGCGGCCACCACTCTACCATCTCTCTACTATTCCCAGCGTTAACAAATCGACGACGGGGTCGGCCGGCTTGTAGCATCACCTAATTGTCTTACACCGTGGTTACCGCTCACCTTCCGTCACTATATCTTTATTTCTCACACTATACTAAAAAAAATATAGTAACGGTTCTGCTGAACAGTATGAGGACATTATAAATTCTTATTTATTGCCAATTGTTCGGGAATTAACTCGCTAAAAAATTTCAATCCACTTCCTTCATCTAATTTCTGTGGCTTATTAATTTTCTATTTTTTTTTCAGTATATTATTTAAATTCAGTGAGACTTTATATAAATATATTAAGTTGCCGGTTTAATTAACTTTTCTCACATTTCGTTTGCACTTATCCATAACCTTCTATTATTAGTAAATTTGGCGACCAGAAATTAAGTTATCCTGACCATTTACATTACATATAAACCCTTATTTAAGATCTGCTAACTAAGCTACTGAGCATATAAAGCGGGGTCGTACCACGCCTTAATTATTTTATGCTAGCAATTACAAACTTACTAGTAGGCAGTAATACAATTTTGGCATGGTCCAAGCCTGTATTCCATAGGTAGAGTATCCAATTCGTAAATATAATTTAATAAGGAGCTTATTTGTTGCACTTTATCTGACAAATTAACTGTTGTTAATTTTTATAAGGATATTGACCTCTCTATTCGATGAGTAGTGTATCCGTATAAATAGGATATTAAATATAACATTAAAAGTAAAGAAATATTTGCGCAAACATACAGTCTGACAGAGGTACGCAGGGTCGTGAGGTGATATAGGAGAGTATGGTAGAATATAATTTATATAATAAAATTGAATCATTTATTTATTTATTTATTTAATTTTACTACACCATCCAACAGTACAAGACCATTTACAATATAGGAAACAACTTACATTTAATATAAAGTATAAGGAAATTAAATTTTCTAACAATAAAAATGTAAAAAAAATTAAGAAAAATGTGCCCCACATTACATATGACAAATATTAATATAATAAATAAAACATTAACAACGTTTATGATAACTATAAGGTCTATTATTATTATTTGAAAATTTCAATATTCTTGGGAGTTATTATTAAGACAAAATATATACTGTGTCGCAAAAGAAACGTATAAAATTCATAACTTTTCTTTATATTGTAAATACATCCTACTTGGGGCAGTGAGCGGAGGACTGACTTGACTCACTTCATAGCGATATGAAGTTAAGCAACAGCTACCGCGTTTAGTACTTGGATGGGGGGACTATCCACGGAAAGACGCGGTCTCGTTTCCCTACTTCTAGCGGCTTGTATATCAGCTATATCGCAGAAGCAATACAACTGTAGGCGAGAGGTGTATTGAGGATATACCATCCTTCGGAGGGGATGTAAAGCAGTCGGTCCCTTGTCTATTAAATGTTAGGCAAGTAAAAAATCCCTACTCTTAGTAAGATAAGAGGTTCGGCAAAATTTCCAGGTTGGGGGTTGCTCGTTTCCTGGCGTCGGTGATTGGCCTCCGTAGCGGAAATAGGCCGACGTTAAATAAGTGATTAAAAAAAAAAAAAAATACATCCTACCTAGGAACAATTTCATTTTCTTTTACAATAATTATTATACAATTCAAACTTCATTATTATTTTTATTACAATAAATTGGTCATCCAAATTGTTAACCGTGCACATTTTAAACAATTATTGTAACAAAAATGAAGTTTTGAAATACAAAGGGTAATAATTGTAATTGAAAATAAAGTTTTAAAAATTTGAATATTAAGTTTCTCCTAGGATGTGTTTAAAAAAAAGTATATCACTGAATTCTTCGGTAAAAGACCTATCAATTTTTTGAATAAAATAAAGGGGATCCCATTTAAAACAATTATCGACGACGCGACGCCACAGAATGTGAAATGCCAAAAAAATTATTTTCTGACGTACAAATAGACTAATCTGATATTACTAATTGATGTGTTTTTGTATTTTTGCAAACGCAAAACAGAAAGTTCAAGTTTATGCGTTTCTCTTGGTACACAGTGTATAAAGGTGGAAATCATAAAATGTTGGTCCAGGCTTAGGCAGATAAAAAGTTTGGTAGAAATTTAATTTATGGACTATCTAACTGTCAATACTTTCATTAAAAAATTTATAACGAGATTATAAGCTGTCCATATAAGTAAAGCATTTCAAGCAGATCACTGTGAAAAATCAATAAGTGGATATGCAATATGCATGTTTTGATTTAAAATCAAAATGTTTAGGAAAGTGGCGTTGCGCGTTTTCTAATTTTGTAATGTGAATATTAGCAGGGCTGCCAAACAAGGGAAGTAAACTTTAGCTTAGATCGCGAATGGAATATATAATAACAAGTTCTAAGTTGCAAGATGCAATTTCTGAATGAATTCACTATTCAGATTAGCGGTATTGCACAATGTGTTTGAAAAATTAAAAAAAAACGTTCATGCCTGCAATAACATTTATTATGATTTATTTAATGCTTATATTTATTCACCAAATAGAAAGATATTCATTTACGTTCATTACATACAGTGTGTACAGGGGGAACCAAATTCGATGGGATATGGTTTTTTTCTGAAAATACCGGGTGCCCCATTATATTTTGACCCTTTTTAAACCTAGATAACTTTTGAACTAGTCGAGATAATGAAATGCCGGTTTCGCCAGTCTTCTTCTATTTTTGATGAGTTTTTTTCTGAGTATTAAACTTTTTTTGCTAACTTCCTTTAACCGGAAAGGACATAGGGTATTTTCGGGAATAAGGCACCTTTAATATTTCAATTGGAACACCCTGTAAATTTTTTCACAGTTGGAAAGCCCCTTCCGAAAATTCTCTAGAATAACTAACTAGAAAACTAGAATAAATGTTCGAATTGTCTTTCATTGACAGCTTTATTCATATTTAACGCATTTCTAATATTTATTGAGAATGCCATGTAAAACAAATGAAAATCGAAACAATCGTAAATGTCAGAAACTAATTTGTAAGTTAATTGTGAGTGAGAATTGTAAAAAATGGTTTAATTTATTCATTATGAAAAAGATGATATGATTAAATTGTTTTATAGAATGCGAAGAAGATTCAAATTTAGTTTCCGAGCTTTATTTTAATAGGACAGTAAAATTTTGTGCCACTAAAATTGCCGTTAGATAGATGAAAATTTAAGAGTCCCAAAAACAACTGCATTATTGTAAAATATTGCAATAAACCAAGAATTATTTAACTTCAAAAAATAATATTTTCAAATGTCTTTAGCTCCAAAATTATGAATTCTAGACCCTAAGTAGCAGGTCTTTGAAATCAGCTTTTCATGGAGATTCTAACAAAATATACAGGGTGTTCCATTTAAAAAAGTAGAGACGTCATAACTTAGCACAAATGACAGTACAGCTAAAAAAAAATCAAAGCAGAAAATGTGTAATTCAAAATAAAAATCGACCTGTCCAAGGATTTTTCCAAAATATTTTCGTATTCGGAAAGAATGAATTTATTCCATACTTTATGCACACACTGTATATATTTCCGCATTCTTTCGGTTTGTATAACAATGAAATCGCAGTGGAAATAATCTAAATCAAACATATGTGTTCGAAAATTCAGATCTTGACCGTGTCTCTCGGTAAGATATAAAATTTAGTTAAAAGGGATAGCCTCTAGCATCGCTTTTGAAACCGTGTATTTGGTTCAATCAAGTGGTAAAGTCTGACATAGACAGAAAGTAATGTATACATAGAAAAGTTCTACCAGTAAATATAACTGAACTGGATATGGTGGTTGAACATAAATGAAACGGCAATCAAACATTAATGGTAAAATATTTGCCTCACTAAATTTGTATTCATTCCATGATACTTTGAATAGAATGGACTGTCGGTTTTTGTAAAACTGAGTGGGATTTTCTTTCATATCTTTTAGTCTTGAGGGGGTTTAGATAAATAAAAGGAGTACTCTTGGTTCTTAAATATGTTAAAAATGTGTACTGTTCAAGATTCAAATAGGCGTCCTTGTTACAGTCTATCATAATGAATAAGGTAGTAGTATTATTGAAATCGTTAGCTAATCCTCGGTTCTGTACTGTTACATCGACTTAGCGTAATACATTCTCATTACCATTATTACAGTTGGAATAGTAATATTCCCTTGAATTCAGTTCAAATCAGATGACAGAATGTATTAACAAAGCATTAATTTTCATACCCGACAGATTTCAATGTAACTACACGTCAACAGTGTTACCCAGTGGCGTATTACACCTAGCGTTCAAGTTCAAAAGGTCTTGATTAATAAGTTGTAATTACGTTATTATTTAATATCAATAAATCATCAAATTCAGTGTGTTATGATAAAATTAGAAGAAACGGTAATGCGTTACTAATTCAATGGAATTATCTAAATAGGACAGAAATGCAGTTAGTCCAGTCGACTTTCGTTCGCTAGTAGGAGTTGAGTCAAAATACGACCATTTCCAGTGCGTGATGATTAAAGTTTTTCAAACGATAAGAAATATAAAATTCGTTTTAAAAAAAATTGTTTACAATTGGAAATGAAAAGAGCAACAATGTAGAATTTTTGACTGAAAGTGGCAGAATACGTCGATTCTAATTTTTAGATAAAGCCGTACAATTTGCGCATGGCAATGATTCCGTTAATGGGATGATTCTGATGTGTGTACACTCTTCCTCTTGCCATGGATCACACTCTAAGTTTTTCTTACCCAAAATACTTATTTACACTTAGCTGTTTCCAACATCAAAGTATCTACAGTTCTTTCAATAAATTAACGTAAACTTAGACTTGTCTCGTGATTATTTAAAAATATTACCACTGCAATAACTCATATTTATCCCTTCAGTAAAATATCAATTTCGATGCGAAGGAGCATGCCGTTTGCTTTGTACCCTGTGTTTCTGCTTTCCTCAAACCCAAACAAGACAAGTTGTGCCTAAATGAGATTATATACGTTTTGTATAAGCACCAAGTACTTTGATGTAAATTATATTTACGGACCACGTAACTAAATTTAAGTGGAGCAAAGAGGATTTTCCATCGCTATTTGATTTATCTCCGTATAGAATTACACAATAAGCACTGACATAAGACTGACGATTTTTTTAAAATTACGTATTTAACATCGGTCTGTTTACGCTTTTAAAGCCAAACACACATTTTGTTCTAACATGGTCACATCGCAGAATCACGGAATTTACATTTCACAGCCGTTTCAAAATACTACACTTTGTAGACTTGATCCCCCTCGTATTTAAGAGATTGGGTGGAAGAATGCGCTACTACTGTCCATCATACCACCAACCCGATGCGATGGCTGACGTAACATGTATGTATTTCTGGAAACCATCAAAACGTTCATTATGTCTTTAATTAGGTAGATATTTTCTTTGATACAGTCTTTTCTATAGCCATTGTCAGTTGATTAAAAATCTCGTAACAGCATTACAATTGAAAACGATCTCATTAGTCCGAAGTCGATTTGTAAATTTTGATTGGGTCATATAAATCGATTCTCTCTAGATTTTAACGGAGTACGAGAGTAAATGTAGTTATATGAGAAACGACAAACTCCCTTATTTGAGCTCGACGGAAAAGTTAATTTTAATCTCCTACAGGAAATTCAACGTAATGACTAAATGGCATATTTTAAAAGTTGCCAAATGGTCACGTGAAATGTAAAATTGGCATATGTGGTCATATTTTATCTACAAATATATAAAACCACCAATAGAAATATCTCTTATATATTATCAAGTTATCATGACGATACACACCCTGTTATTGACGAATATTGCTCAACTATAATCTGACCCCGAGGTAGCTCGGGAACTACATCTGTTAAATTTCGAGCATATAGAGATATCTAAAAAACATATAATTCCACAAAAATGTCTTAAAATCTCTAGTTTTGTACGACCACAAAATACTTCCATTACCTACATAATTTTATCTAAAGAAGTAAAAAAGAGTATATAGGGAAATATTACTCCGACGTCAAGTGGTTTTATGTGGCCATAAGCAGAAACTCAGCAGAAACGACTGGTCGCTAAAAACAATGTGCTTCCATTCTTCGCTCCAATTCGCACGATTGCCTTGTAGCTGATGAGTCCAACCGAATATAGTGGAGATTTAAAGAGGTGCGACAACATTCAAAAGACAAAAGTCTGTACATTAATTGAGTTAATATTCTGCCTTCTGTGTCAACTGCCAATCAGCCAATCGTTTGCAACAGATGTCGACGTAATATCATATGGGTTGTTTTCCAGTATCTTTTCAGTGGTTTCTCTAAAGTATCTATGTATGTCTTTGTTATTCTACTCAAACATATCGGTTAAGAAATTTCCACTAATTCGGACGGTGATTTTTGAACAGCAATTCTTCATAAATTTTAATTATCCTTACTATACTTCAGAATCCGAAAGTTACATGAATAATTTGATGTATTTGCCTTATTTACTTTCTGTCACCAGTAGAAAACTTGAACACTTGTTTTTTATTTCTATAAATAGCACACATACTTCCTGTTTTGACTGTTTAAAAGATTAATGTGAGAATATTTTAAAAACTAATTTACTGTAAAAATGACAAGAATATAGTTTTATTTATATCTGCACATTGCTCCTTAGATACTAGGTGAAATTTTCAGTGTATTATTCATTTGGTACATCCACGTCGTTGTCAAATAAACATCCCAAAGGATTAGAACGTTATGAAACCATTTAATATTCCAACTATATTTTTCATAGTATATATTTCTGATCCAGATTTTTAAGTTCACAATTTGTATTGTTGTTTTATTTATAAACACTATTATTAAATTCAATAATATGAATGGGAATTTTATTTATTGGTTACCGCGCCAAATGTATGTTATGCATGAAAGCTTTTGTTGACATTAGTGACTAATCCAAACGATGTTCTGCTAGTATCCATTTCAATGTGGGTAGTTCAAACGGAATACTAAGCTGGAATATCAAGTATTTTGATCATTTGATTTGATCTTTATTTAATTTACAATACAAATAAAAATGTTGTGTATTTCCGTCGCGCTATTTCTTAACTTAAGTTATGCTTGGATTGCAAGATATTATTTTTACGTCAGACCTTAGTTCTACAGTGTCTTTATACTGAATCGCAAATTTTGATCTAATGCAATTCAGATTTCATATTTTTAATTAATATGAGGGTGGATTCTACCCTTATGCTTGGATCGCAAGAAAATATTTTTTTTCTGTGACGGGAAAAAAATTTGACATTTTATCTCTATTGACAGGTACTAAAATGTCACTTTTCATGAAATTACTTTTTTCCTCGGGAAAAAAGTGAGCACTTTTTTCCCGGATATACCTACATATGTACACATAAGCAAAGATAGGAACTTAATTTTAGAATATTTTATTATACAAAAAGTTACATTTCCTTTATATTAAAAGAACAATTATTAAATGTGCATTGCATGAATGACATGTTCCTTGAACTATTCGGTACAATAGTCGAATTTTCTTGTGTTGAAATTATATTTCTTTCCGCCACGGACACAACTGCCGTTGATGTTAGAGAAAACTCAGAATCAGACAATTCCATCGAATTATAAAATTAATTTGACGTATTTGATTACTTATTTATTTTAAGGTTTTTGATTACTTAGCAACGCAAGTCTACTTGTCGCTATACACAGCCTACCAGCTTAAAACTTCAAATTTCACATTATTAATTTTCTGACTTTAATATATTTTTTTTAATATGTTTTTTCAATATTCGTCACAGAAAAAAATAATGTATTATACATGGGAAAAAATTAGATTTTAGCTCTCGCTTTTTTGTCTTCCTCCGCTCCGCGTCGGGAGACAATACAACCTCGAGCTAAAATCTAGAACTTTTTTCCCTTGTATAATAAATAACTATTAATATGATTATAGATCTAAATGTATCTAGTAGGTATTAAATTTTTACTTAATATCCTTGCACATGAATACAAGAAATTATTTTTACAGCTTATTATAGACCGTAATGTACAGGGTCATTCCTCATATATTGACACCTCACTTACAGCAGTTATTTGATGAGTTTTAAAAAAATTTTAAAGACAAAAGATTTATATTTTACACTAGGTATATTTTTAGAATACAACAAATAATGCATCCGCAGCGAGAGCAGAATATCGGCAAATATTTCCGCTAAGAGCAGTACCAGCGCGAAATACTTTTAAAAACACTGAATGTTAATGAAGAGGATGATATTCTGCTCTCGCTGCGGATGCATTATCTATTATTATTTTTATAGAATAAACGAAGAATATCACAATTTTCATCATCCGTGTAAAGGCATTGTTATTTTGACAAAAATACTCACAAACGTCAATGAATTCATTTGTTTTTAAAATCTCGACGGCGCGGTCATGATGATTCATGGCTACTATACTTTATTTATTAATATTGTTTTTAAAACTTTAGGACCCAATATCTAAAAAACGGCTTATCCAAACATAGGCAAACTATATATTTTTGGAATCAGAGAAATGTGCTCTTTAAACACGTGGATCCATATATAGGGTGTTTCATTAAAAAAAATTAAGGTTATGCAGAAATATTACATTTTCGATGTTCATTTGTTTTTTTCTGACAACGAATTCTAAAAATATAGAATACTTACAACATAAATCTTTTGTCTTTACAAATTTTTAATAACTTATCAAATAACTGCTGTGAAGTGGGGTGTCAATATATTAGGAATACACTATTTTTGAGTGAAGAGCAAACTCGGATTTTAAGTTATTATATTTTTTATAAATATAAGGGCGGATCTACCCTTATACTTAGATACAAGAAATTTTTTATAGCTGTATTATATAAGTATACCTAAATGTACACATTTCTATAGTAAATTGAAATTTCTAATGCATTTTAGACGTTTCTATATTTTTAACTATGTACCTAGTATGAAGGTGGATTTTACGTTTATGCTTGAAATGCGAGAAAATGTTATTACGGCTGTCATAGACCTCAACATGCTTTATTTTTACAGTGAATCGCAAATTCGAACCTACTGCAGTGCAGTTTAGAAATTCATAAAATTTTAATTAATATGAGGGTGGATTCTACCCTTGTGCTCTAGACCTTAATAAACCCTTTTTTTTCACTGAATTTACAAAATATAGGTATCTAATATCATTTAGAAGATAGATGAACTGGTTAATATTATTATGATGTAATATATAATCTCATTACCTGTCATTACTTAAATATTTTAATAATTGTTAATAAAATACTTTCAATTATTCATTTACGCCATTAGAAGATGTTCGCTGCTGGCAAACACTTTTAATAAGTATAAAATTATCCATGAATGATGGTGAAATTAAATACGGATGCTTTCTGACAGGTACATGGTTTATAGTCATTGAAATCCACATATTGATATATACATTATACAGGTATGCTTAGATGAAATTTTAGGATGTACTAAATATTTTAGTGCTTGCAATGTATGTTATACCTTACATTCGTATAAAAGTGGCTATAAAGCTTGCTAATAAATAAATGATTATGTTTAGGTAGACGTGTACTGTTTACGAATAACAAAATAGTTCGAGTAGATACGAAAATATTTTAACTAAAGTTCAAGGTGTTAAAAAAACAAATTTTAATTATGAATACCATATGTTTGCATGTCCCTAGTCAGTTATATTTAGGTTGTAGTTAACTACTCTTTTAGATATTAACAATTCGTGGGCGCAACTTGACGTTTCGGGTGCGAGTACGGATATATTATTCTTTGTGTTTAATAATATTCTGAATCTAAGTAATTTTCAGCAGTTGTTTATGTATAATTTAACAAAAAAAAAACTGACCCACCCTGTATTGGAACAATTCATTGCTTCTCTGTATCTGTCGGTTATATGCACTTTTTAATAATAAATAAGTCATTGTTTAGTTTTATCATGAAAAGAAACACGGTGTAACGTAATGATTTATCAAGGAAATTTCTCGCACATTATTGATAATAAAGTATTTACTTACTGAAAATTATCCAATGTAATCTCTGTCTTATGTAATACACAAAATAGTATGAAAAAAACCAGTGAGATTTTGAAAGTTAACCCATTATTGTTACAAATATGTGCCATTACTACTAAGCACACATTTCAAAGCATAACTCAAAACAACACAACTGAAACAATATTCTTGAACATGAGTAAATAATGTGTAATTCACAATTATTATTGTGGGTTGATAAGAATGTAATTTTACAGGATAGGTCTCTAGATTTGAAGTGTTTTCAAATGTGGGTACTTCCCTCTACTTTATTACGAAAATTCCATTATACAAAGCAAACAGTTTAATATCATAAATACTGTTAATTGCGAGGTTAATTGTTAAAAGAAAAGTACCACTTTCTACAACACATTATTATGTTTATCGTATATATTTATAAAAAATAGTATGTATGGAATGTTATGTACAGGGATATTGCAATGGGTGTCCCAGTAGTAGGTACCAGAAATCTTTTGGGTATAACTCGAGAAATAAATTTTAAAACATTGTTTTTTACTTAAATAGGTATATTTTATTAAATGTCAGAAATTAAACATGAAATACAACATCTATCAAATGGCCGCCGCGGCTTCTCTGGCATCTGTGTATTCTTTTGACAAAATTTTTCAGAACGTGGCTGTATTTCAACAATAACTCGCATGTTCTCCTTCATATCAAAAATGGTCTGTGAATTATTCAGGTACATGCACCTTTCCTTCACACAGCCCCAAAGGAAGAAGTCCAAGGGTGTTATGTCGCACAACCTTGGTGGCCAATCAATGTCTCCTCTGGCAAAGGTGATGGGCTCAGGAAACCTAGTCGCCAAATGATCGCTGATTTTTTCGTAAAATGTTTCAACAATGATAACTCGTTGGTCAACCGTGTAACGCTCCATTTTGTATTGCCTCAAATTCGTGATGACACATATGAAATATCAAATGTCAAAAACAAAAGGAATGGAGGGCAATTCAAATCTGGTACCTACTACTGGGACACCCGTTAGAAAGATTATAACATTTTTATTTTTCCACTTAGAAAAGAATGGTATGTTTGCTCCAACCTATTGCACACTAGACTATCAAATACCTATCGATGTTTGCAAAATAAAAAGAAAAGCAAAGTTGCCACGAATGTTTAATATTTTTCTACAACTTCGTTTTATTAATTGAATAGGAATTTTTGCAACATGTTACGTTGCACGGGTGATCAGTTCAGCAGCAAAAATATGCGGTTATCTCTGCAAATAATCGCAAGTCTAATTAATTTTGTGAAAATCTAGGAGGCGTCAAATCAATTTTCTCAGAAACAACAGCATAGCTAATTTATAGTTCGAAATTTCTCCCTAGTTCTGGTGGCTAAATTTTTAAGTCAAATTGTGTATTATTCTTATTCAATCGACAAAGTAAATGACAGTATTGATTGTTCTGTGGAACACCATTTCATAAAATATATGTTTTTTTTCTAAAGAAGATGTTTTAGTATAAAACAAAGTAAAATACACAATGTGCACATTTCTAACCAATATAATTTTCAAGCCATTCCTGATTTTCTTATTATTATTATTATCTTATTATTTTGCAAACATTTATATTACAAGAGGGTACTTATATTGTGGAAAAGGTTGGAGCAAACATACATATATATCGCAGGAATCGAGATAATGCGTAGATTTCAAAAATATAATAACATACATACATTTGAAAAAACACAAGTTAGGTTTCCATTTCCAAAATGCCATGTATAATTGTTTTTTCGATAAGTAAGATGAGATCGCAGAAAAATTTCACACAACTTTTATATCTGCCGTTTTTTTCTATAAGTAGAAAAATAAAAGAGTTATAGGGGGTGAATCTTTCGATAATATCCCTGGACGGCTCATTGTAAATGGTTAGGAAGTTTAAAAGCCAATTATATTTAAATGAGCATAATTTTTCATTTTCAGAAAGATGTGTGTATTTATTATTATGTTTCAGGGTGAATACTAATGTAGTTCTTAGTATTCCGTACATATTAATCCAGTCGTTGAATAATGTATAAACCGAGGTAATAATTTAACAAAAGTGTCAAAAGAAAGAAATTGCAATTTAAATAAATCTAATGTAAGGGTTTTATCGGGATTCGGACAAATAAATATGTAAATTAAATACAGATTGCTTTTGACCTGCTGAGAAGATATATAATTACTCGATGTAATATCTTGATTTTGTGATTCAAATTAATTTTTTAATTTGGTTATTTTATCGAAATATAGGGGAAAAATTGAACTAAATAAAAGTGAATTTTAGCAGTAGTACCTCATTGATGAGGTTACAATAGTTATAACTACTAACTACTTTAAATAATTAACTAACAAATTAAATTATGTATTTTGCTGCAAAATTTCAACAGTTGGTATACGTTTTTAACATCAGCTGGTTCAACACGCATAATCTGCAAGACTTGGCAATCAAAGTAAATTCAAATTACAAAGCTCTAATTAACTATAATGAAATCTGCAGCTTCCCATACATTCACGCGTTAATCATAATAATAACGTAATGACATAGTTTATGCCTTTAGTACTAACTAAACATCCAGTTTCGTTGGCTGATAAAGAGTTGTAATTGTTAGGGGTGCTAATTATTTATTAAATGACACGGACAACAGCCCTAATTAGGTAGAATTGCATAATGTGAAACCCGCAGCAAGAAAATGACATGGCTGTTTAAAAATTTAGGTGGTTGATAAGTGATAATTAAGTATATTTAATTGTGGTTATCATTCATTCAGATATTAGACCTACGATTTCATCTTTTTCTTTATCTCCGGGATAGTTACCAATTGACAGTATTTCTATTAACGTAATGACATTGTTAGAAGAAAGTCCAATATCTGGTACGAAAGCAATTGTGCTGCACTGTCTTTTAAACCAAAGCATATTAAGATTCAAAATATTTGTCGATTATTTTGTTTTCGGTATTAATTTACATGCCACAAAGTTTCCTCTACAGGAATAAGGTTTTTCTGTTATTACACCTGATGAATACAAATACTATTGGCATTTTTAAATTGTATATTACATATTTTAAAACATAACACATACAGCAATTCTCTTTTAAATATAATAAAATGTTTATTGTCGAATATAAAATAATTTATAAAATTTCCACCATACAGGTATTATGTAGACAATAAAATATGTTGACAACTTCAAATAAAGTTATTCTACAATCTTCTTTTCTATCATTAAAACCCAATATTTTATGTTAGGGTGCGCTTTCATGAAATCATAAACTGCTATCGTATAGTTTTGAAATACACTATTAATAATAAAGTGCGATAAATACATTTACTACCAGTTATACGATCATCTTTTAAATGAAAACTCGGTTGCCGCCGTAAATCCTTAAATAAAATTTTAATCACATCCGTACTTTTAATAAATGTTTATCGATAAAAAATGCAAATAAATTTATAAATTCAGCACTTTGCAAATCCCTACAGCCATTTGATATTGCAATTTCAATAAAAATAAGCGGTTTACTGGTTTAATTAAATTTCTAATTATCTTGGTTCTCCTAGTTTATATTTACATTAATCGCCGCAATAAAATATACTGTGATAACATATAGCTGAAACATATAGCTGAAAAACTATTGTTTAAACAATGCGATTGATAACAGTCAACAGCAAAACCACTTGGTCTACTAAAATCACCATCATCACCCTGACAATGGTCTAGAGTTTCGCAAAAATGGTCAACATTATTTTTCACTTTATTAAATCTAGTTATTCCTTATTAGCAGCACTTTTTAAAAACTTCTGATAAAATCCTGCATCATATTGTCTTCATTTATTATTTCACTATCCTCTTGTCGAACAAAGGCAATTTTCAAATACGCATTTGAATTGATAGGTCCTGATCGAGAGTCCTGCGGTTTTTTATATAACGTCATTGAATGGAAAAAAATATTCCATTCATGAAATATTTCACTTACGTTTTATTTAAAAATGGATATGGTGTTGTAAAAATGATTGACTATAATTAACACACCTGCGTTTCTAGATAATTTTTCTAGTACCTTCGTTTTTAATATTTAGGCGCATTTGGACGAGCCAACTACAGAAAAAAAAACAAGAAATGAAAAATCGTGAAAGGCGAACTAACAGACCCAATGAATAAATAGAAAAATTCTACACAGAATAAACACAAAATATATTTCAATAATCTAAATCAGAAGTTCCCCCGAACAAAAAACTGCCAAATAAATATCTAGAAAGCATTGCATGGAAACACAATATCTTGTTAACTCTGAGTTATGAATGTACGCCATAATAACGATAGAAAAGAGAAACTGGGTTACTAGTAAACACAAAGTTGAAAAGAAATAAGAAAGAATATACAACAGAACTGGAAAGCAAGGACGACAACGAACATTACAGAAATTAAAAGGCAACCCCCATTCCTAATTCTCATAGTGGTGGCTTATTCAACAATAAATGTGATCCTCTAAGTTACACTAATCCTACATTGATTCATGAGCCACAACAAAATATAAAAAAAAAACTAATGCAGTATCTCTAAGCAAATTTATTTTAAATATCAGATAACACGTTTTCCATACAAAACAATTTTTGAGGATATAAGAATTGTTTAGCCTTTCTGAAAACAATAAATAGGTTCTAGAACACACTCGTTGAATTATGTTAATGGGTGCATTCAGCTGTTTCAATTGCTGCGCAACTAAATAGTAATTGCCTCTTATTGGATATTTTCAAATGGAGAACCAATCAAATTTAACGCTACCCCAACGGTTGAAGCTGAATACGTCCATTGGCTACAGTTGAGCACACATGAGATTTACTTTCAAATACCGCATACAAAACTTTTTATGTGGATCAAATAAATATATCCGATGGAAATAGATTCCATTCAATTATGTTTGAAACCAACATATACGCTTTTACATACGAGGTTTCATATGATGCTCTGTCTGAATTTAGGGTTACATACAATTTATGGAATTTAAAATTCAAACAAACAGTGAAACTAAAATCTAACTCAAGTGATGGTGCCTGTGACAAATAAATACTATATATGCAGGTTTGTCAGTATTGAATTCAGGGTGTTATGTAGTCGATTTCCGTACTTAATTATTTGGCTTTATCAAATACTTGGTATGAGCACGACAGTGTCTCTGCATTATTTAAGTTTCTTACGTTTAATAAATTATTAATTCAAAATCACAACTAGCAACAGTCATGCCAACAACGTGAATAATTTACTGCAGCCCTATCGCAAGAGTTTCTAGATAAGCAGGGGTGGTTGCAATTCATGAGTGCGGTCGACATGCACAAGGAACGGCTTCTGCGTCTGCATTTCACGGTTCGCTACCTCATATCTGCCAACGACAACTATGGGGTGAAGTCGACGCCTTAATATTCATCCTTATAGTTGTTACGTAAAACAAATACTAACTACTGTGCTTCAGGTAAAATAAGCGAAATGCAAATACTCTACAGGGTGTTTCATTTTTAAATGTCGTCCTTTAAGGAGGTGATAGAGCATCGAAAAATAAGTCGACCTGCCCAAAAAAAAAATATCCAGTGGCGTGGGAAATAGGGTGAGAAATAGAGGGCGTCACCCCAGTATCTACGCCACCGGTGATTTTTGACATGAGTTATTCTTATATGATTGTAGGTATGTAGTTCAGTACTGCCTGTGCAAAATTTGGTTAAAATCGGTCGTATGGTCTAGAAGTTATGATAAAAAAACGATTTTTTTATTCCAACTTTGAAGGCCTGTAACTTCGTTATTATGCATTTTTGATACAGGTTTTTTGGGCAGGTCGACTTATTTTTCGATGCTCTATCACCTCCTTAAAGGACGACATTTGAAAATATTATTATTATTATTATATACGTTAGAGTACGTTAAATAAAATACATATAGGTACTAAGAACAAGCCCGCAACTAAATAAAGGAAATGTTTAAAATGTTTATGTACCGTCTGCACCGTTTTAGTTACTAAAGCACCCTCTGCAATATAGTAGATCTCAATTTGTATGGAATCCAAACCACTTTAATTACTAATCCAAAATACCACTTAATTAGTTTTCGAAAGGATTGCGTTATTTATAACAGTTCGCAACAAAAAGCTATTTGAAATTTTCAATATATTTTTAATACGATATGAAGATATGAAATTAGTATACTATACGGTTAACTTGGGATTTACAAACCCCTGTCTTGCACCTTGTTTTCAAGATTTCAAAATGAAACTCGGCATAGTAATATAAAATGTCACGTTTTGACGTATTTGGAGATATTTTCGGACTTCCGGTTTAGCTGGAGGAGTCACCAATTCTTTATTTTTAAATGGAACACCTTGTAAGTATATTATTGAATTTTCAGAATTCTGGGAAAATTCTGAATAGGTCTGAACTGTTTTGGTGAATTTTTACACCGGTTTGATTTTTTTAGAGCCAAGTTTTGTTCTGAATCTAAAGAGCTTGCGATTACCTTTAAATTGTCATAAATGACATAAAAAATAATGAAAAAATACTAATTTGGCTTTAACCAACACATTTAATAACTAGGTGCATTCTAATCTTTTCGAAATTAATTTCTTGCAAAAAAGTCCTTTTTTTCCAATTGGCATCACCCTACAGCACCCCCTCAATTAAATGCAATTTTTCAAGACCAATCAACGGAACCGTCATAACCCAAAATTAATTAATTGAGTATTAAACTCAAAAAAAAAAATTGTATTTTATTGACAGAAAATAAGTATAAATATTTTTTAAGTAAGCCATAAAAAACAAAACTTGTTTGCTGTTGCGTTCTTAAATTAGTAAAATGTCTACTTGTTCGTCTCTTGAATATATACGTTAAAAACCACGAATAGACAAATACTGAACTACGCGTTAACTGAACTGGATTGTTTGTTACTATTTTTCTATCATAATGACAAATAATAAGTGTAGCTCAGTCAATTTGTACATCCGACCTAGCAAAAGGTCATGTAGTTCTAATTTTTTAATATGTTGTTTAGGAATGTTAGGTTAGGACCTATACCACGTGTACAGGGTGTCCCAAATTGCTTGATTTTGGCTGGTTTTCCTATTTCCAGACCAGGTAGAGAAAAACTGATATGAGTCTAGAGCTCGATTTTTGTGAAACGCCGATTGGTGAAAACCACATTTCGATATCTCTAACCGTTTCCAAGATATCGGCAAAAATTGACATTTTACAGATTCCGAAAAACTGTCAACTTTTTATTTGTGGATATTTTTTCAAATGGTAAAAACTTTCTACAGGCACTTTTTGACGTAGAATAAGATGCATTTGCCAAAAAAAATATATCGCTTTTCGATTGTTTGATATCAAAGCTAACTTTGTTATTTCAAATGGAAATCATAGTTGGCTTTGACTTTAGAAAATGGGAAAAAAAATAAGCTTTCCAAAAATATATTTGCCAACATCCTTGCTGTCAATATAACACATTTCTCTTTAAAACTGACATTTTTTAACATTAAAAAAAGTTTTTCGGAATCTGTAAAATGTCAATTTCTGCCGATATCTCGGAAACGGTTAGATATATCGAAATGTGGTTTTCACCAATCGGCGTTTCACAAAAATCGAGCTCTAGACTCATATGTCAGTTTTTCTCTACCTGGTCTGGAAATAGGAAAACCAGCCAAAATCAAGCAATTTGGGACACCCTGTACAGCTTCGAAAGACCTGTGTGAGCTGCGTCCAAAAAACAGCGAAATTTTTGCACTTGTTTCGGTTTTTGCTCAATATCTCCTAAAGTATGCGTTTTACAGAAATAGTTATTTTTGTATCAAGGGTGCGAAATGCTACTTTGGTGATCGAGAACGAGTTTTGTGACGAGGCGCAGCCAAGTCAAAAAAGAATTTTGCACACGAGTTCCAAACAATATTTTTTCTACAACGACTTTGATTAAACTAAAACCATTAAACGATATCTTTTATTATAATATTTAATGCAAATTAACTTAAAAAGAAATAGTAGCAGATATCTCAGGTAACTATGGAAACCAATATGTTTGTCAACAAACATTTTTCACTGACGTTTTCGATATTGTGAGTGTTGAATATTGTGAGTTTTTTAAAGTAAAATAATACATAAGATAATAATGGAGTCTCGAAAGTGAAGATGATTTATTCTATAACCACCAGAAATATCAGATGCAGCCAACTTTGTTACAGTGAATCTTCTACGGGAAAAATCCAGACGGCAATATGAACAATAGGTATGTGATGTGCAAAATATTTTGCAACCTAGTGTGCAAAATATTTTGCGCACGGGGTCATGGTAACGCAATGTCAATGAAAAAATGTCTCATTTTAGACACTGACGTTAATGCGCAAGCATAGCCTTTTTTGACAGTTGTAGAAAAATGTTTATTTCTTTTTTAAAAGTAGATTAAATTAGGCCAAAACTGAATTCCGTAAGTCCAAAACTTTCCGAGATACAACTCCTCCTTTTCACCGTTTGCGCTTTGACCAATTTCACCAAAATTACACAAAAAGTGTATCTCTGCTATTTTTTTTTAACACCATGTATATTTAACATAAATAAAATTCGAAATGGCGAAGACATTAACAAATTGCCATTATTTAAATCTGATTGGGTACTTTTAAAACCTTCTTGTTCTCGAAATAGTTTTTGTTCAGAATAAGTGTAATCATCACTGCGAACAAAATGAGCTCAAATTTGCTATAGGTAATCCAATATGTACTTAATTTGGACGAAGTACGAACTTATGGCTAATTCACGGGTGCGACTGATTGAGTGTAACAATTTAAAGAGTGGGAACGCGAGCACTGGCGCTGATTCAGTAAGATCGCGCTGCAAGTCGGTTGCCCATTTATTCGCATTTCGCATGTAAACCCGGCCGGCGTGCCATGTCCGTAGTTGGCTGCTGGTTACTGTATATCAACAGTAACACAAGACACAATGATTTTATATTATTAACATTACAATTAAAAAAATGGTCAAGGTGTAACAGAGTCTAAATACATAGTATAAAACATATCGAAATTTCATTTAGTTCTTGGAAGAAGTTAATGCAAAAACAATACAGAAAAGTAGACGTCGCCTTAATGCTAAGTCGTTGTTCAAATCAAATCTAGCTAATATATCAGATTGTGGAGTACCCTATTAAGTGGATAAATACCTTCAACTTTAAAGGATTAATATTTTACATGCCTTCTCTGAATTCGTTCCAGATTAGAAATATGAATATCATATAATGGATTCCAAACAATACTAGTATATTCGAATTTTAGTCTTACAAAAGCATTAAACAGAAAAGACAATGCGGAAAATGTCCTTAAAATATCTTGAGTTTCTCGTGAGAAAGCCAAGATTTATAGAGGCATTAGCAATAATGTAATTTATACCTGCAGCAAAGGTTAATTTTGAATAAAAAATGACTCATAGATCTTTAAATTGACTTCATCTAGTAACTGTTTCATTTCCATTTTATACGAAAATGTATTGAATTATTTCTTCTCGTAAAAGTCGTCGCATTACATTTGGATATATTTAAGGGTAATTTATTATTTTGACACTAATTTATTATTTTGACACTAATTTCTGAGATATCTTGTTGCAAATGATCACAATTTAAGATCAGCGTATAAAAGAGCATAACTTTGAATAATACGGCAAATATCATTAACAAATAATATAAACAACAGTGGTCCCAGCACGGAACCCTGTGGAACTCCTGAAGTTGCTAACACTTCAATAGATGAAAAACCATGATATTGCACATTTAATGTTTAAGATAGGATTAAAAAAGCTTAGAAAATCGAAAGTAAATCCGAAGTTTGACAATTTTTGCAACAGGAGTCCATGATAAAGTTTGTCGATTATTAACTTGGCGGAAGTTTGTTAAAATTCAATACTATAAAAGATAATATGTAGGAATTAGTACTATTGAAAATTGTAACTGTAATTGACACGCTTATTATTACATTAAATTCCAGATGATTTCGTGTGGAATATTAAAAATTTCATTAAACTTTAACAGCAGTAATTCAATATAGTCTAGAACTAATTCTCTAAAAAGCCTTCGGAAATCACTGTTAGAAGCAAATCGTATTACTTTTTGCCAACCTACGTTTTTGGGGTAATTCGACCCTGCTGATTCCGAAAATTCCGGTTGTCATCTCGAATTAAGGGTTGAACTACCCCAAAACCACCCCTATAGGTACATTTTTTCAGTTTATTGAGAGTATCTCCGTAAGTAGTGACTTGAGAGAAAAAAGTCAAGAGAGCTAAAATGTAGCTAATAAAATTTTCTTTAGGAAGATGTATATAAAGCGATAACCTCACTGGTCCATTGGCGTGCAATGGGGGTTTAAAATAAGATAATTTATAAAAAATCAGCGAAATAGTTAATTATAATTAATCAGAAGGTTTAATACTTCACATTATGTGCGAAATATATTCAGATTATCAACACCTGTAATATTACGAATGGCATGGGTGTAGAAAAGGGGTACTCGTCTCGGCTTGATTTTCAGGAAAGACTTCTGAAACTCCTAGAAGTAAATCATATCAGTTTTTGACAGTCTATGGTTTAGGGGTAACTGTTTAAAATTGTTATGTATATAAAGTTATAATTCCACTAAGTCATTGACGTGTAAGGTGGGTTTAAAATGAGGTCCTAGCACGGTGGCACAGTTGGTTAAAGCGCGTGTGGCAACCGCACAACCGGGTTCGAATCCTAGCTTCGGCACTGGCAATGCCGAATGGGTTGGTTGTGTGTCTGAGTTTTTCTAAATATAACACCCTTCCGAATAGCTCTGATTTGGAGGTTGTCTAATTTATGATGTGTTATTTATTTATTATTTTAAAAAATCAACAAAATAGTTAACTATAGTAGAGGAGCTCTTACGCAAAAGTCAACAAGTGCAGCAAATCGGGTCGGGTTGGGCTAATTTTCTAGCTGTTTGGAAAAATAAGGCAGACCTTGCAGCACTTCTTCCTTGTGAGCTTAGCTCACAATTTTTACCAATTTGGGGTTATCACTGCAGGAGGTTTTGAAAGTGAAAGAAAAGTAGCATCTAATAACCAGTCTATGTTATTTACTTAACTAGAAGCTTCTCATGTAAAAGCTGCTACCCGTCTGATTCTCCACGCTGTCAACAGTTCAGCTGAAAAATCATTTGTAATGTGCAGGGATACTGATGTTCTGCTTTAATTAATTTATCATTTTGAGAAGATTAATTACGATGAGTTACGTATGATAGCTGGTACATCACATTCGAAGAAGTACATTCTAATTCATAGCATTTGTCAAAAACTTGCAGCACTTCTGAAATCCAATTTGCTGGCATTTCATGCGCTTACCGGATGTGATGTAACATCATTCTTTGCATGCGTGACAAAAAACCGAGCTTGGAACATCTACATCAGACATACAGAACTGCTCAGTGACTTAGATAAAATTCCGCTGACATCAGCGATAGATTCAGCTGAAATGTTTGTACTGAAACTGTATAACATTGATGCTGAATCAGCGGACGCAGCAAGATGAACTCTATTTGAAAAGCTGAAGCAACCTGAGCAAATGCTACCTACATCTGATGCTTTACATCTCCACATAAGAAGAGCACGTTATCAAGTGTTTATTTGGGAAAGTGCCCACTTTCCTGAAGTATCCATATCTCCGACGGATAATAGTTGGAGACTCGATATTGGTATCGTGTTTATTTGTACATTTTAACGTTATTTTTAAGGGTTAAAGCCAGTTCTCACCACCTTCCCACCGGTAACCAGCGCTCGTATAGAAATAGTCACGTGCTCATGCAAAACTAGTCTCTGCTCGAACAGATTATGCAAATGTCGCAAATCTGGTTTGAAACCAGCATGTGCTCATGTTCGCCTGGTTGCTTGAATGTAGAGCTAAATCAGCTACACGAATATCCGGATGCAGATGAAACTGATGATTCTGATGATTCTCAATCCAATTATTTACAATTTTTTTTTAACATTTTACATTTAAAAACTCTTTATTTCCTTTTTCAATTTATAGTACTTTTTTATCGCCATCTTGAACTCTTAACCGAAATTTTTGAAATCGGTTAGGTCGAATTACCCTTAAACCATAGGTTGTCAAAGACTGATATGATTTGCTTCTAGGGATATTTAAGAAGGGTTTACTGAAAATCAATAAGAGCGACTACCTCTTTCTACGCCCATGATATTAGCAACATTACAGGTAATGAAAATCTGAATATATTTATATTTCGCACGTAATGTGAAATAATAACCTTCTGAACAACTATGGATAACTGTTTCGCTGATTTTTTTATAAATTATCTCATTTTAGACCCTCATTGCACGCCAATGGGCTAGTGAGATTATCAGTTTATATACATAATTTTAAAGAATTACCCCTAAACCATTGGTTGTCAAAAACTGATATGATTTGCTTCTAGGAGTCATTTCGGAAGTCTTCCCTGAAAATCAAGCCGAGACGAGTACCCCTTTTCTACGCCCATGACATTCGTAACATTACAGGTGATGAAAATCTGAATATATTTCGCACGTAACGTGAAGTAATAACCTTCTGAACAACTATGGTTAACTATTTCGCTAATTTTTTTAAATTATCTCATTTTAGACCCCCATTGTACGCCAATGGGCTAGTGGGGTTATCACTTTATATACACCATCTTAAAGGAAATTTTATAAGCTACATTTCAGCCGTCTTGACTTTTTCTCTCCATTCACTTCTTACGGAGATATTCTCGATAAACTGAAAAAATGTACCTTTAGGGGTGGTTTTGGGGTAGTTCAACCCTTATTTGACATGACAACCGGAATTTTCGGAATCAGCAGGGTCGAATTACCCCAAAAACGTAGGTTGGCAAAAAGTAATATGATTTGCTTCCAAAGATTCGAATTTGAAAAAATAAACCTAGACTAATAATAAAATATGCCATTTACGCAAAATAGCAAACATAAACTCATTTTATTTGTAAGAATTATTCCAAATAAAAATATTTTGAGCAAAAAGGTGTAAACTACACCTCAAACACGATATTATTTTGACTTTAAAAATATGTCAAAAAATTACAATAATCTATTTTGGCTTTCCAATGGTATTGTATACATAAAAACAAGATAACTTACAGGCAAAATAAATATTTTTAGGGTTAACAAACTTCCTTAAACTTAAACGCTTGTATCCTCCAAATTAGGTATTGGAATGTAGCAAACTTGTGCATATTTTGGTCGCAGTGAATATTACAATTATTCTGATTGAAACTCTTGTCATATTTGACTGATCCTCTACCTCTTATAGTTTCCGAGATACCAAAAGTGGACATCTATAAATGTATTGTTTAAAAAATCGTTTAGTTTTTAGTTATAGAAAATTTATATTATTTCACTTCAAATGTAAAATTGGAAAATCATAACAATATAAAAAAATATAATTTGAAATTCTTACCTTTCGTATATCATCTAAATTATGTATTTCTGGTGATAATCCGCCGTGGACACAGAGGAACTGTTGATTCATTAGCGCCGCAAGCGGCAGGCAGTCGAAAGCATCCATACACGCTTCATATACACGTTCTGAATATTTTATTTTACCTGGAACCAAAGAAAATATTTTATATTTCTAGAAAAATAGTTTTAAAATCGTCAGTCATTTCAGTCATAATTTGCGACTATTCGATATTTAAAAAAAAATAAATGGTAGATATTGGCAGACACAGATAGTGTATTAATAATATCAGTAGCGGCAGAGTCGGTGATAGTTTTATATTTTAATAATAACATAAAAAAATAAAAGTCTAAATTTATGTTTGGATATTTACAAGTAATCCGTTTCGGAAACATACATTATTTCTTATTTTTGTGAGCCGTGCCAAATCTTTAACATAATTCTTTTTAAATACATTATTGTTTCTTTCTTACCAGTTTTTTGCATTTCTAAACAGACACAATGAAAATGCCGTTTAGCAGTTGCAACGAATGTTGTACATACATGATAGGCATAAAATTAAGTTAAATTTGGCGCCTGTATGTGTTATACATCAATTTTACAATTTTACTGCTGAACACCTATTCCATTTTTCTATTTCGTAAATTATAATTCAAAATGTTTATATTTTTTATTTATAAGGAATTACTTGGCCATTTATTAAGAAGTTTATACAACGAATAAAAAAATTTGGTGAAATAACAAAAATACTGAAAGTAATAAATCAATGTTGGCGAGGGAAAGGCAACATCAATCTAAATAAAACATCGATATACAATAAAAACGACAGCAAAAAGGGATGCGTGTAGAATATAGGGATAGTGAGAAAGACATTTAACGGATGTTGAACATAAATACTCAATTCTACTTTTGATATTCAATATTATGAATAATAAAATGCCGCACTATGACACGACCGGTTTTTATCGTCATTTCTATGATCGATTCTGAACTCTTTTAGTATTGGCACATTCGCAACGAAACATTTGTGCAAATCTCATTGTATGATAAACTTCCAAAATGTTATAAGGAGATAGTTTACGATTATTTATTTTTTTTCATTTGGGATTTATTACCACATTCTTGAACAATCTAAAAAATATCTGGTTAAAAAATCCTTTACGCCTGTGACTTTTTGTCAAAAGAACAGTTAAAGGTTGTATTTTTAACAAAATATAAATTAAATTAAAATAAAAATATATTAAAAAATTATATATGACGTTACCGGCTCCACATATTCGGGTATTTGTGACAAATATTTGTGTATTTGGCAAATAGGCGAATATGTGGATGGAGTATTTAAAGACAAATATTCGCGCAAAGGGGTATATTCGGAAAATATAAATATTTGCCGCTCGAAGTCGGTAACTGAACACAAATCAAAGGCGCAAATATTTGCAAAACAATCACAGTCCTGGCTGATCCACATATTCGCGCGTTGTCGTTTATTCACATTTATTGCGTTCTACATTTAGTGCATTGGCGTAGCCAGAAATTATTGGTATAAGTACTATTAGTCAGAATTTGAATTATTTAAAAATATTAAATATATCTTTCTTTCAAAGCTTTCTTTGGTATTTTAGTTCTCCAACCTTTTGATCCTCCCGCAAATCAAAATTCTGGCTACGCCAGTGGTTTAGTGCGTTGAAAATGGGATGGTCAAACGAAACGACAATGGAATTTTGAAATTTTTATGAAAACGAATCTGTAATTTGAAATTCGTCTCATCCACTTCACAAAAACAGGAACGAGGTCTTTGACGGTTAGAAAAGAATTGAAAAAAAATTAGGAACAGATTGTTCCGTCCCAGAACTTAAAAAAGAATCTCTGATGGTTAGATTCTGGCACTGTCTTGCAAAGGTTCTAATTTTTTAACAATAAATAAGCGCTGAGCTCATTAGTAAAAATGCCGCAGCAGCAACCCCTGAAGCGTCGTCTTCTCTTTCAACTTTCATCTTTAAATTGTTTGTATGAATATTTGTGGTTTCCGAATCAAATGACCAATTAAATAATTGGCAAATATGAGGATGGTGAGTTTGTCAATAAAACAAATTTTTAGACAAATATAAGTACAAAATATTTAGACAAATATACAAATATTCGTGTATTTGGTAAATATCCGAATGTGTGGAGCCGGTTTTTATACTGATATAAATAATATACCTATGCATTTTCTGGCTTTTTTACTAAGTACTAATTTGTTAACAGTAAAATCATACCGTTCATGTGCCTACGGCTCATGCGGCCATATTCTCATTCGTGAAAAAAGTTCACTTTACACATTCGTTGCATAAATAACTGTTATTGTTAACTACTAAAAACTATGATGTATTTTTGTAGTACCTACTAATGTCTGGTTTCAGAAAATGAAAAACCAAATCATGGGCATATTGTAAAACGATTATAAGCATACTTTTCAACGAATAGGTGACTAGAAGGTACAATAAGGGAAACTTCATAACATTGTCTAAAACGTATTATCTATTATTACACTATTTTCGACAAATTACAAAAATAGATTACTTGGATGAAAAATAAATTTCAATTTGAAACGAATAGCAGGCACAGGGCACAGAGATAAGTAATTGAATGTAAAAGTTACAGAACAGAAAAGGGTATAAATATTTTAGACCGTTTGTTGGTATAAAAACTAAACTAATAAGTAATAGACATTTGAAATATAAAACTGCTCTTTCAATATACATGTAACTAACTTGATTACTTTCTGATATACAGTAAGGTCCAAAAGTTCTCTTTCCCTTATTAACTTTTGAATGGTTTCAAATATTTGTTGGAGTCTTAGGGGTTATACTTCCAGATAGATTTGCAATTGTTTGACTAAATAAAAAAAACAATATTCCAAAATGGCGTCTGGTCGTCATATTCGATATTTCTCTGTTGTCGGACCAAGGTGTGACACCTCAAATGACTGGGTGGATAACCCCCAAGACTCCTAAAAATATTTAAAACTATTCAAAAGTAGTAGGGGGGTAACTGACCTACTGTATTTAATAATATGTAAGTATGTGGCCTTAGAAATAAATCGTAATTATAATGCACCACAAATCAATAATTATGTACCTGCAGAATTGACTACTAAGAAAAAATTATAAATAATTTGTTGCACCGATACTAACTAGAAATATACCCACATTAATTACAATTATTTATTTTTACGTTCAAGGATCCATGTGTGCAAATTCATTAGGTAGCTATTACATTTATATATTTTTATTATTCGATTCACCCCTAAGCTATGAACTAAATTGTTTTATAAACGAATAAAATTAATTTAATTAACCTTCACTAATTCAACTCATTAGGTTAATTCGAATTCAGAATGTGGTAGTTTATCCAAAGCTAATCCGCCCTTTTACTAAGCAAAAGCTTAACATGGATCCTTTTGACTCTTAATTTTCTATAAATGACTTTGTTTAGGATTTATACAAGCATAATAATAACAAACATATCCAAATTGATATACTTATATTCATGTTTCATCTCTAAACATGCTATTATTAAATTCATTGGACATTCTTTAATACATTAGGAATATTGGATTAAAATTATAAAATTCAAAACGTCTAAAAACAAATTATTAAAAATTTTTTTTTAACTTACCACAAAAATTCATTCGTTATGATCACCAATTAAAGTAAGTGGTAAGTTAAAAAAAAAAATTTAATAATTTGTTTTTAGACGTTTTGAATTTTATAATTTTAATCCAATATTCCTAATGTATTAAAGAAAGTCCAATGAATTTAATAATAGCATGTTTAGAGATGAAACATGAATATGAGTATATCAATTTGGATATGTTTGTTATTATTATGCTTGTATAAATCCTAAACAAAGTCATTTATAAATAATGCATATCAAGCAAAGAAAGAAAATTGTAAAATAACTTAATTTTCTGTTATTTTTCTGTGTTTTATATAGCATATGCGACTACGGTGACTATAACCGATCTATTTAAGACATTAATCGCAATAATGGTCCATTACGTTTCTTCTGTTCTAAATTAAGGTGACGCATCAACATTAAATTATATATCGCTCTTAACCCTATTTTATATCGATGAGAATCGAAATTTAATACCTAAAATTTGTCGCCTATGTCGCCATTAACAAAGAAAATTAAATTAAAAATGTTTTCTCAATTTCCTGTTGTAAAGTAATAGCTACCCAGAGAGCTACCCTCTCTTGGAGAATTTTATATAGTATATAAAAATGATCTTATTTTTTCTCATTAAAACAAGTTACGGTTAGTATTTATTTAAAGTCATATTTATATTCTTAATAGTTTTTCTTGTACGTAAATGTTTCTGAAACACGCACAAGGTGGTAAAATCGGCCATCAACTCCAATCAACATAAAAAGCTTTTATTTGTGAAACAAAGCTTTTAGAGGCTAATAGAATTAAATAAAATATTGCAGAAAGTATTTTTATTTACATAAAAATTGGTCTATGTAACGACATCGACGTTTTATCAATGCGTAAATATTAGTTTCCAGTGAAAAAAGCTAAAAGGTTTTATGAGAACTCGTATCACATAACATTTTAAAAGGTAGCCAAGTCAGGCAAGAAAGACGGTATCATATGGAATGCAAAGTAACGAACAGCGGAATATCAACGGATAAGTATGAAAGCGGGTTTCATCTTAACAGGCAACTCGAACACCGGAGGCGGAAGCAAAATTGATTCAAGTGGAAACTCCTGAATTGCAACAGTTTGATAGAGCCAACCGAAGTTGACTAGTAAGTGAACCTTAATTTTAACATTTGTAATACTCCACTTCACATATTTTTAATGGGAAAGAATTAATTCAAAATTGCATACATTATTCAGCAATATTTAAGAATATTACGGTAATTGTAACATATCAAGAACGAACTTAATCACTTGGCAAATCAACGAAGTTTCCCCCAATGAAGGAGATGCGACAAAGAGAGATTTAGCTTAGAGATATAGCTAGGAACAACGATTACCCTATAAATCATTAAAACATTCTCATTAGTAGATTCCTTTAAGATATATAAAAGTTATTCAAGTGTTGAGAAATCATCTATAACTTTTAGGCAACTAACTGTAATTAAAGGTCTGAAATTTACAAAATTCAAATTTTTAATTGAATGGTACTTCATGAAGGGCCTTCCTATTTCATCAAATGAGTGTCGTGAGCACGGGACGATGGCATTGGTTTGTGAGGTGTAAGAGTCAACAGCACTAATTGGTTTCTAAATAAACAAGATTGTATGATAACTAAGATACTTTACTTATGTGAGAAGTTCGCAGAGCACAAGACTAAACTGTAAGCAAACATTTTCAGTATGACCGCTAAGATCCCTGTGGGAATTGTCGATTTATTAATATTCAACTTTTGCGAGTACGTCTTATGATGTTGAAATACTATTTCTAGCAATGAATTGTCAAAGTGTTATTTAGAAGAAATTTCTTCTAGTTCAAAGCCGAATTAGAAGAAAATTTCTATGTGCAACTGGTGAATATATGATTTCATGCATAACAGTACTTTCATCGGTAACATTCTGCGAGCATTTATAAGGATCATTGTACATATCAATCCGTGGATGACGTACAGAAATCCGTACAGCTTATGGTAGACTTGATGTGACTATTTGGATTAAAGGAGTGACAAAAGAGCAAAGAGTTCAATGAGGATATTTTCGGAGTTTTCTATTGATGTAGGGATTTTTGTTTGGAAAGAGGTCGAAAGCGTTCCTAAATAAATTGGGAAAAGGTGATTGCTAGTGCTTCAGCCTCTCTTTCAAAGTTATCAGTTTTATTAGAATGTATCCGCCAACTGGAATCATGGATATTAAAGTTTCCTTTGATTATTATTTTGACATTTGGACGATCTTTGGGAAGAGCGACAGAGACAATACATACGATACTAGGAAAAGAATACTTAAGAATTCTTTGTTGCCATATCTACAGTTAAACTCAATTACATTTGGTATTAAGGCTAAGAAATAGGCTGACCTAAACTCCTCCCTATTCAATTGAAATTATTACAAATTTTCATCATACTTGACCAGAAATACCTACTAGAGGTTTCTTTATTTAAAATATGTCCCTAGCGGAAGTTATTGGAGTTTATTTGTCCTCAATATAAATAAGAGGGAAACTTACAGATTAGTAATAAGATACTGTATTTTCTATTGAACATAACTCGTCGTCGTTCACATTCTTTCCTTTGGAAAAGATCTAAGATAAACATAATACAAAACTTCTGGGCTATACTTCCCTATTATCTTTCCGAAGTTATCTGATATTCTCTTTTTATGTTAATGGCATTATGTTGGTAAAGGGTAAATAAACTAATATAATCTCATTAATTATTGATTTTCATAGCCTGGATAGAGAGAACATGTTTGATAAGATATATTTGTTTGTTATTTTCATATAACTTTAATACTATTACCATTAATAGTATGATTATTGGTATTTATTTTTCTAGCCGAGCACGAAAGAGACAAATAAGCTGATATACAATAAACATTTTTTCGTAAAATTGTTTCTCCACGGTTTCCTGGATTATGTTTTTATGTAGTATAGACAATACATGTACAATTTAGAATATTTCAAAATTGTTTAAAAATTAATACATACTTAAAGAAACGCTTACTCTTTATTAATACTAAAGACCCACTTAAGGGTAGTTGGGACCCTGCGCACTGGAGATTTTGCCCCTTCCTACTCTGTGTGAAAAAAATTACGTTTCCGACTTTGTCTTTAATTTGCAGTTAACACTTATAATAAAGATGTGTACCGTGGAGTTTGCGATAGTTAGTAATTGCGAACTATGTTGGTATTAGGTGAAGTACTTATGAAAACTAAAATAAATTTAAACATCCTCAAAATTTACTTTTCATTTCAAATTTCATGGGATAAAACACTACTGACGGTAATAATGAAATATATTTTAAACTACATCGATTTCTTCTTTGCAATTGATAGTAATCTGCTGGCATGTTAGAGTTTTATTTTTCGTGGTACTCAGAACAAAGTTCCATGCTCGTAAAAGAAATCCAAATATGAATGTGTGAAGAGGACTTACAGGATTTAGAATAAGTTGCAGCGTTACTTTAAGTAGCTCTTGCAAGATTTTTTGATAATTGTCAGATTTATTGATCTTCAAGAAATTTTTGTAAACATTTTTGAAAGCTATTTTGTTCAAGATGGAACCAAGGATCTTGTATTTGTAGATCACTCAAAGTCTATTTTTTTAAATTTTGCTTAACTCAATCTAGGAAATTTATATTTTGTACTAATGAAAATAAAATTTTATACGAGGTGGTATCTCATGTTTTTTCAAATCTTCACCAGGTAGTAAGACTACCCCGTCACCATAATATAATAATAATAATAATAATAATAATTTATTCACCATTTAAAAAGATACATTTTATAAGTCAGATTGGAACAGAATTGTAAATATATAGTTTTTTATACAATTTTTAAACTCTGATGCGTAAAGAAAGCATAACAATCTTATTAAGATATGACATAAAACACATCACATTAATTGGACAACTTTTAAATTCAAGGTCTGTCTGGGATAGGATTACACATTTCAAAAATGCAGACACACATTCATTACCCACTCACATTGTTAATGTAGGAATTGTGGATACGGTTGCCAGCCGTTTTTTGTTTTAAAGAACAGTCCTTTATTTCGTGATATTGCTCTCTGACCTTTTATGAGGTGTCAAAGGACGAATAATCGTCCTTTAAAAACTAAATAATTTATCAATACCTTTTAAAATAAATTAATTAAAATAAAATAAAGTTAAAGATATTCCATACTTTTTTATTTCCAAAATGCAGCCGGTGAATCCCCAATCTTCGTTTGATTCGGCGAATCCCCGTTTGTCTTTATATACTCATACACGAGCTCATACATGAACGACCGTGTTGAGTTTCAGTGGTATTTACAAACCTACAGTCTGAGACATACTTGCGCCGTGCTTGCAGAAGTTTTTTATACCGTGAAACATAATGTAACATCATATGCCAAAATCAACTAAATTCAATAATAAAATAATAAACTAAATCCAAAATTTCATGTGGCAGAACAAAATCAGAAGCGTATGTCACTGATATCCTTCGGCCATTGGCTTTGGGGGAGGCTTAAAATGATCTCAAAAATATTCATTTTCCAATAATTCAATTTGATGCTTATAATAGGAAAAATAGGAAAATATTTTCTATATGTGTGCAATATTTCTCTCGGCATGATGAACTTAAACTAATAAAATAATTGATTTTTATGAAAATACATATGAAACGGCCAATGGAATGTTTGAAGCGATAAAAACATCACTATTGCATTTAGCTTTGGCGTTTTCAGACATTCATTCATTAAACGCTGCAATACGAACGCAAATTTCAGCAAAAATCAAATTTCTTTACTCGCTAATCTTTTAAGTTTACATAGCAATATTTTAAAAGGCAATTGTCATGCACACATTCTTCATAATTTCTCTAAACATTATTTGGCAAATTTACAATTAGACGTTGAAAATCTGGTGTTCAAAATATTCGCTCATTTTTCTACTTCCGCAAAACGTCGTGTAGAACTACAAGAATTCTGTGAATTGATTTGAAAGTAGGTACATATAAAGAATTACTTCGCGATGTAGTTAGTAGATGACTTTCAATGGGCGACCATGCATATGCATTGAACAACTTACTTGGTGGCATGTTCATATTTTGTAAGTTCAACGTAGGACGAGGTATACCTACCATGAAATATTCTTAACATTTTCCCAGAATGTACTGAAATTCTTGCAAAAATGTAAATCTTCTTTTTTATTTATATATAATATTTCGATTCTCTTTCACACAACAATTTAAAAAATGAAAAATAACAAAACAACTGCAAAATATTTCACATTATGTTTTTAAAAATAAATAAATAATTCACAGAAAAACCAGTAATTTTTTGGCTATGAAACTAAATTACTAAAAATGTATGTCAAAATTTAATTGAAAGGACAAAGAACATTTAAAAAATGACTTTATATAGGTTTCTTAGATACTTCAATAGTTTACTTAAAGAAATGGTTTCAATTCGATAATGGTAATTGGCTCTGTCATATCTTATTTATCAGAACAAAATAAATGTCCAGATTTTAATACTTTGGTTCAAATAATTGAAAATATCAATTTGCAAGAAAAACTAAAAATAAATATGGACTTATTGTTTGGGGAAATATTTTCATTGAACAATAATTTTAATATTAATTAAAAAAAATAAAAATTACCCGAAATCTTTTTCAAGTGGCAAATGGAATTTTATTTTTAAATAACTTCACTCTGATTTGAGTACGTAATTTGTTGAAAATAGTTTTTTAAGTATTCATCAGCATTTCCAGAAAGAATTATTTCAGTGTGGTAAATTTAGAATGGAGTGAAAAGCGGAATGTGGTCTGATGGAAAATTAATTATATATATTTTTTTATTTAAATAATAATTGTTGTAACTTTTTTGACTTCGGTAAGAGCAATCCAGTTTTACTTTGTGCCAAAAATATAAATTTAAAAAAATTCGTGATAAGAAAAATTAGTTTCTATTTCAGGTAGGTAGTTCTGTAACTTATTCTCGTGTAGGTACCTATATTATTATAAACCAGTTCCTAGGAAATATCAGAGTATCATTTTTTGTTTTCTGATATTATTGTTACATATGTTAATAAATGTATATATAAAACACTTGTATTTCTATTAAAATTAAGTATTTGGTGAATGCGCTAGTACCACTAGGTTATCCTTTAATTTTATATTTGGTAACTCTAGTTAAGGATCGAGCTCAATTTCTCGATAAAGATAATGTAATAATTAAGTAAAAGAAAATTAAAACATTCTTAACATTACTAAAATAACTATAGGTATAATGAAAATATGGCTGACCCCACGATACACATAAGCTTACGTGGTATGTTCTTGCGCATCCTAAAGCTATCTCTCTCGCACAATATGACGTCAGCTGGATTGCAAAATTCGAAATTCCTGATGTAATAGTCATGGAGAATTGTGATAAATATTATTGTCGCTGCTTTTAGGGCATTTTTCTTAGTTTTGTTATCATTTCTATCAAGTTGTTGCTATATGATTTAAATTTAATAAACATATAAATATATATTTATCGTGATGCTATTCTATAACTTTCTCTTATAGCGCTATAAACATACACCTCTATAAAATTCTAGGAGGATGTAAATGGCAACTTTACTTTTTATTATTACTTATTAAGACAGCCTATCTTACTTTCTATAATATTCAGCAGTTTATTTAAATGCAAACTACAAATAAAAATTTCATTCACTAAGTCTAGGGTTAGGTTTTTCTATAACACTTTACATCTCCGTTATAAATTTACAGTTGAATTTTATGGTATAGAATAGACACTATTTTATAGTGGATGTAAAAAGTCAAGGTCAAAGGCTTACATCTCTTACAGCCAGCGCTGTAAAATGGGTTACAGAATAGCACAAGTTTTTATTATTTTTGAACTAATATCTTGGCATGTAAGAAAATTTTTTATGAAGTAGGAAAAACAACAAATTATTAAAATATGCAGCTTTATTTAAATTTGACATACAAAATTTAAACGTTTTACTTTTTCTACAGGTTTCATACAGAAAAATAACTTAAGAAACAGATTAAAATTTACTTAACTTAATATTCTTTACCTTGCTTTTGTCCTGGCGACTACAAGCAATAACCCACTGTTTTATTAAATTAGCATCCTTTGGAAACCGAAAATACTTTATATTACTCCCTTTGGTCACTCGGGTAAAGTTTTTACATTTTGCCACAGCACAATTCAACATTTTAGCCGTAAATCACAACGTTAGACGATTTACACGTTTACATATTATAACACGTTTATATCACTATACTATTACAAAACACGTTTTATTAAGAAAATAGCATTGAAATTATAAGAAAACTTGGAAATCATAGTATTCTACAGATCAACAAATTCAAACCAAAGCAAACCACAGCGACTGTGTCAGTGTCTGCCAGCTGACGTCATGCGCGACGATTTCATTTTTAGGTCTGTCTAATGAGCATACCATGTTTTCTTATACCATGGCTGCCTATTATTATATAAATTGCATAAAAAATTACATGCTACTATGTTAGCGTGGATTTTAAATACGTTTCTAGTTATTTGCTATAATGGTGAATATACAGAATATATTAATTTGAAAACCTTAAATAAATAACAGGTGATTAACGTAAAAGCAATATGGTCCAATTCCTTCTTTCTCCTATACTTAGGTATTGATTTAATCAAAACAGAATTTGTTTAAAAAACGTACACAATAGAGCAGCGTCACATAAGCCTGATGGAACAATAATTACTGTTCAATCAACTGCTGTAATATTATTACGACAATTAAATTCGTCCATCAGTTGGTCAGTAGTAATATCTAAATGTATACTACACAATTACAGATACTATGTAAGAGAATTTACGTCAGCTTTATTGGGTAATTGGCATTAAAGCGATGATCCAACTAGAATAAAATTAATACAGTAGAACGTCAGCTAACCCAATTATAACAAATATATTAATTTAGAATAAGAATAGAATAAGAACGAAGATGTATTATAGTTAATGTAAGATATTACACTATTGGGTTAATATAAATCAAGCCGAACAAATTAGTGTTGGAGAACCAATATTAAATAAAATATTGAGAAATGAGGCTGAAAATAATAAGATCTGTTTTGAAGAATTCAGGCGTTTGTAGACATTTAAATTGAAACATTATCATTAATTTTATATAAGGTAATTTATAAATAGGTAATGATAGGAGCTTAGTATATAGGGAAGATTACCCATGGCGGGTATATTGGCTACAAGCCAGTAAGTGAATTTGTACGAGACCAGAAGGTGATTCGACTAGTTGAGCAGTCGTTCAATCAATTAATATTTATTTCATCTTTTGCTGAGGGCTGTGGTACTTTAAGTTTTTATTTTCTTTTAATAAAAATCTCTAAGCAATAAATTGTTTTATAAATATATGAACAGTATCCGTGTTGAAGAATATAAAAGATTTATTGATTATCCTCTCATATTGTCTCTTCTTCAATTCCTGAAGTTTATCTCTTATTAAAATGGTAAAAAATGTAACTAATGTACATTCTACTTTTCTTCCTTCCAGACTTTACTACTAGCTCGACATAATTACATAGTAATTTTATTACGCAGAGGATAAAATCGACAGCAGTAGCGAGTAAAGTTGCACAAGCACTGAATTTAATTGCTACGATAAACAAACGGGTTCATTAGCCTAGCCGAACTTGGTTTAAAATTACTACTATACTATTCGTTGAAATTCAAGGTGACAATTGTCAGAACCAATGACAAATGCAATTTAAATATTTAACCTGGTTCAGCTGAATATCGCAAACAACAGTCATACAACTGATTACAACAGTAGAGTTTAATAACGGAGAGTGGTGAGTAGGTATTCTTGCTCTGTGCAATTTCGTTTCATATACATGGAGCGAGTATACCTACTAACTACTCGCTGTCGGCAGGAGTTGTCGTGATCCGACGAGATTATCGATTACTTGTCTTTGTTTGCTTTTGGTTACAACGTGTAAAAAGTGGAATAGCAATAATATTGTAAAGTTCTTAGAAATACACGAATAGCATTCTGTACGGTAGAATATAAAACATAATTTAGAACTTCCATTATTTTGATATGCTATTTCTGAATTATATCTCAAATTACCAATAAACTAACTGATTCGCCCTTTATAAAGGTAATGGATGGGCTATTGAAAACTATGCAGACGAGTTTTCGGGTAGTTCAAATTATTTTTTTTCAAATACACAGATACGCCAATTTCTTTTTCTAGGGAAGCATCCTATATGTAAAATTCACTTACTTCATCCCTTCACGTTATGACCACAGCCCCTAAAATCTTCAATAGTAAATCATTTTAAAGGTCTTCTTATCGTGAATACCAAACAATAAAAATCAACAACTCTTTCAAGATATTCAAAATTCAAGTTGCAAAAGCGCGCTCTTTGTTTATTCAGATTTAAAAAAAACGAGAGAGAGTAGCAGTCGTTTTCATTCACCAAACTAAAGATCTTTTAGGTAGATAGAAGTGTACCTACGATTTGGTAAATCAACTATCGTTTGATTCTATCGAGTACCTTAAATGTTTATTCATATCCTCAAACCTATTGCATTGGCTTTTCGGAGTATTAAATAATCACATCAAGTTGATAGTGATACGATAGGATATTTACAATCTGAAAACGTACAAATTCTCCAATGACCTGCACTTTATCTTATTTGGAACATCGTTGGCAAAAGAGCTTACTCTAATCCCGAAACACAACGAATCTACGTAGATATCTACACGAAGCGTGGAATAAGAGACTGTAATAGGATATCGATAATCTTACTGAAAGCATGCCATAAGCAATAAAGAAATCGGGGGCTTCAGTTATTACTGAATATATTTTTAATTCGTTATGTTTTAGCTTGAAAACATAATCAATAATTCACGATGCACGACAGAATATTATTTGTTTCAATTTACCCATATACTGATCCAAAACAGTTTCACTTTTCATTAGATAAGGTGGAATATAAATCGTTTCATTCCAGCCACAATGACTATTAAATTATTAAAAATAAACGTCACAACCCTATTACTGGGTGAAAAGAAACTTAAAAGTTATGAGAAAACGTTTGCTTGCTTGTTCCATGGTTATCATTCCGCAAACTACATTATAACACTAAAATAACGAGGATATGTAGGTATAGTAGTGGTGATCTCACTTCGAACTAATTGTATAGCTTTTTTTTTTTCTTTCTGTTCTTATTTGGGATTTACGGCCACACTTCTGAACATTACCCAGATAATCTGTAAAATATCTGGATTATTTAAAAAATAACCTTTACGCCTGTGGCTTTACGTCAAAGGAACAGTTAAAGGTTGTTTTTTTGACATAAAATATAAATAAAATAAAATAAAAACAATGATGTTTTGCAGACGTTTCGGAAACTTAATCTGTTTCCTACAATGCTAAATAGTCTTTCTCTTGTGTAATTCGTGAAATTACACAATTTTAATATTTATATCATAACCATAGTATATATATACCTATATTGTATAGCTGTTTTAAATTCAAATATTTTTGGACAGTTTGATTCAAAATGGGCCAAATATCAAATATTAAAAAGAAATAAGGGTGATTTTTCGTTGGGGGTGAGTTCACCCGAGGTGTCACCCCAAATCAGGGGTTTCAAAAAAAATTGTGACAAAGTGACTATTGGAACGTGTAGATCGTCGAATTCCTCCACAAAAAAAACCTATTACGTTATTTTTGCTTTAAAACCCGCAGAGTTACAGGGGTCGAAAAATGTTGATATTTAAGCAAAAAACACTGATTTTTCAAAGGATTGAGGCAAATTACTTAAGAGGATCACATTTTCGAAAAAGTTTATTATATCAAAAAAGTTAGCTAATGAAATAATAAAAATAATCCACGAAATAAAAAATTGTTTAGGTTCATCGTTCAGTTGGGTGCATTTGAACATATCCCTGAAAAGGTCACGCGCTTCAAACTGTCATAACTGTGGTTTAAAAAACCTTTTGACATGTACCTTGAATCAAATTGAAGCTTATTATAGTAGCTTATAATTGTTTTTTACGCCAGTCATCTTAAACAAATAAAAGGCAAAGTTCGCAAAAAATCCGGTAGTTATGAATTTTTGATATGTTGTTAGGATTCATATCAGCTGTATAAAACCAAATTTGCAGCTTCGAAAAACTTGTGCTCGCTGCGTGGTGGGGGAAAAACCACGATATTTTTTTACTTTTTTTAGTTTTTGGGTTATAACTTGTAAATAATGGATCCTACGTAAAAAAGTAATCTTAGCTTTTTTCAATCCGATAAAATTTCCTTCATTTAGAGACTAAGTGCAGCTTTGTACGACCAATAGGTTTTGAGATACAGGACTTCAAAAACTTGATTTTTTTTCTTTACAGCAAAACATCAACTATGCAAGGTGTTTCCAAATTGACTACCATAAATTTAACAGCTTGTAGAGAACGTTAAAATAAAACTAAAACCTCTATACAGTTTCGTCGAAAAACGCTTTGTTTTCAAAATACAGGGTGTTATAGTGTCGACTGGCAGATCAGTTATTTAGCTATATCTCTTAAGAGAGTAGGCAGAGGAATCTAAATTTTTGTGAGCGAGTGTTACTTAAGACTACCGATGACTGTATAATATTTTAAATCTGATACCTCCATTCAGTGGCGTAGAAAAAGGGGTAACACTTTTTTTGTTAATAAAAAATGTGCTGTCAGATGTTTTGAAAATATTTCAACGATTTACTCAGTACTTCGTTAATTATTGATTTTTTGATTTTAGGGCCGGTTTTCACCCTCTTAGGGGTAAGATCAATCATTTTCCTTATTAACTTTGCTTCAAAGAAATATAATTTTGTTGTACTATGTGGTGATCTTAATATTAATTTTAATAACATATGTACAACCACAAAGTTACTTGAGGATATCATTAACTCTTATGAACTCAACCTTACTACAACTGAAAGTACCCGAATTTTCACAAATAAAAATGGGCACACAAGCAAAACTTGTATTGACTACATGGTTACAAATATGCCGTCAGACATGTTCTTTTGTGAGTTAATAAATCCCAATATTGCTGATCATCTAGCTCATATCTTACACGTCAAAATCAATAGAGTATCTAACGGAAAGGAAATTTCACACATAAACTACTCAAAGCGTTGTATAACAGAGAGCAAAATCCTGCAGCTAAACATAATGTTAAGTAGAGTAGACTGGTTTCATTTAGTTTTTTATGACGTCAACAACGGCTTTAGTTTTTTGGTAAATACCATTGGATGGTACTTTAACATATGTTGTCCATTGAAATATATTCACAAAAAATGTCCAAGTAATAAGGATAAAAAGCGCTGGCTTAATAAAGAATTAATAGATGAGGGCGTTAAACTTAAAAATATGTTTTGGCTTCAAAACCGTTTAAATGACCCGGAAATGAAATTGACATATCAAATAAAAAAAAGACAATACAAAAATAATCTAAAATTAGCAAAACAGAAATTCTATAATGATATAATAAATAGCTCAACAAATAAATCAAGAGCATCTTGGCACATTATTAATAACAGACTTGGTAGATGTAAGGAAAAGAATATAAATATAGTTTTGAAATATGATTCCAAATATATATCTGACACTGCTGAAGTAACTGAACTATTTGCATCTTACTTCTCCACCATAGCCGGTTGTAAAGTCACGAAACACTTTGGACAAAATATGTCACTACCGTGCACTATGTCTGCTGATAGAGAACCAATTTCTTCTATTGAACCCGTCTCCATACAGGAGATCACTGATATAATTAATCAGTTGGAAAATAAAAATTCTTCTGGTATAGATGATATTTCTAATTCTATACTTAAACAAATTAGTGAGAGTATTATCCATCCTTTAGTATACCTGATTAATCAATCTTTCTGTCAGGGACGATTCCCTGATATCTTTAAAACTGCTCAGGTAATACCCCTATTTAAAAAAGGTTGTCCTGAAGATATTGACAATTACAGGCAAATATCTTTGCTAAGTAGTCTGTCAAAAATAATAGAAAAAGCTTTTTATATTCGTATTGTTGGGCATTTGGAACATCATAACATTTTATCTCCATCGCAACATGGTTTTAGATCAGGCAGATCCATTGAAAGTGCTTCCTATCACTTATTAAATTATATATATTCTTCTCTGGATGATGGAAAATATGTAATTACAATGTTCTTTGACTTATCGAAGGCATTTGACACCATCCAGAGTGATATACTAATAAAAAAACTTTATAGTTTAGGAATTGAACAGACGCCATTACAATGGATAAAATCGTATATGGAAGACAGGTCATTAATAGTAAATCATAATAATATAAATTCAACAACTTACAACGTCAAACTTGGTGTCCCCCAAGGTTCTGTACTGGGACCGTTACTATTTCTATTATATGTTAATGATCTTCCACTTTACATTAATGACGCACATGTCACTATGTTTGCTGACGATACGACCATTTCAGTATCAGCTTATAGCATTGAGGAAGTTCGAAGAAAGGCAAATTTAGCTATAAGTGATTTAAGTGCTTGGTGTGACAGAAATAAATTAATATTAAATAATGATAAGACTATAATAATGAATTTTTATATTAGAAAATCCTTGCCATCCGAGTTTGAAATTTCTAATTCCCAGGTATCCAATGAAGCAAAATTCCTTGGTACATTTCTAGACCCCACATTATCGTGGGATATTCATATAGACAATATTTGCAAAAAACTACATAAAGCATACTTTGGAATAATGCAGTTAAAGGATACTTTAGATGAAAAGGGTCTGTTAAACATATATTATGCTCTGGCTTACTCTCACATTGCATTAAATATTTTTAGTTGGGGGTGCGGAAGAGACAAAAATAGAGTGTTTATTCTTCAAAAAAGAATAGTACGCCTAATTTTCAATTTAAAATATAATGAAACTTGCAGAGTAATTTACAAAGAAAAGGGAGTTCTAACTGTACCATGCATATATATACTTAAATGCTTACTGTATACGAAATACAATATTCATAATTTTAGCAGAGTAGCCGATTCTCATGCCTATAATACAAGGCATGGCGTACTTTTGAGTATCCCTCCACACAAAACTTCTGCTTTCAAACACTCTCCCAAATATAACTGTGTCCGCATGTTTAATGCATTGCCCAAACACATCCGTGAGATAAATTGCTGTAGACTGTTTAAAAGTAAAATTAAAAATTTCTTATTGGAAAACGCATTCTACAGCGTTGACGAGTTTGTATCCGGAATATTTTAAGTTAAGGCCATATTTTGTGTCACCTTAAGACCATCTAACGTTTTGACATGTATGCAATATATCTATCTGTTTGTTTGTCAATTTGTTATTTAGTGTTCGTAACATATACCTAATTATTATGTACTATTTATTTACTTATTTTATTTATTGCTTTGTCTTTTATTTTTATACTATTTATGTAAATGACCTGCCATATATACTCTAATGTATCGTAAATGGTGAATAAAGATTATTATTATTATTATTATTATTATACAAACAAGTTTTATGTCCTAAAATATAGGAATTTGCAAAAAAAGTTCTACTTTCTCAAAACAAACAAAATATGTTTTTCCATTAGACCCCTATTATACCAGCCAGATTAGGGGTGCAATCGCGAATTCTGACTTGAGATTCGTAATCAGCGACCTCAAACACATTTACACCTACATGAATTTTTGTAATAATTAAAGTTTAAGAATCCGCAAAAAAAATTACAAGCAGCTATCAAATTTGTTCAAAGTTTGGGTACTTCTTGGCACCACTGGGTGACTATAGGCTGTATTATAGGTTTTTGTGATCTATACCTACTCTATAGGATCGGAGATCGAAGGTAACCTTCTCGTGCTTTTGTATAAACTATGATATTTTGGAGTACTTTCTAATTATCTTTTCATTTCATTCATTAATTATACAAATCAAAATGACGAAAAAAAAACTTTAAAATAATTTCTATCTAATAAAAATCCTTCCACTTCCATAAAAAATATATTCATCTGAGATTTGCTGTTGAAGTGAATATATACTATCTTATTTTATATTTAATATATAGGTATTTTTTTCCTTAAAAGATATAAAATATATGAAAGTACAATGCAACTATACGAAACCATTTATATTTTTATTTAATAAAGGAATTTAACTGTCTTTATAAAGTAAAAATGGACGTTTACATGATTATTGCACTTTAAACCGTTTGTCTATCTCCAGTTTTACTGATCGAAAAGTATGGAAAGGTTTCGTTTGCTTTTAAGAATTGTCTAGTTCCGACAGCAAACAAAGATATTAATTAATCTTAAAAAAAACACTTTCCTCGGCTATCTTTCATTGTGTTCTTGAATGATCAATGCAAACTTTGTTCAAATCACTATACAATGGTAAATACTTGAGACGAAAATAAAATAAAATCCACACACAATTTCGGAACGATAGTAGCCCCCTATTACACCATAAGAGGTCAACAATTATTACAATAGGGAATACCCCTTAAATCTTGAAGGAGACACTCAATCCTCTTATCAATGAAATACAGTATTTTTCAACCTGATAATCATAAAAGCTACTTTTGTACAATATTCTCCAAATAGACGACATAATACAAGCAATATTTCAGTAGAAAAACGTTCGACCATACAAATGTGCAGAGAAAATACCGGTGATATTTACAATAAAAGCTAGCCACCGGATTTTTACGACGCAGTTCAAGACCACATGTCTGTAATACAAATGAAAATAATGGTTCAGTGGCGTCTCCTGGAATATTTGAGAGCAATAAGGTAAAGTAAAAATGGTTAATATATTGGTTGTATGATATGATCTTAAAATGAAATAAAATAAAAACTATTTCAGATACAACTGAGCTTTTTATTTTATTTTGATTGAAGCATAGTCGTGCACAGGAGCGGCGAATTCGATGAATTCAGTTTTCAATAACTGTGAAATACACCAGGAGCAATGTCACGAATGCAGCGTTCGATGTTCAATCTCAATGCGTCAATAGTTCGTGGTTTGTTGTATACACAAAAGTAAACTAAAGGAGTTAAATCACTTCTTGGAGGCAAACTTACAGTTGTATTTCTTGAAATTATCATTTTACCAAACTTTTCTTGCAGTAACATTGTACATGTCATCCAAATCCATTTAATCTAAATCTCATTTTTCTTGAGATATTTAGAATAGCTGCACGAGAAAGTCTGAGGAACTCATGAGCGCAGACGGGGATCTGAAAGATCTATGGTTTAAGTTTTTCTACCGTGTGAGGTTTTATATTAAGATATTTTATTGGTGTACCATTCACCACAAACCACAGATGAAATCAAATCAAAATAATTTAGACTTCAGCATCACATCGGTTGTGGACTGCATTATTGTTGGCAAGCCATCGACACCGCTGCCTTCTATCTAGTAAACAGTGGCCAAACGCAAATTCCTATGTATGCATTTATTTAGTGATCTCTTGTATGAATAATTTGCTATTTGGAATTATTATATCTTAATGTTATTAAAGTGTCCGTATTACTTAGCGATTGTAATAATATTATGTGGAAATTATTAAGAAATCACATAATGTAAATTACAATTCGCACATAAGAAACTCTGCCTTGACAGTATACCAATTAACAATATGTAAGTAAAGGGTAATTTACATTAGTGAACTTTATTGGCAGTAAACCATTGAATTTTATTTTTAATGTACCGAGTAGGTCCCAACAAATAATTTTATTACTTGTCTGATGTATCTAACTAATTGGCCTTAAGAACTTAATACAAATGAACATTGCCAACGCAAAATATGCTTAAAGAAAAATGAAACAATCGGTATGTATAGCGACAATAAATACCATACAAACTTTATTGATCTAGTTAGTCATATTGAAAAAAAATGCTATTATCTTCTTTTTATGTATAAAATTATTAGCAATTTGAGGCACTCTAGTAAATGAGTTTTACCCCAAATTTTAATATAATAATATAAATATAGTAGGGTAGGTGATTTGTCAAATGTCAAATCAATGTTACTGTTTCTCAGATAATATACTTACCACATGACAAAAGCAGACAGGAAAGGCTCAAAATTAGAAAATACCAACTTATCTCTCATTATGTTTATTTTTTCGAATAAGGAGAGAGCTGTTAAAACAATAAATAAACCTAATCCCATTTTCACAGCGTACTATTCGACATGCATCACTCAGGTACTATTCATTTAAAGTCAACATATTTTGCGACAAATATATTGGAACCAAATTTATTTGGCCATTAACCCAGAGACAACAAGGGTAAGACTTTGTATTTCAGTTTTATAATATGAAATATATTTTATTGTACAGGGTGTTCATTAAGTATGTACAATAAATTTATCAGACGATTATTTGAGTAATTTTAAGACAGAAAGTTCATATAAACATGGGTCCGAAAATGCTTCGTTTTCAAGATACTTTTTTAAAAAATTTGGTTTTTCGTAAATAACTTAAATATCCGTTACCCAAATTTGTTATAATTTGGCAAAGTTATTTGTAGTGTTAAGGGGCTAATTGCGCACTAACTTGATTAAATTTATTAAGTCCAGTGGCGTCTCGAGCGGCACCTTAACGAATATTACTTAATTACTTATTAATATACTTTAGTAAAATTCGTTAGTTTATATGTTAAGAAATGTATTTAAATTAGTGTTTATTTGTTGTTGTTGTTACATATTATTAATAATAATAATAATAATAATAATAATATATTTTATAATAAAAAATTATAAAAAATTATTATGTCCAAGAGATACGTTTCTCCATGTTTCTTGTATGGTCCAGGGATATGCAATTAATTGAATTTAATTTTTTGTCTCGAAAACTAAGCAAGATCCGAAAAAAATGCAAGAGACATAAACTTTGTATTTTTAGTTGCGCTTAACCCAAAAAAAATATAAAAATTACAAAATAGCCAGTGGCGTACATTTTTTTGTCAAAAATATTTGTTAAGGTGCCCCTCGGGACGCCACTGGACTTAATAAATTTTATCAAGTTAGTGCGTAATTAGCCCCTTAACACTACAAATAACATTGCTAAATTGCTAAATATATGTAAATAGATCAATTATTTGATTTTATTGAAACTATTTATTGAGTAAAGAAATAAAAACAAATCCTTAAATACCTATATCTTAAATACATTATTTTTAGATGTTAGAATTATTGGTTATATTTATTTTCAATGTCCAATACACTTTCCTCCCTCATATGGGGGAAGAAAATACTTTCCTCCCTAGGTTACTTTCCATTATGGTAGGAGGAAAATATTTTTACACTCAATTGTTTAGCAGTAATTAAAATTTTTAACGCTACTAGGTAGGTATTGCCTTCCTAGTTGTTATATAATGTTACATACAGATAATTACACATACACACAAAACAGATCTAACAATAATAATGACAAAGTCTGGGATATAACAACATAACATAATACTGAAAACAGTTTGAGATTGAAAGTAAATTTACAAAAGAATTGAGCGCTACTATAATAAAACTGTACGGTTGTATGTACTGGTGTATTGGAAAATGTTGGCTATATGTCAACAGCTTGATCAATAAGAATTTATCTTTCAACGCTGATGGTTCTCGAATGTATACATCTGATATTGTTAAGGAGTCTGCCTTTCAATAGACAATGTAAATATAGAGAAACTGCATTCGAGAGGTTTTAACTTGCAACAAATGGAATAGGAATTTTATGACCCAGGAAATATAAAATAAAAGCTTTTGGCAAAGAAATGTCTAAAGAATAACTCAACATTATTTGAGTACATACACAGGGTGTGTAACAGATTTTATTTTGATAACCTCGGACAAAAAATATATGTAGTGTGTCTATATAAAAAATTGGTGTTTCATTTCCTAGATAAACATAACACACCATAATACAGAAATAAATAAATAATGTATCCCTAATAATTTCCTCTTTTATTTATCATCAAGAGTATACGAAATTTTAGTACACATTTTAAGATGTTTCTTTTGCAGTATTTGCAGTAAATTGAATAATTAAGTAGTCCGACTTTAATATATTTTGTGATACCTATAAATTTGATTTAAAAACACAAGTAAACTAAATAAATGACATATATGTATACAGGGTGGTCCGGTTTCCATGGCGGAAACTTCAGGAACGATGACAGAACATCGAAGAATAATATGAGTTTGCTTTATAAACATTGCCTCTAAAACATATACAAGGTTGAAGTTTTAATGTTTTTAAATGATTTTTTAAACATCTTTCAAACGAACGATAATATTAAAAAAATATTGGGTGATGTAAAATATCTCGAGAAGCAGTAATGTGTCACCTCTGGCCTACCTGAACAGACAGAAGTTCTACAAAAGGGTAAATATCAAAAGAAAAGCTTTGAAACCCCAAGTAAACCATCAGGTTATGACTTAGGATGGAATACCTACTACTAAACGAGAAAGCAGAACTATTATATCAATAGGAAAATAGGAATGCGGAAGCAGATGTAAGCTTTGAAGAACAACTGGAACAAGAGGAAATTGCATGAATAACGTTAGAAGAAGTTAATAAAGCAATTCGCTCTCTACTCAGAAATAAGGCACCAGAATCAGACAACTTAATAGCAGACTATTTAAACAATAAATTTTTGTTGATCTTTTTCATAAGGTGCGGACACAAATATGGCAAACACACACCCTACCTGAGGAATGGAATACGAGGATTATCTGCCCCATACACAAAAAGTGAAGTGTGCTGGAGTGTCCAAATTATAGAAGTAGGTATATCTCCCTGCTCAACAAGGAATACAAAATCCTGTCCTGACTGGCACCTCACGTAGACAACATTGTTGGCTCCTACCAAAGGGGTTTCCTGAAGAACAAATCCACTACCATCAACCATCAGACAAATTCTTGAAAAAAAAAAACCGACAGGACGTGGCATTAACTGCCATTGTATATTCGTAGACTTTAAAGTATTTTATGAGACCATCGGCTGAGCTCAGCTATATATCTATGATTGAGCTTGGAGTACCAAGAAGCTTGGTAGAATGAATCAAACTGACAATGAGAAAAGTCGAATGTAAAGTGCAAACACAAAGGGGCTTGTCAGATCCATTTAACGCCAATAGAGGCTTACGCCAAGGAGGTGCATTGTTGTGTGTATTGTTTAACCTGGTCTTAGAAAAGGTTACCTATAAGTTTACAAATAGTGGCAATATGTTGACGATATCGTAGCGGTTGGAAGAACCCAGCAAGAAGTAACAGAAGCTTTTACGCTTATCAAAAACTCTGCAGAAAACATGGCACCAAATATACTCGTCAAAATTTGCTTCGCCGGGACACCTTAAAATTTACCAAGATTTATACCGCTGTAAAACTGTCACAAAATGTATGGATTTGCGCCGGGTTTTTAGCTTTTCAAGGGAAATTTAATTGGCTTTCATCTTACATATTTTACTTTAAGATAAAGTTACAAACACATCTTTATACAAGGTGTTAAACAAATGCCTGTTTTTTAGTCAATTTTTATCTTTTGCATAGCGTTGACCAAACACCCTGTATATTAGAATTTTATAAAATTTGTTTGTCTTATGTGTCTGCTTTAAAACATTTTATGAATTTTGCTCCTATCTTTTTTGTAAAAAAAGATACAGAGGTTTTAGTAAAACGTTACATTTTCACAATAAAATAACGGTTGGATTTGATTACTAAAATTTGGGTATATCGTGATTGACCACAAAGAGCACGTATTGTAAACGAGTTTTTTTACCAAGAGGGTATAAACCGCATGTGGTAGTCTGCATTATCATCAGATTTAAACCCTACAGAGCAAATTTGGGATGTTCTACTGAGACGAATATCTAGTCGAAACCATCAACCTGATACATTGCGAGAACTTAGAGAAGCCCTTGTAGAAGAGTGGAACCAAATTCCAAACGAGATAATAAATAATTTGGTTCAGAACATGCCACAACGTTGCAGAGATTTATAACATTCTGAGGCCCACCTCATTGCTAATTACATTACGGTTAAGTTTTAATGTTTAATATTGTTAAATAAAAGAAAATAATGTTAATGTGAGGCCTTATGATTATAAAAGTATAAAAGATTGAGATTTTTTATTTTATTGTGAAAATGTAACATTTTATTAAAACCTCTGTATCTTTTTCTACAAAAAAGATAGGAGCAAAATTCAAAAAATGTTTTAAAGCAGACACATAAGACAAACAAATTTTATAAAATTCTAATATACAGGGTGTTTGGTTAACGCTGTGCTTAAGATAAAAATTGACTGAAAAAACAGGCATTCGTTTGACACCCTGTATAAACATGTTTTTGTAACTTTATCTTACAGTTAAATAGGTAATAGACTAGGCATGAAATCTCGTAAGAGGCCTAGAAATCACTTTTAACGGCAAATCGTGTAACAATTGATTAACAGCTGAATCCTTAGGTTTTTGGGGTCGCTGAATACGCCTAGGGGTGTTAACAGTCCAAATTTTTAGTCCTTATGCCTCAAATTCAAGATGGCGGCTAAATTTTTGACCCTTAATTAAAAAATAAATATTTCTTGGGCGATTTTGACAAGATAGATGTCGATATATATGTTTTTGGGTATGCTGAACACGCCTATGCCTGTTAAAACCTCAAATTCCCAATCCTTGTGTGTTAAATTCAAGATGGCGGCTCGTTATAATTTTAAAATAGGTAACTAAAAACAAGCGCATACATATCAAATGCTTTAAAAGATATTTGTTTTAATATGTTTCCGAGTAAGCTAAATACGTGTGTGGTTGTTTTGGTTTCAATATTCAAATCCAAGATGGCGGACTCATTTAAAAATTAGGATACTCTGTTGATTTTGACTAGATTGGTATGGTTTTATATGTTTTTGGGTAAGTAAATCAATCATATGGGAACTAAAACTTTAAATTCCTAAGCCCTCTGTCCACTTCCAAAATGGCTGTCAGGTCTCTACATGCAAGCGTTTCAAGTGAACTCGGTAATAAAGTAAAAAGTTCTATTTGTCATGTACGAATAAAGATGATTTAAGTAATTAAGTTATAAAAATTTCCGACATGACGTGAATATAAATGAAAATAGTACTTGTGAATAAACTTTTTCTCGCTTTATTACTGCTCCCTTCCTTTCTTTTTGGCGGCATTACAAAGTTTTCTTTGCGCGCGCTATGTATCTTCTTCCTTCCTTATTTTTAAGGTGCTTAAATATAGAGCTTGTGTTGAGTTGTAAACTTTAAGTAACTATTTTGTTTTCAGAAACTCAGTTTTGGTAATTATGTCGTGTTTTATGTTTGTATTAAGGTCGGTATTAGTTGTGATAAACTTGTAAATATTGTGGTTGTGGTTGTTCAAAGTTTGTGATAATTATGGTTTTGGATTTGATAAATATAAAATCATTTGATCATGCTTAAATCTGAGGTGTGACAAGCATGCTTAAAAGGGAATAGTTTAATTTTGTATTTAATCAAAGTCTATTATGTTAATACAATATACTTTGTCGTGCTTACTAAGATTGGTGTGCAAATTAAAAAATGTAGGAAATTTATTGAAAATAAGCATGATTTTCAATAAATTTCCTACATTATACGTAAAAAAAATCTTTACGGTAATAGACTGAGTCAAAGGTCAGCGAACCTGGCTGACTGACGGCATGCTATTGTTATACACCCTAAATACTACATAATAACAAATTATCAGATTTTACAAAACGGATGAATTTTTTTGCCACTCAGCTCAGTCTATTACCGTAAAGATTTTTTACGTATAATGTAGGACATTTATTGAAAATCATGCTTAGGAAGCATTTTCGGAAATACATTTATAACAACTTTCGTCTTATTTTGGATCACAGAATCTCCAGTTTCCGTTTGTCGGTGATTTTAGAATACACCCTGTATGTATAACTCCTAAACTATAGAAGGCAGAGAGTAATACTAAGTCCGATTTTATTTTAATATTTTTATATTCTTTATAGTTTTGTGAAAGAAATTTATTTAGGTACTTATATTAGTAGCAGACTGTTATTTTTGTCCCCAGTGTGATAATAGGTATGGTCAACACTCAACCACAATAAACATGTAACATAGTATTAAGTTGTTTTTACTGTTATATGTATTTTATATAATTATAATTTCCGCTGTATATTGTGCGATTCTTGTGTGTGTAGTGTTTATTTTATTCGGAAAATTGCGTGCGTGTAAACGTTTCCAATAAATATCCGTGTTATATTAAATTGACTGACAAACAAGTATTTATCCATAAAATATCATATTAAACCAGGTTACTGTAAAAACAGGAAGCCTATACAAATAGACAGACAAAATAATAAACTAAAATTGTAGAATAATATTCAATTTGTAAATAACATATTGCAATTTTTATAACTAAAAATCCGATGTCAGATTGTCATTCCAGACAAGGATATCTTTCAGTGTTTAAAAGAAAATTAATTTATCTTCACCGATATTTTCAAGGCTGTATCCGGTTGCAGTATGTAATGTAATAGTATATGTATATAGTGTAGTAATCATATAGTATGTGAAAACGAAAACATGTCAACATTAAAAATAAACGTGAAAGATAAAGTAAATAAATAAAGAAATCTGTACACTTTTAGTATCGAAACTCCTTAATCGATAGTACGGGGCATTTTAAAAATCGAGATTACATCGGGTTGATATTTCCTTATAATAAAGTTTTGTACAATTTTCCCTAAATCTCTAAATTATTAGTATGATTTTTCGAATTAAAAAATCCGACGGCTATGAGTGTTGAGTGTTCACAATTATAATACTTGTTAGTCGATACAAAACGAATAAAACAGTTGATATTATAAAGACTTCCGTGATCGTTTTAAATGACAAATAACTAAACATTAAAAACTGTATGCATGTAACTGTAACACCCACTTGCAAAATGTATATTTACATTATGCAAGTGTTATAATATGTCCTGTGAAACCTATTTATTAATAATTCATTATGGTTATTGACTTTTGTAATTTTCTGCGTTCTGAGGCAAGTGAAAGAAAAATTCAAACATTAGATTTTATAAATTCTGAAGAACAATAATTAAGTCTCGCATCTAACTCAAATACGCTAATTAGATGTTCAACGATTGTTTTCAGGGCACAAATGCGTATCAAGTGACGACAAATATTTATTTATTTATGCATTATTTAGAACAGATAAATACTTATATTTGTGCTTTAACTGTTATTGCCATATGATTATATTATGTCTAGTGTTACTCATCCATCACATCATATGGTTTGTCTAGTCGCTATTTAGCCTTGAACGTTACGGAATTCACAAAATAAAATGAATTAAAATATTTTATATATTATTATGCATAATAATTGTACGATCAAACGAACTTACCTAAAGTGAAGTTCGATCGTAATTATATGAAGCGTCCAGTCCGAATGTATTATCTTGATTATCCACTATGTAGTTCGCCTCTGGCTAACCTACTATGCACCAAATTCAACGATATCAATAGTAAAAACGCTCCCGACCCGCTTCTCCGTTCCGCCAGCCGGCGTACCCGTTGCTAGGCGGCCAAATAATATTCATTCTTTAAAGATTTGTTCATTAGTCGTCTGCAACCTATATAGGGTTTTTAACGGGAGGGGGGGAAGATAATACATTCGGACTGGACGCTTCATATAATTACGATCGAACTTCACTTTAGGTAAGTTCGTTTGATCGTACAATTATATTCGCGTCCAGTCCGAACGTATTATCTTGATTATCCACTATGTAGTTGTTCAAAGAATTAGTGTTGCTGATTAATGAACCTGTCGTAAATAAAATAGATTTTCTAGAAACCTAGGCTCTATTCGGAAACATACAAATACATTGTCAGCTGCAGTTTGAAATACAATGTTAACACAAAACTAAGTAGGTAACAAAATTATTGTCTATTAGAGAAATCTAAAACTTAAAATAAATAAACACAAAAGTTATTATATAGACTATACATCTAGAAAATAGTTACTATTATGTGTAAAGTCTAAACTTGTAACTAGTCTGTCGTCATAGACAAACCTAGAATAGCTTTGGCAAAAACAGTCTTATCTGAAAGAGGGCGATTGTAGAACTTTGCAAATGTAGATGTACGTTCCGACCATCCTGCTGTTTTACAGATTGTCTCCAGGGGTACTCCTGTTCTTAACGCAGCGGATGTCGAAGCATGTCGCGTGGAATGAGGCTTAAATTGCAAGGTATCAGTACCTGCCGATAGAAGCATCTGCCTTACCCATTTACTTAACGTCTGCTTATTTGCTACTGTATGAGGTTTTTTAACTGTAAGAAACATCAGATCTTGATCGGGAGTTCTAAGCGGGGTTGTAATCTCGATGTATTTCTTTAAAACCGTTGCTACGCAAAGACTTGGTTTTTCCTTAAAAAAGGGAATGTGTAAAGTTGGTTGTTCTCTATTTACCCCTGAAGTTTTAATTAGATCCGTTATGTTAATCTGAATTCCTTGGTTATCTTCCGTTATGTTAGATAGCCTAATGAGAGATATTGTCTGTAACCTACCTCCTGTGATAAGAGCCAATAGGGTAACCAACTTCTGTGAAAGTTGCTGAAGACTCAAGTTTGTAGGTAAGCTTTCTACATGCAAGAGCAGTAATTGGGGATCCCACGTATTAGCATATCTCGGTTGGGCTGGTCTAAGCCGAGACATGCCTTTCATGAACCTTTTTATCATTGGGTCTGTTCCAAGATCGTTAGGCAAAATAAGGCTAAGTGCTGACCTATGCGAATTTAAAGATCCATATTTGTAATTATGGTTCTGTGAAATCTTTTGTAGAAAGGAAAGCACTTCTCTGTTAGTTGTTTGATATATAGACATCTTCTCCTCCATACAAAAGTTCCACCAAAGGCGATAGGTTATATTGTATTGCTTGACCGTCGATTCTGCAATTGATGAGATCATGGTTTCTATGGCAACTTCTGGAAAGTTTCTCCTTAGGAACGAATCCCAGATAATCTGGCGGCTACCAGGGTAAGCTGATGGGCCAGGGGGTGGTTTTGTCTGGAAGGAGCAGATAGCAAATCAGAAGATGGATTAAAGTGTATTGTTTTTCCCATAACTAATTTGAAAAAGATGGGTACCAAGGTTGGGAGGTCCAACATGGTACCACTAAAATTCCTTCAGCTTTGTCTTGAATTATTTTTTGTATAGTTCTTAAGATTAGGTTAAACGGAGGAAACGCGTATAAATTAAGATGTTTCCAGTTTATAGTAAACGCGTCCACCGCGAAAGACCCTGGATCTCTACGCCATGATACGTATTTGTCGCATTTGTGGTTAATATGTGAAGCAAAAATGTCCACGTCCGGTTGACCCAAGGATTGTACTATTATATCAAACGCTTCTTGAGACAGCGACCATTCGGTTTCCGAACCTGTTTGGCGTGACTCTTTATCTGCTTCGTAGTTATCTTTAGAGCTCACATAAGACGCGAAAAGCCAAATATTCCTGTGTTCACACCACTGCCATATCTCCCTTGCTAACGTACATAACTTCGGGTGTTGTATGCTGCCCATACGATTAATATAAGATATGGCAGTGGTGTTATCACATCTTATAAGAATGTCACAATTCAAAAGATTATTTGCAAAACATTTTAGACCGTATAATATGGCCTGCAATTCCAAGAAATTTATGTGGGATTTCTTGTCCGAATTATGCCAATATCCGTGAGTTTTCTCGCTCCCACAGCAAGCACCCCAACCCGTCAATGATGAGTCTGTAAATATTTCGACTTTAAAATGGTCATTTCTAATGTTATTAAACGATTTTAAAATTTTCTGTTCCCACCAAGAAAGATCTTGCTGTAGGTGGGCTGAAATGGACATTGACGCATCAAAATCCATGCTATATTGGGTTAGGGCTAAGAATTTTTCCCGCTCTAAAGATTTAGTATAGAGCCAGCCGTATTTAACGGCTGGGCAGGCCGAAACTAGAGTGCCAATGAATTTTGCGAGCTCTCGGATTTTACAAGTGGACTTATTTTTAAAATAAGTAGCCCACTCTTGTATGTTTTCCTTCTTTTCTGTTGGCAATTTAATTTTCATTTCATTTGTATCGAATACGAATCCCAAAAATTTCTGTGATATACTAGGGCCTAGACAACTTTTTTCTTTGTTTACTGTGAAACCCAATGATTCTAACAAGTGGATGAGTATTTTGGTATTTTCTAAACATTGTTCGTATGATTCGCCGAGAATGAGAAAATCATCCAAATAGTTGACGCATAATATGCCTTTCTGACGTAATTGAGAGACTATCGGTTTCATTAATTTTGTGAAACAAAACGGTGCTGAAGAAAGTCCAAATGGCATACACGTAAATTCGTAGAAGCAATCCTTAAATTTAAACCTTAAATATTTGCGGTACTCTGGATGAATTGGGATTGAAAAATAGGCATCTTTCAAATCCACTGATGTCATAAATGACATTGGACTCACTAACCTCAAAGCTGTTCTATAATCTTCCATTTTGAAGTGTGGCGCAATTACATACTTATTTAATTTTTTGAGGTTAAGAATAAACCTTTTCTTACCATTAGCCTTGTCCGCTAAAAAGATAGGAGAGACAAAATGGTCCGAACATGGTTTACAACTTACGATTGCTCCTAGACTCAAGAGGTCTTTAACTGCTAGATCCATTGAAACGGTTTCGCTAGGAGATAATCTGTGCATAAGCGAGTCATGTGAATTAGAAGGTATTTTGGAGAAGGGAATTTTATACCCTTCAATCCAAGACAAAACTGTAGTACCAGCAGTCACTGTTTTCCAAATATTTTTAAAAAATTTCAAACGACCTGCAAAAACATATTGGTTACTTACCGTTAGCGTTTCCTGTGTGTCAATGGTTTTTGCTGGTACGAGGGTCGCCCTTTTTGTGTCCTCATCTCCCTCTTCTGATGGGCCGGGCGCCTCCTGTTTCCCTGACCGCTTGTCACTGTATGCGATTTGTCTCCTCCCCCTTCTTTCTTTGAAGACCGTAAGGGACATTCGATTGGGGCCGAGGATAAGCAGGCTGCGCCGGTCGTATGTCTTTCCCTACCTTTTCCATTGTTTTTATTGCCTGAATTTTTTCCCCCAAATCAGGACCGAATAGAAACTCTCCCGGAGGAGTTTTCTCCACCAGATTCTTTATTTGTCTGTTCATTAATGGATAGATCAATTGACGCCGTTTATAGGATATTTCCTTAAAAATATTACATATCATACGACCGGAATCTGCAATACTTGCTAAAATTTTTTCCTTTATTTGCTTGGGTATATTTTGCTCATCTTCTAGGATGATATTCAATGAACAGCCCAGGGATGCCAAAACCCTACCCAGTTGCGTCTGATACGACAAGTGAGTCCCGTCTCTTACGGCATACAGAGAACTCATATTGGCTTCGACTTCCGGATTTACTTTGGGGGGGATAAGCAGCTTACAATTTTCAGGTAACTCATATTTCTCCAACAGTTGATCGGTCTCCTCCTTGGAGAGACCAGAAGTTAATATATGTGACCATATTGCTTCTACGGCCGAATGCAGATTAAAACCAGTCTTTCTCTGCTTACTCGGATCGGGCCCTAAAATGTTCCGAGTCTCTTCCGAAAGACCAGTATCATCCAGAAGAATTAATGCAGGTGAATCATTCCTTCGCCTGCTAATCGTTCCTTCAAGTACGACACCGCCCAGATCAGGTCCTGTCGCGCTAGACGTCATGTTATTCAAGTGCCGGCCGGTCCGGCCGTCCGCTTCATCAACAGTTGCCGCGGCACTTGACACACGGCTTGTACTCACTCGGCTATAAAGTGAAACAGCAACGCTCGGACTGCGGCTTTCACGGTCACGTCGCCCAAGATATTCGTGATACCTATGTGAAGTCGACTCACTCAGGGGACGACCTTCAAGGTGCCGGGCTTGTGAACGATATCTAGATGTACCTCTACGTGAAATCACCTCACTCGGAGAGTGACTCTCACGCTGACGAGATCGAGAACGGGATCTGGATGTTGTCCGGGAATGACGATTTCTTCTGGCTTTGTCTCTCTCTTTTTCCAGTTTTTCCAACTTTTTACGTAGGTCTCTATTCTCTTTACTTAAAGATCTCCTGGCGGACGATCTGCTGCGAGACCTACTTCTTTCCTTCCTTTTAGATTTACCCATATTCAATATAATTCTAAAATAAAGTGCTGAGGGATGAGAATTATTAAATACTTACGTCTATTATAGTTTTTTATTACAATATACGATATACTGGATAGGTGACAACCGCACGACAGGATGCACCAGAAACGAATGAATATTATTTGGCCGCCTAGCAACGGGTACGCCGGCTGGCGGAACGGAGAAGCGGGTCGGGAGCGTTTTTACTATTGATATCGTTGAATTTGGTGCATGGTAGGTTAGCCAGAGGCGAACTACATAGTGGATAATCAAGATAATACATTCGGACTGGACGCGAATATAATCGTCATTGTTCTAGCTTTTGTTGATGATGAAGTTGATAATCCCAGACCAGTTATCTAGCTTTAACAATTTATATGTGTCATGTATGCCCCCATTGTTCAAAATGTATAAGAAAAAAATGATACATTTCGCAATATGCAAAGGTATAAAAACAGGATGCGAATTTTTGTCCATATATACTACAACCAAGAACTGTGAAGTTTACGTTACACACCCTTCAACTGAACACTTAATTAAGCTGATGATAACCGGATCTCAAAACATTAATGTCAGCAACCTGTGTTATTATTTGGGTGTCATATCTCTTTGCATACCTACTAAAACGTTTCAACTGTTCATTAGGAATTATTTGGTACATACAGTGCTTTAATTTCAAAACTTGCCACTTAGAATAACTCATTTGAAGTAGAGACGATTTTGAGTAAAAACGCGTCGATTTAATTTCGAGGGGTTCTGCAAAACCACTGTTGGTTGAATTTTGTGTTCCACCCCTTTACCCCCAGCCACCCCAACTTTATAATTTCAAATGACACCACCTATCTTTATCATTTTAAAGAGCATAAAAAAGTCCTATCCGTACACCAAAGAAAAATGAAATTGTTCGATTCGTTTCTGAGATAAAGGTTAAAGGGGCAAATTAATTCGATAACGATTAAAAATACGTATAGAGAGAACATTATTTTATAAACACTTAATTCTTTTGTCTTTTGCTTACATTTGCCTAGCTAGGTGGAAATAGGACAGTACACATAGGATTCTAGTATGTGCTGACTGCCGTCATTTGACACCACAATGGGCTCATTTCGGATTAATTAATTCATATTCCGAAAGTACACCTTGTAATTAGTAAATGTGCAAAATATTAAATTTTTTTTTCAACTGCTTCTCCCTCAAAATAAATAATGAAAATAGAGCGCTGTGACGTCACACCACTCGCAGCGGTCGGCCGCTAGCTTGTTTCCTATAGTTTCATACCGGCGGCAGTTACTACACACACGGCGGAAGTGGTAATTTCGTTCATCTTTTAAGTGCTTCGTCCTTGGTACAGCGAAATCTAAATACCATATATCCGCATAACTCATAGAACCAGTGGAGTCGGGTGGTGTGACGTCATAGCCGTTTCAAATATGTTACGAATTTGAAATCAAATATTAGGGTTAATATTAACGCTAGCGATCTAATTTTTTCACTATATACTTAGAGGATGAAATACTTACGGAAAATGCTAAAATAAATTAAAAAGCAAATATCACGAAATGAGCCCATTCTGGGGTAGTGAAACATTTTTACCACTCCACTTTTTCCCAGTCGTTTTTTTCACTCCATTTTTTCCATAGGCCACTTTTCCCACTGATACTTTTTCCCACTGACCTTTTTTTCCATAGGATACTTTTCTCATTGCTTCTTTTTCCCACTGACCTTTTTTTCCATAGGCCACTTTTCCCATTGATTCTTTTTCCCACTGACCTTTTTTTCCACTAAAATTTCCCACAAAAATTTTCAAAAAAAAAAATTTATTCGTAAATATATTAAGATATTTCAGATCTTGGTACATACTATCAAAAACATTCTGTCTACAAAAAAAAACTATGGGAAAAAATGTCCAGTGGAAAAAAAACTATGGGAAAAAATGGCCAGTGGAAAAAAAAACTATGGGAAAAAATGGCCAGTGGAAAAAATGGAGTGGCAAAAGTGTCGTACAATCCAATTCTGGTCCATGATGCACGAAAGTACGAGTTGAGTATTGTGTATACTTTTTAACCTTTTATAGTTATTGTTTCTGATCTTATTCACACAGACCCATTATTTAAGCTACGCTACGCTGATGAGGAGCAATAACTCCGAAACACATGTCCGTAGCTGCAACATGTTTCTTTTTCGGGATACGCGGGACTATTAAACTTCTTGTATTTATTGAACCCCACTAAACGTCATTCATTTTATTAAATGTTCAAAGTGAGCTAAATTGTGTGCTAAACAATAATACAGTCTATTTTTGAATTCTTGTTGGACTTTTCCAAATGTTTCCCAGGATATCTGTCAACATTCACGAGTTATTCTAGTTTTGATATTATCTGGCTGAGTTTTATGAACTTGAGAGTTTTTAAGTGAAGTGGTGGAGCAGAAAATTACACAAATAGTGGTTTTAAAGTTCCCCTCGAAAACTAAATCGACGTGTTTTTGCTCAAAATCGCGTCTACATCAGATGAAAAGTTATTCTGGGTGGCAAGTTTTGAAATGCAAGCACTGTATATTCTATATAGTTTTTAGTAATTTCAGAAGTTTTGCACGACCTTGTATGACTAATTATCTTAAAAAAATCAATATCTATCACGTTTTGGAGTCGTGATAATAGACTAATTTAATTTATTAAAATTTATTGTTGTTACTCAATGTTATTTAACGAAACAGTTAGTGATATTCTATACGTAATTGAATTCGGATATAACTAAGTTACATATAAATTTAATTACGGTATATCAAGTTGATTTGATTTTAACAATATGAGTATGAGTAAGAGAAGCATATAATTTTAAAGTACATGTCATATAAAATTGAAGAGCCAAATTCGAACATATTTTATTTGACAATTTCTTGAATTTATACAAAATTATTTAAAGTTTCAAAAAACCTTATCATTACATTTTGAGGAGAGCTCTCAAATGAGGTGTCGCTCGATATAGATTTTATATAAAGAAAACTGCATGGAAATCATTATATATTTCTGTATAAGAATTATTAGAAAATTACTCTTAGCTTCCACAAAAGTAATATTATTATAAAGTTTTCTTTCTTTAAATCGTTTATTTAATTGTTAGTAAAACAATTTTTATTTAACGTGCAAATATGAGTATAAATTGCTTTAATAACTATGCATGAGCAATAAGCATACATGGCTATTAACATTATTAATAGTTTCACTGTCAACGATTCAGATGAATAGTTGGAATTGTCATTGAGTGAAGAAATTATCCTTCATTCAATGAGTATGCATATTTAGAAATTTTTCAACTGTTTAATCGTCATATTTATTAAGTCAATTAAATTTCTGGAATTCCATAAACGGGAGTCGTTTTATTTCCAGCTCGTACATATGTAAGTCGAGACAGTGTCAACATATTTTATTTTTTCTTCGTTAATATAACAAAATTGAATAAATGAATTATGGGTGAACGAAAACGAGATTAATGTGTAGATATACATGTAATTTACCTTACCAGATTCAAGTGTTTAAAAAATTGTTATATCACTTGTTTAAACAAAGTTTTTTAGATACCGGATAATGTATTCACGTCAAATGGAGTCATATGTATATAAAACTACTATTTACCATGATGTGTATTGTGTATGTCTCTGGAAGTAATGTGTGTTTTTATTATTAGGTTTCAAATATTCGAAACTCGGCTGCTTTCCATCTACTGTCAATTCAAATGTAAAAACTTTTCCGACTATTTAAATAGAGTGTATTTTTAAATGGGATTAAATATTGATGCTGCTAGACAGACGACTATTTGCGAATGATAATCATTGTTTTCCATCTATTGACATATCAATATGAGATATATATAACATATTATTATAAGTTTCGAAAGTCAATAGAAATCAACAACCAAAATGATACCTTCGAAGCTCATACTGATAACGAATTTATACCCTGGTGTTTTATACAGGCACTAATTCCTGTTCTCTTTATTATATACCATAGATTAAATAAGTATAAGACACACCATCCCATTGTTAGAATGCAAATGGATATTATACGGACCTTGTGCATTCGAATAATAGATGGCGCATCTTAAAGTGCATTTTTCTATGTACAGTTATAGCTAAAGATTTATTGTTAGAGCTTTGGGCGTTTTTCCAATTATGTTTTGGCTTTGGGCGTTTTTCCCATTATGTTTTGAACATGGTATTTCAACAAATGATATCAATAGTCAGAAAATATTACATTTTTGGGAGTTTCGGGTGCGCCATCTATTATTCGATGGCACAAGGTCCGTATAATATGCATTTGCATTCTAACTGTGGAATGGTGTATCTTATACTTATTTAATCTATGTTATATACCCTTTTACTATATCATTATTTCTTTTATTAATAATGGAGTTAGTTACGCTACTTTGAATTGGTAAATTTCGCCGCTCTTAATATTGTGATCGTGCATCATGCTATAAGATACGGATTCATTTTCATATATTTTGAAAATAAATTATTCAGTTGTTGTGTACGTGTACAGCTACATGTGTTACAATTTAAATATGATTGAAAATAATAAATTCTGCTGTTGTTATTATCTACTTGTGTTATCTTGGCGGTCTCGCCGATACAACACGTAGTGTAATTTATAACTGGGCAGCTGAAGTTAAATATTTTAGTGAAAATGTTCTACGTACATATTTTTTACTCGTTTTCTAAACATGATAAATTTAAATTCTTTTAGTATTGAGATATCTCTCCTTAATGGGTTCTTTCTCGAAATTTTGCAAATTATAACAGACTACTTATAGTGTTTTTTAAAATAGCTCCAACGTATTTTTCTTTTTGCTAGTATTTTTCATTTAAGGCCAAAATAAATTTTTCAAAGAGTAGTAATTAATCTATTAAATTTTTGTGACGTCAATAACTAATAATTCAATTAAGGTGTAAGAGCTCTAAATAGTGTTGATGTTGATTTTTGTTACTTAAAATATATTAACAAAAACATTAAAAAAATTTAATAATAGATTTAAAAAAACATGAATATGACATTGAGTGAACTACTAGGTAATTGAAGAAGTAAGGAAATATTCTTAAGTTTACGACAGGAAGTATAGTAGGATTAGAAATACCAGAATCTTTGTAGAAAAGAAAGCACCGGATCGACATATTTTCCATTAACACTGTACTTATTAGGTGCAGTGTTAGTGATTTGGTGTAAAATTACTATTTGTTTTAAATCCTATTTTTTGTAGTGTACGAATTGCTTTTAATTACCGTTTTTTTCAAATGTATGTAAAATCCGTGAGTGCAAATATTGATTAATTTTTCAAAGTAATTATGACTTATCAGCATAATATCGACGGTATTTATTATGTAAATATAATGAGAAAATTTAATATTATGGAAAATGTGACTTGGTGATAGCTAGCGCTCGAAAAGGCACAAAACAGCCTGTTTTTTTTTGTGGAAAGCGGCATTATGCGGCATGTACTAAAATTCTCTTTGATAACATAACATAACATAAAATCCTCTGGACTTCCCACTAATATTGCAAATATTGCAATAATATAAAATCTGCTTTTAAAAATGTAGCGAAAATTAACGTTAATTGAAACTGAAAGGATATCCAACAGCAATACAGAAGTTATTTGCAAATGTCAGAAATGAAATTTTAAAATTTGCTGATGAAAAATTGTCTAATATATCTTTATTAAAGAATCCAGGTCCTCTTTATTATCGAACAGTGGAATAGTTGATAACATGGTAATTTCAAAGCCAAAAAACTTTAAACAACCCAATGCTCCAATTTTGTGTAATATACTGAATATTCCTCAAAAATTTCCGAGGTACTCATAAATTCCCCAAATGCGCGAATATTCTATTATTTTGAAAGGATTTCAAAATTCAAACATTAAGTTGGCGACAATATCAGAATGGCCAAAATTTGTATTTATGCTTAGATGATTGGTTGATTGGTCCAACATCCGTAATGATAAAGAATTTATCATTTATACACCAAAACCGAATTTGAATTCATTTGTGTAAATTAGAAAAATAATAAAAAATTGGTACACCAGCGAATACTTTATTTAGTGAAATAAGCAAATTAGAGACAGTAGTCTCTGGAAAAATTTTGGCAGTGATATCTAACAACGTTGCCCATATGGTAGAATGTGGACAGCTGCTGAAATTTTTTTTAGAAATATATGGATAGGCTGTTTAGCATATTCATTCACATTAAACTCACTGATCAATGATATTCTAAACATAGAAAACGTGTTACAATTCTTTGACAAAACAGTTGAAATCATAAAGACTATTAAAAGTTTTATAAACTTTGGAAAACGTATTACATAGTTATATGCTAAAATTGTAATGCAAAATATATCAATAAAGGAAGAACAAACAGAATCATTATAATCATAGAAGATCTCAAACAATTCAATCGTAAAATTGATAATCTTAGAGGGCGGCTACAGGTGGCACATTATGTTCATAAAACATTTTTTGTATAATTAACAAACCATATTGAAATGTCTTGTAACATTTTGTCTCCTGATGAATCAGAAAATATAAAAGCGAAATATCTAGAAAGGAAGAAATATGTACTGGGTGTACATTTAGCGGTTTCTTTAGCCGCCTTGTTAGCATCCGAGAAAATCGATGCATTCTTAATAATTTATAATATAGCAGCATGAAAGAAGGTTCAGAGATACTGTGTTCAAAGGGTGATATCATCGTACCGTGTTAAAGAAGACATATATGGAGCAAATTAATTGTATGGAAATCTTCGAACATTGTGCCCAACACATAGTGGAACAAAATAAAAAAAAGTAGCACTTAGAATTCTCACTACCTGCAATATTTGCATCATTGGAGATATCATTTAGTACGTTTTCTAATGTTCATACTAAAAAGAGAAACATACTCGACGCTACATGATCAGGAAAGTCGTTTTATAGTACAATTGATAAATAAACAGGATACAAATTTGAACAGTAAACCAAGTACCTCAGCTCCTAACTTAATCAAACCTGAAACATCATCCGCCTCAATGTCGAACGTCATTCAGATAGAATCTGATGAAGAAATGAAGTGAGACCAACTATCTACACCTTACAATTGCAGTTGTAATTCTGAATCTAATTCATATTTGGCAGAGGAATCGGATATGAAGAGGACTAAATAGGATTGCAGGAAACAATCAGTCAGCTACGCTGAGTAGTTGTTTCGTGCAAACCTATTTAGTCCAACAGGGCTAGAGGTCGCTTCTGTCACAAAGACATCCTTGATTTCTTGACAGGTAGTAGCACTGACTACCAGAGGGATTCATTTATCCCTCAACCACATCTGTTTTGCTGTGTCTGCCTCGACTAGTTTGGTGTTGATGTTTGGTGCTGAGTGTAATTCAATGCAGGTCGGGGTGTTTGCCCGTTGAGTAGTTGTTTTCTGCAATTCTATTTAGTAGAGGATAAGGTAATTAAAATTTATGAAACATCTAAATTAATGTTTTCTGAAGTATGGCTGACAAAACAGCGAAAAGGAGTATAACATGTAGATATTAGTAACATTAAAGAGGACAAAGGATGAAACTGAAGATGAGGTATAATATTTATTATTTATTTTTAATTGCATTTTGCAGTTCTAAAAACGTTTATCTCATTTTTTAGTAAATATTTTAGGTCGATTAATTAATCAGAATAGGACCATAATATACTAAAAAAGTAAATAGGTGTTTTAGATTTTTTATTTTTATAAATCGTTTTAGATTTTTCATTTTTAGGGATCCATTTATTTTTAATTTCGTTTTGCAGTTCTATAAATGTTTTTGATACTTTTAGTAAATACTGTGATCTATTAATGAATTAGAATAATAATAAAAAAAATTAATATTATGTGAATTTAAAAGAAAAACATTTACTTGTCGAAATAAGGAAATCAATATTTGGTACAGTTTCCATTTTAATCATTCCATAAAGTAATGTACTATAACTGTTATAAGGTTGAAATTCTTTTATAGCTACGATTGTGTCAACTACGTACCACACGTTTTTATGAAACTTTCTAAAAATACTTCAATCATTCAACTACAATACATATTAATATGTGCAGGTGGAATAGAAAATATATACATATATAGGTATATGCAGGATTTCTATCAAAACTACCTACTAAAAGCATTTCTAGTAAAACATAAAACGAAAATGAAAACATGTTTTAAAATAAAATAAAGCAACATTTCATGAAACTTATTCAGGAGAATGTTTGTATCCTTTCATGAAACTAAGATAAAAATACCAGACGAACATAATAATTACATCAGCTTGAAGGGGCGATTACACAGAGAATACTAACTACTCGCCAGTGAAATTACTCGCTTTTATTAAAAACTCTCCTATTGTAATCACGCGGGCTAGTTAACTTTATTTTTATCCCACCGAACAAAGTTGGAGTTCGAGCTGCTTTGCTTGGTAGTTGCTAACGATTTTACACTGAATTTTGTTTCTGTAATAACGTGGGAGCATATTAAGCTAGTTAAGTAGCCTAGCCCATTGAGTGAAGGAATTATACGATTTTTTCACTCAACGCCTAGTGTGAAAGAAAATGGTAAAGGGGCTTGTGTGGGAGTTTCAATTGTTGTTAATTTAATGAAGAGATATATCAGGACAATTTGAAAAAAAAACTTTACGATATTATTTCCATATTCTATTTGTTCCTAAAAACAAACAAAAACTAGGCAAAAAAATGAAGCATCCCTAGCTGTGTAGTCTAAGTCTAGTCGGAACACGCGCACACACACACGCGCGCCTATACTCGCAGGCGAGTAGCAGCATTTTCGCTTCTATAAACGCCCTTCAAGAAATATTTTAGAACATACAATTTCTGACATGCACAAATGTATATAAAATGCCATCTTATGTGTTCACAATTAAATACATTTGTAAATACACTTACATTCTTGTTTAAAGGTGAAATATTCTGTTAAATGGCGACACTCATGGTTGCCACGGAGGAGAAAAAGGGTTGTAGGAAAACACAGCTTCAGCGCCCACAGGTACAACACGCACTGCCAACAAAATTAAACAAAACAAATATCAATTTACAACGTTATTAATATGTTAGGAGTGTGCCCTTTCATGTCAGAAGTCGCTGGTTTATATCTGTTTAAAGAATCCCAGTTTATCTACAGAAAACGTAAAAACGTAAAATAATAGATACTTAATTTGTTGCTATTATTAATCTTTGGTATTTTCAAGCAATTAAAAATGTCTGGAACTTCTTTATGTATAATGTAATAATCACGTATGATTACTTTTGTAACACCTAATGGTACTTACAGGAAGATTTTATTATTACGATTTTTTAGAAAACGCAACATATTACATGTAATTAAAACGTTTTCAAATAAAGGAAAATAAGACTAAAATATAGCAAATACGAAATTTTCAACAATATAGTCGGGATCTTTAACCAATAAGGGCACACCCTATGTGACAAATAATTTATAAATAATTTATTCACATAATAATGACTAATATGCAAAAGCAGGTGTCGTACTAGCACTAGGTTACTATTTATCTAGTTTATAATCTCTCAGTGAAAACAAAACTGGGTGTTCTTGACCCTGGGGTACTACTTATATATTAAAAGTTTCATAATAAGAGTTATCCATATTTACAAATTTTTAAGTTTTGAGTACGATCCTGTTGCTCATTCAATGGGAGTTTTCGACATCCAGTTGCGAATTGCATGTTACGTAAGGCTATTGTTTCTATTGCAATGATAGAGATTGATAATTATAAAGTCCCACTTTCTAGAATATCCTGTATATGATAAATAGGTATGTATTATTCTAATTCTGCATGAGAAAGTGATAAATAAAAAAGTCAAAAGAGTAAAAAGTAAAAATGCAGAACAATACTATGATCAATGTCACGCATTTGCGCTTCCCCTAGAAAACAACTGTATAATTTGATACAAATTTATATATCAAATTAAACACAATTGTATACACGAGTGACACCATGGATTGGGGTCAAATAAAGCTACCATTGAATCGATTTGCAAAAGAGTGTGTAAAGAAGAATGAGATGATAAATACGATTAGTGAGAATGGAATGTTATTTCCCAAGCTTTCACTAACTATTTGATTTGACATTATGCACAGCAGAGTAGTCAGCGATTTGAGACCTAGAGACGCTACAATAAATTACCGAAAGTGATGAATGGCTTTTAATGTTACCCTTCAACTAATACTTATTACACTAATATCGTTAAAAAATTTAACACTGCCATCAATAATAAAATTATGACTATTCATTTTTAACAAGTCGTTAATTTAAATTTTAAGAGATTTAGAGATAATTTTTTTCCAGGTAATACCCCTAGTTGCTTGGCGTTTAAACGCACAGGGAGTAGAAGTAGCATGCATGTTCCTTTCTTTCGTTCCTTTCAGTATTACCAATACAAACGGATTTTACGAATTCTAACGAAATATAGCGGTACCCTAAATCTAGTTTCCTCTGTCCTCTGTTTTTTTCTTTTTTGGAGCGCGATTTCGACTATATAATTGGGAAAACATCGAGAGACCCAACAAGAAATCTTCAGCTGGAAATCTAAAGAGAAATCTATACTTTACAACTAAAGTTTTTAGGCGCGCCGGTCGGCGCCGCCGCCATATTTTAGCATGATCCTTGTACTTATTTAATCCACGGTATTACCATGTTTTAATGCTGAATTTTCTAATGGCAAAACAATTTATATTATTCAATAAAAATAATAGGGAGCCAAAATTTGTGGAAACCACCATGTTTTCGTAAAGAAGGAACAACTTCTACACCATGCTTGTTTAGACGTCACGCGTTGTATTTGTTTGAGTTTTGGTGAGCTATAAGTTGCTTGATAATCGTACATATTCTTGCATGACACATCGCGGAGATCTCAGTACGTTGCTGTATTAAACCTGTTTGGATATATGCGATCGGTAAACCATCTAATTGACTTATAATGATGTCCTATTTGAGTAAATGAAGAAACGAAATTCATATTATATATTCATGCCTGAATTGAAATACGAGATGAATCCTAACATTTAAAATTCATAAAAATATATAAGAAACTTGTAATATAATATGAAAAAGTAGGATATTATATTTTACACGGAACTCCAAAGATCGTTTGGTATAACGTGACAGTAAAATATATCTTCCTAATTTCTACTCTTTGCAGTCGGAGCATTAGATTTGTAATCCAAAAGATGCATGCAACCATCGGTATACCAGACGAGTTCCTTGGACAAATAGGATGGAGTCCCTTAACGCCATTCATCATGGTTAATTTTTACTACGAATAGCTCGTTAATTTAGACACATCAAAACGAAAATATGTGCAATAACAGCCAATCAAATATATATGCAGTATTGTCTAAAAGTTATTTGTGGCATCTTTCAGTTTTTTCTTTCTGTTCTTCTTTGGGATTTACTGCCACACTTAACTTAAACTACTGCACAGAAAAGTTACGGAATCTTGTGATACATTCGATATCAATTATTTTAAAAAATATAAGAAGATCTATCGCAAAGTTTTAAAGGCAGCTAAAAGGTTATTTAATGACAATATATATTTAAATTCGGTCAATAAATCGAAAGCAGCGTGGTCTATTATTAACAATAATGTAAAAACTTCACAGAAAAACAACGGGAACATTGTAAATAATAAAGTAATTGTTGCGAATCACTTCAACAAATATTATATTGATATTCCCAAAATACTGTCCTCGAAAAATGTTAGTAGGAACTATGAGTTTAAATTAGATAAAAACTATCCAACTATTGGATAGTTTTTATCTAATGGAGCAACAATTTTAACAAAAGAACCGGACAGTAAAAAGAGAAAAATTAAAGAATCTGCAATAATTTTACTAAATGAAGACAAATGCGTATCAAATTATTCTGTAGATTGTTGTACAATATGGTTACCGATGCTAAAAGTAGAACTTAGCAACTTGAATATCTAATCTAATCAACTTTTCTGTGAGCGTAGTAAGTATCTATGGTTATGATATAAACATTAAAATTGTGTAATTTCACGAATTACACAAGAGAAAGACTATTTAGCAATGAGAAAGGAAACAGATTAAGTTTCCGAAACGTCTGCAAAACATCATCGTTTTTATTTTATTTTAATTATATTTTATGTCAAAAAAAAAACCAACCTTTAACTGTTCCTTTGACGTAAAGTCACAGGCGTAAAGGTTATTTTTAAAAAAATTCAGATATTTTTTAGATTGTCGGGGTACTGTTCAGAAGTGTGGCAGTAAATCCCAAATAAGAACAGAAAGAAAAAATATATTCAGTAGGTATCATGACCAATTTAAGTATGTATAAAGAAAAGCTAGCTAGTAGGTATACAAATTAAATACTATAGCTGCTTTATTTAAAGCTGCAGTAGCAGACAAATTTGCTATTTAATATATTTGATTCTGATAATGTTTATTTAACAATGAACTAGATTTGACAATTTTAAATTTTTTGCAATGAAACCCATGCCCATGCGCGAATGGACTTAATTCAAAGTAAGCAAAGTAGTCTTTATTGTAGAAATTCTTATAAAAAATTTGGGTTTGCAATTTATTCAAGGTCTAGTTGATATTAAACAAAATAGACTTAGATGAATTTTACATTGATAAGCACATCGAAATATGTGGGATTTCTTGGAAAAATAATAATAAAACCAATTCTTTAACTTGTTCTACAGGTCTCTCTCATTGGAGATCTTCAATTTAAATCAATTTTAAAAGAAGTTTCAACGATAAGGCCGTTCTGGACTTTTATTTGGTTATTGAACATGAAAATTGGCCAGAACTTTATAGATAAATTTAACATAACTTCTATTTACGCAAATACTGTAAAAATAACAATAATAAGGGGTGAGTAAATGACGATGTCCAAAGTTTCAAGTAGGAATCTTACAGATTTGCATAAAATGAAAAAAGCGAACCCAGAATTGTCATCGATATTAAAATGAAAAAAAAAAAAAAACAGAATTTTTGGTGGTAAATCTAAATAATAAAAAACAAAATAAAATCACAAATTCAGGCAAATTGTTGGGTAAAGTTAAAGATCAAAAATAATATAACACTAAAAGAGAATGAAGAATGAAGAGATATACATATATACTTTCATGTATCCAAAGTGGTTAATAAATTAATTATTATAATTATAAATTATGTCAGAATCCGGATCACATATTCGCCATATTTAGAGTTTTTCACAAAAGCGCCGATATATGTATTGTAAATAATATACCGCCGAATAACTCTTCAAGTCAAAATATACCATTTTTTCAATATACGATCCTTCCGGAACCTATTGAAGAAGAGCTGACCAACTTATAGAAATTAAAATTAACAAACACAGAGGTCAGTTCTCTGGTCGATTTTGTTTTTTAATTTGTACCATCAGTTGATACTTTGACATCTGATGCTTATTTGATAATGTTATGCAGAGTCTACTAATATTGTATAAATCTGATGATTTAGTAGATCAACATTTCTTTAATATCAAATTAAATTCCATGTCTTACCAAATGAGAAGTTTGAAACCTATTTTATTAAGAAAATAATTATTAAGTTTATATCACGCACAAGTAGGGCTTAACCTTATCAGCGGATGTTTTAATTAGAATTAATTATATAAGGGGATTAACAAGTCTTTAATCTACGAGAAAAAATGTGCACTCGAGGCGCAGCCGAGAGTCACATTTCTTCGAGTGGATTGAAGGCTATTAATCCCCGAATGTAATTCAACGTTTTATCCACGACCACGGCCAAATTAGGAGCGTGAAAGCCGTATGAGAGCAGGTGAAAAATTCTTATTTTGAAAAACGTCAGATTTGACAAGTTTATTTTGACTAAGAATCTTTTGATTTTGAGCAAAAAATGAAGCGTGGTATTATGAATTCTAATCCACTAGTGTATTAAAGGGCCTTTAATCCACGGAAAACAGACGTATTAAACCTTCGTAATATAGTGGTCATCGATAAACGTATTTTAAGAATGACATGGATTTCTAGTACCTGGTTCATGCAGAGAGGTGTGTAAAAAATACAAAGTTTTAACTCTTAAGTATTTTAATTTATAATTTGTGCATATATATTTATAGTAATGTGACACCCCAAACCCCCCTCGTATGTTTATTAATCTTTTTCCAGAGAAAAAGAAACATACTTTTGGCCTTTTTATGTGATCGTCTAGTTTTATAGTGGTAGGACCCAAAATACGTTGTGTTTGTAGCTCTTACTTAGATTCTTTTTATAAAGTTTGATATTATTTAACTACTGTGAACTATTTTAATTTACTAGATTTATGCACTGGTAAACTGAAATCTGATATTTAAGTTTACGTTACTTGACCTTCTGAAAGAAAACGATTAGTGAAAGAATACTCTCGAAATGGTTAAACTTGTTTATTTTATTTTAAGACAACTGTCACAATCAATGAATATAATGGCCTGGGCAGACGGGCAGGGCAAAACGTTACTACCTGCCAGGAGAAACTTCCCCTGAGATTCAGCTGTGTGCCCAGTGTCCACCAAACGATTGATAGGTAATACAAGTCTCGCTTTATAATTACCGGGCCGTTGACGCCGACAGTCTCAATATGAGATCGCTATGTTACATAAAATACGTTGAACAATGTGCTTACGACAAAACTTCATCGCAGCGAGGCAACTGCCCCTCTATTTGTTTCTTTTATGTTTCTTTTTTGTTCGATGTGTGCGTCAACAGAACTCTGAAAAACGCGAAGACAACTGTCCCCTAATTATCGTAGATTGAGATATTTGTATGTAAAACACAGCGACACATAATGAAAATGTACAGTTACTGTGGCCATAAATACATTACGGTATGCCACCGAATTATCACCGAAAGACGCCCGTAGTTACCTCAAAGGGTCGGTCGGTCAAAATCCAGATGGCATATTTCAAAAGCGTGCTTGAAGGTTGTAAACCTATCCTTGCGCTCAGCGGTACCTGGCAAACAAAAGAGTATTCAAGGGATAAATATGCTATTCTAAAGTAAATGACGTTAATAATAGTGGCCATCGGCCCAAGCAGTTATAAAATTCCTTAAAACTGGGTTACTCGGTTATAGTCCGAATACAAAAGATATTTACAATTTGCTATGCAAAGCAATAATCAAATAAAATATATAGCACCACAGGGACGCGCGTTCGGCCCCGATTTATAAAGTCGTAATTTGCTATTTCTAGTTCGGACAGTTAAATATTTGGTAACGAGTGATACTTGATATTCTCACCTAGTCTTGGGACGACGATGAGATTCGAAAAATTCTCTCCCCCGGCTCCCCTACTCGGTTCGTCGTCGGGACCCATGATGTCGTTGGACGCGAAGACGTCCACTTCTCCGCCACTTCGCAGTAACATACAATAAGCGTGTATGTGGGGTGGAGAAATGTATTTGCCGCGGTTACGTAGACTTTGGACCGTATCGAGGGGAGCGGGACAGGCGCCGGTTCACGACTGCAGCTCGCCCCACTAGAGTTTTTAATTCTGTCTCCTCGGTAGGTCTACGAAGCGTTGTGACAGGCGCCGGTTAACGACACAGCTCGCCACAAGGAAGTCTTAGGACAGTCTTCCACGATTCGGGTTTTGGGTCCGATATTTATACGATTTTGTCCTGTGGCGTATTACATATCCTACATGCAAAAATAAAGATGCTAGGCGAACACTCCGAGCGAGTCCCGGCCAGATGTCGTACCCCGGGTACTGAATTATGGACCTTCGTCTAAGCTTTACGTAGTGACTATTTTCCTGTGACGACCGGTCATAAACTGACCTGAGCCCGGCATTCCTAAACCCAACGATGGTCAACTTTTAACCGATTTCGACGCAACTACTTTAAAATATCATGTATTCGAATTTAACGAAATCTCATAACTTGTACTGATAATTTGAATAAAATAGGATAACTTTAGGAAAAATGCGCGTAATGAGGCAGCCCAGGGCTGGGGTGTCTCAGTAATAAGGCAAAATTTATCAAAAACAAAAATTTTCATGTTAGAAATACGAGACAAAGTTAAAAATTTCATGTTTCATATTATTATTATTCGATAAATGCATCTAACTGCCTGGGTTTTAAATTAATCGTTATCTAAAGACATTAAACTGACAAATAATGTAAATAGTTTTAAATTGAAATTAAGACCATTTACTAGACAAATGTTTCTACATTAAATGAATTTTTTGCAACCTATACTGTCTGAAAGGAAAATAGTGGTAATTATTTATTTATTTATTCTTAAATCCATTTAGGGTAAAATATTCTCAACTGAAAACACCAGACAAGAAAATGTAAAAATAAAAAATACTTCTCAATATCATGAACATTGAAAGTAATTTGTTTATTGGTTACACCTATATGATAATGATTTATGAAATGGAGTCGTTAATTCTATATAAGGAATCTGGCAATGAATTCCTGTTCTTTAACTAATCAACTCGGCAAATCAAAAACTATGTGCATAAACATAGAACTAGATTCTAGATCCAGTGAGAAGTTTGTTAGTGATTGGCGTAAGACTTTATTTTTCATGTGCAAATAAACCAGTCGGCAATTATACCTAATAAAGTCAAAGGAGAATTAGTGAAAATTCGTTGTGAATCTGGGAGTGTAAAATATCTAATGTTTAAGGTCTACAATTCAAAGTGAGAAATTCAGTGCAAGAATATTAAAAATTTTATAAACAAAATAGAAATCAGAAAACTTCCTCCTAAGACTCAAACGTTCTAAATTATAAAAAAAAGATGAATTACTGTCATAAGAGAAATGATGTGTGTACCTGTGCTAACTATAATTAATTGTATTAATACATATATAATATAATATAATCGAATAATAAGGTACACCGACAGGTATTTTACACAATTTTATTAAAGTATTGTAAAACAATGGCTCAAAATATACTGTATTGTGTGAAAGAAGTACCGCGACGAAAGGATGAGGAAATATTTCTGATATTACACATACGGCTAGAACGAATATAAATTTTTCGTGATTTATAACTTTCGCAATTCCTATATAATGCCGTCTTATGAATTTAACTTTTTAATACGTTGTTTACGTGCGTAAGTGAAAAAAATAGCGGTCTTTCGAAGACATGATGTTACTTGATAAGTTTTAAAAATCACGAGAAAATTTTCAATTAATCAATTATCCAAAATATGATGCCAAACTTTAACAGCATATCACAGAAATATTATACTTATATTAATATACAATGTAGTATAAATAAATAAAAAGAGCAAATTATTTTCCAAAATTTATCAGAGGTTTTTTGCATTAAATTAAATTAATATAATTCTGCCATCCTTGATCAGCGCTACTGTTGTTAAAAGAGCGAAGGACTCTTATTTTAACTTCAGTTAACTTCACTTATTTATTCATAGGCAAGCGGCACACTAGGTATTAGATATTTTTCATTGAATTTCTTCAACTGAATATATTCATATAAATACCGATCCTAATTTTAATGAATAGTATTGTCTCGTGCTTCTCATTCTTTCGTCGGGACATTCATGTTTGAGAAACAGTACATTTAATTGCAAAAAAAGTTTAATTTAAAACGAACATTTTGTGCGTATGGGAAATTTTAAACAGTTATTATAAATAAGGCAAGAGAAAAAGTTGAAAAAAACGAGTCTTAGAATACTGTGCCCCACTAACTTCTCATTAAAATTATAAAATTACTTGTCATTTTAACTGTTGATATACCCTATCAGGTCATACTGCAAATCTTTTAAAATTGTTGGAGATAAATATGAAATATTTAGTATTATTCTGGGGACTTACGCAAATGTAAACATACATTAAGTACCTATACTTACACTATGTTTCTCTAGTTACACAAGTATTTTGGTACTTTTGCATGTAGGTATAACATATTTTTTGTTCATGATCTTTATTTATGACTATACACGCCACGCCTGCAATTGAACGTAAATTTTCAATTATATCAACTTATAAAAAAAGTCGGGACTTAACATATTACCAAACTACAAATTGAGAAGCATGATCCAAGGCTATCAATCAAGTGAAACAGGTAAAACTACTTCGACATAGTAAATATTTGTCTTAAATACACCGAATAAAATGCTCAACAATTGGAACAAAACTTGCAAATATCAATAAAATTCATTATCTTGAGTTTCAGATTTAATTTTGTAGTTTTTTAAGTATTTATGATACCTTTTTTCTTTTGTCTTTTCTCAAAATATTAATTTTATTTTGAAAACTATGTGAGAATCGAAAAAGGCGACGAGAACATAATTTTTCCTCACATAAGACCTACAAAAAAAATTGCTCTTGAAATTTTCGGTAATCACACACAAAGTGAATAGAAAATCAGGCCTATGATTCGCATTCTTTGTATATTTTTCTGATTCATCTCTCGCATTATTTTGGATGTAACATAAAATATAATTATACTTTTGGATAGCAACATTTAGTTTCTTCAAAATGCAAACAAAATATTATATCATTATCTCGTATTGTCCACGCTGTTCTAAAAAAAATTTTTTGTAAAATTTAATCAAGAAACAATTTTGTCCAACATACAGTTTTTCGCATCGTAAGATTTTCAGAATTTAAAATTTTGATTATTTTTTAATATTCTTTGCGAAAAAAACTGGCAAATTTCATCGGGATCAAAAAAAAATATCTTAATTATTTGAAAAACTATAGAACTTATGTCAGAAAATATGTACAATGACGAAAAGTTTTTAAACATTTTTTTACACCCGATTTTGAAAATCTGTAAATATTTAATTGTCCAAGCCAATATCATTGCTAGAATACAACATTTAAAACAATATGCTTTTTAATTTGTAATCACATGCATTGCAAACGAATATTTCATGACAAGAACTTCCAGATGTAATATGTTCAAGAGATATTCATTTGCAATTGAATTTTATTAGGTATATGAAAAAATTTCGCAAATACAACCGTTTTCGAAATTTTTGAGTTTAAATGTAATTTTTGAAAAAATAATTGCTTGTAACCTTTTAAGGTCAAATTTTAGACGACTGGTTCTTTGGAATGTTTTTCACAAGAGTGGTATTTTTCAACAAATATTATTTTTTACTTCTTCCACAAAGGCGGAGTGCAATTCTGTATCGAAGAATTTTCGGAGAAATGTTTATATGAACGTTAGTTTCTTGTTGGGAGGAACTCACATTTTAAAAGAAGCTGATTACTTTTTAATTATCCTATAGCTATATCCTAATATACAATTATCTTCCTCAACAAATGCGAATAATTTTAAAGTACCTATCAAAGTTTTAATAATAAGTTTAACAATTTTCTACATTAAGTTAAAAAAATTCACAATCGAAATAGTCAATACTGATTCGATATAATAAAAATAAAGTTGTGTTCAATAATAAGGTAGCTACAGTTAAAATCAAGTAGGTGCAAATATAGTAATTAGACAACTAATTGCTATATTACTATCATAGAGAAATAGTCCGACGTTGATGGTTTGACAGTTCGTTATTTTATGCTACTTGGAGCACTCGTGCAATGGAAACAAGTCGGATCTGACTGCTCCCATGATGGATGTAATGGTAATATACAGGGTGTCTCAAATTTGTGGGGATTGAGGGACTACACCCATTTCCAGAGTAGCTGGGAAAAAAACTGACGACGCATTCCCGAGGTCAATTTTCGAGACAAATCGAACGGTCAAAGGCTCATTTCGATATCTCTTACTGTTTTCGAGATATAAGCCAAAATTTGTATTTTTATCATTTTGAGAGGGAACCGTAACTTCATTATTTTTCAATATTTTTCCTAACTTTATAAATACTTTCTTAAAGCACTTTTTTACGTAGATCGAGAATCTGAAAACTAAAATCTTCTGACTCTTACAGATTCTCCACTACGATCCACACTTCATTTCTTTTAAATGACTGTGGCATAAAAAAATTACATGTTTCATGCTTTGCAAAAATATAACATAAAGCTCTAAAAGTGCTCTAATAAAGTTTTTAAAGTTAGGAAAAATATTCATAAATAAGGAAGTTACGGTACCCTCTCAAAATGACAAAATATAAATTTTGGCTTATATTTTGAAAACAAAATTTTCTCATTATCTTTATGTGTGCACCAGCGTAGTTCTATTGTATATTTGTTTAAAATTTAGATATAGTTGAGGCGTGCGGTTTAGTTTGTGTGTAAAGTAGAACGAGAATCGACCATATTATCTATCCAAACGATACATTTATAAAAAATACTGTTTAAGGGTAAGAGGTCCGATGGAGAAATATTTACAATTTTTGACCATTCTCTTTCGATGAGAAGGAATTCGAAAAAACTTGTACAACTTATAGGAACATTAATATTTAGATAACAGAGAAAAATCAAATCAAATATTTTTGTAATATACAGACAGAAATCACCAGATAAGAGATTCGTGGTGTTTGTTTACATTCTCGAAATGATAATGTTTGCAGGTTCTAATCTTCCAATTTACAAGAGGAAACGTTGTTGTTTACAGAAAGAGACGGACAGACTGTAGTATGTCGCACTAGTGAATTTTATGGACTAAAAACTCTAAATTTCTTTTTAATAAAAGCATAATGTTGTTAATTTTTATATAAAAACAGTTAATATATTATAAGAAATTTTAAATGGATGCCGACTCAAGAGTGTCAGTGGTGACATCACATTGGTCGTCCTCGAAGCTAACAGATGTGCAGATGTAGGTAATCCTTTCTTTGCTTATAATCCTTGGGTTATTATTGTTATTAGCTAGTGCAATTCTAGGTATTTTTTTGTCCAATTTAAAATGCAAAAAACGACTTTCAATTTTCAATTAAAACTACAGAAAGGGAACGAGTAATTTTGCATCATGACCTGGTCGTTATTGACTGATATAGTCCACGATCCGCGTTTCCTTATGACACTTCGCTTCCTAGTAGGTGTGAGATTTGAAAATTTCCTTAAATATGCTATGATCATAATATTATAGTGATCGTAAAATAGAAGACCACAAAATTTGACAACCAGCTGTTAATATTTAGTTAGATGTGTGTGTTTGAATTAGGCCTGTTAGTGATATCTCAGTATCTCAGTACCTATATCATATTCATAAGGTAGGGGCACCCGACTTATTACCTTGAGGTAATCCGAACATAATGAAGCAAATGCATATTATATTATATATATTATAGACGCAGAATAACAATTTCCTGCTTCATAGGTGATGTACTGCAGCCTTGACCTTGATCTACAATTTTTTATTCACAAGAGTTTCCGTTCTGTTGATTTTCTAATGTTTACTTATCTTCGTGGTACGTAAATCGTTTTAATAAAAATCCTCAGAATTTGATCGAAACGAGTTTACATCCTTAAAAAATTGATGTGTAGGTTGCCTTATTCAGAAAACGAATAACAGGCCTCACATTCTTTATTAAAATATTAAATCCCGAGAGAGCACTTTAATTTTAGATATTTCTGGCTCAGGCACATGATGAATTTCAAGTTGGTTGGGTATTTCAAGATAGATTTGTGGTATTGCCAATACCGCAAGAGCTACCACACAATTTTTGGAGGAGTTTTATAATAATATTGATAATAGTTGAATCATTGGGGGGCACTCCTGGGTTTTTAATTTAAATATGCAAAGAAAAATGTAAAAAAAAAAAATATTGACGGATTGATGTTTTAATCAGCTACTTACTGTAAGTAGTGAGGGATAAGTGCATCCCTCTGGTGGTCAGTTGCTACTACCAGTCGGGACATCGACGATGTCTCTGTCGATGTCCCGACTGGTAGTAGCAACTGACCACCAGAGGGATGCACTTATCCCTCACTACTTACTTGTGCTGGGTCTGCCATAGACTAGTTTGGTTTGCCTTTGTTATTTGTCTTTTCAGCTACCTGTGGCACACTGATGAGAACATAAAGAGTTCGAAACCGGTCTGTGTCTGGTGGAGAAAAGACAAATAACAAATTTGGCTACCAATTTGGATTTATAGTTATAATTCAATGGGAGTAGGGGCCTTTGCCCGTCCAGTAGTTGTTTCCTATAATCCTATTTATTATGCACGTTTTAGCTACTTACTGAACATTCTTCAAAACATAAAACTATATACGGGTGCCCGATTATGAATTTAACAGCTTAAGGGCCGATACTTTCAGTCTGATTTAACCCTGATTACCTTTAATCATTGATTAATTACCATGGAAACAATTGTCTCGACAATTATTTCCAAGGTAATTGATCAATGGTTAAACTTAATCAGGGTTAAATCAGACTGAAAGTATCGGCCCTAAGGACATCATTTTAAACATATACTATACAGGGTGGTCCAAACGTTAGGGTTCAAACTTTAGGAGGTGATAGTAGGCTGAAAAGCATGTTGAAAAGTTCACATAAACTTATAACTGGAAATGCTTCGTTTTCCAGATACAGAGTGGTTTTTTTCTAAATATTTCAGAAACGGGAAAAGATAGGTTAATAAAAATTTCTGCGATTATTAATCTTCTAACGTCCTTTTAGACTGGCTTAAAATGAATTGAGCAACTACGAATAATTATTTTAAGGACTTTGGATACGAAGTAAAATCTTTTGAAAGAAAACCTAAGTCATTTTGCGAGGAAAAGACTGGTTTACATTCAACATGAACTACTCACATGGGATTGACCTTTCTTCGTTAAAATCTTTTACATAAAAACAATGCATCATATCAAAAAATAACAAGTACTTTTTTATTGAAAAAAAGAGTTTTTTAATTCTGGTCTCAGATTGGCAAAAGTAGCACCATCTTTCCCACCACTGAAATTTTTTGATGAATAATTTACAGCCAGTTTGATAGGGCGTTAAAATAAGATTAATATTCCCATAAGCTTTCATTAACCTTTCATTAATCTTTTCCCATTTCAGAAAAAAACATCTTCAGAAGGTCATATTTAACACTCTGTATTTGGAAAATGGAGCATTTTCCGTTACAAGTATAAGTTTATATGAACTTTTCAACTTATTTTCCAGCCTACTATCACCTCCTAAAGTTTGAACCCTAAACTTTGGACCACCTTGTATCGGTCGCGTGTTTGTATGGTATTTAATACAGTGTTCATAAAATATTTTTACCTACTCTTATTAGGTTATATATTAATTAATCAGCTGGTTTTGAACAATTAATAGTATCCATAAACAAATAGCCTTGACTTATAGTCGTAAAAAGTCACCGGTGAATCTTTGTTTACACCAATCTTCTTTAACTTCATGCCTAGCCTAACCAATAGAAATTCTTTTCCGATCCTAAGGAGAAATAGAATGGTCCATTATTATTGAGGGGAGGAAAGTGATTTGACATTTGAATAGTTTTGACGTTTAATTAAGTTACGTAATAATTGTGCCAAAGATGAATGAATGAATTCGGACTTGCAAAGGTTAGTATTTATTGTTATAATCGTAGATAAAGTATAGTATTTAACTCGTGGGAATACTAAATAACTCACTTGATGAATGAGCCTTTTCACTACATTCATAAATCTCAAAACAAATATGTTTATTTGAAAGATAACTGATAGATATTCACCTCGTGCAACTCTGTTTTAAATATAAATCTTACATTATTTAATAAAAAAAAAATCATTTATTATGGGCATTTAAAAACTTATTTGACCTTGGGCTGAGTGACGTCACGCGGCAGGTTAAGATGTTGGCAACATTTTCCAGAATGCCCAGAATGTAACATCACACCACAGCTGACATATGTTTATAGTTTAGTTTTGTGGTTAAGTTCAGTGTCTTCATCTACGATCTACGAATTGTGTTTTGCTTTGTTTCTGTACATTATTGGAAGAAAATGGAGCCAAGATTTTCTAAAGGAAGGACAGTATATGTTGTTATTTGTGCATGTTGGTACAAAGCACTCTTTAAACATTTTCCAAACAGAAAAATCCAAACTAAAGAGAAACCACGATACGACTGTCAAAATCAATTTCAACGTCAACTGTCAAAAAGCAGGGACACAGAGTCACAGAATTTCTTCTGTGGCAGGGAACCAACTTTGCAAAACACCGATGTGTCATGTTCAAGGCCGTCGGGCATTTGACGTCACTAAGGAGAGTGTGTGACGTCACGTACAAGGGCGCGCTTTATTTACGCACTTTTGAGATTTTCTTTTCAATAGAAATCGTGCTCAAAAAAAAATAAAAAATACGGCGAGATTTTTTCATAAAACACTATCAAATAAAGCAATAAAAAAAACACTGAAAAGGCCCTTTACAGCTCTCGCTTTCGGCTCGCGCTGCAAAGTTCATCGGCGTGAGTTATTTAGTATATTACCACTTGTAGAATAATATACTATTGTAGGTACTTTTGCATAATTCGTTATTAAGTCGAATCATATTTGTATGGTGAAGTTGACCATAAACTAACAGTATAATGGATATGAATACTATATTTCCTTATTAATTTCAACTCATAAGTACCTACTTCTAAGTATAAGCAGATAAAGTGATAGACATATTATATAATACCTTGTTTTACTCACCATTATTACTTATTTAATTGCCGAATTTGTTATTCACTCGACTATCACTTATATTTTTTCTCATAATATAGACGTGTACTGATTTCTCGTAAGATTTTTATTTTTTTTTTAGCAATAAATCGGACCTTGTTAATTGTATATAACAAAATTCAAAAACTTTAAAAAACTAGGGTTAAGATATTAGCACTGCTAAAGTCAACATATTTTATAAAAAAATAAGCTAGTGAATAAATACCGACATTTTAAGACTGGAACGGTTAATCCTCTATAATACCGAGCTTATCAGGATCAGTTTCGATATATGTATTGTTAAATTATCTCCTACAAATAAGTTTTTATTAATCTGAAAACTATCATTTAAATTCGATATCAATTAATAATTTATTTGACTTTTTTGTTGTTAAATTTAATAAATAACCTTTTACTAATATTAATAATAAATAACAGAACCTGTACTAATATTATGTTATTAATATTTATTAAACTCTTCTTGCATTTGATGACCGCTGATGGACCTAGGCTAGAGACTAGAGGCTACGAATTTGCTGCATGTTACACCAACTTATGTAAACATGGTTGCCTATCGTGTGACAACGTGGTCTACAATCATTTATGAAAAGTCTTTATTTGCATAATTTTTAGATTAAATGAAAATTAAAATAAATTACCGATCCAATTCAATTCAATCATTTTATAAACTCTTATGAATTATATTTTTTGAAAGACATGATATTTTGAGTTAATTTAGGAAGAAATGATATATTATCTGAATAATCTTACCTCTATACTAAAATATCCTCTATCAACATAATCCCCTAGAAAAAGGTATTTTGTACTAGCGGGTGGTCCTCCTACTTCAAATAACTTCATAAGGTCATAAAATTGACCATGTATATCTCCACATACTGAAACAAAAAAAAAAATTATATTAATAAGAAAGATCAATTGCTTTTGTATTTGTTATATATAACAATTTCTACCACAACGTAGAATTTTGAATACCCGGGGGTATAATGTTTACATTCTGTAATGTAAAGATGACTTTTTAATTTAAATTCCTGTTCAGTTGACCGTAATACAATAAATTTTGTTGTTATGAACCGTGCCAAAAATTAAGTACAAAATTAGCTCCAGCATCGTTTTTTTTAGGATAAGTAATTAAATTATATGTAAAGTAACAACACATAGTTTAACTCGAATATAAATTATAACACAGAGAAATGTTTTGTGCCATTTACCCCATGAAAGAAAAATGATGCAGTTTCTTTCTTGGGGTAAGTGGCAAAAAACATTTCTCTAGTTTATTTAACTTCCCCAAAATATTTCTTTCTTTTATAAATTATAACAAATTCAAAGCATTTGTCTCAAGATTTTAAATGTACAATACTCATTTCATACAAGTTAAAATGAGTGTCATTAGAAACTCCCTTACTAAATCTGAAGAAAGTGCCTTTAAAGATAATTTGATTCTAAGTTTTTCGCGGAGCTGATGATTTATGAAGGAGTTTCCGAGTTCTCTTACGCGTCGATTATTTTGAACTTTTGACGGTTCGATCATCTTGTCATGGTCTAGCTAGATGATCATTGATCATGTCGAGGACCAAGTGAAGTAGCCCTGTTATCTTTAAGAGGCTTTATTTCGTTGATATTTCGCACTATAGAGTTTACGTCATTGGGAGGCGTGGAATTGTTCTCGTATTCAGTCATGCGTACTATTGATTTTCACATTATCGGTAGGAATATGTTTTGGTTTGATCGCTCGCGCAAAAGAGTCTTTTCAACGAGTTGCTGCAATTTTTCTTGCACTTGCAGTAAATACCTCCGGATCTATTTTTGGTAATTTTTTTAGTAATTTTCACATTGCCAACCCCTTACAAATTTCCTGCAGCCTGTTCAGTCCTTATCCAAAGTAAAAAAGCGTCCAGAAGTGTCTAATTTGATTTTGTGAATTTATTATAATGGGCTCTTATTTTGCAAATTACACCAGACTATAATGTTTTTTAAAGTAGCTCTGATGTATTTTTCTTTTTGTTAGTATTTTTCATTTAAGGCCAAAAAGAATATTTCAAAACGTAGTAATTAATCTATTAAATTTTTGCGACGTCAAAAACGGATAGTCATTACATTAGTATAGGTCGTGTACATCATATGGCTCACATAACCTCAATTTTTTTTTTTTGTAAATTTATTTTCAGTTTTAATTTTAATTTTTGTAGTTTTAACATGGATACATTATAACATTTAGAAACTCTCGCAGACAGAAGATATATAAAGTTTTAATATTGTAGATTATTAAAAATAGACGGTTAATTATAGACTGGACTTCCAACTAACAAAAATAATCTTATTTTAATAAATCAAGGCAATTAAAACTTCAATGATAATAATAAATAATAAGATTTTAGTTAATAGTACAGAAACCACGTAGAAATTTTGATAAAAGCGACATAATAGGTATTCGAAAATCATAAAAAATGCATATTTTTGAGGTTAATATTGTGACGCCACGCGCACAAACGAATTTGTTTGGAGTTTAACCAATAGCAAGACCGACTGTTTTTGACGTCATTAACGGAAAACTGGCGGGACTTGAAATTGATACAACATATTAATTTTTTACAATTCCCTTTCCTTGCTTGATATACATTGTTTATAAATGACTATTTAGGCTTTATACAAGCATAATAATAACAAACATATCCAATTTGATATACTTATATTGATGGTTCATCTCTAAACATACATACATATTAAATTTTTTTTTTCAATAATTTATTTTTAGACGTTTTGAATTTTGTAATTTTTAATCCAATTTTTATCATGTATTAAAAAAAGTCTATTAAATTTAATAATTGTATGTTTAGAGATAAAACATCAATATAAGTATATCAAATTGAATATGTTTGTTATTATTATGCTTGTATAAAGCCTAAATAAAGTCATTTATAAACTTATTAATATTTAAAACAACTGTAAGAATGATATATTATTGAAATTTATTGCATTATTATATTAAATATGTATTCAACTTTGATGTAAATATATTTAAAAAAAAACCTTTAAATCAATTGAGGTGTAGAGTCCATTTAAAACGGATCGTTCATGTAGCAAGTAAATACTATATAAACTAATGGTTTGTGTAGTGAAAATTAGTTGTAATTTTAGGACTACACAGTTTAGATCGTCAAGGGAGATCACAGATAGGTTAATTGAGTTATATGAAAATTATCCTTGTTTGTACGTTACAACATCTGCAGAATATAGAAATAAATCTGCTAGAATGCAGGCCATATATGCAGACTATTAAATTCAAATTTTCTCACATCGTTAACAATAAAAGAGGTTCAGAGTAAAATACATGGCCCAAGAAGTCAATATCTAAGAAAAGTTCAAAAAATAAAGATAGCAAAGTGTCTGGGGCATTACATACCAAAATGGCAATATTTCAAGAAATTAAGTTTTTTGGATAGTCTATGATTGTTGTTTCCCAAGGAGAGTCCAGCTTGAGTGTTGCAAGCGAAATTGAAGAAGTAAGTTCATTCTGAGTACCTAAAGTGTTTTTCTTTTAGTAGTTGTAAGTATATGTTTAAAATTATAATATTTTTTGAAATGGGCGAAGGAGGAATTTGATACGATGGAGAAATTGATGTATTAGATATGGATCATCTACGCTAAGAGCCAATTTTGAAAGCATCCTCTAGTTGCTCAGATGCTCCTAAAAAACGAAAATTAGGAGCTACTCCTAAGAAGACGGATATAGTGAAAGTATTAGAAACAGCTAAGAAAGCTTTGGAGGAGTTAGTAGATACTTCTGGAAATACTTTAAATTGTAATATGGCTTTTGGACACTAAGTATCATTACTCGAATAAAAAAAATAACAAAAGTGCACAGGTTTAGAGATGCAGCAGATATAGTATTCGGTATCCGGCCCCTTTTCTAGTATTCTGCTGGATACCAGAGTGACCACCACTGCAAAAAGTGCAAATACATAGTATTTCCTATAAACCAAATAATTAATATAAAATTATAGCAATCAACTGAACTAAACCAAGAACCTTCCATAAAACTTATTGTAATTAGCTAAGGCCATGATTCATTTTTTCATTTCAATTTTTCACTTTTTATAATATCGCTATTTTTAGTAGTAGATAACAATAATTGTTTTTTTTTCTTATACAGTGTGACCCACTTAAGGTCGCAACACCCCTGTATACCCGTTAATTGACGATTGATTAACTTCAAACTTTGGTGGTAACAAGAGAGAGATAAGGTTTTGAACTTAGGCTAGAAGGGCTAGAATCATTTTATTAACATGTGCCAAAATTTCAAAATGATATCTGAAAAAACCAAAAAGTTATAGGGGTGAGCCTAATTTCATTTACACCCGGTATACACATTTTCAGAATTCCAGCATGCGAAGTTCTCTAAAAACGGCTAATAGAAGGTCTTCATGACACACCCTGTATATTATGTGTATATTATTATCCTTATATAACTATTTTTATTCTCTTTTGTGCACATCCTTCTGTTATAAAATTAAGTTAATCTTTAACTTATTCTGGCACATACAGGTGTTAATTCACCTAGGTGCTAATAAAACAACCTGACATATTTTTGCCATGTACATATTGTGTATGTATTGTATTTTTATTTACTTTGTCAATAAATTTGTATAATTTGTATGCTAATACAAATAAAACAAGTAGGTATTAATATCATATCAAGATTAATTTATATTAAACTTCTAAAAGCACCAATGCGTTGTTATATTACACGACTTTCAGCTTTTTAACTATTCCATTTCCAACTTAGTTTAGATAAGAATCTTGAAGTTTGGTAAACTAAGATCATGGGTAAAAGTAAAACAACCCAATATTGTCTAAGTTTGGGCATTTCTATTTATCTACTAAACTTTTGTTGTAGATAAAGATAACGAGGTTTGATTTTTGGTGAAAGAAGATGTATCCACCTTATATTGCAAATCGTTGCTTGCTTTCTTTCTTTAAACCAGGATATATGTATAGTAAAAACACAACGTTAACATAAATTTAAGGAATATTCTTTCGTTCGGCTTATTCTAATTATTAATTTAAATATTTTATAAATATTGAGATTTATCCCAAACATTCTTAAAAAAAACACTATTAATACAGTACCGCTTACTAGGTACTTTATTTTTAAGGGCCAGTTGTATGAAAGTAACTAAATTAGATAGACCAGTTATGACAATCGTATATTTGTAATATTGAGTATATTAAATATTAACATACTTCCAAAGTTGACCAATATTCCTTTACTGTCCATACAATGGGAACACTCGGGCAACACTTTAATCATTTTATATGTTATTTTCCAAATTTGAAACAGCAATAGCAATCGTATGAATTACAGTTTCAGAAGATAATCCGCAATAGTGTTATTTAAACGGCACTTAACTAAGTTGACTACTACCTAAGTAAAACAAAATTGTATTTATAGCTAAAAATGTTTTTAAAATAATGTTGAATAAGTATTTCTAATTAATTATTGTATTTAATTTTTAATTCTCGATACAACAGTCTGGATATGGAACACGCGCTATATAATCAGATGAATATGAATGTTGGACTAATCAATAATTTAAACTCCTATACAGTACATAAGAGAAATTAAAACGTAATTGTTCTCTTTCTAAAGCAAATTTCCTAACTACAGGTTTCTGAATTGTAAAATACCCCCTTTTCTTTTGTTGAACTAATCAATACCTCTAAGAAATAAAAAAATTAATTTCCTTCTTTTAGCATAGTGAAAATTTGTTAACTACAGGTTCTTTTTTAGTGAATTACTACCTTCACTTTGAAATAACCAACATAAACTTTAGCTGCTTTTTTCTAGGTTGATTAAAATCTATGGTGATTATTTCCTGAAAACTTAAAAATAAAATTGCATTTAATCACGGAATTCCTGACTGGCAGTATAATTTTATGCACGAATATGCAAACACTATTATCTTATAATGGGAATCTAATATGCACTTGAGGTTATCACATTTTTTAAAGAATTTTAATTATTTTACAGGGAAACGATATTTGTTAATCAATTAATAAATTCACTGTAAATTACAAGTACGTTTTCTTTTAAAGATTAACTGCACAGAATAAATTAATTATTCTTGATATATTCAAATTAAGTTTACTAAGGTTTATTGCGTTACTTTCTTGATTAAATTCTTTATACATTTATTTTATTTCTTGTACTTCCAGCCCTCAGTTTACTTCTGAACATTTCCAATTATTTCTTAATATTTAATAAATATAAGTCTGTAAAAAGTTTTGCTCCGATTTTGCGTTGCACTTTTTATACGATTTTGAATTATTAATCATCAACGATTAATCATTCTTTGTTATTTTCTTTCGTTTGAATTTATAACACCGTTTGTTTTACAGCCAAAGTCAAAATGCAGTTTTAATTAAAGTCATTTCCGCTATATCAAAAGTTAATAAAGCATAATAAATTAAATACAAAAGTACATTTTTTTAAAATGAAAGATAAAAGAATGAAAGAGCTGGGTTTGCCAGAAATGCTCGTTTCCAATTGATTGAAAACCAAATTCTTCTCAATAAGAATTATTAATAAAACCTTTAATAAGAAATGTGACTTGTACAGGATAACAAATCTGAGTAAAATGTTGGGTGCTCACCTCACCTCTTCTGTGCTGATGAAAGCCAACGAACCAGAAACCGGTCTGCGGATATCGTTTAGTACGGGAGTTCCTTTATCTGGTATTAATCATTATCTCTGCTGTCGACTTGTATTTTACACATTTCTGATTGGAAATTTAATTATAATTCGTAGTCAGGTAAATTTGGTGCTCATCCATTGGAAACATGCATTACTACCAAACGTGATTTGGTGGTAATGAATATGTAATATATTAATAAATTATAATTAAAGAAAATTTATTGAAATACTAATACTCAAAACCACCCACGACTACACAATTTGATGGTTTCGTTTGAAAAAACAAGTCATGAGAATTAATGAATAATTAAATTATTTTTTAAGGCTTCTTCTATTCTTATACTTTATTTATCATATATATTTGTATGGCTTTGTAATATACGATATGCTCACAATTTCACTGTATAATCTAGGATAACTTTTTAAAATAATATTAACTTAAGAAAAAAAAAAGATTCTAAATAATTTAGGGGATACTTTAACATTCTTATTACGGGATTTTTCATAACATATACTAGTATGGTTTTTTGAATTCGCACTGTAGGTAACGATATAAACAAAAATAATAAATCATTTTTGCTGACAAACTCCAAATCATGAAACACAGTTCTGCTCGTATTGACCAATGTGGCTTTGAGAACAGCATCAACAATATAAGGAGTTTTTCTTAGAAATTACCTTTTTAAGTACCTTTGGGGCGGCTGAATCTCTAGAGGATGCATGTCAGAAATAAATGGTATTTTTTATTGCATTTTACATTTCTTTCGATATATTTTCGGTTTGCTTTATCCATATATTTCGGTAGAGTTAGAAACTAAATAAATTATATAACGTGTATTCAAAGAGAGGGAGAATTCCTCATTTAAAAATAAGGCGATATATTCCTATGAAGATCAGAAACGCCTTAAATTTTGAGATAAAGGGTATTCCTAGAATACTTAGGTGTTCTAGGTCATTTAAGAAACGGTTTTAAAATACCTACTTTGAAAGATTCGAAAATGGTAAGCCTAGAAATGGACATTTCTATTCAATCCATTTTTTAAATCTTCTAAAGAGGTAGCGTAGCGATTACACTACTTTATTTGCTTGATACGTATTGTTTACAACTTTATTTAGGTTTTACAAGCATACTAATAATAAAAATATTTAATTTGATATATTTATATTGATGTTCTACTTCTAAATATACAAAAATTAAATGTGTTGGACTTTACTTTACGTCCAATGATTTTTACAATCATTGAATCATGAAACCACTTTAGAATATAATTATTGCCTAAATCTGTTAAAACAACTACTACTAGTTATAAAACATTAAATCTGTAATAAGTAGTCATTTTAACGAATTGGAAATATTTTTTTGCTTTATAATTCAACATCTTATAACATGTAGTTAGGAAAAGTAGTTGTCGACAATAGTTGCAAATGGTTACAATGATTTTTACGTCCAACAGATTTTATATTTGTATGTTAAGGAGAATATCAATATAAATATATCAACTTGGATATTTTTGTTATTATTATGTTTGTATAAAACTTAAATAAATTTGTAAACAAGTAGTGATTATCTTTAATATTCTGCATGTCGACAACTAACACTTGGATTCATTTTTGTATGGAGAATTTGTCATGAAGTGCCAGTATTTTGTAACATTTTGTATACTGCGGCAATGCTGATGATTAAAAATGGGTATGGTTGACTTCAGATTTGTAGGACACGTAAAAAACCGGCGGCTTGTTTGATGCCGATAAAAACTTCAAACAATCCGGTTCTTTTTATGTGCTGTACAGATATGAACTGAACTATATCAACAGAATTTCTTGACCGCATACAATGTTTGCTTTATTTGTCCTAGACAGCAATTACAACCATTAATCACCCAGTCAGACGTCGTAATTAACAAAACTAAAACAGTTAAAACTGTATATTCCACTAAAATTGTGTAAAATGGATGGTAAAGTCATCTGTATCAATAGGGACAATTCCTGTTCAATGCATAAATCTGCAATTCAAATCAAACCACTGACCATAGCTAGGGTAATCCTTAGAGATTTAACTATGCAGCAATAACGACTCTGCCCATCAGGGTAAGTATTTCAATTACGAAAATAAAATTAAAATAATCTTTTACTACCACTACTGAAGATATTGTAAAAGCTACAACGCAAAGCAGCATTTAAAATATAATAATACTATAATAAGGCCAAAAATAATTAACAGTTACGTAAGGTGTAGGCTAGGTAGTACCCATGTAAAGAGTCACTACAGAAGTACTGGTTTTAAGGTTTTATTGTAGCAATTTCATGTCAACTATAACACTTTATCGTGATAGTATCAATAAAGCATTACTTAAGTGCCATGATGCTGGAAAATTTAAAATGATCGACCGAAAAAAAATATGAATCAACTTTGGAAATTTGTGAATTTTAATATTTAACGCAATTAATATAGACCACTATTTGCAGTAAATACAAGTTCACATCCTAAAGCAAGTCTTTCAAAATGCACTATAAAAATTATCATAAAAAAGTTTCTTTATTGCGAATATTAAAAATGAAACCTTGCAACAATGAAAAATTGCACTGAAATAAGCTATTATCACCATAGTTTTACATTGATAATTGCTAACTTTGTGATGTATGTATGATTCGAGAAGGAAATGGTAATTTTTATCACACCGCAAGACAATTATGCACTTGCTGGATATGAACATTAGTGGACCTGTGGTTCAAATAAAGAGCAACTATAAGATTGATTTTATCAAAGTTGTTTATAAATGACTTTATTTAGGCTTTATAAAAGCATAATAATAACAAACATACTTATATTGATGTTTCATCTCTAAACATACAATTATTAAGTTTATTGGACTTTCTTTAATGCATGATAAAAATTGGATTAAAAATTACAAAATTCAAAACGAGATTCAAAATGTCTAAAAATAAATTATTGAAAAACATTTTTTTTGTAACTCACCACAAAATTCATTCATTATGGTCACCAATTAAAAAACGATGTCCCCAAGAAGATGTTCTTTCGCTTTTATTTTATAGCTCATCAGGGAGACGATACCACGTTAAATTCAAAGAATCTACCTATATCTTGAAACTTAAAATTGTATTTATTGACATTAATAATATATTTTGTAACCATAACAAACAAATTTTTTCATTTCTATAATTATTATGCCTCCTATATCTTCACGTCCCTTTGCAATCTACTCTACTCTCTTTTTTGAGACTCACTGCTTATAAACAAACTTATTTAAGTTTTATACTGGCCCAATAATAACAAAAATATCTAATATAGATGTTCCACTTCTGAACATGCAAATATAAATTATGTTGAATTCAAAGAAAATCATTGAAAACATTTTAGAACGTTATTATTGTCGAATAATGTGAAAACAAAATACTCTGCGTCATACAGCATTGAATTAAATCACAGAATCCATAACATCAAAGTTGTTTCAACCAGTTGAAATATTATTACTTACATCTTTTCAAATATGACTATTAAATCAGTGGTGATTTTTACGTTAATGGCGTACGTGTTTGTTTCTACCCTACCTGCTTAGTACTACACCATTCGAGAGTTTCCAGGGTAAATTTGTACAAAAGTACCGTTTTTGGCCATTTTCAACGACCTATAAAATTTTTGTTTTGCTTGTTCAGCAATAATTGTACCAATACCATCGTAAAGTACCTACTATTAATAACCTTCTGGATTGGTGTCTCAAACAGGATATCAGCAGTCTTCACAAAATACTCTCAAATTCTCAGACTTTCATCAGAAATGTGAAAGATTTTATTTTATTGATCAGATTGAAAATGCATTAAACATAAAAGACGACGCAGAACTTGGCTGAAAAATCAAGATACAAAACACTCGCCATACTCAAATAAACAAAAGATTTTTTTTAAATGGCTACAGAGCTAGTTGCCTTGCTGTAAAAAAATCCAACCTCGTAAGTAGAGGGGCACATTTTCAAAATAGATAGTGTAGTTTTTTTAAATTTCTTCTTGTCAAACGTGATTAAATATGTTTAGAATTTATGTGATAATCAATCATAACCACGTACATATCTCAAAAGGGCATTTTACTAATTTTCATTAGTCTGAATAAAATCGACCAAACCATTTGCTTCATAGAAACTATTTTGTGTGCGAACGCTAATTCCTGGGTGATATAAAGCTGTCAAATAAGCCATTTCCCGTTAATTTTACGACCATAGTGAATTACGAACATTTTTATTTAGAACTGCCGTGATGTCATTTCCATCACAATAAATAGAGCTAACCTGAACTTTTCTCTAATTTTAGCGGAAAATAGAGTTTTTTGCATTTTGTTATTTTATGCTAAAATCGAAATAGCATGTAGCTAATATAGGCATTTTTGAGATATATCAAGTAAATATTTTCAATTTATAATTGCCATTTGTGAGTTATTTAACTTTTTCGAAAATCAAACATGTCCTTAAAAATGATTGGATCCATTTGTGGTCCCAAATACCTTCCTTTTTGCTAAATAAAAAAATGATTTTGAACTTTCTCGAAATGGACTTTTTTTTCCTTTTTTATAGAGCTAGACAAGGTGCATCCTATATACGGTTACTCTTTACATTTCTATCAGTTGAGCCGTTGTTAAGTTATAACGGTTTTCATGAAATCTTTTAAACGCTAGTATCTTTACTTTCGGTTGACTTACTTTTTTTTGTGAGTATCTTTCATAAGCATGAATCTGATAATTATTGGACAACGGATTCAATTTCTGTTTGGGTGACTGACAAACAGACCAACAAACGGAATATACGTTTAGAAGTCAAGCCGTTCCCCGACTGTGTTGTGTTGAAAAGTACTTTATTCAATTTGCAACATTCCGGCCATAAAAGGTCAGATCAGGGTAAAACTAAATGGGTTCAAAAGATACTTGGCAATAATTTACAGTGGTCTGGTACAAACAACGAACGAGTAAAGCCAAAATTTTTTATAACGTCAAAAATTGCTAAAACCGGCATTTTTGCACAACCTTACCCCGTTTATCTCAAGAACTTGTGTTTTGCAAATTCTGCGGTCAAATTCACCATCAGCTCGCAAAATTACATACGAAATTACGAAATTCAAATTAACAACAATTTTGCACACTTGTGTTATTCTTTTATTCACGTTTAACAAATAGAATTGTTTATACATACATATATTATTGCGATGAAAATTTTGCTAAAGAAGATTTCAGCACTGATCCTGAAATCATCCAGTGGAGCAGTGATAAAAAACTTAGGGGTGGAAAAGGTTCGAAAATATACGCTCTGTATGTTTGTAGTGTTGATATTATATGTCAAATATTGTCCATAGTTAAATATTAGGGCCTTGTAATGACTTTAATCAGTTTTTTACAACAATAATAGTTAGGTACCTGAGTATTCATGTGCAGTTAATAAACGTTTACAAAATGTTAAATATTTTGTCTTTACCTATATAACAGCACAGTAAAACTCTCATCTGCTAGCCGGACCGCTACCAAAACCCGCAATATAATAAATTAAATTTCCACTTGAAACCCTAGCTGATATACTGAGAATTAATTAATTATATAAAAATATTACGTTTGGAGAGTTACGTAGGTACTAACAACTTTTTACCTTGGTATTTGTTACGTACGGTGAGTAAATAAATTACTTTCTCACAATAAAGAATTTAATAATAAACATCACATTAAACAACGAACAAAATATAAAACGAAACATGAAATGTTTTATTAACATCACAGGCAAGAAAATGTTTTAAATTAATGAAACACAATACGGTAGATCCAAAAAGGCCACAAATTTATTAATTCGTTTTTCTTTACTATTCATATTGGTACGGAGTGGATTCATGTGACGCTTTCGACTTCTGATTATTAAGTTAGGAAAATAAACAAACTATGTGGGCGGCATTTTAAATAAATTTATTTAAAAGAAAAAATATATTAATGCAAACTGTGGATATATTGATTCTGAACTTTGGTAGTTGTGGTAATGGTGCCAATACCAGGTCGTATGCCAAATAATTTATTCAACAAATGCAATTTAGTGAATTTAAATACTGATCTTTATTAGTTAGAGTGAACTCTATAGTATTATTACAAAATATGGTGATGTAATATGATTATAATTTCCTCAAAATTTGCAAAATTTACAATACGGTACAATTTACAAAAATAACGTTTTAAACTGGATGAGAAAATGATTACTTCAGTCTTTGCAAAAACTTAGTTGCAGTGCTTGTACTGCTTGCCTTCTCGAAGACTTGCATCATAATCTATGGGCACTGTGAAAAAATGGGTCCGTCATGCGTGCATACGAGCTATAAAGACGCGTAATCGAAATAATTGAAAATAGATGCATCAACTCAAGTAATAAATTTCACACGCAAATTATAAAGTTTGTGGAAGAACATAAATGTCTAGTGGGCATTACCCAATAATAGGTATTACTTACCCTTACCCTTTTAAAGGCCCGCTTCGTTGCGAAATAAGTGTTTAACACCGTAATAGAAGTTTCGACGTTGTAATTTATATACTTATCTTATGATCAAAAATGTTACATGTAATTGAAGAAAACATAATTTCACATTCCGCAGTAAAGCCGTTTTCTTAATTTTGTTATTTAAAAAGTACAAAATTCTCCGGAAAATCCTTCAGAAATCACTCTAATTAGCGAAAAATAATCAATAATATAACGGTTTAGTATGCATTTAAATAAAAAAATCTTTTTGTAGCGCGATTTTATGATCATTACTACATAGAACTCTGAAAGAAAAAATTAAAATTGTTCAAACGGTATTTTTTTATCTCAATACTTCTGTACCCTTAACAACGAGAATTTTATAATTGACAACTGGTGTCACTTTGTAATTATAAGTAAAACCTATTGTTGGATAACGCCCAATAGACACTTCGATTATTCCACAAACTTTATAATTTGCGTGTGCAACTTATTACTTGACTTGGTGCATTGCAACAAAAAATAAAATTGAACAATAATTTTTCCTATTATTTTACTTGCGTTCCCTATAGAGGAGTCTACTCTTGGATTTCTTTTATTTTTATTAAATACTGCAGATACATTGAATCCAACAAATAATTGAATAGTTTAAGAGTACGCAGACAGCTCCCAGTTATATTATAGTTTCCCGGTGGATAATGTTTTGCAGGCTGAACTGAACATCTCATTAACAATGATTTAACAGTCACAATCGGAATATTAGATTTACACAAGGGCTAGCTATGCCTCATCATTCGATGTAAATGATTCAAAGGTTTTTGTATTTATAATACTGTGCGTATTCCTGAGCAATTAAAAATTAAAAAAATTAAGCAGTAGCCTTAAAACTATGCAGTTTAAAATTTTATCTACTTCAGGACAGTGATCGCACATTAGAGGTAAAAATATACGAAAAATATCATGTTAATTTGCAAATGTACATTCTTGCTTTTATGTCATAATTTAATTCGGTACCTACTAAAATTGCAAAAAAGGTTGTATTTGGTTATTATTCAGTAGATTAAGAATAGTTATAAGGCTAAACTTCGCCCTCTGCTTGCTTGACTTCGCATTAGTTATATTGTATCAACTATTCTTGTTAATGAAAGCGATTATTATTATTGTTATTATTATTATAATTATATATCACCTTAAAATTAAGGGCGCGAGACTCGATGAATCACCATCAGGGTCTGATGGGAAAATATTTATTCATATTCATTTCTCATGAAATTGATGTCTTAATAGTTAACATTACAATTATGAATTTTTATTAAAAAAATACCTATCCATAATTTGAAAATAATTCAGTATCATAAAACTTAATAAATAAGATAGAGGGTGTTTTTTAAAAGACCGACAAAAGTTAACTGCAAATTTTAAGATTCAAAATAAGACAAAAATTGCTATTAATATTTTTCCTAACTGGGATATCATAAAGTATAAAAAAATGGTTTTGAGGTTTTTTTTAATAACGATGTTTGTCCGTTAATATCTTTTTATTATGTACCTAGTATTGTTACCTGTTGCTTCTTATATTGCATTTTTTCTTTGGTCATTAATTAAATTTCGTTCGTTTCAACGTTCACGTTAACGCAAATATTTAAAAAATGGAGAACACTGGCCAGTCTCCTTAATTGTACTGATGCATTTGAGTAGACCAAAAATCTTAATATCCGTTCTAGTTTTTGAAAAATCATTAAAAAAACTACAAAGAATGTGTTTCAGTTAGGTTAGGAAGCATTTTCGGGAGTATCAATTAATTAACAATGTTTGTCTTATTTCAGTTCTTATTTGTTTGTGATTCTTAAAAATACCCTGCATTTTAGGTGAATATTACATAAAGGCGTTATTAAATAAGTATTAATATCTATAATAATATTCATATAGTTTCATTACTGATTTTAATAATATACCAATCCATTAAGATGTGACCAGCAGATATAAATAGCTACCCTCTCTCTCTTCGAGCGTGGATATACAGGATATACCATTCTTAAATGCATAAATTACCTTACTGACTGAAGCAAGTAATATATTTCTCCAAGAAGAGGATCTGCCTCGTCCTCTTGACACAGCCTGAAGGTCGCTTGAATTGAGGTTGTAAATCGTACAAGGAGGACGATCGATGGATTGCAAGTTTATTTGACAGAAAATGAGACGCTATAGACGCAAACACTTTAATCTTTAATTTACGTCTTGTCCAAAAGATATTTCTATAAAGTCACTTATCATACGTCAATGTTTAATTACCAATTTATTAATAAAGGAGGGTTTATGGATTAGGGTGGGTACTTACTTTTTTGGCCACACATGAATAATTTCTTATATTTATACACAGAACTTTTCTCATCAATTATATGCTTAGTAGATAATATACGATATTTGGTAAATTAAATAATTCCTGATCATATCGGAATACTAATTACTAGTAATTACACCTGTACGAAAAATAAAAAATATATGGCTAATTTCTGTGGTGTGTTTTATATATGTAGATAGTTTTCTTATTTTTTTTTTAAATACTATAAATTTTTGTTTTTTATTGCATGTATTGTTATTATATATAATATAGTTTGTTCCTTAGTGTAAGAATGATTGTTATTTTACATTTCTGTGTGTAACTATTTAGGTATATTGTTTATAATATACCAATTACTTTGACTTATCTATCCAGTGTAAATTGGCCTAAAGATCAATAAATGTCTATGTCTATGTCTATTTCACTGTTTTAACATGATTCATCTAGCTAGATCATTATTTCCTTTTGACGAAGTGGAATATTTAAATTTTGGGTGACAAGTAATGACAGTAAAATGAAAGAATTAGGTAGGTAGTTGAATAAAGTGAAACAATTATAACGAAGCAAAAATCTAGATTTCTTAAATTTTAGGGGACGTATCCTGGGATCCAACTTCTACACTTCTATAATTCAACTCAAAATGGCGCATGCTTTAACATTTATGGATTCAATAATTTGATCTTCCCTGGTAATCTTTAAATTACTGAAACAACAGTACAGAAAAAATGAGCAAAATTTAGATTATCAGTCTTTAATTTTCATAATGTATAAAAAACCTAGTTTTGAGACAAATGATTGTTAATTTCTGTTTTCAAAACTCAAACTCAAAGTGACCAAAAACATTGTGAAAATAAATTAAAAAAAAGAGAATAATTTGTATAAACAAATTATCAAAAGGACATTGATACCTCCTCGTTTGATAAATTATACGAATCTATTGTTATACTTAATACATGTACAGGATGCGCCAAAGTTTTGAATTTGGTCTATTAAGGTAGTATTTGAAACGGTAGAAAGATTGTCTCTGCAGATTATTTCACACTCCCATTTACTCTCCTCTTCATTGCGGTAATACCAACTGCACCAAGTATTGTACGATGTGATTCACATTAAATACTTAAAAGCGGTCGAGTGTAGTTAAAATGGAAAAGCGTCCTTATATCAATATTCCTATTACTCTTCTTGACTTACTAGTGTTATCTAAAGTAAAACGCAACATGTATGTGTATAAAAGATAAAGATAAAGATAAAAGGAAATGCGTGTCTGCCGGTAGACATAAATAATTTGAACACTTCCAAATGACCTAGAAATTAAGCTTTCCTTGCCTTTTCTTTCAGTTAATGGTTTAAAATGAACAGATACGTCTGACTTTGTAAATAAGAAAATTTTATTGGATAGCAATATAGTAATATAGTTATTAAAAGACTTCCAATCTAACTAACAAAAAAAAATTGTACATTATGGGGACAGCTGTTGGATTGGTGGTATATTATAAATACTGCGTAACGCTGTATTATTAAATTTTACATGATAGCAACATAGTACGCTATAATCCATAAAATCAAAGCTAAAATTTTAAGTATGTACTATCATGCGGTTTAGAGATAATATTCTTTATCGTAGTTTAAGTAATGAGCGGTAGGTCAGGTGCTGGTCTATTTATAAACTGAGTTGTCTGATCCAAGTTTCATTTACTAGTGCTTCCAAATAGATGGTGTCTTATTATTAGCTTCTCTTTGAAACTATTCATTATTCATTTCTCACAATACCTACTTAAAAAGCAAAATAATGTTACATATCTTATTTCTCACACTTCTTATGTTGGTCAAAGCAATATCTGCCGTCTGACTCACCTAAACCTTAGGCGAGGCGTGTCTATTAAATACGAAAATAGTTTATTTCTTATGAAAATAGAATTCGCATTTATAGATGCTCACAACATTTGGCTAGTGTACTTTCAAAGAACACTTTTATAGAACTTACGGTTTATCAGTGAAGAACTAAACAAAGTGGCTATAAAACCCATAAGGCAATAGGCTAGGGCGTCTGATGTTAATGACTGCCATAAGGGCAGCTTTTAGACTTTGGGATCTACATGAATGCTTTTCTATGCAAAAAAACTCCGTTAGGTTTCATATAAATTATTTATATCAACATACCTACATATTATAAACCATTTAGATGTAGTAATCTTCGGCTAGGTTTTCAATACGAAAGTTAGTATGCTGGTGCTTTCTTTCATGTTTCTTGCTACAAGGCAAAATTGTTGCATGCCACACTATATTATTTGGGTGAATGTGACATCTGTTAGATGTCTGCGAAAAAATGGTAGCGGTTGTACAATTTTTGGTTCTCAATGGTAATTTTTAAACAAGAGGAAGAACATATTACATCGGTGACGACGGGACTGGACTCTTAAGTTTTGTGTTTGCAACAGAAAGCAGTAGCCAAGTTGTTACCTACCCTTTTTATTACCATCACAAGCAAACTGGTTTATTTACCAAGAGAGGATATCCCACAAAACCACAAATTTTCAGTATTCTTAAATAAAATATACCGTTCTTTCGTGAAGTTACTCCATTTCGGAGGTAAAATTCGGCAATAAATAAAATATTCCTAATGCAATACGTTGAAGTGTGGATTGGCTGACACATTCCACGTATCCAAAATGTCTGAATTTTTATTATAAAATCGTCACTAACTTTCATAAAAATCCAGTAAAATCAACGGCTGCTAACAATAACAATACACCTGTTAAAGCTTATATTTTTCAGGTCTCTTAAAGAATATTAAAAATATAAAGCAGTTTGTCATTGTTATAAAGCAAAGACATTATTGTTAGTCTTATGCAACATTTAAAAAATGGAACTGATTGATAATTAATTTAAAACAGAACTGCCGGAACTCAAACTAGATGACAGTAGCAGGTTAAAATTATATTTTAGATACTATTAGACTGCCACAGCGAGTGTTTAATGTTGGTCGGTTTGAGAGCTGTCATATGTTTTGTTTTTAAATAACGTTGTAATGAATCAGCAAACCATATTTTAGGAAATATTTGTAAAAAAGAGGCCATTTGTTACAAGTTCAAAATTTTTAATGATTCTATATTTTTTAAATGTTTAACTGTATCTTTAACGTATTTCAACAATATAGAAATGTATATATGTCTAATGTAACTTAAGCTCTTGAACCAGTAAAAAATATAAAATGCGTACATACATTCAAAATTATACAGTGTACAAGCTTGAGACTTCTCCATATTTTCAAGCGTAAAAGTTTTTTTTTAAATATGTGCGATAAATACATTAAGATTTTCTAAAATTGTGATCTCTGTAGTTATACAACCTTAAATACTTAACTATTTTAGATAGTCGTGAAAATGTATGTTTCATAAAGTCTTCCTTATATTTATTTATTTATTTTGTAATAATTTATTCAACGGGTGAAGCCAATTATAGGATAAATAATAATAATAACCCATGCAAATGCTAACAAATTATATATTTTTGGAATTAGCTAAAAATGATCTGGCGAAATATGCAAAAATATGCAGGGAGTTCCATTTAAACCAGCACAAGTTGTCACTCTTTCTTTACTTTCCGATGATATTTTGTTTTATGTTTTTTCGGCAAAAGACATTTGACACCAAAATCTACAACTTGTGTCTCTACACTTTTTTCATATCTCTGAACATAAAGGATGTAGGTAGGGGTCAATATATAGGGAATTACCCTGTACATACTCATATGTCAAATTTTATATTATTTGCTACGGTCATTTACTTTAAATCTGTCAAAAAAAAATTAAAAACTGTTAGTAGAAAATATTTTTTATTAATTTGGTTTCTTTTTTAAACAAATGAAACATTTTTATAAGTGCAAAGCATACAAATTATAACGAGTCTCTTCATCTAAAAAAAGGTTTAATAAGTAGTTAATTATTTTAAATCACTGTAATACAATTTACTTGATTTTGACAAGGATGCGTACTGAGCACGGGGTAGTAAATTTATTAAATGAAACTTATTCTGGTGCACGTATTTTGTTTCTGGTGCTCGCATTTTGTTCTGCGAAGAGTTAAATATAAGTAGAACTGAACGTTAGAATTGAATTTTGATTACAAGGTTTTCGCCAGAACTGATGATTTGTAGAAGAGTTTTTGGGTTAATTTCTGAGCTGAATATACATTCATGACATTTTGATCATCTTGTAATCATCTTCTGAAACGTTAAGTAATGAAATCATATTTTTCACTTAACATCTAAAGAGGAATTCGAGCCAACTACACTCATTTCACAGCAGATGGTCGAATTGTTAAGAATTTAATGTGGAAGAAACCCAAACACTCTTTTACAAAGAAATTCTGATTACTGTTGACAACATACTATTTTCTAATGAATTTACATTCTATTTAAATTATTGTCAAAAAATAAAATTGTAGATGCTGGGCATAGCAATTTGGACTATATAAGTCCAGTATAACCCAACTTACCCAAGTCCAAAAATGCATCCCTAAGGAACAACAGTTTCTTAAAAGTGAGAATAAATTAATTAATTTTTCAATAATAATAATAATAACGTTGCTTAAGAGATTCAATTTTTTAAATTTTGATGGAAGCTGGTTTTTTTTCTTCAAATATTTTTATATACACTCAGGCAAAATAATCGATTCACGCAAATTTTCGACGAATTTCAATCGCAAATAACTTTTTTATTTGATGTTGGATTTAAACGAATTTTGAAGAATATTGTAGACAAATTAATGGAGATTCGCTCACATTTTAAAAATTTACAAAAAATATACATACGTTTATAATATACAGGGTTAAACAGAAAGATGTTTTTTACCAAAAGTTTAAGACGCTCTGTGGAGTGGCGAAACAGTAAATTGTTCTAAATTAAGTTTTAGTTATCAAGTCTCATCTATTCTTAACATTTTTGTTTTTGGTTCACCTCGATATCTTTATTTTTGTGGAAAAAATGAATTTTTTAAAAAAACAATTTACAATAATTTTTTTATACGAAGAACTAAGGTTGCGACAGTTTTGTTGACAGTTTTTGTTGACAGTTTCTTTGTAAATTAATGTGTTACTTCTGAGATCTTCTTATTTTAAAAAATGGATGTCTCCGACTGATGTTGCCAGAGCCATTGCTTTAATCCAGGATGGACGGTCACAGTATTACGTGTCAAGAGTTTTAAACGTCACAAGAAGTAAAGTACAAAGGGCTGTAAATTGGTTTAATCAACATGGCGAGTACAATAGAAGGAGTCAATGTGGAAGGAAGAGGTGTACGAATGAACGAGATCTCGTTCATTCGTACACCTCTGACCGTGACTAGGGGTTGCAATACCGGTTTACCGATTCACCGGTTTACCGGTAAATGGCTAGAAATTTGCCTTAAAAAATTACCGGTAAAGTGATATCTTTTACCGGTAATTTCGGTAAAAAACTGTGCCCGAAGCAACGGGGATTCGCCGCTGCTAACAGTGCTAACTACGCAACCACAAGCTCAGACCGCGGTTTGTCGGCTGGCATCGACCGGCATCGCTAGTAGAGCCAGTACGCTATGAAACAACTGTAGAAATTCGCATTAATTTCGTTACTTTTGTCAGTTTTGTCTATATTACTGCGTAAAGAAGTGTGTAATAACCTGTATAATATCCTACCGAAGTACATATCCACCCGTGTAACGTATTTTACTTATTACTTATATTATAATTTCAACCTTCAAACACGGAATTGTTGAAACTAAAAAAACCGGTATTTACCGGTAAACCGGTAATTTTTAAAAATAATTACCGAATTACCGGTAATTTGAAAAGTCGGTAAATTTGCGACCCCTACGTGACCGTCCATCCTGGATTAAAGCAATGGCTCTGGCAACATAAGTCGGAGACATCCATTTTTAAAAGTAAGAAGACACCTCAGAAGTAACACATTCATTTACAAAGAAACTGTCAACAAAAACTGTCAACAAAACTGTCAGTCCTCTATAGCAACTTTAGTTCTTCGTACAAAAAAATTATTGGAAATTGCAACGTTTTTTTAAAAAATTCATATTTTCCACAAAAATAAAGATATCGAAGTGAACCAAAAACAAAAATGTTAAGAATAGATGAGACTTGATAATTAAAACTTAATTTAGAACAATTTACTCTTTCGCCACTCCACAGAGTGTCTTAAACTTTTGGTAAAAAACATCTTTCTGTTTAACCCTGTATATTATAATTGTATGTATATTTTTTTGTAAATTTTTAAAATGTGAGCGATTCTCCATTAATTTGTCTACAATATTCTTCAAAATTCGTTTAAATCCAACATCAAATAAAAAAGAGATTTGTGATTGAAATTCGTCGAAAATTTGCGTGGATCGATTATTTTGCCTGTGAGTGTATTTAAATTGCCGGATCTAGTTTGCTAAACCACTTTTTATTACCAAGATGCAAAGGTTACATTCATAAAGCTGCAAATGTAGATGATTTAGGAGATTATTTAGTAAGCAGTTTGTTATAAGTCCTGGTGTCATTGATTACAAAACGCTGTCAGAATATAAACGAACACGAACAACTTAAATTTTGTAACAATATAAAAAAAAATTATTCCCCCCCCCAAAAAAAATGGGTGTACACAATTTCTGGTCCATAGATAGATTCATGTAAAACATATGCTACTTCAAATAGTATTATATTATAAAAATGGGGGATGACGTTATGTTTCAATTTTTTTAATAAATATTGAAAAAGTAGAGGTGTGCAAAAATATCGATCCGCTTGGTCGATTTTTTCTCATCCGTTTCATAATGAATTTATTGAATTTATACATTACATTACGCCCTTACGGACGGACCGTTATATTTCTATCTACCTACAAACACCCAATTTCAGAGATACTAAGGGGATAGGTTGACTTTACGTATCCATTATTGTATATGTTTACATGTACAAGTCTTAGTATTAGTTTTCATACTGTATTAGTTGTGGATATGTTCTGTCACTGACTCTGGTTATGTATTATGTCAAAAACTAAAATACACAATTTTCTAATTAAGTTTGGAGTTTGATGTTAGTAGTGCCACAAATAGTATATGTGGTACGTACGAATGAAAATGTAAATTGATATTTTGTGCCCACATGAATAATGCCGGATCGTATCCAAGTCGGAATCAAGTTATTTCCTAAAAATATACACAGAAATCCATTTTCGATAATTCTAAATCGAATTTCCATTATTTTCTCAGCCGTCTGTCGCAGAATTTCGTATTCATGACAAAGTTCGGTTGAGAGAGATCTTGAAGTTTCCTATATACATATATCACATAGTTGGAATTGTTGGTAATAACATAAATATGCATATATATCATCGAAAAAAACTAGTTCAAAATTACAGTACGAAAGTTCTTAATGAAAAGTAGTAGTAGTTCATGAGTTATATTTAAAAATTTTCAAAACTACAGTAAAGGAGAAAACAATATATAATTATTGTTTATTCGGGATTTTTTTTTGGCATTGCAACTAATCAGATACAAAGGAATATCGACGAGGACACACTAGCTGTTCTCTCCCAGGGGCTTTTTTCATAACTAACATCATAATGAGGGGCCTTTGCGAAAATTATATTCGTATTTGTTTATATTTGGTCATTTGTCATATAAAAAATTAAAAATATGCAGATTCAAGTCAAATCTATAAAAATAAAGCGAAACGAATGAGTTCAGATTTGATATATTCATATCATCTTTAACGCAAAGGAAAAATCCAAAACCCTAAAACAAATCACAGAGGCAGAAACTTTGTATTCGAAAATCAGACAAAAACCTCCAGGGGATACAAAACAGAGGTGCACACTTTGTATCATCTACCATCCACAGCTGGACAGATGAGATGACATATAGTCGAGTAAACTTTAACTTGGCGTGTGGATGAGTTGATGTTGTGCATACTATTTCATTTTCTCTTGCACACAAAGTTAAAGCAATAACCCAAAAACATTGTTCACTTATGTTTATACGTAAACAATGGTTTTGGGCCATTGCTTCAATTTTGTGTGCAATAGAAAATACAATAATACGTACAATATCAACTCATCCACACGCCAAGTTAAAGTTTACTCGACTATACTCATAAATATTATCTTATCCTCATAGTAAAAGTGAAACATCCAAAACCGATAAATTTTGTTTCGGGGTTGAGAAACAGTGTTAGTAATCCTATATTCCCTACGAATCGAGGTACAGGGTAGTCATTTCGTCTTGATAAAATTTTGATCTGATATAACTTTTTTATTTCTAAAGTTAATACTATAACCAAAAACCAAATTGCAAGTTCTTTTTTCATTTCATTAGAAAGAACAAAGGACTGTCAATTGTCAAACATTACATTACAGAGCCATAAGTTTGTTTTTATCGTCTGCATTTATTAATAGATAGAAAAGACTTCGATAAATTACACTATAACAATTTTTAAATGGACTCTTGCGGTCATTCCAAAAAGAAATATTTATTTATAGATTTATTAGTAAAATAATTTTTTACGATTCTCCTTTTCCAACACCTTATCGAATTCAACATTAAAAACAATAAAATGAACTAGCAAAACTTTACAAAGTGGTCGCAGTCGATTCGTTTTCGTCATTTATGGTGGTTTTATATGGGGTAGTTTTGAATTAATTGCAATTTAATAGACAAGGAAAATAAATAAATGCTATAAGAGAGCCTTCGTTGCTTTACACTCTACAGACGCTACATTTTTTGTCTATTGAGTTGTTGAGAGAGGTATCTAGGATTGAGCATCCAGGGGATCGATTGAGGTTGCTCCCGTTTGTCCTAAAAATGTGCAGTGCAGTATTTTGTATTTAAAATATTATTTAGTCTAAGAATGTTTTAGAATAGGAGAAGAGTTTAAACGACTTTACCCCAAGGTATAACTAACATTTAAAATATTTAAAATCTTTTGAAATTCTATTTGTACCCTAGAACTCAATTAGATAACATTGAAAGATAAATATTATTAATGCTATAGAACTAATTCTATTATGTATGTCGTAATTATTACATACGTAAATACAGCCATATACAAGGAGTTTCTAAGTTGCTGCTGTGACTGAATAAGTATATACAAAAAACATTAAAACAAGTTTTTATTAAAATGTACTAAAAGGGAAACTATTTCTTTTTCAGTCCTAAGTGGCTATTTTAGAAGAATTATCTTTGGGGAGGGGGTTTGCATTGATACGCCTAATCATAGCCTTAATGACTGGTACCTATCGGATTATATCACAGTATATTTGAATTCACATGACTAAGAATAAAAACGTGGGTCGTAAAAATTTTATTGTAATGGCCTTTTTGCTTTTATTTACATTTTTAAATTGCTCTACGTCACTGTAATACAATATACCTATTCGTCTCACTATATCATATCAACTGAAGACTATATTTCGAAAAGGTTAAAGTCGAATTCATTTTTGTACCGCAGATAAAAAATTACCGACATAGGAACACGTGCGGCGGCTTCTTTGAAGGTTAAAAAGGCCGCGTTTCTGCTTTGTAAATGCGGCATTTTTTCCCTGCTTTACAAATATGAAATGAACTATACCGCCATCTTAAAATCTGCTCTTGTATCCTCATCGAAACAAAAACAAATTGCAAAACTTTCAATCGGGCATTGGGATGTAGGTGTAAATTGCATTACAAGGTTTGACCCTAACTAAAAAGTTATTGAGTTTTGAGTTTTTGAGTGTGCAGATTTTTATATTATTGCCTAAAATACATGAGAGTATAAAAATATAATAATCAAAAATAAGTTTTCCGTTTATACAGGGTGTTCTCAAAGTTTAGGCATTTATTTTAACAGGATGTAGAACTCGTAAAAATAAGTCATTTTGGCAAAAATCACCTACATAAAAGTTGCAAAATAAAGAAGATAGAAAACTTATCGCTAATTGTTCCTATTCCGGTCCTGCCTGGTAGATTTAAAAGTTGTTCAAAGTTATCACTGTTCATTTGATGTGCAAATATCTTGCTCGGCGAAACCAGGAGTCACTATAAGCGTCGAAAATACATTTTTTTTGCCTATGAACATCACAGGCGTTTTGTATTAGATTAGATTAGATTAGATTAGATTAGATTAGATTATCGCTATCTAAGCTCTTTCACATTATAATAAATAAATAATAAATAAATGTTTATTTGACGGAATCATGAATAACAAAATACGATACAAATTAATTAAATTTAAATGCAAAGAAACATACAATAAGGTCACAAAAGGCTCATATAGAACCTTGAATGTGCCATAACATACAAGAAAATATAAAATATGTACTAAATTAATTTAATATTTAAAATATTTTTTTTTTCCTTTCCTTCATTCCTTTTTTCTTATTACTACAATTTACATAAAAACGGCATTTTATTACACATAATGCACTAGTCCGTTTCAAAAACATTGACTACCATTGAAATTCTTCTAATATGTATATTATTAATGGAAGGTAACTCCTCGCCGCCATCAGGATAACAAACAAAGACGATGCCCCAAACTATATCAACATAGTTTAGAACACCGTCCCCATTCATCACCCTAACATCGACAAAATGAAATCACCCATCATCAATTGACTACTATATATTAGATCCAAATTGCACTCAAGGAATAACTATTTTGAATACTTTAACATAAGAATGACTCTAAATTTAGGCATTTAGGTAAGTATTTCATTCTTTGTAGGTAAGTATATCTAATTTTTATTTTTCAAATCTAATAGACTGCATATGTCTGTTCTGGGAGTATCTATTATAAATTTTTTAACATGCCTTTTAAAATGCTTTTTATTTGTGGTGTTTTTATCCACTTCTATAAATTAAGAGCTTTTTAAATGACTCAAAAGTAAGGAATTACAAGGATTTAGATCCGGGGAGTGTGCAAGCCAAGAAATTGGTCTATTGCGTCCTATCCACTTATTTGGAAAACATGCAAAACAAAATGAGGCCAGGACCGTACTACATTTTTTTCTTCGTTATTTTGCAACTTTTATGTAGGTGATTTTTGGCAAACTGACTTATTTTCCATCATTTCAAAAGCGGGATCTAATGGCTATAATTATTTAAAATATGGTGGAGGATTTCAATGCCATTTAAAGGTCAACTTCGTTTCTTTTTAATGTAAACCACTATTTTTCATTCGCAAACGATGAGTTCAACTAGAAAAATGGTAGAAATAAAAGTTGTTTATTTTTGAGCGCAAAATATGAATCTGGAAATATAGGGATTTATATTAAAAAAAAAAAAAATCAAAGATGACGTTCTAATGAACTCCTTTATTTAAAAATATAGTAAATGACCTGTGCCTTCCCGTTTCCTTAACAACGCATCAACAAATTATTTGTTTAGCTGTCAAACACTGCTATAAGTTGCAAATTGAATTTGTATTAAACGAATTAAAACATTATATGGTGATTCTGATGAAAGTTTACCCTCCGATTTGGAAGAAATTGCGGGAAATGTCGTGGATTCTCTTTTGCCTGAAAAATCACGGCTGGTATATGAACCTGTGTTTGCTCGTTATGAGGAATGGTGTACCAGTAAGAACACGAAGAATGTGATAAATGAAGGTTCAGTTTTAATTGCTCTTTTACAATTTATAATAATTAGTTAAGTTAAATTGTATTTTGAATAAATTTTTTTGATCTAGAACATATATTTTCTTATGAACTTATATTATTGATGGTAAAGATATAGAATTTTTACACAAGTTAAATAAAATTATTGTAATAGTACTTTTTGAATCTCATTATGGTACTAGTACTTTCTGGCATTTCATTATGATCCTAGTATCATAATGAACTTACTTATGTCACTATAAACAAATGACATAATGATGTCATTATGACATGTCACCAGATAAATTACTTTTATGATAAACTCCACCACATGAGGAAGTTCTTATCCCATAATTGGCAGCGGTTTTTTTAATTAATTATGTTATACTAATTATTTTATTAACGTTCATAAAAATGTTCTTGTAATATTTATTATTATATGGAGTACAGAAACTTACATTATTTCCAAATGTGGTACTGTGCGTTATTTTATTATTATAGGCCTATGATAATTTGAACACATTTATTGTATCTGTTAATGGCTCAATTAGAAATACACCAGCCAACGGGCGGTATTCACGAATAATAATTAATTAGCTTACAACAGCTACGCCGTTGATATTATGAGTTGTACAAGCGAACAAGCAGCACTCAAAACAATTAATGACCCATAAACTTGGTATAAAGCGGTGTCTTCGGAGGAGAAGTAAGTGGGTATTAATTAATTGAACGTTCTTCAGCATACATACGTTGGTTAGCATTTATCACATCAAATGGTCGCGTGCAGTTGCTGTACTTTTCAAGGCGGTACGTGGGGGTCTTGCACGACACCACACGCCACGGCCGTGTAACACACTGAATGTTTTAACCTGCTAAATTTTCAATGAAACCTGTAGGTCTGCTGTTGATATTCGACTATTATTTCAATAAATGTGGAAAAAATGATTAGGTTAATTGTGATAGTAACGCAGGCATAAGAATCATTTAAATGTTTCAAAAATTCCAAAAGTAAAAATTATTGTAAATTTGTTGGCTGCAAATTCAGGAACATATCATTATTCCATGATTTCAGCAAGTCGAATGGTTGTTTTATTTTCTTTCAACATTTGACAGTAGTTGCGAAACAGGAGAAACAATAATTTGTTTAATTAGGGAGAAATTTACAGGCTGAAAACAAATTTATTTCTGGGAAACGTTCCCTAAGCACGATCAGGCAATTAGGTATAAACGAGCTTAACTGAAAATTACTTAAGAAATTTGGAATCAATGTAATGGTTATCCAAAAACGTTATTATTTTTTTAAATTTATTTCAAAATGTTCCGAGCACGAACCTAACAATTGATTTATCAATGTATCTTGATATACCCGAAAAACAAAATTTTTTATTTATTTATTTATTTACTAGAATTAGATTTTAAAATATAAAAAACTTAATGAAACAAGGAAAAGGATATTGGAATAATCAGTCATTATTATAATTGAATACAATATACGTGGTGGTTGACATTCGTGTAAATCTAACAAATAATAATAATAATAATAATAAATACACCACATGGAATTACGACCCCCTTTATCCCAGAAGGCTGAGACTTGTGCGGGAGGGGGCTACACATTTAAAGACAAGGGACACACATCCAATATCCGTGTATAATGGAAAAATCCCTTTCACAGTATTTTCCATTGCCACGACCGGGATTCGAACCCGGGACTTTTGGGTGAGAGGCAGGTACTCTACCATCTCGACCATCAGTCATATAAATGAACCCCATGTGGATTTATTTTTTATACTAATTCATAAATGATGAAAATTCCATGTGTTGTTTGATATCAACGTTCTATTAGTACGTAAAAACTGAATTCTTTGACATTTCCGTCATTAAAAATAATAATTGGTCTATCAATTTCCAAGAGTTTTCTTAGTATAGCATTCGAATATGCACAGCACTGTTCTTCGCCTACATGACTCTCAATGAATTGAGGTGTTGGCCAATTGATGATACCCTGTATAATTTGTGTTCGCTCCTGAATCAGCATCAGCAAATGCAACTAGTGATTCTTGTGATTTTTTCCAATCAGAATTTCTGAATTTGCTGTAAATAACGTATCTCTCGGCTGATGTCCAGTGTTCATATTCGAGACAGCTTATACAGCACCGCAAATATCTGAGCAAGTTAACTGGCAAAATTCAATAAAGAATCTATAATATTGGCAAGGATTTTTCTCCATTTCTTAGTATACTTTTCAGGTAACCACTTCTCTAGCTAATGGTCCAAATATTCCAGTGAAATTTTCTCCTGCTATTTGTGTGAATCTTTTAGCTACAATCTTGTTTTGTGACGTTCTTATCTTATTTTTTTACGTTGTTCGGGACGATTCACTATTTTTTTATTGTTCCGTATTCTTTTAATATGGTTTAATTCCATTTATCCGGTTCGAAAGCCTCTTCAACTGTTCTAAGTGCCTGCGTTTAGATTTTTAATTAGTCCTGTCATTTCATTAGCTAAATATATTTATCATTTTTATACGAGGATTTTGTAGAAATTCGCTGAACTTCGACCACGTGCTTCTTCTACATTAGTTTTTTGGTATCATGTCGTTAATACTGTTTTTTCAAAGTCTTTTTCTTTGCTGCTTTTATTTTCTCAGAACAACCTTTTCTTGAATCATTTTTGGAACAAAATAGTCCCAACTTCATGACAGATGTCTGTTTAATTCTTTCACACTGTGGCATTTTATTGAATAGAGAAATTTCTCCAAATATATTTTCTGTTGTAATTCTTCAATGGGCTTTATAAATCGATATTTACTGATAAACGTCGTTCTTTGACTGCTAGTTTTGTGTTGATGTTAGACCTACTGTTTTGTTCATATCGTTTTGGCAATTCAATGTGATGTGATGACCTTATCTGCCCCCGAGCCCCCGAATATGACCACGCATTAAATTTAAAAATAGAATTACACGTACTCATTTGTTCCTAAAAGACCACACAATTAATTAAAGGTAAACCAATATTTGAATAATACTTATATGTTCTCTGCTCCTGTTTTTCACGTCATGTCAACAGTCAAATCCGAAGTATAGGCTTCAACTACAGATATGTAAATTTTCCATTTATTTCCTTTATCAACAAATACGTACGTATTATTATAATTATCTAGTGAATAGAATTAAAAAGTTCTAAAGTGAATCATATCAGTTTGGAACACAACAAATTGTTCCAAACAAATCCGTCTCGTCTGGTTCCAAGAGCCATAATATCATAAAATAATTTCAAAAATCTTTTGTACAACGAGGCAATCATCAGAATTCAACTATAGAAACTTGATTGATCTGAAACTAAAACGAAATGAACACATAGCAACATTTGTTTACCAAGTTGTTGCTGCTGCTTATAATATGGAAGGTTTAATTTACTTTAATGTTTGATATTATTTTTATCGGTTTGTCATTCGCAATTTCCAGTTAGATATAAATCGCCAGTTTGGCCTTATTTGAGTCAGTAAAGTAAGTAGCTATTGTTTAGAGTTAAAAGTTTACTGGCTTTGTCTGAAATAATTTTTTGCCACTTTACCATTCACTAATAATCATCCACGTTTATTGACTTAAAGTTAAACAACTCCTCGAGAGTTATGCATCTGTTAATATAATCCATTATATATTATGAGTAGGTATATATCTAAGAAATATGTCAGTATTAAAATATTTACATTTGTTCGAGCTTTTGCACTCGAAATCATTTAATAACACTGCTATACATTTTTATTTACAGCTAATTAATAATTCATGCAATGAATGGCATTATATTATAGCGTAGAAGCAAATGACTAACGTTTTACTGAAGTAAATTTCCAATAAACTGTGGATACTGTTTATACAAACCTGTTGGCGTGCAAAATGTTATTCGTTTCGATCCAATGACCTATACAATCACATCACCTGTTACTGATTTGGTTGGAGCTTAGTTTATACACTCACTACATAATATCGATTATAATGGTGTATGCGTTCGTGTGCTTTATTTCTATGAAAACTTTTCATAAAACGCACCTTCCATAGAAAGCCGGATAATTTCTTATCAGTTTCGTGCGTCGCTGAACTCTGAAATTAGGTTATACTTTTCAGTGATTTAAATCAGTTTGAAGTTATGAATTATTGAGCATTTTGTCCCGCCAGAGTTCTTAAAAAAATTAATTATTTCGTCGTTATAATTTCATAACTTAACAAATCGCCATCAATTCGAAAAATCATGCTCACTGCAATTTGGTGCAGCATATTTAGGTTTCTATTATCGACTACAAGTCAGAAATTGAGAGGTGAATTGAGGATATACCATCCTTCGGAGAGGATGTAAAGCAGTCGGTCCCTTGTCTATTAAATGTTAGGCAAGTAAAATATTCCTACTCTTAGTAAGATAAGAGGTTCGGCAAAATTTCCAGGTTGGGGGTAGCTCGTCTCCTGGCGTCGGTGATTGGCCCTGGTAGCGGAAATAGGCCGACGTTAAATAAGTGATTAAAAAAAAAAAGTCAGAAATTTCCCATTTCTTGCCATTTGCACAGTATTAAAGTTGAAGTATTTCTGAGATGGTAATATACATGCTAGAATTATGTTGCGTACATAGTTACTACTTACAAGAGCTTGGAGTTACACCAAAGGCTAGATAATAAGAGGAGATACTTCCTTAAATTCCATTCATAAATGACAAACTAATAATTTGACCTAAATTCCAGCAAATTCCAGGTAATCACGCAGCTTCAATAAGCATTTACGAGTGTGTTTACTATTAACGAACGCCACATGAAACTAAGAACGTACTATATGGTAGATACAAGCAGTACAGAGCAGTAACTATAGTTCGTATAGTTTTTAAATTTTAAATACCCTGTATGTTTTTATATTTTTGAAATCTACGCATTATCCCGATTCCACGATATATATAATATACAGGGTGATTCACTTTCCATGAGTACACCATCGTATCTTAGGAATTAAAAAACGGAGCAATTTCAAATTTAGGTGGGAAGTATATACTCAAACTGTGATTGTTTTGACACGATCAACTTTGATATTGCTGATTGGCGTGCAATCCGGTGGGGAAAATTGGGATCGAGTTAAAAAAAAAACTATAAGCGATTCTTTTATAGAAATTTTGATTTTAGATTCGTATTCAGTATCATCAAAAACCCCCTTCTCCCAATTTTGAACAAAATATTTCATTGGCTTAGAGTAATAATTTTTCATGTTCTGCTTTTTATTTGTTACAAATTTCTCGTTATTATAGTTATCATTTATTAATATGACACATTTCAACGGGCTAAAGGAAATAAAGAAACGAGACAACAGTTTTTGAGTTTTTAAAATATTTTATTTAAAAAAAAAATGCAAGCTCGTATCTCGGAAAGTCGTGAAATATTTTGTTCAAACTTATCGGGGTATCGGGGGTTTTTGATGAAGCTGAATACGAACCTAAAATCAAACTATCTATAAAAAAAAATAATCGCTAAGTAAGTTTTTTTTTTTGAAAACTCGACCCCATGGGTCGCACGCCAATGAACATTATCAAAGTTGTTCGCGTCAAAACAACCACATTTTGAGTATATATATTTCCCACCTAAATTTGAAAGTGATCCGTTTTTTAATTCGTAGTCATGACAAGTGAATCACCCTGTATATGTATTGTTTTTTATGTTTTCTCCAACCTTTTCTACAATAGACCATCAAATATGAATGTTTGCAAAAAAATTTGGGGTTGCCATTTGAAAAATTAAAGTTGATCATAGCCAGCCCAGCTTTTTTGGGACACCTTGTAGAATAAAAAATATTTTTAAAATAGGCCTAAAATCAAAATCGACCTGTCCGAACGATTTTTTCAAAGCTTAGGCGTTTTCAAAATATTTAATTTGTTCCTTACTTTTCGCCCTAACTGTATATATCGCCGGAATCCGGATAATACGTAGATTTCAAAAATATAAAACATACAGGGTATTCCATTTAAAAAAACGTAAAAGTTAGGTTTGTATCTCGAAGTATAATTATTGTTTTTTCGATAAGTAGAGATTGCAGGAAAATGTCATAACTTTTGTATTTGTCATTTTTTTCTAAGTAGAAAAATAGAAAAGTTAACGGGAGTGAATCTTCCAATAATATCCCTCTGTACATACACTATATACATTACTTAGTTATTTTTTTAATTTTAATATTTAATATTTACATACATATACCTGCATAGTTAAATAAATTTAAAAAATCCTAATAATAAAAAAATATATATATGTATTATTTTTATTAGCTTTTTAGAGAACTAAAATTTCGAGGAACGCAATACGCCTGTGCAAAAAAGAACACGCCATGAAAAAAAGTATTCGTATTACCGATTCCATCCCTTTCTGCGGATTCGAATACTTATTGAGGATTCGAATCCTTAAAGTGAGTATTCGAATACGAATCCTATTTCATTTGCCTTACATCACGAATCCTACTGTAATAAATAAAGTATTCGAATACCGCTTTCGAATCCTCAATAAGGATTCGAATACCGAGTGATTCGAATCCTACCCAGCTCTGTTAATTAATATCACAAACGCAGTAGTAATCATCCACTGCAATAAGCTAGCAGTATTTTTAAATATATAATGAACTGTCATGTCAGAGTTTAGATTTTATGTGAGTTGAAGTAGGTAGTACCTAGTCAGGACTTCTTCTGTAACTTTTCTTGGAGAATATATTGGACTGTTTTAGATCCATTTGAAGTCAACAAGATTGTTCGTATCATATACGAGTTTATCAAGATGTTTTGTGAACAGCTGTAGGTTAGGAATTCGTCGCGCACGATTAATTGTTCCCTACTGTAAGTCTTCAAAATATGAAGGAGAAATATAGTGAGCGAAAAGAACACGAAAAGGAAGAAAAGAATTCTTGTGGAACATCACAGTTGGTGGAAAACGTCTATGATGACCGTTGACCACAATGTAAAGTGAACAGATAAAGAAGACCATGATATCCACAATGAAATTACAAATAAACTAATAGGTTACAAGGTTATAATTATTTAAAAGGTCCCGGTGCCATATCCTGCCAGATGAATATAATTAAAACTACTGTTTGTTACTTTCCATCTTTCTCGATTGTCTCATTCCATTTGAGTGATAGCTACATGCAAAATGTCTGTCTGGCCATTGACAAAAATACTACTGGCAATCACTCAAAATACCTGTGGAATCAAGGTATTTGTATCTATAAAAATGGACACGGTTATGTTTTGAATCAGTTTCATTCCCTTTCTTAGGTTTGATTGAACACAAGCCTTATTTAGTTTGATGGAATTACACCTTGTTTATATGAAAGTAGAGTCTGCTGAGCAAAAGAGTTCTCTCTAAGTCATATATTTTAAGAACGATAACTGGATTGCGATCGGGCAAGTGTCAAAGTTTTGCGGGAAATTGATCGAAAAACAGCATTTTGCAGGTCTCTCCAAGCTTCCAGGACTCGCCTGTGGCTCGTTGTGGAATCTGCTTGGATTGACCTGAAAACACCTCTTTCCGGTCTTGTGACGTAAAAACTATTCTGGCTTCATTTAATTACAAAATAGTTTTGTTATCGATAAACGATTAATTGTTGGTTCTCGTTCGATTGGATGATATTTTATAGTTTTTGAGGACACATATTTAGAGCACATTTCCGTTTCCAACTGTGACGAGTTAAAATATCAGACCTGAAAATAGATGTGCTGTTTTGGTTAGTGGAATGACAACAGAGTAGGAACGAGCTTTCTATGTGGATCTGTAGTATGTGATTAGATGTCAGAATTTAAGGTTGGAGCAGAAATATGAGTGAAAGCAGAAAGAATAAGAAGAATAAAGGCCTCTGCAAAGGCCTCTCTTCCCAAGATTACTATTTGAACATCTGGATGAATCTGTTGGAGAAATACGACTATTGTTAGAAGAAATGGAGAACTTTAAAAAATATGTGAATATTGGAAGAGCGATAAAACAATACAAATATATTATATTAGGTGAAGACATGTTGAGAAACATCTACCCTTCCAGGATAACTTTTTGACAAGAGAGACCGTGGAGATATACACTCCACTTACAAATTGAAGATGGACATAAAATATTTAACTTATATGATATATGCGTACGTATAAAATTTACCAATTTTTGTCTACAGAATTTTCTCATAGGAATGTGTGCATTTTCTTACGCTCTTACACTGTACAGGTATTTAGATAAAAATATATTTCGGTTTCGAATACTTTACAGCCAGTTAATTAACCTTTTAAACATATTTTCTTAATGAATACATTTGTGAATATATATATTTAGGGAAAGGTTAATTGTGAATGTTTTATAGCTATTAACGTTCGTTTACCAAACAAAAGGATTTTATAATATCACCGTAAATCAATAACGTAAATTTAATTAAGCACCAATGTTGTATTAAGTATCATTACGGTTTGTTCAGTATTTAGTAGATATATATAGATAATATAGACACGTAAAATATTTCAAATTTTTTCATTATTTATTCGAGATAAGAGGTTTTTAATAATTTTAAGTACCCTAAACCACAACATTTATTTACAAAAAAAATTAAATACAACAGTTTTAAGAAGTATTTCAACGCAACTATTTAATATTTTCAAGTGAATAATAAAATATGCAAGGTGAACATTGTGAACATTGCGAATAACTATTTAACTAATGGATTCTTCAAAAAAGAAACTAATAAAAGTTGTATGAGGTAACTCAACACACATTTGGGTGTAGTATAACATTGATTTTTGACAATCATTCTAATTATTTTAAAAATATCGATGTATAATTTTTCTTCTAATATAAAGTCACAGGAGCAGAGGTTTCTTTGAAATAACAAATGTTTTTTAGATAAAATATAAATGTCGTAGAAGTTTCAAAAAAGAAAAAAACCGTTTTTATGTGTCCATGAAATAAGAAAATTGTGTTAGTTATTATTCTAGAGATAAATAAAGTTATCTATCCCTGTTTACAATGTAGAGGGCCACTCTGTATACGCGTTCCGATACTTAAAACAGGTATTTTTTAAATGCTTTTCAAGTAGAGACCTTTTCTGGCGCAACAAACTGTAGATAATTTTAAGTGCTATAAATGTGCGTGCAGAGTTATCAAAAAAAATTTTGTTTGAAAAAAACTGTTATGATAACGGACTAATTTCCTTGAACATTTTTCGCCTCACGCTGTGCATAAAATTTATGTTATAGAAATTTAATACAGAATATAATTAGTTTTAGTTATTACAACAAAAAACAATTTTCTCGCTATAAAACAAATGTTCGATAGAAATATAAAATAGGTTATTTAATATACAGGGTGCATTTGAATATTAAAATGAATTTATCTCGAAAACGGTGCCTCCGATCGAAGTTGCACAAGAGGGCATTTTCTTTGTGAAAAACTCTGACAATTCACAATTTCAAAACTCTAAAAAATTTACAAATAAAAAAGTTGCGGTAATTTTTACCCACCACCCCTACAGCTTGACCCACCCTTGGTAAATATTTTGAGATGATATTTACCTCATTTTGTTAGGCTTAGAAAGTTTAGTGGATGTGCAAAATTTCATTACTTTAACTTGAACAGTTTCGGAGATAATAAATAAAAACCGTCTTCAGGGGTCCACATTTAGGGGCCTGTAGCTCCCTTAGGAAGCTTTTTGGTATAGAGGTAAGTTTGGTCCAATCGATTTATTTTGACCTCAGGAATATGCGATTTCTTTTTGTACCATTATTTCCGGGACACCCTGTATACAAGGTCATCCGTCATAATCTTCCACATTTTGATGGGAAATATCTATATGGGTTATTTATGTTACATCAAAGTTCGAAGTTTAATATTAAGGTTGTTGGGCTGCCTTTAATATTTTATTTTGGTCTGCTCAAAAAGTCAATTCAGTTATTCGTAGGTAAATAAGACATACCTAACATAAGGATTAACATAACTTCAATTCTTTTACGAAACATCTTCTCGCCTCGCATATCGCATCTCATATATTATATTATGTGTTGTTATTTAATAAATTCATTTTTTCTGAGAAATTTTTACTCAACGTGGAGATATAAACCAAAAAAAAATGAAAATAATGATGATATTAGTTCAGTAAGTTATAAACAAAAATTAATTAACAACTGAAACAAAAATAAAACAGACGTAATCATACAAATTATTCAAAATGTCCTCCACTTTTTTTAACCTCTTAACAAAGTTAATTTTTATGTTTTCTAAAATATTCGGTTTCATCAGTCTCAAAATATTTATTGCTGTTGCCATATTTAATTTCCAGAGCGTCAAATCAGGACTGTTAGGAGGCCAGTTACATTTTTTCCAATCCATGACTGATTTCCATTGACTATCGAACTACAACCATAGAAGATGCCAAGTATGCAGAATATGGAAAACAATTTATTTAATATAAAAAAGAAACATTTATCATTATACACTTAAAGCTAATATTAAGTTAAATTCACTAAAATAAATAATTTTTCACGCCAACTTTTTATCATGAACTATCGAAAACGAATAAAAATTTAAAAAAATAGTAAAATTTCGAGTAAAGTTAATATATCCGGTGTCCGACTTGTATCTAGTGTAACCAATAAATTAATTCTATTTTAATTACTTATTCTTTGGTTAGTTAACACAAGAAAAATGTATATTTTCAGGTAGTATTTGTTTACATGGCCAATCAATCGTTTTTGAATATATATATTCTGATTTTTCAGAGCATTTTACATATTGCAAATTTAATATTTAACCATACAAAATAAATATAATAACAACAAGCGAGTAATTACGATAAAAAAAGAATTATGAATACATAAATTAATTAGAAAACTTTCAGGGTTGAGAAAATAATCCAGTTAAATAAGTAAATGAACTTAATTTAGTAATTTCACAGAACTATAGTTTCTACGGTACCAACTTTTATGTTCCGAGTACAAACTAACCGGAACAGGAACAGATAGGTAAATTATGAAGTAGTAACATTGTTTACAGAGAAAAGGAATGGAAATATCTAGAACACAGGAGGAGTTATTTGTGTAACATGCTTTGATCCGAATATATTACATATTTAAAAGTAATTACCGACAAAACCATAATATTAAAATCACGACAAAATTGTTCAAAAAATTTCCTATATTTAAGTTTTTTGTGTAAATAACCTTGACACGAACGCTGCATTTTAAAAATAGGACTTATTTGTTTTAGCTATAAATATTTTTAATTTTCTCTTAAAATATTATTTTTTTAACTCTGTATGTATTATTGCCCTTGGATTAATGAGGACTTGGATTATGCATGGCAAATGTAGAATTTGGGATTAATTCAATTAAAATGTTAGGACTGTCTAATTTTGAAAACCTCTCGCAACCGTTCAATTCGTTTTCCAATAATAGATCCACTTGATGTTATAATTATTGTCAGTTATTTATAATCTACAAGTCCACCCAAAAGCTATACATATATGTATATAAATTACTACATGTTATCAAAATTAAAATGAAATTTTTTTAAAAGTTTTTGTTTCTTCTACTTCCGGTTTTACAGGAAGTATCCTCAAAGATGGTTTTTAAATGGGGCGCCCTCTACATTTTTGGAATTCAGTGGTACATGTGTATATTGTCTTGATACACTACCAGATTTGAATCTATGCAGCATGAAATACGTATCATGTAGGTAATGACAAAGAAACACTAATTGCAAAGGTAAACATGGTTGATTACTTTATTAGATTCATATTGAAGAATTTCATTTAGTTGTAGTTTGAAACTGATAGATATACTTTCATTTGGAAATGTTAGTAATTTCGAAAAAAAAATGCAATTTAATTTGAAAAATGTTTATAGCTCTAATTTTAATGTTTGTAAAAATTTGTTTCACTATATTTTTATTTTAAACTCGATTTTAAGGCTTTCGCGAAGATGATTTGTATCAGTCGGGTTCTTTTTCGTGATGAATATTTTAAATTCTCGATGTTTTGATCATATTGTCGTAGTCTTTTCTGAAGTGAAGATGGTCGAAACGTTAAGAATGCAAAATATTTTACACTGAAGAGAACCCGAGATGACTTATTTTTTTGCAATTTTTAATAATACAGGGTGAACCCCAACTTACTTAATTTATTTTAAGGAATGGTTGGTCAATTAATTAATTCCATATACAGACAATTAAAGAAATATACTGTGCGGTTTTTCGAGAAAAAAATTCATGAAAATGTCCAATATTTCAAGAACTTTAGCAACTGACCTATACCTTTACAGTTTTAAAGAACTTAGATAAATAAAACATGTTGTTCACAGTGACTTGGTGGAGATATACAGGGGTTTTAAAAAGTTCAATATCGACACTTTTATGTAAGGTCAGTTTTTCAACTTTCTTTTTAATTTTTTTTGTTCGTATTTCGTATTAAAATATCAACAGAAATCCTCCCGTAAAAGGAATTGAATAAGATGGGGTTCACCCTGTATACTTAGTAAAGCCATCTAACAAAGAAAAAAGCGCAACCAAATACATATATCATTCGAAACGGTATGAATTTAAATTATTTTTGTGTTTGCTATCGTCGACTTAATTATGTTCATATACAGTGTGTCTCACTTTTCACCACTACATCCCAATATCTAGGCCATTTGTTGATCGATTTAGATCAAATTTGGTATAATTCTTTTCTTTCAGATTGTGTTTAAAAAGTTATTAATAAAAATTTTTTTCAAACTTAAATACGCCTACTATGATCAAAAGGAATTGGCAAAAATCAGGAATTTATATTAGCGATTGAGAGAGGGCTTTTGTTTTTACAGATTTTTGTTCAGCATAACCTAAAACGCCTGTATACCAAATTTCGTTAAAAAATATTCATTCCTTCAAAAAAAAAATAAAATAAAAATCCAAGATTTCAATAATAATCACCCTACTATTCCAGTTATTTATTGACGGATATTTACATAACTTGGTAGTCGGGTGATATAATGACGCTAATTAAGCATTAGGACGACACTTTTTTTTTAGAAAATATCAAATAACTCAACTTTTATTATTTTTTATTATTAAAATCTTAGATTTTTAATACTTTTTTTTTTGAAGGAAAAAATATTTTTTAAAGAAATTTGGTATACAGGCGTTTTAGGTCATGCTGAACAAGAATCTGTAAAAATAAAAGCCCTATCTCAATCGCTAATATAAATTCCTGATTTTTGCCAATTTCTTTCGATCATAGTAGGCGTATTTAAGTTTGAAAAAAATTTTTATTAATAACTTTTTAAACACAATCTGAAAGAAAAGAAGTATACCAAATTTGATCTAAATCGATCAACAAATGGCCTAGATATTGAGGTGTAGTGGTGAAAAGTGAGACACACTGTATACTGAGGTAAATCGTCAAAAAAAGAAATTTAGAAAAAAGCATGTAAGAAATTACGCCGACACCGGTAAAAATGATTCATTTATTCGTCCGCCATTTCAAGCACTTAGGAGAGCTTTATAAAATTTTTTTAATTAAAAACAAAATGAATAATTTATAGAAGAATTTTTGGGTTCTCTTTTGCGTTGAATATTTTGAATTCTTGAAGTATTAATTCGAGTTTTAATGATTTTGTCCTGGTCTTATAACACACTAATTTGTACATTAGTGTGCAGACCAAAAAACAAATTATGTAAAATAAATTTTTTTAACAGCTAAAATGTTCTCGCTTTGATTAGTAAATTAGAAAACGTAAGAAGTGGGCAGGAAACTCGATATTCATAATATGTATAAACATTATTTATACGAACTTTTTTTAATTTAAACTCCTGCTGAAATATCCGCTTGTTGGTTTCTACAAATGGTTACAAGGACAATTCTTCTAAATATTTTGTTCAAATTTTTACAATCTCTAATTTATTTTTAATAAAATTTTATTGGACCATTTGATAAAGTTTACAAATTGGCAACGGTATAACGAGATTAGACGTAAGAAAAGCTGCAAATAGAAGTTATATAATATGAGTATTGCTAAATGGATAATTGGACTGATCTTCCATTCGGTCAAGTAAAAAAATATTAATATGAAAGAAAACAGCATGGTAGGCTATCTTTAACATATTTGCCTACACACAAGTATTTTAATCCTCCAAAGAGAGTCGATGGTTATTCAGGAATTTGTGTACGCGACGTACAACTTCAAAACCAGAAAAATGATTACACAGGCACACAAAAAACAATTTTGCAGTTTTGCACTACCCAACAGACTGCTTACACCGATACGTATTTTGGGGCTCTGAGGCTGAATTCGAGGTCAGCATTGATCCATCACGTTTGAATTAAAATATGAAAGAATGGAAACATTTTGCTGATAATTTATGTTAATCAAATAAGTCACTTCAGATTAAATATTTACTATTGCGATTTTTTTAAAATAATTCTTATAATCTTTTAAACTAGCTCCTTATTAATTGATTAAGATTATTAAGTAATTACGAAAAATAAATTGGATTAGTTATAAATATAATGAAGAAAATAAATAAATACAGGTAACAAAATTAAACAAATATTCTTCTTTTAAAGGAACGATCGAAAATAAAGACTACACACTCTCACTGCTCAGACGGATACCGGGAGCATAGTGGCAAAATCAGCGGCGCACTATTTATGCTTTATTTATAACTGAGTTGATAAAGTAAACACGTGCTATATCGATGAGACAAACAATAATTTAGCTAAGAGTGTCTCGATTTTATTACCACAGGATTGTAATAAAATTCCGAAATGGGGAGACATTTTAGAGCCATGAAGACTGGTCTAGTTTCCTTTTCTTTGAGAAAACAACAGATTTATCGTTAAAGCAGTAGTTGCAGTAGCAGTAAATCCAAATAAATCGTTAAAACTGCTGAACATAATTTTTTGCAATCGCCTGACCAAGATGAACTTGCGTTTCCTTAATGAGTGAATTTTGCTCCGTTTGAAGAAGTTTTGGATATACCAAATGTAGAATATTCAATTCAATTTAAATTTATGTATATTATTTTCAGGAAAATTTGAATGAAGCAAAACATGTAAGAATTGTAACGTCTTTGTCACATTTTATTGCAAATTTCATTTTGAGTTCGTTTGAAAAGATGCAACAGATATATTCGAGTACTTTCTTACGATTGTAGATATTATTGTAGTATATTATATCAAGGGGGACATAGATACCTTTCTTTCTTTTCTAAAATTAAATACTTAATCGTTTTATTTGTCACTTTGTCCTGACCCGACAATGAATTCCATATAAATAAACAGTATCATTAGTTTGATTTTAATTATTGTCTCCCGATAATGGGAACTTGGGTTGCCGAAAGGTGCATCAAATCTTAAGTACTCGGCTTGGCGTCTATAGAATGGTAGAGCCACATCAAAGGTTTCAAACCCCTTGAAAATTATTCATAGAACTTTTCGATTGACGTCAATTTCTAGCGGCAAAATTTATAAACAGGTTAATAATTACTAATAAAATTTATTTTAAGTGTTTCATTTTGTATTAATTGAGAAAAATCGTATACTTTATTACTACCAAATGCAGCTCAACAGTCTATTAGATACAAAAGAAAAATAATTTGACCTACATAGTAACTAACGTAAACAAACTTATACCGCACAACAAATACTAAGACATCATTTATGCAATGCGGGAACTTGTTGGCAGGCACTTAATAAGAGTCATCAATCCATTATAAATAAGATGTTCGCTCTAATATTTTTATTTACTTAGCTGGTAAGAAAACGAATATCGACGTTAAACATTTTAGATATCTCCAAAAAGATACAAACTAGACTCCCTAATGCAGCCGCAGACGAGAAGGCAGGAGCCTAAACGGCCGTGACCGAATATCATCGCTCACCAGAGCCGCTACCCGTACAAGGCCAGTGAGGGGTGGTCGAGTCAAGCAATTTACAATCGATCGGTCTACTGAAGTTCTTCGTTTGAACAGGGCGTTTCACATGAAAAGGAATGCTACATAAAAAGTATTAAGAGGTTTTCAGAAGAGTATGGTAAATATGTTTTGTTGTTCTGGTTATATGCCATTTAAAATTACAATGTTGATGGCCGGCGGCCGGCATAATTAACCTATATTTTATTATACACTTATTCGCATAACTAGAGCACGACAAGAAAATTTCCTTATTGATAATCATGCTAAAGCAGCTTGACAATATAGATGATGGAATTTCATGCGTAATTTACTGTGAAAATAATAAGGAATTTTCATATCTATAGCAGTTAATAGATTCAGGGGTTGGGGTAAACTCAGACTTAAGAAAGTTCATAATATGATATGGTAAAATGGTAAAATACAGTATTCTTTAATAGTAACAATCTTCTCTTAGCCTATAAGAGCCACTATTTTTAAATTAAAAAGGCTCAAACTATTTTAACCCTTTATTTGACCATCCCAGTATAGTATATGTGCTAAATCTAAAAGTCTGGCACAACCAGCCGGCTGTGTTTGCTATAGACTATTTGTCAAGTTATGAAAGCTGACTACAAACTGTCTACATTACTGGGTTTACATCTTCTTTTTCTAACTTATTTTTGCACATACCTAATTATAACTACAGGATTTATTGCGAGACCAAATCTGGAGCTCCATTAATAATATTAGAAATCTGATATATTTTACCACTGAATAATTCAAAAATATATTCACCCTAGCCAGGCAATCCAATATTAAGGTACCTACCTTGACTTTCATATTTCAAATTAAATAGTGTATTTCTTATAAAAAATTTAGATTCCACACAAATATCAATAATATGAGAATAAATAGAGTAATTTTGGAAACTAAAAATTTACGCAAAACTTATTTTTTTAACTTCAACTTTAGCTTAAGAATGCGGTGATAGTTTCAAAACATTTTTACCTTTCTTAATGGGGGGTCCAATTTTCAATGTCAATATTATCACCTCTAAATAGGATGGGGCAATAGTGCCTCCGACTGCGATATCTCTAATTTTATGAAATTTTATTTAAAAATTTGAGTAAAGTAGAAACAAGTTTATAACTGAATATTGTTTTCAAATATACAGGCCGAGCTAAGACGATTCTTCAGGGTCAAGTGCTTTTTCAAAAATGGAATGTAATGTAAGTGTATTAATTAGTAGTTTCTCCTTTTCCACTACTACAATATTAACATTGTCTTTTTACCAAACACTTGGATGTAATAATTTTTTTGTTGAAATAATGCTATATCTAGCGTGGATATCAACAAAATCACTAGTCACAATTATGGATTTTAAGAAAAATGTTACGAGTACAAACTAGCTGAGCAATGTTTCTGAATCATTTTCACTTTCCAAAATATACAGGATGGCCAAAAATTATAACTCTTTGAACTGAATTTTGACAATTTATTCAGCACCATTATTTTGCATTTATAGGTATGATGTAGAATTAAAAAACGAACATTTTTCTCACGGTTTTCTCCATGGTTATTTGAAACCATTTTCGATGTATTGAGCGCAATAACTATAAAATACAACGATCAACATTAAAAAAGTATTGGGCAAAATGTGATTTTTATTAAAAAAGAAATAAAAAATCATTCATTTAAAAAAAGTAGTTTTCTTTTACATTTCTACACAGCTATTTGTGTCAGTTAGCAATACATTTTTTTTCTCATCATCAGGCCTTCCAGACACGTGCCTTAGCCACTCGCAATTAAATTGATTGTCCGTACTAAACCCTTTAGAAACACAATGTTCTCAGAAGAAATAATAGTGAACTAAGTGGAATTCAGTGGTGGCTAGCACAGAAAGACCAGTCGGAAATCGGAAAACATCAGCAGTATTAAAACAATTTCTGTGCGCAGTTGCTTCTTCAGCATCAGTGGAACGAGTATAGCAGTTTTGGATTTGTGTACTCCGATTTGCAAAACAAACTGGGAAAGAAAAAGCAGGAAAATTAGTGTTTCAATATATTACAACGAAAATAAAACATAAACTCAAGTTATATTTGCGTCCCTATTGTTTTGTTATGTTTCAAGAATGTTTTTATCGTTTGTGTTTCGGAATATTCATTTGCTTTATTTTCATTATAAAATGTTTTAAGACATATTCGAGTGTGATTTAAATTGTGATTTTGATTTAAAAAATCAGCTAATTTAAACCGTGATTTAAATCAGTCCAACCCTGTTAGAAACGAGTTCTTTTCATTTAATTGTTTTAAGTACTCCTCACAGACAATAGTTATTTGTGTAACTAGTGTAGAAAGTATATAATTGTTGAATAAGGCATGAAGTTTGCAGAACGAGCGAAGCCAGTGCTGCAATCATGCTGAGTGCAACAAATACCCTTTTTGCAAGTGTTACACACATTTTTTCTACGATCGAATTAAATAGATTTTTTTTAAATTTCATTGAACAGAATAAGTATTACATTAACACAAACTATTCAAATGTTAAAGTCAAACTGACAACTAGATAAATTGTCACTGTTCAACGCCATCCACAAATAACTATAAATAAACTTTCATTGCCTAGCAACAAAACTACTTTTTGCACTAGTGCAACAAAGTATTACTTTTTGCAAAAAGTATTTTTACTTACGTTCCACTCGAAACGAACATAGCCCCATTACATTTGACATTTCATGTTTAAAATATTAATTCAAACTCAAACAGAAATTATCATGCATACAACAAACGGTCTACATATGTAGGTATGTAGACTTATATTTCATCGATTCATTTTAGGGAATGTAACGGATTTCTAAGTAATTACTTTTTATTAAAAGGTAGGTATTTAATTTAATACCTAAATTTTTTAGAAAAATGTTACAGCTAATACCTTTTTAAATAATGCGAAAATTATTTCATCGAAAATGTTTTCATATTCCAAGGAAATTTCTATTGTGACATAAGAAAACAAATAAATATCAATACAATATGTAGTGCGTAATCGAGTGTGTAATATAGTGCCTTTTATACTTTTATATTGATAGTCATCAACGATAAAAAATTTAAAGAATTATAGTCATAATATATGGCTTTATGGAGAAATTTTGGCGTCAGGCTAATAAAATCTCTTTATTACTACGCCACCATAGCATGTACTAAAATTTATCCAAGGCTACAATTAACATTAAAACAATTAGGTTTGTTGCCTGACAGTTGAACATTAATGATAAAACCAACAAAAAGAAACAAGATTACATTATGGTAATAAAGTAACTGATAATCTGTAGAACAGGTGAACAGTCGTTTTTTCTTTTGGCAATTATGCATGATACCTGTTAGGTTTAAGCTTTAAACAAATTTTAAAATTGGACAATTTCTACTTATAAATCAGTTCTAAACAATGTAATTAAAATAACATTTATTCACATATCACAGCTAAAAGGGTAGATAAATAGGTATACCTAACTAAAACTAGTACATTTGTCTTCTTAATTAATTTACCCCTATCGTTTTATTAAAAGTTTGTTAAATTTCATGATATAAAACAATCTTGCATTGAATATCAAAATCATTCAGTATCGGAAAATATTTGTAATAAAATTCTAAAATTCGAATAAATGGCGAATGCGCCGGAACGAACGAACCTCGGAACGAACCTCAAACTTGACCTTGCTGCTTTTCTAGGTACTGTCAATAGCAATGGTACTGTTATTGGCGAGATGTATGAAATAAACACAATTTTTCTGGACAAAGGTAAAAAAATATCTGAGGAAATGCGTTCATTTATCTAATGTTTAACGTGAATTATGTCCAACGTGTTGTGCTCTCTACTTAAGTAAAATATTGCATAATGCACAGCTGGAAATACCTATATAAATTTTCAGAATAAATGGGGTATCGCATGGCAAAGGAATTGCATTTAAATAACCAATTTGACTTAATATACATAACGTACCATTTTTCATCAAATTTAAAAAAAATTGAGGCAGGTATTTGTTTGTATAAATTTATCATTTATTATTACTTAAAAAATTTCGTCAGTCTGAAATAGAGTATCTCGCATCCAATGAACAAAGGCAGATAACTTAGTTCATGCCACACTTAAAACACAGATAAGTAATTTATTCTATGGATGAGAATATGTTAGAGATATAAATAATGTCATCGATATCGTTAATATAGGTACAATAGATTTAAAAAAAATACATAACTCATCAACTTTTGCATCGGGTAGAACTGTTAGGTATACAGGGTGGAACAAAAGTATCAAATAATGGCTTTAACTTTGTTGTTTGCAAAGTTATAAAAAAATGGTCACTATGAAAGTTGTTTGGTTTTTTACCATGCATGTTTTGATATTTTTAGTTTGTTGATATCTTCTTCTGGTTTGTTCCTATGGCAACCAACTTTTTTTTTTTTAATGGCACCAATAATTTTTTTTTGTTAATTTGAAACAAGCATATTTTTCTTTATTCAGTCACAAAATTTTGAAATTTTTCGAAAAAAAAAATAAGCGAGAAAAAAAAACATTTATTACGACTCACTCGTCGCCTCTTAATAAAGGATGCCATGGAAAAAGTCATGTAGTTATAAAACACAAACATTACTTTTGCCATGGAAGTTTGACAATTAAATTATTACAAACAACTAAATTTTAGTGTTGTGATGTTGTGAAATTAATTAATTTAGTTCCGATTGAGTCGTAATAAATATTTTTTTTCGCGTTTAATTTTTTTCCAAAAATTACAAAATTTTATGACTGAATAGGAAAAAAATATGCTTGTTTCAAATTGACAAAAAAAATTATGGGCGCCATTTAAAAAGAAAAAGTTGGTTGCCATAGGAACAAACCAGAAGATATCAACAAACTAAAAAAACTCAAAACATGCACGGTAAGGAACCAAACAACTTTTATATTGAACATTTTTTTGTAACTTTGCAAATAACAAAGTTAAAGCCATTATTTGATACTTTTGTTCCACCCTGTCTCAATATGTAATGTTAAGTATAACTATTTGTCGGACTGACCGATATACATTATAGACATTTTAAATTTGCCAACGAATTTGTCAGTTAGATTTGCATTTAAAATGTGGAGTTATTCGTACTTGAAATTATTACTTTTATATCGCAAGATGAATGTCCAAACACAACATACGTTAAGGCCAATAACTAGAGAAAAAAATATTGCAAGATGAATTCCAAAGCCGTTACCTAATGAACCTACAAAAAAGAACATATTGAAGGAATAATATCTGAGGTATGTCCGATTTCAAGTAATTTCTAAAGGCGTGGATTCTACTCAATATTATCGGATAACATCTTACTTAAATTAATTACTTCGTAGTAGAAAATTAATTATTTGGGCCTAAATGAAATAAGAATTAAAGGAGTTCTAGCAAGTAAGTAATCATAAAAAGGTTTTCTGTTGTTAATCTGACAAAATTTATTTAGCTGAAGCGTGTATGCAGTTAGATAAAGATACATGTAGGGTCTGTAGTATATGCCGGAGTAAAAACCATTCCTTAATTTTTGTGGAAAGTAATTGTGTGATAATATAACAAGCCAATATAAATGTTTGAACAACTAGAAATCGGCGTAAAAATATAGTAAAACTGCGCTAATCCAACAAAACGTATTTTTAAAATTAAATTAAATTAAATTCTTCCTATGCCTATGCCTTCCACTTGATGGTAGACAATAAGTTATATTTCCCTGCCGAATTACACTAATCGGTAGAACAGACGTTTTTTACGGAACCTATATATATAGAAGAATTTAAATTTTTTTGGTTTCCACATACCTACGAACCAAATCAAAATTAACTTGAAACATTTAAATATTTGTGTGCAAGCAAATACAACTCCAAGATAGGGAGAATCAAGCAAAGTAACAAAAAAATTTAATGAACTATGTAAACAAACTCGGTGACAACATAGTTAACTGCATATTGTGGCAATCATGCTCAGTCACAGTGCCTATCGAAGGAATAGGTTTGATCTCCAACATCGTACTGTCAATGTCAGGACTAGGAGGTAAAGTCTGGAAATGCTTGAGTGTTTTTCAAATGTGTAATCCTCTCCTGGACAGCATTGGATTTGGATTTGGTTGTCTAATTTATGTGATGTTTTATGTTTATGTATTTATGTTAAATCTATACCGTCCTTCAAAAGGAGAGCCACAGCTCTATTTATTATATATTATAGAGACATTATTATTTATTATTATCATAATTTTTTGCACGCATATCATAATATAAGTAGTTTCAATTAGACAACTAATCAGTTATTTTATTTGGCGGCCTGATGGTTGCAATTCTCTTATTTACCTAGAGACTTATTCATCTAAATTTGCTTCATCAGCCCGACATATTTACGGAATTTACATTAATAGCTATAAGATATAAACTTTATCTAGAGTAAATACTTTCCAAGCTGCGCCACACATAATAACCTTTCTATTATTTGATATATAATTTACGATATTAGCTGCAGCGAAATTATGGAAACAATAACGTCGCTATTTTATAATTTAATTAAATGCTAAATGGATTATTCCTCCATGATAAAACAATAATTAAGCCGGAATAGGATCATAAAGTTAACTAGTTTTTTAAATATTCAATATAATTTGATTACCTTATACGCTTTTATGATGATATAGATAATAAAACATGGCCCATACCTGAAACAAATAAAAATAAATGAAATTTTCAGTGAAATTACCAGTAGGTATTCATAAATTAACAGTATTGAAAACATAAAAATAGTATTGGAGAAGAAGAAGTGTCCTAAGATATAGGCAACATACATAGGATTATGTTGGTAACAGTCAAATAATATTTTTAATAATCTGAAAATGAAACATACTTGCAATATTCTTACACTTCTGAAACACGAGAGTAAATAAACAATACATATCAGTGAAAGAGTTTCTGAGTTCACTTCAGCGTTGATTATTTTGAATTCTTTCGACCATTTTGTCGCGGTTAGTTTATTCACTACTTTTTCAGAAGAAGAACATGACAAGAAGATCGTATTTAAGAATATAAAATACTCAATGTGAAAGATAATTTGGACACACTTCTAAAAGTCATCAGTTCCGCGAAAGCCTTATATCAAGAGTAAAATCAAGCTGCTTAACCACTATTTAAATTATTTCAAATTTTGGTTGAGTTTGTGGATTCCTCCACACATGCCGTGGCCAAATGGTCATTAAAGTATATGATAATATGACAACTTTTACGCATGAATAAATTGTAAGTACGCACATGAAAAGCTTCTTCCATGATCTCCCTTTAGAATAGTCATACTCGAAGAATGTAAAATTAATCCGAATATAATTTAAAACCATAATATTACATTTTTCCAAAAAGAGCTAATGCAATTCACAAGAAAAAGACAAAAACTATAAGAAAATTAATTATCGCCTCATTGCTGTGCTCTTCATACTTTGAGAACTAAGGGAGAGCGTCATTATTATGCAACTGCAACTCTCGCAACACGATATGATTATCAATGGCAATCACCCGCAAACGGCCGAAACCACCCTTTGTCGCAATTTCTTGCCATAACGATCGACAACGCGTGCTTGAAGGGAAATGTCTGGAAATTTAATGGAATTATCCAGTCGAGGAAAGGGTGATAACATGGGAGGACCATGATCCTCTTACCCAATAAAATACTTAATTCCTCCCGTTTTCGAGGATGCTGATGAAGATAAAAATATCGAGAAGAGTTTATGAGCATGACAAATTGATATTTTTCTCCCGAAAGTGAGATACGAGAATGAAACATTGTATAGTTCATATTTTTTATATAAATTATCTTTTCGAACAATTACAATTATTACCTATAATCCTTAAAAAAAAGTCCGGAATCAATTTATCTTCAGAAATTTTTGGCCTATTGGTGGTTTGCGGGGGTAGGAGAGGTTTGCCACTCCTGACATTTTTTCCACCCCCAGATATGGAAGAATAAACCCCCAAGGGCTCTTACCCTCTTACGCGGTTCTCCCTGGCTTCAATACTCCTTTTCTTCACCCCCGACGATATCATCACCACTTTACCGACAACAAACAGCATCCCGAGCGAATACCGGTGAAAGTCGTAAAAAGGGGTGGTTATTGGCCGTTTGCGGGGGTAGGAGTGGATAAAAAATTCGCTCTTGCGATATTCGTGTTCAGCACCCTCCCTCGAAAACATATCTTTCGTTGCATTCGGAAATATTTGTAATTTTTGCAGGTCTCTCCCGACTTGACTCCACTACTAACGATGTTGCTGATTTTGAAAATAACTTTAAAAATCATAAAATATAAAGATAAGTAATGTAGGCAATGCCAAAAAAAATGTAATGTAATGTAAAGTACAAATAACTAACGAGCAGATATGAAAATTATCAAATACCTAATAACGTAGCTTACGTGAGCGAGAGTTATTTATGCAAAATGTTTTAAAATTACTGACTTAAATTATTAATTTCCACCTAACAAATATCTAATAGTTAATAATTTATATTAATCAATTTTTTCTTGGATTCGGCAGATCCCATATATAATTTTCTGTAATAAAACTTCTAACCGCACAGGAACGTAGTGGGAGAAAAACAAGAAGTAGAAAAAAATCTATGCTAAAAAAACTTGAAGATAAAAACATGACGGCAAAACTTTACCATAAAACTTGAATGAAACTCGAACCTAAAATGTGACCATAAAATCCTAAAAGGAAATTACTTCCTTATTAGTAACAAAAAAAAAACAAGTAACTTGAACCTAGAATATTAATAATATTGATTACATCGTACTGGAGGGTTTTCTTCCCATACTAACTAAATATGGCCGGTGTCTCTTGGTCGCAATTATATCCTTCTTACGAAGCATGCCAATACCAGTCATTCCTCCAACAAAACAACTACAGATTCATCCAAATTTAACAATCCTGAATCGACTAGGTGCAAATTTACAAGAAATTCCAAATAATAATTTATTTATTTAATCAACACTAGAAAGCCATTGCACAACAATGGCTGGCTATATTCTTCATTTCCCATATAAATTCTAGCTATTCGACAGAAGATGTTCTTTTTCTTTATTTGAAAAAAAAAAACAGGAACAGTTTAAGAACAATCAAAGCAGATGGTGATCTATGCTAATTTATGGAGTTTAGTACCAAAAGATATACAACCCACTATTCTGATGTATTGCAAACAGAGAACTTCACATAAAATGACAGATGTGTGTATAGAACGTCAAATAAGTTTAAATTTAAACGTAAGTTGAATAAGTAGTAGTAGGAATATGCAGACTGAAAACTAAAATTACAACAAGTATTATTCGAAGAAAAGTCAGCGGTGGAAAATTACATAACGAAAAGTGAGTAGGTGGGTATTATGATTAATAATAGATTACCTCTGACTAACGTACATTTTCCTCTACAGGACCTTAAGGTATACGAGATAAGTCGAAAAGTATATTTGAACAAGTTAATGTAAATCAATATCGTTTTATTATATTGGCAAATGTGGCAGGGAATAAAATATTGTTTCAAACATAGAAATATGTTATTGTTAAGAAGTAGTCAGATAAATCGAAAACGTTGAAATTATTATTTTGAACTGTAACAAACTGCTCAACAGAAGTTGTTCCGCTGATGTCGTCTTGAGTGACTTATATATAACCTGTACTAGAACGTAGCAATCATTTCTTTGATGTCAAATTTTAAAGCAACTGATGTATATCACTTTACACATACACATATTTATCTTCCTACTATGAAAGCGCAATGGATTGTCCATGATTTCTACTCTCCTCTCCTCTCCTTGGGTTTTTAATATCGCGAGGTAAATTAGTAGGTATCATCTTTAATCTTCCCGTCACCCGTGAGCTAAAATGGGCCTATACTTCGAGAAGTTTCATAAAAACCTCGTAAAAAACGTTAAGTCGCCGGCCGGTATAATTCTAAAATCCCTAATATCGGTTGTAGAGAAAATATATTTGCATCATTGCGTTAGTAATCGATTAAAAAATTCGTACAATTGTCCTTTCCTGTTAATACGTTTACCTACCGAAAAGGTCGATCGTTGAAATTTGCGTATTTTTAGTTAGATAAAGAGCCACGCAAAAATATTTAATTGCACCAACAAAGTTGAATCATCAATATGTAATTAAAATAAAAAAATATATATATATTTCAATTTAATAATTCTTGTGTAAAACCACATTGCACATTTAAATATTAGCACACCGCAAAGAAATATGAGTATTCCGGAAACAATTAAGACTATTTTAACTCAAAATTATATAAAAAAATCAACAAATCTTTGAGGAATATAATTTTCATTACTATTTAATTACTACAATCAATGTGTTCCAATTTTCAACTGGGTATAAACAACTTTGATTGATTTATTAAAACGTACTACCCGTAATTGGTATTAATTATAATAAAAGATCAAATAGTTACAATATTTGATTTATTAAATTATATATCGTTTTTAATTTGGTTTGTTGGCACAGGTGTGTACAGAATACAGTGTTGTTATTAAATCCTGCCCACTATAAATATTTTTGGACTGTACACTGTACAGCAGCCAGATTTTTACTTGACATTAGTTTCTACATCTCTTTTAATCGCATATTCATGAGTTTTCTCTTACTCATATGATTTCGCAACATATGCTTGACGGAATTTATAAGTAATTTTATAACGACCGACATTCACATTGTAGAGTACTTAGGTAAGTATAAGTTGGAATTTGTTCCAAGTGTTGACTACTTTAACTATTTAATTTACGAGAAGTCGAGGTAAACCTTTCATACTGAAGATATACAAAGCTGAAAACCTCACCATTACAAAAATGATTATAATGTGACAAAAAGAAATTTATAATGCAAATCGTTAACTATAAACAAAGATTTTGAAGTCAAAATTATAACATATGGGTATAAAACGCAAATTCATCAGATAGGAAAAAGTCACCTGGAAAGATTTTCCTTCTGTTTAATATCAAGAAAAAAACTTTTTCTCATTTTTGGCATTATAAATATTTTTTAAATGGTGGAGTAGCCAGCGCTGTATATGTAAGAAACACTAGTTTACGTACCAAATAATTATCAAAATGTATATATTTTTTCCTGAAAACATATTTTAGATGATTTGTATGACTGATGGTTGAGATGGTAGCGTACCTGCCTCTCACCCAAAAGTCCCTGGTTCGAATCCTGGTCGTGGCAATGGAGAATACTGTGAGACGGATTTTTCCATTATACACGGATATTGGATGTGTGTCCCTTGTCTTTAAATGTGTAGCCCCCTCCCGCACAAGGCACTTCTAGAGCCTTCTGGGGTAAAGGAGAGTTTAAAGTCTATGATTTCGAAACCTCTCATCGAATTTAACGCAGCGGATTTATTGTACTGATAGTGAATGAGAGTGTTAAGTGTCATCATTTTTTGTAAGGGATAAGAAATTGTGCAAGGTTCGTGCATCAATGATGTAGGTATTCATCCGGAAAATTTCCACGTTGTTAGGTTAGATGTGAAAGTAATTAACTGTTTTTTATCCTAATTTTATACGAACAGGCAAAAAAATGGTTTTGTGCAAGGAAATTTCAAAGTCATAATTATAGGTTAACACGGAGAATAAATAAAAACTTTAAAGTATTTTATTAAACAATTCTAAGAAATATTAACTCAGAATACAGAATACGCGACATTTGTAATAATTAAACAAACTATTTATAGAATCATTAATAATTTATAATAAACTAAGAGCATTATTAATTAATGGAGCGCAGAATAGATTCTGATAGTTTAGTTCTAGCAGCCCAACCGACCAGTCCAGGGATTGAAATCCGACATGGAGAGTAAAATACACCGTAGCATTCAGTTTGCTACCAGCAGTCGATCCGACCAGTCCAGTATGAGTAAGTTGAATCGCATCATCTACTATTAAGAGTAAGTAAAGTTTTGGTAAAGTTAATTTAACATTTAACCGTTGTTTTCCACACACACCAAAACACTTTTGCACACACTCGACGCGCGTTTCGCCAACCAAGTTGGCATCATCGGGAGATGATTAAAACTAAGCTTAACCTAACAATGGGAACTATTTATACCTAAAAATGCGTTACGCTTCGACGAACAATTACCGCGATAGTAACAAAAAAGGCGGGTAAAATATTTAGCTTCGTTGAAGCGTTAACGCTTGACTAACATGAAAAGCGGGCTATTTGGAATGGGCCCTCTGTCACTATTCATACTATGTTTACATTTGTTAATTTCCAAGCTTTCGAATGCATCTAGTTGTCTAGAGTTTGTTACATTTCTAATCAACCTTAAATTATTAATATCTATTTTATGATTGTTATCAAAAGCATGTTGGGCAACGCTAGACTTCTCTATTCTTCCGTATTTTAGATGAGCCATATGCTCCTTAAATCTCGTCTGAATAGAGCGTCTTGTTTGTCCAACATCTAATCAACAACTACCATTTTTAGATGTACTAGTAATTAGAAATAATGAAAATAATTTAGAATTCGATGTATATAGGAAAGATACCAGCACTCTTAGATATATTCCTAATGATTCTCATCATTGTGACCAACACAAGATGGCAAGTTTTAATTTTTTGGTTAGTCGATTATTAAGTTTTCGGCTAACTAAAGAGAGGTTTGAAAAAGAAAAAGAGTTAATTAAGGATATAGCTTTGAGTAATGGTTTTTCTACTAATTTGATTGATAAATTAATTAGGAAGCGTAAATTTAGGGAGGCACTTCGAAATTCTTCGACCTTTCGTATTGATAAGGAAAATTCAAAATTTGTATCAATTCCATATGAACCTCGGTTTACCCGAGGTCTTAGTAGAATTTTCAACAACATTGATATGACGGTAGTTCATCGATCAGGAAATAAACTACAACAACTTTTAGGCAACCCTAAGGATAAAATTGGAATGAACGAAAGGTCGGAGATTTACGAAATTAGCTGTAAGGACTGCAACCAAAAGTATGTTGGACAAACAAGACGCTCTAATCAGACGAGATTTAAGGAGCATATGGCTCATCTAAAATACGGAAGAATAGAGAAGTCTAGCGTTGCCCAACATGCTTTTGATAACAATCATAAAATAGATATTAATAATTTAAGGTTGATTAGAAATGTAACAAACTCTAGACAACTAGATGCATTCGAAAGCTTGGAAATTAACAAATGTAAACATAGTATGAATAGTGACAGAGGGCCCATTCCAAATAGCCCGCTTTTTATGTTAGTCAAGCGTTAACGCTTCAACGAAGCTAAATATTTTACCCGCCTTTTTTGTTACTATCGCGGTAATTGTTCGTCGAAGCGTAACGCATTTTTAGGTATAAATAGGTCCCATTGTTAGGTTAAACTTAGTTTTAATCATCTCCCGATGATGCCAACTTGGTTGGCGAAACGCGCGTCGAGTGTGTGCAAAAGTGTTTTGGTGTGTGTGGAAAACTACTCCAAGTGTAAGTTCTACACCAAAGGTTCCAACCCCTCTTCAGGAATTTAACCGTTGAATTTGTTCAAATAAGTTTTTAACTTAAATGTTCGAATTGTAAATTGCAGTAAATAACCTGCTGAAAGCAATTTGAACATTTGTATGTCAATTTTCTGTCAAGTCAAGTTAATACAGACCACTGCAGCTACCTAAGTCTCTAGGATACCGCTAAAACATAAACTGGCGCCCGAGATAGGCCGTCCTTATAGTACCACCGCTCCTTAAGCGTCAACAGTGGCGTGCCCATGGGGGGAGGGGGGTTGGGGGTTAAAAACCCCCAAGACACCTGCAAAATAGAGTTTTAAAGACAAAAAACCGAAGAAAAAAATTACGTTTTACTAAGAAAAATATAATCTGTTGTAAAAAATGCAAGACTCAGTAGTCAACCCCCAGACAAAATTTCTGGGCACGCCACTGGGCGTCAAAGTAACTACCTTAGAACCTCGGCGGAACGAAGGACGATTACAGTAGAGAATATAAAATTTATATGTACTAATCGACATGTTTTTGAGTTTTTTTTTAAATTTCAAAGAAGAAAAAGTAACGAACAATTTGTTCGTTTCTTTTTCTTTTTACCTTTACCTTTCCTGAGGAACTATATCCGCAAATTATTTTTTTCAATAACTTACGTTACTTAAAAGAAAATGTTTAAATTATAATAGAAGCTGTCATAGTCCAGGAAAATAAGGAAAAAATAAGCGAACTTTTTTAATCCGATATTTTTTTATAGAAAAGTGTAGGTTTTGAGGTCAGCAAAAATATGTCACACACGTAACCACCAGCAACATACAGAGTTTTGAGATATAGATATAAATATATGACTTTTCGCGTTTTTTGACTAAAAATTGCCAATATCTCAAAAAAGATGCACTTTTTCGAAAAGAAGTTTCAAAATTAAATTTCCTACAAAATTGCTTCTATGAAAAACTTCGATTTTCCCAATAGTTTTCCTGTAAAAGCGGAAAAACTGCATGTAACAAAAGTGATTTAAAGAAAAAATTGCGGAAAATTCTTAAATTTATATTTGGTGACAATAGGAAAGGAATTTTCTTGAACTATAACATCATCCTCCATAAACAAAAACATATCAGGTTCAATTTCAACAACCTCATCTTCAATATCAGATATAACTATATTATTTTCATCTACTAGATTATCAATATTATCCTCAGTATCAGAAATTAATTGGATTGAATTTATTATGGCCGTCTCCACATTCAAACAGTTCATGCCTTTAGAGGTTCCTTCCACAATATTTATTGCACTTTAAACCCAATTGTCTACAACTGAGGATAATATTGATAATCCAGTAGATGAAAAATATAATATAGTTATATCTGATAATGAAGATGAAGTTGTTGAAATTGAACCTAATATGTTTTTGTTTATGGATGATGTTATAGAATCTCAAGACGAAAACGAAGATAACGAAGAAGACGAAGAATGCGACAGCGATGAAGCAGTTTTACATAAGAAACCTAGATCCATAAAAAATTCTTAAAAATAATAAATAAAAAATGTTGTTTTTAATTATAAATAAATAAAAAAAATAAAATCAATAAATAATTTTAAGCAATTTTTTCTCTAATTCACTTTTGTTACAAGTGGTTTTCCGCTTTTACGGGAAAACTATTGGTAAAATCATTTTTCATCGAAGGAATTTTGTACGAAATTTAATTTTGAACAACTTGAATGCATCTTCTTTAAGATATTCGCAGTTTTTGGTCAAAAACGCGAAAAACCATATATTTATATCTATATCTCAAAACGCTGTATGTTGCTGGTGGTTGCGAGTGTGACATATATTTTCTGACTTCAAAACCTACACATTTCTATAAAAAAAATCTCAGAGTAAACAAGTTCGCTTATTCCGTCTTTTGTCTAAATTTCCTGGACTATCACTCTATGAGTACCGGATTTATGTTTATTGTCAATAAAATATCTTTTTCTTCAAGCGTATTAAAATGTCTAAATTGTGCTACCAAAAACAGAATTAGAAATAGGACATTGTTTTACTAATAACAAAATGTTAATACAGAACGCCACCGTGGTGGAAATTACTAGTAACATAATGTTAGTACGGAAAGCCACCAGAGTCCGGTGACGCGCTATCTACTAACCATGGGCGAGTTGCTTTTCTCACCGGTTGATCCATCAGATGTGTTTTATCTCGTTCTATCTTCGAGGTTAGAACGAGACAAAACACATCTGGTGGATCAACCGGTGAGAAAAGCAACTTTCTGCATCTGTCATATATTATGTCATTACTCATTAGTGGTTATGTTGATATTCGGAGTCACAGGCGCTTGTCGCAGTGATGAGCTAATTTGAATAATTGTACATTTATAATAAATAAATAAAAAAATGTTTGCATTTTAATACGCTTGAAGAAAAAATAGTATATATTACACGGAGTAGAACGCCTTTTTTTGTATTTCGCCCAGTTTGCAGCTTCGGCTTCGCCTCAGTTCAAATCCTGGGCTCAACACAAAAAAAGAGTGCGTTCACTCCTAGTGATATAATATACTATTTTTTAACATTTTATAATAGGTTTATATTTTGATATTTATAATAAACGTAATAAATTTGCCAACCTAGTTTTATCTTACTTCAGTAGGTATGTCCACAGTTAAAGTGGACAAAAGGAAAAACTTTTTTATTTCTCATTTTACGTGAGAAAAACTTATTCTTCATAAAACGGTTTGCTTTTATTAAAAATATGAAAATTAAAAAGCCTGAAAATTATGTAAGAGTAAAGTACGTTCAATTTTAAGGGTATGAAAAACTGAAGAGTTGACTTATGGTTTGATGGTGCCATTTATTTATCCTTGTCATTTTACTGTACAACATCATTTTCTACTTCATTATTAATAAATATTGTAAAAAGTCGAATTAGGCAGATTTATTCTGAAATTGGAATTCTGACATAAATTTTAATTCTTAACAACTTTTCTTATTGAATTTTTCATATCGTTAAAATTGAACGTAGTCTTACATAATTTTCAGATTTTTTTATTTTCTGTTCACCCTGTACAATACATGATATGTTAACTAGCTCCACGACAATCATATTTTTAACAAAAGCAATAATTTTTATGAAGAATAAGTTTTCCGTGTAAAATGAGAAATAAAAAAATGTTCCCTCTTATCCACTCTAACTGTGGACATACTGTATATAAGTGTCCAGAGTCGGCCTACAATGATCATTGAACATGGGTAATTGCAAACCAAAATTTATTTAAAAACAGAATTATATGTTTTGTTTGTCTAAAGGAGTCCAACCCTCACAAAAATATATTACCATCAGTAGAGTAGTAATGGCGGAGCTGGGTCTCCCCCCACCCTTTTTTTTTGTGGTGGGGGGTAACTAGGGTAATTCGAGTAATGTAGGTAATTAGACTGATGTAATTGCAATAGAGGTAATTAGAGTATTGCAGGTAATTAGCCTGATGTAGTTGCAATAGAGGTAAGTAGAGTAATGTGCAGTAATTAGACTGATGTAATTGCAATAGAGGTAATTGGAGTGGTGCAATGCAATTGTAGTTGTAATTAGTGTATGTACTGATATGTGTATGAGTATTTCAAGTAGAGGTGGTGGGGCAGCTTCACTCCGTGTATATAAATGAGGATGAGGAGCACACAGCCATTTGTGGTGCTAGTCTCCCAGAGTAAAGACATAAAATGTATATTTGTACTTCTTGTGGTGTAAGTTTTACACGTGGTGACAATTTGCGAAGACATCAGAGGCAATCTTGTAAGAAGATACATGATAGTGGTCCGCAAGCAAAATATCCTAAACTGGAATGTAATCCTTCAACATCTACAAATATGGAAACTTGTAATTGCTGTAATGTGACTCTAAGCACAACCCAAATGAATTCCCATAGAAGGACATTGCAGCATAGGACAAATTCATGTGTTCCGTTTATAGAAGGTGTAGAAATTGTGCAGAGCGCTTTCAAATACAGGATTGTAACCTATCGAGTATATAGCGAAAATAATCACCAAGACTATGTAATGTTCTTCAATGAAATTAGATCAAAAATATTAAATCTCTTCGAGGAAGTGTTACGTATTCATAATACAGTAAAAGTAAATATGGAAACGTTTGCTACGTACGTATTACAGACACAGGAACTATCTGAAATGAAATCATTTAACACTTCCAACAAAATCTTGGATCAAGCTATGGATTTGAACAATACTTTGGACACCTTTGTGGATGCTATGATTACACAAACTACGGAGTTCCTGGAACGTGATTCAGGTATTTAAACATACATTAAGGTGGAAAGAAAATGACTAATTATAATTTAATTTTAGGATGGGCCCTCGAACGAATTGCTTTTGTTGAAATCAATGTGAATAAATATAGTCCTCTGGGTGGTTCATCATATGTCAAGTTGCCAAAATCCATAGAAAACAAGAAGGCAGTGGTAAATGTAAAAAACCAGGATCAGTATTGTTTTGCTTGGGCTGTAACTTCAGCGTTGTATCCTGCAAATGGCTGCACATCTGAGACCTCATCATATCCACATTTTTCAAGAGTTTTAAATTTATCAGGTATGAATTTTCCAGTAAAATTGCGGGATATTTCAAAATTTGAGGAGATGAATAATATTTCAATTAACGTGTACGGGTTAGAAGAAAAATTTGAGAATAATAGAATAAAGTATGAAGTTGTTGGGCCTTTACGTTATTCTGAAAAAAAACTATTTATGCATGTAAATTTGTTACTACTTTCCGGTGAATGTGGTGTAAATCATCACTGTAAGAAAGATTGCGCTAATAATCACTATTGTTGGATAAAAAACTTGTCTAAGCTAGTTTCCGCTCAAATTTCAGCTCATGATCATAAAAAGTACTTTTGTGATGGTTGCTTACTATATTTTAATAATGAGCGTCAGTTATTCCAGCATCAGAGAAATGACTGTAATCATGTTTATACAACAACACCATCGACACAATTTCGGATTGATAAATATGGTAAACAAGTACCTGAAAATATATTAAAATTTGAAAACTTTGAAAGACAAATGCAAGTACCATTTGTAGTGTATGCAGACTTTGAATCAATTCTGAAACCTATTCATACTTGTGAACCGAACCCCGAACGTTCTTATACAAATAAAACTTTTATACACGAACCTTACTCCTTCGCATATTTCATAAAATGTTCTTTTGACAATTCTTTATCAAAATTTGAACTCTATCGAGGATCTGATGTAGCCAAAGTTTTTGTATCGCGTATTGAAGCCGATGTAAGGGAAATCTATAACAGATATATGAAAGATATAGTCCCAATGGCTAAACTCACAGCACAAGAAAGACAAGACTTCCTGAATGCGACCGTATGCGGTATATGTGAGAAACCATTTAAAGTAGAGGATGTAAAAGTTAGAGATCATTGTCATATAACTGGTAAAGTAAGATTTGGTGCCGCACACTCTGTATGTAACTTAAATTACAAATTACCAAATTTTGTACCTATCATATTTCACAATATGAGTGGCTACGACAGTCACCTATTTATAAAACAGCTCTGTGCACATAAGGACAGAGTTGATGTTATAGCACAAAATAAAGAAAAATATATATCTTTCACGAAACACCTTTATATGCATGATTACGTCAATAAGAAAGGGGAGAAAAAACGGAAATTTATACAACTACGATTCATCGATAGTTTTAAGTTCTTATCAACATCGTTGCAAAATTTAGGGGGCAACTTAACTGATAACCAATTGTTTGTTACGGGAAGTTTCTATACAGATAAGGAAAAATTTAATTTAATGAGGCAAAAGGGTGTATTTCCATATAGTTTTATGGATAGTTTAGAGAAACTAAATAATGTAGAGTTACCCTCGAAAGATGAATTTTACGATAACCTAAATGAAGAACATATAACAGATAAAGATTATCAGAGGGCTAACGATGTGTGGAACTTGTTTGATTGTCAGAATTTGGGCGATTACTCAGATCTTTATTTAAAATCAGACGTACTCCTTTTGTGTGACGTATTTGAAAATTTTCGTAAAATTTGTTTGGAAAAATATAAACTTGATCCTGCTCAGTATTACACTTGTCCGGGTCTCTCGTGGGACGCTATGTTAAAACTAACCAAAGTGGAGTTGGAATTATTAACGGACATTGATATGATCCATTTTTTTAAAAAGGGAATACGTGGTGGAGTAAGCCAGTGTACGGAAAGGAAACATATTGCGAATAACAAATTTCTCCCTAACTACGACCCCAAAGAACCTTCTTCATTCATCACATATCTAGATGCCACGAACCTATATGGGCATAGTATGTCGCAACAATTGCCGACAGGTGGATTCGTGTGGCTGTCCGAAGAAGAAATCATGAATTTAGATATTACGAGCATTTCAGATGAAAGCACCCATGGGTATGTTCTCGAAGTAGACATACATTATCCACAAGATTTACACGACTTACACTCAGACCTACCCTTTTTAGTAGAAAATATTATTCCACCAAAATCAAAATCGAAATTGACAAAACTGATACCAAATTTAAACGATAAGAGGAGATATATTGTGCATTATATAAATTTGAAACAAGCGCTAGATAACGGATTAATGGTTATAAAAACACATAGAATACTTAAATTCAAACAATCACCTTGGCTTAAAAAATATATTGACCTAAACACCGATATGAGAAATAAGGCTAAGAATAAATTTGAAAAAGATCAGTATACATTATTAAATAACGCAGTATTCGGTAAGACAATGGAAAATGTTGATAATAGAATGGATATAAAATTAGTTACCCACTGGGAGAGCGTTAGGCGGAGTATGGGTGCAAATGCATTAATAACACGCCCTAACTTTAAATCATGCTCAATATTTACTGATGATTTTGTAGCCATCCATATGGGTAAACTAAAGGTAGTCTACAACAAACCAATTTACGTTGGTTTTTGTATCTTGGAGTTGTCTAAGACAGTATTATACAACTTTTTCTACGACGTTATCAAAAAACATTTCGGCGATAATGCTTCTTTGCTGTATACAGATACGGATTCGTTGATTATAAAAACATTTACAGATAACTTTTATAATTTCATAATACAGAATCCAGACAAATTCGATACATCTAACTACGAAGAAATAAATAAATTTAATATTCATAAGGGCTTGTCGGTGTTAGGTAAAATGAAAGACGAGTTCCCCTCTGATCCCATTATTAGTTTTTATGGTACGGGTGCGAAAGCTTATTATATACAATCGGTGGATAATGAACTCAAAAAAGCTAAAGGTGTGAAGAAATCTGTTATTAGAAAGCAGCTGTCAATAGATGACTATAAGAAAATCGTTGAGCGGGGAGGTTTAATATTTAGAAAAATGAATACGTTTCGGAGTTGCTTGCATGACATTTACACAGAAATAAAGAACAAAGTGGCCTTGTCCCAACACGATGACAAACGTTTTGTTATTCCTAATACTACTAAAACATTACCGTGGGGGCACCGTGACATATCATTTTTTCAGAGCGAACAAGAACAAAATATAGAACGACTGATAGTTGCCATAAATAATATGGAGAAAAAAAATGAAAACTTGGACGCTTTACTTGCAGCAATAGCTGATTTAAGCCAATAATTAATTTAAAATTTTTATTTCATCTTCTAACGTAAAGGTCGAAAATTCGAATACATGAACTACTAAACTGGAAAATTCAAACTACAAAATTTCACCAATATTTAATTGTAACATTATAATACAAAATTATTGTGATAATTTTAAGTACTTTCAAATAATAGAATAAAAATATCTAAATAAAAATCACAGTGTTGTTATTAGTAAACCTTTCTCCCAAAATAAGTTAAATATCGATTAGGTTAAATCGTAAATTATAAATAATGTAGGTAGTGACTTGAAGAGGTGTGTGTAATGATACAGTTTTACAATGTAAGAGTAGGTGACGTTGCTAAAACTAAAATGTCGTTTTATGCTGCAGTCAGGAATGTGATGTCATTTCAAATAGAAAGTTGTTGCGTCAGTTATTCGATGTGCGCATGACATTTAGAAAAGTTTGACGTCACTTTGTAGCGGGATTCTGTTGAGACAAAGAAAATCAACAGTGGGGTGAAAGCTTGGCTTGCATAAATCACGTGATGTCGTCCAACCAATGAGAGACGAGAGTGGTCACCCACTCCCTACCGTTGGAGGGGGAAGTTAGCTTGGCTTGGGTTTGAGGACGCTTACAAGATTCTTTCCGTCTTCGCCTGTGCTAGTGTGTGCAAGTGTGCTCTCGTGAATTTCATTGCTCAGTTTTTGTGAACAAAATGGTAAGAACCGTTAAAAATGTATCATCTGCTGGTGGGCGTAAAAGGCGCTCGTCGACACCGCCACCAACTTTACCGCCCTTGACTTTAATGACGTATTTGGCTACGTTTAAACCATCACCTGACGCATCTACGGCGTCAGGTTCCGCCATTAATGGCGGTGCTGTGAAGTCAGCAATAAAAAATCCATCCTCTGGCAGGGTTAATGTTTTAAACAACATTATTGTTAAAGATGGTATTGCTGCTGACGTTGGGGGCGCTTCGTGTTCTAACGAAGGCGGTAGTCAGCTAGCGTATCATGGGCACCATCAGCAGATGCACGGCAATATACATCCTGGCGCAGATTTACCTGTTTTGCACCTTGAAGATGGTGACCTCGGCAATACCGTCAATGTCACCGTATCCAGGAGTAATGCAGGTAAAGCCGTTCATACCCCGAAATTACATGGTTTGGCTTTAAACAAAAAATTTAAAGTCACACCATCTACTTCAGGGTGTCAGGATGTACGCGCATCTCATCCGCGCAAATCATCTATGTCTCTGGTGGCACATGACTCCGATGACGACTTTTTGCCTAGTAATGTAAACAACAATAAAAACACAAAGTCGTCGTCGGCGCCATCAAAAGGTAAAGGTAGACGTACAGAAACACAATCCATAGACTGTGACGCGACTTTATGGGACGAGATAATGGATTTCGCGCAGACAGTTGTACCTGCCCCTCTAAGTCCGCTACCTGCTTCACCAAAAAAAAATAAGGTTTCGGCAGGTAAAGGGCAGGTAAAACCGTCTGCGTCGTTTGTGGCTGTACCTCTACCTGGCAATAGCGCATTACAACAGCCAAGCTGTTCTAATGCGGTGTTGCCACCACCACGCAATGACGCATTAGAACAACCGGGTTGCTCTAATGCGGTGTTGCCACCGCCGCCAGAGGTAGCTCCGATTGTTAATGAGAATCCGCTCCCAGCACAAGCGGACTCTGATTCTGAATCGGAGGTGTTCTCGCAAGTTGACACCAAAACATCTGTTAAACAATTTTTTAAAATATACGGTCAACTTAAGAGAACACATGATTTAAATTTGAGGCTTTGTCGGGATCATCCGAAAATCTTGCGTCGTGCTGCTGATATGCGGGAAAGAGCCGCAAAATTAGAGGCCGACGTAAAGAGACAAAGGGAGGCTCTCGACAAAACTGCAAAGCAGATGAGGTTTATTTCGGATCAAATGGGTGGCTGAGCACTTGCGCACACGCGGCGGAAAGTTATTTTAAGTTAGATTTTAAGTTAGTTAAGAATATTGTTAGTTAGATAAGATTATTGTTAATTAGGTTTAAAATATAGTATTAATAAAAAAACATTAAAAAAATAAATGCAAAAAAAAAAATTTAAAATGTTTGTCAAAAAAAATAAATGACAAAAATAATTAAAAAAATAAATGCCCCAAAAAAAATAAAAATTTGTCAAAAAAAATAAATGACAAAAATAATTAAAAGAGCATACAAATAAAGGCAAATTAATTAAGTTAGATTTTTAAGTTATTTAAGAATATTGTTAGTCAGATAAGATTGTTAATTAGGTTTAAAATATATTATTAATAAAAAAATATTAAAAAAAATTAAAAAGTTTGTCAAAAAAATAAATGACAAATAATTACAAAAAAATGATACAAATAAAAGACAAAAAATGATAAAAAATAAATTACTGTGTATTATTATGTAAGAATATATTGTTAAAAATAAATATAAAAAAGTTTAAAACAAATTTTAAAAAGTGAATAAAAAATGATAAAAAAATTAATTAGTTAATAAAATAAATACACCACATGTAATTAATTAATTGTGCATATTATGAGTACATGTTTGACATGAATAAACACATAATGTAAAGGTTAATTAATTTAAATAAATAAAGAGTTTAATAGGTTAATAACAACATAAAAAAAAAAAAAAAAAAAAAAAAAAAAAAAAAAAAATTAAAAAATCGAATTTTAAACACATGAAAATCAAAATTAATGGTTAATTAGGAAAGGTCAAAGGTCAAATTTAAAAAAAAAACCGGAGAACCACCACCTCCTTTCTCCGGGGGGCGTCCGAGGATTCGATCCTGTGGTCTTCTGAGTGACCTCAAGATCGACGCGTATTTGCCCGCTCGGCTACTCGAACGCCCCACAAGAGTTAGGTCTATTTCCTAATTTCAACAAAAAACTACCTGCTCATCGATCCGTATTTACCAGGCAGGGTCGCATGGCCTTAGGCTATAAAATCAACCCAAGCTATCGGCTTTATACATTTACAACTGTATTATTTTGAATCAGTTTATATCTTGAGATATTTTAATTTAATTTAAATAATAATAAATAAAAGATAACCATTTTTTTTTCAAAATACTTTTTAATAAAATCATTCATATGTTCATTTGTTTTAATATTTATATGATTTACTAATTTTCACAACTTGTAATATACAGGGTGGCACAAATATTTTTATTAATTAAAAAATATATACAATTAAACTTAAAAATAAAATGAAATATAAATTTACATTAATAAATACTACTTATAACGAATCAAATTTAGTAAAACACGTTGTATCGTTCACGCAATTGTTTTATTTACATTATTACATGTATGACATACTTCAATTCGATGCAATTGCACCAAGTTTGTGCTGCAACATTTACATTTCGTTATCATTGCACCATCCAACGTCGTCGTTTTGTGAATATTTACATGCTGGTGACGTCCGGACACTATCCGTGTATAGGATATATAACATAGCCCACACAGGAAGTGTTTGGTTGCATCCGGCCTGGTTCTGATTATGACAAAAGACGCTGACGTGCAATATAGTCTCCGCCGATCATCATAATTGTTTAATATTTTTCCGGAGAAGGCTAACTCTCCCGCTTCGTCTTCCACATCATCCCCAAGACCTTCATCTACACTGACGGGAACCAGGTTGCCATCTTGATTCAAGTCCTGAAGCTCTTGATTTACACCATCTCGGTGTAACACCATTGCACCCATATCATTTTCTGCCAGTTCAGTGAGGAATCGTCTATAAGCCATCTTTAAATGTTGGAACTCAACTGATTTGATGTTAAACCTCCTCCGTTTTATATTCTATAATTCGTGACGGTGACGCCCTTCCTATTGCGTCAAGTTTACTATTAGCTATTTAAACCAAGAGTGACCACAAGAGGAACGCATTCAAACTTCTTACGTAACACAATCGTGTCTTAAAACAGAAGTGCATACAATGGTCCTACCAAGAGAGTGGAAATTAAAACCAATAATAGCAGTACAACCGTATAGTTACAATAATTCAAGAATTTGCCATAATTGCTATACTGCATGGAGGAAGCAAATTATCAACCCATGCACTGGACTGTGCAAAAAGTGTGTAATTCAGAACCCAGTGCAGAAAAAAGAATTTCGAGACAATTGTCCAAATGAAACACAATGTCGCAATTGTCTTACCATACTCAAAAGAACGAATTTTGGTATATATCGAGACGTATGTGAAGCTTGCAAAGCAGACCAACCACAATTAAGACAACGATGCGTGTACTGTAGTAAGTACGAGGACAATTGTTGGAACAACATTTGCATAAAATGTATGTCAGGGGCACTCATCTTGTGTGATCGCATTGGTGTGTTTTATAGTAGTTGGACTCACCATAATAGGGACTGTTGGTGTCTTAATTATAAATAAATTATATTATTTGTATATATGTATGTGTGTATGTAATATATATTATAACCATAAACTGTAAATATATTTTTAGTATTGTAATAACATATTATTTTGTAGGAAACTTTTAAAATTATACAAAAAAAAAAAATGATTATTTTTAATTTTTTTACAATTTAAAATGAAGGAAATAAATTAAATAAATATTTAAGAGTTTATTAAGTAAATAAATGTATTAAATGACTTACAATTAATTTATTTACTAAAACTATTTATTAAATTATTTACAATGTTTAATTTATATGGATGCCTAATCTGTTCCCTCGCAGACATTATCGCACTCTATCAAGAGCTGATAATCTGACCAGTGGCTCTGGTCAGGTGATGGCTGGCCGTCTGGATCGTAGAACACCGTTTCCATAGACCATGCTGATGGTGATGTTGCCCTATCAGTGCTGCTGTCCGGGGGGTTATCTTGGTCTCCCTGGTCCTCGCCTAGATTCTCACCTATCCAATAAGATGAAGGTGATATTGGTCTGTCGTCAATGCTATCTGGGGTAGCTTGGTCATCCTGGTCCTCTTCGTCTTCCTGGTCCTCTTCGTCTATCGAATACGATGGAGGTGACCGTTCCCACCAATCACTGCTGTCTGGGTCGTATTCACTAGGCATTGACCAGGTCGATGACGTTGATTTTGAGTCGGTGCTGGAGGAGACGCAATTTACTTGAGAAGTGTCCATGATGTTAATAATTTTAAATCTGACAAACAAGAGCGTTGCTGTGTGTTATATAAAGCAAACTAATCTCCACCCCCAGCAGTGGCGCCTCCTACAAACATTACTTTACAGGCACCTCTATTATTGATGATGGAGAGGGGGTAAACATTTAATGTATAGTGTTTTACTGAATCAATGAATAAGTCAGGTTGGCCGAGTGGTTAAGGTGTCAAACTTCACTAATTAAAATTCATAATAACACGTATCCTATGATTGGATATGAATACCCCCTCTATTATTTTAGAGTGACTCCCTCCCCACACTACTATATATATGGGAGTAATATTAAACCAAACTTAGTTGCATTTACTATTTCTATCTATATACCACGTATCGAAATGGCAAATCCATCTATTATATCTATTCTAAGACGGTTGGCGCAAGAAGATTCCAATAATTGGATGCTGTTTAATCATGAGGCTGCGGAGATGGGGGTACCTGCTGAGGCTGTGGAGATTGGAGCACCTGCTGATGTTGATGCCAATGGTGCCAACATCGATATCCAGGAAGTCATCGAAGGCGGCGAAAATGGTATAGTGGACGATGGAGTCGACGAAATGGTGGACGATGGTATAGAAGTCGATGTTGCGGACCTCATCGAGGAAGACCAGCACGAGATGGCTTTCCAGATAAAAGATATGGTGGCTGGTACAATGGACAAGGTGTGTGCTACAGCGGCCTTCGTTGTGGTATGCAGCATTGACCAGGGAAAATACTTTATGTGCACTAGGTGCTACGTATCGTATTCTCGCATGGTCGTAGAGGGGGCTGTTCACCAACACGCAAGTCTGCACAACACGGTTGAGTGGTGGGACGTACCTACCATAAAGTGCAAAGCTTGTGGCGATGACACAGTGACAGTCGGTGCCATCGAAGGTTGTTTTGTGTGCAATAATACTGGAAAAAGAACAGTACCCATATAATAATATTAGATTTTCTAGTTTGTACTTTTTATATTATTTTTTATGTTTTTTTAATTTTTAATTATATTTAATTAATTTTATGTTTTATGTTATATGTATATTTGTATCATTCTTATAATATAGATTGTAGGAAAATAAAAAGGAATTAAAACATTTATGTGTATGTTTATTATCTTTCAAGTGTTAAAAAAAAAAAAAAAAAAAAAAAATGATTATTTTTAATTTTTTTACAATTTAAAATGAAGGAAATAAATTAAATAAATATTAATAAAGTATATTCATTTTATTATTCATTTGTGACACATATTAAAATATTTCAATCGACATAACTATATAATGATACATTAATATATTTTTCTAGTTAATGACAATTTTAAACAATAGAAGCTATATCAACCCACGAATTGTGTTCTACAGATAGCCCCAACCACTTTACCAGCACTTTATTTCCTTTCTTCTTTAATACATTTTCAACTAGATACACATCGGGGTATTTTGCTTTTAGTAGCTCCATTTCATAAAAACATCCCTTGATTGGGTGTCCAAACAAGTCTTCTATCAGGTAAGTTGTGGGATTTGTTATGTTTATTTTGGTAATTTTAAAAAGTTCTGTTGAAAAGTTCGGTGTAAACCCTTTATCAAATACACCTTTATACTTGCTAATACGAACTATATCACCGAGATGAAATTTCGGTTTCAGAGCAATCTTAATATAATTATATACGTTTAAATGTGTAGTTGGTTTGACATCAATGGGCTTTCTGCCAGTTGTACGATGGACTTTGTCATTGTAACTTTTTGTAACGTTTGGTAGGATATCGAGCCATTTATATTTACCCATAGCTGAGAATTCTTTATACAACCAATTTTTTAATGTGCGGATTACTCGCTCAACAATTGCTGCTTTTTTTGTGCTATACGTAGAATAATGATTAATTTCGTGCCGCTTCATTAATGCGGAGAACTTTCTGTTATAGAATTCAGTACCATTATCGGTCTGTAAATTTCTCGGTGAATAATTTGCTTCTTGAATAATAGTCTGCATAGCCTTGGTAACTTCTACAGCTGCTTTATTTTTAATAGGTTTGGTCCATACGTACTTGGAATAGCAGTCAATCACTACAAGAATATAACGATACCCTCTATTTTTATCAGCGTATGGCTGCATTTCAGCTAGGTCTGCTTGCCACAAATCACCAAACCCCTTAATTATGGTTCGCCTTCTACGAAAATTTCGTCGAGCATTTCTATGTAACTCGTTAACAACTTGTAATTTTTCGCTGCTAACCTCCATTATAAAATTGTCTTCAGCTATATATCAACTTCAGGCATTAGTTCTGGTGGAAATGCTAGGCCTCCGGATTGCACCTTCTTTGGTTGGAGTTCGGTGGCAATATGCTCTAATTTAGAGATTCTAGTGATTAAAGTATTGCGATTGTTTATGGCCGAACGTTTAACTTCAGAAATTGCTTTATCAACATATTTCCTCATTTCTATTTTCATTTTCTGCATCATCTCATTATTTTGTTTATTGAAAATAGCGCGATTTTCTTCTCCACTTCTTATAAGTCCCACATCAACATATTTTTTCATTTCCCCAATAATTACATCGGTTGTATCAAAAATAGCTTTGGCAGCATTTTCATCATTTGTTTGTAGACGCTTGTTAACGTAATTACATGTTGCACCATCTTGATCATCGACAGGTTCCCCTAAATTTTTTAAACGCTTATTTTCAATATCATAGTGATTATCTCTGGTAAGTTTAAAACCCACGCCAGGTAATCCACGATGGGCTATTAACTTACTCGCACTAATTCTTTTGCTGCGTCCAAATTTGTCGATAGTGTTTACAGTAGACATTTCTGACTGCATCTGATCCAGTTTATAAAATTTCAGACTATATAATACTTATTAAGTATAATGATACTATGTTTTATTTCATCTTTAATACACTATTTTTTCTTCCCTAAGTTCTGATATTATTTCTATTATTTCATTGTCGTGGTTGTTATTTCCCGCTATTTTCGAACTCCATAGTAGACGTAGACGATCCACGAGTTCGCTGGGTTTATTCCAAAAAATATATTCTTTATCTTTATTTCTGTACAATTTGTGGGTAGGTACACGTTTTAAGCCGTGACCACTTGTTGACGATCGTGTCGCAATTGTAGAAGATGTTAATGGTTTGATAATTTTGTGAAATTTTCCACGCTTAGTAGTGTTATAGCCATTCGCTACATCGAATTTTTTGTAAGGTGCCTTTGTTTTTCTTAGTATTTCTCCATATATCTTACTCCATTCATCATCGAGAACACCCTCTCTATTATCATCTAAAATTGTTGGGCGCTTTAGAAATATTAGATCGTACAATTTAGGACTACCTAGATACACGCCAAGTTTCTTATTGCCATACCATAGCGTAATATTTCCATGGGAAAAACGTATTTCGGCATTGCCCATCAGCAGTTTGCCTGTCTTGGGATCTACACGCACTCCATATAAACTATCATACTTGGAATCACCAGATTTTAAATTTTGTATATGTCTTTTTACAACCTCATGTCTTTTTTCTAGTTTACTAGCTGGAGAAGTTTCGGATACAGGGGTTGTTCTTATTGACGATGGTGGTGTTTCCATAATGGGGATATAATGTGGAACATCATCACCACCTACATACTTATCGGATCCTTCTTCAGAAGCACTCTCCCATGATACAGCCCTCTGGGTGGACACCCTTGATGATGATGGTTTTGAATGTAATTGTTGGATATGAGATTTGTTCTCTGCTGCTGAAGATATAACATTTAAAGGTTCAGTTATCGGTTGGTAGATCTTTTCAAGTGTTACGTGCATCTCCATATCTTTGTTCTTGATATAGTTAAACTTCTTCCGCACAGCATCTGTTGCCTCAATCAGCTGTCGCTTGAGTGTTATTTCGCTACTGGGATGTGCAAGATTGTTATATTTTTTATTATCTTTGGTAACCTTCATCTTAGCGTATACGTAAACGAAGTAATCCTAACGACGTATGTAATTCAAGTGAAGTTTTTAATAAAATGCATTATGGATATATGAAGCTATCAAACCCTTTTCTATATCGCCCACCTTGTACTTCTCTATCCTTATCAATCACTAGAAATCCATATTTGTCATTCCAGCACTTTGCACACATATTTTGAAATACTGTAAACGTTACATCAGGTGACACATGATCGGAAAAGATGTGATGCAGATTCATGTCGTCCTGTTTAAAGACAACAATTAAATTACTATTGTCTCTTATTAGCTGCTTCGGGATTCGAGAGTATGTCTGGCCAAGATAAAAACAATCCACATTTCTATGTCGGCCCATACTGAAATATCCCCTTATAACATCTTGTTTCTCACATATTACATCGTCAAATATAAACACAGACTCTGGCTTTGCCTCGGATGGTTCCACTATTTGCGTACCATTACTAAATGTATAAAATCCTAACCCCTCAATCGGCGCTAATACATTACGTAGATACTCATACTTGGGTTGATTTATAGACTTTGAGTATAGGTAAATATTTAAAAAACGTAAACCTAAACGATGCGTGATCAAAGATATTAAGACATTTGTTTTCCCACAATTCGAGGGTCCTATTATGAGGGCACGTACAGTTGAAGGTAGTAGTGGTCCATGGCGATTATCAGCACTTAACCCACGCCCAACTTTTTCATCCAAATTATCTATAGAAAGCGTTTGTTTCTGTTTCACAATGTGCATTGTACCGCGGCTAAATGTTATATAAGTAGATGTGTGATTTACAACTCTTATTTAAATGGTTTCTACGATACGATACACACGTGAAAAACGTACGAAGCGCGGTGGAGGATTAGTTAATTCCCTGATTAATAAGCTCCCCGTCGAGTTGCATTTGCCAGGTTATCAATTTTGTGGTCCAGGCACAGATTTAAATAAAAGGTTAGCACGAGGTGATTCTGGCATAAATCAGCTCGATAAAGCGTGTAAGCAACACGATATTGCATACGACAAAAATAGCAGTAATCAAGCAGCCCGCCATAAAGCAGACTATCAGCTTGAACAGGCTGCGTGGAAACGGGTGAAATCCAAAGACGCAGGACGTGGAGAAAAGGCAGCTGCTTGGTTAGTCACAACTATAATGAAGGGAAAACAACGTCTTGGTATGGGATGTAATTCAACAATATCTCGCAATCCAATAAGGAAACGAATCATCAAGAAAACAAAGAAAGGTAAGAAGAATGTTAAAAAGACAGCGTTTGGATCTGGGATAGTACGAAAAGTGCGTGACACACTGCGAAATGCTGGAGGCAAAAAAGTAAAAGACCAAAAGAAGGTGGTTGAAATTGCTCTAAAAGCTGCACGTCGATATATAAAACAGGCCGGTGGAAAACGCAATATTCAAACACCTCGAATTATACCAATTCCAAAAGTTGGTGGTATTTTACCTCTAATACCCATTTTTGCTGGATTATCTGCATTGGGTAGTTTGGCTGGTACGGCTGCTGGTATTGCTAAAGCTGTAAATGATGTGAAAAAGGGTAGAGAAGAATTAGCTGAAGCAAATCGGCACAACAGAAGTATGGAAGCAATAGCTATGAAAAGTGGTAAGGGGATGTATATGAAGCCATACCGAAAGGGGATGGGTCTTTATCTAAAACAGAATTCAAAAAACTAATAGACTCCCTACCTCGGAGACCTCTTACCGACATTGATCTTAAATATTATGCTAATAAAATGAAGGTAGCATACTTTCGAGGTGTATTTATGCGTGACTCACTACCAAGACATGGGCCACATTACAATGAATCCGCAATAATCAATTTGGATAGTATATATGGTCCTGGGACACATTGGGTGGCATATAAAAAACGAGGTAGTTTAGTAAATTATTTTGATAGTTTTGGCGACTTACCCCCACCTATAGAATTAGTTACATATTTCAATAACGATTCAAGGAGGGCCAACCAAATATTCTATAACTACAAACGTGTACAGAATTTTAACACAGTGTTGTGTGGACATTTGTGTTTAAAGTTTCTCTCTACGAAACAAATATAAAACGCCATGGAACTGAAATCTATGACCCCAGCAATAGATCGAGAAGGTATCAAGCGAATGGGTCACTCACTAATTGCATTCTCCCGTTTGCGTAGTCTGTTGAAGATGAGCAAACAACAACTAGCAGATATGCCCAAAGAGGTGATGATTGGGTTGGCTTCACATGAAATTGCATTAGTATGGGATAAGCTACCTACACATCTTCAGAACGATGTCGATATATTAAAATATCAATATTGTACAGAACATTACCTTAATGATTATGAAAGCAATGTTGACGTAAATGATGGTCCAACACCTAGAAAAATGTTTTGCTGCTATTGTAAGGTAAACGATGTAAATGTGGCATCCAATAACAATGTAAATATATTACCATCAACTTCTAAGAAGAGGAAATTATACCATTATTGCTGTAATCCACAATAAATTGGGTAACACAATTTAATTATATCAGTCATGTCGTACACGTTCACACTAACGAGCCGCTTAAGTGAGCTAAGTGTCAACTTTGATCCACCCATTGAACTGGATAGGAGCAGTCGTCATGGGTTAGGTTTAATTGGATTCTACTCTTACAACTCCATATACAATGTGGATGAAACAAATAACATCTTCCAATATAGGGTTAGTGCTAAAGATACATTCACTACTGTTCACATACCTCTGGGGGCTTATGAAATTGATGAAATCTATGCTGCAATGTTGAAAGCTATGAATATTGATGGAAAGGATTACACGCAAATATTCACTTTAAGGGCAAACAACAATACCTTAAAGTGCGAGATTTTGTCAAAGTATGAAGTAGATTTTAGACAACCAAATTCAATAGGAAGTCTGTTGGGATTTGGACAAATATATTTACAACCAAATAAAAATTACGAATCAACACAGCCTGTTGATATTATGAAAGTAAGGATGATACGCGTAGATTGCAATATTATTTCTGGAGCTTATCTGAATGCAGAAGAGTCACACACTCTCTTTGAATTTGACATAGACGTTGAGCCTGGCTACAAACTTACTAGAGAACCCAAAAATATCATATATTTACCTGTTAGACCTAAAGGGTGTCAGTTAATAGACAACATCACACTACGCATACTGGACGACAACGGTGATTTGATCGATTTTCGAGGTGAGAAAATTATTGTAAGGCTAGAATTGAAGAAAGTCGGATATCACCAACCAAATGGGTTTTAGATATAAACAGCGACAGCAAGTACATCACCATCAGTATGATACTGTAGCGAACAACAGTATAGATAAAAAGAAAGGGAGATGTGGAAAGCAATTCATTCAAAGTCTATACCTTAAACAGTTAAGACATAGATTGTCAGTTGAGGATCAAGCCTTTTTAAAATCTATTGGATTAAAACTGCGAAAAAATTGGTCATAATAATGGTGGCTACTGCAACTAGTGACAAACTTGAGGTGTTTGATGAACCTGTGTTAGATCATTCCCTAGTTAGCCTACATGAGCATACATATAAACCATATGGATCCCCATATTACAGAAACTCTGATGAAATACGTATTCCCATCAATTTTCAAGATGTTATACTCGACATTTCAGAAAGTTATATATACATAGAGGGAAAATTTACTCCTAGCGACACCACAAAGCGTTGTTATTTATCCAATAATGCACTAACATTTCTCTTTGAAGAGATACGACTGGAAATGGGTGGTGAACAAGTAGCAGTAGTTAGAAGACCTGGTATTACTACCACAATGAAAACTATGGTGTCGTATGGGCAAACGCATGCACGCTCATTAATAACAACAGGTTGGGGTCTCACTCAAACGAGACAAGATATTTTAGATACCGCCAGTCACGTGTTCAGTGGCAAACTACCCCTTAAGTTCCTTATGGGTTTTGCAGAAGATTATACCAAAGGCATTCTGAATGTGAAGCAAGAATTAATTATGATAATTGCACGCTCATTTAAAGACTCCTATATCGGTGAGGTTGATGCAGAGTTGGAAATCAGCAAAATTGAGTGGAAGATAAGGCACATTGTACCTGAAGATCGACAAAAGTTAAAATTATTGAATCGAATTAATAAAAGTGGTAATAATACCAAAGTTAAGATGGTCTACCGTGCGTGGGATTTTTATGAGCTTCCCTGTCTACGCGATACTACCTATGACATATGGGCTCTTAAACTCTCCACCCGTCTTGAAAGCCCACTTTTCATCCTTCTTGGCTTTCAAGGCACTGATCAGGCCAATGATAGAACAAAGGATGTTACACAGTTCAAACACGCAGACATAAATAATATTCGACTATTTCTAAACTCTGAAGTATATCCATATGAACGTTGGAATTTAGATTTCGATAAGAAGCTCGATTCTGCAGCATATTATGCTTATGAGAACTTCCAACGTAGTTACTATGATAAAGATATGAGCGAACCCATGATGGATCTTGGGGAATTCAGGAAGAATCCTTTGTTTGTCATTGATTGTTCACACCAACCTGTTGCAGTGAAATCATCTACTGTCGACATAAAAATAGAATTTGAAACACGAAAAGCGAAATTTCCGGAACAAACTCGAGTGTATGCACTTATACTTCATGATACATATTTAAGTTATAACGCATTAGATGGCTCGGTTCAGAATGGTTTTCTCGATGTCAAGTAAAAAAAGAAAATATTTATTATTGTGGAATTAAGTAGTGCAACCTATTTCTATCAAGATATCTGGATAATTTTATCAACAATAATCATGATGTACTTGCAACTGTTTATTTTCTCAGAATGTAATTGTAGAATTAAATATAAAATTAAAATAAAAACTGTTCTAATTATACTATGATTGTATTTTTTGTTGTGTAATAAGAAATATGAAATAAAATGAATGTAATCTTTTAATGTGTATTTTATTTATTCAGTTTTATAATATAATATAAAATACAGAATATTGTTTACTACAGATACATACAATATTTGGTGTAATAAATATGACAATAGAAGATGAATATTATTTATGTATCTACATTGTTATCTTCTACATCAGACTGGTCGAGTTGATATTTTTCAATAATATTCTTAGGTAGGTACTCCATTATCTCGTATAGAAAATGTTTTAGTTCCACTCTGTCCATATGCTCACAAAACTCATCCAAATTTAAGAAGCCACGGGAATATCTACCACATAGATTTACACCAATGCTATACGCTTTAGAAGCTTCTTTAACCCGTCGAACTTCTTCAGCGTCGAAGCAGATATTCATATCATAATTTAATGAAACCAATGCATCCCTTATTAAGTCATCTAGTTTACAAGACAATCTCTCAATGGCAGATTTAATGTCTTCTGCAGGGGTCCATGTTTGGGTTGAATATTGCATCCACATCTTTGCTGCGTACCTACAAATAAAAAATGAAATGTAAAAAAATACATAAAAAACAGCACTAAATGGACTTACGTTTGAGCTATTGGTGTACACGAAGTAAAAATATGTTGTACAAATGTCAATTTAGATATATCAGAATCTTTATAGGCTAACAAGTGATACTATTCTATAATACTCCTAGCATTCTTCCACAATATTCCATTTCTACTTAATACTTAAACTTAGCTAACTTAAATACTTTACGATTATTTTTGTTTGAGAATTAAACACCGAAACTTATTAATGGACTAGATTTTGCTCCAGGATAAGCTGGAGAACTTTGTCCTAAATATGTCAATGTAACTTTACCATTTGACGAATTTATTTTATCGATAGTGTTCTCACATATAATTTCCACAAACCGTTTCGGTAAAAATGATTTAAAAGTCGTAATTGAACTTTCCTCAAACAAAGTTACTATGATTGATTTTCCAAATCTTGTATTAACCAAAGATATTTTTTTTATGATATAAGGTTTATTTAAAATTAACGCTGAAATGGATCTTTGCTCTAAAACCTGCATATCTTGATTTATTAGCTCATTAAGTGCTAATAAGTCAACTTCGGAAATTGCCATATTTAAAATGAATATAATGAAAGAATTATAAAGAGTAATATAAGATATTGCTCACTTGAAATAACTGAAGTCACTGACTGCACTAGGCTGATTTGTTAGCTGTAGATGGTTCACGATAGAACACGATAGAAATGATTTTGTGTTGCGACTACATCTTCTTTATAGCAGTCTAGCTGAGCTACCCCACCACCACTACTTGGAGTACTCATACACATATTGGTACATACACTAATTACAACTACAATTGCATTGCACCACTCCAATTACCTCTATTGCAATTACATCAGTCTAATTACTGCACATTACTCTACTTACCTCTATTGCAACTACATCAGGCTAATTACCGACAATACTCTAATTACCTCTATTGCAATTACATCAGTCTAATTACCTACATTACTCTAATTACCCTAGTTACCCCCCACCACAAAAAAAAAAAAAGGGTGGGGGGAGACCCAGCTCCGCCATTACTACTCTACTACCATCACCCTTTCCCTAATAAAGTTGGTTTTAATCAACACTCATCCAATAGCGCTGTAGGAAATAAAATATTAAAAATTTCATTACCTTTTAAACAGTAAACTTAAAATTATTAATGCTGATAATTCCATTGTACACTAAACATAAAAGCGGCACACAAAAGCGAGTTTCATGCTAATATTGCTACGCCACAATAAAGCTCGAATAATAATGGAATATAAAAGCATACTGCTTGTTAAAAATGCCCTTTTATACATTGCCACATGAAATTCAAATAAACGAAGTAAACATGAACGTATTTAAAGTATAAAATACGATAATTAAGTGCCAACTTTCATTTTTAAATGTCTGTTTATTTGTTGGAAATAAGGTTTCAATACAATTTTGTAGAAATATGTTGTACTTCGTAGTAGCAATTAATTTTATATGTTTAAAAAAATATACCACATAACATATACAGAGCTTTCCAAAGGTCTGGGAACGACCGATTTTCTAAAAGCCTCTAAGTGTTTAAAAAAATGTTTCTTATATCTTACATCTTTTTAGTTTTGAAAAATCGATCGGATGGGTTTATTAATTTTTGATGGGTGCAGAGTTTCAACGTATAATAATTTCATTTTATGATTTTTTTAATGGAAACCATCGTTACGTTTGTCTAAAAGATCGGCTCATTTTATTATCTTGAGAACGATTCTTCAAAACATATACAAAGTTAATACAACCGTATTAAGATTTCACTAAACGAAGAGATTTCCTGTTAAACATTTTTTATGCACTTTGACGTCCTGCTTAAGAAACCTACAGATGATGGTTTGATTACATGTTGAATGCAGTTATCTTTCTTATTATTATTAAGAAATAAAAATAAGAAAGAGAATCGAACGATGCCACAAATAACTTTTAGACAATATTGATTGCAGTTTTTATCAATATGAGAAAGTTTTTTCTTTCTTGAATATACGTTGCATACACGTATGAGCATTATTTCCTTTCCTTGTTTGCAACAAATATCGAAGAAATAAAGTGTTGATGGGTGGTATTTTCGGGTGATTCTTTCCTAGAAATTTACATAGAGTTCTTAAAATAAGGAGCATTCTTTTGGAACTGTATTCGTGACATAGAAATAGGTCAAAAATTTATAATAAAAATATGTTCGTACAGGCTTTCTTACAGCTCTTTAAAATTAAAGAATGAAATTGGGCGCAAAAGCATTACCTCTTAGAAGTATTGACCATGGAAAATTTTGAGGAAAATTCCATCAAACTTAAGAGTTTCCAAACAGTAGAAAACAAATTATGCTATAACCTTTTAACCAACCCTTTGCCAAATTGTTTGCAGCATACATTTATAAAATAAAATAATAATGGTTCTAATTACTAGAATACAGATTTCGAATTATTTTAAATAGGTCGGATCGTCGCGTCGTGATGTTGCCTCAAATGAATTGAATTACAAAAATTGACAAAAAAGAGAATAATTATTTTCTTTCGAGAACAAATCCAACATGTTCGTTAAGTTAGAGTCTATGTATATTAACAGAAAAAAATTCATAGGATAAAGGAATATTATTTTCCACTTATAAATTTTAAACGTTTCCAGCTAATCTGTATATACAATGAACTGGGCTGTATATAATATTACTCCATTTTGCACTTGACTTTATTTAATTTATTCACGAATTATAGCGATGGTTAAATAAAATAATTTGAAAGTGATTATTTTTAGAAAATCCGGTTACAAACGTCTATTTAAAGACAAATTAAGAAAGTGTAGATATTTCTAGATACACTAACGAAATAATAATTTCAAGTTGAATCGAAGCATACTTCAATAAACCTCCCGCGAGTGAATTTGAAGAGATAGCGAAGATGCTACAATACGTAAAAAGCAGAGGAAACCTGAACGTGCATATTTTTAGAACGTCATGGATTTATAAACAAAGGGACTATGAATGCGTAAACATATTTAAGTCTTCAAAACTTATTGAGATTTGTAAGCAAAATAGACTTTATTTCGCTAATCTGATAAACCGCTTATACAACTTGTTATTTCTATTAAATAATTCCTGTCTTTAATTAATCACATTGTAAACCATATTTCATTTCACTAGCTCTCATTGAAAGTAGATCAACGTACATAACCCGCAATACAATGGTTTAGAGCCAAGGAATATCATTCATGATTCAGAATAGAAAATAAACGTATTAAAAGTTACTTGTTGAAAAAAAGTAAGAAAATGATACAATAAATTGAACAAAAGTGATGATTGATTAATAGGTTTGTCCTCGGATTTGTCAAATATATATAAAAAAAATTTTAAATGGGTTGTCATTTCTTGCCCACGTTTATGATTAAATTACGGTATTTACGTACGGCCTCAAAAAGTTTTCCAAACCAGGATTGTCGCGTAAAATTAAATTTTTCGGAGCATATCCCATGCATGTTCTATCGGATTATAAGGTAAGGCGATTGTGGCGGTAATATGGTAAAATTGAAATTTGATTGTCTTCATGTCATCCAGTTACTCTTTTACTCTAATATCTATATGAGGGCGTGCACTGTTATGATTAAAATAAAAATAAAGTTTGTACCAACATAACAGTGGCTGCCTGAAGTATCAAAGATAGAAAAATTTCACTAAACTCTAATCCCAGCCCACACCATTAAATCCTTTGTATTTTAGGTTGCCTCAACATTCTTGGTTTAATTGTATGATCCAACCTATATGATTCATCAGATTAAAACTGGTCTATTGTGTATTGGCCCAATTTCTATGTTGTTCTGCCGACCTAAAGGCTGGGTCTCATTAGGATATTTTAATGGAAGCAAGCGGTTGACACCACTAAGTTCAAGAAACATGATTAAAAAACAAAATATAGGCGGAAGATATCAAATACCTTCCATTTAACTTGAACAAAATGCAAGGTTCCGACTCTATAGATTTACAATATTTTAAACTGGACTGGAAAGCCGTGATTCAACCACATTTTATGTCTTTGAAAATAATATGTTAAAAGCTAAAATGAGCAGCCTACTTTATGTTTTGTTAAAACATCCAGCGCTCCTCGAAATTTCGCAGCAAGCATAGAAATCTCCGTCAACATGGAACAGGACACAGTTCAACCTGCGTAATCTGTAGATATTTATTATTTAGTATACATTAAAAGGTTTGCTAAATTATAATGAACTTTATTTCACTATTCAAACTATTCTATTCACTGTTGTTAAACATGTTTTACTTAAATGTAGGTATTATTCCTTAATAGTGTCCAGTGCTAAACAACTATTCGACGGAATCCTAATAGTATTCAAAGTTTTTCAAATCAATCGCCATTAGACAAAATTGAAGAAATAAGAAAAACTTTGTTCTATCACGGCGATTTAAATATATTGGAGTAAATAAATTAAAATTATATTTTCCTGTCAGACCGGCACGAACAATACCAATTTATTTAGTTTTAAAAAATATGTATGTATTGTAGAACATTGTTGATACATTGGGTTGCCAAAGCAACGCTCTTAAAGTTAGATAAATTTAAATTGTAGTTGCGTCCGAATCATTAGATACTCAAAAAATATTTTTGTTCTCATTATGATTGTATAAAATCCAAATAAAGTTATAAAACACATTTTTCTTCAAGTAGGTCTGCAACATACTGCGCTAGGTAGGTCCTCCAATTTGTGTGGAACGCTAGATACGCTAACCAATGAGGTATCACTTTATCCATGGTGACCTGTTCTTTCGCAATCTCTTGAAATGTTTAAATTGAAAGCAAATTCGACGAAGACCGTTCCAACAAAATTAATCTATATGATGTTCTTAACTATAAGGATTATAGTGGTGCGAACATAAGCATCACTTTTGCTCACTGTGTAATAACAGAGAGAGATTACTCCTGATGATGACTTTTCGGTGGTTTCGCATTTCGTTTTAAATGATCGAGCTAGAACCAACGACGACTGCGTCGGTTATAGAAAAATAATACAGCCTGTGTCGAACGTTCAGGCGTGTACTATATTTTTTATAAAAAGCTTATATGAGAGCCCAACGTTTCAATAATGTTCTTCATGTAAGGCTAATGCATTACGTAATGATTTGTCAATTATCTATACCGATAATTGTACCAGTACGCTCTAATAACAATAATTCTTAATTAAATATATTTATAGATTTAAATGTATGATTAAAAAAATTGTGTTCAGTAAATGTGCAATTAGTACGTTTTCTTATATACAGTGTGTCTCACTTTTCACCACTACACCCCAATATCTAGGCCATTTGTTGATCGATTTAGATCAAATTCGGTATACTTCTTTTCTTTCAGCTTGGGTTTAAAAAGTTATTAATAAAACATTTCTTCAAACTTAAATACGCCTACTATGATCAAAAGAAATTAGCAAAAATTAGGAATTTATATTAGCGATGGAGATAGGGTTTTTGTTTTTACAGATTCTTGTTCAGCATGACCTAAAACGCCTGTATACCAAATTACGTTAAAAAATATTCATTCAAAAAAAGTAATAAAAATCTAAGATTTCAATAATAAAAAATAATAAAAGTTGAGTTATTTGATATTTTCTAAAAAAAGTGTCCTAATGCTTAATTAGCGTCATTATATCACCCGACTACCAAGTTATGTAAATATCCGACAATAAATAACTGGAATAGTAGGGTGATTATTATTGAAATTTATTACTTTTTTTTTTGAAGGAATGAATATTTTTTAACGAAATTTGGTATACAGGCGTTTTAGGTCATGCTGAACAAGAATCTGTAAAAACAAAAACCCTATCTCAATCGCTAATATAAATTCCTAATTTTTGTCAATTTCTTTTGACCATAGTAGGCGTATTTAAGTTTGAAAACATTTTTTATTAATAACTTTTTAAACACAATCTGAAATGAAAGAAGTATACCTACCAAATTTGATCTAAATCGATTAACAAATGGCCTAGATATTGGGGTGTAGTGGTGAAAAGTGAGACACACTGTATATAAATGGCCCTTCATGAAGCGCAAGTGGGTTATTATAAACCTATTCACTCTGACCTTACATGGCTAAGCAGCGGAGGAGTGGTAGGGAATTTCATGACTTTGTTATTTAAAGCAGAAAATATGATTACCTATAATAAACGACTTTCAACAGTTATGGGACCTTCCGTGTAAAGAAACGGGCTGCTACATTTAACATTTACACTAAAAGCTTCTCTGAAGCACTAAGCACTAAGCAGACTAGCTATTAGCATTGAGTAAATAAATAATATAAAGAGGCGCAACCGTTAAGGGGCCGAGATTTTAGTATTGTATTTTTTTGCCAATAGCTTCAGGATTGTTATCAATTTTTAGTTGTACGGGAAGGTATTTGTAATTCGATTGCATAGCCCTAAATATTGTAGATAATTCTGTAGTTATTGGCAAAAAAATACAACACTAAAATCTCGGCGCTTCTTTATATTATTTATTTACTCAATGCTATTAGTAACGTGCGTGTACTAGAAGAGATTATCACAGATATTCAACGCAAGTAAATATCAAATGGTTTTTTTCTATTCATAATTTGGTTTGACACAATGACATTTGGTTCATTTCTATTAGATTTTTTTTTGGAAACATTCTAAACTGCGTTTTCCAGTATGGATCGTGTGCATCATATGACTAGCATAACCTTAAATTTTTAGTTTTTACAAATTTATTTTCAATTTTAACTATAGTTTTAGTTTGGACCCATTATAACATTTAAAAACTCTGAGACAGTAGATTTATAAAGTTTCAGTATTGTAGATTATTAAAATTAGTCTGCTAATTATAGGTTGGAATTCCAACCAACAAAATCCTCTTATTTTATTAGATTAAGGCAATTAAAACTTGATTAATAATGGCACTCAGCAAGATTTCAGCTGATAGTACTCATGAACCAAGCAGAAATTTTAATAAAAATTTTTGTAACATCCGAGAATTGTAGAAAATGTAAATATATTTTTGAGGTTAGTTATGACGTCACGTGCAAATGCCTTATTGAAGTCTATAAGATTATTCGCGCCCCATTCTACACTTGTTTCAAATCAAAATCACGTTGGTCTACTTGCATTTTGGAGACACTTTGGTCTCTGAAGGGCTAAGATTACTCGAGCCCCATTCTACCCGTGTTTCAAATCAAAATCACGTTGGTCTACTTCCATGGTGAAGACTTTTTGGTCTCTGAAGGGCATGGAGAGTACTGTCATCCCTGAAACTGTGCACAAGGTTAGACGTTGCAAAAATCAAGTCATTAATATGAAGAAGGAATAAAGTTGGTGATATTGTGGAAGATTCAAGTTATTTTAATAAGGCGTGAACAAAACTGAGGAGACAAATCATAAAATGGTAATATACAGGGTGTTAAGAAAAAGTAGGTCAAGCCATTAACCACAGATTTTTTGGACGAAAATAATGTGAGTTTTCTAGTGTGATTATTTATATTGGCACGTAGTTTTCCTTATACAGGGTGTCAAAGTTTAAATTTTGAAAATTATTTTTTTATAGGGGGAATGTCTAGATATTTTCACTTATTAAAGAAATAAATTAAAGTTTAGTGCATTTATTACATTAAAATCTTCTGTACAATTGTTAAGGTTTATCTTTTAATTATGTATATGAATACCTACTTATATCATATTTCTAAATTAGGACTATGCATTAAAAGGCGAAATTTGCTGTTTTACGTATAAGCCATAAAATTCAAACTTTCATACAGAGCGAGTCATAAAGAATGGAACATAGAGTCACTGTAGATTCTTTGGCTCAAAATATGAAGATTTAACAAAATATGCTTGAGTAAAATATTTGTAGTTAATAAGATACAGGGTGTTGAGATACATTTTTTAAAATGATTTTTCTAGTAGGTAGAACTCGAAAACTACTTGACGTATCAAGTTCAAAATCGGTTCAGGTAGGTAGGTAGGTTTCTTGTGGTGAGAAATCATAATTTCATACTAGTTTTAACCTCAGTTATACAGGGCGTCATATACAGTACATTAAATGAAAAGGCTGTGTTCTATTTTTTTGGGGGAATTGCTGAACGGCCATTTTTATTTCAAATTATATCGTATTCACTATTTGTAAGTAAAAAAGTTATCTTGTTTTAAATCGCTAAAATTAACCGTTCTTGAGATATTTAACGATTAAAAGTTACTGAATTACATAAACATCACACGATATCATTATTTTCATCAAGTAGGTTTGTCATATTTTAAATGGATAACTTATATTACAAAAAAAATTTTAATGGAAACTGGAAACAACTTATTATTTTAATAGACTAATACATAAACAACAAATAACAAAATAAAAACATTTTTAAATCTGTTCAAATAAAGATGTAATGAAAATAAAAAGAAAATGCACAACAACAATAACCAAAAGCATTAGGTACCTATTACAATAATTGTTCGTTTACTTCGATACATTTTGGTATGCGTTTTTTAAGAGACCTAATAGTAAGCGCAGCATTTGTGGATTAAGTTCAATAGTATTGGCAGCTCGTTCGATTTTTGTCCACAACTCAGCGCGAGTATTGATAATATATTTCATTTTAAACAATGATTTGATGTAGCCCCACACTGAAAAATCTAGGGGATTTAAATCGGGGCCTCGCGCTATCCAAGGAAAATTATTTCCACGACCAATCCAACGGTGTGGAAATCGTTAATTCAAATAACGGTGTACTTGTATTACAAAATGCGGTGGTGCTCCATCTTGCATAAACCACATATTATGTCTTGTAAGGATCTTGTAAAGATTTTTAAACAACTTGTGGTTATACCTATATAGGCTGTCTTCGATTTGGATACAAATCTAAATATCTTCTTGCTGCTGCTCGGCCAGAAAAATTTTTTTGGGCATAAACACAAACCATGTCTCATTTCTGTAGCAGATTAACGATTAAATGATTATGCCGATGCATTTTAATTATTAACTTTACAATGAGACAAAGCCAAAGAATCTCCGGTGACTCTATGTCCCATTCTTCATGATTTACCCTGTATGAACAATACTTAAAAGTCGGTCTATCAGTTTCTCAATTTTATTATCATGGAATATGGGATACCCGTTAATCATTTCCATCCTTTAATAGGTCTAATAGACATGACAATCTAAATGTGTGCATATCAACGTATGACAGGCAGGATTATATGCCCGCAGAGTTATGGTTTTTCTTTCCGAGATCAACATGTAGGTCAATTGGCTATCCTCAATCCATCAAAATCGCAGCCCAGCATATTCTCCAATAGAGGCAACTGTAATGGAAACATTGCTTTGTCAGAAAAGGTCAAATTAGGAGCCCTTTCATATTATGCTCGGGCTGTTACGGGAATGTCACTGTGTTTTATACTAGCATAGCAGGTTAAGCAAGAATTTGGTTTCCTAAGGCTTACTTTGCGTACCTAGGTACATAACTATTGTTGTAACAGTTCAAATACGTCGAGTGTGGCCCAGTCTGATTACTGCTATTTTGCATGAATCTTTAATTTTTAGCTTAAGCAAATTTGAATTTGAGACAATGGATTTCTCATATTCATAAGTTAATAAAGTATGAATTTCCAGCTTTTCTTATCTTATTCATTATTGGTTTGTTTAACAAGTATCAAGTATTATAGACATGGAACAACTAACAAAGTAAATTAGTAAAATTATCATTACTATTTTCGAGGATATTTTTATTTAGATTATATTTTTGAGCTAACATGATCATCAAAGTCATAACAACAGGCGTATTTACTGAACTAAGTATAATAAAAATATGTATAAGCGGAAATATAGAAACCACAACATCAATGGACACGGGCTAATAGCGATTTATTTATTTTCAATTTAGGAACCTCCATGTCGGGAGGGATTGTGCACCCGGGAAGGGTATTTGAATGCCTTGGAACAGATATACAGTACACACGAAAAGGTTGGAATAAATTCATTTAAATCGTGACAAAAATTCGTCGATTTTTAAATGATCAATTTTTTATGCAAACATTAAACATTATTATTAAAAAGTTACCTAGCTATGACATCATCCCCCATTTTGAAAAATGCCATTTGAAAAGCACATTTTTCTGCATACAGTACGTTAAATTATATGGCACAGTGCATGAAGAAATTATAAAGAAAAAATACTACTTATAACAAATGTAATAAAACGAAAATACAAGAATTAATAAAAATAGCAAAAAATAATTAAATTAAATGTTCAAATTGCCTGCCATTTAAAGTCCAAGCCAAAACTGAAATTTTCGCAAAACTGCAGTAACCGTTTCTGGTCCAATTCTTCCAATAACTAATTCTGTGTTTTAAGCCATCAACATTGTTCGGTCTATTAAAAAAAACTTTGGATTTAAGGCAACCCCAGAAACAACAATAATCCAATGGGGGTTAGGTTTGGTGATCTACATTACATGACCACTATCTCGGAACTTCTTTTCTACTTTGCTAACAGTTGATTGGTAATAGGTCAATCAAGGTACCTACTTGCTGACATGGTGGTCCAAAAATTAAAAATAAACAAATCGATATCAGTCCATCTTACTTAAAAACAAAACAAAACAACCGGTATTCTTATGACTTTTTCCGTTATGGGCTAAAGGAAACTACTAAAATGGTAATATAAATACTAACATTTTGGTTGTCCTCTGTAGTGACTTTTTATTTTAATTATTATTACACTATTATGTTTTTAATTATGTCTGCATTATTTAAGTCAATATTATTACTTGATAATTTAGAATCCTAAGCAACATTAATACATACATATTTTAGGAATAAACAACGGTGAGACTGAGACAGTTTTGCTATTTCAGTTGCTATTTGATTACTAAATAAGTGCCTAGCACTAAAAGCACAAAATGAGATTGTAATGGTCATACAACTCTACTTTTTTAATTTAGTTTAACCCAGTAAATGAAACTTTTAAGGTTATCTGTAAACCGACATAAGTAATTATGATAAATATTTCAAGGATTTTCCTTGGTAATTTTTAGAAATATTTGTAATAAATGAAAACACATGGTGTTCCATTTAAACTAAAAAAGTTTTATCGGTTTGAATTTGACAAAATGTAACTTGGTATAATACTATGGAACTTATTTTCACTGTGTTCTTTCTACGTGCCAAAAAGCAAACGAGGATCTCAAAATTTTTTGCTACATATCGATCGAGTTAGTTCCCGGTGAGACACCCTCTATACATTTCTATTGAACCTGTTGAACACAAACACCGTTTAGTCAAAATTTCGGTACCTATAACTGATTTTTCTCGGTTTATTACTTTGTAAAAAATGGCAAACGAATGATGAAGTATAAACATCGGGGTACCTAATTATTACTATTTAAACCACCGATTCCATGAACATTTATTTAACATTGATATACAGGAAAATAATCTATGTATATGTGGACAAAAAGCGGATATTAATCATACTTCATGATTAAATTTTAAATATAAAGTATTTGGCATATACAGAATATACACTTCTATTGAACACAAAAACTTGAACTTGAAAAATAAATATTTTATTTGGACTTAATAATTTAAATTTTCTGAAAGCAAATCACACCTTTATATATTTGCTTTTCTGAATCATACTCTGAACAAAGTTTGGCAAAGAGTCAAATTTTTTAATGAAAGCAACGAATAAATTATAGTTAAAAATAAAAACAATATTATAAAATGTTAATATGTGTAGTATGTTATGCACTCATTAGTCATTACTACCAGAAAATATTTTCTTCAGGTTTTTCACTTATTTAAAACATTTTTTATCTGATTGTGAGACTAGCTGGCTAGCGCTATTTATAAATGTTGTATTTTTTATCTAAAATTAAAAATGTTACTCTGTAACTGCAATTTGTTTTCACTCGAAGCAAGGTCTTGGTCACATGGTAGAGGTAGAATAACCGTTATCCTTAGAATTTTTAATTTTTCTCTAAATTTTAAAATGGATTTATATACCCCCCCCCCCCACCCCAGTTTCATTATGAAATTAAAATCAAGGTCAGACTGATTACTAAGTCGGTCGAAAAACTTTGAAACGTATAATAAAGAATCTCACAGGTCACTTTAGAATTCTAGGCCAAGACTCAAGAGACACTTATGTTATGATATGGCTGATGACTGATGAGTGTTAAGAAAGACTGATCCACCCGGAAAGTGGTGGTGATGAAGGAAAATTTATTACCGGTTTTTAGAGCCGTGTGAAGTATTCGGATTGATCGTGGTGCAGTATTAGTATGAGATAGTGAAGAAATCATTGGGTGACTTTGGACACTTTAAGTTGTAACGTACTTTGTTAACTTGAACGTGCGGGTTAATAAAATGCAAATTTGACACCCAGCCAGTGAGCACGATGTTAGAGAGTGTGTTCCATTGAAAATGTTAAGAAAAATGTAAAACCGTTTGTTTAGCTCCTTGAAAATAAGTCATTGCCGCACGGTTTGAAGGAAGATGGGAGGGCGCCAGACTGGAGAAACACGGTTCCTTTTTTTGTTAGGTGTTTGCCTACTGCTTGTTTATATCATAAACACTATAAAACATTACTGCCAGGCAGTTTCGAGAGCAAGAGAGGATAATATATGGTATAGAAACCGTAATAGTATAATAGCTACTATTTTGCGTAAATGTTTAAATTCCAATAAAATAAATGACGAATGAAAATCGTGGCATCACTCATTTGCCAGACGAGTTATAAAATCCTAGTTTTGCTCTAAAAAAGGATAAAGTTATCAGTTTTTGTGTTTTAACTTTCACAAAAAAATGGTTCAAATTAAAGTTATTTGTGTTGTAATTTTAAGTAGGTACCTACTTTTGTAACTATATTTTTGTTAAAAAATTTATTTCTTTCAAAATAATTTTAAAAACCTAAAAAAAGATTAATGAAACCTTTATTCCATCGTATTTTGGCTGTAAAGAAATATAATTTAGAGTTTAACTATTTCTTATTCTATAGAAAATTATTTGTTATGTACAGGGTGAGTTTTAAATGCAATTATATTTTAACCATTAACATTTTTTAATTTTTTCCTAAAACAAAAAAAATATTTCCATTAATTTTTCGTTTATTAACAACAAAATTGTGTAATACAATCCACCATTTGAGATAGAGTGTTTTAAGCTTCAGTTCTAAAATTTTCATCATATTTTCTTGAAAGTCAACAACAAATAAAAGTGATAAATGGGTTTTAAAAAAAGTGTCAATAATTTTCTATTAATATCAAGAACCGGTGGTGGTTTGACTGTATACGCACTTAAGACTCGTCCTGTGTAAAAATTAATTTATTGTATACTTAAAAAAATATTACAAAGGGGAATTTGCCAATTTAAAAAAATCCGGTATGACTTTAATTATTAACACACTTTGAGAATACATTTTTTTAAATATTTATTTTGACTCAGTCTGACCTACTTTTCGATAGCAACATCTATTCAAAGCAGAGGATATAATAGATGAAAGGTTGAACCGCCGCACAGTGGGGCCCGCTCTTTATAAACGGCTGCCCAAAATGCTTTTTGCGAACACCTTACTTGAGAGTACAAATTGTTTTTACAATAATGTAGATAAGTCGAATTTTCCTTTGCTCAAATATTTTCACGATTTTTCTAGATGACGGCAAATTGACATTTTCGGTTAAGTAGGTACTCATAAAATATGCTTGCAGGCATGTCTCAAACGAATGATGAAAACAAACTACACAATGTAAAATATATTATTCACGTATTACATCAGTGGAAAAGGTACCTTAGTTAGCTTTTAAATGTACAATGTTTCATTTTTTAGTTGCTGTTATGTTGTAATGTACGCAACACATATTTTACCTAGAGTTTTAACTATTAGCAGCGTCTGCTGGCGTCAAATGCAATACCTCAGGTGATAGCTAGTCTATATAGCTATAAAATGTAACCAAACTCATCCAGCAGTTTGATGCATTTCTATATGAAAATTGAAATATTCCAACGTGCGGTGAGATAGCTGCCTGGAAGGTTTTCACCAGCATCATTGCCCAATGTCCATACTTCTTTAACATGCATATTCAGAATAATTATTAGGGACATGAATTTACTGTCTTCTGTTTAATAATAGATAAACCTCGTTAAGTTAGCGGTGATAGCAATTATGGAAATACTGCCAACTTGTATAGATGAAGTAACAGGAGTTGATGAAAAATTAATTTACTCGACGACTAACTATAACATTAGTTATTGTATATACCACAATACAACTACGTATAATGTTTATTCGAAGTTATACAGTAAATAATTAATGTTTGATGTAGCTATATGTAAATTTTATACAACATACAATCAGAGCTGGGCAAATTTACTTTAAAAAGTAACTAGTTACTAGTTACAGTTATTTCATTAAAAAAGTAACTTAGTTACATAATAACTTAGTTTCTATTTTTTAAAAGTAGGTAACTAAGTTACTAGTTACTTTGTGAAAGTAACTATTTTCTATAGTTACATTTATAAGTTACTTATTTTATATTTAATGTTACATTTTGTCACTTGTTGGAGTTACTGGTTAATTTTTTCTGTGATTAGTATACTGAGTAAAGAATAAATAAAACAATAATTAATTTGTTTTAAAAATTTTAGTCACCAAAAGTAACTTTAGTCACCAAAAATAACTTTAGTTACCAAAAGTAACTTTAGTTACCAAAAGTAAAAGTTTTCGTTAGTTACTGAAAAAAGTAACTACGTTACAGTTACAGTTATTTGTATTATTAAAGTAACCAAGTTACAGTTACAGTTACCGAAAAATATAACTAAGTTAGTAACTTTAGTTAAAAGTAACTAGTTACTGCCCAGCTCTGCATACAATCACTATATTGTGAGTTGCCACAAAATACATAAATACAGTAAATTTTGAAACTTGGTCCACTTGAATCATTTCTCCTATTGTCCATGATCGAGTTTCGCATAGATTTTTATGCAAGTGGGTACACAAACTTAAAATATCCCTACCACAAGATTCACAACAAATTATTGGTGAAATTCTGGACTTTAGGTCTGGAACATTAAATCCGCCATCTTGAATTTAAACTTCCTAATATCATATTTGAATTCAGCAACCCAAAAATCCATTGTATACCCAAATGTTGTTACAACTGGCACAAAATAAAAACCCGCGGTTCAAAGGGTTAGTTTGTATTATTTTTTACAAAAAACATTATTGACAATTTCATGACTTTCAATTCATCACATTAAATTAAAGTTTAACCATTGGTTGTAGTTCATACCAAATTTTGTACTAATTAGTCGATCGATAAAGTTACAGATTTTATGTTCCTTTTGCCCCACTTGAGAAACGATTTAAGAACGTTTTTTCTCGATCTATTGGCCTTACAAACACAGTGTTTTAGCCAACCACATAAAAGTTATCTAGAGAGACACGACATTTTTTACTTAATAAAAGCTTCGAATACTTTGTAATCTTATAAATTTTTTATATTTAAAGAATGCACAGTCCATTTGACTCCATTTGTCTAAATATCAAACTTTTAGATTCAAAACTTGGTACTAGTTCAATTATAAGTTAAATTAGTATAAATTATAAAATAGGCTTTTACTTTCACGTCATTTATCCAAAATCAAATCCAAATATATCCAAATTTAGTACTTTTCTCGCTGTACATAATTCTAAATTGATAATACTGATACAGAATATGATAGATATAGTAGGTTCCAGTTTTTGGCACCAAAAAGTACGTCCACATTTTTGCTAAAATAATATTTACTTTTTTAAGATTTGTCACATCGCGATTAATTTTGTAAATCATACTTCTTACTGTGTTGTATAACAAGGCTAATTATTCAAACATTAAAAAGCGGCATTATATGAGTTTCTTTCCAAATCGCCTGGTGTTCTTTTAAAAATTTATTAAATCATATTAAATTATTTCACCAAAACCCTCTCCCGGACAAAAAATTCGAATTACAATTTTTTATTTGCACATTCGACCTGCAACCTCTCATAAATTTTCTTAAAACTTATTTTCTATTATTTTTTATGTAATTAACTTTCGAAAATCAAAGTTACGTTATTTTTTTTTTTGGGAAAACCGTTCAAATTTCGACACATACTGTTGTATAAGACTTTTTTGTTCCTTTTAGGCCAATGTATCACCTGTTAAAATAAGGGTACTTACTTATACTTAATACACCCTGTATATACATTTGCAGCAGTATGAGGTAAGAAAGCAATAATTTATTAATGGATAAGATTTGTAGACTAGTATCTAGGGATTAGATCTGCAAACAATGAATTTAACATCCTTACTCAGTGAGTTTACAGAAGGGTAAATTATTCATCTGATACAGTTACAAATTAATATTCCACTTACAACTAGGGCAGAGACGTGCTGTAATGCAGGCAACCCACCCTTCATATAGTTATGCATACATTACCTAAATTAAATTTATTTCATAGGATATTATTCTTGATTAATTTCAACAAGTTCTTTAATTAACTAACACAATATTAACTCGAAACTGTGTACGTACTCACTGTTTGTAATACATAAAAGAGCAATTAAGCAAATTAAATAAACCTTATGAATAACATACGGAATTTAATAGGCGCTCTAAACTTTAAACACGTTAAAAAAGTATCATTCCTTAATTTGAAGTAGATTACATGTCTTCTCATGTTTTACAAACTGTTACACGACCAAAATTTGCTATTACGTTATTTAAGCGAAACTAATAATAAAATACCTGAAACTAGAGAGGTACGTTCGGTAAAAAGAACTTACTCGTTCGAGTTTCTTTTTAAATAACCAGTAACTATTAGTAAGATACCATATTATATAAAAGCAATATAAAATACCTAACATTTACGAATACAGAATACATTAATGAACTGTCGAAATACGTAATTTTTGAAAGCACGAAAAATAAATGAAAAAAATGAATTATCATTGTTATTTGCAGATACAATTATTGAAAAACTAAGTTTAATCAGACAAAATTAAGTAATATGAGTATTCTAATTAATAGATATACACTCCCAGTATCACAGTGTGTGCTAAATGAGGCATTCATCACAATTTAACTTAATGACTTAAATTAAGTAACTGTGTACGTGTCCCGATTACAATTGAGAAGTGTCTTGAAAAGCACCGTACCTACCAATTAAGTTTTGTATAATCAAAGCTCATAAATAACGCAGTGCCAAACTTCCTTTAAATTACAAGAGTGCGTGTAATGTTTTCAAAACCTGATAAAGAGTAAGAAAGTTCTTTACAGAAAGTTACAGTATCTCTAAATTGGTTTTGAAATTATTAATGGTGTATTAATGGTGATTACAACCTTCTTAATTATAAAGCGAAAATAAGGAATAAATTTAATTAACCATAATACCCAAATAAATCATAGGAGTCTTTACTTTAGGTTTTAGGCAGATTTGTTTAAAAGTTAAATAAAAAATATACAAAAAAGTGAAATCAACATGGAATAAAAACACTTCAAAACAGTATACAGTTTGAGGAATTTTCTTTGGGCACATTGGGTATATACTGAGCCATAAATAAAACAATATGTACAAAGTTCTTGGCCATTTCAGTTATTAGGTAATTAAAAAATAATTTTTTTTGATTAATATATTAACCAATCAAAACGTACATTTTCAAAAAATCGAACAATAGAATTTTTTTAAAGTGAGAAAAACGGCTATCGATCAGTGGAAAAATCGAGAAAAATGCACTTTTCGTAGTAGCCATGTGCCAAACTAAAAAAGTCATGGAAATTATTAAAATTTCGTGTGATAAAAAACATTAGAAAAAGTTTCTATTTAAATTGTTATTTTTTAAATTTTAAACAAACAATTTTCTTGTTCTAATAATTATTTTAGATAATATTTTTTAATCTATTAATCTTCTGTAATTCACACGAGGTCGATTTTCTACTCGGGTAAATTTTGTTTGAGCGACTCAAACCTGTTTTCCATGAAAATTTTGCTCGAATTAAGGGACATAGGAAAGAATTAAGGGATATAGGAAAAATCGCTCCACTTCGTATCGTGGCATTTTCCTATATATGCCCTTAACTCTCGAATCATTTTTATGGGAAAACAGGTTTTTGCCCAAAAAAAAATTACCCGGTAAAAAACGACCTCTTGTGTATTAATAACCGAAAAGACGTGATTATGTTAAGAATAAGAACATTTAGTTTATGTTCTTTTCAATTTTTCTAAAAGATTTCGTATGTTTTTAAAAATATATAGGTACATAGATACAGAGAAAAATGTGCTCTTTCCAGATTTCTCACAAAAAAAGTAAAGTTATCATTAGAAAAATCATTTGTTATAGCAACGCAACGACATGAAGGAAAATTTAAATGCATCCAATATGAGTTGCATTTTGTTAATGTATTTTTTTAAAACCGCTACTGGAAACGGTAATTCATCAACAATGACCGGGAATATGTTACGCACATTTCAACACGCATCTGCAGTGATTAAGAAGCTGCAAGTAGACGTCATAGTGATAACGTGTGTACACACTGCGGTTGTCATAATCCTACATAGCAATGCGGCAATGATGATATACTATGATCATAAACTATATATCTGAGATTCATAAACGTTATGATCCACCTTCTGGATAAGCAGAATCGGTTTTATGAACTTTCAAAATAAGGCACGAGATATGTCAAAAGGGGTATATTGTTGCTTTTCTTGAAATTAATGCATAAAATGTCTAGATTTTAGTCAAAAATCATCGAAAATCATTTATAAATCTGTAGATAATAGCATTAGATTAAATAATGTACAACTTGAGGATTTATTGCAGCTATACTGCTGGTGGACAATTGAAGCGGGCCAAATGAAATTTTAGGTTAACTTTGAAGTTGAATATTTTGCGAACGAATGAAAATATCGATGTGCGGTTTGTAATGTTCAGAAGTGTGGCAGTAAATCCCAAATAAGAACAGAAAGAAAAAACTAGGTATGTAAAATAACACAGGTCTGCAAATTAGCGAGTCGTGAAAGCTGTTTGACAACTTGGAAACATATCCTACGTAGTTTTTTGCGTCAAATTCGAATCTTCAGAATTTACCCATCACGTCAGGACTTTGAGATATTTAAAAGGTTAAATAACCAAAAAATGGATTTTTTAACTATATTTGATGTTATGTAACAACAACAAAAATTTCAGCTCATATTTGCTGGTGCATCGTCTAGTACTATCTTTCCCCTTCTAAATGAGTTTTCGATTGCCCATTTACGATTTCTCTTATCGGAGTTATGGCTTATTAAAGATGAAGAAACTTGAAACTTATAAGAGTGCTAAATGAATTTTAAAGCGATGTCACTTAACCTCAAATATCTCAAAATTCTGACGTGATTAATAAATTGTGAGGCCAGATTCGGATTCTATGCGAAAAATTACTATGAAAACGCCTTCTATTTGGTAAACGGCTAAATCATGCAGATCTGTGTAATTTAGCTAGTTAGTTAAAATACAAATTTTTTTCAATAATTTATTTTTAGACGCTTTGAATTTTATAATTTTTAATTCAATTTTTATCATGTATTAAAGAAAGTCCAATAACTTTAATAATTGTATGTTTAGAAATGAAACATCAATATAAGCATATCAAATTGGATATGTTTGTTATTATTATGCTTGTATAAAGCCTAAATAATAATAATAATAATAATAATAATAATAATTTTTATTGCCCAACAGAAAAAATCCAATAACAGGACAACTTACAAGAGTATAAAGTATAATATTATCATACAGAGATATAACAGAAGTAAAAAAAAAAATAAATATAAATTATTAAATAAAGTTACAGATTATTATTTGCAACGCTCAATAAATTATTCAATGAACAGTTGTTAATATCACAAAGATCAGCTATTTTGTTGAAGTTGTCACACATTACATATATGGGAGATATCAAAATAAAGTCATTTATAAATAGTTTTTCCAGATTAAGAATATTTCATAAATACTCCACATATCCTGGTTATGATCTTAGGCGATAAAGAGTTAACGGTGATGTGGCTATGTTTACGTAAAAATTAAAGGAAATAAAAGAATTAGTTGCTGAGGATCCTCAATCTCACCTCAATTCATAAAAAACAACGTAGGTAAAAAACTTTCCATCTTTTAACAATACATTTCTCACCTATTGACCAAGAAGGCAGGAATAGATGACGAAAACGATGCTCATCATATATTTTACGAGCAGGGCTCTATTATTGTGTAAACAGCATTAAATTACGATATTTTGAGTCTACCTCTAGGGCATTTGAATTTTATTAAATTTACCCCTCAACAAGGGTAAGTTTGAGAAAGACAAGATATCTCGCAAGATCTTGATTATCCATGTAGTTCGAAACAACGGTTGCTTTTTAACATTAAGTGAGAAAGTAATTAAGAAAACTACATACAAGTAAACCATTCGAATTTCCTCGATCTTTCAATTCGAGAGAAATTTGTTGATTTTCCGGGCCCTCTTCCGCGTTGATTATTTTCCGCGGAAGAGAACACTTCTACAAATCAGTCGGCCCGCGAAACCCTTAGAATTAAAATAATAGAGAAATGTCAACGTTCAAATCAATTCTATATGAAACTTGTATACTCGACACTCGAGGTTGTATAATAAAACAAATAGATAAAATACAGATAGTATTTATCATTCAAGGAAAACTTACAACAGCTTCTAGACATCCTCAAGTAATTTGCAATTTAAAATATGTTGACTTACGAGACGGTCAATCCTGATTGGGTTTAAGAAAGAACTGATAAGTCTATTGCTACAGTTCTAGACAAGCAGATGATTTTGAAAGCTTAGACTGCAAAATATAAAAACCGTATAATGATAATAACGTTGTCTATTGGTCGTCGTGGAAAATTTAGGTACGTACAAAATAGCTGCTCTGTTAGATAAATTTCGCTTTAATGATTCCAACATGGTGTTTCGAATGGTATTGAATGAAAACTTGAATTTTGTTTCTATTATAAATATCAAAATATACTTTGAATCGAAAGCTAACTTGATTCCTTCATGTCCTAATTAAATGAATATCGTTTTATAATAGTCACTTGGTGTTAAAAAGTACCTACCCAAATTTCGGACCAATTCTTTAGCGGCTTGAATTTTTTTTTGCGGATTATTAAACTTTAGGGTACCAACTTCAAATGTTAAAAAGGGATAGATGTGCTTTTACCCCAAGAGAGAATTTCAAAATTTAATACTGACTCAAATATTAAGAGTGTTATTAAAAAACTTCATGTATATGTTTTTGAGGTCGCTGATTGTGAATCTGAAGTCAGAATTTTAAAATTCGCGATTGCACCCCTAATATGACCGATTTAATAGGGCAATGAAAAAATATATTTTGTTTATTTTGAGCAAATAGAAATTTTTTGCAAGTACATTTTAGGACATAAAACTTAAATTCTAATAAGAAAACTGATTGCTCTTACCCCTAAGAGGGTGAAAACCACCCCTAAAGTAAAAAAATCAATAATTAACGAAGTACTGCGAGAATAAATTAATGAAACTCATTTATGTTTTTGGGGTCGCCGAACACGAATGTGAAATCAGAAATTAAAAATTTTATGATGCACCCTTAATATGGACGATATAAAAGGGGTAAAATGGATGAATTATTTTTTGTTTATTTAGAGAAATTAGGACTTTTTAGCAGATTGTTACATTTTGAGACATAAAACTCATTTCCTAATAAGAAATATAAATGCTTGTACACCTAAGAGGGTGAAAACCACCCCTAAAGTCAAAAAGTCAATAATTATCGAAGTACTGAGAATGAATTACCGCTAAACAAGCAATATCGTAATTTGTTAAAACGAGGCGCACTTCTTATTTCGGTCATATCTCCTTTACAATTAACGCTAATAATCACCCAAAAAAAAACATTTTGAAGGTCTTTTAACCCTCTTTAAGGCCAGGTAGGTCAAAACAGTACAGAGGTTGTCAGTTTTCCTATATTCATCTTAAATAAAATGTTAAGAGTTAACTTCAAACACTTCTATCTCATAAGCTATTATCTTTATCAAAAAATAAAGGTAACAAGTTTATTGCCGTAATTTTTTGGCTCCAGTAACATTCAGGTAAGATTCTTTCCTGCTAAGTTATTTAACCTTAAAGTTAAAAAACTTAATTTTTTCAAAAATTTTCAATAGAAGTGATATTTTAACAAATGCATCCGTCACGATAAAAAAAATTTAAGCGTATTCATAATAGTTAGAACTAACAACAAACGCGATTTGGATTTTTTTCCCAATTTGGAATTTACTGGAGCAAAAAACGGGCACTTTTTTGTGTAAAAATTCAAAATTTCGCCCTTATTTTCCTTGTATCATTTTTGATTCAGGAGATATCAAAATTTGCCAAAACGCAATTTTAATCTACTGTAAAAAGCTTTAATTTGGTTCAAGGTACATGTCAAAAGGTTTTTTTAAACCAGAGTTATGGCTGAAGTGCTTGACCTTTCCTGGGCTATGTTCAAATGCACCTAACATAAACTGTACCTCGGCAACGATGAGCCTAAGCAAATGTTGATTTCATGGATTAATTATGTTTGTAATTTCATTGGCTAACTTTTTTTGTTATGACAAACGTTTTTGAAACTGTGATCCCCTTTGAGTAATTTGCTTAAAAACTTTGAAAAATCAGTGTTTTTTTTTTGCTTAATAATTAAGGTTTTCAGGTTTCAAGGTGTAACTCGGCGGGTATTAAAGCAAAAATAACGTTATGGGGCTCGACCTACACGTTCCAATGGGCACTTTTATTTTTCTTCGGAATACCTGAGTTGAGGTAAAACTCAACCCCAACAAAAAGTGTCGTTCTTCTCGCCTTTTAGTGTTGAAAAATAAAAATTTTTTTGATGGAAACTTGAAGGACAGGGTTCAAGTTATAATTTCCCAGAGTTGAAAATTGATAAAAAGGTATGTGGATGACGCTACGAATTTTTTTTTGTTGAAGGGCGCCAGTAACGTCGATTGATTTTAAAAGGCAATCTGTACGATCTAGTTGTCGAGAGGAAGTCTTCTCAGGGTCGATTTTGATTTGTCACCGGCTCGTTGTTTCTTGCACTGTACCTGCCTCGTTGCTGTAGAATCCCTGTTGTTTACCTCGGACTGCTTTGGGAAATCGTGCGTGGTACGAATTATTTCACAATTGCAAGCTTATATGAATTTTCTTTTTTTGTTTTAATGCCGGAGCATTAATTTGTTTGATTGTCTTGATATGAATTCTTTTTAATGTCTGTGGAAATTTTCACTGATTAGAGAATTTAATTATTTGTAAAATTTGAGCACTGTTTATTTTTCTACTGATTAAGAAAAATATTTTTAAAAGTTAATGATTTGTTGGTCTATTTGTAGCCTCGACTACAGTAAAACACACAAGTTCGAAATATTTGATATATTCACAAACGTTTAGTAAAATTTACACACACAATTTACAATTAATTCATAAATGATTATAAATCTCCTCGAAAGTTCTCAAATTCGCGTGAAGTTAATTTTAAATTAAAAAATTGCAGTGCCGATCTGTCTATTTAACTCGCGAACAATATTGTTTGAATGATGAATTATCGCAGTCAATCTATTCTTCTTTTCGTACTCGTAGAAAATGTCGATGTTTGAATTCTTTCTGATTGGAATCTGAAAAGATCCGTTTGTTGGAAGTTGATGTTCACCAGCGTAACTGACTTGTGACGATGTGACTTAAAACAGACTAAGTTGTTAAGTGACTTTGAGTGGAAAATTGTCATGAGCTTTTACAATTTAGGTCGGACCGCAGACTGAATGCATCAAAAAGGCCCCCTGGCATGTTCGTAGCTTAGTGATCTGGCCTGCGCAGAGTGAATGCGCGTTCGGTACCTTCGTGTGAATGTACAATTCGGAATGTTGCTGCAGCGAAGTTGGAAAATTGGAATAGATTGACTGTTTCGATGCGTAGAATTTAAAATTTCGATGATAGACAGACTGGCATGGCTTGGTTGTAACATAATTGTAAAAATTAATTCTAATTTTAATTTTAGAGGAATACGACAAAAGCACCTTTATTCCTTTTTAATATTTCATATTTGACTCATTTTGAATCAAACTATCCAAAAATATTTGAATTTAATACTGCTATAAATTAGTCCGAAGTGAGATCACCAAATTGCTGTAAGTACTATTAAATATAGTTGTTACAAAATATCCATATTTTTATATCCTAGCCAGTCGTTAGAGTCTTTCAATATTCTGGGATACATTAGAGTTGTCGATATATCAAGATTAGACACGTTTCTGTATTTACATACAGTCACCGGCAGCCAAATACGTACACGTACGAACTTGAGAAACTAGACATTTCATATTCACTGGTGCAACAGATTGAGTGCACAACAATTTAAAGAGTGGGGACGCAAGCGCTGGCTGCCACTTACTGTATAATACACGGTCAATTGAATTTAAACAGCAAACGTATATTTTTAACAGTCGCGAATGTGAATTCTAAAAATGACAGAAAATAATTCTGCGAATAGTTTTATTTCAGTTAAGTAGTGAATAAGAAGATATTTACGAAAATTTTATTACATGATACTTCGTCTTAAAAATTACTTTCGCAAGTGAGCGTTGAAAATCGAAGGAGTTGCCTCCATTTGTGCATGCAAGATGTACTTGTGCCTCTATATCAAAATAAATAATATGTACCATATTGTCCGAACTAATCAAAATATTTATGTTTACGTTCATCTCACTTCAAACAGCATTAAATTATATTATTATGGCATGAAAACTGATAACAAACTGACCTGTGACGGGAGCTTCTATATCTATCATCGTCTTCTCAGCGCGAAGCAATTGTGCGCCTTCATTGATGATTCGGAGAGCTGCAGCCTCATCGATACGACCCTCCAATATAAAGTGCTGCTTTAACACGTCCGGTCGCGGTTTCGCCGTTCTTGGATCGAACACTTCGGCCACTGTCAACTTATGACTCGGTGGAAACGGTACGGCTGGAAAGAAAAACAGACATTTAATCAGGTTTCTAATAGACACTTTACATTCAATTTTAAAAGAACTGTGTGGTTAATTTACTCTTGGGATAAGTGTTTTGAGGAAGCTGAATATGCAGTCGACTTTGAATTCGAAGATAACAAATGGTGATTGCTAATTTTGCTGCCTTCCAGCGCATGGCGATTATATTATAATATATTAAGAAATTTGATCGTGCCATATACCTACCTCGAAGATGAAACTGGTGCAGCTCCGGACACGTAGCCTTAGACTGACTGTTGTCATAGGCCACAAATTTGGTCCATAATGCACAAAAGCACGAATAGACTATGTACTGTGACTGTGCTTTCTAACTTTTATTAGTTATTGTTTCAGATCTTAGATTCTTTATTTAGCTACGCTACGCTGGATGAGGAGCAATAAATCCGTGTCCGTAGCTGCACCAGTTTTATCTTCAGGGTATATGGCACGATTAAATTTCTTATTAATATTATTTAACACCGCTAAACATCACTCTTATCTATATAATATATTACATTATTTAATACTTCCTTTGTTAATTAATAATGTATACTTATAGTAATAAATAAGCAATACAATTATCATAATACAGAATCATTACAACAGTTACTTCAAGAAACATAAATCGAAAATCAATAAACAATAAAGAAATGAAATTACTCTTTTGTTATACTTTTCTACATGCAGTAGGTCTAGTGGACAGTTAGTTAATGTTGATGATGATGGCAATGATGATGTCGGTTTTAATAAAAAATGACAATACTAAATAAAACTAATATTGTTAAGACTTCAAAAAGGAGGTAAAACTATCTAAAATTACGAAGGTTTATCCATATAAAATTTTTACTTGTGCAAATGTACATCAGGTGGACATATCATTTGGATTTCTATTCACGCCAAGAACAAGGAAAGAAATGCACACACATGCATAGAAATGAAATATACAGCAACACTTTCCAAATAGACCAACTTGTGTGTGAAATGGACAACTAAAAAAAGTATCAAACAATTATCTGGTAAACATAAAGAGATAATGTAAACATCATTGCATTTAAAACGGAGAAAACATGTATTTCTGTTAAAATTTCAAAGTCCTTTTATAATGCTAATCGCCATAACTATTATTCTCCTTTTTTTGGCATCGGGTCATAGACCATACACATGCAGCCATCTTTATATTATGAATTTTATATAAGGAAGAAAAGTTCTTAATTATATTAATTAGCATTCATTTGCTTGATCTTGAGTCAATGTCTGTGCATTATTCACAAGCAATTTTAAATTTTAATTAAACATAAACAGAGATTAACTATCTGGTCTGCAAAACAAACGTTAAGACGTCATAATACTGTGGTTGAACCTGAACCAGTCTACAACCTTTTGTAAAAGTTATTTTAATTGTTTAAAATAAAATTCACGTTTTCATTGAAATGTTAATAATAATGAATTAATGAACCCAAATAAAATCAACAGTTGTCAATAAAATTAAGGAGAGTCACTGTTTCCCCGATTGATGAGACTATTAAATCATGTCTCAATATATGCATGATTTATTCTATTTAATTATTGTACTAAAAAAAAATCCTAACTATATGGTTGCTGTTTTAACCTTTAGGGAATATATTGATTTACTGGCCAAACTGTTATTTCAACAGCATAAAATAATACATACATACACTCGTGAAAAACGTATCTACTGAATGCAATAATGGATTTTTTGTATTCAACAAGAAATTTGCATTTATTTATCTGTCGGGATGCATTCAAAATAAAAACTTTTGTTTTAATGATTCTTTTGTCTGTATTAAGCCAAAATAGAGTAGGTTCTGTCTTCATCACATTTGAATTCTTTAAACAACAAACTGAAAAATCGTCAACATTGCCAATAACAACACTGTTGATTTACCAAAAACATAATTAAAACGCAATGAATATTAAAACAAATTAAAGCGACGCGCAACGTTGATTTAGTGAAGCTTGTAGATAGGTGTAGGTGTGTTAGGGGTGGTTGAAGTGGGTAATTAATTAACATGATTATACAGGTTTTTAAATGTAAGCGGAACTTAGCGTAGTTCATTATAATTCATGAGAAATTTCGCATAAGAGACTTTTATAATGGCATTTCATGTTATTTGATAAAGACAATAGTTTCAAATTGAGAATATATGTGATATTTATTATGCGATAATTTTTATCAATCTGTCAAATAAGTGATTTGCAGGACAAATGCAGAATTCATTAATTCCAGGATAATTTCAGCGACGCGACGGTGACGGTGCATTCCAGTGTTGCAGCACTGATTTTTAATTAAAAAAAATATTATAATTATGATTTTCTCTTAAACAGGATGTGTGGCAAACTACGCAAAATACTTTATTTTAAATATAAAGCCACTGCTGTACTCACTGTGGTAGCATTTTTTGAGAAACCGCAATTTGTCTGCTAATTTACCACTGTGATAGGATTCCCCGATTTATCACCACAAGAAAGTTTCATAAAACTTGCTCCAATGTTTGGTTATATCAACACCTAGAAAGATTCGATTAAAATGCTTTCATTGGAAAATCCTTTAAACTATTACATCACATTGTTGTTTTGCCAGAAATGGTGGCATTTACGAATTGATAGTAGATGTCAACTCTCCGAGTTATTTTCTGGTTGGCTGTTCGAATGAAAAATATATGTATGAATTTTCGCAATATTTTAATGCAACAGCGCTCATCAACACAGAAAATTGTCTTGAATCAGTCGGAATTATAGTTGTAGATCATTATTCAGGTTTATTCTTCTGAAAACAGGCGATTTTCTGGTTAATCACAAATTAAAATGTTACACAAAAAATAGGGGTTAATTAAAAAACGGTATCTTTCAAAATAACTGACTCTGGAAATAATTAATTAATATCATGAAGTTATTCGCAGATAATATTGGCAATTTTAGAAGAAAAAGCACACAACCATCAATTTAAATTTATGTATGTATCCAAAATTTGGAATAAAATTAAATTTAGATTATTCAGGTTCAGAATGGTACACAGGAAAATACCTATTAAAAATTAAATCCAAGCTATATTATAACTAGCTCACAAAAAAATCGACTTGCTTTTTAATTTTAATTGTAATTAATTCCAGATATTTCTCACACCTGCTTCGTAAGAGGATTTCATTTTTAAAAAAGACTACGGTTATTGAGCATAAAATACTAAAAGAAGGTAGCAGCTATTGAACCTCGGTTAAACCATCTCTGAATTATTTTTATGTAAATGTGGGTGTTCCGATAAAAGCACTCCCTTTACGTACTAATTCCGACAACTTTTGGAGGAACTAACTTAATTTTATGGAGTTCTCTGTAGGCGAAGAGGGAAACCCACACCGACATGCGATACGAAAGACTGTAAATTCTCAAGATTGGGTATATGAAAAAGGATTTAAAACAGTCTTTGTTAGAAGTGAAAGTTTTCATTTAATAGATACCTGCATTTAGAAGTTATGTACTCGCCGGAAGGACATACATATTATGAGCAAACAAGTATATTAAAATGTGAAACGGATTTAGGAGAACATTATTATCCTTACTTCTCTATATGGAGACAGATGAAGGTTATTCGTAATAAAGCTTGCTCAAAAACTAATTTCGTAAGAATTCAAAATGTCATATGTCAGTGGCAAAATCAATATTTTCATATAAAATCCATAGTCATGTATAGTATTGTATAGAGCTGCATATATTTTGGCTGTTTCACAACAAATTGAGAGAGTACTATCATAAATAAAGTACTTATTTCAATCCAGCAAAAAGTATGCTCTAAGCGTGCCATCTTAGAGAGAGTTTGATATTTATTATTTTAGGTTTTATGTTTTTTCTTAATGGATATTATTCCCAAGAAAATTATAGCAATACTTATTATAAGTGTAACTATAAGAAAACTATAATTATGTAGCATACAAATTCGATAGACTCAATTTGTCTGTGACCTAGACCTTCTCCTCGACATACAGTATACATATTATTGTTTCGAATCAAACCACAAACGAGCGTTTGAATCATGAGATACACTGTTTGTGGTAATGAAGAGGGTCTCGGTTAACGTATTGCTTCATCTTTTTTGTATAGATTTTTTACAAATTTGATATACTATGCCATACTCAGTTTAAAACATTTGTTTAAAAAAATGTTATGAAGTTAACAAGACCCGTTACATTTTCTTTCCAGGGTGAATCGAGGCATTTCAGCTTCACTTAAGGTGGATTTATGTAGTCTACTGCTTTATTTTCAATTACATTTACATCTTCACTTTTCATCAACAATCCAGAGATACTCATTCCAGAGAGAGATAAGGGTAGTGAAAATGAAAAATTAATATAATTACATAAAAAATGGTAATGCAAATGAAAATGAAAAAGTCGGTTGTATAAATCCAAGGTTTTCTACTAACCTTGGTATAACCTAACCTAACCTTGGTATAAATCAGCCTTTAGTTACTAAATATTATAACACAAAATGAAAAAAAATTTAAAAATAGAATTCGATTATAGGACCTTTTCCCTATATCACTTTTGTCACTCAGCTGTTAGTCACTGAACTTTAACTACTAGTTTTCAAATGCAAACAACGGATGGTCATTCGGGAGCCGGACATTGCCGCACACGAGCTAGTTCAGGATCGATGTTGGGTACCGACTAGAAGTTTCTTGATTACCTATTTAGGTTCTCCTTTAAGACAAAATCGGCGCTTGGATTTGGACCTATATTGTGATTGTGTATAATAAAAAAAATTGAGTCAGGTTTATTCTGTGTGTGTGAAAAGATTTAAATCCATGCCACTTTCATCTGTGGAGCCACATGAAAGGTTTGGTGTACACGACGCCCCTCAACAACGTTGAATAATTACGGGGAAGAGTACCAAACACTGCGAATCACATAAGGCAGAATACAGATTTCAATAAAGTCAGAGATTCTAGGATGCAGCTAGCTGCAGCGTGTTTGAAAAATAACGGAGACCACTTTCAACGCCTGCTATGAGAAAATGCGTTTCAAATGATTTGGAACTGAATACTTTAGCAAGATAATAATCAATAATTTTTCATTAATGATAAAATCAATACTTTATATTAACAACCATCAACGAGAAAATATATTTTTATTTGGAATCCAGTGATTAGAGATATTCAGTTATAATTTTCTAACTGATAAAACTTACTATACTGTATGCCATAACTAGTTTCTTTAAATGTAGTTCTTTATTAATTTGACTTCACCGTATTTTGATTAAATCAATTCCATTTACTGAATTTTAACAATTCGATAATATGTTCTCAATTTAAATATGAATAATTTTAGATTATAAGCTTAAAACAAATAAATTTGTTTTGGTTAAGTTTAACATTAAGAAAAATTTGATAGTTGAGTTGTAACTAACTTCGTTCAACTTCAAGTCAGTATGGCGGCTAAAATTAATAAATTTAAACAAGTCAAAGTTTTGCGCCAGTTACAAATCGACCATGTTGATGAACTTTTTAACAATTAACATAATTTATTGTTATATGTCTCTTGTTGCACACTTTAACACAAACGAGACCATCTCTGTCAAAAAATCTCCTTTCCTATTTTTGACGTCAACTACATAAAAATTTGCTAAAATTTTACGACCTTTTTTCAATTATAATTTAAAGAATAATGTTTTGTCCCACATTAAGCAATTTAAATATTTATTTTGTTTTATTTATTACATCACATGTACTCAGTGGCGTAACCAGGGGGGGCCGAGGGGGCCTTGCCCCCCCCTCAGCAAAATCCACGTATACCAAACCAAAACAGTGAACACTACACTTTACTTTAGGTGATTAAAATCTATCATCAGAAGCTTAAATCATCTTTCAGTTAGTTTTATCACTTGGCTGTGGCTCCCCCCTCAATTCAGTTCTGGTTACGCCACTGATGTACTCTTGAAATAAAATTACGTGACAGCGTATTTAAACTGATCGATATCAAAATTGTCGGTTACTTGTTGATAATCAATATTTAATGCAGGTACCTAAACTTAATAATGCCTCTGTTACGGAAGTTCAACTATTGGAGAAGTTTTTAATGAAAACCTGACTTCATTAAAGAATTTAGATTTACCGATGGATCAATGAGACTACATTTTATTTCATATACATGTCAAAAGTTGGAAGCGGTGCTAGCTCCAGGAAGCTCTACTTAAATTCTTTCATTTTCTAACTTTACTAGTTTTCCTCTAAAACAATGCACAACACTATTGAGGGTGTTGCCTTTTCTACTACTGATCAAAAACATTAAGTGAAGAATTATAAAGAGTTGCAAATATGTATGTTGCTATGGCAGCGAGCAATAGACGGCATTTCCGCAGCATCGGTTCAGATACTGTTAGTGTGATTAACATTACCACAATCGTAAGGACAACAACGGGGTTTGATAAAATGTGAAAGTAATATCGTTGTCCGTGTAATAATTTTAACCGATTTTAACCGATATTGTGGAAGCGCCATCTATTCATTGCTCGCGGTCGAACATATTAGGTGGTTGTGCCTCTTTATAATTTTTTTAGTCAACTACAACACCTAAGAAAACTTACGCCTACTCAGCAAAATTCTTTTAATTCAAGTCAAGTTATAAATCATTCAAATAATTCTTTGTAAGCTCTTACCCAACCAATGTCCTATTTTCTTGTTCAATAAAGTGATTTGTAATTATTATGAACTTAGATAATAACTTTTTCTTTAAAACACAAAATGTTTACTTTGGTTATTTGGAGGACTAGTTTTTTTGTTCTCAATAAGAGGATTGCAATAAAGTAAAATGCTGCGAGTGGATAAATGCGTTGATATGTACCGGTTTCAAAGATCGGTGGTTCGAATCCATCCTGGGGCAAATTAATAATTTACTTCCGATTTGTTTCGGACTTACATTGATAGAGAATTATCGAAGCCCTAGATGGACTCCACAACAAACCGTAGGCCATCTTCCTAACACAAAATCTTAGGATTTTCCGGGGTTACTTCGGTGACTTGAGAGGCGGTTAAGAAAACATTTTGCTTTATATTGACACTAACAAAATTTCCTTCGTAGCCGTCGTCATTTTAACTGACTTAAATTTTACTGTTCATTTTCTACCACATTTGCTTTCGATTATAAAGAGCTAGTTAAAATATACATGGATATTAATTTATTAAATATTATTTGAACTACATATTTTCTCACAAAAAAGATACGAAATAAACCATTTATTAGATAGATGTTTTAGAACTTAAAATTCTTAAGATTTATTTTAAACTATTCCAAACTTCTCCTGTATTATATTTACTTGATACAACAAATTATAATTTTCAAGTGAAAGTAGTGAAACAAGGCCATGAGTACAATTGCCGATATTCAGTCGGTGAATGCTGGTTGAAGTCGGTAATTAGATGGGTGACCGTATCTCAGTACATTACCGAGGATAGAGCAGCGCGCTAGATCATGCTGAAGCGGGCTAGATCATGCTTGAGTGGCACAAGGCGACTAGCTACTGCCTCTCTGTCCTGGGTTCGAGTCCCAGCTTCGGCAGATAGCAATGTCGGAGGAAATGGGTGTATGTGGTGTGTCCTGGTTAAGTGGTAGAATACTTCGTCAGGGCGTTGTTAATATAAATAAGGCCACAAAAAAAATGAGGGTGAACACAAATATATAATAAAAGTAAAACTGAATACCTAAATCATTTTGTCTTCAGTTGTCACGATGCAAAAAAATATTATTATGTATTATGTATAAAAAAAAAAAGTTATTTAATCAATTATTGTTGAGGCATCATCAGTCATAAAGCTAGAATAGGTCTGGTAATTTATTTGAATCATGTAGGTATGCACACTAAACTTTTGGAAACATTATATTTACAATTTAACGTTGAGTGCAATAAACAGGTTATGAAGATGGTAAGTCAATTTCTTCAGAAACCGTTTGCAAACAGTTCCTCCCACTTACTATTCTTCAAGACAAAAGTCAAATCAAAGTGCTTTATTATTGTAACCATTAAATTCAGGAGGTTATAGCATCATATATTTTACAAAAAATGTTAAATTGAAACGATCTTTCTAATAATGAATTGTGATACGCAGGTGGCGTTAAAATATTTTTAATGTCCAAATTTTATTTTTTTATACAGATGCAAGGGACTCTTAATGGTGATTATTTTGTAAAAAGTTGAAGCGTAACTTCGTAACTTCTCGCATTCGTTTCATAGTTAGCCAATCATTTTTTTTTATTTTTGGTAAAACATGGTTAAACTTTCTTATGTGGCAAATGAATCCTTTGAATACATGATGTATATTGAGTTAAGACAAGCGTAATAGATTACATCTTCATAGTTGAAATGTGAACAAGGCATTTAATTTAACATTATGTTTATTTTATCGTTAAAAAAGGGCATCCTTAAATTAATTTTAAATTACAATATGCTCTTTTAATCATTAAATTAACATGGTAGAAAAATCTTAAACAACTGTCAATAAGTTACGCGCATTCTCACTAAATTTAATTAATTGTTTCATTGCCAATTATAATTTTCAGCTTAGCTAGTCTTAAACCGCAATTTCTTGGGCCTAAATGGCATTGCCATACTTTTGAAGGATTTGCAGTTAAACAAATATAAATGTTTTTCAATTTATTGTATAAAGCACTCGTTTTTTTTTTCTAAGCACAGAATATAAGCTTTGCACAAACCTCGATGTTACAGTTATTTGTTCAATTTGTTCATTGCATTTCTCAATATAAGAAATACTTAATTGAAAAGTAGCCAATCTCCTGATTTCAAAAATATATAACACATGTCCATTATCTTCAGTAGTTTTCGAGAAATTGGCAAAAGGTGATAAAGTAATAAAATAAGCTAATTCTAATACTTTTCTATGTGTTATATATTTTAGAAATCAGGAGATTGGCTACTTTTCAATTATTTTATAATATACAGGTTGTCGCCAAAATTTGGTCGTATTTTAGCTATTTTCGGCTAAACCGAAAGTTAGATGTATGAATGGCATATGCCTTTATAACCACAATAATATACCATAACAATTTCCGTAACAATATACAAGGTGAACAAAATTTGTAAAAATCAGCTTTTTGACAATGCCTTGTACTTTAAAGGTTCTATCGCTTATTCCACCTTAAAATTGAATTTATCATGAGAATAGGTTTTGGTTTTTAATTTTAGCCCAAAAATAAAGTCAGGAAATCGAGTGAGCCTCTTATGTGGGACACCCTGTACGTACCTATTTAAAAATGTTATTTTGCTTTCGTCTATGGTCTATCCATTCTGTACAGGTTTACAATATTCATAAATTAGTTTCCATTTGACAATTTAAAACCAAATTGCAAATTGAAAGATTTAATTTAAAGTAAGTTAATATTTTGTAAATATCCAACTTTAAAGTAGTATTTAGCATAACCAAATGTTTTCCCGAGACACGTTTCAAAGGAAGCAAAGTTTGTTAAATTACGTCAAGAAAATTCTCAAGCAAATCTCATCACCGTTTCGTATTTAGTTAGTTTATTTGATAATCCGCTTTTGAGTTTAATTGGATATGGCTTGGATAGCAGTCGAATTTACTCGTTATGAGTTCAATAACGCAAACTTTACCAAAATACCCTGGGCTATAACAATATTCTGAGTAATATCTTAAATCCAAACTGCACTTCATGTTATGATACTGGCATATAAACGTAAATACAGCGCATTTTCCGTCTTATTAATTTGGTTTGGCAGAATAAAAACTTTATTTTCATTGCATAAACGAAATTTCTATTGTTTTTTTATAATATGCAAGGAGGGCATACAAATGTTATTATGCACACATTTTTAAGATTGAAACAGAAAATTGCTTCCCTAACAATTTTATAATAAAAATTTTAATATCCAACATTTATGATACCCTTGTATTTTGTATATTATTATAAGAATACATATACAATACAAGGATGATACTTCAAAATTATTTAGTACCTAAGTAGTAAACAAACTTCTAATATGACAATACATATATAAATTTAAATATACAGGGTTCCCCATATTAAACTACCCATTTTATTATTCGAATAAAATCCTTTTAAGTCAAGTAAAAAAATCTTTTATTACACTAATGTACAGCTAATTGTATGGGATTTACTTCGTACTCAAGATTTGTTTTTTAAAAATCATGTCTTCTAAATGCCCTCCATCAACTTGAACTTTTAATTCTGAATGCAAAATTGTTCATCACCCGGCGAAGAAAATCTCCAATTATCCCTGTAACTTCTTCTCGAATGCGGTCTTTCAAGTCCTCAATTGTTGCAGGGCGACTTGCAAAGACCTTACCCTTCAAATACCCCCACAGAAAAAAATCGGGTGCCGTTATGTCGGGAGACCTAGGGGATTCTGCGAGAATTTTTTAACGACCGTATAATTTCTCGATTTGAAAATTTGCCTTGCCCCCCTAGGTCTCCCGACATTACGGCACCCGAGTAATAAATCCCATACAATTAGCTGTACATTAGTGTAATAAAAGACTTTTTTACTCGGCTTAAAAGGATTTTATTCGAATAATAAAATGGGTAGTTTAATATGGGGAACCCTGTATATGTCTAGAGTAAAAATGATCGCTTTTCCTTCAACCAATTTAATTTTTTAAAATTATACAATATAAACAAACACTACTATATACAGGGAGTCTCACTGAGAACTGAATCGATCGATATTTAAGGGAAAGGTATATAGGAAACAATTTTAAAACATTTGATAATTACTAGTCGGTGTGGCCAATCAACAAAAATAATTACAATAATTTGGTGTTCCGGTTATACTGCGGATGTCGGTACCAACTTGCTTATTTTAAATGGAACGCCCTGTATATTTTCGATTAAAAACCAATGTGACATGATCACATATTTCATTAGGCAAAATTGGCAGGGTTCGAAGATATATTTCATATTTCTAATGATATCTATGCACCTTTATGATGTGATCGTTTTCGTTCAACGGCTCTTATAACCGGGAGAAGATCAGTTAATATTACCATAGATAAATTTAAATAGTCTTTGATATTGATATTACTGATGAATTTGCCTTTGAAAACAAATGAGAATTAATTAAAGAATCGGTTATGTGAACAATTATATTCAGTGGATGTCCAATTCAAATTATGCAACAAGCGAAACCAAACCAAACATACTAACAGTTTTGTTTAAGCACATGAATCAGGAGTCGGCAAAGAAAGAGAAATGAAAAAGTATTAGTGAATACTTTGGATTTGGGGAGCAGAGGAAGACGTACCAGATCCAGAATTCAGTCGAAATGAAGGCGTTAAATTAGTGAATATCCTCCTGTCCCTGGGACAAGTGGAGGTGAAGGCGAATCGAGAATTAGACTTCGATGAAACCAACTCTGATTAAGTTACTTGAAACTTTTATATATTTCGCTAAGTTCTCAGAATCGTTGCTAAGTTTGTATTTGTAGTTTATAATAGATTTATTAATGTTTTGTTTTGTTTCGATCATTAAATCTTTTTTAAACCATATTTATTTTAAAAAATTCCAAAAATTTCCTATGTATACCAATACATTTATTGAAGTCTTTTTCTAGATTCCTTTCACTTTTATATTTTTATTGACTATCTCCCAACCACTTGGATGTAACTTTTTTGTTGAAATAATGACTTCTGCAGATGCACATTGAAAAAATCACTACAGTTACAATTATGAGATTATATGTTAATACTATATAGTTACAAGACATCTAATTAATGTTTTTGAATAATTTTCACTTCCTAAAAATATAGACGGTTGCCAAAAATTATTTTTCAATTTAGAACTTTTTGAACTGAATTATGTCAATTTTTTCAAATGGAACACCCTGTATATTTTTCGACGATGTGATGTAGAAATAAAAAACGAACATTTTTTGTTTGTACGATACTATGGCTATTTGTAACCATTTTCTATGTACATATTAAGCAAGTACAAAATTCAAAAATAGAGATTCTTTCAAATAATTCAACAAAAAAATATTATAATAAATGCTCTACATGTTGCCCATTTTGATTCCGTCCGACGCAACTAGAAGTTTTTTCAAAATAATATGGCTATACTTTAATCGTGAGTAAGACATATTTGGGCAACTAATTTAAAAATATTCTTACCTTATAAACTTATAAAGGTAGGTAGACTATTTAATACAGTGATGTCTATCAGTTATAAACCTTCAGGGTAAAGGAATACATCGATACAGTTAGTTTAGTAGAATGAGTAATAGCTTCTGGTGGATAATCAGTCAAACTATGAATAAAATGACCAAGTACGTCAATATTATGATACAATACAGTACGCTTAGATATTGGATTAATATATAATTTTTTATCAATTTGTGGCTACTAAGTTCCTATTATATAAGTTATATAAACATGCCTCGAAAAATGTTTACTGAAATACTACCCATTAAGGGAAAACTTGTACAAAACATGAGAAAAATATGGAAACACTGAGTTTACTAGATAGTGCGTATAAAAATCTCAAATAATATACCTAATAGATAAACATAAATCTGTTGTAAATAGGTACTGTATTTACGTATTTTCAAAGACTAAATAGTGTAAGTAAGAGTGTCAAATTGTTGTTCCACTGTTTACGTGAGATAACAATAATGAATAATTTATACATTGCAACCGGTTTAGTCGACATATTATAATCGTACCATAAATAACAATTTATGCAAGGGTCATTATTGCAGCAACGTAAATCAACATAACAAATTATGTTTGTTAAGGAATCAAAGGGCAAATGGTGGCAAGTATAAAGTTTAATATTAAGTATTGTGTTTTCGAACCAAAAATATCGTAGCACGATTAAATTAAGACAGCTGATTAGCGCGCACAACAAATCAAATATTTTGCTATAAATATTTGTAATTTTAAGTAATTTAGGTGTATTTACGAAATTGGTAGCACATATAATATAAATAAATATAAATTATTTGATAAGATTACTACATAAGGAGACTGCTCAAGATATGTTCCTTCGAATGGCATTTAAAACTGTGTATGTGGACATGATAAAGATGCCTCGAAAGATGCCTACCTCACACTAAATTAGGTGATCTACAACAAGCATAATATTCGAGTAACTAAATATATTATCTCCGGGAGTCGGAAAGAACTAAATAAGTGTTTTACAAAATCATATTCAATTACCGTTTTCCTAATGTAACAAGTTAATTCGATTTCTTTAGAGTTAAACAAAAAGTAAATAATATTAAGTATATTAGGAGTCACTATTTCCAGTCTAACCGGAAATGACACCAACTCTCCTATTTTAAATGGAATGTGCTGTGTATTTTCGCATTTTTTGTTCGTCATGCCATGTAATTCTGATTTAGCGATATGTCTAATATGTTTAATAAAATCTGTTGAAAGTAATATCCATGTTGAGTTATCTATCACAGCGCACGGGATAGGACCATTTTCACAAGGAAAATGACGTTCAATCCTAGCAAAGATCATCTCATATCCTAGATAGTCAAAGCCACTGTTTATTTCATCGCCCTATCTTCTCTCTCTAACACATGCGAAATTGGATGCCAAATAACAGAGAAGTATTGCAGTATCATGAGTTAAAGTGAGATGAAGCTTAAGTTGGGGTCCATTTATGAGCGATGAAATTAAACAATAGCTGTGACTATCTAGTGTATACATGATCTTTGATCCTAGTAAACCTTATATCTTTAAAAGAGCTGAAATTTACAGTCAGAAAAAGTTACTGAAGAAGACGGGTTTCGTTGTCAGAGAGGATTTAAATTAATAGAGGAAGCCGTAACAGAATTTGTCATCACAAACGTAAAATTTTGTTTTCCGTCGAAATTAAAAATAATACAAGTTTTAGTTAATAACAATTAATGCATTTTTTTTCTTCTTTTGACGAAATATAGTAAGTACAGCATCTTTATTTCAGCTAGTATACTATCTCACGTTTCACCTTTTCCTTATTCTTTATTGGCATTGGGCTATTAGCCATTAAACCAGACCCAATATATATTTCTCTTCGTATGGGGTGGGGCAGTGAGGACGGATGTTTTTAAAATAAGCACAAAATCGTTAATTTTTGTTTTAAAAAAAATTTAATGACATGAATGTGTTCTTATTGAACTAGCATTTGACAAAATTAAGTGTGGAAAACAATATCTTTACAAGTGGTGTACATTTTCATGACTCATTTTTGAAGCCGTTCTTCAAAGTTGGTCTTCACTCTTTCCAGTTGTCGATTTGAAGGAAACCATTCGCATGGAAGTCGCCCAAATTGACAACTGGAAGGAGTGGAGCTTCCAATTGTCAATTTGTGCGACTTCCACGGGATTGTTCCACGCGAATAGTTTCCTCCAAATCGACAATGGGAAAGAATGGAGACTAACTGTGATGAACGGCTTCAGAAATGAGTCAATGAAAATGGGCACTACTTAAAAGATATTGTTTTCCTCACTTGATTTTGTCAAATGCTAGTTCAATAAGAACATATTGTTGTGAATACATTTTTTTTTAAACAAAAATTAACAATTTTGTGCTTATTTTAAAAACACTCGTCCTCACTGCCCCACCCTGTACCTCAAACGTTAGAATAAGATTACTTTTTTTTAAAGGATAAGTTATATCTTGCAAACCATACACTGTTAATTGCATATGTAAAAACTTTCAGGCTGGATTAAAGAAGCCTTGGGTTGTCTTGCGATTTAAATCGTCAACAAAGCAGGAAATTATTTGAGAAGATACAGATAGAAGGATTTAGCAAATGCTGGAACAAAAAACATCATCTTCCACTTACATATTGTCGCATGAGACGTACAAAAAAACACTATATTCTTTATACGGCACCTATGCTTATTATTTGCAATTTTGATAGCAAGGAAGTGAATTTACACTCTAATGATATACTAATTCAACAAATGAATTAAAATTTTCAAGGATTACAACATTCCTTAAATGATATCTCAGACTACTGACGGTGTTTTGCATTAGCGAATGTTCTCTATGTCAATAAATATGTATATATTAATTAGCTTTTTATCTCCCATAAGCGGGTGCTTAGAAAAATATTGAATGGAATTGTTACATAGTCAGTGTTGCTCTTGAGAATAATCAAGACAAGAAATTTAGGTTTAACAAATAAAATATTTTCTGTTTCTTTGTAAAATATTATTATTTTGATTTACCTATATTTTGTCAAAAACCAACCTTTAACCATTGCTTTGATGTTAATTTATTTCAATAATTCAGATATTTTTTAGATTGCCTGAATTTTTAATCAGAATACTGAAAAATATAACGTGCTTATAAATTCCAATAAAACAAATAAAATGAACGAATGCCACAAATATCTTTTAGACAATATTGGTACATCTTTCAGTGTCAAATAAACTGATCAACAAAATAAACGTTACAGGGCCATATTTGCCCTACCTTTGGAAATGAGTACATTTGGATTGCTGCCAGCGACTTTTTTTCTGTTTGGAGCATTCTCTAGTCCAATCCTTTGTCTATCAGTTCGTGTTTTTGCTAAAATTAAGTATTTTATATAAAGGTTGCTAAACGAAACAGTGCAAAATTTCTGGAATTTCGGCATGGTTCCATTTAATAATTTTTTTTATATATATTAACACTAAAGGCATAAAGATGGACTTCATATCTCGAAACAGTTTTTGAATTTTTCGTTTATGTATTTCCTTTATTTACACGGTGATCTCTAAAAAACCACTAGTTATGCTGAAAATGCTGGTGGCGATTTCATTTTAGTTGATGATGACAACGCAATATCTCATCGCGCTAGAATCATCACCGAGTTTTTGAAGGATCACAATATTGAATGGAATGGCCACCCTTGTCTCCGGATATGAATCCGATTTGTGGAGTAGAATGAAAAGGAATCTGAAAGAAAGGGAAAGACAAATGGACAATTTAGATGATTTGGTGAAGAAGAATGCAGTTTTTGCGCAACCTGGTGGAGGGAATACTCAGAAGAGTTGAAGAAGTTATAAGAGCTCGGGGAGGCCCGGCAAAATGTTGATATTATTCTCCTATATTTTGTGAAGAGTATCTACCGCAGTTTTCTTGAAAGAATAAATCATTTTACGAGTATCCGGAAAGTTCACCGACAACAATTCACCGACTAGAAAGGTCACCGCAATTCGTCGAAAGGATAATTCACCGATTTTACAATTACCTAAGATTAAATTATTAAAAACCAAGAAACTGTGTTATTCAAATCAATTTATTTCGTATCAATCGTATCATACAATATCTGATACATTTCACATTTCCAATATGTCTTAGCAACTTGTCTTTCTTTGGAAAATAAGTGACAGTTCACTAAAAGTTTATTTTTTTGCTTTTCATAACAAACAGATGGGCCATAATGGATAATGAATATTCGTAACTGAAGTTCTTCATCGACCCTTTGAATTTTTAAATGTATGCGGTTAAACTTGTTTAAGCCAACTAATTCTAATTCAAATCAGAAATCATAGTTGTAGAATCGGTGAATAATCCTTTCGACGAATTGTGGCACGGTGAACTTCCAGTCGGTGAATTGTTATCGGTGAACTTTCCGTCGATGAATTGCAGTCGGTGAACTTTCCGGATACGCATTTTTATGAACCTTTGGCCTTTTTTTCTCAACTGAGTCTCCGCGGAGATATGGCCGGTTAAATTACTGTTAAGTGAATTTAGCGATGAAGAAGTAAGGAAGTACAAAAGACGCCTGCGTGTGGACATAAAAAAACTTTAAATGAGCGTCATGGAAAGAAATGTTAACCGCCAAAATTTCTTAACCAATTTTTAATAATTCTAACCAACGATCATTTTTCAATATTTAAAGATTAATCAACAAAAGTGGCAACCAGTGACAGATAATAAGCCAGTGCGAATATTCTGATTGTCGTTACCTACGTTGCATGGTTACAAGAATTTTCAGGTAAGGAAGAGCGTTAATTCTCCTTCAAAGATATGCAGTTACAATTTGGTTCCTCCACCAACGACTCTTTTATGCAAGCATGGAACATCTTGAAGTGTTCAGAATAAACGATTTGTTCGAATGCAAGTTGACTTTAATTCAAGTCTCTCATAATACCAGATTTCGGAGGTTATTCAGAATTGGGTAATTTTTAATGCAACCCTGTATTTTGACATTTTATTTTGACTCGATTATCATCCTGGCGTCTTCTTGAAACCTGAAGTTTTAGCTTCAACATGAGCCCTATATTTTGAAAATCGATTCACAAGTGGAAACGTTATCACTGCAAGACCAAAAACTGGATTTTTTGATATCATACTGTAAATAACGGAAATAAGCGAAAAATTTAAAAACCGTTTCAAGATATGAAGTCCATCTTTATGACTTTTAGTGTTAAAATACAGAAAAAAAAAAGTTCTGTTCAGATGGGACCATGCCGAAAATTCAGATTTCGCACTTTTTTGCATTTATCACCCTGTACAAACTTTATGTAAAATACCTAACTAATTTTTGTACAAACACGAACTGATATGACAAAAGATTGGACTAGCGAATGCTCCAAACAGAAACTAAATCGCTGGCAGCAATTAAAATTTACTCAGTTCCAAAGTTAGAACAATTCTGGCCGGGTAAAGATTATTTTGTTGACCAGTTTAGTTTTTGTTAGAACGAAAATATTTTATATTTAGCTTGGTAATAGTATAATAGTAATATCATCAATTCAGCAAAGCTCGAATCTCTTTTATACAGAATAAGTATAATAATATGTATATTTACTAAGTATTAAGAAAGATTCATATTTTTGTTCGTACAATGAATACTTAAATGACTACTAGAGTTAGAAATATTCCCAGAATATGAAAATGTAAATATTCAATAATGGTTTAGTTTGTTATTGATCTTAGTGGATACATTTGTTTAACGTAATTTCTATTGTTGATTTTTTAATTAACTTCTATCGCTTAATTTAATTTATGTGGTGCTGATCACATTTTGAAGTTCACATACATATCTTATACTTGTAGATTTAAAAAAGAATAAATTTTACATCTAAATCGTCTTCAATAAATGATATGGCATATTGCCACAATCCAGATATTATAAATAACTAAATAGTAATTCATACCGACAATAATTATATACAAGAAACCATTTTCTATGAAATTCTTTATTAAGAAATTTAAAAAAAATGACTCACTAGCAACTAGATTCTTTACAGGATCTTTCGCTAGTAGCTTATTTTCATAAATATCTTCGGTATATTAGAAAATTGTATGATTTTTCTACTACTAGTGGGAGTCGAACCCACTGCGAGTAAGATCAGCAGACCTTGACTTGTTGTGCCGTGCCTTGACCCACTTGGCTAATATTGCTCTGTAAATACATCTATATTTTTCATTTAATGCTTTATTATTTACTTCTGCAATATTTTTGAAATTTATTTATTAAGATTAACAACCAGACATTCAGTTGCAAATTAAATAAGTAAATCACTTAATAAATAAATTCATTTAATATATTTTTTTTTGAGAAAGAGAATTGTAAAAAAGAGATTAGAGAATAAAACGAAAATAATGGCACATTGACCCCGTCTTTTCGTTTTCTTACGATAATTCTGATGAATGTCGGGATCTTTCAAAGTAGACACAATAAGAAGAGCTACTATTGGTAATCAGATTTAACTTATAGAATTTTTCAGTTTTCAATATCCTTTAGAAAATAAAAAGTGCCACTAAAGTGCAATTTTTTTAAATATTGGTCATTAATGTTCCACGTACTTTGACATTTCTTCACGTCCAAAATAAACGTTATAAAGTTAAGATATTATTACACTCACCACAATTTGGAAAACATAAGTAGGTACCAATTTTGCGCAAGATAACATGCTTACATAAATTTTAATCGAATTAAAAACGTTGCATGTTTCCTCGATAATTTTGATGCAAGCTAAGAATTGATAAAACAATAATTTATTCCATTGATATTTTCGTTTAGTTTTAGACTTGTATTTTTTGTAAAGTACGTTCATCTGTAAATGTTGGTTTACAAAATATATTTTGTAAAGTGGATCAAAAGCGCGATGGTTTGAATAAAATTTGATAAGTAAATTTTACCGCACGCAATCGAATATCTAAACGAGGAGCAGAGACGGTGAAGATGCTTCCATTCATTAGCCACCCCATTTAGCGAATTTCTAACCATGTGACCTACTTCTCTGGTGAGCATTCAAATTCAAATAAACGTACGAAGTGAAATTTGACAACGAAAAATGACTGTCAATCAAGATCACAACCGCCGACATTTTTTCAGTAAGGACATTGAATTGAATAGAATGGTTCATTTTCTGGTGAGGATTTCTACAGCAATGAAAATCGTATTGAACATTTATTGTGAAAGAAATAAGGGCTACAACTCGGGCTACAACAATCTATCGCGTAATAATATTTATATGATGCGAAGCCATTAGATTGGAGGTTATGAAAATAAACAATGTAACGAAACACAATTTTTGAAAATAACTCCCACCGTTATCTCAGTTATTGTTATATTTTAATATTTTGAATATGAATTGTACCTACGTCTGAGAGTATCTAAATACTGTTTGTCACTGAATACAATTATCGCCGTATAGTTTTGTTTTAAAATATTTTTTTTAAAATATGCAAAACATTCGAGTGTAACAAATTTTTAGAAATTTCACATACACGTTCTATTTTTATCATTATCATTTATATAGGATGTCGCAGAAACGAACATTCGGAATGACGTTATAGAATATTTAATCATATTGAAAATAAAATATCAATTGAAACATTCAATTAGTTTGGAACTGACAAGATATTTCTATTAGCTTTATAATTAATTGGGTTAATACCAGAAAATTTGGCTTTTAGGTTTCTTTCAGTGGATCTAATAATCTGTTAAATTAACTTAAATTACATGGTCAAATTATATCTAAAAAAATATATTTGATTATACTGATTTTCTGAAAAATGCTAAAGTTAATTAAAATTCGAAAAGAGTAAATTGATTTTCAGAAAATAATAATTTAATTTTTAAAAAGGTAAACTAACCACAAGAGTGCAAACTGTAGAAAACTGGTTTCTGAAATTGTGGAGGATGATAGATGAACTTGAAATTGCATTCCCTTAATACCCATATATATGAGTTTCCAGAGAATTTGAGAGGCATTGGTAAGAAGGCAAGGTGATCATTTCCTCCAAGACATTAAAGAGATAGAGCGCAGATATCAACGACGGTGTGCAACGGAAACGAAATCCATACTCCAGGATAAGAGAGTCCGCTAATACAAGAAAAAAGAAATTTGATTCCTCCACCAGCCCACTTTCTCTAGAGATGATCTTTTTATGAATTATTTTCGGACTTTAAATGTTTAGGTTCATTTTTTACTGCATTGGATTCTGGAGTAATCCCAGTAACAAATTCTTATTTGGTGAGTCCGAGGGTGAGTCAGAATACATGGGAGCATTGTGTCCTAAATTCTTCCAAAACTCATCCCAAATTGGAGATTTATATTACGTAAGAATTAGCGTACCGGAAAATCCTAGGATTTTGTGTTAGGTAAAAAGAGATGAACTAAAATAATTTTTTTAACAAAGGTTCAAAAATAATGTACGCAGAAAATAATTATCGAACGTTTAATTTGTAGCATTTTATAAATTTAATATTTCGATGATAAATACACCCAATTGTCGGGGCCTCAAATTACTAAATTGTTTATCTGAAGACGTTAAATAGACAAGTAATGTACAGGGTGATCGTTTTAAAATTCTACTTTTTGAACCCTTTTATTTTGCTTAAAAATATAGCTGGAAAAAACAATTAAAAATAGATCTGTAGCATATTTTATTAAGTTTTTGTATGATATGAGTCTGCATCTATCTTAATGAGTATACAAGGAGCGCCACATAGTCATATTTTTTTAACGGAACACCCTGTTTATTTGTAGATATTTGGATAGTCCTTTTCATCCCCTTTATTAATACATATATAGTATAATAACTTATATATTTCATCTACAAATAATTGACTTATTCAAATAAATACACCTAAATGCAAGGAAAACAAGTTTTTTTTTTTTTAATCAGTTATTTAACGTCGGCCTATTTCCGCTACGGAGGCCAATCACCGACGCCAGGAGACGAGCAACCCCCAACCTGGAAATTTTGCCGAACCTCTTATCTTACTAAGAGTAGGGATTTTTTACTTGCCTAACATTTAATAGACAAGGGACCGACTGCTTTACATCCCCTCCGAAGGATGGTATATCCTCAATACACCTCTCGCCTACAGTTGTATTGCTTCTGCGATATAGCTGATATACAAGCCGCTAGAAGTAGGGAAGCGAGACCGCGTCTTTCCGTGGATAGTCCCCATCCATGTACTACACGCGGTAAATGTTGCTTTACTCCTAATATCGCTATGAAGTGAGTGCAGTCAGTCCTCCGCTCGCTGCCCGAAAACAAGTTACATACGTACATTTTAAACATTTTTTTTAATAAAAATACAGCATACAAAAGAAGTAAAAATTATAATATATGCTTTTAAGAATTCCATCATTATTTTCTAAACAAATGTTTAATTTTTTTATGTAATTTTGTCTAAAAAAATAATTCAGTTGTCCCAAACTGTTAAGAATATTATTTATTTGAATAACTAAGTTATTTGAAGGTGAAATATATAACAATTATATATATTTATAAATGGGATGAAAAGGGCTATCCAAATATCTAAAAATATAAAGGGTGTGCCATTAAAATAAATGTGACTATGAGGCGCTCCCTGTATATTCATTAAGATAGATGCAGACTCATAACATATACAACAACTTGGGTAAATTATGCTATTTTTAATTTTTTTTCTAGCTATATTTTTAAGCGAAGTAAAAGGGTTTAAAAAGTAGAATTTTCAAATGATCACCTTGTACATACATATAAAATAAATTGAAATTAAGACTATACCTATTTACTAGACAAAAATTACTAATTATTAGATGAATTTTTTGTTACCTAATTGTTAGCCAAACTTTGATAATTCATATACATGTTTATACTGTTTGAAAGAAAAACAAAAGTATTTATTTATTTATTTTATTTATATGTGCAGTAGAACTGAAATCAACATCCCGCTCCGAATATTCCGAAGAAAAATTTGATTCATTTAGTATTTTGTATTATTTAGATACAGCAGGTACGTTAATTTTCTTTAAATTAACTTCATATGCCTTACAGCCATTTTGTTAGTAAGTAGGTAACTACTACTTACAATAATTTGAAAACCTGTAAATTTTACACCATCGCATAATTTAATTAATGTAATTTAAAAACACGATAGTGGCCTTGGGTAAATAAGTATTAATTTACCATTTTTGACGTGAATCAAAATTAAGGGACATGCAAGGAACTTTGTAATAACATTAGATTTTTTTTAATCAGTTATTTAACGTCGGCCTATTTACGCTACCAGGGTCAATCATCGACGCCAGGAGACGAGAAACCTCCAACCTGGAAATTTTGCCGAACCTCTTATCTTACTAAGAGTAGGGATTTTTTACTTGCCTAACATTTAATAGACAAGGGACCGACTGCTTTACATCCCCTACGAAGGATGGTGGGTATATCCTCAATACACCTCTCGCCTACTGTTGTATTGCTTCTGCGATATAGCTGATATACAAGCCGCTAGAAATAGGTGACGAGACCGCGTCTTTCCGTAGATAGTCACCCATCCACGTACTGACCGCGGCAACTGTCGCTTAACTTTTCATATCAATACGAAGTGTGTCAAGTCAGTTCTCCGCTCGCTGCCCTTAACATTAGATTGATGATAGTAGATAGAAGTCAATTCATATCAGACTGGGAACCATACGGGGGAACAGAGTAAAATTGTGATAAATTCGTAAACACATCTCCATATTATACAAAAATAAGAGTAGAAAATACAAAAACAATCAACAAAACAAACCGTGACTATAATGTGGAAAACAGGTCTGTCGATATAAAATTTGTTTTGATAAGCCCATTTAATGTTGGTTGTGTATTTAACAAATGATGACATTCCCAAAAGCTTTTTAACCTATGACCTCTTCAGTCTTCATAAACGAACTGCTACGTCATTTGTTTTATAAAGTGAATCTCGACGTGTGATACCATAATAACGAGATTTTTTCGCTGCAAAATAAACTGAGACATCACATTGACCGTCAAAAAGTTAATCCGTGTAAAATAATTCATATTAGAAATGAAAAAAAGGTTATTCTATTCCGGTATTCCCCAAACTATTTAAAGTACCTTAGGTATACCTTCTTCTCTTTTATCAAAGCCATTTATTTCCAATGTTAGTACACTTGCAATTATTAATTTGATTTAGATTAAATTTAATGTTTTCAATATTGAAGAACATTAAAAATATATACTTACTATTTGTAAAAATTGACTTTAATATTGTTTATGGTCATCTTAATAATTTAAAATTTTGTTATACTATTAGCCGTTCATAAATCTTGTGTAGAGGGTGATTAAGTATTTAGTCCTCAAACGGAAAGGTGGATGCAGGTTTTGAAATGAAGAAAAGTTTATGTAAATCATACCTTAAAAGGTTTCGTTACAAAGACAAGTGCGTTTGGGAATGCAATTTTTATTTGTATTTGGTTAATATCTTTGTTCATAAAAATTTGGAGGTAGGTTCGGGGAAGTTTTAAAAGAAGTTGATATTTAGTTATCGAATCTAACCAAGTTTTAAGCACCTGTCAGTAAAAAAAAAAAATAAAATAATTACTCACTATGGAATTTAAAAATCTTATTGTAAACGCCTGCCTTATAGTGTTATTAGTGTTATCCAATGTTGGTTTGAAAATAACCATAAAATACAAACATGAATATTGGCAAAGGATCTATCCCAAATACAAATATCCTGTATAGTTAAATTTAATCTAATTCATCTCCAGATCATGCCAACTTGGTTGGGGAAATGCGCGGCGAATTAAGTATTCTAGTATTAAATGAAAATTATGTCAGTATTAATAAAGCTACAGTTTGTTTTTTAATTGCCTCTTTTACGTTAGCTAATTTCTTATTTCTGCCAATAACATCAAGACTGACTTGATAACCTAACCAATTTTTGTATAAACACCTACTACTTTCTCCTACTCTCCTACTAAGTAATTTGTGATGTCTTTGGATTTCTTGGGGAATGCGAGTAGTTCCGCTCACACTATACTCTTGATCGATCAGATATGCGTTCACTTTATCATTATTTGGTCAGAACTGATTAATTATTACACTAAAATATTTTCAATCAGCTGCACCAACGTCTACAACACTGTGAACAAAGGTTTTTGAAATTACTCTTCTGTTACTAGGCTGCTAGGCTACAGTCAAAGTTTTACCATAATTTAATCACTACTACACTTTTAATCGGACTGCGAAAAGCTTGGAAATAATAAATGTAATAAACAAAAGAAGGCTATATTTCTCGACACGTCCTATTAAAGCGCGGATTTTCTCATAAACTTCCTTTTACAAATACGCTGAATAAACTTCATATGCACTAAAAGAAGCTCTGATCATACCCAAAGACTACGTATTGGTATTCAGACAAGATAGGTACCTACTTATTACAATATTATTTGATAAAAAATTAAATAATATTTACAAAAACCAGGTAAATTTCAAACTAACTTTGTATTTAAAATACAGAAATAGGGTAGTTTTCTTGTCTTAATTTATCGTGACGCTTTTGCAATTTCCAATAAATAGCTTCTTGTATACTTTAACATACAATAGATCAGATTCAAGTAAGTAATATCGCTGGTCCACGTCGATTTTAGTAAATGCTTGTTTGTAAAGCGATAACACTTGTTTCACTTCACTTTGTGAAATTTGGGGTCAACGAGTTTTCTACTAAAACTTCCTAAATGTTTAAATTGAACTTTACAACCTCTTGAAGTTTGCGAACTCATTTAAAGTTATATTATATGATATTGACATTCCGAGTAAATCAAGGGGTTTGTTGAATTTCCTAAAATATTTGTAATAGAAAATTGAAATTTAGAGCCAATTTTTTTAATGAAAATTCAACTTTGGTATATTTTGAATCTGGAGCAAATTTTAAATAAATAAATAGGATAGTCCATTTTGGTTATTTGTTATTGTTTCACAAATATCCCCATAAAAATTTTGCCCCAATCTGCTTGCTTTATTAGTCGAAAAATATTTTACTTTGAAAAAAAAATGTCATGTGGGCCTCTAATATCCTAGTTAACTACCTTGAGGCGTTTCAAATCTTTAAATGTAACTTTTACCCGAAATCGTGTGTCCTAAGTAAACGGAGGAAACCCAGGATAATTGCTTTCTGCATTTGGCACGCTAACCACACGAAGACCTTCAAACTACTCATGATAAATACAACTTGGTTCCTATTAACGTGTAATTACAGTATTTCATCGAATTGTAGATATTCATAAGTTGAGTTCTTATAATAACACACAACGTATTCCAGGGCTCTTCTACTTAGATGTTTTTCGCAATATATTAAAAAAAAAACGTGCGACAGTTGCATTCTTCTTGAGGAGGCAATATTTCTAATATGCATGGTTGTTTCCATAAACCGATGTAGCATATATTTTGAATTTAAAAGAGATATTGATATTTTTGGTTTATCATTTTTTGCACCAATACTTTATCAATTGCATATATGTATACCTGAAAAGCCTTTTATTGTAAGGGTATCACAAAACTGAATTGTCAGACAGGTTCCTTTTTATAGTTAGTTAGATAGTTAATTATCTCAGCAAAAATTGTAGACATACTGGGAATTAAGTGCTATCATGGGGAATGATAAATAGAGCTGAGAAGTTTCCAATTTTGAACCGTTGTAAAATGTGGTTTTAAGATAACTAACATATTTATGATAAAGTAAAATAAAACTAGACATCGACCACCTTCGCCGTTAGATAAAAGTTCTAGTATTTCTTAGAGATAGGAGGGCTTTTCAAGTTTTGACGAGTATAAGAAGCAATCAGATATTATATATCCTAACATGTCGATTTCCAGTCAAACTGAGTTATATATGCTTTGGGAAATTTCGCAAAACTCAATCAGACATATCTGAAACTAACGCGAAGTAAATTCTGCAAATGAAACTATTTTTTTTTACATACACAGTAACAAATTATCCCATAATTAATAAAAATAATAATAAATAAATAATACATATACAGGATGTTTCACAAATAAGCCTATCACTTTTTAGTATTTCTGTAAATAATTATTTTTATTTCATTCCTTCCGGAAAATACATTACAGTACTCAATATGCGGCCGGGAAGTGATGCATTAACGGTACTAGATACTGTAATGTACCGGAAGCCACCGGAAATTCATTAAGAACAAATCACAAACTGTTATTAAACCTTTAGACAGTTATTTGACATATAAAAATTGACCTTATTAAAAAATTAAGTCAAAACTGTCAAATGTCAAATGATCTAAGAAAATAAACAAGCACGATCACGTGGTAATTTCACCTCAAATTTTTTCTTTATTCTTGACTTTTTGTTTTTTTTATGTTAAACAAGGCAGAATCGCCTGCCCTTCAACATTTGATGAAACAGACAGGGCTGCCATCCGTCCGGGTTTCCCCGGATTTGTCCTAGTTTGGGGGGCGTCCGGGAAGCGTCCGGGCGGGGTTTTGTATGCAGTCCGGGTTTTAAAGTCTCCGGCGCCGTCGTCGATTTATTTTTTGTTTAGAGAAGAAAGTTTAGTTTCTTTAATTATAGATTTCATTTTGTTCCTTGATAGAAGAGGGAAAGTAGACTTGATTTTTAGTTTCGTTAATTTTTAGAAGATTTAATTTTGTTATCAAAGAGAATTATATAATTATAACAATTTAAACTTATTTTATTTTATTGGTAAAGTAAAAAATTTTCGGCAGAAATGTCCGGGTTTTAAGCTCAAAAATCCGGGGTTTTCGAGCATCTTGCCCTGGTTTCTTGATTTCACAGATGGCAGCCCTTCATGAAACCTACCTCGAATAAAATTAAACGTGATAAATTTTGGTTATTTTGAATTTTCTTAGTATTGTGTTACTGATGGTTACTTGTAATCAGTGCCACAGAAATATAACACAATCAACATACAAAATTGAAAAGGTCTCTATTTCTCAGCGCAATTCATCATAAAATAGAAGTAATATTTTTGTGGATACAGTTTTCACAAATTAATCATTCAGTTCTATTGGCTTTCAATACTATCTACTTATTCGGATTATCTGCAAATATTTATATAAATATTATTATTTTTATAAAATTATTTGATTCGTTTTACTCTTAAAAAGAGTCAAATAATACTTTAGTTATTTTATACGAAAGCTCTGAAGGGCCACATGATATTTTTTAAAAAGGTGAAATTTCAACATTTTTTTCTTGACATTTCAACATTTCAAGAAAAATATTGAAATTTTACCTTTTTAAAAAAATATCAAGTGGTCCTTCAGAGCTTTCGTAATTTTAAGCCCGCGAATCAAAATATTTTAAAATATGATTGTAAAGGAAATTTTTGGTCTACTTAGCAACACATGTTATATTACTAATTAAAAGATAAAATCCTATTTCAACACGGTTTTTTAAGGTTTAAAACAAATTCCTTCTATGCCTCTATCATTTGTTGTAAACAACGAAAGATGTGATATCTAGCGATCTCAAAATCATCGGCCTAGCGCAGTGACGTCATGGTGAGTTGTGCGAGCATTTTCCAATGGTTTACATGGGAATGTAACCGTTACAGGCATCAAGATATTATAAATATTTTGTAACGAAGTGATTTTTTTTAACAGTTAAGACATCCTCCCTCAACAATGTAATGTTAGTCTAATGTGAATTATTGTTTAAAAATGTATGTAACAAGCAGGTAAAATTTAGTTATTAATTTACTTAAAATAAAGCCTTTCAAAACGCGTCTTTTCCGTGTAATAATTCCGGCGGATCGAGGGAAGGTTACAATTTTGTTTTTTTTTTGTTTCAAAGGAAAATTTATGTTAAGGAAATAAAACAATCAATTCTAGAAAATTAGACAATAGCTTAGATAAAAAAATAACTATTCTTCATTTAATAATTTTAGTTATTTTTCTTTTTTTAGAAATCGTTAAATTAGTACATTCTTGATCGTAAAAACAGCTTTTTGCAGTCTACAGAACAAGATACAGAAGAACTGCTGTTAAGAAGCTTTTGTAAGTAGTTTTTTGTGATTAATAAAGTATCTGACTTGGCAGATTGAAATAGGTATTGATTCAAGTGCCTGCATTTGGGTCATAAATTTTGCTCCTTTTTGGAATTTCTAAATATCTGGAAGGAATAGCCTCATTTTTTAAAGCTCTGACTTGACCATTTCTAGGCGAATATCCGAGCAGTTCATGTTGTAAATTACGCACATAATCATTTTTGTCAAAATGTTTTGAGCAAATATGCGCGGAAGTTACATTAAATTTGTACTCCTGCACAAGCGTACCATTCATCACATTTTTTTGTTTTTAGGAAAAGTAAACAACCTAATAGTTTTGTCAAAATTCTTAGCCTGCTTGTCCACACCACAGCCAAAAACAGCACACCTCATTTTTAAGAACTATTTATAAAAGTAAATACACCACATGAACAGAAACTTCGATTACACCACGAAATTTACACGCGAACAATGACAGACCAACGGCTGTCAACTATGCTGTCACACTCGCAGTGACGTCATTCACATGCGCGCAATCTTATCTTTCGTTGTTTGTATCATGAACTGAATCTGCTAATAATTTGAAACGTCAAAATCAGACAGAAAATGTTTGATTGTTATGGGCGTTATGGCTACCTGATTGTTTGATTTTTAAAGTTATAGAGGCTACTTTAAAAGGGTTAGTGTAAATGAAAATTGCTTTAATTTGCGCATATGAACTAACATGTTTTCAAAATGTAATTATAACTTGTCCGAAAATGCAAGTAAAAATATAATTACTTTTCCGCACTAGTGCAGAAAAGCGGAACTTAACGAAATTAAAATGCATACGGAATACTACTCCGCACGCTCATAGAAATATACAGGGTGTTAAGAAAAAGTAGGTCATGCCTTTAACCACAGATTCTTTGGGCGAAAGTAATGTGACTTTTATAATGTGATTTTTTATTTTGGAGCGTAGTTTTTTTTATACAGGGTGTTAAAGTTTACATTTTGAAAATTATTTTTATTAATAATTCTGTTACTGTTTAAGATTTTTACCCGAATTTTTGCACAGACTTTCATCTTATACAGATACACCTTTTGTGTAATTTTGGTCAAAAAAGTCAAAGCGCAAACGGGAAAAAGGGGGGTTGTGTTACCCATTAACCCCTCCCAACTTTTTCATGCGTACGCCTATGGTCTCCAGATATTTATTTTTAGATTAAACACTTATTTCCCCAATTTTTTTTCCTCCTACAAAATTTTGATTTAGGACTTGATTAGCGAGATATTTTAATAACTTCAAGTGTGTGATATTAATACGAGGGGTATTTTACTACGGGTAATCCACTTACAAGTTTTGTTTTTTTTTAAGATTTTTATTTTATTGATCTTTTCTGACTAACTATGCACAACAAAAAAAGTCTCTAGCATTTTTTGTCTTAAAGTAGTCGATTTAAAGAAAACTCAGGATTACTACGAACAACAATAGTAAAAACAATAAATTCCGAAACTGAAATATTGAAAATGATTCTGAATTTACTGGAATATCTCGTTAATCAAGTCCTAAATCAAAATTTTGTAGGAGTAAAAAAAATTGGGGAAATAAGTGTTTAATCTAAAAATAAATATCTAGAGACCATAGGCGTACGCATGAAAAAGTTGGGGGGGGGGTTAATGGGTAACACAACCCCCATTTTTCCCGTTTGCGCTTTGACTTTTTTGACCAAAATTACACAAAAGGTGTATCTGTATAAGATGAAAGTCTGTGCAAAAATTCGGGTAAAAATCTTAAACAGTAACAGAATTATTAATAAAAATAATTTTCAAAATGTAAACTTTAACACCCTGTATAAAAAAAAACTACGCTCCAAAATAAAAAATCACATTATAAAAGTCACATTATTTTCGCCCAAAGAATCTGTGGTTAAAGGCATGACCTACTTTTTCTTAACACCCTGTATATAATTTACATTAAATATTTTCAATTTATCATTATTGTTTGATTTAGTAAGGAATTTGTTTCAATCCTAAAAAAAACTTCTCTATAACTGACAGCATATAATTAAAATTAAAAACAAAAAAATACATATAAATATTAATTAGCTTACCTAAGTAAGTTATTGCTGGATTAATATATAATCAATCATATTATTGACAGCAAATTTCATACCTGCAAAAAAAATATCAATTAGTATCGTTCGACAAAAGACAACTTATGGTTGTTACTACGATATTAGGAAGATACACAGCCACGCAAACCTGCATGTCAGTTTTATATTTACTGTAGACCCATAATTACTTTGTTATTATAATCGCAACCTAACAGGTTTCAATTCGATACTGGATATATCAAAATAATTCCAAAAGAAATGGGAAATTATAGAAGAGGTCAAATTTTACAAAACTAAGGAATAGTAATTAATTTTGTACGTCTTATTCCTCTAGCCTTACGTCAAAATTACCCTACACAAAGGGTAATTACACACCACCTTGGTACCTTTTAAACAATCACAACGTGATAAAAATCATGATTGAAGAAGTAAGCAGTGAGGGATTTATTTTTAGATTCTTTTAATTAAAATCAACAAAAAATACGGTCAAGGGTACTTTTTTAAAAGCACGGTTTTTTTATTAAGGCCGATCGAAAGCGAAAGTTTAGGTTAGGGAAAAATCGAGACACATTTTTCATATTTAACGCTGCATTAAATATAAAAAATGTGTAAAAAAAATGGGGAACGAAATGTCTTTAAAATTACTAAAGCAGTCTTCTTAATTTGTATTGTTCTAATAGAATGAAAACAGTAATTCGCAAAAATTGGACGTAATAAATATCATACTAGTCAACTACAGGAATTTCTGCTAGCTGTTTAATTCTGGAATGGAATATCTAAAGTTAAATCAGAATGTTTTATTACAGTTTCGAAAGTTTTATGTACTGCATAAAATTCAGGAATTTCAACCCTTCAGATTATCAGTTTTCCTCAAAGAATAAAGTATTATAATTTTAAAATTACATTTAGTGATTATGAGTGTAAAACTTTTTTTATAACACTTAATTGAGTGTAAGTAAAATCACAAAAGAATTTTATTGAAACACCGATTAAAATTTGTAATGCCATTATAAAAATATAACACATCTAGGAATCATTATCAGCAAATATCAGACGCAAAGAATATATTATTGTTTGTTATCTCTGGTATTTATTTACTCGGGAACTTTTACAGTGTATTTCATTAAGAATGGAAATATGGTCGTAACAAAATTATTTAATATCTTCATAATTTCGACACACTATTTTTTGAAAATTAAAGCTTTAACAACTCCACTTTGAAGCACAAATTTAGGATTTAATTTTAATTCTACTGTGAGTTTCTTCAAAATAAAAAAAAACGGATTTCAACTTTTTTTACTTAAAATATGACTACACCACTGGATTTAGAAACCCATTAAATGTTTATGTTTTAAAGATTAATGCGGATTAATGACACAATTAATATCTTTAATACATTTACATAATATATTGTCCTCTTTTAAAAAATTCCGTCTTTTCATCCTACTTCTACTCCAGACATTATACAGGGTGGTCCTAAATTAGTGGTCATCATTTTACCAGTGTATTCCTCGATCAAAAATAAGACAAAAAGTTCCTACAAACATAGCCCCGAAAATGCTTCCTAAGGGAGCTACAGCCCTTTAAAGGTGCATCCTTGACTATGGTTTTCATTTAATATTTCCGAAACTGGTAAAAATAAAAACATGAAATTTTGGTCAATTACTAATCGTTTTATGGTCAATAAGGTGATGTGATAATGATCCAAAAATTTCACTCAGGGGTGGGTCAAACAGGGATGGGGTGGAGTAAAATGCCCCACAACGTTTTCGCATGTACGTCTTTTCAGATTTTGATATCAAATTATGGAATGCCAGAGTTTTTTATGCAATAAAGGTATTCTAGTTGAACTTTGATAGGACGCACCGTTTTCGAGTTATTTGAGTTTCTGGAAAACATTAATCGCAAAAAAATTAAAATGGAACGAGTAAGATGCACAGTTGCACAGTTCTCTAGGTAGGTACTTAGTAATTAATAATAAAATTATGCTATTATTATTTTTATTATTATTATTAGTTTCGAAAATATTAAATAAAAACCATCGTTAAGGGGTTGTAGCTCCCTTAGGAAGCGTTTCCGGGGCCATGTTTGTAGGAACTTTTTGTCTTATTTTTGATCGAGGAATACGCGGGTAAAATGATGACCATTAATTTCGGACCACCCTGTATAAGTGTAATTTTTTGCCATTTAAAGTAGTAATTAACGAAATTTGACACCTACTAAAGATTCAAAAATAATAAATCTGCCGTGGGAAAAAAGTTCAATGAATTGGATTTAATTTGAGGGGCTCTCATCTCCAGTGGTGTGGTCAGACTTTAAATAAAAAATCGTTACACACATTTATTAATTCGCCGTTAGAAAAAATTAAATTAATGTCCTGACTCTAATTCAAGCAAAGTTTCGATTCTTATACCACATTAGGTATATACGAACATGGCGCCATTAACAAGGACTTATAATTTTCCTTTATATTATGTCCTTCTCAAAGTTTTATTTAATGCTACCACAGAACTTTATATTGATCTCAATTTGGAATATATTAATTTAAATTATTATACGTTCATAAATAGCTGCGCAATATTGTTTTAGGTAACTAGTACAAGTATACCCAGGCAATTTAGTTAATTATGAGTATTAATAGAAGGTTCGACATAATTATGGATATCATAATTATTATTAATTCCAATGACTTCTCCTTTGATCATAAACTCTAAAGGCTTATAGTATCGCGAAGAGCGAAGAATAAACCAAATTAAGCGAAATATACAAGTATTTATAAAATGATCCTTTGTGAGTGTTTTAATTTAATACCCGATAAACTTATAATGAATGTTTATACTGAACAAAATTCCCGGTGATTATAAATTAATATAATTTATTACAAGAACCAAAGCAATGGGAAATTTGTACACAAATATAATAAAATAATTTACATAGTATTCAGATTACTTTAACAATAATTAGGTATATCTGAGAAGAAATAAAACAGGAAATAGAAATTTTCTTAACCTTCCAGGGAAAATTGCCCGCAAAATTACTGGAAAAATGTCGGAATAATTTGTAATTAATTTGAATTTCTGGTCAAGTTGGTCTACGTTTCCTATTTTTTTTATTTTATGTCATATATGTATATCCGTTTTGTAAAGGAAGTTCATGTTGTTATTATTAAACTACTACTTCTAATAAACTTCTAAGTAATTTATAAAATAGTTAATTATGCAACAAGCGCGTAAGGTGAGATTTTTTCACGAAAGGCGGCGAATGCAACAATCCCATGAGTGAAAAAAGTTCACCTTACGCACGAATTGCATACAATATTTTTTCTACTACCAAAATGGTTACTAAGAAATATATGTATAAAGTACAACTTACTTTACGCACTAGGATTTAAAGTATTTCATTTTTTGCACTAGTGCGTAAAGGCAGTTGTTAATTAATGCTGCATTCTGCTTAAACATTAACATACTTAAAAGAAATGAAATCCAAAGAAGTCAGAAATCCATAGAGGTAAACTTTAATAGAATAAAATAGCAAAATAAATTTTACTATTCAGCCTAAATCCTCTAATGTCTTAAAAAGACATAAATACTCTTTTCAGAGCTTATTTGCAAACTATCTACATTTAACTGATAAAAATTTGGTCAGTACTACGAATGTAGAAAGCAAATAATTTAATAATTGCAATAAGCCCCACCAGACGGATTAATCCAAATAAGGACTCCCTCTGTTACCAGGCAGTGCAAGTCACCAACCCATGGACCGGTTTCTGGCTTATTAGCCTTCATCAGCATGGTATAGGCAACTCACACTGCACGATAACAAAGGGACTCCAGATCTTGTCAACATCGATCGACATGAAGTCGGTAAGATGCGAATGTGGACCGTGGGGCCCTCTGGTGAAACTTATTGCAATGTGGATTTTGCCCAGACTAGGCTCGTATGAAAGAAATGAAATCCAAAGAAGTCAGAAATCCATAGAGGTAAACTTTAATAGAATAAAATAGCAAAATAAATTTTACTATTCAGCCTAAATCCTCTAATGTCTTAAAAAGACATAAATACTCTTTTCAGAGCTTATTTGCAAACTATCTACATTTAACTGATAAAAATTTGGTCAGTACTACTTTTCATTTTTCATTTCTTTCATACGAGCCTAGTCTGGGCAAAATCCACATTGCAATAAGTTTCACCAGAGGGCCCCACGGTCCACATTCGCATCTTACCGACTTCATGTCGATCGATGTTGACAAGATCTGGAGTCCCTTTGTTATCGTGCAGTGTGAGTTGCCTATACCATGCTGATGAAGGCTAATAAGCCAGAAACCGGTCCATGGGTTGGTGACTTGCACTGCCTGGTAACAGAGGGAGTCCTTATTTGGATTAATCCGTCTGGTGGGGCTTATTGCAATTATTAAATTATTTGCTTTCTACATTCGTAGTACTGACCAAATTTTTATCAGTTAAATGTAGATAGTTTGCAAATAAGCTCTGAAAAGAGTATTTATGTCTTTTTAAGACATTAGAGGATTTAGGCTGAATAGTAAAATTTATTTTGCTATTTTATTCTATTAAAGTTTACCTCTATGGATTTCTGACTTCTTTGGAAATTTCATTTCTTTCATACGAGCCTAGTCTGGGCAAAATCCACATTGCAATAAGTTTCACCAGAGGGCCCCACGGTCCACATTCGCATCTTACCGACTTCATGTCGATCGATGTTGACAAGATCTGGAGTCCCTTTGTTATCGTGCAGTGTGAGTTGCCTATACCATGCTGATGAAGGCTAATAAGCCAGAAACCGGTCCATGGGTTGGTGACTTGCACTGCCTGGTAACAGAGGGAGTCCTTATTTGGATTAATCCGTCTGGTGGGGCTTATTGCAATTATTAAATTATTTGCTTTCTACATTCGTAGTACTGACCAAATTTTTATCAGTTAAATGTAGATAGTTTGCAAATAAGCTCTGAAAAGAGTATTTATGTCTTTTTAAGACATTAGAGGATTTAGGCTGAATAGTAAAATTTATTTTGCTATTTTATTCTATTAAAGTTTACCTCTATGGATTTCTGACTTCTTTGGATTTCATTTCTTTCATACGAGCCTAGTCTGGGCAAAATCCACATTGCAATAAGTTTCACCAGAGGGCCCCACGGTCCACATTCGCATCTTACCGACTTCATGTCGATCGATGTTGACAAGATCTGGAGTCCCTTTGTTATCGTGCAGTGTGAGTTGCCTATACCATGCTGATGAAGGCTAATAAGCCAGAAACCGGTCCATGGGTTGGTGACTTGCACTGCCTGGTAACAGAGGGAGTCCTTATTTGGATTAATCCGTCTGGTGGGGCTTATTGCAATTATTAAATTATTTGCTTTCTACATTCGTAGTACTGACCAAATTTTTATCAGTTAAATGTAGATAGTTTGCAAATAAGCTCTGAAAAGAGTATTTATGTCTTTTTAAGACATTAGAGGATTTAGGCTGAATAGTAAAATTTATTTTGCTATTTTATTCTATTATTAACATACTTGTTATATGAGAAAAAATTAACACCTCTGTACTTAACAAAATTTATTGTAGTACTTAACGAAAATTACGTGATTAATTTTATATAATATATGAGATATATATTTCTAACAATAGTAATTTAAGCAAAACTTAACTCGAGGGTAGTCATTAATATGGTTTTTTGTGCCGAATTGGCTATATTCGACGGAGCAGTGCATTCAAAATCTGATGAGTCAACATCCATATTGTACTTATCTTTTCGAAAACCAAGAAATTTAAAATAAAATAAAATTTAAACGTGAAAGTTACATAAAAATCATATTTACCTACGATCACTAACGTAAATAGCTGAAAACGCACTCTCCGCCACCTACGTAAATTGAACCTTACACACCGTAAACAAATCGCACGCTGAGCCGCTGAGGTGCAATGCAATGTGACCACGTGACCTACTTTACACAACACTTGTAGTTCATATTTCTGACACCAGGCTAAAATTATTAAAAATGGCAGGTGCAAAACTTAATTTTCTAGCTCTGTCAAAACTGACATAAGCAACAAATAATACAAAATTGTGTTTTAATTTCAATAAATACGATCGTAGGTAAAGTATAGTACATAATTCGAGTTGTAAAGCAATTACGCACTCATGGAATTGCCACACTCGCCGCTACGCGGCATCGTGCGCAATTTTTACATTCGTGCGTAATATGCTATTTACAACTCTCATTACGTAATATACTATTACTAACAAATTTAAAGGCTTCCTTACTTAAATTTTCTAATAATAATATAAAACGAACTTCAAAACGTCAAATTTACTTAAACGTCAAAATATAACAATGACAATTTATATTGCTATGGCCTACTTAATTTTAAATGAGTGACACTAATCAGTTTTGTATAAATGAAACTTCAAACTTATAACAATACTCAAAGATTATTGTTAAAGAATACTGAGACTTAGGTATGTTTTATAATAATACACCGTGTCTTTAAATAAATGGACTACATAAAATTAAATAACATTTAAAACGTTTTTAAAATAAGATATGATTATAATAGGTGCTTATAGGTGCTCTAATATGCAATTTTTTACTATTTTACTTTACGCACTAGTGCGTAACGAAAAACTTTACGCACTATAAAGCATGCGGAAAGTTAGTACTTTAAGATCGGTAGTAGAAAAAGATTTTTTTAAAATGGTAACGAGCCTACGCAGATCAAAAATGTTTCGTTTGTAAAATAACAATTAGGCAATTGTTTTTTTATTCAATAATTTAATATTTGTATTATATTTCTTCTAGAAAATCCCAAAAGGTTCATTCAAAAACATATATATAGGTATTTCAACTATAGCACTTAAGAAGAATAAGAAGACCCGAGTTTATATGCAATTTGAAGTATTTGAGTTGATTAACTTACTGAAAAGCATTTTTTTACAATTTGATCTAGCGTTTGATGCATCCATTAATATGTTTCGCTCCATTTACGGTTACAGTAGTGAAGTTTTAATTTTGTTTTTACAATAATGTAAAGTAACGAAAAATATAAAGGAAAGAATAAATAGTTTAAATATTTTTATAGTGTATGACTTGTAACATTTCCCCCTTTCGTTTTATCAACTGGTACAATATTTCCAAATAGATGAAATTTTGTCTCAATCCAACCAAACTCGTTTCCAAATTCCAAACACAGTCCTTCATTTTAGTATAATTTGTATTATTCAATTTGTTATTGAAAGTTTATTATTAACTCGTACACATATTCATTTTAATACATAACATTTAGAATATATATCTTTCTGACGCACATTCTTAATAATAATAATCCATTAACTGATATACTATGGTGCAGGACTGTCACCTTTGAAAAGCTAATTAAATTAATATTATACATGTAATACTTCGATACACGACGTTAGATAATTTCAAAGTGAATTTATAAACGTATCATAAGGTTGCTAAACAACAGAGAGACACTTGTGTGTGAAGAGGGTTTATATATCTATGCCTTTGATGATGAGAATTCAGCAGTAAATATTTAATGTAGAACAAAGCTATTTCACGAACATTGTCCTGAATGTATAATAAACCAGGCATTAATTTATTCACTTATTAATAACCGTGGTGTTTTTATGATTTGAGCTGCATACTTATAGCTACACCTACCTACAAACATATTTTATTTAAAACAAACAACAGAATACAAATTAAAAAGACCTGAAAGTTCCCATATGCAGAAAAGTAGGGCTTTATTTTTAACAGGTCCAGAAATGTCAATTAATCGCAAAACAATGGAAACTGCTAACATACCTATTTGGATAATAAAAATGTATAAGAGTACAGTCCTGTAGCGTGTTTATGTTTTGTTGTCCATCTAAAACAATACTGCATTAATTCTTTATAGGATTTATTTTTAAATTCGCACACATAAATATTTTCTAAAGAAAACGTATCGCATTAGCTTTTGATTTACTAATACGAAATTTAACGATATCTCAAATGCTTCTCATGTTATGGGGCAGGGGCAGAGACAGAGAGACATACTACTATTTTAAACATTTAAACAACAATCTTTCTTCTTCACCAAATATCAACTAAATAATATTAAATAAAATGAAAATTAATATATTATTATAATCTAGTTGAGAAGAAATATTGTTGTTATTTTAAGGTTTAAATGTTTTTCTTTCTTTTAGTAATGTGTATAATGTTAGCTACATGGTTTTTGACAAATCTTGTTAGAGTATAGAAAACTAAGTGTCTGATGAGGAAAATATAACAAATTTTTGAAACTGGTTACACAATTAAAGAAATGTATGTGTATTGAAGACTTTTTCTTTGGTATATTAATAATTTATAATGACAACACATATGGATAATTGGTTTTACAACATAAGAACATTATTGCTAAAATATGGCCAATGAAAACGCAAAAATGATTAGTGACATCTATATTAGTAGAGATAAATTTGATAGATAGAACACTGGTTTGATTTGGATTCAAATTCTTGAGGGAAAGCTCTCGGGCTTACTTTTAACATTTTGAGAAGTACGACTATTGTCAAATATCTACCTTGATTCTACATTTTCATAAAAGTATCATTATTTTCATACTGTTTTTATTTAGCGGACGATAAAGTTATTAAATAGTTTAGTTTGCTATAATAATAATGAACAAATAGAAATGTATAAACATGATTTGGGAAGTCTGAAACATGTATGTGCCATTATAGAATACTAAATGTAAAAACTAAATCTATATAAATAATAATAATATATATGACTGATGGTCGAGATGGTAGAGTACCTGCCTCTCACCCAAAAGTCCCGGGTTCGAATCCTGGTCGTGGCAATGGAAAATACTGTGAGAGGGATTTTTCCATTATACGCGGATATTGGATGTGTGTCCCTTGTCTTTAAATGTGTAGCCCCCTCCCGCACAAGGCTCAGCCTTCTGAGATAAAGGGGGTCGTAATTACATGTGGTGTATTATATTAACCATTTTGAATATAAAATTAAGTTGGAAAAGCTTACGTGAAAAAAAAAAATCGGTTTAAAATTAAGCTGGATCAGCTTAAGGGTCGCTTTTTTGTTCCTAATATTGTTAAGAGCACCCAGAAATCTTAATGAACCCAGTGAAAAAAGACACCAGGAATATTTCCGCAACACTAACAAAATCTCCCCCCCCCCTTCCTATATCTCTCTTCCGTCCCTATCTTTCTCCCCCTCCATCTGTCTGCCTTCCTCTTGCCCCCTTCTCATCTCTCTCTCTCTCTCTCTCTCTCTCGCCCCTACCCCCCTCTCCTATCTGCCTGCTACCCCCCTCTTTCTCTCTCTTTCTCTCACCCCGCCCCCTCTCTCTCATGCTAAATGTTTTCCCATTTAATTTTTGGTTTCACAATTTCTAAAAGATTTTAAAATAATTAACCATTTACGTGCAAATTAATTAATTAACCATTTACGTGCAAATTCCTTTTCGTATCCATTTTCTTTTCTTTAAATGTTGTTACTCCAATAAACAGTAACACGTCTACTAATAGAGAACTACTGCTCTCCAATTGTACGAGACATGCAAAATCGGAGGTTGACATTTTCTCATGACAACACCATTCGATTTTATCATTCATCTAACTGATTTCCTGTCTTTCTTTTTGATGACTCCTGGTCACTGGTAAAATAAGGATCGAAAACCAATTAAATTTATACTGCTATGAGTAAATTTAACACGTGTTAATCCATGGCACCTAATTAATTTTCCATGAAACCTGGCCATACGCAAAGGGTTCCGTAAGGTCGCAATTCTTAAGACGTTCATGTTCTGTGGTTCTTAGAACACCACAGTAATTTGCGACGTTGATGCATTTTCTCATACATTCTAACATCTTCTATTACACTTCGGTTAACCCTATTTGCACTTTCTCGAAAAAAATTAACAGTTTCTGAAGATTATCATCTTTCAAACTAACCCTATTATTAAAAATTTCTTCTGATATTATTATCAATGATGTATGCAAGACAAACTTACGATAAAATTAAGCAAGTTAAAAATTTTCGAATTATAATAAAGCAACCATTTTGAAAAAATAGCTAAAAATGTATGTTTTTTAACTATAATAGTCTACATAAATTCACATCAAAATCATTACATTACAAAATGCAAATGTGCTTCCTCATCCGAATATAGGGCGCATCGTTATCGATTGTATTTCCGTTTTAAGAGGAATTTATTGGTGTGTATATTGTATTTCATGTGTTCGTTATTTAGCAAATGATTCATCTCGTCTAAAAATGTCAAATCAGAATCAAATTAACTTCATCTACGGAGGTGACCAATGGAGTATTGAGTCTGCTTGTAGAAAGACATGACTATTAGTAAATAGTTTAAAAATATATTTACCTAGTACAAATTGGAGTTATATTAAACATATTCAGCCAAACGAACCGATCATATTTTCAGCAAATTGAAGTTAACTCATAAACCACAACCTGTGAGTATTTGACCTAGAAATTCGTATTTATACCACACTTTATATTATAATGAAAAGTAGATAACGCCCTTATTAAGAATAACATCTACAGAGAAAACGTCTGTTGTAACTTGTGTACAAATAAAATATTTCGTGTATATATACTTACTAAATCATGTTCGTGTCGAATGAGATTTAGTAAGGTAAACATATCTTTATCTAAAGGCTTCGGATTTAATAGATATTGTGCCGAGATACATACCAGATTACGAATCATTGTTGGGATAATTCTAAATAGAAATCTTAATCAAGATTTACTAAGTAAGAGTGTTTGGAGAAGTGTTCATTCTATCACTTTACTTTACTAAATAATTAAATAATTATATAATTATTCCGTGTATCAGTTTCAGTTGTTAATATTACTGATGAGAATATTAAGAATGAAACTTAAAACTGTAATCACCTTACTAAATGTATTAAATAATAATCAAATAGGAACTTGTACATTAATTATTTAAATATAAATAACTTTGAAAATTCCAGTTAAGGCATAAGAATACCTCCTACATACCAATAAGTTATTTTACCTTGTTTTTGATGATAAAGTTTGTATATTATCGTTATCCTTTAAATTTCTTTCTTTTTTTTTTAATTTTTTTAAAATCCTGGGTGAACTAAGGCATATTTCTTCTATATGTTTTTGGAACCGTTTAATCAACGCATTCTAAATTTTGCTTCTTGTGATTCGTTTCCTATTCGCTCTAAACAATACATAGGTATAATATGCAATAATTATTATAATATATATTTATTTTCCAAAGAATAAAATTAATAAAAATCGCATATAATTATATTTGATGCGTTTAGTACATCTATTGAAAAAAAAACTGAATATCGTTATAATGATCGGGTAATATGCATGGACAGAATTGCATTTTTTGTACATCATGTAAAACATTCTTCATAGTCATCGATTTCTGTTTCCCCTTAAATTTCCTTACTGGTGTCTTCTTAAGAAAAATGATCGTCATTTCATTTTCTTTTTGTAATAATGACACATAGGAGACGCTTGCAGCGCTACATACAATAGGAGAATCGGACCAGGTCATTAAGAGCCATCGTCCCAACATATTTTCTCCTATTCAATTATTTCGTGCCAAAAGAATCCGATAAAACTTAGTTTTACCAATAACATAAAATTATGCCACCGAGAAGTATATAGTATACAGGGTGTCCCAGTTAATGCGTTACGCTCTGTTTTCTTGGTAGTGTTTAAGGTAAACTTTTGGTAAAAAAGCTGGTCTAACATAATTTTCTCCAAGGAATTCTATGCCGCTAAGAAACAAACAATTGAGCATCAAAAAAGAACTTAAGTATGGCCAAAAAAACAATTTTATAAAAAAAATTCAAAATGGCGGATTTTTTTATTTTTTTTAATTGACTATTAAAGGTTAGTAAAAAAATGCATGTAAATTTTATATAGCACTTCCGATTTACAGGGAAATGACGCTTTATTATCGTTTACAGTAAGTTGTGTTTATGTTCAAGCCATCTAATATTGTCAAGAACGATGTAAGCATCGAAAAAATAATTTTAGGTAATAAAAATCTTCGTGTTGCACAAATTTCCTACAAAGAAAAATGTTCCAAAATTAAGTGTTATTTTGACACCTACCTAATATGATTTTACCTCATAATTGACATTATTTGTAAAATAAGACGCCTGAACCAAGGATGACCGAGATGTGAATTAAACTATTAGGTATGGGCATTGATTAAGATTCCTTAATCAATGGTATGGGGATTTAAATTGAAAAATGGTTCGTATATCTAAAACTGGTAGAGAGATAACAGTTATAAATGTAGTACATTCAGAAAGGGAACTTTTCGCGCTCCTTCTTACTATATTTACAAAATTATTATTTTATTTTTTATACATATATGCTATTCACATTTTATTTACATGAGGGGAGGCTATGATATGTTTTTCTTTGGGTTGTCTCAGGGTTGTCTACTATTGACAATATATTGAGGTGTCAGATTTAATTGATTGTCACTGTCATTTATTTTTCGCTGAATTGCCAAATTTTTTATTGATGACATTGCTGTGCTTTCTTTAGGGTCTCACTGTGGCAACTATGTAGAACCAATTTGAATTTGTGGTTATGTTTTTGACTTTTCAACATAACCTCAGTAATTAGAACAGTCATTCATACCAACAGAATTCAGATTTTCCAAGGCCTCCCCTCATGTAAATAAAATGTGAATAGCATATAAACTGGAAGTGATATTTAAAATATACAAGCATTTTTTACTAACGCTTTAATAGTCAATTAAAAAAATACGAAAATCCACGCCCTGTACTTCAATCTTAACTTGGCGGTTTATACGTTGACTATTGAATAGTTCACAGCATCTAATTGTTATTAGCAAAAAATTGTAAAATTTGGAAATTTTAAAATATTAAAAACCACCTCATTTTATGCCATTAAACGTACCTACATAATGTTTGTTTCCTATCATTTTATAAATAAATGTTAAAGTAATTATTTATCTCCCAAAGAATTTTTATTTTTATCAACTTGATTTAAATCAGATGTTAATCCTGCTACTATTAGGTAGGAAATAAACTAAAAAACAAAACTCTTTAAGTTTTTTATATCTATGATCGTGTAAAAAGTAACAGTTTTTACATAATTTCCAGTGTAAAAACTTGCCTTTTATAGGAAAATGTGAAATAAAAATTTGTATTGCACGATTTCAATACTATGGCAATACATTCATAATATAATAATCGTTTCCTTAGTTACCATTAGTTACCCTCATCACAAACTTTCAGTCACGACCATCAAGTAACAATCAAAATTACCTCAATTCGAGCTTCAATTAAAACTTGAATAATACTATAACCGTCAAAGTGACATTTACAAGAGAATATAGGTTAGTTTTACAAATATTCATAAAATTGACCATTTCTTACGATAATTGGCACGATCGAAGAAAAAACATTGTAAGACACACGTGCAAAAAGTCTCTTTATGGGTGACACGCACGTGACGTCACAACTAACCTAAAAAATATGCATTTATCTAAAATTTTCGAATGTTACGTCAATTTTATCAAAATTTCTGCTTGGATCCTGTACTATCAACCAAAATCTTGTTCGGTGCACTATTATTGAAGTTTTAATAGGGTCCTTGCACATTTTTTTTTTATATGGTAAAAATGACCCTTTATATCTAAATATCACCTCCGCAAAGTATTTTTTTAAAGCGTTTACTTATAATAATTTTATAAGCAATCGAAGTTTGAAATTAAATCGGGCGCGCCAAAACGAGGCGTGGCTAGTGTGACGTCACGTGGCTCGTTCCGCTGACGTCATATAATCTAAACTGGACGGATTTCCGGTAGCCAGCAGCGCAAGACTTGCCAGCAGCGTAGTTCAACAAGTGTTTGACACTTGGCAGTCGAATTTGACAGTTCAATGTTTTGAGGTTATTAATACTTTTATTAATCTTTTTTGAAAGCAAAAAGTGATTAATTGTTAAATTTCAAACGTTATGCACTGAAAACTTCATTATTAAATATTTAAATCGAAAATACCACCCTATACATGTAGATTTCAATTCAGGTTATCCTTTAAAGTAAACGAATATTCAGCCAAGATGTGATGATGCACAATAACGAGCGCTGAGGCCTTGCGTGTTTTATTGTTTTATTTTCTTAATTTTCTTGAATGCAATTGAGATGTGTAATCCTCATAGAGCGTCATATATTGAAAGACAATGGTTTATAGATATTGCACGGTACCCGATTTTAAAAGTACAACGATTTCCACACCAGCAAAAACATTTTAAAGTGCCATTAGACGAGAAGCATCGAAAAACGTATATGGTGACCTGCTTCGTGACATCACCACCAATGACAAGGCGTTTTCATGTGACGTCAATTTAAAGGTGTTTGTTTGAATTTTAAGTGGAAAATTAGGCTGGAATTTTCATTTTTTTTTCAAAAATATATGCGAAGAGGCTCTTAAATTTACTAAAAGATGTGGTTTATTAGCTTTTGGAAGTAAAATAAATTATATGCAAGGTCCCTATTGCCTTGATCTCATAAAATAAGATGCTATTTGGGTTATTTAAGGTTATGTTAGTCATATGATGCGCATGATCAACTGCACTGACAGCTTTTAAAACTTTGCTCGTATTTTTAATCTAGTCATTAGTGCAATAAACAATGACTTTTTACACTTGTATCTTAAATATATATTATTTGTTTCAATAAGTATTATACAAGCTATAACATAATCTTTTTAAGAGTGCACGCAATTTCGAGAGCCAACAGCTGACTATATTGCACCTTCCGTGCCGTGTTGTATCTACAATGTTTTTTAATTATGTACTTAATTAAAAAGCGCAGTAAAAATTCTTAGAACATCTTTTTCGTAAAATTTGCGTATCTTTCGTTTGGTTGGATTACTTATAAGTAATTGATATTTTTTTATTATTTACTGAAACTAAAAACGCCATCGAATCGGATACATTAGTTATACCATTATTTAGTGATTTTTAAGACAAAGCCGGTAGGTACCCTACTCCTGCAAATTTTTCTTTATCCCATTTTATGAATGAAATACTACACGTATCGACAAAAATATCTTAACGATTTATTTCAGGTGTAAGTACCTAAATAGATTATTGTTTCTAATCTTGGAATGGAATATGACTTATTTTATTAGGTATACTCATATAAATAAATAATAATAAATACACCACATGTAATTACGACCCCCTTTATCCCAGAATATATATAATACATATATTTGAAGGAATTTTACGATTATTGTCATAGCATCAGCCACGTCTTGATACGGATACATGCGGTGGTCAAAATGATTTGGAATCTGGTCTTCTAAATGTCCATCGAGTTAAAAAACAATGAGAGTAAAATATATTCATCTAAATGGACAAATCAAGTTAGCGTGTCCGATCAAAACTGATGCGTGTTCGGTCTCTGCATTGCCGCCGGCATTGGGCGGCGCCCTGAAACCTGCACTCAGCGCTTTCCGCATTGTGACTCGCATTCACAACTAGGTTCTCCCGCTCAGATCAATGTAGAGCGCATTTAACAAATGGACCCATTTCAAAGTGGATGAAAGTAGGGTAAAAATATTAGGGCTAAACAATGAACAAAGTTACAAAGAAGATGACAAGGCTAAAATACTGATAAAAAATATACTACACTACATTTATTTTATATCATGGTGTAGTTAGTTAGCTGCCAGCAATACCTTAATAGTTATTAACCTCTTTAAGGAACCATATAATTTTAGGTCGTGAAGTAATATGTTAAATAATTGTACAGGTTAGTTTTATTAATGTACACCCCACATTTTTATTTTTGACCGATTCGAAAAATAAAAAAACTGGCCTGGCCGGTTTTTTACGTAGATTTCACTTCCGCTAACGGATTGGCAATAGCGTTTTAAATATACAGGGTACGCAAAAAAGTTAGTTTTTTTTAAATGGAACATCCTGTATATTTTGAAAAATTTGAATTTCTCCAATAATTCTGATTACAAATATATACACATGTTCTATAATCGCTTTACTGGTTTTTGAGTTATTTTCACTTTATTATGGATACGTTGAAACAAAAGCGTTATTTTATAAACTCATACAATAAATCAATAAATAGAATAAATCAAAAACAAAACAAAATATATGAATTATTAAAACAAATTTCTTAACATTTTCAACATTAACTTCGATACATTTCAAACGTTTAATAAAATTCGAGTGGAGTCCAGACCTTAATCCATTATATTATTTTCTTTATTTATTCTATATTTAGCAATAATCATTTCTAATAGAATTTACTGCAATTGTTAATTCACACGAAGTTTCTGAAATTTGCATACTGTGGAATATCTAAAGATGGATCAACCTATGTCTAGTGTAACGTGGGCACAAATCGAAAACCCAAGTCCATTTACACATGATATCACCTGCGCATTCGCCATATTTTTTATAAATATAGGAGGAACGCTTATACTAATAACTTCTTACTAAATTCAAACCAAATCAAATCAAAATTCAAATGTAACCTTCAGCATATTTGTGAGGAATTATACACTACATGTAATTACGAACCGCAGAAGGCTCTATAAGAGCCTTGTGCGGGAGGGGGCTACACATTTAAAGACAAGGGACTCACATCCAATATCCGTGAAAAATCCCTCTCACAGCATTTGCCATTGCCACGACCGGGAATCGAACCCGGGACTTGGGTGGGAGGCAGGTACGCTACCATATCGACCATCCGCCATATAATACAAGCATAGATATAAATAAAATTTTGTAATTAATAATCATTGAATGATGGAATGGTTAGGCTATTCCCATTTCATATGAAGGCAAGCGTACAGATTTCCTTCCAATATTTTCATTCACAAAATAAAAGGCCATTAAAAGCCGCCTGGTTCTATAGTTTTTATTAGTTTTAGCCTTTGATAAGAAATTCGATCGAGTGAACATTTGAAATATCAAGTAGATGATGAATGAAATAAATTTATTAGCTTAAGTTAGTGTGAGTTCAGAAAATTCTTCTAGCAAAATTACTTCTCAATGTGCTTCTTGAACAAGAAATAAATTCACGATTCCAATTTAGTACTGTGGGTCATTCCATGCCAAATCAACTAATGAAAATTAAATTTTGAAACTTGACCTCTTCAATTTTAATAATTTTTGGTGGAAACGTTGTACCTGCCAACAGCATGCATGAAAATTCCAAATTTTCAAAATTTTTAGTGTATTGGTTTTTGAGTAATAACTCATTGAAAATTAAGAAAATGGCAATTTTTTGGAAAAGTTGGATTTTTTAAATTACAATATTTCGAGAACGGTAAGGGATATAAAGACGGGGCAAACGTTGATTTGTAGTGTTTAAGTAAGATTTTTCTAGTTTAGTCTAAAAAATGATTTGACCTTGAATTTAAAGTACAAGGTCAAGGTTGCTAACGTTAAAAGTACAACTATTCAAAAAGTATATTTTTGAAAATTATGAAAAAAATTGTGTTTGTTCATTAAGGCTATATCTACCACTAGCCAAAATTTCATAGTGGGGCAACAACGTTAAAACCGTAAAAAAAATATTGTTTGTGTGGACCATGTACTTTTAAGACACCAATAGCAATCCATTAGGTAACTGTTGAATATTTTATGATGCGATTGACAATATATTGAGTTACATATGTCAAAGGCATTATTATTAGTCTTGAAAATAAGATTTTGGACCCCTGTGCCCTACATATTAATAATAATATATATTTCTGATATCAAAAAAAAAAAAAAAAAAAAAAAAGTCATTAGTCATACATAACTGCGGTAATATACTTTAAAACTGTAGTGTGCTAAACAAAAACCAATAAACAATTATTTTACATATTTATTGTCAGAAATAAATATAAAAGATGGTAGCTAATACAAAATTTTGTTTAAGAAAATTTTTCGAGCACTCTCTGACATTGATGTTTCAGCTCCGATTTAAATGCTTGATAAAGTTCACTTTAATTCCCAAGAATCAATACCAATAACTCATTTTAATTTTAAGAGGGGGTTGCTGTTGATATTTATAACACAAATTACCAATAAAAAATATAAAAAAGAAAGTTGAAAAACTGACCTACCCTACGTAAAATTCTGGTAAACTTTCGAGTACCGCTTCGTCGCTCTAGGTGCAGAAAACAGTTACGTGACCGGCCCCGAAAACTAACTATCTGTAATTCGAATTCAATTTAAATATCGATGCAGCCGATACAGGTAAATTAAAAAAAAAACATTTCTACTCCTTATCAATCCTCACCTAATCCAAGAAGTAAGTTAGATATGATACTGCACCAAATTATGGTGTCAAATTATATAGAAAATATGATAAGAAGAGGTAGATGGTAAATCAATGAAATAGCGAAAAACACCTAAATTTACTGATGAAGTGCCGCAGGCAACTTTAAAAATTCTAATTGGTTTATGCAAATGGTTATGCCGCATATAATGCCAGGGTTGTCTGGGAATATTTAAAAGTGCGTCTTTCACAAAGGTGATTGGGATTTGTTCCTTTTCCTTTGAATTATTTTTTTTTGAGGTACAAATTTAAAAATACAATTTTCACAAAGTTGTAGGTAATGTAAATCAACAAAAATTTACTTAATTGGTCATGATGATTTTAACCCCCCTCCCCCCCCCCATTCTGTGATTGTCATGGAAACATTGGAAATAGCAACTACTGGTTATTTTAGTACCATTATAATTTAAATGATATAAATTTCCTGGCCATTCAACTTTTTGAAATGAATATTATCCTATCTTTGAATAGTATCTCCTTGTTAGTAAAAATTGAAAATGTAAACAAATATTTTACGAATTTATTAAGTGATGTTGTGTTATAAAATATAGTTACCTGTATGATTCTCTTATTCCTACCCTTTGCCAAATTACCCTCCTTTTCTAAGTTGTCTAAGTGTGTGTTAACTAAAGTCGTCATGAAAGGCATCTTGACGTAAAATAAGTATTCCTGTCTAATGTTCCCTAATTAAGTTCAAATTGGTGAAAAATAGTGATAAAGCTCCTAAAATATGAGCGATAGCTCATTGGATTCGGAATGACGTCTAGAAAAATGTATTCGAAGGAATAATTAGCACGCAAAAAATTACAAAAGTTATTAACAAATTAAGTTGCAAAAAAAAAGGCATTTCGTTTTTTGTTAATAACTCCGAAACTATTCATATTTAAGAAATTTAAAAAAAGCTCCTTAAAGAGGAGGAAATTTCCAATGAAAAAGTCCCAAGTCCCGGAGTTCTATCTCCATTATTTATAATTTAAATTTAACGCTGAAAATAGGGCTCCGCGCGGCCGCTACGGCATGCGCGCGCCGCCTCAAAAGTGAGTACGCCACAGAAAATAATTTTTTTATAGTATTAAATATTAATTAAAAAATTTGAATTAATTATGGTGTATTTTGAACGCTTAAAAGAAAAAATTCCCGTTGGAAAAAAGTTTTAAAATTCATTTTTCAACAAGTTAGGCTATTGTTAATTAACAAAATTTTTTCGAATCTTCGTCTTCATTGTAAGTAATAAAAAATGTTTAAATAAATAAATAAATAAATAAAAAAAGTTTATTGGTGTCACACATACAAAAGTACTTACACAAGTCAAAAAATAGCGTAGTTAAAATGGTATAAAGTATAAAAAAAAAAATCTAATAGGTTTTTAACACTATAAAATAGATAAATAATTGCTCTATAAATTTTTCGTTTCTTGGAGCCCTTATTATATATATACTCAATAGGATCAAGTTATTAAAGTTTTTAAAAATTGTTTATTTTGTTAATTATAATTTTTTTAAGTGAACAAAAAATGAAATTTGTAAAAATTGTTGTTAAAAGAATTTTTTTAAGCATATGTTTTATTATGGTTGTTTTTGCATCTGCTAATGGCACGAAACAATGTTGTGAAAAAATTTTTTACATCTTTTATTTATAAATTTTTTATAAACAAATGGATTAGTTTAATATCTAAAAAAAATTTTTTTTTACCATATTGTCTTGAGAAAATTATGATTTTTAAAAAAAAAATTTTTCCTTAAATCCATTTTTTTATTGTTTATAATCGTTTTTTTTTATATTTCCATTATTTAAATAATTAACACGTTCTTTAAATTGACAGCAACAGTGTACATTCAAAGAAAATAAATCCACACATACGAAATCAGGCATACAATTCAACAATTCCGAGAAACTTTATATTTTTTATACATATGGATATAATAGTGGCTATTATTTAAAATTTAAATCAACAAAGTAATATAAACTCTTTAAATTATGTCGTCAAATGGATTAGAGTTCATTTATGTGAATTAGCAAAAGAATATTGTAAAGGTAAATAGGCCCTTAATTTATTTGGATCAACTGGATCAACTGAAGGTAACGATGTTATTTGTGGATATATGACACTTTTATTTATTTTAGTTAAATATATTTCATTTAAATTAGACAATTTTTTTTGTGAGTAATTCCTGGTTTATTCGTTTATCCTCAAATAACAAATGGCTGTATCAGGGCTATTAATTTCTGGATAAATTGTTTCAACCATCATGCTGAGCGGTTTTTATTAATAGTCGGGCCTCCATTTAATAAAACTATTTTTTTTCATGGAGTGGGTATTAAAATTGGAGTTTAGATATAAAATTCTTCTCAACAATTCTCTCTAACCGCTCACGTAAAAGATTATAGTGCGTAAATCTTAAATCTTATAATATATGATGATCACTTGTTATAAGGAATTATGAAACGTTTCAGTTTTTAAAAAATGCTTCTAAAGTGTAATGGCAACTTTACCTTTATTATACTTATTACTACGCAAAACTATAGAAATTAAGTTCAATAATATGTATCAGAATTAACTAAAAAAAAATCAACCAGACATTGACGTAAGGAACCCCGCACAAATTTTATGGGAATTGGCTCTCGGTCAGATCATCTGAAATCGAATATGTAATGAAATGTTCTCATGGGCACAAGTCCCGAAAATTCACACTTTCGGAGCTGCAGGCTTCCAAAGGATCGTTATTCGGGTTCCGCAATAAAAATAATAAAAATTATGAAGGCATTCTAATGTACCTAATAAATAATAATTTTATGGTATAATTTTATGATTTTTCTGTATATACATGGAAGGGTTTTTTAAATTACGAATTTTTAAAAAATTTCAAAACTCACCACAATAAGAGTAAAACAGGTAGGAATTTCATAAGAAAATGTTAATCAATGGAATAAATAAAATTTAAAATTATAATAATTTAAAGCGTTAATTTGTATTAGTATTTCAGAATAATTGTTTAAAATACGATAGGGGACATTTTTTGCCACTTTATATTAGAAGGTACAATTAAATTTTATTTAATCTTTTAAAACGTTTTTTTTTAAGTACTTAATGCAAATTCTTTTTAAAAGATTTTTACATAAAATATATAATATAATATAATAAAATCTTTCCGAATATTTCAATCACTTCTGGTAATACGACCAGTATTTTTTTATATTATGTTAATATTGTTAATCAATTAAATTGTTATATATGAAACAGAAGCGAGACGGCAGTCATTGGCTGTATTGTGCCACACAACCGTAATCTAATCAATTCTGCAACCGTTACAAGATTACCTTCAATTGGGGGAATTTATGGAAATTTAACATCGAAGTGAGATCGTCGATAATGTTTCAAAAGTTTCAATTGTATCAAATATCAAAACCAGCTTTAAGAAATAATCGAAAGTTATTAAACGTTTCAAGAAAGTAATTGACTCAAATATCAAAGTAAACCAAGGACATGAATGATTGGATGCACCAAATTAGTCGATATAAGTAATCTGTTCCATATCCACTTAAAATATTGACATAAATTTTGTTTTCGATCAGATAATTAAGAACATTTCAGATAGAGTAATATTAATAGAATCCAAATAAGATGCAATCAAGCACCATAAAGATAAAAATTCACAAGTGGTTGGTGTCTCTTTCTGCTTTATTTTTGTTCATATTTTTGTAGTAATAATTTATGGCAGTCTATTTATGGTAACCCAAATCAATCACTGATGCCAGCAGATAAACTCATTATTTTTACGTGTCACACTTAACCATTATATTCATGTTTATTGTACCATGCCTTCTGAAAAGAAATAAGTCGTCCTGGTACATACTCATCGATTATATATTTGCCTTTAATAGAATCGATTCTAAACCACAACTGCTATTCTGCTTTGAAGTTTTTAAGAAAACAGTCCACTAGTCTAATATTATCCTTTGACATGTAAATACTTGCTAACAGTAGTGACACCAATTAGGCTGACTAAAGTTGCTTAAAATCAAAACACCAGATGTCTATCAAATTTACGGAAAACCATTTCCAACAGATGGCCAGTTTAATAATGTACCTGCTGATAGCTTTGACTTTTAGTTTAAGTATTGCGAAAATTATATAGCATATTATTTCATTAATAGCTAAACAAAATTATAAGGTGTTTGTTTTAACGGTTCTTTTGAAATGGGAGCGTTACTGACAACAGTATTATCTTTGCTGATATATACCTCTGAGTCTGATTCCAACACTTATCTAATAGCACTCAGAAACAATAGGAAATAAGATGTTGTGAATGTCATAACAAGTGGAATATTACGCAAGGTAGATCAATAAATATAAACAATTTGACTCGTTTTTCTTCACTTTGAGAGTTATAGATCGTAATATAATGATTGTATTCATAGATATTAAAACCACTTTTCAAGTTTATCAGCTACTGAAAAAATAATATCTGATCAAGCCAAGCCAAAAAAGAGGCATATATAGATATATACACACCCGTTCTAATAAATTGTACATATTACTACAAAATAAATATAACAATATATTGATCAACAATGTACAGAGTAGGGTGTCTCATGTAAGAGGCTCACTCGATCTCCTGGCTATATTATTGGACTAAAATGACAAATCAAAATCTATTCACATGTATTTTTTATGAGGAGTTCGATTGTAAGGCCTAATAAGTTAAGAATTTAAAAAATGGCGGAGTTCTAATCGGATGTAAAAACAGAGAAGATAATGAAAAATTTAAGAAAATGGTTCAGGAAAAGATGTCTGAGTGCTATGAAGTTAGGGAATTACATGGCGTTCTTCCAAGAATTCGCATAGTCGGAATGTCGGAGAAATACCCAGAAAATCAACTAGCTGATTATATAAAAAAATGTAACTCAGACCTTTTACTTGATTCTGACTGTAAATTAATTAAGCTCTTTCCTTTAAGGAAAAACAAAGATATGTTTCAATGTATCCTTCAGGTTGATAGATGTTCTTATGATAGAGTCATTAAGGCGGGCAACTTATTTGTGGGTTTTGACAGCTGTGTTGTCTTTGACGCAGTTGAGGTTTATCGTTGTTTTAAATGTAACGAATTTCACCATTCCTCTAAATTTTGTAACAAACCTATTTCTTGTCCAGTGTGCGGTAAGAACCACGACGTAAAGCAATGTAAATCTAAAACATCTCATTGTACGAACTGTGCTAACTTAAAAAAGGTTCTTAATACTGATGTGACTACCGATCATGCAGTTTGGGAGAAAGAGAAGTGTACGGCTTACATCCGTGCTCGCGACAAACTCCGGAATGATATACTTTCTACTAAGTAGCAATCACGGTCATCCGGTACTGCGGAAGAGATGGAAGGGGTATCGGTGTCCATTAACTTGCATGTGCGTGAAGACGAAATATCGAATTTTACCGTGTATTACCAAAATACTCGTGGGCTGAGAACGAAAACAAGTGACATCTATAACTCGTCAAGTATGTCCAACTACTCTGCTATCGCATTTACTGAGACGTGGCTTAATCTTTCCGCGTATAATAGTGAACTATTTAGTACGAATTATAATATTTATCGGTGTGATAGAAACTTTCTAGCAATCAACCGCACCAGAGGTGGAGGCGTGTTACTAGCGGTTCGTGATAATTTCATTTCATCGATAATTGATCTGCATGCCGCTGGTTTTAGTATATTACCTTCTATAGATATTGTATGCGTTAAAATTATGTCAAACCGTTTCTCGATGTACGTACTAGTCATATATATACCTCCTAACACTCCGCCATCGGATTATGAATTGTTATTTGAGTTAATTGAATCGTTAGATTGTCTTTATGGAGCGGACACATTTATCATTGGTGACTTTAATATAACTAAGTACTCAAATTATTTGGAAAACTCTCAGTGTGATCGTCAAATTGCTTCCTTAAATAGTTTGCTTGATATATTCAATTTATCGCAACAAAATTTTATATTTAATGATAATGGTAAACTACTTGACTTAGTTTTGTACAATAGAAATTGCACTGTTGAGCGATCTATCGATCCATTTATAAACGAGGACATTCATCATCCAGCATTGCGTATATCGCTTCAGTGGAACGTTGGTACTAATTTCAAAAACAAATTTCCTATTAGTACAAGCCACCAATGTTATAACTTTCGGAAAGCCGATTTTCCTACTTTATATAATTTAATAGCCAATGTAGACTGGCAGTATCTTGAAACCTTTCCTAATGTAGAGGATGCGTCCATTTATTTCTATGATACTCTATTTTGTATTTGATCAATGCGTACCTAAATTCCCTGCTACTAATAAGAATAAGAAGAAATATCCACCGTGGTTTACCTTTCAGATAATACGTGATATTAAACTAAAAGCTAAACACTGGCGTGCTTATAAAATGAAGGGTGATATACAGGCATTCGATGAATTTAAAATATTGAGAACTAAAATAAAATCGGACATTAATGAATCCTATAAGCATTTCATTCGAACAGCTGAAGACAATATAAAAAGTGATCCAAGCAAATTTTGGTCTTTTATCAACAACAAAAAAGGATCGTCTAACTTATCTTCCCAAATGTCATATAACGGGCAGCAGATTGATGATCCTATTGAAATCATGAATGCTTTTGCAGATTTCTTCTGCAAATCTTATTCAACTGCAACTGATTTTACTAGTAGGTCCGTAGATGATCAACGTTTTAATTCCACTATTCACTTAAGGGAATTTGATGACAGTGAAGTAATTGCTGCTTTAAGGAAAATTAAGCCTAAGATGACAACAGGCCCGGATGGAATACCTGCGTTTCTACTGAGGGATTGCGCATGTGTGCTAGCATATCCTCTAAAAATTCTTTTTAATTTATGTCTAAGTAATGGCGTATTACCTCAAATATGGAAAAGTTCGAAAGTATGTCCTATTTATAAAAAAGGCGATAGATCTGATATTTGCAACTTTCGACCGATCTCTATCATCTGTAATTTTTGTAAAGTTTTAGAGATACTGCTATATGATTTCATATACCATGATGTCTCTAATAAAATATCGGTTTTCCAACATGGGTTTATGAGAGGTCGTTCTACAGTGTCAAACTTAGTCTGTGTTACTCAGTTCATAGCCGAATCCATAGATATGCACACGCAAGTGGATGTAATTTACACGGACTTTTCCAAAGCGTTTGACCGACTTGATCACAATATGTTACTACATAAACTTTCCTATTTTGGTATGTCCGATTCCTTACTTAAATTTTTTAAGTCATATCTGCTTAACAGAACACAATATGTCGTGTCAAATGGGTTTAAGTCTGTGGATTATTTGGCTACATCAGGAGTTCCGCAGGGGTCGATACTAGGGCCCCTGCTATTTATTATTTTTATCAATGACATAGTCGATGTATTAGATGTAAATTGTCTTATTTATGCTGATGACTTAAAAATTTTTTCTATAATTAATAGTGATAGTGATTGTATCCATCTCCAGAGGAATTTAGATAATGTAAATATCTGGTGTCATAAAAACAAGCTACCCTTAAATGCTGAGAAATGTAATGTTATGTCCTTTACAACAAAATTGACGCACATTAATTTTGATTACAATATGTCTAATGTCAAACTGAATCGTCCAACAACCTTTCGCGATCTTGGCGTTATCTTTGATACTAAGCTTTCTTTTGGTATGCATATAGACACAATCGTCTTAGAAGCTAGTAAAACATATGGATTTATAGTTCGTAATTGTCGTGATTTCACCAACTTAGACACAATTAAATTATTATACTTATCGTTTATAAGATCTAAGCTTGAGTATGCTTCTCTGGTATGGTCCCCGCATTATGGTACTCACATCAATAGTCTGGAATCGGTGCAACGACGGTTTCTTAAATTTTTGAGCTTCAAGTCGGATGGTGTTTACCCAACTATTGGTTTTCCCCAGCAGGATTTACTAGAAACACATTCAATGACTAGTCTTGAAATTAGGCGTAATTATTTTTCTCTAGTATTCCTTTATAAAATTATTCATAATAAAACTGATTGTCAAGATCTAATGTCAAAGCTTAACTTCATTGTACCGAGACCAACCTCTAGGGAAAATTTTACCTTCTACCTCCCGACTGCTCGTACGAATCTACTGAATAACTCACCACTATATACAGCTTGCAATAACTGCAATGCTGTCGGTAATAATATAGACATATTTAATTGCTCCCTTAATGACATAAAATCGTTTTACTTTCGATAAATTTTTTGTTTCTCCTTTCAGTTAGTTTTACTTGTTCATTTCTTGTTATGTACTTATATAAATATTATAAATACCTATTTGTTTACGGTTCTTATGTACTTTCTTTTTAAGATTAATGTTTTATTCTATTAATTTATGTATTTGCATAATATTTGTGATTTGTATTTTAACCTACTCTTCTGTTCTGTAATTGGGTTATTTACCTGTAGAACAGTACTCTAAAATAAATAAATAAATAAATAAATAAATAAATAAGCGATAGAACTTATAATATACGGGGTACTGTCAAAAAATGTGTTTTTCAATTTCTTTTCACCCTGTATATTACAGAAATTGATATGTCATAATATTGGAGTTATAAAGGTATATCATACATCTAACTTTTGGTTTAGCTGAAAATAGCTAACATCCGACACAATTTTGGGTGACAACCTCTGTATGAAATAATTGAAAAGTTGCCAATTTCAAAATTCAAAAATATATAACCCATGGTCATTATCGTAACGTAATTTCACTTAAATTTCTTTTAATTTTTTTATATTTTTTTGTATAGGTAATCTGTCTGTTTTATATTATATTTGCAAGTTTGGTATATTTATCGCAGTATAGACTTATTTTATCGTGATACAAGTGTAAAATTATTTATTTTCGCATTAGCTGTTGATTGGATAGTGAATGTATAAACTCAATTTATAACGCACGTTGGCGATATATGAAATCCATTACAAATTTGGTTTTATAATACTATCCACGATCCCGCTGATTATTCTTATACCTCGTTAGCTTATTTTCTAAGAACACAATTCATTCTGCTCGCAAATAATTCACTCGATATTCTAATATCCATATTTTTACGTTTTACAAACATATACAGTCCTTTTACTATATTAGGATTCTCGGTAATAGATATTTTTCTCCGCACAGTTAATTTAATCAAGAGCGTTCGATTATTATCTGATGTTTGATCAAAACGGTTTTCAGCTGTTTTATAAGCTATTTTACGAAGGTTGTTATTTATTTTCACTTACTTGATGTTCGTTAGCTAACGTTCGATAAACTCACGCCCTTTATTGATTGACTGTCATCGGTGCTCCTTATTGATATTTCTAATTATGCCTGCTCATAAAGTGACATGTTACCTGTTGTGCGTGAGAAGAAACAAGCAACTTCATGGCTGTGTGTGTATGTGATATACTATCATCGGAATTTTCAGTCCAATATACATATATCAATTTTGATTTTTATTTTTTAACAGCTGTATACAGAGTTACAGGAAAGTAAAATAAAAGTATTCTTTTAAAGACGAAACATTTATGTTAATGTTGTTCCGGAAAGTATTCATTACGGAGATACACCGGGTTGTCTTTCTGTATTTACGTCCAATATTTTTTTACTATAATGCTAAAAACAGAACAACGAAAAAAAAAAGCGCAAGCAAGGCGAATTAAATTGTAATCTGCATTTGATTGGTAGTTGGCAACAATACGTCAGTGAAAAGAGTAGAGAGGATTGAGGGAATTTTGCAGTATATTTTTATATTTCCACATTTGAACTGACAAGTCCCATCTTTTGTCCTGTCAAAGTCAAAATTAACAAGTCCGTATCGTCTCATCTGTCAAAATCAAAAAGGGAGAAAACTTGTCAAGAATCAAGACGGAAGAAAGAATAAACAATCTTGTGAGATACTGTGAAGTGAGAAAAGAGGCTGGTGAAATCGCTGAGTTCTCCGAGCAGTGGGGCATAACATCCAGTTCTAAAGTAGCGTATCGGTAGAAAATTGTAATATGACTGGACATCATAAAAAATGTTGGAAAAATTTATTACAACAAAAATATTGGAAAAAAGAACTAATGGAAAAAAATACTGGAAAAAAGATTGGAAAAGGTTGATTGGAAAAAGTGTACCACTACCCATGGTTGCACCTTATTTAAAAAGTATTTCTACTTTTTCTACCAACTCGTCACTGGAAAACCAATTTGTCGTTCTCTAGTTACTAGCAGTTATAAATAGACTCAAAAATAAAAAAATGCATTTTATATCATTTTTAAAGATTTCAACGTTATAAATATCTACTTTAATTTTAATTGTATTATCATCAATTTTAAATGTGTTATATGTATTTAATTGTTTCATATAATATACTTGTCCAACTTTTTGTAATTTCTATTTTAGAGTCCTGAATATGCCAATAAATTTTGGACAAAACGTCAACTGATTTTTGAAAGCTGTTTTTCAGTTTTAATCCTTGACCTATCCCAACCAAAAGAATAAAAAAATACAACCAAATCGACCATTTTAATGAAACAAAAATAACTAAGTACTAATATTTTGACTGGAATAACGAATATTTTTGTTACTTTGTACCTCCTGGAAATAGAAAAACTGTAGCAAACAATGAAGTACAGTTCGGTGATGAATTCACATTAGGCGTTTTCGAAAATTGGAACGGTAGATACCAGTGGATCCACACCGGTAAATTGCGGTTAAACAGTTCCATTAACCGGTAGAGTTGTTATTTTAGAACGAATCCGATAAGTTAATATCATTTCACTGCTTGAAATGTGACAGATAATGAAAGATAAATATTTAAAATTGGAAAATGAATAATTGTGAAACATTAATATGGTCAACTGCAATAGAATTAATTGACGGTGATGAAGACGAACTTATATGTCTAAATTTGTCGCGTAAATTACTTGCGTACCGCAATGATCAACTCAAATCGACGATCCAGGCGGTGCATAGATTCGGTAGGTACCGGTAGATGTAATGTAATTTACGAACGTGGAATAAATTTACCGATCACATTATCGAACGACAGTGATACATACCGGTATATACCGTTCCTTTTTTCGAAAACGCCTAATGCATGTTCGTCGGTTATGCTCTGTTTTGCAATCCAAGGCTTCCTGGTGTTGAGGTAACTGCACAAAAGTCTAAGAGTATCGAATCTGACAAACGACTAACTCAATTTCGCTGCGACACGTCCATTCCACCAATAAGGTTACAGGTTGTCAAAGCAATTCTTGAAACAACGTGGAGGAACAACGACCATTTCAATTCCTTAAAAATCCTGGACGTTATTTTGAATAAAGCATTTTGGTTATAATACGTCCTATAATGTGAACGTCCATAATATGCACCCATACATTTACCTCTACGGGAAATTGTGTGTGACATTCCTTTTATCAGTGAGAATCATTTTAATCGCTTCACAATCTCACCACATTGTGTTCGTTCACACACCTGTTCAGTGAAAAATAAGAGTTGGTCAATGAAATAAATGCTCCTCGGGTAATCAGGTTATTTCTTCAATCGTGCTTCGTGCTAGAGATAGTACTAAAAAATGTTATTTGCATAATAATTATTACTCTAACGAAAGTTTCATAGAGGAGATATTCACACTTTAAAATATTTCAAATTTTGAATTCCATTACGTTAAGACGAATTCCCATCATCCAGAAATTGACCGTCTTGACATGTAAATCAGACGTGGTGCAAAGTTATTGAGTTGATATTTGAGATGTGATTGTATAGTTGGCAGTAGTCGCATATGTATAGAAATACAAATCCATTGACAAGTTATTAGTGTACGAAGAATGTCCTCAAAATGCTGTTGCAGGAAGCAAATTACGCAAAGAAACTTTTCTAATTAAAATTTCACCCCGCCCTACAGCGATTTGTGTTGCATACATGTAGGTACTTAAATGTGAGAAACTAAACAAACCATGAAACCATACGGTATGGTGTATTCATCTCTTCTTCTAATTTTTACATACCATATTGCAACGTTATTTAATCTGTTACCGCAGTAGAACTTAAATATTACCTACTTTGTTTTCTAAGCAGAACCTCACAAATTAAATGATGATAAACTCTTATGTAACGAGTATTCCAGCATGCAATGGGATAACATATTTCCTGCAGGCTAGTGCATGTGAGGGAAACATGATGTCATCTAACCCCAAACATGCCTACATAGGGTGAGTTGCTTTATTCACCGGTGGATCCATCAGATGTGTTTCATCTCGTTCTATCTCCGAGGTTAGAACGAGATAATACACATCTGGTGGATCAACCGGTGAATAAGGCAACTCGCCCTTTTAGCGCTACTGACGGTCGGGTCGTCTCGGTTTTTTCTCGAAATGTAGCTACCGGTGCCAAAATTGAGCGTATACAGAGTGAATATTCTAATTTGATACCCCCCATTATCTTCGTAAATTGTGAGGTATTTTAATTATGCAAATTTTACTGTAGATTTCTGATCTGATATCAGAAAGAATTTCCATAGGTCTTTTATACGAGGTACATTCAAAAGGTATATTTTTTAAACGGGACATCCTATATATTTTCAGATATTTGAATTCGCCTTATAGTTCTGATTTCAAAAATGTATAACTGTTATATATTTACTTCAATAGTACCCGAAAAAATCATAAGTTAATACGAGAGGTTAATATTTTTAGCCATACATGAAACCATAAATTTCTTGCGTAGAAACAATAGGCTGTTCGAGTGAAAGAGTAGGCTTAGCGACTGAAACAATATTTAAAAGAATTTTTTTGACAGTTACAACAATTGATTCGAGCAATTAGTCACGAATACTTAATGATAGAGTAATCGGACCACTATTTTTTTAAAGGAATTCTGGCGAGAGGTATTTTGTTTTTTTGCGGAATGCAATTGAACATTTCACGGAAGATCTACCCTTAGGAATCACTAAAAATATAATTTGGCAACAAGACGGTACGCCCTATCATACCGTTTTAAATGTCCATAATTATTTAAATGAAAATTACCTGGAGTGGATCGGAAGACATGGAACAATCAAGAAGTCCTGAGATACCTTTTTGTGGGCGTATTTGAAAATAAATCGATTCATGTGTATGAAACTTTTAATCATATCAGGTATCAGGTAGGTATCAAATAGAGTTGGTATGTAAACAATTGAAAAAAAGAAGTAAATCATCAATCAAAAGTGATTCGTATTGTTTCAAACTCGTTTAATGTTTAAGTAGGGTATTAAAGGTAAAATACTAAGTCTGTTGAATTGGAAATGCCAGACGCCAATTTTTGTGTGATGCTGGGATCAGGGATATAGAAAGCAGTAAGAGATTCTCAGTGATTGCTAATCTGTAATCTAACCGTATTATTGTTAATGACTATTAAATTGTTATTTTTTTATTATGTATAATCAAACTAATACGAATTCTAAATACATATAAAAAAAATAATAAATATTTTAGATTTTTCTGACGTATTTCCGAATAGATAAAATAATAATATACTTATTTTTAAATAAGTAAGATAAAATCTCACAGTATAACCCAATGTGACCACATGTCCATTGCCAGCTGCACAGAATAAGGCAAATATTTTTCTCAATACATGAAAAGTGGCATTAGATAGATATCTTGAAATAGAAAGCTTAAATTCATTTTCAGATTTAAGACCTGTCAAAGTTTTATACGCAGAGTCTAAATTGTTGGAAAAAATTATGTAGATCGATTCCTATAACGTTCTCACCCCAATTTTGTATTTGTCTTTGGAAATTAAATAGAAATATTTAACGTAACTTATAGTATTTTTTCCAAAGATTTCGAAAATTTCAACAAAAAACAATTGACATATAAAAGTGAGAAGAAACAAAGAAATGTCCTTTTAAATAAAATGCCCTGTATATTTTTACAATTTTGAAAAAAGATTTAAATTATCTTTCCAAAAATATAACATAATATTACGGTTTGCCCACCAAAACTATCATGCATAAGTGCTCAATGACCATGGCATATGCAGACGATACACGCTTGTATAAGAATGTCACTAGATGATTTGTTAACAAACAACAACGTTGTATGAGAAACTCATGAATATGACTTGAGAAATATCAGAGATAACACATACATTTTAATATCCCCACAATCATCCCCCTTGTGGTTAAAATGTAGTTATTTTAACCACAAGGGGGACAAACATCAGTCAGCATCGACATACAGTTCTCATTGTGCTTTAACAAAAGATAAGACAAACTAATTATTAACAATAATTGTATCCCTTGAACAATTTATATTTCTTCTTTGGTTGACATTTTTATTTTCTTGCATGATTATAATACAATCATTGTTCTCCCCAAAATAGATAATGGCCCCAACCCTGACTAACTAGCGATATAGAGGAAGAGTGGTAGTGTTTTCAGTATGAGTCTGTATTCAAAATAATTGGTTCGTTGAGTGAAGGAATCCCCTCACTTAACGGTTGGTTAAAATCCGTATGTAGTAAGAGTCTATCGGCATTGAAGGTGATTGATTCAAACGAGATGAGTTAAATGTTTTTCGTTGAGTTCAAGAAGTCAATATGTTCGATTGAATGGTGCCCAAAGTCCATAAAGACGCGGGCAAGAAAATATGCAAATAAATGGCCTGTTTTGATGCTTTTTGTTTGTCAAGAAGTTTATTTACTAGAAAAAGAACAATACGATAGTAGACCTGATTACACGCCTACTACGGGTCTAAATGGTACTGCTTTCTTAAGACAAAGGTGAAGGAAGGTTCCACTTGTCGAATATGTGGATTACACACGGAATCCTCTCCGCCCATTTCTTATGATTGTAAACCACAGGGTATTGAAAATTGTCGCTTACTTGTCCGCCAGATCCTGGCACGGTATGGCACAAATCGTGGTGGAAAGTACTACTCTCGGTACTACTGATCTTCGATCTTTTCCCCTTAAAAATTTAAACGTACTTTGGAAATATTTTATTTGGTTTTCTACTGCCATAAACTGTTTTCTATTGACTGTAGTTTTTCATAAATGATATTGTACTAGAGAAATGTATTTCTTCGAATTAATAAAATGAATCGACATTTCCCTTCTTCTTTTATCCTAAAAATATCTTTTCATCGAAACTACTGTTGTCCATTTTACGGTGTAAGGGGTTTGACTATATCAACACAGAAATCACCATCTCTGAACATACTGGTTTGGGTATTTGTCGGTAAAGAAGGTGATGGAATGCAACGGACGGCGCCGTGTGCGGACGTGACAAACAAGTGAGCGACAACCTTACGACATAGGCATCTCGGTGTAATTTATAGAGCCGGAGGAGTTACGATGCCAACCATGGAATAGACTGCCACTCCATTATAGGGAGCGCAGATTTTCTTCAATGATCCCACACGTTATGTATGTACAATGGGTCGATAAGCCTGAGCGTGGTGGGTTTCTGGACCTGAGCGCGTACGCGTAATCTTATTTTAGGTAATTGAGTAATATTCAAATGGGTAAAGTAAAGGAATAATATTTTAAATTTTACGTATTAATTTGCAAGGCGTGTAAGCGTAACATTTTAATAATGGAACTTCTATTAAAACAATTAGGTACTCGCTTTATTATGCAACTAACATTACGATATTATAAATTATAGTAATAATAAATATTGATATTATTAATTAAGATACATCATAAAAATAATCTCCAACAATTAATACCATTATGTTGGGTACTGTAAATTTTGCATTATTGGTACCAATATAATTTTATCGTAAAATAAATGTTTAATCTAAGCGGTATTACAGTGACGGTATGGTAATTAATAAGGTGAATATTTAATATTTGCTGCTGTTCTGCTAACACAACAGCAATAAAATAATAGTCAGTATTTGGATGCTATTTTGGTATCTAATGATGAATAAATATAGTTGAAATATTCTTACATATAATAAGAATTGATAACACTTATGACGTGTATGACATGTATTCATTTTTATCACGTATCACAATGTGTATAAGTAATTAAAAAAAGATAAGCATGACTGTATTTGTTGTTTTTACTTACTTACTAAATATACACAGTAAATTAAAAAATTATTTGGGAATGTAATTCAATGACCGCCATGATAACTAAAAGTTGTTAAAAATGAATCATAAGATAAATCAGATTTTAATTCAGACTCTCATCCAAAATCTTGAGAAAAATCAATATTGAAATATGGTATGTTTGCCAAGAATTTAAAAAGTGCTCATTGCCAAAAATCCCATAACAATTTATTAGCCTAGTGTGTAGTGTTGGTGGTAAATAGAAATATTTCGTTACATAGTTAAAAACTAATAAATAAATAAAATCAACTTGGGAGTTGCTTTATTTTTGGCTACACCACACACAAATAGGTTTTCTACATAAAGATGTCTACAATAGTAGAGAATATTGCAGTTTTTACTATCAGCTGACACTGTCTTTAGGAAAATCTGACGTATTAATCTTTTAACAGACGCGCACTATGATTTTCCGATAAAAAAAACAAGAGCCAATATCAATTTTTTCATATTTTCCATTTGAATTTACGGAGATATTTCAAATTTCGTTTTTGGTACATGACACATTTGCACCCTTTGTGGTGATCATCCTTGATCCCATACTCCTGTATGGGATGGGTATCTGGTTGAAACAGTATTTATGGACCTGTACAGAGCTGATCACGCCTTCATTACAAAACTAGGCATGATTCGATGAAGATAAACAGTCAATGAAATGGTTAACAATAAACAATAACAGTTAGTATTTGTGTATTCCAGAATGATAAGTATTGATATTGATAAAAACACCGGTGATCGCTTCGATTGTAATCAGTGTAGCATCTGCGAAGATATTGCTAATATCAATAAAAAAAGGTTTATTCTAATCTTATACATAACAAATATGTAGATACTTTTGAAATGGTGTGTCTTCTATGATTGGTACACATTTCCGAGTTCGTAAAAGACTAAGCGAAATGGAACGGAATTGAACCAAGGTATTAAATTTCACATACTTTTCTATTTTCAAACACCAATTTTAAATTGGATTTTAACTATCATGGAAGTAAATTTCTTTCAGTCCTTAATTGCTACTCGACCAAGATATTTTTGGGTGCAATATGCAGGAAATGTTTAGATAGAAGCATCTTCTTCAAGCTGACGGCCGATACCGTCTTACTGTAATTATTTTGAATAAACTTTGTAGTATAAAGCTTGTATCTATCTCTCCGTATTACTCGTATAACTATCTAATTGCACAATGCGTCATACGATTCCTATAAGAAGTTGCAAAGGAATTAATTACATGTGGTGGTGTGTTATTATTAAAGCATGTCACAAAAAACATATACTCCGCAACCAGTTCGATCGCCAGCTGGCATTGCACGTTGTAAGGTTATTTCGAATTAAAAAATAAAATGAAACAAAATGGATATTCAATAGGTAACAAACAAAACATACTCAAATAAGTAAGTAGTATTTTCAAATACTTATAAAACTAAGGGCATCAGCTCGGTTAGCTGGCGGCACTGCACAAACGTGTTTGTGTGCCGTTCTTTTACTATACAAAAGTAAGAAACAACTTTTATAAAATACAGTTCAAAGTTTACAAGCATTAGTTCCACAGATATTGTGCTAATCTATCAATAAAAACACCTAAAAAACAAATGATGCTGTAATCGAATTAAGATCAAAAACCTAAAAATATGAACAAAACTACAAATATTTCCACAAAGAACATCATAACACTTGATACAAGGGAATCAGTTTCGTTGGGAATTAATTTAAGAACTTGAAGAAAAAATACACTACTTAAAAAAACAAATTGTTATTAAAGTCGTCAATCTAGAACGTAGAATAGTGGACAAAAACTGCATAGTAAATAAACTCAGTAATAATAATAAGTAAATCCTGTTAAATTGAGACCACAAACAGCAACTCAACCAGTTAGTCACACACTTCCTTTGGCAATTTCAGTTCCTGCTACTTTACTTAAGTATTGCAACCAGGCAGTGGAATAATTACTACAGAATGGCCAACTGTTGAACCTACTCAATTACCATTTAATGCTACAAGTGGATCCAAAGATAAAATTGATAGGAAGGCGATTGTTATCTTTGACAAGCCAGAAGGAATAGGCAAAAAGGTTTGGTTTTTGTGTCTAAGACATGATAAACAAATCACCACAATATCAAAAAGATATGAACAAAACAAAACTTGGGGACAACGATGTAACAGTGGTAAGACTCTCAATCAAGTATAATAATATCAAGTGTTCTAAAATAGGAATAAAGCTCTACTTTAAAGGCAATTAAGTCTACGGGAAAGACTTCTGGCCAAGCCAAACTAGACCTACTGAGTACATTATTCTTGTACATACGAACATCAAAACCTATACAAGTTTCATCTCACACTGCTTCAGCAAAACATAGTGTTAGAAATAAAGTGCAAGAATTAGGACTGTAACTTGATGACAAAATTATAGACTATAGATTACTTGTTTAAACGAGCATTGACTAAGTAACATCGAAATAGATAGTTAAACCTAAAGGTTTATATGTCATCGCTGACTGCTGCAGATCAAATAAAATTCATAGTCAAATATTCTAGTTGTAGTTAGTGACTGTATAAAGTCCCCATTTCTTCTACAATTACGGACTTATCTAAAGTGAACTGTGAAATATCTGGTATTGTGATTATTGAATATCAAATAACTGTTTACAAATATCCATCAAATTTGTATTTTTTTTTTTTAATTAACGTTAGTGCTAGAGAAAGTTAATATAAATAAAAAAACAGGTAATTTTAATGTAAAATTGAATAGGTACTAATTAATAATGCTATACAGGTACAGGGTGTCCCCGTAATATTTTACACCACCACTGGAGCCTATATTTTTGGAGCTAGCAAAAAATTTCTGATACAAAAGTTATAGGATTTTTCCTAAACCAACATAATATGTTGTCGGATGAAACAAATAAACATCGCAAAGTTAGGAAAAAAGACAAACTGTGTTTTTTTAACGGAATGTACTTGTACATTATGGGTTCTTTACATTTACGCTTTCTCCCATTCCAGTGATAAAAATATGTTATATGTTTTCTCCATCCGTTTCCACAATATTCCGTGTTAACATTACCTAACATGGAAAGAATACAAATATTACATCATAAAGATTGCCTTGGAAAAAACAATTCGGCAGATAAGTAATGGTTACTGTCAATAATTTGTTTAACTGATTTAATAGTTTGTTTCACTTGTTCATTGTTTAAATTGTTTATTTGTTTTATGTTAAGAATAAATTTTAGTTAAATAAAAGTATAAAATTCACATATATCAAACCACGCCATTTTGTCTTTAATACCTCGCGTCAAATTATTGACAGTAATTATTAACGGCCGAATTGTTTTTTCCATGGCAATCTTTATGTTGTAATATTAAAATTTGTATTATCTCTATGTTAGGTAATGTTAAAACGGAATATTGTGGAAACGGATGGAGAAAACATATATATTTACTCGCATATTTATATCGCTGAAATTGGAAGAAGGCATAAATTTAAAATAACCCATAATATAGGTGCAGGGCATTCCATTAAAAAAACATAAGTTTGTCTTTTTACCTAACTTTGCGATGTTTATCTGGTTCATCCGACAACATATTCTGATGGTTTAGGAAAATCCTATAACTTTTGTGTAAGAAGTTTTTTCTAGCTCCAAAAATAAAGACTCCAGTGGTGGTGAAAAATATACGGAGACACCGTAATATATTTCGGTGTTTTGGATGTATTCCCTCAATTTATACTTATATAAGAGAAAATGCTTGCCTAAGTTTCCAACTCTAATCTATCCGACCATATTCATTCAACTTAAATCTTGGTCAAAATAAATTAACCGTAGCGTTCAGAATTAACTACAGACCTATAACAGAACTTAACTTATTTTATTTGGGCTGTGTAATGAGTTTGAAAAAACAAACTGCAACTTTGTAATTAAACAAGTCCATTATTAGATATTGAAAACAAATTCAAACGCTTTATAAAAAAAATTACTGACGCAATTGAAAGTAACCTAACAAACCTAAACTACAAAATAAGTTCCCCGGTACAATGGCGAATTTTAGAAGAATGTGTGACAAATTAAATTGTGTAAGAGACGTTAATAAACACAAATCAACACTTATTTCTAGTGATACAATCCAGATCTTTCGGATCAAAATATAGACATGAAATTTACGAAGTGAAAAAGCGGTCACAATGACAAATATATGCACCCAATCCTCATGCGGTCATATGGATTGTTATTAAAAACAATAATCCTGTTTTAAACACTCCAACCACCGAATTTTTATACGCTCACTCTTTCAATAACTTTCCATAAATAATTGCTAATAATTGGCCAACAACGGACGAACACTATTGGTCCTAACCTCGGTCCTAACAAAAGTTCTAAAAAGAAAGTTTCGTATAATGACATTAGAGATATCTAATGATTTAAAAAATTCGAAAAATCCATATGACGCCCGAATTATAAAAACCTTTAGAAATATCATTTTTTCGTCAATTCTAAAACTAGCAAAATATGTTTCTCTAATATAAAAAAAAAGACGAGGATGACGCCATAAATATTGACCTATATAACAAAGGAATTAGAAAAATTAAAAGAAAAACAAGTATGTCATTTCGGTTGAACAAAATTATCTTTTTCACTTACCAATATGACTTTTCTAGCAATAGATTCCCAACTCTAGTAACAACTTTTCTCAAATTGTAAGATAAACAATTTTGAAAATGCTAACTTCACTTATGATTCTTATGAATCATTCATTATACGATCTCACAAAAAAAAACGGACGATACCACAGTCTTGAACAGCGATAACCAAATACATTCGTTGGCAGAAAAGAAATTGCAATTACCCAAAACAATGGTAAGCAACGATTCTTTGCAAACAGTTTAAACCTAAAAGTAACTAAACATAAACTCTTATATATTATTCCCACTACCGATGATACATCTAAAGAAACCATCTTAGTGAAATTTTTCGTTGTATTTTTAGACAATTATTTTATCAAAATATTAATTTTTCAGATGAACCAAACAAATAGAGAATGATATACTACACATCACTACTCAACGCATATCTAATCTAAGTATCATTTTTCATCACATAAAGAACAAAATATTTAGCGGAAAAAATCTATTATAGATTTTTTATGTTACAATAATCCGATGGTTATATTCGACACTACAGCGTATGAAAAATTCACGTTTAACTAAATATTGTTATTGTGAGGCATTGTCTTATTTTAGAAAGATAAATTCGTTTCGAAGATCAGTGCCAAATAACACTTGGAAAAATATTCACAGGATATGATGGGGGTGGATTAACGAGGTATGTATTGGCCACAGAATATCACAGGAAGAATATATGTAAGAAATAATTTTCATGAATTAATACTCGATTCCCTAACAAACAAATATAACTACAATCGAAATGGTAAAAAATTTTAATTCATTATCAATTACCCAAGAACAATTTTACAGTACGCTAAGTAATTTAAATTTTCTTTATAAATAATGGAGATTACACACGACAATATAAAATGATAACAACTAAAGTCTGGTCTTTCGTTTAATTCTGTAACTTATTTTGTAAACATTACCATTAGACTTTGTTACTTGATGGCATGTAAGTGATACCTACAAATTAAAAATGGTAAAGCTATTATTAAATCAGTGTATGGGATTGTCTTAGTTTTGAAACTACAAAATTTTTCTCAATGGCACACTGAGGAAAGATCGGTATTCATTCATGCACCCATGCACATTTTAAACAAATAATTACATAAATTTTGTATACACACGTAGCAGTTGTATTTACAACTGATTTTGTGGTGCTTATAAATAAACCAGTATGGAGGAATTGAAGATTTTATTGTATCATGTTCTTTGTGTATTGAAAGGATTTATGAAATGTTGTATTTTAGTTGTCACAAAATGATTTTTTTCCAAACTTTCTGGCGCAAAACACTACTTGTTCTACAAATTTTGTATTGTGCTCAATAGACTTTCCTTTGCTGGATAAGCAGAATCAAATGAAATCGCCCATATTTCGGATTACCAGTAACTATTAAGGCAAATAAAAAAATTTAAATACACGCAAATGAAACCGAACTATTTAGCAATTCATGTTGAAAATTGCATTACGATCAGAGAACTTATCTTAACCTATCTTAAAATTAATAATGAGTTGGTGCTCCAATTAATCTTTCACTCTCAAACTCGATAAGGCATGATTTATATTAAGTAATCGACGTCTTGAAAAAATGTATTCCACTGAAGCTCCTCTCGTAAGCGTCGAAGGTCCATGATAGAACTAGTACCTACTTATTCTAGCAGTTTATCTGCCATGTCTCATACGTAGTCGATTAGCGAATGGTCAGAAGATATTGTGAGGCATATGAACATCAGCACCTTTCTGATTACGAGAATAGTTTAAACTTTCATGGTATTATTCCTGTTAGAAGAAAAATGTTTTTCAGCCTTTTCATGGTGAAGCAACCGGTTAAAAGTGGATATATGACCGTATAGTAATATTCCTTCATAAAGAGGCAAGAGGTGTCCCTGCTTTGTAAGTTTTAACAGAAATAAATTAATTTTTAAGTAAGTACCAAATAAATGGCAAATATTTTAATTTCGCGGAATTAAAATGCTATCTCTTATTAGAGTATACCACACTGTATGTATGTATAACGCTATAAAAATTAACAAACATTCTACGGTAACTATTATTACAGTTTCTACTTATCTCGTCTCTATGAGGATTAATATATGGGTAATTAAGTGCACATGTATTTATTTAAGTATGTTTAATAAAAAGATGGCAGATATTATCTGAAATGTTTCCATAATGATTCAAATAATTAGTGTGCAGTAAAAGTAGGTTCTTTGCTTTCCCAATGTTTTTAAGGTTTTTAAAAATAATGTATGTTTCTAAAGCAGTAGGTTTATCAGCGCCGGTGATCGGCGTCGTCGGTATTATTGGAATGAAAACGTGGTTCTTTATTGCCGGTTGCACGCGTTGGTTGTGATGGATACAGATGTTTTAATTGATGCTGTCTTTAATAAAAAACTACACAGCTTCCTGAACACTCTTGGGCTATTCTTGTATACTGAAAGAATCTTTCATTATTTTCGTTACATTTTCCCTTAAGGGGTGACAGAGGGTAGAAAAAAATATAAAAATAAACTTCACTGGAATTACAAAATTTTTATAATTTACTGAGTCTTAAAAATCTAAGTGTTTTATATAAACATTTGTCCATCGATCGTTATAAGTGTGTTACACGATTACTTGCGAACGCTGCGAAATATTTAGATGACCATATGGCAGATCTACCAAGTTATACAAAAGCTGTCAAGAATCTGGGGAAATATTCACTATTTGTTAGTAGTTGTCGTTTTCTGTATTTTGCGTCAGTTCAGAAGCATGCAAGTTGCAAACTTGGCAACAAGGACTTTATTGCGGTCTGGCACATGGTTGTGCTAATTTAATTCTTCTCTAACCCGCAAGCTGAATCCCTAAATAAATATTTGCCAATATTTAATATAACAATATGAACATAGCATATTTTATCCAGTACCACAATAATACCTTTAAATAAAATCTTAGGAGTTGTTCTATTTGTAGATTTATTTTATTTTGTTTAGTTGTGATATTGATTTTATATATCTCCTTTATCATATTTATACTATTTTTTTTTTAATTATCGTGGATATACACCGATTAGGCAAAGCGACACTGGGATGATACAGCGTATCCAGGCGGGAATCCATATATCAAAAAGTACTGAACAAATTTTTTTTGTGAAATTACGTATGTATAGTAAACAATTTATGACCTATCTAACTAAAATATTTTGACAGTTCTATCACTTAGTTATACCGGAAGCAGATGTCAAGTTTGTTATTTTAAATTCAACACCCATATTTTTATTATCGGTAGTGATAGGTTACAGAATTTTAAGGTAACTCTGCATAACAAACCATATATACATACATACCTAAAATTTATAATTTTTGAGATATAAACATTTTCACCAAAAAATTTACACCTGCTGCAGACCCCTAAAGAAATTTTTCATGTGAATAACCCATACAAGAAATTAAATTACCTTTTACCATGGTAATACCAAGTAATCAGCATTGCCGCAGATTATTTAAAAATAATTTGAAAAATTAAATATCATCCAGGGTAAGTGTAAGTATTAGTATAAGAAAGTATAAGAGTGGTCACATCAAATATCTTCCATTGTTTAAATGGAAACCCTCAATTTTATCAATTTCTACGACTAAAAATATGGATATCGAGGATAGTTTACATTTACTTCCCTACACAACGGTATTTAAAATATCGAGGAAAGTTCAGAAAATCCAATTATTTTGAATTCTTTATTTAACTAACTCTAAGATGACCAATGGTCATGCAAACAATTGTTGTCAGAACAAGTAGTAGCAGGGCTTTCAAATTAGTTGTTTAATATTTTTAATATATAGTGTACTAGCAGTTACTTTCTATAAATTTCATTGTATTGTGTCTCGTCTGGGTTATACCAACGAAGATTATTTAAATTTATTAATCATTTATGGAAATGCGACAAAGTATCAACAAGAACGTGTGATACATTTGCTTTAAGATTTCCTGATAAACCCAAACCATCACGTGACACATTAAAGTGAGTGATTGAAAATTGTAAAAATTTTGTTTCTTTTAAACCCAAATAAGAGCGAGTTAAGCCAATTACAAATGACGAAGGAAATTAAATTACATTTCTGCTTCATTCTGAGTATATCCCATTATGAAGAGATGCTGAAATAGAAATTGGTTTGCAGAAAATCCATAGCAAATATTTTACATAAACATAATTTTCGTTCGTATTCCATCCAATTAGTTCAAAATTTACACCAAATTGATTTCCAAAAAAGAAGAAGTAACTTCTGTGAAATTATTTATTAAAAAAACAAGATGATGAAAATTTCTTAAAAAATGTCATTTGGAGGCATTTGGAGCGATTAGTCTAAATTCACAAAAAATGCATTATTTAATCCCGAGTTTAATCCGCATAATTTTCATTATTGGTCGGAGACAAATCCCCATTGTGCCAGAGAAAGAGGTTTTCAAACTAAATAGTTGGCAATTTAATGCCTTATTCTGTGCAGTTAGAAATAATTCTACAGTAAAGTTATGCTCAAATTTAAATGGTAAGGTTCTTATTCAACTTCAGTTGCATCAATAACGCATTAATTCGTTTTAAGTGAAACTTTTTAAACAAATTTAAAATCTATATTTAAATAATTTAGCTCTAACAGATGATGAGTAATCGAAATTATGGTACCTACCAATATACGACGAAGCACCACCCCATGGACGAATGATCGTAAATAACTTTTTGGCAGAAAGTATTGAAGACCGGTGAATTGTTCCATTTCTTTGGCGACCAAGGTCTTCGGACCAAACAAATCTTAATTTTTGTGTTTGCTACTACATTAACTACAAAAGAGGATTGACAAGAACGAGTGCGCACTGTTTCTCAGTCCTTACCACAACATGATTCAAAAAGCAGCCACAGACGCAGTACTTCGCAGAAGCGAAAAAATAACTACTTTATTTCATCTTATATCTTAAATGCCCTTGTAAATACCGCTGTAGATATTAAGAAAAGTGAAGTAAATGTAAACTATCTATCAAAATTTTTTATTTATTTGTTTATTAAAATTTAAAAAATTGAGGGTTTCCAATGTTTCCATTTAAAAAATCGGAGATAATTTGATGTATCTGAATTTAAAGCTGTGATCCCTTTTGTACTTACCCTGTATAATTAAATTTTTTAAATTATTTTTAAATAATCTACTACTATGCTGATTACTTCCACAGTAGAAGATAATTTAATTTCTTGTATGGGTTATTCACAGGAATAATTTCTTTAGGGATCTGTCGGTGTCAATTTTTTGATAAAAATGTTAATATCTCAAAAACTATAAATATAGATATAAGGTTTAAATACAAAGCGACCCTAAAATTCTGTAACCTATCAATACCGATAATAAAAATATGGGTGGTCTATTTAAAATAACAAAGTTGACATAATATGCTTCCGTTATAACCGGATATGATAAAACTGTCAAAATTTTTAGTTTGAAAGGTCATAAACACAAAAATTTGTTGAGTATTTTTCGAGACATGGATCGTTAGCCCCCGCCTGGACACGCTGCGTAATTATGCATATTTTTTCTCCAGTAAAATGTTTATATTTGTAACAGTTTTAATAGAATTTACTTCACCAACGCATAATCGTTTTGAACTTCTTTTAATTATTTCATTTCGGTATTTATTTGTTTGATAACAAAATAATAACAATGCAGTCTAATTCATCAAAAGTTTTAGTAAACTTTTCTTTCACAACAATTGTTCAATATGATCACCGTTGTCGTTGATGAGAAATCAATCCCGCACAAGAAATTAAATTGCATCATTTTCTTCCCTCGATGAGTTTAATAAAGTCAACTTTAAATACCCTATCATAAAAATGTATTTCTGTGGAAAAATTTGTACATTATGATTTTATTCCATTCATACAGTCTGGAAGTGATTGGAACAAACAACAAACAAATAAAATTCTAGTTACAGGATCCTAGAGCATTATGTAGGTAGGTAGGTAGGTACACGAAATATTGGGATACCATGTATTATAACAATAACCAAAGATACAAGGCTTTCACGAAGTTAATGTGTAAAAGAGTTTCCTAGTTCGCCTTCGCGCTGATTATTTTGAATTCTTGACGTTTCGACCATCTTGTCGTGATCCTTATCTAAAGCAAAGTAAGTTCTATTGACCCGAGATTCTATATATCTATTCGTTTGACAGAAGGCGTGGTTTCATCCCAGTAACGTAGCGTGGCCACTGGCCTGTCATGCGCGATATTGAGTTCCATGTCATCAAGAGGTGAGGTTTTATACTGGTACTGTGACGTAATTAGTCATATTGATTTCCACGATATCGGTGGACGTGGGCTACGTTTCATTAACGTCAGTCATGTGCACAATTAATTTCCACGTCACTGAAAGGGGCAGTTTCTTTTAAATGACGTTGTTAGTCATGCAGAACATTGTTTTCCACGTCGACATTTTTAAAATTTTCGGTTTAATCGGAAATAACCCAATAGTTAGTTCTTTTTTTATATTATTTGATTTGTGTTAAATTATCTTTTCAACCCGCAACATTTAAAAACCATTTGACTGCATGAAGTCTAGACAAATATTTTTGCTTTAGCATCTTAACAATTTGTATGTAGGAACTCGGTAGGAACTATGGGAACACTAATTTTAAAACAAAACCGGATATAACCGTTGTATGGGATAAAAATAAAGGATTAAATAAGTGCATTAATAAATCGAATAAAAAATTGAGTTCCTATTTTAGTTTTTATGATATCGAAAATTATTTAGAAAAACTAAAATTAAAAGCAAGAAATATCTAGATCTAATGAGTTACTAATTAGACCTAAAAAATATGGCACACAAAGTTGTACATCAGAGTTCCCTCAAACTCGCAACCACACTAAGCATCAATAACTGCCACAGACCCATACAATGCCCACTAAAATAACTTATATTGTTATTTTGAAAACAAATGCCACATGATTAAAAATAAACATTTAAGGCGAATCAAAGAAATATACATGGTGTCATTTAAAATCGAGTTTAAAATATTAAAAGTGAGTTACTTCCTGCCAAACCGAAAGTTATGTTTGATTGGTCCAAAGGCAATTATGCAATGTACAGGGTAGTTCCATATATTCTGACAGCTACCTATAGCCTTTATGTTTAGAGATATTAAAAAAGTATAGAGACAAAAATAGTAAATTTTGATGTCAAATATCTTTTTGCCGAAAAAATATAAAACAAAATAGCATCGGAAAGTAGAGAAATAGACACAACTTGTGAACTTATGCTTTTTTAAATGGAACACCCTGTATATTTTTGCATATCTTGAATGATAATTTTTAGCTGATTCTGAAAATATGTACGTATATACTCGTAATATGTTGGCATTTGCTCGGGTTGTTGTTCTATGTAGACTTTTTATAGGTAAAACAGTTCGCGTAGAACAGTGATTCCCAAACTGGGGGGCGCGCCCCCCTTGGGAGGCGTGAAGTAACGTTAAGAGGGGCGTGAGAGCACAGAAAGAAATCTTATTCCTGGATAAAAATACAATTTTTTAACAAAAATGTAGAGACATTATATAAATTTGAAAAAGTTATTCCTTCTCGTTAACAAAATGCAGCACCACCCTTCACATTGTATTTTGATTTTTTTATTAAATAAATAAATGAGTAAATGTTATTGCAGTAAAGTTTTAGTCTTAATTATCAGGGAGGCGTGAGCATTTGATGATATCAAAAGGGGGGCACCACAGGAAAAAGTTTGGGAACCACTGGCGTAGAATATAGGTTGCCATGAAAACAACTGACAAAATATTTCTGATAATTTCCGACAGTTTACCACCAGATTTTTATGCAAAATACTTTAAAATGGGTTATTCAGATGTGGAAAGACATAATTTTATTTGTCATTCATCAATTTTGACATTACCTATCGAATTTATTTATATAAATATGAAAAAAGTGTAATAACAAAAGTTGTAGATTTTGATGTGAAATATATTTTCGTGATAAGAAATAGAACAAAGGAACATCAGAAAGTAAACTGTGAGTAATTATCAGAAATATATTTTTTTCATGGCAACCGATGTTAATGCACAGCAATAGAAGAAATGACAACAAATTGTATTTTTGGAATCAGAGAAAATGATCTTTCAAAATATGCCAAAATATATACTAACCCGAATTTGAACTGAGCCACCCTAAATATAAGTGGACCAAATTTAAAAAGCTGCAACTTTTTTTATTTATTTATGGATTGCAGACATTTTCCAATTGTTGTAATCCTAAACTCCTTAGCTTTAAATATTGGTTTGAAAATATTTAAATTTGCTTCATACGCACACCATACAGGGTGATATATGGAAGCATGTTTTTCTTTTCACTTTTTGTCTAGTGTCTCGTATTTATCGAACAACCTGTATAATTACTTTACAGTACAATGAATACCTACCTACAGGTGTTGTCAACATACCATTTTTAAATTTTGGCTTTATCTTTTGTAGTTCAAAAGTAGCATGAATTTTTATTTACACCTGTTATTTCTGACTTGGTCAATCTAAAAATTTATTGAAATTGGATTCGATGCTTTTGATGAAATTATGACACTTCTATCACGCTATTACTTAAGTCGAAATGCCTCGCATAGAAAACGTTATTATTGAACGTTATTATTGAATGGTGTATAGGAATGATATATTGACGACAATGCCAGACCGTACCGGACAGGGAGGTATTGTAAAGAATTTCGTTGAAAAGCAAGGTATCGCACGTATGGTGTGGCCTGCATAATCACCAGATCTAAACCCTATTCATGTACGAGACCTCTGCAAAGAAGAATCTCAAGCCGCATGCTGCCAATAACATCAATGAATTGATGACTGACCCTAGGAAGAGTGGGATGCTCTTCCAGGCGATCTAATTAACTGAATTATAGGGAGCATTCCAAAACGATGTGAGCAGTAATAAGAGCCCAAGGAAGAGCGGCGCGTTATTAAATTAGAAATCAAAGTTAAACTTAATTTAATTGTTATATGACTAATATATTTGATAGATTTGAATATTAAATGTTATTAAAGTTGTTCTTCAATTTATTTCTTGAACTGCAAATGATAGACTCAAAATTCAAAAAATGATATTATGGCAACACCTGTAGGTATCCATTGCGCCACAAAGTGAATATCGAGGTGAATATAGAGGGTCTTCGGTAAATACGAGGTACTAGACTGAAAAAGTGAAAAAAAAATGGTAACAGAATATCGAGCAGAATATACCTATCACTCTGTATGGGATGCGTATGAAGCAAATTTTAATATTTTCAAACTAATATTTAAAGCTAAGGAGTGTAGGATTAATACAATTGAAAAATTTCTGCAATTTTTTAAAAATTTATCGTTAATTAATTTCAAAAAAAGGTTAAAACAATTTATGAGAGACGCACACTTCTAGTATGGATTAACACACAACAAAAACAAATATGTATTTACAACCTGATTTTACATGAGCATGAGAAAAGCAAAGCATCATTATATTATTAGATTATCATTATACCATATTTATATCTCTTTGAAAATATTTTGCAGACTGAATGTATTTTTATGTTAATTTTTTTTTTTTTAGTGGTTAAGTTGAAAAACAGCTTTAAGCTGAAACTTCTCCTTTCACACTTCTGTGTAGATTATACTTATATCCTAGTAACAATTTATTTTTTATTTAAATATATATATATGTTTTACTTTTATGTATGGATATTTTACCTATTATTCAGATATCTTTCTGTTATATAATGTTATAATGGAAGTTGAATAAAGACGATTATTATTATTATTATTATTATTATAAATAAATTTTAATAATTAAATTTGGTCTGTATTTCGGGTGGCTCAGTTCAAATTTGGGTCAGTATACAGGGTGCTTCACGCTTAGTGGCCTACTAGACGTTTCTGGGAAACCGCAAATAATTTGAACCTGAAAATTTATACATAGGGGTTTTTAGAGGTGCTCTATTCAATGAAAATAATGACACGTATGTAGCACTTCCGCTTATACCGGAAGTCGACGTCAACTTCCTTATTTTAACTGGAATGCTATATTTGTTATGCCAAATTCGAAATCTGCTCATTATTTTGAGATAATTTTCATTAGCAGTCCCTATCTCTAAAATTAACAGTTTTAAAAATATTTCGATTTTATTGAAATCACCTACAAAGACAAAGCCATAATAAAATTAATAACTTCCGCTATGGTAAATTTTAGTAGCCGAAATTTTTACCATGGGTATCTTTTCAAATGTTTGAGCTTATCTTTAAGCAACCTACAAATATGGTAAGATATACAGGATGCTCAGAAATGGAAGTCAAACTTCGGCAACTTCAACCTCTATTATGTCGATTATTTCAAATGGAACATACTATTTTTTATAATGCCACTCGAAGCACTGTTTTATTACCTTTGTACCAATATTGACATTCCCTATACCTAAAATGTTCGGTTTTAAAGTTATCTTAGATTTCTTATAAAAATGTGTAAATTGATGTCATTATCGGATATGTGTGATATGGAAAACAAAATTTAGTCCTCTCAGTTATAGCAAAAGTATGAGATTTTGTTTTACTTTTCTTCACCAATTGACGGCTCACATTAAAACCTACAGTTTTTATTTAAACATTGTTTTCATATCTCTTAAAATAAAGGCTGTAGCCTAAGCTGTAGGTATGTGTCAAAATATATGGAACTACATCTTCATAAATAACAAGGTTAAGGGGTGTTACATGTATGTTGTGTCTTCCCGTATACATTGAATTGTGAATTATTGTTTTTCGCAATTTTCTTAACACTAAGTAAGTACCTACCTCGGTACCTACATACTGCGAAATCAAATATATTATATTATATTTCTCTTGTCAATGATTATTACATAAAAAATTATAAAAGATAAAAAAAACCTATCTATAACCTATTTTCACCTTTAATTAAGTGGAACACCTCGCACGGTAAATGTTTAAATATTTTCGGGTTGCTGTTGGAATCTTCGCCCTTCCCAAAACTACATTGAACTACTTAAATATTTTTATATCGAGAATAATTTACGTCTGCGTTAATTCATAACTAAGAGTACAAGAAAAAGTTATAAAAATATTTACTTATTTATTTTATTATAGGTCTCCTCGTTTATTGTTTTTTCCATAATGCGTCAAATTGACTCTAGACTAGACCGAAAATTTCCTAATAAGTTTAGTTGTTCTAACTTGCATACCTCTGATATTTTATAAACTTCATTAGACACCCTGTATTTAATACACAAGAAGCAACAGTGATAATAAAAGAATACTAGCAAGAAAATGTTTGCCTACAACACTAAACCCAAGACTACATTTTATTTTTTTTTTTTTTTGTATTTATGATTTTATTTTTTCTCATTCTTCATCTCGTTTTTCATTTATGTTAGATTTTACAGAATTATCTAAGGCTATTAAACAGTAACAAAGTTCATGAAAAGTACTCCAAATAAAGATTGTATCTTATGGATAAACAGCTAGCCTAACCTAGCCTAACCTACAACTGGTAAGATAAATTAGATAAGCCTCCCGAAATGAAGTAGGTATGCCTACAAACGTTAACGAAATAAAATGAATCCAAATGTTGTTACTTACGCACTGTATACAAATTGCAGAGAAAAAGTAAAGTATTATTTTTCTGAGACAACAAAGTGATTGTTAAAAAAATAAATAGGTATTGCGTCTTTATATTTTCCGATATTTTCTATAATATATTTTTTATCTTGTAAAAACAAATATATTAGTATAAGAAAAGCAAACAGTAGTACACCTATAACATGTACCTACATTGGTTTAAGAAATTCTACAACATGGAGCATGGATTCTATCTAGAAATTCTGTTAAAAAATAGGTAGGTATAGATATTTATATACCTACCCGTATACCTACCTAGTTATTATGCATAATATGCAACGTTTAAATGCGATAATGGTTTATAGTTTATAACTCGGTTTTTATAATAATTATTACAATTACATATTTATGTGCCAGGTATAAAAAATTGTTTTAGATCGTTCATAAATAACATTATGTTTTTGTTTACTACTTAACAAATAAAAAATACATAAGTATAAAAATTACACGTTTTGATCATTTTCCCAGTTTTGGACACTAATTTAATACGATCATTAAAAAGATAAATAGAAGCAGCATTTAATAAGTATACAAATATAATTATTGTATAATACTAACCGTATGACATTTAACTGATAAGAGATTTATAAAACATACTCGGATATGCACTGAACTATTAATGATAAATATTACCAACATAAGAACTGACGGAACACTTCGGGTAATAAACATTGAATAATTAAATTAAGGCTGCACCTGTTGCAGCCTTGGAATAAAGTCATTATTAATATTTCTAACATAAATATTTAAAATATCAATAGGAGTTTATATGCACCAAATTTTTGGTTATTTTATGTCCAGTATAGACGGACAACCTGTTACCTACCGAAAAATGTTTTGTTTTCATTGGAAGATCTAATTATAACATGAGAATGATTTACTAATTTTTATTTTTAGATGTTTGCCAAAGGAAAGTAGATTTGTTTAATAGGACACTAGTAGGTGCCACTTGATAGAGAATTCCGCATTTGCAGAAGATTGCAATAGGCAAAATAATCGTTAACAGGGTGGTAGATGAGCACCCATGTTGGTTACACACTGTATGGTTACAATGCTGTCAAATTCCCGTTGGATTGGCGTCGAGCTGCGATGTTGTAAACATTTAAATAGACGCAGCCAAATCAGGAACAGTATGCAGCATGGGCAAGCCGTGTCCTAGGCGGCTGACAACACCAGAGGCGTAATTGTCGTTATACGAGTGGGATTCGGGTCGGAGAAAAGACCCTATGAAGCGCCTACGTCCCGGGCAAATTAACACCATAATATAATCACTTTTTACCACAAAACTGTCACAATATTTGTGAAATCGATAGTCATGGCGCCTAGAAAATCAATCCTGCACATGAAATGCGCGAACGTCTCAAAAAAACCAAATAAAAGGGAAACACATCACTGACCTTGTATCATACGTTGCGTGGTCGATTGCTTCTGGTTATTCGAAGACATTTCTTGATTTAATATTATCACTTTTAAAATATAAACATCGGATTTTAGTCCCACAATTATACACTCACCGTTCACAAGCTATATTCTACTCAAGATGGAGCGACGAGCGCAGCCCAGCCAGAGCTATCAGCTGTGCGCACCTCCTTCGCGTCGAATCATTGCTGCAAGCAATTCTCAGCAGGAAATTTCACGTAGCGCTCTCTGTTATCCAACGTTCAGGGGCTACACCACGCTCCTGCTATATCAGAATACTACACTGATACAAATAATGAAATGTATTAACAGCTTACTGGAACGCCGGAAAGATGGTACTTGATGCTTCGTATTAAAAGGTTTAAATATGTAGGATTAATTTTAAAAATTGAGAATTGAGATACCAATTAAACCAGAATCAGAAATTAAACAACACATCTTCTAAACTAAAAACAATATAATAATATACAAAACAATAGTCCATAAAGTTAATTGTTCTTGCACAACACTTTAATAAATACCGAATTTCCTACGGTTTAATTTCTATCAACTTTTTAACACTTTGACAGGTATTATAGAAAACAAACGGACTACATGACAATTTTGAAAATAATGTAAATTTCTAGTAATATAAAGAATAATTTCAAAATGAAACGTATCGAAATACTGTTTTCAAAATTGTCTCACAAATCTCATCTGAAATACAATGAAGATCAATATTCTTCAATGTTCATCTGAAAATTAAAAAAAAAACATGTGTAGGTTCTTATGTCACACGTCACACAGGATGATCTTTGAACAAATTGGTAGGAACCATTTTAGAAATTTTTATATATACATATCTGATATTTCTAATGTAAATGTTTTTTTCAAAAACCATCGCTTTTCAGTATGTTATTTTAAAAAGCAACGAGTTTTTGCAAAAAACATTGAAATTTATTGGAACTTGTTTCAGCAGACACGGTTCCAACTTCAATGTCATTGATTTAACTGATTGTATGGGGATATGTACAGTATGATTTTTTTGAATTATCAATATTTTTCTTGATTTCATACAATTTTTAACGTTGATAAAACAATCTTAATAAAAAGAAAATCTGACGGAAAGAAGCCTGTACTTACTTATAACAATACTGATTAAATAGAAATTCTGATGTCTGGATTTATCAAAACCGAGATCAAAACAAAACAAAAAATCGATTTTTTTTTAATAAATTTTTTAACAATTTTTTTGCAAGTGAATCACAATATACCTACACGGTGGTGAATTTTTCGATGCCCACCATTGGTATCTCGGAAACTATAAGATATAGAGGATCGGTTAAATTAGACAAAAGTTGCGTTATTTTATGCTCTACAATTTCCTGTCAAGAAATGCTGGATATCTTGATTCATTCGCGGTTTATCCTGAAAAAATTGAAAATCGTGATTTCAAAACGAAATTAATATCTTCTATACCATTTATGCGAATTTAATGCAATTTGGTGTGGTTATATTTTTGACCACTACCAATTGAATGGCGTTGATAAAAATTTTCTAAGCCTTCTAGATTTTGAGCAGGGATAGTCAACTTTTTTTCTTCTTATGGCAGCCATATTGGATTTTTACACCATTAGTTAGAGAAAATAATTCTCTCTTCACCTATGTCACCAAAATAGACTGATTTTTTAAAAACATGTTGATATTCGAATTAATATAAAAATAATTTATAAACTCCAGTATGCTTTGGAAAAATAATTGCAAGCAACATTGTAATCCAAACGCTATTATTAAATTGTACACTCGTAAAAAATTACAGAAAAATGCCAGGTTATTTAAAACTCCTATTAAATATTACAAACAATTAATTTATTAAAGAGTGAAGAAAACAAATAAAACTATTTTTATTTTATAAATTGTTTGTAATATTTAATAGGAGTTTAAATAACCTGTCATTTTTCTGTAATTTTTTTACGAGTGTACAATTTAATAATAGCGTCTGGATTACAATGTTGCTTGCAATTATTTTTCCAAAGCATACTGGATTTTATAAATTAGTTTTACATTAATTCGAATATCAACATGTTTTTAAAAAATCAGTCTATTTTGGTGACATAGGTGAAAAGAGAATTATTTTCTCTAACTAATAGTGTAAAAATCCAATATGGCGGCCATAAGAAAAAAAAAAGTTGACTATCGTTGCTCAAAATCTAGAAGGCTTAGAAATTTTCTATCAACGCCATTCAATTGGTAGTGGTCAAAAATATAACCACACCAAATTGCATTAAATTCGCATAAATGGTATAGATGATATTAATTTTGTTTTGAAATCACGATTTTCAATTTTTTCAGAATAAAACGCGAACGAATCAAGATATCCAGCATTTCTTGGCAGGAAATTGTAGAGCATAAAATAGCGCAACTTTTGTCTAATTTAACCGATCCTCTATATCTTATAGTTTCCAAGATACCAATGGTGGGCATCGAAAAATTCACCACCGTGTATAAGCAATAACGATATTTGCTGTTTTTCAATATGATTCTTCTTCAAAAATTTTGATTATGCAGTTATAATTTCAATTTATAAACAGAATTATAATAGTACCAACCGAGGTACCAACTCTCACTATCCTACGAGCCGTACTATATTGTCATTTATATTTATATTTAAAATATTACGTCAAAATATTACTATTATATTTTGTAATTTAAAGTGAACACATGTTAACAATAAATTTACATATTAAAGACGCATTATATGCGAAAAGTCCGGATTTTAACGTGGGTAAATAGAGATGCCTGTACTATCGTACAGAGTGTTTAAAAATTAATGGTTGTTTTGTTATTAGTGGGATCTAGCAGTATTTCATAACGTAATACAATTTTTTTCAAATAGTAAACATTAACACGAAAGTAAATGAAAATATAAGAACATGATGCATTGATCATATTGTTTGTTAAATGTAAAAATAAATATTTCAGATAATGTTTTCCTACGGTACTAAATTTTATAACAGATCATTTTGTAAACAGCACTACTCTATCTATAAAAAATAACCTTGTCGGCCATAACACAAATCAGATGGCACTAAAAATTTAAAATTATAAAACCTAAGTGAAAGTGGAAATGTATAATAGAATTAAGTGAATTTTATAATACTGAATATACAGAAGTACAATTCGTACAATAACAGAATATGTATTTGTTTTATTTATTTATTATTTACTTGTCACAAAGTTACAATTTATAAATAGTCTTTAAAAGCCAAATGCTACTGGCTGTAAACGTGCTTATGCCCATCCATAACTTAAACACTCTAAATCTTAGATTGTTGACTAAGCACGCAGTTAACTATAGATGTAAAAGAAACTTAAAAACAGACTACTAAATGCATCTATTATATTAAAAATAAGAAGAAAGAGGAGGTATTATAATAAGCGAGTAAGGTATGGCAGGGGTGAAAAATAATGCTAAATTAAGTTTATTATTCTACAGTATAAGGGTGTTCAAAAATTATGCGGCCAAACTCAAAACAGAACGAAAATTCTGTACTTATAAATTTTGGTCAAACTGCATATTAAAGGAGTTTTACTTACAAAGATGAGGAGAATCAGATTTTTTAATGCTGTAACTCGGAATCCAAAAAGGAAAGGTATATCAAAATGTTTGATTTACTTTTATTTAGATTAGATTAGATTAGATTAGATTAGATTAGATTAGATTAGATTAGATTAGATTATTTATTTGACTACTTTACATACTTTTTGTACATTTGTAGCAGGTCAGTGATAGATAATTTTACTTAAATATAATAGAAATAAATAAAAGTAAAAGTGTAAAAGGTAGTGTAAAAGGCTACTTAATAATTAATAATTAGCATTAGTCTATACAATAAATAAAACAACAAACAATGATTATAAAAGAACAACCGACATAGGAAGACGAACATGTTTATGCATATTTTATGCACATTGATATTTATCATGTAAGGTGGAGACACAGTGTGTTCGAAGTACTAGCACTAGCCTGATTAAAAATAATGTGGACAATTTAAAAATTCGCTCACTGAGTAAAAACACTGTTCCAATAGATAATGTTTTATATGGTTTTTAAAATGATAGTAATTCAAAGCTTTTATATGTGTGGGTAAAATATTATAAAGATTTAGATTTAACGAGTTCTTTTGAGTCTTGGTTAACCTACAGCAGGGAGTTCTCAAGAGGTTGGCGTTTCTTGTCTTGTAATTATGAAGATCCGACTGTGTAGAATAATTATTAATATTTTTGTGTATTTCTAGTACAACAGAGTATATATAAAGAGAGGGTAAAGACATAATTCCAAGCATAATAAACAATGGTCGGCAATGATCTCTGTAACCTGCTCTGGCCAATAATCTGATGGTTTTCTTTTGTTGGCAAAAAATTTTATTAGAAAAGCTAGAATTGCCCCATAACAAGATACCATAATTTAATTGTGAATGGAATAGCGAGAAGTAAGTTGACTTCAAAGTACTGACGTGTAGGGTGTCTTTTAGTTGACGCAATAAAAATGTAACGTTACATAATTTTTGTCTTAATTTGTTTACATGACAATTCCAATTTAATTTGTCGTCGATGACTATTCCAAGTAAATTGACACTGTCGCCACAGACGAGCCTGTTATTAGAGGAAAGAAATAGCTGTTGTGATTTATCTTCGTTTAACTTAAGCCTATTACTGGTGAACCAGTCTTGGGCCTTTTTTTCCATATTTTTCGAGGATTCTTTTAAATTGTCGAAGTTGCTTTCACTGCAAATTAATGTCGTGTCGTCCGCGAATAAAACACAATTAGTAGGATTTAGAAAGGTAGAAATATCATTAATATAGATGATAAAAAGTATAGGCCCCAGTACAGAGCCCTGGGGCACACCACTTTTGACTACTTCAAATTTTGAGGAGACATTGTTAATGTTAACACATTGCTTCCTATTAGAAAGATATGAACTGAAAATAGAGAGCGCAACTCCCCTTATACCATAATGACTTAATTTATCTAGAAGAATTTCATGAGAGACACAGTCGAAAGTCTTGGATAAGTCGCACAAAGTTAAGGCTGTGTGCTTGCCAGTAGTAGGGAAATGAGAGAGCAAAGGGAGCAGTGTTCATGTTCATGTTCATGTTCAAGGTTATACCCCATCGGGTTAATGCACACGTGTTAGTTACACATCCGGCGGTGTCTAATTAATGTGCTCGGGTTACATAGGTCAATGACACATATCCGGTGGTATCAAATGAATGCACATGTCAGCACATTTCCGGCGGTATCAAATTAATATACATACATATTATGTTACATAGGTCAATGACTCTTATCGGGTTTCCGGTGGTGTCAAATTAATGCACATATAGGGTTACACATCCGGCGGTGTCATATTACATACACGTGTTACATATCGGGTTACACATCCGGCGGTGTCTAATTAATGTGCTCGGGTTACATAGGTCAATGACACATATCCGGTGGTATCAAATGAATGCACATGTCAGCACATTTCCGACGGTATCAAATTAATATACATATTATATTACATAGGTCAATGACTCTTATCGGGTTACTGGCGGTGTCAAATTAATGTGCTCGGGTTACATATCCGGCGGTGTCATATTACATACACGTGTTACATATCGGGTTACACATCCGGCGGTGTCAAATTAATGTGCTCAGGTTTCATAGGTCAATGACACATATTACATACACGTGTCACATATCGGGTTACAACTTATCGGGACAAGTTTGTATTCATGTCTAGACGACATCCGGTATATGCACGAAGATGAATGACCTTTGCAATGAATCAGCATAAAATTAACATCCTGTAATTCATCCGGCGGTTTCAAATTAATATACATATCAGGTTACATAGGTCAATGACACATATCCGGTGGTATCAAATGAATGAACATGTAAGCATATTTCCGGAGGTGTCAAATTAATGTGCTCGTGCTACATAGGTCAATGACCCACATCAATATACACGTGTCATATATCTGGTAATAATGAACAGGTGTGGCGGATCAGGTTACATAGGTCAATGACCCATGTCTAGTTTCCGGTGGTGTCAAATTAATGCTCACATGTGGGGTCAATGTGTTCATGTCTAGACGACATCCGGATCATATGTCCAACACATCAAATGATCACGTGATCTGCCACCGCGATATATAACACAGCGATAAGATATGTTCTTTAGTCTATGTTTAAACTTTATCAACAATGAAGTGTGAACATTGTGGAAACGGTTTCTCATGTCAAAGCAGTTTAGTTCGGCATATTCGTCAATATTGTTCTGTTCTTCATGATAACAATAAACGGAAGGCTGATAGTATGCCTTCTACAAGTGGTGTTAATAGAAACATTTGTGAACATTGTGGAAACGATTTTGCATGTGAAAGCAGCTTAGTTCGACATATTCGTCAGTACTGTTCCGTTCTTCATAACAATAAACGAAAGAGCGACAGTGTACATGACCAAAACAAAAAACAGAGGACTGATAGTGTGCCTTTTACAAATGGTGGAAATTCCAATATTGTGAGTGGTGGTAACAGAAACATTTGTGAACATTGCGGAAAAATCTTTTCATCACCTTTCAACTTATTACGACATATTAATAAAAACTGTCCCACTTTAAATAATCCAATTTCTTCTGGTAATAAAAAAATTCATCGGCCAGTTGTTCAAAATGTGGGGAATGGTGTGGAGAAACTTCATCACGCATTTAAGAACAGGATAGCTAGTTACCGCTTTACTAGCCCTAAGACCCATATCGATTACTCTGATTTTCTGGAAGAAGTGAAGCAAAAGGTACTTGGAATAATTAATGAATACCTGGAGAAATTCAACACCCTTAAAATTAATTTCGAAGTGTTTGGGCTTTATGTCATACCTGAAAAGGAGATGTCTGACATAAAATCATTTAATACCAAAAATAAAATAATCACTGGTTCATCAGACCTTCAAAATATTTTTGAAGATTTCGGGGAAGAGATGAAGCTTCAAGCATCCGAATTTCAAGAAAGGGACTCTGGTTGGACATTAAAGCACATAATGTTTCTGGATGTGAACATAAATAAATATACACCAATGTCTGCTTCATCATATATTAAGCTACCCAAAACTATAGCAAAAAAGAATGCTGTTTTAAATATACAAAACCAAGACAATGCTTGTTTTGCTTGGTCAATTAACGCAGCAATCTTCCCTGCAGAAGGTGATCTAAGGAAACCAAGTTCATACCCCCATTATAATACTGTACTAAATTTTAATGGATTAGAGTTTCCTATGAAACTAAAGGACGTCTCTAAATTCGAAAAAATGAACAACATCTCCGTTAATGTGTTTGGTATTGAAACAGAATTCAAGGATGGAAAAACAATTACAGAGGTGGTAGGACCATTACATTTTACTTCATGTCGTCAAGCTACGCACGTTAATTTGCTACTTGTATCAGATAATACAGGTAGAAGTCATTACTGTCTCATAAAAGATTTATCAAAATTAGTATCAAGCCAAAAATCAAACCACAATGGACGGTTACATATTTGTGATGGGTGTCTACAATCATTTGAAAAAATTGAACATCTGAAAGCACATGAGAAAAATGACTGTAACCATATATGTACGAAAATACCAACTACCGATTTGAAGATAAATAAATATGGTGAATCAGTTCCTGAAAATATTCTTCAATTTATAAATTTTGAGAAACAATTGCCGGTCCCATTCGTCATATATGCAGATTTTGAAAGTTTGTTGAAACCCATCGATCATAATGAGCCTTGTGATGAAAAATCATTCACAGTTAAAGTATGTGAGCATGTACCATATTCTTTCGCTTTTTATGTAAAATGTAATTTTGACGATAAACACTCGAAAATTGTGACATATCGAGGCCCCAACGCTGCTGAAGTATTCTCTAAAAAATTGGATGAAACAGTTCTGGATTTATATAACACACACTTAAAACATGTTAAAGAAATGCTCCCTCTTTCGGACCTAGAGAAAATCGAATACGAAAATGCTGTGTGCTGCCATATTTGCAAGAAAGACTTTAAGCCTTGGGATACCAAAGTGCGTGACCACTGCCATCTAACAGGTCGCTTCCGTGGTGCTGGACATTCTATTTGTAATTTGAATTATAAAGTTCCAAAGTTCATACCAGTGTTCTTCCACAACCTGACAAATTACGACAGCCACCTGTTTATAAAAAAGTTGGCCTGCAAAAAGGAGAGTGTTTCCGTCATAGCGCAAACCAAAGAAAAGTACATCTCATTCTCCAAATCAGTTCTTGTCGAAAAATCTACAGATAAGAAGAGACCTGATACATACCTGAAATTGAAATTTGTAGACTCTTTTAGATTCTTATCCAGGTCCCTCGACAAACTAAGTCAAAGTTTGGAATCTCACCAATGTGTCGAAAGCAGAAAGTACTTTGAAAAGGATGAAGAGTTTAATTTAATCAGACGGAAAGGGGTCTTTCCATATAATTATGTGGACTCGTTCGAAAAACTAGAAGAACCGCAATTACCCCCAAAAGACAAGTTTTACAATGACTTAACAAATGATTCTATCTCTGATGAGGATTATGAGCGAGCTAATAAAACATGGAATACCTTCAAATGCAAAACGTTGGGAGAGTATGCAGATATTTATCTGAAATCGGATATTCTATTATTAGCCGACGTGTTTGAGAACTTTAGAAAAGTGTGTTTGGAACATTACAAATTAGATCCTGCTCATTATTTAACAGCTCCATCTTTGAGTTGGGATGCAATGTTGCGTTATACCCAAGTTAAACTCGAACTTTTGACCGATGTGGATTCTCTACATTTCTTTAGAAAGGGGATTCGAGGAGGAGTGGCTCAATGTAGTAAAAGAAAAGCTGTGGCCAATAATCAACTTGTACCAAACTATGATCCCACGAAGCCGACATCGTATATTATGTACCTAGATGCAACCAACTTATACGGAGCAGCGATGAAAGAACTCCTACCCACTGGTGATTTTAGGTGGCTTGAAAAAGAGCAAATTGAAAACTTTGACTGTTCGACAATTGAGGATGATTCACCAAAAGGTTATGTTCTAGAAGTTGACTTGGAATATCCACCACACTTGCACAATGACCACAACGATTTACCTTTTTGTCCAGAGCAAATGACCCCTCCGAAAAGTAAAACTACCAAATTAATCCCGAATTTGCGTAATAAAGAAAAATATATCATATACTACAAAAATTTAAAGCAGTGTTTAAAATATGGATTAAAATTGAAAAAAATCCATAGGATAATAGAATTTTCCCAATCTTCATGGCTGGGATCATATATTGAATTAAATTCAAATCTTCGAAATTCTGCTAAGAACGAGTTTGAGAGGGACCTATTCAAATTGTTTATTAATTCAATTTTCGGAAAAACAATGGAAAACGTCGACAAAAGGCAAAATATCAAGCTATGTTCGTGCTGGGAAAATAAAAAAGGTACATTAGGTGCAAGAGCGTTAATAGCCATGCCACATTTTAAATCCTGTTCGATATTTGATGAAAATTTAGTAGCAGTACATTTGGAAAAAGTAAAGGTCGTTTATGATAAACCACTCTACGTCGGATTTTCAATTTTGGATATTTCAAAGACTATCATCTATGAATTTCTATATGGTTACATCAAATCCATGTATGGGAATAAAGCAACTGTTTTGTATACTGACACCGACTCACTAATTTTGGAGATTTTCACTGACAATGTTTATGATGACATCAAAGAAAACATTCATTTTTTCGATACATCAAATTATAGTATTGACAACATCCATAACATGCCTAAAACGAAGTCTGTAGTCGGGAAAATGAAGGACGAGTATGCTGGAAGACCTATAGAGTGCTTTTATGGTACCGGTGCTAAAGCGTACTGTGTTAAAGCTGGTGATGTCATGAAAAAGGCCAAAGGGATTTCCAAAAGTGTTGTTAAACATCAAATAGATTTTTCTGATTATGCCCAAATTGTTGAAAACGGTGGTATGATATTCCGAAAGATGTCTATATTTACCTCCAATTTGCACACCATTCACACTGAATTAAAAAATAAAGTAGCGCTATCTTCTGCTGATGACAAAAGGTATGTCTTACCTGGAGATGTTAGGACCTTGGCTTGGGGGCATCATCATATAATTACTGGAAGTAGTGACAGCAAATTAGAGATTTTACTGAAATACGCTGACCGTTAGATGGAAATGGAAGAGCCTGAAGAAGGATGGGATAGTGTTGATTTGTATTTATTAGATTTGTAATTTATAAATAAAGAACATATACATTATAAATTGTTTTATTTGTTTTACATACAAAGGTAATATAATAAATATAACATTAAAATTAACCGCATCTTTCCAATCCCCACTCACATATGTGGCATTTAGATTGTCTGCATGGAGGACCATCTACATGGCTATGCCATTCGGGACGATTGTGATGTACAAAACAAGGTAGTTGAATTTCGAGTTTGAAATTTTGTGTGTGTTCCCGTGGTAGTTTGTGCCATGTATACAGAAGCTCAACTGGACCAACTTTTTCAATTAGATACTGCAGTGGAAAATTCCGAAGTTCTTCCTCAGTAAAATCATACAAATTTTTACCATTCCTATGCTTATCTATCAACTCCCTCGTTAGACAATTCGAACAAGTCAGATCTTGAGACATTTTAAAACACTTGTATGTATTAATTTAAGCACGAGCGATGAACAACAAACTGCTATGTACCAAATTACAAAATGATTTATCTCGTGATTCATTTCAGTATTTGTACTATTATTAACAGTGGTAGGGGGTTTGCTATAGAGTTCCAGCCATTCTGAATCTTGAGTGGAATCATTACCTTTTCTTAGTTTTAGTTTATACATAGTACTGTTGGTGGGTATTGGATATCTGAGATTTGCTGCATTAGTGGCTGCATACGGTTCCATTCTGCCCCATTTCGAAGGCCAGCTCTCATTTCGGGTTCCATTACTATCGAAGCATATAAACACTACTTTCGCGGTGTAAGGATGTTGTATAAAAAGAATACTTTGAAAAATTGCTTGTAAAGCTATGAATTGTGAAGCTATCATCGTAACATCTATAAACACACTAATGTTTTTTTAAATTGTTATGAATTTATATTCTATTATTGATGAGGGAGAGGGGGTATACATTTGATAAAGTGTTTTACTGAAAGTCAGGTTGGCCGAGTGGTTAAGGCGTCAAACTTAAGATTTGATTCCGTAATAGGAGCGTGGGTTCGAATCCCACACCTGACATTTTTTTCTTATCCCATAACTGATTTATACATCTGATTCCCTGTGGAGAAGGAGAGGGGCATATATATTTAATATAAAAATGAAATGAACTGAATCTATAAGTCAGGTTGGCCGAGCGGTCTAAGGCGTCTAAGTTCAACTATGATTCCCAAACGGGAGCGTGGGTTCGAATCCCACACCTGACATTTTTTTTTTTCTTATTCCATAACTATACATATAATTCTTCCCCTTCGTCACATTCGGAATCATATTCTTCCCCTTCGTCACAATCACAATCCTCGAAACATCCTAATATTTTAATGTAAGAATAGCTATCTTTTAGATTAAATGTTTCTTTAACACATTGAAGTTTATAACTATTCATACATTTTTGATCAACAAGTTTATCGTTTTCATCATAAAACTGGATTTTTATATAGTAAGAGTAACCCATGCTTCTAATTATAATTATGATCTTCTTACTGTAACATGTGGCGAGCAAATGAATGATGAGTCATAACATATGCCTTAATTAACTTGTCTAGACAAGATACAGTCGGCGACATGTACATAAATGTTACACGTGATAACATCTGGTGAACAGATTACGACTTTGGGGTCAATGACACGCATCTGGTTTCGTTAATAAATAAAAATACATTAAATATGTTTCATTTTTTATTATGGCATTATAAAATTTTCATAAAGATAAAATACATTTGACAAAGAACACATACATTTAGATTTTAAATGATAAAAACATCGAGGTTCAGAAAACTGGAGCGGTGGATGGTCTTCTAACTCGTATACAGGTTTAGATGAGTATTTTCTTATGTATGAGGCCTTTTCTTTCCCCTTCACATAGATTATTGCTTCGGTTTCGACTAATTCTCGGACAATTTTCCCAAACTTGAAAAATGGAGTACACCCTTCATTCCAATTAATACAGTGATAATTATGTGTTAACCACTTCACTTGCTTCTCCAAATATGGTGGTAGGAGCTTTATAGAAAATGGAGGTTTAAAAATATAATGTGCTGTTTTATAGCCATTGTAGGCTGCCAGCTCCTTAACAATAAATTTATTTTTCTCCACTTTAAATCCTTGCACATCCAAAATTAAGGGCATATTTTTATATCAGCTAGTCTTCTAATCACATAAACTTTTAAACTATATATTTCAACTGCTTTTTTTAAGTCTGCAAGTTTTTTCTGGTGTTCCCGCAACGACTTTCTATACTTTGATATCATTATGAACTAACTTGGTAGTCTGCATCACTTTCCTTAAATAAGTTAGACCTGTCTAACTATCTTTGTCATTGGATTATACCGGAATACGCGATCATGCAAAATTAAGCAGTATGCGGTAGTGTCTTTTGGAATATTTTCGCTTGTTTCAAATTCAATGCGCATGACAACTGATCCTGACTGAATAGTCTCCTTTTGACGAGAACAATCAATGTGAGTTATAGGTGCAATAGATTTGAATTCTTTAGGTGTAAATATAGGCTCGTTTCCAGTTTCATAGTATGAGTGGCGGAAATTTGAAAACATTTCATATAAAGTCGCAAATTTGTTATTTTTGAAATCCAAATATAAATCGTTGTAAGGATATCTCTCCGAATTTAAGAAAACTCTAACGTTACTAATATTACAATTATCAAATGTACTCATGTTGGAAGTTAGTTTATTTTTTTTATCAGTTTGTAACGCGAGAATTGAGTGTCGTGCAGTTTCCAACTTTATACTACTCTTCAAAGTATAATTATGTCTGGTGGTTTGTGGAAGTAAGGTGTATTCTATAATTTCCCAACTTCTAAATGGAATCAAAATTTCCAAATTTTTATCTAATATTTTCGTTAGCGCCAATTGTTGTGGTATTCCTACGGAGACATGTGGCACTCTCCAATAAAGCTTGTCAATAGTAATTTTTGGTTTTTCCGTATCATCGATACTAGTTACTGCGTCTAAGTCGTTACTACTCCGAATTAAGACTAATTCTTGCTTCATATTTAATATAATTTTTCTGTAATCCTCAAAAAAGCCCATTAACATTTTGAGTGGGATGCAAACATTAAATTTATCAGTATCCGGTATAATACTATCTTTAGGAAACCATCCGGCATTTTGAAGTTTGACGCTTTCGCTTTCATTGAATGACAAATACCCTTTAAGAGTAGAAGTCACGCCAACATTTCGAACCGAATCAAGTAAAGAGAAAACTGAAGGCATTATTTATTAATTTTAGCTTTGTAACTGGTTTCCCATCATCTTTCCTTAGATTTCCCTCTAAATATAGAAGACTATCGCATGGTAAGGTGTAGGCATCCAATTCTTGGATTGGGATTCTAATTTCATCATTGTAATTAAATTCAGTGGCTACGAAAGGTTGATAGTTATGGTACTCGAAGTCAATAATTGAATTATCGACTAGAGGTTGCTGCGTAACATCTAAAATGTCCATTATATGAGTACTTCAAGACCAAGAGACTGCAGAAAACTTTTGTTCTGAGGTGTTACTAGGCTAACACTCTTCTTATTACTGATTAAAAACTCATCCTTAGATTTTCTTTTATAACTGCGTTTAGATATTTGAGGAATATAGTATTTAGAATTATAGCGGACTACCATCGTTTAGGATTTCTTCAAATGCAGTCTGACTGTAACGGTTTCTTGGCGGAAATTGACAACATTCGAATCTTGATCGACTATTTTAACGGTAATTGAGTTGATTGTCTTAACGCTTACTGGAAAATATAGGACGTTTAAAGGTGATTCCACTATTTTATAGCCTGGAGCCACTGTTGGAAAGAACTGGTGGATTATGTGAACAGGACTACCATTAGAATAAGATCCAGTAGCAATATTGCAATCAATGCATAAAGCATTCACCTTAATTATTTGTACTGGAAAGTCAGATTCATTTAGTTCATTAGCTTTAAGAACTCTTTTCTCAAATCCCAACAGACGTCCTATGGAGTTTTCAGATGAGAAATCAATATCAACATTTGCCTTTATTTTAACCGCTGATGTATTGCGATTAGCAATAACATGAATAATATTGGGAGGTTCAATGATTTTTTGAAGATATTCGTTAAGGTCATCAATTTCATAAGCCCCAACAGGAATGGTTATGGTTATATTTCTATAAGTAAATTTGTTGTTTGTTTCATCAATGTTTGGTATTACATTAAAAGTTTCAAAATTCACCAAGCCAATAACGTAATCAAAACCGTCCTCCAAATATATTGGTGGATTGAAATCGGCGCTCAAGATGGAGGAATTTCCAGTAAGTGAAAATGTTAAAGACATGTTACACAATTCAAATATATTTACGTAATAAATGAATTTTCCTTATTTACATATATTATATAAAAATTTTATACATAAATGTCCACAATTGTATGAATTATATGTTTGCATCTGATCATGATTATAGTTAACTTTATTCAAGCTACCATCACTAAAGAAATAACTTATTACTTCATTTGGTGGTCTTAAGTTTCCATAACTATCAAAATAGATTATTGAGTTATTATTCTTCACGTATGCTGTCCAATGAGTACCCGGACCTGATGATATATCCAAATTAATAATACCACATTCATTTTTTCTTATCTTTACTGGTAAAGTATTTCTCATGTATATTCCTCGAAAATTTGGGATATGTAATTTTTTTGCGTATCTCATTAAATCTATGTTTGTTAGTGCTCGATGAGGTAGCTTTATAGGGAGTTTTTTGAATATGGTGCTAGATATAATCCCATGCCTTTTTTATATGGTCTTAAGTATAAACCTTTTCCTACTGCAACTTGCTCCATAGCTAAGTTATGTCTTTTTTCTTCTTCTAGCTTCTGTTTTGCAGCCTTTGCGTCGTTAACAGCCTTTGCAATTCCCGCTGCGCCGCCACCAATACTTCCAAGAGCTCCCAATGCAGCAAATAAAGGAATAAGAAAAGGTAGAAAACCACCAGTTTTTGGAATAGGAATTATTCGTTTTCTTGGTGAAGAGAGTTTATTTGTTCCTATTGATGATAAAGCTTGTTGTGCGACTTTAATAAGATTACTAGAATTACTTCCTTGAATACCACGTCGAGCTCGTTGTACTGCATTATTAAAACTTATCTTACGTAGCCCCCTACCACTCTTCTGCTGTTTTCTACGCATACCCATTCCAAGTTTAGTTTTAGCCTTCATAATGCCTGTTACACCTAAAGCAGCAATTTTTTCACCAATTGAAGAATCACCTGCTTTTAGCCGTTGATATGCTTTTTCAGCTAATATTTTATCAGCTTGATGTCTGTTGCTTATATCTTTTGAACGGGAATAAGCAATGTCGTGCTCTTTACAAAATTCATCTAATGGATTAACACCTGTATCACCTCTCGCAATTCTCTTAGATAATTTTGTTCCTGGGCCACAATAATTGTAACCCGGTATATGCAATTCAAATGGTAGTTTATCAATAAGCTTATTAATAAATCCTGACCCTCTCTTTGCAGACTTTAGTTTACGATTAACTAAGGATAGGCTGTGTACAAGCATTATATAACTTGTTGAATGTCTTCTACAGAACTAATTTTTTTAACGATGTACAATCTTATATATAGCAGAGATAATGATTTATAACACAGTTCGTTAGATTTAGTTTTACAATGAAGATCGAAAAACAAAATGTTACATTACCTGTTATTAACCAAGATGAGTGTTTGTTAGAAAATAATTATCAAAAACATGGTGAACTATTTGGGGGTTCATCCAAGCGTGCATTGATCGTCGGATGTTCGGGTTGTGGCAAGACTAATTTACTTGTCACGTTACTGACACACCCTAATGGACTCAGATTTGAGAATGTTTACCTCTACTCAAAGTCCCTGTACCAACCAAAATACGAATATCTGAGGAAATTACTGAAACCAATGAAAGAAATAGGTTACTTTGAATTTAGTGATGGAGAAAATGTTATACCAGCTCAAGAGATCAGACCCAATTCAATTATTATCTTCGATGATGTAGCTTCATGTAATCAAAATATAATGCGAGATTATTTTTGCTTTGGGCGTCACAAAAATACAGACTGTTTTTATTTGTGTCAGACGTACTCATCGATCCAAAAGCAACTCATCCGAGACAATAGTAATTTAATAGTAATTTTTCAACAGGATAATACAAATCTGAAACATATTTATAATGACCACGTAAATGTCGATATGTCGTTTCAATTATTCAAAGATCTTTGCTCTCTGTGTTGGAAAGAGCCATTTGGATTTGTCGTTATAGATAAAGATTGTACAATAAATAGTGGGAGATATAGGAAAGGATTTGATAATTACATCAAGTTGTAAGAGTATATATAATACATTATGCGCTGAGTGAAAGGTAGTGCTTACTAATAATCCGAGGCGTAAAGATGGATAAAAAGTTAGCTAAGGAACTAATACAAACCAGAAAATCAGTGAGACAAAAATATCAGTCTCTAAAATCCGATGTCGCACAATCACAAATTCATTTAGAGAAAAGCTTCAAACCCATTACTGAACCATTGCAAAAATTATTGCAAAACATAAAATCAGAGGTCTTAATTAAAAAGGAATCTGATGAATTTAAGTCGGAGCAAAGTAGAACTTCTACCCCTAGAAAATCTCCAGTAAATATTTTAGACAAATATATGCCCGCATTGCCTATGACTGGACTTAGTTTTTTGGAAGATACGTATCAATTTGACCCAACCCAACAATCAATCGTGGATGAGCAGAATAGTAGCGATTTAATTAATGATGAAGTTGATAAAAGTCGTGCGTATATGCAAGAATTATCAAAATCAAGGGCATATGCAGATTATTTGGAAGCGTACGAACCTTTACCAAGAACATATATTGATGAATCTATAACAGGGGATGAATCATCATATGATCGTACATATGGCATAACACACGATGTTGAAACTGAAAAATTTAAAATAGGTGATTCCGAATTAAAAATTGTTGGTAAAGACGTAAAAGTGAAGGACATAGTATATCCTGGTACCGTTGGGCTGTATGAATTACTGTTTAAGAAAAATCCTACAGCTTATAATAAATCAGAATTAGATCATTATATGGACATATTAAAACGTACTAATACCTATCGAAGAAATTTTGATTCTACAGAGCAAATTCAAAGCAATAATACTATAAAGTATAGAAATATCATAAGACCATATTTAATAGATAAAGGTTTATTGAAATCTACTATGGTTCCAAGATCATCTTCATTTAGTAAACCACCACCTCCCAATACTAGATCTCAAAGTAGTATTCGTCCCAGATCTCAATCATTTAAGCAAAGTGGGGGAATGTTGAACTTATCCAACAACAAAATTGATTATGTGTATTTTGATAATCCGAATGAGTTGGTGAATAGATTAAGACTTTTAGTAGCTTCCCAAATGGCTGGAAATAATGGACATAATAATGAAATTGTCTCAATACTCGAAGAACTGAGAGAATTAAAAATTATTAAATAATGGTCACACATCTATTTTCCTCACAGTATACATCCAGCTCTCATCATGCCTATTGATAAATTTGGTAGACATATGCTTGGCTATCGGTCAAAACCTTACCCCATAACATCACCTCCTTTAACTGCAACTGAAAATTCTGCGACCAGTCTATCCAGTCTTTGCCTTATACAAATTCGAGGTGTGGCAAAGAAAACATCAAACCATAAAACGCTAATTTATTACGTGTTAGATGGTGGTACTACAACATATACATTACCTATTTCGGGTACAATTGAAAGCATACATTTACCTTTGAATGTCACCATGTTTTTAAACAATGGCAATTATTATAATCAGGATAATAAAACGCTCAGTAAAGGAGATAATCTATCATTTCCACTTCCAAGTGTAGACCCAAAACCACCTCTTTTTGTTGAAATTGTACTGCGTTGCCCCTTAGTAAGAAATGAGTAAGATTAAAGAGGACGTAGTTAATGAATTACATAAATCAGCCAGAAAAAATTTTCGAAGGAGACATGTCATTGTTAAAGGCCTAAACGACCTTATACAAGCGGATCTTGTAGAGATGATCCCACATTCTAAAATCAACAAGGGATATAAGTATATTCTGGTTGTTATTAATGTATTTTCAAAGTTTGTTTGGTGTGAAGGTGTGAAAAATAAAACTGGAAAAGAAGTAACTCATGCAATGGAAAAAATCTTATCTCAGAATAAAATAAAGCCTAAAAATTTACAAACCGATATGGGTAAAGAATTTTACAACAAAGAATTTAAAGAACTAATGAATAAATTTAAAATTAACCACTACAGTACATATTCCAATTTAAAAGCTAGTGTAGTGGAACGTGTAAATCGCACTCTAAAAAATTTAATGTGGCGACAATTTAGTTTACAAGGAAACTACAAATGGTTAAATATTTTATCGGACATTGTAGAAAAATATAATAACGCTAAACACAAAACTACTGGCATGAAACCAATAGACGTAACGAAGAAAGAGGAACAGCATTTGCTCCAACATGTGTATAGCCATCTAAAAACAGTAGATCCACAGAAACAAAAATTTAAAGAAGGTGACTCGGTAAGAATAAGTAAATACCGAGAAGCTTTTTCAAAGGGGTATACTCCCAATTGGTCAAATGAAGTTTTTAAGATACGGAAAGTACGAAATACAAACCCCACTACTTATATTTTAGAAGATCAGGAAGGTAAAGAAATTCAAGGAGGATTTTATCAGTATGAAATTCAGAAAGTAAAACACCCCGATATATATCTTGTGGAGAAGGTTTTACGAAGAAAACAGAACAAACTCTACGTCAAGTGGCTTGGTTTAAAAAATCAACATAATTCCTGAATTAATAAAAATGAATTAGTATAATATTATGTAAACTTATTCTAATTAAATAAAACAAATTTTATTTGATATATGTTGTTTTTATTTCAAATCTTTCATTAAATATATTACATCTGTATTTTGTATCTAAAATAGGATCAAGTAACTTTGAGGCTGTCTCGATTCTTCTACAAAAGCGAAATCTGTCCACTGCCAAAAATTCCCAATATTTTTTCCTAGCCATACGATAAGCAAAACTGTAATTAGATGATGTAGTTCATTATACTTTTCATTAAACGTTACTTTCTTCATTACACTGTTGTACTACATACACTTTCAAAGACATCAGGGTAAGTATAAAATTAATTCCAGAATCATGCAGATATTTTCACTTTTTGGATTATCTTCAGGTTTAAGTATATTTAGAGCATTTTCAATAATGTCACCGCTTTGACTTTGTAATCCTCTTCGTAAAATCTTGAAATAGTTTTCAAATTGTAGATTTTTTATCATCTCGATTCTGTACTTCACTAGGGGTAGTATTTCTATTAAACAACATACCGTTTCATATGCCAAATATATGTAGTTATCTTCTTTTGAAATCCTGATTACTCGAGCATTTGAAAACTGATCGAAATGTATGCAAATGTTTCCCTCATGTACTGTATCTGGTTTTTCATTGTAATACAGGAAATTCATGATTACTCCTTGATGATTTAGAAATTTCTTCCAATCAGCTTCATTGAAAGTCACTTGGTCCCCTTTGTTTCCAGATAACGTTATACAAGGTACATAACCAAAATCACATGAAATTCCCACCGAAACAAACTTGCACTTGGATTTATTCAAGTTATATTTTTTCTCACCAATTACTTTTGGAGTATTATCTTCTTTCTTGAACTCGGGTAAACTTGGTGAAGAGTCCAGCTGAGTCACATAGTGAGAGAAGAAATTTAAAGGTGCTGACATTTTGAAGACTAATACGTGCTAGGAATATGTCATGAGTTATATATGCAGTTCCCCCACCACTAGAGATGTGTTTCATAAGCGATCGGTTGTAACATCTGTTCCACGCGTGATCATTTGATGTGTTGAACATGTGTTATATGATCCGGATGTCGTCTAGACATGAATACATTGACCCCACATGTGTGCATTAATTTGACACCACCGGAAACTAGACATGGGTCATTGACCTATGTAACCTGATCCGCCACACCTGTTCATTATTAACAGATATATGACACGTGTATATTGATGTGGGTCATTGACCTATGTAACACGAGCACATTAATTTGATACCGCCGGAAATATGCTTACATGTTCATACCACCAGTAACCCGATAAGAGTCATTGACCTATGTAACCTGATATGTATATTAATTTGATACCGCCTGATGAATTACAGGATGTTAATTTTATGCTGATTCATTGCAAAGGTCATTCATCTTCGTGCATAAACCGGATGTAGTCTAGACATGAATATAAACTTGTCCCGACAAGTTGTAACCCGATATGTGACACGTGTATGTAATATGTGTCATTGACCTATGAAACCTGAGCACATTAATTTGACACCGCCGGATGTGTAACCCGATATGTAACACGTGTATGTAATATGACACCGCCGGATGTGTAACCCTATATGTGCATTAATTTGACACCACCGGAAACCCGATAAGAGTCATTGACCTATGTAACATAATATGTATGTATATTAATTTGATACCGCCGGAAATGTGCTGACATGTGCATTCATTTGATACCACCGGATATGTGTCATTGACCTATGTAACCCGAGCACATTAATTAGACACCGCCGGATGTGTAACTAACACGTGTGCATTAACCCGATGGGGTATAACCTTGAACATGAACATGAACATGAACACTGCTCCCTTTGCTCTCTCATTTCCCTACTACTCTTGCCCTGTTCAAGGCCCTCGACTATGTCGCTCACTACTTTAAATGCAGCTTGAGTAGTCGAGTGATTTTCCCCCCGAAAACCATATTGTGATTTGTTTAAAATTTCATTTGACTCTATGTACTTAGTAAGCCTACGCTTTAATATAATTTCGACAATTTTTGCAAATATTGATATGATGGATATAGGACGGTAGTTGTCCATCACAGATGTGTCCCCCTTTTTAAAGATAGGTATGACCTTTGAATATTTAAAAATATCTGGAAAAACCCCTTCTTCAAAAATTAAGTTTATCAGTAACGTTAATGGATATATTATCAAATCACATGTCTCTTTAATTATTTTACTATTAAGGTCATGCACATCAACAGACTGACTATTTTTCAGGGAGTTTATTGCATCAAGAACTTCCTCTGTTGTGACATGATAGAGGAAGAATGAACATGAAGGAGATGGAGCTTTTTTAAAACTATTGAGGACCTGAAAGTCTATATCCGGAAGTGATTTTATTATAGTATTAGCAATATTCGCAAAATAAGTGTTAAAGTTGTCTTGTGATATTTCAGTAATGGGCTTAAATGTGTTTTTATTCCTTTCGTAATTGACAAGTTGCCAACTGGCTTTTGACTTATTCTCAGATTTATTAATAAAGTCGTTATAAGCTGCTTTTTTGGTGTTTATAACCTGTTTTTTATAATCTTTTTTTAGTAAATTAAAGGTGCTTATATCATCCGGATTTTTGGTGACATTGCTTATAGTTTTTATAGTATGCAATCTGTTTCTAATATTTTTTAAATGATCATTGAACCAACTAACAGGAGATTTACTAGTTTTTAATATGGTTTTTCTCAGAGGAAAATGTTTATCCACCAATGATTGGTAAGTATAAACCAGAAAATTAGCCAGAGCATTTACTCCGTTCTCCTTATTTTCAAAAATTTGCCAATCAACTTCTGTAAGAGAGTTTCTTAAAGCATGCATACCATCTACATTAATATTTCTTTTTATTACTTTTTTTGGCTTGTCATCGACCGTTGTGTTTATTGTTATATATTGACCCAGATGGTCCGATATACACGGGTCAAGTACCCCAGCATTGAAACAATGCTCATCTAAGTTTGTCAAGATGTTGTCGATACATGTGGAACTATGTGCTGTTATTCTAGTGAAATCAAAAATAGTGGCCTGAAGACCAAAAGAACCAGTTAAACAATTCAACTCATTGAAGTTATTTGAGTTAGATTTAAAATTAATATTAAAGTCACCTAGAAGGATTATTTTTGAGTTGTTGCATGCATATTTGCACAGTAGAAGTTCTAAATTTTGAAAAAAGACATCCATCTCACCCTCACATGACCTATAAGTAGTGATTATTAGTGTTTTTATACAAGGTAACTCAATACCGCAAAATTCAGCGTTGAATTCGCTGTTAAACTTATTTAAGTCTAACTGTTTATGTTTTATGTCATGCCTTAGAAATATGGCTACTCCTCCATGCTTGTTGTTTGATCTACAGTAATAGTTTGCAAGAATATAACCCGCAATATTTATTATTTTGATATTACTATCATTCAGCCAATGCTCTGATAAGCATAAAACGTCAAATTTAAATTTGTTAAGGAAAATATTTATTTGATCTACTTTGTTCGTTAGACATTGCACATTTAAATGGAACACACTCACCACATTACGGGAGTTAATTAAATCACATATTGACTCATCATTTGTCCTGATTAGATTTGGTTTATTCTCACTGACAGGTCCTAACTTTTTCCTGTTGGTGCTCTCCGCTTGTGAAAAAATCTATTAACCCACGCACCTTTGGGCCATGAAGAGGGTTTCATTGCTTCTTGCAGATTAACCTCGTCGATCGTCACTTTAAATGACGAGTAATATTCTGGATACATAGAATTAAGTTTTTCGCATATAACTTCGGGAAAATTTGGCCTGAGGAAAGTTGTCATCTCCTCAACCGTTGTTTCCGGGTGGGTTTTGTATACATGGAAAGTCAACCGTGTCCAACATTAATTTTTGAGAAAACTGCTCAGGAGTGGCGCGTTTGGAGCTTGGGTTAGGTAAGTATATTAATTGGTATTTTTGAATCTGCTAGCGCTATTAAAAGTTTGAACTTTAAAATTTGAATTATTAATCATTAATACAAGAAAATGGCATACTTTTCATATTTTGTTCGTCCCCTATTTAGTGCAGATTAACCAAAAATTAAACGAACCTTAAAAAAATGTGTAGGTACACGTATTGATTTTGCTGGAGATGTTGCGTTTGGTTTGCTATTGAATATTATTATATTTAGGTGTTTAATGAAACGCCGATCATGGGTAACTAACATTTTATTTTAATATTTTACAACTTCAGCATAAAGATAAGACATAAAAACATAGACAGAACCAAATGTTTCTTATATTGTGGATTGCATCATGGGCGGCATAACCTCAGTGAAGTCCTTTGTTTAGCATTCGGCCATCCTGACTTGGTTGCCCTTGTAATTTTCTGACGTCCTTGATCTTCCCCTTGTCCTTGAACCAGCATTTCTCCATAGAATGTTCTGTTTTTGCAAATGGCACAGAGATTGGAAGTGGTTGGTCTTCTCCAGCAGCTTTTATCCAAGTGTCCACTTTTCCCACATACAGTACAGTGTGCTTTTGGTTTCGTCCAACAGTCCTTTTCTAGGTGTCCTCTTTTGCCACATGCGAAACAACTTATCGAGGCTGCTGATGATTGGTTTTCCATTGTCTCAGCTCGTCCATGTTTTTTTTAAATGTACAGTGCATCGATTTATGCCCCAATTTTTTTTCAATAGTGGCCCCTTAGGCCGTGTGGAGTATCCAAGGAATTTGCTTCACTTTCCCGTTTGAAGTAGTGTTGTTGAGCTTGGTTAGTTCTATCAACTTTGCTTAAGAACTCATAAAATAGTTCAGCCGGGGTTTGGTAATCGCCAGCATTAGCATTTCTATGCATTTCAATATATTTTTTTAAACAAGAATAGGGTATCATCGATTGTGTTCGGAGCTTATGTCTGCTCAACATTTGCTTTAATAAGTCAGCATAATTGGTGTGACTCGGAAAAGCACGTGTTATGCCTCTGTCCAATCCTGCCAGGATAATTTATAGTTGGATAGCCCAGTATACTATTGTAGCATCATTCCGGTTATTTATTTCGCTAATCTACTCTATTTTGTGGAACCAGTTGATAGAACTTTCGGGATTAAATAAAGGCACAAGTTCAGCTTTTCCAACTTTTTTTGAGCACTGGAGTTTTGCACTAAATTGCTATATTGTCTAATTATTTCACTGACCTTTTCGGCCACTAATTTGTCCACATCTTGCCTTGTAATGCCCTTTTGGCAACGTCTTTTTGTCGGCAGTCTAACGTACTCTCCGGTTTCGTTGTCACTTAAGTCTTAAGTCACTCATTATTATTAAGTAAATAAACTTACAACAAATTAACTTATCTATCGATTTATCAAAACTTTATTTAAATTATGCCACAATAATTTTAACAAGCAAAATACGTGAAAGTTCAATCCCGACTTCTGAAATAATATATTTAGGTGTTTAATGAAACGCCGATCATGGGTAACTAACATTTTATTTTAATATTCTACAACTTCAGCATAAAGATAAGACATAAAAACATAGACAAAACCAAATGTTTCTTATATTGTGGATTGCATCATGGGCGGCATAACCTCGGTGAAGTCCTTTGTCTAACAATATACTAAAAGTTCGGTAGAATCGGTGTGCTACAACCACCCTATTGAAAAATGGCGCCTTATGTTTTATGATATAATATAATTAGGTATTTATTCGTTGCAGATAGACAAAAAAGTGTCAAAAAAAATCTGGATTATAATAAAATAATAGTATATTATTCGACATGTGGTAATATACTAAATAACTCACGCCAATGAATTTTGCAGCGCGAGCCGAAGGCGAGTGTTGTAATTCATCAAGTGAGTATTACCACGAGTTGAGTACTATACTTTATCTACGATTATAACAATAAATACTAACTTTTGCAAGTCCGAATTCATCATTTTTGGCACAATTATTACTTAACTTAATTAAACGTCAAAACTATTCAAATAAAATAAACATACACGAGTAGGTAGTTGTTCTTTGACATTATGACATTAGATGATATTAGATCCTTATTATCAATATCGCAGTCATTTAGCCTGTAGCAATATAATCTCTGGCAATATTGCTTTAATCCTGCTCTTGAGCATTCGCAATATTTTGTGCATTAAAATATTTAGGGTATTCCTGTGAAGTTTTGTTGCTTGAAGTTTAACATTTTTTATTCCCTGAACTAGACCAAAGAATGCAAAGATGTATCTTATCTGCCGATCACGTTGGGAGAACTAATATATCCATCCAATCAAATCCCTTACGTTCTCAATATCTGCTACTACGTTAGACACATCAGCATTATCTATTTTCCATATGGGGGCTTTGTCTTAAGATACTTTAGTGTGTTCAGGCAAATGCAATATTTCTACAAAATTCTTTGCTTGTACTATTTATTGGTTTTTAAAAAAATCTCAATAAAGCACTAATAAAATAACGAATTTATCTAGAGAGTATCGCTAAATGCAAACTGTCCGTTCTTTGGGCTTTCACTTTGACACCTCCTCCTCCCAGCTACAAAATTACCAAAATCTACTCCTAAGAACTTCGACAATTTCTGCAACCCGTAGTTTATCACTAATTTAATTTTAATCTGCTCAATTTAATTTTAATGAATACACAAACACATTTCTTTATATTTATTTCAATAAATACCATGATGCAAAAACACAAGTAAACTGATGGTCATGAAACTTAATTTTTCTGAGTAAAGTGTTACCTTTTGGTTCTTTAATGAATATCATACCCGCAACTCAAACAATTTGGTCATATTAACTCCTGTTAATAAAGTCTATGTAAATTCAAAATAGGACTGTTTTCAAACGGGCAGAAAAACCATAACTGAGTTTTTTTTCCTTGGGGATGTTCACGAGTATCCACTTTCAATGGTTACCTCAAAGTCTTAAATAAATAAATAACACCACAGGTAATACGACCCCCATTATCCCTTTATTTGATCAAATTATATCCAGTGTTTATAGATGTGACAGCTCTTATTAATTCATCAATATTTCTCCCAGTTTAAATGTAATTATATAGAAATTGATGTCATGGCTTTTGAAATAATTAGGAATTTTACATAAATTTTCATAGTGCACTCCCATGGTCACAAACGAATGTCTTGATCGGTTTTGTAATTCTTTCTTTTCTAACTGCATTGGTATACTATACCGGGTGACCACGGATCATGGTAAACCCCCGTCATTTCCACAATTTTTGAGCTATCCAAATAAAATTTTGCAGCAGTAATGTACGTCCAAAAAAACACATTCACCTGTCAAAGTTACGTCTTTTAATTGTTTCTTCCATGGCTAGTGTGATAAATAGTTTAAAATGACGTGTTGTGTTCGATGATTTTTCCCTTTTTTTATTACTTGCACATTGCAGACTTATCAAGGATGGGCACACCAATGGATTTCATACAAAATGTATTATTTTATGGTTGCGGTTTACCATTATGATATCTTTTGGGAAATTGGTCAAAATGGACAAAAAGTGGTTTGGTCAAATTTGAATGCACGCCAAGACGCCATTTTTATATATTTTTTGTCGATCTAATTTTTTGGGAGTTATACCAGTGCATTTCAACCAAATTAGACCAATCATGGCACTCTAGATTAAAAAATTAAATTGGCTCTAAAAAAATCAAGTGGGCTGAAAGAGACCCCAAAATAGTTCTATCGTACTCAGAATTTTCTCAGTATTCCAAAAATGCAATAACATACAGGGTGTTCCATTTAGAATTCCAAAGTTGAGGTCACTTCCGTCGAAACCGGACGTCGAAAAAAAAATCGGATGGGCCAAAATGAGTCTTTTTGGACGTAGGTACATTACTGCTGCAATATTTCATTTGGATAGCTCAAAAATTGTGGAAATGGCAGAGGTTTACCATAATCCGTGGTCACCCGGTATATACATCTGTTTCTGAAGATACATATAAATACGTCGATTGAATTGTACTCTCAAGATGTATGAATTTCTTTACATATATGTTTCCTAAATGCGTAACATTTTACTCTTACATAATCAAATTTATAGTTTACTACTTATTATGGATGTAAAAATGTGTTTGTTTTCACAGAGAATACAACGTGAATCCATTAATCTAATGAAAATATCAATAAACGATCTATACGCGCTCTTTAGAATTCGCCTGAAAACGATAATTACGTATAAACAAACACTATCAATTTTACTTTGCCTTTATTTGACGCAGTTGATGTCTTATCACTAATAACGATAAATAAGTATGCCCATTTAGGGCTGTCTACAAATCGAACACTTGAAAATTTATTCAGTTCAAGTTATAATTCCACAAGATGTACATCGCGTATTACTACAATTAGTTTATTGTGTTTATAAACATAGTAGGAAAAAAAGTTGAAATTTTCCAGATAAAAGAGTGAAGTGACGTTTTATATTAACATAAATATTTATTATTGTATTAAAAATTATTAATCTTTCGAAGTAGCAAACTAGTTCCATTTAATACTTCAAACATTATACCTATATATTTCTAATAATATAATGATAATAAGTGTTTGTGATAAAGAAGATGGATAAGACAGATTTATTCAACAGATAAACATTTTTTTCACCAGAACCTGAAGTGTTATTATTTTTAATGGGTATGATAATTTGCACTAAAATATTGTTTCAATAAAATTATTTAATATAATTCATTGAACGAGATTTGTTAATTTCACATATATTGTACAGAATGCGAAATTAAAAGTGAAATTATAATGGCCAGTGCCCCAAGCTAATTTCTCTAGTCAAAACCCACTATATTGAATTACCGTATATACAAAAAACAGGGTCGGGGACAACGCTTTTTCTTCAGAAGTCTACGGAACGGAGGAAACAAGTGATAAACAGAGGACTCAGAGAAACAAAAACAAAGGAGAAGTCTAATTTAATTTACTGTCTAATTTTCAACTTACTCATGTAAGATTAAAAATGTTTTTTTTTTTTTTTTTAAAATAAGGAAAGAAGATTAAATTAAATATTTTTGCATCTTTAATGTCTTTAAAATCATTATGTGGGAATAGTTAGTAAAATATGAAAATTAGAAAAAATGCAAAGTGACAAATTGTAGTAAAATATGAAAATTAGTAAAAATGCAAAGTGAGAAATTGACTTTTGATATACAAGCCGTTAGAAGTGGGGAAACGAAAACACGTCCTTTTCCGATGATCTGCTTCCAAATACTAGACGTGCCTACCGTTGCTTGACTTTCGTATTCGATACGAATGTGTTCGCTCGCTGTCCCAACTGATCGGTTAAATCTCAAATTAAAAAAGGTTACAGAAATATTTACAAATATTAAAACAAATATCACAAAAACTGTAGCATCCTCGAAATTTTTTCTCTTAAAGTAAATTTTCCAAAATATTTAGCCTGGAAGTATTTATTGGTGCACTCTGTAGACTCTTTAAACTTTAAAGAATTAGTAGGTCATGTAGTTTAATTCGAATTAGATTCCCATAAGACGAATGAAATAAAATAAAATTATTGGTACCAAAATACCTACCTCCTTCTCTCATTGTTTTAGTACTCCATTTCTGCAGTGGCCATAATAATGACAGTTACCTTACTGTTCACTTATAAACAATATATATGAATAAGATATAAAAATAGATCACTATTTTTACATGATATTTATTTTTCTAATAATTATGTTGACTGGATTAAAGTGAACTTGAAGAATGGAAGGAATTTCGTAAGTTATAATTTAGCAAGTTGTTAAAACGCAATTTATAAACTTACTAAATACCTAGTAAGTGGTTATTAAAATGGTTAGTTCAAAGTAGTAACGTTTCTGAACCTGTTATCTCCATACGTAATAATTATTGTGTATTTTGCATATAAAACATGTATATTGTAGACAATTATTAAGCATCGACCTTTCCTTTACCAAAAGAAATAATTTAATAGTAACGTCTTAAAAAGCTAGAAATACACCGCCTTAAAACAGTCAGGTTAAAGCTTTGATTTTTAAATGGTACTAAAAGTTTAAGCATCGACGTCATTGACCATTGACCAATTGGACGTTTGGGGGATAATATCCAAAAGTTTTGGGATAATAAGACAAACGTCTATATCCAGGATGTGAATAACTTGCTAGGAAGTAGTAAAGGATATTTTTGTTCATAGAATTGACTGGAAAGAGTAAAATAGCGTAAAAAAAATGCCAAAATTTTTTTGGTTACTGAAAATTAATTAATTTTGTCTTTACACCGCAATCACGGGCTTAGTTTTTAATATTTCTTAATGATTTTCAAAACAACTGAATGTTTATTCTTTCTAGAATCAGGTGCTGATAAGTTATTCTCGAAATGTTTATTAGCAAATGCTACAGAAATTGTTTAAACAATGCGTATCAGAAATGTGCAGTGTAAATTTCAGCATTTTCAGCACAAGTGATTTTTAAAACTATTATAGATAGATGTACACTTATATAATACGAAATATGCAGAAAGGAATGGAGCAATTTTTGATAAAAGAAATTTTTGCATTGCTTTATCCTTACAAAAACTATCATTGTTTTTGTACAGCGCTCCGTTGTTTTCGCTACTGTTTTAAACGTGTACATTATGTGCAGTGCACGTCAGCGCGTCGTGCGTGCTCTGGCCGAACAGTGCTTATTGACGACACCTACTGTACCTATTGTGTTTAAAAAACCTTTACAGTGCTTTCTTAGTGTACCTATTACTTTTTCGTAAATATTATCATTTGTTATCATGGAAAATAATACAGAGACATTTAAATATTAATTTACTTGCGAACAAAAATTTACTTAAAACTTAAAATATTTATGAGGTAAGAAAAAAACTAAATGAACTTAAATTTACTTATACAGGTACGAAGGGGCCATAACCAATAATTTTTCTACATTCTTCATTGGTCGAGAGACCCTCAAATAATGAACCCCATGACGGTTGATTAAAATCATCTGTATCTACGAAATTGTAGATCATTGAATATAAATTTCAAATCGAGCCAATATTATAATTTTTGTAATGTAGGAAGGTTGTTCCCATATGAGTAATTTTTCTTTGTTTGCAATTCTCTTTCTTTGCGTTGTTTATAAATGACTTTATTTAACTTTTGTACAACATAATAATAACAAACATATCGAATTTGATACACTCACATTGATGTTTCATCTCTAAACACACAATTATAAAATCTATTGGACTTTTTAATACCTGAACAAAATTGGATTAAAAATTACAAAATTCAAATCGTCTAGAAGATAAATTATTGGAATACAAAGTTTCTTAACTCATCACAAAAAATGCATTCATTATGGCTACCAATCAGAAAACGATGTCCCCAAAAAAGATGTTCTTTCGCTATTACTCTAGCTCATCAGGAGGACGAGAAAACCACGTTAATATATAAAAAAATCTATCCTTAAAAAATTATTTATTAATTGTAAAATGTAAATTTAAATAAATATTTTTTTAAGTTATAGATATGTATATAGATATAGATAGTATAAAACCTAAATAAAGTCATTTATAAACAATTTTTCTTTGCTTATCAATATTATAATTTTTCGTTAAAGAAATGTAGGTTAACGTCTCTGAGGGAGCTACTACTTTCTTTCTATGCATTGGATATAATTGTTTCACTGATAAACAGTTTTCTAGGTTTTTCATTGTGTTTCAGTGGAATTTTGTTAGAACTGGACGTGTCTTTTGTGAATCAATAAAAATTTGTAATTTTAGATGGTGCCGTTTTGATCCTTACTTTTTTGTTTAAATAACAGGTAATGGGTAATGCAGTTGTAATGGTATTCGAAGTCATGTGCTATCATGTCTATACATGAATCGCCGAAACCTTTAATTTTTGTTAGCATCCCCACATTATTTAATTCTTTTGCTTTCCGACAAATTTTATTTTGTGTCGATAACGTTGAAATTATTATCAATTTTTGATTGCCTTTAATATCTCGATTTTTTGGCATATGAAACAGGAATCTAAATTCACCCCGAGATCGCATGATATTTAATTTTGTCAAGGCTTGTAACATATTCTTCGGACTTAAGAGTATTTTCTTGTATAATTTCGCCTACATTAAGCAATAAGCATGATATACTGAGTTTCGCGCCAAAAAATTATACTCGTTTACTATTTCAGTTTTCGATACCTATAATAGAAATGTCATCAAATTTTGCTTTGGCTGCACTTAATAATGCAGGATATCCTTGTTTTGTTAATTTAACAGGTTCAGTAGAAATTGCTTGGCATATCAGGGCAAGGGCGGATTTAGCTTACTGTCATGGGGGTCATAAAATTTCTAAATTTTCATTTCAAATTATTTATTTCGCCAATGAATACATTAATTTTGTTTGTATCTCTTCTTTGTAATTCATGCCTCATGGTTCATGGGGGGGGGGGGGTAATTACCCCCATTACCCACCCGTAAATCCTCCCTTGTATCAGGGTGTATTTATTTAAAATTTGGTACGGTGCTTCAACTTAAAGGGTCACATGTTTTGAAAGACCAAAAAAAAAATTGGAAAAAATTTACCCGACAAAAAACTACCTCTTATGTATTAATAACTAAAGTCTAGTAGCAAACATATCAATTCAAACAAATGCTAAAATTTGGGGTTGTCATTTTTGTTCTTTTGTTAGTTTACAATAAACTGTCATTATTATTAATTAGTTCTGGTGATAAACCTATTGTAAGATGGATAATAGGTACAGTATGATGAGCAAATTGTCGTAGAAGATTGCGCGAATACTATCAAAGATATCCGAATCGTCGAATATCAAATCATCAGACTTTTAAAAATATTGAAAAACGTCTTAGAAAATTTACGTTTAAAGTGAACAAGAGTAATGTTGGGCGGCCTCGTCTTGTCCGAACACTTCGTGTCGAAGATAATATGCTGGAAGTGGTAGAAGAAAACCCGGAAGTCAGTGTCAGAATAATGGAGAGGTAGACTAGAATTTCAAAAAGAACAGTTAATAGAACAATCACCGAACAACTAATTCATCTTTTTTACATTCAGCCAGTTCAAGAACTACTGTCGCTCGTCTTCAGTTCTCACAGACTATTCGAGAATACTGCTGGAATTATTTGACGCTTTATCATTAAGTCTACGCAATGAAATGTACGTTATGCATGCCGGTGCGCCACCGCACTGCGCTCGCAATGTACGACAATATTTAAATGAGCAATATCCAGGCAGATGGTAGGTAGAGGAACGATGATCCCATTTCATGGCCACCACATTCACCTGGTTTGCATCCCCCTGACTTTTTAATTTTGGAAGCATTCAAACAGAAAGTATACTCTGTGAGTATTGTAAATGAGGAACAACAGGTTTCTCAGTGCTGCTCATGATATACAGGATGAAGAAAGCCTGAGAAGCGTACAGTTTAATTTCTTGCGTAGGATTGATTTATGTATTAATTTAAACGGTGGTCATTTCAACAGTTTTGTGAAAAAGCAGTTACAACTATAACTGTACGTTTCTGTAACATGACTTTGTTTTTGCCATCGACTTAATTTCGAAGTGTAGGATCGAATATGCATTATGTGTATGAGTGATGTACAAACAAATTAATTAAGCCAAAACTGTTAGGAATACTTACAATGATTATACAAGAGAGCAATATTTTCAAGAACAATCTTATGATACGAAATGAGTTAAAGTTGTAGCGTAGGTACCCAAAACTATAAGCAGATATATTTATTTAAAGGTGGGGGTATTTCTCGCATTTCTGATTAAGCAATTACGTCAGGTATGGTGTCATAAATTAACATCCGGAGGGAAGTATTACCATACCAAATTTACCAAAAAACTAAAATTTTTTTTCATCTATGCCCTCTAGCGGCTAAATGAGGCAACTTAGTATAGAGATAAGTTTAATCAAATCGACTTGACCTCGAGAACTTGTAGTAACTCCATATATTATTATGCGGAATATTTGGACATCCTGTATAAGAAACAAAATAAAGTTTAATGTTGTTTCTCAAACTTCTTGTATACTTACATACAATATATCTAATTTTAAAGATATTAAAATGAAAGTAATCTGCTGCAGCAGATTTTACATCTCGACATTTCCTCCATCAAGTGTTCGTGGTCTTCTTAGTCATGCAACCAATAGGATTCAATAACCAATGGACCAATTGGACTATGGACTATGGACCATGAATATATATCTATTAAAATTATCGATAACGCTACCGTATTATTTATCGCAATATTATTAAAATCTATTTTTATAGATTTTAATAATATTGAGATAAATAAACTTTTACTTATTTCCACACATCAAATCAATTTCCCACTGATTTGAAATACAGTGTGTCCCAAAAGAAACGCATATAATTCATAACTTATCTTCTGTTCTGTTCCGATTTCCGATTTGAATGTAATTTTTATCAGATTAATCTAAAATATGTATAAAATGCCACTCAAGCATTTCCGAGATGTTTAAATGGCTATAAAAGCAAAGTTAGCTCACTTAATATCCTGATTTTATTTTTCCAATACTCAATGACTCAGAAAGAAAAGTTTTTCAGCAGTTATGGCTCCCTAGATGCCAACTTAAATTATCCTGAAATAATGTTTGAGGTTATATTTCTTCCTCGAAGTTGGTACCATCGGATGCAGAATGAATTCCTGAATCCAAAAATGTAAAAATATACAGGGTGTTCCATTTAAAAAATAGATGTTACGGTCATTTCCGGCGAAACCGGAAGTGCTAGAATCATTTTATTAACATGCATTAATTCAAATTTACTTGTTATTGCAACTGCCAAAATTTCAAAATGATATCTGAAAAAAACAGAAAAGTTATAGGGGTGAGCCTAATTTCATTTACACCCGGTAGTGTCGAGTGTTAAATTTAAAAAAAATATTGACGACGACAGAGATATGTGAAAGTGTGCCTATGTACAAATAGAGCAATCAGATATTACTAAAAAAATCGTAAATACGTCAAATTTAATTTTTAACTAGCTATACTTCAACATGTTCTTAGTTTATTTTCACCCGGATGGTTACAGCTACCTACTTTAAAAATTTTTTTAAATGTAAGGGTATATCAAGTGAACATCGTTTAAAAGCTCATTTTGAGAAGAATACCATGCATTTTTTATTTATTTCCAAGGGGTTAAGTGTTAAAATAATAAGAGTGAACGTCTTCGTTGGAATCGACCATCGAATATTTTAATGTATTTATCACTAAAGCTAAATTATTTATGTGTACCTAAATATATCTACTCTCTAAACTAAGGCAAATGTGCGTCTCCGATATGTTACTATGGTATAAGTTTGAGCAATGATTATCACATTCATGAAGAAGTTAAAATTATAGAAACATTTTTCATGTTTAACAGACATCTGTATTATTGTCTCCTTGCATTAAGAGAGAGATATTCACATGGTATGAAAGAAATGATTTATTCCAAATGATTAGAAAACAATCTTGCAAAAACTTGGTCCTTCCACTTTGATATGTTACAGATGCATAAGCATCAGTGGCAATTTTAACCAATGTTCTGCCGTTTTGCAGAAGACTTGTAACAATGTCAGATAATACCACCGCTAACATAATTTTCCGCTATGATCTTAATTTGGCCAGTTGAAGAATAAAGACAAATGTTTTACGGGATCAATTATTTCAACATAATTCACTTGTAAATTGTATGTGCCGTCAATTAAATCTGTCGACTACTTCGATCTACAAAGAAAGAGGGTTTGAAATGTATCAAGAAAAATTACTGTTGCAAGAGATAGAATAGTAAAAAAACAATGATCTATAATTTAAGACCTTCCTCTTATAATACTACACGATACGAAAAAAAACTGCTTCCAAATCGGTTTATGGGTTATCTAGTTATAAGCAAATATAACAGAAACTTTATAGTGTATGTTCAATTTTTGAAAACCATTCAGGTCTCCAAATTTTACATCTGATAATATTTAACTATTATGGTAAATGGCAAATAAAAGGTTGATTAGTTTTCGCACTACACGTTTAAAGGTTCAGGTATTAGATATATACATATTTTTTGTTTCTTACGTGGTTTCGTTTTTCTCAATATAATGGATTAGAAATTAATCCGAATAATAATATGTATATAATATTTACTTTAGAAAGTAAATACAAATGTATCTGCTAGAGATTAGATTAGTTACATTTCGCATTTTGTTTATTAAATCTCGCATTAGACATAGGCGTGTTGATAAATTTGTCAGGATTTATACGAGATTATTTTAAATTGTTTTAGATCCATGCTGTACTCAGAAGGAGATCAGAATGCAGAAACAGATTCACCTAACAAAATACACAAAATAGCGGTGAAAAATGTATCTTATCGCAATAATTTTAATTATTGTAATCTTACAGGTAATTGTTTATCAAATTTGATTAAAATATGAATATTATAATACCATTTATATTTCAAATGTATTTAAGTATTCCTTTTCATATACGCTGTACAGAAACAATTAGGATAATTTTTGTTAATTTGCCCGGTTATTTTTAGGATGTTTATTTACTAAATCAAAATACTCTTAAACAAGATTAAAATACATGGAATATCCTTATTACTATATAAATTTTTTTAACTAATAACTACATACTACTTTAAAGATATACTGCTAATTTAAATTTATTCTAGAATCTAAATGTGTGTGTACAAGCACTACTGTGCACTGTGCACTGTGTATTCGCATCACAAGACTGCATTCACACAGCATGTTCCTTTTTGAAATCAAAATTGTGTATAACTTTAATAATGTTAATATTTGATTTTAATATATCATTTTCAAGTTATCTGTTACAACTATCTTTAACTTCCTGTTTATATTTTAGGTATTTACCGATGGCAGCTTCAGTTATGTATCAGGTAAATATAACTTGCTTTATGTTCTTTTTTTATTATATCAGCGTATTCTTAAATTTTAAATATTTTATGCGGATTAACCTTATATACATACACATTTAAGCAAGTGCAATTTTTTTTAAGCACGTGTGTATTTCATTTAAAGCTGTCCTCCACTGTATACATACTTCAACTGTTTTTTTTTCTTCCAGTTGTTACAAATATTTAACTTTACATTCTACTGCCTTTTATAAAAATATATCATAGAAGTTTTCGCATTCCTCGTAATTCAGTATAATCAAATAACAAATCAAATTACGTTAGGTAGATATTATAAAAAATATATATATATTGGCATAATTTTATTAATAAATGAATATATCTATCATTTTCTTAATACTTATTTGATATATCCACATGGCACTCCACATGGCGCAGAATTAATGTTTTTAAATCTGGCTCAGTGATAAGTACTACTAGGTACCTACTAAGTTTACTGTTCGTACATAAATATTGTGAGCATCCTTCAATTTTTGAAAATAGGGCAAAAATGCAAAATTTTATTCATTTCGACAAAGGTTAAATTTGCAGTAATGATTGCTAGTACTATCCGTTTAACGAAACAAAAATTGTCATTCCGTTTGGTTGGTGGAAACTACCTGCCGTACCAGCTCAAAGGTTGCTGTTTAGGGGTGAAATTTACTTATTTCTACAAAGCTGAAATTTGAACAGTATCTTCGAAAAATAAGTAAAAGAGGATATTATGCATACGTCCATACCGATTGGGTGGTGGAAAGCGGGGTACTATTGCATATACTCTTTTGTTAATTTTAACTTTATAGTAATCATAATGGGCTCATTTCGGAAAATTTTTTTTATTCATATTCCGAAAGTACACCTTGTAATTAGTAAATGTGCAAAATATTAAATTTTTTTTTTTACTGCTTCTCCCTCAAAATAAATAATGAAAATAGAGCGCTGTGACGTCACACCACTCGCAGCGGTCGGCCGCTAGCTTGTTTCCTATAGTTTCATACCGGCGGCAGTTACTACACACACAGCGGAAGTGGTAATTTCGTTCATCTTTTAAGTGCTTCGTCCTTGGTACAGCGAAATCTAAATACCATATATCCGCATAACTCATAGAACCAGTGAAGTCGGGTGGTGTGACGTCATAGCCGTTTCAAATATGTTACGAATTTGAAATCAAATATTAGGGTTAATATTAACGCTAACGATCTAATTTTTTCACTATATACTTAGAGGATGAAATACTTACGGAAAATGCTAAAATAAATTAAAAAGCAAATATCACGAAATGAGCCCATTAAAATCGTTCGTGGCGATCTACCTTGTTCATTTTATTTAAAAGATACACTGAAAGTATCTCACTTTGTTCTTTGTATTTGTTAATTGTTAATTAACGTACTAATTTGATTGCATCTCTTTTTGCCGTACCGCTTGCTTGTTGTAGTTTAAGTTGTTTTTGATAAATATAAACACCTAGCCAATTGTTTTGCTTCTCACCCCTGGAAAGTCTCATTGTTAAAATTTATGTAATAAATTCGTTCTAAAAATTGTACCTTTTATTATCTGGGGAACACCAGTTATAAAGCATTGAAACCAGACGGAGAATAAAAACCCTTTTTCCACCCCCTAGGAGGCTAGAATCAACCCCCAGGGGTGGTCACGGTACTCTCCCTGGTATTATCCTCCACCCTTGATCATATCCCGTTTAAATTCCCATTAGAACCCGCACCGGCTAACGAAGAAAAAGGTGGTTTTGGCCGTTTAAGGGGGTGCGCGAGAGTAAAAACTTGTTTGAGTGTCATATTTGGATTCAGCAATCTCGAAAACGGGAAGAAGTTGGTTTTGCAACTTTGGCAAAATGTTGTAATTTTTTCACTAAAATCCCACTTCTGACCTCCACTAAGTAGAGAAATTCAAGTGGCGATGTCTAAAAATGTTTGGCACAGTCAAAATTTTTAAATAAAGTGCTCAAAATGTTCACTATTCTTATCTTAACGTAACATATTCCTATGTTGAAAATTTCTGGATACGTTTTTCAACATTTTGCCATGAAGAAAAACAAAGTTGTAACGGCGCTTTATTTTTACGTACTTACGTACCCTTTTTAGACTGAAAACTCGGGCGCCAGTTCCTTAATTTTTAAGTGCAAGGAACAGCACTTTTGTTTCTTGACGGTTTCCAAGTAAACCCTAGGTAGCTAACAGCTGGAGATACGGTAATTGTCAGAGGGTCTTGAGATGATTATTTTGTCAGTGAGACTTGAACAATTTCTCAACCGGGCTAATTAACAATTAACGGCGTAAATTTTCATATGAATATAGTTCATTTCATATTTCTAAAGCAGGGACAAAATGCCGCTATTACAAAGCAGAAACGCGGCATCTTTAACGTTCAAAGAAGCCGCCGCACGTGCTCCTTTGTCGGGAATTTTTTATCTGCGGTACAAAAATGAATTCGACTTTACCAACGTATTTATTTACTAAGCAATGACTATACATAGACAATTTAACTAGACATTATAATACAGCGATGGACTTTACAGTCGGCTATGTACAAATTCGACAGCAATACTATCAGCTGGTAAAACGGTGTTATAATTTTAATTTCGGCCGGCGATGGACTCGCAGGGCGAATGGATCGAGCTATATTCACGCGGTGAAATCGAACGGCCGGGGATGGCTAGCAAGTTTGACACCCAAAATAACGGGGCGCTATGAACAAGTCACAGAGATTCTTTTTATATCGGTTTCGGACACTACTTAATAAACGCGTGTTTCTACTGCCTCAAATACAGAGCTATTCTAACATGGAATTTATTTCCTTCCTTACCGGAAAATAAAGATTTAAATCATACACTGGTGCCACAGCCTACCAGAGCGGGTTATTGACTTGCTTTGCCTATGTATAATAAATCCACGTTTTGAAATACACTCACTGATGGCTAGGCCCAACTACCTTAGCAGAATATCGGAGGGCTCAACCGGCGAATGTGTAATATAACATTAAAAACAACTAAACGGAAACTTTAAATCGAACTCTGATTTAATTAAGTAGTTTTACAAGACGTCGGTATTTACACAATCAGCCCTATTCACTAAAATATTGAAATCAAAATTAATATTGAAATCATATCAATAAAAATTGTTTTCTATTTCAATACTAAACAAGTTTCCTATTCACTATCTATTATATTTCAACATTGATTAGAAAATGTTAACAAATTTCAATGTTGAAATCAAGTCAATAAATAAAAGTGGCAACGTTTGCAAAGTATGTATTTTGATCTATTACTGGGAAATATAATCACCACGGCGCATATGGCGGCGCTGCGATCAGACGAGTAACGATCAGCTGATTGTTAGTTTGTTTACATTTTACATTTAATTTTTTACTTTCTGCGAGTTCTTGTGGGTGTTTAACGTTTTTTAAAGCAGAGAAATTGAGTTTGGGAATTATTATTATATAAATTGGCACTAGGTACTTAAGTAAATTCAATAAGGTTTAGACTATTTTCACAATATTTATCTGTGTTATTTCAGAAATACTTAGTAGCGCGATGGGCGACAGTGAAAATAAAGAACAATTTTTAGGTTTAAGTACCTACTCTTTTTTCTTATTTAGATGCTACCCCAAATAGTAGATGTGTGAGTGAAGGTGAACAAGTGCTAAATGCTAAACATTTAATGTTATGTGGCATAACATCTATAGAACACAAAGTTATAAACATTTTCGCTCTTTGTTTACAAACCAGTGCACTGCAGAGTAGCCCTCATGAAATAAGTGGTAAACTGACTTTTAAGAAAGACAAAGTGGAAATCGGAAATTTCAAATGTTCGGTTCGTGAAAAGCTGGATTGTCTGGGAAATACAAGCATATTTCTGCTGTGCTCTTCAAGTGTACGAGGTTGTATTGTTCTTGAATGACAATTATACACACAACAATTCGTGGTATACACTGTTTTCTTCGGCATTTTGTGGAATAAACAACATAAAACTAAAAAAACCGGTATAAAATTCGATAAATACACTAATGTAAACAAACAACATTACTCGTCTGTCAAAATTTGGTACCAAAAATACGTTTTTTATTATTTATTCCCTAGTTCGTAGCCTCCGAGTAATATCAATTCGTACAATTAAAATGCATATCTTTTGGATAATTTTTAATTACTACTATTAGTACATTAAAGCAATAATTCTAACGTAGCGTTTTTAGATGCCACCGAAAAAAGCCACTCCAGCACAATTAAAGTGCCTTCTTGACTATATAGAAAAGGATGATATAATCCTATGGAAAAGAAATAACCTTAGTCTTGTACCTATTAAGAATAAAACTGTAAAACACTTGTTAAAGCTCTCTGCTGGGCGCTGGCAGTAGCAATAGGTTGTCACCAATAAAAGAGTAAACTAATTACTTCTTGTTTGTTATTATTTGAATCAAGTTATCTACCCTTAGCCTCTGCTAATAAAGAAGCGGTCTTGGGATGAGTTATTATTTGGGATTGTCAAGGGGTTGCTCCTGTCTCTTAAAAATCAGCTGTCGCGATTTAAATCAATCCTACAAATAAATACATGTTTTTTTTTGGACTTGTACAATGTACAAGTTGTAAATATATCTACGTATATCATAAGTATTTTTATACTCGTAGTTGCCCACTTAAAATGTTCTTTAATCATTCTCTAATACATATATTTTATATTTATCTTGCTATTTGTTCTTTAAACACATCTAGATAACTACTAACTCCATTATTTTCGCAACTCAAACACACTTCACCAAATAAATTCGCAATTTAATTCTTCTGGCAAGTCTAAACAAAAACTCTCTCCACTTGCCAGATTTCAATTGACAAATTTCAACATTGACTTATCATTTCAATCGAAAAGCATCATAGAGAATACCAAAAATTGAAAATATTGACTGTATTCAAGGTCACTTGTTTTAATTCCAATAACTTGATTTGATTTTAATATCTTAACTTTTACAGAATAGCAAACGGCCATGTTTATTGAATTTTCTGTCAAATATCACAAATGTCAATGTTGACTTGATTTCAATACATTACAGAATAGGGCTGAATGAAATCAACGGTGAATCTCGGTGTTTATTCAAAATGCGGGGCGGCTGGATTACGGTCAACTACTATTGTTCTTACCAAGACGGTTTACGATAAATGAATAATTTTCTGGTCGGATTTTTGTTTTCGATGCCAGGGTATCGATAATTCGATTGAACCCGATTTGGTCGTTCCCGGTGAATTTATTATCTTTTCTAGCAGACGTAGGCGGCGTGGCGCTCATACGGTGGGCGGAATCCGGATAGGTGGCTCGAACGAAGAACGCGGTTTACTAAGTCCGAGCGGGTTATGTAACTTGCCTTATTCAACTGGGCTAGCGGAAAACGGAAATGCATTGCTTATAATTTTTAAACTATATATCAAAAAGAACCGGCTTAAAACGGACACGGATTAATGTTTTATCAAGTTTTCGTAACTAATGATTTTTACTTCCGGCTTGAACATTATTTTTTTACAATTAACGGATTTTAGCTATACAGGAGACTATCGGAAATTAATCAATTAATTTACCAGCTGATTTTACAATTCATTAATACCTTAACTATAACTTAACTATTACCAGAGTTACAGGGTGTACCCAAAGGATGAAAATATTAAAATAAAACAGGCAATCCTAGACGGATAAAAATCACTTCATAGTAAGGAATCTAGCATCCAAAAAGACGCTACTAAAATGCCGAACCCGGCACTCGCGAGGTATATGATTTTGAAAATATGGATATTATCCAGAATTTTATGCCGAATCCGATTCCAAAGGGCGCGATGTCGGCCAAGATTGCAAAATTGCAAAAAAAGTAATATTTCCAAAAAAAAATTGGAACTTAAATATTGCATTATCTGTCGTTTACATTGCATTTACGAGCTTATTTATAAAGATTTTTTAATAATTTTTATATCAATCGAAAGCCTAATGTTTGTAGTTTCATACAAGTTGAATAGAGAGACATTATTTTCATTATAAACAACACTATAAATTGTTTAAACAATATGTGCTCGAAAAGTGTAGTGTAATTTTCGGCATTGAGGTACTTTTGTTATTATTGCAGAGAGATATGTAGTTATGTGAGACGAAATACGTAGAATAGACCAACGAAATTTTTTTATTAAAATAATTTTTTAATTCGCTGAATAATTTAGGAGATATGATTTTTTTTAAAAGCGCATTGTGTTTTCTACCGCGCGCGCGGTCTTGTTTCTGTAGGCAGGCCATTTACACATGATTTCGAGGCACTCGTGATGATTAAAGAATTTCGCACACGAGTTGCAAACAATATTTTTTCTACAACGACTTTAATTTGATTAAACTAAAACCGTAAAACGATATCTTGTATTATAATATTTAATGCAAATTAATTTAAAAAAAATATAATAGCAGATATGTCTCAGAACTATGGAAACTAATATGTTTGACAACAAACATTTTTCACTGACGTTTTCGATATTGTGAGTGTTGAATATTGTGGGTTTTTAATAATAGTAAAATAATACATAAGATAATAATGGAAAGTCTCGAAAGTATAGACTGTTTTTAAAATAATTTAAAAATTTCTACTTTCAGTTAATTCATTTCATAAAACAATAAATCTTTTTGAACTAGATGTTTGCTTAATTCTTGTGTATACATTAAAAATTATAAAAATGTGTATGTGATGTGCAAAATATTTTGCGCACGGGGTCGTGGTAACGCAAAAAAAATAATGTCAATGAAAAAATGTCTCATTTTAGACACTGACGTTAATGCGCAAACATTACCTTTTTTTGACAGTTGTAGAAAATAGTTATTTATGCAACAAGTGCGTAAGGTGACATTTTTTCACGAATGGGAATTTTGTCGCATGAGCCGTAGGCGAATGCGACAATCCCATGAGTGAAAAAAGCTCACTTTTCGCACGAATTGCATACAATATTTTTTCTACTACCGAAATGTATCTAAATTCTCTAATAATAATGTGAAACGTCAAAACTTACCTATTACGTCAAAACTTCATATGTCATTTAAAAATCACAATACTTATAGCCCACTTAATTTTAAATGAGTGAAATTAATCAATGTCTATTATTTCTTTGTCAAATGTCAATGTCAAGAATATAAATGAAACTTCAAAATTCAATCATTATTGTTAAAGAATACTGAAAATTAGGTGGCATGTTTTATAATAATACCGTGATATTAAATAAATGGACTACATAAAATTAAATAACCACATTTAACGTTTTTAAAATAAGATATGATTATTATAGGTATGCAACTGTTTAGTATGTTACTTTTTCACGCACTAGTGCGTAAGGTAAAAACTCTTTACGCACTAGTGCGTAAAGTTTAACTTTACGCACTCTACAGCGTGCGGAAAGTTAGTACTTTAAGATCGGTAGTAGAAAAAAGTATTTACTCGTATTATTACGTACATTATTTTACAATTTTTTTTGTAAGGTATAAGCAACATTTTTGTAACGTCTTTCGTATGAAAGTTCGTACAGATCATAAATAATGCTCACAAACAGAACAAATTATCGGTATTTAATTTTAAAAAATTACAATGATATTAAAATAATTTTCGTCTTGATAAAATGATGGTTGTCTGTATTGTAAATTCTTTGTACATGATATAACTAAAATTGGAGTATTATAGGTATACTCGAGTAAATTTTAACTTGGCGTGTGGATGAGTTGATATTGTGCGTATTATTGTATTTTCTCTTGCACACAAAATTGAAGCAATGGCCCAAAACCATTGTTTACGTATAAACATACGTGAACAATGTTTTTGGGATATTGCTTTAACTTTGTGTGCAAGAGAAAATGAAATAGTATGCACAATAACAACTCATGCACACGCCAAGTTAAAGTTTACTCGACTATTAGCTGTACAGGGTGTTCACGTATATGTTGAGACACCCCTTAACTTATTTATTTTTAAGTTTAGAAAAAAAATTTGTTAATACGGATTTTAGTGTTTCTTTTGAGGATTCAAAATATGCTATCAGAAAAACAATTGAACATCTGAGAAAAAAGATATATAGCAAACTTGATTTTTTTTAAATGGAATACCCTGTATATGTTTCTAAATTTGGATAGACCTTTTTATTCTGATTTCAAAAATATACAGTTTTAATACATTATCTCTTATCGTTTTCGAGATATTAATTCATAAAAATTATGACCAACCATCTTCGACATCAGGAATAAAATGATAGAGCAGGCCCTGCAAAAACAATTTTATTTTAAACTTTGACGTTTGAAGTATTCTATTGCATTAATTGTTGTGTAAGTTATAAAGAAAGACGAAGACGAAAAATATTTAAGGTCAAAACTTAAAATAAAATTGTTTTTGCAGGGCCTGGCTCTATCATTTTATTCCTGATGTCAAGATGGGTGGTCATAATGTTTATGAATTAATATCTCGAATACGATAAAAGATAATGTATTAAAACTGTATATTTTTTAAATCAGAATAAAAAGGTCTATCCAAATTTAGAAATATATACAGGGTATTCCATTTAAAAAAAATCAAGTTTGCTATATATCTTTTTTCTCAGATGTTCAATTGTTTTTCTGATAGCATATTTTGAATCCTCAAAAGAAACACTAAAATCCGTATTAACAAATTTTTTTTCTAAACTCAAAAATAAATAAGTTAAGGGGTGTCTCAACATATACGTGAACACCCTGTACATATGAATTATGTGATAATGCCATAATTAATAGTCATTAAATTTATATCTGGGAATCACGCCAAATTCTAAAAAAATAAATAGAAATAAGAAAATGGTCAAAATATGTCAAGATAAAAGTGTAGTATCAAAGGCAAACCTCAACAGTTTGCCCCAGAAAACCACTGTATTTGGAACTATACCGGGTGACCACGGATCATGGTAAACCCCCGCCATTTCCACAATTCTTGAGCTATCCAAATGAAATTTTGCAGCAGTAATTAAATGTACGTCCAAAAAAACTCATTCACCTGTCAAAGTTACGTCTTTTAATTGTTTCTTTCATGGCTAGTCTGATAAATAGTATAAAATGACGTGTTGTGGTGATTTTTTCCCTTTTTTTATTACTTGCACATTGCCATTATTTTAAAAACAGTCTATGACTTTCGAGACTTTCCATTATTATCTTATGTATTATTTTACTTTAAAGAACCCACAATATTCAACACTCACAATATCGAAAACGTCAGTGAAAAAGTTTGTTGTCAAACATATTAGTTTCCATAGTTCTGAGACATATCTGCTATATTTTTTTAAAATTAATTTGCATTAAATATTATAATACAAGATATCGTTTTACGGTTTTAGTTTAATCAAATTAAAGTCGTTGTAGAAAAAATATTGTTTGCAACTCGTGTGCGAAATTCTTTAATCATCTCGAGTGCCTCGAAATCATGTGTAAATGGCCTGCCTACAGAAACAAGACCGCGCGCGCGGTAGACCACACAATGCGCTTTTAAAAAAAATCATATCTCCTAAATTATTCAGCGAATTAAAAAATTATTTTAATAAAAAATTTTCGTTGGTCTATTCTACGTATTTCGTCTCACATAACTACATATCTATCTGCAATAATAACAAAAGTACCTCAATGCCGAAAATTACACTACACTTTCCGAGCACATATTGTTTAAACAATTTATAGTGTTGTTTATAATGAAAATAATGTATCTCTATTCAACTTGTATGAAATTACAAACATTAGGCTTTCGATTGATATAATAATTATTAAAATATCTTTATAAATAAGCTCGTAAATGCAATGTAAACGACAGATAATGCAATATTAAAGTTCCAATTTTTTTTTGGAAATATTACTTTTTTTGCAATTTTGCAATCTTGGCCGACATCGCGCCCTCTGGAATCGGGATTCGGCATAAAATTCTGGATAATATGCATATTTTTCAAATGATATACCCGCGAGTGCCATACCCCATGATCGAATTCGGAGCTTTAGATTCTTGACTATCGTTACAAAGTTACTATCTGCCCAGCAGAAATGAAACAAACAATCTATTTATCTGTTTTATTAAACAAAATATTGGACTTCGCGCATTAGGTGGACACCCATTATATCTTTAAATTAATTTCAAATATTTAAAATAACTCTTGAAATGAAAATGACAAGTTAGAAAATTTCCTCAAAATTAAGATATGTTTGTTAAGCTATTAAAGTTTTATAAAGAAAATATTTATTATTTATATTTATTCCAGAGCCTATAGTAAGGAACCTTCTTGTATCTACCTTTCTTGACGATAATGGATACATCCGTCTAAATATGTCATGGGGAGAAATTAAAGGTAAGTAAATGTTTTTATACCATCTCTATTTACTGTCTACTATTACTATACTTTTTGCAGAAGATTATACTGCATTTGCCAACCGACTTTTTTAAATCGTAAAGATTGATCGTAGTGCAAAAATGCATATAAGTTAGGTGGCGCAAAAGTTATCACTATCGAACAATGCTCTCAAAAATGGCGTCATATATTATTACGACATTGATATTTGTGAAGTAAACAGAAGCAAAATACATGTGGACAAACCATGGGTCTCTTTACTCCTCAAGAACGTGGAATAATTTTTTGACAATGTTTTTGGCAAATAATCGGTCGGTGGTTTTGGTGAATTTCATGTGGCACCATCTAGCAACTGGACAAACGTTACAAGAGAACCTATTATTTTGAAGGTTATTATTATATCACGTGCAATGAGCATAAGATTTTCTGTAGATGTTTTGTAGATAAAATCCGTCTGACGGTTTTATTTTTTAAAATAAGGAAATATGAAAATTATTTTAAGGTTTGAATGTTTCCATTTATTCAACATGTTTAAAATTATTTAAAATTTTTAGGAAATAACGAATTGTTCGATATCGAATTAAATACCGGGTTTCGCTCATTTTATCTTTTCTAGCTTCGAGTAAACTTATCTGTCTTTCTCTTACAGAAAGTGTACTATTGGTATCTCCTTTTAGGGTCTATTGTTGAAACTAGGGAATGTGCTCCCATGAGGGAATGACGTCTTTCTGTAATAGTAAGTCAACCAATAGTAAATGTCAATTTACGTCATATAGACGTCATTCCCTCATGGGAACACATTTCCTAGTTTCAAGAATAGACCCCTTTTTATCAGCTGTAATCTGATAAATCACACACACAAATGAATTATCCTAATAAGTAATAAGTAACAAAAGCGACTTCACAATCTCGGATCTGATTGAAATTCCTGCACTTAAGCGAAGTGAAGATGACCAGGATGATAGTCGAAACATAAAAAATTAAAAGAATTCGATGCAGAAGAGAACCCGAAAACACTACAAAGCGATAACTCAAAAACAGAAAGTATTTAAATTTGTACTCTCGACACGTGTGATGCTATTCAACTATCAACTTGCAGTATTCCAAAAAAAATCTCACTTTTGTTTCCCTTGCTTGAGTGTTTCAAGTTAAATAAAGCAAGACATGATATTGAGTGCATTCGATCCAATCCGCTGCTACACAACGTACAATAATAAATACTTCCTGCTAGTGTCCATATTCGCACTTCTAATTTTTACTGAAATTACTGAAATTTATTTGTAATTGTTTGGGTCCATATTATGTATGTAAGAAACCAATAAATAAATATAACATAAACTTTTGTTTTTAGACGATGTCGAATATGTATCTATCTATTTTAACAATAACGAGGAATGTTCTCCTATCAACGATGTAGAAAATTATCCATTAAGTGTGAGTATATAATTTTAATAATAATCTGAATGACAATAATATAATGATAACAGAAATTATTAATGAATATTGAAGAAATACACTAAATCGTGCAATCGTTAAATTTAAATTTAAATTAAAAATTTATCTAACCCAAAACGTATTTTATTCAATTGAGGGATTTATTACGTTTACTTAACGGACTAGTTAGTAGTTAAATTCTATTCCAGAATAATTTAAAAGAAAACTAAAACAAAATTGGGTAACCTGAATAATTTTTAACATCTTTTTTTTAAATAATACAAATCACTTATTTTGTATTATGATGTCTCAGAAATAAGTGATCAAAAAAAAGCCACATATTCCCGGCCCCTGAAGACGGTTTTTATTTATTATCTCCGAAACTGTTCAAGTTAAAGTAATGAATTTTGCACATCCACTAAACTTTCTAAGCCTAACAAAATGAGGTAAATATCATCTCAAAATTTTTACCACGGGTGGGTCAAGCTGTAGGGATGGGGGGTAAAAATTACCGCAACTTTTTTATTTGTAAATTTTTTTGAGTTTTGACTTCAAATTATGAATTGTCAGAGTTTTTCTGGTAAGTGGACAAATTTTTTGCTTTTCGCGTCGAAACAAAATTTAAGCATTTTGAGCAGTTGTTAAAATAAATAAGAAAATCTTGGTTTGATCCGGCTCTTAAATTTTGTTTTGACGAGAAAAGGAAAAAATTAGTCCACTCACCTAATCATTTTAGGGCATACATTTGAATATTAAAATTAATTTATCTCGAAAACGGTGCCTCCGATCGAAGTTCCACAAGAGGACGTTTCCTTTGTAAAAATCTCTAATAATTCATAATTTAAAGTCAAAACTCAAAAAAATTTACAAATAAAAAAGTTGCGGTAATTTTTACCCCCACCCCTACAGCTTGACCCGCCCTTGGTAAAAATTTTGAGATGATATTTACCTCATTTTGTTAGGCTTAGAAAGTTTAGTGGATGTGCAAAATTTCATTGCTTTACCTTGAGCAATTTCGGAGATTAATGAATAAAAACCGTCTTCAGGGGCCCACATTTAGTGGCCTGCAGCTCTCTTAGGAAGCATTTTGGTTACCTCTGTACTAGTCCAATCGATTTATTTTGACGTCGGGAATATGTGGCTTCTTTTTGATCTCTTATTTCTGGGACACGCTGTATATAACATAGTTTGTTCCATAGTGTAAAAACGTAAAAATGTTTGTATTATATTTGTATGTAATTATCTATCCAAAGTAAATTGCCCCAAAGATCAATAAATGTCTGTCTGTCTGTCTGTCTAATAATTTCTTATTTGTAGTTTTCTGTAAAAAATATTTCACATTTAGAATTAACGTAACATCGTGCTGATTTGACAAAATTGCACCATTCTTGATTGATTGGCCGATTCATGAGCAATAGCTACAGGGACATTGCAGCACCACTCCTTGGAACAAATTATTATTAAGATTTAATAACAAAGAACAGAGACAGAGACAGAGATCCAAAAAAGCATTCATCCTCTAAGCTAAATTATGTATAATAAACGAAACGTAGACAATATGGTCTCCTTTGTCCTACCGTTTTTTCTCTGACAAGTGTATTGTGCATTGCATTCAATAGTACCTACTAGCAATATAAAATGGGGCAGCGAGCGGAGGACTGACTTGACTCACTTCATAGCGATATGAAGTTAAGCAACAGCTACCGCGTTTAGTACTTGGATGGGGACTATCGACGGAAAGACGCGGTCTCGTTTCCCTACTTCTAGCGGCTTGTATATCAGCTATATCGCAGAAGCAATACAACTGTAGGCGAGAGGTGTATTGAGGATATACCATCCTTCGGAGAGGATGTAAAGCAGTCGGTCCCTTGTCTATTAAATGTTAGGCAAGTAAAAAATCCCTACTCTTAGTAAGATAAGAGGTTCGGCAAAATTTCCAGGTTGGGGGTTGCTCGTCTCCTGGCGTCGGTGATAGGCCCTGGTAGCGGAAATAGGCCGACGTTAAATAAGTGTATAAAAAAAAAAAAAAAAAGCAATATAAAATGAAATATTACTTAATTATAAATATCTGAATTAATTCTTATTAATAAAAAATTATCTTAATTTAGGTCTAAAATTTCGTGCAATATAGTTGATGGAGGAAACTTATAATTTATTATTGTCTCTGTTATGCAGTACAGAAATTTCTACTAAAAAACTCAAATTTTAGATGTTTCGTAACATTTTTTTTTTTACAGTTCAGTACACAATCAAAATTTAACCTTTAATGTTGCCCCCCAAAAAATAGTCTAAGAACGTAAGGTTTGATGACTTGGTAGATCATTTTAAGGAAGCTCCCTCCCAATTCATCTATCTGAAAAAACTATGCCATGCTAATTAATTATATCAAATATTGAAGAAAATTTTATACAATTTACTATCACTCCATACTGCTGGAACCATATTTATAGTATTTATTCGGTTTGGATATAAATTTATTAATGCTGAAGTTTTGTTTGGAAAGAATCAAATAAGTGACCCCACTTCGTTCAAATAAAATAAGATCTTTGATGCGACTTCCATACCAATCCATTCAATTTTTCTGAACTTTGTATAATATGTAGCTCCCTCATCCAACATAGATTTCCTATAGCCCACTATTGATAATTGTTAAAATTTACATGTCAATGAAGGTTAATTCGTCACAAAATAAAAACATTTTCTAATGATGTAGTACCTATTAGTTGAACAGTTTTTTTCAATTATTCATCCTCTAATCGAATATATCTTCAGATGTGTTTTCCTGTTTCAATAGATCTATAACAAAAGTATAAGTTATGTTATTTTCCGTAGATATAGGTTCGAAGAGGGTCAAAGAATAATAATTTGTTAATACTTAAAATTTCAAAACTGTAAATGATTTAATGGGCAACTTTGCAATATGTTGTGTTGTTTGATAAGTAGTTAAAATAGTTAGTTGTAGAAATATCATCACCAAAAGACTAAACCAACTCATTACTAATAAAGAAAATAAATATTTTTTATATTTTTAATGGACATAACTGTAACTGTTATTTTTAGAGTCATTATATAATAAAACCTGATATGGACTTGGAACGCCCTTCAGATGCCATACTTAACGGATGTTCATATAATATTACTTTGGAAGATAAAACTTCCCCATACAATAGTCAAAGTCTGAATTTTAAAGTACCAGGTAAGTATATACTCAATTGCAGTATTTATTCGATATTTTGTTAATAAAAGTGTCATTAGTATGACGTAAGCATAAAAAAGTTGGGGAGGTTAATGGGTACCATAACCCCCCTTTTCCACGTTTACGCTATGACTTTTTATACCAAAATTACACAAAAAGTGCACCTGCGTAAGATAAAAGTCTGTTCAAATATTTCAGGTAAAAATCTTAAAAAATAACTGAGTTATTAATAAAAATAATTTTCAAAATTTAAACTTTAACACCCTGTATAAGGAAAACTAAGCGCCAAAATAAAAAATCACACTATAAAAGTTGCATTATTTTTGTCAAAAGAATCCGTGGTTAACGACTTGACCTACTTTTTCTTAACACCCTGTATACGGGTGGTCCGAATTTAAGTCGGGAAACTTCGCCAGCGGATACTACGCCTAAAAATAATAACTTTCTGTCATATGAACCTATATCGAAAAACGAATGGATTTCATAATATCTCAATAACGAATAAAGATTTTTTATTCAAATTTGACATACAGGTAGACTCCGGCCGCTATAAGAACAAGCCACCAACGTCATCAAAGAATATCTGCCCGGTCGAATATTTTTAAAATCTGTTATTCGGAGCGTTGAGTTTGCTAAATGCACGTCCCTACTTACTTTGTAGAACCATGGTGTCGCCAAAGCTAGCGCAGCCGTTGCAACGCCCCTGGCTTGTTCTTATAGCGGCCGAACTCTATAATTAAGGCAAGCACACCTGCTAAAAAGGTACTAAAAAAATTCCATGTCAGTGGCGTCGATAAAAAGGATAGTGCCTTTTTCGGACTCGCGAGGTTCACTTTAGTCCTGTTCCATACTTTTTTTTTGTTTGGATAAAAAAAATTTCTTGGATCCTTTTGTTCAGTGTAGAGGTCAGACCCGGCGCCCAAAAAATTTTTCGACCCCTTAATTGTAAACGTCGTCGAAAAATGAAGATAAATAGCGAAAAAGATTTTCGAATTTTTTCCCCGTTTTCTCTGCAACGCCCCTTTTTTTCTACGCCACTGACTGATTTTTTTGGTATTTTTTCGGACTCGCGAGGTTCACTTTAGTCGGTCCCACGGTGTAAGATAATTAGGTGGTGAAACGCCTCAATGTATCGTATGGTTAGAATGTCTCCAAACTGTTAACGCTAGAGACGCGAAATCGTAAGACAAAGAGAGAGAGTATGGGGCCACCAGGGCCGCGCGGGCTGCGGCCCGTATCGTCCCTAGTTAATTTCCACTTCATTTTACCAGGTCGAAAAATATACCATTCGATGCAGAAAAATATGTAGAACACGATTGTTGAAAAATTATGTGTCTAAATTGTCGGCTAGTCTGCAAAAAAAAATAAAAACCGAAAATGAAATTGGACGCCGGCACGTTTAACTCGAAACACTGCTAAAACCGTTCGAGTTATGAAAAAAATTAACATAAACAATTTTATAGAGAACTAAATTTCCTATAAAAAAGTCAGTGACGGCATATGTCTATCTTAAATATTTTAGGCGTGAGCACGGTGTAAGACAATTCTTACACCGTGGGCCTGAAAATTGTGCGCTGGAAAACGATAAGTTTAATTTAACAAAAGATCAGCGCGCGAATTTGAGGCGCCCTCACACCAAAACTATTAAAGATAGACTTTTTTATAGGAAATTTAGTTCTCTATAAAATTGTTTATGTTAATTTTTTCATAACTCGAACGGTTTTAGCAGCGTTTCAAGTTAAACGTGCCGGCGTCCAATTTCATTTTCGGTTTTTATTTTTTTTTGCAAACTAGCCGACAATTTAGACACATAATTTTTCAACAATCGTGTTCTACATATTTTTCTGCATCGAATGGTATATTTTTCGACCTGGTAAAATGAAGTGGAAAGTAACTAGGGACGATACGGACCGCAGCCCGCGCGGCCCTGGTGGCCCCACACTCTCTCTCTTTGTCTTACGATTTCGCGTCTCTAGCGTTAACAGTTTGGAGACATTCTAATTGAGGCGTTTCATCACCTAATTATCTTACACCATGGTCGGTCCCCATACTTCTTCTTTTGTCCAAATGAAAAAAATTATTTCTTAGTCACGTCGTTTATGGGTTGTAGAAAATGTCAATTTTATCAAAAACCATAAGAATTTCGAAAGGAAGCTACAAATACTTTTTTGCTCTAATTATTTATTTTTAATCATCTCCCGATGATGCCAACTTGGTTCGCGAAACGCGCGTCGAGTGTGTGCAAAAGTGTTTTGGTGTGTGTGGAAAACTACTCCAAGTGTAAGTTCTACACCAAAGATTCCAACCCCTCTTCAGGTCTAAAAGGAACGTAGAATAAAATTTTTCTATTAAATTTGACCAGTGGCGTACAAACAAAAAGTTCTTGTGGTTTAAGGGGTAATCGATCAGAAAAAAATAATCACCCAGTGTAATATTTTGGACAACATTTATTTTAGCTGTTGTGCTTGCCATAATTATACCTGTATGTCAAATTTGAATAAAAAATCTTTATTCGTTATTCAGATATTTTGAAATCCATTCGTTTTTCGATATAGGTTTATATGACAAAAATTTATTATTTTTAGGCGTAGTATCCGCTGGCGAAGTTTCCCGACTTAAATTCGGACCATCCGTATACCATAATTAATTAGTATAGCGGAATGTGAATTATAACCTACCTGTATGAATACTGATGATAATATTAATACTGGGTATGAAAGCTGAAATAATAAAATTGTCAGGTATTCACTGTATAGAGAAAATGTGTTTCTTTAAATTAAATTTAAAATTTGTACATGAAAAACATTTTATATTAGAAGGTACCGTATTGTAAGCAGTAAATGCATTAAATATGAAGCTTCTCTTAAAACAGGGCTGTCGAGCTATCGAAAAATTTCTAGACACGACTTACCTAATACGGTTATTCAATAAGTTGGAATGTGCCAGATTGGTAATGTTCGATTCAGGTTAGTTGAGTTGAATTGTGAACTTCTCGTCTTGTTTTTTTAAGAGTCATACGCAATAATTGTAGAAAGATTATAGATTTTAATTATGTAGAATAAAAAGAAAGAAAAATAGAATGATGAGAAATTTGGCATTCAGTTTAATGAAATAGAGAAGTCTTGAGACATAGAGAAACAATTAGCAACTGACAGATATAAACTTGACATGTCAAGAAGTAAAGCGAGATTTTCCTGCACTAAATTTTAACGATTGTTTTAAAATCGTAAGAAAAATCTCTCCACCAAATACAATTATTTCAAAAATTAATTGATGAGAGAAAATTTGAACTAACAGCATCAGTTTTTGTAAATATATGACGAAAAAATTCGATAATAATAACGGAAACTGCAAAATCATTGTTATCAATATTTTTTGATGATGGAATCTCTTGCCTAAAAGTACTGGTAAATAAAGATAAGCCGATAATAGTTAATAAATAATTTTGACTGAATACGATTATTCCTACAAAATAATAACTGAACTGAATTAAGTTTTAGTTTACTTTATTTATAAGATGATACAAGATAATAATTTTGATCAAACTTAAAAGTTATGAAGTCTCTGTTGACCGTATCAACTGTATCACAGAAATTCGATTTTTCCTTATCCTTTAGCCTTACAGCTCAAAAATATTTGATTTGAAAATTCATCGGCGTGAGTTATTTAGTATATTACCACTTGTCGAATAATATACTACTAACCCAATCACTCAAATAATTTCTAAAATGAAAATATAAAGCAAAAATTACGATAAGAATTCCTTCATAACTCACACCTTATTACAATTGCCTATAATGACATATTGGATGTTTTTTGATAAAAATCTTTTCTTAATTGGTCAACACTTTTCTCTGTAATCGGTTACCTGGCTATCCCCCGTCCAAACAGCAGCTACAACCACTGTTAGACTATCAGGTAGGAGGTCAGATGGTGCCAATTAAGCGATAAATGCGACAGATATGTCAAAAAATCAGAAAAAATTAGTAGAATACGAAAAACCCAATGCGGACATCGAAAGGGGTAGTTTTCACCCCTAAAAAAGCAAAACACCCCCTACTTAATTAAATAGTGAGGAACGTGGTTTCTTCTGTATTGTAAGTTATTGATAGTTGGCTGGAGATCGAGTGATGATTTGTTGGCAACGGAGGTAAACAAGGAGACCAGTTCCTTCATCAAAGAGCGTTGTCTTGAAAAGCCAGCAAAAGAATTCTTTGATCCGCTAAAAAAACTTCGCCTCAAAACTTTTTGACATCTGAAAAAAAATATAAAATCAGGAGCTAAAGGTAAGCAAAATGCTGTAAAATGTGATGCATCCCTTTTTGCTCGTTTGGCAATTATTATTGTTCAACACCGGAACATTGATCTTCGACAAGTTATGTGCTGCCCTTTAGGACCTGTGCCCTGGTCATTGTCAAACGGCTTTGGTTTTCCCAGAAAAACTGCAAAAGCGCAATTACTGCATTTTTAGAACAGAACGTCCCTACAAAAACAGGTTATACTGTCAATTGTGCGTGCTTATTCGATGGTATGCATATCTTGCGCTCACTTAAAGTTCGAAACGGCGAAACATTTGACTACGTAACATCAGCTCTATTTAATCTTTTATTAAATTCCCCGGGAAACAGATTGGATGTGGTCTTTAATGTTTACAAACAAAACTCCATCAAAGATATTGAAAGACAATTGCGTATAGGTACCTATACTCAAACCGAAGAGCCTCGATATAGTAATATTCGAGGTTCTTTTAAAATAAAGTGTTGGCATTTCTTTCTATCTGTTGATGAAAATAAAACAGGCTTAATTAAATTCATTGCGGAATCCTGAAAATCTTCAAAGTTTCGTGACAGACTGGCGTCTCAAGTCATTTACGTAGCATTTGATACCACATGCATAAGGATATCTTGTAACGAAGTCACCGAGGAACCTGCCCTTTTCTGCGACCACGAAGAGGCTGATACGAGGCTTGCTCTTCATGCTGCTCATGTAGGCAAACACGGGATTCCCTCTGCTGTTATACACACTGAGAATACCGATATTTGTGTTATATTATTCTCACATTTCTCAGAACTTCCAACCAAACATTTTATGAGACTTGGTCATCAGAATAAATGTAGAATAATTTCGTAGAATAATATTGCAGATAACATCACGAAATATCTTCCTGACAATGGCACCGCAAACGATTTTCTTGGAGCTCTCATTGGTTTTCACTCTTTCACGGGCTATGACATTGTGTCGGCCTTCTTCAGGAAAGGCAAGAGTGTTCCTTGCACAAAACTGAAGACAAATTCCACCCATATGCATTCCTTAAACTTGGCGAGGCTTGGGAATTGGATAATGCTCTGTTTGATGTGAAAAATACGTCTGCGAAATTTAGGGAAAGTATTTGCCGAGTGTTGACGCATTGCGATACTATATGTAGTGCTCTCGTGGAGGGACAGTTGATCCTAAGCAGCTACCCCCTGCAGTTCAACACTTAAATTGCATATTTTGAGAGCAAATTATCAGGCGGCTATTTGGAGAAGATCTCTCCATAAATTCATGAATGTTCTTTCCGCAATAGATCATGGCTGGTCCCTTGATGATCAAGGTAACATTACAATTCAGTGGTTAACTACCGATTCTGCACCTGCGGAAGTTCTGAATTTAGTTTCCTGCTTCAAATGCAAGAATTGTTCCGGCGCAGATTGTGTTTGTTTTAGCATGAAACTACAGTGCACATACATGTGTTCATGTAAATTAAAGAGGCAGAGGAAAGTGATGTGATGTAACTTTAGTAGAGGATTAATATGGGCTTTCGGATGAAAAAATTGATTAATTAACTTCTCGCTTATATTTGGACACTTTTTATTCTCATTAAGATAATATTCACAAATAACCTTCCTTTAATTGGAAGTATTTTTGCACAAGGTCCATGTTTGTAAATAAATGTATACCTACTATTATTATTATTATTATTATTATTATTATTTTATGGCATTGGTAAAAACCATTAGATATACTATTATTATATGTACAAATAATATGTGTCATAATACTTATATATAAAATTAATATATTACTAAGTTTCCTTCAATTTTACAGATGAATATCTTGACGCATTTCTTGACTTCAGAGGAATATTTCATCCCTTAAAATGTGGATCTTATATATTTATACTAGTATTTACACTTTTGTGTAGTCCCTATAGAATTTGTATGATTATTAAGGTATATCTAACTTATTACCATCATCAAAACATGTCGGCTATTATTTTCTTAAATAGGGGGTGTTTATGGCCCGTTTAGGGGTGAAAGCTACCAATTTCGATGTCCGCATTCAGATTTTCGTAATCTACGTTTTTTTTTTTTTTTGATATATCTGCGCACTTTATCGCTCAAATGGCACCATTTACCCTAATTATAGCCAGTAGCTGATAGTCTATGTGGCTAGTTAATATCACCCTCCTCTTGCAGCTTGTCGCCCACAGACGGTCAATTCGGAAACAATTTGTGAATTTTTCGTCACTAAAAGGTCATTAAAAAGCGTAAATTCGTCTTGTTCTTTTCTAAATTTGATATGATCAGATAACCAGTATCTCGGTTTCTCGTTTTTGGTGAGTTGCAAGCATGGCTAAAATATCACATTCTGTATTTGAATCATCTTCTGATGGAAAACCATATTCCTAGTCCGCAACACTTATAATATCTCACTACAAAGCTATAACAAGTATACGAGCTTATTATATTATCGTTCACCTTCCGTAGCCAGCTTAACGTTCTAAGGAAAATAGGACTCAAAATTAACCTGATTAGATACCAAGTAGTTTCATACTTTATTGTTTGAAGTAGAAACGTTTCAGATGTTCAATAATACACTCTTGGTATAATGATACATCGTTCTTTTAAGCCAACGCAACGTTTCGAGTTCAAACACAATTTCAAAAAGATGGTAGTAATCCACAATAATATTCCAATAAGATGTGTAATTTAAATTTTCAATGAAATAAAAATGTTAATTCATAATTAATCTAATTTAATTATAAATCAGGTTAATCCAAGCATTTTATGAAACAAGATAAAATAAATAGTAGTAAAAGGGTCCGATCAATTAATATTAATAAAAACAAATCGTGGTTACTTGAAAAGATAATTCATTGGATATAAATTTATAATTTTATAACTCTGATAAATATAACATTCCTGATTAGCAACTGACAGATAGATAATTTCGTTGGTTGTAGATGATGCATCAATATCAAGATGATTGATTTGGAATAGAGACTTTTAATGAATGAAACGTTTGAAACCAAAATTAGCCTGATTTTAAATGAATTTTAGTATACATATTTATACGTATATGTACATACAAGAAAATAAAATAACAAACTAATTATTAACATATTACATTTAGGAAATCTTATTGTATTATATTTAAAGAAGTGATTTTAGCAATAATGACAACCAATTAAATTTCTGTAATTTTAATCACATGCCCTCCGTTGACATCTTGGAAACTATAAGAGATGGAGGATCAGTCAAATAATACAAAAGTTACGCCATTTTATGCTCTACAATTCCTGCCAAGAAATGCCGGCGGTCTTGATTCATTCCTAATTTATCATGGAAAAACTGAAAAACGTGATTTTTTTTCTGGACATTTTTATAATTTTAACTAAGTACTGGGAATTGAATGGCGTTGGCAGAAAGTTTCTAATTCTTCTGGATCTTGAGCAACGATAGTCAGTTTTTTTTCTTATAGATGTTATATTGAATTTTTACACCCTTAGATAGAAAAAACAATTCTCTGAATTTTCAGGATTAATCGTTAATTGCGCCATCTTGAATTGTACTGATGTTTTTCTACGACTGCCCTCGAAAATTAAAAAAAACCCACAGCAGCCACGACCTGAAACTATCATTTTTCACAAGATGTGTGCAAAAATCCGAAAACACAGTACTGTCATATTTTTCACACAGTACACAGTCCTGTCAAAAACAGAACGGACATCTGTTATTTGTATTTTTTTTAGGTAGGCTAGGCTTATTCAGTTTCATAGTAACCGACTTGTAATTTTAATTTTTAATGTAATTGGTTTTGTTAAATAAAAATATCTATCAAATTGTTTATTTTTTTTCCAATCGTAGAAAAAATATTGTAAACAACACGTTTGAAAACATCTTTTCACACTCATTCGACTTGTGGGCCTTGCCTTCGGCTCGTCCCACCAAACTGCCTCTCTCGTGTGAAAAGATTCGTTTTCAAAACTTGTTATTTAAAATACTATTATTTTATTAGCATTAAATCCTCTTAATTATGGTCCTCGACGTCTGACACTACCGTAAAATACCAAATTTCTTGAAATTCTGACTTCGGTTGTATAATTTTCAGACGTCAAACAGAATTTCTATTATTTTAAATGTAAACATTGTACATGTCCTGCTTTTCTTCATCCATAAACATTTTACTATTTGCTAAGACAAAAGATATGACACTGCAACAGATGCCACTTGCAAGCAATAAACTAATACCTGTCAAATTAAGTTTTAATTATTTCTCCCAGGCGAACTGGACGTTAAGAATAATGTTTACAAATGTTCGAATAACAACATGCTTTTTGAAAATTATCGTATTTTGGTTACATAGTTGAAAAGAAAATTGTTTTCTCTATCTAATGGTGTAAAAGTTCAACATAACGTCCATAAGAAAAAAAAAGTTGACTATAGTTGCTCCATGGTTGAGATAAAATATCTCTACCATGTAGTTGCTCAAAATAATCTATAAGGCTTAGAAAGTTTCTGCCAACGCCATTCTATTTCTAGTAGTCAAATATGCCAAGTTTCATTAAACTGACATTAATAATTAATTAATATACTAAATTTTAAAATAATAACATTTACGGTTTTTTCAGGATGAATCAGAAATGAATCAGATATCCGGCATTTCTTGACAGGAATTTGTATAGCATAAAATACCGTAACTTTTATACCTTATTCCTTATAGTTTCCGAGATACCACAGGCGGACATTGAAAAATTCACCACCCTGTATAGTGTTATTGTTATACTAAGTTAAACTAATAACTCGGTGGCGTAGTGGGCTAGAGAATGAGTGACAGTCGTGGCTCTGGCCACACTGCCTATCATGTCCGGGTTCGAGACCCGGCACCGGCAGATGGCAATGTCGGTGGGTATGGATGTTGGTCTGCGTTTTTGCTAATGGGGGGTTGTCTAATTTCTGTGGTGTACGTTGATTATTATTCAAGTGAAAATATCGCTTGTCACTTATCTATAATTTGGTAATTTTTTTGAGTTATATCAATTCATTTGACCTTTCGAAAAGTTTGTGCATTTTCCCATTTTTTTAACTCGGAATTAGTTACCAAAAATTAATCTTATCGAAAATCAACAAGTGATTTCAAACATTCAAGCCGGCTTTCAAAAAACAATCGAAGTGTTTTCGCGTTTTTGCGCACACATTTATTTAATTAATATAAGTACATCATATTATTAATCAACACGAAATATACTCATTTATAGATAAACTGATAATCATATTTTACTGTTTGATACGTTCCATTACTTCCATTGTGATTATATCTCTGCTTTTTAATCACAAATTGTACATCAATTCATTAAAACTGTCATTACGTTTTTTATAAATACTATTATAATACGCTTCGCATAAAAATTATGGAATATGTAAAAAAATAGGTCAATTTTATGTACTCATATTTTCGTCAATATACAGGGTGAATTTAAAATACACTGAATATTTTTAATCTGTAATTTCTTATAGCATAATTAATGAATTCGCAGTGTTTTAATTTCAAAATTTCATAGTTAATGTTTCAACACAAAAACCCTAAACTCGTCCCACTGGGGATACACTGACCGGTGAACTTGACATTGACTTGGTTACGACAAATACCTCTACGCAGTATTCGTAGTGTTTACCAAGTAAAACCAAAACTGAAATATAAAACACTAGGAAAAACTCACACTTGACATCATGGATGCACAGGCTGAACTACGCGGGCAACGTGGTAGCTACGAACACAAAACTGAAATCTAAAACACTAGGAAAAATTCACACTCGACATCATGGATGCACATGCTGAACTACGGCAACACAACAAACCACGCGATAGCTAAGAAGAGTGGGGGTACAGGCATTTATGTCGCTACACACATCAGCTGTTCTGCTCAGGCAGGAGCGTCGTGAATATTTAATAAATATTCAAAAATTGTTTTCTTGGCTGTATTTCATTTATTTTACAAATGACTATTTTTAAGAATTTTTACGGACCATAGAGCTTAACGGATTAAAATTATCCAGTGTATTTCAAATTCACCCTGTATAAGCAATTTCGGTAAATTTTTATATGCGGATTATTCATTTCCTCTGCAAGTTAGCACCGCAAGCGCTGCTATACAGGGAAACTCAAAAATTATTAGGACATATAAAATAAAATAAATAAATAATAACTAAAATTTTAATTTCATCTGTAGCAATTAATTGAGGCTATGAAAATGTCTTTTAAGTGTTACAAAGACGGTCTTCTACTGTACTCACTTTGTAGAAAAACAATTCAATAACTCGTATTATAAAAATTTTATTCAACAGCAAAAAACAATCAGTAGCAAAAACAAGCATAATTACATTAAATAAATTAATACAAAATTAATAACGGGTATTAACCACCCGTTGCATTTATCACAGTTTGACACCGGTTTGGCATTACTTAAAATTAAAATGCAAAACGTTAGTCAGACCTAAGATAAAACCAAAGATCATTTCATATACTAGATAGTCAAAGCCACTGTTTATTTCATCGCCCCATCTTCTCTCTCTAACACATACAAAATTGGATGCCAAATAACAGAGTATTGCAGTATCATGAGTTAAAGTGAGATGAAGCTTAAGTTGAGGTCCATTTATGAGCGATAAAATTAAACAATAGGTCTGACTATCTAGTGTATACATGATCTTTGATAAAACTAATCTTAGCCGAACCAAAGTTTGTGGTGAATTAAGTGCCGAGCGAACCTCTCTTCCCATATTACCCCATAAATGCTCTATAGGGTTCAGATCTGGGCTTCTGGCTGGCCAGTTCATTACCGGTACATCACGGAAATCCTGTAGTCCCACGTTGTAGCTTTCGCTCCAGCTATTGGTGACAATTTTATTTTAATGTAGGACAATGCTCCTCATACAGTCAGAGTATTTGTCAGAAAGTGGGATTACCGTAATGAACTGGGCCAGCCAGAAGCCCAGACATTAACCCCATTGGAAATCTACACTGAGAACAGATTCTTGCAGTGACAGCCAAAAATCAAGCTACAGCAGCAAAAAACTCTATTTGAATAGGCGCCAGCCAAGAACTTTGCTAGGGCAGTAAAATTCGCTTTGCTAAACTTACCTTACTACAATAGTAAAGTTACTTTATAAAATGTTTTTCATCTAGCCACCGAAAATAAGCTTTACTGCGTTAGTAAAGTAGGTTATATCATTCCTGGCAAAGATTTTTATTACCATTTAATAGCTTTATTACTACCACCGTAAGACCAAATTATGTTGCTACTGTAGGATGGTCTATATCTATATTAGAAATACAATATGTCTACGTAAATTCTATCTGTACTTCTTATAATTTGCGTCATAGAACCACTGCTGGGTGCTAAAATTATGTGCCGCTGTCACTTTTTCGTTAAATGTGGATCAGATACCTCTTCAGAGTCCGCGTGCCGCAAATATTTCCTTATATTTAGAAATTAATCGATGAGGTATTTAAGCTCCTTAATTAAGATAATCTGGTTTTCCTAAAAAATAGTGTTAAATCACGTATTATCACAGGATATTACTATTATAATACATTTTTCGTCCTCTGGATCAGTATGAAAGTGAATAAATGCACAAAATTAAAATATTATTCTTCCCCCCTTGAAAAAATATTGCCGCTAATAAGATCATCGAATCTGAAGATATGGCTCGTCTGCGACTGCGTCTGATGACGTCACAGCATGCAGTATAGTATACTTATGGTTACAGCAAAAAGTTTCACTACCATTGCAAGGTTTTTCTACTACCCTACTTAATTTCTTTTTTATTGCAGCATATTTGCTTTCCTAATTTAGTAAAACATTTATTTTTAATGGTAGCTATATGCTCTAGTGCTCTAGTAAAGAAGTGAAAACCTACTCATAAATAATCAATTTGGATTTAGAAATGGATGCAGTGTTATATCTTTATAATTTTATTTTGAATAGCTTTGAATCTAAAGAAAAGACAGCCAGCATATTCTTTGACTTAACTCGTGCTTTTGACACGATAAATCATGATTTGTTGGTTGACAAACTCTTTAAATATGGGGTACGAGGCCCGCCTTTAGAATGGGTTAATTCGTATTTAAGAAATCGATCACAAGAGGTGCATTTAAAATGTGAAGGAAAAATTTTTCAATCTCGCTCTTGTATTACCCACACTGGTGTCCCACAAGGCAGTGTGTTGGGTCCCCTATTATTTATAATATTTATAAATGATATTGTAAATATTGATGTGTTAAGTTGTACAAATATTACTATGTATGCAGATGACACCACGGCATCAGTCTCTGCTGAAGAGTTTGCTGATATCAGTATTCAGGCTCATGCAACAATATCTTCTATTCAGAAATATTGCCTTGAGAATTGACTTGCACTTAATAGCTTGAAAACGGATTTCTTGTTATTTGCATCAAAACGTCATAACGAAAGTTTACTTGTAAAAATCGATGGAAAAAGTTTAAACAAAGTGACTTTGTAAAATTTTTAGGGCTTCACATTGATTCACATTTATCGTGGAGTTATCACATTGATTTCTTGATAAGTAAACTTAACGTCACTTGCTTTTCTATATGGCAGATGCGGAATTATGTCAGCTTAAATATTCTGAAAATGTATTACTTTGGATATATACAGTCAAGGTTAAATTATGGCATAATCTGCTGGGGAAACTGTACCAGAATTCATGAACTATTTATTTTGCAAAAGAAGATAATCAGAACAATGCTATTTAAAGATTCGCGTCATTCCTGCAAGAACTTATTCTCTGAACATTTTAACGATTGCCTGTTTATATATTTTAAACAGTGTATGCTACATAAAGTGTAATCAACACCAATTTATTAACAATAGAATGGATATAAATACTTACTTCTTAAGACCAACCTATAATATGAATATACCTCAGCATAGACTGGATTGGTAGCCAACCTATGGTCATGTCTATAAAATTATTTAATAAATTACCAATCACTCTTAAACAATTGAACAACAATAAAATGTTTAAAACTAGAGTAAGGATAATGCTTTTAAAATATAACTTTTGTTATATTTCTGAATACCTGAACTGCTCCAATTTGGAGGAATAAGCGAGACTTAAATTTTAATTTGTTTGTGATTGTATTTTTACTTTTATATAGGTACTCTTACTTTTATTAGTTTTAATTATTTTATCATTCATATTTAGTATTCTCTTGTATTTACTTTTAACAACTCAACTGACTATATTCTATGCTTACTTTGTAAGTCTCATGAAAATAAACGATATTATTATTATTATTATAAAGTACTTTTTAAGGGCAGATACAAAGACGCAGTAAAGAGATTTTTTCTGATGTAGTGAACAGATATTTTGAACCTAAATAAAATTATTACTACTCTAGTTAAAAAAATCCCAGCAAAGAATTTATTGCTGGGGCTTTTCTGAGTGTATGGGCTCATAATATGGGATGAGAGCACTTAATCCACCATAAACTTTGGCTCGACTAAGATTAGTTTTATCGGAGGTCTGGCAAAATATTGATCAAATGTTATTTTGCAATTTAATTTTAAGTATGCCAAACTATTGTTGAACTGTGATAAATGGGAGGGGTTAGTAATACCAGATATTAATCTTGTATTAATTTATTTAATGTAATTATTCTTGGTTTTTGTTACTGATTGTTGCTGTTGAATAAAATTTTTAGGATAAAAATTATTGAAATTTTTTTTCTACGCAGTGAGTACAGTAAAGAAGACCGTTATTGTAACACTTATAAAAGATATTTTCATAGCCTTCTAATTGTTACAGATTAAATTAAAATTTTGTGATATAACATGTCCTAATAATAATAATAATAATTACACCACATGTAATTACGACCCCCTTTATCCCAGAAGGCACTAGAAGAGCCTTGTGCGGGAGGGGGCTACACATTTAAAGACAAGGGACACGCATCCAATATAATGTGTATAATGCAGAAATCCCTCTCACAGTATTTTCCATTGCCACGGTCGGGAATCAAACCCCGGACTTTTGGAGTGAGAGGCAGGTACGCTACCATCTCGACCATCAGTCATATAATACATTTTGGGTTTCCCTGTATAACAACGCATGCGGCTTAATCGAATATGCGGTGCTAAATTGTAGAAGAAATTAATAACCTGTAAATAAAAATTTACTGAAATTGCTTAAATATTGACGAAAATATGAGTACGTAAAGTTGATCTATTTTTTTACATGTTCCAAAATTTTTGTGCGTAGTGTATACAGTGCTGATAAAGTATGGAATAAATGAATTGTTTCGCGAACAGACTATTTTTTTAAAAATACCTGACGATTCTGATGCTATCTATGTTAAATGTGTTTCGTCATAAGATACAAACCAATTTTAGATAAAAGAAAAGTTAGGTTTATCACAATAAATGTCAAACTGTGGACAGCTACAAAATAGCGAGAAAGAAGAAAAGTAAATTCGTTTTTAACTCAGTTGATCACTTCTAGAGTACCTTTTTAAATGTTTATTCCGATACGTTCTTTGATAGTTTCTAAATTATTTATCGAATTTTCTATAATAAATATATTCATGTTTGCTTTATTATTTAGAATTTTATATTCTTTAAATGGATAATTAAATACAATTATCATATACTTATTTTTAGACCTCATATTTAATTATTTTAACAGGTGGGAAATAAAAATTGGTACGGTTTGGTAAAAAATTGACCTTTTAAAAGAGGTACCATACACATCGATGACACCACAAATATCATCATTAATTCGACAGGTATGTAAAAAGATGTGCATTTGCAAATGAAAATCTACTGTTCACGACGTAGTTAATTTATTCCATACGCAAATTAATTTAAGATGCCCACGAAGTGATTAACAGAAAAATAGCACATTCTCGATCATTTCTTTAAACGCGCCGAACTGGATGATTCCACTATAATAGTCGCTGCTAGACCCTATAGACCTCTAAAATTACAGCACTGGAATACATTTCCGAGAATATTCCTCATTTTGACGTACACCAGGTTTTGAATGATTGTCAAAGTAAATAATCCACTTCAACGCCATAGTTACGTTACAAAATACGTACCTTCAACGGGTAAAGAATAATAATATTCTTTTTCTGAAATCGCTCAGGAATGTCTACTTTCTCGGCGCAATTTCAGACCCCAAAATAGCGTATTCTAGTATTTTAGTCCGTTGCTAAGCAACCATCAAAAAACGAGTCCGGGAAAGTACTTCCCCGGCCTAGGCCGGGAAAGTAAGTTTCCCGGCCTAGGCCGGGAAAGTAAGTTTCCCGGACTCGTTTTTTATCTACATTTTAGACAGTAAATAAATATACGCAGACAAATTTAATAATTATTGACACAGTTCATCACGGCGACATGCAACGGCCACACGCCACACCAAATACTAAGGTAACCTAAAAAGAAAAAATTCATAAATATCTGGATAATTTTAAAATTCTCACATTTTAAACGTATACCTTATTCATTAAGTACATATGATCTGGTGCTTGAGTAATAAATATTTCAAATTGTTCATTTGACAGAACTTTCAGCTTCTTTGGTTTATAGCTGTCACCTTGACGTTTCAGGAAAACGCGAAATTTCGAATATTTTGATATATCAATGTCTTCCTTTGTACCTAGGGTTGATCTCAGCATGGGAGTAATTTTTGACTATAACGTAGAGATGACTTCAACTAAAGATAAATTAGAAATCATGACATTTTTCAGATCGGGAGGTCATGTCTTTTTCGTGGCAATAATCCATGAAAATTTAAAGTCACATTATTTGCAGCTGTAGTCTCTGGTGGTGTCCCAGACACCTGTATGTCATCATATCAAACTCATCATTGTCCATTTTAATTTGTAGCACGTATTGAAACGAAATAAGCACTCACATCAATAAATAAACAGTGATTGCAAAGGAAACGATTTCATAAGCAATTAGATTGCAATGAAAAAATGTTATGGATTAATAAAAATTTCTTAATTATAATAATATTAATTGCGATTTCAGAAAAAATAGTATGTGTATCTCGTAGGAAAAGCACATTCCCGAGGCTGCGCCTCGACAAGCAATATTCACAGTCGTCCGGGAATGTTAGGCTTTTCCTACTAGGTACACAATGTACTATTATTCGATGGTACAGGGAGGTCCATCTAAGCGGAAACGTTGACAAAGCGGTTTTACTGGGAAAAAATTCAAATAAATAAGTTTGTTTCGTATAAAAAAATCATATTTCTACTGGAAATTAAATGTTATCAACGATAATACGTATTCAAATTCAAAATTTAAGTACATATTTTTTCTCTCCCTTTTCTTTTTTTTTATGAAATGCCAGAATTTACACTTAAATAATGCTTATACAGTGTGTCTCACTTTTCACCACTACACCCCAATACCTAGGCCATTTGTTGATCGATTTAGATGAAATTTGGTATGCTTCTTTTCTTTCAGATTGTGTTTAAAAAGTTATTAATAAAACATTTTTTCAAACGCCTACTATGATCAAAAGAAATTGGCAAAAATTAGGAATTTATATTAGCGATTGAGATAGGGCTTTTGTTTTTACAGATTCTTGTTCAGCATGACCTATTGCCTGTATACCAAATTTCGTTAAAAAATATTTTTTCCTTCAAAAAAAAAGTAATAAAAATCTAAGATTTCAATAGTGAAAGTGAGACACACTGTATATATATTTCTTCATAATCTAGAAAATATTTCCGGCTTTGTATTCAATAATTCAATCTATTCCATTATTTTTTGTTTTATACCATCGATGTTTCGTAATCATTTTCTATGGACCCTGAGGTGTCCCCATAGAAAAAAATCCAGGGGCATTAAGTCTGGACATTTAGGTGGCCAGGCAGTGGTTCTATTATTACCAATCCATGTATCATATCGTTCATTGAGGAACTCTGTCACACGAAGGGTGTTGTGAACTGGAGCCCCGCCTCGTTTCCATATTATAGTCATATAATTAGTTACTGGAAGGTCTTGAATTGTAGATTTTGACAAATTAGGGTCTCTCCTTTACGTTGCGGGTTTTTTTCTATTATTTTCAAAATAATTCAATATTCTCTCATCATTAACAATAATAATAATTCTATTCTGTGTTCTTTTTGGAATATTCTCAGAACCACTAATCCTGAATCGCCTGTAGAGTTTCACGAAGAAAGATTTGCTTGGAACCATTGATTAAGGAATGAATAAGATACGCGACTTCAATGGTAAAGTGCGAGGCCAATTTTGGCGGCGAGATCTCGGTAAGTTGCGGGCATTCCTGTGATTTACGTAGTATGCTTTTGACAAACCTGTGTCGTGTCTGGTTTTGTATCATTAATAATCTAGTGGTAATAAAAATTTAATGTCCAGATTAATTACAGTTTAAAATTATTAACATAGTATGTTCTCTCTGCCAGCTATTTCTCAACGTTTGTTTGACTTTTAACCGTCACATAATTTTAAAATAAAATCAATCTGAACATTCAATTTTTGTTTTCACTAGATTATAAATTATATAAAACCAAACACGACACAGGTTTATCAAAAGCATACTACTTGAATCACAGGAATGCTCGCAACTTACCAGGAATCTCGCTGCCAAAATTAGCCTCGCACTTTACATTGGAGTCGCGTATCTTATTCATTCCTTAATCAATGTTGGAACTCTTCCCTCGGAATAAATCTGGTGATATTGTGTTCTGACAGCAACGCTACGCCGTTTTCTGTATTCAATAAATGTTTCCAACATATCACAACATTCCTCTTTACTGAATCTCATATTTGCATGAATGTAAAAACTGTTTAATAGTAGATGACAACACAGCAATACTTCAACAATATTTACAGAATATTTTATATTTTTGTTTTATTTCCAAGCCAAGTAGGTGCATGCATAATGTTCACAGAGTAGTTGAAAATGCAGGGAATAGCCGTTTTCTCGAATATCTCAGAAAATGTATGTGGCGAGTATATCTAATATGATATGGTATCGTTGATATCAGTAAAAAAATTTGGTTCTATCTTTTTTTAAATTATATGGGGTTGATAAAAAAAACAATTATTGCGATTTTGGGACCAATTGGAACTTAAATTTTGAATTTGTATACTTATTATCGTTGATCCAGTAGACAAGGTGCTTTTTTTACGAAACAAATTTTCCGCGAATTTTTTCACTATTTGATGTTCCATTGTTTTTTTGATTTCATATCCGGACTGCCAGGAAGAAATACCATCTTTTTAGTGTTTGAATTTTTTTCCTAGCACAACCGTAAGCCAACGTTTACGCTTAGATTTAGATGGACGACCCGTACCTAGACATTAAAAAGAAACCTTCTAATTTCGGATAAACGTTATTTAATAAAGAATTTAATATTTTGTCCAGTCAGATAAAAAATACATTCCAGAAAATATTCCTTATTTCCATGCATTGTGTACTTTTATAAAGTGATTTTATTTATTTTTCAGAATGTGTAGAAAATAAGTGCCAGTGTAAAGACCGCGCTGATTCACCAAACACCTTAACTGGTATTGACTCTCTATCAGAAGGTGTATTTTTGATGTCTTGGAATAAAACTACAAAAGAAAACATAACAGTTCATCAGATATATTAGTGAGTAATCAGTGTCTTGATGTCCCTTTAATTAAATTTATAATTATTAGAACTTTCAATTAAAATAGTCGATGAACGCAACAAATGGTAAAAAATACAACGAACATCATCTTATATTAAGTATTATTATTCAAGTCTATTTTAAGTGAAATAGATAAGATCAGTTTTATCACTTCCAGTAGCATCTTAATCCCTACTTATAAAAAGCGGTTCTGTGGTAAAAATCGCTTATTAATTCCTGCAACTTCTCACTAATAACTTGTGGACACATTAATACAACAAAGATTAATAAGATAATATACAAGACGTCGTAAAAGAACGTTAATATGCTCTACAATTTAATTTGAAATCAAATATATACAAATGTATAGCGCTATTTTATAGATAAATTTTTGTCCTGTGCATATTTTATAATTTAAGATAAATTTATTTATTATTCTATTACGTCCTCAAATGTTGAAACTATTAAACTCTATAAAACAATTACTCGTGTTTTAAATTACTATTAGGTACTATTGATTTCCTTTAAGATGTCTGCCTTTGTACAGACTTGCATTACGCTTTGATATTCCAAAATTAGTTCGACGAAAGAAAAATATATCTATTTTTTCTCATTCGCTTAATACATTTCTACGACGTTCTAAATTTGGTTAAATAATTTTTTTGTGGTAGTTTATGCTTTCCAAAGTTATGAAAGAAAGGAAATATAAGCGTGAGCCAATACTTTTTATTACATTTTAACATACTGTCCCAATGATTATACTCTTATAAATATGTAACACAAGCATTTGATATTTAATTTTCCAAAAAATAAAACAGTTTTCAAAAATCGGATATTGAAAACCTGTACTATCATCATGATTTGTCGAAAATTATTATGTACTTATATTAAATATCAGAAACTACCTTATAGTTTTTTTAATACAACAATAGTATAATAAATAAATATTTTCATTGAGTTTTAAATCAAAATAATTGTTACTAAAACTAATAGTTATTTAAAATTAATCCCATAAATCCATATATATTTTAATTCTCTTAACAATAAACTGTTAAGCCGAAACATTATCTGCTGTATGCCATAAATTGTTTGGGTTATGGGACAACAATTTTTTTAAGACAATCTAAATATAATTGGGATTAATACTAAGTTTATTATTCTCACTTTATTGAGGATATTTTATTGAAACCTCTAATCGCCTATCGAGTTGTATTAATTTGATTTAATGCCAAGGTGAATGACTTGTTAAGCTTAAAATTATAGCTAAAAAATATAATTTCAAATATACAAGGTGTTCTTAAATTGTATAATTTTCAAAATTTTATTGGCAGATTCCTGGGATAAAAATAAACTGATAATCGTCGATATTCAGTCCTGTTTGAGCGTCTGTATGAGTGGCAGTGAATAAATTCAATTAACCAAACAAATATTCCAAAATGCCTTTTTTGGTGATCAATTAGGTACCACTTATTTAACTGATTATTAGACTAATATTGCAAACACAAAAGCGTAACATTTTAAGTATATTATTTTGTAGAAACGAATTGAATAAATATAAAAGATACAGAACAAACGAACAACTAATCACCTCGAGAAATATAAAAGCTGTTTAAAGTGACCTTAATTTTCTTAAAAACATTTTCTCTCTATTCGTCTTATTAATGAATATTTTATAATTTGATTACTTTGTTTACAAGCCCAGCAATATTACGAAAATGAATCTCGTTTTTTATTGGAATGCTATGGGGGTGTATCCTCTTGGAAAATATCATTCATACCTCTGCGAGTTTCTGTATCGATATAATATGTAAGATTATCTAAATATCTTATAAAATATTCAGATAAGCTGCACCACTTATACGACAGGTAAAGGGGAAAATTCTAATAAATAATTTATGATAATTCTTGCTCAAGCATTAACTAAAAATGTTTGCTTATACTTCATTTTTTTTTGTACATGTGGATTAATAACATCCAATAAATATTTGTTATACACAAAACACCGTCCCTCGTAAAACACCCCTCATCAGTAAATAGTATTTGATATTGAAATATATTATTTATCTATTGCAACCGTTTACAATATGTTCTTAAATTATAATTATTGGTTTCCAAGGCCTGAAATTTCTGTACATGAAACTGTGTTACATATTTCTGATACATTTTTGGAATGGAAGAAAGCCAGAAAAATGTTCGCTTCATAAGTGATATATGTCTTCTAATGCACCAAATTTTATTTTCAGTCAAAAAAAGGATGACAAAGATAATATAAGGACGTATATACCTGAAGAAAAATTACAGTACAGAAAAGACGCGCTGGAAATTCCCCTACATGCTTTAAAAAATGGCGAGTTGTACACAATAACTGTAGTATTTATTGATAAGTATAACGAATGCGAGTATATTTCTTCATTGGATTACACTGGTAAAATTGTACTTACTGTTAATAATTATAAATAAACTTTCTTATTTTTTTTAGTACCGTCAGAAAAACGCATTTCGATATTTGTTATATGTTTTATTTTAATAATATTGAGTATATTATTGCTATATACAATTTCGTTGTGCTCATCCAAAGTTAGGATAAAGTTGGAAAAACATTTAAGTTTTCTTCCCTCATCTTATGAGCAATGTGAAAACCGAGATCTGTCAACTTCTCTTACACAAATGTAAGTAATATTCTCTCTTATTTTCCTGTCATTTTTCTGTTTCTTTTGGCTGTAACTGCAAAGTATTTATAAAATATAATAACTAACAGCAATGTCCATATACATATAATTTCAAGCAAATGTGCATTTCTAAAGTAACAGTTTATTTTCTTAGTTTTAATTATTAGATAATTATTTAAAGACAGATAAGTTAATTATACTGCTACAATGAATATATGTACAGGGATATCCAACGAAAATGACCACCCCTAATAATTTCTTTATTTTTGATGCTATAAAAAAATTTTTTCTATAAAAGTTGTAGAGTTTATTGAAAGCATTTAGAATATGTATTCAGAAAAATAAATGAAAGTCGTTTAGAGGAGATATATGGTTTTCACTTGCATTTTTTCAAATTGAACACCCCATTTTTTTGCATTTTTGAAATCAAGGTACTTTTCTCATTTCGAATAAAGTATCGGCTTTGTATCGAACATGAAGGGCGTCATTTTAAACAGTTTATGTAGGATAGTTTTAATTACTTTTATTTATAGTTGTAATTAATATCTAAATTAGCCAAGACTAATGCATTCTAAAAATAAAAATTTGTTCTGTTATTTTATTTCCTTGTTGTTTTTGGGCCACAAAAATTGCAATAATTAGAAAACCCTAAAAGATAATATGACATATATCTATATATTCGAAATGAGAGTTAAGTTAAAACCATATCTCCTCTAAACGACTTTCATTTATTTTTTTGAATACATGCTAAATGCTTTCAATAAACCCTACAACTTTTATAGAAAAAATTATTTTATAGCATCAAAAATAAAGAAGTTATTAGGGGTGGTCATTTTCATTGGATATCCCTGTACATATAAGTATTAAAATTACCAGTTGGTCCTAATTTTAAATTTATTCTCTGTGTATTTCTTGTTTCAGTAAAATACGGGAAGAGATTAATGCTCAATATACACCTTTGGAATTTGTACTTGTAAGTATCTTCTAAAGATCATTTATAAGCTAGCTATATCCCCTATTTAAATGAGTTAATTGTAACTCACATACTAGAATATGTAACATATTTTCTTTATTACTTCCATGTTAGGAATTTATTACCAAGTATATTTGAATATTCAGGCAATCTAAGTTATATTTAAATATTTGAAAAAATAACGTCTACGCCTGTGACTTTATACAAACGAACAGTAAAGGTTGGTTTTTTGACAAAAATATTATTATTTTTATTTTGTTTTATGACAAAAACCAGCCGTAAACTAATATACAGCATTACGTATATTTCACAGACACCAAAACACTGATACTACATTCGACGCGCGTTTCGCCAACCAAGTTGGCACCATCCAAAGAAGATTAAATAAAATAATAATAAATTTATTCACCATTTGTAGATAGATACATTGTGTATATATGGTAAGTCAGTGTGAGAGATATATAAAAATATGAATAAATATAGTTTAACAATAGATAAATACAAGTAAACAATAGACAAATAAATAACAAATAGGTAAAGAAGTACAAAAACAACCATTTAAAAGTTAATCATTAAAAATAATTAACAGTCAATTAAAATAACAGTTTAACAAAATACATAATATGCAATGCATGTTAAATGACGGCAACAAGAATTAAAAATTATCATTAAGAAATTCCAAAATATAGTAGTATCCATTTTGGAGGAGCATATTTTTTATGGTGATTTTATACTTTGAGAAGCTCATGTTTTGGATATTTACGGAGAGTTTGTTGTAAAATAATATACAGTTATATTGAAGAGATTCTTTAAATTTAGATGTTCTGTGCACAGGTATCGATAAATTATTTTTATGCCTCGTATTATATACATGAAGTTCAGCAAGACTTTCAAAATTTTCCATATTACATTTGACATAGATTAAACATTTGTATATGTAAATACATGGTGCCGTAAGGATCCTTTTTTTAATAAAAGTATTCTAAAAAGGCGGGTTTACATTGGTATAGTAAATGGGTTAGTTACTTGCACCAGTAACTTGCAAGACAGTAACTAACCTAATGTAAACCACATAGGAAAGTACTTGTACTAGTACTGGTACAAGTAATCAGGAACCACTTGCAAAGCCACTGTCCTTCCCCTACCAACGTCTCCAGCACCTGTTTACCGACTGCCGTGTCTACTACACCAATGTAAACACTTGCTCGCTAGTATCTGCGTTGACAGTAAACAGTGTGATTTCGATTATAAAGAAATTTAACAATGAGAAGGTGGTCCGAAGGAGATATTATAAAGTTTGTAGAACTTTATCGCGATTATGAGTGTTTGTGGGATACAACAAAGAAGAAGAAGAAGAAGAAGAAGAAGAAGAAGAAGACGCAGAAGAAGAAGAAGAAGAAGAAGAAGTGCTGATGTTCCTTTTGAATCCCTTCTGCTGATCCAATCCCTGACCCATATTCTTTTTTGACGGCCATTTTCTTCTTTAATCTCACTGATAAGTTCTCCAATAGCAATTTGCATTACTCGCACAAATATTTTTCTTAATTTTTCCTTGTGCAATATTCTAGAACGACGAGAGACATGACGATGAAAAGGATTCATCCTGGCAATGTGACCGCACTACTGGTACTAGTGCACATAAAATACACTTTCAAGTGTAGACATCCACTGTCTTGTGTATGCGACAGTAGGCTAGCCAGGCTAGCTACAAGTGCATGTAACTGGGCTTAGTAACTATACCAATGTAAACCCGCCTTTACAGCTTTCCCTGCTATCTAAGTTAAATAATAAACGCAATATTCTTTTTTGTGAAATAAATACCCTCTTTATGCTTAACATAAGATCGTACTTTATTTATGCCTGAACCTAAAGTCAGAGGCGTAGAAATAACCTGTATTTTCAAAATATATGGTAATAAATACCAAAGAAAGAAAGTGATTTTTTTGAAGACCAATAATGCATTCTATGAAAATATGCGAGAGAACGTCTTTATTTAAATTGCTTCAAGGAGCTCGAAAAATGAAAATTGTTAAAAAATTACAGTAGTGCATAAATCCTAACTTAAAAAAGGAGCAGTTGCTCATCTTGAACTTCTCTGGTTGAACCAGTTCAATAGTTTTATTGTTAAACAATGCATCCCAATATACTAGTACATTGTGCCAAATGTGAAATACCTACTTATCTAACACAGTTTGGGCGAAAAAAAAATCACTGTAATGGCGTCTACTTACGTAACCAGTACTGTTTGTAACTGGCTACCTACAGACAGGACTCTCTGGCTTTGTAACACTTTTTAGACGGAAACTCGGGCGCCAGTTCCTTATTTTTAAGTGCAAGGAACAGCACTTGTCAGGCTCACCGGGGTGAGAACGATAACGGGGTAGCTGACAGTGGATGTACGGTTTTTTGTCCAGAGGGTCGAAAGATGATTGTCTTGTCAACTGGACTGGGCAATTTCTCAATCGGGTTAATTAGAAATACACCAACGGAAATAATAACTCATAAATTTTACATAGCGTACCAACGTATTTATTTACAAAAAGCAATAATGAATAAGCAAGTTAGAACTAAACAGGATAATGCAGCGATTTACTTTGCAGTCGGTTGTGTACAAGTTTCATAAAGATATAATGCAAGCTGGTAATCAGGAGTACACGTGAATATTATTTGATTTCGGACGGCGGCGGTGGATCGAGATGCGAACGGATCGAGATACCCACGCGGAGGAAATCAAACGGCTAGGGCGAGCAAGTGTGACTCCAACAAGACACCAAATTATCGGAGCGCGTTCAAGCCACAGAGGTTCTTTTTGTTTCGGTTTCGGTTATTACTCAATCGCGGATTTCTACTGCCTCAAATACAGAGCTATGCTAACAGGGAAGTTATTTCCTTCCTTACCGGAAAATAACCATTTAAATCATGCGCTGGGGTCACATAACTACCATGAGCAGGTTAACGAAATGCTTTGCCGGAGTATGATAAATTCACGGTTTGAAATCCATTCACCGGTGACTAGGCCATACCATTATGAACAGAATATTGTATGGCTCAGTCGGTGAATGTGTTATATAACATTCAATACGAATAAACGGAAAATTCATATCGAACTCTGATTTAATTAAGTAGTTCTACAAAAATGTCGGTCCTTACACAATGAAATCAACGCCGAATATCTATGCTTATTTGAAGGCTGGATTACTGCGGACTACTATTGTTCTTACCAAGATGGTTCTGGGTCAAGAACATATTTTACGGAGCGGTTATTCTTCACAGGTCGGTTTTCGGTGTTCAGGCGAGGGTATCGACAATTCGATTCATATTGATTTGGCTGTTCCCGGTGAATTTATTATCTTTTTCTTGCTGACGTAGGCGGCGGCGCGCTCATAAGGTGGGTGGAATCCGGATAGGTGGCTCGAACTAAGAGTCCGAGCGTGTTATGTAACTTGCCATATTCAACCGGGCTAACTGAAAACGGGGATGCGTTGTTAGCAATTTTTAAACTATATCGCAAAAAGAACCGGCTTAAAACAGACACGGATTAATATTTTAACAAGTTTTCGTTACTAATGATTTTTACTTCCCACTTGAACATTATATTTGAACAATTCACGGATTTTAGCTATACAGGGGACTATCGGAAATTAATCAATTAATTTGCGGCTTGTTAACCAGCGGCTTTTACAATTCATTGTTAAATTAAACATAACTTAAATACTAACAGAGTTACAGGGTGTACCCAAGTGACAGAAATATTAAAATGTGTGTGTGGGTGTGTGTGTGTGAGAAGAGGGGTTGGCTTCTGACATCAAGTTCGATTAGCCACAGAAATTATCTCATCTATTTGCCATTTTCTTATCATAACTATTTGAACTTTTGATTTCTCAATAAAGCAGTCCCCAGTTTTTTTTCATACAGTGGATCCTGTCTTTTCAAAGTTGTATTCCAATTATATTACATACATATGTATATACATACTTACATACATACAGGGTGGTCCAGTTTATAATAGCAGGACTTTACCAGGTGCTAGTTCAGCGTAAGATAAAGACATTTTGTCCTATAAACTATGGTCGAATTCTGCTTCGTTTAAGATCTACACTCTACAGGGTGTTAAAGATGGAATTTTTTTTTAGAATAATTGGCCATAACTCTATAGTAACAAAAAATAGCTCTTTGAAATTTAGCATAGAGAGGTTGTTTTACATTTTTTATCGGATAGTGGTTGCAATGTTTTTTATCAAGAATACAGAGGCGTGCGTACGGGCTAGTCAAAAATTATTTTAATTGAAAACAAAAGTACGCCACTGTTTTTTCACAAAATCGATGTGCTTGTGTTATTCCCTGTACCATTTATCGACTTTTTTGTATCTCTTAATATGTCAATTAAATGCATCGTTTTCGAGTAATTCAACTTCAAAGACTGAAGAAACCACCACCAAATGCTGACTTGTAATAAAATAATTTTAATAACAACAATTTTTTTAATAATAAGAACTACAAATGGACCACAAATAAATTAATTTAATAAATGTCTTATAATTGAATTAAATCAGCATTTGGTGCTAGTTTTTCCCGTCTTTGAAGTTGAATTACTCGAAAACGATGCATTTAATTGACATATTAAGAGATACAAAAAAGTCGATAAATGGTACAGGGAATAACACAAGCACATCGATTTTGTGAAAAAACAGTGGCGTACCTTTGCTTTCAATTAAAATAATTTTTGACTTGCCCGTACGCACGCCCCTGTATTCTTGGTAAAAAAAATTGCAACAACTATCCGATAAAGAATGTAAAACAACCTCTCTATGTTAAATTTCAAAGAGCTATCTTTTGTTAGTATAGAGTTATGGCCAATTATTCTAAAAAAATTCCATTTTTAACACCCTGTATGAAAGGAAACTTTCAGAAAATGTATTCGCATTGTAAAAATTTGTGAAAAGTATAAAATAAGATTTTATTCTCAAGGATCTCCATCTGTTAATCTGAAGTGATAAAAAAATATTTCTTATTATCTCTTATCAAAATTATTGAAACCGTACATATTTTCGGAATTTTTTAGAGATAGTAAAATATCTACATTTTCTTGCATCTTTATCGTAAAAGGTGACTTTTAAAACCGAGAGAAATTTTATTTCATTCCTTTCAGAGGTAATCACATTTTTCTAATATTTACAGTTATTAGCCAACAAAAAAATATCAAAACTTTATGCTTTAGACTTTAGGTAAAATGTTTTGTAATCTTTATCTTTGAATTTAGAATATAAATGAAAATGCAGTAATGCACCTGATATTCTCCTCTTTCTTACCGAATAATTGAATTCGCAAGTTATAAATGTAGCAACTGAACTATTGAGGTTATTCTAGCAGAGAATAATGAGAATAGATCATATCAATACAATATAGTGGTCCGATCCAGAGATGATGCCTTCATCTGTTCAATCTGATATTTGGATGAAGTACCTACTTGCCAACCCACCACAGTAATAGTTCGATTTTTACTTCCTCATATAATGATTTTATACGGATTAATTCACAATTACTTAACAATAATTTGGGAAGTTAATTGATGAAGAGAAATTCATATGAACATGTGGTCAAGAACTCGCCATTTATATTCCCGAGGAGATATTTCATTTAAATTTTTGGAATTTTGCTTCCGCATGGAAAAGTTAAACATTAGAATTGACCGTGACAGATACGAGGGCTGCATTCAACAAGATTATAAGTAACTAGCAAACTAAACTGCTGGACAATTGAAACGGACCAAGCGAATGTTTAGGTTAACTTTAAAGTCAAATATTTTGCGAACGCATTTATCAATTCCCCCAAAATAACTTACAGAAGACAAACTGACTTGGATATAATAAAGCTGAAAATTTTCTTTATATAAAGCTTATTTTTCTTAATACTTTATTTTAACTAAAAGCTTTCTTTGAGGTATTATCTTTAATTTTTAATATTTTTATATTGTAGTTTATTTTTTATTTAATTTTTTGACTTCTTTTATTGTTTACTAATTTTTTTATGCATAATAAAATAAGTTTACTAAGTAATCAGTCATTTTTGTTATACTATGTATTTATATGAAGTAAAGGGACATGTAAAACGTAAAACATGGAGATGGCACCGAATTTATCACGCGCGCATCACGGCACCTGTATCCACTTCAGATAAATTAATGGATGGTCTTTTTGTTTTCTTGAATTGTATAATAATAATCATTATTTTTATATTATCAATATTTATTTAGTTCTTCATTTAATTTAATTCCACAAATTCATTCATTATGGTTACCAATCAAAAACGATATCCCCAAGAAGGTGTACATGCTCTTTTGTTAGAACTCGTCAGGGGGTCAGCAAGTTAATATATAAAAAACATCTATTTAGACCTTGAAAAATAATTTACCTAAACTTATATGCTATTCACATTTTATTTACATGAGGGGAGGCTATGATATGTTTTTCTTAGGTTGTCTCAGGGTTGTCTACTATTGACAAAATATTGAAGTGTCAGATTTAATTGATCGTCACTGTCATTTATTTTTGGCTGAATTGCCAAATTTTTTATTGATAACATTGCTGTGCTTTCTTTAGGGTCTCACTCTGGCAACCATGTAGAACCAATTTGAATTTGTGGTTATGTTTTTGACTTTTCAACATAACCTCACTTCATACCAACAGAATTCAGATTTTCCAAGGCCTCCCCTCATGTAAATAGAATGTGAATAGCATATACGTTTGACGTTAATAAATTTTCCTGTAACCATAACAAACAATAGTACATTGTGTACCTAGTAGGAAAAGCCTAACATTCCCGGACGACTGTGACAATTGCTTGTCGAGGCGCAGCCGAGACAAGCAACACGGAGTCCGGGAATGTGCTTTTCCTACGAGATACACATACTATTTTTTCTGAAATCACAATTAATATTATTATAATTAAGAAATTTTTAACATAACATTTTTTCCTTGCAATCTAATTGCTTATGAAATCGTTTCCTTTGCAATCACTGTTTATTTATTGATGTGAGTGCTTATTTCGTTTCAATCCGTGCTACAAATTAAAATGGACAATGATGAGTTTGATAATGACATACAGGTGTCTGGGACACCACCAAAGAGTAACAGCTGCAAATAATGTGACTTTAAATTTTCATGGATTATTGCCACGAAACATGACCTCCTTTCTAATTTATCTTCAGTTGAAAGCATCTCTACGTTATAGTCAAATTACTTCCATGCTGAGATCAACACTTAGTACAAAGGAAGACCATTAATATATCAAAATATTCGAAATTACGCGTTTTCCTAAAACGTCAAAGTGACAGCTATAAACCAAAGAAGCCGAAAGTTCTGTCAAATGAATAACTTGAAATATTTATTACTCAAGCACCAGATCATATGTACTTAATATATGTATAAGGTATACATTTAAAATGTGAGAATTTTAAAATTATCTAGATATTTATGTAGTTTTTACTTTTTAGGTTGCCTTAATATTTGGTGTGGCCGGTACATGTCGCCGTGATGAACTGTATCAATAATTAAATTTGTCTGCCTGCGTATATTTATTTACTGTCTAAAATGTAGATAAAAAACGAGTCCGGGAAACTTACTTTCTCGGCCTAGGCCGGGAAAGTACTTTCCCGGACTCGTTTTTTGATGGTTGCTTAGCAATGGACTAAAATACTAGAATACGGTATTTTGGGGTCTGAAATTGCGCCGAGAAAGTAGACATTCCTTAGCGATTTCAGAAAAACTTCTTTGATTTCTATACTCAATGCCGCCTATACCTTCAAGTATTTTTACAAATTACTTTATTTTCTTTATTTGAGACTTGTTGTTTATAAAGAACTTTATTTAAGCTTTATACTGGTCGGGCCCAATAATAACAAAAATATCCAACCTGATATATTTATACTGTATTTGTAAGGTATAGGCGGCATTATTTTTTATTTTATGTATTTTATTTATTTTATTATAGGAATGAAATAGAAATAATATAAGAGTCAATAATTTATTCTCAGTACTTCCTTGATTATTGATTTTTTTACTTTAGGGGTCACCCTCTGATTGGTCAATTATTTTTTTTATAAGGATACCTATAAGTTTTATTTCCTAAAATATAAGAACTTGCAAAGAAAAAGTTTTACTTCCTCACAACAAATAAAATATGTTTTTCTATTGTACCCCTAATATATCGGCCATATTAGGGATGCAATCGCGAATTCTAAAATTCCGACTTTATTCGTAATCAACGACCTCAAACGAATTTTTTCAATAACTAACTCTTATTACTTGAATCAGTATTAAATTTTGAACTTCAGAGGTGGTTTTCACCTTCTTAGGGGTAAAAGCACATGTGTTTCTTTTTAATATTTCAAGTTTATACTCTCTACTTTACGAATCCGTAAAAAAAAAATTGCCAAGCCGCTATAGAATTAGTTCGAGTTTGGGTACTTTTTGATACCAAGTGACTATTATCGAAACTATTATAAAAGCGAAGTACAAAAAAATTTATGTTTTAAAGTTGTCTCCTTGACATTTGTCAAACGTGATTAATTATGTTAGTAGGTGATAACCACGTATACTTATCTCGAGTCAACTCGAGAGGGTATTAGCTTCCTTTGGAACTTTTATCTGACTAGAATTGGCTAAGTGGTTCATGATACAGAATTTTTTTTGTGAACGAAGATTAATAATTCTTGGGAGGCATAAGTACCCTGACAAATTGTTAATTATTAAGGTGCTTCCGGTTGATTTTTCGATTGTAGCGACATTTTTATTTAGAATTGTTCAAGATGTCAATTATGGCTGATATTATTTTGATCCCACATACCATTGTGGCATACAAATAGAGCAAACTTCAATGTTCCTTCAATTTCAGTGGCAAATTGTTTTATCAATGTATGCTGTCAGTTCTAAAATCAAAATAACACTAGACATTTTTGAACTCTATTAAACTCCGATTTGAAATTGGTCGTATTCGTGGATTATTAAACTATTTCGAAAATGAATCATTTAATCGATCGATTCTAACGTCTAATAATAGGCTCCATCTGTAGCCCAAAGCCACAGACTAATAGTGCCAAAGCCTTCCTTTTTAACAAGTTTATAGAAATCGAATTGTGGTTTCGAAAGTTATCGTGTTATCGTGATTTTCCAACGGAGTATTTTTCTTCAGATAAGTCCAATTTTCTTTGATTTTTCGGGGTGAATTTCATAACCTTTTCTACATATAGTAGCTCTATAGAGGTACATCTTTGGGTTTTCACCGCTTCTTAATCGATCTAACCGTTAAGTAACGGTTCAGTAACTTTAAAGTAAAAAGTAATATGTAATAACAACTGTTATTAATTAAAAGTTTGCTGTGTGCGCTCGTCCACTATTAGTTACTGTATTATTTTATCATGCGCCTTCCTGTTTAAAAATTAAATTTTTTTTCTGGAAATTTCAACATTCTGTAATCCTGTATATCGAACACAGTGCATAGTCACCTGTCAAAATGAATACCATTATTTACCAAACACCCTGTATATATATATATACAAATACAAAGTTTCCTATTCTAGAAGGTACACAAATTTGATGAGTATGAGTTTCCCAGAAACAAAATCATCATAAAAGAAGTAATAGGAGAAGGAGCATTTGGAAAAGTTTATTATGCGACAGCTTATGAATTAGACGGAACTCCAGAATTCACAATGGTCGCTGTTAAACAACTAAGAGGTAAATAAATATATCGGTACAAAGAGTTAATAAAAGTAGTAGCATTCATTCGATGGATTACTACTTAATAAATAATGATAATATTAATAATAATAATGTTTATTCAAATAATGATAAGGGCAATCAATCATTCATTTTGAATTAAGACAATATAATTTATTTAATATATTAACCCAAAAAATAATCGTTACCAAATATATTGCATATAATAATAATAATAATAAATGGTCTTTATTAAGGCGAAGTTTAGTTATACAATTATTCTAACACTAGATATAACACGTGGTATATTATTGAATTGTAATCATGATTTTTTTGCCTTGGGCTTCTAGCCATGTAGCCAGGTAATTAAAATGTAAATGTAAGTGTAAATATAAATTAATGTATTTCGAAATATAATTACATTCTAAATAAATACATTACAATTCCCTTCGATCGTAGTTCTTCATAAGCTTCATCCTAAACATATGTATGAGAGTATGAGTTTTAAAGCCATTTCTTCAATGACATTCATTCATCATGTTTAACATATATTTCAGATGGTGCCCCAGAAGAAGAACTATTGAATTTTCAGGCTGAGATCGAAATATTGAAGAGGATTGGGAAACATGAAAACATTGTAAAGTTGTTAGGTTGTGTCACAATGGAAAAACCTTACATGATGATAATGGAATTGGTTCCGTGTGGTTGTTTAAAGAAGTATCTTTTAAATTTGAGAAAGAAATGGGCAGAGAGAAAAAATGCACAGATTTTTTTCCCAGAGTAAGTTAAAATTTCTTACTTCAATCATTTTATTTGAAATTATCTGTACTTTTACAGTGATATGGATGAACACTGGCTAAAACCTAATAGTCCAAAGTAAGTAGCATGGTATTTTGAATAAATTCGATTACACTATTTTGAAAAGCATGCAAACAATATTAAATTTGTATTTTACAAGTAGAGTAATTTTTATTATGCATATTTAAACTACACTTGATCATGGTAACAACACATATACTAAATTTCATCAGTTTTCATGACTTGCTTCTTTCTCTATTTCAAATAATTTTTGCAATAAAAAAATGACGACTGATCAAAATTAAAGCTATTTCAGAAGAAGTAAATTTTGATTCTATAGTAGATTTTTTCAAACGGAAAAGGAGTGGTGGAAGCCACTACATCTTACATAAAATAGAGTGATCAGTAAACACTTTTCTGTGGAAATGAGGTCTATAATAGTTTTTTTTTAATCATGGGAAAAAAGAAACAGTGTCTATAAATTTTTTATGCACCATAAAATGGTCGACTTTCGGAGGAAGAAAACCGCGTTTACGGAAATTTTCACAGAGGATAAAAGTGGTAGACTAAACGCCCTTAAACCATACAAGAAGTTATAAGAGGATATGTATAAATTGCACTTTATGTCGGCGGGCACCTAGTCTATTACCTTAGCGATTGGAAATTAATTACAATTTATTTATACACAAAGTTTTTTTGTACTTCTGTCCATGTTACAAAACATTTGGTTACGTTCTGAACATTTCTTCAACAAAAAACTCAATTTCTTGCTTTCACTAATACATATTGTCACAAAGTTTTCCATGCAATCACACACTTTTGATACATTTTTAGAACCAGAATTCCCTTTTTTAGAAAATTCCAAAAACTATCCATATTGTCATTTAAAGACAATTATTTTTGCCCCATGTCCTTTGAGATAATTATTGAAAAAATAGTAAAATAACATGCAAAAATATCAAGGAAAATATATCCAATTTACACTCTTCAAATTTCAGTTTTTTAACCGTTTATTTTAGATTTCGGAAGTGCTAGTCCATAGTGTATGTACAGGGTGATCATTTATATTCTTACACCTCCCTTAACTTTGTTATTTTTGGAAGAAAAAAAAAGCGTAAAGACACAGGTTTTAGTTATTTTTGCATAGATTTTAAATACGATATCAAAAAAACAATTGAGTAACGCTAAAAACACTTACAAACTTGTGTATGAAAAAGTAAATAGTTCAAAAACCACAAAAGAAAAATATACGGTGTTACTTATATATTTTTGAAAAGCTATCTTCATGCTCTTTTATATTCCGCAAACACATACAGCATGTTATCAAACAAAAAGCATAAGTTTGTATTATAACTATTTTTGGCGTTACTCAATTGTTTTTCTGATATCGTATTTAAAATCTACGTAAAAATGACTAAAACATTTGTCTTGACACTATTTTTCTTTTTCCAAAAATAACGTTAAGGGGGGTGTAAAAATATAAATGATCACCCTGTACATCTGCCGCTTACTGTACTGTAAGCTAGAAGTAGGAAACTTATTGCGTTTATTTGTGGCTCTATACAATTTAGGATCAAATTAGGTATATTTACGGCATAGAAGGTATGATGATCCGATGCTGGATTAGCGCTGGCTTAAGTTTGTATTTATTTAAATCTTATTATTTTTCTTTCTTTATTCTGTTTTTTTTTTACTTTGTACAGGGCAAGTCTCCTAAAATTGACATCCCCTAATTAATCAACTGCCGATTTAACTCATTCAAAAAAGTACTGGACACGATTTTTGATGAATTTTTATTATAATTCTGAAACGGTGGAATATAAAACAAGACTTTTTTAAATGAACCACCACGTATATTTTCAGACCTAAAAAAATTCCTTAATTTTCTGAATCCAGAAATATATAATTGTTATACCGGGTGGCCACGAGTCAACGTACGCCCCCAATTTTTTGGTTCTTTTTGAATTTAAAAGTTTCTTTTTTGATATAGGTGAATAAGTCAAAAGTGGGTTATTTTTAGACTAACAGGAACAAAAATATCACTTCCGGTTAACTTTTTTTTATTAAATGGAATGACCATGTTTTTTTGTGGTGTTTTATAAAACATGAAATTCTAACTACAGCGGTTTTTTTCAATTTCAAAAATTCCAAAAAATAAGTGAGATACGAACGATTTTTTATTTTGTACAAAATGGCCGCGTCAGATGAATGCGATGTAAGAAAATTACTAAGTAGGCTATGGAAATTATTAGCAAGGTGTAAGCTTGTCTGTAAAGAATAAAATAGTTATTTAAATTATTGATAGATACGACTATTTTTAGGTTTTTCTCAAAAAACGGAATTTAATTTTCATTTTCATTTCCGTAGGGGTCCTATGGAAAATTTTTAAATGGGACCATACTATTTTTTTTATTATTCGGACATAATGATTTATAAGCTTTAATTTTTTCGCCAATAATCATTTCTTAACGAGATCCTTTGTAATATTAAATTCCGTTTTTTGAGAAAAACCTAAAAATAGTCGTATCTATCAGTAATTTAAATAACTATTTTATTCTTTACAGACAAGCTTACTACCTTGCCTACTTAGTAATTTTCTTACATCGCATTCATCTGACATCGCATTCATCTGACGTGGCCATTTTGTACAAAATAAAAAACCGTTCGTTTCTCACTTATTTTTTGGAATTTTTGAAATTTGAAAAAACTGTTGCACTTAGAATTTCATATTTTATCAAATACCACAAAAAAAGACATGGTCATTCCATTTAAGAAAAAAGAGTTGATGTCACTTCCGATTCAACCGGAACTGATATTTTCGTTCCTGCTAGTCTAAAAATAGCCCACTTTTGTCTTTTTCACGTATACCAAAAACGAAATTTTTAAATTAAAAAACAACCAAAAAATTGGGGGCGTACATTGACTCGTGGCCACCCGGTTGGATGAACAGATGGAGTGATACTCCATCTGTTCATGAGATATTACTTAATTACACCACGTGTGTCAAGTATAAAACGAAAAACATATCAAAACACCTCTGGAAACAATGCATATTTGCATTGTTTATTTATGGACAAATGTCATCCAGTTTTTGTGAGATAGTTGTTGACTCACTAGTGTTCGTAAAGAAGCAAGTTATTTTGAAAATGGAATATTCATTGGAAGAGCGAAAAGAGTCTTTTTTTTGCAGTATTCCTAAACTTTGCATTATGTTTCTAAAAGCATTCTGGGAAGGAGGTCGTCTTTCTGGAAATAACTTAACATACTCCCTTCGAGACTCGCTCTTTCAATGAATATCCCACTTTCAAAATAACTTGATTCTTTACGAACACGAGGTATTTTTGATGCTCATATCTAACAGAGTCAACGAGTAGGTAACTCTCAAAAAACTTAATGACATCTGTCCATAAATAAACAGTGCAGTTATGCGTTGTTTCTAGAGGTGTCTTGATATGTTTTTTGTTTTTTACTTCACACCCGTGATGTGACTAGTTTTTAATAAAATCTCACGAACAGGTGGTGTGACTATATAACAATTATGTATATTTTTGGATTCAGAAAATTAAGGATATTTCTTGATCTGGAAATATGCGGGGTCTTCCATTTAAAAAAATTGTTTTATTTTCCACCCTGTATATTTTAGAAGATATTTAATATCCGCTTTCAGAATATGAAAATTCATCAAAAATCGTGTCCACTACTTTTTTGAATGAGTTAAATTGGCAGAGGATAAGGGAGATAACGGGGGTGTCAATTTTAAGAGACTTTCCCTGTAGTGTACATATAAGCCAAGGGAAAATGGCTGACGGGTCATCCAAAGCCAGGGGGAAAAAGGATCAAATTTTTAGCGCAGTCAATGAAGGTTTTTACTATAAACTCTCAAAACAGAATCAATTGGATTTTTTCTTTAATGTTTGTTATATTCAATTGTTCAAAATCAGAAACATAAGTGCGAAGGAACATAAAAATCTAAAGAAAAAAAGGAAACGGATATAGTTTCCGAAACGCCAGCGCAGTATTTTTGTATTAATTTAATTCCTATTAGTTGTCAAAAAACACCCTCTAACTGATCCTCTGACATTACGTCAAAGGCGTAGAGGTTATTTCCCAGTTTTAAACTGGTTAATTTGAATATTTTTTAGATAAATCGAATTTTTTTGGATAGGAATCTCAAGGAGTGTGGTAATAAATTCCAAAAAAGAGAAGGAAGAGAAATAACTAAAATAACATTTGTTTTATTTTTTATTTATTTATTTATTTATTTAAGTATTTATTTATTTATTGCAATAAAATATCCAACGGGCTAAGGCTCAATTACAGGATAAGTAAAAACAAGTTACAAATCAGAATACAATTAAAATACTATACATCACAGTAAATACACTACAAATGTAAACCAAAATAAGAAAGAAACAAAAACAGAAAATATGTTTCTAAAAGAAAAAAAAAGAAAATTAAAAACAGGACAGCAAATACATTTTTACACAGTTTATAAATAGCTATTTATAAAACTAGTTGCAAAATAAGCGTGTTTTTTGCACTAGATGTGAAGATTGGACCATGAGCGTAGCGAGTGGTCCAACTCATCATGTGCAAAAAACACGCAGTTTTGCATCGTGTTTTATACAATATTTTTTGCAATTTAGTTGTTACGAAAAAAATTAAATTTTTGTTACGTTTTCTTTACGTTTAACATAATATAATAAATGAGATAAGTGTTTTCTCAATAAAAATGTTGTACGTTTAATATTTATGTTGTATTCTTAGTAAAAATAAATGGATCTGTCGCAATATCTGTTTATGTGACTAAACTCATTTTAGCACAAGTGTTAAAATGAAAACTCATTTTAGCACAAGTGATAAAATGAAAACTCATTTTAGCACAAGTGATAAAATGAAATCTCATATTAGCACTTGTGCTAAAATGAACCACTTTTGACAATGACAATCAGTGTCAAAAAGATGACTTTTCGTAACTAAATTGCAAAAAAACATTTTTTGACATCACTCAAACTACAAAGTAAAATATCTACTATGTTTTCAACATTTTAATGATTATTTATCATAAAGGCGATTTTGTAATAAGATTAATGCGTGCAGTAGGTAGTAAAAATAAGCTGTTATGCCTGCCATTAATTCTAGGAACATGATATTTAATTTCCGATGTGATATATTCACACTTTATGATGTAATGAATTAATTTGAAAAGAAACACCACTGAATGCATTGTACGCCTAGAAATCGTTCAAGAAAAAGCTCTTGTGGAGTACCTCTGATGGAATAGGAATAGACTCCATCTAGTATAAAAACCGCTGATTTGAAGAATCTTCTTTGAACTCTTTCAATTATTGTTATGTATGTTGTGTATATAGGACTCCATATAACTGAAGCATACTCAAGCCTTGGTCTCACAAAAGTGACATACACGCAATGTTGAAATATTTTTAAAATCTTTAGAATTTCGAACATTTATATTAGTTTATAAAAATAAAACTGCTATCAGATTATTAAATTATAACAATCTCATTACAATATTTTAATATATTTCTAGTTTGGAGTATTTATTTTAGATTTTTATGTAAAACATTTATACTAAAATTGTCTTTTTTAAACATAAGCTCTCTGCAAAGAGAACCTAAAATAAATAGTCATGAGAATGTTTTTAAGTAAAAACGTAACGTCGACTAATTAAAATTTGGTTTTTTTGATTCTACGCCCCAACCAATTATTATCAGAGAAATATTCAAATGCGGTCATTAAACAATTTCAAATGAAAAATTATAGATCTAAATAAAACCTTTATACCTACAGAATTATTTCTAATTTCAGATCTAACGTTGGTGGACAAATAAATTATACTAGTTGTGTATTTGAGTAAGTTATTTATTTTAAAATGTTTACTTAGTTCATATTAGTAACATAGTAACATTATTTCTATAATATTTTACTAATCTAGTATTTACAGGGTGTTAGGAAAAGCTTTAGGCGAATTTGAATGAGTGGTGTAGAATAATGATCCAACAGTCCAAAAAGTCTTATGACATTTTTCTCTAATATGATTATTTTTTCCTATGAATAACGCAAACATTTTCAGTAGATATGCAGTACAAGGTCGATTGATTGGCCAACGGTAATCAGCTGAGTTTATTTAGCTCAATGATCTTATACCAAAGGCGGGTAGAAAGCAAGCCTTTTACTTGATGTTTTTATTCATGATAAACAAATGTTTCTTTATAAAATTATACAGAATGACAGCAAAACTGCCGTCTTTTATTTATTTCATCCTGTCTGGAAAGTACAACATTACAGTACTTATACGCGGCCGGGAAGTGAGGTCTGACGGTACTCTAGATACTGTAATGTACCGGAAGCCACCGGAAATTCATTACGAACCAATCACAAACTGTTATTATAACTTTTGATAGTTATTTGACATATAAAAATTAACCTTAAATTAAAAAATAGTGACAAAACTGTCAAATGTCAAGTTTCACATTATACAAATAGACATTTAATGACGGGATTAAATAAAATATTATTCGATACACGTCCGTTAGGTGTTGTTCCAGTCTCGTTTAGATATTCTGGACTCGGCTCCATCGTTGCCTCGTCCATAATATCTACTCGACTGTAACAATTCACCTAACGGACTTGTAACGAAAATTAAGTAGGTACTGTTATTTATGAGAAAATTACATTTCATAAAAAAACACTAAATTTAAATCATCAAATTATTATAAAAGTTTATGAACAAATTACAAAATAACTTCGCCTGTCTATGGATTACACATCACTCCCAGCTAATAAAGGGCATATTGGTCGTTCTGAAACCATTGGGCTAACACAAATTATTGTTCTGACGAAATATCGCTATAAGACAAGAATGCCATAAGACTTTCATTCTACACCACCCATTTAAATCTGCCCAAACCTTTGCCCTCGCCTTTGCCTAACGCCCTGTATAATAGAATAACTGTCTATACAGAAAACATTAGTATTACTTTGACTATCAAACAAAATTTTTACAGATTAAAGTATATTCGGTCAATTTATTCCTGTACATTAATAAATAATAAGGTTAGAAAAAAATCATAACAAATAGAATCATTCACTCTTAAGGTGCGTTTATAGCTACCGAACGAAGACGAACGAACGACAGTGAACAAACATTCGCCACTGTTTGGCGAGAATTCGCTTGGACTTTTACATCTGCAGAACATTCGCATTTGTTGAAGTTCGCTATTCACCGAATGTTCGCTTTTAACTGTAAATTCCAACAATTACCCGTTCACAGCGAACACGAACTCTCTTTGATGTACCGCTCCGCTCCCGAACCCTAGCGAACGCGAGCATTCGCTTTTGCTTGCCTAAAGGTGCGTTTATAGCTACCGGACGAAGGCGAATGAACATTGGCGAATGGCCGAGTTCGCATGCTGTAAACAAAGCACCGAAGGCAAGCAAAGGCGAATGCTCGCGTTCGCTAGGGTTCGGGAGCGGAGCGGTACATCAAAGAGAGTTCGTGCTCGCTGTGAACGGGTAATTAAAATTCACAGTTAAAAGCGAACATTCGGTGAATAAATTTATAGAAGCGTTAATAATACATAAAATGGAGTGGTCCAATGAAGACATATTAACCTTAATTAACCTATATCAACAAAGTCCTTGTTTATGGGACCCGAAGGACAATAATTATAAAGTAAGAACCAGAAAAATTAGACCACTTTGTTCACTCACGACCAATAGCGAACTTCAACAAATGCGAATGTTCTGCAGATGTAAACGTCCAAGCGAATTCTCGCCAAACAGTGGCGAATGTTTGTTCACTGACGTTCGATCGTCTTCATTCGGTAGCTATAAACGCACCTTTAGGTGCTTTGTTTACAGCATGAGAATTCGGCCATTCGCCAATGTTCATTCGTCTTCGTTCGGTAGCTATAAACGCACCTTTAGATTAATTTTTACAGAATTTATATTTGTATGTTCAGTTGAGCAGCAATATAAAAATAAAGTTATGAACAATACGAATCAAACGAAGAAAGTAGAGTATTTATTAGTGTTCCAAATATTTTAAGACTACAGCCAAAGTTTAGTTTAAACTGTAGGTACTACAGCATTGCATTTTCTGTGCTTATGGGGAATCCCCATGTTAATCTTATTATTATTATTATTATATCTTATATTTTCTGTTCCACTGTTCCTATAAAATAAAACGGTCTTAATTGTTATTATAGGGACTAAAATATCTTACGCCAATATTTTTTATATATTAATTTTTGTTGATGCAGTGTTGTAGATAACAAAATGTTATTATAATATGTAAATTGATAAGTAAGTATTGGCATAATTCGGTAAGCTATAATTTTCTTATTTGTTAGCTAAGTTGTGCTGCAAAATTCCTTCTACGTATTAAATAAATAAATAAATAAATAATCGACTTTATTCAATAAAAATTCACCGAGTTCTGAGAGTTCGTAAAAACAAACATCTACATAATATGTTAAGTCCGTAGAGTAGACTGTTCTCATTGGTTGCATTAAATCGATCTTGTGAATTAGGCCAATAGGCGCCTGCTCGTTCACGTGGACAGTGCATGTATTTGTTTTGACGCCCTCTCAGGGCTTTGTGAACATACTATAGTGCTACTTTAGACTACCATGGTACCATAACCATTAACACTACGTAAAACTCAAACACGGTTTGGATTATTGCTCCTATACTTATAAGATGGTCAAGGTCATTAATAAGTTAGGAAAATGCGGAGTGATTCCCTGACACTTATTTTGCAACACAAAGTTCGTATGAATATATATTTTAAATATACAATATTGGATTTAAATCATCTAGTTTAAAAAAAAAATTCGAATACGTTTAAAACTGCTTTTCTAAAACTTACAATGTAAAGTAATAACACAGAAATATAAAAAAGGGCATATGTTCAGAAATCACCTCCTGTATTTTCTTGACTCCACTAAACATTTCGAATACAATAGATCCAAACAAGTAACTGAAAGTTCAGAGAACAGTGCTCTGTGGTAACTCTTACTTCTGATGGCAATAAGAGTGGAGGGTCAGATACAGAAATCAACCGTCTACGCGCTCAATAAAATAGATATAGCTAACTTGTTTAACGGTTTCATTATTTCTATATTTATTATTAAAAACAAATTGACCTGATGTAAATAAAAATTAAAGCTGTACCCATAAAAGCACAATACCCCTATACTAATTAACGAGATAAAAAGAAAAAAATTATCATTACTAATTTTTGACAGAAATATTTGGAAAATTCTCATCCAGACTTCTTTCAATTTCAGTACCAGTGAGTGTTCGTACATCTTGCCAATTAACAATTTTTTAAGAATACCAGAATCTTCAGGTGCATTTGAAAAGAGGCCTGTTGATGGAAATGAATTAAATCCTAGAAGATACCATTATCCTCATACACCCGACAGTATACAGTCATCTCAAACTTCACCTTCCTCATCATCCATGATTTCTAGTCTATTACCATCCAGTACAGGAAGTACGTATTATTTAAATGTACAGAGTATTATAGAATACGCAACTATTTTTAACTTAATATAATTATTATTTCTTCTAAAATATATCAATTTAAAGGAAAACTTCAGCAATAATATTTGAAATTTCACCTATTTAGTTAATTTCACAAAAAATATGAAGTGCGATCCTGAGTTATGTTTAGATAATGTGTCAATAATATTTAATTTTTATGTTATTACTAATTTCATTTCACAAGAAACAATAATATTAAATAACGTAAAAGGTTCAACTGAATCATAGCTTATTCTAAATTGTTGGGAAGTATAGATCTAAATAGGATCCAATGCAAAATTTTAAATACCTCCATGAAACCTTCAATAAAGTGATTCTCACGTCAAATTTAATTATAAATACTATTCAGTGTTAAAAATCTTACTTTCGAGCATATTTTTTGGAAGCTGACAGCCATATAATAATTTTTTTTTAGCTGAGTTAACAAGTCTTGATTTGGAAACACCAACTTCTCCCATGAGAAAAATTAACCGTGCACTTGAACCAGTGCTAGATCATACAGAATTACAGCTATTTGCTTTTCAAATAGCTACTGGTATGTCTTATTTGGAGAAAATACCTGTAACTCATCGGTAAGTTAATTCTTAACATCAAATTTGGAGTGATTACAAACCGAATATACCGGGTGACACAAGAAGTAGTTACCCCCCATTTTTATTGGCATTTTCATAGATGAAAATTTCAAAATTTTATGGTGAAATAAATACACAGATTCTCATATTTTGACATAAATCATGTGTTAGAACCACTTCCGGTTTAACCGGAAGTGGTGTCAACTTTCTTATTTTAAATGAGAACACCCAATTTTTTTCCAATACTTGAAATCTACATCAAATTCCCTTTCTAATGATGTATAACACATTGACATTTGCTTTCAAGATGGCGGCGAAATATTACTTTTATACTAAATTTAAGTTGGCTATTGATTCGCCGCCAGAAAACAAAACGTGGTTGGGAGGCTGTGGAAACAAAAAAATGATTTATTGTTGCTTTGCTGATAGCATTATTTGCCAACATTTGACATGCATAATGTCTACTAGGATCATTTTCTTTTTTTCGTGTATTTGAAAACAAAAGCTGAATGTTTCACATTTTTTTTTAAATAGGAACCTATGTTTTTCACGTGATGTGTGAATTCTACATCAAATTATCTTCATGAAGACATACGACATGTTCCCTTTTATTTATTCATTAGCAGCCAAATTCATCTTTGTCTTATTAGAATTGAAACTAAAATTCACAATTCTAATTGTTGTGTTGATCTCAGCATGGGAGTAATTTGACTATAACGTAGAGATGACTTTAACTGAAGATAAATTAGAAATCATGACATTTTTCAGATCGGGAGGTCATGTCCTTTTCGTGGCAATAATCCATGAAAATTTAAAGTCACATTATTTGCAGCTGTAGTCTCTGGTGGTGTCCCAGACACCTGTACGTCATCATCAAACTCATCATTGTCCATTTTAATTTGTAGCACGTATTGAAACGAAATAAGCACTCACATCAATAAATAAACAGTGATTGCAAAGGAAACGATTTCATAAGCAATTAGATTGTAATGAAAAAATGTTATGGATTAATAAAAATTTCTTAATTATAATAATATTAATTGCGATTTCAGAAAAAATAGTATGTGTATCTCGTAGGAAAAGCACATTCCCGGACTCCGTGTTGCTTGTCTCGGCTGCGCCTCGACAAGCAATCTTCACAGTCGTCCGGGAATGTTAGGCTTTTCCTACTAGGTACACAATATACTAATTAACTCACGCGAAATGAAAGGTAATGAACTGTCAGTAAAATTTTTAACTTAATGAAATTAATGACGCACTAACCAGTTTATGGTATGGTATGGGTTAAGACTTTTGAGCTATCCTTTAATATTTGATTCTCTCTTGCCGGAGGTAGAAAAGAAATGTCTAGTTTATACAAAATTCAAATTCTTATTCTAGGGATTTAGCAGCAAGAAACATTTTAATTACAAGTGATAAAGTTCTGAAAATATCAGATTTTGGAATGTCCAGAACGGGATCTTACGTAAACCGTACATCTAAAAAAATTCCATTAAGGTGGATGGCTATTGAGTCAATTGAAGATCAGAAGTGGAACAGCAAAAGCGATGTTTGGTCATTTGGTATCGTTCTATGGGAGATAGGAACGCTAGGTAAGTACTTGCATTATTATAGAGCAAAAACCATCCGTCTGTGTAGCTTTAATTTCTCGCTTCTCTGATTCTGAAAATCATGAGATTTGTGAAACATTCATTGGTACAAGCATTGATTAAGGAATTAAATGCATTCCTTAATCAATGGCACAAGTCAATAGCAATAGAAAATGGGGCTAGGTAAAAATGTTAAGGTGACCCAATAACTTGTCGATCAGTTGCCTTTCATGTAACTAAGTGATGTACCTGAGATATAGATAGCTAGGGTTTCAGCTGCATACAAATTGCAGAATTCGATTTTCGATGTATGATTTTAATCCATAAACAAATCTGCTAGTACACGTAAAAATGGACACAAATTGGCTCTTCCTCAGCTTCTTATAATGTATTTTACTTTTCTCTTTCTTTTTGCTGTCCTTTCGTGGTTTTATTTTGCTATTTTAGTTATTTTTGTTACTTTCGTTCACTTAGGTACAAAATCTGTCTCTATTGGAAGTATCACTTATTTGAAAAGACAACTCCTAGAGGTTTAGGTGGTGTGTAATCAAATTTCAGTTAGATTTTACTCTCAACTAACATGTGAAAGGAAATAAATTCTTCTGTTTACTTTTTGTTTTATATTTACAACAGTTTAAAGTCAGGTAATGGTATGTTATGTGCCACTATCGACTACTTTGCCTACTTTGCCAGACTTTGCCTTAAGAAACGTAGTGTAATAAAGTTTTAAAACTTAACATACCTAAATTGCTCACTACCAAACACAGCCTAAAATGTAGAGGTTAAAGGTGGGTTATTGACGACTTGCATATATGGGTATTTATAAAAATAATGCATTTTTTGATTAAAATACAATGAACACAAGTGTTTATATATATCTTGTGAATATTAATATGTAATTTAATAAAATAAGTGTCTGTACAATAATGTATAATAAACAACTCATTAAGAAACTGATGTTGAATATTTAATAATAAACATTAAATACCTTAAACTTTTCCTTTCATATAATTTTCAAAATATTTGTGGATTGGCTTAGCTTAAAACTCAGCATCTAATTAAACACATGTAAATAAATTTTGTCTACTACCGATCGTAAAGTACTAACTTTCCACACGCTGTAGAGTGCGTAAAGTAACATGCTAAACAATTGCATACCTATTAGAACACCTATAATAATTATATCTTATTTTTAAAACGTTAAATGTGGTTATTAAATTTTATGTAGTCCATTTATTTAATATCATCGAGAATATCATTGTATATTATTATAAAACATACCTACCTAATTTTCAGTATTCTTTAACAATAATGATTGAATTTTTTACAATTTTGAAGTTTCATTTATATTCTTGCCAATGACATAGACATTGATTAGTTTCACTCATTTGAAATTAAGTGGGCTATATTGTATTGTGATTTTTAAATGACATATGAAGTTTTGACGTAATAGGTAAGTTTTGACGTTTCACATTATTATTTGAAAATTTAGGTCCATTTCGGTAGTAGAAAAAATATTGTATGCAATTCGTGCGAAAAGTGAGCTTTTTCACTCATGGGATTGTCGCATTCGCCTATGGCTCATGCGACAAAATTCCCATTCGTGAAAAAATCTCACCTTACGCATTTGTTGCATAAATAACTATTTTCTTACTCACAATAGAAATGTCGTACTTTTCAACTGTCATTTTAGTATGAAAAACGTCATTTTAACGCACCAGTGGACCAGTGCGAAAACAACTGTCACTTTTCACATACTCAGTGCGAAAAGAACTGTCACTTTTCGCACTGTTATAAAGAGAAATTAATAACGAACAATCAAATCAAAATTTATTATAATTTTGTAAACATTTATTGGAATTTTACATTAAGAACATTAACAACAACAAAATATCGTACATATGATAGAATTGATTATTCAAAGAAACGTCATGATATTTAATATTTTTCAATAACTTTTTTTTTAATATTTGTACGTTCGTAGAGAAAAAATCTTGTATGATACCTACTCGTGTGAAAATGCGTTTAAGGCACTTGTATGAGTTACACAACTCGGCTACGCCTCGTTGTGTAACTTTCATACGCGTGCCTTAAACATGCATTTTTCACACTCGCATCATAAATAGCTAATAAAGTGCTCAGTAATTTCTTTAAAGAGATATATTATATTATATTTCTTCAAATAAATATAATTAAATAATATAATATATAATTTGCACATCATAAGAATGAAATAAACTTCTTAAAATTGATATAATATATTATTCAATGAGCACATATTGATAGCTATTATAGAAGTACAGAAATGTATATAATAAAGGAGATAATAGCCCTCCAAATATGATTAAAAAGTATGTTTTATTGATATTTAATAAAAAATTAACAAAAAACACAACGAAAGAAATTCACATATGTATTTACAATAAATTTTCAAAGTGCCATCTTTCGGCTTCAATACACTTTTGACATTTTCTGGAAATGGAGTTGATTTCCGCCAATATTTGAAGTCGATTTTCGCGTAATTGATGGCAAGCTTGACGAATAAATCGGAACGGCTTGTTCTATCAAAATTTTATAAGAACACATTTTCCTTCAGAATATCATGGGTAATTTATCAGTTTAATAATTTTTTCAAAAATATCCAGTGGCGCACTATATATTTCTAAAAAGTGGATATATAACCCCCATATCTGCGCCAATGGCTTTCTTTTACCATTTTTGACTTGAATGGTAGATGTAGATTTACATAGAAAGGCGGTGTGTCAAATTTGAAAAAGATGGCTTTTGTCTTTCCTTAGATATAAAATTATAAAGTTTTTTTTAATGAAACTTCAACACCGTGTATCTAAGTTATGGTGCATTTTTCGAGGTATGTTTATTAAGAGAAGTACCCTTATTTTGCGATTCTCTATCGCCTCTCAAAATTAATGTATTAAAATCTGGACCACCCTGTTATCATTTTATCTTTTAGGGTTTTCTAATTATTGCAATTTTTGTGGCCCGAAAACATCAAGGAAATAAAATAACAGAACAAATTTTTATTTTTAGAATGCATTAGTCTTGGCTAATTTAGATATTAATTACAACTATAAATAAAAGTAATTAAAACTATCCTACATAAACTGTTCAAAATGACGCCCTTCATGTTCGATACAAAGCCGATACCTTATTCAAAATGAGAAAAGTACCTTGATTTTAAAAATGCAAAAAAAATGGGGTGTCCCATTTGAAAAAATACAAGTTAAAACCATATTTCCTCTAAACGACTTTCATTTATTTTTCTGAATACATATTCTAAATGCTTTTAATAAACCCTACAACTTTTATAGAAAAAGTTTTTTTATAGCATCAAAAATAAAGAAGTTATTAGGGGTGGTCATTTTCTTTGGATATCCCGTACCTGTTTTCAATATTTCATCCTCTAAAAAAAAGACATTTTAATTATAAGCAAGGTTTCGTTATATATACCTATATAGACATTTTTATTTTTAGGTGCCTTTCCTTATGAACACACGAACGATATCCTCATATTACCTGAATTAAAAAAGGGAAAACGGTTGGACAGGCCGAAAATTTGCACTGATGAACTGTATAGTCTCATGCTACGGTGTTGGTCAGAGCATCCAGAAAAGAGGCCATCATTTGCCGACCTTGTGGAACTGTTGGATGTGAAGAAACGAAAAATATACGTTGAATTTAGTCAACTTAGTCCAAAATACGTTTTTCCGCCTGCAATAAATCCTAATGAAGGCATTGATCCCAAATCTGTAAATGAAGAATGATTGTCGGCAAACAACTCATAAACTCATTATTGTAATTATTATAATTAAGGGCAGACATAGTTTGTGATACTTATAAGTAAGCGTTAATAAAATACTTTCTTACATATTTTACAGTCAATTTCAAATTCCATAATTGACAAGTCAAGAAGTTATTTATAATTAAAGTTTTTAATCTGTGACAATATAGTTTTGGTTGATGAAAACGAGGAATACAAAAGATGTTGCTTTTCCAATCAAGACATATATTTTGGATTACTAATACACAATTGTATATTATGAACAACACCTTTCCAGTTCATAAAAACCGGCAGCCTACAACATTGATCATTGCATACATATAATAATAGAGATTGTACTGGTCGATAGCTTTAAATGATAAACCAATTAGTTTTGTTGGTGATAGATTCATTTCATTTCAAGAGGCTGTTAAAAGAGTGCTGTCGTACATCAAGTACTTTTTCTAATATCCACGAATAAAGTTGAAGATTAAATGTAAAATAGTATAAGTATATGGGTGTATCGAATGTTTAAATATACCGGGTGGTCGAAAAAAACCGGAATTTTTTATTTCTCTAATAGTTTCGCCAATTTTTAACCGATTTTAATTATTCAAAAACTAAATTATAACTAAAAGATCACGTTATGAGGTAATATAAATACATTTTAATTATTATAAAAATTTTAGATGGCGTTAGTCATCAAACTTGGGCCTTCTTTAAGATCGGATGGAACTTTTTTTTGCTAAATAAACAATGAAAAGATTGAGGAGGTATAATAGAATAAACATTTGTGAATATTTTAAGACATCAAACACTAAAATCGACCAGTTGGTTCCGAAGATATAGTCCGTCTTATAAAACCGTCTATCACAATTTTGTTGATATTCTATGCCACTCGTCTAAACACCAATATTTATTTTAGTCAAAACGGCATTAAAATATATTTATATTACCTCATAACGTGATCTTATAGTTATAATTTAGTTTCTGGATAATTAAAATCGGTTAAAAATTGGCGAAACTATTAGAGAAATAAAAAATTACGGTTTTTTTTTGGACCACCCGGTATACTAGTTTAAAATAGTGAGCGCTCACGTTGTAAATTTTTTATATATTTTTTAAACCGTGTAAATCAAGTTCAGTTTTCCTTACATTAGAGGAGACTTTACACTTAAAAAATACACTTAAAAAATTAAGTGGAATAAGTCCCATCAAGATAATTAATTAACTTAATTAGGTAGGTGTCTCAGAGTGTCAGGTAAATAAAATCAAAATTATTTCGACCGACAATTTTTTTCATAAAATATGCAGTGTGAAAAGAATCATTTTGAAATTTAAATGACACTTTAACCTGAACTAATTATAAAAATTGTGGTTAATTGAATCTATTTTTCTAAAGAATCATCTGGTGAGGTTGATAGGATTAGATACGATCGAAGCTTAGACTTTAGACTATTAATCATTAAAAAAAAGCTTTTAATAATAATAATAACAATAATAACATGTCTTTATTTCAGGTGGAGTCTAGCCTAAGCTACTCAACTCAACCTGTGCAGATATACAAACAAAAAAATATATAAATAAATAAATCAAAAATAATAACAATAATAGTTAAAGAATAAATATGAAATATATAAAAAGAGAAAATGGAAGTAAATAATAAAAGATCAAATTCCATTTCCAATAGCTATTTTAAATAAGTAAATTCACACCCGAAAACCCAGCTTTACAAAATTATAACTGCGATATATTTAAGCAAGAACCGTTCAATCGAAGATTAGTTAGAAAGGTTCTTTCGTGTCGAAGAAATTACTTCACAAGTTCCTTATTCAAAGGAAGAAGCTTCGACTGAAAAACATTTTGTAGATACATTCAAAAGACACTCGGATGGTAGGTTTATTGTGTGCTTGCCATTAAAAGAACCTGTGGAAAAACTTGATTCCAAACAACTTGCATTAAAACGTATTCATAGTTTGGAGCGTAAATATCAAATATCACGTTTAAGGACATATATGTCGATTTTGCAAGAATACGAAGAGCTTGGGCATATGACTCCTGTTAATGGGGATTTAAATAATTGTTTCCATTTACCGCACCATGGCGTGTTAAAAGAAGATAGTTTGACAACCAAGCTCCGCGTTGTCCTTGACGCATCTGCGCAATCAGATTCAGGGTATTTATTAAATAACTTGTTAATGGTTGATCCTAAAATTCAGGACGATTTACTTGATATTCTTTTGAGATACAGAAAGCATTTATTTGTCGTTTGTGCGGACATTGCAAAAATGTACCGTCAGGTAAAGGTTGATTATTAATTTGCAGTGCATTCTTGGGAGGTCATTTCCACCTATCCTCTAAATACTGTTACGTACGGAACATCACCGGGTGCATTTCTAGCGATTCGTTGTTTAAAGCAATTGGCCATTGAATGCGAGGGAAAATTTCCTATTGCATCTCGCATTATTTCTCAGGATTTTTACGTGGATGATTTACTTACGAGTGAAAATACGTGTTGAAAGGACAATAGAGATCTGTAAACAAGTTTCTGATGTTTTACAGTCAGGTGGTTTTGAGCTCAGGAAATGGTGCTCTAATAACTCCTTAATTTTAGTTGGCATTCATAAATCAGTCTGGTCGAGTGACATAGTTCAATTTGGTGATAATGAAAATACAAAAACTCTTGGTTTATTTTGGTCGCGTAAGGAAGATATTTTGACATATAAAATTAATCCTGGACAAAATTTGAAATCAGTTACTAAGAGAAATAGTTTATCTGAGATTTCCCAGGTTTTTGATCCTTTGGGATTACTCAGTCCTTGTACTATAATTGCAAAAATTATTCTGCAAAAACTATGGATGTTGAAGTTATCTTGGGATGAATCTATTAGTGGCGATTTATACACAGAATGGAAAACATTCAGATCAAAACTTCTTTCTTTAAACTCATTACAAGTCCCAAGACACATTCTTTGTAAAAATTGTGTTGTTATTGATTGTCATGGCTTTTTAGATTCATCTAGTAATGCCTATGGTGGTTCATTGTATTTGCGTTGCATAGATGCTAATGGTTGCGTACAAGTTAGATTATTCTGCCAGAGTTGCCCCTATTAAGACATTAAGCATTCCTAGATTAGAATTGTGCGCACGCACTCGTTCTATCGCGTCTCTTTCAAAAGGCGAAAAAAGCATTAAATAATAAATTTAATAATATATACTTCTGGACTGATTCCTCTATTGTATTAACCTGGATCAAGTCAACTTCTAATTTGTATCACGCATTTGTTGCAAATCGCATAGCAGAAGTTCAAACTCTAACCTGTAATAAGGTTTGGTATTACGTATCGTCAAGTGATAATCCTGCTGACATCTTATCTCGCGGGTTGGATCCTAGCCTTTTACAAAATTGCAATCTTTGGTGGAATGGTCCAAGGTGATTATCGGAGAACAAAATAAATTGGCCTTTAGCTTCGCTTAACTTATTCGATGTTGAGGTTCCCGAGTGTCGTAAGCAATCAGAAGTGCTCAGTGAAACATAAAAATAGAATTATTCCCATTCGATAAATGTTCTACGATTAATAAATTAAAACGAATTATGGCCTACTGCTTGCGCTTTGTTCATGATTGAAGACAAGAATTGATATGCGCAAAAACGGCCCCTTAAATGTGGAGGAAGTAAACCATGCTTTGTTAAGATTAGTTAAGATTTCACAGCTAGAGTGTTTTAGCTCAGAAATAAGGGACTTGCATAATGATCATTGTGTATCTGCAAAAGGCAAGATAGCTTGTTTAGCTCCTTTCATAGATGCAGATGGTATCATACGTGTTGGTGGAAGGTTAAAGAATTCTGATTTCCCTTTTAATAAAAAGCACCCGATGGTTTTGGCAAAAAGTCATTACTTAACGCGTTTAATATTTAAGCATGAGCATTTGCATTCAATGCGTGCTGGTCCTCAATTATTGCTTGCATTGGTACGAAATAAATTTTGGCCTCTTTCAGGAAGAATTAATTTTAAGTTTCAGTTCCGCAGTACGGGTAATTCTAATTTTGTTCGAGCAAAAAGGCATGAAAGCACATTTTTCAGGATTGAGCTTTAAATTATTCCTGAAGAGGGGTTGGAACCTTTGGTGTAGAACTTACACTTGGAGTAGTTTTCCACACACACCAAAACACTTTTGCACATACTCGACGCGCGATTCGCCAACCAAGTTGGCATCATCGGGAGATGATTAAAACTGAAAACTACTCCAACTTTAAATTATTAATAAGATAAAATAGTAAAAATAAATTTTACTATTTACGTCAAAGTTTTTAGTCTTAATCCTCTAATGTCTTAAAAAGTCATAAATACTCTTTTCAGAGCTTATTTGCAAACTATATACTATACTATATTTATGTCTTTTTAATACATTAGAGGATTAAGACTAAAAACTTTGACGTAAATAGTAAAATTTATTTTTACTATTTTATCTTTTTAAAAATTTACCTCTATGGATTTCTGACTTCTTTGGATTTCATTTCTTTAAATTATTATTTTTTGAATAAATTGATAGAGCATTTAAATCTAAATTAATATTTTTACAAGCATTTTTTACATTTTTTGGGTCGAAAGAGTATTCAAGTTGTGAATCATCTGCATAACATTGTATGCGACAAAATTGTACTGAATTATATATATCTGCCGTATATATCAGAAAAAGAATAGGTCCCAAGACCTGTGGAATTCCAGATGTAATTTGACAGGTATTTGAATTCATATTTTCCATGACCACTGATTGAAGGCGATAACTTAAATAGGACACAAAAAAATTCAACAGCAATATCATCAAAACCATAGTGCCTATGTCAGTTTAGCATATAACAAAGAGTGATCTATCGTGTAGAAAGCTTTAGAAAAATCAACAAGTATTAGAGCTTTTCTGCTTAAATTGCAAAAAAAGTATTCTCATGAAAACGCAAATCAAAAGTTATATGTCTATTTTATCAGGAAGTCATAGAAAGTGTATTAGTGATAGTCAAAGAAATTTCAACTTATATATATGGTAGAGAACATGAAAAGGTGGGTAAAACTTAACGTATCGTTCTTAGGTAACACTAGACCGCACTATTTTTAGATAGTTTTAACGTTAATGGTCAATATAAAAACTTTAAAGTACCAAACGAATCGCTATTGACAAAAACATTTTTGACACTTAAATACATTATTTACTGTGCCAAATGAGCAGCATTTTTGGCTAAACGTGAATTAATGTAAATGAATTTAATGCAAAGACGCTACATTTTATTCAAAGAACTAAACTATTACTTTAGGTCGATAATGTCAGGGTACTATTATATCTCCACAGTTTTTACAGCTAGGCGGTAGTTAGCACAAAGCAATGTGATCTCTAACTAAAAGTTTGTTCCACGGAAAAAGAAGCAAATAAACTCAAAAAAGTGTGCAGCAAGCCTTAACAGTTGTTTTTTCCCCTTTTGGCTTTGGGTGACCCGTCAGCCATTTTCTCTTGGTTTATATGTCAAAAAAAAAAAAGGACTACAACATAATATTTAAATAAACAGGTATAAACTTAAACCAGCGCCAATCCAGCATCCACAACATATGCCTCCTTGCCGCAAATATATCTCTGTGGAAGCTACCCTAAACAAGCACTTACTACTTTGAACATCAGAAGAAAAGTAACTGGGACACTCCCTTCACGTCAAGGGGTCCGTCTTGATGACTTTACCATCACATTTACAATTTACATAGATATTTGGACCACGGATCATAGGGTTAAGAAAAAACAAAGGAGAGGTCACACAAAAAGGGTTTAACGTGTCTAACCTACAGTTTTCCGTATCACAGATTTATATTTGCGTTTTGAGGCAGCGAGCAGAGGACTGACTTCAAGTAAAGCAACATTACTGCGTTTAGTACGTGGATGGGCTCCACGGAAAGACGTGGTCTCGCTTCCCTACTTCTAGCGGCTTGTATATCAGCTATATCGCAGAAGCAATACAACTGTAGGCGAGAGGTGTATTGAGGATATACCATCCTTCGGAGGGGATGTAAAGCAGTTGGTCCCTTGTCTATTAAATGTTAGGCAAGTAAAAAAATCCCTACTCTTAGTAAGATAAGAGGTTCGGCAAAATTTCCAGGTTGGGGGTTGCTCGTCTCCTGGCGTCGGTGATTGGCCTCGGTAGCGGAAATAGACCGACGTTAAATAAGTGATTAAAAAAATATATATATATTTGCGTTCTTTACAAAATTAAATAGTATTATAAACGCATCACGATTTTCTGATGCCACAATATTGTTAATATTAATTGGGAAAGAAAATCCCAGTTCCAGAAGTTTGTCCAACATAATTTTTGTTTGAGCCTGATTTAAAACACAATCAAAGAATATGTTAACAGTTGTTAAAGATGGTGTGTTTGTTAATCAGTAGTACCTACCCTGTAGAACCCTGAGATTACATAAGGGATCATAATTTATGAAAACGTTTTATCGGACGCAATGCGGTTCTTAGTGTTAAGGAAGATGTGTGTAGAAAAGGAATTCGCTTGGCTGAAGGTACACGTTAACTGCGAAAGTATTACGCCAATGTTTCTTTAATTCTTGCGATATAAGTAAAATTCATTACCCATTCAGTGAAGAACATTCAGTGAAGAAAAGCAAATGGTTGGTCGCTTCTGGCTTAGAGAACTGTTAAATCAGCATCAATTAGAAATCGCAAAACTCAATCCTGCCAGAGCGCAAAAACTAAATAAGTTTATCGTAAACAATCATTTTGGAAACCTGTAAAAAATTCTTAACAACGCATCTATAATTCTATAATATGGACGAGAAAGGATGTCGCTTAGCATTACATTACCAACAATGTGTAATGTGTCTTAGCAAAAAGCAACAAGGGACGCAAACGGGTGCACTTTGTTTCAAATGAGCATGGAGAAACCCATATGATTGTTTCTTGTGACAGTGTCTGTGTCAGTGTTCTGCGATTCCCCCATTGGTATTATTGTAATTTGGCGCTAATAACTTTTAAACAATTGCTCCATCATTTTGGGAAATGCAAAGTTGTCTGCCCTTATCTGTTGATTTCCAGTGGTGATAGATGCCATCATAGATAAAACCCTCTAGATAGGAAACTTACTGTATTAAGCAGTCATGAAAATGTGGCGCCTGAAGTGGTTGATCTGCAAACTATGGACAAAATGCGGGAAATTTAAAATGGCATGCTCATTTAGGACCAGTTGTGTAAAAGTGATTAAGCGAAAGTTCAACTGAACTTGGTTCAAAATTCAAGGATGCCGATTGTTGCAAGAATGGTATCCTTAAATTTTGAACCAAGTTCAGCTGAACTTTCGCTGCACCACTTTTATACAAGGATTTGTTTGCTTAATTACAGATAGGTAGATATGAAAATAAATTAATTTCATCCACAATTTATTGCGAGGCAGCTGAAAATAAAATGTATGTTTATATCTATCCATCTGTAACACTGGTTTGTATCGGTGGGATATTTAAGCAACAAATCCCGACATGCAAATTGATCGCTATATGCGATAGTGCGACCCTCTATGGTTTACTGCAGATATTTTATATTTCATTTTTTTATTAAACAGTCAAAGTAAATACACAATAACATTTGAGAATATTCCATCTACTAAGGTCTATAATAAATACTTCTATCTTTAATGAATAAGAGAAACATTGTATCAATTTCAACATTCTTTTTGGAAAACTCTTTTGAACATACCAATATTAAACCATAAAACGAAGTGAAGTATTTTGAAATGTGTTTATTATTTTTGTGAATGCTCTGTACTGTTTAATCAAAATATGAAATATAAAATTAAAATATCAATAACTAGGACATCGATGCCGTTTTAAACTCATTTCTATTTCATTCTACATACATAATAATTTTTATATGTCTTGCGCGAATTTAAGGTAGTAAACTTTGGATGTTTTATTACATTCGCCGCAGCGTTAAAACTGTTTTTGTCTTTTAGAGGAAAGCGGTGCCTTTTACTCGTCCTATCCTCACAATCAGGAACATAACACTTTTTAGTTTCATACACGTTTCGTCGTCACAAAGCATGTTAAAATCACTATGATTAGTATCACTTAAGAATTAATAAAGTATAAAGAACAATAACGCAGCTTCAGAAATCACAAATACTCACATCAGACAAAATCAAAATTCAAAATGGCACGCGACACAAATGACAAATGATAGATGCCCCTACTTTACACATAGCTGGTATCAGCCTTGCCTACTTTATCCATCGAGCTGATTGTTTGGCGATAATGGCGTCGCATTTGGTTGATCCAGAAACTATATTTATAAGTGGGGACTAAACAATCAAGTTTCCTATCTAGAGGGTTTTATATATGGATGCCATTTGAATGTTTCAGTTGTCACTGTCGCAGATAAGTTGAATATTACCTTGTATTGCTTACCGAGCAATTCGACTCACAAGCTCCAAGCCGTTCTCAAATACTGGTGAAGACATATTTGACAAAACCACGGTTTAGAACAATTCTTTCAATTAATATATAACGCCAGCTAACATCAAGTCTGTTTTTTTACAACTTGCATTTACCTATTTAATGTTGACATCCTACCCCAAGTAGTGTAACTGAACAGAAACATCCAGCCGATCTATCGCCTCCAAGTCCCTCAAGAACTATATGCTATTCACATTTTATTTACATGAGGGGAGGCTATGATATGTTTTTCTTAAGTTGTCTCAGGGTTGTCTACTATTGACAAAATATTGAAGTGTCAGATTTAATTGATCGTCACTGTCATTCATTTTTTGGCTGAATTGCCAAAATTTTTACTGATAACGTTGCTGTGATTTCTTTAGGGTCTCACTCTGGCAACTATGCAGAACCAATTTGAATTTGTGGTTATGTTTTTGACCTATCAACATAACCTCAGTAATTAAAACAGTCATTCATACCAACAGAATTCAGATTTTCCAAAGCCTCCCCTCATGTAAATAAAATGTGAATAGCATATACTAGATAACTTTAACGAGTAAAGATAAGTAACAGTAGTATTACGAGAGTGAAGATTAAAATACTTAAAATAAGGCACCAACTGACAACACCCCCTCCAGATTTTGTGAACATATTGCATAACTTCGACCATATATGAATAGACCCCGTTTGTTTACATTTTGCGTCTACAAACGTTGAAGGGAATAATAGCGGGTCAGGGGAGACGGGTAGAGTTTGATTACATGGGTGTGTATCATTTATTTAGGGGGCCAATATCGGCAAATGCATTTTGTAAATTAATTATAGAATAAGCAGTTGCTGTTTTTAATTTTACTTCCTCTACTTCAATCCCAAAGCATCTAACCAATTTTTTTCTCTCATAAGACTCTTTAGGAAAGGCAACAAACATTTAACAGAAACATTTTACTGTCCCTTTTCTACGCTCATGATTTATATTTACTTACCTGTGGAATGGTCGACCACATCCCTTATCACAATATTTTCTACAAATAACATATTTATTCACCATTCTGAACAATAAATACACCTTAACGACTCATATACAAACAATTTACAGAAACAAAGGGATTAAATAGCTAAATACGGCTACCAAGCATGTCATAATAATTGTCATAAGCTTGTACAGGGTTGCCAATATGTTCTTAGAAATCAACTGAAAATACCTACTTCATAAAAGTATATCAATAGGCAAATAATGATGACTTTCCACTACATAAACTAAGAATATTTTTTGTCTTATTAATGATAATTATATAGCGTTATAAAAGTTATATAAGACAAGGTAATTAATAATAATACTTTCTCTAAAATTGCCACAAAATGATACAATTTGGCTCACATGCATCGCTTACTACCCTCCTTTCCTCACTGATATTCTTCCATTCATCGAAAATGTAAACAAACGGAGTCTATTCCTTTATGGTCGAAATTGTATAATCATGATAATATACATACAGTACAGTCCACTGAAGTGCGAATAAGAGCATCACTATTCACTGCGATATGATACTGTGTGATGGCGTTTACTTACGTAACCTGTACTGTTTGTAACTGGCTACTTACAAACAGAAATCTCTGGCTTTGTAACACTTTTTAGACGGAAACTCGGGCGCCTCCTTATTTTTAAGTGCAAGGAACAGCACTTGTTTGGTTCTCCGGGGTGAGAACGTTTAGGGGTAGCTAACAGATGGAGATACGGTTATCTGTCCAGAGGGTCTTAAGATGATTGTCTTGTCAACTGGACTGGACAATTTCTCAAACGGGTTAATTAGAAATAAACAACTGAAATAGTAACTCGTAAATTTTACATAAATATGCATACCAACGTATTTATTTACTAACGAATAAATCAATAAACAGGATATTTCAGCGACTTCGCAGTCGGGTATGTACAAGTTTTATAACGATAATAATATGCAAGCTGGCACGCAAGGGTATATACGCGTGGATATGATTTTATTTCGGAAGGTGGTTAGGCTTTGATTGCCGGGGTCTGTCTCGCGGCTGAAACGATTTCGGACGGCAAGCAAACGGAATTTCCAACAGGATATAGTACGTACGGCGGGCAGTCGGTTAGCTATAGATATTCTTGTCTATACAGAGGGTTTTACAATACGGCGAACTACTGCCACAAACATAGAGCTATTTAACAAGGAGTACTGTTCCTTGACTACTGACGGTACTTAAACTTAGGGCCTACGAGGCAAAAGAAAGCCAACAGAACAGCAAGTGCTCTCTCCGCCGATGTAAGTTAAGTTTTCCGGTAGAACTTTATGCACTGAGGCCTTAAAGATTACGCGAACGAGCAAATCTAACCAGCCTATGCATATTTTTTGGAACAAAAGACAAACGAAGGAATTACTAATTAGCTCTAGTTTGATTTAGTAGTATAATACAGCGGTACTCATGAACAATAAGATTTCTGAATATCTATTTAACTGAAGGCGTGGACGGATAGTAGCGGACCACGGTGTATTCTTACCAATATTATTTTCAAGTAAATTGTTATTTGTAGCGGCGGTTACGGACGGAAGCGAAAACGGTGGCGGGGTGTCAGGTGTGGCGTATTGTGTAATTAGCAACAGTGACTCGGAGCATCAATAACCGCAAATGGGTTGCTTGCAATTTCTAGACTATATTACAAAAGGAAACGCATTAAAACGGACACGGATTAATATTTTAACCAGTTTTAGTAACTAATGATTTTTATTTCCGACTCGGTCATTATTTATAATAATTCACGGATTTTAGTTATACCGGGGATTATCGAAAATGAATCAATTAATTTACTACTTGGTTACCAGCGGCTTTTACAACTCAAAGTTAACTTAACAAAACTGGACTAAAATACTAACAGAGGCTACAGGGTGTACCCAAGTGACGGTAATATTTAAAGTAAAAACGGACATTCCTTGATTGGAAAAATCATTTCGTTACAAATGTGTACTTAGAGCGTGTGTCCTAAAGAGTGTTTAATCACTGCACACAGCCTTGAAATTTGTTACGTTTGGTTTGAAACTGCAGTAAACTCCGTTGGTCGATTACTTTTCATGTTCACACGAATTAACAATAACATTGTTTATCAATTCGTCTGCAAGTGCGTCTCATTCGTTCTCCTTCTGAAGAGCGATTACCAAATCATTAATCTTGGTACGCAGAGGTTCAAATCGTGCAAACATTCTGCTCAATCGCATCAGATTCTTCAGAAAAATTGATAACAATTTTATTGCAACTTTGTTATCGACGCAGATAAATGGTCCTTGATTGTTTGCACACGGCAATTGGTTCCAAAATTCTTAATAATACTTTTCTTCTACTGTAGTAAAAGCAAAGTGACTCACTCAGTTTTGCCATTACCTACTTCTACTCCCTTCCTAAACAATGACTGACTATCCACCAAATGGAACAACTTCTACAATACAATTCTCAACATAGCCTTCCTATATGCGTCTACTTCTGTCTGGATATAAACGAAATCTAAATTCTCATGTGATTAAATACTTTTACCATTCAATGTTGTTCTAATTTTCATGTTCACGAGTAAATTGTAACCGATTTCATTCAAGTTCTGGAGTCCATTTAGAATGCCGAGCAGACAAAATATATCAGATTTATGTCGCCTGTTTTAAATTGGTTTACTAGAAACATTTACTACTGTTGTTTACTGAAACGTTATTTTCACTTGCATCGCAATTAAGGTCTATCTTGAAGAATAGCTCTTCCTGGGAATCTCTACATTCCTGGAGTTGTAGTGCTCTCGTTCCTTTGCCCCATCGTCAGCATCGTCGAACCATTTTTTACAGTTTCTACTACATTGATTACTCTAAAGTGGCGAAATATTATTTACCTGCGATCAGTAAATAACAAAAAACGCACTATCTGCCATCTACACCTACAGTGTGACTCGCTTAAGATCGCAACACCTCTGTATACCTCTGTAATTGAAGCTTGATTAACTTCAAACTTTGGTGGTAAGAAAAGATCGATAAAGTGATTCTTTGAACTTATGATACATGTCAGTAGCGTACGATTATAAGGGGGTTTGAAAAGTTGATTTTTCAAAAAAAAGCATTTGCAACTTTTTTATTCAAATAATGGTTTCACCTTCGTAAAGAGCCATTTAAAACCCCTAGGTATCAATTCTAAGCGAGATCACTTACCCACAAAAATTCAGTTTTTTTATAAGTGATCAAGTTGTTTGAGTTAAGTTTTGCCAAAACTGATTGTGCATTATCTGAGAATTCACGGCATTTCTTTTTTTGTTCATTACATAATAAGTTTTCCGTTCCGTTTGTGTATAGTTTTATTATCTCCTCTTTTTAAATATTGATTTTTTAAGTTTACACATTCCAGATGAAAACTAGAGTTACATCATTACACTCAAATAATTACTAATTATTTTTTCACAACTTTTAACACTTTAAAATATCTTCCTCATCATTCTCATCCTCACTTCAAATTGTGAGCAATTTAAATATGATTCAGTTCCGTATTTATTTCCCTTTTTTTTTTCTAAGAACCCCTCTGTTATCAATCAAGCTTATCTAGTATATATCTAAATTATTTATAGATAAGATAAATATTTTTCATTATTTCTACAAAACGTATACACAAAGTATGTTGCTATATATGTGACAACAGTGTGACACGTTATTTTTTCTTAACTAAAAATAGAAAATGGCTACTGAATCTGACGCTGGTGTCTTCACTCCGCCTGCGCCTCGTAGTTATAATTACGAAGTAGACGTAGAAGAAGTCATAGTAGGTAAGTTTATTAAAAAAGCAATTCAATTTAGTATACAATTCATTGTAGTAAACAAACTTAAGGATCAGGCTCAATTTCTTTATTTTTAGTGATTATGATTCACAATAATTGTCTGTTTCTATTTTTTGTAAATAGTACCTACACAAATATCAGAGAACATTCTTTAAAAGATGTACAATACAACTATACTGTTTTTCCCATCAATAAATTTATAATAGAAATGCTTAGTGCTAATATCGCAATTCCAAGAAATATTTTATCAATTATTTGCAACAGATTAGGTATGAAATTATTAAAATTTGGATACAAATGCTCCACTCCTTACTGATATAAGTTTACCATTGAGTAAATAATATATTTTTACAATAATTTTTTTAGTGGGTGATGGGATCATAAAAATTAAAACAAAGTTTCTTTTTTCAAACTTGTCGACGTTTCGTCAAATTTATTGACTTCTTCAGGACACTAAAAAGTAATATTAGATATAATGAGATTTTTTTTTTTTAAACACAAACGAAACGTTGAAAATTAAAAACAAATTACACAATTAAACACATTTAAAAAAAAACAAGTTATTTACAATATTGTATATGGATAAAAAAAACATTAAGTAGGCATTTTCAAATTTAAAGTAAATTAAAAACCAAAACGGATTTTTTATATAGTAAAAGCATTTAAAAAAACAAAATATGACAGAAAACTTACGTTTAAATTAAAATCTTGTTTGTCAATAATTTAGAATATCCACCGGACATACTAGGTAGGTGATTTATTGATGCATTAATTGCACAGAAACAACATAAAAAGAAAACACACAAAATAGACATGTATATACGGACAGATACAACTCGTTTGGCGATCGAGCACTAGCACTAATGTATTAATATTTTGCCATCTAAATATTTGATATTTATTTTAATACTTTTTTATGCGGGCAATAATATTATAGTAAGAACTATTTAAGTTTTCGATGTCTGTTCTTTTATTTATGCTATTTTGGTTCTTTTTTATACAAATCATTTCTTGAAACATTCGCTTCTTGTAATTGTTATTTTTTGCAATTATTTTAGTATTACCAAATGCAAAAGTGTGGCCCTTTTCAGTAAAATGTTCAACCAGTTGAGTTGGATTTTTTTTGGTATGAAAATTTCTGCAGTCAGCTTTATGTTCAGATAATCGTTTTTTTAAATATCTTCCCATAGTACCTATGTATACTTTAAATTTGAAAATGCCTACTTAATGTTTTTTTTTATCCATATACAATATTGTAAATAACTTGTTTTTTTTAAATGTGTTTAATTGTGTAATTTGTTTTTAATTTTTAACGTTTCGTTTGTGTTTAAAAAAAAATAAAATCTCATTATATCTAATATTACTTTTTAGTGTCCTGAAGAAGTCAATAAATTTGTAGAAACGTCGACAAGTTTGAAAAAAGAAATTTTGTTTTAATTTTTATGATCCCATCACCCACTAAAAAAATTATTGTAATTATTCATTGGATCACCATACAAATCTTAATATATTTTTATTTTACTCAATGCAGTTTACTAAACGCTTTTTATTTTTGTTAAATTGCATTAGTTATTTGCGTAACTAGGGCAAAAAGTGTATATTTTTGTTGCATGAGGCATGAAGTTTGAAGCACGAGCGAAGCGAGAGCTGCAATCATGCCGATCATGCCGATCGAATTAAATAATTTTTTTTTTTTTAATTTTATAGAACAGAATATTTACAGTAACACAAAATATTCAAATATCAAAATTGACAACTAGAGAAATTGTCACTGTCGAATGTCAATCGCCATCCATAAATAACTGAATAAACTTTCGTTACCTAGTAACAACTTACCTTTTGTTCTGTAAATATTGCAAATAGTTAGTGCTTTTTACACGATCGTAGAATATAGTTATTAATTATATAAGGGGATTAACAAGTCTTTAATCTACGAAAAAAAATGTGCACTCGAGGCGCAGCCGAGAGTCACATTTTTTCGAGTGGATTGAGGGCTGTTAATCCCCGAATGTAATTCAACGTTTTATCCACGACCACGACCAAATTAGGAGCGTGAAAGCCGTATAAGGACAGGTGAAAAATTCTGATTTTGAAAAACTAATTTTGACTAAGAATCTTTTAATTTTGAGCAAAAAATAGAAGCGTGGTATTATTATAATTCTAATCCGCTAGTGTATTAAGGGCCTTTAATCCACGGAAAACAGACGTATTAAACCCTCTTAATATATAGTCTGGGCAGCGGCTGCAAGAACACTCACGTCATCGAGTTAGAGGAATTTGTTGCTTTTTAGCCAAAGTTGACCATTAGCATTACGTTTGTTGGCCGAGGAATATCCTGGAGCGTAAGTGGGAGGGAGGGTTTATCCACCCTCCTTCGGACTCAACTTTTATCTTATTTAGTTAATGAATGAAACCTTTTTCATTTAGTAGAACTCGATTAATAAAACAAAAAAACAAATCCTTTAACTCGATGACGTGAGTGTTCTTGCAGCCACCGCCCGTATTAATAATAGTGGTTGTGGATAAAATTATTTTCACTCCTTATTTTGCATTTAATAGTTAGATAGGTTACGATTAAAAATCTCTTCTGTTGACAGTCTCAAAATGATTTTAAAAATTTAAATAGTTAGATGTCTTACTATCGATAGTTTTATAGGGTATTGTATGATTACTTTAAATTATTCTCAAATACATAAGTATGTATAATATGACATTATCTATCTTATTGAAAAAACATTTTTGATTGGTTAATATTTTCTGAAGTAAATAAGTAAAACATCCACTTTGGCAAATTTGAAGTGTCAGATTTAATAAAATTCACTTCAGACGTTGCCTTCATCAGTGACTTTTACATAGAAGTTTTGATCTGCGTCTAAATTTGAATACTTTACTAACACAAAACGAAAACTGTTTATTAATATTCATTAAATTTAAATTAAATTTTGGCGACTTCTTATTTCATCGACTCCTTCGACGTATTCATGGAATTAAAACCATTCACACAGTTCTTAAGCAGAAACAGAAATATTTGTTTCCCTAATGATGTTGAATAAAGAGATGAGGTGCAAGTAGCGTTTACGTTTTCATCTATTCCTTTCTGCTTCTCATAGAGTATCCCAAAATTTGGTTCAGGTTCTAAGAATTAAATTTTCACTACCTCTTCTGCTAGATAATCAGCTTCATATTTCCTTTGTATGCCCTGATGACTTGGACATAACATCATGTTTATTGTAATTCTATCAAGTCGTTCGACATATTTATGGTGTTAAAATCATTGGCTTTCCATACAGTTTTTCACAGAAATAAATAGTTTATATTTTCATCTAAAATGTCATTGGGTATGCCATTTCTGATAGCCAATGATTAATGCTAAATAGGGAAGTCCAACATCCTTGTATTTTCGTAGTGTTCATTACGATTTACGAGCTTCAGGACGTGCTGTGGGATAAAATCAATATTCACTGAATAATTTACTCTATCAATTAGAAAATGATTTTTGACTACGCATTTAGGAAAGACATTGTGACACATTATTGCATAATGCAGTAGTATTAGTAATTAGACAAATAAGTGAAATCGCCCACGAAACTCGATACTCGAAAAAGTACCAGTGATATATTGTAGAAATATTTGCAATCACTCAACTAAATATTATAAACATGAATTTGCTAGAAAAAGTGTGTTTAGAATTACACTTTCACGTATCCATTTTTTCGTAAGAAAATCTGAAGTAACTGCTGTAGTTTGATTTGGCAGAGCAAGGACATTTTTTAGCTTTGAAAATAATGTTTTGTTTCTATTTGAATAATAATTATCTAGTATTGAGCCTGGCAGGGTAAATCAGAAACAAGTAGATAGGGAAATAAATTATTATTGCACCAATATCTAATATATCAAAGATTGTAAAGCTTGGCTGAACAGAAACTTAGTGCCTTTATTTTGACGTCTTGATAAAGAGTTTAAATAAAAAGTCATTAGTGTATATTAAGAATATATAATAATTAATAAGTTGGGTATTTAAAAATTTTATTCTTTTCCAATTTTCAAATTAATTATACCTATTCATTGTAAAAACTAGGAGAACTACAGTTTAACTTCAAATTAATTATCTTATCTTGCTACTGTTTTACACTGCATTATAATTAAATTGGAACACACATAATTTATTAGTTCACACGAAAATGATTTCTAATTACATGTTTGGATTGTTTTAATATTTAGGCATTATAGTGAGATATAAAATGACAATTAATTTAACATTAACATTATATTATATGTTTAGAATTCTACTATTAATTTTTACCAATTAACTAATAAATTAATTTTCAAGGATTAACATATTTTCAATCCATTTAGCATTAATTAATAAAATACACATACGTCCTTATACCCAAAATTTACATAATATATTGTGAATACCTATTCGCATATTCTGAATTACATATACAGTACATATATATTTATTAGTTCAAGATAAATATGCCCAAAGATTTGTCGAGAGGGAACAATATAATATAATCGATAAGTTTGAATATCCCAGAACTGGTAACGATCCTGGTCTAGTTTTAATCTTTAATCAAGAAGAATTTAAACACTTTAAACCAAGAAGAGGAAGTAGAAGAGATGTAAATGAAATTGTGATATGTTTGCAACGACAGGGTTTCAACATTGAAGAAGAGCATATTATGAATAATGGTACCCGAGACCAAATACTGGCAAAGTTAAAAGAAGGTAAGTTTTAACAGGCACCTATTTGGTGTAAAAGAATGTAATCATAGGAATAGGCATACTAAGTACTTCTGCATATTTCATATAATAGTTATTTATACCGGTTAACAAAGCAATAAAATAGGAATAGATGTATAGAGATGCGAAAGAGAGGCTGCCACATCGCACAGACTGTTCGCGAGCTGATGCTGATGGCAGAAGAATATCGACGAATCATCATACACGTGTTGCTTCATTTGAATATTCCTACATATAACGCTCGCTTGATTATTCCTATGTGTAACTTTTGTTGGACTAATCGGTATATTAAAGTCGTAAATAGACTTTTACAACCCGAGATGTCATTACTAAAGTACGAAGCGTCAAGGATATGACACGCCGACCGCCAACACAACGTTTACGATCAACACACAAAATTTTATGCTCTGTGAACTACTTAAATATTAGTATTCCAAAATTTTAAAATAAATTTGATTGTAAAATTAAAAGAATATTGTTTTTAATTCAAGTTACTAGCATTAAAAATGATAGTCGTAGAAAATGGTTGTTTATCATCACTCGTGAATTGAAATTGAAAGATAGCAAGGTTACGATAGCCACCGTGAGCTAACAGACCTGTGGAGGATAAAAAGTACTGAAATGAATTTAATGAGTTTTGGTAACTATAAGTTTGTCCGACCAAGAAAATTTTTCGTAACTGAAAAAATGGATTGCAATAAGGCCATTTTTGGCGAGAATTTAGAAGTACCTAACCATAATTCATCCAAAAATCTTCTTAAGGGTGAATGCACCTTATCATGACCAATAATCGTCCACAGTTACAAACGATTTGATGTTGAACAAAATCTACGAATTAGGGCCGTGTCAAGAGGAGGCATCCCTGTCGCTGTACTTTTCCCCTCTAAATATATTGCAGATAATATAATTTATAAACGAATTTCACCAATGTAAAACTAGAAAACTCTAATTATATTAATATAGATAGATAGATAGATAGATAGATAGATAGATAGATAGATAGATAGATAGATAGATAGAGATAGATAGAGACTTTATTTCACAACATTATGCACGTTTGTATACATTGGAAGTAGGTCATTTACTAAATCTACAAGACAAATATAAAATATATAAACCTATTAAAGTAATTGTAAAATAAAATAGGTAAGTATTCAAAAATAAAAGCATGGACCTTTAATTTTTATAATTTTTAAGAATGGTCTGCCTGCCCTTATTAAAAATGTATTCATTACACTATTTGCTGACGACACTTACATCACAGATTAGATTAGTTTTGTGGAAGTACCTCCAACTCATGAGTTGTGCAATGTGCAGCTACCTAAATGGGACAATAATAGTGTTTTACCATCAAAAACAAATACAATTCGAGCGTCACGTTAGGTTTTTCGAAAAAAAATCATATCTCCATAAAGAACGGAGTTAGGCCAAAAATGGCAAAACCGTTTCGGGGTATTAGTCCAAGGATTAAAACGAAGGGAATAAAATTATTCTTAAAAAATTTGGAAGGAATTGGTAATTTTAGAAAAATGCAAGAGGTCTGAAAATCGCCCTGTACATCTTAGGATACAAAAATGGCATGACTAACCCCTGTATAAATTTCCAATGAATTTTCTGTCGAGATGTTGCAAACAGCATCTTAATCGGTCAACTCTAACCAAAGATATACAGCGAGAAATTGTGACCAAATTTTCAGGTGTTCCTTAAATTTTGCACAGCAGTTTGTATGACGAAATAGAAATTGGATGATAATTTTCAACATCTGATTTATCTTCCTTCTTATACTCGTAGAGTGGATCAATTTTTCATGCAAAATTTGTTTTATTAGGGTGCCAATAATTAGAAAATCTGTTGACTACTTTACGTTTAGAAAAAAAATTAATAAATGAACTAATTGCAAAGGTCGATGGTTCTATTCCACCATGAAGCAAATTAAAAATTTATTTGAGACTTGCTTTAGACATTTAGACTTAAACGGAAGAAAGAATCGTTGATGTGGTTCGGACTGTACAATACATTGTGGGGCCTCGTCTCTCTTTCCAACACTACATCTTGGAATTTTCCGAGGGCTTACTTCGGTGATACGAATGACATTTTAAAAACATTTTTTAAGTGGTCAATATCACTTTTAATAAATATGCAAGAGAACTTAAAAATGATAATATAAAAATCATATGGTTTGTTTGTTTAAATAATTTAAAATTGTTTATTATTAAGGAAAAAATCTGAAACTATAAAGAGTGTTTCAAAATCTTACATAAATAATATATAGAAATAATGTAAGTAATGGTTTGACAAACAGTTCGTTATGGAATTTTGCATGAATCTAGAAAATAACTTTTAATAATAATAATATCTACATAATAATAATAACAATAATAGTATATTATGTTACAAGGAGTAGAAGGCGACCATTATTGTTGAGCCCAGAAGTTTGCTCAGCCGAGGCGCAAGCCGAGGCAGCAAACTGGGTGAAACACATAATGAGCCTTCTACTCCGAGTGACATATACTATTTTTTCTTCAAGCGTTAAAATAAAAAATATCAAAACTTTAATTTTGAAAAATGACATCAAATCAAATGCGTTCCAGCTTAGTAAAAAAAATATATGTAATACTAACCATTTTATTTATCAATGAAACATGACAGGTAAATTAGCAATTTCAAGTATTTCAGATGCAATGCAATGCATTTCTTCAGACTTTTTCGCTTTTAAATTTTAAAAACAGCACGACGCGAGACGTCAATTTTTAAAATGACAGTTTATGACAAATCATAACTTAGATTTTTAATTCGTTGCCATGGATACATTTATTCATTTTTGTACTAGGAAAAAAATGAGAAATATTTGTACTAATACAATAATAGGCTCTTTCTACAGGACGTGTTGCATTATGTAATGTAAGTATTATTATACGCTTGAAGAAAAAAACTCTTTATTTGAAATGTACATAAAGTAGGGGTGACCGGGGCTGGTTGGGACAAAATTTACATTTGAATTTTTTGCATCTCATCCATAGATATAATTAAAAATTTGGTATAGGGCAATGGCAGCTACTTTATTTGACTAGGTAATTAATCATATTAAACACAAATATTAAAAAGTATGTAGCCAAAAAAAAATCAATTGTCAGGTCATGTCATGTGTACCAACATGCCCCTTAGCCGGGGTATGTTGGTACACACTATGGAGTTGGTTGGTACAGTCTATATTTTTGGGTTTTTTTGGTTCAACAAAAAAAATAATAACGTTAAAAAGTAATTTAGATTAGGCTAGGTTAGTGTAATAATGTTAAAAGGTAGATTTTATTCCAATAAAATGAATTACTATTCATCTCTTTTTCGCTGCTCATTTTCGCACTTTTCTCCATTTCAAGTTCATCTTTCATAGGAGTGTCAGTTAGACAGGAAGATTTTGTCTTGCGTCTGTTCTGTTTAAGTTTTTTTGGTGCAACCAGTACCAGTACCAACCGAGCTGGACCAAAATGTACCAACCAACCCCTTCGCCATAAATTGTCAAAATTTCACAGCTCTTGGATCAATAGGTACGTTATATGTTTGTTTCAATATACAGAAATGAAGCAAACTAAATATATATTCGTCACTGAGCAAAATAGAAACTAAAACCTACTCATTGACTATGTTTTATAATGTTAAATATATAAATGAAAATATTTACTCACAAGTAATTAAAACAAAAAACATTTTATAACTCGATGTAAGTCGAAATGGAAAGATTATCGACAAAATCGTTTTTCAACTTCAAAAAAAAAGTAATACAAAGTATCAAAAATAAATCATTAAGTGACATATTCTATAACTACAATCAATAAGAGGGTAAAACCAAAGTGAAACAAATAAATTAAAACTATAAAAGTGCTATGGATTTTTGCGTTGAAAGAAGTGTTTTTTTTTAATTGTTTTTAAATTGCCTGATAGAGTATGAGGAATTTATTACATTGAGATAATTATTAACAGTTTCTGAACAGAAATATTCCTTAAAAATTTCTAGATTAATTTAAAGGTGTAGCAATTATTGGTAAAATAAGGATATGTATTTGATATTAATTCATTAGTAGAATACTACACAATAATAGGATGCAAAATATGCTCAAAATAAGTTTGAAGCATTCTCAATTTATTTTTTTTTTAGTTTCTGAAATGGACCTTTCACAGAGAAATTGCCTTATCATTTTTTTCTTAACCCATGGAGATGAATTTGACACATTACATACATTTGATTATGAAATAAAGACCAACGACGTTTGGAGTTATTTCTCTCATTGTGAAAGTCTTCAAAATAAACCAAAAATGTTCGTTTTTCAGGTAAGGATATAATTTTAAATTCAAAGACTATTTACCTTTTTAACGGGGTTAAATAATCTAAATAAGAAATTTAATCGTGCCATATACCCCAAAGATGAAACTTGGGCAGCTACGGACACGTCTTTCGGATTCATTGCTCCTTATCAACGTAACGTGGCTAAATAAAATATCAAAGATTTGAAACAATGAATAATAAAGGTTAGAAAGCACAGTACAGAGTACCCTATTCGTGCTTTCGTCATTGAGGAAATAAATAATATAAAGAGGCGCAACCGTCAAGGGGCCGAGATTTTAGTATTGTATTTTTTTTACCAATAGCTTCAGGATTATTATCAATTTTTAGTGCTACGGGAAGGTATTTGTAATTCGGTTACGTAGCCCTAAATATTGTAGATAATTCTGTAGTTATTGGCAAAAAAATACAACACTAAAATCTCGGGCCCTTGACGGTTGTGCCTCTTTATATTATTTATTTACTCAATGCTTTCGTGCATCGTGGACCAAATTTGTGGCCTCAGACAGCAGTCAGCACATAGAGCCCTATGTGTACTGCCCCATTTCTACCTAGGCAAAAGTGAATACAAGAATGATGTTTAGCGGGGTTAAATAATATAAATAAATAAGAAATTTAATCGTATACCCCGAAGAAGAAACTGATGCAGCTAATAATGAAAGCTTGATGAAACTCATGTTTCTTGTTCGGCATCCCCAGAAATGGTGGTATAGAAATTACAGAAAAAAATTAAAAAAATAAATTTTTCAACCCTCCGCAAGAGCTGTAACAACCCCCAGGGCTAGCTAAAGGCTTCCTCTTTCTATTATCCTTCCCTTTCTATTAAATCCTAATAATTTTACGAATTTTACTAGCCCTACAACTGGAAAACAAAAAGGGGGTAGTTTTTGGCCATTTGAGGGAGTTGCGGTCGCTAAAAACTTCATCCACTATTTTTCCGTTTTCAGCACCCTTGAATACGGGGGGGATGGAGTAGGTTTCGTTGCTGCAAAATTTTGTCGGCTACTTTTCCGACTCCTTGACTCCACTTATTATGTGACGCAATTATAGATGCAGGGTGCAATGTCCAGGGGTAGAATTCAAACATTTTATTGTTTACATACTTGGCATATAAAATCATAGTTTTTCTGAGAATCAAGCAATAATGACTATAAACATTACCCAACACGATAAACAAACATATACAGGGTCAGAGCTGTCAGTATTTCAAATAAAAATGCTTCAAAAAGTATTTGAATTACTTTTCGGTATTTGAAATACTTTATTTCAATTACATTTTGAAATGGCCTCTTAGTATTTGGTACTTCGAATACTTTATCAAAATATTTGGATTTGATATTTGGTTTTAGTTTTTTTAGTATTTGAAATACTTTTCAGGTATTTCAATTACTAAAAAGTGTTTGAAATAATGCGGCAGTATTTCAATTACTTTTAAAAGTATTTCAGGCACTTTATTTTAAGTATTTAAAATAATTTTATTCCAAATGGTAAACAATGCATCACAAATAACAACATATAACAACGAATACTACAATAAATATTCAACTTAATCACTTCTCTCATTTCAGAATTCGAAAAAAATATGTGGCGATCAGTTTTTAGGTATTAAAAATTTTTTTTAAAGAAATAAAAAACACAACACTTCTGCAACAATTAATTATTGTTTAAAAGATTGTGTGTTTGACAGGTACTTTTTGTTTTTATGCATATTTGATAAATATTTATCTATATTTACTCTGATAATGGTTTTAAAATAATTTTTCACAGTGCATAATGAATACGCATAAAATTTTTGATTTGCACTTTTCTCTAAAACTCTTTTATTTAGAGACTTGAAACAAGTATACATGATAGAAGAATGAAATTAATAAGTGAAATTAAACGCAGTATACGTAGCGCCCTCTAGGAGTTATACCAAAATTGAAGGGGTATTATGATTTCTCACACCAAATAACCCCCACTCATAAATTTTCACAAGAAAAATATGAAAATTCATTAAATTACAAAAGAAAATTAAAAAATAAATTTTAACTTTGACACCCTGTATCTTGGTTATTATTATCTTTTGGATTAAGGTAAGTTGGGTCAAATCGCAATTTTTTACGTTCGAAATCTGCTGCTGGTATGTGTACCACTACTTATGAATCACCCTGTATATAATATATGTGATTTTTTTCTTTTTTATCCTTAGTTGTAAATCGTAAAGAGTATTTGCAGTATTTGAATCAAGTATTTGAAGCACTTTTATGAGTACCTCAAACACTTCAATTATCTATAAGTATTTGAAATACTTTTATATGGTATTTGAAGTCATTCAGGACATATAAAGTATTTTATTTGCATATTTTCAATTACTTTTTGGAAGTATTTGTTATTTGAAATACTTTTATTGTATGCAAATGCTTGGTACTTACAATTAAAAAGACTCCTAAGAAGTATTTGGTATTTGGGCTTCAAATACTTTCACTAAGTGCTTTTGACAGCTCTGTACAGGGTGTCCATTAAAGAATGGGCCAAACTGTAACATCAGATTCGTTGAGTAAAAATAAATCATTTTAGTTGTTTCCTTAAAAGTTACATGGACCGTCAAAAAAAAGCTATTTATTTATTTAATTTTTTCTTTAAATTAGATAGATGAACTTGAAAACATCATGTCAAAGAGATTTAAACCGGGGAACATTATGTCTTGCTTTGTTCGGCCATTCTTAGCTAAATCACAGTTCCATACCACTCAACCACAGCCAACTTTATTTAAGCCGTCTGTGATCCAACTCAACGATCTAAGTGAAATTGAGCAATCCAAGCCACAGTTCATGGAAATATGAAATTACCTACGTACAAACAATATCAGTTAATTTGTTTGTTTTTCCAGGCATGCAAAGGAGATAGCTTTTCTACTACTACGACGGTGAAATCAATGCCAGCACAAAATTCGTTTTCTTCTAATATAGTACCATATAATACATTTTCATCAAAATCGATGGGACCCGATATGTTAATGGTATATTCTACAATTGAAGGTACTTATACAAAACTAGTGATATATTATGATCAGCAATTTTCTTCTTAAAAAAATTCTAAACCATATTTTAAAAGATTGAACTCGACACACGGTAATAAACCGATGTAATAATATAGCTACAATAAATAAGAGATATCATTTTTCTACTACTAATAAGATATTTACTAACATAATAATAATGTTTCATCTCTAAACATACAATTATTAAATGTATTGGACTTTCTTTGGTACATGATAAAAATTGGATTAAAAATTATAAAATTCAAAACGTCTTTTAATAAATTATTGAAAAAAACTTTTTTAAGTCAATTGTAAAAAAATTTATAAGATATGAGTTTCATATTTCATATAACATGGAGTTAATGTATCTAAAGAGACCGTGTAAGAACTAACAATAAGATTGTGTTTTTGTTAACTCATGGAGATTGAACAATTGAACATATTTATCATAATATCATCATAATAAGTCAATGCGTTCATTGTGTTTCATATCCGTAAAAAATGACTACCATTCCATGCTTACTGGACTATATCACAGTTTCGAATATGAAGTGTCAAAAAGTATATTCCCTTCCAATTCATTTTAAGCCGGTTCCACACATTCATATATTTGGCAAATACATGAATATTTGTATATTTATCTAAATATTTGTTTTATTGACAAACGCACCATCCTCATGTTTGCCAATTATTTAATTGGTCATTTGATTCGGGAACCACGAATATTTACACAAACAGTTTAAAGGTGGAAGTGGCAACTTCAGAGGTTGCTGTTGCGGCATTTTTACTGATAAGCTCAGCTTATTACACACTATCTGCACTACCACCATCACTTTTTGAAGTTTGTTTTACCTTTGCAAGACGCTGCCGAAATCTAGCCATCAAAGATTTTTTTTAAGTTCTGGGACGGAACAATCTGTTCCTAAGTTTTGTTCAATTCTTTTCCAACCGTCCAAGACCTTGTTCCTGTTTTTGTGAAGCGGATGAGACGCATTCCAAATTACAGGTTCATTTTCATAAAGACTTAAAAATTCCATTGTCGTTTCGTTTGACCACTCCATTTTCAACGCAATAAATGTGACTAAACTATATCGCACGAATATGTAGATCAGCCAGAATTGTGGTTGTTTTGCAAATATTTGCGCCTTTGATTTGTGTTCATTCACCGACTTCGAGCGGCAAATATTTTTATTTACCGAATATACCGTTTTGCGCGAATATGTCTTTTTAAGTACCCCATCTGCATATTCGCCTATTTGCCAAATACACAAATATTTGTCACAACAACCCGAATGTGTGGAGCCGGCTTTATAGTGTACTCTATTCCAATTTATTATTATTATGTGCATTAACACGTATTAAATTTAGATATAAATCATTGCAAAATCAGTTCTCCGTCTAATTTTGAATATATTATACTATCCTTTTTAGGTAATGTTTCTTTTCGTAACTCGTTAACTGGTTCTTGGTTTATTCAAGAATTATGTAAAAATTTCAATGCTTATGGCAAAAGGGACGATGTTGTAAGTTTAATCATTAGAACCACTAAATGTGTATGTGCAAACTACTTTCACAATGAAGACAACCTATCTAAAAAACAGATGCCCATGTTTGTATCAACGTTAACAAAAAAGTTTTACTTAAATCGCCACAAGGACAGAGTTATATTATTAAAAATACTTGAAAGTAATGAAGAAATTATTAAATTGTTGAGGAATATAAAAGAGAAAGTTGATAAAATATATCCAACCCAGGAAAAGAAGAAGAAAGAAGGTTTAAAAAATTAATGTATTGCTATAATGTATCTCCTACTAGTTTAATATACTTGCAAATTACTTTTTTTACTATAGGTACACATAAATAATTTCTACTATTAACACATTTATCTCTATTTAAATTCCATGTTTGATTCCTTCCGTTATAATTAAATTCCTTAGCCCCTACTGATAAATTATTAGTGATATCGTAGATCTAGCAAACATACCTACAAAATTTGATGAGTTTTAAAAAACTGCTGAAATAAGATAATAATAATAGAGCATAGAATAAATATTGTTATTTATTCTGTGATATTGTTATTTATTCTGTGACAGTATTCAATAATTGCCATTAGTTAATAGGATATCAATAGTCCAAATATATATTTACGATACAAGTGGGATAAGAATAGCTGGGCACACACACAGAGGTATATCTGCGGACTTTATCCACGGCAGTTTAAAAGTCTGCGCTTTTTCGCGGACTTGGTATGTGACAGACTAAATATTGCCACTCCACTAACTTAAAAGACATGCCTGTAGACAATTCCGGCGTACTTAATCGCTCGCAGACAAAACTGTCTGTTAATGGGTGAAGTCTTTAGACTTATCTGCAGACTTTACCAAAACTGTGGAATTCGGTCTTGACAAAAGTTTTTAGTGGAAGTCTTTAACGTTTCTGGTGATATTTTGTACTCTTTTGTTGTGTTAGTGAGAAAATGATCAGAAAAAATATAAACAATAAGTTGCATTGTGTTTGGCTATAATTAACATACATCTTATGACAAATAAATTTTACTCTATAACAAATCGAAGCAAATCGATTAAAAAAATTGTTATTAGAAAAGGAAACTTGAAGTTATTTGCCGTTATTGAAGCAATTGAGAGAAAACTAGGTCGACGATTTTAGAAACTATTTAAAAACTTTTGTACAATACTGGTAATGTGTGTATTTGATTTTCCATAAAGTTATATGACTTTTATAAATGCCTATAAACTCTGCTAAAATCCCCATAAAACGAGTATCTTTCAGCTAATCTTTTTGAATAAAAATATTAAACATGCGGATTTAACCTGTGGGAGAAGACTGTGCAAATATGGCATCAACATATTAACATGTGGTTTATGTCTGCAGATAAGTCTGTACATGAATTAAGACCGGCGCGTACTCACACACTAACGTACAGATTTGTCAACAGACTTTGACTGTGCCGGGTAAAATCCGCAGATATACCTCTGTGTGTGTGCCCAGCTAATATAAGCGTGTGTAATTTGTACAATGGGGAGGTAACCGAGTTGTGTGTAGGTAATCATACAAGTAGTGTGTTAATATTGTATTTGTACAATATTTTATCTATGACCGCCCAAAATTAATAAAAAGGTTAAAAAATAATCTGGCGTTTTTATTTATTTTTTTATTAAGTAGAAACTTGTACTAATCCATGTAGTAAATGTCCAAATTCGTGTAAAATATAGTTATTATTAATTATTAACATTTGCAACAAATAGTTTGTCTTGTAGATAAATTAGTAAATTTTTATACGTATTTGTTAATATTAATTTCTTTTTAAAAAATTATGTTGTAATCAAAAATAGCATTATAATGAAGGCTTTACCGGTCTCAAAATGAGTACAAAAGTGACATTTATCTCATGGTTTTATAGATAAAATATTTACCTACTGAAAATTTTCTTATCTTAGGAGTAAAACTTGGTTTCTAAAACTGCTTGCAATTTTGTAATTATTGTGACACTGATAGAAATTCAAAAGAATTCAAACTTGTTTTCAAATATTTTATTCTTCCAGGAGAAGCAATCTACCTTTATACATTTTAAGTTACTTTTAATATGCCGAACGTTAGGGATCGATTAATTTTGAAATTTCAAATATAAAGTGTAATTAAAACAAAATCCCTATCTTACTTTTTAAGTGATATACAGGGTTTTAAGGCTTCGAAAAACATGATATTGTTTAGATAAGTCGACAACTGAACCATTGTGTTTGAGGAGTATTTACAAAGATACTGACTGATTTTCATTCTATTTCTGACGTGGGAAGGAGGTAAAACGCAAAAGGTGCATTATATCTCGTTTACATATTCTATAAGGAGGACACAAATATAAATACGAGTATAAATAGGTATATGTGAGGAGGTGAAATACTCGTCCTAAGTCAAGAAATGCGTCAAGTTATTCACCTGTAAAATTGAAAAAAGTTTCGATGGTCTTATTTGCCTCATTTTCTCTCAGTGTTGTTTATTGATTATTATTTTTTAACATGGCAAAAAGGGTTCTTATTTTTTTACTGTTTAAAATGCTTTGAGTTATCAGAATTATTTAACTTCACTTTTTTTACAGGAACGGTTTATTGAAAACATTTGTTGTTTGGATCAAGTTGTCAATGGGAGAGAAGTCCACTTTGATCTAAATTATGGGTATATACCTGTCCGTCCAGTTTATTTTTACTCAAAAGACTTACTAAATTTATTCAGTTAAAATGATGGACCTATTTAAATTGATGTGATTGCTTGTTAATAGTTTATAATTTTAGTTAATAATTTTTGCATCATGTTATCTGAAATAAACGAATTTCATGCTCTTCCTGAATACTTATTATTTGTTGCATTTATTAGACCATTGTCTACACAAAATTGTAACCTACTGGTTACTGTCGTACAATCATTTATTGTGATTTTTGTGTTATAAGATTCTAACAATAATCGGAAAATTTTAACATTTTTATTTTTAAGGTTTTTAAGTCACCAGCAAGAAAATAATATCCATTTTTCACTGGGGATAAACTAACAGGCAATAAGATCATGAAATTGTCTTTAAAAAATTTTTACCAGTGATTCTGGTGTCCTGTAAACAACTACGACTGTAAATTTAACATTTTTCTGTTTACCTACCTACAGCATCACATTCGAGACAATTATTCATTAATATTGGTTCTTGTTTTTGCAGACAAATTTTCTTCGCAATAAATTGCAACTCCGCATTTTTTCTTTAATATAAAACCACAATATTACGGTAAAGATCTAAGTACGTTGCGGTTAATATTTCCAGTTACATACAAATTAGAGATGTACCTACCTGTAAGTCATTTTATTGAAAATAAATATTAACCAATTGAAATTTTTCTATTTTTCTTCAAACTTATGAAAAAGCATACATTTTTTTTAAAAGACCCTCTTAACGCAAGTTTATAGAACACACTGTTTTTAAGATAAGCAGAAATTCATTTAAGTAGGTACATAATATGTCAAATTCAATGTAATTCGTGAAAACATAAAACAACTAACAAGAGGGGCTTTTTTTAAAATAAACAGAATGATAACAAATTAAAAAATCTAATTTGTGATACAAGGACTTTGTTAGGTATATTTTTATTAAATTTTTAATCATGATTATCTAAAAGTTTCTCCATCTTGGTTTGGGTTTATCATTCACATTTTTTGTTAAATTCGATTTTCCCGCATCGGTCTGTGAGACTGTTCTACTCCTGGAAGTAACAGCTGTTGGACTGTTCACGTTCGAATTACGAGGAGTAGCAGCTTTCTTAGACTCTTCTACTTTCTCTGTAGATGACTCAGTTTGGGAAGGATCTTTCTTGACAGAACTCTTCCTGCCGAGAATACTAAAGAATCTTTTTTTCTTCTCTGGATTTTTATTTACATAAGATAATTTTTCATTAACTTCCCTCATATCTTTTACTAACTGTTCATTGCTTTCATCTATAGACAAGTGATGACCTCTAGATTCACTTACTGTAAAGTAAAATTTTCTTGTCAAGGTGGATATAATCATAGGTCTAGTTTCAAACCCAATGGAATCGGTACAAGTCACAATACTAACTATATCTTCATGTTTTCCAAATCTGTTTATATTGAAACAAAGCTGATCAGTGAAATCTCTCTGGTAACTTCCTGAAAAACAAAATTTTCAATTAGTCAAATAATGATAATTTTATCAAAGTGGCTGAATTATTTCCTTTCATTTTAATTCTTGTCTTTCGGGTTCGATATAAGTTATATTGATCAGTACCGCATGAGGACGCGTGTCTGGCTGTCAAAACGACCCCTTACCTAATACCTCAACAGGGTCCTTAGGGCGTATCTTGGAGAGATAATTTCTGACTTGGCAGAAGCCCAGTATGATGTTCCTCTTAGATCATGTTCATACCATCTGTCAAATGTGACAGCTGTCACTGCCAAATTTGATGTGCGAATTCTATGGAACAATTAGAACCATTAGACTCGGTGGCGCAGTGGGTTAGAGCATGAGTGACAGTCATGGCTCTGGCTACACTGCCTATCGCGTCCGGGTTCAAAGCGCGGCACCGGCAGATAGCAATGTCGGTGGGTATGGATGTTTGTCTACGTTTTTTCTAATGTGTAGCCCCCTTCCGGACAGCCTTTGGCTTTGGAATTGGGGGTTGTATAAATTCTGTGGTGTGTTTTATATCAAAGTTGTTTCCCTTAAAATAACCGAGTTATCCACTGCTGAGGGATCCACCTGAGAGTCGGCTGCAGACTTGAAATATTGCGGCATCCGGAATGCTCAGTGCGTAGATTCACGCTCGTGTCAATGTCAACAGTACCACATGTACTCTCTACAAGAGTACCAGGTTATCCAGGTTATCTCTAGCCTAGTGATATATGTAGATAACCACAAGGAATTTGACCAGTCAGAGGACCAGTAAAGTAATTCCTCACTTGAAGTAGACCCTAAAAGTCATGTCATGCTGCACCCTGGTCGTATAAGTGAAAAAGCAAATGGTCGCCCAGGTAATTACTCAATGTCACCGCTACCACGCTACCAACCTTTTGGACATGCACAAAACCACAGAAGTCACCAAATTCACCTTCCATTTATCAAAGACATAGCTTAGACTCCATACAAGGACATCTACCATCACAAAGACCAATAAAATGGGACACCCCACCTTGCTACCTGGAAGAATAGTGCAACAAGTAAAAGTAGAGATCAGCGTTAATAAGAGCAAACCAGTACTCTTTTAACTATTGAGGCAAGAAACCTCAGCAGGACACGTCTGAGATCAGTTACGATGACATCCCAAGTATAATAGAACGAGTCATAAAAAATATCAGTGTCTTTGTTAGCGGTCAAGACCTAAAATACACCGATACTTTTCATGCGGTTAATATAAACTCAGTCAACTATAACTTGACATGAAACCGTCGCTATAACAATCACACCCAAATGCGCCGTGGATGCGATGCACCACGATTCGTCCAAAGCACTGATACCTTCAGAAATATGGACTACATGTCTGTCACGAAAGTGATCCAGAAGTTAGCTAAAGAGCTCTTTCACTTGGATTTAAGTACATTCCTTACTTTAGGATATAGCTTTGAGTAATTCTTCGACCTTTCGTATTGAGAGGGAAAATTCAAAATTTGTATCAATTCCATATGAACCCCGGTTTACCCGAAGTCTTAGTAGAATTTTCAACAACATTGATATGACGGTGGTTCATCGATCAGGAAATAAACTAAAACAACTTTCAGGCAACCCTAAGGATAAAATTGGAATGAACCAACATGCTTTTGATAACAATCATAAAATAGATATTAATAATTTAAAGTTGATTAGAAATGTAACAAACTCTAGACAACTAGATGCATTCGAAAGCTTGGAAATTAACAAATATAAACATAGTATGAATAGTGACAGAGGGCCCATTCCAAATAGCCCGTTTTTTATGTTAGTCAAGCGTTAACGCTTTAACGAAGCTAAATATTTTACCCGCCTTTTTGTTACTATCGCAGTAATTGTTCGTCGAAGCGTAATGCATTTTTAGGTATAAATAGGTCCCATTGTTAGGTTAAGCTTTGTTTTAATCATCTCCCGATGATGCCAACTTGGTTGGCGAAACGCGCGTCGAGTGTGTGCGAAAGTTCTACACCAAAGGTTCCAACCCCTCTTCAGGAAAAATACTCTTTGCACGGGCCGAGGAACACGAAAATCTCATAGTCAAATGCACCATCAACCCAGAAGATGCTAAGAGACCTACACGTTTCTACTACTCAACAACGAATAGGAAATAATCTCGGAAGAGACATAAATGACCATCGCGCTCTACTCTCCCTCACGGATAGGGTAATTATTTTTGGTTGATCTATTGATCAGTTCACTTGGATGCAAACTATAAACAGCAAAATCTACCATGGCAATTTATATCTCAATACAATTACAAGTATAGATAAATTTGTTGACATATTCTCTTCCTACCTCATCTACATTCTTAGTAACGTTGTACAATGTACATACAATAGAGGCATAATCAACGGCTGTCAGTAATTATGAGTAGTTATAAATGATGATATACTCACTCTTACTGATGATTTATTACCGACTTCATCATCCAAAAATGACTCTACTAGAACTAGAAAACATTTTATAGAACCAGTGAAGTAGGAGTCTTTATTTCTTTAAAGTACGAACGACAAAAGCTTGAGACATACTTACGTTCAGTTTTATTGTAAACTATTAATATATCAGCTTCCGCAGGTGTTTCATAAGCTAAGTCATACGTGGTGGACAAATATTTACGGCTATCGGTCTGTACTATAGTCGGAGATGTTACCTACGAAAAAATAAAATTGCTGAGCACAAAAATAATGAAAATAATTATAAGTACAAATAATTAAGCGTTAATAGCTATTAACATATCAAGGAATGTTATGACTATCATAACTGCCGCAGATGTCGGTTGAAATCCGAGCTCGTAGAGCGAGGATTTTGAGACATCTAAGGCTGTTATGATTCATAACATCCGTGATTTGTTCAATAGTTTATCGGTTTCAGAAAATAAAGACATTATTAATAGATATTACCTTTTGATATTCTCTTATTAATAACGTTTTCATTTCATTAGTTGGTCAAGTCTGTATGGGTTGATTTGTCGCCATGGTTACAGTTATATTTTGTTTGTTTTTATTTGTTACCTTTTTTCATATTACATAAATGTTTACATTTTTAATGTCACAACGGCTACATAAAAATGGACCTTGGATTGCCCGAAAATACATTTCAGTTGGATTTCAGTATTTAATTATTATTGTTTGGAGTTTTCTGTCTGTTTGTATTAATAAATAGCCCTATAGTTTCATTATTTATTATTTCATCTGTTGACAGTTATTGACAGATGTGTATCTGTAATATTACCGTACAAGCAATAAATATAACTGTACAACTTTAGTTATGACTTATTTACCAGCCTACTTTTGCATATGTAAACAAAGGATTAATATCCTGAAACCGATAAAAATAATTATTCGTCACAACTTTATAAAAACCAATAAGTATAAATTAATTTTAAAAGGTGGAAGTTTCTCAAATTCGCCTATAATTAAAATTTTACAAAATGCCTCTTTAAAAATGATTTCTTAATCATAGTTAGTATTCAATCAACTTATTTTAATTTAAGCTTTATTTTACTTATACAGTGTGTGTTATAAAGATTGGAACACTGTTTAACTGTTGGTTTTGAGTGACTAAAAAGAGTGACGTCCACAGTTGACATTTGTTTGACTTTGAATTAAATTGGATTTTTTTCTTAAATGTGCCTAGTTTTTTATCGAGTACTCAAGATAACATACCTATTCGTGTTAGTTATGTGCCAAATATTCTATTTTCTTTGCTGATTATTGTAGTTTTTTTCGTTAGATCGTAAAGTTCTACTGATTCAGCCACAAGGATGATTAATGCCTGCTCGGCCAAAGCAGACATTTTTAACAAAACAGCATGTGAACCGTATACAATCAGGATTGTACTTAACGACGCCGCGCGACATAACATAAAAAATGCTCACAGAACAATTCCAACGTTGCCGCGCGACGAAGCGACGCGTCGCAAACTGTAGTGCAGCGCAAGTAAGAACGTATCCATTTAAAACTATGGAATCATTATCTAGCGGCAATTTGTAGTATAGCGTCGCACCGCGTCGTCGAGCTGAGTGTAGCGCAAGTGAGAATCAACCTTAACGAATAAACCTAAAAAGTATGAGTTTAACTTTTTTCATCTCTAAGATAGAACATATGAAAGTCTAACTTATCTATTTATTTTTATATCTTTATATACAAGGACAAAACTAAAAGACTATATATTTATATTTTAATAAAACATTTTCCTTTTACTACCAATACTACGTATATACACCTCTGAAATTGTCACTAACTTTAGTAGTAAAATAACAAATCGGTCTTTACTCAAAAAAATATAAGAAGAATGTTTCATTTTAGAAAACAATAGTAGTTTACGTAACAAGTCCCGAAAGTGGCATTTTACTGGACGAGTAGGCAAATTCCAGGGGAGCCGCAGGCGAGTCCAGTAAAAGTACTTTTAGGATGTATTACATACAATATTTTTTTTTAAACGGGCACAGTGTTGTACCATTAATTCCGAGATTAATTCGTATTCGTCATTTTAAAATTCCATTTTATAACAACTGCCACGTTTTCAACTAAACGTCAAAATATGTCAAGTTACCGATTTTATAGTTTTAAAGAATACAAACACTCAGTTGCTATGGTGAGCGGCCTGTAAAACTTTTACAGGACTATCGCCATAGCAACCATCATTTTTACCGGCCGCAATTCTATAAATTACGATTTTCTGGCCTAAAAGTAAGCCGGAAAGTGCTACTTTAAAAAAAAAAATATTTAAATACATACAAAAAAATTAAAGTCGGCGAGTTTTATATTTTACGAAAATACAATTCGTAAATACTAAAGGTTGAGTGAATAAAATATTAAGTAAAGACTTTATATTAAGAGTTTACTTCTAGTTGTTGTAATTACTTGTATATGTAGCAAAGCCTCAGTTTTTCCAAATATTTACTTAAAATGGAGTGAATACTTCGAAGTTAATACTTTCTGACAGTAAATGCTCGATCTGTTCTAAGGTAGATTAACAATGTACTTATGGTTAATAAATGGCAGCTTTCATGCATTTACGTGCGAGTAAAAATTATCGAGAACGAAGAAGTCTTAGCCCTAGTCATTCGAAATGTTTGTTAAGGTTTGAATCTGAACGTGTAAATTTTTTGTGTAACGAGTTTCTGCCAGCAAACCACAAAGAGGTGGAGCACTATCTAAGGATCTAAGGAAAAAAAATTATATTTAGATATTTTTTCGTTATCTAAGCGATCTGGTCTTTCAGAGCCGAGTAGCAGAAGACTTTGGGATTCATTATACTACAGCCTGCAAAACGATAGATTGGGTTCTTAATAAAGTGTGCCAAAGGGCAGATCAGTGGATGTGGATTAAATTTTCAACAACTGTTATTGAACTGAATGAAGCAAAATTAAAGTGGCAATCGCTTTTCACAATTCCTACTCTAATCTGTTGTTAGATTGTACCCATGTCAAAAGAAAAACACCAGGAAAATACGTAAATCAGTAAAGCTTTAACAGTGCAGTGGAGCAAATATTTAATGATTTCGTTTATAAGTAAATACTTGCTAGTAATTACTTACAATTGTCCAGCAAATAGTACCTACTAAAAGTAAGCGGTTATTCAAAATTAAATATTTGCTTCTACTTGTCAGACTCTACTTTACTAAATAGTAAATGCTTTCTAGTGTCTACTACTTTTTATTCACTTTGCTCAACTTTTGGTTGTAATTTCTATTCCAATTCTCCTAAGACTGCCTTAGCAAATAATAAAAATAATTTAATCTATTTATTCTTTTTTTGCAAGTGATCATGTTCTATCAGTTCTTTCAATAATTTTACTAGGTATTATAGAAAACATCCTGAAGACTATACTTGAACACATTTAACTACATTTAGTTGTAAAATTAAGACTTACATGAAATATAAATATTTTGGGCTTGTTTTTCAGTCCTAGGCAAGAATAAGAAGTAAACCCATTCCATATTTCCTGTATTCGCTTACTACCAAAATCGTTTCCATATAACATGTCCAGCCTTCCTTCACTTTGAGAAAAACCAGAAAAAAACAATATGAGACCCCCTAGTTTTTCAGTATCACCAGCAACTGAAATAAGACATATATGTTAAAAGATTATTTATTTACAAAACTATAAATAAATAAAATGCATTTAATTCGGTTTGGTAATTCATCCAGTGAATTCAAAAATTTATATTTACCCAACCGGTTTGTTAAGTAATGAATACTAATAATATCAATAGAGTAAATAATCAGTAAAAATTTCCCCGTGTGTAAAATGAAGGGACAATTGTCAAGAAATCCTTATAGACCTATTTTCAATCGGTTTCATCTTCATTAACTTTTTATGTAATAAGGAGCATGTTTTAATAGGGATATGTAAACGTTGTTTCAATCTTAAATATTCATTTCCATTGTATAAAATCGCTTATGAAACGAAGAACAACTACTATTTTTAGATGTACCTACTAATAAATAATCAATACATTTTCGAAATCAGCTGTAAAGATTATGATGTTGAACAAACGATACGACCAATTTTAACTGGGTTCAAGGAGTGAGTAGTGAGTCATTCCGATATGAAAAAAATTATAAGTTTACACTTTGATTACCGAAATATAAAGTTTGATGAGTATGATTAAAATGAAATATCATTCATATTTTACGCGATATTTAAATATGCTCTGGATTAAAACCCAATAAGAGGCTAAAGTGTTTCACATTCTAATGTTACTCAATTGAAATACGTGGAACAAGTTTGTTTCTTTAAACTAAATGCAGCGTTGCCCAGAACTATGGTATGTATATTAATAACTAAAATTTGATTAAAAATGTAAAAAATATTTCAAAAATTGCAAATATTCAGACAACGGTCCTGGTCCTCTTAAACAAAAGTGTGTAATATGTGTTAGTAAATTACGAAAAAGTGTTATTAAGTGCAAAAACTGTATAGTAAAACTGTAAGTACAAACATCCTGGATAACACTTAAGCAACACCGAATTCTTATAGTGCTGCTGCAAAAAGTAAGGTCGATTATCTGATTGCATAAAATTGCCTATTTAATCGACATTTTTACAAAGATCAATAAATCTCAGGTCAAACAAGTGAATATATTTAATGCTCACGAGAATATTATTGTTTTTAAGAAAAAGATAGAATTTTGGACAATTATATGCACTATAACGAATTTGATTGCAATTTCAGAAGAGGATGGGGTTGAAATAGGAGAGACATTTATTGAAGAAATTATTCAGCACCTGAAAGGTTTAGGTGAAGCTTTTATTCAGTATTTTCCAAATAAACAGCAGTTAAATATCAAAATTAATTGTGGATTAAAAATCCATTTATTGTCAATGCAATGCATGACCTTCCATCATGTTAGCAGATTAGAAGAATACGAAACTTATATTGAAATGAGATCTGATTTATCGTTGAAATAAAAATTTAAATTAATCCCGTTAGTGAATTTCTGGTGCATTTTAAAATATGAATATCTTCAATTGTCGCAAAAAGTCGTGTTGGTACTTTTACCATTTGCAACTACATATTTATATGTATAAAACACGTTCTCAGCATATGTGTCGACAAAAAATGAATACCGCAACAGACTTGTTGATGTCGAATCTGACATGAAAATGCAACTTTAATCCGCATAAGGCCTAATATTAAGTATATTTGCAATAATAAAAAGCAGTACCACTCATCTAATTAAAATTAAAATTTAAAAGTCCTGTTTGATTAGGAATAGGTTATTTTAAGTTATTTTAGGAACTTTTGGGTTAATTTTGAAATTATTTTTTGAAGCACATAAATAATAATATATAAATACACCACATGTAATTACGACCCCCTTTATCGCAGAAGGCTCTAGAAAAGCCTTGTGCGGGAGGGGGCTACACATTTAAAGACCAGGGACACACATCCAATATCCGTGTAAGTATAATGGAAAAATCCCTCTCACAGTATTTTCCATTGCCACGACCGGGATTCGAACCCGGGACTTAAGAAACGCTGCTGTACATGATCATATGGAGTTCTTGTTTGTAAAGTTTAATTTAAACAAATCAATTTAATTTTTCGCCCATTTTGGTGAACATTGCAAGAGTTATAAATGCAATGATAACATTTTACTATATGAAACTAAATCGTGCCATATACCATATACCCCAAAAGATGAAACTCGTGCAGCTACGGACACGTGTTTCGGAGTTATTGCTCCTCGTCAGCGAAGCGTAGTTTCTTATTTATTTATATTTGACCCCACGAATCCTATCTATTTTATTATATTTAACATCACTATATTATGAAGAAATAATTTATCTTGATGACATGAATGTTAATTTATTTAATTATATTAATCCCCAAATTGAATGCTTTTTTTATCAGGTCGTTGATGAGCCTATACACGAGTTACGTAATTTTTTTCCACTTTCATAGATCCAATTTTCACAAATGATATTGTGGAGATTGTGAAAAATTGAGATAGTTTAAACGCTGACGTCTCAACAGATCATAGATTAATTTTTTGTGAGATTGCTATAAACGAGAATATAAATATTGTAAAACAGTGAAATTGAACACATATCGTGGTTTTATATTTTAATAATGATGCACTTTATGATGATTTATTTAGCCTATCCCTTGATAATGTTTTCCCCATTCACCAGTCTGGATTTCGTTCTGGCCACAAACACTGTAACATATCTTTTGCATTTATCTAATAACATTATTAGTGAATTGTGAATTAGATAATAAAAATTGCAACGTACTATTTTTGTTAGACTCATCAAAGGCATAAATAACCAAATTTTATTGGATTGGTCAAGGTAAAATATTATGATTTCAGTGCAACTGCATTAAACTGTTTTTGACAAGACATTAGCAAATATTTTACTATTATTATTATCTTTATTTTCTCTCTTTATAAGCTATAAAATAGATATTTTATGTATTATATGTGTAAATTTATGTTTAAGTGTTAATGTCTCTCAAGGAGATTAAGTGGTTGAGTAGCTTTATGCTAAACTTCGCCTATCCGTATGTCAAATGAAATTAATATTTCTCTTTTCAATAAAGTCGATTATTATTATTATTATTTTTCGATGCTAGATAGTTTCCCGTGGCCTCCGACACCTCACACGAAGAGCGTCAGCGAATTATCTATAGCCACTCTCTACATCCCGCAGGGTAGTGACTCTAGATTTCAGACTCATGTGCTCTAAGTAAACGGCAGGCGGGGATGGTCCTCAATTCCTAGAGCAGAGTAAGCTTTATACCTCCGAGTACATCGATTATTAGGATAGGACGAGCATCTTGACAGAGTAGCCTGTGTACTTGATCGTACCAGAGATCTATGTATTTGGTCGGTTTCTCCTCCTCCTTTAAGGCGATCTTTATCTCAGCAGGTGCTGACTGCTGAGAAATCGATGACATACATCACCTTGATGTCGAGGAGGGCTACGTCAGGTTTATTGGGTAGAATTAGCCTGACAGTCGGGAATGAGTAGTTTCAGTAAATTCGGCATTTCTTGTTCTTGACAACGGACTAAATGGTAGTGCAGCACTCGTAAAGCAGCGTTATGTCGCATGTCGGTAGATGTAGGCCGAAGAATAAACAAAAACCATACGATAATTATCCATCTTGAGACTTTTGTAAATTATATTTACTAAGTGTTTTTGTTATTTTGACAAATTTACAACACTATGTTCTATCATTGAGTAAAAAATAATAAAGAGTTGCAACTGTCAAGGTTTCGAGATTTTAGTATTGTATTTCTTTGCCAATAACTTCATGATTGTCATCAATATTTAGTGCTACGGGAAGGTATTTGTAATGTGGCTGTATAGCCCTTAAAATTGAAGACAATTGGTGAAAAAATACAACACTAAAATCTCGAAACCTTGACAGTTGCGGCTCTTTATTATTTTTACTCAATGGTTCTACGTATGCACTTAATCATGTTTAACTAAGTAAGCAATACTGCTTCTATTTATCTATTTTAAGTAGGCCACCCAGATAAGCTTGTGATAAAATTGATTTGGTTCCACATTAGGTGCAATACTCTGTTCTCCCTCAAATAATGATAACTTAATCACATTAATAAATTGTGTAATATCTATTAGGAGGAGTAGGGGAATACCCTGTATGTAAACAAAACTTTGATTACACAAGCCACAGAAATCTGATTTCTTCTTATTTTAAGCACATTTCCAAAAGAAGTTTAAATCCCTTTAATTAATGACACTTCATTAAATTTTATATCAATCAACAAAAAATAACACTCTGGAAAAATATACTTGGGTAATTACTTAATTAACTTGGCACACCGTAGCCGAGTGCGTTAAATGTGTTGATAAGTATTTACTATAATTGGTGGTCGATGGTTCGATTCATCCTGAAGCAATCAAAAATTTATTTGTGATTTGCTTTGGTCTTAGATGGAAAGGGAACTGTCGATGCCCTAGATGTGATTTAGACTCCGCAATAAACTGTTGAGCTTCGTCTCTCTACTTAACACAAAACCTTAGGATTTGACGGATTGGTGACTTGAAATACGATTAGAGTAACACTTTAAGAAAACTTAGTTATTCAGAACTGAAAGCATGCAATTTATCAAAAAGATGGCAACGTTCCAAACAGATATATGAACTCCAAGAAGCTGAGTTACCAATCCCTTGCGTATGTTGAATTGAATTTTAGAGTCTTCAGTTTCTTATATATCAAAACAGTAGTCAGTAACTATCGCAGTCATAGTATAATTATAGAATTTGTCTAATGATGTTCTGACACCTTTCTACCATAATAAGAACGTGGACACGACAACCCCTACCGCAGTAGGGCGTCAATACAAAGGTATATCGTAAATTTTTCCAGAAAGAAAAGAAGACTTTCAGAATTTATTTTGAAAGAAAACCAAAGACTTTTTCTAACAATAATTCAAATAATTTATTTTTACAGCGACCGGTTTCGTGAACAAAATTTGCTTCACATCTGACATCCTCAGGCCACGCTGTAAAAATAAATTATTTGAATTTTTGTGAGAAAAAGACTTTGGCTTTCTTTCAACATGAACTACTCACATGGGATTGACCTTTCTTTGTTTTTAGAATTTAATTCACAAAATGTCGAGCAATGAATGTGGATTATTAAGATTCATATATGTCGTATAATATTTTTATTAGTCCTCATCAATATACATATAGGTCGTGTTTAATAATACTATAGCGAAAATGTTTCAATCATCGCTCAATCAATTTACTGCATGATGATGCAATGCAGGTGCCTAGATCCTTTGGACTGTATCCTATCCCCTCTTCTACAAATTGATGATTTTCACAAGCAAATTCAAGAAGAGCATATTCCTAATAATAAGTAAGACTAAAAGTAGGTACTCGAATTCATTTATTAAATAATTTGTTTGTTTCCGAAATTTTTTTTTAATTTTATTCTCTGTATTTTGTTGATATCAATAGTAATTTTCGTCACAAGTCCGGAAGGTGACTTGTTACAGTCGAGTAGATATTATGGACGAGGCGACGTCAGGAGCCGAGTCCAGAATATCTAAACGAGGCTGGAACAACACCTTACGGACGTGTGTCGAATGATATTTTATTTCATCCCGTCATTTCTTGTATATTAGTATATTTGTATAAATTTGACACTTGGTTATTTTCTTATGTCATTTGACATTTGAGACTATTTTTTAATTTACGGTCGATTTTTATATGTCAAACAACTGTCAAAAGGTATAATAACAGTTTGTGATTGGTTCGTAATAAGCTTCCGGTGGTTTCCGGTACTTTACCGGCTCGATACCGTAATGTCTCTTTTTCCGGCCGCATATGAATACTGTACTGTTGTACTTTCCGGACGGGATGAAATAAAAACATTTTTTATGGTTTTTTTGTTTCAAACAATATATTTAATTGACAATTAGACTTTCAATTTCATTGGAAGATCTCAAAAGGTAAGTAGACATTTAAGAAAATCACACTTTCAAATTTAAGAAAATCATTTTTTTCACGTAACCATTGATACTATTTTATTTAATTCATTGATTCTATTATTCAAATAATCAAATTCTCAAAAACCGATTATGTTATTGTTTTACAATAATTATTGTTATTGACTATTTATGTTTATTTTTAAGTTAATACCAGGAAATCACTGATAAATGTAGATTGTATTTATTTATCATCGTAACATTGATAAATCATTAAAATTAAAGAAGTATGTTCAGTACAGGATTTTTTTAAGGAAACTGTAGAATTTAATTCTTTGCAGAGGGAGTTGCCTTTGCATTTACCAGCATATTTCTAAAATTGTTATAAGTTTATGGAACAATGAACAGATATACGTAAAAATGTTAAGGACTAAGAAAGATACTGGAAAGAGTGGCAGTTTTTGAAGTGAGATAACACTAAAGTAAGTTTCCACTAACAGAAAAATGGAGCATAATATTCTAATAGCGTATCCCTACAGCCAAATTGGAAGACTGGACGATAATATAGTACAATTTTTATTTAAAAAATCATACGTTACGTGAACCAACATCGTAATTCTTTATAAGAATAAAAAGTTAAATTATTTGCAACGAATATCATATCAAATCTGGAACAATTATACTTATATAATAAACCGATTACCTGCGAGGAATATAATGTTCATCACTAATTTATTATAAAAAATTACAAACTGTAAATATAAGGTACTCAATACAATCTATATAATCATTATTATCCAATTCATTAATTTCCAGAATCAGTTTAATTAATAGCATTCAATATAACAAAAATAATGTTTCCTCAACTTCCTCAACACACTCCTTTCTTTAACAAATAAAATCACAAAAAATTGTTTGTTTTTACAGAAAACTCTTTATTGTGTTTTATTAATACACAAATATCTCGATAAAAATTAAAAATGCGTTGGTATACAACCTTCGTCAGTCTATCACAGGAATAAGGAAAAATATGAAATTTATTAAAAAATTATTTATTCTGTGATGTTAGTAATTGTAATTCCAGAATCAAGTACCCTAAATAGGTGATGAAATGGAATCCTGCCTCATATGTTTACCTTCCAATCACTCGGCTGATTTAAAGCAAAGAAATTCCCAAATTTCTTAAGAGAGCAAGGTAGTTTGGTTGATAAACAAATGTTTCCAAGTTCATATAGAACATATTGTGGACGGTTCAGCAATGTGATACGAGAGTGTTCGCCAGTTCTAATTTGGGCTTTTAAATTTAACGAGAGCTTACGTCAGTACCTTGCTGGTCCCGGTCTCCTTGTTTAAAATTGGTAACACAAGACATTTTGTAGGCGTCTTCGTGTCGGAAAAATCTTTTAGGCTATATTTCGTAGCGATCCTTCGAGTATTAAGAAAGTTATTAACGTTTCAATAACCCCGTGTCGGAGGATTGTGTAATGACCACTTCACGAAATTTGCAAGTTTTAACCCAACTTCAAAATTTTCGTCAAAACACCAAAATTCCATTTTTTCGTTCGCCTCTACTGTCTCGAATATCGCAGCGAGACCGTGCGATTTACGATGTAGTTTTAAGTTGGATCCTCTACCTTGGATTTCTTTCCAGAACAGCGGCCCAGCGGTGATTTTTCGTTTGGAAATAGCGTTTAATGATTTCGTGTTTTCGCAATTATTTCAATTTTTCAACAAAACACGCGTCCGGGCCGACCTTAAATAACTCGCGCCTCCTTCTAGATGGACCGGCGGTGTATTTTTTATTTATTTATTTTTTTATTGAAAACTAGATGTAATTTAGAATATCCTGAGGCCTAATCGTTTTTCTCGATTTTGCCTCCTAAGAAAGTTATGAATATCATAAAAGAGGCGACTATGTCGGATTTTAGCGATTTTTCAAACATGTACCCTTTACAAACGCGCCACAACCTTTGCCTTTGGATCTAGAAGATCCGGACCCGGACGACGGGCAAGAAGAAGCAAAAATGAAGAACTTTTTTTTTCTTGGTCCATCTCCGATATTATCCGAGATATGAATTTTTTTAAATGGTTGATTTTGCTGAAAAACTGTACTTTTCCGGGGGCCCTTGCTCGTCTCCCCGGTGGATTTTTTCAACCGAACTTTCAGGTGAACTAGAACCAACCTTCCTCTCAGATCCCTGAAAATTTTGTTGCTTAATATCCATCCGCGGCGGAACTCGGATAATCGAATAACTATTGACCCATTTTTTTACATCTTCGATAATTTTTTTCGCCCCTTTAGCAACGATATAGATGTCAGCCCCAATCGATTTTTTTTCATATTGACATAAACTGTTAAAAAAATAGAATCCTCGTGTGTGATGAGGTCGAAAATCCTGGTCGAGGGCTCTCCCACTATCAATAGGGAAAAACAATAGCGGATATAGAAATAAGAATATTGTGTATCCATTTTACAAATACCAAATTACACTAATTTGTTGTTAATATTGCCAACACTTAATTTAAAGACCATGGAGGTACGAAAATCGAAATTGACGTTTGGCGTTTGTTCGCCGTCTATACCCGTAAATGCCGATTTATTGTTTAATTTGAGCCGTAATCAATCTGACTGCAGTGACCGTACGTAAATCGCTCATCTAATTTCACATCTTCGGTAGTTTTTATATGTATATTTGGACCAAATTATTAACATCAATTTCATGCACATAATGGATGAAACGAATGCAGCCTAATATGTCAATGTGCATGACATTAACTGTGTTTTTTTTTGAGTTTATATCAAACGAAATGGTAAGGTATTGATTTTAAAATTGAATTAGTAATATGAAATTAAAAAATATGAAATTTACAAAAATAGCCTTGGGTTACATTTTAACCTTCAATAATATATTTCATTAGAAGCAGTACTAACTTCAAATAAGAATCTACATTGGAGTTTTATAATGAGAAAAAAACTCACAAAACTTGATCAAATAACATCGGTGGATATTTAGAAAACAATACTTTCATCACCAATTTGGGACACACTGTAAAAGGTTACTCATATCTTTTTAATAGTAAAGATCATATATTTTATTTTTTTTTAAATCAAGTTAAAATATTTTTTTATAATAATTATTTTAATAAACAGATATGCAGGCAACAATATCAATAATATTAATGATATCGTTTATTGACAAAATACTTTTAAGAGGAACAGCGAACGCATAGTGCAATTATATATGATAAATTAACCGCTGAAACCTAGAGTATAAATAGCAAACACATATTTTAGTCCTCACGAACATTAATACTGCTTTCTACTTAAATTTTCGAAGACATTTAGGCACCGAAACATTTGTCTCCGTATTTGATCCTGCTTTTGAGGTGAAATATTTTGGAAATCATAAACTTAAATACCTATAATTCTTTGAGTTCAATATTTTAAATTTGTATTTATTATATTATCTAGATGCCTCTAAAGGTTTGATAAAACATTTAATATTTATTTTAATCTATTATTATTATTCAAAATTTAAACTCTCATTTCAAATAATTATTTCTGGTGAATCTGGGAAATGCTTCTGCCATGTAAGATGTTTTATTTTCATATAAGTTTCTTAATAATAGATACGATACAAATACTCACTATTTTTGAGAATCTCATCCACATTATCATTTTCCAAACAATGCCTATTTTCTGGTTTAATTTCATAACCATTTTTCTTTAGTGTCTCTATGAACAAGTGGACATTGTCCTGATCTTTGTCGGACTGGCTAGCAAAGGTATGAACGGCAATAGTATTCGTCTCCATAGAATGTTCATATTCATCTGCTATTAATTCTGTTGAGGGTTTTACCACAATATCTTCTTCATCGCCGTAGGACTGCCGGCGAGACATTTTCACTCAACCTTAATATACCTATCTAACAAAGACAACAAAGAATTTTGTCCACGGTTTTTAATGTACTGAATTTGTGATTATATCGGGCCAATATATGTATACAAATTGTACCATATTTATAGATTAGATAAGCTAACTTATCGAATTTTTAAAACCATTGTATCAAGTATTTATTAAAAAAAGTAACGGGTAAAAATTATAATTTTTTAATCTAAATCATATACGAGTACATATATGATTCGATTTAACGTTTATAAAAATTATATGTATGTTTAATCTAAAAAGGAAATAATGCAGTACATAATAATTTTTTTAAAAAGAGGTAACTTCATTGTCATAATCGTAATCTATGTATAATAAATTAGATTGACCTCAACCTAAATATTTGACGAAAGAATTAGAAAAATCAAAAATCAGTTTTATGAAATTCATTAAGTAGGTAGGTACATTTCAAATACATTCTTGAAAATTTTCTATAATTTCATATACAGTGTGTTAAGAAAAAGTAGGTCAAACAGTTAATCACAGATTCTTTGAACGAAAATAATGCTACTTTTTTGGTGAGATTTTTAATTTTGACACGTAGTTTTCTTATACAGTTAAAGTTTAAATTTTGAAAATTATTTTTATTAATAATTCTGTAATTTTTTAAGATTTTTACCTGAAATTCTGAACAGACTTTTATCTTATGCAGATACGCTTTTTGTGCAATGTTGGTAAAAGAAGTCAAAGCGCAAACGGTGAAAAGGATGGTTGTGTTGCCCATTAACCCGACTTTTTCATGCGTATGCCTATGGTCTCTAGTTTTATTTTTAGATTAAATACTTATTTTCTTAATTTTTCTTACTCCTATATGATATTAACCTGAGGGGTTTTCACTACCGGCAGTCGGTGTACAAATTTTTGCTAGTGATACGAAAAACGTCTTAGGAATGATTTCAGTTGAAGCGATTATAATTCTGCATAACGTCACATCTCTAAATTAGCACTTGAATTTAGGTTATGCATAACAAAAAAGGTCTTGCTTGCCTAAAAGAAATCAATTTAAAGAAAATCTATGTTTACTACAAACAACAATAATAAAAATAATAACTTCCGAAACCAAGATTAAAAATGAATATGAATTTATTGAGAACTATCTAGAGACCATAGCAGTACGTATGAAAAAATTGGGGTGTTAATGGGTACCACAACTCCCCTTTCCCGTTTGCGCTTTGATTTTTTTACCAAAATTACACAAAAACTGTATCTGTATAACATAAAAGTCTGTGCAAAATTTCAGGTAAAAATCTTAAAAGATAACAGAATCATTAATAAAAATAATTTTCAAAATTAGAACTTTAACGCCATGCATAAGGAAAAGTACGTGCCAAAAACAAATCACACCATAAAAGTTGCATTATTTTCGTCCAAAGAATCTGTGGTTAACGGCTTTACCTACTTTTTCTTAACACCCTGTGTTATGTATACAGAGTGTAGTAACAAAAGTGAATTTTTTTAAAATGGTAGTATCTGTAGCATTTTTTGACATTTCATATTTTTCCGATGACAAAAACGTATGTAAGTTGCCTATTTTATTCAGTATGTAGGTACTTAGATAGTTTTAAATTTATTTTTCTACGACTGCTCTCGAAAATTACAAAAAACCCACAGCAACCACGACCCGAACCTATATTTTTCACGACATGATGTGTGCAAAAATCCGAAAACATCTCGTGTTTTCACACAGTCCTGTCAAAATCAATTTTTTTTTAGGTAGGCTAGAGGTTTATTCAGTTTCATAGTAACCGACTTGTAATTTTAATTTTTAATGTACATAATTGGTTTTGTTAAATAAAAATAATCTATCAAATTGCTTGATTTTTTCCCAATCGTTGAAAAAATATTGCAACCAACAAGTTTGAAAACATCTTTTCACACGCATTCGACTTTTGACCAAACTGTCTCACTCGTGTAAAAAATTCGTTTTCAAAACTTTTTATTTAAAATAAGTACTATTAATATCTGTAAAAAGTCATAATTTATGTTAATCATTTGTAAAAGTCATAATTAAAGTTGTACAGTAATATTTATATTGCCATGCCAACAGCTTGTACGGTAATATTACAATATACAGATATGTCAACAACTGTCAACGGATGAAATAATAACTAATGAAGCTATAGGGCTATTTATTAATACAAATAGACAGAAAATTCCAAACAATAATAATTATAATAATTAAATACTGAAATGTATCACTACTGCTCCTGCTTCTTATAATATATATTAATAATGTTTTTATTTTCTGAAACCGATAAACTATTGAACAAATCACGGATGTTATGAATCACAACAGAGGCAGTTATGATACTCATAACATTCCTAGATATGTTAATAGCTATTACAGTTTATTCGTTATCATTATTCATTATATTATAATATCCTTAGATTTTCATTTACTTCATTTATAAAAATGAAGGAATACGTACAGGATGAATATTTAAGTGGAGGGCATATGTTTATGGGTTAATAGTACTAGTTATCAGGAATAAAAATCCAATTTTTTTTTGTAAGGTGGAAAATGAAAAAATGGTCGAGTTATGAGTTTTTTTTTTAATTCGCGGTTCAAATGTAATTCCTGTAATTCCGACGCCACTGGAAGCTCTCGGCGCACTTACGTCTGACCGGTCGACAGTGTTGCCATTTTAATTAAAACTTAGATGATATAAAACCGATGCGATTGTATGATGTATAGTTCAAATCACGAAAGAGGACCGTTACGTCATCATTATAATTCGTAAGAATCAAATCAGTACTGTGTTAGTTATCAACAATGTCAGTCGGAGATATTAACATTCACATATAATGGTCTCCCTTTCCATGTCTCTCTCGTTTTACTGTTTTGTAAACAAAGAACGCTTGAAGCGTACGTTGAAGATTAGAAATTAATTTGTGACGTAACGGTCATCTCTCGTTATTTGAAGTATATGTAAACATAAAAGACATTTCAGCCTCACTTAACAGAGACATTCCAATCAAGAGAGATGCCTAGATAAGGGTAGTGCAAATGAAAAATTAATTTAATTGTAAAAAGAGGTTTATTGAAATACGCAGTTTTAACTTCCATGAAGAAAATTATTGTAATGCAAAAGAAAATGAAAAAGTCGGCGGCATAAATCTGCACAATTATTATAACACAAAACGAAAAGGATTTTAAAAACAGAATTCGACTATAAGACTTTTTCCCTATATCACTTGTCAGCTGTTTGCTTTTCAGTCATCGAGTCACCGAACTTTACTTTGCTGATCTAGTTTTCAAGTGCAGCAGGTGTGTGTTAACAAAAAATAGCGTGAAAGTACGTAAACATATAAACATACGATGGTGATGGAGAGTCGGACATTGTCACACACGAGCCAGTTTTTTTTATTTGAGTTCTCTGGAATAAAAAGCCGCGGTGTATGTTTTGACTAGCTTCTGGCCGTTCACTAAAACATCGACCACGAACTGGTATGAATCACCGTTACAAATTCTATCTACAAATAAGTTTTAATTTAATTATTTTAATATATTAGAAGTTGGCAACAACACACTATTCAAGGCACGCGCGGTCGCCTCAGTTATTACTCTCATTAGCGGGGTACCCAAATTAACATAATAGTATATTATTTGACAAGAAGTTATAATACTAAATACCTCACACCGATTAATTTTGCACCTCAAGCCGCCAGGCGAGTAGTGTAATTCATCAAGTGAGTTATTTAGCTTATCACGAGTTGAATACCATACTTTATCTACGATTATAACAGTAAATACTAACCTTTGCAAGTCCCGAGTTCATCATTTTTTGGCACAATTATTACTTGACTTAATTAAATGTCAAAACTATTCAAATGTCAAATCACTTTCCTCCCCTCAATAATAATGGACCGTTCTATTTCACCGTATCGGAAAAGAATTTCTATTGGACATGCTAGGCATGAAGTAAAAGGAGATTGATGTAAACAAAGATTTACCGGTGACTTTTTAATTACTATAACTCAACGCTATCTGTTTATGGATACTATTAATTGTTCAAAACCAGTTGGTTAATTAATATATAACCTAATAAGAGTAGATAAAAAGGATTTAAACAATATTTATTTCTCATAACACGTTCAAAAAAATATATAGTTTCGTGTGTTCCCATAGTTGAAACTAGGTCACGCCCCCTTTGAATATGACCCACACTAAATAAGATTCACCCTGTATACTTAGATAAGTAACATAATAAACTTTTATTATTAGAGAAATGGATCTATGAAAACAAATATGTGACAGAAAATATTTTTAAATTAATACCGCCAAAATGAATTAAATTATCACTCAGCAGTTATTCATTTTGATTGGCGCTTCGTAAATTAACTAAGTAACAATTTTGTTGTTTTTGTGATTATTATTATTATTATTTTTTATACTTTTGTTTGAAAATTTATTTTTTTGTTATTTATACATTTCTCAAAGCCTCTGTGAATTCAAGTATTGTCTTTTTGAAACAATTAATACGCTATATAAGAATTAAGCAAAATATTAAAATATATGATTATTAAAGACTATAACCTGCATATTGTATTTATTAAATTCCTCCTCCAAAGATTCAATCAAGACTGGTTACATCACCGAAATCCATAAAACGCTTTGCTGATAATAGGTGCGTTTTATTGTAGGTACACAAATTTCGGCTACTTGTCCAACTTTTACTCGGGAAGTGTGAGTAGAATAAGGATTAGCGTATCAAACCGGTGGCATATTAACATTATTTACAGTCGTACGGAAATGGCAGTATTCGGCGCAATCTCATTGGCCGTTACAAGGCCAAATGTCACATTTAACCAAACCTAACTGAACTTATTCCTTCTTTACTCGCAATTCGTTAGTGGTCTAATGACCTAGCGGAAACGAGCTCGGCTTGGCAAGCAGAAGGTTCCGGGTTCAAATCCCACACGTTCTTGTTTTTTTTTTTTTTTTATTAAATGCATCAGGCATGACGAGGTCTATTGCGAGAAGCCGGAGGCAGGTTAGATATGTGTGTTATTCCCCTGATAAAGGAATTTTTTTTATTAGATTAAAGCCAAATTTGTTTTTAAATGTGACATTTTGCGTCCGCGCCAAGTCGTGGCCTTGAAACGGCCAATGAGATTGCGCCAAATACTGCCATTCCCGTACGACTGTAAAGGATGTGAATATCCAAACCGGCGGGGTAGAATGTGTTGCGTGGGGTAATGCATCCTGATACGTCGGTTATTCATGGTATGTTGGTTGAACGGTAAATTAATCAAAATAGCCTGATAGAATAATTATCTGTGATCCTGATTCTTGTTGAATCATGATCCGTAACCAACGTCGGTTACGCATAATCATATCTGTAGCTGCATTGATTAAGGAATGAATAATCAATGGGTGCGTTCAGCCGCGCATAACCGCTAAGTGCTAACTTCTAGCGTGATTAGTTTGCCTACATCTAGCAGGCAGGTTCTGTGTTGAACGGTCCAGGCGGTATTTTGAAATTAATTAATTTGAAAATGAAAATATTGAATTTTACGATGTTGTATTCGAACTGATAGAAGAAGATTTTAACATTAATGCTCTGAAATTGTTCAAAATAATTTTCTGCAAAAACAGGCTAGGATCTACAAAAATTAAAAATTGTCTGTTAACCTTGATTTATTTTATGATCTTGATATATAAGCTTTGTTCAAAAACTATTACACTAGTGTAGTGCAGTGGCACATAGTGTAGTGCAGTTTGTAAAAAGTGTAAATTGTCTGCATAAAATTGGTTTCTGAACACAGTTCAAATTTAACCTTACTTTTATATTTTGATCATGGTGATCTTGTGCTTATTTTTTTTTTGAAGCATTAAAGTAAATTGGTACTAAAACAGATATCTAATGGAGAGATTAGTTTTATCAGAATTGGTATCATATCTGATGATGATTCCGATGATTCTCCAAATGAAGACCATTTATACAGAAAAAAACGTTTACTATTAAGTATTTGTACAACACCATTGACACCTCAAGCAAGCATAACCTTATTTTTCCGTATTTCTTGTTCTCAAATCTCCACATTCTACACTACACTTTTGCACTACCTTTCAAGTTCGTGTAAAAGTGTTACACATTTCTGCACTACACTGGAATATTTGAACGCCAAATATTTTTGACATATATTATGCCAGATGACATCTACACTAGAGTTTGTGATCACAGAATAATGGACCCAGTGTAAAAATTTTGCACTAGTGCAGCTAGTGTAGCGTTTTTGAACAAAGCTATTCTGACCATTTTCTAATTTTTCATGAATATCATGAGATTCATAAATGGTGTAATATGAATCATTAAACACGTACTCTATTTCATAATATATCCCAATAAACACAACATACGTGGCCCAATAATGGTAAATCACAAACTGCCATCTAACTCATCAATGGTACTTCGATGGCTGCTTAGTACTGGACTGTGCTGGACCGGAAAAAATATGTCCCACCGGCCATCAGAGCAGTGGCGTAGCGGACGGGCCCGCAGGGCCCGCGGTGCGGGGGGGCCTCCAGCTCTTGGGGGCCCCCGAATCTAGGAATTTTTTACGCGAAAATATCGTCGAAATTAAAAGTGACGAAATCTTACATACATCTTAACATCAATAGTTAAGATGCATGGATTTTATAAAAACATAAATCATAAATTTATTATATTTCCTTGATATTTCTTAGATTTTTTAAGAATATAATAAAATAAATTGATAAAGAAGTTATTTCGTACATAATTAATTTTAATATAAATCCAATGAATGACGATCAGGCTTTATTTGGAAGCTAGCAATCTTGCTGAAAATTATTCTGATGATTTATCGGCAGATTTTCCCCGCGAACTTCTGTTACTAAGAATTGTTTTGAGGACACAAATAAGAGAAATTAATTGCGGATTCTTCAATCTTAAATTTTGCTACATTTCTCATACAAAATCACAAAACTTTACTGTCAAGTGTTCCAAATATTTTTATTGCTATAAAATTGTTCTTAACACTACCAGTGACTGTTGCTACAGCTGAAAGGTCATTTTCAAAATTAAAACTTAAAAATTAAGACATTTGTAAGAAATTCAATGACACAAGAAAGACTATCAGCATTAAGTGTATTAAGCATTGAGCAAGAGAGAGCAAGAAAGTTAAATACTGATCGCATCATCGAAGACTTTGGAGCATGTACGCCGCTGCCGAAAATTTAATGATATATTTGAGATGTAAGAATTGGAGTAGGTATAATGTGGTATGTAGCTAACAATTTTTGTTCAACAAAATTGGAGGTGATTTATTATTTTGTGGGGGCCCTCATCATATATTTTGCGGGGGGGCCCGAGATTTTCAGCTACGCCACTGCATCAGAGATTTTGCCATCATTTAACCAGTAATGTGTCGCCACTGCTTAGCCTCCAGTGGTACTTCATTTAATTAATATTGGGCCATTATTAGACCACAATTCAGCCATTATTCAGCCACTCCAAGACCAATAATCTGTTACCAGTGTCTAACCAGTACTGTCTGTGCTATTACTGCTATTGGCCATTTCGTGTGCCAATATAGGTACAGTGCTATCAGTGGCGACTGGTGAAATTTAATTTGTCATTTCTTCGTATTGGAGCGAGGGTCAAATTAACTACCTACTAAGACTGAATGAAGAAGTTCTGCAGAACAGAATTGAACTTGAAATATATGCGAAAACAGTTGCCAAAAATGGGTTTGCTCAACACCCACTGAACTACAAGAGGTGTTGTTGGTTTGCTGCCCCTGATAATTTTGTAGATATAATTTGAAAAATGTTTGCCAAGCTTTCGTTCAGATTCAGATGTCAAATTTATCTACGGATTTCAATTTGTATTAATATTTTATTAAGTTGACATTTAAAAATACGATAAGTATAAAAATTTAATCAAAAACAAAATTTACAATCTGATATCTGAAAAAAATGTTTTGCAAACATTTTTCAAATTATCCACAACATTTATTATCAGGGAAGGCAATCCCATTTTTGGGCAACTGTTTTCGCAAATTTTAAGCTCAATTTTGTTCTGCAAAACTTCTTTATTTAGTCTTGGTAGTTATTTAAAATATCGCTTGACCCACGCTACAATAAGTAGAAATTACAAACTAAATTTCATCAGTCGCCACTGAGCACACTGTACCTATATTAGCACACTAAATAGCCAACAGCACATATTTTACAAACCATTTACAAATTAAATAGATCCCATTTTTCAAAGCCGCCACTGACATGCTATTCACATTTTAGTATATGAACATATTAAATAAAAATATATAGCATTTAAATACAAATGTTACTTTTTCAATGAAAGGCAGTATATTTATATATTAACATATTTATTGTAAAACAAATAAAAACAATTTGTATCATTAAAACTATAACAAAAAACGTTTTTCCAAGGTGAACATCAATATAGGTACATATAATTACATATACATATGATTTTTAGTTTATTGCTTACCTAAATCTACCTAAGCTAAGATAAGAACTAGTTTTTGCCAAAAAGTGCAGGTGACCGGTGTTTGGGTAGATTAGGAGCGGCCTATCACAGTTATAGGGTTTATCTATACCAAAAGACACAAATCGATATCCACTCAAAAAGTTCAGCTGACGTACGTTACCTGTAACAAAGGATTATCACAATAATTATTTTTTTTTTCGTTGTTTCACTTCACTTACTAGAGAAACTTGTATTGTTATGGAGTCAGTCACAAAGAACACACGGATGTGATACAAAACTGCTTTATTTTGTTCGTTAGTTTACCATCTATCCATTATACGTTAAAACTTAAAACCTAGTAACCTTCTCTGGTTTTCCCTAACAGTGTTCCCAACCTTAATCACCTAATTATTACTAGTGTCTTTTTTACCCATGCCCATACCACATACAATATTAACTTTACAAGGATGTATATTTAGTTGCCTAACAGTACATTCCCCTTCTTAAGTTTACAATTTACCTCTACGCACTTTCAGTTACATAATCATGTAACCAAACCGGTTTTTTACATGACCGTTTTGGCCTCACAAATGACGGAACAATTTTTTCGACATCCGGTTTTTGAGTAGTTGGCTTATCACTATTTTCGTAGATTATAGTCTCATCTTTATTACCGTTTTCCATGCTATCACTTTCACTTTTCTCTGCTTCACTTTCACTATTCTTAATACTAGGTACAGATTTATTATTTTGACAATTATTAGGTATTTGTAAGGGTTGTTCTGTTTGGGTCTCTTTAATCTCTGGTCTAAAATAAGGAGCATTTATCAAGAACCACCTATTTCGACGGTATATACCACCATCTTGGGCTTTGACAATGTACGAACGTGGCTCATTAGCTCTATCAATAACTACAGCATACTTCCGAAGATCGGTAACCCATACAGAATCACCATTATGCAAACCAGACAACTCCTTAGAATGATGTCTATTATTGAAATTACTTTCTTGTTTATTTTTTATTTTCTCTTCCCTTTCCCTGACAGTTGGTTGTGTATCTATAATCTTTTCTACCATACTTGGTAAAACTGGCAATAAGGTCCTGAGTTTACGTGACATAAGTAAACTCTGCAGGACTGAATCCACACTCTAAAGGAGTTACCCGGTATGACATTAAGGCTAAATATATATCATCATTTTTCTTTAGTAATGATTTTGCGACTTTTACCGCAGCTTCTACGCAGCCATTTGATTGTGGAAAGTGAGGACTACTTGTGACATGCGTAAAGTTATATTCTAAAGCAAATTTTTTAAAGGCTGTTTGAAACTGAGGTCCATTGTCTGAAAACTGCTCTTTTAACTTTTGGATAATAGTGTTTTCGGTTAGACTAGCCAGTGGTATAATTTCGAAAAAACGAGAATAGTAATCTGTCAAAATTAAATACCATGTTTTATTTTTAAACAAATCAATTGCAACTTTTTGCCAAGCTCTTGATGGAATATTATCTTTGATAAAGGTTTCGTTGATGTTTGATCTCTCTTCTACGCAATTTGGACAAGAACGAACTAAATTCTCTATCTGAGTTGAAAGTCATATCCACCATACAGACATTTTTGCGCGTTCACGACATTTTACAATGCCTTGATGTCCCTGATGAATAAAATTGAGTGTTTGTAGCTGTAATGTTGGAGGAATAATAATACGTGTACCTTTAAGCAAGAAATTTTCATTAAAACTTATGTCATGTCTATATTGAAAATACGGTAACAGTTCAATTGAAAGATTTTTTTTTTCAGGCCACCCTGAAGTAGAATATTCTTTCAATTTAATACAAATCGGATCTGCAGACTGTGCTTGAGAAATTTTAGAAAGAAAAGAATCTTTAATTGGCAAATTTTTTATAATTAAGCGAACATGTGCATCGACTTCCGCAGTTAATTCCTCATAAACATGTTTAGTCTGCAACGGACTACGCGAAAGCAACTTTTAAATTTACACCCGGTGTATAAATAACAGAGTAATTGTATCGCATTAGCCTAATACGACATCGTTGTAATCGTGGTGTTAAGTCGTCTAGATTCTTGGTTTGTAGAATTTGCAATAATGGTTTGTGATCAGTTTCAAGAACTATTGGAATACCTATTATATATTCTTTGAATTTTTCACAGGCCCACGTTAAACTCAAACATTCACGTTCAATTTGAGCGTATCGACACTCTGTTGGAGTAAGCGTACGTGAGGCATAGGCTATCAATTCACGTTCACCGTTACTATTTAGCTGCATGAGCGCTGATCCAAGGCCATATGATGAAGCATCGGCACTAACGATAATCTTTTTTGCCGGATCAAAATATGAAAGACAAGGAGCTTTTGAAAGTAATTGTTTCAATTTCTGAAAAGCAATTTTTTGACTGTCGCCCCAAAGAAATAACACATCATTTTTTAGTAAATAAGTAAGCGGTGCAAGTAATTCAGACCTATTTGGAATGAAGCGGGCTATAAAATTGATCATTCCTAGTAGTTGTTGAAGTTCTTTTTTATTACTCGGATCAGGAAATTTAGTTATCGCTTCGATTCGAGAGGGTTCAATAAGAATACCCTCTTGAGACACTATATGTCCCAGAAAACTTATTTTCTGTACGCCTATCAGACATTTAGATTTATTCAGTGTAATTCCCTCAGCCTGTAGTCTAGAAAGAACCTCTCGAAGTATACAATCGTGCTCTTCGATTGTAGGAGCATGTATTAATATGTCATCCACATGAATAACAATGCCTTTTAGACCTGTAAATGACTTCGAATATTTTTGGCTAAAAAACTCTGGGGCGCAGGAGATGCCGAATGGTAATCTAGTGAACATGAACCTCCCGAAGGGAGTGATAAAAGTTGTTAATGACTGAGAATTTTTTGAGAGCCTAATTTGATAAAAGCCAGACCTGGCATCTAATTTCGAGAAAAACCGAGAGCCTTTTAATTTTGCAAGAGAGGTCTCTACTTTAGGAATCGGAAAATGTGGTCTCAACACATTTTTGTTAAGTTCGGTATAGTCACAACAAAGTCGAACCGTATCTCCCTTAGGAACTACCACGATAGGAGCCACCCAAGCAGTATGATGCTCCACTGGTTTGATTATGTTAAGCATTTTAAGTCTTTCCAACTCTTTTTCAAGTTTATCCAATAATGGTATTGGTACTACTCTAGGGCTAGCTTGAACAAATGGTTTAACATTGTCTTTGATGGAAATTTCTATCTCATCTTGAAACTTACCAATTTCATTAAAAATACCACTAAACTCAGAATCAATATTAACCGAGGTAACATCAGTAATCAAGTTTAAAGAATGATTTACTTTATAATTATTTAAATGCAAAACATCGAGGTATGAAATCCCTGGCCTGCCTAGAATAGGAACTTTTAAATTTCTTATAATGTATACATCTACATCACAACATTTTTTATTACCTGGATTCTGTATATTAACCTTAATTTTACCAATAACACTTAGACTCTTTCCGTCCGGTCCTGATATGGTATCATCGCATCTTACAATTGAGGTTAGAATTGATTCAGGTAAAATGTGTAATGGAGCGCAAACCACATCAGCACCAGTGTCTATTAAAAACGCTACATTTCTTCCAAGGAAGTTCAAATTTACCATCCACTGGTTTTTTTCATTAGTGAATACATTACCAATAGCATAACTTTTATTCACTCTAATGTTCTTATCAGTGCTAGTAATATTCCCAATAAACTGAGCCTCTGAAATTTTGCTGTCCTCACCCTGTACCTCAGAACTCTCGGACTCTATTACTTTAACATTTTTTCTACCTTTGATTTGATCTTTTGCCTTACAAACTCTTTCCCAGTGTCCCCTTTTTTTGCAAGCACGGCACGTTGCATCTCTCGCTGGACAGGTATCTCGTGAATGTTGTTTCAATCCGCAGTAGTCACAGGAAACATCACATGCGGTATACTGATGTTTGTCAAAGCGCTGATTTCCAAACTTGTTCGCCTTATTCTTCCCCATTGCATTTACCTGGACCGACTCCTGTCTTAATATGTCGTTTTGCTTACTTTGGAGTTCAGCTTGTTTTGCCATCAGAGTTGCATCTGACAATTTCAGCGATGATTGCAGTTGCATCCTCTCGCTGGCTTTCTTATCACTCATACCCACAACTATACGGTCACGAATCATTTCTTCCTTCAAAGACCCGTACTCGCAGTGCTCTGCTAAAGTGTGCAATGCGGTAATAAAATTCTCTACACTCTCTCCAGGTAACTGTACCCTCGAATTCATCTGAAATCTCTCAAAAATAACATTACGCCTAGGGATAAAATGGTCTTCAAATGCTTTGAGCATCTCCTCATATGTTGCTGGTATAGCAGGAAACTGAATGATAATTTCTTCACTTTTCTCTCCCATAATGTACAACAAGGCATTCATTTTCTCGTCATCACTTTTAGAAGATAGACCGGAGACAGTCATATACCTTTCAAATCGTTTTCTCCATTGAGGCCACGAAGCTGGAGTTGAAAAATTGAATTGATCGGGCGGGGCCACATTGAAGAGAGATGCACTGAGGGCACATGCAGAGGCATTTACCTTGCCGTTACCGTCCTTAGACATTTTCGCTTAGTACTCACGGACACAAGAGTTCACTCCTAGCTGCCACCATGTATTGTTATGGAGTCAGTCACAAAGAACACACGGATGTGATACAAAACTGCTTTATTTTGTTCGTTAGTTTACCATCTATCCATTATACGTTAAAACTTAAAACCTAGTAACCTTCTCTGGTTTACCCTAACAGTGTTCCCAACCTTAATCACCTAATTATTACTAGTGTCTTTTTTACCCATGCCCATACCACATACAATATTAACTTTACAAGAATGTATATTTAGTTGCCTAACAGTACGGGGATGTATATTTAGTTGCCTAACAGTACAAAACTAATTGTTCGGGTTTGTCGGTTAATAACCTTGTTTTCTTGATGTTTCGTAACTTTTTTGAGAGATATTTGTAATGAAGGAGGCGGCAGGAAAAGATATGACGGTTTTAATTTTTACTTCTAAATTACACGTTTGTCAGTACCTATTATCCATATTTCAAACACTTTACACTAACAACTGCTTAAACACTTTTCTTTACTAACGACATTGACGACTGACGCCACCACAGGTTAAAATGGCGAATGATAGTGGTGGTACGGAATGTGACGCGCAAGCGCAGACTCAAGTAGATTGCGCCGGCAATGAACCATTATTGGTACTGAAATGGCAATAATGCAATATATAAAATACTGGCAGAAACTCAGTAAACCATTATTGGTACTAAAATGGCAAAACGTCATTCATAAACTACTGTAGGACTGTACATAATGGACCATTAATGCTTAACCAGCAACATCACAAAACCATCAATAACTCTACTGGGCCAACAGAATGCCACACATCATGTGTTTACTGGGATGTTTCTTACATTTTATAATTTGAATTTTTAGGTTAGAGTTATAAGTTGAAACTTATCACCAGCACGTCAGCTTAAATCAAACGTGATGAATTGCTTACTAAGCGTTTGCTTATGTGATGAAATTAAGCGGTGCGGACACGACCGCATGATGCACTAAGCAGCTCAGCCGCTAGGCATGGCTGAACGCACCCAATGGTAGCAGGCAGAAACTTGTGGAGTGTCTCCACGCAGGAATAATCATTTGGATCCATGACGTGACCAGATCGGTGACCTTCTGTTAACTACCCACGACACTTATACTTGCTTTACTCACATCGTGTCAGTGGTGCGATGGCCTAGCGGAAACGAGCCGGTCTGGCATGCAGAAGGTTCCGGGTTCAAATCCTACTCCTTCTTGTTTTTTTTTTTATTAAATGCGTCAGGCACGGGAATTTTTTTTTATTAGATTAAAGGAATTTTTTTTAATTAAAAGGTCTGTTGTGAGTTAGAAGCCGGAGGCGATAGCCGGAGGCAGGTTAGATATGTGTGTTATTCCCCTGATAAAGGTTTTTATTAGATTAAAGAAATTTTTTTTTATTTTATTTAAATTTGCCATTTTAGTCAAAATTACGTGTTTTTTGTGTTTTTATGATATGTATTTAGGGATAAACTAATGTTCCTTCTTTAACATAAAAGGATACTGCACCCGCCCGCGGTCACCGATCTGGTGACGTCATGGATCCAAATGATTATTCCTGCGTGGAGACTCTCGTGAAACTTGGAGCAACATAAATAACAGTGATCTGTATTGAAAATTGCCTAACTTAAGAAGAAGAAAATATTAAAATGTTCGTTAGTTCGTTCATGAAATGTCAAATGGAAGTTTTATTTTTACTGTTAGGTTATGATTTGAATCGTAACTTCTTACAAAATGTCTTTAAAAACTTGTACTCGAGTTCTTCCACAAGTGATGAATTTTTTAAAACTGAACAACAAATTTCTCCTTCATCCTGTATTAGTGAAATTTAGCACCTACCACGTCGTTCCGTTAAGTTTAAGAAGACCAGTTGATAGGCGATTTTCATCAACTCATACTATTGACAAAAAAACAGAGAGCAACGTTAAACCCATATATTATGGAGTTTTAACTCCACAAATACGAGCTGTAAAGGTATAAACCATGTACTGTAATTATTTTTCATTCCGTATGACATATTTAATTTATTTTCAGATGTTTTCACTATCGTCAAGTATAGTAGGAATTATAGCACAACCATTTTTGTATAAAGAAATAGCTGCGACAGGAAATGTTCCAGTTATTTTAGCTGCGTATTCATTTATTGGATTTTTCACTGTTGTTACTCCTGTTCTCTTACATTTCATTACAAAAAAGTATATAACTCATTTGGAATATAAACCAGAAACTGAGAGTTACGTGGCTAAAACTGTTAACTTCTTCTGCATGACTAAAGAGGTAATATTGATAAATTATGCTATAAGACCCAGTAGCGCTTTCCCAAAATATTGCAGATCTGGAGTGAGTGCAGTACGTACTTACTAAGTTAATATAAAAAAATAACGTGTTGTATGATTTGCCAGTAAAATGATGTTTACAAGTCTTGTAGACATCGCAGCACTCGTTGAGAAAACCACTATTAAGATCCTCTATAGTGTAATAATGACATTTTTTATTCATAAACAGAGACAATTCTGAAACATTTTTCTTTTAGATTGAATTTAAACCAGAAGAAGTTATTGTTCCTGAAGTACCTGGTATGTTCACAACATTTTTGGCTAAAGGAAAAGCATTGTTCTTAGACCCCCGATTATTCGAAAATCCAGAGCACTATGCCAAAATTATGGGCTATGATAAACCTATTGATTTCAAATTAAATGAAAAACTACCTCCCAATACTAAATAAGGAAACTTAGTGATATGTGTTGCTTTGTAGTCTGAGTTTTTTGAGTGAATGTAATTCGTAAGAAGTTGTGTATATATATTTATTTATATGTATAATAAATTGTTATAGATGAGTTTAAATTGTGCTGTTAGTAGGTTTTCAAAATTCAAGAATATTAAGATGGTAAATTTCCTCACAATCTCGAGCATAATACCTATATCAATTGCTGGAATGCATATTAATTACTGGTAGGTATTAAAATGCTGTCAAGATATTCACCGAAAGTGGTGGAATATATACTATTATTGGAATTGTATAACATACGTAAACTGAGCTATTTCAATCATTTCAAACTGAATAGATTTTTTTATTTATTAATGTACTTATGCGGCAGATATTTTTAGACAACTAATAAATGGGTAAAGTGGATATTATTTTACATGGACTTTTCCAAAAGCATTTTGACATTTGGACCATGGTATCGAATATCGAATTTATTTTATGCCAGGAATATCTTAAGACAGGCAGAAAAAGACCTTTGTAATAAAACTTTTCACAGTATAGGTACATTACAGTTGAAAATGTATTATTTTCTTATTACTTAATGCTATCCACAAGCATTGATTAAGGAACGAATAAGACCCAATGATAAAGTGCGAGGCCAATAATTTAGGCGGCGAGTTTCACGGTAAAGTTGCGGGCATTCCTGTGATTCACGTAGTAGTATACTTTTGATAAACCTGTGTCGTGTCTGGTTCTATATCATTTATAATAATAGCATGGGGTGGAGCCACAAATAACCACCTACATAACCTGGAAATAATACAAAAATACATACTAAAAATAATTTATAAGAAGGAATACACGTACCCTACTAATGAACTCTATCAAGAAAGTAAAGTTTTTGACATCAGACAAATTTTTTTCTACTCACTCTTGGTAAGACACCAAAAAAAGGGAGAATTATTAAAATAGAGCATTACCTACTACCAAACAAGACATAAGATCAATTCGTATCAGGTTCCAAAACCAGAGAAAACTATTTTTCAAAGATCACATATTTATCTTGGACCAAAATTATACAATATTACACCACCTGAAATAAAAAGAATTAACTCAGTGCAAATGTTTAAGAACAGGCTTAAAAAATGGATGTACACATTATCAAGAATAGAAGTACACAAATTGATAGACAAAAAATATCTACTATATTTGAACCTTTAAACTATTTAAACTTTTAAATCACTTTTGAAATCTACAACTTTTAAACTTTTGCACTATTCACAACTTTTAAACTGAAATTAGGATAATTATTGTTAGGAAAAGCAAAACTTAGAAATTAATATAAATAGACACGAATATGTGCTTAAATTGCTAAATGAATAAAAATTATATATCTATTAGTATATTAGTATAGGGAAATTAAGATTGTATGTTTTAAGAAAAAAAAGTTGATGTCACTTCCGGTTCAACCGGAAGTGATATGTTCGTTCCTCTTGGTCTAAAAATAGCCCACTTTTGTCTTATTCACGTATACCAAAAACGAAATATTTAAATCCAAAAACAACAATAAAATTGGGGGCGTCGTGGCCACCCGGTATAATATACCTAATACTAGTTTTATGAGTCGACAATATTTCAGCACACAGACCCTTCTGCACTGGTGAACAGCAATAAAATAGTGTATAAAACTACACATACACAATAATTTAGACCAGTGAAAACTAACGCGACTACTTTAATAATGTTAAGCCAATAAATTAATATAATTTAAAATATAAATGACATATCAATAATTATATTAACTTTAAATAGGTAAGTAGATATATTTAGACCACTAGGAAAAGATGCTCAGTGAAAACTCATAGCTCCATTATTTCAACGGGCTGATCTGTGATTCTATATCGAATATAGGCTTTAAACGGAACGAACGACGTTATTGTTACCACTTTTTAATCGTTTTGATTGACGATGATGATACAGATACCTACCCCTAAACTTAAAGGTACTCTTCAGACATACAAATTTCAGATAGAAAGTCAGATGTATAATAATGTATATATATCTACCTACTTTAAAAAATATAATAATTCTTACACGTACCACTGTAAATAATCACGCTGAATGTTGTACTTTGTTAATTAATATGCGTACCAGAATCTGGCGCTAATAAAATAAAGTTAAAAAGAATGAACCTCAAAAGAAAATAGAATTGAAAGGATTTAATGTACCTACACCCCAAATGTGAATGCGAATATAATATTACAATAGATGAATAGGCCAGTAGAATTAGACGGGAATCTGTAACTAATTCGTTTCAGGTAGCCGTAGGTAAAAACAGGTGTATTTAGTTATAAGGAATATACCTCTGCGATTCCTCCCAAATCAAATATACATAACATTGTTTATAAGTCACTTGTATGTGAAAAAATCATGAAATTTGGAGTTTTTTAAAAATTGCAGTAAGACTGCAGTAGATTAATTTTTTTGAATGCTTCTGTTTACTAGGTAATTCCAAACCGGTTAATTTAAGCCCCGGTTGATTTCATTTAATTGATTATTTATTTAAATAATTGCCGAAAACCATCGAAATTTTCGAAAACTTCAAGCATTTTTTACTCTGAAAGGAAAAATGCTAGACTCTTGAAACTTTGGTGGAATATGTGTCTCATTACCCTCAACTTACAAAAAAAATTTCGTTTTAAAATGTTTATTAGTTTTCGAGAAATTCTATTTGTTTATTAAAAACGTCCCAAATGTTTAATGAAAAATTGACCTATTAACGTTATCAAAAATAATTCAACCACAGCTCATTTTTTTCGTCAAGACGTCAATTTTACGAATCTGTTATGGGCGTATCGATTTTCAATAATTTTGACCGTCAAAATGGCGTTAACAACATTACTACTTTTCGGAGCAGCGTTTTTTGCAAATAACTTTACAACAAATGAACGTATCTGCACAAATCTTTCATATTTGAGTTGCTGGTATTTTTCTACAAATTTATAAAAAAAATTGTTGCTCTGGGACATGTAGGAGCCGAGATAATTTTTTAAATTGTTTAATGCGCCAAACGTTTATTTATTAATATTTATGGCCAAAATTGAAACTGGTTGTTAATAAGATCTTGAATTTTGTGAATTCATCATAAGTCCTATTGAAAACGGGCCCTTTTTGAGGTCAAAATATAATTTTTAATAATTAGTGATTTTAGAGCGTCTTCAATTTGTTTGGCTCAAAGGACAGGTGAATTTTTTATCAAACGATTTTCAAATTGGGGTAGCGAGAAAAATTCGTCATATCTCCGTTATTTTCCGGCCAATTTCGACGTTTTTTTTTTAAATTTGGGGTAGCTTACGAAAATAATAACAATAGGCACATTTGCAATATCCAAATAATAAACAAATAAATAGTGTTTAAATTATTACACATAAATACCGAAATCGGTACAGTTTTAAGTTTTATTAAACAAGTTGGGTAAAGCAGAGTCAGTCATTTGAGGAACGTAAATAAGTCAATAAAATTATAAACGAATTGCTAGAAAATAATACAATTCGTGAATCCTATATACACGCCTTATAGTCCCAGTAAAAAAAACGAAGATGGAAATCGAATGTGTTGATTTTCACGCACTAAACAAAATAACTATAGTAGGTACTAAAAAAGATAAATATCCTTTGGACACCGTTTAGGTGAGAATAAGTAAGTATTTCATAATTATTGACCTGGCATCTGAATATTTATCAATATTACCAATTATTAGCAAAGATTCAATTGAAAGGAAAGGTTTTGTCACCATTGGGCATTATGAAGTTAAGGTTGGTAGGAATATTAATGCAACAAAAGACATTGTTAAACATGTATCATATTTTAGTAAGAAGTAAGACAACGATATTACCTAGAACAAAAATGCCACTCATACGAGCTTGAGACCTTGCTTGGCAGCCGCCACTTTAGAGTTTATTTAATAGGAATCAAGGTTAAATTAATCACTGATTGCAGTGCTATAAGAAGTACGGCGGAAAAGAATAGTATATTCTATAACAAGTTTAAGAATGGCCCATATTCCACACGAGCGAAAGTTTGTAGTCCGAGCCAAGGGCGAGGACTACGGTTCGCGAGTGTGGAATATGCCATTCTAAACGTGTTGTAGACTATACTTTCTCTAAAAAGATTTTAGAAACTACACAAAAAAAATAGAAAATAAATTACAATTTAACATCAAAACTGTTATGTAATAAATATTCTACAACGGGTTAGGCTTTGATTCGTCGAAAACTGTTATGTAATAAATATTCTACAACGGGTTAGAATGTCATATATTCCAACACAACTTTTAGTTGTGGAATGCGTAGTTTCTAAAGTCGTGTTAGAGAAAGACATATAGCTCACGTATAGGTGGTGGCTTCAATTGCAAAAATTCGATTTTTAATATTGAATATCGCCACGGTACGAAAATGACATGTAGATTTTTTTTAGCAGAAATCCACATGAACCAAAGCGATCCATGAATGTTTTAAATGTTATAATTATTACTGAAAGTGAGTGGCTACTAGCTGATCAGTTACAAGACGAACAAATAATATCTAAGATTAGGGAAATACTGAGGACAGTAGAAACAACGCTAGTACTTACCTACCAAAAACTTGATAATTAGGTATATGTTTAAAGAAGGTAAAGTATATCATAAATTAGGTAAAAAATTGAAATGGGTAGTCCCAAAGCTGAAATATAGCGGGCATGACAATATCGGATATAACGGTTTTCACAAAACACAAAAATTCAAGAGAATTATTGGTTCGCTCTGTAAAGAAGTACGTTACTGCTTAATTACAGGTTACGAACTTGATTGTTGACAATCGGGAAGATCAGGGTGGCCGAATGTAAGCTGTAGAATTCGATGGATCTACGGAAGCCCGGTAGCGCCATGCACTACTACATACATAGAAATGACGTCACATCTAAGCACGCAGAGAAGTGACGTCACATCTCTGTATAAACACAGAACAGGTTACAATTCCTGTTCTGTGGCATGAGCTCTCGAACTGCTCTTGCTCTGAGCAACTTGAAATACTTTTGAGTTTTGAATGAAGCAAACAAACACCAAACTAGGTTATAGTTACTTTTTCATATTATTAATTTATTAGTAGTACTCTAGCAGATTCAGTATATCGTGCTCTAGTAGGTACATAGGTACATGATTTATGTGATACATAGGAACTAGGAACAATTAATATTAATTAATAAGAATAACTATAGATAATCCATTATTATATTAAATTATTTATTACTACTGACAAAAATAACGGTAATTTGTTTGCTGCACAGGATTACAGAATAGTTTGCACAAGCTGCACTCCAAGGCTGGTAAACTCTAAAGGTTACCCCATCTGAACCTCACCTACTCAATATACGCCACTCGGCGACCGCTGGCCGGGATCGTCGTTCTCTGTTCTACAACAGCAGGGCAGTATTAGTGTCTCTTTTTAAGCATATAGAACCGCGGTCGCCAGCTCTTCCTCACCCCGTATTTCCCTCGCCCTAACGCTGCTCATTGATGCAACCTGTACAAAGTCTATAAGCCTTGGTTGCACTCTACCAGTCGTGCCACAGATCAGGAATTGTTACCTGTTCTGTGTTCATACAGAGATGTGACGTCACTTCTCTGCGTGCTGAGATGTGACGTAATTTCTATGTATGTAGTAGTGTATGGCGCTACCGGGCTTCCGTATGGATCAGTGTGCTAACTGGCTGGATACATTGAGAGCGGACGACAACAGGACAGCGCTGGCACTCTATGCCGACGACACTGCGCTAGTCGCAAGGTCGTGGAACGCAAGACTGGCCAGTGGCCACGCGCTATAGTCGAGTAAACTTTAACTTGGCGTGTGGATGAGTTATTATTTGTGCATACTATTTCATTTTCTCTTGCACACAAAGTTAAAGCAATAACCCAAAAACATTGTTCACGTATGTTTATACGTAAACAATGGTTTTGGTGCTTCAATTTTGTGTGCAAGAGAAAATACAATAATACGCAAAATATCAACTCATCCACACGCCAAGTTAAAGTTTACTCGAGTATACCTCCAAGGAGCAGCATCCGCCCTTGAAGAGTGGTGCAACAGGTGGAAGGTGGGAAGCAACCCAGAAAAGAGCAGGGCAATACTTTTTACCAAGAGGAGAGTGACACCAGTGGGACATGTAACCATGAACGGTGAGGATATCCAGTGGCACGATACTGAAAAGTATCTAGGTGTCACGATGGATAATCACCTGACATGGAGACAACATGTGAACAACACAGCAAGGAAAGCCACGATGACACGAGCGAAACTGTATCCTATGATAGGCAGGAGCAGCGAGCTCAACCTGAACAACAAGCTATACTGTTGATCAGGCAAGTCATACAGCCCCAGCTGAGGTACGCCTCGGTAGTATGAAGAACAAGGCCGAAGAATGAAGAGAGAAGACCAGGAAAACGAAGAGACAGGACCAAAAAAGCGAAGAGAGAAGACCAAGAAAGAAGCACCGAGGGAAGGAGGGAAGAAGAAGAGGAGGCACTCCCGGTGGTGACCAACTCAAAGCCAGGACACGGGAACGAAACTGATCGACGCGAAGGAAAGAGAGCAGTAGTCTTGCTCGTCCTAGCGAACAAAACAGATCTTTTTCGGCTGCTAGGCAGCTAGGTGGAAAGGTTTTTAGTGGGTACAAATCCCACACTATCCAATGAGCTTCGTGCTCTGCGGGTGCCTTGCGAAGATTTTCCGACAACCGAACAAAAAAAAAAAAAAAAAAAGAGGAGCGTTAATAATAATTAATAGAATTATACATATTTTATTATATTAGCTCGCGAATGCTGACTGACATATATTATAATTATGTATAATAAGTGTACGAAAATATTAATATATTAAATAAAGTTTTTCTTGAAGACATTAAAACTTGCGGGCAGTAATTAGGTAACTAAAAACTCTATTCTAATAACTGCACAATCATCATGATTCATGAATAATGTTGATAGATAGATGGTGTCGTTTAATCTCCACTTTTTTCCCACTTATTAAGTTTTGCGTGTTATATAAATTTACACTACCGAATCTTTAATACAGCGTCGCCCTACGTTATCAGCAGCGGTCGCATCACTTCCACTTCCACTTGCTCTTGCTTGTTTTTAAGAGTTTTAACAGAGGTTTTAAGTGTGATAACCTTGTACATATACAAGGGTGATAGGTTATAGGTTGAAGTTTTGTGGCACCTCAAAATATTATGGGAAAATGGCATCAAGAGACAAAGCCAGTAATCAACTAGTAGATTATAAAAACAAAGTTAAAGAAGTAAGAATATACTTATTATTTTATCGAAAACGAGGTTAAGTAGAGATTTGTTTATTTACACGGTCTTTTAAATAGTATATGGATCTATAATCATGGGTGTCACCAGGGGAGGGACGGCGCCCCCCCCCCCCCGGCTTTTGGCAGATAAATTTCCTAAATTAATATTCACAAATAAATTTTATTGCAATTTTTTAATCATCTATGTATAAAAGGTACCTACAATAAAAATTTTTATATAAGTAACAATTCGGTATCTTTTTTTCCAATAAAAGCACGAGGACATTTCTAAAAAAATTTGCTCTGCCCCCTCTGGAAATTTTGGAGGCAATTCCCTTGCTTATAATCCATAACTAGAAAATATTCTTTACCCTGATATTCAACAATAATCCTTTTGATATTTTTGATATACCTAGTACTTAATTATGTACCTACTAACATGGGAGAGAGCTTCAGATAAAACTATAAACAAAAAATTGTTTAGGTTCTCCTCCTGCCGTAATTTTGGAATATAGGTACAGTTGATTGCAAAAAATTATAGGATAATTTTCTTGTTTCGGATACCTGCAATAGTTCATTTCATTTTTGTAACGCAGGGAAAAAATGCCGCATTTACAAAGCAGAAAGGCGGCCTCTTTAATGTTCGCAAAGACGCCGCCGCACGTGTTCCTATGTCGGTAATTTTTTATCTGCGGTACAACTCTGAAGTCGACTTTACCAAAGTTTACAGAATAGTATTCAGTAAACTTTGACTTTACCATGTAGTGCATATGTTTTAATTAGTGTAGTTAAGATTCCACCAAAGTAGGTACCTAATTAAAATAATTGAAAATCGTTTGTTTATGTTCAACACTAAGTAAACTGTTTGAAATGCTAATTTACACAACATTAAAAATTGTCCTATAAATGTTTGATGCGAGCGGATTCCCTGCAGAGGATTTTTATTTCCGAATTTTTAACATCCCAAAGTTTTTCATTTTTTGATTATACTGTATAAGTATACAGTATAATCAAAAAATGAAAAACTTCGGCATGTTAAAAATTCGGAAATAAAAACATCAAATTAATATGTAAAACATTATATAAAATTAAATTTTTCAATTATTCTCATTTAAGTGAAAGAATTATATTAATTTTTTTTTTGTCTGGTTTTTGGCCTTACATGCGGTGTATTTTGGCCACGAACATGATGAATTATATTTATTCAACGGCTTATTATTAAGAAAAAGTGATTAGTTGTACTAGTACCAATTTAAAATAGATACAGGTTTAAATCCTAAATCTAATAATTACAAAAATTCCTTTTTATATCTAGGTATTATTCTACTCGTTCATCGTGAAAACTGTTGATATTAAAATAAGTACGATCTATACCACCTGCCCCCACTTTTGGTCAATAATTTTGTTATACTTGAAAATGTAAGCGTCAATTAGGTTAATTACAGTTAAAATATTCCTTTTATTCCTCCTATAGAAGTCCGCTAATGTCCATTTGGTTGAATTTTTATTTAAATAGTTCTTTTACAAAAAATTCGGCGAACATGTCTCTGGGCGATTAGTTTTACTGAAAAGTTTAAGGTGTGTACGTTGACAATTGAAATGAAAAATATATACTCGTATATTCATTTTGGATCCGATACGTTCTATCAGTGACTCCATGTATCGCTGGTTCTATTGAATTTCTTAACTACAGACACTACAGTTGTAGCTTTCCGTATTTTTCATATTCAAGATTTGTCTGGTCTCATATAGAGGATTTGTAATAAACTTTTTGATAATTAAAAATACAAAATTCAGTCGTTTTTTTTTCTCTATTAAAATGTATGAAAATGCGACTTTAATTCTTTACAGCCTAATTTCTACCCGATACATTTTTGCCTGACGGTGGAGTTCATTCGTAATGATATAGAAACACCACCACAAAGATTAGCTTTTACAAAAAAAAATAATTTCGGAATTGCTCTATTCAACTCACTCTCAGATGATGTTAAACGCTTACCAAATAGACAATTCAAATCTAAACTAAAAAGACACCTTATGGCCAATGCTTACTACAGCATTTCAGATTTTAGTTATGTGTAAAATTATTGTTTTGTTTTGTTACTTAACTTATCGACTATATTTAGCACTAAGTTTCACTACTGCTATGTTATATTAGGTTATTCTTATTTATCTATAATAATTGTATGTGTAAATATGTATGCTAATCTATATACAGGGTGATTCATTGGTAAGTGTACATACTTTACCTGCATATGTAGGTTACTTGGGCGATTCCATATCACCTATGGTTAGTGGGTCAATAATCCTTAATTACCAAGATACAGGGTGTTTTATTGATTTTGCGTATTTTTGTCTTGGACCATAACTTTAGAACCACTAGGTATAATAAAGTAAAATTTGATATGTATGTTTTACTCAATCAGCCATATCGATTTCTCAATTTAGCAAAATCAAAATACAGGACCGGACAGAAAAAAATAGCCGAATTGTTAAATCTCCAAAACAACACCCTGTATCAAAAGTTTTAAAAATATGTTTTAAGATTCGGAAAGAGCGTACAAAAATAAGGCAAATAAAGTACATTTTCAAATTGCCCGCCTCTTTTTTCTATTTATTTTCTTTGATAAAAGGAAATTTTACAAAACTAAAAACCGATTATCTCGTACAAAATAGCATTTTTTCTCTATAATAGACTACGAATTAATGAAAACTTTCATATTCAATAAGAAACCATTCATACAATGTAAGTTCTGAAAAGTATTCAACCATTCAATTAAAACCAACAAATTTACACATTATTTTAAAAATTTTAAATTTTGACAAGTAGGCTTTGAATACAACAATTAAAATTTCAAACAATCAAGTGCGTTTCTGACAGATATTTTCTAAAAGGTTTGTGTAAATGTTCCACTGCCTCACCTAAATAATAATAACCTTTAAAGTAAAATGCCTCAAAATTTTATTAAGTAAAGTTTATTATTATTTAGGTGAGGAACATTTAAACAAACCTTTTACAAACTATCTGTCAGAAACGCACTTGATTGTTTGAAATTTTAATTGTTGTATTCAAAGCCTACTTATCAGAATTTAAAATTTTTAAAATAATGTGTAAATTTGTTGGTTTTAATTAAATGGTTGAATACTTTTCAGAACTTACATTGTATGAATGGTTTCTTATTGAATATGAAAGTTTTTATTAATTCGTAGTCTATTATAGAGCAAAAACGCTATTTTGTATGAGATAGTCGGTTTTCAGTTTTGTAAAATTTCCTTTTATCAAAGAAAGTAAATAGAAAAAAGAGGCGGGCAATTTGAAAATGTACTTTATTTGCCTTATTTTTGTACGCTCTTTCCGAATCTTAAAACATATTTTTAAAACTTTTGATACAGGGTGTTGTTTTTGAGATTTAACAATTCGGCTTTTTTTTTCTGTCCGGTCCTGTATTTTGATTTTGCTAAATTGAGAAATCGATATGGCTGATTGAGTAAAATGTACATACCAAATTTTACTTTATTATACCTAGTGGTTCTAAAGTTATGGTCCAAGACAAAAATACGCAAAATCAATAAAACACCCTGTATCTTGGTAATTAAGGATTATTGACCCACTAACCATAGGTGATATGGAATCGCCCAAGTAACCTACATATGCAGGTAAAGTATGTACACTTACCAATGAATCACCCTGTATATAGATTTTTTATTTTTTCTATGTTACCTAGGTTATATATTAAATATTTACATTTTTTCACTATAACTATAACTACATATATTAGATATTTTAACTTTTACTGACGTGTCAAAACACCAAGGTGTAATTTTATTGACGAATAAATCATTAATAATAATAATAATAATAATAATTTTATAATAATAATAATAATAATAATAATAATAATAATAATAATAATAATAATAATAAAAAAAAAAAAAAATTATAGGCCGATTACTTGCCTCAACTCCTGCTACAAGTTATTTACTCGTATCTTGTATACCAGGATGTTGAGGTCTGTTGATCCGGTCTACCAACAGATAAACGAACAGCGTGGTGCCAAGAAGGGCCTGGCAGGTTGCAAGGAAAACTTGCTGATAGACCGCTGTATTACACAGGATTCTGTGCAGTACAAGCGGAATCTATCAATGGCTTGGATTGATTATCGCAAGGCATTTGATACAACATCCCACGAGCTTTTGTTACACTTGCTCGGATGTCTTGCGGTACCAGCACCACTAGTGAGATGCATCGAACAACTGTTGCCGCTTTGGAGAACTCGCTTCACCATAACATCCGGTGCCGAGCGAGTTTCGACAGAGTTGGTGACATTTAAGAGAGGAGTGTTTCAGGGTGACTCTTTGAGTCCGCTCCTCTTCTGCATCTCACTGCTGCCGCTGTCTGTTGGACTCCGCCAAACCCGCGGGTATCAGTGTGGGCCACCCAGCAACCGGAGACATAAGGTCACCCATCTATTTTATATGGATGACCTTAAACTCTATACCTCCGGAGAGCGAGAACTTCAAAATGCTCTCAGGGTGGTCGAGGAATACACGCGGGCAATTGGAATGGAGTTTGGGTTGGACAAATGCGCAGTCGTCCACCTCAAGAGAGGACGATGCGGGGAATTCCACGAAGATGCGCAGCTCGCAGACGGAAGCATCCTACGACATCTGGATGCCGGAGAGACCTACACATACCTGGGTGTGGAACAACGCCACATCCAGGATGTGAACCTAATAAAGGATTCTCTCCGTGGCAAGTACAGACACCGACTCCGAAAGATTTGGTCTTCTGAACTTTCGGGGAAGAACAAGGTGTCTGCCACTAATATGCTTGCCGTTCCGATTCTGCTCTACTCCTTTGGAGTAGTTAAATGGCGAGTAGATGAGCTGCGCCAATTGGACAGGGATACCCGCAAGATGATGAATATCCATAGGAGTATTCATCCTAGATCGTCCGTTCCTCGTGTGTACCTCCCACGTCAAGGGGGGGGCCGAGGGCTCTTGAGTCTGGAGTGTATGCATGGCAGAGTAGCACTAAGTATGGCATGTAACATCTTAAGGAGCTCGGACCCGCTCCTACGGTTAGTGAGAGATCATGAAACCGTGGGAGTTGGCGCTTTATTGTTTAAAGCAGCACAGAGGGCCGCAGATGAACTCGGTCTCGTGTTCGACTACAGGCGAGGAGGCAGGCGAGGTGCTGATGCAGAATCAGTTACTGAGCTTCCGCCGAATCGTCTGACAGCCCAAATTAAAGCTGCCGAACAGAGGAATCTGTTCAGGCAGCACGTCGATAAACCCCTGCACGGTGTTTTCTTTAACAACATAGAAGCACTGGGTTTATCGACAGAGCTGACCTTCGCATTCTTAAGGTCAGCGGGGCTGAAGTCGGAGACCGAGGGATTCATTGTGGCCTGCCAAGATGGTGTTATTAACACATTGGTCTATCGGAGTCGCGTGATGGGTGTAGAGGTTCCTGATATCAACTGCGGGACCTGCCGTCAGGCGCCGGAGTCGCTTATGCATCTATTATCTGCATGTCCGATTTATGCGACTTCGGTCTACATCCAACGACATAACGCGGCTTTACGAGTGCTATACTACCATCTTCGGCACTCGTACAAGATAGACCAAACACCAGTGCTGCCTTATATCCCCGGAGATATCGAGTCCGTTGTCGAGAACGAGAAATGCCGGATTTACTGAAACTACTCGTTCCCGACCGTCAGGCGAATTCAAGCCAATAAGCCTGACATAGTCCTCCTCGACCATCAGACCAAGGTGATGTATGTCATCGAGTTCTCAGCACCTGCTGAGACAAACATCGCCTTGAAGGAGGAGGAGAAACGGACTAAATACAGAGATCTCCGGTACGAGCTCCAAGTGCTATACCCAGGCTACTCTGTCAAGATGGTCGTCCTGATAATCGGTGTACTCGGAGGTATGAAGCCCACGCTGCTCTCCGCATTGAAGACCATGCCTGCCTGCCAAACATCGGCAGAATGGTTGGCTGGTCAAATGCAGAAAGCGGTCATCCTGGGATCCCTTCGTTTACTTAGGGCACACGAGTCTGGAATCTATAGTGACTAACCCTGCGGGATGTGGGGAGTTGCTGTAGATTATTCGCTGGCGCTCTCTCTGTGTGGTGTCGGAGGCCACAGGGAGACTGTCCAGCATTAGGTTCGGGAAACCGAAAAAAAAAAAAAAAAAAAAAAAAAAAAAAAAAAATAATAATAATAATAATAATTTTATTTAACCATTTAAGATACAAAGTATATATGGCAAGTCAATTAGTGTTGTATAAAGATATAGATAAACAAATTAGTAATAAATACGTGTAAGTGTATATAACAAGTAGAATAAGTGTAAATAAGAATAAGAATAAGGACAAACAAGATATAAAGTAACATTATATAAAATATATTAGCCTAAATTAACATATACACCAGAAAATCATTAAATTGCAAAGCAAAAATCATATTCTTTCAGGTTCTCTATTTAAAAAGTCATTTATACTGTAAAAACTACCAGTTAGTAGTAAGTTTTTTACTTTCAGTTTATAACTGTTATATTCTTTTATCCTTCTTATGTTCTCAGGTAAACTGTTATAGAACATTGTGCAGTTGTAGTGAGGGGAATGTTTGTATTTGGTCGTATGATGCTTAGGTATGTGTAAAAGGTCTGCATGGCGTGTGTTATACGCATGGCAATCGTGTCTTTTTATAAATAGGTCCATATTCTTCCTGGCGTAAGTTAAACACTTGTATATAAATCTACAGGGTGTAGTTAGGATCTTCTTGTTTTTAAATATTTCCCTACAGCTCTCATTGAAATTAAGTCGAAATATTAATCTTAATAATCTTTTTTGGCAGACGAATACTCTGTCCCTATCCTTAGCACTACCCCAACAAATAATATTATAGGAAATACGCGAGTATGCTAACGCGTAATAAATATTTAGCAGACCGTCTTGGTCGAGACTATTTCTCTTTTGCAAAATTGCAAAGTACGCTTTATTTAGCTGACTGCATACGTTATCAATATGCACATCCCATAATAATTTTGAGTCAAGGTAAGTACCTAGTAGCTTAGTGGTTTCCGAAATAGAAAAATTGTCATAAAGCGTTGTATTGTGTGGTAGTGGTTTTTGTATATGGAAATGAATAAATACTGTTTTATTGTCATTTAATATTAGTCTGTCTCTTTGGGACCATGAACTGATTTCCTGCATAGTTATATTTATATGTGCTTGAAGCTCCTCCAGGTTCTCCGCAGTTATGGTTACCGTTAGGTCGTCCGCAAATAATGTTGGGTGCCCAACTGTTAGAAGATTAGGTAAGTTGTTGGTGTATAACAGAAATAGTAGTGGTCCAAGTACCGAGCCTTGAGGCACTCCAAGCATTACACTATGTTGGCTGGACTTGATCCCATTCAATTTCACTCGTAAAGTCCTTGTTTCCATATACGATATTATCCACGTCATTATTGGACCCCGTATACCTATACTGTTCAGTTTATATTTTAGGTAGTTTTTGTCAACCGTGTCAAATGCCTTCGATAAATCAAATAACAATGAGACCACATACTTTCCACTGTCTAAAGCTGAATAAACATGTTCCAATAAATGACAACATGCCGTTTCAGTAGATTTCCCGGCTCGAAATCCATGTTGTGATACTGTTAGTATTTTGTTTTTATCACAGAAAGAAACTATTCTATTATAGACAATTCTTTCAAACAGTTTTGATATAACACTCAATAATGAAATTTGTCTATAATTTTCTATTTCTTCGGCAGAACCTTTTTTGTGAACTGGTATGATGATAGCTTGTTTCAAGATGTTAGGAAAATGTCCCTGTTCAACAGAACGATTAAATATATAGGTTAATTGGTCTATTATATTTTCTTTTATATTCTTCAATAAATTTGCAGTTATATTATCAAATCCGACTGACTTTTTATTTTTTAGTTGTAAAATTGCGCCATTCACTTCCTCGGCAGTTATAGCTGCAAAAAATATTGTACACTCCCTATATGGAGAAATAGTACATGGCAAAGACAAATTTGAGCCAAAATGTTGCTCTAGTTTTTGTTGGATATTTGTAGAAAAGTAGTTTGCAAATGTGTTTGCTACATCATTATTATTCGATATTAATTCATTATTATAATGTATTTTTAGATTTTTATTATAAGTTTTATTTCTATCTAATTTATCATTGATAATATTCCACACAGCCTTTGTTTTATTATGTGCTTTATTGATTTTATTTTTATTATAATTCTGTATAGTATTTTCTATATTTTTCTTATATTTAGCTTTTTCCGAATTATATAGAGTTTTTGTGTCAACACTTTGTAAATTCGTCATCAACCAGTATAAATTTTTTATGTAATTGCTCTGTTGAACAAGTTCATTTGTTATCCATTATTTCTTATGTTTTCTCTTAGGACTGCCCTTTATAGTTATTTGTTTAAGGGGACAACTAACATCATAACACCAAGCAATACTTTCAATGAAAAACTCAAAAGCATCAACATTTAGTTGATATATTTCAGTCCAATCAACACGTCTTATGTAAAAACAAAAATGACTAATATTATTTTCGTTTACGCTTCTTGTTTGAAAAGATGTGATGCGATCATTGTTATTTGCTTTTTCATACGCCTTTATATATAATATATGTGCAAAATGGTCTGCTATATTTAAATTGTTTATTTCACAACTGTAGTTATTAGATGACAAACTAGTAGCCATGTAATCTATAGCCGAGCAACTAGTATGTCCATGAATATTAGTAAATATGCGTGTAGGATCAGTGGTAGCTACATTCAATTCGAAAGAATTAAATATATCAAACAAGGCCTTAGTATTAAAACATTTTTTGAGACAGTCGATGTTGAAATCACCACACAATATAACATTGTTTGTGAAGTTATAAGCAATATTCAACGCTTGAGTTAAATTCGTAAAGAATATATTTACATTGCCACTTGGAGGTCTGTATGCAACAATCACAACATATTTTTTTCCATTCATATCCAATATTACCGCACTCATTTCAATGTGACACTCTACTGAAAGCTCAGATATTGAGGTGATTGCATTAAATTTTATTTTATTATTAATCATTATGAGCGATCCACCATGTATATGATCAAGCCTGGAAAAATATGAACCAATTCTATGATTTGGAAATTTAATGTTACTGACACTATTTTTACATACCCAATGTTCTGAGATGCATATTATGTCAATGTTTTTATGCATAAGAAGAAAGTCAATTTCATTCAGTTTATTAAGTATACCTTGTACATTTATATGGAGTACAGTAAGCACTGCTTTGTCATTGTTAATAACAGTATTTATATTTATGGGTGATACATTACCCTTAAAAAAACTTATACTTTTTAATAAGAGAACCCTTAGGCCAATTTTCACTATTGAATACTTCGTCCATCAGATCAAAGTCAATTCCTATTTTGAAAGCTTCAGTTTTTCCATTTTTCCATTTAGGAAGCATTTCTACCAATATTTCCTGATCTGCAAATACAGCTTCCATATGCTCCTTCATTCCCTCTACTCCATGAGTCACTCTGCCGACATAAATCCATGCTTTTCTTTTTACTGCTGTAAGATTTGATTTATTTTCTGCTCCCGTTCCGTATACTACAACAGGAGTTCTCCCTTTTTGTTGCCTGTTTGCTGAATTTTTCGTTGTACCCTGCTTACGATGTGTCCGATATGAGGTGTCATCGACCTTTCTATCAGCTGGGCATATAGTTTGTTTTTCTTTCGTATTTTTTTGTCCGATTTTGTTAATTTGTGTCGGCGATATCATATCTTTCACCTGTTGGTTTTTGTCATTTTTCTTAGCGCCTACAGTAGTCCAGCTATTTAGTGCTGGATTTGTATTTGTTACATTTTTGTTTAATTTTTGTGTATTATTGTCTGTCCATTAGTCAACAAGTTAATAAGCTCAATATTAGACTCACGTAGCATTACTACTTCATCTTCTAGTTTTGACACTTTTTCATTCAGTTCCTTCATTGTTTGTTTTATAATATCACTAAACACCGTCTTTATTATATCATTGTTCAACAATTCCCTAAGATCAATTTCACCACTTTCACTGTCTGTGTTGTCACTAGACTTATTTGATCGTAGGAAATACATAATTTAGAAATATAATGATCTATAAACTATGTTGTCAATTCAGCACATTCATTCATTCATTCTCGAGAGCATTATCTGGAGCCCTCGTTTGAGGTATGCAAATTAATACCCTTTGATAATTACGTTTTTTTACGTCATCGGCGTACTAAGGGTTTCTTTTTTGTGTGTCTTTTAAGGTCCTCGTTTGATTCGAAAAAATTTAACCTGGAAGATTTGATCCCGACATAGTTTGAGGAAAATTGGGTTTATTTTACACTCCGGGCACTAAGGTTGGCGTTGAATTTTAATAATATTGGTGCCACGAACATTGCCGCCAATGGGTCTTTTTTCCTGTAATTTTTTATGCGGTATATTAATGCTACCACCCTGTAAGCGAAAAGAAAACCTAATCCAGCCTTTGTAACAACAGGTAATAGGTTGCTGCTAACCGTTCATTTATCATTTGTATGTACAGAGTAGCTACCTACGTCTAAATTAAATGTCCAATCTATACACTTATAAATGTAGGTATCTACTGGATATAATTTGCAATGCCAATACTTGCATAGGTAAACAAACACAAGACAAAGAATCCCTGGATTGGTTGTCTACTCACGTATCTGTTTAAATTGTACTCTTAGACCCACATTACAAATATCCCAATTTTCAAACGGACATTTAATTTAGACGTTGCTGTACCTGTTCATTTTTGTAGTAAAATATATTTTTTAATCATTGTCTGTGTCTGTGTATCCACTTATATCCAGATAAAATGCAATTTAATAATGAATATTGTTTAATCAAACAATCAATAAAAGTTATAGTGCTCCTATGCTAATCATAATTAATGCGGTAGGTAACCATAGAGTATTGAGTTTATCACAATAAAAATAAAAGGATTATGGGAACTGTAATAATTTAAATATCTTAATAGTTATTTATTTGTATAACTAGGCAGGAAAATCTATTTTCCTGCCGAGTTCAACATATAATTTTTTTGTCGATTGCTTATATTGTATACTTTAAAATATTTAAATTACTACAATTTTCATAATATCTTTATTTTTGTTGTTATAAAATCAATAAAAGTCGCAGTTGTTGCGAGTTGGTTATTATGGATATTTTACGTCAGCAGTAGCGGATTTATGGGTGGGGCTTCAGGGACTATATAGCCCCCCATGGACTGATAATAACAAATAACAATAATGATAGGGGCCGCTCTTAGGTATTTTGCCACCCCGTGCAAAACGAAATTTTGCCACCCCATAAATTATTTTTTTTAAATAATTTTTTGTGTAAAATGTAAATAGTACTGTAAATATTTTATCGAACAAGCCATTTTGATACTTATTGTAATTGTAAACATATCATTTGACACTAGTATTTTGCTTCCTCAACATTCACAAATACGATTGACAAATATTTATATTTATTTAAAAAAAATCATGCATTATACCTATTTCTGAAATTATATTTTTACAGAAATGAAACATTCACAGTTGTTTATTATGTATTTAATATAGTATAGGCTAATATTTTTATCCCTTTATATGTTTTATCCCTTTTAGTTATACTGATAATTAAAGTAAGTAGTTTTTTTAATAAACTTTCGAATTTCTAATTGATAAAATATCTATTTGATATATAGTGTTGACATCTATTACTAAACAGCCCCATTTTTTAAACTAAACCTTTAATTTTTCATTTTAGAATATTGGGCCTAAATTTTTTATTTTTTTTTTGTGTTTCTACCTATCGCTTATTCCGCCACTGTACGTCAGTAATCACCATAATAATCAAAATTTGATAAGTTATAAAAGTTCTTGCCAGTTTCGAAAAAAATATTAGTATTTACTATTAAAAATAATTAAAAATGCGGTGTTAATTTTTGTTGGAAATTATTGTTTTTTAATTATAATAGGCCATTTACTAAAGAAAAAAGTTCTAACTTAGTTGACTCAAAACCGATTTTGATCGTCTTTTTTTTTTAATTTCAGAAAAAGTTTATAGAAAAGTTCTCGGAAAAGTTCCCCATAGATGATAAGGTGTACTTTTTATTTTCTCAATAATTAATTGTTATTAACAAATAAGTACGTGTTTTTTAATACACTTTTAGTTAATAAATTTATAACTCTTTTATTTATTTAAACAAATGTCTGAAATTTGATGACAAAGTTTTTCTTTCTTTAAAATTTTAATTTGTCTGGTGGTTTTTGGGGACGCTAATTACGAAATTAACATTAAATCTTAACTAAAATAAATAATGGTTGATCCAAAATGGCGGAAAAGGGTAAGTTTTTTTATTCGAATTTTATTTCTTATAGTATATGGGGTTTTTTGGGTCGCTGATCTCAAATTTTATGTTAATATTTATCAAAAATAGAAAACAGTGTCTGAAAAATGGCGGAAAAAATGATGGAATGAGTTAAATGAGTATTAAAGATATTATGCCAAGTAACAAAACTTGGAAGTTATTGCTATTGCAGCCAAAATGAAGCATTTCCTTCTACTTTTTAGTTCTATTTTGGCTGTATTTTAGAATTTTATTTTTTCTGTATTTTTGCTATAGAGCTTTTAGCTTACAGTTGCTGCGGCAGCATTATACTACAAAACTGATTTCGGAACAGCTTGTGGGTGTAGGAAAAATGGCCTTTATTGCTCGCTGGTTTGCGATAATTGTGACGAAAATAGTTGCCTTAATTCACGACCGGCAGTGTCTATATGGAAGAAGTAGAGGAAGAAGAGATTAAAAACTAAATAATTTTTTCTAGCTTCTAAGTGTATCTTGGAGTATCTTGGATTAATTTTAATAAATGGATTAAAATATGCATATAATATCTTTAATACACATTTAACTCTTCTATCATTTGTTTCCACCATTTTTCAGACTCCGATTTCCATTTTTGATAAATTTTAACATAAAACTTGAGATCAGAGACTCAAACCCACCCCTAAATAAAAAATAAAATCAGAATAACAAAATTGACACTTTTCCGCGATTTGTGGTTAGTTGAGTTTTAATGTGAAATTAGTTATCAGCGACCTCAAAAACCACCAGACATCTAGTCAAAATAAAAAAGAAAAAATAAAATTTTTTTTGACTTTTCACTCCATTTTGCAGATATCATTTTGTTTTTAGACTGATTTTGAGGCCAGATTGGTAATCTGTGACCCCAAAACCTCATACCATTGAATTTTGGGCAATTGTTTAAATGAATAAGAGTTATAACTTTTTTATTGAAGAGTGTATTAAAAAAACACTTATTTGTTAATAACCATATATTTCTTCTTAACCAATAGGTAGTTATTTTTTATTGAATTTGGGGGTTCTCGAGTTATTTTGGTTTTTTTTCCACAAAAATAAAATTACGTAGACTTAATTTAACGTTTCGGAGAGGATCCTCTCCATCATCAGAAAAAGTTTTTATTAAACAATATAGGTAGGTATTACATTTTTTTTTAAATTTAATCTGTAACATTGAAAAATTGATTTTAATAATTAACATTTTTTTATATAAACTTGATTATGACTTACCTATGTATAAAATTACACTATTACTATTACTATTCTAAGTTATTATGTGAGAAGGTGTGCTTTTAATTTTTTCAGTTGTTAATAACAACTGAAAAAATTAAAAGCACACCTTCTCACATAATATAATGGGGAAATTTTCTATAAATTTGAAAAAAAAATTATCAAAATTGGTTTTGAGTCAACGACGAATTTTTAGAAAATGAAGGAAAAAGTGTCAAATATTTACTTGCTATGAGACCAATTATTTTCCCTGCAGCAGGAAAGTGAGAACTTTCCTGCCTAGGTAGGGAAAGTGACATTGCACTTTGTTGAATGACATTTGTAAGCAAAATTATTAGTTAATCGGCGAAAAAATATAATGGCTGAATTTTATTTATCTATTATTTTCCTGCCTAGTTAAACAAATAACTATTTTTCGTTGGCAGTTTTTCAAATTTAAATCTGTAGGTATCTTTTTCATTTTTCTATTGCAATTTTTAGTTCCATGTAGGTAGAGTAATAGGACAAGTTTCAGGAAAAATAGTTTTATTTACTTATTTAATTAAAATATGAGCAAAATGAATTCTGAGAAAAAACTAAATGATTTAAATGAAACTGCCATTATTCACGGAGGAATTTTGAATGGAATTGACGACAATCCTGGTTAAGTGCATTAACATTTATATACTAGTACCTTATAAAGCATTTCATTTCCGTCCATTTGACCTTCCACGATGCTTTTCCATATTATCAACTGTATCTTGTGATTGCTGCGTTACTAAACTGGCCTAAATTGTTTAAAAAAAAATTTTTTACGTAGGCACTTAAAATGAGGAAATAGACAATGTTATAAGAAGCTTTTGTTGAAAATGAGATTTTTCCAATAAGTGCATTATTTTGAAAAACACCTTGTAGATAAAAATCGAAATTAAAAATAAACAAAAACACTTTTGAACTTTTCTGGAACATAAACTCTTTTGACATCTGATATTTAAAGTCTCTAACGCTGTTTATATCTCATATACTATTTGAAATAATTCCGCTAACTACTTCTAAAGTCACACTTTTGACTCCTGATTCGTAAATTGTGTAAGCCTTATTATTTTAACATGGTGGCTGAGGTTCGATCTCTTCTTGTTAAACATATTTGGTTTACCCATTTACCTTAATGTATTCCGTAATATTATAGAAATAAAGTTGGATTTATTTGATTGAAAACATAAAAGCCATTGTGAGAACTCATAAGTACCAAAGTCTCAATTATATGAATATAGGAGGGTGCATCACAAATGAAAGTAGGTATCTAAATATATTCTTCATCTGAACGGAAATATGTAAATTTGAAGAAAAACGGTGGAATTTAATATTGTCAGATTTTGTTAGAGTTAGCACATAGTGGTTTTCACTAGGCATTAATGATTGAAACAAATTTTTCAAATTCAAATAAGAGTATGATGACTTGTACGTGAAAGTATGATAAAATGTTTGAACATATACAAAAATTAATCGTTTAAGCCAATTTATAATCAAAATCAGTTTGCTCATTTCCTTCTACTAATAGAATAGTCTATGTGACTATGTGTACGAAATTGTTATACTGTCCAATTTAAATTTTGTAAATTTATATACTTGATGTACCTATAAACATGATTGAGTAATGATAATAGTAGCAATACTTTTACAGGTGGAATCGGCAACAACAGCCCATGGTACACCCATTGTCGAAAAAAATGCTACGATGACTGTTGGCCCAACGGGGCCAGTACTTCTCCAAGATAACGCTTTTATTGAAGAATTAGCGCACTTTGACCGTGAGAGGATTCCAGAACGTGTTGTACATGCAAAGGGGGCTGGTGCATTTGGTTATTTCGAGGTAACTTATGACATCACCAAATACACTGCAGCAACTGTATTTTCCACCATAGGAAAAAAAACTCCCCTTGCTGTACGATTCTCAACGACGGGAAGAGAATCAGGGTCGGCAGATACTGTGAGAGATCCTCGAGGATTTGCTATAAAATTTTACACCGAAGATGGTGTTTGGGATCTTGTAGGAATCAGTACACCCATTTTCTTTATTAGAGACCCAACTTTATTCCCTAGTTTTGTCCATACTCAAAAAAGGAACCCACAGACTCATTTAAGAGATGCTGATATGTTTTGGGATTTTCACTCCTTGAGGCCAGAGACTATGTATCAGTTTCTATTTTTATTTTCGGACAGAGGTAAAGTGCGTAGGAAACTAATTTTAAATAAAATTATTTTTTTATTCTAATGAAATAGTAACAATCATAATAATTTCTGTTAATAGTATTATAAAAAATTAGAAGTTAAGATTATTTGCTTAATGATGTATTAATAATTAATGTAAACTATGTGTTTTTTCTAATATAACAATATAATATATTATTTTAATTCTGTAAAATATATTAAACATATGGTTTCAGGTATTCCAGATGGATATAGGCATATGAATGGCTATGGCGCACATACGTTTAAATTAATTAACAAAGATGGTGTAACAAACTACTGCAAATTTCACTTTATCACAGACCAGGGAATTAAAAACCTAGATGTAAAAATAGCCGATCAACTCGCCAGTACTGACCCTGACTACTCTGTTAGAGATTTGTTCAATGCTATAGCGGATGGGAAGTATCCTTCTTGGACTTCCTATATACAAATTATGACTCCTGAACAAGCAGCTGCTTCTAAATTTAACCCATTTGATGTTACGAAAATTTGGCCCCACAGTGATTACCCTCTAATTAAAGTTGGCAAGTTGGTCCTAAACCGCAATCCTGAAAATTACTTTGCAGAAGTTGAGCAAATAGCCTTTTCTCCAGCACACATGATACCAGGAATTGGACCGTCTCCTGACAGAATGTTACAGGGTCGAATGTTTGCCTATGGAGACACTCATAGGCATCGTCTAGGTCCGAATTACTTACAATTACCAGTTAATTGTCCAATGAAGGTACGTAGCTACCAACGTGATGGATTTGGAAACTTTAACAACCAAGGAAATGCTCCAAATTACCATCCGAACAGTTTTGGCGGACCAACTAATGATGAGAGGGCTAGAGCTCTATCTCCACCATTCACTGTCTCAGGAGAAGCTTACAGGTAGGTACATTATTATGAACCGACTTTGTAAATATAGCATAAGAATCAAAATCAAATAATTTTTGAAACCTAAAAAAAATTGAATTACTTCCATATGTTAACTAGGTATTAGCACAGAGCAATTAAATACGCTGTGGTACTGGGTACTAGGTTCTATTCACTATTGGTAAACAATGCTTTGTAAACCAGCTCCCTATCTAAATAAATGATGTTATTCTTAAAATACTAGTTAGCGTTTCTTGAGCATATCGGTCACATATATGTATAAACAAATTTATTTTCTAACGTTTCAGTTTTTATTAACCATCATCAGAGAATACAATAATAATAATTTTATTATAAAATATTTTAGTATGAATATTTTAAATTAATTTATAATGAAAGTACTTTATTTATTTTTCTTTGTTTGAACTATTTAACTTAAAATCTATTAAACAAAAGAAAGAAGTTTTTTGGGGAAATTAAATAACACAGAGTAATGGTTTTTGCCGTTTACACTAAGAAAGAAACATGGTGCAGCTACGGACACCTGATTCGGAGTTATTGCTCCTCACTAGCGTAGCGTAGCTTAATGGACACTGATGACATTAAGCCTCACTTACATTTTTGGCTCAAGATGCGCTTACATTTATTTATTTTTCTAATCTAATTAATTCTGATTAATAAATTAAAATCCTCTTTATTTCACATTTTGGCGCCCCTCTAAATGTGGCGCCACATCTTTATAGTGCATATAAAAAACGCCGGCGTCTTTGATGCCTATAAGAAATTAAAACAGCCGACGTGTTTTATGTGCACTATAAAGATGTGGACTACAATTCAGTCTATTTTACATACATTATTCTAGTTTCGTCTTCTATTGGTAATTTAGGTTTAAGATTTGTGAAAAAAGTTTTTTTCGTATTGTATGATTTATGTGCAATTGTTACATTGTGATTTTTAAATAGGTACTTTTACATATTTTCAGATACACTCGGTATGTATGACATGGAAATATATTTATTCTGGCTATTATTATATTTAACTGTTGTTTTATTGTAAATTTTATGTCTATGCTTTGGGTGGGAAGAATAGTATATGAAATGTTGAAAATAAAAATAGACACTCTACATACTTATTTCTGCCTTTTTAAAATAATATAAATGGGGTAAAATGTAATTATTAAGTTTTTGCATCTTTCCAATTGTTTCACAAAATTAATGTTTATGTAATGTAAGTAAATTGCAATATTTATCATTCATTTAAAAAAATAAAAACACCCACTTACAGGTACGTCCCCGGATTGAGTTTAGATGAAAACTTCTTTAGTTCTTGATATTACAAAATATTTGATTCTTCATAAAAAGTTTTGCTTCGTTCATAAATAAGAATGCCATTGACAGCGACAACGATAAAAAAAAAGAAAAAATATATACAATACTCGTATACCTATATGTTATTCAATTAAAACTGATATAGAGTTATGTAAAAATTTAAATAATTTAAACATAAATTAACGTCTCGTACAGTTTGTTAATATTAATAGCCATTTATTACCTACATCAATCTGTATTTGTAATAAACTTCATTTTACAGATATGATACTCGTGATCAGGACAATTTCTCTCAAGCTAGAGTCTTTTTCCTAGAAACTTTGGACAAGGCTGCACAGGAAAGGTTAATTTCTAATATTGTTGGAAGCCTTTCTGGTGCTGCAGATTTTATTCAAGAGAGATGCGTTAAGAATTTCAGCGAGGTTGACAGTACTCTGAGTGAAAGAATAGCAGATGGCTTAAAATTAGTAAAAAAAGCAAAGGCTAATTTATAATTTTATTTTAAAGATCGTCGGATCTGCTGTTTATATTTAGTTATTTTATAAGTATATTGGTATTGTGCACTTATATTTGTTGTTGTTATGTTTTTAATAAAAAAAATTTAAATACTGTATCCGAGACTGTATCATGTTAAGCGTTCACGCAGGTCTTTCAGACCCTTTGTGTGGTAAAATCTTTCCATTCTTCCTGTCCTTTGCTCTTGCTCTTTGTCCTCTAATTGATGCATTGTTTTTCCTTTATATCCTCCAAAACAGTTTCGCACCATTTCCTCCTATGTCTGCCTCTCTTTTTCCTTCTGATATTGTCCAACCTGCGTATTTTACACTTCTGTCGTCTTCCATTCTTTCGAGATCACCTAGCCACTGTAGTCCACGGGCATTGATAAATTTTGTTATGTGGTTCTTGATATAAATCATAAACTTCTGTGTTGGTTCTTCGTTCCCAAATGTCTTCAACCTTCTTTTCACCGAATATTCTTCGTAGAATCTTCCATTCCCACGCATCCATGGATGCATTAATAATACGAAATTTCTGGGGGTACACATTGATTCAAATATGAGGTGGCAGACTCATTAATTCTGGGTATTACGCAATTTATATTTTTAAATGAGTAAGTTATATTAAACTAAACATGAAATTATTCGAGCAGAATGGAAACTTAATCAATATCCAATACGCAAGAAAGAACCATTTTTGAGAACTAAGGCGCATAGTACATCACTCTACAAACAGTCTCCAATACATTCTGGCATAATTTATAATAAATTACCAGATGATATAAGAAATATTGAATGTTTGCAGCATACGTTGTCTTATAGTCGTGTTTTAATTTTCAGTTTATTTTTACACCCTTCATTCATCTAAGTATTCCTTTTTCTTATGCCTGTTAGTTGTTAAATTATTTTTAGTCGCTATACTCGGGCCAAAAAGAGTAGTCAGTAGAGCCAGGGGCGTACGGATTTACGAATTTCATAAATTCCATAATTCGAACAAATGAAAGCGGATTGTGTTAATTATGCATGAGTATGAGTTACCATGTCTTAAATTTTAAATAATATGCTTACATCTGGCAACATTATCTCCACGAATTAGGTATAGCAACGCAGTTGAACAATGCACATCCTTTGCGTTGCAGCATATGTGACGCCACTGAATGCGCTATCTAAGCCCTCTCGACGACCTTTATAATAGTCTAACAAATTATTGGGTACTAGGGCGGCACGTTCAAGCATGTACTTTATTTGGTTGACTATACCAATTAAACATAATGACCTAGTTGTGGTTTTCATCTCTGGTAGGCGGAGAAAACTGGATATATTTCTCTGAATTATATGGGATTATATGGTAAAACGAGCTGCCGCTTCTGTATTCCATAACAGCTAAATCCTTTGAAGAATTGCCGGTAAGTTTTTTGCTCTACTGACTACTCTTTTTGGCCCGAGTATAGGTACTTTTATGTCCCCTTCCATTTTATTCGACCTTTCTTCTATTCCCTCTCCAGTTTGAATGTCATTATCCATTATATACTTCAATATTTTTTCTCTAGTTCGGCACCATTACCTACTTTCTTTTGCAAATTTTCCATATTATCTGCCCATTATACCAAAAAGTTCCAGAGAGAAAAAACTTTTGTATTTATATGGTCTCTTCGATTTACCGGCCGTCAGACGGGAACCTTTCATCATCGATTTTGCACGCCATTTTCCTTACTATTTAGGTTGGGGACAGTTTTATCATTCACCATATCATCAATAAACTTAAATAGGTACCTAGGCAACACATAAATCAATTTTAAGTTGTCTTGGTCCAATAATGATGCCAATGATGGAGATGGTAGAACCACAAATTGAAACCAGAGTATATAAAATTAAATTAATTGGAAAATCGGAACCGTTATATAATTTTTAAGATATTAAGCAACAAAAGAAACATTGATGTCCGTAGCATTAAGTAGTTTTTGTATTGTTCCCTTAACTCTTCACAAAATCATAAACGTAATGTTGAATATTTTTATAGAAATAAAATCTCAATATATATTTTTTGACCACAGTGACACGAGAGATATGGGACGGAGAAAGAAACAAAATCGCAGATGCTTTATTTGCAAATTGATAGTTATACCTGCTGAATTAATTATAGTATTACAGCAGAGTCGCGATTTAGTGAATTAATCCTGGCAAAACGATTGCACTATTTCGGGGGTGTTCACTTTTGCGAGGTTGTATTTTTTTTAATTTTTGCTTTTTTGCCTAAGGAAAACTTGGGAATTTCATATTAGAAAAAAATCATCTGCGAACAAAGAAGCACAATAAATTGTTCAATTTTATTTTGAAAACCAATATTCCATTATTTATCCCAGAAAGCATACCTAACGTAATTTCTTCAATGTTCGAAACGCCCGAGATGGAAAACCAGCGATTACCAGAATGGAGTAACTACTCACATAGCCCGACAGACCATGGCTCTCTTTTTTGACGATATCGCGATTTTCCAATTTCAACTGCCTTTTCCTGTTCATTCGATTTCCAAGACTTTTCTCTTTGGGACTGTAGGGTGTATACAAATAAACCACGTACCATACAACAGTTTAGGGCCAATAATATTCGAGAAGAAATCCAGGCGTTTGGGCCTGCATTCCTAACCAGAATCATGAAAAATGCCACATCAGGTCGAGGCTGAAAACGGTCTATATTTGCAAGATGTTATTTTTGAAACATAATGTATACTTATTTTCAAAATAATGCTGTTGATTTTGCCGTTCTAGATCTTTTAATACATTAAATTGATCCCTTTTCTCTCGTGCCTAACCTCTTCATGGCATTTTTTAATTACCTAGCTACTTAATTCTGATTTTATCACTATTATATCTTGAAGGTCTTGATTTACTATTAGGAAAGTTGGTAAACTAGACCACATCGTCCACATCTTTAATGATCTTTTTGGTGCTATTCTGTAACCCATTTTACAGCTCTGTAAGGGATGTAAGCCTTTGACCTTGACTTATTACATCCAATATAAAATAGTTTCTATTCTATACCATAAAATGCAACTGTAAATTTGTAAAGTGTTATAGAAAAACCTAACCCTATATTTAGTGAATGAAATTTTTATTTGTAATTTCCATTTAAGTAAACTGCTGAATATTATAGAAATTAAGATAGGCTGTCTTAATAAGTAATAATAAAAATTAAATTTGCCATTTACATCCTGCTATAATTATAGTGCACATAAAAAAAAAATAGCCGACGATTTTTATGTGCACTATAAATATATGGTGCTCTATTTAAAAATACGCAAGTTTGCTATGTCCCGTTTATGGAATACCCTATTCATATTCAAAGAGGTCTCCATCAAAAAATTAATAAAATTCCATACAACTTTTATTTAAAACATATTTTTTTAACTTGAAAAATAAAAAAGTTATAGGGGGGTCAATTCTCGTGTGATACCCCTGTACAATGAATAATGTATTCTACTCTAGCTATATGGTATAGGTTTCCTACCTATTTATACAATATTTATTTTATCTTATATTTACTAAAACTATGATAAGCTATATTAATGTAATGGTGTTTACTATATTAGGAAAGTTTTATTTTGCACAAAATTCCCTGGTCTACAGAAAACATGGGTCATCTGGCAACACGGTCATTAATATCGTGATTGCGCAGTGTTTACCCAAGGCTTATAGACTTTGTACAGGTTGCCTCAATGAGCAGCATTAGGGCGAGGAAAATGCGGGTTGCGGCAGGGCTGGCGACCGCGGTCTGTCATTTATTTTACATACTAAAAAGAGACACTAAACACTGCTCTGCTGTTGTAGAACAGAGATGGATATACCGACGGTCGCCTAGTGACGTATGATATATTGAGATAGGTCAGGTTCAGATTGGGTAACCTTTAGAGTTTACCAGCCTTGGTGTTTACCAATATAATTAACAATCCTTGAGTGTTTACGACGTTAAAACTTGTTTTGGTTTCTGCGCATAGAGGGCAGTATAATCAGATTTGAAATTAATTTCAAATTATTTATAAACCCAGTACCTACAGATAGCTATTTTTAAAAGAATATATACCTAATATAAAATATTAATCATAATTGTTAATTAATTAATACAATTTAAAGTCTCTGCTTTGCAGATATTTATTTATAATTAATTCAGTTAAAAATATTTACTGAAATCAATCAATAATCTAGAAGTTCTTATATTTAATTTTAAAATTGAGTCTATTTTTTTGTACCTAATTACTTCAATCATAAAATGATCATTGATCATCATGAATAATGTTGATAGGACAGAAGATAAGGCATAAGGTGACATTTGATTTCCACTTCTCTTCCCACTTGTTTATTTGCGTGTCATATAAATTTTACGTACATTGCATTCGAGTTTTTAATACAACGTCGCTCTACGTTAGCAGCAAGTCGCACCGCTTCCACTTGCTCTCGCTTTACTTGTTTTTAGTTGTTTACTAGTTTTGTTTGATAAGTCGGAGTTTTGTGGCATCACAGAATAATTATTGTAAAATGGCATCAAGAGACAAAGCCAGTAATCAACTGGTAGATTATAAAACCAAAGTTAAAGAGGTAAGAAAATACTTATTTTATCGAATTTGAGGTTAAGTTACTTTTAGATATGTGAAACGGTCTTTTAAATAGGTATAGGAATTAGGTAGGGATCTTAAAATCCCGCGGATATTCAACAAAAATCCTGTTGATATCCTATATAAGTACTTATTAACTAACATAACAACACATATTATAACAAAATTATAAACTATACTCGTAAATATGTTTAAAATCACCTATCTACCATAATTTTTTATTGTAGAGGTAGGTAGTGATTGCAAAATTTTATAGGATAAAATTTTGTTTTGTAAACCTGTCTACCATTTAGTATGTTTTCATTAGTTTAGGACAAAAGTCCATCATCAAAATACGTCGATTAAAATAATTAAAAATCGTCTATTTATTATGTTAAACACTAAGTAATTCCGTTTTAAATGCCAATTTGTACAACCGTAGCCTCCGGTACAACATTTAAAATTTTGTCCTTAAATTTATTCATTTCACTCACTACTACGATTACTTATCTATAATAAGATTTTTTCGAGAATTTCTTGTAGAAGATTCTTATTTCCGAATTTTAAATATGCTTACGTTTATCAGTTTTTATTGTACATCTTCAAATTAATATGTAAACCAAGCATATAAAACATTATAAAATTTGATCTTCAATTTTAATTGTAAAGTGAAAGAATTACATTTATTCAATAGGGTATTATTTAAAAAAAGTGATTACCTAAGTATAGGTACCTACTGTACAGGGTGGACCAAATTCGATGGGATTTGGGGTTTTCTCTGAAAGTATGAGAGATAGAAAAAAATGAGGAAAAAAACCGATATACTTAGTTGTTATTGGCTCGATTTTTGAGAAAGAAACAATGGCGCGAACCGCGGTTGTCTATCTCGACTACCGAGCTACAAGCGTTTTTGGAAAATTGGCATTTAAGTGAACTCTGTACTTATCTCAATTACCAAGTGTTGAATCGAAAAACGAGTACCTAACATATTCTTAAAGCACTTTTTAGAATAGAATTCATTGCGAAAATTATGCGTGCATTAGTTTTCGATATATATAATTTGTGTTTTTTTAAATGGAACGCCTTGTATATTTTTTCATTATTCGATCACAATTTAAATTAGCTTTCCAACGATATATATATAATAACTATATTACATTTATCCTCGCATTTATCTCTAGAAAAAGTGGTTAATTTTCGAAAAATTAAATATACAGTATAACTTCAATAGTTCGGACACTCGCTAGCCCGGACACCCCAGTAATCCGGACACTCTTATAATTCGGACATTTTGAAAAATTTACCTCTGTTGTAGTCCGGACTAAAGTAACAAAACAAGAATTTTCTCGTCTGGACAAGCAAGCAATACGTTTTCGCGCGGCGTGCGACATTCTGCAATAGGCAACGTAATGGCTCCAAGCAAAAGAACGCATAAAACACTTAACCTTGCTGATAAATCTAAAATATTAGGTTGTCTTGATGAAGAACAAAATATACGTCGAGTTGCGGTGAAATATCTATTGATATATACTTCAAAAAAATGTAGGATTTTCCGATTATGTACATAGTACATATTTTATATTTGAAAATTAATGTTTTCGTTTGACATACTATGTAGATGATATTTTATGAGAATGTACTGATTTTTTTTCATGTTTTTGATTTATATATATAAAAGTCATGATTTTCACGTACTCCCACCCAAAAAAAAATACAAAACAAAAATATATGTATGTACCTCCAGTAATCCGGACACCTCGGTAATCCGGACATTGGGCGGAACGATATGTGTCCGGACTATCGAAGTTATACTGTATTTGTGCGAGGAGGCCATGTAAAACTAATACATCTTATAATCTTATAATATAAAATAAATTTGTCAAAAATATGAAAGAACTAAACTAGACTAAATGTTTGAATTGTCTTTCATTGACATCAACGCATATATTAATTGCATTTCTAATATTTATTAAGAAAGCCATGGAAAAAAGAAAATCGTAACAACAACAGCGAGAACAACAGTTGTTTTTGGGATTCCTAAATTTACATGTATTTCGCGAGATGATTAGGATTTTCCCTTGCAGTTTCTAAAACAAAATTTTCTACAGCTTCTCTACCTGCTTTATTATAAATTTTTGATCGAGGTTTTACAAATGATCCACTCTTTTAAATTTTGTTGTAGCCTTTTGTACATTTTTATATCTGGCTGGCTCTTCTGGATATTATCTAAATAAATTGTTTAAGCTGCACTATTGGCACACAATTTTACTGTCTATAACTAACCTATTAAAGAAAAATTAAATTTGAATCTTCTCCGCATTCTATAAAATACTTAATCAATAATCATTTCATATTTTTTATAATAAATAAATTGAACCATTTAAAAAAACGCTCACTCACAATCAACTTACACATTAGACATTTACGATTGTTTCGGTTTTTTTTCCATGGCCTTTTCAATTAATATTAGAAATGAAAGACATTTCGAGCATTCATTCTGGTTTAGTTTTTCCTACTTTTAGAAAATGTATCTTACATAAGATGTGTTGTTTGTTCATAGTTTTCCATGACCTTATATTTAATTTTTCGAAAATTAACCACTTTTTCTAGAGATAAATGTAACATGTTATAAATCATTGGAAATATTAATGAAATAATAAACAGGGTGTCCCATTTAAAAAACACAAGTTTTGTCTATATCTCGAAAATTGATGGATGTATAATTTTCTTTTTATCAGCAATGGATTCTACTCAAAAAAGTGCTTTAAGAATGTGTTACTTGTTTTTCGATTCGACACTTGGTAATTGAGATTGAAATTAGAGTTTTCCGTTTTCAATTTTCCAAAAACGCTCTGTAGCTCTGTAGTCGAAATAGATCTAGACGATAGCGGTTGCGCCTTTGTTTGTTTCTCGAAAATCGATCCCAGGCACCTATATTGGTTTCTTCTATCTCTCATACTTTCAGGGAAACCCCCAAATCCCATCGAATTTGGTCCAGCCTGTACACACCAATTTCTAATAGGTAGGTATTATTTTACTCCTACTATACCTACTAACTATTGAAATAAATACCATCTACCACCTACCCTCACCCCACATTTGGTCAATAATTTAATAAATACTATTGCAGGTAATAATCAGATATTTGAATAATCATGTATCGAATAAAATTCATCAGATTTTGTGAATATAAATTAAAAAATAATAATTTAACTATCTCTTTAGGTAACGCAAAATTCTTGGATTTTTCGATGCTTATCCGGTTAAGAGAACATTCTAAAACTAAAGTTATCTTTAAATAAAAATGATATGTTAACTAAAACAAAATTTTCTGTGGACAATGATTACTTACTAGTTACTCCTGTAGTAAATTATTTTCGCCATTATTATTTAATGTAATAAAATAAGTATACGTAACATCTAAGTATTTGTATCCAGCTCAGAGCTAACATGCAATTTGATAATGAATACTGTTTTATCAAAAAATTAATAAAAGTTAGTGCTCCGATGCTAATCATATAGCCACACAGTAAGTTACCACTAATAACAGGATTGAACGAAAGTATTTTTTTTTTTTTTGAAAATGCTTAAAAGCAATTTTTTTACTTTCACACATGAGTGCTACGTGCTACTTAAATAATACTTTTTCTCGACTTTTTTCGTTAATTAGTTTTTCTATTTAAACCTAGAGGTCTTCATTTTTCCAATGCAATTTTTAGTCCCTTTTCCAATGCTTATGGTATATTTCTTGGGCATATCGGTCATATATATTAAAACAAATTTATTTTTTTCCAACGTTTCGGTTTATTAAAACCATCATCAGGGACTACAAGGTGAAATGTTTAGTGAACAAGGTATATATAGATTTTACACATAACTTATGGTGAACCAACTTACAATTTTTTTTTTTTTTTTTTTGTTTGTTTGAAATTAAAATGTATTACACATATTGTATAAAGTAGATGTTATTCTTTGAGAGTCTTAAAAGCAACTGAAAATATTTTTGTCAGTTTCACATTTAAAATAATGCGTAAGTGAGGGTTTATTTATGTTATGGACAAGATAAGGGCTAGCAGGTATACATTATAAGTGGATGTTTTTTGTGACACGAGTAATAAATATTAGAATTAAGTATTTGGTGTTAACAATTTTTGTAAAGTAAATTGGGAAGATGTATAAACTTACTAATTATATTATACCCCATTTGTTTTATTTTAGTAAATTAAAATAGGTATTGCTTTTCCAGTAAATTTTCTATAGGGAGAATAATAGGACAAGTTTCAGGAAAAAGATCGTTCTACGTTTTATTTACCTAGTTATTTAATTAAAATTATGTGCAAAATTATTCCTGAGAAAGAAATTAAACTAATGATTTAAATGAAACAGGAAACAGCGATTATTCATTGAGGAATTTTGAATAGAATTGACGACAATCCTGCTTAAGTGCAAAGTGCATTAACATTTACTCGAGCATTTACTAGTGCCTTTTAAAGTATTTCATTTCCGATTGCCGTCCATTTGACCTTCCACTTTGGTTTTCTATATTATCAGCTATATCTTGTGATTACACCGTTACTAAACTAAACTGGTTGCACAACTGAAGTGGATATTGAAAAAATATGGTCAATATTTGAACCTCAATATTTTTGAAATTAGATGATTAATCTTGATGCGGCTTTTTGTTATCGTTAAAAAATTCATTGACCTTCATCCACCATAAATAGATTTTTAAATAGTGGGTGTTTCTTTTATCTACAGGGCGCTTATCCAGACCCTTACATTTATATTAAAATTGATCGTTCTCCCAAATCCCTAAAAAAATTTTGGTTATTATTTACTGTTGCTATTTTATTGTAAAATATCAAAATAAAACAAGAATTATTTTACTAAAAAACATAATACATATTTTCAAATGTCTGTAGCTCCAAACTTATGAACTCTAGACCCGAAGTAGTATAGGTGTTTAATATCAGCTTTCCTCAGAGATTCTAAAAATGAAAAATATGAAAATATATACAGGGTGTTCCGTTAAAAAAAGTAGATGACGTCATAAACGAAGCAGCGATGACGTCATAGCAAAAAAATTTATAGCAGAAGATGCGTAATTCAAAATAAAAAAAATTTACCTGTCTGAGGATTTTTCCCGAGATTTTTCTATAATATTTTCGTATTCACAAATACATAATTAATTTATTCCATATTTTATGTACACGCTGTATAATGTATATACAAGATCTTTATAATAGTCTAAGCCATTTGCTGATATTCATATTGTTTCATTATTTTAGTGGTTGGTTGCGTTGCAAAAACGATACATTATAAATAACTTATCAGATTTTAATTCAGTGATGATAATACGCAATCCACGACGTGCATTAAGCATTGTTACATTTTTAGAAGACAATGAAATAGAAGAAATTATATTTAATGTTCATACCGAGTTCATACTTTTCATTTAGTATAAATAGTATATCTATAAATTATTTATTTCAAATAATAAATAGTAATTCCACAATTTTAAATATCCGATAATATTAAAGAGAAATAACAATAAAGTAACATGTGATACTAAATTTTTATAGCTTGACATCGATTTTGACCTTAAAAGTAAACAAGCCAAAGTGTATTATAACAACAACGATAAAATATGTACTCTTTTTATTCGTCTGAGTATTGTTTCGAAATTGATATGATTTATTACAGTCTATCAACTCTACGCATTGTACATATTAAAAACTTAAAGCAGTAAATATTTATGAATGTATATGTACTGATTGTAGTGTAATGTCATCATTTGAATAGCCAAACTTTAGACAAATGCCTCTGGATTGATTGCATATTCAGTACTCACTTATTTGTTTAAATTCGTATCGTCAATATTTCAGTGTTTAAATTCTCTCAATAGTGATTCCATAACTTTGTTGCTTGAGGTAGAAACAATGATTGATAAAATGGTGTTCCACAGTTATGGAACCTCAGGGTAAAGAGATGAGTTGCTACATTTTGTCTAGTACTACTAGTCGTGGTGATGTTAAATGCAGCTTTTGCAGATCAATCTCCATGAAAATACCGATAAAACGACTGAGTTCACCAATAGTGTGAGGATCGAGGCGACACACAATTCAAAGTGGTTATCAAACTTGTAAAAAGATGTGTATCACCGACCGACTTAAAGTTTGTTTTCAAATTGAATACAAAATTTCAATGACGAAATTGTATAGTGTGCTATCTGGTTCTCTCACTGCAAAAACTAGCAAAAATAATTTAGTGTAATATATGTATTTACCGGTTTTCATTATATCTATATGTAAATAAATGTTGCTTTTAAATCAGTGTCAAGGTTTCATCGATAAAAGTTGTAAAATCATTGTTTATTTTCGTATTTATTTTAAATGAGCTTAATATTTAGAATCTTGATTCTAATTGCTTCTGTATATATATGTATAATAAATAACGTAGTAATGACATCGTCAAATAGGTAGTTAAATACCAAAAAATGTACAGACGATTTAACTTATTTATACATATATTTGGGAATATTTTCGTTAATTATGTTTAATTTGAATATTTGCACTATGATGATTTGCTTTTAATTTACGTCTTTAGTGCTGCAAGTTACCTTGAACAAATTTGTATACAGAGAAATTGAACGAATTTTTACACATTCTATGAAATTTAATGAATTTGTTGGTGAATATAAAGTTATACTGTATCACAAATTTAAATGGTTCATTTTCCGACTATATCTACTAATCATCTTTAAGGGGATAATAGCACCCAACATATTTTTGAAAATTCATATTTGCGTTACTATTCATCGGAACGTTTAAAATTTTTATGAATGATATAATATATGGCTGTGTGCATGAATATTTGAATAGGCCGAAAAAATTTTAAAAAAAATCGAAAAAATGTGAAATTTTCCAAATCCATGCACATGCATCTAGAAAATGTAATTCTAAATACGGTGCTAAAATTCAAATCATTTAGCTGCTGTCGTTTGCGTATATAATAATCAATTTTCAAAACTCATGGCATTTTGTACCTGGAAAACTAACACCATTGAGTAAATAAATAATATAAAGAGGCGCAACCGTCAAGGGGCTGAGATTTTAGTATTGTATTTTTTTGCCAATAGCTTCAGGATTATTAATTATTATCAATTTTAAGTGCTACGGGAAGATATTTGTAATTCGATTGCATAGCCCTAAATATTGTAGGTCATTCTGTAGTTATTGGCAAAAAAATACAACAGTAAAATCTCGGCTCCTTGACGGTTGCGCCTCTTTATATTATTTATTTACTCAATGCTAAAACATACATAATAAAGATTAAGCTGGTTTGTTAAATTAATAATAGGCTTCTCATTTTAAGAACCAATAAAAACTTTTCTTTACGTATTTACGTAGCAACCACCTTGACAAGGTGTATTACTTTTTTCATAGAATCCACTTGCTTGTAACTTTTCAAATCGTAATAACCAAAACACAATTCACTAAATAATACTTTGTTCTGTAAGTACATCTCTAATTTGAGGTGTACCTTTTCACATCAGATTGTAAGCGAATAATTCTTTCAATTAGAAATTCCTGAGAAACTTTTTTGACATTTTTATATGACGAGAATCTGCAGAATTCCGAAAAGACGTTTTTTGGTTGTCGGTATATTAAATAATTGACAATATATCAACTGGTCTATATTTTAGATAATGTGTTTTCGCTTTTTTCTGCAGTAAACTCTAACCGCTAATACGACCAATTTGGTTTGGTTAGTTGATAACAAATACCTAATAAAAAAATGTAATTAATGGAATAAGTATTGATAACAGTAGTTATGTTTATATTTTTACTGAAATAATCAAGACAAATATTTTATATAGATCTATAAATGATAAGAATTAGGTTTATTGCAAAAGGGCCATCTGATAGCTGTTAATAACCAAGCAATAAGTACAGTTAACGGGATTAATCTGCATTTTTTTATTAATTAATTAAAGAAATAAAATACCTAATAAATTTTATTTTACTGGGTTTGGATTAAAACTTTCACTGTACCAAGAAGAGGGCCTAAGGAAGTTGATTAACCACTTTTTATATAAAATCATCTTAATTAGAAGGAATATTTTCATTCATGTTATAAGGTATCAAGAGTATTTATTTTCCATACCGCACAAACGAGAGGCGAGATATAATACTATACCGGGTGTAAACGAATAGTGGGCCACCCCTGTAACTTCCTCGTTTTTAAAGATATCGGGATAAAATTTTGTATGGTGAAATTAGGTAAGATTTCCAAGTTTTTGAGACCTATCCGCCATATTTGACACTTCCGGTTTTACCGGAAATGGCCCCAATAGTCCTTTCTAAATGGACCACCATGTATGTTTTTACTTTTTTGAAATAAATATCACTTTTGGACATTTATACTATTTTGAACAATTTATACAGGGTTGCACGAAATATAATTTGAATTTTAGTTGTCAATCTAGATGGCTGCGAATATGTTAAAATTATTTTTGTTCCAATGTAATTCATATAAAATATACGAAAACGTCAGTATGTCCAGTATGTCATACAGGGTGCTCTAAACTCATTAAAATCACATTTTTCAAAATAACTCTTTTTTTATATTATGATATGGGCCACCCGGATATTCAGAAAGCTCTATTTAGTAGGGGTTAAACGGTACCAAAAGTTCCGTAATGTGGATTCGTTACCAGCAGGAATGACAATTTTTCTTAAGAAATTTATAATTTATATCATAAAATATTAACACAAATATACATGGTTGATAAAATTTAATTGGAGTTAGATATAAATCATGATAAAATTTAATTGGAGTTAGATATAAATCATAAATTTCTTAAGAAAAATTGTCATTCCTGCCGGTAACGATTACACATTACGGAACTTTTGGTACCGTTTAACCCCTACTAAATAGAGCTTTCTGAATATCCGGGTGGCCCATATCATAATGTTTAAAAAAAATAGTTGTTTTGAAAAATGTGATTTTAATGAGTTAGAGCACCCTGTATGATGTATTATTGAACATATTGACGTTTTCGTATTTTTTATATGAATTACATAGGAACAAAAATAATTTTAACATATTCGCAGCCATCTAGATTGACAACTAAAATTCGATTTATTTTCGTGCAACCCTGTATAAATTGTCCAAATGTATCAAGGTTCCTATAAGATAGGTTGCATGGAAACGTTAAGAGGAGGGAGACTCGAAAGAAGAGTTACGTCATATGTTTGCCGTCGCCATTATTTCTAATTGCGTTTTGTTTTGATGTTTTAACTTTTAATCAAAATTTGTGTGATTTTTAATGTGGTTGTGGCCAAAAGTGCACAGTGTACAATAGTGTACATCAATGATAGAATTGCTAGAACGAATTGGACGTTATTTATTATTATTCAAGATTATTTTCATATTCAACAATAAAATCGGTGAATCTTCATAAAGGTAGGTACATGTGTGTTTAAAATGAATATAATAAAATAGCTATTTGTAGATAGGCTTATTATTCGTATGTTCGTATGTTCTGATGCATTTTCTGCCTCAACCCATCGGAAAACCCCCCTAAATATATATGAATTTTGCTTAGAATTACTAACCGAACAATTCTATCCATGTTTCCTGACTGAGAAAATAAGTACCGAAAATCGTCACTGCCTCTTGGACTATCATTTGAATAGTAAAAATGTATCTATAGGCTCTGTTAAAACTAAAAAATTACTTAAAAATTATTTTATTGTTAAATTCATTAAAAGATGTACTCGTAGTACGAGTTTTCTTTACATATAAATTGAATGTAAAAATTATAAACCCACTTTTACGTGTATAAATAAAAAATACCTACCTACCTCAATATATATTAAAAGTATTTTTATATTTTATTTATGTATGTAGTTGTATGTATCTACGTAAATTTTTATCTATGTCTTTGTTCGTATATGAATCTATGTTAATATTTATGTATTTTTCTATTATAAATATGACTTATCCTATATCATGCATCGTGATCCAAAGGATTAATAAACTATTATTATTATTATTATTATTATTATTTGTGGCTTTGTATGTTATCTTTAAATTAGCCACATCAAGAAAAATAAATAAACTGCATTAATAACCAAAAAAGTAGATTGTGATTTTAAAAGAAAAAAATTAAAAATATCTGTGTAATTTATGGCAATTATGAATTTATAATTTCTTAAAGAATTCACTTTTATCCATATCAAGATAACAATCCAGTTAATTAAATCCATTAATTTGAAAACAATTCAATATCCTAAAACTGTTCCTGTGTGAAACAATCTAAATTTTACCTTATTCTTAAATTTTTAATCTTGTTATCAAGTCCAAAAAAACTCTCGTACAAACAAAAACGCCAGCCGTATTCAATTCCATATTCCAATAGATTTAAATTCGGCAAACATGTGACGTATTCCCGCGCTGTGTAAACCGCTCTCTGATTGGTCGAAAGTTACCAGGCAACCTATCTTTCTAGGAACCTTGTAAATGTATCCAAAATGTGATCTTTTTTTATGAAATGTAAAAACAAACAGGTTGGTCCATTTAGAAAAGACTATTGGGGCGATTTCCGGTGAAACCGGAAGTGACAAATATGGCGGATAGGTCTCAAACAGTTTACACCCGGTATACTATACTCTGCATCACCAACAGATGCAAATAGACTCCGCTCCAAAAATGTCCGCTAAATTTGAATGGAATTTCTCAATTGGTCGTATTTATAGACCCCGAACTACAAAACAACCGCTAGATTTGACTGACAAAGGCCAGCTCGGTTTTACACATTAGACCAGTTAGAACGCATAAACGCTAAACTTTCTTATACTATGAGTTGTAATAGAACTTTGTGAAAATAAAGATAAACGAGGTAGGTATGTGTTTATGTTTATTTATTTGGACATGCTAAAACTTATAGTTAAGTTCTCGCCTTCTAGCAAATGATAGGGTTTTTAAAGATTTTTATCAATATAAATAAAACAAGATGTAGGTATACAGTTGGTATAGTTTTTATTGCACGACTATTCGTAAAACGAAGAAGAAAGTAATCTTACGATAGATATTAATAAATAAACATGCACATCTCATCGTGTAAAACTGACTATTGCGTACACCGTTCTGCGCTACTATAAAATTAATGGGGCGGAGTCTATTTACATCTGTTGGTGAGACAGATTATACTATATTAACTAAAATTATGGATTAATTAGTTAATATATTGTTAATTATTGCCAATAGTAAAAGTCGTCTTTTTGGAATATTGTAAATGTTCATAATTTCTGAGGAATTTCTAATTGGCGAAATTTCCATTTGCGCTTTTTTAGGTACCTATGTAAAAACATAATAAAAATCAGATGTCCAAAAATTTTGAGTTGAGATTTAACACACTTATGGGTAATTAATTTAAAGGAGGAACCGCCATCAAAAGTCTCAAAAACAAAAACCTAGTGTAATGCAACAAAGAAATGTCTTGTGTTTCCTTACACAGGTTGGTTCTTGTAAAATTGACCCAGACTTTATACTTTTTAGAAATTTTGTCCGTGGTTCAAATTTATTCAATTTATAAATTAATTATTGCCTAACCTTATGTCTGTGATCGCCACCACTGAATTTACGGTTTAGAAAATTTACGGTTTTTAATCTAAAAATCCCTAGGGTGAACTTTGGTTCGCGCGATAACAAATCAACATTTACAATATTATTTTTAAATAAATGTGGTTTATTTGTTTTGTAGGCATAACTTACAGATAACGATAATACAAGTTATAAGTTGCTGAGATAATGTAGATTAAATTGATAAACAGTTAATAAAATGTAATTTTTTGGGCAGTAAGCGCCTTGCACCTAGTTTATAATATATTCTATTATGTTGCACCAATAATTAATCCCTTATCTTATGGGTAACTTTCAGTAGTACATATTTTTTTTAAAGAAATTTATCACGAAAATTACACAAGACCAAGTTGATTGCTTTTAGGTCCGTCCACATAGCGACTTATACCTATACATGTTGGAATTTTTCCCAGCACTACAATTAATTCTGTTAACATTTTCTGCCAAATTGCGCTGAAGTCGCAAAATTTGTGCGTTACCTATCATTTAATAATGAATAGCTAAAATGAGTCTTACGCTACGACCCACGTGTGAAAAATTAATCAATTTAATATATTTTTGGAAAAGTCTAAAATATCTTAATATTAAATCAAAAGAGCCCAAGTCTCCTACTAAATTTGCTAATCCCAATGTATTAAATTATTTCTTTATTAATAATACATAATATTCAGTTACAAATGTATAATAGTTAATTTATAATTTCAATACTTTAATTTAAATGTGTAAAATATCGAAAATATTCTTAAAAATAAAGATCATGTGAAAAACCAGGACAAGGATATTCAAAAGTAGAATATTCTTTAAATGTTCCCTAATATTATATCTTAACTTTTTTTTTTGAAAATAAATCGTGGAATTCTATATTTAACTTCGATCTTCTGAAGGTGAACATAAATTTCTAAAAACATCTTTGTCTTTGTTTACATATGCCCTTAAATGCATATATAAAGTACATACTCTCAGTACGATTCATGAATAATTATTATTAAAAGTATTTATTGGCTGATGGATCGTTAAAACGTAATTTTTCGGTGAAAACAGTGCATTATAAAAATTATCTGTGCTTTTCAAAACTATAAATATTTTAATGTACAACATAATTTTACACTGTATTAAAATGAGTATGTAAAGGGTATTAAAAAAGTAAGTACATAGGTAGTTAATTTAAATTTTAAGAAACATAATTATATTTATAAAAAATATTTATTAAAATATATTTCTAGGTTATTTAATAACTATAAAGTAAATAAAATGCGATAGAAACAATAAATTATTATTAATTTTTGTTGGAGATGGAATATCTAACAATAATAACAATATAGTAATGTTTATTTATTATCCCTATATGTAAATCAAAATATTTATTATTAGATAATATTAAATAATCAGAAATATATTTTTGTGTTAAAAGTATCATTGGTTACTAAATATTTCCAGTTAAGAATATTAAGATAACCTACCAATCAGGATCACGTGGGAATGAATAAATGAAAATAAATTTTTATCATCACTTTTACATGTATTTATATAACCAGCAACCAGTGCAAGAGCAATAAGTACTGTACCGCTTTTCCATAGTTTCTACAAAAGAAATACACTTATTAGCACATGATTTCATTAAAATGACTATTTCCTAAATAATTTGCAATATAATACCCTCAATACTTAATACCATTCGAGAGCAGACATTAATATTATTATACGAAAAATAATGGCGGCCCTACTACCCTACATTTTTCTAAGCCTTATAGTATTATTACACTAATTTTTATGTCTGCTAGAACTTCAGAGATGTAGCATTCTCCTTTTTTAATAGCTGGAAGTAGACAAGGATCATAAGGATGTAATGACATCTTGAGAGATACTTACTGGTTGGCACAATATTTATTCAGTATTTGTTTTAAAAAACATTAAATAATTAATTATCTTCATTTGCCATTAGAAGAGAAATACCAATATGGGTACCTGCTCATTCTATTGAACCGAATAAGAAATGTAAAATGTTTCGGTATCACCATACTTTGCTGAAGCAAGAGGAAGAGCTTATTTACATATCTGAACTGAAATGCTATTTTACAAATACAAATGTATGAGATTTGCTCTTGATATTTCAATGTTGGTCTGACCCAAATGTCTTAAAAATTAGATAAACATTAGCGACATTTTATTATGCTAGTATAAGCACAATAATTTATGTATTACATTATATACACAATACAAGTAATAGGAGTTTCTCATTAATTTTTCAGTTTTTTTGAAAATTATAATGTTGAATTATCGGTTGGCTGTAATTAGATGAAAATTTCCAAAAGGATGGTTTTATCGGTTTGTTTCATATCTGAAACAAAACGAGAAAGAATTATTGGTTAGACATGAACATCAATCAAGGCTCCAAAATGAGCTGATTTGCCAATTATGGATTTTTATTTTTGATGATACGTACATATATATGCAATTAATAACGTAATGTATTATATTATCGATTTTAAGTCTAAACCATTAATAATTCATGACGTATATCGATTAGATAATAATTCAAAAGAAAAACAGCGATATGGCGTTTAATTTTAGCTTTGTTATAAATAATTTTATATCTCCTGTTTACATTTTATGAAACACGCGTTTCAAATGGTTTTGTTATGTACTTGTGTATACAGATTGTTTGATTTCGGCGGGCCATTTGAAATATCTCGGATTCTATTAAAGTTAAACTAAAAGTTTATTTATTAAAGGTAGTTTGTCTGCATGTGATAAAATCAAAATAGCACGGGAGGGATAGAATTAGCAAGCAACTATTTAGTAATAATTGTGAATATATGTCGCTTTTTAGAAGAACAAATTTATTCTTCTAAAAAGTGACATTCACGTTTTAACCTGATAGTTGCAACTCACACAAGAACGAAATAAATAACCACTTTATAGTGTCGAATAAGACAGATTCAAATTTGGGAGTATCGAAGAAACGGGTAAAACTGGTAAAAGTAAATATGTACATAGATATTTTTGAGACGACATACGTACAATTTATAAATAGAGAGCAACGATCATAAAAGAAAATGCGTTTTATACAATTATTCTCATTTATATTCAATAGGTATTGGATAAATATTTAGCTTTTGACGTAAAATGTCTCATAAAATATTTGCCTCGCTCATCCACATTTACACACTTATTTATGAACGTGTGCTGTCAGCAAATTATTTTGCAAAGTACAAAGGTGTATTTGAGGAAGTACGTTATTTATTTTTCGATAGTAAAGTAGTACCTACCTTTAAATAAGTAGTCTTCATGTAAGTCATGTAAGCGATGCGATAAATGCTGTTCATTTTCATTTAAAAACCATGTATTTTTGTTATGCACAGCAATATCGCGACTCCCACAGAAAATAAATACCCTACTAAATTTTATAGATTAGAAAAACATCGATACAATATGTGTTAAAACGTCGATAATCAATATGTGTTAAAACATCGATAATCCTAAGTAACTAAAGTTATATTAAGCTAAAAAAAAAAATTTTATAAAAATCGATATCATTAAAGTTCAATATAAATACTGATTCCAAAAAAATTGTATTTTGTATTTGGCTATTTGCTATTGAAGAAAATGATAACCCACAAAAATCTATGGTCTAATGAATCTAGATTTAGCAATAGTGGAATATTACACAGAAGTATTGCATATGGACACAAGAAGATAATTATTGAATACAAGCAATTAATTTTCAACAGCGTCTTGGTATTGTTATATGGCAGAAGATTCTAGATCAGCACATACATAATGGCCTCTTATTTCAGTGAAGAACAAATGAATAATCATTTAATCATCTGCACCTTGAATTAGCGGTAAACGTTAGTTAATCTTGAGTAGTTTTAACAAGGCGCGACACTATCTTGTACACCACGACACGACACATCTATATATATTTTTCAAATTCCTATTCGCGAAAATCACTGAGTGGGCGACATCTATATTGTTTGACGTAATCTCAATATGATAGTGAACAACAAACCGCTGTCATTACTGTCACTGTCAGTTGGCGGATTTCTTAAATTTATCTTATGAAAATTAAAAGTGCGTTTAAAGTGTTGTTATTATATTCAACTAGTTTATAATTAATATATTACGTAATGAGAGTTGTAAATAGCATATTACGCACGAATGGAAAAATTGCGCACGACGCCGTGTAGCGGCGAGTGCGGCAATTCCATGAGGCGTAATTGCTTTACAACTCGAATTATGTACTATACTTTACCTACGATCGTATTTATTGAAATTAAAACACAATTTTGTATTATTTGTTGCTTATGTCAGTTTTGACAGCGTTAGAAAATTAAGTTCTGCACCTGCCATTTTTAATAATTTTAGCGTGGTGTCAGAAATATGAACTACAAGTGTTGTGTAAAGTTGGTCACGGGGTCACATTGCAACACACCTCAGCGGCTGAGCGTGCGTTTTCAGCTATTTATGTTAGTGATCGTAGGTAAACAATATAGCAATGCAATCAATTAATAAAACGGTTGACACGATACTTTAATAAAAAAAAAGTGTTACTTAAATTAACTTCTAACTTTATCGTAAATGTCAAAACACTGACAGATTCGTCAAAGGTTTGTTATTCACTACCATATACTAAACTTTCAGCGCCATCTCGTGATACGTGATTTTCGCGAATAACTACATTTTATTGTTTTCATCTTCGAGAAAGTATGTTATTTCAAAAGTCATAAGCGGTCAAATAAAAGGTAAAAAAGTAATAAAATTAGAACTTGAATTGGCATTCTGTTATCATCAAAAAGTCTTAAGATAGGTGAGATATTTAAAGAGGCCCTCTTAAAGTAAACAGCCTACCGGGTGCCACAGGATACTGGCTCACCCCTATATTTCCTTTATTTTTTAACTTTTCCATTTGAAATTTGGGGGGCATAAACTACCGTTTAAAATGTATTTCTGCACATTACAAAGACTATGGTACCACTTCCGGTTTATCCGGAAATTACCTCAACTTTCGATTTTCAAATGGAACACCCTGTATATTTTTACATATTTGGATGCAGGGCAACATTCTGCATACACCATGTAAGTTTCGCGAATTTTTGTGCCGATGTTCAATTTTTTCAAGCATTTTAAGAAATCCGTGAAAGTGGACTTTATACTTTTAAACGAATGAAATAAAATTGAAAATAAATAGCACAGATATGAAATAGATATCAATGAAATCAGAAAGAAAATTATAATTTTTCAAACACTATGAGCCACCACCTTCCCATTTGAAAAAAAAAGTTTTTGATAAAAAAGTGATATGTTCAACTTTGGAGGCTTCGCAAACAGTTGTTAGTGAAACGAAAAGAAAAATTATATTTTTCCTTTGAAGTTTACCTACCGTATACCGAATTTTGGAATTCCAAAGCACTCTAGACGAATGTTTTAAGATGCTTGAAAAAATTGAACATCGGCTCAAAAATTCGCGAAACTTACATGCTGTATGCAGAATGTTGCGCTGCATCCAAATATGTAAAAATATACAGGGTGTTCCATTTGAAAATCGAAAGTTGAGGTAATTTCCGGATAAACCGGAAGTGGTACCATAGTCTTTGTAATGTGCAGAAATACATTTTAAACGGTAGTTTATGCCCCCCAAATTTCAAATGGATAAGTTAAAAAATAAAGGAAATATAGGGGTGAGCCAGTATCCTGTGGCACCCGGTATACAATGAATAACAGTAATAAAAGATAACTTTTAAAAACACATAGAATAAATAATAAATACGAATGTTATAATTTCAATAGTCACCTAGGGGTCTTGACATTGACCGTGATAATGAATGTAGTTCAATATCTACTGATAAATATTAATTGCATTGCGTAAGAAATGATAAGTGAACGGGTTATTAGGTTAGTATATTATATTTTTTAAATATATTAAGATACATACCACACTTAAGTGCGCCATATCTATTTCTGATAAAAGTAAATGTATTCCTGCTCTTTATAGATATAAACACGAGACACAGAAATGAAACAACCCCCAAATCCAAAGCCAAAGGCTGTCCGGAAGGGGGCTACACATTTGAAAAAACGCAGACAAACATCCATACCCACCGACATTGCCATTTGCCGGTGCCCGGTCTCGAACCGGGACTCGATAGGCAGTGTAGCCAGAGTCATGTCTGTCACTCACTCCTTAGCCCACTACGCCACCGAGTCGGTGGAAATTATTATAGTCCTACAAAAATCAAATTCCATATTATGATTTAAATATGAAAATTTCAGATTTGTTTCGATCAACGCTACGAAGAAAAATTAGTTTGGTGTTCAAAATATTAGTATTAATTAATTAAACTTAATTGATGAAAATATTGTTAAAATTGACGTAATTTCCACTACTTCATTGCAAAACATCAACATCGACAATCGTATGTTTGTTAACCAACCATCATCGAGATAATTAAAACTAAAAATATAAAAATATTATTTCAAACGAGGATTTATTTGGGCATTATGTAATAGTACAATTTCAATCCAATTAGTCTCGTACTACTCATTTTACAGGTTTAAATAGTACTAATCTTAGAGTTACATCACAAAAATCTACCGCGATGACACGGCATGTGTATTTCTTTTATTTTTTAACTTATTGGATAGAAATTTATCGGTTCAAACATAGGTATCCATTTAAAAAAAATCTCTTATGTACAATTTAATAAGATACCATATTCTAATTTAGTGTCATAATTTTATTTCTCAATTCATTGATATCCGTGTTTTATCTTGAAAATGTATTATATATTTTATTATTCACATTTTTAACGTTAATTTATTTTCCCAAAATTTCATTTAAATACGTTAAAAAATGAAGAAAATATAGATGCATGCCACTAAAATGCTGTCACTAAAATGCTCAAATAAACGTTTATAAACAACTCATTGATTGTATCGTTCTCAGAAAATGCACAATCAGTTTTGGCAAAATTTAACTTAAACAACTTGATCACTTTTAAAAAAACTGAATTTTTGTGGGTATTTGATCTCAGTTAAAAGTGATATCTATGGGTTTTAAATGGCGCTCTTTACGATGGTGAAATCGAAATTAGAAAAAAAATTCGCTAATACTTTTTTTGAAAAATCGACTTTTAAAACCCCCTTAAAATCGCACGCTACTGACATCTATGACATATTACTAAGTTAAAAGAATCACCTTATGGATCTTTTAATTAAGCATCAATTAACGGGTATACAGGGGTGTTGCGATCTTAAGTGGGTCACACTGTATTTGATAAAATATATAATAAAATAACACAGAGTGTACAAATTTTGAACACTCGCCTGAAAAAGAGTCTTGGTAATCTGAAAAATCATATTGCGTTCTTACATACATATATGGTAATTTCCAACATGTATAGAATCGGAGTTTTTTTTTCTATATGAATTTTAATTTTGCATGGAATTGGATGACAAAATAGTGGTCAGTAAATATCAAAATAACTTGAAATAAAATTAAACATGGCGTGCTAATAAATAAAATTAGTTATAAATAATTATTATCTAATAATAAAATATACTTACTTATACTTATAATATCATAATTTTTATCTTAGATAAAACGTAGGTATTTAATACCTTTAAATACCCTATGTAATAATATACCAACTCAGCAAAAAAGTTATCCTCGATAATAAAATAAGATCAAATCGCTGTCCCTCACAAAATATGTGAGAATATTTTTCTAAAAAAATATTTCTATGAGAAATAATTTTTTCTATATTTTATGACTACTCAATTCGTAGGTGCAACAAAGAAAATTATATATAATAATCGTCGTGATGGACTGCAGACTGCAGTTATAAATGTACCAAAATGTCTCAGGTAGGGCGCCTCTATATTGTAATGAAATTACAGATGTATGAAAATCTAGTAAAATAGGACCAAAGTAAATGAATTAAGTAAATACACTGTAAATAGGACCATAGATTAAATACTTATTTAATCTATGATAGGACTAACGAATAAGATATTATCGAGGATATTATATTATACTGGGCTATAATTTTGCAGAAAATTGATCTGCATATTTGGAAATTTGTTTTATCATATATTTTCCGTATTTTGTTATTCTATCGTTACTGTAGAACGTAAATAATGCATGTTATTGTAATTGATGTTTGCTTATTGCGTGACAATAAAATGTGTGCAATATACTAATTATATATAGTGCTTTTTATTCAGGGCCGGATTTGAACCGGGACAACGAGAGCTAGCGCCTTGGTTTGGTGTCCCCAAATTCAAGGGCTATCAATAATTTTCTCAGTTTTTCAAATCACTTTTGGTCGCGATTTTGAATTCAAACATTCCAAACCAACACACAAAATATCACTCGCTTAAGGAGGCGTTTTTCTCAAATATCCCAACATAAAAGTCACTCTTTTCTATGAATTATAATCAAAAACGAAACCAAATATATTGTAAATAAAATGTAACAAAGTATTGAGAAAAGTTATATACTTTGGCCAAAGCACTTCGTTTGCAAGCCCAAAAAATTTAAAAAAAAAGTTATACTTATCTTTTTTTCTTGTTCAGAATACAAATTTATTAACTTTTATTTAGTGACATTTTACGAAAATTCCTTTCGTATTAATAGAAAAATATAGATACAATTAGGTATTTGTTTTAATTTTTTAAATAGAAACGAACACAAATACCTTTTGTAAATTAAAGTGTAGATTTAACATTTTTAGTTGTATGTTCGGATACCTTATGAAAATGCTGTCTTAAACGATTTTCTCGATGTGCCATGTTTTTCTATAATATCTAATATCGTAAGTAACTTGTAAGTATGTATTAACATTCGTACATTGACATTAGTTTCAAATTTAACATTATGTATACAGCTTGTTTTTGCAGGCCCAATAATTTTTTAGGGGCGTCCAATTTATTTCACTCCGGAGCCCTTGCACTTCTGAATCCGGCACTGTTTTATTTTTTATTATACGTATAATGTTGTACTTATTTTATCTGTTATACTCGATCACTTAAAGGTTTAAAACGAACTTTTTAACTTGTCATTGTTATCGAACCTTTCAGATTAAATCGGTACAGTCACGGAAAAAAAATAGGACAATTTTTTTCCCTCTATGTAAAAATCAATAATTGAGTAATGTATTTTATCTTGAATTGTTATCAAATAAGTAATCTTATAACTTATCTTATAATAGTTAATAGGACACTCATTCTCTCTTATTTATGTCATTATTTAATATTTTCAACTTTATTAGTGACCTTCTATATATTTATTTATTTTTTCTTGGATGGTTGGGATAGGTCATAGATCAAATAATAAAACTGCCTTTTTAAATCAGTCGACGTTTCGCTTAATTTATTAGCATCTTCAGGACTTCAGGACTGGTTAAGTGCAGTCTTTTTGTTACACGTTATATAATAATAAAAATTTCTAAAAACAAATTCAGTAACAAGCAAGGTAAACTTATCGTATACAACATTTAATCATTAGTTCAAGTTGCCATTTCGATTACATCATGGCTAACTCGTATGCAGGGTATTTTCCAAACTATTTTACCCTGTATATTTTTAAATATAAAAGATACGAAAAAACTTTTTGAATAGAAAATGTTCAGAAAAAATAGCACCTTTCCAGGTAGCACAAAAAAAGTGTATGTTCCTGGAAAAAAACTTCTGATGACGTCAGTTTTGCCATTTTCCAGATTTCGAAAAAAAAATTTCTGGCGTAAAATGTACCTTAGTGCACCCCAAATTAAACCACGTAAACGGTTTTGTGATAACTTTTTTCATTCTCTAGATATAGTCCCGAGACATCAACTTTGGGACACCCTGTACAAGAACTCGTTATTCTGTCTTTACTATTTACAGCGAAACTTATTTTGGAGGAAGTTAAATAGATATATAGAGAAAGAAATCAATTAAACATCAAATAGTAATAGAAGATGCGATCAAAAAATAATCTTTAAAAACTTATAGTCATACCATACTAGTATCTGGTAATATTAGTGCGAATCAGTTTTCAATAGTTCAATAGCTTTGGAAATAACAGAATTGGTGTAAATATTAGTATTTTTGTTATGCCTGAATTGCCTTATTTTATACTGATAACACATGTTCATTTTTCAATTTTTTTGCAGGTTCTAGTAAACTATGTCCGTTTGTCCATCACATTTTCACAAAAAAAAACTATTTGCGGTCTCATCAGTTTCCAAAGTATGGTGGTAATTGAAAACCTTGTGTCAGGAAGTCAGAATTCCCTGCCATAAATGCCATAAATTATTTTTGTTATGTGATAAATGGGAAAGGACTTAAATATCTTAGGAGGCTTATAAACTGTGCTCATTTTAAAAATATACTATTTAAATTTTACAGAAGGCATTTTTAGGCTAGTTTCATATTAATTTTTTTATTAAAATATGTATTATTCCCTGTAAAATATTAATCTATTGTTTAAAGTATAAGGCCAAGGTCGTGCATTATCTGAGATCAATTGTCAAACTACTTCACATCTAATTTTTACACCTTTATAAGTAAATGGAGATGACATTGATTCGTGGCTATGAGAACCAATCTCACCTTGTTAAACATATTTGGTTTACCCATTTACCATAACGCCCATTACATATTCCCTCATATATATATTGTACACATAATTTAATATACTTATATAACTATAAACTTGAGCAATGATAATAGTAGCAATACTTTTACAGGTGGAATCGGCAACAACAGCCCATGGTACACCCATTGTCGAAAAAAATGCTACTATGAGTGTTGGCCCAACTGGGCCAGTACTACTCCAAGATAATGCTTTTATTGAAGAAATAGCCCACTTTGACCGTGAGAGGATTCCAGAGCGCGTTGTACATGCAAAAGGGGCTGGTGCTTTTGGTTATTTCGAGGTGACTCATGACATCACCAAATACACTGCAGCAACGGTATTTTCCACCATAGGAAAAAAAACTCCCGTTGCTGTACGATTTTCAACGGTGGGAGGAGAATCAGGGTCAGCAGATACTGTGAGAGATCCTCGAGGATTTGCTATGAAATTTTACACCGATGATGGTATTTGGGATCTTGTAGGAAACAATACACCCATTTTCTTCATTAGGGACCCAATTTTCTTCCCTAGTTTCATCCATACTCAAAAAAGGAACCCACAGACTCATTTGAAAGATGCTGATATGTTTTGGGATTTCCACTCCTTGAGGCCAGAGACTATGCATCAGTTTTTATTTTTATTTTCGGACAGAGGTATAGTTTATTTACAAATTATTCTATATTCTTTGCTTGATACGTATTGCACAACTTTAGATTTTATACAAGTAATAATCACAAAAATATGCAACTTGATATACCTATGTATCTATTATTGATGTTCTACTTCTGCGCATGCAAATATAAAATCTGCTAGATGTTATAATGCAATTATTGTCGAATCTGTTAAAAGAACTACTTTTCATATACAAATAAAATTATATGTGCTTATTATTCTAATGAAATAGCAATAACTTTAAAACAGATTATTGTCATGCCAATCCCCTAATATTAAAATCTTTATTTTGGTTAATATTTTAAATTAACAACATTTATTTTGTAGAAAAAAAATATTAGAATTATGTTATGATTTCAGGTATTCCAGATGGATATAGGCATATGAATGGCTATGGCTCACATACGTTTAAATTAATTAACAAAGATGGCGCAATACACTACTGCAAATTTCACTTTAAAACAGACCAGGGAATTGAAAACCTAGATGTAAAAAAAGCCGATCAACTCGCCGGTACTGACCCTGACTACTCTCTTAGAGATTTGTTCAATGCTATAGCAGATGGGCAATATCCTTCTTGGACTTCTTATATACAAATTATGACTCCTGAGCAGGCAGCTGCTTCTAAAGTCAACCCATTTGATTTGACGAAAATCTGGCCCCACAGTGATTACCCTCTAATTAAAGTTGGCAAGATGGTCCTAAACCGCAACCCTGAAAATTACTTTGCTGAAGTTGAGCAAATAGCCTTTTCTCCAGCACACATGATACCAGGAATTGAACCGTCTCCTGACAAAATGTTACAGGGTCGATTGTTTTCCTATGGAGACACTCACAGGCATCGTCTAGGTCCTAATTACTTACAATTACCAGTTAATTGTCCAATGAAAGTGCGTAGCTACCAACGTGATGGATTTGGAAACTTTAACAACCAAGGAAATACTCCAAATTACCATCCGAACAGTTTTAGCGGACCAACTAATGATGAGAGGGCTAGAACTCTATCTCCACCATTTGCTGTCTCAGGAGAAGCTTACAGGTACGTTCATACGAACCAACTTTGTAAATATTATTTAAGAATTAAAATCGCGCAATTTTTAAAATTTTCAAAGGAAAACTAATCTCTTCCATATGCTAGCTAGGTACTAGTAGTAGTTCACAATTAATTTGTAGGCTGACCTGTTCACCATTGGTAAACAATGCTTGGTTTCATTTAAAATAAATCAATTTATATTTGAAAAGCATATTAATATAGTCAATATTCCCTATGAAGTATAAATCTAATGGAATGCTTTTAGAATCGAGTATTCCTAAGTTTCTACAGACACACACTGTAATTTGGAATTTCATTTGATCACTGATTAAGCCAACTCTTTGCGCTGTAAAATCTCGTTTTTATATAATTTACATTGTGACGCTCCTTTTTTACCTATCTGGACTGTTTGCAACTTACTATCTGCAAACAGTACTTTCCAGCTTTCTAACACTTTTAAAGACGGAATCTCGGGCGCCAGTTTCTTATTTTAGAGTGCAAGAAATGGCACTTTCTCTCTTGGCGGCTTCCAAGAAAGGCGAGGGTAGAACTTCAGTGAAGATCAGGAAGTGCACAGGGGTCTCTGAGTTGATGGCCAATTTCCGCGGTCTGGGCAATAGCTCATAGGGGTCTAATTAGAGATCTGAACAGCGGAAATGACAACTCGTGAATTTTAATATAGCATATAAAAATCTTCTTTAAATGTGATCCACAGTTGTAAATTAAATATTTAATTGATAAATTAATGATTTAATTTACAGTTATAAACCAAATGCGGTAGTTGTTAGAGATAAATATTATTAAATTTCGTACGGCGGCAGTCCGAGTCTCAGTGTGAACAGAGCGATAGCTGCTAATGCGGGAAAGAGCAATCGGCTAGAACGAGCAATTGGCAGAGGATGTTCAGCTTTCAGGTTCGACGTCGGCACGAGCCGCAAACACCAAAGATAAAAAATCCCTTTATGTCCGTTTCCAGCAAATTTATAATAAATTCTAGCTGATGTATTTCGGATGCGCGTTCAAGCTGCGGATTGAATTTGAACGCATGCCTCGGACTAGAGACGTTACTTACTAAATCCGAGCGTATTGCATAATTTGCAACAATTACTCGGAGCATCTGTAAACGGAAATGTGTTGCTTGCAATTTTTAGATCATAATACAAATAGAATCGGATTAAAACAGACACGGGTTAATATTTTAACAAGTTTTAGTAACTAATGATTTTTACTTCCGACTCGGTCATTACTTTGAACAATTCACGGATTGTAGCTATACCGGGGATTATCGGAAATTATTCAATTAAATTACTGCTTGTTTATCAGCGGCTTTTACAACTCAATGTTAACTAAATCAGGATTTAAATACTAACGGAGGCTACAGGGTGAACCCAAGTGAGGGAAATATTAAAAAAACAGACAATCCTTGGCGGAAAAAACACTTTGTTTCAATATAAATAAGAAACACGTAATTCTTTTAAGTCATAAAAAATGTAATATAAATATCCTACTAGACAAAGAGGCCATTTAAAATTGTCGTGGTCGCTAAAAATTGTACGTGCATTTAAAATATTTAAAATTATGTAGACTTTAACATAATATCATTTATTTTCACATATTTAAATGCATTTAGTTTTACGACTATAACTATTTAAGAGTAAAAAATTAATAAGCATATAGGCATTTAAAAGCATTTAAAAATATTGCAATATATTTTAAAATATGTATTTCCTGAACATTTTTACACCTATAAATATTAAATATGGTTCCTGATAAGGAGCATGTATATAAACATATTATAGTGTGAAATTATAAATTATAATTGTAAAAAAGTTTAATGGGCAAATAGGGAACAGATCTTTCATGTTCGAATGTAAAATAATACTGAAGTCAAATTTGACTAATTGGCTATAGCCGAAAGAGACACAAACACTAAACAGCTCCCTATTTAAATCTATGCATTCTTAATTAAAACAATATTGCAAAAATAAAACAATAATTAATAGTGTTTAATCGGTAATCACTAGTAAATTTAATTTGTTTACGGTTTGTTTTCATATTCAGAGCCTTTTATTACCTGTATCAATCTGTATTTATAATAAACTTCATTTTATAGATATGATACTGGAGATCAGGACAATTTCTCTCAAGCTAGAGTCTTCTTCCAAAAAACTTTGGACAAGGCGGCCCAGGGAAGGTTAATTTCTAATATTGTTGGAAGCCTTTCTGGTGCTGCAGATTTTATTCAAGAGAGGTGCGTTAAGAATTTCAGCGAGGTTGACAGTACTCTAGGTGAAAGAATAGCAGATGGCTTGAAATTAATAAAAAAAACAAAGGCTAATTTATAATTTTATTTGAAAGATTGTCAGAACTGCTGTGTACTATATTTAGTTATTTTGTAAGTATTGGTGTTGTGCACTTATATATGTTTTTAATAAATATTTTTAAAATCACTATACTTCAATTTATTATTTTTCTATCTGGAATTAAACTTTTCACCAAACCAATGCAACAAGTGCTGCAGTGCAAAGCTACAGCACTTGCTGGGAAGCCGCATTTTGTAGTGCCGGAAATAGAAGTAATCTTGCATAATATTTTGATTACAAGAAGCTACATTATCGGAGGCATAATATAATGAAGGAGGCATTATAAAAAGTTCAAATGATAAGTCATTTGACTTCTTATATGCCTCCTCCATGAAATTTAAAACAACCTATTTCTTTCGGTGGTTTCAATAATTTTCTTAAATATTCTATTTTGAATGAAGCAAGTATTTTGAATATAGATGAATATTCTTAATCGGAGTCCATTAGGGTCTTCTATTAATATAACTATATCAGATTTGTCTTTTCAGTCTGAAATCCTACCAATCAGTCTCCGCTTGAATAAACCTCCAAATAGTTTACCATGCTTTTTAAAACTATTCTCCAATTAATATTCATCATGTTTAACAACATTTGTAACCTTCCTTCGTACCGCCGAGGTTTTGGTTTTAAGGCGGTTACTTTGACGCCTGAGGGGTGGCGGTATTCTATCATTGTCGACGCGGTCATCTCTGGCGCCAGTTTCTGCTTTCGAGTGTGGAAACGCCGTTTTTCTCTATAATAGAGGGTTGAGTAGCTGCAGTGGAGAAACGATAATGCTAGAGGTCTTTATTAATCTATAAAGATAACTCGTGTTAAAAATATAAACGGATTTTATTAAGGATATTCAGTGACACAGTAATTATTATTATGATGGTTAAATACAAAATAAGCATATGTACAGGAAAATTTACAGCAGGCAGGCCAAGGCAATACTAAAGTGCCAAAACTACGGTTAAAAAGCCGCTAACTGGTAAAAAGCAGCAAACTGATTAAAAAGCGGTAAACTACGGTGCCGTTCAACATACTCGTGCTGGACTGGCTGGTTTGGCTGCTGGTAGTTTACTAAACGGTACAGAGTGGAAGAAATACGCATTAGGTCGGCGTAGTAAATTTGTGGAATTCAGCTATAGTACGTACAACGTGAGTCATCTAAAATGTCAATTTATTTTTGTTTGACTGACTGATATCTCGGACGGCGATCTTATCAACGATAGCGGGGATAACATAAGCTACGTTCTTAAATTCGTTCGATTGGCTCTTTTAAATTCTTTGTCGTTCTTTTATTACATATAGAGCAGAAAGAGTAAATCTGTTCGTGTTCTTTTTTAATCTCGGAGATGCTTTCGAGCTAAATCTTTTTGCTCCGAGCAACAATGCCGAGCTCGGAGAGTTCATCTTAAGGAGGATAATCTCATTGGCTACAAGACAAGGATAAAATACTCCGTGGGTTGCTCTCACATAAATTTATTTACTATTTAGGTCTGTGGTTGCTCTGCTTAACCTTCCTTTTGCTGTATTTAGAATTTTCAACTTTCCTTCTTATTTAAATAAATGATGGATAGATTGGAAATACAATTAGTGACCATGATCCATCCAAGTGGTGTAGAATTTAGAGTCATTTTAACAAGTTATGAGTTAAATAGGGCTCAAAAAGGTAAATAAAGGAATTGTAACATTTTTATGTGTAAAACCGCATTGTTTTGATAAGGTGCAAGGTGCAACAAATATCCATAATTAGTTTAAGTTCAAATTCAAATTCTCATATTCCCAAACAAGTCATCTAGCATCTAGTCTAGTCATCGTTCCCCGTTCTTTTATTTAATCCGCCGATTCGGAACTCGAGTACCACGTGACCCAAAATCTGCTCACGCTCTGCTCTTATCTCGGAGCGAATTTAAGAACCTAGCTATAACAACACTATTTTTCAAATATGTAGCACGCCAAAGAAAAGTGTAGCGTCGACACTGTCGACATCGTGTCAAGCTACATTTCAAATCTATGTTCTGTGTTTCAAATAGTAAAATAAATAAATAGCATTGATATTTGACCATTTAATAAGTTAAGGTGGATTTACAAATTGTATTTGCAGTTTACTGGAGGTACCTATAGTGCAAACTACAAGCGGGAAAAAAGAAATCGCCAAAAAAGTTTTAAAAAACACGTGTACTTTGTAAATGAATAAATTCGGTTTCGTCTTCCATTTAAACGTCATTTCTAACAGTTCCAACCTTATAGTTTCACAAACGTCGCGCGACAGACAAACTGTAGTTCAATAAGGCCGGAGACAGACTAGCGTTCTAGCCTTGTATATGTGTTACCGGCAGAACCCGATATTAGGATAAACTAATTACCTAGGCCAAACTAGTAAGAATTTAACGAATATGATCCTTCTTTGACATAAAAATATACCACACCCGCCCGCCCGCGCGGCGGGCGGGTGCAGTATATTTTTATATTAAAGAAGGATCATATTCGTTAAATTCGTTACTAGTTTGGCCTAGGTAATTCTAGTTTATCCTAATATCGGGTTCTGCCGGTAACATATGTATTCTTAACATATACAAGGGTTCTAGTCAGAGACAAGTTGTCTCTGTTCTAGTCTGTCTCCTGCCCACGAATTTCTCAATATAAACTCTGTCCCCTGCCCACGAATTTTTCAATGTTTATATTGAGAAATTCGTGCCCCTGCCTTAACTTCAAGCGACAGTACGACGCGACAGATTTGCGACAGGACAGGTGAATGGGGTGAAGAATTCAGGGGAGTACAGCTCACTGATTGGTTAAATTTAGTATAGCGTGCTACAGTAACAGTCAAAGTTCTCTGAACGCAGCATTAAGTAAACTGAAATTAAATAAATTTTTGTCTGCTTTTGAAATACATAAATAATACATTTTACTTCTATTAAAAATACAGAATGGTCTAAGAGCTGGCTACGTGTAGGGTACGTGTGACTCGGTGCAGTCGAAATTATATTCAGAACAGGTTCGGTTGTGGGTTCCAAATATGGCAAATTAAAGATGCATTTTATAGCTTTGTTTTGCAAGGTTATTAATGGTTTGATAACAGAGTTATTAGCATTTGCCCAAACAGAGTTTACTGAACAACCCCAAATTATGTTGACCAATCGCCAGAATTACATTTGATGATGTAAAATACGAAAATACAAAGAAAAGTGATCGATCGAGTGGCGCACCGACGCTCTAGTATCGGAATTATCTCTCTTTATTCTTCTACCTAGCCTTCTGGCGTTTTGCACGTAATCTCATTTTGAATTAAAGAATAAGTATATAAGTGCACTTGGTCACGTAAATATTGTAAACTTTTCTGCAACATTGGCGCCCTCTGGCGGCCCTTTATCTTCCGTCCACTCTTCTGGCGAGATTTTTTTCCTACTTATTTGTGATGTCTTCGATCATTCTGTAAATTTTCAGTACTGCACCTTGTCAATTTGTTTTCATGAAAAAATTACATGTTTGACCCAATACCCTCGCATTATACTTCCAGGGTGCCTTCTGGCGGGCCGATTCTCACTATGTTGGTAACAACCGAACCTGTTTTGAATATAATTTCTACTGGAAATTATAATATAAAATATAATTTCTACTGGAAATTATATTCAAAACAGGTTCGGTTGTTACCAACATAGTGAGAATCGGCCCGCCAGAAGGCACCCTGGAAGTATAATGATTTCCACTGCACCGAGTTACACGTACCCTACGTAGCCAGCTCTCCGTCTAGAAGATTTTCATAAACTAAAACTATAAAATATAAGTTTTCATGATACTGACAAAGGTCTAAATTCAGACTCTTTGGACGAGAAAGCTTCCTGTCTGCAAAATAATTGACTTGAACCGATAGAATTTTCAAGGCAAAAAAAACATCGAGCAGAGAACTGGTAATAATTATTATAATAATGATATAACCCAGTCAAATTAGACAAATCGGTGGAAAAAATTCCTAGAGAGTTGAAAATTTTTTTAACACTTGGGTAGACATATATCAAAAATCCCCGAGGGTGGGGGGTGAGCTCGAGGAGGGGGGGGGGGTTAAAGGAACCATTTTTCAGTTTTTCGCTTATATCTCGGAAACGATCACTCCTATCGGTTTTTACCCCCTTACCACAATTAAAGCTGACAAAAGTTCCTACAATGGTTCTACGCAACATTTAAAAAAATACAGCGATTTTTTTGAAAAAATCACATTTTTCTCATTACTGACCTGTAACATCGTCGACGGAATCGGAACAAAATTTATGTCCTCTCGTAACTAATACCACAGAGTACAAACAGAGACGAAGGCTTTGGCGGCGCCTTTGATATTTGGTGGTTCAATATCCGTGACCTTGAATACCACTTACGTCTACACTCAGAGAAATGTGTTATTAATTTTTAAAATAGGTATAACTTCACTCTACACTGATAAAACAGTGTGTTTCAAACTGAATAGAAAACTTAAGACATTTGGAACTTCCTGTTATAATTACATATTATTAGAATATATATATACAGAAAAATTCCTTGAAATTAGGTAGGTATTCAAAACACCACTTTGTAAGTAAAATTTTAAAATAAAATACCAATGTTATCAAATAATAAAACAAAAGAATCTGCTTGTAGGATGTAATTAATTCTTTGTCATTTGGCTTTGCCTAGAGCTTCGAAGGTTATTAGCACATAATTATTCGATTATAATACAAAGTATCATCATTATATATTGACTGTAATAGCGGTAGGTACTCCAATTGTATGCGTATTCACCATTTGGAAAACTTTTATATTATTTATCATATTGACGAAGGCATCAGGAAAGTTTAAAACATATTTACAATAACAAAAAGATATACTTAACTATTATCACTAATTAAAAATGACAATTACAGATCTACTTCATTTAGTACTATGTAAAAATAAAGAAACAAAAACCTCTCACTGTTAAATTAAGTTTTATTATCATAATTTAGGTATGTCTATGAACATAAAATGCGTATTACAAATGGTGTTAACTACAATATGTGGTGGTTAAAAAATAATACAATTCTATTGATTACAAATTTTAATAGTACCTAAAATAAAGTAAATGGCAGGCATTTTGAGCAATGAAAAATTCTTTTTTGCCGCTGCCTACATGGTGAAGACCAACAGTCTCATCTCGCTCTGTGTGATAGTATAGGTTTCCTTTAAGTGACATCTCATCAATACAAATAATGCAATGTTTCTCCTGCTCCAACATGGCTCGTGATCGTATCTCAAGGGCATTGCCTATTGCATCATTTTGAAAACCAAAAATAAGAGTTTTTCAGTCATATGTTCGAGACATCGTTTTGTTGGAAGACATAACAAATTATGCATGAATGAATACGCTCGAGGTCCCAAAAAGTAGAGAGTCAAGGCGAACTGTTTATATTCTGCAGAATACCTTCTTGCCAGTGGATTTTTGTTTTTGAACCTCACTTGTGCGTTCATCGCTGCCAATGGTGCATTGAGAAATTTGTCACACAGTTTATCAAAGTCTTCAAGGGTCCCGTCTGTTTCCTTCTTTTGCACTGGTTTTTTCAATATACTTCTTCTTAAGGTTTTCAATTTTTTCCATAGTTTCATCCTCGATTTCGTCTTTCTGGGTGAGTTACAACTTAGAGTAGAGAGTAGCAGATGTTTGTGTAGATGATGAAGGAGATAACAGATTAACAGGTGTTGAAGGTCTAGCAGAAACTGAAATGGTCATAGGGTCCCCAGTTTCTTCTGTATGTTCAGTTGTTCAGCCACCGTTAAGTCTGTAAATGATATTCAGAATTAATATTTTCAAGATTTATGAATTGATTAATAATAACACCACATGTAATGACGACCCCCTTTATCCCGGAAGGCTCTAGAGGGGCTTTATGTGGGAGGGGGCTACACATTTAGAGACAAGGGACATACATCCAATATCCGTGTACAACGGAAAAATTCCTCTCACAGTATTTTCCATTGCCACGACCGGGATTCGAATCTGGAACTTTTGGCTGAGAGGCAGATGTGCTATCATTCGATCATTAGTCATATATTAAGAGTCATAAGATTATATTAGCATAAATAGAAATGATGAAATCTCACCCAAACTTCAAAGAAACACAATATATTACTAATAACCCTACTAACTTATGATGTATTCTCACTTTGTGAATATTACTTACCAGAAAGAATCACAACTTTTCTGGATGGTTCCTCAGAGCTAATATTAGCTGAAATATCTTCCACTAAAGAATGTTTGCATTTTTCAGGAAAAATAGTGGGAATTGCTTGTTGAAATAAATGTTTCCTAGTTCCACCACCTTGAGTCATATACTTTTTTTCAAAATGGTTCTCACATAGGTACCTTATAATTTCTATGCAAAGCATCCAAACTTTTGTCTGATAAATCCTCTCGGTTACAAGCTTTCAACATTCAACTCTGAAAACAAAAATAATGATTCCAATGTACTATAAGAGCCACACGAGACGTCTCTTGAATTTCCAGCATAATAAAGTTTTTAATATTCATTCGTAGTGGATTTCAGAGAAAATGTACCTTTTAAGTGTATCTACTTATCTCTTTATTATTAATATTATTATCAAGATACAATACACTCAGTTCTACGCCATTTATTTTTGTAGTACATACCTTACAGGATCTTTTGGAAAGTAGAACAGGGTTATATTTCCCCCGGTCTTGGAGAAACACCCGCAAACAACACAAACAGTCCCCATTGCGATTCACATTTATGAATATCACAACACAATCTTAAATTACTGTTAAATGTCACGAACCTATAAACCATTTACAAAATGGCGATTTTGCGCATGCGCATTGAAATTTGATTTGGGCGCGAAGACAAGCCTTCGCCTCTGACTCTGTGCTAATACTACATAGTTTCATGATGTACTCTGGAGACAGCTCTGAATAAATGACAGGTGACAGTTTTTAATTGCTTGGGGTGAAGTACCTTATAAAATTCCCAAATAATATGTTCAAAGCTGGGACTAGATTAAATGATTTCAGATTACTGGTAAAACCAAAAAAAAATGTCATCACTATAAGTGCTAACCAACAAAGGCATATTGCAAGTAGGACTTTGTGGTGCATACGCAGTTCGCGTAATGGGAGTAAAATCCAAGAAACAAAACAGAGTTATCTGTGCAGTTGCAAATGCGGAAATAGAAGTGAAGTTCGTAGTAAAGGTAAGAATTTTTTGTAATAAAGAGTAAGTAGTAAATATAGATTTAAGAAAGTATTAACAACGACATTAATAAAGTGACAGGATGTATATGGTAGGTACTGTAGGTAGCTTTCCTTTTCAAGATAATACAGACAACGAAAAGCCGTATTTTGAAAACCTGAACCTTTCTATACTCTATCTGTTCAAGACATAGAAATACTCCGCCCCAAAAATGCCCGCTAAATTTGAATGGAATTTATCTATTGGTCGTATTTATAGAACCCGAATTACAAAGCAACCGCTAGATTTGACTGACAAAGGTCCACACTACAAGTACATATTAAACTTTTACGCATTTTGCAATAGACCAATCAGCTTATGTTACGATTGTCGTGAAACGCATAAACGCCAAAGGTATGAAAAACGCGAGTAAATGGGGAGCCGGCTTCACTGTCAACTGTCATATTCGTTTTTGTGAAATTATTAATTTATGTCAGCTGTTTATGTTAATGAATTCATTGAGATTTATTTTATATAAACATATTTTACTTTTTTGTGTATTAAGGTACGTATAAGAATTAACCTTATATGTTTTGTGTATTAAGTATGAAGGTACGTAATGCAAACGATTAATAATTGATTAAATGTTAAAACGGTTTTTAAGGTTAAGTTTTCATCGAAATCTGATGGCTAACCAAATATATTAAGACATAATATATCTGTGGCTATCGCAGATTTCATTAATTTCATCGAGTAAAACGTAAAAAACTGACTATTGCGTACACCGTTCTACGCTACTATGAAATTAATGGGGCGGAGTCTATTTCTATCTCTTCGACAGACAGAGTATAGTTGGATATTACCAAAGAGAGTCCAATTACGGTTTTCCATATTTGAAGGTAACAGGAAAACATTTTAAAAGAGATAAAGATGTGTTTGAGAGGAGGTATAACGAGATACGAGACTGTCTGTCGTCATTGAGTAAATGCTGTCGTGAAATGAAAACTCATTACAGGACTAGTTTACACATTAAAAACATAATATTTTCAATTTTTGAATATTTTCAAAAATACATTATTGCTAATCACCTATATACCTACTACATCCGTCAAATTGAATATGTGTCATCCACGATATATTGGAACAATATGAAGTTTTATTAATTTTTCGTGAAAATTTAGTAAAGCTGAGTGAAAATGGTAGGAGTCTAAAAAATTTAAAATAATATTGAGTAGAATTACAAATATTATAATTTATTCGCTATAGTCATTAAATAGTTATTTATGTATCAAGGCATTAAAGTTAATCTTTTTATCATGAATGTGGAGTTTAGTTGACGAGGCCCGTAGGGCCGAGGCAAATAAACCACATGAGTGATAAAAAGGAACTTTAATGCCGAGGTGCATATTAAATTTTTTTTTAAATCCAAAAACTATGAAATTAAGATTAATTAACTCTATTTTTCAAATAATTTTCAGTGACATTAAGAAAGGTCATAATTATTTAAAATTTCAAGTGACATTAGGAAATGTCATAATTATTTTTAAATGTCAAATCGGAATAATTTTTTATAAGAAAACCATTGTTTTTAGCAATTATAATAGTGATGATACAATTCTGATGTAAAAAACTGTATTTATTTACCTTTTGTTATAACACAATTATTATTATTACAAGCAATAAAAAATTAATGTTTACGTTTATCTGTCACCTCGGCCAGCCTCAGCCAACTACAAAAATCGCACAATAATGGATTACTTTAATGACTATTTCTATCACTTTAATGACGATTTTGAGGTACTTTAATGCCGATTTAAAAAAAAAATATGTTTTTATTCGAATGTGTCAAAAAATTACGTTTCTCGGTCAGATAACAAAGACGAAATGTAGAACTTTTCTAGCTACTTCAAGTAAACGACCTGAAAAGATTTTTCAGGCCAAGGCCGGAAAAGTGACAGACAAAATAATTTTTGACTTTTCTGGGATTAAGTCCATCGAAGCTAAATTTTCTAGGTTTCTTACTTCATTCATTTTATTGTATTTATTTTATGTAGTATATTTTCGATTAAATGCGATATTATAAATAAATTGAATTCGATACTAATTTCAAGCAAACTGATATGACAGCAGTTGTGCAGTTGTTATTTATTAAATACTAAATAAATACTAAATACACCACATGTAATTACGACCCCCTTTATCCCAGAAGGCTGAGCCTTGTGCGGGAGGGGGCTACACATTTATATACAAGGGACACACATCCAATATCCGTGTATAATGGAAAAATCCCTCTCACAGTATTTTCCATTGCCATGACCGGGATTCGAACCCGGGACTTTTGGGTGAGAGGCAGGTACTCTACCATCTCGACCATCAGTCATACAAATTATATCTGGTCTTAGTTCACAGCCGTCTGTTACAAAAAAACTTGAAAATTGTATCATTTGCGGGGTAGCAAGTAAATCTTAAGAACATAATATTTTAATTTTCCCTATCATTTTAATATCCATAAGCACATTCGAATAATAGTATATTAAAGTATAAGTGGATATTAAGGTCTTTAAAACACGTGCGATTTTTCGAGCACGACGGCGCAGCCGGAGTGCTCGAAATAGAGCAAGTGTTTTAAAGACCAGTTATCCACGAATACTTTACGCTATTTTTTTTTATTGGTACACTTTGAAATCATAAATACTTACTTCAAAAAATGGAAATAAGAACTAATAAAGTAAAATACCTTTAGTTGTCAATGTTGTCATCGAAATGAGAAAAACAAAAATTTATTTGCAATCTCTGTCATATAAGATTAATTGTTGTCATCACAGTTAAAGCTTTTGAAACATTTGTCAGTAATATTTTATTTGACGTTACAAGGTACTTCTGTCAGATCAATAATTAAAAAGTTGACATTTAGACTTCACGTTTCTCGGGTGTTGCCATGGTAACTTTCAAAAACCCGCGTTTTTGAAAATTGGATTTGAACACGCTGAGGCATACTTTAAACAAGCAAAATAGGGTATCAATAAAAAAAAAAATTTGTATGACACACGGATGAAAAACTGTTTTTCGGACTCCTACGAATTGCCAGCCTCGACTGCGTCTCGGCTGGCAATATTTCGTAGTCGCCCGAAGAACTATATTTTTCGTCCTCATGACATAAACTGCTATTTAAAAAAATTGTGATAAAGAATTGTGATGATTTTATTTTTATATTATGGTTTTATTTTTAATTTTAACAATTTTAATTGTTTCCATGGCTTACTAGTGAAAACACTGAAAACTGACAAAAATTTCGAACTTTTGTGAAAATTACAAAAAATTTCAAAATTCGAATTTTGTCTCGAAACTCGGTAGCTACGGTTAAAATAAAATTCTGAACAACTTTTTTTATTTGAATGTGTCAAAAAATGACGTTTCTCGGTCAGAAAACAAAAACCAAAGGTAGAACTTTTCTAGGTACTTCAAGTAAACGTCCTGAAAAGACTTTTCCGGCCAAGGCCTGAAAAGTGACAGACAAAAAGATTGAGCGTTTTTAGTTACCTACTTTTTAAAATGCTGGCCCTTTTTTTCTACTGTAAAATGGTAATGCACATGTAAATAAAACTTTTATTGTATTTATTTTATGTAGTATATTTTCGTTTAAATTCGATATTATAATATAAATTGAATTCGATACTAATATGAAGCAAACAGCAAACTGATATTATGACAGCAGTTGTGCAGTTGTTTTATTTATTATATCTGGCCTTAGTTCACAGCCGCACAGCCGTCTGTTACAAAAAAACTTGAAAATTGTATCATTTGCGGGGTAGCAAGTAAATCTTAAGAACATAATATTTTAATTTTCCCTATTATTTTAAAGCACATTCGAATACAAAATATTGTATGACACACAGACGAAAAACTGTTTTTCGGACTCCTACGAATTGCCAGCCTCGACTACGTCTCGGCTGGCAATATTTCGTAGTCGCCCGAAAAACTAGATTTTTCGTCCTCATGACATAAACTACTATTTTAGTAACTTTTTTCGATATCTCCAACGCGACGCCAAATAATGAGAATGTGTCCTATTCACGAGGTCGCAGTAGGGCTGGCGCCGGGGTTACACCCATAGAGATAGAATATAATAGGGAGACGGCATCACGTGATAAAAGTGGTTTCATGTCCGCCATATCAGAGAAGAACGAACACAGAGAAGCGACAGTGCGGGCGGAACGTTTGAAGTTCTATGGCCCAGCCGATTTGAAGTAAACACACACGTTTACACTGAGAGAAGTTATCCTTTTGGTACATGTACACCGGGATGTACACTGAGCGAACTGCATGACAGTGTATTATATAATATTGTTCATCGCAATTAGAGCGCATGGGTAAATATTATAAAATGTAGACCAATTAATATTTATAATCTCTATTGCAAAACTTTGGCATTATTTATAATAAAATATAAATTAGTTTGATTCACATATAAACTAATATTAGAGATGTTTAATGCATTTCTTAAAATACATTTTAGAAGGATTTTGTGCCACATTCACACACTTATATTTATTATTAATAATATGTGTTAATAGTATGTATATAAAAATAAAACAAGATGTTTCACAACAAATATTTTTATTTATATATGGGTTAAAATTTTCAATTTTCTATCTACTTTATTTATTTTGAAATCCCTATTAGTATATTTAACAGAATAAAATATTTTAATATCTACTTTTTCCCGATGTAATGTGTTCGCATATACCTACCTATTTCAATTTACTTCATAGCGTTTTTATAACCTAAATAAGTACATCAAAATTGGCAAGTTGATTAGGGATTACGTTTACTTTGTCTTTAATCGTTAAATGAAATAGATTTAATATTTAATAGTCGTTATTTTACTGCTTGAACAAATATTTTCAATATAGGTATAACCTAAAAAAAATATTGAAATATACGCAAAAATATTAATAATTACCTTTCGTAATCCTTGGGGAATCTAAAAAGGCTTAGTCCTTCCCCAGTTTTTGTTGAACACCCTCGATATGCACAATAATATCCAGACATCTTAAAAACCCGAACTAGATAGCACACGAACGCGTGGCAACTGAAAAGTGACAAGTGACAACAACACACCATAGTTGGCGCATGCGCGTACGAAAACTGTTCACGCTGAAAGCCTTTATGTCGCTTCTCTGTGATCGTTCTTCTCTGGCCATATTGCTACGACGTTTTTGTCAAAAATGTCAAACTGTAGTGTCATTTGTTGTCAGTTTATGTTGAGCAATATTTAGCATTTCATTTGTGTTTTGAGAACTATTTAAGTATTTTTTGTTAGTTTTCTTAAAAACAATCATGGTGTCTTGTGCTGTGCGTAGAAGAGACGACGTGGATAAAAAGATGTCGGGAATAACATTTCATAGGTTAATATAAACAATAAACAGAACCGTACCTACAAAATTATGGTACATAAATGCTATTATTGGTAGTGTTACTTTATACATGCTACAGCGTAGGACAAAAGGGCGGCGGTAGACAAATAGGAGAACGCGTATACCTACAAACGAAAGAAACGGGAGAAGGAAAATCAACTTTTAGATCAGCTTGACCAAAACGAGAATGGCACTAGAAAATTCTATCAGGGTGCTTATTCTCATCGAGGAGACGAAATCGAGAGAAGTGAACCTTCTCTCACACGAATGGGAACGCTCCTCGTTAACCTACAACTTTTCTTAATCTGTGCCTACAATGCAAAGTAAATTACACGATGCGCACACTATATGCGCATGCGATTCTCTTGAAATTATAAAATTCGCTTGGTGGAAAGCAGGAGAACAAAATTGCTCGTATTCTACTGAAATTTCGTAGGAAGGGAATGGTCGAGAATACGGCTTATTAGATTTCAGTAGAAACATGGCGGATTTTCTCATAGGAACGGCTGATATCCACTGGCTGAGAATAAGGCCCCAGGAGTGAAACGCGACAAGGAAGGTTTTTAAACCAAGAACTAATATCTGTAGAGACAAAGGAGGAAACAGAACATTTTCAAGAGCTGCTGGCGGGAGGACCAACCTAAATGAAAGACTGAAACCATTCTCTGAAGCTCACCTCGGAGAATATCAGTCAGGATTCAGACCAGGTCGCTCAACTACCAACCAAATGTTCACCCTAGAAAAATCCAGAGAATTTGACATTGGTATAACCATTGAATTTAAAACAGCAGGAAGGACCATTTACCAGATGAATATGCGTCCGGAATGGACGTTGCATATGGCGGATGGCTGTTTCCGGTTTGGCCAGTGGCGTACCGTTTCGAAAGGTTACCTTTGCTTTTCAAATGAATGTATTATTATTTTTACACTGTATATGCGATTAATTAATATAAAGGTACTTACATATTTTAATCGGTCCACTTCAATTGTAGGGAGGGCCGTTGGTAGCAGTCTCACTATTAACCGAGATGTTCGATCAAAGCAATCTTGAGTAAAATGATGCGAGCACAGGACACTTGAGCCTTTTAGTATCCACTCTGGCTTATTCACAAAATTAATCCACTTCTTTCTTCTATTTTCATCTTTGGGAAAACTAAAAAAATCACAGGGTAAATTAACACTTTTTTTCACAACAATACTATTTACATAACTTATATAAGTAATCCAAGAAATGCTCGGTGATCTTGAACAAAAAATATACATATAGGTACTTGAAAACATTTTACACTAAAAATACCCAAACCTCTTATTATGTACCTATGTTACGCCCATGATCTGTCTCGTGTGCTTTGTTTTCACCTTGAATGACGTTTACAATCAAATATTTTGAAATACATCAATATTTAGTTAAATTAAACGAAAGAATATACTCACCTATGAAATGTAACTCCCAAATTTTTATTTTTCGCAGTTTTGGAACAAGCACAAGCTGCACAACTAACCATAATTGTTCGTTTTATGCACTTTTACTACACTCAACCACCTTCAATTGTCAACAATTAAATGAGTCACACTTGGTCGTTCAAGATGGCCACTTCCGTCGCACTTTCTACTGTAGATAGAAGAGCGCACCCTCCTTCCTGCTGTTTTAAATTCAATGGGTATAACACTGGTATGCACCACTTGTCATCTACTTTAAAGCAGCGTATGATAACATTCTTAGGTCGAAGTTGCACGAAGCTATGAACGAACTCGGAGTACGGAGTACCAATGAAGCTAACTTGTCTGATTAAAATGACCATGGTTGACACCACGTCCGCAGTTAAACTTCAGAACGAAGAACGACATAATATAGAAACCGTTCGAAATACACAAAGGACTGCAGGAAGATGCGCTGGTGTGTCAGTTATTCAATATAGGTAGCCCTGGAGAAAATCATTAGAGATGCCAATCTTGAAACTAGGGGAGCAGTTTTCACTAAGTCAGTTCAGACTTTGGCATGTGAGACGATGTCGACATAATAACAAGAACGGGAAGAAATACAGAAAACTTAGCTGAGCTGAGGCCAATAGGTGTTACTATGATCTATCCAGGTATTTCTTCAATAAGCGACTGGCGACTGTCACAAACAACAAAACTGAGAACATACAAGACCCTAGTAATCCCTGTACTGCTATACGGATCAGAGGCATGAGAACATCACAAAAGTCGACGAAAATTCTGATACGTACCACTTCGAAGGAGTGTGGGCGTTACACATTCACTGATCGTTTTCTCTATTTAGTACACGCTTTGTTTCCAATTTGGCTATAATTTTTCTTGGGGTACTGTATATTTATGTATTCTGAAACAATGTATACCATGGGTATGTAAATTAAAGAAAAGTTTACTTATTTGCCTATTGTTTTAATTTTCATATTCACCATCATCCACACACCCAATTAAGAAGCTGTAGGAATTGGTAGATACTATTGAACTAATAGTGCAGTTTTCCTTCAAAGGGACCTATAAGCCCCATAAAACTAGTTCCCCTGTATTAAATATCTTGTCTAAAAAGACGTGTAAACCTTTTCACCGACTTTAGTTGATTACGAAAGTTGAAAGTTGACCAAATAAAATCGAATCGTGGGAATGCGCTTAATCCAACTCTGTTAAGCCGCCATATTGCTACTACATTAAGCTCCGCCCAGTGGTACCTTTATTTCCTTACCTATTTATATCGTATAGCATCTCCTTATTATATTCTATCTCTATGGTTACTGCAGCTCCTGAAGTTCTACTTCTGTACCGAAATTCAAATCTCTACTTCTAAATATAAATTAAATACAAGGGGTGTCTTCATCTAAAGTGTGTCACACTGTATAATAATATAAAGGATTATGAAAAATTCGATATTTCAACGAAATGCATTTCTGATCTTCCTAAATCCAAAAAGTGCTTCCTAAAAAATGTTTGTTTAAGTACTAGATAACTTGAGAATTTTCCGAAATATAATAATCATAATAATTAATAAGAATAATAATAATGAATGGCTTTATTGGTCAAGAGGACGAGAAACGGGCCAAATACAGATAATAGGAGCTCCAATAAGTGTTGTACCCAGACTACTCTGTCAAAATGGTCGTCGGTGTACTCGGAGGTATGAAACCCACGCTGCTCTCCGCTTTGAGGACCATGCCCGCCTGCCAAAAATCGGCGGAGTAGTTGGTTGGTCAAATGCAGAAAGTGGTCATCCTGGGATCTCTTCGGTTACGAAAAAAAAATGGCTTTATTGGTCATAACAAATTTTTACTCATATAATACAAAATAATGTTATAACAAAAATGCGAGATTCGCTCTAACAGTAAAGGAGAATGTGCTGTAGCCCGATACATGAGCTTTCGTAGGTGTATGTATTTATAGTATACAGATAAGTCCAAGATGCTTCGAACACGACAGGGATTGGGACGAATATACGAGTGACCGACAACTCGCCTCAGTTCGATATTTGTACCTACATTATAAAAGAGCTCTTTCACACGAGGATACTGAATGCGAGATACAGTATGCGGGATACAGAATCGCGGTCAAAGTTTTGCCGGCGACTGTATCAGATACACGGGCTTTTAATTCAGTCAGTGTGAAAACAATTCCAGTGCCATACAGTTATAGATGTTATAGAGTGCGTTATGGTATCGAATATTTTAAATAAAAAGGAAAAAGTAAACCCACCATGTGGGTTCGTGCTATAGTGGAATTACGGGAAGCCAGGGGAACTTATAATTATTTATTTTATCGAGATTTATTGGATAACTCAACAAAGTTTTTTAAATTATTTTCGAATATTTATTAAATCATTCGAAGAACTGCATTATATTTTGGAAAGTAAATTAACTAAAACTCATTCTGCTGAACTGCCATCATATCCTCTAAAATTATAGCACTCTTGTTTGAAGTGGGCTGTTTCCCATAAACAAGGATCTAGGTCCACCAAACAAATTTTTCTTTGTCGAAAACCATACACTTCATGATTGAACTATGGAGTAACGTGCTCATACCTCACTCACTATATTAACAAAATATCCTAATCCTACCCCTACGTCTATGATATGACTTGTTCTGCGTCTCAAAAGTATGCGTATTCGTCCTATGATATAATGATAATTTACTATTCTCCAGTAGGTATGCGAGATACATCATTTGTCGCCGGCGGCTCCATTTGAACGCATGGTTTGCCGGTATCTCGCATACAGTGTCCTCGTGTGAAAGAGCTCTAAGTATCTCATTAAAGGCTTAAACACAATGAAAAAATAAGAGATAAGAAAATGGAATAAGAAATAAGATAAATAATTATTCCAAGTTTTAAATACACAATAGTCTGGGCGATAATATATTATTCGATTTAAAATTCAACTGTTCAAATTGTTCCTTGCTTTTCGGATATCATTATTTGTTAATTCTATTCCATATTCTTTATTTCTTATTTCTTATCTCTAATTTTTTTCATTGTGTTTAAGCCTTAACCGTGTTGGGATGTAGAACTCATGTCTGAAAGAAATTTGATTTACGTTTCGAAATTTTTCTAACTTCAATAATTCATCCTAGATAGGATTAATTATTGTAATTTTAAGAAAATCTCAAAACACATTTAAATATTTCCATTGTTTTTTCGCAACAAAAATGTGATTCTACAACATAAAATTAAAATTAAATGTCGCTGCACCGCGAGTGTTGCAGGTGTAATAAAAATTATTATAGAAGAATCCAAACAAGGAACAGTAGACGAGAGAGCCATCGGCTACAGCGCGGAGGTCCACGATTCCCACCACTGTGTCCGCTTGCCTATAACGGGCACAAGTAATTCGCGCAAACTAATACTCATGTTCGAACCTCCTCGGTCTTTACTGTATGTAACACAAGCAGCTGTAAACAAGTTGTACTGACATCGCCGCAGCTAAACTAACAGCCATTTGGTTGTCATTGCTAGCCACGCTGACGTTATAAAGGGGTTGCGATAAAGTTATGGCAGCCAAAATGGTACAACATTTTTTGGCATTTAAAGTGTTATAATAGCCATCAAGCTGTGGCTAATAGGCTGTCAATTAAGAAAGATCGCAGCTATTTAGCTGTGAATTCTATTTAGGTGAAGAAACACTTATTAAAGCTGGGTAATGGTTTTAATGTAAAATTTTGTCCATGGTAAACTATTTGGCTGTAAATTGATTAGGTATAATGGTTGGTTTAACAACCATGTTTACGCGTTTTTTCAAATGTGTAGCCCCCTTCCGGACAGCCTTTGGCTTTGGATTTGGGGGTTGTCTAATTTCTGTGGTGTGTTTTATGTTTTATGTTTTATAATCATCGTTCTATTTCATGATTTGCAAATATATGAATAATATCAAAGCGATTTTAACAACTAAATGTGAACAAAATCACATGCGGATTTCACTTTTTCGTTAAATATGAATGTTGTACTTCTTCACAGATGATGCCATTCACAAATTTTATATTTTTACATAATTATTAATTTCATAAAAAATATGGTTTCTAATTTCTTTATCAAGAAATTGTTTCAAATTACTCACTTCTAAATGTAATGCCCACTAGGAAATCTTACAACGCTTTTTTTAAACAAGAAATGATTAGGAATGAGAGTAAATGTATCGAAAGATTAACGGTAGCCGTCGACAATGAATGCTTTCTCGTATACATGGTTACAACACTATCAAGCACTATGCACAATACACAATTCACCTCAGACGCCTGCCCAGGCAGGTTTCGTTCACTCTTCTTTGGCCTCAGCCGAATGGTCAAACCATCACACAATGTGAGGGTCGTTAACTAGATGGTCAACACAATTACTTAATTACCACTAGAATTCAATAAAAGAAGAAATAATTAATATATAAATTTATTGAATAATCATCGTTCTACATATAAAGCTTCACCAAGCAAGGTCTACCATCATAGCCACAATACCCCCACAAAGGGTCAGCGACCGCGACGGCCGCGCGTAAAGGAGAGTGATCGATTTCCGAAAGAAAATTGTACATGGACGACTCTATCAGACACGATCCCGGTAGAGACGATGAATGGGGGTAAGGCGAGGCCAGCTCAACCTTCCTTTGAAGCTATTTGGTCACGGACTCACGAGAAATTCCTGAATGCGAGGGTAAGAGTGAACCTATATGCTTCCGTAGACCAACGCAACCACGAAGGTGGATCAGTTTATGGTGAAACGTGATCAAGAGACAATTGATCTACGGTAGAATCACTCTCGCGCCTATATGGATTCTTCGCTCGTGATCTGTTAGACCAGCTTCTGACTATAATCATTTGAGCAATAATTACCATTATAATTAAAAGCACAGTTCGTCCATTGAGGATTCGGTACTGGCGGAGGATAGTTGCTATCCTTGGTCGTCTCTTTATGCTGCATCGTGTCTGGTTATGTTTGTTTATGCATGGATAAATGGCCGAAAAGATAAGGGGAATTTTGGAAAGTGTACTGAAAATCGACTTTAAAAATATTAAAAAATCCTGATATGCACGAAATCTCATATTCGAGCTAATATTTCATGCATATCAGGCAAAAATAGGATTTTGGGGTTTAGGAACTGGTATGAAAATTGTGATAGTATTTAATAAAAAAATGGTGCATATGGAATCTGATATTCCATACACACCATACAAACCTTATGTTTGTTTCTTAGAGTAAAAATGGATCTTTTTGTTTAAAACCACTTCTACGCCTCCTGCTGCGTTCGTTAACAGTACCTAACTAAGTTAACAGTACCTAACTAAAAATGTCTTTATTTGCCAATTTTTGTACTGGTTGACAGTAAACGGGTAGTAGCTTTTTTATTGCTGTAGTTGGAAGGTGTAAAAGCCAATCCACAGCCACAAACGTAGAAATAGCTTTAGCTGCCAAACTGCATTATTTTCAGCTGTATAGGATATAATCTAACCAAAAATCACAACTATATGCTACAGCCACCGGCAAAAGAGGATCTTTAGACTTTGCTGCAGCTATTACTGAGGTCTTCCAATAGCTGTGGAAAGCATATTTACAACCAGTTCAGAAATATAAATAGCAATTGCAGTAATTTGGTTGTTTTATTAGGTTGTGGCAACATTATAGCAGCAAAAAAATTTGGACCAAAAGGCTTTGACATTTTGAAGCTAATTATATAACTAGACGACGGTCATCGCAAGGTTATGACAGCCAAAATTTAGCTGTGAAAACTTAATAAGCCATACTGTGCTACTTGGGTAGTATATGACCTATTTCAGAGCATTCACTTTTAGTACGAGTATACTGTGAATTTTATAATGTTGCTTGAAGGAATTTCTACCTCATATTTTATTTATTTGCTCTATACAGGCGCGTGCTGGGACCCTATAAGGGACCCGGGCATATAAGGCTTGAAGGGCCCTCGAACGAATGAAATGCGCTACAGGCGAAAATTTTGAATTTTTCCGGCAGCCGCGGAGGGGCCGCTAGCCAGGGGCCCGCCGGGAAGTGCCCGGCAGCTCGGTAGGCCAGCACGCTCCTGACTATATGTATTTGTTGGAAATATTGATGGTACGAATAAAAACAGCACTCTTTTCAATCTAATGTAAAAAATTCACGCTTTGTTGGTTTAAAAAGCGGTCCGTGTCCTTAAAGTTACCCATATTGAAATTATTTGTTCTATCCTTTTGGTTTGTTGGAAAAATTGATATGAGTATGTTTTGCTTAGAACAATAACACTCACTAACTTTTAAAAACACAGTTAAAATCTGAGATTAATAATCATTAATCGACCATCTATTTTAGTTTTTGAAACGTTTCTATACTTGTGGCTTATGGCTTCTTAATGCGTCATGTTACTTATTATCGAATGAGTCCCTCAAAACATTTCCTTCTACCATTGTGTACCATCCGAAACGTTGCTGAGCCATTTTTTGTTTTGTTTTTAGCTGTGTTAATGTGTTACATCTTTGATAGGTTGGAGTTTTATGGCACCACAGAATAATTATTGTAAAATGGCATCTAGAGACAAAGCCAGTGACCAACTAATGGAATATAAAAAAAAAATTGAAAAGGTAAGCAAATAAGAAAATGCTTTTTATACTTCATTGAATTTGAGATTAAGAGTGTTTTATATATTTTTTTATATACTGTTATTAGATTACCTACATATTAATTACTGAACTGCTTTTGATCAATTAATAGTATCCATAAACAAATAACGTGGAGTTATAATACAGGGTGTTCCAGTATTCCGTATAAATACAGTTATCGTGAGTTCCTGGGATAGAAATAAATAGATTTAACTAAACTTACCTCTATTCCAAATTGCTTCTTTTCGCCGCTAGAGGGCATCAAAGTTGGTTAAAAAAAATGTTTACAAATAACTTCAAAGCGCTCAGCATGATTGGAATGAAATTAAGTATGATAATGTCTCTATAGCGATTTCAATTTATTATATTCGTTAAATTCCCAGAAGAAGAAGGGCGAAAACTTTCCCAACCCTTAGGCCAATCTGCTAATAACTCTTTTTATGGGTGATACGTTTTATTCAATTTTTTTATCACAGCAGAAATAATCTTTTCAGTTTTGATATTATTTATCAAAATGTTTTAAGCAATACCACCGACAAGAAGCGACAGTTTATGCTCTGTAATTTGTAGTCTCAACAACCAAAAAAAAAATCCCCGGGAACGAAATTTTTACCAATTTCTGACAGTATCATAAAAATTGAAATAAAATAATCAGTGGATTCAAGATCATTCAAGCTATAAAGCGAGAAAAGTAAGTACACATTAATCACCTACATTTTTGTTACCTATTTCATTTTTATTGTAATTATTGATCAACGTAACAGTGGCGTAAATTCTTAACCTAATATGTTATTCACACAAGTCCCGATGCTTAAAACCCACTATCACCCAGCTCAACTCGCTGTAGGCAGGGAAGGTGCTAAATTATACATTTACTACCGTAGTAATAGTATATTATGTTACAAGGAGTAGAAGGCGACCATTATTGTTGAGCCCAGATGTTTGCTCAGCCGAGGCGCAAGCCGAGGCAGCAAACTGGGCGAAACACATAATGAGCCTTCTACTCCGAGTGACATATACTATTTTTTCTTCAAGCGTTAAAATCAAAAATATCAAAACTTTACTTTTGAAAAATTACATCAGGTCAAATGCGTTCAGGCTTAGTAAAAAAAAATATATGTAATACTAACCATTTTATTTATCAATGAAACATGTCATAGGTGAATTTGCAATTTCGAGTATTTCAGGTGGTACGCACTGCATTTCTTCAGATATTTTCGCTTTTAAATTTAAAAAACGGCTCGACGCGCGACGTCAACTTTTAAAATGACAGTTTATGACAAGTCATAACTTAGATTTTTAATTCGTTGCCATGGATACATTACTTCATTTTTGTACTAGGAAAAAAATGAGAAATATTTGTACTAATACAATAATAGGCTCTTTCTACAGGACGTGTTGCATTATGTAATGTAAGTATTGTTATACGCTTGAAGAAAAATGTAATTTACTACATTGCCAATTTCATTCATTTTATACTACATTTACTACAAATTATTTTTTCTTATTAGTCATTGTATTTTTAGTATTTATTGCTTTAAATTTGAATTATAACTGCAAACTGCAATCAAAGAAAAGGAAACTGATTTGATTAGGATGCGATATGCGATACAGGTTAAGCAATAATAAATTATGTTGTCACCGTCAATCGTCATTTTAAAAATAAATATTCTACACGCAGACTGTCGCAGACTCATGCTTTTTGGAGTAAAAAGTTGGGTTATAGTATTGTGTTTGTCACCTCATCTCCATCTGACATTCTAAATCTCATTTTCAGTCACGTGACCAACCAACAGACCAATCACGTAATTTACTACATTTACTACACAATAATTCACTACATACTGCATTTACTACGTAGTAAATGTAGTAAATGTAGAAAATGTAGTAAACACTTTCCCATCCCTGGTAGGTGACTGTCAGTGAAATACTGAATATTCATTAGCAGTTTTCGGCTTGGTATTTATATCAATTATGACCCTAAACGGGTATTCTAGTAATTAATTATGTTTAAACAAATAGACATCTACATGAGTAATGATAAATCAAAAATTTTTATTATTGAGATTTCTAAAAAACTCTATTGGGGATTCGTTTCTGCATGTCTGACAACCAAAAAATACATTTTGACACATGTCATATGTGATTACCGGTTTGGCGGGGAATACCGGGTGGCCACGAGTCAATGTACGCCCCCAATATATTGGTTGTTTTTTAATTTAAAAATTTCGTTTCTGGTATAGGTGAGTAAGACAAAAGTTGGCTATTTTTAGACTAACAGGAACGAAAATATCACTTCCGGACTCCGGTTGAACCGGAAGTGACAACAACTTTTTTCTCTTAAATAGAATGACCGTGTCTTTTTGTGGTGTTTTGTAAAGCATGAAATTCTAACTGCAGCAGTTTTTTCCAATTTCAAAAATTCCAAAAAATAAGTGAGATACGAACAATTTTTTATTTTCTACAAAATGGCCGCGCCGCGTCAGATGAATGCGATGTGAGAAAATTACTAAGTAGGCTATGGAAATTATTAGCAAGGTAGTAATCTTGCCTGTAAAGAATAAAATAGTTATTTAAATTACTGATAGATACGACTATTTTTAGGTTTTTCTCAAAAACGGAATTTAATTTTCATTTCCGTAAGGGTCCTATGGAAAATTTTTAAATGGGACGGTACTATTTTTTTTATTAATCGGACATAATGATTCATAAGCTTTAATTTTTTCGCCAATAATGATATCTTAACGAGATCCTTTGTAATAATAAAAGTGTTTTTATTAAACGTTAAGCACAAAAACAAGAAATAATTTTAATGAACCTTTTAAAAACACTTTTATTATTACAAAGGATTTTGTTAAGAAATGATTATTGGCGAAAAAATTTAAGCTTGTGAATCATTATACTTACTTACTTACTTACTTTTTGCGCTAGTGCAAAAAGTAATTTTGTTGCTAGGCAACGAAAGTTTATTCATAGTTATTTATGGATGGCGTTGAACAGTAGGTAACAATTTATCTAGTTGTCAGCTTGACTTTGACATTTGAATATTTTGTGTTAATGTAATATCAGTTCTATAAAACTTAAAAATAAATTATTTAATTCGATCGTAGAAAAAATGTTGTGTGTTAACACTTGCAAAAAGTGTGTTTGTTGCACTCGGCATGATTGCAGCTCTCGCTTCGCTGGTTCTGAAAACTTCATGCCCCATGCAACAAATATACCTACACTTTTTGCATTAGTTACACAAATACCTATTTCCTAACAAGTGCGAAAAGTAATACTTTTCCGCAAGCGACTGCCGTTGATCGAACGACGCGAGCGGAGTTCGTTCAAGTAATCGATTACGGAAAAGACAGTTTCCGCATGTGTTGGGTACAAAATTGTTCCTACGATGAATACATTTTTCTTCATTTAAAAATTAGGCTTTACTTTAAAAATATGCTACTGTTTGACTTGACGTATGTTAATTGTTATGTGACTGAGAAACGTGAAAATCAGACAGTCATGGCTACAATATCGTTTGATTTTTAAAGTTATAGATACAGGGTGAATCTTAGAGTGGCGGCCTTATTTTTTGGTTAATAGTACTAGTCGTCATGAACATGAATCCGATTTTTTTTTGTAGGTTGTAAAATGGCCGAGTTATGAATTTTTTTAAAAAATTCGCGATTCATGTATAATTCTTGTAATTCTGGCGCCGCTGGGCAAGCACTTGCTGCATTACGTGTGGCTGATCGACAGCGTTGCCAAGTGTAGATGATATAAAACCAATCGATTACATTTTACATTTTCACTTTTCATTAATAATCCAGAGATACCCAATCACGAGAGAGAGATAAGGGTACCTAGTGAAAATGAAAAATTAATTAATTCAATTGGATAAACAGGTTTATTGAAATACGCAGTTTTAACTTCCATAATGAAAATTGTAATACAAAACAAAATGAAAAAGCCGGCTGCATAGTCTGCATAATTTTTATGATACAAAATGACAAAGATTTTAAAAACAGAATTAGTTCTACATTCTACAGGAATTTTACCACCCATCAGCTGTCGCTGAACTCTTTACAAACTATGACACTGACCTAGTTAAAGCAGGTGCATTAACAAAAAAGAGCGATAAAAAAGGTTTTCCTGAAATGCAAAAGCCGCGCACGGCACGGTTTTAGTTTTAGTTTTTAGTGTTAGTGACCAGTCAGACAGCAGCTAGAGTGGTTTATTGTGATTATAAAATTAATTTAGTGAAATTTATAAAAGTGGAAGTTTTGTGTTTGTGTTTAATAATTGAGTGAGGTGTACCTTCTACGTGTGTGTAGTTTTATTTTAGTGGTGTTTTAGAGGCGACTATTATCTGTGAGGGCACATGAAAAGTTTGGTGCACCGTACAATGTACGGTGGTTTGGTGTACACGACTCCTGTCAACAACGTTGAAGAATTACGGGAAATAGTAGAAAACGCTGCGAATCACATAAGGCAGAATACGGACTTCAATAAAGTTAGAGATTCTATGATGCGGCGAGCTACAGCGTGTTTGGAAAATAACGGAGGACAGTTTCAACACCTGCTATGAGAAATGCCGATCCAAGATAAGTAAAGATTTATTGCTATTAGAAAAAATAATTTTCTGTTCATTATTTGTTACTAAGTATTAAGTTTTTTAGGTATTACTTTTTTTATTGTTACACTCACGGAGAATAGTTTTTACTTTGTTATTGTTTAGATAGTTCATTTTATTTAGTTTCTTGTTTGCTTTACAATAAATTCCCCGTATTTTATTTCAGTCGTGAAGTTTGGCAACAACGCACTGTTCTAGACAGGCGTGTGCGTCTCAGTTATTAGACGTTACTCTCGCTAGCGCATTCCACTGGCGGGGTACCCAAATTCAAATAAAAAGGGTTTAAACAATATTCATTTTTCATAGCGCGTTAAAAAAAAAAAATTTGTAGTTTTGTGTTCCCATAGTTGAACGGTGTCGCCTCATATAAATATGGCCGCCACTCTAAGATTCACCCTGTATAGAGGCTGCCTCAAGGGGTTAGTGTAAATAGAAATTGTTTTAATTTCATTAAATTTGTATGAAATAAGATAATATAAAAGAAAAACATTGGCATATTACTATTAACTAACACGTTCAAAATGTAACTATAACATACCCGAAAACGCAAATTTACTTTTCCACACTAGTACGGAAAAGTGCAACTTTTAAAACTAAAATACATACGGAAAAGTGATACTATTCGCTCGAAACTAAATTACGTAAATTTGTATCAAAACTAATAAAATATTTATGAAATAGACACTATACTGGAAATAAATAAAATACCGGTGTGATCGTGTCGCAATCTGTAACCAACTTTATGGCGGACCCTGTATATTAACAATATACATCAATTATTTTGCAGGTGGAATCGGCAACAACGGCGCATGGCACACCTCTAATTGAAAAAAATGCTACGATGACAGTTGGTCTACGTGGGCCAGTTCTTCTTCAGGACAACCATTTTCTTGAGGAATTGTCTCACTTTGACCGTGAGAGGGTTCCAGAACGCGTTGTACATGCAAAGGGGGCCGGTGCTTTCGGTTGTTTTGAGGTAACTCATGACATTACCAATTACACCGCAGCAACGGTATTCTCCACTATCGGAAAAAAAACTCCTATTGCTGTACGATTTTCAACGGTGGCAGGAGAATTAGGGTCAGCAGATACTGTGAGAGATGTTCGAGGATTTGCTGTTAAATTTTACACCGACGATGGCATTTGGGATCTTGTAGGAAACAATACACCCGTTTTCTTCATTAGGGACCCAATTTTCTTCCCCAGTTTTATCCATACTCAGAAAAGGAACCCACAAACGCATTTAAGAGATGCTGATATGGTTTGGGATTTTCACTCCTTGAGGCCGGAAACCATGCATCAGTTTTTAATTTTATTTTCAGACAGGGGTCAGTGTATAGACCACATAGCATTAATTAGTTATTCCTAATTAACTTGGAGTTATTACAGCTAACTAATGCTATTTCATGGGAATATATACATAATTTTTTTTTTTAATTATATGGTTCCAGGTATTCCAAATGGATACAGGCATGTAAATGGATATGGTTCACACACATTTAAATTAGTTAACAAAGATGGTGAAATACACTACTGCAAATTCCATTATAAAACAGATCAAGGAATTCAAAATCTGGATGTTAAAAAAGCCGCTCAACTCGCGAGTAGTGATCCTGACTACTCTATTAGAGATTTGTTTAATGCAATAGCAGAGCAGCGGTACCCCTCCTGGACTTTCTACGTGCAAATTATGACTCCCGAACAGGCCAGTGCTTCTACTGTCAACCCATTTGATGTAACGAAGGTCTGGTCCCACAGTGATTACCCTCTAATAAATGTTGGCAAAATGACCCTAAACCGAAATCCTGAAAATTACTTTGCAGAAGTAGAACAAATAGCCTTTAATCCAGCTCATATGGTACCAGGAATTGAACCATCACCTGACAGAATGTTACTAGGTCGATTGTTCGCTTACGGAGACACTAGCAGGCATCGTCTAGGTCCAAATTACCAGCAATTACCGGTTAATAGTGCATTTACTGTGCGCAACTATCAACGTGATGGATTTGGTGTTTTCAACAACCAAGGAAACAGTCCAAATTATCATCCAAACAGTTTTGGTGGACCAAGTAACGATGCAAGGGCTAGACGTCTATCTCCTCCATTTTTCGTATCAGGAGAAGCTTACAGGTATAATATTATGAAGTAAATGCGTACGCCGTACATACGAGTATAATAATTCAGTAAAATAAAAATTGTAGATAGGACAAAATTCATAATGTTTTGAAAATTGGCAGAAATGTTAAGGAAAGCATAGGAATTACTAAACCGAACAGTTCCCACCCTTAAATAGTGTGGTTCTTCCCCTAGGACGTCGTTTCCATCCCCATTTTGAGGTTTTCTAGATTATTTCGGGAACGATAAAGATACAAATTTTTTTTATAAATTTTTTTATCAAAAAGTCTATATTTTTTTTCCTAAAATTAATAGTACTGTGGGAAATAAAGCCCATGCATAAGGGTTGGTTCCGGTTAACACAATAAATTGTAATCTCTACTATAATCTACTTTAGAGTTCAATGCTTAACGCTAAAGTAGTAAGTAGCTATAGTAAACTCCACTTAAAATTTACACCGCTTCCATCCTCACCCCTATAAAATAACGCGATTTTTAAAGAAGCGAGAATATTGTATATTATATTTGTTTTCACGCCACCCCAGAGTTTTAAAGTACTTGGCGCGTTTTTTTTACGTCGTGTCCCCTGTAGGCCTAATCCATATGATATAAGCAACAAAAGGTAGGATATCTAGCGGTCTCAAAATCGTCCGCCGCTCACAGCGACGTCATTGTTAGAGCAATTACTCTAATATTATCATAGTTCTTATTGTTACATACATCACCTAATAGAATAACCTACTGGATTCTTCACCCGAACCTTCAGAATTCCTAACATTACAAAATTCGGCTCTACAAACATTTGAATAATTAAAAATGGTTTGTTTACATTATGCTATGTACATTTTAATATTGAAATCGTATAGGTTGTTTAGGTTAGTTAATTAATTACATACCCTTTGCAAATGTCTTCCACAAGTTGTTTTAAGAATTATTTAAAAGTAAATACACATTTGATTTCGTTTTCACCACGAAATAAGCACGGGCAGGATGACAGAGCAATGGTTGTCAACTCACGCGGTGACGTCATTCACATGAGCGGAATCCTATATTTCGTTTATTGTATCATGGGCCTAATCCACTAATTATTAGAAGGTTACCTACGTTAATTGATCTTCATCGTCTTCCATAGATTCGACATTCATACATGCTTGTCCGAGGCAAGGGTAACACATTGAGGAGCAACGTGCTCTTCTGCAACTGCACCTAGTTTCGTACCCAAATGTGCCTATTTTGCATGAACAGGAAACTGGTATTAAAACAGATTCGGGAGATGGTTATTGGTTCTTTTGTTGTCATAGTTGGGGTTAATATACTGCCAACTTTTTTCCATCCCAAATCAGTAGCTTTCTAGCATAACGTTTTTTCATGTTTGAATTTGTTAAAATACGAGATATGAGTGTGTTATCCAGCAGCAACAGTTGGTGGTAGTAAGTATTGTTCGCTTTACCAACAAGTTTGTTAAAAGACATGAATCTGCATACATCTAGACTTTTTCTGCGGAGGTAGAGTTGTATAAAGCTAGAACAAATCGCTCTCCTACGTTTGCAATTTCTTCACGACTTTTTCACTATTAAAAGTTTCCACGATGTCATCTTTTTTATTAAGCACTATGATTGCATTAACGTTTCCTTAAAAAAAAAAGGCTGAGGTTGTGTCACAACCGGTAAATGGCATGTGCTTGTTTCTTACAATCCTCCAACTTTAAAAAGAAAACTGTAAAGAAACAATATTATTTCCACACGCCATTTAAAACAATTAAATTATTTTAATTGAACTAATTTAATATGATCGTGCAAAAAATAGTATAAGGCATCGCGAACGTTAAGGTTTGTACCGGTTTCTGGCAAAATTGCAACATTGGCAAACGTCCTTTCCCGTTCTTGATACTATTTTTAAAGGTTTATAGGAGTCTACAAAGTCACCACATACATAATGATGGCGGAATTAAACACTACGCCTGTCACTTTCCTTTATAGCATTTACTCATTTAGAAAATGTAGTTACTTTTCAATCTTTTTATTTTGTTTAATATGTTTAATATGTGTAGCCGTTTATTACCTGCGTCAATTTGTATTCACAATAACAAAATGTAAGGGTTTGTAATAAAAATAAGTAGGTATGTTATTTATATTACAGATGTGATGTTGGAGATGAAGACAATTTCTCTCAACCTAGAGTTTTTTTCCAAAAAACTTTGAACAGTGCTGCCCGGCGCAGGTTAATTTCCAATATTGTTGAAAACCTTTCTGGTGCCGCAGATTTTATTCAAGAAAGATGCATTAAGAACTTTTGTCAGGTTGACACTACTCTGGGTCGTGGAGTTGCAGATGGCTTGGAATTAATTAAAAAAAGTAATAAGTGTAAATTGTAATTTCCTAGAAAGTGAAAACTTTTGTGTATATTTTAGTTCTTATATAAATAAGTATTTGATGTGCATTTATGTATTTGACAAATATTTTTAAAATAGACGTTCGTTAAATTATCATTTTTCCGAATATGCAAATAGAGTTAGTAGATATACTAGGTGCGTACGGCGCCACTTTCAAGGCCACGCATTCTCGATGGACATGGGCCATCAGGAGAGCCCTTGGTTCTTGTAGCTACACTCTGGAGGTCGTGCAGAGGTCATCCTTCGTCTTCAGATGACGTCTGCTGCTGCTGCTTTAGCGGGGGTGCTAGGGGGGTGGTGGTGGGGTTAACGCTTAAGAGCTCTTCGGAATGCAGCACCCCAGGTCTGATGCATTAGCTGGAGGATGGCGTTTCTTCAGACCTAACGCAAGAGGTGCAATGCACTAACGCATCCTGCATCCTGCACCCTGGTCCCTGGCCCTGGAACCTCTTGCGTTAGGTCTGAAGAACGCCGTCTCCAGAAGCTTTTTTTAGTTTCTAAGTTGGTACTCCTGAGCAAAGAGTATTGTATACGAAGAGAGCATAGGCGTACCTGCTTTAAAAGGGGATATAATTATATTAATTTTGCTAGAGTACGCCTATGGTAGAAAAATTTATATATACCTACGTGCCTATAAGGTAAACAAACCCGACTTCTGGGAATTTTATTTATAAACATTTGCACGTGTTCACATGTAGGCTTCACAGCTTGTAAGGCAAATTGAACAGTTATTTAATTATTTTTTATTCAATCTCAATGAGTAAGACAGAGATGGATAGATATGTTTCAAGGTTAAGTATTTTAGATGCTTGGTTATAAAACAAAGTTCTTTATGACATTTTTAAAAAAACAACAGATATTGTTACAAGATATTTATTCACATATAAAATACATTTTTATTAAATATATTAAATTGCTCCTTCGTAATCGGGAAGTAGATTGAGAAGTTCATCACTTACAAGTCCAGACAGGTGTTCTTTTAATAAATCATGCAGCTCCAATTGGTTCATTGTAGCACAAAATTTATCCAATGTAATATAGCCCCAGATATAAAAATCACAATATTTTATACCCATTTTATTGCGCCAGGTAGTGCGATCTTCTTTTTCAAGGTGGTGGTTAGAATATAGTTTCAGATTACACATCAAAATAAAACGGAGTGAACCAATTGCTTCTGCAATAGGATCTGGAGAGCTTTCTTTTTCTATTAAGTCAACCTCATCGTCACCAATATATTTATTATAGAGCACCTCATCAGTTATAAACTTGGAAACAGATTGTTTTAATTGTTCATGAAGACCGCATTTTACCATCGATTCACAAAGTTATTCAGCGTAATATTATCGCCGATATAAAGTTCACAATAATATATGCCCAGACTATATTTTTCTTTATGACATCCTTCACTTAGACTACATCTTAATGAAGTAAGCAGCAAATCAACAGCTTCTTTTAGCGATGCAGGTGCTGATGAGTCACACATGATGTTTTTACGTATTTCTTAATTTAGCATAAATAGACACTTTCTGCGCTGAACAATTCTAATTATGCACTTGAGCAGTAAAATTGATGAGCAAACTGCTAGGTAGTAAAGCAAGACTTCAACTGAGACGTCTGAAGGCGACGGTGGAGGGCTTGAATATACCGAAGGTTCAGGAGGGGGTGAAGGGGGGGAAAAGTGAGATCCAGTTAAATTCTTCTTCTTCGATGATGTCATCTTTAAATTTTATTTTTATCTTAAAACCAGCCGTATTATTAGATATAAACGAGGAATAAGTAGCCAATTTATTACCGTTAATACGACTAGGAGTCATTTTTATCCACTGTGAAGGACATGAATCATTTTGTGGATTATCGAAGCATACAAAAGCGTCCGTAGAATTATATGGTCTATGTACGTAGAGTATATTTTGGAATATCGCATGTAGCAGAATAAATTGCGAACTATACATCATGACGTTCACATAAACACTAATGATTTAACCTCAAATAATGTTTATTTATAATGGTAATAGTTAATGAAATTTAAGGATTATTTTATACGAACTGTAGCATGCAAACGTATTCCACAGGTTACACATGTTTTCTGAGAAAAACTACAGTCTGCACATATTGCAATATGTCCACACGGTATGAATATCATATCGCGATCATTTTTATAGCAAACTTTACACTTTTTACGAATCTCACAAACTTTACAAAGACTGTTTATAGAATTGGCGATATGGCCGCAAGATAAAAATACTGGAGACTGCATTTTTTAGAGAGCAATTCTTCGTGCTGCAGTAGCATGTAATTGTTTACCACATCGTCTTCTATCGCTGAATACACCACTGTTAGTGATAACACTTAATTTTTGAAACTGCGAAAACATACGCTGTTTCTCCTGATAAAACTCAATCATTTCTTTTAACTTTTGTAATTTATGTAAATGATTTTCTAACAAGCAGTTAAAGGATGACATCTTGCTCATATTACGTTCAACTAGATACTAAAAGTACATAATGCTTGCATATAGGATAATATCAAAGAGGTGATGGTGGAGAGGGAGTGGGGAGGGTAAAGAAATTAAAAATCATTAATAAAATACACATTTATTTAGGTAAACTAGTAAACTAGAATATAACCAATAATAAAGAGTGAAGACATTTCTTAAGCTACATACAATTTTTTTATTATTAATAGTAAAATGATTTAAACAATACGGTAAATCTTTATCGAACTTTGGAACCTCGACATCAACACTAAGCTGTTCGACATTAATGATAGATGGCACCGCTGCCGAAGTTTGCGTCAAAGCATGTAATCTTTTTTCCAGAAATTCCTTTTTCTGATGACCTTTTACGTACACAAGGTTAGTAGCGCCATTAAGTAGATGATTACGTAATATTTCATTTAGGTCATTATCGTCGACGTAACCACTGCTGTACCTCAACCCATGATGATGTAATTCCAAGTAATTTATTTGTTTCTTCAAATCATAACTTAACGAATCGTACGGTAAGAGAGGTTTAAGTAAATAATGGGCATGTTGATCTCCACTAATAAACGAGATTTCCTTAGGATAGAAATCGGGCAGGTTAAAACCTTAAATATCTACGACCATCAATTTCATGTTTACTCTTCGACAGTTCTTCACATACTAAGTTATCCCTTCTGTCTCTCTCTCTCTTTTACATAATGGTTCTTATGACTCCACTGAGAAGCAAATACTCCAAAACGCGGTCGTGTACGAGAATGCAGTAGGCCTTGGTATTTGGGGGGAAGGGGGACAAACTTTCAATTTCAATTTTTATGTCTACAATCAATGGTTTAATAGGAGCTCTTCTCTTCGAGCAGTCTATAACGAATAGCGTGTGATTCTTAAAAGCGTTAAAATCTAGCATAGGTTTATTATTTAAAGCAAACGACTTGCTAAAGTCGGTATACATATGATAGGCCTCAGAGTATTTTTTAGCCTTAAAGTTTAACCTCATATCTTCATAAGGATAACGATCATTGTTTAACAATAATTTTACATTAAATATATCAATATTATCGAATTGCGTGCAGTCTTTCGTCTTGGAATCTTTCTTATTGCTTTGAAGAGCAAGGATGGCAGCTTGAGGACTTTGAGTGCCATTTTTAAGAACTGAAATTTCTTTTGTAGCACCTGCCACCAGGGTGGGTATCTCATGAATTTCAAACTGTGTAAATGCTAGTAGGATTGGCGTATCAGCATTAACTTGAGCTAGAAAATTCATTTTTGGGATATCATTCAAATGGACATGTTTCACTTTTAATTCAATATTGGTGATGGTTAGTTCGCCATCTGTATCCTCTTTTGACGCTTTAAAACAATTATTATCGCTACGAGCTCGTATCAAACGTAGAACCTGTTTACCGAAAACGTATTTCTTATAATCGTAAAAGAATCCCAGTAAATGTTTCAAGGGTATTCTTAAGAAAAAGGTGGAATTTGTAGCGTCATATGTAATTAGGCTGCCAGCAGGATAATTCCAACCTGCGATGCTATGAGAAATATCATCTTTTTCATAACATATTGCAATGTTATTCACTAACGTACCATATAAAATGACCTAATTAGAAATACCATGTAAAAATCAAAATTAAAATGAAAATTAAATTCTTAAAACATAAATAAATAAAAATATTACCACCCTGTACAAGAATACTTACAGTAAAGTCAAAAAGGATATTATAAAATAACTCTAGATCATCCTCGAACAGGAGAAAGTTAGCTACCACAAAATAAACTCATCATGGACTCAACGCAGCAAAAACCTCCAACGCTGGAACGTTGTAGATCCTAAAAAAGTAAACTATCAGTAAAATTTACAAAGTATTATCACATAAAACAAACAAAGGATAGAAAACTACAAGATAAACATGAAATATGCTAGTTTAGACGAAAAAAATGTACAATATGTCAACAAAAGCACAAAAAACTTGTAAAAATATGACTTGTCACATGTGTAATTAAAGTTTAAGGAAATATTAGTAAGATAACTGTGTAAATAGATAATAAGTAACTAAAATAGACTTGATATAGTGAAAATTCAGTTCCTAAAATAAAGTGCATAAGTGAAAGAAAAATAAATTAAAAAAGTGTGACGGTAGAACGGTAGATCAAAATTCATCCCAACGTAATACTATGAAATGGACATCCAAACGTAGCAAATAAATTAAAGAACGAGAAAACAAGCAAGAAACCTGAAAAAGAATCAAGATAAAAGGGAAATTTCAAAAATAAACTGAAAAATACAATACAGAAAATGACAGTTGGCTATGATTTGACATAAATATTGCAAATTTACAAGAAAATTTAACTTACCTGGCAACGAACAAAAGCAGGAGAGTTGTTGATTCGATAATTTGAGGCATCCTCACGCCAGTTTTAGCTCCTGAAAAATATTAGAAAAATTACCAGAAAATCGCTGAAATATTGAGAACAATAATATTCAGAAGTGTGCAGAGGTTAAGTTACACAGAATATCACAGAGACCAAGCCACAGGAGAGGCATGAAGTAAGAAAAATACGTAAAAACCCAGGTACTTACCATAAGCTATCTTAAATTGGAAGCTGGAAATTTTCACAGCCGACTACCAGTAATTTAAGTGCATAAATATAAAACAGCACTGAGGTCAACGACCAAATTTCATGTACTGTCAAATTTAAAAAGACATTGCGAATCCCACGGGGAATTTCGGTATTAAACCAAACGTTAACGAACTTTTTTAAATTTAAGAATAGATTTAGTAAGGATTATATACTGTTTATGTTAAAAGTTTTGACTATCAAGTTTAAATATTAATTTAAGAATTTGTTTGAGAGACAGTAAGTCAAATATTGTAAACTGTGTAGTATGATAATAAATTCAATATTGTGCCGACATCTGTTATATCTGATGAGAACTAAAGTAGCATAATTCAAAGAATCTGACTATAAAATCCTTTAAAGGCCGCAACCCTAAGTACAGCCTAAAAGATATGTGAGTAGACAACTAATAAGACATAAATTTCTTAAAATCATATATTTACAATTTGACAAAGTTTTAATAATAAAATTATAATTCAAATATAAAATAAATCACTAGAAAAGCCAAGGGAGGTAAGTTTTTCCTGGTCGAACTTCATCTAGAGTACTAAAAAAGAGAAACAGGGTTTAAAACCAAGAACCCAAGTAAGCATTCTTGTAAAATATAAAAAACACATGGTATTTGTAATTAAAATCAATTAATTAGTATTATAAAGTGCTATAAGGTGTCTGAAAGATTTGCAGTATAAGTAGATCAAAGTGTGGTAAGTAAAATAAAAGAATTTTCCAAAAATAATTAAATAATAAAATATTCTGAATAAAAAACTATTTACATTTCATAAAAAGCATAAATAAATAGGCGATCCCACCTGAGAATATGAGCAAACATGCAAATAAAAAACGTGCAATAATAAAATTGAAACAAAGCATTCTAAAATAAAATAAAATAAATTTTTTTAAAACCCACAACCGAAATATTCAAAGTAGAAAATCAAATAAAATCCTTATGATATAGGCCCATCAACCGTGACAGGCAAAATAAAATATCATAACAAAATATAACTTTTTATTGTGCTCACAATTCCAGGGTCGCGTACTTTATCTATTTCCGAGCCATTTAATTCATAACTTACGGAATCAAATAAAAAGGCGCCAGCGTTATTGGTGAATTCAATGGTGCCCGTACCAGCGGCATTTTTCTTTAAAGTTCCCTCGATTGATAGCGCCCCCTCACTTATATCAATCAAAGCATCATGCTGATAAATAGCAATTTCGATTTCATCATTATTCTCATAGGCTTTAACGAATGGGTGGTACGTTCGAACTTCAACTCGTTCAATTGAATCATCGAAGTGAGGGTCTTGAAATAGCTGTAGCTCTTCTAACATGATAGCCCAAAGACGATAAATATAAATAATTTGAATACGTTAACTTGGCAGGTCCTGATGATGATCGTGGTGGTGGTGGTGGTGATGACCTTGCACTTGTACGATTAGATGCAGAATGAGGATGATGTAAGCTTCCTCCGTATACAGGGTGATTCACGTAGCCCGTTCGTTAGAAAATTTTTGACTTCCCGTAATCGTATTAATATGAAATTTGGTATCCGGCCATAATCGACTACTGCAAGTCTAAATGAAATATTTTCAAGATGGCGACACTTCCGGAAATACAGGAAATCGACGCCATCTTTGTTTTTTTAAATGGAAAGACCCCATTTTGATTTCATATTTGGATTCTACATTAAATTCTGAGTTCAGAAAGTCCCAGTTGTCAATACTTATCTGCCATAGTTTTTGACATAAGTCACATTTTTTGCAAAAATCAGGGTTGCAAGGGGTCCATTAAGAAATGCATAACTCCTGAACCATTGGAAATAAATACATGGATTTTTTTTTATTCAATTAATAATGGTTATACCAATGTTTTGCATCGCCACTGATACTTCCTTTGTGTTTCATGTGCCTACTGCGATTTTTCAAAGTTGACAATCAAAAAATGGCAAAAACTTCATTTTTTCAAATGGCAACCACCATTTCTGATGCCAGAAATCAATGTAAAATTTAATTTTAGGACCACTTTTATTAACATTGTGTATGTCTATCTTCAGTCGTTTTTGAGTTATTGGCACTTTTTGAAATTATTGTTTCCTTAAAATGTTTGCCTTAGTAGGCTTTGGAAAAAAATGCCAAATGTCAAACCTAGTCACTGGTGTGTCATTATTATCTTATTGTTTCTATTAGTTCGTGCAATTTTCATCATGGAACATTATCCGAATGATGTTGTCTTTGATTTGTTTGTGATTTATGTTGACAAAATTTTACTTCGTCTGTCCAGATGATTTTTTGTAAAAAATTACGATCTTGAATTCTTATCAAAAATTCTTCGCAAAAGTTGATCCTGCGTACGTAGTCTCCGGGATGTAGTTTTTGCAGCCTTATAAATTTATAAGGATGTAATTTATGACGACAAAGAATTCTTTGCAATGAGGAATGAGCAGATGCTGTTCTGATGGAAGCACGTGGATATGCTTGAAAATATCCCAAGGCGTTAATTTCAACTTCTTCATTTCCTGTTCAGTTCTCACAACAGGCTTAACCACCTTCCCATGATCAAAAAAATTATTTTTAAGTCTAAGAAACTTTCCTTTTGTCATTTGTGATAGACGTGGATAATTGATATTGAACGCGCGGCATGTTCTGTCAACTATTCTGTTATTTTCACCATAAATCACAAACAAATCAAAGACAACTTCATTCAGATAATGTTCCATGATGAAAATTGCACGAACTAATTGAAACAATAAGATAATAATGACACAACAGTGACTAGGTTTGACATTTGGCATTTTTTTCCAAAGCCTACTAAGGCAAACATTTTAAGGAAACAATAATTTTAAAAAGTGCCAATAACTCAAAAACGACTGAAGATAGACATACACAATGTTAATAAAAGTGGTCCTAAAATTAAATTTTACATTGATTTCTGGCATCAGAAATGGCGGTTTCCATTTGAAAAAATGAAGTTTTTGCCATTTTTTGATTGTCAACTTTGAAAAATCGCAGTAGGCACATGAAACACAAAGGAAGTATCAGTGACGATGCAAAACATTGGTATAACCTTTATTAATTGAATAAAAAAAAATCCATGTATTTATTTCCAATGGTTCAGGAGTTATGCATTTCTTAATGGACCCCTTGCAACCCTGATTTTTGCAAAAAATGTGACTTATGTCAAAAACTATGGCAGATAAGTGTTGACAACTGGGACTTTCTGAACTCAGAATTTAATGTAGAATCCAAATATGAAATCAAAATGGGGTCTTTCCATTTAAAAAAACAAAGATGGCGTCGATTTCCGGTATTTCCGGAAGTGTCGCCATCTTGAAAATATTTCATTTAGACTTGCAGTAGTCGATTATGGCCGGATACCAAATTTCATATTAATACGATTACGGGAAGTCAAAAATTTTCTAACGAACGGGCTACGTGAATCACCCTGTATATTAGGTTTACTATGATTAAATATTAATCGCATGTTTTTTAAGTTCTAACCTCACACTCAGCTCCTCACCTCGAAGATTAACAAGCTCAGAATCTTGATCTAGCAGTCTCAAAGTGATATTCCGTATCTCTCGAATGCTAGGGTTTACAGGTAGATAAGTTAAATTTCCAGGTACAATGTTTATAGCGTATCCAGGATCAACATTCAAACCGCATTCAAAAATCGTATGCGTAGGAGTATTATTGGAATATGCTCCTACAGTAATGTTACAATCCACTTGAATCGTTATAACTCTGACTATTTTAACAGGTAAATCAGACTCATATAATATATCTGGCTTTAATGTTCTGCTAGCACTGTAACCCAATAGGGTGGCCAAGCTATCCTTGTGATTAAAGTTAATTTCGTGTTTACTTTTAATTTCACACTTGAGCGTATTATTGTTAGGTTTCAGAGAGAAGTATTCGTCAGCCTGCTGCTGTGATGTTACGCCGCTGCCGGCTAGTAATCTCTTTTGCAGATAGGATTCAATGTCAGTTATTTCATAAGATCCTGTAGGTATAGTTATGACGTTTTCTTTGAAGCTTCTATCACCCAGCTCCCAATAATAAAACTTGTTATTCACACCGTCCTCGATGTTAGGTATGGTATTATAGGTGTCCAGACCAATTAACGCTATTGAATAATTGTATCGAGGATCTAGTTCTATAGGATTAGTAAAAGTCACGGAGAGAACAGATTCGCAATCACTTAACTTGAAGGTGTTCGATGACATACTGATTACATATCACGTGTGTTTATTATTTTTATAGAGAAATTGTAAACATAAATGACCACAATTTACAGAGTTATATGTTGATATGCGGTAGGATTATATTTAATTTTAAATTTCGCGCCAAAGTATCGAACTAATTCTATTGGCGGTTTCAGAGATCCAAAGCTGTCAAAATATACTACGGAATTGCCTGTTTTCTTATATGCTACCCAATGAGTTCCAGGCCCCTTTATGCTGTCCAAGTTAATGATGGCGCTCTCGTTTCCTTTAGGTGATGGCGGACGTGAAGGTAAAGAGTCTCGCATATAGACACCTCTGAAATGGGGGATTTTTAACTTTTTAGCATACTTTAAGATGTCTAGGTCAGAGAGTGCTCTATTGGGTAGCTTCAATGGTAGTTTTTTTTCAAGTATAATCCGTATCCTTTCTTATATGGTTTCATGTATAGCCCGGAACCTTTTTTACCCAAAGCCACATCCTCCACGGCTCTATTGTGGCGGTGAGCTTCTTCCAAAGTTTTCCTAGCGTTCTTAGCGTCTATAACAGTTTTAGCTATGGCCGCAGCGCCACCCGACAGAGCTCCAAGAGCTGAGAGACCTGCAAAGATCGGTATCAGAGGTAAAAAGCCTCCGGTCTTTGGCAGCGGTAGAATCCGGGGGACATTGATTTTCTTCCTTCCACCTGCTTTCTTGATGGCAATTCGCGCCGTTTTAACACTCATAGCCATATCCTTTTTCACATCATGACTTGCATGCTTTTTCAGCGCTTTAGCAATGTTCGATATGATGGCCTTGCGGAAGGGAATTTTCTTTTTTCTCTTATTATTACAGCCTCCTGCAGCACCCATACCTAATTTACGTTTAACCTTCATAGCGTTAGTGACAGCCCAAGCTGCTGCTTTTTCGCCTAATTTGGCGTCTTTAGATTTAACGCGTTCCCAAGCCCTCTGTTCTAGTAAGTAATCAGCTTTATGTCTGTCTTCCAAGTTTGCGTTTTCACTATAAGCAATATCGTGTTCGCGGCACGCTTGATCTAAAATGTTAACACCTGGATCCCCTCGAGCTAAACGTTTACGTAACTTTGTACCTGAACCGCAGTACTGATAACCAGGTAAATGCAGTTCGAAAGGTAGCTTATTGATAAGAGTGTTAACTACACCTCTGCCTGTTACACGACGATGTTTCCTCGACGTCATCTAAACTAGAACTGATGATGTACGAGATCGAAACTTCTATATATAGGAATGTACAGAGTGAAAAGTATAGAGTTCATGATGCGCATTCAAAGACAAAAGACGTCTCTCCCTGTAGAGAATTTAGATTTATTAACTTCTGATGGTTCTGTAGAAGAATGTGATAAACATGGAGAGTTATTTCCTAACGCTTTAAGAACGATTGTATGCGGACCTAGCGGAGCGGGGAAGACAAATATTCTAATAAGTCTATTATTCGACTCTAACGGTCTGTGGTTCGAGAATGTATACGTGTACTCCAAGTCTCTGTATCAACCTAAATATAAATTATTGGAAGATGTGCTGAAGAAGGTAAAAGGCGTAGGCTACTTTCCATACACCTCTAACGAAAATATCATCGATCCATCCGAAGCTAAAACGAATTCCATATTTATATTTGATGACGTAGCATGCGACAAGCAGGATAAGATACGTGCTTTTTTCTCAATGGGGAGACATAAGCTTGTAGATTGTTTCTATCTCTGTCAGACATATACCCATATACCGAAACATCTCATTCGAGATAACTGTAACTGTCTAATATTATTTAAACAGGATAAAATGAATTTACGTCACGCGTTTGATGATCACGTAACACCTGATATGAGCTTTGAACAATTTGAACATTTATGCAGAGAATGTTGGAACGATAAATTCGGAGTGCTGGTTATCGTAAAAGATTTCGAATTACATAAAGGACGTTATAGAAAAGGCTTTGATCAGTATATAAGTATATGAGATTTCAATAACATCAAGTATTATAAGATAGACGCTCAGACTGTACAGACCTGTTTTGAAAAACAGGTTATCTGTTGTGAAAAACCCTGTATCTGTTTATTACCTGTTTTAAAATACCTGTTACCTGTTTAACATACCAGTTTACCTGTTTAACAATGAAGGGTAATAAAAAATTTACTCTCGCGGAATATAAACCACCTAGGGAGAAGGTGTATAGCTTTGACCGAGATTTCGCACTTAAAAGGAGGATAAAAAAAGCTTCAGATTCCATTCGAAGAAAGTACTTGGCTTTAAAATTAGGTCGAGCTGAACAAGACGAAACAATTAGACGTTTATTGAAACCGGTCATTGATCCAATACGAGAACTCGGTGCGGTTAAGAATTTCCCCTGGCAGCAGCAGCAGCAGCATACTCTAAAAGTAGAGAATGTCATTAAATCTGATATAAAGAAAAAAATAAAAGTGAAAGAAGAAGTGGAAGAAGAAGAAGAAGAAGATGATGATGATGAAATGTTTGAAGATTCAAGTAGTACGATTGACCCTGATGCTGCCGCCACCGTCACCGCTGAACAGTATCCTACGTTAGCTAAGCAATATTTAACAGGTCTCTATGATAAAAGTAGTAAGGATTACGATGAAACCTATGGCGTGAGATTTAATACCGAAATGAATAAATTATACATCGGATCTATGGAACTAAATATCGGTTCTAATGCCGGCTTGAGTATTGGCAATAAAATGTTTACCGGAAGACAAGGCTTATATGAACTGCTATTTATGAAGAAGCCTCAAGGTTACAGCGAACAGGACTTGGCTGATTACAAGGAAATTCTAGAAACCTCTAACGCACATAAACGAAATTATGATCCTGCAAGTCAATTAAATGGCACTCGATCTCATAAATATACTAAAGTGATAAAACCATTATTTAAAAACAATAGTGGTGCTGGTGATGGCACTCCTAAAATAAAACATACTCAACCTCATAGCAGCGGACAGGGTATGAATATGGTTTACAATGAAAAACCGATAGAATACATCTTCTGGGACGATATCAATGAATTAGTGGACAGGTTAAGACTTTTAAATGCCTCCAAAGCTGCAGGAAATACGGATTCACATGATAACGAAATCTTAGCCATTTTAAATGAACTGAAAGAAGCGGGAATAATATATTAGTGTGTTACAGCTTCCTACACCCATCATATTCGCAATGAGTCTCGATAAGTTCGGTCGTTCAGCCCGAGGTGGCAGCGTTAGCAAGAACATCAGTCTATTACCGCAAGGTCGAGGTTTTAATTTCATCAAAGATGGAAACATTGATGTGGAAAAATTGAAATTGTGTAATGTTCAACCGCCCACTGAAGATGGCGATGCTGTCAATAAAAAGTACGTGGACGATAATATGACCGCTATTGCTACGACTCTAGCGACAAACTTTAACAATTACCAAAAGGACGCGTCTACTCGTATAGATAAACAGAGAGGTTCCATACAAGACCTCCGAAAATCTATAAAAAAATTAAATGACGAAGTAATTGTTCTAATGCAAGCAAATCTCACCTCTCTGTCTAACACAGTGAAAAATATCGAGATGGAAGTTAATAAAATTAAAGCAGGCAAAAGAGTATAAATTATAAAATTTCGATATATATGTTCATTTAATTTGATACCGTGCTATTTCCATCATCATCATCTTAGCTGTACGATGTCGCATTCTAAAGAAAAAATTCAATTGGTTAATGAGCTGCATAAACCTGCTCGTAGAAATATTAAGCGGCGCAGGCGCATAGTAATAAAAGGAATAGATGACTTATGGCAGGCAGATTTAGCTGAGATGGGAAACTACTCCAAGGATAACAATAATTTTAGATACATTCTAGTGGTGATAGATTGTTTTTCTAAATTCGTATGGGCTAAAGCGATAAAAAATAAGAGCGGACCTGAAGTCACCCAGGCTATGGAGAACGTCTTCAAGGGGAGCAAGAGATCTTGTAATAATTTAAATACAGATCAGGGTACGGAATTTTATGTTCACTTTCAACGCTTGATGAAGCAATTTAAGGTTAACCACTACAGTACATTTACTGTTAAGAAAGCCGCCATAGTTGAACGTGTTATTAGAACGTTAAAGGAGCGTTTATACAAGTATTTCAGTTTAAACGGCTCATACCGATGGCTGGAGGTGCTTCCGGACATTGTTAAAGAGTATAATAACCGAAAACATAGGACCACCCAGGTAAAACCGGTAGATGTTAACGCTAAGAATGAAAAACAAATTTTACTCTCGGCTTACAATCACATAAAGATAGCAGCATCACGACGCTACAAGGCGGGCGATATAGTGCGAGTTAGTAAGAGTAAGCATGTGTTTAGCAAAGGATACACGCCAAACTGGAGTACAGAGTTATTTAAAATATCCGAGGTTCGAATCACCAATCCTACCACCTATTTACTTGAAGATATGCAGGGTAGACCAATTAGAGGAGGATTCTACGAAGAGGAGCTACAAAAAACGAAAATACCCGATGTGTACCTCGTAGAAAAGGTGTTACGTAAGCGCGGTAATAAGTCTTACGTGAAATGGCTAGGCTTTGATTCTACGCACAACAGTTGGATTGATTCAGATAACATTCTTTAACCTGCACGTGTGTTCATCGATTTGCATGCGCTCTTATGAGAAAATGTGTTATACCCGGCATGAAATACGTAAAATTACATTATATCTTATGAGAGAATAGCACACATTTATGAAACTTGGAGGCCTTTTTAAAAATAAAATTAGTACCCTCCCTCCCTCCCTCTATCTAATTACATAAACAAGATAGATTATACCTTATACAGCTTAGTTGTCTGTTAGTCTTTGAGTGTGATAGAATCAATAATAATAATGAAATCACCTGGTGCTAGTGCATCATTTTCCTCTGATGAAGATTCCGGTTATTGGAGTGAAATTGATCGCGTTAATGACATTTATCATGAGGCTATACTCGCTGAAGAACGATATATTTGTGAAAATGTATTTTACATTAAAGATTCTAATTATAAAATAATTACTGGACTTTCTCCTGCAAGAGGTTATGTTCCTGCTGTAAGAATATTGCTGAACGTGTCACATCCTGTATTCACGAAACCAGATAATATTTCATTCATAAGGGAAGATTGGGATGATTTTATTACTTACCTTCAGCAATTTACCTCAGATTATTTTAATAGTGAGATTAAAGAAGCGGAAGAAGAAGAAGACCTGGAGGAAGAAATTCATTTCTCTGAATATGCACTAATAAAGGCTCCTTTTATCGGAAACAAGATGCTAAAATTGTCTGCCGCTGGAGTTTCAAGTTTATTTTATTTTTCAAGAAACACTGTATACGAGATTATAAATATTAGCAAACTTGTATCATCACACATGGATTTACTGCATAGTTTAAGTTTTACTGAATTCTATGATAACTTTTTAAATGTCACAAATAACATATTAAGCGAATCGCAATACGAGTTATCTCCTAATAATGTACTATTTAAATTAAGTGAAATATATCCTTGTAACATTCACACATACTGTATACGTGAATGCTTAACTTATAATTTAGATAAAATACTGAATGATTTAGATAGAAAAATGTTTTTATTAAAAGCTTGAATAAAGAAAATATTAATTAAACCTTTATGTGTGTGTGTTTTTTATTTCTAGGTTAGGTATATGGAATAAAAATATGATGTTTTAAATAATATATATATATATTGAACTTAAAACAGAGTATATATGATAAATACAATATAAAATAATAATATATGGGTAAATACAATATACAATAATAATAATATGCGATTAAATATAATAATAATAAAATTAATTCAATTTTTACAATAAAATATAATAGACAGAGAGATTTTTTTAGTGGGCATCATCATCATCCATGATTGAATAGTGACCCCAAGGCAAAGTGTCATATGAGTTAGGTAGAGTGTAACGTTTATCATCGAATGGATTAAGAGCTATTTTAGTCTGCTCAACGCTGTACACATTATGTAATTTTGATTGTATACAGCGTTGTGTTTTGTGGAGTAAACATTCATCTTCCCGGTGCTGTTTATTTGAGGCTTTCTCAAGGCAATTAAAATAATCCTCGTAAGTGATTTTGTTTCTCACCACATTAGTTTTTACGCCTTTAGCCTTCTTCACAACTTTACCTTGCGCAAGCTTATACGTGTACTGCTTCGATCGCAAACCAACAAAGTGAGTCATCAGTACTCCGTTATTTTCATCTTTCATTAGGCCGGGAATTTTTTTATTCATTTGAGGTATATTCCAGCGATTATCTGAAGGATAGTCACTGGTGTCAAATCTATGAATGTCTTTCTTGATGACCTCTTCATACGCGTCATTACACTGTACTTCATATGTTAGACTGTCAGTATCGGTATATAAAAGTTTACAATTGTCTACGGGGAATTTTTCCAGCATGTAATCATAATGAAATTCGTAAACACATGTTTTAGAAATATCTAATATAGCCATTCCTATATACAAGGGTTTATCGAATATAATGCGAGATTTTTTCATTTCTATAGCCATAAGTGTTTCGCTGAAAATGGATCTATTTTGAAAATTTGGACTTGCTATTAAATTTTTAGCCCCGTAACGTCCCTCCCATTTTTTTATTAATTTAACGATTCTATGCTTACGAACATTCTGCATCGTCTTGCCGAATGTACTGTTATTCATTAATTTATAATTATTTTTTTCAAAATTAGACTCTGCTAGAGTCCTCAATCTAGTGTTTAATTCTATGTAAGGTTTAAGCCAGGCAGACTGTTTAAATTTCAGCACTTTATGGATACGAACTAAGCGTAATCCGTGCTGCAAGACCTGTTTTAAACTTCTATAATGTAAAACATAATTTTGCTTAGGGTACAGAGTGGTCATTAATTTTTCAAATTTAGAATTTGGAGGAGCTCGATGCTCAGCGCAAAAAGGTAAATCTTTATGAAGATCGTGAAGATTTTCGGGGTACTCAAGATCAACGTCAAGAATGTACCCAATTTCGGCATCATCAGGTACTGAGGTGACGTCAATATTGGTATCATCTACCCATTGAAACCCTTCATATGGAAGAGGTTGATTCATGGCCCATCCGTAAAGGTTATTTACATCAAAATAAAGCAAGTATGTCGAGGGTTTGGTGCTATCATAGCTGTCTAAATGTTTATTATTAGCCTCGGCATGTCTATTGCTACATTGACTGATGCCCCCTCGGATGCCGCGTTCAATGAACATTAACATATCCACGTCTTGGATGGTTTCTAGTTTACACCCTGTATATTTAAGCATACAATCCCAAGTGTAGCCTGGAATGGTGTAATAGTGAGCGGGGTCTAGGCCGTACGTCTTGTGACAAGTACAGCGAAAAGTCTCAAACACACAAGTTAATAGCATGATGTCTGTTTTCATGTACAGATCGCTGTAATCACCTAAATTTTGACAGTTAAATTTATCCCAAACTGTTTGCGCGTGTTGATAATCATTTTCGTTAATGTCTGAGTCATTTAATTTATTGTAAAAATTTGTCTTGTCTGGTAATTGTGGTTCGTCAAGTCGTTCTAAACTGTTTATGTAATCGTAGGGAAATATTCCCTTCTTTTTTAATAATTTTAATTTTTCGTCATTTAAATTCGGAAATTCTCGTTTTAAATTACTGAAATTAGCTTCCTTTAACGTGGAAGCAAGCTCCTCTAATGAACAGCCCATGAATCTGAATGAGTCTATAAATCGGAATTTTAAATTAGTTTCTTCATCGTAAACGGTGAAACTAATGTATTTTTCCTTATTTTCAGGTAATAATGTAATTTGATATCTCTCGGCAAGCTCTCTAATTACAAAATGAGCGTCATACCCTCCCAAATTATGGAATACCACAGGAATTACGAAGGCATTTTTATAATTTAAATTACATCTATTGTGCGCAAACCCCCTGAAATTTCCAGTAAGATGGCAATGATCGCGAACAATTTTATCTTTTTCGTTGAAGTCATCCTCACATATATGACACGTTTTACTGGCATCCCGTAAACTAACTATAGTATTCAGGGGTTCCACATGTTTCAATTTTGAAAAGACAAATTTTGCAATATTACTTAATTGATCCGCGAACCAAGACATGCAGTCCAAACTCCGTTCACTTTTATAATATGACCACTCATCATTATAATTACATTTAAAATAATATCCTGCACTGTATGCAGTATGCTTCTGATATCGGTTTGTTTTACAATGACTACTATCTTCATTGAGGGGCTCTAGCAGAGATTCAAAGTCCGCGTACATTATAAAAGGTACATTTTCCTTGTAAACGAAATTTTTAAACTTAACAAAAGGCTCACGCGAAAACTCTACTTTACAATCGTTAAATTTTTCGCACATGATGGAATGTTCTTTTAATTTATCATCCGAACTAAAATAATTAAAGCATCTATCGCAGAAAATTTTTTTTTGATGTTTTGTAGACAGTTGACCACTTAACAGTCTAGATAAATCTTTAATTAAAACATAATGATATTTGATATTTTCCTCAGTTTCATCATCTTCTTCTGGAATAGTCTCGAATTCTTTTAGTTTAGGATAATATTTATCTTGCACAATTAACAAATTTGCGTGCTGAATTTGTTTATTTTTCGTTAAACGAACGGGAACAGTGGAAAAATTTGATCTAGAATCCATTTCCAGCGCAAACACATTAACAGAAATATTATTTTGTTTTTCAAATTTAGCTATTTGAGGTAAAGTCATAGGAAACTGAATATCCTTCAAATTTAACACTTCGGCGTATTGAGGGTATGAAGTGATTCTATCTGGGTGGTTTAGTCTCTCTACCGGATATAGAGCGCTAATAATGCTACAAGCAAAGCATGCTTCATCATATAAATTTTTTACATTAATACATGCCTGCTTTTTGGCTATAGACTTTGGCAATGGAATGTAAGATGAAACGTCATTCCCCACCTCATATTTATTTAAATTAACTTCTAAACATAATATACGCGATAGGGCCCAACCTGATCCTGATTCTGAGAATTCTGAAATAGCGTGAGAAATATCAGCTTTTACGTTGGTGTTAAACCATTCGGAAAAATTTGTTGAAATGTCAACCTGTTTGTTTTTAGTATTAAAATATTTCCTCTCAGTTATTTCGATGTCCCCTGATTTCCTGATAAATTCAGCACAAAAACAAGTATTAATTTTCAGCATTGGTAATTTCTTTAAAGCATTTTTAACCCTAGCACTGAACAGATGTGATGCATCATTAAAAAATTCCTCGATATGTTTATGAGTTAAATTTATAATAACCCCGGTACGAACGCGACTTTTAAAAGCGGTGGTTAGATCCTCCCACTTTACGCGGTTCCCTCGTATATGAGTTTTCACGACATTTCCAGCACCCACACTATAATTTCGAATGATATGTTTAAATCTTTTTAAATGACCCAAATTGGTTTGCAATTTTCGCAGTACACCTACAGGTAAAGCTGCTGCATGAATGGCCTTATTGAACAGTCTAATGTGACAATTTATTTGTCTTACCCAAATGAGACGTTGCGTTGGAGTGCATCCTTCTTCTAAGAGAGCCTCCACTTCTTGAAATTTAGACGTAATTTGGGTGCTAAGGACTGCTATTTCACTTGAGTTGATCGCCATGCTGGTGTACGTTTTGTCTGCACGAAAGACGTCTGTTAAATGAAGTAGGATTTGCTGCTCCGTCTATTATATTTTATAAAAAAATTTTCACCACTAAAAAGATAAAAAACTTATTAATTTTAAAATATTAAATTAAAAAATGATTTTTACTTACATTTTATACAGATTCTAAGAATCTAAATCTGGATCCTAATGCGGGGTTTCCTTCTTCAATTAGGCCTTCGAATATTAGACTGTATTTCCCGTCAATAAATTCTTCCAGATTGTCTTTCATTACGGCTACCATACGTTTGGGTAAAAATAAATTTTTATCATGTAATTCCAATAATACACTATCACCGTATTTGGTTTTGATAATTTGTGCTCGATATATCGGGTGAGCCACATTAATTGGTAATTCGTAAATTTTAACGAATTCTTTGGTCTCTAAAAGGGATACTTGATTCAATTGAGTTAAGTCCATTTTTCTAAAAAATATCACACATTACTAAGTCATACTTTAAAGAAATAATAAAAAAAAAATAACTTACATTTTTTATCTGCTGGAGCACAGCACGTTTGAATATTATTTAAAATTGGCAAAGCACACCAATGTAGATTTATAAAAACGTATTTTTTTAAATGTCTGTAAAATTAACTTCAGTCAGTTAATATTAATAAACACACAAAAGCACGCGATGAGATAACTGGTACGTAGTTATATGACGAATTACGCTTGCGGTGACACGTTCGGCTTATTTATATTATCTGTGACGTCATCTTGATTACGTATCATACGAGGGGCTTTGTTCTACAATTGCAGCTGCGGGGCTTACGTCACGCTTTTTTCTAAGAAAAATACGTGCTAATTACTTATTTCCCATGGGTCGGCATTTAAAGCATAAAGGCGCTGATTTGTTTAATATTGACATGCATTAAGATTAATGACTTAAATTGTTTATATTAACCTAAATTTGAATTACACTCGGACTAAAATTCCCGGAATATCGCCTACTGCTGTTTTTGCTAAATGCGCATTTAAAATTTTTTCTCATGGTTCGGTTGGCCCTGAATTAAATCATTTATTTGCCACGTGTTTAGTATTTTGTTTTGCGTCTCTGAGATATTGCGATTTCGTTCTAGAAACTTTTTATTTAGCTTATTCGGCATAAATGTCCCCTCCTCACACACCGTTTCTTTACCGGTTTTCTAATCGTAGTTCATTCAGTTTTGTTTCATCATTGTTACTGTATGTGCGCACGTACCTAAGTTTAAAATGTGTAGCGAAGAGTTTTATCGTCTAAGTTCTCTTATTAATAGATATACTCCACCTAGGAACCTGGAGGAATATCTATTTGAAAAGTAAGTTGATATTTGTTCTTTTTTACATTTCTGTACTTACAATATATTTTTTTTATCGTGTTTAGCGAATTGAGCTTAAATGATGTTGTCGATTTACCACCAAGTCCATCGACTTCGTCTACGTCCGATTTCTTCAGCATGTCACCATCAGAAGTTGAGCTTGATTGGTCTAGCTTGCCAGATTTAAGAATGCCGTAAGTAAAAATAATAACGTTAATTTTTCCCGCTGCTTTTTTTCTCTAAGTAATAATATATACTTATATTTTTTCTTATTGTTACAGTGATACAAATGTCTACCCCCATCGATTTCCGTCGCCAAATTTATTTCGTACATCAGAAGACGCTCATTTCTCGTCTACCAGTGTACCAGATTTAAGAATGACGTAAGTTTAAAATAATAGCGTTAATTTTTTATGCTTCTTTTTTTCTCTCTCTAAGTAATACTATATACTTATATTTATTTCTTATTGTTACAGCGATACAAATATCTACTCCCCCAGCCAGTCACCAGATTTATTCTGCATGTCTGAAGATACTGCTTTAAGAATAACGTAAGTTTTTTTTAGCGTTCATTTTTCCTGCTTTTTTTCTCCGCTAAGTAATAATATATACTTATATGTATTTCTTATTGTTGCAGAGATTTCGAACCACGACCTCCGAAGCTGATTCCGCTAAGTTCGTTCATGGAGCCTCCACCTCAGGTTCCCTTCCTCGAAAAAGAAGAAGAAGCCTCCACAGTTGTAATTATTCACAGTGACGCTTGCGATGAGGATGTCGCTAACCTGGGTGACTTCATAGAAGAAGAACCCCGGCAGACAGTGATTTGTTGGGCGCATAAAAAATAGAATTTTTAAAAAACTCTGTTTTTTTAAATTAATATATCCGCTTATTGTTATATCAATTGTTTTATTTCCACAGTCAAAATTAGCTAAAGAGTGTAACTTAAATTATTAATTAATAAGAAAATAAAATTTTTATTTGGTACACAGTGTAAAGTGGATTCTATAACGTAATTTGGTATAAAAGCACGTATCGTTTTAGTCAGCGATAAAAATTCAATGTCATGTAGCTTCAATTGAGTTAAAAATAACCTAACCTAATTATACGTGTATTAAATACGTCTTGATTTCATCTGGTTTTTAAAACGTTAATTTCGAACTTCATTAAATAATAACTTAATAATGTATTATACTAGGTGTGCATTATTTTATCACTCTAAAATGTAATTGCAAGTTCAAATTTTTAATTCTAACTAAAGAGCATTTATTTTTTTTAATTTAATTAACCTAAATATATTAGCCGATAATAAGTGATGCATTCAAACTGAGTGAAGGTGATGTTTATATTAGCATTCTCGGAAGTCGGGTTTGTTTACTTAAAAGACACGTGTCGGATACCTAAATAGCGGCATTGATTTTTTTCTCTACCATAGGCGTACTCTAGCAAAATTAATATAATTATATCCCCTTTTAAAGCAGGTACGCCTATGCTCTCTTCGTATACAATACTCTTTGCTCAGGAGTACCAACTTAGAAACTAAAAAAAGCTTCTGGAGACGGCGTTCTTCAGACCTAACGCAAGAGGTTCCAGGGCCAGGGACCAGGGTGCAGGATGCAGGATGCGTTAGTGCATTGCACCTCTTGCGTTAGGTCTGAAGAAACGCCATCCTCCAGCTAATGCATCAGACCTGGGGTGCTGCATTCCGAAGAGCTCTTAAGCGCCGTACGCACCTAGTATATCTACTAGAGTTCGATAATAGTACATTAAACAACAAATTTAGAAAAGCAAAGTTTTGCTAACTATAGTGTTTGAGTACGAGCGAGCGCAGCGAGCGAGTAACTCAAAACTATGAGTTTAGTAAAACTGCTTTTCTTACGAGATTTGTTTATACTATTTTTTCGCAAATAGTGATAGACAAATAGTGATAGACATAAAAGCATTAAGAAAGTTTGAAATTTAAAAAATATCATAGTAGGTACTTGTGTAGGATTTCCGTAACCTAGAACCTAGTAACCGACACGGCTTTTGTTTATTTATATAATAACAGTTATGTATAATTTTTGTGAGTGGAATTGATTTTAAGTTATATATTAATTATAAAAATAAATCTTGCTACTGAAAACAATTTAGAAAATTGTTTTGAAGACATTTTAAATGCCGCTCGAGAAACAACTTCGAGCTCACTTCCTTTAAAATAAAAAAAAAATCCGAGAAAGTACTATATAAAATATTTTTTGCAATTTAGTTACGAAAAGTCATCTTTTTGACACTGATTGTCATTGTCAAAAGTGGTTCATTTTAGCACAAGTGCTAATATGAGATTTAATTTAACACTTGTGCTAAAATGAGTTTTCATTTTATCACTTGTGCTAAAATGAGTTTTCATTTTAACACTTGTGCTAAAATGAGTTTAGTCACATAAACAGATATTGCGACAGATCCATTTATTTTTACTAAGAATACAACATAAATATTAAACGTACAACATTTTTATTGAGAAAACACTTATCTTATTTATTATATTATGTTAAACGTAAAGAAAACTTAATAAAAATTTTATTTTTTTCGTAACAACTAAATTGCAAAAAATATTGTATAAAACACGATGCAAAACTGCGTGTTTTTTGCACACGATGAGTTGGACCACTCGCTACGCTCATGGTCCAATCTTCACATCTAGTGCAAAAAACACGCTCATTTTGCAACTAGTTTTATAAATAGCTATTCTGTCAAACTGTTTTTTATTAACACTGACTGTTAAACGATTTTGAATTTAGTAAAATAGCGTATTATCTGTCAAAATGCGAAAAAATATATATTTTATCGGTTTCAGGATATTAATCCTTTGTTTACATACCGTGCTTTCATCTCGCAATACTACACAAGGGACCATTCGGTCAAGCTCGTGAATGAGTGGGGCTACAGAACAACGCCAAAAGTGGGAATTAGCCGTCATGCAATGCATCGTCGACTGGACCAAGAATAGTATACTATTAGAAGGATAGTTCAAATACGGTGGGCGTGGCAACGATGACGTAGACTCCTGACCAGAATTTAGAAATCATTATTGTAAGGGACCGTATATGCTAAAAAATTGTGATATTAATTTAAACTACTGCTGGGGGAGAGTACTAACATTATTGAAAACCGAAAGCAAGTGGCAAATACTAAATGTTGTGGAAATATGAAACCTCAAGTGTAACTCGTTCTTACAAAAAAATATATACAGGGTGAATTTAAAATACACTGAATATTTTTAATCTGTAATTTCTTATAGCATAATTAATGAATTCGCAGTGTTTTAATTTCAAAATTTCATAGTTAATGTTTCAACACAAAAACCCTAAACTCGTCCCACTGGGGATACACTGACCGGTGAACTTGACATTGACTTGGTTACGAACAAATACCTCTACGCAGTATTCGCAGTGTTTACCAAGTAAAACCAAAACTGAAATATACAACACTAGGAAAAATTCACACTCGACATCATGGATGCACAGGCTGAACTACGCCAACACCAAGGCTTATAGACAGAGTTTACCAGCCTTGCGCCAACACAACAACACCATAGCTAAGAAGAGTGGGGGGTACAGGCATTTATGTCGCTACACACATCAGCTCTTCTGCTCAGGCAGGAGCGTCGTGAATATTTAATAAATATTCAAAAATTGTTTTCTTGACTGTATTTCATTTATTTTACAAGTGACTATTTTTAAGAATTTTTACGGACCATAGAGCTTAACGGATTAAAATTATCCAGTGTACTTCAAATTCACCCTGTATATATTTTACCCACGAGATTCGCGATTTCGCGATTCGCGAAAATTTCACTTATACAAATTTGTAAAGCACAAAATTTCCTACATAAAAGCCAGTGACGGCATATATCTAACTTGAATGGTGTAGGCGCGAGAGGGCACCGAAAGAGCGCGAGCACATAAATATGACGTAACGAAATTTTTTGTTAATTTAAAAGAAATTGTTATTTTCAATGCCTATTTACAAGATTAATTGTACAGTGTTTTGATCAATGACATTTTTTAGCAACATGGGATTGTAAAAATTTGGTAATGTAAAATAATTTTGCGTCCTTGAGACATAAATAGTTATATACTCGAGTAAACTTTAACTTGGCGTGTGGATGAGTTGATATTGTGCGTATTATTGTATTTTCTCTTGCACACAAAATTGAAGCAATGGCCCAAATCCATTGTTTACGTATAAACATACATAAACAATGTTTTTGGGTTATTGCTTTAACTTTGTGTGCAAGAGAAAATGAAATAGTATGCACAATAACATCTCATCCACACGCCAAGTTAAAGTTTGCTCGACTATACTTACCTCTATTAAGTTAGTATAGTTAAAATATGTATTTGAATAATTATATTATTATTATTATATATACATATTATGAAAAAGCTATAAACTATTATAAAAACTAATATAATTTTTTTATGATAATAGTTATTAATTAAGGTTAAAAAATAGTTTTGTGTAACTAATGTAAAAAAGCGAGGCATGAAATTTCATCATCAATCATGCTGAGTGCAACAGATACACCATATTTTTTACGGCCGAATTAAATAGATTTTTTTTTTAATTTTTATTGAACAAAATAATTACATTGAACAGAACACATCGCACTTGTATCAGGATTAAATTTATCAGCACGTTTACAGCAATTAATCCATTCTTTCAGAATAGTTTTCGAAACAAAATATTTTCCTTTAGGAAAACAGTGATATACATTGCTTGCATTGCATCTTGCTATCATTGCAGCCATAAATAGCACACCTACCAGGCATATTTCTATATAACTACCTACTCGGTTTCTGAAATTATTTAATAAGTTTTTACCAGTTATCCATCAAGTTTAAAGCAAAGAAAAAACTTACAATAAACAACACTAAACACACTAATCCCAACATCCACTCTTTAAATCTATATTCAACAAAGAAACAGTTTAAAACAGTCTAAACACAGCAGAACAAACGTAAAAGCAAGCGAAAACTGAAAGTTAGGTCAGGAGGGGACGTCACGAAGTCAGAAGGACACGAATAAACCATCCTTCTTAGGGCCGGTATTTTCAGCTCCAAGAGGCTCCAATTAACTTTATCCGGCAGTTACTTACCTAGGATACAATTGGGAAAACGCACGACTCGCTAGATGGCGCTGTGACTAATGTCAAAATAAGACGAAAACGTGAACAACAAATTGTTTACAATGGAAAGTGATTGGTTTTTTAAAAATTGTTTACTTCTGTGAATTCTGGGGCACTTATATTTAATATATTAGTGAAATATGTATAAGATACGACCTTATGGTAAAAATTTCTGATAACTATTTCACGTATAATATGTGAAAGTAAATGATTGAAAAAAATAAAAGTTTGGAGTAGTGTATACTGTTTAATTTTTTATATCCCAACATTCATTTAACATTTTAGTCACTGGTTATAGGTATTATATCTGGTCACTAGGTTGAAGAGAAGCAGATTTGTTCAGGCAAAATACGCAATTTATCAAGGTAAGTAAATGGTTTTTAAAGTCTTGACTGCAACGTCTGCAACTTTGAGCTAAAACATCAATGAAATTGGCTCAGCCAGGCTGTGTATTTGAAATTGTAAATATCAGCATTAGCATATAATACAGCTTATAAGTAAGTATACATATAGGTTTATAAAAAAAATGAATTTAAAATTAACCTGCGGATGCTTTCGATGGAATAGTTTAAAATGGGGAACTTCAGAGCAGATAATAAAAAGTTAAAAACAAAACATTTACTTAAAATACATTGATTACATTATACAATAATATTTAATAACAGATTATTTACATTTCACAAAAAAATGCATGTTGATTTCCAGTAACATCGAAATGCAAGTGACATGAAATTATTACCTTAGGTATATATTACTAATCTATATCCAAAAAATGCTTCTACTAACATGTAGTTAGTAATTGGTTTCCCAATTTTTAAAATATATTCCCATTTCTTGCAAAATTTTTGATCCGAAACAGAAAATTTGTGTAAAGAATTTTAACTTGTATAATACAAACTACATTGCGGGTTCAGAATATAACGTACTTTTGGACGTAGTGGCCACCATTTTATGAATTTGTTGCCTGTTTTGCCTTTAGAACAATTAATCCAAACACTAACACTAGTTTTATCACTTAAATACCATACAAATAAGAACAAACTGTAAAAAACTAATGCCTAACGAGAAAACTCCATTAAAATTGTACACAACCGGCTTTTGTTGTTCACGTTTTGGATAGTTCAGATAGATGTCGCCCACTCCGTGCGTTTCTCCAATTGTTACAACAATGAAATTCAACAACTTTAACTACCGGATAAAGTTAACGGGAAGATGAAAAGATTGGGTCTTAGTATATTATTCTTGGACTGAGACCCCCATCCGAATAGGCCACACAGCACCGGCCATGACGCAGCTATGATCTCCCCTCTACTTCGAATATGTACGATCGTCGTGTCTCGATGTAGCTGTGAGATATGAAAGCACGGTATACAAAAGTCGGCTGGTAAGTAAGTCATAACTAAAGTTATACAGTATTATTTATTGCAATGCCAACAGCTTGTACGGTAATATTACAATACAGATCTGTCAACAACTGTCAACAGATGAAATAATAAATAATGAAACTATAGGGCTATTTATTAATACAAACAGACGGAGAACTAACCTCACGTATTCCCGCGCAAGAGAGTATTCGGTGTAGAATCTTTCTAATGCCAATGCCACTAGTGGCAGCGTCAGGTTTGGTTTTAGTTTATTCCGTGTCTCAAGTTGAACCCATACCAAAATGAAAGTGTGTAATAAAAAATATAATTTATAGGTAATTATAATTGGGATTTTAGGCCAAATAAATAAATGGAAAAACCAATTTTTGTTGTAGTCGACGTTTCGATTTTAATTAAATCATCCTCAGGACTCTATAAAACAATACATAATATAAACATTTAAGGTCTAAAATGAACAATGAAATAAACAAACCAAAAAAAAAAAAAACACAAATTAGTTAATATCCATTATTACTATTAACAGTAATCCAACAATTATCAATTTACTGGCTTATTTAGGTACACTTTAAAATTTATTAAAACTTACAATGTAAATTTGTTCATCAATAATTAAAAGGATAAAATACTTATATTTAAAACAAATTAAAATACATTAAAACAATAAGATACTCACATTCAAAAGAGGTTTTCCTCGTTAAATTAAAAACTATGTACATTCGGACAAACATTAGATAACTCAACAAAACTGGAGGGTTAAGGCGAATTTTTATTTAATATTTTAAATTTGCAAATGCCAACCACACAGTATATTCGTTCAATTAATAATAAAACATTTGGAATGCGTGCTAGTCTACAAATGTTTCTTATTACAACAATATGAAAAACTTCAAACACAGTGAAGTAGGTACTTATAGTTCTTAAAAACGGTTTGTCAATATTTTATTTTATCAATTAAGTTGAAATATGCTGTGTTTAGGCCCTCAATATCCGATCTTTTATTCACGCAATTCTTTTCTTTTTTTATGCAAAGCATTTCATTAAATAATCTTTTTTTTTTAATTTGTTGCTTACCTACAATTTCAGCCTCATCAAAATTAAATTGGTGGAAATTATTAAAGCTATGTGTTGCTAATGCTGTGGGGTTACTTTTTTTCTTGCAAGGGTTATGTATATTAATTTCATCATTTCTATGTTCTTTAACCCTTGTTGTGAAATATCTACCTGTCTGACCTATATATACCTTTTCACAGTTTCCACACGGAATTTTGTAAACTATGTTAGACTCCAGTTCTTTTGGTGTTTTGGCTTTAACTTTGGTAAAAAACTTCTTATTCGTATTTTCACTTTTTAATGCTATTTGTATGGTGTCATTATTAAGGACTTTTCCTATTTTCTCCGAAAGATTCCTTATATATGGTAATTTATAATATTTTATTTGTTGGTCTATTTCTTTTCTGTTTAGACGCGGTGTTGTTTCTTTATTTAAAATTTTATTTAAGTTTGTAGGATAATTATTTTTTGTTAAAAGTTCCTTTATCAATTTTATATTTTTTCCCCAAAAATTCTGATGTGATAACTCCCAATGAACACAAGAAAATCACCGTGAAGTAATTAAGAGGTAACTTTGTGGAAATCAATGTCCCTTGTGATGTCTTGCACAACTTGCATAAGATGCTTCATAATCAGCGAAATGTCCGCCCCGTTGAACATTACAGACAAAAGTGATGTTTAGCAGGGTTCGATAATAAAAATAAATGAATAAATGAGTAGTGCCATATACCCTGAAAAAGAAACATGATGCAGCTACGGACACGTGTTTCGGAGTTATTGCTCCTCGTCAGCGTAGCGTAGCTTGAATAATGAATCCGTATGAATAGGATCGGAAACAATAACTAATAACGGTAAGAAAGTAGCAGCACACAGTACTCCATTTGTACTTTCGTGCACCATGTGCCAATTTATGGCCTCAAATGATAACAGTCAGCACAGAGAGCTCTATGCGCACTGCTCAATTTCCACCCAGGCAAATATAAATACAAAAGTGATGTTTAGCAGGGTTCGATAATAAAAATAAATGAATAAATGAGTAGGTGTCCGTAGCTGCATCATGTTTCTTTTTCAGGGTATATGGCACTACTCATTTATTCATTTATTACAGACAAAGCTTAAAGGAATCGTTTTGTGAACATTGGTCGACCTCTTACAAAACTTTTGTAAGAGTTAAATGATGGAATTCTTATTTAAATCACAATTACATATATCTAAAACACCACTGTGTAACTTAAGAGTATCTCCTGCTCTGTTAAAAGGCCTCATTATGTGATTGTGCTTTTAAGCTTTTTAATGATTGCTGATAGTACATTGCATCTTTGCAGTTTTAAAACATCGCTATTGGATGTTAATAGGCCATTGTTTGTGAAAATCTATAGCACTTTTTGAATGACATAAAAAAGATATTTACTTTAAATTACTTACCGTAGTCTCTAACAAATATACATTGAGGACCTTTTTAGGCCCTTAGGATGGAACAGCTGCTAAGATGGCTTGGCATAATATACAGTGTGTCCCCGGATGGAGTTGACAAGAGGACCCCAACCTTTATTATTGATTTTTCATTCTTCATAAAAATCTTAATTTGATGTTATTAAATTAAGAAAACATGAAAATTTATCAAGCGATAAGTCTACCATTATTTATTTCTTTAGGCAAAATGTTTATCAAACAAAGTTGTTTATAATTCAAAATAGAGTCTAAAAATAAATTTTTGAAGCCTAAATTTAGAATTTTGTATTTATCTTTATGAAAATTCAAATTAAAAATTCTACACAATGAGAATGAAAAAATGAGGTTTGTCAATTCAATATTATCGACAGCAAATTCTGTTTTTTAATTTGAATTTTCATAAATTCTACTTAAAAGATAAACACGATAAAAACATAAAATCCAAATTTAGGCTTCAAAATTTGTATTTAGGCTTTATTTTGAATTATAAACAACTTTGTTCAATAAACATTTTGTTTATTGTTTTAAAAAAATAAATAATGGTACCACTTCCTCTTGAGGCATTTTCATGTTTTCTTAATTTATTATTAGGTATAACTAATTTTTAAATGGTAAACACATTCTTTCAGACAAAACATTTTTTATAAATAATCACTATTCATCGTGAAACCAATAATAAAGATTTTTATTCTCTTGTCAACTCCATCCGGGGACACACCTGTATGTCATGAGGGATTTTATCGTCTTACATGTTAGAAAAGTTTTGCTTTCCATAAAAACAGGATCTCAGCATCAAAAGTACAATGAGATGTACAGGGTATTAAAAAAACAACAAAAAAGGATAAAATATGCTATAAAATAGATTTTAAAAAGAAATAAATTGTTTCAATAGTTAGTAATTAGAAAATTTAGAAAATACCTACTACCAAATTAACTTTCTAGAAATTTTTCTATTTGGCATTTATCGCTGTAAAATATAAAAATAGTTTTTTCCGAGGTTTTTTCTTAGCATTTAGATACCCTGTTTAATTGTATTTTCTAATGTTAATTCTATTTTTGTGGAAACCACAATTCCTCGAGAGAATTTTTGTAAAATGTAAATATTCTTCTGGATTTTAGTTAATTCAAAGGACTAACTAAATATAAATAGGTATACATAACTAAATTAAAACTTATTTTCACTTATTTTAATTTGCTAAAATTAAAATAAAGTTTTTGGTATCTGCAATTTTTCTACCTGTTGCCATTTTATAGCCGCTTTACACTTTTTATTGCTGGCAATAAAATTACTCTTGTGCGTTTGCACACTACTACGTCTTTTGATCATCTGTGATTCATTGATTCGCAATGTTTCCTGCATTGCAGAAATTATAACTGGATCTAATTAATTTTAATTGCATTATGTGGCTTGAGGTTTTTTCAAACATTATTGGTTTAAAGTTATGGAAAATATTCAGGAGAATAAGGGCAACATTGAAACTGGCGTAATTCAAAAACAAGATTTATTTTCGATTCATCCACATACATCGTTTCCTACAGGAAAAATAACCATTATTAGTAAATGTATTTTTATAACATTGAATATTACGTAAAACGATGAAAAAAAAATTATTTTAACGAAAGTGATATACTTATAATAGGCAGACTTCAAATAACCAAGGCTCAAAATAGAAAAGCACTTTTAGATGTTAAATACAAATACCGAGACAAATACAGTACATCTGTGACCTCGAAAGCAAAATGTCGTATGTGCATTACAGTTCTATTACAAATAATTAGATGAATATTAAAAACATGCACAGATTTCAACTTTCCAAATTTGCATATGCACAATATATATGATTTGCTCTATTATACATTTAAGTCTATGACTACCTATGTGAACATATAATACCTATCTTCTAATTATTATTCCTAATTTCCTCCCGCTCTCTCCTTTGTTTGGAATGCCTTAGCCACTCTTTAACAAAAATTTCAAAATCACATATTGAGTAACGCCAGTGGAGTCTTGAACAGCAGCTGAAATTAAATGCATACATTATGGTATATATTATGTAATTATAATAAATAATGTGTAGGTAACTACATAATAATTACCTATATTTTTGTAGAATATCTTGATAGGACAATATTATTATTGAAAATTCAAGTCTGATTTTTATGCTCCTCACACAGAAGTCAGTGGCTTAATAAACAAGTAAATTATTATCACATGAAAATCAGACGATCGGCCAAGAAAAGCATCTGCTTTAAGTAGGTACCTAGTGATTATCTGTTTTCATTAAAAAACTTTTGTTTTACTTGATTCGCAAATCTTTATTACATTAAAATTCTTACAAGGATGAAAATAATGAATAAAAAACAGTGAGAATATTTTGATAACCTAATGAGTAGGTATTTTATACTTATTTTAGTATTTTAGAGCGAAAATATAGACATGGGAGTTGTAGACGCCATTTTCTCTAGAAACCTTTCTTTTCCGAGGTGCAAATAAATACATATCGAGATTGGATGTAATCTAAATTTATAACTTATCTTAGGTATAATAAATAAATTAAAACTTACTTACCTCTATATAACATGAAGATATAATAGTGATTAAAACAGACGATATTACCGGTATAACCCCTTTTCTGGGATATAAATATAACACAACAGTAACGCGTGATGGCTGAAACTAAAAAGGGCGAGGTTGAATTTTCTCATCTAAAATAAAGCCTTATGTTATGTCTTATACATATAAGGATTTATGTAATTACCCATATGACGACAAAATGGGTAAATTATATAGATCTACACAAATCTATTCAACACTACCGCCAACCGTTGCCTTTAAAAATACATTACAGTTAAACCAAAATGTACGTAACGCTGTAAGTTCCATAAGATCAACAACTGGCAAAATTATACAAATTTGCAATCAAAGATCGGCGCATTGTAATAAAAATATATATCCTTCTATACATTTTGTTATTGCACCCAATGTAACCACTCTTTTTCATTACACTGGTAATATTAAATGAACATCCGCTTTTTTAAGTATATGCAGCCTCCATACGATGTAACAAATCTAATGTAACATTTTAGATATAATTTGAACATTGCAAAACCTCCTATACAGTTCTGTGTTCATTGGGCTGTGTTGCTCTGTATTTTAAGTTCTGAATTATATTAATTTTTTGTGTCATCGGATGTTGAGAATGATAATTAAGGAATCTTTCAGAAAACGAGGGTTTATGATACCAATCAGTCATTAAAACATTATTATCTCTTATTACCAATGTATTTAAGAAAGGGAGTGTGTGATTCTTTTCCATCTCAATAGTAAATTGTAACCTATTATGAAAGCTATTAAAAACCGTTAAAATTTCTTGCGTGTTGGATATAGGTACCGCAGTAATTATTTCATCTACATACCGTTTAAAGAATGGTACATTAAAACTTAGTTTTTTAATACAAGTCTCTTGTAATTCTGACATAACTATGTCTGCACAAATGGGAGATAAACAATTCCCCATACCAAGTCCAAAAATTTGTTTATAAAAATCATTTTGAAATTTGAAATAATTCATATCAATACAAAAATTAAAAACTTTTAGAAAAACTTCTAACGGAATATTTGTATGACTTTCTATAAAACTCCATCTTTTTTTAATCAATTCTAAGATAATGTCTAATTGAACATTAGTGAATAAAGATTTGACATCCAAAGATATAAGAACATAATTTTCAGGCAACACTGTATTATTTATACCTTCTGCAAATTCAAAAGAGTTTTTTATATATTTCTCGTCCTTAATAAAGGCGTATTTTAACAATTCTGCTACGAAACTACATAACCTATAAGTAGGACTACCAACAAAGCTTACAATAGGCCTTAATGGAGTATTTTCTTTACCTATGTATTTTTGGTAAAAAATATATTTTTGGAAACACTCCATTATTACATTTAAGATATTTACCAACATTTTCATCAATATATCTGTTTTTAACTAGATCTTGTATTAATTTGTTTCCTTTTGTTTGTATTGTCTTAGTAGGATCAGAATTTATTTTTTCATATGTAGTTAAATCCTGTAACATTTCTAAAGCTTTTTCAATATAGTCGTGTTGGTACATCACTACAGTAGTATTACCTTTATCTGCTTTTGTTATTATAATATCTTTGTGATCTTTCAAAAATTTGGATGTTTCTATAGAGTGTTTTATCATTAGTTCATCATTATTTTCGATTTTAACAGGTAAGTTAAGAAAATTTGTAATAATATTTATTGTTTTGTTTCTTGCTTCTATTTTGTTATTTTCATCATTTATATTTGAAATTATGTGTTCAGAATCAATTATAAGTTGCTGAAGAGGTATGTCTTTTTTAGAATATGGTAAATTAAATTTTTCACCTAAACTTAGTAAATTTTGTACGTTTGCGGGGAATTCAATTTGAGTTAAATTAAGAAACCATTTTTCATCACGATACATAAATTTAAAGATAAGATATTGCGCATGGTGGGCGGAGCGATTACGTCAGCAATTGAGTAAGTTCAAACGTCATGCGCCATATTTGATTTTGAAAAAGTGTCAAAGTGTAAAATCTAAATTATTACCACTAATAAATATGCGTTGTGCGGTATATATTCGTGTAATTCTGACAATCAGTCAAAGAATAATCTTTCCGAGGTAAAGTTTTTTCATTTCCCTAAGAATGAACTATTGTGTAAAAAGTGGGTCTATCAACGTTTAATAACTAAACTAATTTGCTAAGGCTGTGTCAACGTTAGTTAACCATTCGTTATAACCAGTGATAGTGGGAGGGAACGACCGATATTCGTATTAAGTCAACCAACCGCTGTCACCACATCTGATTTAACTCTTGGCCGTTGAATTCAACGCAGGTCGTGGCAAACCCTTAATATATCGAAGTCTCGAAATCGATAGATTAACGGCAACTGTCGACAATGAATGCTTCCTCGTATATAGGCTTCGCAACGTCCTGAACTAAAGATACAACACTAGCTAAACACTTTGCACAATACACAATTCACTTCTGACACCTGCTCAGACAGGTCTTGCTCGTTCACCCTTCTTTGGCTCAGCCGAATGGTCAAACCGACGCAATTGCGAGGGTCGTAAGCTATGGGGTCAACACAGATACTAGACTAATACTAGAACGCAATAAGAAGACATGGATAATAAATAAGGGTATATATTAAACAATCATCATAGTACATATAGAGCCTCACCTAGCAAGGTCTGCCACCATAACCACGATACCCCCACAAGGGGTCAGCGACCGCGACGGCCGCGCTTAAAGACGAGTGATCGATTGCCGAAAGAGAATTATTACATGGACGTGACTGGCAATTTAGTGAGTGGGTTTTATAGATTTACTGTTAGAATTATAGACCAAAAATTTAAGGTAATATTCTCCAAAAGGGGTATATGCCGTTAGACGTCTGTGGATATTTCAGAAAAGGGAAATCTCTTCGAATGCTATCTCACAAGGCGGTCACCTGGTAATAATGGGGAAGTGCCCCGGTACCCGTGCGTACCGCACTGAGGCTTATCCTGGCTTGATTTAATCAAAAATACCCTAATTCTATTTTGCGAGATCATTGGGAGGTCTCCCCTTATATATATGGAAAGGACCCGAGACCACTCAATGTCGCCACGTGGCATCGCAAAATTCCGCTATTTCCTATTTTTATTCAGTTCCTAATATTTTCAAAATGGTGCTGGCAGACACGATCCCGGTAGAGACGATGACCAATGGGTAGGCGAGGCCAGCTCAACCATCCTTGGAAGCCGTAGGTCACGGACTCACAAGGAATTCCAGAACGCGAGGGTAGAGTGAACCTATTCTTCCGTAGATCAGTGCGACCACGAAGGTGGATCAGTCTGTGATAGATCTGATCAAGAGCTACCGATCTACGGTAGATTCACTCTCGCGCCTTTGTGGAGTATTCCTGTGATCCGTTAGACCGGCTGTTGACAATGATCATCTGCGCTATGATCATTGTTGTGGCGCAGTCCGTCCTTTGAGGAATCGGTACTGGCTGAGGACAATGCATGTCCTTGGTCGTCTCTACATGCTGCATCGTGCCTGGATGCGTTCGTTCAAACATGGGATAATGGCCGAAAAAGATAAAAGGAATTTTGGAAAGTGTACTGAAAATCGTCTTAAAAATTTTATAAAAAAAATCCTGATATGCATGGATTCATGCATATCAGGCAAAAAGAAGGAATTTTGGGTTTAGGAACTGACTTGAAATTCGACATATTTTTGATAAAAAAATGGTGTACATGGAACAGATGTTCCACATACACCATTCAAGCCTTAGCTTGTGTGCTTATATCTAATTGGGATCTTTTGCTTAAAACTACTTCTACTGCTTCTCCTGGGTACGATAACAGGTCCACGCCACTAAGCGAAAAGACAAATTAAACGTACAAACGGCCTGTGTGTGTTCAAAACATTTCGTGGAAACTGACTATAAAGTAAATCTACAACATAAATTGTTAAACTGCGTACCAAAAAATCTAAATTGTGTTTTGTTAGTCATTAATATTATGTATTCGCTCAAATTTGTTTGACCGTGATGGATGCATTCATTACCTAAAAGATTTTACACAATGTGTTTTAATATCGGAATATATTAAGTTAAATATTCTTACACTGCCATGTGTATTATCTTGCAGTCAGTATTATATGTTTAAGAGAATGAGCAAAATTTCACTACACACAATCAACTTCACAATCATCAAATACGAAATCGAGATAATAAATATAAATTTTTTAAGGTTAATATAAACGCGTAATGGTGTAAATTATTATGGTATATTGTTTTATACCTAATGCCCTGCCAACGCATGTGAAGCAACTTAACTTGAACAAGTTCAAAAACATTGTGAAGAGTGTTTTGCTTAGAAATGCATTTTACTAATTTGAGGAGTTCTTGTATACTGATTTTAATAATTGGTAATTGTTAAGGTTGTATTTAATAGGTATATTTGTTTATATCATTGGTAGTTGTATGTTAATATTTTACTATCTGTCTTCTCAATTTTAATATTATTTATTTATTATTTTAACAATCTATGTTTACATAATGTATTTTTCTAGACATTCTGCTCGTAGATGCATCATATTTTATCTAGTCATATTTCTTATACAAATTAGTGTTAGTTGTATTCATATTTTCCTTGTTCCGTTTCTGACTTGTGTAAATACTCTGTCTATAATGCACCAATAAATGAATTTTTTTTTTTTTTTTTAGGTTTCCCGAACCTAATGCTGGACAGTCTCCCTGTGGCCTCCGACACCACACAGAGAGAGCGAATAATCTACAGCAACTCCCCACATCCCGCAGGGTTAGTCACTGTAGATTCCAGACTCGTGTGCCCTAAGTAGACGAAGGGATCCCTGGATGACCGCTTTCTGCATTTGAACAGCCAACCATTCTGCCGATGTTTGGCAGGCAGGCATGATCTTCAATGCGGAGAGCAGCGTGGGCTTCATACCTCCGAGTACACCGATTATCAGGACAACCATTTTGACAGAGTAGCCTGGGTATAGCACTTGGAGATCTCTGTATTTAGTCCGTTTCTCCTCCTCCTTCAAGGCGATGTTTGTCTCAGCAGGTGCTGAGAACTCGATGACATACATCACCTTGATCTGATGGTCGAGGAGGACTATGTCAGGCTTATTGGCGTGAATTCGCCTCACGGTCGGGAACGAGTAGTTCCAGTAAATCCGGCATTTCTCGTTCTCGACAACGGACTCGATATCTCCGGGGATATAAGGCAGCACTGGTGTTTGGTCTATCTTGTACGAGTGCCGAAGATGGTAGTATAGCACTCTTAAAGCCGCGTTATGTCGTTGGATGTAGGCCGCAGTCGCATAAATCGGACGTGCAGATAATAGATGCATGAGCGACTCCGGCGCCTGACGGCAGGTCCTGCAGTTGATATCAGGAACCTCTACACCCATCACGCGACTTCGATAAACCAAAGTATTAATAACACCATCTTGGCAGGCCACAATGAATTCCTCGGTATCCGACTTCAGCCCCGCTGACCTTAAGAATGCGAAGGTCAGCACTGTCGATAAACCCAGTGCTTCTATGTTATTAAAGAAAACATCGTGCAGGGGTTTATCGACGTGCTGCCTGAACAGATTCCTATGTTCGGCAGCTTTAATTTGGGCTGGCAGACGATTCGGCGGAAGCTCAGTAACTGATTCTGCATCAGCACCTCGCCTGCCTCCTCGCCTGTAGTCGAACACGAGACCGAGTTCATCTGCAGCCCTCTGTGCTGCCTTAAACAATAGAGCGCCAACTCCCACGGTTTCATGATCTCTCACTAACCGTAGGAGCGGATCCGAGCTCCTTAGGATGTTACATGCCATACTTAGTACTACTCTGCCATGCATACACTCCAGACTCAAGAGTCCTCGGCCCCCCCGTTGACGTGGGAGGTACACACGAGGAACGGACGATATAGGATGAATACTCCTATGGATATTCATCATCTTGCGGGTATCCCTGTCCAATTGACGCAGCTCATCTACTCGCCATTTAACTACTCCAAAGGAGTAGAGCAGAATCGGAACGGCAAGCATATTAGTGGCAGACACCTTGTTCTTCCTCGAAAGTTCAGAAGACCAAATTTTTCGGAGTCGGTGTCTGTACTTGCCACGGAGAGAATCCTTTATTTGGTTCACATCCTGGATGTGGCGTTGCTCCACGCCCAGGCATGTGTAGGTCTCTCCGGCATCCAAATGTCGTAGGATGCTTCCGTCTGTGAGCTGCGCATCTTCGTGGAATTCCCCGCATCGTCCTCTCTTGAGGTGGACGACTGCGCATTTGTCCAACCCAAACTCCATTCCAATTGCCCGCGTGTATTCCTCGACCACCCTGAGAGCATTTTGAAGTTCTCGTTCTCCGGAGGTATAGAGTTTAAGGTCATCCATATAAAATAGATGGGTGACCTTATGCCTCCGGTTGCTGAGTGGCCCACACTGATACCCGCGGGTTTGGCGGAGTCCAACAGATAGCGGCAGCAGTGAGATGCAGAAGAGGAACGGACTCAAAGAGTCACCCTGAAACACTCCTCTCTTTAATGTCACCACCTCTGTCGAAACTCGCTCGGCACCGGATGTTATGGTGAAGCGAGTTCTCCAAAGCGGCAACAGTTGTTCGATGCATCTCACTAGTGGTGCTGGTACCGCAAGACATCCGAGCAAGTGTAACAAAAGCTCGTGGGATGTTGTATCAAATGCCTTGCGATAATCAATCCAGGCCATTGACAGATTCCGCTTGTACTAAATAACTTGTAGCAGGAGTTGAGGCAGGTAATCGGCCTATAATTTTTTGGGTCAGACAGATCCCCCTTTTTGGGGATTAGCACAGTTCGCCCCTCGACAAACCAGTCCGGAATTTGCTGCCCCTCGTTCAATCATGAGTTGAAAACTCGGGCCAGATGGCGGTGGGTGGAAGGAAAGTTCTTCCACCACCAGTTGTTTATACCATCCGGACCCGGGGCAACGAAGTTCTTGGTTCCAACAAGTGCTTGTTGAACCTCTTCCGTACTGATTGCCGGGCACACTTCGTCTGGCTCTTCTAAGACCCTACGACAGAGAGCCTCGAAGTGTGCTATAGCTGGAGTGTCGTTATCGAATGGATTCGTGACTTCGTAGATTCCTTTCCAGAAGGCTTCGACATTATCAACAGTTGGCGGATTCTCGACAACACGCTGTGGCTCTTGGAACAGGCGAGACGGGTTTGTTTGAAACAATTTGTTTTGTTCCAAACTCCGCATTCGCCTGACCAAAGTTTTCTTAATAGCCATAAGCGCTCGAATTCTATCTAGACAGTGCTGCTTGATGGTCTGCAGCACTGTGCGATTTAGAGTGTGGTGTTGGCGTCTCAGTCCGCCTACCACTCGCCGGACCTTTGGTGTAAATGGTCTACCTGCGACTATATAATCCACCACACTCTGGATTCGAGAAGCATGTTGCCTTGCTGATCGAATTTTAGCTTCGATCTTCTGTACGCGCCGCTTAGCTTTCTCGACCCTATCAACTGCGCCTGCCAGGCGCTGTTGTGGGACGAGTTGCTTGGCGGCAGCGTACACCGCGGTGTTAATCTGCCAGATGTTGGCATCTTCTGGAAGCTCCTCACTAATCAACAAATCCATTCGTGCCAGGTCTTGTGGCTTTGGGTTAACCCTGGTGTTAAGGTTAACCCTCGTCCTTAAAGCGATATCGGTGTACCAGGAGGATTTTCCTCGTCAGCTGCTATTTGCCGCGGTGGAAGAGCGGCAGGCACTTCCTCACGCTGACGAGGTGCCCTTACAAAACCTGTTCTGCGCAGGAAGGATACTTGATCTCTCAGATGTTGCTGAGAAAAGACGCGATACTCCGGGTGCAAATCGCATCACAACCGGTGTAATCGCGCCATGTATCCCCTGCGCTCAGGTTTGCTGCTCTCGTAGCAGGTCAGCAGGTCATCCTTTAATCCCTCCGTCCACCTAAAGCGGCCATGTACATTAGCCATGTTGTGCCATGTTGTCGTCGTTAAGACCGTCCGGTATGGCCCCTCCCATCTGTCTTTGACCCCCATCCGAATGGGGTCGATTGTGAGGGGCCTGTTTTCTGTTTTGGTCTTGAACCAGAGGATTTGGGATTACAGGGTGGTTAGCCCTGCAATGCCACGTCCGACATTCGTCAGGGAGGGTTAACTCTTAATGTTTTTATTTTTTTAAATTGAGGCATTTAAGATGAATATAGAAAAATTTACAAGCTTTGTACTATTTTGATCTACCTGACCTTAAAGAGCATTAAAAGACCTTCTAAACGCTTTTTTTAGATGATTTTTGGCGTTAATTGCAAAGGAGATATGACCGAAATAAGCAGGAGCGCGCCTCGTTTTAGCAAATTACGATATTGCTCGTTTAGCGGCAAAATAATCTCAGAATTTCGTTAATTATTGATTTTTTTTACTAAAGGGGTGGTTTTTACCCTCTTAGGGGTAAAAGCTCATCTATTCCTTTTTAATATTTGAACTTAAGAACCTAAAGTTTAAGAATTCGCAAAAAAAAGAAATTTACAATCAGCTATAGAATTAGCTTTTGGCATCAAGTGACTGTATTAACTACGATCACTCAATTGCTGATGTCATGCGCAAAGCGAACGAGTTTTGTATACGGGAATATCAGGATTTTTCATTATTATTAATATTCGTACTTACAAGTGATTTTTGATTTTTTATTAATTTCTGAAGTTTTTGAGTTTGTTTTTTCTTAATTTTACTAAATTCTTTTTTATATGCCTTATTTTGACTGTCTTTAAAACTATTATACTCCACTGGTGATATTATATCTGCAACCGAGTTTTTTTGTCGCTTAATCGTTTATGGAGGGTTTTTTCTTTCCAATGTAAGTAACTTATTTCACAATTTAAAATCTGACTTTGAAAGTTTTCTAAAATTTTTTGACATTTATTAACAAAAGGGTTGTTATTAGTGTAATAGAAATAAGTGAAAAAGCACCTTGAGGTGGAACTAATTGGAACAAAAATTATTCTTGTTGTAAATGGTAGGTAACACGCTCCTAATCAACATACTAAAAATATACATCCGTACTGTCGCGCAAAATGCGTTTTTTGCCGCCATCTTGAAATAAATATATAAAAAATTAAAGAAGACATAAAAAATCATGTGTAGTATGAAATTACAGAAAATTTTATGCTGAAAAAGAATATGATATTGGTTTTTAAAAGTAAAACGTTTACAAAGATGAAGTAGGGGGGAAAAGGGGAAAATGATACCTTCATGACCCTGTATTTACACCTTAAATGCTTATATTATGCATTTTGTATTCCAATGTGCTTTGTGACGATACTCCCTATGTTGCATTAGCAGCAAAATGCTTGACGGCATTACCAACGCGAGCAAACTAAGAGATAAAATTCATCAACTTTTCAATCATATGCCTACTGGTACTGTTAAAGTACATAGAGAATGTCGACGTGTAACGTCAATCCTATCAAAATTAAACATCGCAAGATGATATTCCTTCGACCAGCTCGAGAACGCTACGAGGAAGTGTTGGATCGTTCAATTTCAAAAAGAATTATTTGTTTTGTAGCCAGTTTATTACGGATTATGAAAAGCGTAAAAAATGACAGTCATTCCTGTGTGTGCTTTCCAGTTTCGCGAGACAATTTTGAAACTATGCAGCAATAGAAGCAGCAGCAAATATACACGCGAGGATTCTTTCAGTCATAGATTTACCTACTGCAGAAACTCGATATCACCAAGTGTGCAGTAGAGTAGGCCGTCCGGTTTACACTGATAGTTCAGATGCTTTTGTAAAGACATGTGAGTGGTTACAAGAAAACTGTACTTTATCATAAGACACACTGAATCCAAGGCTGCAAAGATCATCAATTAGGAAACGAGACCCTAAATCTCTGTGAATCTGTATGCCTACAGCAAGAGTAATAGGGCAAATCAGAGAACGAGGCCTGCATGCTTGCATTAGAGCCTAGCCTATTAAAACCTGCTTCAGATCATTGCGTTTGCCACCCATTAGGATATCCAACAAAGTTAGTAAAACAGGGGGTAAATATGTTTTGTTTTCTTCAACGGATGCAATATCTGATGCACTAGGATAAAACTCCCTATTTTTGTACAACAAATTTATTTCAGTTCTGATCAGTTTTGCTGCAGACTCGATTAATCTAAATTTTTCTACATCAGGGTCATCAAACCTTTTTTGTTTGTGATAGTCAAAGATTATGTTTGATACAGTTTTTTCATATGTTATCATGTTATATTTGCCATCGTGCCTGATATTATGATGTTGTCTCCAAACCAGTTTTGCAATTTTTTCTTCAAATGTCTAGAAGTGTAAAGCTCACTACCCTCTGGTAAAAAACTACGCATTTTTTTCACTAAGTCACTGACAGATATCGGCTCTTCACAATTTTCTTGTAACCACTCACATGTCTTTACAAAAGCATCTGAACTATCAGTGTCAACCGGACGGCCTACTGATGTGAGCAATCCTCCACTATCTTTAGGCGTATACTTCACAGAAATGAATTTGCCGTTCCTAAAATTGACACTGCACACTTGGTGATATCGAGCTTCTGCAGCAGGTAAATCTATGACTGAAAGCATCCTCGCGTGTACATTTGCTGCCAATAGATCACTTCTAGTACTGGCATAGTTTCAAAATTGTCTCGCGAAACTGGAAAGTACGCACAAGAATGATTGCCATTTTTTTACGCTTTTCATAATCCGTAATAAACTGGCTACAAAACAAATAATTCTTTTTGAAATTGAACGATTCAACGATTCCTCGTAGCGTTCTCGCGTTGGTCGAAGAAATATCATCTTGTGATGTTTTCAGTTTTGTATCACTTTTAATTTTGATAGGGTTGATGTATACACGTCGACATTCTCTATGTACTTTAACAGTACCAGTAGGCATAGGAATAAAAAGTTCATGAATTTTATCATCTCTTAGTTTGCTCGCTTTGATAATTACCGTCAATTCTTTTGTTGTTAATGCGACATAGGGAGTATCGTCACAACGCACATTGGAACACAAAAAGCATGTTTCGTCTTCCATTTTTCTTATGAAGATTTCTTCCCTCAAAACAAAGATTATCTACCTGAAACTGATAATAAAGAAAATCAAAATTAGCCTCACAGCATCAGGTATAGGTGTAATGTAATGTAGCATAATATAAGCATTTAAGGTGTAAAAACAGGGTCATGAAGGTGTCATTTCTCCCCTACTTCATCTTTGTAAACATTTTACTTTTAAAAATCAATATCATATTCTTTTTCAGCATAAAATTTCCTGTAATTTCATACCACACATGATTTTTTATGTTTCCTTTAATTTTTTATGTATTTTTCAAGATAGCGGCCAAAAAAACGCATTTTGCGCGACAGTACGGGTGTATATTTTTAGTATGTTGATTAGGAGCGTGTTACCTACCATTTACAATAAGAATCATTTTTGTTCCAATTAGTTCCACCTCTAACACTATTTCTATTACACTATATCCGTAAGTAAATGTTGAATACATTTCGACGTTTTCAAAATATGTTGAGGTAAAATCCTCTTTCTTCTACATGTTATTAAAAACTTTTTGTGATTGACGTAGTGTGCTAACTTTTTATTAGTATTAGACCATACCTTCATGTTATGTACCGTTCCATCTCCATATACTTGTATGAAACGGTAAAATAAAATATTGACAAACCGTTTTTAAGAACTATAAGTAGGTACTTCACTGTGTTTGAAGTTTTTCATATTGTTGTAATAAGAAACATTTGTAGACTAGCACGCATTCCAAATGTTTTATTATTAATTGAACGAATATACTGTGTGGTTGGCATTTGCAAATTTAAAATATTAAATAAAAATTCACCTTAAGCCTCCAGTTTTGTTGAGTTATCTAATGTTTGTCCGAATGTACATAGTTTTTAATTTAACGAGGAAAACCTCTTTTGAATGTGAGTATCTTATTGTTTTAATGTATTTTAATTTGTTTTAAATATAAGTATTTTATCCTTTTAATTATTGATGAACAAATTTACATTGTAAGTTTTAATAAATTTCAAAGTGTACCTAAATAAGTCAGTAAATTGATAATTGTTGGATTACTGTTAATAGTAATAATGGATATTAACGTTGATTGTAGTATTAATAAGATATCTAACCGCAGCAATCGCCTCGTAGCCGGCCGAATTGCTGCCCCTCCCACAAACCCCTTTGCGTCTCATTCCGCAGGCTCTATATACTCGTTCACTGTAATAGTGCGACAATTTCGTGAACACGAGAAACTAAACAGTGTAGGTTTTTAGGTTGTGTATCCCGCTGAAATGTAAAGCGTTTCAATCAACGGTTAAGGTATTAAGGCATGGGCGCACGCCAAAATAATCGTCAGATAAAAAATATCAATAATATTATTTGTTTACATCCTACTTTTATTTTTTTTAAAAATAAAAATGTTTCATATTTTGCTTGTTTAGTGTGTATATTTGTTATATTTGTTGGAGATCTTTTATTAAGTCGTTTAATAATTTTTAACGAAATTTTTAATGTAATTACACTACTTCAAATATATTATTATTATTCTCTAGGGTAACATTAAAATTTCGCGGTTTTTAAATTATACCGTTTTGATTATACAATTGCTGGAATTGTGAGTTAACTTATTCACATATTCTAACTGATATATAATGGGGCACACACTATTGATTTCTATATTAACGGTAGGTAAATGTAAAGAGGGATGACAAAATAATAGACGAAAATAATTAAGAAATAAAAATAATTTATTACATATTTCTAAAAAATTAGAGTTGTGCGAGTTAGTATAAAAAGTTTATTTTATTACTAAAATATGCATAACAAATATCATAATACTGAAATGAATTATAAAATTAAGGGTTCGATTCCCGGTCGTGGCAATGGAAAATACTGTGAGAGGGACTTTTCCATTATACACGGATATTGGATGTGTGTCCCTTGTCTTTAAATGTGTAGTCCCCTCCCGCACAAGTCCTTCTATAGCCTTCTGGGTTAAAGGGGGTCGTCATTACATGTGGTGTATTTATTATTTATTATTAATATTCGTAAAAAGTCAAGCGCGTGGTTGGTTTACGCCAATCTCCTTGCATTTCATGCCTAGTCTGTCCAATGGAAATTCTTTTCCGATACGGTGAAATATATGCTATTCACATTTTATTTACATGAGGGGAGGCTATGATATGTTTTTCTTAGGTTGTCTCAGGGTTGTCTACTATTGACAAAATATTGAAGTGTCAGATTTTTTAGTGTGAATGATGGTCGAGATGGTAGAGTACCTGCCTCTCACCCAAAAGTCCCGGGTTCGAATCCCGGTCGTGGCAATGGAAAATACTGTGAGAGGGATTTTTCCATTATACACGGATATTGGATGTGTGTCCCTTGTCTTTAAATGTGTAGCCCCCTCCCGCACAAGGCTCAGCCTTCTGGGATAAAGGGGGTCATAATTACATGTGGTGTATTTATTTATTTATTTATTTATTTAATTGATCGTCACTGTCATTTATTTTTGGCTGAATTGCCAAATTTTTTATTGATAACATTGCTGTGCTTTCTTTAGGATCTCACTCTGGCAACTATGTAGAATTAATTTGAATTTGTGGTTATGTTTTTGACTTTTCAACATAACCTCAGTAATTAAAACAGTCATTCATACCAACAGAATTCAGATTTTCCAAAGCCTCCCCTCATGTAAATAAAATGTGAATAGCATATAGAATGGTCCATTATTGAGGGAAGGATTGACATTTGAATAGTTTTGACGTTTAATTATGTTAAGTAATAATTGTGCCAAAAATGATGAATACGGCGGACTTGCAAACTCGCTTGCAAAGGTTAGTATTTATTGTTATAATCGTAGATAAAGTATTATGTCCTAAAGCGCATAGTAAGGAAGCTACAACCCTTTAATAAATAAATCACTTGATGAATTACATTGCATACTTCATCTGCGTGAGTTATTTACTACATTACCACTCGTCAAATAATATACTATTATCTCTGAATATTTATATAATTTAACAGATTGACAACTGAAGTTTGTTTATACAAATGTCAATGCCAGTTAGGAGCTGCAAAATAATCAAAATAAATCGCCATTTCTATTTTAAAGCGGGGTTAGATAAAATTTTATACGTAAACACGTTATGAAGACGCTAATTTTATTTGAGTCATGTAATTTTGCAGAACTCGCTCTCTTCACTCGCTCGTTCTGGCAAATATTACATTCGTCAAATAAAATTAGACTTTTCATAACTGATTACGTAATAGGTATATTACGTAATCAGCTGATATTCATCATCCCCCTTCAAAGGGTTGTAGCTTCCCTATTATGCGTTTAAGGACATATGTTTATTAATGAAAGTCCATTTATTTTTTGATAAATTAGCGGCCTCTGAAGTTTGGCTTTGTGATCCTTGTCCTTACATGTTTTTCAAGTTCCCACACAATCTTTGTTTTTTTTTTATACTTATTATTGAATACTTATATCAGGTTTCGTGTGACAATGTTGTGAAAGATGTTCTTTCTTTAAAATAATAAAAACGTATTTGAGGAAAAAAACTTCAACACTTCAAAGTTAATTGGTTAGGTGCGTGCCGGGCGGCAGCCGGCGGTTAAGATTAAAAAACTATTTAATCGCCGCGCCGCGCGGTTAAGTCGACACTCCCTAGAAATAATTGCCACAAACACAATAGTTTTTTTTTTTATTTGAAAACTTACGTTATGTATTTATGGAGATACAAATTATTTAATTTTAATACCGCTGTCGATCCGACGAAACGGTCGGCTTGCAAGTGTATAAGCTGCAAAGATTGAATAATCAATGCCTACATAAATACCTAAACCTAACTCGTTGCTGTCATCGTGCTTGGATTATTTTGATATAGGTAAAGAATAGTAAATATTCACATGTACCTAATTTACCTATGTAATGATTCTTACCTATATCAGAGGCCACTTCATATTTAATTGGCACTGCATTACGAGTTAAAGTCTTTTTTTTTTGCCGAGAACATTAAGTATTTAGGTAAAGTGTTTTTCACATAATAATTTGTTTTTCAGCACATGATCGTCTATATCGAGAAGTTTAATATTTCCACAGTTATTCACCCACAGTCTACAACGGGCTTGATCATTTACGGGAAATTTAAAGAATGCCGTGTCAGGCGTGGTGTTCCTCGAGTTTTTGCATTTTACATATACACAACAATGGCTTGCAATTGTAAAACTCATTTTTTTAACTTCACCGCTTAAACAAACTTATAACAACGCTTATTGGAATATAAATTAATCTACGAAAATATCTACGTTAGATACGCCACTGGCAAACCGAGTGAGACTAGGCAATGCCAAACTTAACGCCGATAATATCGCACATTTCAGTCAATGAGGTATGTTAGTTTATGTTCTAGAAGGTAGGTGTCGCGATACTAGCGATCATAGCAGGTAGAACTTACAGTCGGCGCGTTTAGCGCCGTCTAGTTAAAAATCTTATAAATACTTCAATCAACGATATTAACTAATTTGTGTTTTTTTTTTTTGGTTTGTTTATTTCATTGTTCATTTTAGACCTTAAATGTTTATATTATGTATTGTTTTATAGAGTCCTGAGGATGATTTAATTAAAATCGAAACGTCGACTACAACAAAAATTGGTTTTTCCATTTATTTATTTGGCCTAAAATCCCAATTATAATTACCTATAAACAAGAGTAAGGCTATTATTTTACATATCAAAAAAATATATATACTGTAAACTCTTGCGTGTATGTTATTTATAACGTAAACCTATACTTCAAATCAAATCACGAGAGATGACCGTTCTTTGTTTACAAAATAGTAAAACGAGAGAGACAAAGGGAGTCCATTATATGTGACTGTTAATAGACACTTTAAGTTGTTCGTGATACGTAGATGCAGATGTGCACGTTAACGTACAATTTTCACGTTTACGTCCTGTTTCACAATTCAGTTTAAGTAGTTTGTACGTTTGTAGGTCACCTTAAAATTTTGGTTATCAACATGTCAACAAATATATAACCTTAAAAATCCGACGAACATTTGTGTTTGTCGAGTTGAAATTTTGAATTTTTTATTTATTAAAGTAAACCCTATAAAGCAACTAGGTAAGTTATTTAAAAATGCATCAAAATACACTTCGCGAGTTATCGCCGCCGCTTCGGTACACTTCGGTTAGCGTACGTTACCGTTTTAGGTACACGTGAGGATCCGTAAGATAACGTAGATACGTAAGACGATAACGTGAAAATTTATGAACTGCGCAAGCGCGACTACCAAAACGTACGTTTACGTCTACGTTTTTGACACAACTTAAAGTGTCTATTATCTTCGACTGACGTTGTTGATAACGCAAACGCAGTACTGATTTGATTCTTACGAATTATAATGATGACGTAACGGTCTTCTTTCGTGATTTGACCTATATTTGTTTATATTTTTTAATATTAAAAATATACCCATAAACCACTATGTAATCACCTGTAACGAGAATCTGGTAAATTAAGTAGATAAATTATATTATAATAAAAATTGGAATTGCTCGATTAACCTGACAATATCCGATTATATCCAAATGATTGGTAATACACGGTTAATTTGCAATACAATTGTAATTTAAACAAATTATTAATAGTTAAAATCGTAACAATTTTGATTATAAATATATGTAACCGGTTCGGACTAATTGTAAATCCAACCCTGACTTTACACCAAACTGACATAAGCAAGGTCAAATTTTTATTTTCAAGTTCGCCGTTAAGTAATACTACTGCTGGTTATTAACTCTGTGTTCCTTTTATGTGCTTCAAGTACATGCGCTTGTAACCGCGAGCCCTACTAGCTGTTCATAAAAGGAACAGTTATTTGCTGTTTTGGATGTTCTGTGTGGTTATTTGAAAGGTACATGAAGTGTTTGAAAGTTGTGTTTCTCGATTGTTGGTTTGAATATTTGTATCTATTTGTTTATTTGTGATATAGTGCGTGTTTTCCGAATTCGACATAATTAAATTAATTTTAATTTTCACATAACCCCAATAAACAAACATATACATAACCTAAAGAACATAGATTGACGTAATCTGCGCTTCAACACTAGAGCGTTCCTTTTGTTCGAATGGGCTACTATTAGCAGCTCGTGGTCACTACTCATGTGTTCCTTTTATCAGGCTATATGCTCATGAGCTGCTCAAAAGTATTTCCCCCCTTGCCCCTGGTGCACACCCCGAATTTCTGGGCTTGAAGCGCAGATTACGTCAATCTATGTGCTTTAGGTTATGTATATGTTCGTTTATTGGTGTTATGTGAAAAGTAAAATTAATTTAATTATTTCGAATTCGGAAAACACGCTCTATATCACAAACAAACAAATAGATACAAATATTCAAACCGATTCAAACCAACCATCGAGAAACACAACTTTGAAACACTTCCAATATGCTGTAATATTGGTATATATTTTGTTAAATTTCTGATCATTGAAAATTAATTAATAATGCCCAAAATAGTTAATGATCATCTAGCCGACGATATTTTAAACTAGCCCCAGGAAGATCGTTTTCATCCACAATATCCAATAATATTTTAATTCACTAATTTCAAATTAACTATTCTTGTTCACTGACAACTGTAGTAATCTAATGGCCGCAGAACTCCGCCATGGCGTTTGCCTTTCCACCCGATCCGCGTGGCGACGCGTAGTGGTTCAAATCAGAGAATTTTGTAATTAAACCTCATTGATTGTCAAACTGGTAGGCCTCTTTTGTAATCTGTGCGTTTAGTTTACTAAAGTTTATTATAATAGTGACGTCACATGCAAAACCATCATGGCGGCTAACGTTTCAGATAGACTATAAAATCTCACTTTTTAAAACTTGAATATTAAATTAAACTTGTATTTTTATCAATAAAAACCAATATGTTTAGGTTTCTCCATGCGCAGACCATCGTATTTTCATTATTCCACAATTAATTTTTATAGTGTAAAATACCCTATCGTACAATTAATAGATATTAATATCTATAAATAGTCAAAGTATATCATATATTATATGACTGATGGTCGAGATGGTAGAGTATCTGCCTCTCACCCAAAAGTCCCGGGTTCGAATCCCGGTCGTGGCAATGGAAAATACTGTGAGAGGGATTTTTCCATTATACACGGATATTGGATGTGTGTCCCTTGTCTTTAAATGTGTAGCCCCCTCCCGGACAAGGTTCAGCCTTCTGGGATAAAGGGGGTCGTAATTACATGTGGTGTATATCAATTTTAGAGTTAATGTTTCATTAAAGAGACGATTGAAGAAAAAATATTGTACGTAACATGCCCCGAAAGTGCTTTTACTGGACTCACAAGCTTCCAGACCTCGCCTACGGCTCGTCCTGGAATTTATTTACTCGTCCAGTAGGCAGTAAAATACCACTTTCGGAACTTAAATAACTATAGGTTTGTTCCAGCAGAAATCACAAACTAGTCAGAGCCAACCAGTTCTATCTAAATTGATTAGCTAAAACTTATAGTTATTTACGTAACAAGTTCCGAATAAATATATGTATAAGGTATTAAATAAGGAACTGCGCGGTTTCTTTAATGACAGGAGAGAACCCACAGTCGGAAGAAAGTAATAAGAATTTTTGTTTTAATCTGTAGACTGTAGGTAAAGTAATAGAAATTTAAATTTATGGTAAGGTAAAAGGTAAATCTCCAGAACAGCGAACGTCCGATTTTTAATTTTTTTTTTTTTGCTTTTAACCTACGTAGTTTTGCCTCCTGAACATTAAATTCTAATAAAAAAATCACCGCTCGGCAACATTTTTCGAGGTATTTGGTCCCAAAGTCGTATTTTCCACTGCCATAATTATTTTGAATTTTTCACTTTATGCTTATGAACACTTCTAATAAAGACTTATTTAAACACTTTTAAATAGTTTCAACACATTTATTCCACCAATATACAATTTTTTGAATCTTCTTATAAAACCCATGAAAACATAACCTAAAATTTCAAACATTATGATAGTGCCGCGAGATCTAGGATACGCATAAAACTAATATGTTCCTTCTTTTGAAATAAAAATCGATTTTTATCTCAAAAGAAGGAACATATAGTTTTATGCGTAGGAGCGTAGGTATCCTAGATTTCAAACATTACGATAGCACAGATTAACTATACCAGATGCGAAAGTAAGCGTGGCGGGCGGCGGCCTGTCCAACGGTCCCCACTCCTTCCATCCTCATATATGCGGAGGGTTTAGTACGAGAGCATTATCGTGACAGCGTGTAGCAGAGTTTACGGCGATATATAGGTCTGTTCCAGCAGGCATAAGAACTGTCTCGAACTAGTTCGGAATTTAACTGAGCATGCGCAGTAGCAGATAGGCAACACTTATCGGTCTCTGCTCATGCTCAGTAAAATCCCGAACTGGTTCCAGACTAGTCCTTATGCTGCTGGAACAGACCTATTGTTAGTCCGAGCGTTCGGATTATAAATGTCAAAATAGTGTCATACGAGTTTGTTGGTGTATACAAATAGAGATCTAAAAACATCAAAAAACCTGGTAAAACAAATAGAAAACTTACAATATTATCCCATTTGTAAACATACAATTTCATATTTGTTTTAATAAAGAATATTTTATAATATATTTTTATTGTTTTTCTCGAGCGCTCAAGTGGTGCAACTAACTCGCATCCACAAAAATAAATATTAAAGTCTTGTGGTGCAAAAAGCATGCAACGTTACGAGTAGGCGACGGGCCTTTGTCTAATACGTGTGTCGCGGACATGAAAGGCACCGCACGAAGCTTTCGCATCTGATATAGATAATCTGTGACGATAGTGCCCGCGAATAAACGGAATACCTATGTTCCTTCTTTGACATAAAAATATACCTAATGCATTATTTTTATGTCGAAGGAGAAACATATTCGTCTTAACGTACCCTACCCCTACCCTATATCTCGCCAATCTCGCGGCACTATCGTAATCTCAGATGATAATGTTGTTTGAAATTTTAGGTTATGTTTTCATGGTTTTTATAGAGAAAGGTTGAAAAAATAGTTATTACTCATGTGGTCGACTTGCATACACATACGGTAAGTGATACCGTATTAAATTCGTTTGGCGACGTTTTTTGCCTAAGTTTTTAGGTGTTTCAATTTGAAATAGAATGGAGAGAGAGAGGCGTGTCTCTAGTGCTTTGGTATCTGTCTTTATTTTATACTCATTACTAATATTCTCTGTTCTTGTTTTCAAGTTGAACATAAAATTTTGTGGGGTACTGTATAAAGACCATAAAGTGAAAAATTGGGCATAAATAATAAGTGATTATGGCAGTGGAAAAATCCGACTTTCAGAGACTTTGGGACCAAATATCTCGAAAAGTGTTGTCGAGTGGTGATTTACCATCATTCCGGATGAACGTATACCTCCTGTAGTGAACAGTTATATATTAGACGGGGAGCTAGCAACGGATTTCATATAATGATTTGAACAGACCCAAAAATAAGTAGGCAGAGACTACACACAGGTTATTATATGTCTGTCTACTACACTACTAGCTAGCCACAGACCTAAAATAATTAGACTGATTATGAACGCTCTCCGCAGCTATTGGCGCATGCAAATACAGGAGCCGTCCATTTTTACACACTTTTTGTTTACACATATAAATTGAACCAATGAAATGCTATAAAATTTGTTTTGTTATGAGGGTTGCATAATATAATATGACTTTGGCTTGCATTTGACAGACGATCCGAAACAACAGTACTTAGAAGGGGAAAGTAGTTTTGTACGTTGTATGTCCTCTATGTAGTTTTTACTAGATATATTTAATTTGAGAATTTTATGGGCTTCAAAAATTAGTAATTAAATATAAACTAAGAGCAATTTTAATTTCTAAAGTACCTTCTTCCTTTTTTTAGTCCTTTATCAACTGTAAGTGTGTTGAAAAACTTCTAATACTCTGAAATAAACTTTCATCGGCTTGAAATACTTTTGTAAGCAAATGGAAATGTGTATGTATACTCCAGGAAACGTAGGCTCAAGGTGGAAAACTATATAGGATTTGATTTTTATTTTTTTTTATACTGGTCTTGGGATGCTCAATTTGGGTCTGAGTTTGTGGGACACAGCTGTCCCCGGAACATCCCCATCCACCCCCCCCCCAAAGGGCTTTTTTTTTGCTTTTTGCTTTATATCGAGCTTCCAGTGCATGCTATCGCAAAAGTACCTATATTGAAAATTTTACGTCAGTATTCAGTTACCGGTACGTTTCTTTTATTTTTCACATGTGAGTTTAAAGTGAGATTATTTACCCCCACTACAGTGCCAACTGCACTAGCTCAGGAGTAAGATCACTTGACTCACTTCAGGCCTTAGTTAAAGATTGAGGTTAATGTTTGACAATTTGTTTATTAAGTGTTAGCCAGATTTGAGAAAAATTATAAAAATAAGGCAATATATTAGTTATTACCTATTCTGTAGTTATTACGTTATTACAGCCAAGTTAATTTCCTATATTACGTTTTGTCTCATTCTGATCGTTTCTTTTATACAAGTGACAAATGACGTAGTCAACTGAGATGAGTATCCTCACATCACATTTTTCTCATACTCAGTTTTGTGCAAAAGGGAAGCGCCTAATATTTGCAAGTAGCTAGGCTTGAAAGAACCTTCTCCTATTGACTATGTGCAAGGGGGCGGAGTTATTACTAAATCCGACGCGAGCGTTTGCGATGGCCATAATTGTAAATTTTGAACCCCTAATTTTCCCATCTGTCAAGGTATGGTTATGTTTTGTGCTCGTGCTGTCAAGAATGTCAAGATTGTCATCAAGTAATAAAAATTGTTGTTTGAACGAGAAGAGTCGTAATTTAATAGTGCTTTTCAGTTATAAATGAAAAATGGGAAAAATTAAGCTACTTGCAAACAAATGTTGTGTTCTAGGCTGTCGTGTTAGTGACACTTTCCATAAATAAAGTTTTACAGATTTCCTGCGCGGAAACACAACCTTGAATAACGCGCGAAGTGGATCAAAGCTTTGAAAAGAGTCAAGTAAAAGCATGTATTTACCTCTAAATTAAGTTTAAGGCGTATCTGTTACAGCCGTTTGTCGAATGCACTTTGCTGTAGTTTTATTATTGCAGCTGATATCAACATATATGCTTCTACATGTTTCACGTGACAAAATGCCAATTTCCTTCTAATACACCTCTCACCTCTGGTAAATTTATTGGAATGCGTAATTTGTTTTATCGGTTTCAGGATATTAATCCTTTGTTTACATATGCAAAAGTAGGCTGGTAAACAAGTCATAACTAAAGTTGTACAGTTATATTTAAAACTTGTACGGTAATAATATTACAAATACAGATCTGTCAATAACTGTCAACAGATGAAATAATAAATAATGAAACTATCTATTAATACAAACAGACAGAAAACTCCAAACAATAATAATTAAGTACTGAAATCCAACTGAAATGTATTTTCAGGCAATCCAAGGTCCATTTTTATGTAGCCGTTGTGACATTAAAAATGTAAACATTTATATAATATGAAAAAAGGTAACAAATAAAAACAAACAAAATATAACTGTAATCATGGCGACAAATCAACCCATACAGACTTGACCAACTAATGAAATGAAAACGTTATTAATAAGAGAATATCAAAAGGTAATATCTATTAATAATGTCTTTATTTTCTGAAACCGATAAACTATTGAACATATCACGGATGTTATGAATCATAACAGCCTTAGATGTCTTAAAATCCTCGCTCTACGAGCTCGGATTTCAAACCGACATCTGCGGCAGTTATGATAGTCATAACATTCCTTGATATGTTAATAGCTATAAATTTGGTACGCAAAATTATACTGGTCATTATTTTATGTTATTCTGTCATGTCGTGACACTGACAATCATGTAGTGACATTGACAAATTAGGGGTACAAATATTAAAAAATTGACCACGAGTGGCACTACTAGAACCCTTGCACATAGCGAATAGTCGAGTATACTCTAAGTTGGCCGGTCCCACGGTGTAAGACAATTAGGTGATGAAACGCCTCAATGTATCGTATGGTTAGAGTGTCGCCAAACTGTTAACGCAAGAGACACGAAATCGTAAGACAAAGAGACAGAGTAGGTGGCCGCGAGGGCCGCGAGAGCCGCGCGGGCTGCGCCTCACATCGTCCCTAGTTAATTTCCACTTCATTTTACCAGGTCGAAAAATATACCATTCGATGCAGAAAAATATGTAGAACACGATTGTTGAAAAATTATGTGTCTAAATTGTCGGCTACTGTGCAAAAAAAAAAATAAAAACCATAAATGAAATTGGACGCCGGCACGTTTAACTCGAAACGTTGCCAAAACCGTTAGAGTTATGAAAAAAATTGACATAAACAATTTTATAGAGAATTAAATTTCCTATAAAAAAGTCATATGTCTATCTTGAATATTTTAGGCGTGAGGGTGGCTCACGACGGTGTGGCTGAAAGTTGTGCGCTGGAAAACGATAAGTTTAATTTAACAAAAGATCAGCGCGCGAATTTGAGGCGCACACCAAAACTATTAAAGATAGACTAATGCCACCACTGACTTTATAGGAAATTTAGTTCTCTATAAAATTGTTTATGTTAATTTTTTTCATAACTCGAACGGTTTTAGCGAGTTAAACGTGCCGGCGTCCAATTTCATTTATGGTTTTTATTTATTTTTTTGCACAGTAGCCGACAATTTAGACACATAATTTTTCAACAATCGTGTTCTACATATTTTTCTGCATCGAATGGTATATTTTTCGACCTGGTAAAATGAAGTGGAAATTAACTAGGGACGATGCGAGTCGCAGCCCGCGCGGCCCTCGCGGCCGCCTACTCTGTCTCTTTGTCTTACGATTTCGCGTCTCTTGCGTTAACAGTTTGGAGACACTCTAATTGAGGCGTTTCATCACCTAATTATCTTACACCGTGGCCGGTCCAAAGGTCGCTACGTCGTCTGAAGTAAGATTGTATTCGATGTGTTAGAAGTGCCAGTGGTTCTCAAACAGTTTGACACTTGGACTGTGATGTGATCTCTAAATAATAATTGTATAAAAGTATTAAAAGGGTTTCATAAAAAATGTAACATACAATTGTAAGACTTATAGTGGTTTGACAATGTCCGTTTGTTGGATAAATACTTAAATACCCACTAATTACCACTAAAAATAACCAATAATTCATATAAAGACGAATTTAATTTTAATTTAAGACGACTCAACCCCAAATAAATAATATTTCATTGTAACGATTGGCAAATCTTGAGAGTTTGACAGCCGCTGAACTATTGAAAACTTAGATTATGTTATCTCTCTCTTCAGTGTATATTTTATATTTCCGTCTCAAACGGAGGGAGAAAGAAGCTTGGTCGACATACGGGAACAATGAGTGTTGTGCTCTTGGTTTAACTTTGAGTGCGAGAGAAAATTAAATCGTACGCGCAATATCAACTCATACAGATGCCAAGTTAAAATATACTCGACTTTATTTTAAGTTCTGTGCTACTAGCCCGCCAACAAATATACGCGCCACGCATGGCAATAATGAAAAAAAAAATGGCCGCCGTTTTCCGAACGATAGACGTCAAAAATTACACTTTTTCGTTTACTCCTCCTGAGCCGAAAACCGGGGCGCAATATTCACGATGTAATTCCAACTTGGACCCTCTCTACCTTGGATTTCTTAACAAAACGGCCCGCCGGCGGCGTTATTTCATTTAAAATCATGGGTGGTTTTATAGGAACGCCGGAACGCCCGTGATTCCCGTGAACGTTCTGTGTGACAGCTAGCCAGGGTTCTCAGAAAATATTGACTGTAATCACCAAAAGAGGTCTCTATCATCGCCCAAAAGCGCCAAATTTAAAAATTTTATAAAATCGCCCAAAAGAGCCAAAACTATTGCAATTTAAAAATGTAGGCCGTTTATAAAGTTCATAAATGAATGATCGATTTAAACAGAATAAATATATTTCTTAATAATTTGACACACAGTAACTAATTGCGCGCTAATACCCAAAATAATGTGAACACTCTCGCTGAACTTTATTGGCCCAATCAACAAGCATAAAGTGAAATCGGCGGCAAACAATGCAACTCAGAATATAAATTTTAAACCGCGTAAATACCGTCACCTTATTGGCCTAATCAACAAGCATAAAGCGAAATCGGCGGGAAACAAGAAACAATGCAACTCCTGTAACAATAGCTATATTCGTTTTAGATGACTTTGTATGACGCAAGTCATTGCGTCACAAAAAATTATATTCGTTTTATATCTTGGTCTGCCTTCAACGCATTCGTTTTATAAACTGTTTGGCGATGTTGGTGTTGCCCGGTGTTGACGTGAAGTGCACATGCTACATGAGCATGTTCTAGTTGTGGCAAGTGGCAACCTCAGATGAACAAAAGACATGGAGGTCGTAACCTGAAAATAGTGACGTGAGTTGTCATCTCACTACTAACTATTCTATAGCATTTCACTCGCATTACTTTCAAATATAACATTTTTGAGGGAAAAATCATACCTAGATACTTGCAAACTTATATAAACGTGTATAAATTTACCTAGGTATGAATAACAATAATAATAAACTGAAAGTTAGGTTAGATTTTTATATCTAGCACCAATAGGGCGCGTGCACCGTTTGACAGCTGGAGAGATTGGAGGACACACAACCTCAATCTTCCTATTTGTTGCGTGTAAAGTGACGTTGTTTTTGGAGTGTTTTGTGCCCTTTTGCTTTACGATTTTATTGGTTTTGTGATATATTTATTTGTGGTGGACATTTATTTCATTAAATTTTAGTTGATTTTTGTTTTATATAGACAATTACGTGCGTTGTGCCTCAATTTTTGTGTGATTGATTGACAATCTACTTTGACACTTGTGTACTTAGTTAACTTTTCTTTTGTGATAAACAATCTATAGGACTTATTTTATTATTATTATAGTGCATAGGTAGGTCCTTAATTTATTTAAAAGTTAAATATTGTTAAATACTTTGTTAACTGTTTATAACAATGCCGTGGGTTGAGGAACTCGAGCTGAAAGGGATACAAATTTAAGCTTTTGTAGGTAAATATGTGTTCATTATTTAACAAGTGTTGTATTATATGAATATGTATAAAGTTATTGTTATTTCAGAGTGCCATCAATTTGTTCTAAAGGAAGGAAAATTTGTCTTCGATCAAAGAAGCGAAGAGAAATATGGATAAGTGCTTTAAAAAGGACAGATCTTACCGAGTCAAAAATTAAATATGGTCGTATATGCTCCAAACATTTTTTAACAGGTAATATTTATAAATAATTATTTTATTTGTACAGATTTAAGTAATGTTTTAATCTCTAGGAAAACCCTCTAAACTAACCGAAGAAAATCATCCAGATTGGATACCAAACAAATGTATGGGTTATGCAGCATCTTTTGACGCAAAAGATCTTGGCTTGGCAGATATAATCGACACATGAAACGCCAAGAGGTTACATAGTTGTCAACGGAGAAATAGATTCTGGGATATGGACGAATGCCACACTGAATAAAATAGTACATTATACACTAAGGGAGAGAAACGTTTTATTTTTCCTGAGGTGTAATTTGAGGCCCGAGGACGAAGCCCGAAGGCAACAAATACATCGAGGGAAAAATGGCGGTCTCTCCCGAGGTGTATATACTATTTTTTCCACGATCGGGAGTAGAAACATTTATTTCATAAATAAAGAATTATAATAAATCTGAGCGAATTAAAATATTTAGAAGCCTTTGGGATGTTTCCATTCAACGTACCATGGCAACAGATATTTGTTTACAAATACATTTGTCAAGTGCAAAAGTTGAGTTTTGGCATTTTTGGTATGGAAAACCAAAAAGAACCGCAAGAAATCGTTGAAGCTGCCGGTGCGGCAGTTTTAAACTGTTTACCCACAAAATCAAGAAATTTGTATGATAAAGCGTACAATCAGTTCAGAGAATGGTGCAAGAAAAAGAAGGTACAAACGTACACGGAAAATGTTATGCTGGCCTATTTTCATGAAAAATCAAAGGAATATAAATCTTCCACGGTATGGGCCCAATATTCTATGTTAAAATCGTGTATGATTGTGTACGATAACATAGATATAAGTAAATATGCAAAGCTGATGGCTTTTTTAAAAAGAAATTGCGATGGTTATAAAGCAAAAAAATCAAAAATTTTGACAAGGGACCAAATTGACTCTTTTTTATCGCAAGCAAATGACGATGAATATTTAATGATAAAGGTAAGATTATATTAAAGTGTTTATTAAGGTATGATTATGCATTAATGTTTTGTTACTTTTTTAGATTGCGTTGATCTTCGGAATTTCAGGTGAATGCCGTGGAGACGAATTAACTAATAAAAGTTGATGATATTGAAGATGTAGTATCATCTTTAATAATAACAATACCTAATTAAATATGCAATGTTTTATTAATTAATAAATAAGAATTACATTTTATTTAACTATTGGGCATGAAATAAAAACTCCCCTAGGGTAATTGTTGTCTTATTTCTTTACTAGGGAGTAAATGCTTTACTTCTGTCACAATTTTGATGCCACAGAAATCAATTTCTACTCCCGGTCGTGGAAAAACTATCTTATTTGTTACTTTCGCAATAATCCACGGTGATAAATATTTTTCATTTAATCTTGTTGTGAATGCATCACCTAAAATTAACAATATGTATGTATATTATCTTTTACTTAAACCAATGTAATGCAACGCACCTTTCCTAATCCCAAAATATAGTCCTTAAATTCCTTCGTTGATATTTTTCGCACCCATACACAAGCTGCCTGATTATAAGCCTCCAAGCTCTTATAGGCACTCACTTCCTCTAGGGTATAAACACTTTTCTTGTAGATTAAATAGTTTACAATATCAGGATATAAAATATTTGGAAAGTGTTCCACATTTGTAGAACAACCATTCCAGTTTACGAGATAAGGATCAACTTTGATGAGTTTTATTTACTGCAAATATCGATCCTGGACTATTTCCTCCAAGCCTTTGCAATATTCACTAACTTCCATATCTAATAATAACATCCATAATTACAGTTTATTTACTTCTATTTCTTTTATAAAATACCTACCTACTGCTCCTATTGAAAACGTCTGTATAAATGTTTTTATTGTCTGTATATAACAAAAACTAACTAAAGTTTAACGTAAAAAATGTCTATCACAAATTGTTTTATCATAAAAGAAAAATAAGAAATAACTAAACACAAAAGTGTGAAAAGTAGATTGTCAATCAATCAAATACAGATTGAGGCACAACGCACGTAATTGTCTATATAAAACAAAAATCAACTAAAATTTAATGAAATAAATGTCCACCGCAAATAAATATATCACAAAACCAATAAAATCGTAAAGCAAAAGGGCACAAAACACTCCAAAAACAACGTCACTTTACACGCAACAAATAGGAAGATTGAGGTTGTGTGTCCTCCAATCTCTCCAGCTGTCAAACGGTGCTTGATTGATTGACAATCTACTTTGACACTTGTGTACTAAAGTTAACTTTTCTTTTGTGATAAACAATCTATAGGACTTATTTTATTATTATTATAGTGCATAGGTAGGTCCTTAGTTTATTTAAAAGTTAAATATTGTTAAATACTTTGTTAACAGTTTATAACAATGCCGTCCTTTTGTATGGTAGTGGGTTGAGGAAGTCGAGCTGAAAGGGATACAAATTTAAGCTTTTGTAGGTAAATATGTGTTCATTATTTAACAAGTGTTGTATTATATGAATATGTATAAAGTTATTGTTATTTCAGAGTGCCATCAATTTGTTCTAAAGGAAGGAAAATTTGTCTTTGATCAAAGAAGCGAAGAGAAATATGGATAAGTCCTTTAAAAAGGACAGATCTTACTGAGTCAAAAATTAAATATGGTCGTATATGCTCCAAACATTTTTTAACAGGTAATATTTATAAATAATTATTTTATTTGTACAGATTTAAGTAATGTTTTAATCTCTAGGAGAACCTTCTAAACTAACCGAAGAAAATCATCCAGATTGGATACCAAACAAATGTATGGGTTATGCAGCATCTTTTGACGCAAAAGATCTTGGCAGATATAATCGACACATGAAACACCAAGAGGTTACATAGTTGTCAACGGAGAAATAGATTCTGGGATATGGACGAATGCCACACTGAATAAAATAGTACATTATACACTAAGGGAGAGAAACGTCTTATTTTTCCTGAGGTGTAATTTGAGGCCCCAGGACGAAGCCCGAGGGCAACAAATACATCGAGGGAAAAATGGCGGTCTCTCCCGAGGTGTATATACTATTTTTTCCACGATCGGGAGTAGAAACATTTATTTCATAAATAAAGAATTATAATAAATCTGAGCGAATTAAAATATTTAGAAGCCTTTGGGATGTTTCCATTCAACGTACCATGGCAACAGATATTTGTTTACAAATACATTTGTCAAGTGCAAAAGTTGAGTTTTGGCATTTTTGGTATGGAAAACCAAAAAGAACCGCAAGAAATCGTTGAAGCTGCCGGTGCGGCAGTTTTAAACTTATTACCCACAAAATCAAGAAATTTGTATGATAAAGCGTACAATCAGTTCAGAGAATGGTGCAAGAAAAAGAAGGTACAAACGTACACGGAAAATGTTATGCTGGCCTATTTTCATGAAAAATCAAAGGAATATAAATCTTCCACGGTATGGGCCCAATATTCTATGTTAAAATCGTGTATGATTGTGTACGATAACATAGATATAAGTAAATATGCAAAGCTGATGGCTTTTTTAAAAAGAAATTCCGATGGTTATAAAGCAAAAAAATCAAAAATTTTGACAAGGGACCAAATTGACTCTTTTTTATCGCAAGCAAATGATGATGAATATTTAATGATAAAGGTAAGATTATATTAAAGTGTTTATTAAGGTATGATTATGCATTAATGTTTTGTTACTTTTTTAGATTGCGTTGATCTTCGGAATTTCAGGCGCATGCCGTGGAGACGAATTAACTAATAAAAGTTGATGATATTGAAGATGTAGTATCATCTTTAATAATAACAATACCTAATTAAATATGCAATGTTTTATTAATTAATAAATAAGAATTACATTTTGTTTAACTATTGGGCATGAAATAAAAACTCCCCTAGGGAAATTGTTGTCTTATTTCGTTACTAGGGAGTAAATGCTTTACTTCTGTCACAATTTTGATGCCACAGAAATCAATTTCTACTCCCGGTCGTGGAAAAACTATCTTATTTGTTACTTTCGCAATAATCCACGGTGATAAATATTTTTCATTTAATCTTGTTGTGAATGCATCACCTAAAATTAACAATATGTATGTATATTATCTTTTACTTAAACCAATGTAATGCAACGCACCTTTCCTAATCCCAAAATATAGTCCTTAAATTCCTTCGTTGATATTTTTCGCACCCATCCACAAGCTGCCTGATTATAAGCCTCCAAGCTCTTATAGGCACTCACTTCCTCTAGGGTATAAACACTTTTCTTGTAGACTAAATAGTTTACAATATCAGGATATAAAATATTTGGAAAGTGTTCCACATTTGTAGAACAACCATTCCAGTTTACGAGATAAGGATCAACTTTGATGAGTTTTATTTACTGCAAATATCGATCCTGGACTATTTCCTCCAAGCCTTTGCAATATTCACTAACTTCCATATCTAATAATAACATCCATAATTACAGTTTATTTACTTCTACTTCTTTTATAAAATACCTACCTACTGCTCCTATTGAAAACGTCTGTATAAATGTTTTTATTGTCTGTATATAACAAAAACTAACTAAAGCTTAACGTAAAAAATGTCTATCACAAATTGTTTTATCATAAAAGAAAAATAAGAAATAACTAAACACAAAAGTGTGAAAAGTAGATTGTCAATCAATCAAATACAGATTGAGGCACAACGCACGTAATTGTCTATATAAAACAAAAATCAACTAAAATTTAATGAAATAAATGTTCACCACAAATAAATATATCACAAAACCAAAAAAATCGTAAAGTAAAAGGGCACAAAACTCCAAAAACAACGTCACTTTACACGCAACAAATAGGAAGATTGAGGTTGTGTGTCCTCCAATCTCTCCAGCTGTCAAATGGTGCACGCGCCCTATCTCTCCAGCTGTCAAATGGTGCACGCGCCCTATTTTCTATTCGTTATAGAACCGGCTTGGTGGAAAACGTGTGTTGACACAACTCACAACAGCCACGTGATGAATTTGACGCTGCATGACTTTAAGTGCAAGTTGTTGTTGCCTCAACATTTCTAAAACGAATAAAGCTATTATGAATTAAGCACCTTGCAGACTTACAGCTGGATGGCGTGGCGAATAATGTATATAAAAAAGAGTTTAATTTTGTTCAGCTTAAATTGCATAAGTCAACTTTTTTTTGTTTTCAGCTTTTGGTAAGTTTTTGTAATTTTTCAATTTTATTCGGTACCTATTTTAGAAAAATGGTGGCTATACTATTCAAGGTACCTTTACACTTACGCTCAATCGTGAGCGACTGGAGCGCCCCGTTCCAATCACACGCGAAAGCTTGTTAGTGTAAATGTATATAATCGCGCGGTTCTTAGACGTGTCAAATCCTGCATTACTTCGCCAGTTGTTTTCATGCGGAAATTTCACGTAGGGTAAAAGTTTACTTCGATTTTCACGCGGTCTTGTGGAGTTTACTCTTAAAAGGCGGTAAGTACTTTTTTTAATTTTTTAATATAAACATATAGGATTCGCATATTTGTAAGCGTTTTTATATTTTTTTATAGAGACTATGGCAGATGCACGATATTGGTCAAAAGAAACAATTACAAATTTTATTGAGCTATATAAATCCTATCCATGTTTATGGAAGATTAAATCTAAAGATTATACTAATCGAAATTTAAAAAATGCCGCTTACGACAAACTATATAGTTGAGTTTTCTAAAACTATAAATCCCGAGGCTACTCGGGATTATGTAGTAAAAAAAATCTTTTTTTGTTTATAATTTGCTCCATTTCAGAACAAACCGTCTATAAAACTGTTGAAATTTTTAACACTCCACGAGCCACGACTATCGCGCGAGAAACTTGACACTTTTCAATTTACACTAGCCGTGTTATCATGTCACATTTTACCGCGCAGGCAATACCGTGCGATTGGAGCGTGTCAATTTTTAACAACAAAGTTTTAGAACGCGACACTCAGGGTTGCGCGAAAATACGCGCGATTGGAACGGGGCGCTCCGACCAGTCGCTCACGATTGAGCGTAAGTGTAAAGGTACCTTTGTTCAGTAGAATCTAGAATGAAATCAGTAGATCAGTAGACTGACAGAGAAATCAATAGATCTACTGATTTTTCAGTAGATTCTGGGAACACTGTCTACCATTTTAACATCGTCAAAAGTCAACGACAGTCCGTGGGCGTGGGTCAAAACTCAAGACTCAAGACACGGTCACGGTCAGTTAACTGCGTGGTTCAAAAGTTTCAAGTTTTAAATGTCAAATGTCAAATAGGTCGATTTGTCCTCGCACAAATTTATAAAACTACAAAATGAAAATCCGCTGATTACGTTAAAACAGAAAAATAAATGCAGCCATTATTGAAATGCTCTACGAATGCCCATTTTGGCGACAAATTATGTAAAAAATCGCCCATATTATACACAAGCGCCAAGTGGATTATTTCATCGCAAAATTGAAAAAGTAAACCCATTTGGCGATTTATCGCCCAATCTGAGAACCCTGCCCTAGCCGTTGTTAGTTGCTAGCTCCTAGTCCCATATTCTGTATTCTGTGAAAAACACGGAGTACTCGGACCAAGAACGATAGACAAGATGGTTGTACTCGGACTACGGAGCGCAGCGGAGATTATTTCGCTCAACGGGATTCATATTCTGTGGTATCTATGTAATCTTGCCAGAAAATAATAATAAAAATTTTATAGCTCAGCAAAGCAACAATTTATTTTAATGGACCAAAGCCAGTTTCACTGAGTTTTGCGTTATGTAACTTTACATGTGATTACGATTTACCTATTTTTACTTATTGGACATTGGTTTTTATAACCTCAGCAACATTGTCAATACCTTACCTATATAGATTTTAGAAAACTGAGTGCAAGTTACCTATTCCACATTGCTCTAAAAAGCTTTTAAATGCTTCAACGACACTTCTTCATTAATTAATTTAAAAAATGTGAAACTTATTTTTCAAATTGGCGCCACGCATGCGCTAACGACGTTACGCCTCCTACATATCAGACGTAGTAACATACAGTACAAGGGGTATCGTCATCAAATGAAGTGTCGTGTGAGAAAACCCCTTTTTCCGTTAATTCGGTAAGAGAAAAACCTCTTAAAAACTAAGAAAAACTAATTAAGTACCCGCGTTTTTGGCTATGGAGAACTCAAACTCGGAAGGTGTCGTCCTACCGGACATTTCCGAAGCCGAACAGCTTGCGAGCGAGCACGATGGCGGCGATAATGGCGATTCTGTTGTGGAAACGAAGAATGCAAGGGTGTCTGCCGTATCTGTTAGGCATGCAGGTGTACCAGTTTCCTTGCCAGTGGGATCTCTTATTACTAGTACTTTTAATGTTATCACTCAGGACCAAATACCACATTTTAAACCTATGTTATGTGTGGACAACAACGGATATTTAGCCACTGACGGTTCTAGCGGAGAGCTTAAAACTATTGTTATACAGCAAGAAGACGTCTCTGGAGGCAATTCTGTGAGTAATTCTGTTACGGTTACTACCCCTACGGTGGTAGGCACCTGGAGCGATGCAGCAAGTGCGGCAGTTTTACCTGTAAGGTGTAAAAATACTTCTGCAGAACTCCACAAGTCCAGATTTGGTTCTGGAGGTAGGGGGCGTTGCATAAAACTAGGGAATTCATGGTACACTCCAAGTGAATTTGAAGCCCTGTGTGGTAGAGCATCTAGCAAAGATTGGAAAAGGAGCATTAGATTTGGTGGGAGAAGTTTGCAAACTTTAATAGATGAAGGTACCCAATTAGATAAATTTTATTATAATGGTTATCGTTTCAAAAACTATAGACTTTGTTGCAAAATTGTAACAAATAATTTTTTAAAATTTGAATGAAGTGGTTCTTTAATTAATTTAATCTAGAACTTGTTAAAATACTAGAACATAAAATATATAGTAAATATTGTTATAGTTAACTCTTTCGCACGGTCACTTATTCTTGTCTTAACCGCAGTTTTACATATTCGTGAGACATCTGAGGATATCCAGGCATCCAGTGACTGTTTTTTTTTTTGACTAGGGTAGCACAGCACACCTATCTTAGAATTTTTATGCGTACTATTTGTATATTGTTCTTGAAAGGCGTCTGGAATTATATTATAAATTGTCTCCTCAAACTCGGTTTGGTGTAATGCGCGCGATTTAAATGGTTGTAAACTTTTGAAGTTGTAATTAATACTTAACTGCATTAAAATAACTTAAATTTGCATTTCTGGTATTAATAATTGTCAAATAAAATTCTTTTTATATCGGCCCCAGTATCGGCCTAAATTAAAATGTCCACAAATATTTGACTAAATAGGCTATGTGCATCTGATTGTAAATTATTTCTTGTAATATTAGGGTTGTTAAATGTTTTATAATGACATGTAGCCTTTGGATTTACCAACAATTTTTTATGGTTTGTGTTGATATTTTCATACGATAAACTACTAAAATATCTTGAGTCTTGATAGCGTATACTTTTTTCTTGTACAGGGTCATTACGTGAAAATGTTAGATTCTTCTGTAACTTTGTTGCTTTTGAATTTATCGGAAAAGTGAAAACTGCCTTACTTACTTAAACTCTGTCTGATGAGAGATTGCAGTGGTGGGCGTGGCTTGGGCGGAGAGCGGTTTACTCATCTCAAAATATTTTATAAAACTTGGCAATGAAATTCAAATTATTTTAACTGCCGCAGTCTCAACTTCTACATGCTGCGCCATTGTTGAGGGGCTACTATTATTATTCATCTATTTGCTAAAAGTTGAAAGGAATACTATAATACCTTTTATATTATTTGTAAATGGTAATTCGTAATGTAAAATTTAGGATAATACACATTTATTACTTAATAGTCGCAAGTTTGACAGTTGATACACGCAAACTTCAAAGACCTGTCAACTCGTATTCGTAAACGCCATTGTAAACCTACCTGACTCTATAACCAATAAGAGCAAAGCGCGTGCTTTTGTCGTCCCTTCCACCACTGCAATCTCTCACCAGACAGACTTTAACTAATTTTTTGCCAGGAATTCAAATTTTTATAGAATAAACAATTGAGCACCACAATACTGAGATATAGGTAGCTATCAACTTTGTTTTTTCTTATGTAACATATTAGGCTTGTTCTGGTTCAAAATTTTCGCAGTCCTAAAACCGTTCCCGTCTTGCGCAGTGTAAAAAATTACTAATTTTAATACACAGCGCATGGCTGTTTCTTCATTGCGCATGACGGGGACTGATCCAGAACTGTTCTAATGAGAACCAGAACAAGCCTATTATTAGCTTTGTTCAAAAACCCTACACTAGCTGCACTAGTGCAAAATTTTTACACTGGATCCATTATTCTGTGTTCACAAACTCTAGTGTAGATGTCATCTGGCATATGTCAAAAATATTTGACTTTCAAATATTCCAGTGTAGTGCAGAAATCTGTAACACTTTTACACGAACTTGAAAGGTAGTGCAAAAGTGTAGTGTAGAATGTGGAGATTTGAGAACAAGAAATACGGAAACATAAGGTTATGCTTGCTTGAGGTGTCAATGGTGTTAGATATCTGTTATCTGTTTCAGTACCAATTTACTAATGCTTCAAAAAAGAAATAAGCACAACGAGATCACCATAAATATAAAAGTAAGGTTAAATTTGAACTGTGTTCAGAAACCAATTTTATGCAGACAATTTACACTTTTTACAAACTGCACTACACTGGTGTAGTGTCACAGCAAAATAAACTTACACTACACTACACTATGTGCCACTGCACTACACTAGTGTAATAGTTTTTGAACAAAGCTATTATATCATTTTTTGATTCTTCGTTTTTTTCTTGATTTTATCGATATAAATATGTAAGCTATTATCTTTTATTTTTTACGAGATATAAATTTGGAAAAAAGATATAGGTTATGTGTAGAAAAGCAAGGAAGGCAGTTTGAATAATATCTATAAATAGTAATTATATATTAATTATTGTTGTAATTTAACTTATTTAATTATCTATATCTCGTAAAAAATTAATTATAATAGTTTACATGTTTATACTGATAAAATTAGGAAGAAACGAAGAATCAAGAGATGTAATAATATACAGGGTGCTACATAAGAAAAAACAATGTCAACAGCAATATCTCTGTATTGCGATACTCAATTGTTTTTTTCTATAAAAATTTGAATTTATCGGAAAAGTAAAAATTGCTTTCCTGACAAATTTTTTGCCAGGAAAGCAATTTTTAATTTTCCGATAAATAAAAAGGCAACAAAGTTACAGTATAATCTAATATTTTCACGTGATGACCCTGTACAGTGTGTAAATTTTATTGTCTTAGTAATTTAATTGTTATTTCTTGTTGCGGTGTATGGGTATATAAAGTTAATCTTGAGGAAGAATCTACAGGGTGCGGTGGAAAAGTAATGAAAGAGATTTTAAAGGATTCAATTTTAAGTCCCATTTATTGACCAACGTACGTAGCTGTTTTCACAATTAAATGTTGTAGGTACACTTGTCTTACCGGAATTTAATGAGTGTTATCATCAGCAACTAAAGCAAGTACCTATTCTAGAAAATTGAACCATTAATTATGATTATAAGGGTAAGAGTTGATGATAGATAATAATACTAGTAGCCTGTGGTAGGCCTTGTTCTGTTGGAAATTCATAGAAATAAGATTTATTAAAATATCTATACGATAACTTGATACAAATAATTAAATTCTTTATTCATGTTACTACATTAAAATATATACACATATCAGTAAATAATTATAGAAACAGAAAGTGGTAGTCTCATATATATATATATAGACAACGGCAAGGTAAAAACTGTTAGATTGCAATTTACAACATAAAAATTCATAAAGCTTTCCTCTGGGCAAAGACTGCTATTTTTGCACGTTTGAATCTGCATAATGTTCGAATATGAATCTACATCGTGAATCATAAACCCTTACATAACAACACAAAAGAAAATAATAAAATAATAAAACAGTTGTAGCTATAGGTCTAGAAAAATGAAAAAATACGGGAATCTGGGTTATCAGAGTTTTCAGTTACTTACCTTGGATATGGTTACTGTTCATTCATTAATGGTTTTAGGTCGATTTTGGAACTGTGTTCATTTTAAGTGTGAACGGTTTTAAATGATTATTACGAGGTTATTATTAAAGGTAGAATGATGGGATAAACGTCATGCGAGAGGATTAAAAAAATTTTTATGTATTAAAGAGACAAAAACAAATGAAGCCCGTTTTGGAAAATATATTATATTGAAGTCATGGCTATCTTTCAGTAATATTGTTGTAATTTCTACAATTTCAATAATTTTTTAGCTATATTAAGCTATATTCATCCAAACTACCATATTTTGCAAATCATTGTATTAAAAAAAAATACGTCTATTAAATGGTGCAAAAATGTATAAGGAGTTTTATAAAAGAAAAACACGCCTAACATTAATATTTTCCAAAACGGGCATCATTTGTTTTTTTCTCTTTAATAAATAAATAAATACACCACATGTAAGTACGACCCCCTTTATCCCAGAAGGCTCTAGAAGAGCCTTGTGCGAGAGTAGGCTACACATTTGAAGACCAGGGACACACATCCAATATCCGTGTATAATGGAAAAATCCCTGTTACAGTGTTTTCCATTGCCACGACCGGGATTCGAACCCGGGACTTTTGGGTGAAAGGCAGGTACGCTACCATCTCGATCATCAGTCATATACAGGGTGTTTCATTTTTAAATGTCGTCCTTTAAGAAGGTGATAGAGCATCGAAAAATAAGTCGACCTGCCCAAAAAAAAAATATCCAGTGGCGTGGGAAATAGGGTGAGAAATGGAGGGCGTCACCCCAGTATCTACGCCACTGGTGATTTTTGACATGAGTTATTCTTATAGGATTGTAGGTATGTAGTTCAGTACTGCCTGTGCAAAATTTGGTTAAAATCGGTCGTGTGGTCTAGAAGTTATGACAAAAAAACGATTTTTTAATTCCAACTTTGAAGGCCTGTAACTTCGTTATTATGCATTTTTGATATAGGTTTTTTGGGCAGGTCGACTTATTTTTCGATGCTTTATCACCTCCTTAAAGGACGACATTTAAAAATGAAACACCCTGTATAATGCATAAAAAACTTTTTTTCTAATCCTCACACACGACGTTTGTCCCATCATTCTATCTTTAATAATAACCTCGTAATAACCATTTAAAACCGTTCATACTTAAAATGAACACACGGTAGATTGAATGTTAAAATATAGAAATAAAACTGTTAATAATAGAGTCTCTTATAATATAAAGTAGAGATGTGCCAGGGAATAAACCACCAATGGGTTTATCCACCAAATTGGGTTTTTACCCTGGCGGTGTTTTATTATAGCACCCAGTGTATCCAGAAATTTAACTTCTGCACATTTTTTCTTCAAGTAAAAAGAGTTGATAAACTTTTATTTTCGTTTTCACATGTTTTATGTTTCTCGTCGTTTTTTAATTTTTGGTTCGATGTATTTAAATATTTCGAATAAATGGGTACTGGATATGTATACCGGGTGACCACGAAATGACGCTCGCCCTTATATCTTCTTTGTTTTATAAGATATAAATTTCAAATTTGAGCATGTCAAATAACGGTTAAATATGCACTATTTCAACTGTTTTATCACTTTCCGTCGCTTCCATTTTCACCGGAAATGATACTAACTTTCGTTTTTTAAATGGAACACCCTGTATATTTTTACATTTTTGGATTTAGGAGGTCATTTTGGATACAGTTATGGCATATCGAGATAAAAATATTATTGACAGACATTTTTATGAGCAAATTTAATTTTTGATCTAGGCGGCCGTGACCCCAAAAAAATTTTTTGTTTTGCTTCAATAATCAATCAAAAAATACAATTATGATATTATGTCGTAAGTATGACATTTGTGTTATAAGATCTTAAACATTTCGGAAATCGTTTTTTCAAAATAACTATTTTTTTTTAAATGGCACCATGGTGGCTCACTACGTTATTTAAATAAAGCATTTCATTACCGATAATTTGGTACCAAACACTTCTTTATTTGTTCTTAAATACATAAAAATTACATTTAACAAGTTGTAAATGCAAATTAACTCAGATATTTTTATGAGCAAATTTAATTGTTCATCTAGGCGGCCGTGATCCCAAAAAAATGTTTTGCTTCAATAATTAATCAAAAAATACGATTTTGATATCAAGCTGTCAAACTATTTATTTGTTTCTTTCGTTACAGGCACCTATTCGATAGAAATTCAGTGTTAAATATTAAGAGAGAGTTAATTTGCATTTACAACTTGTTAAATGTAATTTTTATGTATTATAATATGAACAAATAATGAAGTGTTTGGTACCAAATTATCGGTAATGAAATGCTTTATTTAAATAACGTAGTGAGCCACCATGGTGCCATTTAAAAAAAATAGTTATTTTGAAGAAATGATTTCCGAAATGTTTAAGATCTTATAACACAAATGTCTTACGAAATAATATCATAATTGTATTTTTTGATTAATTATTGAAGCAATACAAAAAATTTTTTTGGGGTCACGGCCGCCTAGATCAAAAATTAAATTTACTCATAAAAATGTCTGTCAATAATATTTTTATCTCAATTTGCCTTACCTATATTCAAAATGACCTCCTGAATCCAAAAATGTAAAAATATACAGGGTGTTCCATTTAAAAATCGAAAGTTAGTGTCATTTCCGGTCAAACCGGAAGCGACAGAAAGTAATAAGATTGTTGAAATAATGCATATTTCACCGTTATTTGACGTGCCCAAATTTGAAATTTATATCCTGTAAAACAAAGAAGATATAAGGGCGAGCGTCATTTCGTGGTCACCCGGTATACTATATAATATAGCGAAAATTGCTAAAAAGCTGCTTCATAGTACCATGAAGCAAGTAAACAGTTAATAGTCAAATAACGCTAATTACATGCTTTACTTTATTAGTTAATTATGATGAATATGTACATATTTGGTGTTAAATTTGATTTGTTAACCCAAACTAAATTCATTAAAAAAACGAATGTTTCTACCGAAAAGTTCATGTCACCCGTTGGAAATCCATCACTAATATAAACAAATACAAAAGTGTGTGAAGATTATATTAAAATAATATTTTGGTGATTTTAATAAAAAATATAAAAGTTATTTTTCATATTTCTGTCAAATGCATAAAATATTTATACTCCAGTAATTATTAATAATATTAATATTGGAACTGACACATTAAAATTTGTGGAATTATTTTTAAATATATCTTATTTTATTCAAGGGATAATTTTACCTCATGCAACAAGTTGTACATGTGCAGCATGTTGTGATGATGAGACAGCTACAGGTCCTGTTCGACTATTTACTCCCTATAAAAGAAAACGTAGAAAAGAAAACGATTCGAGCAAACGCTCAAATGGTGACGATAGTGACCAACAAAGTAAAGAGGAAGCATGGCAAAATCTTGCTGAGGGTCTTGATTCCACGGATTACCAGCTGATGGAACCTGTTGGAAATGTGGATCCTTCCACACATTTCAAACGTCTTGAAGATATGGCTTGTCAGATGAATAGACTCGCAATAGATTTTCGCAGGGGGATCGAAGAGCTGAGAGAAACTATTAGCAGGCAAACCGATAAGTTTCAGAGAGAAAAGGAAGCTGCTATTTTAGCAGCTAGGGTTGAGGCTCAAGTGGCTGCTCTTCAGCCAGAGGGTAACTCAGACTCAACTCTCCAGCCCGCGCTAGACAACGATAATCAAAAAAAGGTGATAAAATCAATATACGTTTTTGCTAATTACTTGTATACTTTTTTATTCCTAACTGACTATTCAGGTTGCCTATTTTAAGAAGACAGTTTAATATATCATAGTAAATATAACTAATAAAATTACTAGTAATGTATTTTAAATGACCTTTTTAGTAGTATTAATGGTAAGTTAGTTACCCATCATTTTTAAATTTGGGTATCACAAAAATTAAAACAGTTCTTGTCTAGAATTTTTAATGGATACAAGATAATACATCAGTGGCGGCTGTTTTTGATGTTCGATTTTTTCTATTTAGATCTCTACCAAATTATAAGAGGTTTCATTTGGGATCAAAATGACAACATTGGTGAAAAAAAATTGAAAAACAATTTGCGGAAAAAATTTAGAAAATCCTGCTCCTTGCCTGGAAAGTCCAGAAATTTTATATTTTTGAATTTTTTTTTTAACGTTGACTGTTTCCATAAGAACTTTTTTACTTGCTCATGCGCTCACATGTTTTTTTTCTTAATATTTAATATTTAATATGAATCAAATGTATCTCATGAACGTCACAGAGATAGCGCGCATGCATCACATGTGATGCATGGGACAGTCAACGTGTTAATATTAGAATTATCTTCGATACAATCTAAGACAAGGTTTTTTGTTTTTGAAGAAATATTGATTTTTGGAAAAGTTACTAGCATTTGAAAATTTTTGAAACTACAGTCCAAGGCCATTAAAAATTTCAAATGCTTATAACTTTTCCAAAAATAAATATTTTTTTAAAAGCAAAATAATCTAAATTGTATCGAAGATTATTCTAATATTTAAAAAAAATTGACTTTCTAGATGGGGCCCGGGACTTTCGGAATTTTTTTTCGCAAATTTTTTTTCCTGCCAATGTTCTTATTTTGATCCCAACTGAAACCTCACATAATTTGGTAGAGGTCCCATATCTCTAATAAATCGAACATAGAAAATTCACCAGCCGCCACTGTACTACATAATGTATACTGCCTAATAATTGCGATTAAAGTTTTCAAAACAATAATCGGGCAGCGAGCGGAGGACTGACTTGACTCACTTCATAGCGATATTAAGCAACAGCTACCGCGTTTAGTACTCGGATGGGGACTATCCACGGAAAGACGCGGTCTCGTTTCCCTACTTCTAGCGGCTTGTATATCAGCTTAATCGCAGAAGCAATACAACTGTAGGCGAGAGGTGTATTGAGGATATACCATCCTTCGGAGGGAATGTAAAGCAGTCGGTCCCTTGTCTATTAAATGTTAGGCAAGTAAAAAATCCCTACTCTTAGTAAGATAAGAGGTTCGGCAAAATTTCCAGGTTGGGGGTTGCTCGTCTCCTGGCGTCGGTGATTGGCCTTGGTAGCGGAAATAGGCCGACGTTAAATAAGTGATTAAAAAAAAAAAAAAACCAATAATCGAAAAACTGATATTTACTTCCCCTAAAACTAAAAATATATCTAAAAATTCTAACATTCTTATTATTTAGAAGGAGCAAAAATATAAATTCTATTAAAAAATGTTTACCCTTATTTTTGAAAATATGGAATATTGCAAATAAATCAAGTTTCACAACAATTTTTTTTGTAATTGTTATTGGTTTAAAATCTACCATTTTTTATGCAAATAGCTCTTATTTATGAAAAAGGTTTTTAAATTTTTGTTGATTTTGAAATAGTTTCTACCTGAATTTGGCAAAATGTACTTTTTAAAGTATATTAAGTGATAAAGAATATTCGTGAAAAATCCGGGGAAAGCTTTTCCCAGGAAAACCATTCATCTCCTAAAAAGAGAATCAAAATAGATGTGAATTGTATTTATTTATCAACGTACAGTAGAATGCATTATAAAGATATTACATTCAATTAGTAATTGAGTAAAGTACAGTTTTTACAATATAACGTGGTATGAAAATTATTTACAGATATACAGTTACCGGCAGCTTGGTACGTACATCAGGCCATGTATTTACGTTTCCGTGTTCATTTGCACCTTGGAATCGGCACCCATTTGGAAGTGAATTTTGTATTCCGTTTCCCTGTTTCGTACGTGTACATGGCTGCAAATTACTATATATTATGAAATTCAAAGTAAAAGAAAAATATGTATGACATCAACGAAGGTTTGCATATATTAAAATAAAAAATTAGACAACAAAATATTTAAAGTATATTGCCTGGTTGTAAACAATTACTCCAACTTTTATCAGGAATACATTTTTCTATACAGTGAATGGTAAAAATGTTATATGTAATACACACTATTGTGGTTACAGATTACACTGTATAAGGAAGTAAGAAACAGATTACACTGTATAAGGAAGTAAGAAACAAAATAAATTTTTGCAATTTTCCATAAATCATTGATACAGAATATTAATGATTAATGTCTTAATAATTTTGTACATACTTATTGAAATATATACTTTAAAATTTCAGTGTGCGAACTGCAACAGGGAAGCCTTAGCAGAATGTTCACTGTGTCGCAGGACACCATATTGTTCAACATTTTGCCAACGTAAAGATTGGGCTTCCCATCAAGTAGAGTGTGTAAGAGGTGTGGCAACAGATGCAGGCCCTCAACAGTCTATTATGCTCATTGTTGAGAGCACTGAACAACAGTGAGTGTACATTTTATACAAATCACTTTTGTGGTACCAAAAATTTATATGTATATAATATATTTTATAAGATTTGTTATTGACACTCTTAAATATTATTTAAGTCTAAATAAGAATCATAAAATGGTTAAGGAAAAATTTTGACGTTGATTTTTTATTTATTTATAGTAACTAATGCTGATGATTTAGTGAAATTACTACTTTTTTATTTGGTTCCTGCGACGGAAATTGTAAAAGAAACATTTTGATATTAGTGTTTATGAATGATTTTTTTAAACATATTAACACTTTGTATATTAAATTATAAAATGTACATTTTGAAATATTTCTTAAAATTTATACACAGAAGTTATTGTAAGCTAGTTATGCGGAAACTCTTTATGTCAAATAAGATAACCAATCAAAAAAATTTAAATAATGGACGAGAGCATATATTCTAAAAGTTCAGTGACGTTACATGCTCAAGAACAAAATTAGAAATTAAGACTGAATTGATTGACAGAGTGACTTATTGAGTTATTGCCCAGTCATTTAACGAGAACATATGGGTATAAAAAAACAAATAACTTAAGTCGTAAATAAGCCTGGTGTAATACCTGCGAATATGTTACTTCTGTCTAATATCAATAAAAATAACTTTATTCTCATGTATTATAAATACTTTTGAAATAGTGGAGCCTTTCAATTATCAGTGTCGTATAACTCGAATTACCTTTTTTTTTTTATAGTAAAAATGTTAAGATTTTTGCTGCATCTGATGGGTTTTAATAGCCTTTTTAGTATGAATTGTGTACCGTTTTTGAAAACATTCTTGTATGTACATTTTAAACCATTCAAATATATTGATAGCAACCAAATAAATTACGAAAGAAAATTATGGATTAAATATTGATTTCCACCTAAATCCCTTAATATTTGATGGAATATAAAAAATGACTAATGGAATTTTTGTGGGAACATTTCTAAAAATATTCCTGGAATTTTTACAGGGAAGTGTAGTCTGAAAGATCCCCAGACTGAATTATTTCTTGGAAATTTTCTAGAAATGAAAATTTTCCGACTCCATCACTTGTAATGGCACTATATTTTCAATTTCAGTTATTGGAGATTCCAAAAACACTACAATAAAAAAGGGGTGCCAGTTTTTAAAAAATTTTATAACACCCTGTATATATGAAATTCTAGAAAAGTTTGAAATATATTTTTTAAAATTAAAAAGGCTCATTTTTATTTTTGTAGATTTCATAAAAAATTCAGAGATTTAGGTTGGGCTCAGTTTTTTCCGTCTAACCCTGTATATTAAAACAAAAATGATATATCTTTGTTTTGTTGAAAATAAATTAAGACTTAATTAGTTAAAAAATCTAATTATTAACAGAGTTAAAGCAACTTGGCTGGAATAGCTTAAAAAGTGTATAATAGTGGAGTAAAATTCGTCCGAGATTATGCACTTAGGTGACCCTTGACGTAGAACTAGATGAAACCTTTACCATTTTGTAGAGTTTGTTTTAAGGCATATATATGTGGTGTGATCTACAACGTTTTTTAAATGGCCTTAGAGTGCGTTATCTGCACAATTCGAAAACATGTGTTTTTTGGTACATACATCGCCTTAAAAAAAAAAACCTGCTAGACTTACCATCCTGAAATTTTAACCACTTCTGCACAAAACCTGAGCGCTTCAAATGCTATACACCTTTTTTGATAGTACACCTACATATTTCCAAAAAAATTACGTAAAGCTAAAACTTCTGAAATTACACATGAAAAACTTCAATATGTGAAAGCTATGTGAAATATTCAGAATTTGTGTATACATGCAGTGAATGAAATGTAGCCTAGATAATGAAGAAGTTTTTAAAACAAGTTTGAGTTGATATGTTTAATAGTTTTCGAATTATCGAATTTAAAAGGCGCTTGCATTTACTCAAGAGTGAAGTATTACTGCACGTTCAAGCTTATAACGCTAATAGTTTTCACAGAATGCACTTATAAATGCAATTTTCTCAAAAACTATAAATTTACAATAATATAGTTGTCATCCAATCATTAAAATTATATCAACTAATGTTGCTGCAAGTCTACACATTATATAGGCACCAGATTCGCACCATAATCCTGAGCGTGCAGTAATATTTCACTCTGAGTAAATGCAAGCGCGTTTTAAAAATTCGATAATTCGAAAACTGTTGAAGATATCAACTCGAACTTTTTTTAAAAAACTTCAATATCTAGGTTACATTTCATTCATTGCATGTATATACAAATTTTGAATATTTCACATGGCTAACCACATCGAAGTTTTTCATGTATATAAAGAAGTTTTAACTTTACGTAACTTTTTTGGTAATATGTAGATATACTATCTTTATACCATTCGAAGCGTTCAGGTTTTGTGCACAAATGGTTAAAATTTCAGAGCAGTAAGTCTAACCATTTTTAAGGCGATGTATGGAAAAAACAGTGCAGATAACGCACTCTAAGGCCATTTTAAAAAAATTGCCGTACTAAAAAAAGTAGTAGATCACACCACATAATATGCCCCAAAACACTCCCTACAAAATGGTAAAGGTTTCATCTGGTTTTACGCCAAGATCCACTTACCCCTAGAATTAAGCGAGTTAGACCGGTGATTTTACTCCATTATAATGTAAAATTATAATTTAATGCGATACTTATGTAACTTAATCAACTTTATGATTCTCATTTGTCTAGCGAAACACCTAAATAAATTTTTATTAGCATACTTTTAATCACACGTATTTGAGAAATGGTTGTAAAATTTTGTTGTTATAATGGTTACTGTATAATTTTATTTATATATATTCATCCTCATCTGGTTTATGTTTACGAGTCAGTAATGCAATGGGAATGCAAAATGTTTTTTAGAAAATTCGTACAATAAAAGAACTATTACTAAATATTTACGTCGTATTTGGCAATTTGTATTTGTCATGACTCACATATATTTTACGTATATATGACAACAGCACTAATTATTTATTTCTCGTTAATAAACTGAGGTTTTTGTATTCTATCGTCCAGGCTGAAAGTAGCATCAAAATGGAAATAAAAAAATTATAATAGTACTAGTGGTCCTTTCCCCAAGATGTTAATATCCTTTTGTTCGACGCCCCTTGTATTCTATTTATCGTAATCCAGACAAATTAGAATTGACCTTCGAATTGGTGAAATTTACTATGAAAATGCAAAGTACATATTAATAAAAAATTGTTCTAATTTGGTCTACCACAATTTTTGAGTAGATTAGATGTAGTAAAACCGAAATGGAATTACAGGAACAGTAATAAATGTATGAAAACACGTAAACAATAAATATAGGAAAACTAAAATTAACTCTATTGCATAATATTTATTTGTGTTTGGCGGTACTGGAGTGTAAAATTGATAAATTTATCATGTTCGGGCAGATTTAAAAAAGTTAATTTAAATAACCTTTCAGCTATAAATTATTCTTAGTTTGGAGTATTGCACAAATCGGTGGGGTCCATGGCACTACCATAAATAAACCAAAATTATTCTTAAATATTTGTGTTTTTCTCGTTTTTTTATCTTTTTCATTGAAGCTTAAACAACAAACAAGTTATTTATTCATATAAAATAACAGATGGAATGTAACTTGTAGACAATAGACGTGTCTATTGTGTTATAAGGTAGTCGAGTTAATTCGAAGTAGGCGCTTGCCTTTCGAGGCAATATACATTGCAGCAGATTGTAGGTAGGGAAGGAGCGAGGTTCATTCTACTGCTTTAGCTGTGTTTGATTGTTGTAGTATTTTCTCCTCTAGTTTTGGATTCACGGTTAAACAGCTCTATTTTTTTAAATTAATCTCACATTTCAGATCAATGTATTTTTTCGCCTGCTTAGTTCCTCACAACAACAGTTTTTTAGCCTTTCACGTTCATGTGCTTCCCATATTTCATGGTAACTTTCGGTTCCTGATGTTGACTCACTCATGCTCTCGATATCTAAGTTAATTTTTGCGAATGTGAAAACAAAATAAAAAATTTAAAGGAACTACAAAATTTTAATTAAACAAAAATAAATGAAACACATGTATTTGTAAAATAAAGATTAATTCAAAAGTAAAAACAATATCTCCACCGCATTGAATAAAGACAACAACACAAACTTATGCTTCGTGACCCAGAAAGCCAAAAGTTAATACGATTGAGAATTAAATAACCTGCTAACAAAGACAAAGATCTGTCAATATAAATACTTGCATCTCGCAATATGGCTGCCGTATATTTCATCACTGCTTTGCCAATTGAAGAGAACAGATAATAGATGTGTCAAAAAGTTAATTAAGAGGCTACTATTACTGTTCTATCCCACGAACCACTGCTGCAAATAAGAAAATGTGTAAGATTGTGATTTTCAGCTATCCATCGATAGGATGTGAAGTCGGTCAAAATATGATAAAAATAATTATGCTGTTGTCAATTAGACAAAAAGTATATGCGACGCCAAGTTATTAAAAAAATTACTGCTTTAATAAAACATTGTAAAGAAGGTCTGAAATATTTTTTATTCAATGTCAAATAGTGGGTAAAACTCCACTTGACTAGCATTCGCCATTACCAATAATATCATTAGAAATATATAGAGTACATTTTCATTTTGTGTCATAACTCTCTAGATAAAACATACAATGTTGTGATTAATCATGGTAAAATATAAGCTAAATTGAATCATTAAAATCTACAAACACTACGATATCTAGTCTAGGCTAGTAGGTAACTTAAAATAATATTAATATACGTTTTTGCTGCAATATACACCAATTTGAAAAAAGTTACTTGTATGATGTTTTGAAATGTTTGCGTTAAATAACATAAAATATCCAAACAGCTTAATAATAGAAAAAAAAGTTTTTAACTGAATGCAAAAAAAGAGTAAGCATCTTTTTTATTTTTTGATGGTGTTACAATTTCTTATTTAATTTAAAAATACGTACAATTAATTTTCTCAAATCAGTGTACATTACGGTTGTAAAATTACCTTACATTATCAAGGAATATTATTGCAAAAAGGTTACTACATAATCTAGCTGTAGTAGGTACTTGTAAAACATTTTAATTATTATTACAATTGTTTATAAAGTGTTTGTAGATATTAAAGTAACTCGACAATTGGTAAATTTTTTTATATTTTGCTGTATAAAAAATGATGTTAAACTATTAGATTTTGTACTACTTAAATTCTTATATTTTTGGTGGCTGATTTCAGCATTGTGATAAATTTTTATCAAATGTATTTAATAAATGTAAGCCATTTTGTTTCATTAAAAAAGAATTCATTAAATAATAAATATATTGTTAGAAAAGTTGTTTTTTTAATTATTAAACCTACATTGTACAGATGATGCAAAAATGAAACTGTAGGTAGCAGAAATTGGAAACGATCTTCAGCACCTTGAATTGGATAGGTGGCAGGAGTTACTTATTAGCCCCACTCGTTTACAATCATTCAATAATTTGCATTCTTATTTCAAAATTAAAACAAATAATAACGTGCGTATAGACTCTCCGAGGCTGCCTCGCGAGACTGGCTCTGGCGAGGCAGCCTCGCGTTTTGATTGTTGTTGTGCGCGTAAGTTAATGCGAGCCAACCTGATCGGCTCGGGTCGAGGCGGCCTCTCTCGAGCCAACGCATACGAACTCTGCTGTGGAGGCTCGGCTCGCGAGGCAGCCTCGGAGAGTCTATACGCACCTATATAAGTACTTTATTGTTAATCAGGAAATGGCTTTTGCCAAGCGCTCCAATATTATTTTGTTTGGAATTTGTTAAACATTTGTTATTTAATACACAAGATTGTTTATAGAATTCTGCAGTTGGAAATTTTTGTTTGTTGAATAGTGTATGTTTATGCTACTTCAAAGTGGTTCATCACTAGTTTTTGTTTCATATATAGTGAGTGCACGTATTCCAAAATCGTATATAGACTTGTATAAGCATATATTTGTATCATTTCTACAATGAATTCTGTAGCCAGTTAAAAAATAAGATTGAAGAGAGAAAATAAACATAAAACCAAAGGTTTTTAATTCAGCCACTGTGACCTTAAAACCAAACCCCTATTAGTAAGGGATCCAAAGCTTTCAAAAACGGAATGACCCATTCCAACAAGGTAAATAATTTTTGGGAACAAGTTTGGAAAGAGGGTCCCTAGGGGCATCAGAAATTGCTTGTTGGACTTTTGTTGGCTCGTGCACAACTTCTCAAAAAGAAAAAAAAAGATGGCGTAATGGTATTTCATGAATACGTGTTTTTAAACGTTCACCTTCCACTAAAAAATTAATTATTTGCGATATTGATCTGATTTTTTTTATTTATATAGTAGAATCATGAGCGCCTCTATCTGTAGCAATGAAATTTAAAAATCACTTGCTGTTTTTTTTTTAATAAATCCTAAAGTTACAGCAACGAAATTTGTGTATTGAAAATTTCGACATATGGGAAACTATATTAAATGTTGAAAATTTATACGCACTATATGTGCGTACAAATTCATCCTAGATAGGATTAATTATTGTAATTTAAAAAAAATCTCAAAACACATTTAAATATTTCCATTGTTTGTTTTTTCGCAACAAAAATGTGATTCTACAACATAAAATTAAAATTAATTTTAATTAATTGTCGCTGCACCTCGACTGTTTAAGGTTTAATAAAAATTATTATAAATGAATTCAAATAAGGAATAGTAGACGTGATGAGAGCCATCGGCTACAGCGCAGAGATCCACGATTCCCACCACTGTATCCGCTTGCCTACAACGGGCACAAGTAAATCGCGCAACCTAATACCCATGTTCGAACCTCCTCGGCCTTTACTGTATATTATCCGACTGACTTCGTCAGTTATCCTTTCCGAGGAGGAAAGAAATGTGCAGCCACAGTTGCCTTAAAACAATCAGGTCAACTAAATAATTTGGCTAATTTTGGAGATAACTGCGATGCAATTGATGATTGTGTAATTGAAGATGCTCGTAACTTCTTTGTAAATCTATATGGCCGTAGTGACTTTAAATCCTTGGATTTACTAACGCAGCATTTATTTTCTAGACTTACATTCGCTACTACCTACTGAAGACGCTTTCTTACTGCATTTAAAACGCGAATTATATCAAATTTTAATCTTCAAGCGGTCCACCGATCCCCTTCCAAATTTACCTTCTCCCAGAAATTTTGAATATGTGATGGAGAATTATGAAATAAAGCCGCAAATGATGACAAAAAAACCACAACCGGATCTAAAAAAAATAAAAAAATGCAATTGTAAAGTGTGACAAAAAATGTGCGTGCACTTGGTGTTCTGTTGCCTGTACATGTGCAACCTTTCCCTACAATTGTTTTAAAGGCAATAATAATACGGAGCAGCTCTTGTCAGACAGTGATTCTGACTAGGAATACGTAAGTGCTAGCTTGTAATTGAATGTCTTGTGTATAGGTGTTTATATATTTTTTTTTTACATTTTTTGTAAAATGTCTTACCATTTGTACATAATGTACACTAAATAATGGGATAGTAAATAATCTAATAATTTATTTATCTATCAACAACACCCTCATAATCCTCTGTCAAATGTGACTTTTATTTTACATAATTTGTAAAAATTTCAATAACAATCACGCAATTCCAAAAGCTGTTTTGTCCTACTATCTGCAAATTCTTTATGCATTACAATAAGCTGGATGGCAACGCGCACGTCAGAAAACAGCTGAATACTACTAGGAGTTCCGCAAACGTAAATAACTGTCTCTTTAAAAAAATCTATAACTCTCAAACAGTGTAAGATACCGACCTGATTTTTTTTAAAAAACTTTTTCGATCTTCGGACCACATTTTGTTCACATATAGTGTGTACAAATTTTTAACATTTAATATAGTTTCCCATATGTCGAAAATTTCAATACACAAATTTCGTTGCTGTAACTTTAGGATTTATTAAAAAAAAAACTGCAAGTGATTTTTAAATATCATTGCTACATATAGAGGCGCTCATGATTCTACTATATAAATAAAAAAAATCAGATCAATATCGCAAATAGGTAATTTTTTAGCGGAAGGTGAACGTTTAAAAACACGTATTCATGAAATACCATTACGCCATCTTTTTTTTCTTTTTGAGAGGTTGTGCAAGAGCCAACAAAAGTCCAATAAGCAATTTCTGATGCCCCTAGGGACCCTCTTTTGATATGCCATCTCAAAAATTATTTACCTTGCTGGAATGGGTTACTTGACGATTTTGACGTGTTTTGAAGGCGTGGATCCCTTACTAATACCAAAGACGATATGTAGGTCTTTGCTAATACCCTTGTATATGTATTCTTAATACATATACAAGGCTAATACTCAAATCTTAGCTTGAAATTTTATTTTCCTTTGACCATTTTAAACATGAGACTACATGAAAAAGATTTCTTGAGCAATTTTTCCAAGTTTTTTTGTAATTTCAAGTGAAGTTGTGTCAACATTTTTCTAAGTGGCTCGATGAAAGTGGGTAATACAATTTTTTCCCATATCACATACTATGGTTATACTGCATTAGTGATGAGAGGTGGTCAATAATGTCAATAATCCGTCAAGTCAATTATAATTTTTTGGTCAATGGTCAATAATGAAATTTGAATTTTTCGCCAAAAAGTAATGTTTTATACTTTAGAACTTTTAGACAGAATTCAGATCTTTCAGTAAAGTAGTTACAAAAAAGATGGGTGATGTCTATTAAATTATATGGTTTTGAAAAGGTTATTAGTATTTGTATGATTATACCGCGTTTATATTTGTACACTACATAGGGAAGCAGCAACCATTCGCACCCGTACATTCGAATAAGAGAGAAAGCATGGGTGCATGTCTGCTTCTGTGGCCGTCGTTCATCGGTTCAGTAGATGACAGCCGCTGCTGCATTTCACGAGCTTGATCGAACATATCCCTATGTAGTGTTTTGAAATGAAACCACTGTATAAAAAAGCCAAAAAGAGATTCAGTGACTTTGAACTTTTTTACAAGTACTGTTGACAAAAAAAATGCAATACACAAAATGTAATTTTTGCAATAAGAAGTATGTAACACATGATGGTCGCATGAGAAAGCACATAAGTACCTGTTTGAAAAATGATATGGTATTGCCCCAAAATTATTAAAACACTTGATTAAAAATAAGCATATATGTATGTATTTGGTATTAAAATATTCGTACAGAAAAGACCAATTATATGTGATCATAATTAAAAAACCTAATTGACTTGTTGACCTATGACCGTCAATAACGGTGGTCAATTGACAAAAAATAAATCACCGGTCATTTTATCATCACCACACTGTATACATAGAGAAAGACATTTGTTATTTTATTTCTAGTGTCCTTAATAGCGACTTAATTAAATTTAACAACATATTAAATATAGCAACATTATCCAAAATAATACAAAAAACATAATAATAATAATAATACCATTAGTCCATATTTTTTTCATCTTTAGTTGTAGTTTTCTCTGGCCAGGACTCTTTGAAAGCTTCTAATACCTCATTTGTTTCAGCCTCCGCTAAATCGTCTATGTCTATTTCATTTAAATCTAAATCACGATGTAAATATTGTGCAGCTACTGCATTAGCTAATTTGCTTGAATACCAGTCTAGCATCAAATTCGGGCCTAAAGGAATATTTAATTTGCAATTGTCATCCCATATATCCATACTCTTGAAGAACTGCGTAAACTCATCTTCACTTTTGGTTTCAGTTGTTGTAGCCGTAGGAACTATAAATTTATACCTTTCACTCAAATCATCTGCATATGGTAACTCTGACATCACAAAACATTTTGGCTCCAAATCTGGCTGAGGCACAAGTACAAAAAACTTTGGCTTATTATTGGCATTGTACACCCTCCTTGCAATTGCATATTTCTTTTGCTCAAATAATTCATCTACCAAATTGTAGATGGCTTGGCAGCTATCTTCTGTTTTCTCATGGTCTGGTAGGACATAGAATGTTGCATCCCCTGTAAAAAACATTTAATGTGAAATATAAAATTTAATATGCTCTTGGTGAACTGCTTTTACTAGCATGCAGGAGTTACTTTGGCAGACAGCTAAAAAAATATTTTAAAGATAGCCATTCATAGGAAATTTAATTTTAAGCAAAAAAATTCATATAAGCATGTACCCGTAAATGCTTTCTAAGAGCGCTACAGCGTTTAACAGTTTCTAAAACCATTTAAGATTAATGTAGAATTTAGGTGCAAAAATTAAACTGAATCAAGTGGTTGTGTCAAAGTTAAAATTTTTCAATATTATTAATAAGAGGCGTAATTTTAGTCCCATAGTTTAATAATTATAATAATAATATTTTATTTCAAAGATATGGATACATAGTAAGTACCTATATTTCCTGTTTCTTAACTTTAAATTTATATAAAAAAAACATAATATTGGTCATCAGTAAGCCGAGCTGAAATCACCTAAGCAAAAGCTTGTTTTGTGAATTTCATATCGACTTAAGATGGGGTAAATACAAATTCAAATTAGTGAAACAGTATGCATTAGAATTATACATAAATATACATAGATAATACTTTAACATTTATTTTAACAATTGGATATTGTAAGGTTTTTCAACGATAAAGTATCTACTTAAAAAAAATTGTTGAAATCCAGACATCTACCTGTAGAAGTTACAGCGATAAAACTTCGTTCCTAGATATCTGACATGGCTCTAAGTCGAATGAATACTTTACCTTTTTTGTAAGCATAATAGACTTTTATATAGGGTCAGTCGAAAAGTGAAAAATTTGAAAATTCGCTATGCTGTGACAAACACCCTATATAAGGTATTGAGCTCAAACTTTGTATAAAGGTATTTGAGGCACGTCTGAATCAAATGCGTTATCCATTTTTTCGGAAAAAAAAATTGCCTAATGGTCGATCTCTAAATTTTGACCCATTTAGCGGGTCTTAGCAGGCCTTGAAAAAATGAAAATTTAAAATTTTTCCACATGGTCAAATAGAGCTCATTGAGCACTACTGTCCCAAAAAAAAAAATATTAAAATCGGTCAACACGTTCCGACATAATGGGTGTTCCGGTCTTAAATCGCACACCCTGTACATAAACTTCTGGACAAAATTAATGTGTCACCATACAAATTTGATCTACTTTTTCTACACCTATGGTCCGATTTGAATATTTCTTTCATTGTAGGTTCATTCCTTGTTAATATGTCATTGTAAATTTAGTTTTATTGCATCATGTTTCGCATGAATTTTCTATGAAGATAGTTTCCAGAGACCTATCGTCTAATATTTATTTTAAAATAATTACACAAATTTTAGTTTTAAAAAAATAAAAAACTTAAAACTCAAAAATCTCGAAAACGGTTGGATTTTCGAAAATATTTTAACGAAATTTGATTGAAAATTAAAACTTTTTTAAATGCCCTACATTTTAAAGTGCCTTTAAAATTTATTTGCAACACAGCACCATCTTAACGTATAAAAAAACGGTTTGTATTCAAAACTGGAGCGATTTACACATTTTAGTATTTTTCCAAAATATTACGCCTGGGAGTTTTTATTGGTGCACCCTATTTACCATAAATAAAATTTCATATTTATGTTCAATTTTCCTCGTATTGTTTGACATATAAACTCTTCGGAAATTAGCAAATTAAAACTTAAAGATTTTCGTTTTTAAAGCGATGTTTTGAAAAATGTATTTATTTTATTTTTCAAGTGAAAAATCTGGAGAAGATCCTATCCCACATTTTTGTTAATGTCCATTCAAACCACGCAGCCTCGTATGTCACTTTAATTACTGTTAAGTGTATTTATTGCAATTCTTTTTCATTATTTAAACTTGCAAAATCTACATAAACATACATATACTTAATGAATATTTTCAACATATCTGACAGCCACTACACCAACAAATAGTCTCTTTAAGACGTACATAGATGTGGGGATTAAAAAACATTTTATTACTATATTTTTTGTTGGATATTAGTTTAACTTACCGCACATGTAATATTCAGGAACGTTGTCTCTGCTAGTAAACCCAATTATAGAGAAACTTCTAGGCCCATCTATTTTAAACATGTCATTTTCCTCCACTTTAACAAATTTTCCATGCCTTAATATTCCAGACACTAAGTCTTCATTTCTTATTTGTACTGATTCATCTTCAAGAAGAACAGTGGTAAAGGGTTGCACAGTCGAAGAAAGTTTAAATGGTGCATCTTTTTTATATATCTTCACAGTGCAAACAGGTATTTCTAATTTAGTTCCAAAACTAAGAGGTACTTTCCAAGGTTGAGTTCCATGGGGGTTTTTGAATGAAAAAAATAGATGAATACCAACTTTTAAATTGCATATGACACTATTTTCTATGCTATTAATAATTTTCTTTGCAACTGATAATGAGCGTACACTTTCATCCTAAATAAATAAATGAAACTATAAATAAAATAAAATAAATAATTAAATACATTGAAGTTGTCATGTTTATTTTCCGATCAAGGAAATTACTAGATTAATAACGGCTATTTTCAGTACAGAGATTGTTTGCTACCAAAGACTCTATATTACTACTAATATAGTAACATTAAAACATTTAAAACACTTAAATACAATAACATCCTACAGGCAAGTCGCGGGTGGGTGTAGTAGAAGGATCATATTTAACGAAAATTACTAAAATCATAATGGCAGACTAGCCAATACGGAACTTGTGTAAGATGTTTACAAATAAGAAATAAGGCATCTTTAACAGCGTTTCATAATCGAACTTTAAATTTAAAGTCAGGTTAAAGTAAAGTTAAAATTATTGTGCTGTTTCATAATACTTTAAAGTCCCTTTAACTGCACTTTAAGTTAAAGTGCCAATTTTGACGCTTTAGCAGACTTTAAAGTGCAATCTAACCTAACAAAAATCACATTCTTTGTTTTACGTATGTCGTTTTATGAATTTTTCAATTTGTTTGTTCTCAATTTTCCACATTATGGACCAATACCAAGAAATTTCGCCTTCAAGTTCATCCAATGAACCACAAATATTTTTAAGACGAAGGAAATTATAGAGATAGAAAAACAGGCTCGATGGCTACGAAGATGTTGATTCCTTTGATAGATTTCGCCTAAAAAAACCTACAGCTTTATTCATTTTAAATTAGATTGAAAATATGTTTAGGTTACCAACAATAGGTAAGAATATCGTAATAATAATTTATATCAGCAATGTTGTTTAGCAAGACTATTTTTAAATTGTCAAATGCGCGCTCACAATGCTTAGGAATGCGCTGTATTACTAATAAGGCATTTGCACGTGACGTCATAACTAACCTCAAAAATATACATTTTCTAAAATTCTTGATATTACAACAATTTTTATCAAAATTTCTGCTTGGTTCCTGTACTATCAGCTGAAATCTTGCTGAGTGCCATTATTAATAAAGTTCTAATCTAATAAAATAAGAAAATTTTTGTTGGTTGGAATTCCAACCTATAATTAACAGTCTAATTTTAATAATCTACAATATTGAAACATTATAAATCTACTGTCTGAGAGAATTTTAAAATGTTATAATGGGTCCACGCTAAAACTATAAATATTAAAAATAAAACTAAAAATAAATTTGTAAAAACTAAAAATTTAGGGTTATGCTAGTCATATGATGCACATGATCCATTTTTGGCTGTGTCTAAAGTACCGATTATAAGTAATGAAACTTTAGTTAAAAGTTCGAATGGCTATGATTATGAAACACCTCGACTTTAATGCTACTTTTAAGTAAACTTAAAGTCGAACTTTACCTTTAGTTAAAGTACATTTTAAAGTTCGATTATGAAACTGGCCGTAAGTGAACTTAAAGTCGAACTTTACCTTTAGTTAAAGTACATTTTAAAGTTCGATTATGAAACTGGCCGTAAGACTGTGAAAGTATTGACAGCGGTAAAGAAATAGTGTTTATTTATCTAAAGGTTCCTTGATTGAAGTATTCAACTAATTCTTTTAACAATGTCTTATGTATTATCATTTATTAAGGAATGAATAAGATATGCGACTCAAATGGTAAAGTGCGAGGTCAATTTTGGCGCGATATTCTACAGCAAGTTCTCTGGTATTCCTGTGATTCATGTAGTATGCTTTTGATAAACCTGTGTCGTGTCTGGTTTTATATTATTTGTAATCTGGTGGTAATAAAAATTCAGATTAATTTTAGTTTAAAATTATTGATGACAGTATGTTCCCTCTGCCAGCTATTTCCAGCAACGTTTGTTTGACTTTTAACCGTCACATAATTTTAAACTAAAATCAATCAGAACATTCAATTTTTATTAACACTAGACTAGATTATAAATTACATAAAACCAGACAAGGCACAGTTTCATCAAAAGCATACTAGGTGAATCACAGAAATGTCAGCAACCGAGAATCTCGCTGCCAAAATTGTCTTTGCACTTTACCACTTGCATCGCGTATCTTATTCATTCCTTAATCAATGGACTTATTGAATCTTCTCTAGTAGCGGCGACTGGTGAATTTTTCAATGTTCGATATCTCAATTTAGAGACATGGGACCTAATTATAAGAGGTTTCATTTGGTATCAAAATGAGAATATTGGTGAAAAAAAAATTGAAAAACAATTTGTGAAAAAAAATTCCGAAAACCAATGGAAAGTCCTGAAACTTAATATAGGTATTATATACAGGGTGGTTCAGAATATACCGATTAAACTTCGGGAACTAATAGAGTACGTTAAAATAAATGGACTTTCTTTAATAAACTTTTATCTAAAACCGCATAGTTTCTGAGATACAGGGGGTCAAAGTTTAATTTAAAAAAAATATTTTTTTAAATATGTTTATAATTAGTTGAGGTATTTTAACGAAACTTGCATGACAAATTAACATCCGAACAGTAACAAGTAGTACGTTTTCCGAAAAAAATTCGACTCGCTAATTTATACAGTGGCGGAGTATTCAATTTTTTAATTTTTACTTGTTAAAAAATAGTGATACGCCGCTGGATAAATTTTAAAAAATTAACATTTTTAAAAACTACAATTATTTCTTAATAAAAAAGTATTCTTGGCATTTTTGACATAACCCAAAGCTTTGTCCAAAAAATTGGTTCAGAAAACGTTCTGCAAAGCTATAAATTAGTATCTTGAATCGAGTCTTGAATACTCCATCTCTGTATAATTTAGCGAGTCGAATTTTTTTCGGAAAACGTTACTTGTTACTGTTAATTTGTCAAACAAGTATCGTTAAAACACCTCAACTAATTAAGAACATATTTAAAAATATATTTTTTTTAAATTAAACTTTGACCCCCTGTATCTCAGAAACTATGCTGTTTTAGATATAAAGCCCCCCCTAAACGTACCTATAAGTTTGTAATACATGAACGCGCATACAAGTATCAGATACATGAATAAGAGCTACACAGTAGTTCTTTACAGCAAACTTGTCTTACACATACAATTTGTGCAAGCATGCTGATAAATAATTTGTGTGTTTAGGTATCAGATTTATTGATAACTACATTTACATGTTTCAAATACAAGTTCGTCGCCTACAAGTTAAAACAATCCCGTATAGATCAGTTGCTTTCAAATATTTGTGCAATCTTGTTTGAAGGTCTGGCTCAGCAACATAAAAAAATACGCAAACAAATTTTGTCAGAGTAGTCGCTCAACTACACCTTTCAAACAGTGACAGTCGCTTCAACATGTCTGAATAGCAGAATAGCACGATTCATACTAAATAAATATATGTATAAAGAAATGGGCATGTTGTCAACACAGGCCGCTAGTCGGTTGCAGCCCTACATGCTTCAATTTGTTTTACGCAAACATAAAATCAAACTCTGCAGATTCTTGCAATTATGTTTGAATAATTAGATTGTACAATCAAATATCGGAACTACACTTGATTTGTCGCTTGTACAAATTTTCTAATTCATACATGAATGTTGAAATATCGTTACGTGTAGTTTTGTATCATGTTGGTTCATACAAATCAATTCAAGCTTGTTGCAGTGAAAATGTTTTTAATAAAACTTGATGGTGCAAACATATCACATATACACATTACTGTATTAATGTAGGGGTAAATCTTGTTTGTACAGATAAGTATAATAAACTATGTTTGTAATACTTGTACGTATGTCTAGTTTGATAATAGTTTTGTATGTGCATTTTGTATCTGCAGACAAATCAAACAAACATGAAGGTATGTTTAGGGGGGGGCTTAAGTTTATTAAAGAAAGTCCATTTATTTTAACGTACTCTATTAGTTCCCGAAGTTTAATCGGTAAATTCTGAACCACCCTGTATTTTAATAACCTTTAATACCTATAATCTTTTATGCTTTTGAAAAAATATTAAATTTTTTGGGAAAGTTACCAGTATTTGAAATTTTTAATGGCTTGAACCTCAGCTTCAAATTATAATAATAATAATAATTATTATAATTTGGTATGTCTTATGTCTCTAAATTGAAATATCGAACATCAAAAATTCACCGGCCGCCCCTGTTCTCTGGGGGGTTTTCAATCCCCTAATAGGATCGAGTTTTCGGGATTATTGAAATAACAAATTCAAATTCCAAAATTTTCCAATATCCCAAGTTCAAAATGTATCCTCAAAAATATGAACATCAAAGTAGGTATTCCGTTTTAAAAAAATTGAGTCTTAACTCTTCCGAAAAATAAAAAAAACACTAAAATTTAAATCATTACGCAAGAAAAACTAAGCCAGGTTTCATACTGTGGCAGGACTTATTTAGTCTGGCGAGTATTTTACCAAAAAAAAACCTGCATAGGTACAAATAAGAATATTTGACTCATGTTTTCTATTTTATAAACTTTGAGAAGATTTACGACTTACTATTTTTATTTCTTTCATAATTTCTGGCACATTGTCTCCACTTGTGAGTGTGTAGGGAAGTTTTACGTTTGGCCCAATAATATACAAATATATACCATACTCTTTTAAATCTTTAATGATTTTTTTTACTTTAGCTTCATCTAGATCTTGTGAACCTTTATCCAAACTGGTTATATATAAAATTTGCAGCGTAATAATCCCTGGTTTTAAAAATGCTTCTTTTAAAATATGAATAGCTAGTTGCAAGGCATCCAGCCAATTTCCCCCTTCTTCTACTTCAGTATTTTCAATACACTCCAATACGACCTGGGGATTCAAATTAATATTGGTTTCGTATATGTTGTTGAAACCTTTTTCATTACGAGAATCTTTTGTATTTGATAAAATTAACCTGTATGTATCCTTGGTTTCCGACATCCACTTATAAGTGCAAATTTTAATCAATGCCGACAAAGCTTCATCTTTATTTGAAGAGTTTACATCAAATATAATAACTCCGTAATCTCTTTTTGCAGCCGGTGGCATATCGATGTGCGTATATTTTTGCCTAAATTAAGAAATACCAATTTAATATTTTTGCTCAATGAACAATAGTAGCATAAATTATAAAAATAATAAATTTTAACTATGTCGAAAAGTGCTCTCTTCAGGTTATTCCAAAATTTATAAATGTAAATAATTCTAACCTTAAATTACTACGCTGACGTCGCTCAAGATCTCTGTGTTTTCGGATGGCCCGCTCTAGAAACAATCAAGATTGACCTGTATCTGCTCGAGGCTCGAGATCTGTCACGATTTCAATTTATTTCAATATCATCCGAACATGATTTTAACGCAGACCGATCCTGTCATGGATCCTCATTTTGACAGGACATAACCTTAGTTATCAGTAATTTCTCTGTATCGTGTTATCAGTAGTCAGTAGGCTCTACCACAGACCAAGAATAATAACTATTCTATTCTTGACCACAGACTACCTAACTATAGACGAATAGACGACACTAAAAAGCACAACACGGCGTTTTCGGTGGGCCAACCACAGACCGGTGGGCGTGTCCTATTTCAAATATCGGCGGGTTTCATGTTTGTTAAAATTAAATTGATGGAAATTACTATTGTTAGTACATAATGAATGTATTTATTTTTTCATTTAAAATTTAATGTACAGGGTGTTTCCTAGAAAACTATACCCCCCCCCCTTATTTCGGTCAATTACCACCGATTTTAATTTTTTTAAAACCGGTCTAACACAGAGTTTTCCGTATATTTTGAATATGCTATTACTTTTTTTCCTACACTTCAACCGTATACGAGGGGCAGAAAAAAGTATGGTTTTTTTAAACGGAACACCCTATATATTTTTACATATTTGGATTCGCCTCGTCCTTCTGATTACAAATATATATGACACTGCTATAAAAATGGCGTAAATAATTGAATTTAAACTTGGGGCGTTTCCTTAAAAACTATACTCCCCTTATTTCGGTCAATTATTTACGGATCAAAATTTTCAAAACCTACACATAGAATTTTTCGTAGATTTCATATATGCTATTACTTTTTTTCTCCCTTCAACGGTATACGAGGGGTGGAAAAAAGTATGTTTTTTTTTATGGAATGCCCTGTATTTTTTTACATATATAAGTATTATATATATATTTATAATCAGAAAGGTAGGGTGGATCTAAATATGTAAAAAAATACAGGACATTCCACAAAAAAAACATACTTTTTTCCACCCCTCGTATACCGTTGAAGGGAGAAAAAAAGTAATAGCATATATGAAATCTACGAAAAATTCTGTATAGGTTTTGAAAATTTTGAATCGTTAATAATTGACCGAAATAAGGGGGGGCGGTATAGTTTTGAAGGAAACGCCCTAAATTTAAATTCAATTATTTACGCCATTTTTATAGCAAATATATAAGTGTCATATATGTTTGTAATCAGAAGGATGAGGCGAATCCAAATATGTAAAAATATATAGGGTGTTCCATTTAAAAAAAACCATACTTCTTTCTGTCCCTCGTATACGATTGAAGTAGGAAAAAAAGTAATAGCATATTCAAAATCTACAGAAAATTCTGTGTTAGACCGGTTTTTGAAAAATTAAAGTCGGTGGTAATTGACCGAAATAAGGGGGGGTATAGTTTTATAGGAAACACCCTGTACCTATACCTACTATAATTATGGAATTGAAAAGGTAAATATATTTTAGGTTTAAAATCTAATGTAGATAGGTAATATTTTGCATTTTAGGTAGGTATCTAAAAGAAATAGGTAAATATTTGGAAACTTTTTTTTTATGTAGAAATGAAATAATTTTAATCTAGTTTAATTATTAAGATGTGTATTATACACAGGAATAATTGTTAGCTTCTGAATAAAATAAGCCACCAAATAATTATACAGTGCGCGCCAGCCGACTAGGAACATGGGACCTCGAAATGAATGGGCAAACCCTCGTCCTTTGTACCGTTGTGCGTTCAATCCCATTCTCACCCGTAACGAGGACACTTGATCGAGTGCGGCTGCCCGTTCATCTCCCGTCCCGTCAATAAATTTTATATAGATTCTCATTGTACAATAAAAATTTATATTTTCTATTTTATGGTGATGGAAAGTTATAGGCAGTAAGTATCCCAAAAAGACTGAACCGTGTGATGTAAACTTACCTGGGCCCTTCAAGAAAAGCTCGTGATCGAACCTACCTATTCATGTTGTGTTTATTTTATTTACCCATTACGGATGCACTATAGTTACTTACGAAAAGAGGAAAATATTTGCAGGGCTGTCGAGAGTAGGTGTCAGCTGGGGTAACTGGACCGGGGTCTATCGGGGGGCCCGGACACGGAAACAAATTATTCATATTACCATTGATTAAGGAATGAATAAGATACGCGACTCCAATGTAAAGTGCGAGGCTAATTTTGGCAGCGAGATTCCCGGTAAGTTGCGAGCATTCCTGTGATTCACGTAGTATGCTTTTGATAAACCTGTGTCGTGTTTGGTTTTATATAATTTATAATCTAGTGAAAACAAAAATTGATCGTTCAGATTGATTTTAGTTTAAAATTATGTGACGGTTAAAAGTCAAACAAACGTTGAGAAATAGCTGGCAGAGAGAACATACTACGTTAATAATTTTATACTAAAATTAATCTGGACATTAAATTTTTATTACCACTAGATTATTAATGATATAAAACCAGACACGACACAGGTGTGTCAAAAGCATACTACGTAAATCACAGGAATGCCCGCAACTTACCGAGATCTCGCCGCCAAAATTGGCCTCGCACTTTACCATTGAAGTCGCGTATCTTATTCATTCCTTAATCAATGATATTACATAATATTACAAAAATGCTGCATATCTTGCTCAAATGTCAACTTTGAACCTTCGCGGATTGTAAGGCCCGCAAAGTTTTCCTTGATTAGTATAATGTATTATTTGTACTTTATACATATAATTATGGTTATCTTCATATTCAGCTAATGGTCATATTCTTTGGATACATACTGTATAAAAATGTAAATGAACTTGTTACAAAATCTTGAAATTATATGATTTATGCTTGTTAAAACTCGCGTGCTAAATCAAGGTATATGCTACTGCTACTTGACTACCTATTTAAATTCATACTATAAAATGTGTATGTAGTATAGGGCCCCAAAAATAACTACCCTGGGGCCCACTGTGGCTCTCGACGGCCCTGATGAAGATTTGAGATGAGCATTAAACACAAATAATATAGTATAGCGGAAATGTATAAGATAGACGGGACTGAGGCACGGGACAGAACGCAGAACCGGATTTAACTTTATTGTACGCACGTTTACGATTTCAAAAACTAAGCTACTAAGCGGAAAGAGATACTTGAGAAGGGTGAAGTGCGGCAAGACGTATTGTGTGCATAAGCGCATTGCTCTTTCTACCATATTACGTCTTCCGTCTCAAATATAGCTTGCATTAAAGCGAGAGATAAGGTCATTGCCGTATTATTAGCGCACGCACATACAATCGTTGGGATGGAGATTTCTCCAGTCAAGACAGTAACGGACTTTAGAATGTTTAGTATTCCAGGATCATCGGAATATATATAGACTCCGTTATTGAGAAATATTTACTTTTATATTAAGTGAACATGAATACTGTAACTATTGTATAGCCAATACTTTAAATTACTATTTATTTTGTTGCTAGCTGAACGGAGCACACATATCAAAATTGAAATCGTAAACGTGCGTACAATAAAGTTAAATCCGGATCTGCGTTCTGTCCCGTCGCGTGCCTCAGTCCCTTCTATCTTATACATTTCCGCTACTATACATTTGAGAAAAAATGGTAAATTAAATATACAGTGTCCGCCAAAAAGTCTGCACCATTGGGAAATTATTATTTTATTGATTTTCAGAAAAATTGTATTCTTAATAAATTAACTCCTATACTCTGTCTGTCCAAAAGATAGAAATACACTCCGCCCCAAAATTGTCCGCTAAATTTGAATGGAATTTCTCTATTGGTCGCATTTATAGAACCCAAATTACAATGCAACTTCTAGATTTGACTGAAAGGCCGCCTCTACAAGAACTTGCGTCACACATTAAACTTTTACGTATTTTGCCTGAAATAACCACTTACGATCTCTTAAGCATGTGGAAATTACTCGCAAAAGCACCTAACCTAAAAACGAATACAAACGTAAACAAACCAGCAATCGGCAGCTGGGTCGTTACGTCTAGACGGCAGGAAATAAACAAAGTATCGTTTGCGCAGTGCGGACTTAATAATGAAACGTCGTTTAAATTTTCGCGAGAATAAGTATTATTTTTAAAAGTCCAAAATTGCAAATGTATAATAGAAACTTTAATGGGAATAAACATTATAAAAATATAACATCGCTGCAGTATACAATTGTAACACGGTATAATAAACAAATTTTGTTGAAGCTATCACAGCTTTCATTAATTCCATCGTGTAAAACTGACTATTGCGTGGACCGTTCTGCGCTGCCATAAAATTAATGGGGCGGAGTCGAGCTCTATGTTTTGAACAGATCGAGAATATATGAAAAAGTCTATTTGACAGTCACATTTTGTCACTTTGACAGCGATAAAAAAGGTGCATCGTTTTTTATCAACAGTAAAAACACAAGAGCTTTTTTTTTATCGGATAAATTTCTCTTCGTAACGAAACAATTTTGCCAAATAGTAATTTTAAGAGAAAAACTGACATGAGTGATTTTGTCAAATGTCAGTTTTTCGAGCAAAATTACTGATTGGCAAAATGTTGAGTTACAAAGAAATTTATCCATAAAGGAAAAGCTCGAGTGTTTTTTGGCAAGATAAATTAACGACAGAATATGTGAACGAACAGCAATAATAATTATTTTTATTTATACAATTATTTAAAGGAACAGTTATTAAAAATACAGTTGTTATAAATGGTTTGGTTTGGTGTACTGATTTTAAAGTGACGTGCGACTACTAGATGTACACTGATTTTGAGGAGCAGGCATTTTTATCGGTGATAAAAAACGATGCACCTTTTTTATCGCTGTCAAAGTGACAAAACGTGACTGTCAAATAGACTTTTTCATATAGGAGTTAATTTATCGCCGATAAAAATGCCTGCTCCTCAAAATCAGTGTACATCTAGTAGTCGCACGTCACTTTAAAACCAGTACACCAAACCAAACCATTTATAACAACTGTATTTTTAATAACTGTTCCTTCAAATAATTGTATAAATAAAAATAATTATTGTTGTTGTTCGTTCACATATTCTGTCGTTAATTTATCTTGCCAAAAAACACTCGAGCTTTTTTTTTATGGATAAATTTCTTTGTAACTCAAATTTTTGCCAATCAGTAATTTTGCTCGAAAAACTGACATTTGACAAAATCGCTCGACCTCCGGTCTCGCGATTTTTTCATGTCAGTTTTTCTCTTAAAATCACTGTTTGGCAAAATTGTTTCGTTACGAAGAGAAATTTATCCGATAAAAAAAAAGCTCTTGTGTTTTTACTGTTGATAAAAGTTTGTGAATGGTCTTGAACGATGAGGAAAGTTTGTGTTAGTCCGGGCGCTTATAAGTCGGAAAATCAAATTTTTTAAAATTGACTCAAGAGTAAACTACCCTTATTTTTGAAGATGTCGAAAAATGTTATCTGAAGAAGTTGTTACATCCAAATATCAAATTTAGTTGCTCGTTTCGAAAAATAATATTTTTCATCGTTTTTCATAATTTCTGAATTATATTTTTAAATATTTTTCTGTTACCAGAAATACTCTCAAAATAATAATTTTAACCTAAGCAATGTATTACAATTCACTTTGATAAATTCTTAGCCATACTTTTTTGGCCAAACAATTATTTTGTAAAAAAATGCTGCATTTCTTGGTGCAAAAGTTTGTTCCTGTATTGATATTTTTGGACAGATCTTTTTGAAAAAACGTCAATCAACTCTGACAATGTTAAAAAATCAAATACATTTATGACACAGTGTTTTAATTAAAATATATACCTATATATTTTTTTGTAGAATTTGTCATTTTTTTGTTATAAGTTAATTTCTTTGACCTGTAGTTATTTTAGGGAAATTACAAATAATACAAAAGAACTAATCTTAATAATAATAATAATACTTTATTGACTAACGGTAGATACATATTGCATAATGTAAGTCATGGAGAGAGTAAAATGTATATACGAAAATGGATAAAATAACATAGATATGAATAATCAAAGTAAAGAACAAACAATATAAATGATAATTATTAACTAACAAATATAAAACATAATAACTGCATGTTATAAAGCATACTTATATTACAGAATTCAGTGTCCAAAGCAAAGAACATTGAAATAAAAATAAAAACATTCCGCTTTATAAAATTCATTAACATAACCTAGTTTTCAACTTGACATTGACATCTACGTCAAAAAATTAACAGTTTCATTTAACATTGACATTGACGCCAAAAATTAACATAATCTAGTTTCCAATTTGGCATTCAAAGAAAATAAATCCACATGCTGGATCTACTTTTACATAATTCAACAAATCATACAATTACGAGAAACATTTAAACTTCAAATACACTATAGCATAGCCATCTACAGTTTCAATGAAGTAACAAAGTCAACATCGCATTTCCTGTCAATGGTAGTCCTGTTTGCCTTACTTTCATGCACTGATTTAAGGATTTTGTTTAGGAAATAAAGTATAAAGATCCCAAAACTTGTGCTATAAATTTATTTCGCCAAAATGAATAATTTACAAATATATAATTCTAGAATATACACTTAATAGGGTAAAATCCACTCTAAATTGCTTGATGGCAATTCATGACTATTAACAAAAACACTAACATTAAAACTTTGATTTACGCTAATACTTGAAACTACTTTTACTTCGCTACTATCAGTATCAGATTCTTCACTGTCGTAGTCAATATTTAAAATGTAAAAATACAAGACATTGTTCACACACACTTGTAATTCCATTTAATAAAGCATAATTTTTTTGGCACAGCCTGCACAAAATATTCAAAGCTTGATATGATGTCATCGGCAAGAAACTGGTCAATATCATTATTTTGCCTTTAGCATCTTGTCTTCTTTCTTCAGGATTACGTCGAGACACTGGCTTAGTTGTAGAAAGATACTTCGGTTGATTGGAAAATATGTGAAGAACTGCATCCTCATTTAAACGAGGATATGTTATTTCTATTCCTTTTCTTTTTTGGGATTTATTACCACATTCGCTTGAGATATGTTAGTTAGCCTCGTGCGTATTACCTATCTTTATAAAGCTCCATGGTTGTAACTTCTCTGCCTTCAAAGTGCAAACTGCAAATAGCTGAATTTTTACTAATGCGGTAGTCCTCCGTGTGTATAGCTCTAAGCCAATTTATTGCAGCACTGGATCCTTTGGGAAAGGATAAGTAGGTACTATTTGAGGATTCAGTTTTTAAAGTACTTGCATAGTATACAGCAATGTCGAGGCATCTACAATATAAAAAATAAACGCATATTTAGTGCGCGTCATGATCATATGTAATGTGAAAGAATTGGATGCAAACAATTTATAACATCCACTGATAGAAACGTGTAATTTTGTAACATTTGTCAAATAAACTGTATTCATTTATAAATAACAATTTGCAAGGTGTACAATACTATTTTATTTTTGTTTTATAAGTCTATATCATTATTATATTATGTTATATTTATACCAGGTTATAAAATACTGGTAAGTCAATCATATATACATACCTTTTTAGTGCTTAAATATTTTTGTTTAATTAAATTATCACTTTTCCTAACTTTAAACATTGTTTGCATCCATTATCTGTCAGATGACGTTTTCACTAAATGACCGTATATAATGCTTTCTTACCTTTGTCCAGTTTAAAAACTTCAAATAAGCGAAGTTAATGAATTATTAATAATAATTCTTAATAACACAGTACTAAAGTACAAACAGTACAAAGTCTAAAAAGTAATTACTAAACAAACACCGCCGGTAAACAACACGACCAGAGTGGTCTACCTGTCGCGTTGCCAGATCTCAAACTTCATGGCTTGGAACTGTAGAAGGCTATGACTATAGTGGTTATTATTTAAATAAAAAAAATAATAATAAGACGAGTAAAAGCACTTTCTTGCAGCAAATGTACTTACCATACCCTACATTATGGTGGTTACAGATTTTTAAGTTTTTGTCTCCTTTAGAACTTCATCAATTTATTTATTTTTTATGGATTTCCACACCGTTAAGTAATATGAATATTTGTGATTTCAAAAGTGTAGGTACCTATAATATGACGCTATAACTGTAAAGAAAGGCTACAAATATGATGAACACCCGTTATTGGAATAATAATATTTGGAAAGGTCCTGAAATATCAAGTTAATAAATTATACACTACTCAAAACGAAAAAGGAGCCACTGTTAAAAATGTGGATATTTTGTTTCTGGAATAACTTTTTATTACAATTCTTTTTTATTTAAATATATTGGACTGTTCTCTAAAAATTTAGTACAATATTTTGTAATCTGCTTGTCATGCTTACAGGAGAAAAAGGAAAATGCAGAAATGTGTGGTTAAGCTCTTTATTGTTTTAATGCAAACATTCAAATAAATTAAGGGAAAGTTCAAAATTAATAACGTGTATGGCATCCTCTAACTCGTAAAACTTCTGCACAACGACGGGGCATACTTTCAACTTTATAAGTTTCGAATAACTTGAGGAGCCAGTTGCTCCCACTCTTCCAGGAGGACTTCTACAACGTGTTCAAGGTTCGGGATTGGCTGACGGTCCTTCAATCGCTTTCCAAGTGTGTCCAAGACGTGCTCGATTGCATTGAGGTCTGGACTGCGGGCGGGCCAATCCATAACCTCAATATTGTGGACATTGAGATAATCTTGCACTATTCTGGCGGTGTGTGGGCATTGTCTTGTTGCAAAATGAATTCTGGACCTACGTTCTCGGCAAATGGTAACATATGTGGTTCTATAACTTCGTCTATATACCTACGTGGCGTCATAGACCCCTCATGAATTACCACTAGCTCAGTGCGCCCATTCAAACTTATCCCACCCCAAACGTCCACAGTGCAGTCTAAATAACGTTCACCTTGGGCGTCTCCAGACTCGAACTCGTCCATCAATATGATTCAAAGAGAATCTCGATTCGTCAGTGACCAGCACGTTGCTCCACTGCTCCAAGTTCCAATTAACATGTTCTACAGCAAACAATCTTCTTTGCTCTACGATGCTCAGGGGTTAAAGGGGGTACTTTAGCTGTTCTTCTTGCATGAAGCTGACGTTCGTGAAGCCTGTTACGTATAGTTTGGGTACTTATTATGGTTCTTGTGCCTCAACCAGCTGATTTTGGAGCGTTGTAGCGGTACTTCTGCGTATTCTGGTGGCTCAAAGCCGTATTAAACGGTCTTCTCTCTCGGAAGTTGCCCTTGTACGATGCGGGTAAGGTTGCCTTCTAACAATACCGTACATTTGATACCTTCTCCAGACCCTATTCATGGCTCAGCCACTGACATTTAACATTCGGGCTACTTGCCGTCTTGAGTGACCCTCTTGAATTAGAGTGATGACCCTAGCAATCTGAATCTCTGTTAAGTACACTCTACGCCTTCGTGATCTACCAAGCACATCAACATTCATTTTGATTCTGTCACATTTAACACGAAACTAAACAAACAACTTGATAAACGCATTTATCTCTTGGTGAAAAAAATTACATTCTTTTAGTTTTTCTTGTTGCAATAAAAAAACTGTTGATAAGAATAAATGTTTTGCTACAAATTCTTAAAGTAGAATAGGTATGTGTACTAAGTGGACACAAAGTTTTATCTTTGTACTTGGTGGCACAAATAAAATATAACAAAACAAAGAAGTGGCTCCTTTTTCGTTTTGATTAGTGTATATTGAGGAAACTGATAAAATTATATCTTTCTAACTAACATTTGTTTCCTTTAATATAAGAAGCGAAGCGACCGCGCTAACGCTAGTGTTTATTCAGCCATGGTTTATGTAACGGACACAATTTTTAAAGTATAATGAGATTGCGATTCTCAACACTCCATCATGAGACGAGGAACACTGTTTCATGGAAAGTTTCCGCGAAGGAACTGGATTGTCATCAGTTTGAACATGACAGCGATTTGAATTTGACATGCAGTAACTCGACTACCTCCCAGCGACCTCGGTCAGCAGCCACCTGAAGTGCCATCCTGCCTTGATTATCTTTGATCTTTATGTCCGCTCCTGTTCTTTCCACAATGAATCTGACTACTTTTAATTTACCCCTATAAGCTGCTATGTGAAGGGGCGTCTCGCCATTATTATTTTTACCATTTGTATCCGCTCTAGCTTCCACCAGGTATTTAAGCGTTTCTAATTTACGTTTACGAGTAGCCATATGAAGTGCAGTCTCACCATTACTATTTTTTACATTTATATCTGCTCCAGCTTCCACCAGGTATTTAAGTGTTTCTAATTCACCATTAAGAGTAGCCATATGAAGTGCCGTCGCACTCTTACTATTTTCAATATTTATATCCACTCCAGCTCCCTCCACAATGAATCTGACTACTTCTAATTTACCCCAATAAGCAGCTATATGAAGTGGCGTCTCGCCATAATTATTTTTAACATTTATATCTGCTCCAGTTCCTTCCACAATGAATCTGACTACTTCTATATTATCCCAATAAGCAGCTGTATAAAGTGGCATCTCGCCATCTTTATTTTTAACATTTATATCCGCTCCAGCTTCCACCAGATATTTAAGTGTTTCTAATTCACCATTACGAGTAGCCATATGAAGTGCCGTCTTACCCTCAAAATGTTTGATATTTATATCCGCTTCAGCTCTCCCAGCAAGGAATCTGACTACTTCTGATCTATCCCAATAAGCAGTAATATTCCTAGGTTACTTATTCAATTAAAATTCAGAAATCTCTTATTTTATTCAATTAAAATTGCTTGAATTGAAGTTTTATTTACATGTGCATTACCATTTTACAGTAGAAAAAAAGGGACAGCATTGTAAAAAATAGGTAACTAAACACGCTTAGGTAATAATCTTTTTGTCTGTCACTTTTCCGGTCGAGGCCGAAATAGTAATTTTCGTCACAAGTCCGGAAGGTGACTTGTTACAGTCGAGTAGATATTATGGACGAGGCGACGTCAGGAGCCGAGTCTAGAATATCTAAACGAGGCTGGAACAACACCTTACGGACGTGCGTCGAATGATATTTTATTTCATCCCCTCATATCTTGTATATTAGTATATTTGTATAATTTGACACTTGGTTATTTTCTTATGTCATTTGACATTTGACACTATTTTTTAATTTACGGTTGATTTTTATATGTCAAACAACTGTCAAAAGGTTTAATAACAGTTTGTGATTGGGTCGTAATAAGTTTCCGGTGGTTTCCGGTACTTTACCGGCTCTGATACCATAATGTCTCATTTTCCGGCCGCATATGAATACTGTACTGTTGTACTTTCCGGACGGGATGAAATAAAAGTCTTTTCAGGTCGTTTACTTGAAGTAGCTAGGAAAGTTCTACCTTTCGTTTTTGTTTTCTGACCGAGAAACGTCATTTTTTGACACATTCGAATAAAAACAATTTTTCAGTGGTTTGCTATTGGAACTTGTCAGCTTAATTTCTTCAAAGATTAATAGGAATTCGTAAGAAGAACAAAGGATAAGGACCGCGACATAAAAATGATAAACATGTTAATTTGAGAATTTTAAATAAGCGACAGAACACTATCGACTTTTCTCTAGTTCTTTTTTAATAAAAAAGAATTTTAATTACGAAAATACTTATTTTTTTGCGAAATTTAAAAATATTTACACCTTACCTCTATTGTATATACACGTGAATAAAAACGTTTAATAAATACTCCAATTCACATGGTATTTCCTGAATTAGAATACTAAAGAGGTTGAAGAATCGTATAATTTTCAACAGTTTTTCTACCATGAAAACAGCGAGACAAATTTCTTCTCCCTGCAAAAATATTTAGCAGAGAGTCAAGGGTTATTTGTTCCAAATAATGTGTTTTATATATTTCTACGACCTTTGAAAGCGCCCTAAATTAAGTTTTATTTTTTTTAGGTACATGATTTGTTTTGTACGCAGATCATTTGATTGTTCATTATTCATTCTTCTCTATTTTCATTTGTGTGCATTATTTTTATCATCATTCGATACAAAAAATGGCCCCCTCCCTATCCGTCCACCATGCCAAAAATTTCCAGAGAGAAAAAACCATTACCATCATTTTTATCTTTTTTTTCGTTCGAATGACGTTTCATATTCACTACTACGGTCCACTGGAATGAGGTCTACCGGATCCCAAAATTTATTCGTAGATGAAAGATTATAAATTGGATCTGATATACAAACCCATTACAATATTGTGTCCAAATGTTGAAATAAACAAAATACGTCAAAAAACAAAATACGTCTAAATTACTTTTATTATAAACTCCACCACACAGTGAGGAAGTTTTGATCCCATAATTGGCAGCGGTTTTTTTCCCGCCAATATTCTCATTGTGATCTCAAATGAAACCTCTTTTTATAATTTGGTATAGGTCCCATGTTTTTAAATTGAAGCATCGAATATCGAAACGGGGTATATACCATGATCCTGTTACACCTGGTGTAAAAAATAAAAAAAAAATTACTAAAAATAATTATTTTATTTATAACATCATAAAAAATATCTACAAAATAAGTGTGACTAATTCGTAATACTGTATGTTTTATAAAGATTTTACCAAGTTATTGGTAAGTGTTCCTAGTTAATAAATCTATTTGATTGAATTTGAACAATATAATCTAATGGATGCCCTTATGATATGCTTAAATTGCTAGCTACAATAGTGGAATGTATAGGTATTAATATAACAGCACCATGTCTTTGGCATAAAAAGGGAATGTTTTATATATTTGGTATGCTATAACGTAAAATTCGGTAAATTTTTGGATTTTCTTAACCATCAAGGCCTGGGTTTGGTAACATTTTCCACAAATTGTCCAATATAGTTTCCTCTCGGATCATAATTGGCAACCACATAAGTTTGACCTTTTTTATTCTTCGCCATACCAATACCCAGTTCTCTGCTGTTTTTCCAAACCACTTGAGTAAAATGCAGAGTGCTTTGATTAACTTTTTCAACTCCATAAGTGTGTTGTTTCACTTCGTCATACCATTCTTTAACTGCATCGCGGGCGGTTGGCGTATGACTAAAATCAGACGAGTAAACTGAAAAAATATTTTCTCCATATGGACAATTAGCGCGGTGTTGTAAACTGGCTGTTCTGGCACAGGTATCCGCCCATTCTTGAGCAAAATTACAAAGCTAAAAAAAAAATCAAAAATCAAAAATATAGAATTCTTGTTTTGCATAATTTTTATTATTATAGCTATTATTGTGATATCATTATAGAAGAAAATGCTACAAACCTTTTGACTTAGTATCAGTTCAGGGACTCCATGTCTCTTTCTATATTCGTTATGAACCTTTAAGGCATCGAGAGCAAATTGGCTGAATTCACCACAAGAGTCATGTTCCTCATGTTCATGTTTCGATATTTCTTTCCTTGTACCCATATTCCCATAAAATGCGGGCTTTACTGGAGGCACATTGTCAACATAATGTCCAACAAAATTACCAGCAGGTGAATAATTCGCAACCACGTAAATGCTACCTTGTGAATTTTTGGCTACGCCTACACCTAAAAATTCGCTGGATTTCCATACAACTTGAGAAAAATGTCCAGATTTTAAATTACTTGGCTCTTTACCAAAAGGATGATGTTTAACCTCTTCATACCAAGTGTCAACAGGTGTATGTCCATTTACTGTGAAATTTGGATCGGACGAATAAAGACAATAAATATTTTCTCCATAGTTACTTCCAGGGCGATGTTCGAGAATATTTTTTGCTGCTAGATGCTTGGCCCATTCCTCGCTGTATTTACAAAGTTTTTTGTCTAATTTTAGCGGTCGTACACCATGCCTTTTCCTATAAAAGTTATGTGATTCCAGAAAGTCTTCCTCGAAATTGCCTTCTGTAATATTTTGCTCTACTCTATGGACATTTTTTGTTGTATTAATTGACAATTTTGATATGTCACTGGACAATTCGATGTTGTTATTGTTAGTATGTAAGCCACCGGGTGGTAAGACATTTTCAGCAAAATGTCCTATAATATTTCCCGCCGGGGAGTAATTCGCAACAACTACTATCTTTCCGCCAGTTTTTGCAAAAGCCACTCCTAGTTCTTGAGACTCTTTCCAAATTACCTACAAAATTAATGAATATCTGAGTGAATCTGATAAATTAGAATTGGAAATTAGAAATAATTTTAACTTAATTTTATTATAGCAACTTAAAAGTTCAACTAAGTGTATTAGAAATACATATAACACTTTTTGTTTTAAGTGAATTTGCGACCGGTTTTTGATTCACACTGTCGATTTTTCATCTAGCAATGGAGATAAAACTGTCCACTTCAATTTTACTTAAAAAATTTAGTACCGACATTGGCATTTTTTAAAATAGCACCCTATACATTTTTTTCGAAATCTCTACTAAGCGTAAAATTTCCTTTCCGATGATGTGTCACAAGTCAATATTTTCCCACCAATAACCCCTAACAACTTAATTCTTCTCGAGGTAAGACAAATTGCTATTAAATTATCAATTGTGCCGTGAAGAACAAAAACAAACACAAATGTCAACAAATCTACATTTAACATTAGTTTCACAGTATTTTTGCACTTTGTTTTGTTTTATGATGTTATAACAATAAAATCTCTTTCCATGGCACAACTGATAATTTAATAGCAACTTGCCTTACATCGGGAAGAATTAAGTTGTTAGGAGGTTATTGGTGGGAAAATATTGACTTGTGATACATCATCGGAAATGAAATTTTACGCTTAGTAGAGATTTCGAAAAAAATGTATAGGGTGCTATTTAAAAAAATGACAATGAAGTCACTTGCGGTAAAACCGGAAGTAGTACCTCCATATTTTACATGCTAAAAAGAGCGTTTCCCCAATTAAAAAATAAAATAATTAAATGTTCACTGAGTTAAGGCTTTGGCCATTTTTTAGAAGACAAGCTGTATATTGATATAGGTACTTGATATTAAACCAGATATATGTCTAACTTCAAAAATAAAAAAAATCAATATGTTTGGCCTTGAATATTGATATATCCATGTCTATTTTTCTTACCTGTGAAAAATGTCCAGATGCCAGACTGCTGGGTTCTACTCCGAATTTATGACATTTTATTTCTTCATACCAATTATCAACAGCTTCTTTTCCCGATATAGTAAAATTCGGATTTGATGATTGAACGCAAAACAAATTTTCTCCGTACTCTCTGTTGTTACTGTGTTGCAGCATATTTTTCTTGATTAAATTATTTGCCCAGTCTTGACTAATTCTACACATTTCCCTGTTTAATTTTAATGGAGGGACGCCATGTTTCTTACGATACTCATTATGAGCTTGAAGGCACTCAATTTGAAAATCCATTTTGATACTTCTTTTCTAAAAAAAAAATAAATATGCAATTAATACGGTATTGAATCTCAAAAGCGAGAAATATTTAGTATACGCCACATGTAATTACAACCCCCTTTATTCCAGAAGGAGCTAGAAGAGCCTTGTGCGGGATGTATATTTTAGTTATTGAAGAAACGGGGCTTATAATATTTATGTTTGATGTGAATGGAATAAAAATCAAGTTTTTTTTTTATAAAATAAAGTTTACAAGGTAGGTTTACCTTAGTTATATGTAAGTATATTAAAAATATGTTTCGAATATTTTTAGGCACGCAATAATTTTACATATTTTTCACAAGTAATCATAGATTTCATTTGTTCCTTTAGTTTGAAGCATTTGGAGTATGTGTTCTTTTTAAGCGTAATCATACTAACTTTTAAACTAGGTTTCTTGTTGGTTTTGGTTACTTTATCAGTCAAAGCTTCTATCAGATCGGGCGGGCACTTTTGTTCACAGTCCTTTTTTTCAGTCGTAACTTTACATTCAGTCCTTTGTCCTCGAAATGTTTCGATTGTTTCTCGTGTGATTGTCTCCAATTTAGGCTCCTGTAAAATATTTAATAATATTAACTAATACATTGACCTGAATAAATATTTGGTACGAATTATTATGAATAGTCTGTCGAGTTTGACTAAAATAAAATGCATTACTCCGGTTAAGTGTTGAAGAACGGAAAACAAATACTCATACTTGAACTAAAATATCGCACGAATCATGTACATTAGGTTTTCTTCATCCATTTAGATATGATACACCACTAAAAGTAAGTCGAAGTCAGGTAAATATATGTCGTTTCATGTATTCAATTCATATGTATTTTGTTTCTTCGAAGTAACATGACAAGGTAAGGCAATTTACCCATTGTGTTATTCATACACATGAATTTCTTTATTGTTCAAATAAATTTATATATAATTAGAAAAACACAAACGCTGGAAAAGAAGTTTTATTGACCTGGAGATAATGCCCTCTTGACTATTAAAGGCTATTAATATACTATTTAGACAATAAAATTAGCATGTAGTAATGGAGCAATGGTATATAGTGTGGGTCACTCAAGGGGTTCGTATTCCACTTCCGACAAGTGGCAATGTCGTTTATGTTATGTTATGGTTGTATTTAATAATGTTAATACTTGTCTTCTGAGAAGTTCTAGTGTTGAAATTAGGGAATGTCTAAGATCCAGATCGAACTTAATCGAGGATAATTTTTTGATGAAGAAAATGCTTATTAACAGGTATTTCAAAATGTGTTAGTGGTTGATTTGAATCTAGAATTTACATTTATGATTCAACCATTTTCAATTCCATCTGATTTCGTACATTAAATTATTTGAAAAAAATTTGTGTTTAATCCGATTTATAACAATATTTAAATAGCAATAACATTGTCACTAAAATTGTATAAAGTAATGTTATAGAAATATATAATAACCTTGAATTCGTTTTCATAAACTGATTTGATGTGATGATCATATTTCATAACAAACAACTGTACAGAATTATCGTAGAAAACATTGACTACAAGCTTAATATATTTTATACTAAATGAGTGCTGTGAATACGCAAATGTTTCCTTATCATCTTCAGATCCAAATCTATTAGATAACAACTATGGAGGGGCAAACGTAACAACAAAATCATGAGTTTTAATAATAGGAACGCATACAGTCGCTTCACAGTATAAGGATATTATTGATTGAAAATCAATAAAAATTCGTTTGCTTTAAAGTTTTCAACAGTAGCCTTCATTTACACGATTAATGGTATTGAAGAGCCAGCTGTTTCCACTGTTGCTTTCCCAGACTTTCTTTTTCTTATGCGCTTCTATTACTAATAATTCGGATTGTGGCAATTTACTGTAATTTCCCAATAATTTTTAATTATATAGATATAACAAAGATTATTGCGATGTATACAATAGCATTCAGAGCTAGTATTTAATGTCATCCCCCATTGTACTGCAATACCTCTCTGTTATTTGGTATTCAACTTTGCGTATATTAGAGAGAGACTATACGGCGATGAAACTAACAATAACTCTGAGTATCTAGTGTATAAATAAAAATAACACAGGCACACAAAAAAAAAGATTCCATCTAGGTACTTCTATGTAAGTATTTTGACCCACTGAATGTGAATTCAATGATTCCAATGTCGGTTTAGCTCCATCAATCCCCAGTTTTGAGGAAATCATCGATAAAGTTCGGAAAACCGCGGAAAATGTAGAATTTAGTCGATCAGTGATAAGTATAGAAGAAAAATATCGCAAACAGGAAATAAAACATTTCTATAAGGACATAAAGAATCTCACGAAGGAGTACCAAAGTCGAGCAGTCTTCTACAATGAGGATGGGAATTTCTGGGAGATGAAGAGCAAATTTGTAGAAGATGGACACAATATTTTGAAAAATTATTAAACACAGGAACAGAGGAAGAGCTAGAATACAATGAGGAAAAGCGGAAAAATGAGGAGGAATCGCCAGACCCACTGAAAGAGGAAGTAGAAGAAATCATACTAGCATTGAAAAATAATAAAAGTTCAGGAGACAATGGCATTTGTGAGAAATACTGCATGACATAACTGGTTAAGGAAATATGGGATACTGAATTTATGCCGCACCAATGGACAAAAGCAATCATTGTACCGATTTATAAAAAAGGGGATGTAATGGAATTCAGTAATTACAGATGAATAGCTCCGTTAGATGTGGTTTACAAGTTTCTGGTGGCGCTTGTAAAACGAAGGTTAGAATCTTATACGCCGTGTTAGGCGAGTACCAAGCGGGATTTAGGAACAACAGAGCTACGATATACCAAATATTTATGCTATAGCAAATCCTTACTGGATGTTACGAGTATAAGATCCGGTACACATGCTATTTATAGACTTTAAGGCAGCCTATAAGACGGTAAATAGAAAAAAACTGGTTGAAGCAATGAAGGAACTAAATAATCCAAGAAAGCATAAGATTAGTTGTAATGGCATTACGCGAAACAACATGTGCGGTAAAGGTTAACGGAAAAGTAGGTATCAAACGAATTCGAGGTGAAATCAGGAGTGAAACCCACTACGACTACACTATTTAATATGGTCCTGGAAAAAGCAATAAGAGAGAGCGGTCTAAACAGAAAAGGTACTCACTTTAACAAGAGCCATCAATGCCTTGCATATGCAGATGACATACTACTAATAGCTCGGACAATAAAGGAGTTAGAAGAAGTAGTAGACAAGTCAGTAGCAAAGTAAATATGTACATCGAATTTAAAAAAGCTAGGAGCGGTCAATAGGAAACTATTTAGGGCACAAACAGGGAACGGCGATATGCTGGAAATTGAAGAAGTAGAAGACTACGTCTATCTAGGAACCCTAATTGGTAACAAGTGCAGAAATATAAATAAACTTAAGAATAACAAAAAGTAACAGATGCGCAGGAGGAACCAACAGAATCTTAATGTCGTAGGAACTATCGCGAAAAGCAAAGATACGGATATACAAGAATACCTTAAGACCAACGCTGACATATGGCAGTGAGATATGGACAATGAATAAAAAAATAGTGAAGTTAAAGTTAAAAGCGTGGGAACGGAAATTCTACAAAGAATATTCGGTGGAAAGAAGGTTGAAGACATTTGGGAACGAAGAACCAACGCAGAAGTTTATGATTTATATCAAGAACCTAACATAGCAAAATTCATCATAGTCCGTCGACTACAGTGGCTAGGTCATCTCGAAAGAATGGAAGATAACAGAAGTGTAAAATACGTAGACTTAGAAGGAAAAAGAAAGACCGAGGAGGAAATGGAGCGAAGCTGTTTTGGAGGATATAAAGGAAACACAATACATGAACTGGAGGACGTTAGCAAAGGACAGGAAGAAATTGAAAGATTTTACCAAGGGCGTAAAAGGCCTGTGAACCCTTTATATATATTTTTAATCAATAATCAAAGACACGTCAAAATATCAGTTACATTCATGTTGGCTAAATAAAAGTGGATGAGATATTATTGATCTATATTATATGATTTCTCATAAGCATCTGATTATAATGGTATAAAATACAATTAACGATGGTTACTTATTTTTAATACATGAAGTAAAATTACCAAAAATATTCTTAGAATATTTTAATTATTTTACTAGAACTCGTTTTTATTTGGAAGGCTTTGTAATTCGATTAAGAAGAAATAATTGTATAATAAGAAACAGAAAGTTTTGTGGTGGTTCTTATTCGTTCGGAACGCAATGTCATTTCTGAATCATCCACTACGTTGTGCTCGGGTTAATATGCTCAACAACCGAAAAATGTCCTCATTCCGGTATTTGGCCATTAGGCGCATCTGTAGATATTATTTTTGGAAAAGTTTTCAATTTAGGATAAGTAGTTATTACCGTTTCAAATATTTACAATTTACATCATACAGTAAGAAAGTCATCAAAAACGTTAATTTTAAATAATGTGACATCTACTCTTTTAGTTTCAAAGTATCGAATTAGTCTGTTATTGATTTGGAATGAGAAATCGAAATTAGATGCAATGGAATATTGCAAATTTTAGCATTTGTTCCTGTAACTAATCTGCCTACATTACAAATACTACAAATACCTAAGCTGATACTAATCACAATATTAACGGAACACAAGAGAAAATTTAGTGTGTACCCTGTGGCCATACTTTAGACAGGTTTTGGCTTCAATTACAACCTTCTTTTATTTCTTCATACTTTTTAAATGTAGTTAGTGGAACACTAGTATTAAGTAATAGATTTTTTCAAAATCACTTTGGAATCAATCAATTGATAATTTGGCACAATTATGTAAACGATGTTGTGAAAGTGGAGGAAGGTGCAAGTTATATATAGTTTAATCAGTTTTTTAAATGTACAGTTTCTCAATAAATAAAATAGCATTATTGTTAACAATGACATTACTTTACGGTCTAGTGCACAATTTACAAAACGTGACACGTAATAACTAGAATAGTTTTGTTTATTTATGCACTCTGATTTTGATGCTATAAGTATATAAAAAGCATATCTAAAATGAGACTACCATAAAGCAATGCTCTGAGTATAAAGTGTAAAAGTTATTTAAAATATAAAGGAACATTCAAATAAACTGTAATTAGGTTTGGAAATTAAATTAAATGTTTACAAAAATATGTACTGCAAGGACAAGGTGTTTCAAGGGATGTTCAAGGGATCATCAGTTGCAGTAGTAGTACCTACTATCTATATTCTTACAAGATTCGTACTCTTCTAGGGGTTTGATCATTTCTATTTTATATATCTTTCACTTAGTATTATTTGCACCACTTTTTATTATCTTTAACGTAATACAATTACAGATGACTATTATTTACACGCATCGTTTTACTTCAAAATTTCGAAAGATTGCTATTATGCTTTTATTAGTTTTATTCATTTTTTAATATTATAGTATATATATATACCTACTAATTTTTTTTAATTGTCGCCATTTTTGGCTAAATAGAAGCTGGATGTAGGATGAAAAAGTCAGTTTTTTGACTATACTTCGTATACTGGTCAGTAATTAGACTCGTTAATTATAATTCAGGATAAGCAAAAGAATAACATTTAGAGGGAAATGTCACTAACAAAAACCTCCAGTAAAATTTTATCGTAAAAAAAAATACCTATTCGAAATATTCCTTTATTATTATTGTTTGTTTCTCTGTTTGTGTTTCTTTCACGAATATACTCGATTCACATTATCAAAATTCAAATTCCTGTGTCTGATGATTTTAATCCAGTATATTCACGAAATCGGTAGCATACACAATAAAACAAAATGGAAATTCTTTTAATGAAATAAATTCATATTTTGTTTCATTTCCAATAATAGAGTAATTTGCACCTATTGACATACCATCCAGGAAATGAACATAAATACAATAAAGCAAGTGGCAAAGAATAACAAAAATACCTTGACGGGGGCGTTAGCGTTGAAGTAGTAAGTAATAGAGAAAGAATGATTAAAATAAGAGTGCAAATCGCTTTGCTAGAGACGGTATAGGAATATCATTCATCCGACCGAAACTCTTTTGTGGGGTATTCAAAAATCATGCAACGGATAAGGGTCGGAAATTAGAAAAGAAAAGTAAATACTTCTACAAAAAACTGTTAGTCGGGACCCCGGTTCAAGGGGCTACAACTTGGTAAAAGGGCATCCCAGAAAAAATATATGCAGGTTCTATTGCTCTCCGACCTGACACCCTGTATGATCTTAATCTTAAGTACGTAAATTGGCAGTTATTTATCCTTTGGTTCTGAAACAGTTGTTTTTACACAAATTTGATTTTAGACATTCATGTATTATGTATAATCTTTAAAGACTTTAAAGCCGATCGTCGCTTACCATTTCCATTTGCGCTTATATTTTATTTGTGTTAGAGAATATATGGTATGACCGACAGGAATGATGCGATCCTGGAATAAATAAGATTAATGTGGATTACGTGTGATATTTGGACAAACTATTTTGTTCAGTTTTTGAAAACTGGAACAGAATCCAGAATCTACAGCGAGTTATTTTAACTGTTCCAGAATTTGGTACGTTCCTACTACAAATGTAACTTTCAAAGGTATTCCATCTCATAACTTATAAACGGCTAGAGCTAGAGTAGCAAATTCTGATTAGTAATTTGATAACGAATTTGATTTTAATAGAATAATTTTTTTTTAGAATTAAACTTAAAACGTACTCTAAGTAAACTAGATCGTGATATATCCTGGCATTTACTTATTTGATTAAAAAAATTACGAGAACCCCGTGCTGTGTATACGCACTTGTAATATATATCTTGAATCACTATTATTTAATTACAAAACATTGTTAAATGAACAGATAAGATAAAATCTCTAAGCACACTAACAATTTTACGTCGAAACAAATATTTCGAGATTTGTATTTTTCTCATTCTGCTTACCGAGAGACAAAGTAAACACAATATCCTATTATAATAGAAAATTCGAGAGGTATTTGGCATGACATTTCCTCGAGATAAGGGATTAAAAATTAATAACAAATTCATTTGCGCCGTATCCAAGAACCTCAAAAAAAGACGTGTTCAATTGGGATTACATTTTCTGGCTAGGTTTATCTATTGTCTTAAAGAATAAAATAAAACTAAAATTTTGTAATAATAAGAATGTCACACAAACATAATAAAGAAAAAGAATAATAGCATAGAATTATTGAAAGTGGTAAATATGAATCTTAGTGTACTATTTAATAGGGGGTATGTCACCCCTACACATTCTAAATGATTAAAACTGTATAACTGGATTTCTGAATATCCTTTTTATAATAGGTAGAAATAAATATAAATGCTTACAATGAATTCTTCTATGTTCAGATATTCAATGAAGGTCATTAACAATACCTAAAAGAGCAACAAATATTCCCTTTGCTTACTGCCCATTAAAATTTTACTTTAAACGTGTACTAAGTAGCTTAAGACTCACAAATACATAGATCATAGATCAATTAAGTTTACAAATGTTTCTGTACAATGCAATAAATAGAGTAACCAAATTTCCAGAAGTTCGATTCTGGAGCAACCTCAATTTTTTCAATCGAGTTAAAAATAAAGTTTATATCAAGAGCAGATTACTTAAAGATAGTTAGTGAAGTCACTGAGGTTTGAAGAAACTTTTACTAATGCTAACAAACTAAATATATAAGGTCTTTCAAAGCGAAATTTAATTTTTAACAAATAGGTACCTAATTAAATAGGGTTGCCATGCGTTCCGTATTTATGGAACTGTCATAGTATTTTACTTCTTGTCCTGTCCCGTATTTCTATTCATCCCGTTGTATTCTGTATTATCATAATTTTAACGTACCTAAGACTATCAAACAAAAAAGACATCAAGAGTATGATTGGCTGTAACGTAGCTAGTCCGCATCTTTAACGAAAACAATATAAGGAATTCCGCAGTCACTACAATAGGGTCATTCTCTAAACTGCATTCAATGAATTTTTTTTGCATTTTCTTAGTTAGGTCTACCTTTAATACCCTGAAAATTTCAGAATGATAGATCTTTTCATAGCTGAGATATTTAAAGCATTTAGACATGAGCTTGAGAGTGGTGTGACATCATTACACGGTTATTAAGATAGACGTGTTGTCAGTATCGCTTCTCAGTTTTGGCTTTATGAGAGTTGTGCTTATGTTTGAGTGCTCTGGATTGTTTTGTGGTGTTGCATTTGAGTGTAGCACGCTGTCGTCAACCGTGAATGACGTCACGCTTTAGATTCACGCGGTGGTTATTTTAATTTATTTAACGGATTTAACGTTGAAATAAAATTCTGATTTTTTGCACAGCTACTATTTCAAGGATCCTCTTTGAAATAATAAATAAAACAAAAATTGACGTATGAGCCCATTTTAAAATAACGTGCACTAAATTTATTAAATTAAAAGGGTCACAAATCACAGTCTTTTACATAAAGCAGCAAAATAAAGTGTAAATGGCGTAATTGAGTTTCAATATGATTTGATAAGTAGTACCATAATATGGTTAGGTTTACTGCTATGTTTAATTTTATTTGTTTGCTTCAGTACTCCTCTCCTCGCTGACATGTGTGGCAGCTTTTCTTATACAGGATATTTTGGAAGGAAAGGGAACTACTTTAAGGACGTATTCTAGAGGTCAAAATAAGAAAAAAGTCCTATAAATAAGAGTCCAAAAATGCTTCCTTTTCGAGATACAGGGTGTCAAAAATAATTAAAAACCCTTTTCTTTAATATCTCGAAAACGATTTAAGATATTAAATTGAGCTTTGGTATGCACTATACTGCCATGAAAACATTTCTTTTCGGTTCAACGAGTTTTGATGATTTCACCAGTGACGTGCGTGACAGCAAAATATTAAATGATGTTGATGAAAAAAATAGTACGCCACTGCTTTCTTTCAAAAAAGGTATTGGTTTCTTAATCAATAGCCAATTCTAGAAAGAAAAATCCTCTTGAGTTTTTCTGGTAGGACAAATCGTTTTAGAGTAATAATTAAAAGTTGTATTTCTGCGTCACTGATATTTGTTTCCGATTTCAAACCGGTAGTAAAATAATTGATTTTTAAATTGTCGGTGTTTCTTTTATCTACAGGGTGATTATCCAAGCCTTTACAATTATGTTAAATTTCATCGTTCTACAATATCCACGTCAATTGTGCACCAGTTTAGTTACTTGCTTGCAGAATTCTTTTTTTGACACTATCTCGAAAAGGAAGCATTTTCGAACACTTATTTATAGGAACTTTTTTCTTATTTATCTTCTCTAGAATACGACCTTAGAATAGTTCCTTTTCCTCACCAAACACCCAGTATACACTGAGGTCGAAAAGTAATGAACAAATTCAATATCCTCAAAACGCCTAAATTTTGGAAAAATCGCTCGGACAGGTCGATTTTGATTTTATATTAAGCCTATTTTAAAAATATTTTTTTTAGGCGTCAAATTTCAGTTTTATCATGGCCTGCTCAGTGGCCCGATCTTAATCTAATAAAATTTTACATGAGAGTCCCTATTTTAAAATTGTTTCCCAAGATTAAATTTGAAAATTTTAAATTGAATTAAGTAATGCTTGAACTGTCATTCCACAAGAATTGGAAAATTTAATCTCAGTGATGGATCGTGCAGTACTAAATGCAAGAAGTCACATTCGTTATTAAAAAAAATATATATGTATGCGCTTAACACAGTTTATTTAAATTTTATAGAAAATTTCAGTTTAAAATCGTAAAAATTTTTCAAAATACTGCAAGATAAATTTTGAAAATTTTGTTTCTAAATTTTTCCTTATTGCATTATTACATTTTTACTTTTGTAAATAAATAATATGATACTTTATTAGGTATTATTTTTTCTGAGATATAGGTATGTACGATCTTTCCGGTGTGAGCATATAATTTATAATTAATTTGAAATATTAACTGATAAACGTTAAAAATAAATTTTAAATTTTGTTTAAAACGTGTCTTGCTTGAAATAAACTAACAGATCAGATTAATAAGACTGCTTATTTTTGTTCAAATAGAAAATCTAACAGTTCTAAGTAAATCCATTATTATAACTGAATAGTAAAATGCATTATAAAATTAATCCGATTACAACTTTTTGTAGTATACATAACAACATAAAATCTGAATTTAAGGAAACGGATTGTGTCCAACTTACCAAATTATTACTACGCGCACTAATAGTATTTTATTACTAACTTGAGCAGAATATTTTTTAATTTATATACTTATCTTTGTTATCAAAACTTAATTTTGAAGAATAAATCCGATTTAATCTTTCCTAGTAATACCTATTTGTTATCAATAGTTAATATATCATCACGTATGTAATTTAAGAGCTTGTAGAGGACGTTAAAATGGCACTAAAACCTTTATACAGTTTTGTCGTTTTCAAAATACTTAGGTACAGGGTTTTCTAATGCCATATCCCCTTATTAGCTAGTTCTCCTAAATGTCTTTTGATAATAAACAAAATCGCTATATACCTAACGAAATGAATCTTCAGGAATTGAAAACATTATAATGTCGGAGATTCGCATTTTTATTAGTTAGGTACGCTGTGTTTAGGCAAAATTATGTAGAGCTAAGTTTTGAACCTTGATTTGTTTTAGATATTTCTTCAAATTACATTTGCCTTTGATATTTTTGAAAATTTGTCATCAAACTTATAAAGATAATAAAGAGAAAATAAAGTTAAATCTACATATGAATTCTAAGATGGAACCAAAACTTTTTTAATGTATTTTTCGTTTAAACCAGTTTAGTAGAAGTTTTTGTCCTTCTGAGGTGAATAATATTGTGTTTCTTGGAGTAATATACCAAAAGAAAAAGTATAAAAAATTAAAAATATATGGCAAAATGACCAGTGAAATTGCAGATAGTACACTTGATGAGTAGAATACTATTTCATAAATTCATTCATTCATTTTGACACCCTATAGAATATCGAATTAGTTAGACGTCTGCTTTTTAAACGTTCTAAGACAATTTTATCAAAGTATACTCTGTAGATGTCCATAAATTGTTTGAAATATATTAAAACAAATATGTTACTAATATAAACAATAAAATTAAAAAGAGAAAAAGTGTCAATGATATACATACCGTAAGGTAAGAAGCACTAGTTTTCGACACGAATGGTTCACGCAGTTATGTGTATAAAACTAAGACCTAACTGGAGAAAAGTAACTAAACTGACAATATAGATTACACTAGTAGACTAAAAGTAATATTTTTTTAATTAATCACTATTATTTGCAAAAGCATTTTATTGTCTTATTCATACTGATTATCGTTCAGATTTGATTTCTTTACAAGAATACTACATTACATTATATTATGCGTGACGTCTTTATAAAATAAAACTTTGAGTTATACTTTTAATCTTTAAACGACATATTTATAATTACAATTTAATTCTAGAATCGTTAAAGGAACATATAATATATCTTATCTGGAATATCTTGTAAGTAAGTATCATATAATATTTGAGAATTCGATTACATTTCACGTAGGTACCTATATATAATAATTTTACTAATTACAAAATAATTTCATCAAATATTTAAAAAATCACTAATCAATTTTCCGTGATTACTGATAGGGCATCTTAAGTAATGAGAATTTGCGTAAGATAGATCAGAAACAAAAAACAAAACTATCAAAGGTTGTAGGTATAGTATACGGTACTTGATTCACACTTTTGTGTTTCATTTGCAAATTTTGTAGCCTCAATGAAAAAAATGTGCTGCCATTGTTTTTACTTAGCAAATATTCAAATATTGTATTACCAACATAGTAGTAACTTGGTGCTCTTATTTCGGATTAATTCTATTGCAGTTTTGAATTCAAATATTTTTGGATAATTTGATTCAAAATGGGTCAAATATGTAATATTAAAAAGGAACGAGGGTGCTTTTTTGTTGGGGGTGAGTATCACCCCAACTTAGGGGTTTCGAAGAAAAAAGTGTCTATTGGAATGTGTAGATCGTCGAATTCTACCCCAAAAAAAACCTTATAACGTTATTTTTGCTTTAATACCCGCCGAGTTACAGGCGATTTTAAGTAAATTACTCAAAGAGGATTGCATTTTCGAAAAAGTTTGTCATAATAAAAAAGTTAGATTATGAAATAACAAAAATAATCCATGAAATAAAAATTTCTTTAGGCTCATCGTTGCCGAGATAGGTCACGTGCTTCAGTCATAACTCTGGTTAAAAAGTTTGACGTGTACCTTGAACCAAATTAAAGCTTATTACAGTAGCTAAAAATAGTTTTTTGGCAAATCAAGAATGATACAAGGAAACCAAAGGCAAGATTTTGATTTTTTACTCAAAAAGTGCCCGTTTTTTGGTTCCAGTAAATTCCAAACTGAAAAAAAAATCCAAATCGCATTTTTTGTTTGTCCTAACTATTATAAATCCGCTCAATTTTTTTTACCGTGATGGATGCATTATCTAAAAGACTTGACACTTTTTTGAATTTGAATTTTTGAAAAAAATAATTTTTTTGGCTTTAAGGTTAAATAAGTTAGCAGGGAAGAATCTTAGCTGAATGTTACTAGAGACAAAAAATTATGGCAATACACTAAGGAAAATGTAACTTTTTTATGCTAACTCTTAACGTTTTCTTTTAATTGACGCATTTAAGATGAATATAGAAAAACTGAAAACTCTGCACTGTTTTGACTTATCTGACCTTAAAGACCTTCAAAATGCTTTTTTGGATGATTTTTAGCATTAATTGCAGTCTTGCAGAGGAGATATGATCGAAATAAGAAGCCTCATTTTAGCAAATTACGATATTGCTCGTTTGGTGGTAATCATAATTTTTATACTTTCTTGAGTCGTTGGACATGCATGTAGGTATGTATTTGTATAAATATTTTTCTTAGTTTTATGTCTCAAAATGTAACAATCTATCCTAATTTCCCAAAATGAACAAAAAATAATTAATTCACCCATTTTACCCCTTTTATATCGGCCATATTGAGGGAGCAAAATAAAATTTTTAATTTCCGACTTCACATTCGTGATCAGCGATCCCAAAAACATAAATGATATTAGTTTCAATTTATTCTCAGTATTTCGTTAATTATTGATTTTTCACCCTCTTAGGAGTAAGATTTTTTCTTATTAGGAAATAAGTTTTACGTTCTAAAACATACTTGCAAAAAAAAGTTCTACTTGCTCAAGACAAACAAAATATAGTTAATTTTTCCAGTGTACCCCTATTATATCGGCCACATTAGGAGTGCAACCGCGAATTTTAAAATTCTGACTTCAGATTCGTAATCAGCAACCTCATTAACAATACATGAATTTTTGCAATAACTAACTCTTAATACTTGAGTCAGTATTAAATTTTGAAATTCAAGAGTCTTTTTCTTCACCTTCTTGGGGGTAAAAGCATATCTATTCCTTTTTAATATTTGAAGTTGATACCCTAAAGTTTAAGAATCTGCAAAAAAATTCAAAGCCGCTATAAAATTCGTCCGAAGTTTGGGTACTTCTTGACACCAACTGTAGAAATTAGTGCCATATATGCCAAAAAAGAAATATGTTGCAACTATGGACATCCTTTTGAGCCATTTTCAAAGGTATAACAGTTGTTATTTCTCATCAGCTTAGATAATAGATTTGTGTGAGATAGATCATAAACAAATTTTACACATGGTTCACTTACTTAAAAATTCATCAAAACCATTTTGTATAGTTATTATGACATCTATTCGGAGGAGAAAATAATTTCATGCAAAATGAGACTCAAAGACTAGGTATTTGAAAGTTCGTAGTCCTCATGGAATTAGATAGAATATTGATATACAGTAGGTTACCAATGGTAGAATTTGATTTTTAACAAATCATTATGTTATGTTAAAATTTATACCAAAGGGCTTTTTAAAATAATCAAATATTTACCTATACATATATCTTAAAAATAAATACGAAATTATATTAAATTAAATTTCTATTTTCACCATTGAAAGTGAGTAGAATAATTGGTTAACAAATACATCATTATCATTGACATTTTTTTACTTTACTTTAATAATAAACGTAGATGTTGCAAATTTTTAAAAGTAAGTTTTACTCATTCAACAAATAAAAACTAAAACTCAAACTGTGTCCAAAGTCTCCGAAGTCCTATTGCTTCATATGGCATTGCATCTATTTTAATATCCGCTATTTTTCTTATAATTTGGAATTTAGAAATCTTTCAGACCACTTTATTTTATTTAAGTTATTCTGTTATGAACTTGTTCCATTAACAACATATTATAAATATCAATAATATGTACTTTTGTAAAAGATACTATTTAGATGTTTTCGTAAAACATTGTCATATAGAAAGAATTATACTGTTTTGATGACAGCAATGCTTTCTCAGAATAATTCTATGAATTTCGGATACACCCTGTGTAGCCTTTCATACAAAATCACATATTCAGTATTACATATTTAAGAAATCACTACCCTATTGATTGTATCATAAATATTGAAACTAGTACTAACCTGTCCGTTCTTAATCGAGGCAAATGTCCTTTGATCAGTCTTCCTAACCATAACAATCCTGCTGGATCCGTCGTGTCCATGAGCAGTTTTCCTGAACCTGTGCAAATCGGTGAGGGACCCCGGGAAGGCCGGCTTCCTCCTACACAAAGACATTTCTATAGGATAACCACCACACATTTTTAACCCTATATAGTAATCATTAGGGCTCATAATCAATTTCAAACACACTGTGTGCGATACCGAGTACAACTGTTCACAAAGTGTGAACCGCACGATACCTTTCCAATCTTTGTTCCATTTTGGTGGCCAAGTGTAACAAATATCAAACAATTATGCCTTGCAGGCAGTGTATTAGATTATTAACTGCACAGCGTATTAAATTTAAATATCGTCATCGTGCTGAAAATAATAGATTCCCGCGGATATTTTGATATCTGTATAATTTACATTATGTATCAGGTAACAAGAAAGAATGATTACAAATTTATATCAATAATTACATTTTCATTACTGCATCAGGAGAAAATAAATCCTGTAAGTGAAATAACAATTTAGTTATCTACCCGTGGCTTTAATATTTTTCTCTTTATAATAGGGAACTTGTAAGTTAGTACAGCTTTAACTGTTTTTTTGAAACTTTACCACCCTGCCGCTTTCACCGATAACAAATTTATTGACCATTAGTACACAACTACGAACTTACAAAAATATACCTATCAAATTTCATGATCATGAAAATATATTCTTTGCGTATTTTTTAAAATGCAGCTTTCATTAATAATGGTGTACTCAATTCTTTTCGAAAACCACTAATAAAAATAATTGAGTACTGACAAACATGAATCATTGGATAACAGTACATTCAATTTATTTCATAGAAACGGAATTACTTCCGAAAGAAACACTTATTTTCTATTAGCAAATGATAATAAAAAATATATATTTCTTTAGGATTTTTCTTATATTAAACACTACTGTTTAGAAATGTGATGAACGGGAAATACAAATCATTAAACTTTTACTACTATATAGATAATAATTATATTACAAATGCAATTAAAATTCTTAGTACGCATTTATCAGAGTAAGAGATTTAATCAGTTGTAATATAGATTATAATTTATTTTTAAAGGGAATTTCCCTCTTTACTAAATAATTTAAAAAAATTGATATACTTTCAAAAACTGCGTAACTTCAAAAGTACGTTGGGTTAAATATTGTTCTTATGTATTTTTACGACGCTTTCCGACTGATAATATACAGTAAGTTGTTATACTTCTTTTCTGCTTTCTGCTTTATACTAACTAGGAAATAATGACAAGGCCCTATAGTTTATAGTGAAGCTTGAAAAACATCTAGAGCTTCGAAATCAGATGCAAATTTTTTATTTGTCTCTCGATGGATTCTAACCATCGAACCTCACAATTAAGTAAGTAGAAATCAACGCATTTACTCACTTGGCTTCCGTGTCTGTTACTTCATTTCTTCAGTGGCCTTTCTTTAATTTTACATTGAATCAAACGAAGAAATTAGCTCAGGAGTCGAAGAGTTTTGCCCTGCAAAAGGTCGTAGGTCGAATCCTTCTGGTTTTTGGATATATTGTGCACATCGATCCTCTTATGGATACTCTTTTCGACCTTGGCGCCTCTATCTTGAAGAAAGTGCCAAAAAATGGCACTTTTTTCGTATTTACCTCAATAACTCGTTTTCAGTGCATTTGTAAAAAAAATCACTATTACAAATTTTGAAGAGTCAAATAACCTACAAGTCTCTCATTTTTCGATATTTCAAGCAGATTCTAAGATAAGGGACCGTCATAATCTACTGAATTTAAGAAAAACTGCGAAAAGTCACATAACGCGTGTGTTATACACAACATAACACATCCCAAAAGCAGAAGAATCCGACCTTTTGCAGGGCAAGGCCACTTTCTGTACCCCGACTGCTGGGCTAAATGTTATTTGATGAAATGTGCACATTTGGCTTGGATTTTAAATTTAGATTTTCTACGAAAGGTTGAAATTTGACACGCTTATACCTACATATTTCCTTCAAAGTAAAGGTGGCATACAAAATCTAATAAATATTGCGGTAAGAAATAGGGGTAGAAAGCTCACAAATAATAGCTTAAAGGTAAAGGTGGCCCAAGTTCTTGGACCACTCCCTTTCATAATTTTTATAGATGAACTTGTGAATATTGCGGATCAAAATATGGAAACAACCATGATTAATTATGCTGACGACACTAACTTAGTAATAACAGGTACCTAGCACGTTAGATGGGATAATTCAGGAACTCTCTCAGTTATGGCAAAATATATATTAATAAACAAAGTCAAACTGTGTAATTTTCAAAACTGATAAGTCGGGCCTGATACTACCAGACTTACTGAAGAAGTGCCAATTTTAAACGTAAATTCTACAAAATTATCAGGTGTAACTTTAGATAGTAATATGAAATGGTTCTTGTGTATTGATGAAATCAACTATATTGATGAAATCAACTCTTAAAATAGTTTATTATGCAAATTTTTAATCTGTCGCTAAATATGCAATTGAGATTTGGGGTGGACCTTCCGACCTCGACAAAATATTCAAAATACTAAAAAGGGCATTTAGAATTATCTTTAAAATGAAGTTCAATGGCTCATGTAGAGGCCGCTTTAGGAAAAATGAAATGCTTATTATATGTACCAGGATTATAAATGTTTATTCATGTTTGTTGTATTTAAAAAACCATGGTTCATGAAGTCGAATTCAATATTTCAAAATTTGATCACATTTACGATACGCGACACAAGAAGCAATTATGCGTTTCCCTTACATCGCCTGGCTACTAATTATTTTTATACAAGTTTTCAAAAAACAGGTCTTTCAATAGCTTTGCAATATGGAACCATACGTTGTTAATTAAAATATTTAAATTAAATTATTTTCTTTCCTTCTCATTTGATGCAATTTATATTTTTATTTAAGTGGACCGTTAATTCGTACTTACTATCCTCCTGATGATTTCCAATAAGAATGAAAGAGCATGTACATTTTTTTGGGGATATCGTTTTTTTTATTGGTAGCCGTAATGAATGAATTTTGTGGTAAGTTAAATATTTTTTAATATCAATATTGTTTTAATTGGACGTCATGAATTCTGTAATATAATGCAATATTTTACATGTAGTCTTAAACAGTAGTTGTTTTTACATTATTCGACAATAATTGTGTTCTAAAGTAAATTTTTATCTCCAACCAATTTTATATTTGTATGTTCAGAAGTGGAGCATCAATATAAATATATTAAATTGGATAATTTTGTTATTATTATGTTAGTATAATTAGTATAAAACTTAAATAAAGTTATTTATAAATAGTAAGGGTAATGATTAATGCCAAACTTTTTTATTTCTCATTTCACGTGGAAAACTCATTCTTCATAAAAAGTTTTGTTTTTGTTGAAAATATGATTCCTATGGAGTAAAAAATATGACAATTATGCAAGAGTAAACTATGTTCAATTTTAACAATATGGAAAACTGTCACTAAGAAAAGTTGTTTAGAATTAAAATTTATGTCAGAATTCCAATTTGTGGATAAATCTGCCTAATTCAACTTTTATAAAAATTTTCGTATCAAGTGGTATAAAAATTAAAAACTGTATAGCTGAGGAGTTGGCTTGTGGTTGACAATTTGTCTTTTTATTTTTTTACTTTACCGTAAGTTTTACCGCATGTTAACATGAAAAATTTAAAATTCTTCTTGCCAGAATTTCAACACGCTGCTTATCTGGCAAGACAACTAGTTTTCCATTGATGAAAATATCAATACCTGTTTCCTTATGACTTGAAAACTAAATGTACAAATAAAACCTGAAGACTACACAATTTATTTCTGAAATAAAATTATGAACAAAAAATTATATATTTATATTCTTGGTAAGTATCTGTATTCAAAAGTTTTATTAAAACAATAATTTTAACACTATTATAGTGCGGACGACCAGCAATTTATTTTTGAATTTATTGAGAGATGTGGCCTCGGATGTGGTTGTTTGTTTGCAAATTCGCAGTTACAATAATTTTGTAGATTTACGTTTAAATGTCGTTAGTAAACGCATTTCCAATTTTATAAACTTTTTCTCTGTCTTTGTGTAATTTTTGTATATTGTATGTACATCTTTTTTTTCTGTACGTAATATTAATATTTACTTTTATATCAATTTGAAATGAGCTAGTGAAAGCTTTTATGAAATGATTCAATTATAGATAAATATTAAATGAAATAGAAAATATTTGGCATACTTATGTATCAACATAAAGCTATTACGGTTGTATTAATATATTAATAGTATTTTATTTTGTATAACGTGTAAAAACCACAAATCTTCCATTAATAGTAATTTAAAATTTTATACGTGCCATTATTTATTACTCAAGTTTTTACTTTTTATGTCTATTATAACGGTGTTTTGCTCATGCTTTATTATTATTATGTAACGTACCGATATAAATATAGTTCCACATGAACTGCAAGTCGTATCAGATCTAAAATATAATTAAGGAGATATATTGGATTTACTTCCTATTATACAGAAATATAATAATAGTTTTCTTGTTTCTGTTTTCTTTAATAAGGTGCGTTTTTAATTACACAAAGAATTGCTGGAAATAAACTGTAGGTTATCATAACAAATAGTTTCTTGATATGATGATCTACCACCAGTGACAACAAAATGTCTTCGCCGCAGATAACTTTGAAAGTTTTTAAATGGCATACCTATATCATATTTTTGGTATACCTATATCATATTTTTGATAGATATATTGAAATTGAAAATACTCATATATTGAAATTGGAAATACTCATGTATATTTGTTTATAATTAGGTGGATTACTAGTCCATTCTAAACCCTCAGCACTTATGAGGAGAGGTTTAGCTTGGAATACAGGATTTTAAGAGAAGTGTGTAAATTTTGTTGCCTAATCATAATGAAAATGTTTTGACAGTTCTAACAACCAATTAAATTTCGTTATTTCTTGTCATGTGACACAAATCACCTAATCATTTCAACATTACACTGATAACACCATCCAGGGACATTTTCAATCACTATGACAACAAAATTACTTAACTTTGACGACTTCATAAAAACAGCCAAATAAATTTCAAAATGTCACGTTTTGGCAATGCCAATTCTCAATCTATAAACTTTTAATAAATAAATAATTGTTTTGTTGTGTTGCGACATTTTGATTTTATTTTTTCAAAAAATTTTCTGACCGAATATCCCTCAGACATCAACAAATGCCTCATAATTTTATGACAACCTCAAGCAAGTTGCTTGGTAATATTACCAAGCAACGTGCTTTCGATTGTCATAAAATTATCTCGTACATTATCAATTAAGGATATTATAGCTGAAAATTTAATTAGTTGAAAAAGTCCAATTAACTGCAGGCGTTTGGTTATACATTTTTTAGCATTTGAATAATTATAAATGAAACAAAACATTTCTTGTTTTTAATATGGTGCAATTACCAAAATTATTAAAAAGCAATACTGAATTAATACAATTATTTTAACATCTATTATTATTAGAAATAAGTGTAGAAAATATTTGATTTAAGATTGTTATGCGGTGTACTTTAATCTTTAATAACGTATTTATTGTTTATTTATAATTTGGAATATGTGATTAATGGGGGAAATTCCAAATATATTAATAGTTAATAGATATTAAACACAATAACAAGTACAATCAGTGAATTTTTAAATTAGTCACCTTAGCATTGGTATTGGAGCATGATACTTAAGTCCATACTTTAAGTCTTGCCTGTCAAACTTTTGCTAAAAATAATTTGCGAACAAAATTCAGAATATTTTTTTGCAAATATTTAAAATAGATCGATTGTTAATTATTTATAATATTGCGTTTTTTACATTTTATAAATCAATAAATTTCAATATCAATTGTGTGAGAGAAGTGTCTTAAGCCGCCTCTGGTGATATCATCTGCTTCCTCAGCACTTGGTCGAGCGTCGAGTGTTTATATTATGAATACAGACATACATTATATTATGAATACAGACATATATTATTAATAAAAACGGTTACTAAGCAAGCCATCTAAAAAGATATACCTATATAGAGTTTAGTTTTGGCAGTAGAATTAATGAGGTTTAGAGATCGGCGGTAGTAAGATCGATAGGTACTTGTGTATTTTTTAAGGATAATAAACCCAACGTTGTTGTACTCTGGTGTTCTGTTTAAATCCCTACGTCCAACAATTGTCAGAAGTGGTTGATTTGTGAGTTTGTGCATCGTCTTCATCATGCATCACAGAGAGCTTGTTGCCACTACGCCGTCGTCGTCGCAAAGCAGGGACCAGGGTGCCGACGTTCAGCGGCTATTGCAATGGGAACGCAGTGCTGGGCCTGAAGCGATTCCAGCAGAGCGCGATTCGACGACACCGCCGTTATCGCTAGAGCACCGGGTTGAGTTGCTTCAGAAACAGATAAGTACTTTGACGGGCGTTCAGGTAAGTGGAAACATGTCCTTTACTTGGACGAATCTTCCGGATTTTGATCCGAATAGACATAATATACAGATTAATAAGTGGATTAGACTGGTTGACGAAAAAGCTTACTTTTCGCGTTGGGATGATGTTACAACGTTCGGGTACGTCGTTTCAAAACTGGTGGGCCGTGCTCGCGAGTGGTATCTTACTACAGACAATTTCTTTGGTAAATGGTCGGTTTTAAAATCTGCTTTAAAAGAAACATTTGACATTGACTCGTCAATGACGGGTAAAATTTTCCAAGAGGCAGCTAATTTTACTTGCCTACACGAAAAATTGACCGACTATTACTCTTTAAAATTAAATAAACTACAAAAGTTAAATTGGGACATTCCGGTCAAAGACAAAATTAATATAATTGTGCACGGAATTTCAAACAAAGAAATTCGACAGATTGCTTTGTCTAATAATTATGACAGTCTGGAAGATTTGTTTACGTATTTACGCAGTTGTGATCAGCATTTTGGGCCTTCTACCTTACAATTTCAGAAAAGTAAGGCAGATACTTTTCAAATACGGTGCTATCAGTGTAACGAAAAGGGACACAGAAAAATTAATTGTCCCCAAAATCGTTTTAGCGATTTTAAATATAAGAAGAATAATCAAAAGACCTGTGACTTTTGTCAAAAGAGAGGTCATATACAGTCGGAGTGTCGTAAAAAGAAGAAAACTAACGAACATAAATCAGTAAATTTTATTTGCAGGCAGTATGTGAATTTGTACTTTAAAGACGTTGTGGTAAATACAACTAATTTAGTAGGTATTATTGATACCGGTAGTGAGTGTTCCTTAATTCGAGCAAGCGCAGCAGCTAATCAGTCCGAAAAAATTTGTAACCGAAAATCGCGGTTTTTAAAATCTTTTTCGGGAGATTGCTACGAAACTAATTCGGCTATTACCTGCAGGGTTACCATTGACTCAGTGTGTGCTGAAATTGACATTTGGGTAGTACCAAATTACATGTGTCCTGCAGATATTTTGATTGGAAATGATTTCCTGGCACAGCCACAAGTTGCATTTTACAAAAATGGGTCAGATATTAAATTTTTGACTTGTTCAACTGTCTGCTCAGGTACTGAATTACTGTCTCCTATCACTTGCGACATGCTAACTGCTAATAAAAAAGTAAAGGAAGTGGTTATTTTACTTAATAAGTATCGTAAGTGCGTTGCTACAAACTTAGGCGAAATTGGTAAAACATCGTGCTGTGAGATGTCAATAAGGCTGACAAGTTCAAATCCAGTAGTTTACAATCCATACAGACTTCCGGTTAGCCACCGTATGAAGTTACGAGAAATGATTGATGAATTACTTAAAAACAATATAATTCGGGAGTCAGTGTCCGCTTATGCTAGCCCAGTTGTTTTGGTTCCTAAACCAAATGGTGACTTAAGGTTGTGTACAGATTTTCGCAAGTTAAATGCAATAACTGTTAAAGAAAAATTTCCTTTACCATTGATCGACGATCAAATTGATAAATTGTTGAATTATAAATACTTTACTACTCTGGATTTCTTTTCGGGGTATTATCAAATTCCAATGGCAACCGATTCGGTTGAGAAAACCGCGTTCATAACTCCTGATGGGAAATACGAGTACTTAAGAATGAGTTTTGGTTTATGTAATGCGCCATTTGTGTTTCAAAGAATGATGACAAGACTATTAAATGAATTAGAATCGGGAACTGCGTTTGCCTATCTTGATGATGTGTTGATACCTTCAGCTACAAAGAAGGAGGGGCTGTTTAAATTAGAAAAAGTATTGCAGTTATTGCAAAAATATAATCTAACTTTCCAGTTAAGGAAATGTAACTTTTTGGAGACAAAAATTAAATATCTGGGTCGTGAGGTTTCCGGGGACGGAGTTAGCCCAAGTTCAAATAAAATTTTGGCAGTCTCGAAACTTGATATTCCTAAAAATAAAAAGCAACTCCGTCAGTTATTAGGTCTTGCTGGTTATTTTCGTAAATATATCCGAAATTACGCTTTCATTGTACAACCTTTGACAAAGCTTTTGAAAAAACATGCGGTGTGGTCTTGGGGTACTGAGCAAACTGACGCAGTCAATTTAGTTAAAGACACATTGACCGCTAAACCAGTTTTAAAAATTTTTGACCCCAGTCTCCCTACACAGTTACATACTGATGGCAGTAGTATAGGCGTAGCAGGGATTTTGCTTCAACAGCACAATGGCGTTTATCATCCTGTAGCATATTATAGTAAACAATGCACATATGAACAGAGCAAATATCATTCCTATGAAATAGAAACAATGGCAGTCGTGTTTTCTTTGCGCCATTTTCGCATTTATTTGCTTGGCATCGACTGATGACTGATTGTATAGCAATTCGTACGACTGCTACGAAAAAAGATCTTATTCCGAGAATAGCCAGGTGGTGGCTAGAAATTCAAGACTTTACATTTGATATACAATACCGACCTGGAACCAAGATGAACCATGTAGATTATTTGAGTCGATATCCGGTGTCAGACCTAGTACATAATATAATTAATCTGACGGAAGCCGATTGGATAGTTGCGGTGCAGTCACGCGATGATCGTCTGCAAAGCATAATCGCCATTCTGCACAAAAAAACGTGAAAATAAAAATTACTTTGATAACTACAAACTTAAGAAAAACGTGTTGTATCGTTTGGTAGATGGTTCTTTAAAGTGGGTTGTTCCAAAGTCTTGCAGATGGCTTATTTGCAGGTTACATCATGATGATGGTGGTCATTTCGGGTTTGAAAAAACCTTCGAAAAAATTAAGCGAAATTATTGGTTTGAAGGCATGTCACGCTTTGTCAAAAAGTACGTGACCGCGTGTCTGAACTGCTTATATGCCAAAGGCATGTCAGGTCGTAAACCTGGTCTTCTCCATCCTATTCCAAAGGTTGCTGTACCTTTTGAAACGATACACATGGATCACATAGGCCCGTTTGTAAAATCAAAACACAAAAATACTCACATTTTGGTTCTGGTTGACGGCTTTACAAAGTTTGTGTTCATTGAATCAGTCAAAAGTACCAGAACCAAGTATGTTTTGAAAGTGTTAGAAACTTTTACCTATATTTTTGGTGTGCCCAGTAGATTAATAACTGATCGAGGTACTGCGTTTACATCAGCTGCAATGAAAACTTTTTGCAAAGAATATGGTATACAGCACGTACTAAATGCAGTAGCCACGCCTCGCGCCAACGGACAATGTGAAAGGGTAAATAAAACAGTGTTAGAGTCATTACGGTGTTACAGTAGTAATGATGAGGATGAAACAAAATGGGATGAACATTTGAAAAAAATTCAGTTTCACATTAACAACACTGTAAACAAAACTACAGGTGTTTCCCCATTCAAATTGTTGATAGGTATAAACCCGCGGCCGATAGCGGATGCAAAGTTACTTGCACAGTTCGAACAAAGTTTAGAAACAGAAAATCTGCAGTCTCTTCGCTCAAAAGTTTCTGACAGATTGCAAGAAAAAAGTGCAAAATTTAAAGCAAACTTTGATAAGAAACGCAAAAAAGCTCCTAGCTATCAGCTTGGAGATTTGGTAATGGTGAAAATTACAAGTATTTCTCCAACTGGGGAATCTAGGAAGTTGAACCCTAAGTATAAAGGTCCATTCAAGGTTTCCAAAATATTACCGAATGATCGGTATGCCGTAGAAGACCTTAGAGAAGGAAGTAGAAAAACAATACTAATTGTCGCAGTTGATTCACTGAAACCGTGGATTGTTCTAAATGATGTTGACTGTCAACCTTTCTCGTAAGTAAAAAAAAAACAGTCTCTTGCCAAATCCTGGTGGCGTTACCAGAAGACCACAGTGAAGTATCCTGATCGTTAGATCAGAAGCCGGCTGGCATATAAACATTCATGTTCATGTCAATCGAAGCCTCGAGCTCTCTAATGAAATGAGCCTAGATGGTTAGCCTGACGCAGTTTCAGAAGCCTGATGTTTATTTCAGATGCCTGACAAAACGTCTGTCAGAAGCCCAGCGATAACTGGAATGTTACTACTGGAAGTCCAGTGTGCTACAGTGGTAGCTTGGAGATTTGTCAAGCCTGATGTCTAAATCAGAAGCCTGATGTTTAAACCAGAAGCCTGAGACCTAACTCAGAAGCCTGATATCGAAATCAGAAGCCTGATGTCTAAACCAGAAGCCTGACACTTAAGTCAGAAGTCTGATTGCTATTTACGAAAAGTAAAGTCAGAAGTTGTTGTGGTATGGAACAGAAAAAGAAATATTAAGCGCAATACTTTTGGTTCTCAGAACTATTTTGCAAGAAAAGGCTGATTAAGACCTTTCCGTGAACTTTTTACTAGATAATATTTTAAAGTCTGCTTGTATTGTGTTACAGGCCGTCCGATGACTCGGAGTGACAACGCTTTACGAAATCCCTGGTAACGAAGTTCGAGGACGCACTTCTGTCAGGATGGACGAGTGTGAGAGAAGTGTCTTAAGCCGCCTCTGGTGATATCATCTGCTTCCTCAGCACTTGGTCGAGCGTCGAGTGTTTATATTATGAATACAGACATACATTATATTATGAATACAGACATATATTATTAATAAAAACGGTTACTAAGCAAGCCATCTAAAAAGATATACCTATATAGAGTTTAGTTTTGGCAGTAGAATTAATGAGGTTTAGAGATCGGCGGTAGTAAGATCGATAGGTACTTGTGTATTTTTTAAGGATAATAAACCCAACGTTGTTGTACTCTGGTGTTCTGTTTAAATCCCTACGTCCAACAATTGTGTGCATTATAATATACTGCCAACGTTAGAATTTGTGTTTTTTACGTTGCTTGACGTCTCCATTATTTTTGTTTATCCTGTTACTTCGACTGATTGAATTAATATTATGCAATGTCGGTGTATGAATAATGCTTCATCGATCTTCATGCACATTGCTACACTTTGTTCATTCGCACACAAATAAAGTAAAATAGGGAGAGAATTTAAATTACGCTTGTACTCTGATTAGTGATTAACCTTCATAGTGATAGTATCATCAATTTTTAATTGAAATTATACAATTTTCAAAAGTCTGAAAGCGGGTAATTTTGTAGAAAACTCGACATAAATAAATTTTTCATAAAATTCTTTTATAGTTTTTAGAAATCTATCTGATGACAATTGGACGTTTTTCAGGAGGTGCAGAATTTTGAGGTCATTCGAACATTAACTTCTTTTTCGATGGACATAGATGTTGTGTTTTCAAGATTATAAAATATGCCAAATCATTTAGGAACAAATTTCAAAATAAAAACTATCCTATTTCATTAAAACCTAGAAAAGTTTTCATCCACGGAAATCTATGAAACTTTCATGAGAATATTGTTTTCGTAAACGCCTAGATTTTAAGAAAATCAGTTGTTTCCAGACTTTTAAAAAGTCCTGTATAATGAAAGTATTGTTGTACTCGTGAAGAAAATCATAATTTGAATTTTACTGCAATTATTACTCGATCACTTCATATACTCGATAATACACCCTATACTCGATAATTCCTGAAACTTTCGAGCTATTTCTGTTCAAACACTAAAGTCAGTGAAATTACTAATTTTGCACTTGATAAGTTTTATTACCATTTTGCTAGTAAAATGTTATGGAATTTTATGAATACTTACATCCTTTCTCCGTATTGTTCATAGTTTAATTTAAATATAAATATTATAGGTAAAGCCAGATGTAAACAATTACGCTGTATAGTAATTCAAATAGTCGTTATACAAGACATTAGAAGGATAATATAATAATAACACAATATTAACAAGTAGAAAATAATTTAAATTACCTTGTATCACAGATGTCATTCACTATTACAATCACCATTTTCTTATTTTTAATATTACATATAATACAATAAAAAAGTACAAATTATGACGAACAAACAGCACAAAGGAATTTACTTATTAACAGAATTCCCTAATAAATTTATATAAATATGAAAGATATTACAATCTTGATTGATAAGTAAGAAAACTTATCTTAGTATTTGTTTTTAGCCATTATTCGTTTAATATTTGTGTTTAAGGTGCACGCAAGGTAACTGTCTCAGGTCGATGCATTTATCAAATATTGGATGATAACGATTATTAAACCCATGACTAACAATGTTTATACGTAGACATATTATAACCAGACAAAAATATCATAAATAATTTGCTTTGAGGATACTGAGTTAAAATAACGAAAAACGTTCTAAGAGTGTGTGCACGTTAAAAAATCCTGATGTGTTAATTGGCTGTATAAATTATGACCAGAATTTTCCCTATTAAAATTAAGATGCATTAGTCATAATCATCATTATGTTAAGTTAAGAGATAACCAAGGAGTTCCTCAAGATCTATACTCAAACTGATTATTGCTGAAAATCTTTCCTGACACACTCACGTTACTTATGCGGTTAAGTCTACGTAGACGCTTATGTATATTTTCTGTGCATAACTGTTGTTGATATTTGAAACACAAATGCCTCCTGGTTTGTAATTATAAACCCAGACTGACGATTTACATTTAAAACGCCCCTGAATCAGTTTATATTGAACGATACTAATTTTATTTTATTTTTTGTTCTCTCTGTATATTCAGAAAAAAAAATGTATGTTAAATTATATGTAAGCGAAAATTTGTTATTATATATACAGGGTCATCACGCGAAAATGTCCTTTTTTGAAATAACTCAGCCATTTTTCATGTTATGACATAGATGTAAAGACATTCTGAACTAGTTTTTTCCACAGAATCTAAATTTTCAGTCAAAAAAACAATAACGAATCGCATTTCAGAAATACGACATAATAATTTCTCTTTTAAATAGAACACTCTGTATATTTTGAAATATTTCGATTATGCTTCTCTTTCTGAAATCAAAAATGTCAACATATCTTATGTTATCTCAAATGGTTATTTAGATATTTAGATTTGATGATATTAAAATGAGATATATAAATCTGACGATATTAAAATAACGTGACCGATTTTGTTAAATAAATTTTGAAAACAAAGAAAACATTAACCATAATGAGAAAATGATCTCTGAGAAACATAGAATATTGATTTCATACATTTATTTAACAAAGAAAATATTACTAAACATAAAAAAATAAAAAAATATTAACAAAGAATTAACAATGTTAAATATTACAAGGTTAAATACAATAAATAATTTCAGATACATTAATACATATATTCAATTTAGTAATTGCCCAATTTATCTCTGCTTCTCAGAGATAATGTTCTCATTATGGTTAATGTTTTTCTTTGTTTTCAAAATTTACGATTCGTTATTGTTTTTTTGATTGAAAATTTAGATTCTGTGGAAAAAACTAGTTCAGAATGTCTTTACATCTATGTCATAACATGAAAAATGGCTGAGTTATTTCAAAAAAGGACATTTTCGCGTGATGACCCTGTACATGCAAAGTATTGTAAATTCTCTCTTTTTTCTCTTTGACTTGTCTTATCTATGTTTGTATATAGTACACAAGACCAATAAAGATTATTATTATTATTCTTGTCAATGAGTCAAGGTTTTCAATTTTCATTTAAAAAAAATTCTACCTTTAAGAAGTGTAGTACCTTGAGAATGCTAAATCACTCAAATAATTCATCCTGTCACAAATATATCTGCGTTTGAAATTTTAAAGACATGCTACTCTATTGGTTTTCTATTTATAGAGTAAAATAATCATTTAAACAGTTTATACAGGTATCGTGCAAATTTTTTATTTATAAAATCGATGGCTATATTGCGCAACAAAGCTGAATAATGTAGTTGTAATTTTAATGAAGAAATGAAAATTTAAGGAAATTGATCCAGGTAGGTAACATTATCATTATTAGAAAACATCACACAGTTGGTTACTTGGTCAGTATAGGTGGGTCAAAAGTGATTGGGTTGATTACATTTCGACCTAATTAATTGTGCTGCAAACAAGGAACTTCCACTTTATGTCGTAGTTAATAGATCTATACATCGATTTTCTCTAATCTTGCCTCCTGATTACTCAATTTTGTTAATAATGTGAAGATAGTAATCTTGTTGGCAATCCTCTGTAATTTTCGTACTTTGCATGGTATACGAACTGATTTCGGCAGAAAAATTATTCGTTGACTAAATTAAATAAATTATAATAAATTTCTCTATATAGGGTGGCCCAACAAAAACGAAACGGCGCCGCACAGTGATGGAAAATGGAAACAATTCGAGCCACGCGGCAGTTTCAATTGTATAGCAATACATTTTTTTTAATTCTCCTTGGAATAACATGTATTTATGGGGGAAGTGCGGAAAATGTGAAATTTGGTTAGGTTTTTTCGTAAATCAGAGAAGGAGCCATTAGTCGCAGCATGGAAGTATGTACCTAAATCCGAGAAAATCGATATCTATCTATTGGGGATTATAGGTTCAATGAGTCCAAGGTTGTAGGATTCATGGGTTAATGTTTAAAGGTTTTTGGGTTTAGTTTTACGAGGTTATTGATTTTAAGAGTTTTAGGTTTGGGTTAATGGGTTTGAGGTTAGGTTTTCTGGGTCTTGGTTCAAGATTTAGGGTTATTATAAGTCTACGAGATTAGTTTCTTCTACTTTTCAACCTCAATTTCATTATTATTTTTTACCTTCGTACATATCGATTTTCTCGTGGTACGAAAAGAATAAATAATAAAGAATAATGGCAGCTATTTAAATACATCTCACTATTCTCGAAGAATATAGTATCTATCCCGGATTTGATTTGATTTTCGTATTTTGCAGTTATATAGCTATTTTTGTTCGAAATATGGTTTATGCGGAAACAGAAATGAGGAAGTTACAGAATTTTGTTTTCTTATTTTTAAATTATTACCCCATCAACACGTATAATGTCGTATGTCGTATAAACATAGGAATGCCTGTCGATAATCTTAGAGCTGATAGTATCTCCAAGAATAATAGTACCGTTTCATATAAATATATATATATATATATATATATATATATATATATATATATATATATATATATATATATATATATATATATATATATATATATATATATATATATATATATCTTCCTAACACTTTCGAATATTAAATTGATATTTGAAACTTGCTTAAGGGGTAGTTTTAGAAGGTGGCCATCAGTGCTTTGGTCCTTGTTACGTTACACCAGATTTGTATAGTCTATATAATGTAATGTGTATATAATTGTATTTGTATATTAGGACTTTCCTATTTTTCAATAAACTACTACTACTATTTTATTTTCCACATTATTTTTAAAACATCCTTTGGGAAACAAATTTCAAATTATTAGATATAAAAAAAGTTATTCTTGAATGACGCAAAAATTTTAATTTATAATTATTTTTCTAACTTTAACACTTACACTTGGAGTAGTTTTACACACACACCAAAACACTTTTGCACACACTCGACGCGCGTTTCGCCAACCAAGTTGGCATCATCGGGAGATGATTAAAACTAATCATCGGGAGATGATTAAAACTAATCATCTCCCGATGATGCCAACTTGATTGGCGAAACGCGCGTCGAGTGTGTGCAAAAGTGTTTTGGTGTGTGTGGAAAACTACTCCAACCAAGTGTAAGTTCTACACCAAAGGTTACAACCCCTCTTCAGGAATAACTTTAACACCCTGTATCTCAGTAAGTATTAATATTTGACTGCCAGTTATTAAGTAAAAAATTAATATTTTCCAGAATCTGCAGGTAAAGTATTACCCATTCCTTATGAATCACCCTGATGAGGTTCATATTATGCAAAATTTACTTTTTTTTTTTAATTATCTGTTACTTACGTGTTTTCAAAATTATTAATAATTAATATTATTTTATTTTCATATATATTTTATCCGTAAAAATAAGAAATATTAGAAAATAATAAATGACAAAATTTAAAATAATAAAAAATAGGTAAGAAATTAAAAACGGAAAGAATCTCTACTATTATAGTAATAGATATATATAAAACTTAGAAATAAAAAAAAATGACCGCCTATCACATAATTATTAAAAGTTAGATACGATTAAGCCAAAATATTTTTTAAATGTGTTTTGCAGCCTTTTGAATATGTACCAATTTTTAAAAGTATCACCCAGAATTTTATTAAAAGTCGTCAATTATTTTACAGGTATTAAAAATAGAAAAAATTGGTTATTAGGTGTAGTAAACTTATAAGAGTTTAACCGACGCAATTTTGTAGGGAAAATAATAACCAAGAAAATGTATTTTTAAAATTTTTTAAATCTGTCCTATAGAACAGATATACTCACTAAAATGTTAAAAAAAGGATCAGTTACCTATAAACAATGCAAAAGGAAAAAAATATGTACGTGTTCCTGATGATAGGTACTCAGAGTATGTAAAAAACACGTTTCTTCCTTTCATTTCCTTATCTCAAAAATGTCTACTTATGATACATTAACAAACTGCCATATAGACTTAAAATTGTCCACTGAATGGAAATAATATATTATTGATACTAGCACTTTTTAAGTTTTTTTTATAATTTTCATTTTTCATATTAATTTTAATATATTAGTTCTTAATAATAATATGACACTTTTATGCATAGTTATTAAATGTACATTTGTTTGTAGTACTTTTTCCATTATTCATTTATTTATTTACAGTCGTAGATATCCAATTATTTATTATATATTTTTTGCGAGCGTTTATAAATGAATATCTATTCCATATTTTCTTCCATTAGTTAAGCAGGGAAAATCATAGTGATTAACATAGAACAGAGCTTCAATATTTAAGTTGTTTTTCAGCGAGCTAAAAATCAATAAGAAGGATACTATTTTAAATATAAAATTATCTACCTTCCAGTACCATTCACGATATCTATGCAAATGAATAAATATGACGAATATATTGTTCTATATTATATTTTACATTTCTACTTTCTTATTATGATATAAAGGAAGTAAAGTAAATCCCGTAAACGAACGTTTGAAATAAGTGTTTAAATATCTCTTTGTATGTTGGAAATAATTAAATTAAAAAAATAGTTGATCCCTATCTGTTAATTTTTGTACTTAAAACAAATTTACCATCTCCATACCGCCTCATCGTTTCCCTATTTATTCACCTAGAAACTACACATCTACCAAATTTCTCAAGATCCATACATCGAAATTCCACCAATATTTAATTCTCCTTACTCCGTTATTTATTTACCGATACTGTTTAATTACAGACACAGATTCACAGATAGGCCAATACTTTAGAAATTTCATCGATATATCTCAAAAGATCATCAAGTTGTCCAGTAAAAAGACACACGCGACAATATTTATTAAAAAAACACTTTTTTAGATACCGTAAAGTCGAAAACAAATAGTAAGTACAACAATGTTATCAATTATTTCACCAAAGTTGGTTATGAAAAACACATGTCTATGAAAACAATAGATTCAATATTAAAATAATACTGAGTGATACTGAATATCTTAAAATGATTATTTGATTTAATGCAATTTAAATAGAGGTTTAAATATTTACTCAATACCTAATTAATAATACTTTTTCAATTTTGATACCTAATAAAAATTTCTATTTAAAAGAAAATAATGCCATTAAATACCTACAATACAAAATTTAAGTGTTCAACTAGTTTTGGTTCACTTACCTGAGTCAAAATTGGTAACAATATTCTCTTAAAAAATTTACCAACTGTATATTTGGTGAGCAATTATGTTAATAATATAACACAACTATAGACTTTTAATTATTTGATAATTAATTGAGCAGGAAGTGACATTATCAACACTCAACAGTAAGAAGATAAATAAATTAAAAACGATAATTACTTCCCTTGGAATTTTGTGTGGTTGTTGTAAATAATTAATAATAATAATAATTTTTTTTCTTGGTCATTTTAATTGAACTGATTATTCATTATTTCCTTAGTATTTATTTTCTAATTGAACGATTATCGGGGTAGTTCTTTAGCGAATGAATGGGTATAGTTATTAATTTTATCATATACCAATGATTTTCCGAAAATAAATCAACTATTCTGGACCAAAAATGATTTCTTAATCGTCTTTCAAGTTATTGCAGTAACACCCGAAAAATCCTACGATTTTTAGTTAGATAAAAAAAGAAACGAAGCACTACAGCTCATTGTGGAGTCCGAACCATATTTAGATGGCAGTTTCCTCTCCATCTAACTCCAAAGCAAATCGCAAATAAATTGTTAATTTTGTTAGAATGGAATCAAACCATCGATTTTGGCAACTAAATAATGTATGTGGTGTATAATAATGTATCGACGTATCTACTCACTCGGCTTGTCAAAATTGTAATTTGATGATCTGGTTATGGGACAGTGCAGATTTGACAACATAAATACGAGTTATAATAATTATTAGATTACGAGGTTGAAATATTATAACCTACATATTATTGGTGAACCAAACAAACCAACTACGTCTCCAGTTACTATTAAAAGCGGAAAAGAACCCAGTATTAAATGTTAGGTAATTATTTTCAAAAGAGTTTCCAGTTTCCCATTCGAGAGATAGAATCCGGACCTCTGGCAGTCTATTCTTGAAACTAGGGAATGTGTTCCAATGAGGGAATTACGTCATTTTCTCTCTGTAATAGTAAGTCAACCAATAGTAAATGTCAATTTACGTCATATTGACATCACTTCCTCATGGGGGCCTCGGCAACTAAACTCCACATTCATGTTAAAAAGTTGAACTTTAATGCCTTGATACATAAATAACTATTAAATGAAAATGAATTATATCAGAGCAAATTATGTCTAAAGATTTAAAGTGTTTTCCATTACTTCACTACTAATAATTAGTTTTCCTGTACCATTTTTGCCATATTATGCTAGACTGTGTCACAAGATGCATCTTATAACAGGGTGTTTCAAAAGTAAGCGTAAACCTTCTGGGGGCGTAATCCTCGGTTAAAAATAAGACAAAAAGTTCCTATCAATATGGGTCCGAAAATGCTTTTTGAGGAAGTTACGGCCCTTTAAAAAGCGATTAAAAAGGTTCTTATTTTATTGAATCTTTTAGTTTTAATATTTACTAACTAGACTGGACCAACATTAAATCACATGTCACAATGACAATCAGTATCAGTAAAACTTCAAATTACTTGAAAACAATGACAAACGTTTGTATGATCGACTGTTGTATCTTTTTCATAATCAATTTTCATTTTCATTCTATCGGGATGAACCAGGAGTACCTTTTTTACGTAGAAAACTTTGAAATTTTATAATTTTCAACGAAAACCTTAATAAACTGAAACGAAAGAAAAATGGTGTTATTTTAGCCCTTAACCTTCCCGGTATGTGACGCCCCTGACTAAAATTTTTAAATTCTGAATTCAGCATCGAGTTCAGCGTCAAAAGTTTATACAGTGTATGTATTTTCGAAATTTAATTGTTAACGGTTTCGGAAATATTGCGGAAAAACCGTCTTCAGGGTGTCCCATTCGAAGGGCCGTAACTTCTTCAGAAAGCATTTCCGGACCCATATTGATAGGAACTTTTTGTCTTATTTCTATCCGAGGATTACGCCCCCAGAAGGTTTACGCTTACTTTTGAAACACCCTGGATATTCTTGTTTCATGGTTTGTAGTAAATAATTACGAATATATTCCATTAATTGTATTTTTCTAAATGCCGCTGTACTTGCTAAACACACGCATATGAAAATTTTGAAAAAAATGTATTCCGTTAATATTTGATATTTTTCCCACAAAGCATAAAACCGTTAATTTGGCAAATAACACAGTCAGCTTTAATCCAAAAATTATTGTTATGTTAGTTCTGTGTTGTACAGAGTTAAGGCACTTAAAATTGACACCCCCCCCCTATTTCTCACAGTTATTAACAATTTAAATACCTAATTCAAAAAATTAAATGAAATAGTTTTTTAACAAGGGTGAAAAAAAATTTTTTTTTTAATGGAACATCTTATATTATGTATACAGTGTGACCCATTTAAGCTACACCCCTGTATACCCGTTAATTGATGTTTGATTAACTCCAAACTTTGGTGGTAAGAAGAGATCGATAAGGTGATTCTTTGAACTTAGCGGTATGTGACACATGTCAGTAGCGTGCAATTTTAAGAGGGTTTAAAAAGTCGATTTTAAAAAAAGTATTATCGATTTTTTTATTTAAATTTGAATTTACTTACGAAAAAACTGAATTTTTGTGGATTTACATCTAAAATAACCAGATAAGTGATTTCACTTGAAATTGATACCTATAGGTGTTTTAAATGGCGCTCTTTACGATAATGAAACCAAATTTGAATACAAAAATCGCTAATACTTTTTTTTTGAAAAATTTACTTTTCAACGCCCCTTAAAATCGCACACTACTGACATGTACCACATATTACGAAGAATCGCCTTATCGATTTCTTACCATCAAAGTTTGAAGTTAATCAAGCAATTAACGGATATACAGGGTGTTGCGATCTTAAATGGGTCACACTCACACTGTATTTTAAAATATAAAGATTCGTCGTAATATTTCCGTTGTATGTATATGTTATATGATTAGATTACTCGTTTTTGAATTATGGCTAAAACTGTTTTGAAAATACATCACGGGAAGAAGTTAGTTTGACAGTAAAATATATCAAGAGGGCCGTGAAGTGATATGAATTGTATTTTATGAATTTTTATTGTTTAATAAAAGACTTGCATGTGGGGGCGTCTGCGTCGGATTTGGGTACTCCGAACTATAATTTGGATATTGCGACATAACCTCAACCTCACTTTATGGCATATGGTTCTTTCTTTGAATTCAGTTAAATTACTTTTCTTTGAATTCAGTTAAATTACTCATTTTGAATAAATCTTAATATTTCAAATGATAATTGGCAATTAAATTATTTTCAAAACAATTCTTTTCGCACTTCACGCCGGCGCTCTTGATCTAATTTACTTTCTTATAACTAACTTGTTCCCGTGATGCATTTACACAATATTTTTACCCATAGTTCAAAAACGGGCAATGTAATCATATAACATATATATACAGCGTGTCCCACTTTTAATGCCCCCCCCCCCCTCTTCACAACTCAGTTATTAGTTATTCAATTTTAACCAAATTTTGATCGGTGTCAATGACCTTTGGTGTGATCTTTTTGAATTAAACAAAATTTATTTTTGTCAGTGGCGTGCATTTTTATTAAGAAAAAAGGGGTCGCTTTTTCGAGAAGTCATATTAGGCATTTTTTACAGAAAAACTAATACAAAATTATTAATCAGCATGCTTTAGAACCCCCATGCCGAAAATTTCACAACATTTTGATTCAGGGTTTCCGAATAACGGGCCCAGTAAAAATACATTTTTTCAATCGTAAATAATTGACAGCTTGAAAACGGTTTGCGTTTTGAAAAAAAGTCTCCTCATTTTCAACTTAAATTGATTTACTCTATCTCCCCATGCCTTCAAAAGTTTCAAAAGCTGCAAGCAAAAATTTTTCATTGGACGATAAAAAAATATTTTAACCGGTCCTGTATTATTTGGGCATTAAGTGATAAAAAATGATCTTATGTGATAAAAAATCAATTTTATACCAAAATAAAAAAGGTTGCTCTGATATTAAATTAAACTATTTTTCGAAAAACAAACCGTTGTCAAGTTAATTATTTACGACTGCGCCATTTCAAACTTTTGAGCACATGATGTGATAGAGTAAATCAGTTTAAATTGAAAATGACGTATGACTTTTTTTCGAAACACAAACCGTTTTCAAGTTATCAGTATTTATGACTGAAAAAATGTATTTTCACAGGGCCCGTTATTCGGAAACCCTTAATCAAAATGTAGTAAAATTTTGAACATGGGGGTTCCAAAGCACGCTGATTAATAATATTGCATTAGTTTTTCTGTAAAAAAATGTCTAATATGACTTCTCGAAAAATTTACCCCGTTTTTCTTAATAATAATGCACGCCACTGACAAAAATAAGTTTTGTTTAATTCAAAAAGATCACACCAAATGCCGTTAATAGTTACCCAAATTTGGTTGAAATCGGATAACTAATAACTGAGTTGTGTGTGAAGGGAGGGCCATTAAAAGTGGGACACGCTGTAAAATAAAATTAAATAAAAAATAGGAACTATATATGAAACAGCGAAGAGTATATTCTAGAGAAGCAGAAAGCAGATATTTTATAATAACTATTTATAGTAATTTAATTAATAAGTGAAGGTCTTGCGAAAGGAAATAATAAATTAGCAAGTTTTTTTAATGTTCTATTGTTAAACAAGCAGAAAAATAGCTAGCTATAATTTCATATCCAAAAACAGTGTATAAAATATGTTTCCCTTTATTACTCCATACACTTACGTATAAACTCAACAAACTTTGAGGTGTCCTTTTTAAATTTCTACTTTGTTACCTTGTATCTTTGCTCGGTGTCACCATATTGGAAAAATGGCGTCAAAACAAGTTCTTCAATGATAAATCTGGTCCAGTTTTAATGGCTTTCGGTCAAAGACCATACGGCCAGCGCAATTAAATCAGCTAGATGTCGTGCAATAAAGACAAAATAGTTGTAATTGATAATTAATAATTAATAATTAATTACCTATCGTAGCTTTATGTATTTTTACCTTTTAAATAGACAATACAGGAGGATTACGGTTAACGGGGCACAAGGAAAAATGTGGTAAAACGAATCTAGTCTAAAGCTTAATTTTAGTTTCTTCTAAGAAACTTATATTTATGAATTTTACTTGATTCTATATCTAATAAATTTAGTACATTAAAAAGTGTCAGTAGCTATATTACAGTTTTTTGCAATCTCGTTAATTAATGCAGTATACGCATTTTGATATTTGGTACATCCAAAAAAGATATGGTCGAGATCAGCTATAGCATTGCACTGATCACAGTTCGGTGAGGCATAAACTCCAATTCTATATACCTAAGTGGACAGGACACGCATGTTCAAATTTTAGACGATTGATTGAGGGTTGTTAAATATTTCCTCGGTACTTGTATAATGTATATCTTCATGCAAAAATTTATTAGGAATATCGGGATTTATCAGTGTACCTGGTCCAGGTCGTTTTACGATAAAAATTTGTATACAATATAATAAAGTAGAAAAAAATGTCCTATCCGTATTATTATTTTCGTAAAACCCATAGTTTGGGCGTAGGAACGCCACAAGTTGTACTCCATTGCATATTGGCACAAAATATTTACTAAATGGTTACAAACGCTCAGGCCAACTGATATCAATATCATCATCACCTAAAAAGTTATAATTGAAGCTATTTTTCCAATATGGCAGCACCAAAGACATACACTGTCGTAAAGTTGAAATTTGAAAATATCTGGCTATAAAACTAAGTTCATGGATGGTCAATATATTTTATATTATCAAAATGTCATAATATCATAGTAGTAGGTTAGGTATATATTTCCAAGAATTTTAATACTTTGTTGCAATTTTACACATGACACTGTTATATTCTTCACAAGATAAGTTCTTTCCTGTGAAAGATACCTATGCTCAATTGAAAAACATATAGGTAACTTGACGGTTCTCGTATAGTTACAACAAAATTTAATACTCGAGATATTATCAAAATATGTTGCAAATCACATACTACTGTTGTCAAAAATTGGATTCATTATTTTAAAGAATGACGCTACAAACAATATTGAAACGCAATATTTGTCTAATCATTAAATCTGATTAATGGTTGTTAGCAGTCTGGTCCTGGTTAAATGCTTTCTGCTTTCACTAAAATTCCTAATTCGTTCATTCATAGTTGCAATATTTATCAGCAAATATGTTATGCTTTTCTCTTTATCAGAAAAGTAGTATAACCGCAATTCAGCTTTTAAGTCTTTCTATAAAGAAATTTTTTTACGTCCACTAAGTTACAATAAAGTATTGCAGGTAGGCGGAAAAAAATAAATGAACAATTTCATTTTAATTTGCCATGCACGAAGTACCTGCAAGGACTCTGCAGCAAATCCTTCATTCCTATTTCGGTCCGTTGCACTGCAGGTTGATTTTATCACAGCGAATACAAGTAAACACGTAGCTTTTGATAATACAATCTCGTAACCTCTATCATTGCATTTATGGTACCCTATAGATATAGAAACATTACCATTCCAAGAAATACGTTTTCAATATGAACGTTTGTATTCAAATTACAGGGCCATATAGTATTTTAAAGAAATTTATAGTAAGAAATTGCGTGACAGTATTCTAAACTCTCCTTAACCATTTACGCTCTCGAGCTTTTTGGGTTAGCTGGTCAGTGATTCTCATTGTTCTGTGGATTGAATTTACTATGCATAAATATCTAAAGTAAGCCTAACAGTTAATTAATAATTGGAACTGATATTTTAATAAAATCATTTTACGACTCGATGCAGCTTAATTACGAACAACTTATTCTATCGGACGATTAAAAACATTATAATTACTGTTGTTTTTGTTATTTAACAATACCATTTAATTTCTGATGTTTTTTAATTAAATGATAAAAAAGTGAATTGTATAACTGTTATAATTGAACGTGATGATTGTCTAACTGAATTAGTAAAAGTGTTGTTTGTTCTTTTATGAAATTGAAACTAAAAGGATTGGTGTTTTTAAACGAGTCATATTGAATGTATTTATCAAAGATCACTTTTCGTCATGTAAATAGATTTCTGGTTTCATCGAGTATGACCTCAACTTTCGGCTTTTAATTAAAACACTAATATTATTAAATATTTAAGATATAAATAATTTCTTGGATCGAATGATATCATTTCAACTGCCGAAATTATCGTTATGGTTCATTTAATTTTTCGATTTAGTCTGCTATGATGTTGCTCTGATAAACTATAATCGTCCATATCAACACTAGAGGAGTTGAAGTCTTATCAAAAACTTTTAATTTGTTGGCCTATGAAGAGGCACTGTTCAAAATTCTATTTTTTCATCGGTACCCACAGAAAGTACAAGTCATTTACCCACATATCCACTTTATTTTTGGTACCAATACAAGTGAAATCCCATCACATCAAAAATATAAATATAAATATATTTAAAAGAAATGAAATCCAAAGAAGTCAGAAATCCATAGAGGTAAACTTTAATAGAATAAAATAGCAAAATAAATTTTACTATTCAGCCTAAATCCTCTAATGTCTTAAAAAGACATAAATACTCTTTTCAGAGCTTATTTGCAAACTATCTACATTTAACTGATAAAAATTTGGTCAGTACTACGAATGTAGAAAGCAAATAATTTAATAATTGCAATAAGCCCCACCAGACGGATTAATCCAAATAAGGACTCCCTCTGTTACCAGGCAGTGCAAGTCACCAACCCATGGACCGGTTTCTGGCTTATTAGCCTTCATCAGCATGGTATAGGCAACTCACACTGCACGATAACAAAGGGACTCCAGATCTTGTCAACATCGATCGACATGAAGTCGGTAAGATGCGAATGTGGACCGTGGGGCCCTCTGGTGAAACTTATTGCAATGTGGATTTTGCCCAGACTAGGCTCGTATGAAAGAAATGAAATCCAAAGAAGTCAGAAATCCATAGAGGTAAACTTTAATAGAATAAAATAGCAAAATAAATTTTACTATTCAGCCTAAATCCTCTAATGTCTTAAAAAGACATAAATACTCTTTTCAGAGCTTATTTGCAAACTATCTACATTTAACTGATAAAAATTTGGTCAGTACTACGAATGTAGAAAGCAAATAATTTAATAATTGCAATAATAATAAGTTTCACCAGAGGGCCCCACGGTCCACATTCGCATCTTACCGACTTCATGTCGATCGATGTTGACAAGATCTGGAGTCCCTTTGTTATCGTGCAGTGTGAGTTGCCTATACCATGCTGATGAAGGCTAATAAGCCAGAAACCGGTCCATGGGTTGGTGACTTGCACTGCCTGGTAACAGAGGGAGTCCTTATTTGGATTAATCCGTCTGGTGGGGCTTATTGCAATTATTAAATTATTTGCTTTCTACATTCGTAGTACTGACCAAATTTTTATCAGTTAAATGTAGATAGTTTGCAAATAAGCTCTGAAAAGAGTATTTATGTCTTTTTAAGACATTAGAGGATTTAGGCTGAATAGTAAAATTTATTTTGCTATTTTATTCTAATAAATATATTTTTGACATTTTAAATCAAATTCGAGTAGTTACAATCAAGTTGTAACAATTAAAACCGTAAGTCAACACCACAGATTAAATTTAAATAAAGTTAACATTGTGATTTTCTCCTTACTGTAATACCGATTTTACTGGTCCTACATATAAAGTGGAGACATGGGTAGATTCTAGATTCCTTACTAGTTGTGCTTGTACCACAAATTTTTTTTAACAATTGCAATATTACTTATGTACCATCATTAAATTAAGGAAATTATGTGGGCTTTAAAAATTTTAAATATATTTTTCAATAAATTAATTTACATGTTAAAAAGTAACGTCTGATAAATACATTCGATCTGTCATGTTTTACAAATATATTGAACAAAAAAAAGAAAAGGAGAAGAGGTTAAAGGAGTCTGTTACGCACTGTATATAGTGTCCGGCAACTAAAACGGTCCTGACATTTTCCTGGAGAAGGTATGAGAAGGTATGAAAAAGACATCAAGAACAAATAATTGATATTGATCAATTACTTGGATAGAGTTCAAAACTACCGATTTTAATTCCTTCTTATAATGTTCTAGATTCATTGTATTTCAGGTAATCTTGTAATCAAATAATACCGCTACCAAATTAAAAACAATTTTTTAAAATTGGTCATTTTAATTTTATGAATGATCAAAATTTGAGATGTTTCGCTTTCTTCGTCAGAAAGCGTAAATGTGTTTTCAGAACTCTAACTTAGAGTTCTGAAAATAGAGACAGGTATATGTTTTAGGTCACCGTTGAAGTAGAAGGACCTCCAGATCTTGATTAGCGACTAAATATCCACCAACTCGATTCCGCAAATACCCAAAAAATCTCACATGGTCGAGATATTATATAAGGAAACTTATAGGACTTATAAAAATGTTGAAAAGTTCATTTATCATAACACAACCGTCTTTAATGTCTGAAGCCGGCCATAATCATAACTTCATAATAAGGAAATTACGTCATCAATTATCTTTGAGTGCATCTACCAACTTAGCTGTTGAGATTGCACTCAGCTATCGTTTTGACACTTGGTTTAGATTAATTAATTTCAAAACAAGGACCAATCAAGTTTAGCACTACCTCAACAGTTGAGTAGGCTGAATGCGATTGTCTACATTTTGTATATAAAATAAATATTTATTAATGTAGTAATAATAATAATAATAATAAATATAGGTAATATGCCTTGGAAGAAAATTATTTCATTGTTCATTAAAATACGTATGCAAATATTGCACTGTCAAGTACGCTCTATTATTAATACTTTCTTAAAGATGCATCAATACTATACCATTGGCGTGCCGTGAATTGAAGAAATCTATTAATATATAAGACTTGGGGAAGAACTATTGTTTGCTTGAGTTTTGAAGAGGTATATGGTTGGAATGGATGCATATATTGGTGGGAAGACAAACGGATAAGAACAAGAACTCTTACACATAAAAAAAGGATAATTTCTCTCTTCAGTCTTCACTATATGCGGTCCTGTTTAGAAAGCATTGATTAAACCATGCTCCACTTCTACCCAGAGCTTTACTGTAGCCTCGTTGTTAAAATTCTTTTACAACATACAGATCGGTTTGAAACGATAGATTGTCTGCTACAGAACTCGTATGTCAATGCAATCAATTTATAGCCAAGTCAGCATTTAATTCTGATATACATTACGCAATTAAACTTATCAACTGTAAAGAAACCAACAAAAAGTAGGTACAATAAATGAATGATTACAATCACACTGTTTTATCTATCACAAGTATGCCATTTTTTATAGGTAACATGGTGCGCGCCGGAAATCGTGGAGGAACATAGTTTAGTTTACACAAATAAGGCGGCTCATGGTTAAATTGATGAGAGCCTGGAAAAGCTCTTACTTTCTTTATCTTATCTTATTCAGTTAGAAAGGGAAATTTCTCAACACGAACATGTCCGACCCGAAGTTGTTAATGCAACAAAAAAGGTATATTTGGTTCTTCCTTAGCCTGAAAGATTATTATCTGTATTATTTTAATGAAATATTTTAAGTAGTATGTGTAAATATATTGTTGATTTCTTTTAAGGGTAAAATTTGCAGAAAATTAAATTATTAATTTGGATGTACACATCACCGGCGCATTTGTTTCAATACCTTTAAATTTAACATTGCTGATTCAAAAATCACCCTTTAGTTAGTGGCGGTTTATATATTCACCTTCAACAAACCTAACCGATAATTTTATAACGCTACTATCTCGGTTTTGATTGTGTTTTGTAATTTAGTACATTAACCATAAGATAACATGAAACTGAGATTAACAAAAGTTACACTCAATGCTGGAAAAATTATTAACAAATTATTTAACTCTTTTAAACCTTAATTTAAAAAAATATCTGTAGAAAATAACACTAATAACAGATATAACGAATTACCGATCTTTATCTATGAGAAGAAAAAAAAACCAAAACAAAGTTATCGATTTTTAAATAAATGTAACGTTTTGACTTTCGCGGAGCTGATTATTTGTGAAAGAGTTTCGAGGTTCTTTTCCGCTTGATTATTTTTAATTTAGTGACATTTAGACCATCTTGTGGTTTTCTTCACTTCGCTTCAAAAGAAAGTTTGCTCAAATATTTTTTTCATACATGACCCGGTTTATGAAACTCTAGGAGTACAAACGGTCGATCATCCATTTTCCACTAGTATATCTTCAAAATTACTGACCAGACTTCAACTATTAAGAAGATTTCAAATTTTAAAGTAGGTCCATATTAACTTCACCATTTGTACAAAGTTCATTATTTTAACAATTTTTTTAAGAAGCACGTAAGTACTATCGCGGCCGAAAAAAAGTAATCGATTTTTTATCAAGTAGTATGTTTTTTCGAAAAATTTTCCTTTGTAAATGGGAGTTTTTACATCAGTTATGTCATTTAAATTATTTTGACAAGAAATCATTGGTGGGGTCGTATTTATTAAAAAAAACTAATAAGAAATAAAGTTGTTAATATTTTTTAATTATAAGAAAACAATTAATTAGTATGGATTTGAGAGAAGCAGAAAAAGGCTACATCATCGCCAAACTTGGAGAAGGGTGGTCTTAACAACGCATAGCAAGTGAAATTAATTGCAGGAAAGGCACAATTCAAAAACTAAACAAAAAGACAGAATACCTTCCGCTATTATCTGTTTTGTGCAAATTCTTCATCAAACTTATGACCCCTGGGGCGGTAAACTCGCTGTTGACAATTGTAGCAGGAACTGAAATATCTTTTCGTCGGAAAAGACCACTCACTCCCAATAACTATCGTTTTCATTAATAAAAGTATTTGCAAACTGCATTCTTGCCTCTTTATAGTTAGTCGGGGCTTTTAGCTCTCGCAACCGCGCGTTTTCTTGCTGTCCTAACAGATGCTGGGAGGTTGGTTTGCCCTTTGGCTTCAATTCAATTCAGAAGCCGCATTAGAACAGCTTAAAAGTTCTTTTAGATCTATCTCACAATATTTTAATGCCAAAAAGCTTGTATTTAATCAAGATAAGACATTTTTTATGCAATTCCATCCTGTAGCATCGAAATACAATTCTAGCTTGTTATTACAGCATAACGGAAAATCGATCCAGCAACTGTCATCTTTTAAATTATTAGGCATTCACATTGACTTATCGCTTGATTGGAAAATGCATGTGTCCTCAGTATGCAACAAATGTGCAAGTAAATGTTTTGCCTTGAAAAGGCTACGCCAAATCACTAGTATCAATACTGCAAAAACCTATTATTTCTCAAATATGGAATCCCATATAAGATATGGAATACTTTTTTGGGGAAACTCGACAACATCAAATAGAGTTTTTTTATTGCAAAAAAGAGCCATACGGTGTATGTTTGGGTTGGGCTATAGAGATTCATGTAGATCCACATTTATTAGTCAAAAAATTTTAACACTACCATGTTTATACATTTTTGAAATTCTAAAATTTGTAAAGCAAAATATTGCAGAATTTACTTATCAAAACGCATACCACAACTATCCAACACGGCATGGCTATAATTTGCAACATGACATTCACAGGCTACAATTATACGAGTCAAATCCATTCTACATGGGTACAATTTTCTATAATAAATTAGATAACAGTATAAAAAACATAAATAGCCTGAACCAATTCTTGTCCACCGTAAAAACTCGTTTACTTACTCATGCCTTTTACTCCGTAGAAGAGTTTCTACTATCTCAATATATTTAAAAATAAAAATGTTGTGTAATTAATTAAATTAAATATATATGTGTGCATGTGTGTGTGTACATGTATGTATATGTAGGTATATGTATATATGTGTATATCTGTGTGTATATGTATATATATATATATATAAAAAATGTTTAATGTTCTTTGTATTTTATATGTTATTATAATTATTATTCATATGTATATTATTAGGTAGATATATATTTATTATATTTACATTGTAAGGAAATTATATTTATATTTCTAGGTCCTTGACTTATCCTATATCATGTATTTGATCTATTGGATGAATAAATGCATTATTATTATTATTATCATTATTATTAATAGAATTAGAAAATGGGTTTAAATTCACATAGTTAATACCAGGGTATTGTCGTTTTCTAGAGTACTCTTTCTTGGCCGCCCAGAACCCACTGCCCTGCTCAGATCATGAGTTTCTATCCACTTTTTGTTTAGTTTTTGAATCGTGTGCTTTTGCTGCAAATAATTTCACTTGCTATGCGTGGTTGAGACCACCCTTGCCCAAGTTTGGCGATAATGTAGCCTTTTTCTTCTTCACTAAAAACATGATAAGGCATGATTCAGTAATAAAAAATTTATTTTTGCTTAATATGACAATGACATTGACACTAATAAAAAAAATATTGGGATTGATGCGACACTGAATAGAACTACAGAGGCTTTATAGAGACAGAGACGACAATAAGGCCACGCCCACCAAAATGCGGCTAAATTTTAAGAAAAATGAATGGCGCTTTTAAATTTATAAGATGATGCAAGCATATTTTAATAGTTTAATTTTAGATTGGTTTTATTTAGTTCACTATTGAAACATTCGTATTATAATGTTATAATTATTAATGTAATTTAATGAAAGTTTAGAATATTTTAATTTAATATAATAAGGAAGAAAATTAATTATATATTTAATGTTCATAACTAACCTCAAATATATGCATTTTCTAAAATTTTCAGATGTTATGTAAATTTTTCTAAAATTTCTGCTTGATTCCTGTACTATCAACTAAAATTTTGTTCAGTGTATACTAATGAACTTTTAATTGCTTTAATCTAATATAATAAGGTGCTTTTTGTTGGTTAGAAATCCAACCTATAATTAGTGGTCTATTTTGAATAATTTACAATATTGAAACTTTATATATATAGGTATCTACTATCTGAGTGAGTTTTTAAATGTTATAATGGATCCATACTAAAACTGCTGAAATTAAAATTGAAAATAAATCTACAAAAACTAAAAATTTAAGGTTATGTTAGTAATATGATGCCCATGATCCGTGCGTAAGCACATTAATTTGAAAAGATTAATAATTTTTTTAACTGAATAGAAGGAATGAAAGATTTGTTTCTTATGCTTAATACCTAAATATGATTGTCTAAATTATGCCGACATAAAATAAAGATATCATTTAAAAAATTTTCTTAATTTGAAGCAAAACTAATCAAAATTTAGTTTATAAAAATATGTACTTTATCCCATCTGATGGTTCTCATCTACAGAATAACAAATAAACAATAAGCGAAAGACACAGACAGTTTTTAATATCTATTAATTTATTTATTAATATAAACAAAATTCCATTACATATTTATTAATATAAACAAAATTCCATTACATGGGTACAGTAAATATATAAGAAATATTATTATATTATATAGAAATATATTATATAAGAAAAATTATCATTATAATCACATGCAGTATATGCACGATTGTATACAAAACAATACAAAATGTAGGTGTGAGGGAGGCACTTCAAATAATGGCAATAATTGCTTTCTAAAAACGTTTTTCATTTACCTTTCTGTCTATTAGTTTTACAATTTTGTAATTTATTACGGTATGATTTCAAAGATAATGTCTTTCTTTTCCACAAATTTTTCTACCTTTCTATCTAATTTTAGTTTTACAATGTTGTAATTTATTACGATAAGATTTGAATGAGAATAATATCTTTATATTGTACAATTTTTCTCACTTTTCTAATTTCTGCTTCTTTTTTAATTTCTGAAAAATCACTGGATTTGATTCTTTAGGTATTGTATCGTCGCTTGAAGGTCGTGACAATAGGGAACTTGCCCAAATAATAAAATTATGTAAAAACAGTTAAAATCGTAAGATAATATCATTAAAAACCCCATGCAAAAAGAAAAAGTTTAAATTTTTTTTTTTTAACTGAGTTATAAAGGTTTAAAATTTGAATAATTGTATCTCCGCTTAAAACGCGTTGTGACGTCAGACCGTGCGTATCGATAGAGGTGACGGTGGTCGGTGGACCAGCACCTGAAAGCCGTGTGAAAGCTTAATATTATAATATTTGCACACCATTAATGGCACGATGCAGTACTTATAATAAGTATTTTCCATGTTAAATATAAAACACAAACAAGTTAAATCGAATAAACAAACCGAATATCACACCAAAATACAATAACCGAGACAAAAGATGCCAACCAAATAAATGCCCCTGATTGGCGGCTAAACATTCGGCTCCGTCCCGTCTTCACACTAAGTGACATCACAGTAGCTGCCTTGTTTGAATTTGCTGACGGGCCATTCCAACTTTAATTATTTATTGTAAAATAAGTACTACGATTTAAGGGCTCATATTTGGTATGATGTGTTTTTATACATAAACACACATTTTAATGAAATAAAAAAAAAATGGGCAAGTTCCCTATTCAGGAACCACGTCTGAATGATATCTACGTATTATTTAATATTAATTCCATAAAAGATAAAGTTATGTGCGATTACCAAGTGATTTACTTGCGCAAATTTGTTCTCTTTTTGCTTTTTGTTGGCTATTTTATTTAATCGAAATCCACATACCGGGAAACTATTTTATCACAATCACTAATCACAAATAGTTTTCATACGTTTAATAAATCCCAATAAATTGAAAGATGCACAAGAATACTCCAGTATGACAGCACAAAATAATCAGGAATATCTAATTATGACAGGACAATTAGTGCCGTGCGGTATTACAACTAGCCTCAAAAATGTGCATTTTCTAAATTCTTGGAGTATTATGTCGCTTTTATCAAAATTTCTGTTTGGTTGCTGTACTATCAACTAAAATCTTGTTCAGTGCATTATTACTGAAGAGTAATTACCTTGATCTAATAAAATAAGATGCTTTTTGTTGGTTGGAAATCCAACCTATAATTGGCAGTCTATTTTTAATGATATACAATATTGAAACTCTCTATATCTACTGTCTGAAAGAGTTTTTAAATGTTATAATGGTTCCAAGCTGAAACTACAAAAATTAAAATTAAAATTGAAAATTAATTTACAAAAACTAAAAATGTAAGGTTATGTTAGTAATATGATATGCACATGATCTGTTTAAAAATTTTAGCCTCATTTTATACCACGTGACCTCTACTACCAATCAAAATGCTGACCACCTATTGTCGCCTCTGTCTCTATAAAGCCTCTGTAAATAGAACCATAGTTACAACGGGAAAATCAGTCGATTACTTTTTCTCGGCCGCGATAGTAACTATACAATGTGACATTACCCACGTCTTTTTTTATTTCAACTTTTATGTGATGATTCTTGCCTTTTTATATCAGATTAGTTGTGTATATCCTTCCCTACATTATCTGGTTAGAATTTTTATTCAATACTGGATTACTTTAAAAGGACACTTCGCTTGTATGTGCAGAAATAGATAAAAACAAACCCTTGAATATCGAAAACAGTCAAATAAAATTTTATTCCTTGCCATTATATTCATCTTGTGGTAACTGAATAAATGTTTTGTTAGGGATAGAGGTTATGTAATTTTTTTCTCTGGAGTTCTCATCATTAATTGTTTACGAATGTCATAAATGTCAGTCCTATCCTTACACCAAGTTTATTTATTATTCATAATACTAAGCCAAAGTTTTTCAATATATTAAATGTTTGTTTTGTTGTAGATCGTTATATGTATTATGTATATTAAAATGAAGTTACATAGTTGTTTTTTACTTTCAGTAAAATTTAGTATTATTCTACTGCGAAATAGAAATATTTGCTACGCAAAATTTTCTATGCTTTACTTTTATTAAAATTATATATACCTAGTATAAAGTAAAGGTTTTTATGAGAATTAGCAAATATTTAACTATTAAAAAATAAATAGGTATCTGTAACACACTTTATTTACATGAAGTTAATGTTTATATTGTTTATAATTTATATATTACGCTTATGTGGTAATAGCGTACTTTTATTTAAATTGTCACGGTAACCAACGCAAAAATCTTACAAAATAGTAGTTTATGTCATAAGGACGAAAAATCTAGTTTTTCGGGCGACTACGAAATATTGCCAGCCGAGACGCAGTCGAGGCTGGTAATTCGTAGGAGTCCGAAAGACAGTTTTTTCGTTATATTAAAATGATAGGAAAATTAAAATATTATGTTCTTAAGATTTACTTGCTACCCCGCAAATGAATGATACAATTTTCAAGTTTTTTTGTATCTAACAGACGGCTGTGAACTAAGGACAGATATAATAAATAACAACTGCACAACTGCTGTCATACCAGTTTGCTTGAAATTAGTATCGAATTCAATTTATATATTATTCGTTTTTGTTTTCTGACCGAGAAACGTCATTTTTTGACACATTCGAATAAAATAGTTATTTATGCAACAAGTGCGTAAGGTGAGATTTTTTCACGAATAGGAATTTTGTCGCATGAGCCGTAGACGAATGCGACAATCCCATGAGTGAAAAAAGCTCACTTTTCGCACGAATTGCATACAATATTTTTTCTACTACCGAAATGCATCTAAATTCTCTAACAATAATGTGAAACGTCAAACATACCTATTACGTCAAAACTTCATGTCATTTAAAAATCGCAATACTTATAGTCCACTTAATTTTAAATGAGTGAAATTAATCAATGTCTATCATTTCTTTGTCTAATGTCAATGTCAAGAATATAAATGAAACTTTAAAATTCAATCATTATTGTTAAAGAATACTGAAAATTAGGTGGTATGTTTTATAATAATACCGTGATATTAAATAAATGGACTACATAAAATTAAATAACCACATTTAACGTTTTTAAAATAAGATATGATTATTATAGGTATGCAACTGTTTAGTATGTTACTTTTTCACGCACTAGTGCGTAAGGTAAAAACTCTTTACGCACTAGTGCGTAAAGTTTAACTTTACGCACTCTACAGCGTGCGGAAAGTTAGTACTTTAAGATCGGTAGTAGAAAAAATATATTTTGCCCAGTGGCGGTGGGTGATATTTAGATTAGCCATATTTTTTAAGAAAACAAAACATGACTACCAAAAATAAGCAACGAAGTTTTGCAGAAGAAATACAATTGAAATATTTAAAAATCACTTTTTCTAAATCGGAGATTTATCGACAGATTTCAAATTTCGTTCAAAATTTCAATTCTTTAAGTTTAAGTTACTTTCTAATAATTTTATAAATCAAAAATCAATGTAAATTAATATTTCAAGAAGGAGTAAGTTTTATATGAAATCAAAGTTTCTTTTTATATAATAGCAATTTTTTCCTTTAACTTTTTATATTTAGTCTTGGCTAACCCTATGTGTAGGTTCCACGTTCCAATTCGAATAATATAAATTTTCGATGGGAATGTACTGCTATCTTCATTGTTGTTAAATATATAAAATTAAGGTAGGAAAATTTTGAGTAATTTTAAGAATATTTTAATCCCCTGTACAGAATTGACTGATTTTCAATTGTTTTCAAGATATAGGTAAAAAACTAAAATTACTGATATTCATATTAATTTTTTTCTGGCGCTGTTTGAAAAGCTATGAAAAAACTAACACATTGGCAATTTTTTGTAATCTACTTAAAGACGATATCGACTTTAAAAATACATTGCTTCATACCCTCATCATTAACTTCAATAGTTTAAATACGGACCTCGAATATTTTTTCCAAAAGTTTTTAGATTTTATTTCAACGATATACCTATCATGCTTTTATTTTTTTTCGAAGTTTCGTCACGTTAATTCCATTATCAAAGATATTAGTAAAAAATGAATAAACTGATTAAAACATTTTAAAGTAAATAGTTAGGGTATGACAATTTATTTTTAAGAAACTACACGGGTATTTATTTTAGTTAACTACCTAACAACATTAAAAAGTATTAAATTCAATTTTTAATATTAAAATGCTCTGTAGTATCTACGAAATGCAAAAGGTAGAAAATGTAATCAAGCAGCTAGCATTGAAGAAGGCGATTCTCCTGCACATAATCGTATAGTCTCGATATTTAAGAGGATAATTTTGGGGATTGAAATATTAAAAACCAAGGAACAACTGTCTGGCCTACTCGATCTCCAGATATTCCTCTCATAGACTTTTCTTTTGGGGATTTATAAAGAATGAAATTTATAATTTCCTTCCAGAAAATTGTCGAAAATGACAAGATAGGGTCAAAAATGTTCTTAAATTTATTAATAGACTTACCTAATATAGTGCTAACAATATTTAAAAAAATAAATGTTTAGGTGAAAATGGACGCATTATAAATTTTAATGTTTAACTTAGGTTTAAAGTTGTTTTAGTGCTGTTTAGGAAGTTCTGGAAAACTTGTTTTTTTTATTAACAATAAACCCTAACTACTTTTTGAAAGTTTTAGATATACATTATGTATATTTTTTATTTCAGATGCTAATTTTGTCCATGTTTATTTAAAGATACGCTACAATTTAATTTTTTTTAATTTTAATTTTAAAATAAATCAGCTATTTCTATAAACAGAATAAAAATATTCTTAAGATTTCCAAAAACTTACCTTATTTACCTGATATTATACGACAAATATAGCAACACATTCCCGACGAAAATGGGATACAATACAGTGTATGCCAATTTAAGGGGATAATACCACCCGGCTCGCTGTGAAAACAGTCTTTTTCGTGTCGATGTCGTGTGAATAATGTTTAAGGGTTGGTCACGCGTGCATACGAGCTATAGAGACGCGCAATCAGAATAATAAAATTAGAAAACAATGCACCAACTCAAGTAATAAATTGCACATGCAAATCATAAAGTTTGTGGAAGAATCAAAGTGTCTATTGGGCATTATCCAATAATAGGTTTTATTTATAATTGCAAGGTGGCAGCAGTTATAAATAATAAAATTCTTATTGGCAAGGGTACCTACAGAAGTATTGGGATAAAAAAACCCGCTTAAATAATTTTAATTTTTTCTTTCACACTTTAATATAGTAAGGATCATAAAATTGCGCTACAAAAAGATTTTTTTATTTAAATGCATACTAAGCCGTTATATTATTGATTATTTTTCGTTAAATAGGGTGATTTCTTAAGGACTTTCTGGAGAGTTTTCTACTTTTTAAATTCTAAATTAAAAAATGGCTTTGCTGCGGAATGTGGAATTATGTTTTCTTCAATTATATGTAACATTTTTTATCATAAGATAAATATTTAAATTACAACATTGAAACTTCTAATACGGTATTAATAACACTTATTTATACCCTTAAAATTAGTAAGGGTAAGTAATACCTATTGTTGGGTAACGCCCACTGGATATTTCGATTCTTCTACAAATTTTATAATTTGCGTGTGCAATATATTACTTGAGTTTGTGCATTGTTTTTCAATTATTCTGGTTGCGCGTCTTTATAGCTCGTATGCAGGCGTGACGTACCCTTAAGACAATATTCGATATTATACTTGCGGAAGGGATTGTACCTGCTCATAAATCTCGTAGTTCATAGTGGTACCACTGGTACCAATAGTTGGCAGCGTTTTCCAGGTACAAAATGCAATGAATTTTGAAAATTTATTATACGCAAACGACAGCAGGTAAACGATTCTAATTTTAGCACCGTATTAAAATTAAATTTTCTAGGGGTTGGGAAAATTTCACATATTTTTTTTATTTTTCCGGTCTCCTGAGACTTATTCAAATATGCATGCACACAGCCCTAGATTATATAATTCCATATCATTCATAAAAATTTAAAACGATTTCGATGAATAGTAACGAAAATATGAATTTTCAAAAATATGATGGGTGCTATTATCCCCTTAACGTAGAGAAACTGTTAATATGTTAATTTAAACCCATGTGTGACGTGACATCATATTTATTTGTTTGATACTACACTTCTCAGCACTTCAGTGGCCGATTTAAGGTGAATTTTAGGTAGAAATGCCAGGAATGGAATCAATTTCAATGCAGTTTTTTCTCACAAATTGACACTGTTTCTTAAAATTTTGAAGATGCGCCTCGTACAGAAGGTTTTCTAAAACTCTTACTTATTAGACATGAGAGTATGAATAAGATGGAGACAAAAATCTCTTTCGATTTTAAAAACAGATAGCTCGGATTACTTTGAAATGATTCTGAAATTTCCCTTCTTATCGTCATTTCAATAATGTTACACTTTGGACTTTGCAGATAACATGCGACGTTTCCAATTTATTGGAAAGCTCACGTTTGTTAAACCGATTGATATTAAATGCTCAAAAGCTCATTTATTTACATTTGTCTTTAAAATTTATTGTATTTATGATAACAAGTAGACTTACGATGAGTGACACAATAAAGTGTATTTTAAAAAGTGTGTTAGTGTTATTTAATAACTTATATTCGAGAAACGATATAAATAATAGAACTAGGTTATGTTTGGATTTCATATTGGATAAAAAAAATTGAATGGTTTTCGTTGATTAAATATTTTTATTTATCATGAAATCTTTTTAGTAAAGGTACGACTATATAATATATATATATGTATGTATGTATATCGTATCGTGTGTTATTTTCTATTGTGACAAATGTAAAGATGATATGAAATATATTAATACAACATTATTTGAGATATAGATATAGGATTAATAAATCATTTTTATGGATTATCATACAAGTTTACTCTTATAAGATGTTATTTATGACGACATCGTGACAGTGTTCACAAATAGTAAAAATACCTTTGCAATGTGACAAAACTTAAAAATTAAGGAACGCCAACTACATAGGTACTTCTTTTCTTACTTTTGCGAAAAATGACCAAATCGTACCTTTTTCATGTTTTCTCTCATATAAAGAATGATATCCTTCATTTTGTATCTAGCCGTAGCCTGAAGATGGAACTTAAATAAAGGTTCCGAAACCGGTAGATCATTTAAAAGGAGTTGTGAGAATCAAGACTTTTATTTTAAACCTTCCCTTTACATATCATATTACTCACATATGAATTCCCTTCGCAATATAAATCGTATTTAATAAAAAAATTCTAGTATTACATAAAAATCGTGTTATTTAATTTAAGCGACGTTTATCATATGATAGTACAACTTAAATTAAATTAAATTAATTAAACATCACGGTAGTATGTGACTGACTTGATCCACAAGGAAACGCGCAGGAGGAGGCTACACATTTATACAATAAATTATTCAAATAAAACAATTACTTCTTCAGAAGCCTGGAATGACATTGCATTTAGGAACTACAAAGTAAAAGTCAAGTTTTTACTTTTCATCAGTTTCTCCACTTCTGTTCACTAACTCATTATTACTTCTCTGGCAATAGAGAAGAATCTGTTGCAAATTTGACATTAAAAAAATAACAAATAATTGTTATTCCAGTAATAACAATTCTAAAAAAGAAGAATTGTCACACATATAATATATACCAGAAACCGCAAATTTATACAGGGTGTATTCTAAAATCACCGACAAACGGAAACTGGAGATTTTGTGATCCAAAATAAGACGAAAGTTGTTATAAATGTATTTCCGAAAATGCTTCCTATCTGATACAATTGCCCTATAATAACTAAGTCATTTCATCGACCAAATTCGCGATGTGGCGTCCATCTTAGAAATAATTAAATGTTCAAATTGAAATTCAATTTTATTATGTGATCAACGATCCACCGACACTTTCAATTATTTTTAGAATCAAGTGCCTATATTCTAGGATTATACCGTATTGATATACCTACAGAGAAAACGTTGTTAGAATTTAATTATGAAGCGATTGTTCTTGATACAGCAGCCATTATAAAATAATTTATATGTAACTAGTTAAGCATTTATATATTTAACATAATTATGTTCAGTAGTACAAGGAGGATGAGATAATTAATATACTGCAGGGACAGATATTGTATTACGATGGTTAAATTTCCAACATTATCAGTCCAACTTCATGTTCTTATTGTGTTATAACTGTTATAAGGCTCTACTAAGTCAGTGCTGTAGGTATAGCAGTGAAGACAATATTTCGAGAAATCATATTAGCGATTTTTTTATTTGAAAACTAAGTACGCCACTGTATTCGGCGTCTCCTAAAATGGGTCTTTACCAAATTTCATCCCAAAGTACCGCCTATTAATAATTTATATTATTTTATTACCTATTAAAATTATTAGTTTATACCCGGAAATGCATTGTGAACAACAAGTAACTTATGAAATAAGTGAATAAGAACAACTCACAAGCAAATTATTTTATTGAGAAAATGATTTGAGCAACATAGAGTACAATAATAAGGATACATACAGGATACAGATGTTTGTGACTTCAAATTCAATAAAATATTTTCATTAAAAAATTAGAAGTTACAAACATCTAATTTAGCCTTATTATTGTACGATCTGTTGCTCAAATAATTTTCTTAATAAAATAATTTGTTTATGAGTTGTTTTTATTCACTTATTTCATGAGTTACTTGATGTTCACAATGCATTTCCGGGTAAAAGCTAATTTTTAAAAGTAATAATTTTAGGATAAAATTTGGTACAGAACCATTTTAGGGGATGCTGAATACAGTGGCGTACTTAGATTTTGCGTAAAAAAATCACTAATATGATTTCTCCGAGGATTTCTCGAATTTTCGCTCCAAAAAAATTGCAAAGTAGGCCTTGATTTTTGTGATAGAAATCTATCAATTTGCCACAAAATGCAGTTTTCGATGAGCAACAATCTAAAAAAAAAATTGTTCAAAATCGGACCAAAAATAGCCACTTTACAGGGGTGTCCTGCTTTCAAGTGGGTCACACTGTATATCAAAATGATGGATTTTTCAAAGATGTACAGTATAAAAAAATGAGATTTAAATCTGACCTAAAATAATTTTTATAGTGATGGTATTTTTAAAGTAGTGGAATGAATATTTCCCCTCGAAATTAATGCGTCAAGATTTGGATCCCTAGAATTTTCTAAATGTTCTACCTTCTAGACTTTTCTTTGATAAATAAATAATGATGTTGTGGAATTAATTATTACCTTCTGACAGTTGTGTCAGGCCGGAAAAGAGTAACTATCCCGTACGGTTTTTTTTATCTAAATTAATTAATCTATAATGATATTGATTGTGACTTCAGAAAAAATAGTATGTGTATTGTTTACCTCGTAGTAAAAGCACATTCCCGGACTCCGTGACAAGCAAGTCTCGGCTTGCGCCTTGACAAGCAATCTTCACGGTCGTTCTATTCGGAAACATTAGGTTTTTCCTACTAGGTACAAATGAATATTTTAGGTTAATATATTCTTACTTTATTAGCCAATCAATACGTACATTTTCAAGAAAATCAACCAATAGGATTTTTTTTAAGTGAGAAAAACAGATATCGATCAGTGGAAAAAATCGATAAAAGTGTATGTTACTTTTTTCGTAGTAGCCATGTGTCAAACTAAAATTGTCATTGAAATTATTAAAATTTGACATTTTGCGTGATAAAAAACATTGCAAAAAGTTTCCATATTTTATTAAAAATTGTAATTTTTTAAATTTTAAATAAACAGTGTTCTTGTTCTAATAATTATTTTAAATAATATTTTTTAATCATAGGTATATTAATCTGCTGTAATACACGCGAGGTCGATTTTCTACTCAGGTAAATTTTTTTTGAGTGACTCAAACCTGTTTTCCATGAAAATTTTGCTCGAATCAAGGGACATCGGAAAAATCGCGCCACTTGGTGCGCGACTTTTCCATGCCGTTTTAATTCTCGAATCATTTTCATTTCGATTCATGGGAAAACAGGTTTTTGTCCAAAAAAAAATTGCGGTAAAAAAACGACCTCTCGTGTGTATTAATAAATAGGTACATGAAAAGATTATAAAAAATTTAGTTCCGTGACAATTTGTGTCAAAATTAATGACATTATAAAAATTTGGAAGAGGCGTGCTTTTTTACGTTTTTGTTGCACTGTTACCAAGGCAACGTGCAAAAGCGCATTTTTATTGCACTGTTATCAAAGCAAAGTGCAATAAAAGTGGTAAACAGTCACTTTTGGCACTGCAAATAATGTTAAAAGTACTAACTTTTTGCACAATCGTAGAAAAAATATTTGTGTTTTTTTCAATGACCAACGTTATATTTTTGACGGAAATTTTGATTAGGCGTCTTCTATATAAATATAATTTTTTTTTTTATTTGAACCGCCTTCAAATAATTATGAAATAAAATCTCACTCGATTTTACAAAAACCTAACTATATACCAGTGTAAAAGTAGTAAAGAATTATAATTTAGTATCCACTATCAATATAGGTATGTATGTAATTAGATATCGGCATTTCAAAAATGTGTTAAAAACGGGGTCAGTTAATTAAGCAGACTTTTTGTGCATTTTCTAATTTTTTTTAGGTATATAAGAAAAATCAAAATGTTTTGAATATTCCAAATTCTCTCGAGGAATAATCATATGCAATTTTGTTCTCAATGAAAAGTGGCTAATTAGCAGGTTGTGTGAGGAATTTTTATTTTTAAAATAGCAATAATAATTAGATATAATTATTCACATTCACGGTTATGTAATCATATGGTTGAAAGGTATTTATAAAAAACATGCATTTGGGTTAAAATCTCCGTACCTAATAAATGATGTAGGTGCTTATCCATATAATTATTATATCTAAAGTACGCTCTTGAAAACTAATATAACGCATTTAGTTGTTTAGATAAAAGAAAACCTAAAAAAAGTGCTTATAATAGATGATAGTTGCAATAAATAGTATAAATACGCATTGCAACAATTTTTATTGAATTTAAAGGGTTTCTACTGCATTTTAAATAATGTTAACTCGAAGAAGTAATACTTTTCAGTTTTTAAAACTAAATAATATTTACGTTTCATTAAGTTTCTTAGTGTTAAATAAATATATTACATTTTGTTTATAAATTATATTAATATCATGGCAATAACACAGATTTTATCATTTTATATAAATATTTCAAGAAGCCGCATACCGGCATTTCCGCACTCCTGTCAAACTCTACCACGTTAATCACAACAAACATAATGTTACAACGTAAAAAATAAAGATAAACAATGGTGACGTGCAGAAAAAACTAACCTTGGGGTACTAGAAGCCGACATGCTTTCAGTTTTCAGCGAGTTTCAGTTTATATTGATCTTCGTCACTGTGCTTTGAACTGAACGTTGCTGATTACAGCACACCAAATAAACTAAGGGTTGAAATCTTCACCAGCAGGGATACTGTAGACATGCGCCGATTCCGCAAATTTTCCGGAAAATCGCGACACACTCTTTCACTAACTTGTCTTCTTGAATAACACAAAGTTTTGCTATTAAATTTGCATATTGTTTTAACTTATTCCACTTCCACTACGCCACTTCCTCACTTTAGATTATTAATTATTAATACATATAAACAATTAATACTATATACCAAACAGATCAACAATAATTTTTCTGGTGACCGGCTCAGCTTCTTTTATCTTTATTAAGATATTTGGATTTAGATTAGATTCGTTTTTCCTAAAAACTATATAAATTTGTGTTGGTGTGTTTAGTTAGCGAGGCATGTAGTATAATTTAGTTTAGTAGTACGTATATAGGTAAATATATATCATGACCTTGCAGACCTTGTCTACTTTAACGGGGATCACAAAAAATTGTACTTTTATTGGTTTTTAATAATACTACAACCTACAACTGACTGGCGTGCCGACTGATAAAGCATATCAATGGGCCTTTTTTCAAATTAGTAAAACTACCGTACCGATAAGATCACATTTATTTTAAATAGGTACTTTTTCTTCGTAAGATAGCATATATTTCACATTCGCACAGATTGTGTGTGGTGCACCGAAAATGTTGGCATCAAATGCCTCAAATATTGTTTGTTTTTTTAATGCTGAGCTGTATTGTTTAGATATTATTAAAAAAATAAAGCCCACAAATTAGGTCATATGGCATTGGGATTTTTAATTAATCACCACAATTAGTCTTGTAGTTGTGTACAGTATGATAGTTTGAAATGTTAATATGTACTAGGAAATCATAGGATTGGCGAGCTAACGTAAATACACAAACATTTATTTTGTTCAGGATTTAGTAAAATATAGACTTTTTATTTATTTTCTGATGTGTGTGGGTATGTAAACGCTTTTATCTACAAAATTTGTAGCATGCTTAAAACCCACTAAATTAGTATCTTTATTCAAAAATAAGTAATATAAAACAATATTAAAAAGCTTTTTATCAGTTATGAGTGTCTTAAGCGGACGTGCAAGGGATGCACAATGCCCGGACATAGCTTAAGTTATGCATAGGGATTTATTCCTACATCATTAATAACAAATAATATTTTTTCAAACAATTTATTTCTAATTAGATTTTATTAATTATTTTTCCTTTACTAACCTTATTTTTTATTAGAAATTATTTTTTCTTTAATAGTTTAATTAAAATTACAATGTTATTCGAACTGGAGGTTTCAGGATACCAATATTCAAATTCGTAAAGTACCAAATAAACGATGACTCCGGAAATAGGCAAGCTAGAGCCATCCCTGTTTAAACCCTGTCTTAAGGTGGCCTCACACGATCAATAATATTGACAGTATTTCGATATAGGGCGAGTTGCTTTATTCACCGGTGGATCCATCAGATGTGTTTTATCTCGTTCTATCTCCGAGGTTAGAACGAGATAAAACACATCTGGTGGATCAACCGGTGAATAAAGCAACTCGCCCATACTGTCAAAATTACTGATCGTGCATCGCCCGTGTATCCGCCAATAGGTTCACCTGAACCTGAAGTCGAACAAAATAAACGATAATAAAATTTAAAAAATTTACATGAGCGTATTTCTCACAAAGAGCTATCCATTGTTTGAATTGATCCAACGTCTTCTTTGCTTCTTGCGTTTCAAACTTGTACAGTACAATATAATGGCAACGTACGCCTTCTGTTTATTATCCATTTTGTAATAATAAAAAATAAGTACTAGCTACAGAAAAACAGTGCTTTATCGCCCTGGAGAGGGTTGGAACCTTTATTGTGACAGTAATTAACCCCGACGTAGTTTCCGCAAACACTAAAACAATATTTTTGCACGCAACGCGATGATTAAAACGATGCCAACTTGGCTGGCGAAACGGGCGTAGAGTCTAAAAATATTGTTTTGGTGTTTGTGGAAACTACGTCGGGGTTGCTTTATCGCAACAAAACCAGAACAAAATTAATATTGATATAAATACTGAGTCTGAGGTGAATTTCAAAATACTGACGAAATATTGACAGTATCACATATTGTCAGCAATACTGCGATCGTCTGAGACCCGCTTAATGTAGGCCCATATCGTTTATGCATATTTACGATAGAAAGCATAATATGGCATTTTAGCAAAAATTTATTATAGAATCTGCGGAAAAAATAAGCTATTATTATTATTTACATATAGTTTGCGTAAGTTCTATAAAAAATTCCAGATAAGACCCTTTATTTAATCCCGGCTTATGGTTGAGTATGAGTAATGAGTACCTATTCAAGATAAAGTTATCCAAGGTAAAACTATAAATTGCTCATATGGAATTATTTGAGTTATTTGACCAATGATATGTTATCTCAAAATTGTTTATTGTTTGAAATATTTTTAATAATTATGTTAATTAAAAAGGTATTACCTAATGTTTTTCAAAAACTCTTTATTTTTAACATCTAACACGTTTTCAGAGGAATGAGGTATAGTGGTATAGTAAACCTTAGCGATATAGTGGATTGAAAAAATCACGTCAAAAATTGCAAAGAACAACGACGACAACGCATACGTAATTTGAAACCTAAAAAGTGTGTTGGCACCTTAATTCCGATGGGAAGTAGTACAGGATGGCCATATATTGTTTAAAAAATAATAATTATATTGTACGTTATCTCTGCAGAGCGAAATACGCGACGAATTCTTTGTTATATTTCTACGGCAAGACTTAATAATAATGCGCAGGTCGTACCCATCACTGCAGTCACCAGTTGCTGGGGAATGGGAGATGTGATAGCACATGTTATAGTACAGAGTTGGCTTCTGTCTCGTTTGTGCGTGCAACTGTTTATGTGTTAATTGGTTATTGGTTCAAAATTAATCGTCAATATTTAGTAACCACTAAAGCCAGCCCTGACCAATTCTCGATATCTCTCCGACTGGGTGGAGCGCAGCATCTTTGAGGGTTTTTTGCGTAATTTTTTCAACCCACAATATCGCTAAGGAGAAGTATATATGTACTAGCTGGACGCAAGCTGGTGGTAGCGGTGCAACCGTTGAGTCAAAATTATGTATTTTTCACTTGACGGTGCAACTATAGATGCCTATGCATGATCAAACAGGAGGGTTCTATTGTACTTGTACTTGTCTTGTACTTGCTACCTACCCTACTACCCTCCCTACCCTACTACCCTCACACATTTTGATTCTAATTTCGTTCGCCAGCTGGCCTAAGTTCGGCTATAGTCTATACTCTATATCTACACTCTATAAATATCTATAGACTATGACTAGGGTTGGGAATTTTTATCGATATATCGATAAATATCGATAGTTATCGATATATCGAATAACGATATTTGAAAAATAAAAAAGGTAACATTCGATTTGAGCTGCATTTTCAAAATTTAAATGAGGGATTTGCATCATAATCTGCATATTTTTGATAAATATTTGTCTCAAAAACATTGCGTACGATTGTGATCTATGACATCAATAATAATCGCGTTAAAATCGTTAAAAGCGTTAAAAGTTTGGAATATTAGGATTGCGTAACATATCACATTTATTATTTTAATTATACAGTAGTTTAGTAAAATATTTGATATTCATTATGATCAATAAGATAAGTAAGTAAATAATCTTTGGTAAATTGTAAAATAACCTATACATTATACACATCCCTAAAGATCTTTCTGCATATGTAGCGGAAAATGCTAAATTTAATCGGTTGATTTGAATGTTCATTATTGTTTACAATAACTTTTACCTCATAAGCAAAATAAAAATTGTGCCAACAGGTTACACAATAGGTAATTTTACTATTTATAGCACGTACCTATTTATTATTTTAAATTAATTATTGACAATCAACTTGTACTATATTTTTGTTTGTTCTAATAATGCTAAGAACATTATTTTAAATTAATTATTGACAATCAACTTGTACCATATTTGTTTGTTCTAATAATGCTAACAGAAAAATTATATTATTTATTATTGTTTGTGTAATACAATATCTTTCAAAAAGATAGGTGTTACGTATTGCCATACGTCATTGATAAGGAATAATAAAGGCACAACTGAGCAGGTTTCGAAATTTTAGTATAGTTTTTCGCCTATTGCTTTTAATTTTCAGGGCTATGCAGCCACATTACAAATACCTTCCTGTAGCATTAAAAATTGATGATAATCCTGAAGCTATTGGCAAAGAAATACAATACCTACTAAAATTTCGAAACCTTCTCGGTTGCGTAATTTCTTTACTCAATGAATACGTAGTGTGTGGAAAAATAAGTACTATAGAACTATATCCCAAGCTTCCTGACACCTTAAATTATTAAAGGGGTATGATAAAATCTCAGCTGAGTGCTGATTATGTCCTACACACCCTACAGTCTCTACATAGATAGAGTGCGTTGACAATTAAAGGAATAAATTCAATAACAACGTAGTTTTGCCAAACAATGATCAGATACGTAGATTTTCTATTTTGAATTGGCATATTTTGAGTCATACGGCAAGTCAGTGTCAGTTCCGGTTTTTGTGGAAGTAACAACAAATTGTTTATTTTAAACGTAACACTGTGTCAACGAAATTATTAGACAAGTCATAGCACCCAGAGCTTTCTAGATAGAAAAATTGAGATTTGGAGGACATAATATACAAGGCAAAATGCAAATTTCTCGATATTTGTCACATTTTTGTCATGTCCGGTTTCGCCGGAAATGACCTCAACTATGAAATTTTAAACGCAACACCCTGTATATTTTTACATTTTAGATTCTAGAGACGATTTAAAAGGTGCGACTGTCCTTGTTTGAGAAATGTTTTAGCCTACTTGATTTTTTTAGACGTATTTTTATTTGTGCATCTTGATTGCCGTGAATATGTTAACGTCAATGTGCTGGGTCTAGATGATCCAAGAAAAATTGAATCATCAGATTTTTATATATACCTAGATTCTAGAAAGCTCTGGGTGTTATGTCTTGTGTAAATAATTTCATTGACATCCGGTATATTTATATTTTTACGGATTTGTATAAATGACTAAAAGACGTTTCCAAATAGGTATGTAGTAAACTCTTCGTTACTATCAATTTTATTGTTTACAAAAAACGTGAAATCCTAACTGAGAATAATACGCCAGGAAATTCGACTAATCTCACAAGAAATGATTCACAATGTCCAATGAGAAATAATTAAAAAATGTATTAAAGGAAATGTTCAACGCATTGAACGTGTATTAACATTTTTTTGAAAGTTAACGTACTAAATTAGTACGTATCTTATGGTTTTTGTAAGTTATAAAAAAGTATTCATAATAAAGACGTATTTATTACATACTTGAAGAAAACGTCTTTTTGTCATCTATACTCTATACAAATCCGTGCAAAAATATAAAGTAAAGTTATATTGAATTTATTCCTTTCACTGTATGTTCTATAGATGATAAATCCTATAAACGTATAGGCCATTTTGCTCTTTAACGTAATGGTAATATTTCTTCTTGCAGCCAATAAATTGTACATTGTTAAATTCTGAATATTTATTGTAATAAAAATGAAGTTTTGAATTATTGTAATAATAAATGTAATAGAAAATTAAGTTTTTCCTAGGATGTTTACAAAAAATAAATTATATCACTAAATGAATTTGTAAAATGCTTACCAATTTATAATAAAATATAGGGTGTCCCATTTAAAAAAAATTATCGATGACGTCACAGATATGTGAAAGTGTCCAAAATTGTTTTTCCCTTAAGTACAAATAGAGCAATCTGATATTATTTATTTATTGACGTGTTTTTGTATTTTTGCGAACGCAAAACAGAGGGAAAGTTATGGATTTTATGCGTTTCTTTTGGGACACAGTGTACATATTTCTAAAATAAGTCTAAATTTATAATGTTAATCTCTAATGTATATATCGACATTATTTATAGAAATATAAAATTGACCATAAAATATAGGAATAATTAATAAAGTTCAATATAACTTTTATTTGTATTCGCTTTTCGGAAAAACTCAACAAAAATGCAATTTTTGATTTTCAAAATGCAATATTTAACAAATTTAGAGAAACATACATATACATATAAAACGAAAACTATATTCAAGGAAAACTACCTTTTATTTATCTTTGAGAGCTAACAGAAAATAAATTTTTTTTGTTTCACAGGAAAAATCAATAAATGAATAGATATAAGGCACAAAAAAACGTCGGCGTCTTTGATGGCAGTAAAGTTCTCAATTACGGCGACAGTTTTTATGTGCCTTATATCTATTCCGTCTATTACACCCATTTTACAACCTAATTGAGTCAACAGTTGCTTTCATTTTTGATCACATATTGCAACTTGCAACCCGCATACTTTGCATACTTTGTGATATATGTAATATGTAGTATCGTCAGACACGTTAATAATTTTAGAAAAATTCAGATTACGAATTGTAATACATATCTCATATAATAGGGGTGGCAGAAAGGAAGAAAACACCTTTATGTCACCATTAAAATAATAAAGAAGTAATTGTCCAAATAAATAGCAAAAAAGTGGAAGAAACATTTTATTTTATTTTTGCATCAGATGAGAAATCGTATTTCTCTCTAGGATAAACTATTCCTAATGGTAATAAAACATAAAACACACCACAGAAATTAGACAACCCCCAAATCCATAGCCAAAGGCTGTCCAGAAGGGGGCAACACATTTGAAAAAATGCAGACAATATCCATACCCACCGACATGCCATTTGCCGGTGCCCGGTCTCGAACCCGGACTCGATAGGCAGTGTAGCCAGAGCCATGTCTGTCACTCACGCTTTAGCCCACTACGGCACCGAGTCGGAATGAATTTTAAAATGGCCCATGACCGTTCATAAATATGAAATAGTTTGTCCAATTTACAATTCCTTATTCACTACCTTAGTGATAAGTCCAGATATGGTTAAAGTCATATTTCTAGCGCAGATAAAAAATTCTCGACAAAGGTGCACGTGCGGCGGCTCCATTGAATCATTAAAGAGGCCGCATTTCTGCTTTGTAAGTGCGGCATTTTTTGTCTGCGTTAGAAATGTGACTTTGACTGGGCAAAATTTGTACAAAAATTGGCCATTGCATTAAATTTTGAACGGATTTTTTATGTTGTTTATAAATGGTACCTAAGTAATTTTGAATGGATGGTGACAATGAGTTGATGATGATGGTGCCGCTGATAGATGCTTCTGCTGTGCAGTCAAATATTTAATATAAGGTAGGTAAATGAAAAAACTGTTTTATTTTTATCAATGAAGTTCTTAGTGATACCACCTATGTGTTTGCAAACTCACTCGAGTAAGCTTAGGTGCAAACTTGATCAATACTCTAAAGTACGGCTCCCACCATTGTCTCCGTGTATGACGCAGCAAATAACGAAACCTGCGATGTTTTAGATCTATTTCCCTTATTTTGGGAAGCGCTTTGAGTACGTCATAAGCTGTTAAAAATAATTTCTTGCAAAAGTTACTTCCTATACTTTAGATCAATTTTTGAAAATTTGAAACTTATATGCTGCTTACACGACAGGTAACAGTATTCTAACCGCGCTGGTATGGTGGGTCTTCAACCACAAACAAAATCTCAGTGATAGATCACATGCCACCCACCTTTGCAGTTCTTGAAAATACGGTGATGAAACGCATAAAATGAGAATGAGACCCATGAGACAATTGTTGCCAATACAGGGTGAACCCCAACTTATTTAATTCCTTTTAAGGAGGGGGGTTTCTGTTGATATTTGTAATTACGAATTACGAACAAAAAAATATAAAAAAGGAAGTTGAAAAACTGACCTAGTCGATATTGAACTTTTGAAAACCCCTGTCAGTTTTTCAACTTCCTTTTTTATATTTTTTCCACAATTCTCAAATTTAGTATTGGCTTAGTGACTCTTGTGCAAGTATTCAAGGCATAGGATTTAATTCCTTTTAAGGGGGGGTGGGGGGGTTTCTGTTGATATTTGTAATTACGAATTACGAACAAAAAAATATAAAAAAAGAAGTTGAAAAACTGACCTAGTCGATATTGAACTTTTGAAAACCCCTGTCAGTTTTTCAACTTCCTTTTTTATATTTTTTGTTCGTAATTCGTAATTACAAATATCAACAGAAACCCCCAGAAACCCCCCCCCCCATAAAAGGAATTAAATCCTATATCTTGAATACTTGCACAAGAGTCACTAAGCCAATACTAAATTTGAGAATTGTGGAAATGGGGTGGAATTTTATTTAAGAGTAGTGTAAAAAATTTAATTAGTAAACATTTTACCTATATTATTTTTTACTACTAAAAAAATTCAGAATTAATAATTTGACTTCTGATGTAAAATTTTATTTACGTCCAAATAAAGGTTTCAATTCTAGTTGCATGAGAGTGATGGCAACTATAACATTTATTGAGAAACCCTCTATAATACCTTAGATACTCCTAGGGCATAGGGTTTGGAGATAAGATAAATAATGTCCGTCATGCATGCAAAACTATATTTTGACTATTACCTATAATTGCACCTTTTCGAGTTACAGAGGCCTTTATAACTTGACTACTGAATAAATTGAAAGGAATATATCGACTATAATTTGCACTTGGATGTATATTTGCGCATTATTTTTAAATAGAAGGGCGACAAAGAAACGTCTTTAAAAAAGAAGCTTTTAATTCTTTTGAAGTATAAGGACATTTATTTAGGTTAGGTTAGATTAGGTTAGGTTTAGGTGAATAGAATAAATAGAATACTCACAATACGAGTTTTATAGTTTTCTGCGCACTTATTCAGTTAATTTTTTTAACTGAGTTGTTAAAGTTGTGATTCCTTCCTTTGCTCTTATTGATATTAGCAATCTGCATATTTTTCGGAATAATTTGACATATCACGCTATCATACTGTACCACAAAATTGTACATGGATTAAACGTTTAAAACCAATTACAACACGTTAATTGTGCTGCGAAAAATTTGTTAATTTTATATGAAAGAAAGGTGTTTTTTTTTTTATCCCAAATAATTGTTATGCCATTTTGTGCACGATTTTTGCTATTCAGTTATGTAAACATGAAAATATGTTTTTATAGTTTTAAAAATTTTCCATTTCTTCTATCATAGGTGGAAAAATATCGGTTGTTTCCATTGAATTTTAAACATATAATATACGAACGACAATATACGTATTGCATATTGTTAAATTTAATAATTTCAAATCTACTTTAATATCACAAACCAAACACAGTGAAATTTGAAGAAATATAAACTTGTGAAAATGTTATGTTAGTAATCCATCATTTTGTATGGATTGAATTATGTAATTGAAACGTAATTTAATTAAACATTTCAAAAACACCGGAACACATCACAAACTTCTTATTTAAATGTGTGTACGAATTAATTTTACTACATAAATCTGTTTGGCATATTCGTTGATATTAACGAAACAATTATACACTACACTTCACGTTGTATATTCACTACAGGAACAGTTCTCACTCTACCAAGACGACCGCAATCTGATATTAAAAATTAGCTTACTACTCGAAAATATTTACATACTCCGCTTCTTACAACAATCCAAATACAAACACTGTATAACAATACCTAATAAAATTATGTTGAAAAGTGATAAGCGTATAATCAAAACTGAATTTAAAATGAGCACTTCCTCCGCATCGTTAAATTATATATTTTTTTTCGATTACTATTTACAGACGGCCTTCGTTTTTACACAATAATTATTATTCACATGCATTGCAATTTTCTCTTGTATTTTTTACGTGATAACGAAATACGGATATCTATGTCACGTCATGATCATATCACTGCACATGTGTGCATAATAAGTGCATAGAAAAATAAAATTTAAAACGAGCAATGATGGTGCATTTTGTATGACGTTATACAGAAAGCTGTGATATTTTGTTTCGCCGCGCCGGCAATAGTTTAATCGGCTTCCTGATAGCAATAAATGATATAATAGCAAACATTTCACTCCCAGTTCGAGCTAATCTGTATTGAGATGATCTCTTCATATATTGTAAAGGGAAAAATACTAAAACTTTGAAATTATTAACTCAGCAAGCAATAAACAATATTGACATTTGAACAAAATCATCAGGATTTAAACTTTCACCAAATGTATACTATTCTCCAAAATTAGTCATAGAATCCAACCAACGCTAGTTCTAGAAGGGCAAAATCTGAATTTCATAAGTCAAGTTAAGTCCAGTAAAATTTTCAGGACCAGAAATTAAATTAGAAAAAACAGACTTACACACATGGACTCAACCTCCTAAAAATACTATCACATCTTAGCTGGGGAGCAGACACAACTAGTCTTTTAACTATATATATACTGATCCTTAATAAGGTCAAGAATTGACTACGGTATGATAGCTTATGGAACAGTCCAAAACAGTTATCTTAAATCAATAAAATCCATAGAAAACAAACCGCTCCGGAAAATCATCGGAACCTCTCCAACAACACCCGTTGAGTCCCTGCATTGTCTAGTAACATCACTATGTATGCTACGAAAATAGTCGCTTCTACCAACAATTTCAATTTCACCAACGCCTTTTCAAACCGATTTAAAGTTATTTACGATTAAAATCCTAATATTACTCCATTACTACGAGAGACTAACCAGATACCATAAGTTTAAATGAAATTATAAATATTACTGAAAACTTGAAAAGGTACCTATCAGGAGAAAGTTCCTCGGTTATAAATATTAATTTTCACCAAAGGTGTTCGACGCTATGAAATAAAAATAGGTCGAAGTAGCCAAAAAAGTTTTATATAATTATTAGTAACCTAAAAGATAACAAATACTGAAAGTTTAAGTAGGAAAGTTTAATACATATAAAAACATAGGCTACTTGGTAAAATCAGTTATCTTTATTTGTGCACATCTACTAGAAAATAATGTGGTTATTGTAATTTTCAAGACCGCAGAAATAGTTCCAAATGTGTTCTGGAACTATGATTGACTCCAAAAAGTTGCGAATTTCTGACATTTTTTTACCGTTCCATGAAACTAATTTCCTCATCATATTCGTTTCCCTTTTCTTTTCAAAAATTTCATAGGTGTTCTGATTAGTCAACATATTAAAGTTGCAAAGTAGAGGTTTGACTAGAATAAAAAAATAATGCAAAATTGTTAGGGTTTTACTTAAAATTGTATATCTCTTCCAAAAAGAAACCTATTGAAAATTGAACCAAAAAACAAAATGCTTAGAATGGAGGTAGCTTGATGGTAAACCATATTTTAAAATTCCTGTGCTGCCTCATTACTCCACAGGGTGATTTAAACTTTGTCCAAAAAGACATCATTTTGCTTCCCCCTGTATCATATGATCTGTCATTTTTAGTTTTTAATCTATAAAGAGGATATAAACATGAATAATCTACACTTCGCCTAATGAATCATTCAAATCGGTTCAAGGAAAAAAATATTATCAAACTTCAAATTTAACCAAAATTTGAAAGTGCCCGTTTTTCGTGCCGGTCACTTAACCAGCTCAATATTTTGGTCTCATATTGATCCACTGTTCTATAGTATATTATTCAATGAACGAATGAAGCCATTACTCATTCGGATAGCTTGCGTAGTTTGCGTAAACCGAATGAGTAATATGGTCATAACTGGCGTGTAGAATACTATACTTTTCCTACGTCTATTTTGTTTCGGGAAAATGTTTTGAATAAATAACTATAACACATCAAATTACGGACAATCATGCGAAAAATTGTCAGAACTGTTAAAAGAACTTTGTTTAATTTTAAAATGTCATTTGTCTTTAGTCTACTTCGACTTCGTGTGACATGAAAATTTAAATCCGGTGATTATAAAAATTGTGGGTATCTGATTGGCTAGAGGCCGGTGGTTATAAAAGTTGGGAGTTCCTGATTGGTCAGTAGTTGGTAGTTGTGAGTTCATAAATTCCAGTAGAGGATAGTGACTACTATTAGCGAGACTATTAGTATTTACTATTGGCAAATTATCAAACGCATACGATATGCATTATTGTATAGTCGTGGAAAAGAATAATTTTTAGTAAGAGGAATTTATTATTAATGGGCAATATAAACAAATGGTATCACTCTACAAACGAAAAACTAGATAAATAAAATATATAGATATATCGATATTTCTATCAATTGTAATAAATCATAGGTATTTTTTTGATAAATTTGCTAAGAATAGGTACTATTATTTTAATCTAGTTCAATATCAATTTCCAAGAATAATTAAGAAATTAATTGTTTCGATAAGAATAATGAAATGTTTTAATACATATTTTATTGCTTATACGCCTAAAATACACTTAAAATAGTGCGATAAAACTTTTATATTATTACATGATTACTATAAATATTGTCAACAAAAATTGACGTCAGAATGAGTGCATAAAATAAGTTTTACCTATTGATTATTATCAGAAGTATAAAATAGTTACAAAAATAATATAAAATTTACTTCTCAAATTTTAAAACAACGAATCAAAATTGGAAAGCTTTATATTCCCTGAGAGAGGTCAATATTTAATGGACAAAAAAATGCTTATTGAAATTAATTTGATTCTTAAAATTAACGACGATACTATATTTAATTAAAGTTCATTTACAAATTACTAACTTATTTCATCATAATATAAGAAAAAAATAATCTATTTTAAATTTTTTAGCAGGAAATTTTTATTATTTACATGTGTATTTTTACTATTTGCGCAAAATCCATTACAGGATGATCGTAAACCAACGAACGAAAATTTTAAAAATTTTAACAAAATGTACCCAGCAAACACAAAATGTCTGGCAAAACAATGGGCCATTACAGTTATTGCTGGTAGAGTGATGGCAATTTTTGCCAATACTTGGAAAGTGAATATAGAGTACAGTCTAACCATTATAACCTCCGTGTTGTAATGGTGAATTGATGGTTTTGTGTGTTAAATATGCCCTTCCTGTTACTGGGTAGTTGGAATCACTTTAACTTTGCTGGTACATTAAACAAGTTAAAGCACTTTTTTGTCTGTGACAAACCAACGTTTTTTAAGTGATGTAAAAAATCGTTTATTATATCGTTATTTGCCATCAATAATTCATTGTTGGCCGGATACATAGCAACCAATATACAGTAAATGTATCAATGGGCCATTATTCTATTCTTGCGAATGTAATTGTAATATTTTGTTAATACAAAAAAAGCGAATTATAAGTGCATTACAATTTACAAAACGTGTTGTAACCTTACTTTTAAAATTCCCGCGATGAGAACAGCGAAACTTTTGACATTTGACAGCTAGACGAAGAAGGTGAAGGCACGCTTAAATAATTTATGGTTGATTTCTTATAATATTCATATAAATCATATAAGTTTTGTGGTTATTTTAGTTCTAGTTTGAATTCCTCATTTATTGTGCGTTTGTGTTTTGTGGAATAGTGCAGATGTAATTGAAAAGAAAAGTTTTACGTGTCGAAGGATGTCATCTTCTACTCAAAAAAAAATGGCATATAGGTAGGTATATAAAAGTCGCCTTATATTTTATTAAGATAATTCATCAAACACAAAAATAATATGGATTCTTCACATCTTTGTGTCATAATATTTAACATCCAAATTAAAAAAAACATTCGTTTAACTAGTTTATTTATAAAACATTAGGAATGTTTACCTAATAAGCCCATATTTTTACGTTTTTATTTTGAGATAATACCTTGTAATACTTTTCTTTGAGAAATTCTTAGGTATATTAACGTTAATCTTGATTTTTTTTTTGTCTTTCGCGTTCTATTAGAGAATGATTGTTGCCTGTTGGGTGTTATGTGAAGGTATAGACCTTCTTTCATTGTGATTTATTGAAGCCTATATGCACCACCTTAACTGTCACATAATTTTTTTTTTTTTAGATTCCGTAAGAATAAATCCTTTGTGTAAAGATTCATCCAAAAAAAAATATTAAAGATATTATAAAAACGTGGTTACGGGGTTCAATGGACCGCGAAGGAGGATGTACAAATAGGACCACTAATTTAAGAAGACGAGATGGATAATTAGAATTAATTTATGGTTTCATTACTATTTATTTAATAATAAGTAAGTCTATTGGCAGTTATACTTCTGTTGTTAATAAAAAAATATATATATATTTTATCTTTCAGTACCTATATGAGTTTTATATACCGACAATTTAGCGTTATTCATTAGTCATCACCTAATAGGTTTATATGTTAAATACCTATATGCTTTTCTTCAATTTTGTTTGTATAGACTTTTTGAAAAATATTTTAATAAGTACATTATACCTTTCACTTGAAGAATTAAAATAATAAACTATTAAAACAAATTATGAAAATAAAAAAACCGTCAATGTTTTGAAAAAATAACTTTCTATTATGAAGACTGACTGTAATTATTCTTTCTTTTATGAAAGTTGAGAAGAATAATACAGTTTTGAAAATGGAAATAGTATAGGTGTTTCTTTGAAATCGTATGTTGAACTATTTTAAGCTAAATCCAGAACTCCAACTAACTTGTAAAAAAATAATAATAGGTAACCATTAACTTTTTACTAAAAGATGTATCCTTTATCCTTTATTAATACTACCTACGTTTGGTGGTGATGAGCATTAATAAGAAGTAGCCTGCATAGAATGATAGAAGATCAGCTGTCAAGTCGTTACAGAAAAACAAGCACTGTTTCAAGGTAGGTATGAAAATTACGTATGTTGCAAAAGTTTTGGGGATTTTTATTTATTTACTTATCCCTACTGAAATACTGTACAACTATCAAATCAAATTAGCTAATTTATCTCAATTAAACAGAAAAAAAACAATAAGTCCATGGTTCCATAGTATGTAGTGTCTCTTTAGGCGCCCAATCATTGCTGTTTAAAATTTATTGGTATTTCTTTGACGATAAAAAAACTTTTGCACGTTATTGTCACAACAGTCCTTTGGTTAAAAAAAGGTAGGTATGTATATGCAGTATAGTGACTATCGGAGTTTGAGAGGCCTTGCACCTGCACGTACTGTCCCAAAATACAGGAATTGTAGATATAACTGAGGTTGACATTTACTTGAAAGAGAAAATAGCATTAAAATTTCAATTTATGGTAATCAATGATAAACCATCCGTGGTATCTTAATAAAATTATGAGCAGTTTTTCATTAATTACGATGGTGTAATGTAAATAAATGTCAGCCTTAATTATATTTGCTATTTCCGTATTAGGAAACAGCATGGGTGGAGGTCTCTCTAATTCCAGTAGCCACAACTGCATATATTGTAATGGCAAACCATTGATAGTATTCACTTTCTCATCACATAAATGTTAAATATTCGATACAGTGCCAACAATGGTCCCCACTGCATATATTGTAATGGCAAAACAATCGTACTTTTCATTCATGTCGTGTAAAGAATAAGTGTAAAAAAAGCACTGCACAGCCATCATTGGCAAAGTGTTCCGTGGCCGAGCGCTGGCCGGTGTTTCACTTTATTCATTAATTTAGCATTTCTTGCCAGTACTCTGCCAATGATGCAGTAAAGGCATGTATGCAGTTTATTAACAATGGGCCAATCATTGGGTTTGCTGGGTAAGTTGTAACCTGTATCATCTAAACTGCCAAATTGGAATACTTTATTTTCGAATTTAGTCACAATAAATAAGGGCGTTCTGAATAAAATAATCCATATGATTTCACCTTGTATTGAGAGTTGTAATAATAGTCCATTTTCTAAACGCTAAAAATTCGCTAAAGTTCTAACTTCGTTATTGACTCAAAACCGATTTCGATCATTTTTTTTCAAATTTCGGAAAAAATGTATACAAAAAGTTCCCTATAGGTGGAAAGGTGTGTTTTTTATGTTTTCAATTTATTGTTGTTAACAAATAAGTTTTTTTAATACACTTTTAATAAATTTATAACTCTTTTATTTATAGGAACTTTTTTTCTTTAGTAAATGGACTATAAGTAATAAGGTCTTGATATACTTGATACATTTTTACTTTTTAATATTCCACAAAGTCGATATACATTTAGTTTTATTCAGTTAAAAATAATGAAACAATAGGCTTTAATTTAATTTTTGTGTATCATGATATGCTTATATAATCAATGTATACAGCGCGGAAATTTCAAGGAAAAATATTTTCATCATTTTAATTTGGATCTCAAAAATCTACATTAAAAACAATAACAGCAGTGTAATTTTTTATAGTTGTTGATATAATTATTGAAATTGTAGATTATGAATATTTATATTTTTGCTCATTTATCTATACTATTAGTAGAGTAAATAGCTGCTTCTATCGTGTCATCCCGTTTGCACTTTGTTGCTAAAATGTAAGACCCACTTTTTATCATTCCCCACCCGTTAACAATGCAAAATCGAGAGGTCGTCAAAAAATCGTACTGTACAGGGGGTTGCTAGGGGTGGTTTTTCAAAAATTATGAAAAAATAATTTTTGCGTTTTTTACATCCATGCCACCTGGTCCATCATCTACTGAAGTTTTATGCCAATATATTAATCAGAAATATTTTTTTTTTAATTTTAAAATCATCATATACAATGCTTTCAAATGGAACGCCTTATTATATAAAGTCTCGCCCTGAAATACCACAATTGTAATATCCTTTCTAACGTCATAATTCGAAAACCTTTTGATTAATCAAAAAAATCATTCCTATAAACGTTGTAGATCAAAGATCGAGGATTACATTACTTTTTTCATATTATAAATCCGTTGGATAGTTTCGTTAAAAACTTGCAAATTGTAAAGCCATGTCGTGGCGGTAGCGGCCGACATTGGAGATGCTACGAAGGTTCACGTTACCCTGGCAAGGCAGTCAAAAAGCGACTCTAAGCTTCAGCGCGTTTGTAAAGTCGATATTCGGCTATTATCGTGCAATTCCTATGTTTTAGAAGCATTTTAACTGTCTTGTGATATTATTTTATTAATAAATATATAATTATACAATTTCGATGTGATTTTTTTTAATGGTAATAAAATTTTCCTTTGATTTTTTTTCAATAATAAGTCATTTTAAATAGGTACACAAAAAAAATATAGGCAGGTAGCCGGTATCTTACACAAAAATAAAGGGTAGGTAGTTTGTACTACAAGTGTAACGAATTACAAACCCTTAAAAGGGAGCCATATGTATAAAAAAGGGGTCCGATTGGGAAATATTTACTATTTTTGGTGATAAATTTTTTGTTAATTATTCATATAATACAAAAGAAAACATGAACTTTTATAATAAGTTAAACAATAGAGAGAGTATAGTTTTGTGATTTGTGACCTATACTTAGCTTAGTGTATAGGTACTTAGCCCAATCAATAGGTACTTTTACCTTGCAAAAGGTAGGAATAGAAATAGGAAAGTTTATATTTGGTACGATAGTTTAATTCGGAAGTTATTTAAAATCCCAAGTTTTCGACCTTGGGGGGGGGATGCCGCTTGCGCCGCCATATTGGTATTAGGGGGTGGAAAATCGCTTTTTTGCGATTATCTCGGTACCGGTGCGAAATACGTCGATTATAACAAATGTAGAGCGTACGATTTACTACATTTTTTATCGAAACTTTCTTTTTTAAGGTTTATAGTTTTAGAGCTGCAGCTCCTAGAAAGCAAGTGTTTTCGTCAATGTCTCCGAAAATTTTATTTTTTTATTTATTTCTCGCTGTTTATTAATTTTTTACCCTTGATCGTTACTCCTTTCCACACCACCATAGAGGTAGAATCGAGGGTAGAATGGTAGAGTAATAGGGCGCGTTGTTTTTAACGTGTTATCCCCAGCCCAGTACGCATAATCCACGAAGCATCATGTCGTTGAAAATGATTAATACTTTGACTTTTTCGAACTCCTTGTGATAGACCCGGTTCTTTTGGATCAATTAACGTTGAAGAATTTAGTTCGTCAGAGATTATGGACTCTTCCTGAGAATTTTCCTCTTGTTCTTCAGGATCATCACCATCACCATTATCATCTGGCATTTGTAAAGGGAGAAATTGATTGATTTCAGGTGGTTCATCGTCTTCATCGTCGAAATCGGGAATTATTTCCGAAATATTGTTTCATGAAATTCCTGTGCAATATAATCGAACATTTCAAGCCTGCCTTTGTATAACTGCATGTTGTTCCACATCCTTTTTACTTTTTAACATTTACATGAAATGCATTTTTTTAAAATTTCTGGTGCAGGATCTTTCATCATAAGTATTGGGACCAAATTTACTACTCCTCCAACCCCAATCAACTGCATTCTGCATTTTTCGATTTGTTATACCATAATTAAACTTGATAGTAGGTCCGTAAAGAATGATATCGTGCAGCATCGCCTATAGGAGGCAAAGAGACCAACGCACATTAATTTTTTGTAATAGATGTAATAAAATGTTATTTAAGGTGACGTCATCATTATTTATTCTGTAAAGTTCAACAAAAATTGCCCCCCGCCCCGCACAAATGGTATCTTAACTGTTAACATTCTCATCTTTGATTATTTGAAATGAATAAATCACTGAGTGACAAGTCTTGACTCTATAATAAAGGTAAATAAAGAGGAAAATTCTCAGGAAGAGTTTATAATCTCTGACGACCTAAAATCTTGTATCCGCAAATTTTTAGATATATCTTTATTTTGTTCGTTATTGTCTTCCCATAGCCCATCAATGAATACAAGAAGTTCAAAAAAGTATTAATCATCTTCAACGACATGGTGCTTCGTAGATTATGCCTACTGGAGATATCACGTTAAAAACAACGCGCCCTATTACTCTACCTCTGTGGTGGTGTGGTAAGGAGTAACAAATAAGGGTAAAAAATTAATAAATAGTGGTAAATTTTGTTCAAAAATAATTTTTTCCGAAAAATTGACGAAAATGCTTACTTTCTACGCGCTGCAGCTCTAAAACTATGAACCTTACAAAAAAAGTTTCGAAAAAAATATAGAAAACGCTCCACATTTTTTATCAAAAAATCGATTTTCCAACCCTTAAAACCAATATGGCGGTGCGAGCGGCACCCACCTCCCCCCCCCTAAGATCGAAAACTTGGGATTATAAATAACTTCCGAATTAAATAATCGTACCAAATATAAAACTTTCCTATACCTTTTGCAAGTTAAAAGCACCTATTGATTATACCTACCTACCCTTTATTTTTGTGTAAGATACCGGCTATTGCCTATATTTTTTTTGTGTACCTATTTAAAATGACTTATTATTGAAAAATAATCAAAGGAAAATTTTATTACCATTAAAAAAAATCACATCGAAATTGTATAATTATATATTTATTAATAAAATAATATCACAAGACAGTTAAAATGCTTCTAAAACATAGGAATTGCACGATAATAGCCGAATATCGACTTTACAAACGCGCTGAAGCTTAGAGTCGCTTTTTGACTGCCTTGCCAGGGTAACGTCAACCTTCGTAGCATCTCCAATGTCGGCCGCTACCGCCACGACATGGCTTTACAATTTGCAAGTTTTTAACGAAACTATCCATCGGATTTATAATATGAAAAAAGTAATATAATCCTCGATCTTTGATCTACAACGTTTATAGGAATGATTTTTTTGATTAATCAAAAGGTTTTCGAATTATGACGTTAGAAAGGATATACCAATTGTGGTATTTCAGGGCGAGACTTTATATAATAAGGCGCTCCATATGAAAGCATTGTATATGATGATTTTAAAATTTAAAAAAAAATATTTCTGATTAATATATTGGCATAAAACTTCAGTAGATGATGGACCAGGTGGCATGGATGTAAAAAATGCAAAAATAATTTTTCCATAATTTTTGAAAAACCACCCCTAGCAACCCCCTGTACAGTACGATTTTTTGACGACCTCTCCATTTTGCATTGTTAACGGTTGGGGAATGATAAAAAGTGGGTCTCACATTTTAGCAACAAAGTGCAAACGAAAATCTTTTCTAGAAGGCTTTTGCGGGCTGGCAAACTCTACTATATACACTATTGGTAAGGATGAATCTGGGAGGCCGATATTAATGCATCAGACGGAGATAACTTAAAGCATTTACAAGTTAAACAGACAACGCGGTATCCCCTACCTCCCACCTTCCATTCTTTACAACACGCAGTCGAAGGGGACAACGGAATCGGCCAAATGTGTCGTCCGGCCGCGATGTCGCGTCCAACAAAGTTATTTATCAATAAGCCTTCCTCCAGCGAAGTACAAACTGTTATTTTTATTATTTCGTTTTTAGGTTTAAGGCTAATAAATAACATCAACTCTTAAACCGCTGTTGTATTGTCAAATGCAACAGCGATAAACATGATAAAAGAATGAAAACATCGTAAAAATATCTCACGGCCGTAAGCTGAACCGATGGCTGTCGTCGCACACATCCCCTCTTTAGTAGGAGTGTAGGAATGGTTAGGCGTCTCTTGTTAACTGAAGACTTTGCCTCTATGTACCTTCTCTCTTAGTTGCATTACAGATTTCGCACTCCTAAATGAATACTTGCCAATAGTGTATACAGAGTGCGTTTTAAATGTTTAATTATATTTCAACGCATTTTATCAAGTACAATAATTGATTGGTATTGTCTATTTTTTTTTTAATAAAAAAAAAGATCTCCAGTAATTTCTATCTACGCAAAATACAGTTATGTTAAAAACTATCTTACTGACAAAGTAGTTCCAAAACTATTTCATCACATGAAGTCAATAACAAAGTTATACATTGAGTATTAAAAAAGTATCTATCAATAGAATTTTGCAGATGTCAAGAATTGGTGGTACAGATTAAAGACTTACCCTGTGTAAAGCAACTTCTAAAATCAGACATTTGAATGTGCAAATTTAAAATTAGTTTAGACTCACGTGCTGCTTAAATGATATAAACTATAAGTAGGGCCAAAAAGAGTAGTCAGTAAATCAAAACATTCACCGGAAATTCTTCAAAGTATTTAGCTGTTATGGAATACAGAAGCGGCACCTTTTTTTACCATATAATCCCATATAATTGAGAAAAATATATCAAGTTTTATCCGCCTACTAGAGATGAAAACCACAACTAGTTCCCCCTGAGTTTACTGACTACTCTTTTTGGCCCTACTATAAACTCAAAACAGCTAATGCAACATTTACATGGTTTTTAAGTAGATTGGACCGTGTAGGGAATATTAAAATTTAAATAAAAAATTAATAGGAAAAATAATACGTATACTTTTTAAATTTTGATTTCTCAAATTACGAATATTAAAAAAATTATGTGAAAACTTAGAACCTTATATTGACTCTATGCGACTGTACTACAAAGGTCACTACATATTATAAAACATGCCCTCATTTCTAAATATATATCAAGTTTAATTTTATAATTTTAAATTGTGTAAAAGTGTGAACTAAGCAATAAAAACGTTTACATAGTTTATTGATGTAGGTAAATACAATCGTCAATTAGGTGTGTTGAAATAGATAACATTGAAATTTTTGAACATATCAAACGAATTAGTAATTATTGTCAACACGTCACATATACAAAGTACAAAATAATAATATATTATGTTGCTGTTATCTATAAATTGATCATCTGATCACAGGATAAAAAAAAAACTACCGCTTTTACGTATACAGAGTATACAAGTATATTTAATTGTCATTAATGTTTAGATCCGGAAAATTTTCATTGGTTTTCTCGCAAATCTGAAGTACATTGTGGCGTAGCGACTAGTACCTAATGCTATTATTATATATTATTGATATGAAATTTTCAGCCCGTCAATGAGAGAAGTTTTGTGCTTCATTGATGGATAGGTACTTTTAAAATACGTACTTTATTTAGGAGGTTTATCTCCTTACCTCTTTCACAAAAAAAACGAAATTTAATTTCCTTATTTGTTGTGGAATTTTTATTTCCTTATTGTTGTGGCTGGTTACTTTAATGTATTCTGAGAGTAAATTAATTTTTATTATTAATTATCCTATGTTAAAAGGTCAATGCAATATAATCCATAAGTAAATAGCATCTTTACTTGATATTTGATAATATAATATTTTCTACGGTAATAAATTCAAATTATATTATTTATTTTATAATATCCTTCTGTTCACTTATTCATTAATGTATGTGGTAGCCAATAAAAGCAAGGAAAATAGAGTAAAATATATATTTTCTATTTAATTAGATAGTGGAAATTTATTTATTTATTGGAACAACAAAAACATGAAGTTAAGGCGTGTATAAGTGTATTCTGTCACAATGTTATTAAAACTATCAACACGTATTGGAAGTGTTTTTGAAAGTAATTAAACTTTTATTATTGTTTTATGTAAAACTTTTGTTGTCTCGAACATACCATTTTACCATTTTCAAAACCACCTAATCCAGTTTTTTATAACAATCTTGAAAAGCTATTGTAGTAGTAGAAAACCAGATGAATCAATATTATTAACATTAAGAAAACAGTATTCATCTTCAATTAATAAAAAGATTCTATAAAAACAATAAAGAACTTACATGTTATTATTGGGACCCTGTAGTGTACACCCAAATATGCCAAGTAAAACTATATCCAGATGCTTAAAAAGAAAATAATTCTGCAACATAATTTTTAAATAATTTGACTGAAAACCATTTTTTATAAGATCTGTGTGTGTTTAAATTTAATGCTACGATTATTTCTATTTTCAAAAAGCAGACTAATACGTGCAAAATTATATTATTATTTTTCTCTTAGTCTGGTGTTAATACTTTCTATTTACAAAATACAAAATCAACATACGATACGAATAGGTATTTTCAAATATAACACTTTAGAAATAACTAAGAGCTAGGATCTACTCAATAGTCAATCGATTTTGTAATGGTGAATCTAGGCGATATCGTGATGATGTGCGTGTGCATTTCCTAGGACCGCATACATTTTTTTTTTTTCGATAAATTTGCAAAAGTGACTGAAGATACGATTAGTCAAAAATAATTATGAAATTCTATATAAGTAGGTACCTCCTTTACAGATATATCTAAAGTGTTTAAGCAATTTATTTAAATGTTGCATTATTTAGATTAGTTTAATTGATTTTTCAAACTTGGAATTGGGGTGAAAAGGTAAGATCGCGTGCCTGTTCATAATTATATAAATGGTTTAAGGTTTGGCCGTAACCTTGATTACCCTAACCTTGTACTTGCACTTCCATTTTTTCTAGGTAAATATAAAACGGATATCCGATCAATTAGGTAGTCTGTTTGGCAACACACACGTTTTAACGTTACGGTACAAGAACCATATACCTTACATAGAAATTGTTCGAAAATAATATTAGTAGAGTTTGCCAGCCCGCAAAAGCCTTCTAGAAAAGATTTTCGTTTGCACTTTGTTGCTAAAATGTGAGACCCACTTTTTATCATTCTCCATCCGTTAACAATGCAAAATCGAGAGGTCGTCAAAAAATCGTACTGTACAGGGGGTGGCTAGGGGTGGTTTTTCAAAAATTATGAAAAATTTTTTTTTGCGTTTTTTACATCCATGCCACCTGGTCCATCATCTACTGAAGGTTTATGCCAATATTTTAATCAGAAATATTTTTTTTTTAATTTTAAAATCGTCATGTACAATGCTTTCATATGGAGCGCCTTATTATATTAAGTCTCGCCCTGAAATACCACAATTGTAATATCCTTTCTAACGTCCTAACTCGAAAACCTTTTGATTAATCAAAAAAATCATTTCTATAAACGTTGTAGGTCAAAGATCGAGGATTACATTACTTTTTTCAGATTCTAAATCCGATCGATAGTTTCGTTAAAAACTTACAAATTGTAAAGCCATGTCGTGGCGGTTACGGCCGACATTGGAGATGCTACGAAGGTTCACGTTACCATGGCATGCCAGCCAAAAAACGACTCTAAGCTTCAGCGTGTTTGTAAAGTCGATATTCGCCTATTATCGTACAATTTCTGTGTTTTAGAAGCATTTTACACGTCTTACGATATTATTTTATTAATAAATATTTAATTAAACAACTTCGATGTGATTTTTTTTAATGGTAATAAAATTTCCCTTTGATTTTTTCAATAATGATAAGTAATTTTAAATAGCTACACAAAAATATAGGCAGGTAGCCGGTATCTTACACAAAAATATAGGGTAGGTAGTAAGTAAGGTACCTATATAAATTAAATAGTCTAAAAGTTTTGTTGAATATATTAAGTTAAGTTTACGACACAAGTAATGATAATAATTAATAATAGTTGTACCACAAGTGTAACGAATTACAAACCCTTAAAAAGGAGCCATATATAAGAGACAGGGGTCCGATTGGGAAATATTTACTATTTTTGGTCATACATTTTTTGTTAATTCATATAATACAAAAGAAAACATGAACTTATAATATGTTAAACTATAGGGAGAGTATAGTTTTGTGATTTGTGATCTGTTTATATACTTAGCCCAATCAATAGGTACTTCTTACCTTGCAAAAGGTATAGAAAAGTTTATATTTGGTACGATTGTTTAATTAGGAAGTCATTTAAAATCCCAAGTTTTCGACCTTGGGGGGGGGGGGATGCCGCTTGCGCCCCCATATTGGTATTAGGGGGTGGAAAATCGCTTTTTTGCGATTATCTCAATGTCGGTGCGAAATACGTCGATTATAAAAAATGTAGAACGTACGATTTACTAAATTTTTTATCGAAACTTTCTTTTCTAAGGTTCATAGTTTTAGAGCTGTGGCGCCTAGAAAGCAAGCGTTTCAGTCAATGTCTCGAAGAATTTTATTTTTTTATTTATTTCTCGCTGTTTATTAATTTTTTACCCTTAATCGTTACTCCTTTCCACACCACCATAGAGGTAGAATGGTAAGAGGGCGCGTTGTTTTTAACGTGTTATCCCCAGTAGGCATAATCAACGAAGCATCATGTCGTTGAAAATGATTAAAACTTTGACTTTAATGGATTAATTAATGTTGAAGATTTTAGTTCGTCAGAGATTATGGACTCTACCTGAGAATTTTCCTCTTGTTCTTCAGGATCATCACCATCACCATTATCATCTGGTATTTGTAAAGTGAGAAATTGATTGATTTCAGGTGGTTCATCGTCTTCATCGTCGAAATCGGGGATTATTTCCGGAATATTGTTACATGAAATTCCTGTGCAATATAATCGAACATTTCAAGCCTGCCTTTCTATAACTGCATGTTGTTCCATATCCCCTTTTACATTTACATGAAATGCATTTTAATAAAATTTCAGGTGCAGGATCTTTCATCATAAATATTGGAGTAGGACAAAATTTACTACTCTTCCAACCCCAATCAACTGCATTCTGCATTTTTCGATTTGTTGTACCATAATTAAACTTGATGGTAGGTCCGCAAAGAATGATATCGTGCAGCATCGCTTGTAGGAGGCAAAGATCGGCCAATGTATATTAATTTTTTGTAATAAATGTAATAAAATGTCATTTAAAGTGACGTCATCATTATTTGTTCTGTAAAGTTCAACCAAAAATTTTCCCCCCGCACATGATATCTTAACTGTTAACATTATCATCTTTGAATATTTGAATTGAATAAATCACTGAGTGACAAGAAGTCTTGACTCTATATATATTAAAGGTAAAGTTATATTTTTTAACCTGCTTCAGAAGAATAAATCACTTTCACTCCTGAAGAACAAGAGGAAAATTCTGAAGAAGAGTTTATAAATCTCTGACGAACTAAAATCTTGTATCGGCAAATTTTCAGGTATATCTTTATTTTGTTCGTTATTGTCTTCCCATAGCCCATCAATGAATATAAGAAGTTCAAAAAAGTGTTAATCATCTTCAATGACATGATGCTTCGAGAATTATGCCTATTGGGGATATCACGTTAAAAACAACGCGCCCTATTTAGTCTACCTCTGTGGTGGTGTGGTAAGGATAACAAATAAGGGTAAAAAATTAATAAACAGCTGTAAATTTTGTTCAAAAATAAAATTTTCCGTGAAATTTACGAAAATGCTTACTTTCTACGCGCTGCAGCGCTAAACTATGAACCTTACAAATAAAGTTTCGAAAAAAATATACAAAACCCTCCACAATTTTTATCATGACCTCAATCGTATCTCGCACCGATACCGAGATTTTCCACCCCTTAAAACCAATAGGCGGGCGGTGCGAGCGGCATCCCCCAAGGTCGAAAACTTGGGATTTTAAATAATTTCCGAATTAAACAATCGTACCAAATATAAACTCTCTCGTAAACTCTCCTATACCTTTTGCAAGGTAAAAGTACCTATTGATTGGGCTAAGTATATAAACAGATCACAAATCACAAAACTATACTCTCCCTATAGTTTAACATATTATAAGTTCATGTTTTCTTTTGTATTATATGAATTAACAAAAAATGTATGACCAAAAATAGTAAATATTTCCCAATCGGACCCTTGTCTCTTATATATGGCTCCCTTTTAAAGGGTTTGTAATTCGTTACACTTGTGGTACAACTATTATTAATTATTATCATTACTTGTGTCATTGTAAACTTAACTTAATATATTCAACAAAACTTTTAGACTATTTAATTTATGTAGGTACCTTACTTACTACCTACCCTATATTTTTGTGTAAGATACCGGCTACCTGCCTATATTTTTGTGTAGCTATTTAAAATTACTTATCATTATTGAAAAAATCAAAAGGAAATTTTATTACCATTAAAAAAAATCACATCGAAGTTGTTTAATTAAATATTTATTAATAAAATAATATCGTAAGACATTAAAATGCTTCTAGAACACAGAAATTGCACGGTAATAGGCGAATATCGACTTTACAAACGCGCTGAAGCTTAGAGTCGTTTTTTGGCTGGCATGCCATGGTAACGTGAACCTTCGTAGCATCTCCAATGTCGGCCGTAACCGCCACGACATGGCTTTACAATTCGTAAGTTTTTAACGAAACTATCGATCGGATTTAGAATCTGAAAAAAGTATTGTAATCCTCGATCTTTGACCTACAACGTTTATAGAAATGATTTTTTTGATTAATCAAGAGGTTTTCGAGTTAGGACGTTAGAAAGGATATTACAATTTTGGTATTTCAGGGCGAGACTTTACATAATAAGGCGCTCCATATCAAAGCATTGTACATGACGATTTTAAAATTAAAAAAAAAATATTTCTGATTAAAATATTGGCATAAAACTTCAGTAGATGATGGACCAGGTGGCATGGATGTAAAAAACGCAAAAAAAAAATTTTTCATAATTTTTGAAAAACCACCCCTAGCCACCCCCTGTACAGTACGATTTTTTGACGACCTCTCGATTTTGCATTGTTAACGGATGGGGAATAATAAAAAGTGGGTCTCACATTTTAGCAACAAAGTGCAAACGGGATGACACGATAGAAGCAGCTATTAACTCTACTATATAGTAAATACCGTAATTGAAGTCTGCTTACGAAGTAAATTGTACGTACTATATTATAAAGTGCCTACTTATTATCATATGGTTGTGTTTATTATAAATGTTAATCGTGTTATTATTTTAATATGTTGCAAAAAAATGGCTTTTTAATGATACCTACTAGTAGGTACGTTATTATATTTATTTTATATTTTCAAGGTTGTAATACAATATTATGAACTATATTTTTTTCCTATATTTAATTGGAAAACGATCACACAAAACATACATTTTTTTAAATGTTACTCAATTAAAATAATAATAATTTAATATTTACTATACAACATACTTATCAATTAAGAATATTTTGATTAAAATAATTTGTGAGACAAATGAATTTTTATAAACTTCCACACTAAAAAGGTATTACATGTTGTATATTGGTTAATTAAATAATAAAAAGTTTTCATAAGGAAATAAGAACCTAAATTAATATTTTCGTCGTACTCTGGAAAGGGTCATCAGTAGGACCAGCGACGACCAGCGACGACCAGCGTACTATTCAATTGAGACTCTATTCAGTACCAAGGCTGGTAAACTCTAAAGGTTACCCCATCTGAACCTGACCTACTCAACATATGCCACTGGGCGACCGCAGGCCGGGATCGTCGTTCTCTGTTCTACAACAGCAGAGCAGTATTAGTGTCTCTTTTTAAGCATATAGAATCGCGGTCGCCAGCTCTTCCTCACCCCGCATTTTCCTCGCCGTAATGCTGCTCATTGAGGCAACCTGTACAAAGTCTATAAGCCTTGATTCAGTACATCATTTATTATTATTATTATTGAAATCGTTAGCAACTAACCTGGTCCACTACCATTCATTGACCACTAGTTCTCGAAGTCAGCCTCAAGGCATCGTTAAATTTGGCATTTTAATTTTTTTGCACACCAATGCAATGCACACCCTCCGTACAATAATTATAAAATTAGATATTTCATAAAATAGATTTAGAACTTACTAATATTACTAATTTATCAATTAACTGCAATTTTAGTTACTAAAGAATGAAGATGTCTAATCAGACCTACTGATTGGCACTTTATCATGTCGTTAGGTATTTAAATATTGCTTATCACAAATAATTGGCAAATATTTTTGTATTTTACCTAATCACCTCGCTGGTTACGTAAGAAAATACCAATGGTGAATAACAAATATTGTCATAAATTTCCAAATAAACACGCTTATCAATGCACAGATAAAATAAAATGCATTTCCTAAGGAAGTGTCATTCCTCTACTGTTTTTGTTTCAGTGTCTATAGCAAATAAGTATGAGCTAAAAATGTTAAGTATAGCTGCGATATTATTTAGACCAAAGCCTAGTCATCAAGGGCACATATCATACATTGTTTCAAGTAGTCACGGGAAAGATTTCTTAATATACCAAAGTATTGAGTAAATAATATAGTAAATAATATAAAGAGGCGAAACCGTCAAGGGGCCGAGATTTTAGTGTTGTATTGTTTTGCCAATAGCTTCAAGATTGTTATCAATTTTTAGTGCTACGGGAAGGTATTTGTAATTCGGTTGCATAGCCCTAAATATTGTAGATAATTCTGCAGTTATTGGCAAAAAAATGCAACACTAAAATCTCGGCCCCTTGACGGTTTCGCCTCTTTATATTATTTACTCAATGATCAAAGTTTGCTAAAGATGTTAAATATTATTTTGCGAAAATGTTATATACGTACAGGGTAGTTCCCTATATTTTGACCCCTACCTACAGCCTTTATGTTTAGAGATATGAAAAAGTGTAAAGACAAAATTAGTAGATTTTGGTGTCAAAAATCGTTTGCCAAAACAATACAAAACAAAATAGCATCGGAAAGTAGAGAAAGATAGACAACTTGTGTTTTTTAAATAGAACACCCTGTATATTTTGCATATTTCAAACGATCAACAGTATGCATTTTTATGTATGTAGAATAGTTCACATAGAATATAGGTTACCATAAAAAAAACTGACAAAATATTTCTAATAAAGGCACTGTTATAAAAACAACCAATGCAAATACCAACATATATATTTTTGGAATCAGCTAAAAATGATCTTTTGAAATATACAAAAATATACGACTACTACTTTCCGATGCTATTTTGTTTCATATTTTTTCGGCAAAAGATATTTGACATCAAAATTTACAACTTTTGTCTCTACACTTTTTTCATATCTCTAAACATAGGTAGGCGTCAAAATATAGGGAACTACCCAGTACATAAATGACATCATTTTTCGGCACCCTCCTTATACATAAACTCCTGAACAAACTATACTCATAGAGGGAGAATGTATTGAGAATTACTGAAAAATATACAGATGAACAAGTATGAAATATATCGGTATTTCTACAACGAAGTTGGAGTTATCGAGAATTGATTGACAGTTTTAATCATCTCCTGATTATAACAATTTGGTTGAAAAAATATGAGTCGTGTTGTGTTAAAGCATTCAGTGCTTTGGTATCCAGTGAAAACTGTTTCACAAGAGACCAAGTTAGTTACGTAAAAAACTTGTAAGAGAAAAAATGGCCTAAAAATTGGGATGCGATTTGTACAGGGTTATGCACGTAACACGTATATGTCATACGTTTGTACAAACACTATGCACAGTATTGCGCTTTGAAATTGTGCATGTTGCAGTTCTAGTTGTGTTTCAACATTGTTAAGAACTGTCAAATCGAATTACAATTGTTTTGATCTTTCCATGGCAATTTAGATTTTGTCCATTATGCAACAATCACGATTTTAAAGCACACTGTGCAAACTATTTGAGCAAACTCAGCAAACGTATGACATATATTATGTATCATTGTAATCAGAAAAATGCGAGAATTTAAAAAAATGAGAAATATACAGTGTGTTCTATTTTAAAAAACACAAGTTTGATTTATTATGTAAATGTCAATTGTTTTTTTGAATAGTTCGTCGAAATCGCAAGAAAATTTCCTACAACCTTGGTCTTTATCATTTTTTTTTAGGTAAAAAACAAAAAAGCAGGGGTAAAATGTTACGTGCATAAACCTGTACATACATCTATTTATTATAATTCAAATCATAAACTGGCACACAACACACAAAGGATCCCAAAAATTTTTACCGAGGGGCCGCCAGCTGTTGGAATTGATTGTACAAATATTTGGAACTTAATCGGAATTGGCATGGAATTACTGGAATTATTGGAAATTTTGGAATTAATAGGAATTACTGGAATTATACTGGATTATATGGAACTGTTTGGGAATTGATGGAATTATACATGGAATTGATGGAATTATATATGGAATTGATGGAATTATCGCAATTATTTCGAGAAATAAATCGACTAAATCGAATAGCGTGACGTTGTCTAGGTACATAATGGACGCCAAAAGTGTGACGTTTTATCCCTACTCCAATGATTCCATACCATTTTAATAGTGAACCTTATTTTCTCTTCACACACTTACTAAACTCACAACATAACAACATAAGGGCTACCTTATGCACTAAGGATATCTGTAAAATGAGCTTGAAAATCAATTCAAATTTTTTCGCGCGACGTTACATAATTACTTTTGGCGTCTGGAGCACACAGGGAAAAAGCTTGGAAATTTTCCCGCTTATTCGAGGCAGAGTTGACCCTTAGCCTGAATGCTCCCACTACACCTAAATGGGGATGAAAACAGAAAAGTGAGACAAAACGATTATTGCGAAGAACTCAAATTCTATAGCCAATATCAAAAAATTATGTAGACATAAATCTCGACATAAATTTAAACTAACTAAGTTTCTACAATTTCGTTTGCTCTTTAATCAGTGTGTATTTTGGTGTTTTTTCCTTACAAATGAATACAATTTGGCTACGTATTTTCTAGCTTATTTTAGAGTCAAGGGGGTTAGTACTGGAATTGATCTTGTAATCAATTTGGAATTACCGGAATTATTTGGAATTAGCTTCTATTAGGGAAATTATCTCGGGAATTACCTTCAGTAATTTGGAATTACTTTGGAATTGGCAGTATTATATTGGATTACAGGAATTTTCGGAATTACTGGAATTCTTTGGAATTAAACTGGAATTTGAATTAGTTGTACAAAATTTTATCAAGCTGGCGGCCCCTCGACTTTTACTCATTGAATGTTGTGTCAATCCCAAGATCTTCAAGTGGTTTAAAATAAAAATTTCAATATTTATATTTACAACGCAAAAAACATTGTTAAGACCAATTTAAAGAACATTAGGGTTGTCTATTTCCTTATTTTTTATTTATTGAAAATTCCGAATAAACTGCGTACGTAAGTACGTAGGTATATGAGATATGTTGACATAAATATTATTGTTGTACTTACAAGTCTGCAGCTATGACTGTGGAGTTTTATTTTGATTTTGTAATTCGAGTTTTGCATACAATATGTATATGACAATGGAGCACAGACACAAATTGAAATATAAGCAACCTTAACGCTAAAAATAGTATAGGTTTAAACAAAACTTCAACCCTGACATATTATCATTATTTCGCAAAAATGTGATTATCGTTACTTATATTGATATACATATATTATAATCAATATTTTTCTTGTTTCCATTTAACAGACCTAAACAAACAACACGCAAATAACAATACAGATAAGTGGGAATTATATATAGATGACAACTTTTTTAATTTATTTTCTATATGCACTTTATAAACGTTTTATGGGTAAAATTAATACTTGCATACAAATTGAATTTGTTTTATCGAATCTGAACACGATATATAAATATCTATGCCATATAAAATTTATATTCTACCTATTGGTTAGATCACGCTTAAAATGGTATCTATCTTAAGGCCTACACTATAGTTTCTAGAAATATTCTACAAATGATTCACAATTCGATTAAATCGAACGTCTTTTAATTATTGTCATATGGGGTTCAAATAATTTAATTGATCAAAAACATATTTTGAAATGAAGAATTAAATGTAAAACCACAATATATTTTTTTATTAGAATTGTTTTAAAAATGAACCGCAAACCGCATAAAAATCAAAATCAAACTCCGGGAATGGTTAGCGACAGAGCTCTTACTTTACCTTCATGAACCATCGTTCTATTGTCTGCTACTAATGCACCTGTATCGTATCATGAACTGTATCACTAGACACAGTTTTTTCCGCTATAATATTCGAGATTTTTTGGCAGAAATTAAAATTGCTAATACTGCGAGAAGACAGAATTTCGAAGATCGATGGATCGAATCCATCCTGAGGCAAATTAAAAATTTATATCTGATTTGCTTCAGACCAAGAATTTTCCGGGTGTTACTTCGGTGACTTTTTCAAAAATAAATATTTTTTAAAAGTAAAAAAACGTTGTCTTAGATTGTATCGAACATTAATCTGATGATATTTAAAAAAAAAATCAAATATATAAAATTTCAGAGGGCTTTCCAAGGTGGATTTTCGGAAATTGTTCTTCAATCTTTTTTTCGCCAATATTCTCGTATTGATCCCAAATGAAACCTCTTATAATTTGGTATAGGTCCCATGCCTCTAAATTGAAATATCGAAATATCGAACATCTAAAATTCACCAGCTGCCACTGCGCATAACTCAATATGTACGTATAATAATTACCTAAGCTTTAAATTTATGACAGTAATATATAATTTAAATTTATTTTGAAAACTTATTTGATATTCACAAAAATACAATAAATTGATACAGGGCTGATTGATGACAGTGGCGGCTGAGTCTACAAAGTGTATCTTCGTCAAATCACGTTTCTCTCGGGAAAAGACTATTTTTTTATGAAACTGTATTTTTATCTATGTATAAAAAATTTATATTCTGCTATAGAAAATAAAACCGCAACTTATATAAAATAATTTACCGAAGAGAGGCTGTTTATTTAACACGTACCCCCTTTATGGTGCCTATTTGCAAAGTATAGACTCCTCCAGCCAGCAACTGCTTTGAGTACTCCCTACTTAAATTAATATAACATAAAAGGATGCATTTTCTAATAATCTAGTCAAAAACATTAGGTATAAGAAGTACCGTAAAAATATATAAATAAATTGCTTACCTAAGTAGGTATTTCTGAATGTTTAAATACCAACCACAATCATTGATTTCAACGTAGTGTTCTATCTAAGATATTATACTTTACGTGTAGTGTGTTAGTATGTAGGTTTTCATTCACTTTAACTGCCGTCCATTTAACAAATTGAAGCAAACTACCTAAATGAACAAGGCGAAATTTTATCTTCAGAATACCAATAAGAAATGTCAAATTGATTTATTGCTATATGAACTCACACTCTCACAATTCGACGATGTCATAATTACAGCAAATATACCAATTAACTAACAAACAATTGTCATTAAGTTATTATGTTATTAGGCTGCAACTGTTTAATTTAATGTTGTATGTTACAAACATACTAAGTATTTATTATAATCTATATTCGGGAATAATGACTGCATATATATAATCACAGCCCAGGCCCCAGACAAATATCAGTACCACATACTGTAATGGAAATGTTATTTTCATTCTTTATCGATATGAAACTACTAATCGTCTAATTCGAGAAAAATAGTAATAATATATCGACGTCGTTGATAAAGCCACTTTACCCATCAGTATATTGCGATCTGGGAAATAGGTTGGTACCAGATTGCACTGATATATGACATATCAGAAAGTAATTTTTTGGTGTTTACCATAATACTATCCATAAGCCATCAACCACACTACTATATTGTTTTTGAAACGTAAATATACAGAGTGGGCAAAAGATTCCGAAACTTTTGAAAAATTAATGGTAAAAATCGAAAATATAGCTCGACAGATTGATAGGCTATCAATAAACGAAGATTAAAAAAAATTGTCGTGATTACTTAAGAAATACGGTCTGCAAAGTGATATTTGCATAAAAAAGACATTTTTTTATGAAAATTCAAACTTCTATGGAAAATTTTTGAAAAATTAGGGGTAAAAATCAAAAATCTACATCGACAGATCGATAGGCAATTAAAAAACGAAGATTTCAAAAAAAAGAACTTTCGATTGTTTAAGTATTAAGACCTGCAGACTGATTTGAACAAAAAAGTCACTTTTGTCCCACTGTGCGGTGGGCATATTCCTAAATAACCGTCAATTCATCCATTCGGCCGCGGCCGAAGGGAGAATGCTAAACAACATACTATCCATCATCGCCTGATTCTTAAACGTCGGTTATATAGACAAGAAGTGCACAATTAAAAATTCACTTTATGTTATAACCCATGCATATATTGATTTATTGATGTAATGTAAATAAACTACGTAGTACTAAACAACTTTATTTTCTTCATTAACGACATTAACTAATAAAAATAAAAAAGGCATGTTTTAAAGCACTATCTCTATTGTTTTGGGGTCCGGTGAAGTTTAAGTACGGCCGATTTTTGAAATTTTCTAAAAAGCAGTGGATGCTAAAAGCCTTATAGAACAGTAAAAAAAATCATTGGATGAACTATATACAGGGGACAAAAAAATTAAAAGGTAATTATTTGCAAAGCTAAAAGATGCTTAAAATTCGCTGAAATTTTGGCTACCCCCTAAATTGGGTCTTCTGAACACGAATATGCAGGTTTCTTTTTTCGGAGACGTATGGTTTTTCCAAAAAAAAATATATTTGGTAAATTTTTACTTCCATTTCTATCACTTTATACACTTTAAATACGACTTTTTACACAAATTATAAATCTGTATAAAGACGTTGTAATTTAATCATTTTAATATATCATTATAACATGTTGGCACACCTAACCTAACCTCACGAAATCCATATAAAATCGTTGTAATTTAATCATTTTAATATATCATTATATAATATAACCATGTTGGTACACCTAACCTAACCTCACGAAATCCGTATAAAGACGTAATTTAATCATTTTATTATATCATTATATAACATAACCATGTTGGCACACCTAACCTAACCTCACGAAATCCGTATGAAGACGTTGTAATTTAATCATTTTAATATATCATTATATAACATAACCATTGTTGGCACACCTAACCTAACCTCACGAAATCCGTATAAAGACGTTGTAATTTAATCATTTTAATATATCATTATATAACATAACCATGTTGGCACAAGAAAACTGACCTCACGAAATCCGTATAAAGACGTTTTAATTTAATAATTTTATATATTATATAACATAACTATGTTGGCACAATAAAACTAACACGAAATCTACTCGGTCTATATTTAAATGTAGTTTAGAACTTTATCAATGTAAGTGAATGCATTATACCATATTCTAAAGTACACCTATATTTTTAACGAAAAAAAATTAAAATGTATTTATCGATAATACTTCTGGTCACTCGTGATGTGAAAGTAATATAAAACGGGACTTGAATTCGAATTATAGAAAAATTATGCTCTTTATTATTAAAAATGCGTAAAAAACACTGCAAATCAAATCAACAGGTACTTGCCACGTCACGTTTTACGAAGAATGGAATATTAAATTGAGATTTTTTTGATCCGCAAAACTTCGATGTAACAGAAAACTACCTCCTATCCTATCGAACCCCCTTAATACTGTGTTATACCGTAAATTTGTTAAAACACACACACACAATTTATGAATAATTATAGATTAATATTTACCTCAGCTTCTTCCTCTGTATAAATTTTCAATTTATACGATTTTTCGGTTAATTGGATATATTCTACACGTTATTTAATTTTATAGCTAATTATTTAATAAATATATCTACAAACTATGACTTATCATCTACTGTCAGAATAAAATAACTGACATACCATAAAGAAGCGTCGATTGGTGGATTAGTTGCAAGTTTGATTGACTAAACAACCGACTTTTCGGAAGGCGAAAGTGACCCAAAAGTATGTTGTTTAGCACTCACCGTTCGGCCCAGTTCGATTGCGGCCCAACAGACGGATTGACGGTTATTTAGCAATATGCGTGCGGTGGCCCAGCCGGCCCCGTGAACCAGCGGCCCACCGGGCTTTTGCCCGGTTGCCCGCCGCTTCAGTCCGGGCTATTATTGCCCATAAATATATGTAAAAAAATTATAAATATGAAATTTGGTAGCCGACCATAATTTTAGTGCAAGTCTAAAGCCGTTTTTTGGCGCGAAATAGTTTCAAACAAGTTTCAAAATACTGCACGGCGATTGGTCTAAATTCAAATTTAGACCAATCAATTTGCAGTGTGCAGTGTGTTTTGATACTCATTTGAAACTATTCTGCACTCACAATTTAACGTAAAATCGAAATATGAAATCAAAATGGGGTTTTCCATTTAATAAAAACCAAGATCACGTAATTTACGGTATTTCCGGAAATGTCGCCATTTTGAAAATATTTTATTTAGGGCCAGTTGTACCAAAGTGGTTCAGCAAAAGTTCAGTTGAACTTGGTTCAAAATCCAAGGATACCATTGTTGCAAGAATGGTATCCTTGGATTTTGAACCAAGTTCAACTGAACTTTCGCTGAACCACTAACCACTTTGGTACAACTGGCCCTTAGACTTGCAATAATCAATTATATACAGCGTGTCGCAAGTTTCATGGAGCCACTCCTATATCTTAAAAACTACTGCTGCAATTTTTTTGAAATTTGGATGGTTCTTTCACTGCCCCCAATTAGAATTTAATGTCGTAGTAAAATTTGAGAATCACACGTGACGTACCTTTACATAGACGTAAGGGTGGATTTTAAGAGAATTTATAGAGGCCACCAAAAAAATTTTTTTTAACAAAAAAAAATTTGTATTATTTGCAAAACGATTACCGAAATTGAAAAAACATATCCTTTATTTTTTATTTACAACAATGTATTTTACTAGTGTGTTTGGAATTTGAAAGATAATTCTTAATATTTTAATAATGCCAAAATTCGAATTAAATATTATATTTAAAAAAAATGTCGTAAGATTAAAAAATTAAGAATTATCTTTCAAATTAAAATCACAGTAGTAAAATACATTGTTCTGAACAAAAAATTATGAATATTTTTTATCAATTTGGGTAACGGCCGTTTTGCAAATAATATTTAATTTTCGTTGAAAATATTTATTTTGGTGACCTACCTATATCTCAACCACCTTTGAACCCACTATAACGAAATTTTATATAAAGGCGGGTTTTTAATGGTGCTAATTAATAAGAATATCCGACTAGATATTTTCTATGTAAAGGGCGTACCTTTACATAAGTTAACGTAGGGGTGAATTTTCCGAGAATTTATATTGGCGTTTTTTAGAAAATATCTAGTGGGATATTCTTAATAATGATGATTCTCAAATTTAACGTCATTAAATTCTAATTGGGGGCAGTGAAGAACCACCCAAATTTCACAAAAATCGCATCAGTAGTTTCTGAGATATAGGATGAGTGGCTCCATGAAACTTTGCGACACGCTGTATATATGGTCGGCTACCAAATTTCATATTAATCCGATTTCGGGAAATCAAAAATTTACCAACGAGCTGCTTGAATCATCTTGTATAATCTTAGCTGTCCAATATGTACTGCGTAAAAAATGGTACAATTATTATAAAATTTACAGGTAAAATAAGTACCTAGGTAGGTATCTTAAAGACCGCGGCGTTATTTTTAACGTGTTTTGTGTTTTGTATTGTTTCTATCCTTTGTCAAATTTTTTAAAAATAACAATAATCTATTATGTCTTTATCCAATAGGTATGTACCTATAATAATATATTTGCTGGATATGCTGTATAAAAATTGGATAGGTAGGTAATTAAAAAAATGACAGGCAAAGTAAATATTTCCTCTAATATTGGAATGTATCAAATACTTGAACTCATTTTATTGACAATGAGTATTTACAATTATTCTAAGCAAAAAACGTTTCGAGAGCAAATATAAGTGGCAACTATACAGGGTGAGTCAGGTGCGAAAAACGCCGATCTTTTCGTTATTGCCGATAATACAAACATAAGTTTCATAAGGAAGTTGTAGGAGACCAAAATGGCTACATTATAAAATTAGTTTGAAATATTCGGGGTGATTCGTGAAAGCGAAGCGCTGATAGATGTCAATTTTTTTAAATGGAACACCCCATACTTATATTTTTGAAAATTTGAATTCTTTATAAAATTCTCTATATATTACTATGATATATAGTCTAAAACTCATTGTTCTCGAGATATTTAAGAAAATTAAGAAAAAAATGAATTTGTCAGCATATTTTTAATTATTGTTGTGTTGTCACTCTGTGTTTAATTAAACAAGAATCCCTCTCATTTTGTTAAAAAAGGTTTATTTTAACGACTAGTTTGGACAAGATTTGATTTATTTGTTAGGGTGTTTCGAACATGTTGACATTTCAGAAAACTTCGAAGCTCATTATCTCGCTTATTTCAAACGGAACACCCTGTATTTTTTACTATAGGCCTATTTATTCCCTACAACATTTGCTAAATATGTCCCTATAATACCTATCCGAAAGGGTTTAGGAGATATTGGCAAAAATTTAGGTTTTTTACATTATTTGGAGTTTTATACCTTTTAATGGCATTAGCCTCGATATTAAATAAAAGGTGAAATAAATTATCCAGATTATTTTTAAACTAGCATTCCTAATAAAAGTGAAATATATTTTTCTTATAGAATATGAAAAGCTCCATTGAACTGGAAACGATCATTTTATTTCCATTTAATTGAAAAAAGTCAAACAAAATACCCTAAACAACGCATAACAAATAAAAAATGTATGTAAAATTTGATGCCACAGGACATATGTTGAATTTATTTTATTTTGTTTGGCTTTTTTCAATATGAAAATAAAATAATCATTTTCCTGTTCAGAAGAGCTTTTACTACTTATATGAAAAAATATTCCATTTTATTAAGAAAACTATACTAAAGCCAAAATGAGTAGTCAGTAGAGCAAAAAATTCACCGGCAATTTCAAAGTATTTCGCTGTTATGGAATACAGAAGCGGCAGCTCGTTTTACCATATAATCCCATATAATTCAGAGAAATATATCAAGTTTTATCCGCCTACCAGAGATGAAAACCACAACTATACTCGGGCCAAAAAGAGTAGTCAGTAGAGCCAGGGGCGTACGGATTTACGAATTTCATAAATTCCATAATTCGAACAAATGAAAGCGGATTGTGTTAATTATGCATGAGTATGAGTTACCATATCTTAAATTTTAAATAATATGCTTACATCTGGTAACATTATCTCCACGAATTAGGTATAGCAACGCAGTTGAACAATGCACATCCTTTGCGTTGCAGCATATGTGACGCCACTGAATGCGCTATCTAAGCGCTCTCGACGACCTTTATAATAGTCGAACAAATTATATTGGGTATAAGGGCGGCACGTTCAAGCATGTACTATATTTGGTTGACTATACCAATTAAACATAATGACCTAGTTGTGGTTTTCATTCAGGGGCGTCACATATGCTGCAACGCAAAGGATGTGCATTGTTCAACTGCGTTGCTATACCTAATTCGTGGAGATAATGTTGCCAGATGTAAACATATTATAAAATTTAAGACATGGTAACTCATACTCATGCATAATTAACACAATCCGCTTTCATTTGTTCGAATTATGGAATTTATGAAATTCGTAAATCCGTACGCCCCTGGCTCTACTGACTACCCTTTTTGGCCCAACTATAGTTTAAAAATAATCTGAATAATTAATTCTTTTTCTCATTTAACATCCTGTTTGTTTTTTCTCGAGGCTAATGTGATTAAAAGGCATAAAACTGTTCCAAATAATGTAAAAAACTAAATATCTGCGAATATCTCCTAAACCCTTTAGGATAGGTATGGTATAGGACATATTTAACAAAAGTTGAAGGAAATAAATAGGCCTATATAAGATTCTGTAAAAAATATGGGGTGTTCCATTTGAAATAAGCGAGATAATGAGCTTCGAAGTTTTCTGAAAATGTCAACATTTTCTGAACACCCTGTAACAAATAAATCAATTCTCGTCTAAACTAGTAGTTAAAATAAACCTTCTTTTAACCCGAAATGAAAGGGTTCTTGTTTAACTTAGCACAGTGATGAAAGATAGATAGTAGATATTCTTTATTCATTATTTAAGTTTACATATACAAAGGTATAAACCGAGGTATAAACTTATTAAACTAGTCAGAGTAATACACACACACCCACTCACACACACCATCAGATTCACTCGCAAACACTAATACACTAACACATAATACACACATAGTAAAATAGTCATTGACTTAAATAACAGTAATTAAAAAGAATACAAAAGTGATGTTTAGCAGGGTTCGATAATAAAAATAAATGAATAAATGAATAGTGCCATATACCCTGAAAAAGAAACATGATGCAGCCACGGACACGTGTTTCGGAGTTATTGCTCCTCATCAGCGTAACGTAGCTTGAATAATGAATCCGTATGAAAGGATCAGAAACAATAACTAATAGCGGTATGAAATAAGTAGCAGCACACAGTACTCAATTTGTACTTTCGTGCACCATGTGCCAATTTATGGCCTCAAATGATAACAGTCAGCACAGAGAGCTCTATGCGCACTACTCAATTTCTACCCAGGCACATATAAATACAAAAGTGATGTTTAGCAGGGTTCGATAATAAAAATAAATGAATAAGTGAATAGTGCCATAAACCCTGAAAAAGAAACATGATGCAGCCACGGACACGTGTTTCGGAGTTATTGCTCCTCATCAGCGTAGCGTAGCTTGAATAATGAATCCGTATGAAAGGATATGAGCAGTGCGCATAGAGCTCTCTGTGCTGACTGTTATCATTTGAGGCCATAAATTGGCACATGGTGCACGAAAGTACAAATTGAGTACTGTGTGCTGCTACTTTCTTACCGCTATTAGTTATTGTTTCTGATCCTTTCATACGGATTCATTATTCAAGCTACGCTACGCTGATGAGGAGCAATAACTCCGAAACACGTGTCCGTGGCTGCATCATGTTTCTTTTTCAGGGTATATGGCACTATTCATTTATTCATTTATTTTTATTATCGAACCCTGCTAAACATCACTTTTGTATTTATATGTGCCTGGGTAGAAATTGAGCAGTGCGAATAGAGCTCTCTGTGCGGACTGTTATCATTTGAGGCCATAAATTGGCACATGGTGCACGAAAGTACAAATTGAGTACTGTGTGCTGCTACTTTCTTACCGCTATTAATTATTGTTTCTGATTCTTTCATACGGATTCATTATTCAAGCTACGCTACGCTGATGAGGAGCAATAACTCCGAAACACGTGTCCGTGGCTGCATCATGTTTCTTTTTCAGGGTATAGGGCACTATTCATTTATTCATTTATTAAAAAGAATGCTGAAAATTTAATTTTTTTCTTAATTTCCTGTAATATATAGAGAATTATAAGTTTTAGACTAATATCCTCATATAGAAATATCGAGAATTTCATGGAGAATTCAAATTTTTTGAAATATATAGGATGTTCCATTTAAAAAAATTGACATCTATAGCGCCCCGCTTTCATGAATCACCCCGCATATTTCGAACTAATTTTAAAATGTAGCCATTTTGGTCTCTACAACTTCTATAAAAAAAATTTTGTTTTCATTATCGATAATAAAGGAAGTGTTGGACTTTATCGCACCGTTGACTCACCCTTGTATTTATATGTCGTTGATATAACGACATTTTGTTAATATTTCTTATTCAAATTCAAATTCAAATTCAAATTCATTTTATTCAAATTTTTTGCATGTATCATAATATATTACAATTAGAGAAGTAGCACCTAAGCCAAAAAAGGCTTGTTTTGTGCTAATCTTAAATTATACACTTAATATTATACATATTATATGTTACATCATTCTTGAAATAAGAATTTAAATAAATTTAAAAGAAAAAGTTTTAAAAGAAATAGAATACAAGTAAATTATATGAGAGTAGGGGAAGTATCAGGAGGATGTAATATACACAAAAACGGTAGGTAATTTAGCTGGGCAATTGGATAACTACTCAAATAACTCAGAAGTCGTAATATATTGTTTAACACAGTATCGAAATTTTGTTTTATTTTTAATATTTTTTATATATAGTGGCAATTTATTGTAGAATAGTGGTCCTTGATAATCAATAAAATTCTGTTGTGATGTTTTATTATATTTGTTTATTTTTAAATTTAAATTCATGACGAACCTGGTGCTGTGTAAGTGACTGGGAAAAACATATTTATTAATATTTTTATTTACAAATATGATGCTTTCTAGTATATATATGTTTTTTATACTTAAACAGCAACTTTCTTTAAATAATTGTTCACTAGGGTACATATGGCTCTTTTTCATGATAATTTTTAGGATATATTTTTGTATAACATTAAGTGGTTTTATTGCATTTTCGTATGCACCTCCCCATGCTATTATACCATATCTAATTATAGATTCCACTAAGGCGCTGTATACATTCAGTAATGTTTTTGTAGTTAAAATTTCCCGCAACTGATAAAATTTTCTTATTGTTTTTCGAATTTTGTCCGTTATATAGGTTATATGTTCCTGCCACTTCAAATTTTGGTCTATTATGACACCCAAATATTTAATTTGCTTCGTGTTGTATATAATGTAATCAGTATTATCAATGTTTATTTGAGATAAATTATGATTTTTAATGGAGTATATTGAAAAACATATAAATTTGGTCTTCGTTATATTTAAGGATAGTAAATTTTGATTGAGCCAATTTTTTATTATTTTCATATCTGATGATACCTCTTTAGTTACATTTTTCCAATCTAAGCCTTCAAATACTAGAACAGTATCATCAGCATATGAAACTATTTTTGCTGATATATTACGAATATTGCAAAGATTATTTATGAATATTAAAAAAAGAATAGGTGCTATAACCGTACCTTGAGGAATTCCTGTTTTTATAGTCATGTAGTTACTAATTTTATTTTCAACTTTTACATATTGTTTTCTGTTTTCTAGATACGTAACAAAGACATTCAAAGCAGTGCCTCTAATTCCGATATTTTCCAGCTTTTCTAATAATTTTGAATGTGACACTGTATCGAATGCCTTCGCTAAGTCCAGAAACACTGCGATGCATTTTTTATTATTATGTAAACTATTGTTTATAGTGCTCGTTAATTTGTGAATAGCATCACTGGTACTAAATGTGTTTCTGAAACCAAATTGATTTTCAGATATAGTTTTGTTATTTTCAAGGAATTCTTCAAGGCGGGTTTTTAAAGCTTTCTCAAAAATTTTTGCAATATTATTTATTACCGATATTGGTCTATAATTAGTCCTTTCAACTCTAGATCCACTTTTATATATGGGTGTAACAATAGACTCCTTGAAATGTGCCGGTACAAGGCCTGTAGCAAAAATTACATTAATTATATGGGTTAGTGGTTTTATTAAGTACCTGTGGCAATGTTTTATTATTTTTACTGGTATCTGGTCCAAGCCTGTGGCGCAATTATTTTTTAAACTAGAGATATATTTGATTATTTCATTTTCATTGACAGGTTTTAAAAATATACTATTAGGTACTCTGTAATCATTTTCAATTGTTATATTGGGTGATGGTGTGATTGATTCAGCCATAATTGAACCGATATTTATAAAATATTCATTAAACATGTTAGCTTTCTGCTCGCTGTCCTGTATTATCAAACTACCATGATCATCTTTAATATTTATATTTGTGTTGTAATTTTTCGTGTTATTTGTTGCTTCATTTATTAGATCCCAAATACGTTTTAAGTTATTTGTAGAATTTATTTCATTTTTGTAATATTCATCTTTTGTTTTTTTGATAATACTTGTTAATTTATTTCGATAAGTTTTGTAATTGTTTAATAATGTAATATTATTTTTGTCATTTTGGACTTTCTTTTTTAATTGATCTCTTCTTTTAATTGACTCTATAATTCCAGTGGTGATCCATGGTTTGATTTTTGTTTTGTTTTTAGAAATGTTAATTACGCGGGTTGAGTTATTTATATGATTCTTTAATATATTAACAAAATTATCAGTACATATATTACTATTATTGTAATTTGTTACATTTTCCCAGTTTTCTAGGCTAAGTAATTGTAAAATTTTGTTGTAGTCAACTTTTTTTGTTACAGTTTTACTGTTTTTTTCAATATTTGCTAGATTATTGCAGTTTTCTATGTTTAATAATATTGGATAGTGGTCAGTTAAATTCGATTCTAAAATAAAAGTAGAAAATTTAAAGATATTTGTGTCATTTTTGGATTTGATAAAAATATGATCTATACAGCTTGATGACTCATTTGTTACTCGAGTAGGTTTATTTATATAAGAAATATATCCATATCGTGCCATTATATTTAAATAATCATTGGTATAATTTGAAGTTTTGTTTAATATATTGATGTTTATGTCTCCAATAAAAAGTTCTATGTTATTATTATGATTTAGGTTTAGAAAATCATTTAATTCAAATAAAAATGTATTTGTATCAGACGAGGGAGATCGATAAATTCCAGATATTCCAATAGTAATATTGTTTATGTGAATAGTAATTTTAATTATATTTAAATATGATAATTTATGGATTTTAACATCTGTTGCCAGATGATCTTTTATATATATGATTACCCCGTCATTCTGATTTGTTTCCGATTCATTAAAAAAGCCAATGTACCCTGGTATACAATAGTTGTTAATAGAATTAATTTTCCAGGTTTCCGATAAAATTATTACAGAAAATTCTGAAAAGTAAGTGCTTAATAGAACTAGAAGTTCTTCAAAATTCTTTTGAATGCTTCTAATATTAAGATGAATAATACTCATCGATTGTGAATTATTCACATAGTTACCGTACTCTTGTAAATCCCCAACAATCCCTGTTTCATACTCCTGATACTCCTCTAGCTCATTAAGTAGGGCGATTTCCTCCGTTTCTCCAAAACATGCCGACACCAACGTTTTGTATAATTAATTAATCTTAAAAGAAAAAGCATTACATATATATTATTTTACATTCTACTTGAAATTTTGTAATACAATCGAAATATGTAATCAGTATAATATTTATAACAATTGATACCTATAAAACAATAGAACAAAAGTCAACTTAATAATAATAATAATAATTCACCCAGGAAGTATATAATATATACACATATATATACACATATATATATATACATATATACACATATATATACACACATATATATACACATATATATCACATGATTATAATATATTATATTAAATTATGATATTAAATTAAACAATTGTTATCAAATTATTATAAGCAATAGAGTCCAATGTGCTTATAAGCAATTTCTGAAATTATTTCTTAATTAATTAATGTAATTTAGCCCCCACCAATAGATAAACATTATGTTTAATTATTAAAATAAAAAAGAACAGAAAAAAAAATTTGTTACGAAAATTAATACATTCCCATTTGTTTAGAGATTTCCTGCCAGTAAATCGTTTATCAGGTATCTATATTAAATTCGTTGTATGCTTCTTGCCATTTTCCATCCATTTTATTTTGCCTTCCATAGTCCAGACATTTCTTTTTCCATATTTTTCAATTTTTTCATTAAGTATTTTAATTCGTTCCTTTGTTAAGTCTTCTCGTATGGTTATTTTTGTTCCCTTCAATTTATTTTTTTTTTCATAGACTTCTACCTTGTTTAAATGTGATTTAAATTTTATAAAAATTGCTCTTGGTTTTTCTTCATTTGGTTTGCCGACTCTGAACACCTTTTCAATGTCTTCTGACATAATATGGTTTATTTTTAGTTTTTCTTTTATAATATTTATTATTAGCTCAGGAGTGTTTTCATTTGGTTTTTCTGGCAATCCAAATATTCTTAAGTTATTTATTCTAGTATATTGTTCCAAAGTATCCATTTTTTTCATCATTGCATTAATATCTAGTGTATTCTTCTCTGTTACAGATTTTAGGTTTTTTACTTCTGTGTCTAGTTTGTCAAATTTGCTATTTAACTCTGCAATACCTTCATTACTTTTTTCAACACATTTCAAAATTTTATTTAATGTTTCTTGTGATGTTATTGTATCGGTTTCACTAGTCATATTGTTTTTTATATTAGTATCGACTATTTCGCCTTCCTTACCGTTTTTATCATCCTTTTTTCTGGCACTTCGTGTTTGTATTGATATTTGGTTTTTTTCCATTCAGTAAATAATTGTCACTAATTCTTATTAATTAACACTAATTAAGGCTGTTTTTTATAACTTTATTACATAAATCTGCACTTTATCGTTAGGATATTTTGGATATAAACTTCACTTTATATTTAACTTTTTCCGTTCATAAATTCGATATATTATCGGAGCCGACAGAAACGCGTGCTATTCACTGAGTAGCGCCATTCTTCTATATTGAACCTTATTTATATTAAAAATATATTTAGAAGTTAATTTAGTATACAGTTTTGATCTAGTGTGACATAGGATCTGTCGCAAAAAAATTGCACTTTTAATCAAAAAGTTACAAGCAAAATAAAAACGTCTGGTTTCTTTTATCCATTTTGTACATGTTCCTTATTTTCGACTTTGTGATTGGAACATCGTAATCAGTAATCAATGGCGTATCATGTAGGTAACAGGCGAATCATTAGTTTGAGACAATAATTTTTAAATCGAAACAATGAGTTGGTTGCAGGCCTTATTTGCAACAACATTTTAATAATAGACGACTGAGGAGTAGGTATTTAAATAAATTCATAGACTATATATTAACTATAATTTAATACTTATTTAATCATCTGTGATTGGCTGCTATAAATAGAGACATAGGACCTCTACCAAATTATAAGAGGTTTCATTTGAGATCAACTATTGGCGGGAAAAAAAATTGAAAAACAATTTGCGAAAATCCCGGGCCTCACCTGGAAAGTTCAGAAATTTTATAAATTTGAATTTTTTTTTAAATATTAGAATAATCTTCAATACAATCTAAGGCAAGGTTTTTTGCTTTTGAAGAAATATTGATTTTTGGAAAAGTTACGAGCATTTGAAATGTTTTTAAACTACGATTCAATAGCCATTAAAATTTCCAAATGCTGGTAACTTTCCAAAAATAAATATTTTTTTAAAAGCAAAAAAACATTGTCTAAGATTGTATCGAACATTATTCTAATATTTAAAAAAAAATTTCTGGACTTTCCAGATGAGGCCCGGGATTCTCGGAATTTTTTCTCGCAAATTGATTTTCAACTTTTTTTCCCGCCAATATTCTCATTTTGATCCCAAATGAAACCTCATAATTTGGTAGAGGTCTCATGTCTCTAAATAGAAAAAATCGAACATCGAAAATTCACCAGAAGCCATGCACTGATTCGACATATGGAACATGACAGGTTCTGTTTACACATGTGGCTAAATCAATGATGGTCTTAACAATGGATTTTCAGTGTTTCCGACAAGAGGTTTAAGACGTCTTGCCATGGGATATGGCTTAAAAAGACTCGCAAAAAGATATTGACCATCAAACCCTAATCACATGAGTGGGGATGTGTGTAAGAATGCACATGTCACCATTATTAATTTTGACTAACATGACGAACCATAATAATATTTTAATCCTTTGATAACCATTGTTTGGCAAAAAAAGTGACAGAATATTTGAATTCTAGGTTATAATTATTAAAACGTAAGTTAGGTTTTATCTTATTATTCATGATAAAATATACACTATGCTCATTAGAAAACTGTCCACACGTTATTTCTTTAAAACTAAAAAATTTTAAAATTCACTGAAACGTCGATACTTATTTCAAGAAGGAACATTTTTGGTATATAGATGATCTGATGATCGTATATCAGTTATTAATCATCTAATTTGCAGCACCTTAAGTTTACAATTTAATTATATTGCGAATCCGATGGTTTTTCAGTATTTGAAATTGGTCGACATTTGGGGATGTTATGAATAAAAAAACAAATATGACTGGTCTTTGAGAATAACACTGGTAGGTGTATTTTAAAAAATTCTAAAGAATAAACAGAAATGTATAAAATATAATGGTAGGTACAGAAAAATTTAATGAATGATTGTGAATATTACAACAGGATATTGGTGGTAAAGAAATAAACCAACAAATATAATATATAATTTATTAACAAAAAAGCTATATATAGGTATAATTTAAAGATATTTAATTAAAGTACACAGATTCTTAGAAACATGTTCTTCATCTAACAATTTATACTGTAAAGCACATTTATTTCTCTCAGTCTTCATTTTTATCGAATGATACAATTGCCCCTAAAACGAAACATAATCAGTAGTTTCAATAATTTGTGTGTCCAACAATTTTTACATTTGCATATTCAGAACTAGAACATCAATATAAATAAATAGATCAAATTACAATGTTTTTGTTTTTGTATTAAGTATGAAAGTCTAGCTTGTAAAAAATTTATTTTAAATAAAGTTATAAACATAATCAGTGTAGAAATTTAGTGATAGATATAAGGATACAACTTTCCCTTAGTTTGCCCTATATGGGTTTATTTAAAAAGTTTTCACCAAACTTTATTAGAAATACTCCTAATTAATCATATTCTTGTTAAGATTTTTGGCTACGATTTATTCAAATTATGTTTGTTTAAATTTATTATCTTTTCTATTTACCACTAACGTTATTAAATTTTTGTTCTTAAATCATAGTCAGAATTGAATTCCAATAAAATTTTTTTTATATAAGTGCAGAACAAATCAGTAATGATCCATATTTTGACATAAGATTTCTTTTAAATGCATTTTATTAATGTAAAAATATCGCAAACTATGCGTTCTTATAAAAACGCTTAAAAGCTCCAGTATTTTGTAGTTTCCTTAATATTAACCAAAATACGAGAAAGAAAATTAAATTAAGGAATAGAGAAAAATTGCAAGAGGAACTTAAGCAGAACTTTTAAAGAGGAACGATTTTATCTCACACAGTCCTGGAAGTATTCACATCAGTTCCAGACTTATTTTTTCGGGATTTTAACAAATCTTTACATTTGTTTGCTGTTGTATTTGTCAGCATTTAACCTGAATTTTATTTTTACAAATGTTAAAATATTGTTTTGTAAAAAATACAAATAATATTTTTTTTATTAGTCTCTATAGTTATGGCTCTTGAAAAAACTTCTATTTAGGTCTAATATGGTCTTAGATTAAGATGAAACCTAAATTTCATTCAAGACATTAAAAAAATAAACATAGGTACATGGAGTTGTTCGGACAAGACTGAAAAATAAGACTCCCTCCAGGTTTTTCTATTTGTGAAAAGTTCAAAAACATAAACAGTTCTAATGGGAAATAATACTTATATTTCAAAAGAAAATCTTAATAAAGCAGTTTTACAATTTTATTCACTTATTTTGCCTAAATTTGTATTTCATAAATACTTAGTGGGGAAACTGTCTTAAAGGCTAAGTTTTTCTTGGGATTTTTTGATATTTGGCAACGTTTACCTTAAAAAATGTTTTCTTATAGTTTATACAAAGTCAATTGAAACACCGATGTTTGATCTGCACCGCCTTAAAGGTAGTCGGTACTTTGTCGGCTCTTTTAAAATATAAAAACGCTTGGATTCAATTGACTTTGTAAACACTATAACCGCCTCTCAAGTCACCTCAGTAACCCCCTGAAAATCCTAGGATTTTGTATTAGGTAAAGAGAGATGAGGCCCTACAGTTTATTGGGGAGTCTGAACCACATCTAGGGCTTCGATAACTCTATCTCAATCTAAGTCCGAAACAAATTTTTAACTTGCTCCAGGATGGATTCGAACCTTTCTGTATGTCGCACAGTGGGTTTATATTTTTATTTTTAGAAAAACTGCCTCCAGATTGTTAAGTTCTACAATGATTTCTTTTACATTTCAATAAAAAAAAAAAAAAAATTCAATGGTACACAGAGAGTACATAAACCAAATTTAAATTTTATGGTTGAATCATAATTTGCGTTTGATTTTTATTATTATTCATCTACTAGAAAAGCAAGTATTTCAAAACTAATCACTAATAATAAGTGCCATAAAATAATACAGATGAACATATAAATAACCTTATAAATGACAAGATTAATATTGCTTATTTGAACATACCTGTAAATATAAAACATCCTTTATCCTGGAGTGCGCTTCGACTTTTTCAAAATTATTTTTCACCCTTTCTAATAACTTTGCCGCATTCATAATAATTTCGGTTCTCTCATCTTCTTCACATTTATGTGAATCTGCTACCAAACATTTAACATATAATAAAGTGGCCCTTGCTCTATCAAAACATCCACCGTGACCTAAAATTTGTATTAAACATCTCTCTAGAACTCTTAACGATTGACTTGTTAAACCAATCAATAGCATTATATTTGCTATATGCAAATGTATCAGAGCCGATTGATAATCTAATTGAGAAGTTTGGGCTTCTATTAGACAGTTATTTAAAATGGTGATGATTCCAGCTGGGACAGAGTCTGGATAGTTACTAGCGAACTGGATTTCTGCTTTTAATATTTTAGCTCTAACATAGTAATACCTGTCACTAAATTTATATGTGTTATCATTTTCGTACTGGTTTAATAAGGTATTGATACAATTATCTGCTTCCATGTAGTCTTGTTTATAAAAATAAACCTCTGCTAGTCTTAAATAACCTTCCCATTTATCCACAACCATAATTTTTTGAGCTGCTGATTCAGCCTCGGTCCACTTCTCATGGTGTAGACATCGGGTAAATACGAATAAATTTTCACAAAGCATCCAAATGTGTGAACTGGGTTCATTTGGGAATCTTCGTTTGGCAAAGTCAAGAACAGCGGTCACTAGGCTGTATTCACCCTGTATGAGTAAGTGATTTGCAATATTACAAACAGCCAAGCAAAAACCTTCACCATAGAAAGCTTTACTTGGAGAGCTGGAGTCGATGTTAAGGTACAGTAAAAGTTGGCTCCAGAGAGAAGACATTTCAGTCTTGCCATATAGTTGCCATAATGATGATTTCATGGAGTAATTGTTCGATATTAGGTCTTTATAGTTATGTTGACAGTTTATCATGTCACTCTTTGCCAAGGTCTAAAATAATACAGTAAAAGTTAATAAAACAGTTTTTAAGTCGATATCATTAAAATGTTGCTCACTGATTATCAATGCGTATTTATGATTTGATATTAAACACGCCTCTAACATGAAGTTATTAATTACTCTCAAAATATAGTAAATATTTATTTATTTATTTATTTATTTATTTATTTATTATACGGCTAAGCCATTTTGCAATTTACAAATAAGTAGATAGAACAAATTACATAAATCAGAAACAAGATAACAGCTAAAATATTACAATAAAATTAAAATAAACAAAATTAAGTTATAAGATATATATTATATAACATGAGATTTGACATGAGATTTTACTTGGTTTTTAAATGAATACAGTGAGGAGTCAAAGAGCTCTATATTTTTATGGAATGAGTTTGCTGTTCGTAGTAATCTGCTAATAGGCTCATTTTGACCATAATTTGTTTGATGAAACGGTATTTTAAAGAGTTCTGAGTTTCTTGTTCTACGATCGTTTAGATTAAAGTTAATCAATTGAAGTATCTCAGGGCAGTTCATATTACCATTAATCAATTTATGTAAAAAGCAAAAAGCATAAGTCAAGGACTACCCTTCTACGCTCTAGTGAAAGAAGGTTTAACTCGCGCAAGATATCACTATGGCAATATTCGCCCCTCAGATGACCCATCTTAAATGCACATTGTCTAAGAAATTTTGATTGAACTTTCTCAATGGATATTTTATCAACAACATAAACAGGATTCCATATCACACTGCCATACTCGAGTATACTCCTTACCAATGAAGAATAGAGTAATTTATATATATCGATAGAGAAGAAAGAGGAGTCCCTATTGATACAACCTAGTACTTTTAGTGCTTGTGATGTGATTTTTGAGATATGGGGTTTGAATGACATGTTGTTGTCAAATATTACACCTAAATCTTTTATAGAATTTACCCTAATTAAAGTATCGTTGTTAATATGGTAATCAAATATTATCGGATTATTACCTCTCGAGAAAGAAATTTGATTACACTTAGCTGGGTTAAGTTTTAGAAGGTTAGTGTCACACCATCGAGACAAATTATTGAGATCACTTTGCAATAGAGAAATATTATAGGTGTTGCCAATGATTCTGAAAAGTTTCAAATCATCAGCAAACATTAAGTAACTACAGTTAATGAGAGACTCGGTAATATCGTTGACGAACAGGTTGAACAATATTGGACCAATGTGCGATCCCTGAGGAACGCCTGAGGTAACTAAAATAGAAGATGATACAGCACCTGAGTATCTGACAAACTGTGTTCGATTGTGTAAATAACTACGAATACATTCAAGCATGCAACCCTCAACACCCAAAGCCCTAAGTTTTGCTATGAGTAATACATGATCAACACGGTCAAATGCTTTCGTGAAATCAGTGTAGATTGAATCTACCTGCGAGTGACGTTCAAAAGCGTTAAGTATAAAATGTTGATAAAGAAGTAGATTAGTTGAGGTACTTTTCATTCGCACATGAAACCGTGTTGCTCACTGTTAATAATGTGTGCGATATCCCATGATATTCTCGTAGTCACCAAGCAATCAAAAAGTTCAGGTATCTCAGACTGAATACAAATGGCTCGATAGTTCTTAATTTCATCTCTCGGACCGGATTTGTGGATCGGTGTTAAAAAGCTGTTTTTCCAGAACTCTGGAAAAATGCCGGTGTGAAGTGATAAAGTAAATATTCTATGTAGTGGTATGGCTAATGTAAATACACATTTCTTTAGGACATAAAGCGGAATGCCATCAGGTCCGACGGATAATTTATAAGGTGCATGAAGTAGTTTATCTATTATTTCAGTCACGGGAATTGAATAACAGGTAACATCTACGTGATTACGTAAGTGACTGTATTCAGGAATTTGGTTTACTCTCTCGGAGCTATAAACTGAGGAGAAAAATGATGCAAATAAATCAACAATATCGTTTGTATTATTAGCAGATACATTATCGTAATGCATAACTGTAGGTAGATTATATTGATTCCTTTTATTTTTAAAGTAGTTCCAGAAATATTTAGGGTTATTAACGAGACTGCTTTCAGTTCTGGCTATATAGTTATCGAAACAAATTTTTTTTAATCTAGTGCACTCTGTTCTTAAGTGACAAAAATTATCATAGTGGTCAATGTCACCAGTGGATTTAAACAGTCTATGAGCTCTCTTTTTTTTACTAATAGTTTTTTTGAGTTCAGAACTAAACCAGTGAGGATAGCTAGATGTTTTAAACATTTTGACTGGAATGAACATGTCTAGACCAGTGTAAAGTATGTCGTAAAATTGTTCAACTGCCGAGTTCACATCAGATTTATTGAGAGCAACTTCCCAATCAATGCTTGCTAGAAAATCGTTTAGCCCTAAGTAATTACCATTGCGAAAGTCAAAGAAATGCTCCTTATATTGAAGATAGTTCTATAAGTTAAATTTTAAATCGAGTGTTACAGAAGTATGGTGAATACTATTTAACAGCAGGGGATCAATGGACTCATGAACGTGTATGTCTTTAAAACTAGAAAAAATTAAATCCAAGTAGATTCCCCTACTGTTTGGTACGGTATTAATTTGATAAAGGTTGAACAGACTAAATCCATTCAGTAAAGTAATGGCATGAGAGTTTACTGGACAATCTACATTCAAGCCCAAGTCATCGTTGTACCAGGTGGCATGAGGTAAATTATAATCACCACAGATAATAAATTTAACATTACTTATGTTGTTTGATATATATTCAACAGCACTAACATGATCAGTATATTTCATCTCACACGATGCTGGAGGAATATAAACTGCTCCAAATACAATTGTATTATGATTAACAATGATTTGAACAAATAGTTGTTCAGTACTACTTAATATATTAAGCTAATGCTCATTTTTTAGGTATTTACCGAGAAAGGTTGGCGGTAGATGCACGGAACAGTCAGCAGGGTATGATTAACTTCACGGTAAATTCTGAATCTGTTTTAAACTAGGGTGTAGCATAACCTAGTGCAGGAGTGGCCAACAAGTCGATCGCGATCTACCGGCCGATCGCGGGCTTTAGAACGGTCGATCGAGAGGCCGGCAAAGTTAAAGCACCTTATGGAGCGCGGTCGTGAATCAGATATATTTCAGTTGGACACAGTTAGCGTGGAAAATGAAATAATCAGCCTGCGAAGTGACATATCCCTGAAAACAAGATCATCTGAGAGTGACTTTTGGAAATGCGTCTACAAGGAGAAGTACCCAAATTTAAAAAAATGCAGTGAAATGATACAATCATGTTTCGGATCTATATATCTATGTGAATCAGCTTTCTCATACTTGAAACAAACGAAAAGTAAACATCGCTCAACCTTAACAGATCAACACGTCGAAGATACACTAAGACTGGCGTTGTCCACATTCACTCCAAATTTTGTGACTTTGACAGAAGAGATGCAGTCAGTCGCAATCCTCACATTAACATTAAGTAAACATCCTTTTGTTTAAGTTTAAGATACATAAAAATAGCTATGTATAAATTTTAATTAAACGGCATTTCTTATTCGTACTCGTACATACTTTGTCCCCCCCCCCCCCTTTACACCCCTAAATGAGAAGTAGATCGCAGGGAGTTTAGGGAAAGATGAGTAGATATCGGTCTCCATGAAGTTGGCCACCCCTGACCTAGTGGCTCTTTGTTATTTTCTACCACTGGTATGATACTTTTGTTTATTATTAAACATTTTTTTCAGCTAGATTATATACAGTGTGACCCATTTGAAAGCGGAAAATAATATCAATTTTTAACATGCGGTAAGTACTTTTGGATGAAATTTGGTAGAGACCCATGTTAGAGGACGCTACAGTGACGTACTTAGTTTTCATGTAAAAGAATCGTAATATGATTTCTTGAATTTCGCTCCAAAAAAATTGTAAAGTAGGTCTTGATTTTTGTGATAGAAATTTATCGATTTGCCAAAAAGTGCAGTTTTTCATGAGAAATAATCTAAAAAAAAGTTAATCAAAAATCGGACCAAAAATAGCCATTTTATAGAGGTGGTCTGCTTTCAAACAGGTCACACTGTATGAAGAAATGCTGGCCTAAATGGTCTGTTTAATTGTAACAGACTTTTCCTTAAATAAATCTGAACTATTTTTTTATAAAACTTAGATAAAGCAAATTAGTTCTGGCCAATTGATATTTATGAAAATTGAGGTTTTGTTGTCATTTACTTCCAAAGAGAATGTGTTTATTAATCGTCTTCCAAGTTAAATCACCTAGCTACTGTCCTTGTCATACATATAACAAAAATTCATTTTCAATATGTAGTTCAATACCTAATTAATTTTGAAGTGGCATAAGCGATGTTGTTAATAAAAATTACGTCAAAATAGCGACAACAGGTAATTATTTCCAATAATGACCGATGCCTTGAAAATTTATAATAATTCTTTTCTGTGGCCAAATTTCTCAGAATTTTTGCATATTCCAAAACATACCACCACAAAAATATCAGTATTTTTTAAGTGCTTAGACAGTTAAGGATGTTTTTGAGTTGGCAATTTAGAAAGCACATACTAAAATGACAAATAAGGTTTATTGAAACAAAAATGCTTATTATAAGTTCCGACTACTTTTGAACCATGGTACTACCTCAAAAATTGCATATGTTCTTCCACTATGCAAACATCCATATTGCCCAAAAGTTTGTAATCCAAGGGATGCAGTGTAACTTAAACTTAATTCTGAGCTCTTAAGGATACAATGTATAATTAGTTTGTCTTCATTTACTGTGGTGAGTCTGTACAACCAGGAGAGGGCATGCTGCAGACAAACGTTATCATTAGCTTCTTGGGAAATCTTTATTGATTCTTTTAGCGATGCTAATGCTTCTTCCCTAAAATCATTACAAATTATATTACACAATATATAGAATTGCCCATCCCTAAACTTCAAGTACTTCGAACATTTTGAAATTGAACATTAAAGGTTAGAAAGTATAGTAACTCTTTAGACAAGAACAAATAGAACGATTAATTTGAAATGAGAAGAATCATGGACTCAAGTAATAATAATAATAAGATATAAAACATTTCCATAATATTTTGATACTTTAGTAGTAAGTATTATTAAAAAACCTCATGTCTAATGTAATGTCAGATTTTTGTGGTTAGCTTTTCAAATTTTGAGTAAAAAACTTAGTAGGTAGATCACTTTCAAATAATTACAATTAAAACGACTTACGTATGTCCAAAATGATAATGTAAAATTGCCAAATTAAGAGCTGCAAATCTGTGTCGTTTACTTTTTTCATCGTTAAAACACTTTACATCTGGGTCAACATTTCTATCAAAGCAATGTAATAAACTATCTATAGATCCACAAAATTCATCTACTCGAAGATAATTTAAATAAGAAAGAAAGTGCTGAAAAATTTAATCTATACATTATGTTATTATTCCAAAATATAAACTTACAGCTCCGGACAGATCTGGATTTGATTTTAAAATACTCGAAATTCTTTTCTGTAATTCAGGAGGTGTCATGGCCTTTCCTTCATTATTTGCCAATAAAGCTGCCTGAGTAGCTATAAATAGCTCTGCTTGTCGCCTGGACCATTGCTCTCGGTCACCACACCTAAATAGTATAGGCATATTAACAATGAAAATATAAGGTACACTTCTGTGCAATAAAATTGGGGACAACTGCGATTTGTCTAATAGACCAACCTTTTCTATTTTACATATTATTCGAATTTTTGTGTGATCTATATGATGAGGTATTATGACATAAGCAAATTAACAAAAGTGATTATTCGGACAACTTCAACATTGTTACTTTAGAAATAACATTGGTCATTTCTTACATTATGCAATATTTGGTGTCCCCAATTTTAAACAGAATAAGGACACTTGTAATTAAATCACAAAACCACAGTACTAATACAGAAGCGTCTCTCGCTTCGCACCAAAATTTTATTTCTTTGCGTATGAGCAGAGCCCGCCACATTTTTGTAGGTATTTCTGTCACCCTTCATTTCACTTTTTGACATTCTCAGCCTTTGAGAGTTTGTTATTGTCTTAAAAAATTATGGTCGTTGTGATTATTGCTTTCCTGTTGGATTGTGAAGTGTTTATTCTCAGGACTTAAGTGAAATGAACACATTATATCGACAAGTTAATCATTTGTTTTATTTGTAAAAGGTTGAATAATTTGTGCCATTCATGGATGTGATATAGAACAATGAAACATTACTTTATTTATTTTATTTAGATTTCCAAGAGATTTTCAGAGGTAAATATCTTCAAGTGATAATTAGGTAGGTATGTAATTTTTTTTACAAGAATTTGTTTTCCGAATAACTTAATTTTGTCCATCTTGCTGGCCAGACTAATGGTGATTTATTTGAATTGCAGCGTCCTGTTTTCCATTATATCATAGATTATCTCCATACAGCTAAAGATGTTTGCCTAATTTAGGATTGGCCGAAGCTGATTCTATTGTGCCTGCAGCTGCTTAAGCCAATCCATCAGTATTAGTGGGTTGTTTAAGCACATGACTTCTTAATAGTGAGTCATAGTCAGATTGAGTCTGAGAGTGCCACTGTTAGTTCTGGTTAAATTGGGTGGCCAAGGAAAAACCAGATCAAAGGTGCTAAGGAGTGTCGTCATATTAGTACTTGTGTATATGCTGAGAGGAAACTGATTATAGAATATAGGTGATCACTACCAGAGGGTGATACTGATACCTACTTGTTTCACTGATATTACTGAAAAAACAGTGGCAACAATAAAATTACAAAAAAAAATTATAAATAGACTTGTTATTACAAAAATTAATCTAAAGCCAACGCCACACGTGGCTTTCGGCGAAAGGCGAGCGCTTTGGTACACATATTTGTTTCTTTGTCGAATGACGAGCGGAAATGGGAAAATACGAATGTTTGAGATTGATAAGTTTTGTCATTTGTCATCGAACATGGATAGGTGACAATGACATATTAAATCATTCCATATTATGCTTTCATTTTTGTAGTGGTCTAAAAATTCGAGGATCACTTCGTTTGACAACTCCATTTTATTTATAAAAGAAATTGTTAATTAAAACAGCAACTATTTGAGACAAAAAACAATCAAAAACATTGGGCGAATGTGGGTACCGGTCAAAAGTGTCAAGGGCGGATCTTTGATTCGTGCCGATTTACCGACACGAAACGGGAATGGCGAGTGACAAATGCCGATAGGCAAGCGTCAGGTATACACATACGGCTTTCAGCAAGTAACCGCTCGCCTTTCGCCAAAAGCCATATGTGTGAGACCGGCTTAACGAATTTATCTGCCTCCCCTAAAAAAAGTCACGAGCTGCCACTGTGAGTAAAAGTGGATGACACATTTAATTATTGAAATAAATTTAACTGATTATTACGTAATACATTTTGTAAAGGATAATATTAGCAGACCATCAAGGAAAACTTCTGGTTGCTTAGGTACTTTACGAGTCTCAATTACAATATTTTTGTGTCTTTTTAATTCATTAATATGTATTAGTTCTTTAATTTATAAGTTTCTAGTTAATAAATCTTAGTGACTGACGTAATATAATACTTTAGTTAAAACAGAAAATATTACCAATCTTCCAAATTAACTTCTTGCGTATTCATAAACTTGGAGTTTTTCCTCCATTCTTCATAGTATCTCTGAAAGGCCTCATACACTCCAGTGGCTTCAGAGAAAGTCAATTTATCAAAGTGTATTATGAACCTCCGTAAATAATATCCTAAAAATATTAATAAAATACATAACATCAACATAATCTTTATTCTCCGAGAGGTGTAGCTTACCTACGACACTAGTTTTTGAAATTGAATTGCTATTATTTGACAGAAATGTTTTACTCTCGTTTACTGTATTATCAGAAAAAGTCATAATTTTATTCAAACTATCGACAATGTCCAATAACTGACCAATTCCAGTGTTGTGTAAGCTTGCTAATGTTTGATCAAATGAGTCAATTAGTGTCTTCGGTAACATATATTTTTTTGATATTAATAAATTTCTTAGTTCAGCAAGTGGCAAGTCTGGACTTTGCAGAAGTCGTAATATTAGAACACAGAAATCCCGTCTGTATTTACAACGTAACACTTCATCTTCCATAATCTTAAATTCATCTGAAAAAAGAATAGATAAATACCAGCATATAGGTACGTACTTACAAAATAATGTCATATATGTTACCATTCTCTCGAAATCGGCAATAATTCTTAATCAAAATTGTTATAGTGAGTTTATGAGGTGTAATCATTTCTGTACTTGTCTTTCTTGAATTAGCTGTAATTTCCTTAGTAGAAGTCATTTTATGATGAATTATTAATCAACTTTAACAACCTACAAAAGATGTTTGTTAGGTTAGGATTCGTTTTTTTTAAATCCAGCGAAAATGCAAAATTCTGCAGTGTTGCCAACATTAAAAATTGGTCAGAACCCTGCCCTCTCTCTCTCACCGTGACCACAGAATTAACAGACCAGAAGCTACGTTTAAAATGCTGACTTTGATGTTGAGATGCCAAATCTACGTGACCTTGCGCCATGATACAACAACACAAGATCAGCCTTGCGTTCTTTTTTACACCGGTGGATCCACCTGGTGTAACCGGTGTCCCAAAACTGTTCTAATTGCTTGGTTAAATTAATCGTAAGCGTTCTTAAAGTACCTTGCGTTCTCTTTTACACCAGTATGATGTGGTGGATTTAAACATTGGTTTTCAAATTCATAAATTTCCCACTCTTTACCTTGCTAAATCCACCAACTCACCGAGCATTGCAGCCGGTGACTAGTGGTTCCATCAGGTTAATTCCAACAATACTTTAAGAACGCTTACGATTAATTTAACCAAGCAATTAGAACAGTTTTGGGACACCGGTTACACCAGGTGGATCCACCGGTGTAAAAAAGAACGCACTCGTATTGTTGGAATTAACCTGATGGAACCACTAGTCACCGACTGCAATGCTCGGTGAGTTGGTGGATTTAGCAAGGTAAAGAGTGGGAAATTTATGAATTTGAAAACCAATGTTTAAATCCACCACATCATACTGGTGTAAAAAAGAACGCAAGGATGATATCAAAGCGTTCAAATTTCGTCCGGTTTGCGCATGACGTCACACAGTGAGTAATTTTTAAAATCTATGTCGCGTTTTCGAATTTAATATCAAATTTTGTTAGTTAGAAACTCTGTTTTATGGCTTTTATTCATAATATGGGTTCACTGCTTATAGTGTGATACTAAGTTAATGACGCGGCTATTTAAATTATTACATTTTAGATGAAATTTATTAGAGCCCAGAGATAACACTGATTATTACATTTGATTTATTTTATGCAGATATTTCTATAAAATACGTGAATATAAGTAAGTATAATAATACAAAATTAACTCCCAATTTATATTTTTCGTAGGCATGTATATCGATTTGTAATTGTTGAATATGTCTGGTTCTACAAATTAATAATTTTTTCTTGTTATTCGAAGTTTTCGAAATTACAAAAATGGCAAGTCAGATGTAAAAAAGGATAAATTAACCATATACCTATGTATACATTCAATATATTTGTCATTTGATATTTATTTTGAATGAATTTTGAAGAATGTTTTTACGTAAAAATACAGTGCGATCGCCAGACAGTATGCAGCATAATAGAAAACTTATTTATAATTAATTTCTCAAAAATTGTTTCTTGCCGAAAGTTAAGTATACTAAGAAAAACCAGTTTTGACGTCAAATTTTACCTTTAATATGTAGGAAGTTTAAAAAATATAAAAATGTTAATAATTAAGGTAAAAAATGTAAATACACTTTCTCTAAAAATTTTCTAGTTACTAAGAAAATTGATGCTAAATAGTACATTCAGCCTTATTCTGGTGGCCGTTGAAAACAAAACAACGTTCAAATGTTTCCAATAATTGCCTATTTCTCAACGTTGTGGAACATTTCCTATTCAGATGACCAAAATGCATTGAATAATGGTCAACGTCTTTTTAAGTTAGCGTTGAGTATTTGGCAATAAGCTTTACGACTTGCCACGGCACTTTTCAACGTTGTTTCGCTGTTTATAGGATAAAAAGAATTAGGTTAAAATTTAAAATTACAAAACTAAAGATCAATATAACTTCTATTATTTTATATACATATACCTAGATGCTTTTAATGTTCGTAGGCACCTAGGTAAACGGATTATCGGTTTTAATATAATTTTATTATATTTTTTAAAAATTTTATTAGATTTTTTTAAATCATAGTGCCTAATGGCGAACCATGGGGTTCATTTTATTAATTAATGCTGACATTAATGAGGATCAGCGGTAAGTATCGGGTTGTTTTGAGGCTGAACAAATTAATAATTATAGATTATTCATTTCCCTTTGTCTTGGGGGCTTCTTCTGACGGGCCCATCGCCGCTGGCATTCAGTTCTGCAGTCATTTCATCCCAAATTTTTATGTCCTTTGGGTCGTCTGACTGTTTTAATTTTCCTGTTTTTAACAAGTCGCTGGACCCTAGGTATTTCACATATACAGAGTGTGTAAAAAGTATTAAAACATGACCATAACTTTTAAAATATTGATTGAATAAAAAACCCTTGGATATGTCGATTTTTATTTTCAATTACGCAACTTTTGATGGGATTTATAATTTCTAGTTCTACACACCCACTCCCCCAGCCACCCCAACTTTTTTTTTTTTTAAATCGACTTATCCAAGGGTTTTTTCATTCAATCAATATTTTAAAAGTTATGGTCATGTTTCAATACTTTTTACACACGCTGTATTTGAAATTGTTTCTTGGATGTTCTTTTTTTTATCTTTATCCATTATTTATTAAAGAAAAGACGATTATCTAACATCCAACTCTCTGAACTGAACTCACCAGAATCACCCAGAATTACGTCGTAGAATTAGAATAGAAATAAATATTAATTTTATAATAAACTGAAGTTAACTCCTTTACAAATTATAAGAGGCCACAAGCACAGAAGCAAAGGATTCTTTGCACAGAACAAGGGTTATGTCAAATAAATTGGCAACTTCACAGGTATGTCCTTTTCAACGTTGAAAAAATGTGAACATTGAGAATTTGATGTCACCTGAATAAGATTAAATACTCAACGTTGGTAAACGGCATTGAAAAGTAATTGAAAACTTCTCAACGTTGTCTTATTTTCAATGGCCACCAGAATAAGGCTGATTGTGTGCCTAGTAGGAGAAACTTAACATTCCCGGACGACCGTGCATATTGCTTGTCGAGGCGCAAGCAACACGGAAATATGCTTTTACTACGATGGTACACATACTATTTTGTCTGAAACGGCGTTTCCATACACCCTGCATTTTTTTTAATTTCAGAGGGAACTAAGAAACTTTTATATCGTGCGTAGAATCTCTTGATTGATTATCAACATCACAATCGTACACAGCACATCTCATTTTCGACGATTTTTTAACTTTTAAACACAAAAATATCCGCAACAACTTGATAATTCTACCTAACACTCCTGACAGCCGGGCGTTTAATGGCGTCCTAGCTCACCGACTGACGTCACGAGCTGCGCGATATCTTATCTCTTATTTTTGTATCATGACCTTGCGCCATTATTTTGTAGGTACTGTCAGGCGCGAAATTTAAATTTAATTCAAATGGTAGCATAATTTTATAATGAAAATCATTACACAGTCGATTTTAACTATTGATAATTAGTTTAAATTAGAATTGTATTACATTATTAACTTGTGTTTTATCAATTATTTGGAAATTATCGATATCTTGTCGAGTATTTCAAGTTTTTACAATATGACTAACATAACCTAAAATGTTTAGTTTTTGTAAATTTATATTTTTACTTTAATTATAATTTTGTAGCTTCAGCTTGGATCCATAATAACATTTAAAAACTCTCTAATAAGACAGTAGATATATAAAGTTTCAATATTGTACCTACGTAGATTATTAAAAATGAATTGCTATTTATAGGTTGGATTTCCAGTCAACAAAGAGCATCCTATTCCATTAGATTAGGACAATTAAAACTTCATTAGTAATGCATCGAACAAGATTTTAGATGATAGTACAGGAAACAAGCAGAAATTTTGATAAAAATGACCTAATATACAAAAATTTTAAAAAGTGCATATTTTTGAGGTTAGTTGTAAAGCCTGATTTTCATAGTCGTGAAATTGTGAAAAGCGAAATGCGAAACGCGTTGCTATTGGTTCATTTTACATTAAAATTTGGAATTGACCAATAGCAACACGTCTCACATTTCGCTTTTCGCAATTTCGCGACTATAAAAATCACGAATAGTGCTGTAGCTATGTGTAAAAATCATAATAAAAGTAGAAAAGGTATCAATATAAGATATTTCTACAGAAAAGACAAAATAAATTTGAGGAATGGCAAGTAAGTGTAGGAACATGATGTATTGTATTTAAAATCTAGTTTTTAGTGATCTGGATGTTCACCTAAAAATGTCATACCTATATCACAAATACAGATATATTATATAAACACCTCAAATAATTATTTCATCTTTTAATCAGCGTTTATGTAAAAATAATCAATCACGGAACGTTTAAATTTATTACAATAGCCCTAAAGCCGTCAAATGGATCATGTGCATTAGCATATAGGACTGACATAACCTCAAATTTAGAGTTTTTTTAACTTATTTTCGATTTTAATTTTTGTAGTTTCAGCTTGAATCCATTATAATATGATTATAACATATAAAAATTATCTCAATACGCACATTTAGTGCGCGTCATATAAGTCATGTAATGTCAAAATTGGATGCAAACAATTTATGAATTTATAACATCTACTGATATAAACACGTGTAATTTTGTAAAATTGATCAAATAAACTGTATTTATTTATAAATAACCATTTGCAAGGTATGTACAAGACTATTTTATTTTTGTTTATAAATTTAAATCTTTATTATATTACGTTATATTATAACAGGTTATAAAATACTGGTAAATCAATCATATACATACCTTTTTAGTGCTTAAATATTTTTATTCACAATCATATATGTAATGCTTCAATTGCCAGCTTATAAAAAGTTGGGAGGCAGGCATTTGTTCACTCTTCTTTTCCAGCTAGCCAGCTAGCCGGTAAAGTAGCTTTACCGGCTAGAAACGTCACCTTTCCGGCAAGTTAAACGTCACACTTTGCGGCAGCAAATCTTCTGGTTGTCTTTTGTGCAGCAGCTTTAAAATTTGGTGAAGTACACTCTCAAGTCACAAATGATCAGAATCAAACATTTTGTTGTAGAATTTTGAGCGAATTTAACAGAAATTATTGATAATAAATACTTGTAGAAATAACCTAATTTATTTGACAGAAGAACCTTAATGCTCGTTACCTAGCAACGCTCAACTTTTATCACTGCAGCCTACTTACTTATTTTGCATAATTTCCTAATTCTCATTCACTATCTATTCAATTAAATAAAAAAATTGTATACTGATATTGTTATTATACAATGATTGTGAATGAAATAGTATACATACCTCGCTGGTCGTTTTCATTACAGCCTCACGTTTACATCTGACCTCGGCGCTACGCGCCTCTGTCAGATGTTATCCCTCGGCTGTAATGAAGCACCTCCCAGCTCGGTATGTAATGTACTATTATTTAATTTAATTATTATCGCTTTTACTAACTTCAAACATTGTTTGCATCCAATTATCTGTCAGATGACGTTTTTACTAAATGAGAGTATAAAGTTTCAATATTATAGATTATATTTAAAATAAACTGCTAATTATAGGTTGGATTTCCAGCCAACAAAAATCATTTTATTTTATTAAATTACGGCAATCAAAACTTCATTAGTAATGCACTGAACAAGATTTTAATTGATAGTACAGGAACCAAGCACAGATTTTGATAAAAGCAGCTTAATATGTGAAAATCTTTAAAAATGTATATTTTTGTAAATGTATATCGAAATGGTGACTTTACATATTTGTGCGCTGGTATTACTTTTTCTACTAAACGCGTCATTTGATGACGTGCAAATCATATTTTTGAGGTTAGTTGCGATGTCACGTACACGACAGATTCATTTTTTTCTCGAGCTCGACGTCACATCCGGCTGCGCAATGGCCGCAATGTGTAAATGTATCGTGAAATGTATATTTTTTTAATGATAAAATATTTTAAAAACAAAAGTCAAAAAACTGTAAACGTAGTCATAGAAACTAACTAGTATGTAAATTACTCACAAGTTGGCAGCACATACATAGAAATCAGGTTGAATAACTATAATACTTTATAAACAATGGTTGAAATGACGATTGCGCATAAAAAATTGCATTTTTTAATATTACAGTACTTGAGTTTGAGTAAACTGCGGTACACGGTCACGGCACAGAAGACAGTAACAGACCAGAAGCACAGAATTATTGTTATTAATTCTGTGCTTCTGGTCTGTTACTGTCTTCTGCGCCGTGACCCCGTGACCGTGTACACCGCAGTTGAGTTTACTCAAACTCAAGTTACTGTAATATTAAAAAATGCAATTTTTTATGCGCAATCGTCATTTCAACTTTCAACGTATAAATAAGGTGAGTAGTTGTTTGTTGTTTAAAATATCTAATTCCAGTATTAAATTCAACGTCTTTGCTACCTATCTTCTTTATTTTGATGAAATTCGAGGTTTCATAACCTCTCAAAGATTGTTTACGTTTTAATCAGTTGAATCGTAGCCATCGCAATTTCCCGATGGCTACGGTTGAATGCATGGTTGACCAAGGTCTCTGTACGCTCGCTACGAATTGCTACGATACGATAAAAGAGATGCTAAGCGCATTTTTCAGCAAGCTAAACGAAGACAGATAGATGATGATAGATCGCTACCGATCGCTGATCGCTACGAGTACAGAGTCCCGGCACAGAAGTTGAATGCATTAAAAGTTTTGCCATGTAATAAAAAAGTTTCAAACATAGTTATTATTAATAATTATAGCACTGCTTTATTACATTTCAGAGTTTCTCAGTGCAGCAATGGGACGATATTGTGCTTTGTCACATTGCGGCAACGTAGGTGGTGACTGGTGAGTGAAGCAAGAGGTTTGTACAAATTCCCTTTAGATAAAAGAAGGAAGCAACTGTGGATAGAAGCCACAAAAATAAAAAAAATTACGTCAGCTCAGCTACATGTGTTTGTAGTGATCATTTTCAAGCGAAACGATTTTTTCCCAGCAAGTGCGACAGATTACACATTTTTATTTTGTTATTTCTACCTTGTTATTTAGTGTATTGTTGTTTCCAGAGAATAATTCAAATTCACGGCGTTTAAAGTTAACGGCAGCCCCCAGTTTGTTTCTAGAGCACTTTCAAGATTTGTGCGTAGCGAACGGTGCAAACCTTGAGGTTCTTAAAAAGCGGCGTCTTCATACATACGTTCTCCACTCCGCAGATAATGTATGATTGCAGGGAAACTCACCACGACCTCGTCATCCATTGCTGTACATAACGTGTTAACTTACTCCGTGGCAATCGTATATTTAACAAAAGCATGACTTTACATGAACAATTAGTTTCTCATCGCATATGATATGAGATATAATAAAAATATTCCTTATTCATTATTCCACTCTAACTGTTGGCATACCGCATAATGCGATCTCGATTAAACACTTTCTATTAGTTATTATAATAATATACTCGATTACTTTAACACATTACCTACATTTCTAATTGCAGATTACCCCACCGACTAGTAACCAGCAAGCGATCTCTCCTCCCCCGGCCCCCCCGTAAGTATTAATTACAGTCGAACTCGGCTATAGCGAACCTCCAAGGGACCCGTAAAACTGTTCGTTATATGCGAACGTTCGTTATAAAAGATCGACAAAAAAACAGCTTAAACTTAGAGAGCCTGTGATCACGGCAAATTTGTGCATTTGCACAGCCATTTTCCAGCTTGCGAATTATATTTAACTTATCCGACAAAGAAATAGATTTTCTATTTGCTTTGTCAACATTAGCCATTGTTCAAATGCAAATTCAACACGCAATTTAGCACCCACTCAAACAAAATATTAATTGTAGGTAACTTGCAGAGACTTGTTTGCAAATTCGTCGCGCTCCGTTCGTTCGACATTGAGTCAACAAACCACTCGCTAGTTCGTTATAACCGAGTTTAGAGGTCCTCCGGGATAAAAATGTGGTATGTTATATAACCGAGTGTTCGTTATAGCCGAACAAAAATACATGCGCTTAATAGGGACTTCGGACGGGACTTTTCGATTCGTTCGTTATAACCGAGTGTTCGTTATATCCAAGTTCGACTGTATTTATGTACATTTTTAATTTAAATACATAAAACATCCCATTTCCCTTCCATCACAAAATCTCTCACTGATGCTTTGCAAAAAAAAAAAATTCTGTAGTATTTATTTCTGTTAACATACGATTGCCACAAAATAAATTAACACATCTTATACAAGATGTTCAAAAACTTAGAGCATCTAATAATTATACAAAGTCAACCTATATTCAAATTTAATAACATTAAAATGTATCAATAGAAAAAATTGATAAAAATTTAAATTTATGTGAAAATTATGTTATGAATGAATCTTTCTAATTCGCCTTTTTGCTTTAATTGTTGATAGAATACAATGTAATAAAATAACAACTCGAAAATATAAATTTATCCATTATCAGTTGAGGCACTGTATAGCCTTAAAGCGGGTCGGTGTATTATGTCGGATCTTTTAAATGATAAAAACGCTTGAAAAAAGTGTTTCAATTGACTTTGGATAAACTCTACACAAATGTAATTTATTTGAAATTATTTACGACCTCTAATTTAGTTATTAACGGTGGTTAACGGGAATTAGGTCTGTTTTAAAGAAAACTAGTTTTTCAAAAAGCCAACGTTTCGACACATTTATTGCATCATCTTCAGGGCGCTACAAAGTTATAAGAAATTATAGGAATACATATATAATTAACATGCTAAAGAGAATAATATTAGCTTGAAACATAAAAATTGTTTAAAACCGAACGCAGTAATAATACAAAACTGTCAAACACTGACGTGTAAAAAGTGGTTTATCAAATATGGCCGCTGCGAACTTCCGTCGCGCGAATTATTGCCCCCACCACCGATAGTTTACCTCCTTTGATATTTACTCTTTGGGAACCTACTATTTCGACTGCGTTCGGTTTTTACATATCTGAAAGCTCGCTTTGCTCGTTTACCTCATTTGCCGTTCGGTAATAGACAAACATTGCTCTTTTAGATCTGATCTGCGTTCGGTAAGCATAAATACGAGCGGTCAGCGCTACCTCGTTTAGCTCGGCTTCAAGACGTCGAGTAAACAGATTTTTTAGGGTTCTTTTCTGTGATCTGTGTATCAGACACTATCTAAGTACAACCAAGAAGACTGTTCTCTAGGTTTCTTGAGTACAACATAACAGAACACATAGATTAAATAAACCGCATTGTTTTTTCTGATTGATACACCAAAATAAAAAAATAATAATAATTTATGGGGTTATGTTTTATGTTGTTCCTTGGTATCCGTTCGGTAATTAAATTAGGCTCATTTGCCTCGGTGATCACCATGGTAGAGATATAAGATGGTATGTCACGGCGCACATTTTGACTACCGCTAGGACAAGTCATCAAGTAGAAATCTTGGCGCGAATTTTAAATATAAAGTAGAATAATTTGACAGATTTTGCCGTTTCTTCTAATCTTGAAATCAAGTATCACAAATTGAAAATCTACCTTTTTATATATGGCTCGTGCTTATTATCGTGGTGTTTACCTGCATTTTTAATTAGAACGTGTTTGACATAATATGAAATTAGCTTTGAAATTAATCATGATTTTTAATAAATAAAAGTTGTAACTTCACAGTTGTGGACTTTAGTAATTGAAAATAATTTAATATAATTATAATTAATAATAATAATTTTAAATAGTTTCATTGAATATTATGAATGTTAGATAATGTTATTTACATAATTGTTCATAATATTCACTAAAAGAATAAATTTAAAGTAACGATCGAAGGGATATTCAACAAAGTTGAAATCTACTTACTATTAAAAAGGACATGGGACAATAGGTATAACTATTTTTTGAATCCTATAAATTTTGTGATCTTGTTTGTTTTTCTAGAGTTATCTTGTATTTTTCTGTTGATTTCTCGTAGACAAAGATAAATGTAAGTAAGTTCTTGCCCAAATGAGAGAATGAATAGCATAGCTGGCAAGAGTGGCAAGCATCTTTTGCTACATTGTCAAAGATTTGATCCTCTTCAATTTCTCGCCGTGGTTAAAGGAGTCCTCCATGACCTTTGTGCATTTTTCAATTAAAACTGATACCACCAGACTAAATTAATAAATTCAAATAACCAAAACTTAACATTCTTGCAGATTTGACAATTTGTTATTTGACAGTTGACAGTTCCAACTTTGCAGAAAACATATACCTATTTAGTGGCACTCAACAAGTTTTTCTACTTGCGCAGTACAGTACGAAAATCGAGCCGAGATAAAACTAACCATGTTTTATCTCAACCATGGGTGATCACGTGTGATAAATCTGTATCTGCTCGCTCGCCTCTGGATTTTTAAAACCGAACGCAGTTTCTACGGTCCCGCACGAATCATTTCTTTATTACTATTTTTCAAACGGCGCCAAAATTTTTTCCCATGGGGTCTGAAAAAAAAAAATCGGAACTGGGCGAAAAAAAAAGTTTCGAATAAATTTTTTTCCGAATTTTTATAAATAGAATAGGACATAAAGAGAGCGATAATTGAGATTATTCTGAGATCAGTGACACAGATTATTAATCTGTGTCAGTGAGATGTGAGATCTTACGGAAGAGGGCGCTGATATTGAAAAGAATTAATTTTCACAGGTCGTTATTCAAATAAATAAATCATATCATAGTTTTTCTCAAGAACGATGTCCTTGAGATTTATTTACCTTATGTTCTGTGGATTTTCTTAATATGACATTCGACATTCGACAAATCTAACATGATTGGTTAAGAAATTCGAGTAACTTTTATTTGTCATTCGACGATTCGATTCGACTTCGAATATTTCGATACATGATAAGAAGTAACTATAACCTATAACCTCATCTTTTATTAAACAATAATATAAACGAAAAAACGATAAATATGGTAAGGTTTTGCGTTTGTGATGAATTGATTTCTATCTATTTAACAACTTCCTATTTTTAGCTGTTCTATTCATTTTTTAAGTCGTTAGTTGGTAAGGACGTAGTTGTGGAACTGAAAAATGATTTAAGGTAATTTAAATACAAGCAGATTAAATTTATGTTCGCATCTGATTTGGTTTTAATGTTATTGATATTTGTATTTTCAGTATTTGTGGAACATTGCATTCTGTAGATCAATACTTAAATATAAAATTAACTGACATTAGTGTAACCGATACTGAAAAATATCCTCACATGGTAAGAGATTGATTAGATTTTTTTTCCCATTCTTAATAATTTTTTGTTAGCTTTCAGTGAAGAACTGTTTCATTCGAGGTTCAGTTGTTCGATATGTACAATTACCTGCAGATGAAGTTGACACACAACTGTTGCAAGATTCAGCGAGGAAAGAAGCAACAGCTCCTACAAGATAAGTTTATTTTCTAAGTTGTTAATTTAATTTATGAATGAATAAGTTCTATGTTTTAATTTTTTAAATATATCCGCTAACACAATGGTTTTTATTTTTGAACTATACATTTGTCCAATCATCTAATTATTATATTTGATCAAGTTATGATAATATCGAGGATAATATACTTATATAGCGTTAGTTAGAATTACAACAGACGTCAATTATGATGAGATTTGAAAGATCAGAAAAGATTACATCTCCCTCAATGTTTGATTGCTATATAAAGGCAGCACCACACGTGTGGTATTTGTCAAATACCAAACAATATTTGATGTTTAGCGAATATTTCAGATTCACATATGCGCGAAGTGGCAAATGTTTATGGGTATTTGCCAAATGTCAAATATTTTCCCATCAATTTTAGGTAAATAGGCACAAATCAAAGCGGCCAAACGTTCAGCGTGCTGTTTGTTTGTTATCGATACACACATGTGTAGACTTGTCTCGGCGCTCGACGAATAGATACAAAATAGGTACAATTTTCAGTTTACGTAGAAATGTGAACATGGAGTGGTCACATAAGACAGTTTCGGAGTATTTTTGTGATTCGCCAAATAGGTGCATGTGTGTGTATGTATGCTTGTCGTTTGGCAAATACCAACTTAAATTGTTTGCCAAACGCCAAACATTCAATATTTGACAAATGTCGCATGTATGGCGCTGCCTTAACACAAATAAAATACACTGCATAGTCCAACACGTTAGGCTATTGCTAATTGCTCTCTGAAATCAAAGACAAAGTTGCTGATTGTGCAACTTCATCGTAATTGTATGCTGTAGGTGAATTCAAATTTTGGCAGATACATATCAACATTTAGACACTGTTCAAAAAAAATATTACAAGGAATTACTTCAAATATTCTGCCTAATTAAACAGAATTGAAGATTTTAACAATCAATTTGCTTATTTAGTAATTAATTAAAAATACATAAATACAATGAGTTTAAATGTATAAAAAATATTTAAGGAAATGAAATTTAAAGGAGTCCATAAAAGTAAATTTTTAATATAAAAATAAAATAATAAAATGAATTTTACTATTTATGTCAAAAATCGATCTATATCCTCTAATGTCTTAAAACGACATGAAAACTCTTTACAAGAGCTTATTCGCAAAATCTACATTTGGCTGATAAATCCAGTACTACGAATGTAGAAAGGAAATAATTTAATATTGCAATAAGTGCCACCAATGCGCTTATTGCAATATTAAATTGGAAAAAAGAAAACCTTAAGTCATAGTGTTATTTTGTTTTCAAAGGAACACAAAATACTTGTGGCATACTTACCTATCTCATTTTTAGTGCTAAAATATATACAGAGTGACCCATTTGAAAGCGGGGGCCACCCCTGTAAAGTGACTATTTTTGGTTCGATTTTGATCAACTTTTTTTTAGATTGTTGCTCATGGAAAACTGCATTTTGTGGTAAATTGATAGATGCCCATCACAAAAATCAAGGCTTTGCAATTTTTTTGGAGCGAAAATTCGAGAAATCATATTAGCGATTTTTTTACGTGGAAACTAAGTACACTACTGTGTTCAGCGTCCCCTAAAGTGGGTCTGTACCAAATTTCATCAAAAAATATCGCATGTTAAAAATTGATGTTATTAGTTTTAAAAATGAGTTTATATACCCGGAAATGCATTGTGAACATCAAGTAACTCATGAAATAAGTGAATAAATGCAACTCATAAACAAATTATTTTATAGAGACGATTATTTGAACATTTCTGGGTATAAATTAATATTTAAAAGTAATAATATCAATTTTTAACATGCGATATTTTTGGATGAAATTTGGTAAAGACCCATTTTAAGGGAAGCTGAACACAGTGGCGTACTTAGTTTACACGTAAAAAAATCGCTAATATGATTTCTCGAATTTTCGCTCCAAAAAAATTGCAAAGTATATGCTATTCATATTTTATTTACATGAGGGGAGGCCTTGGAAAATCTGAATTATATTGGTATGAATGGCTGTTTTAATTACTGAGGTTATGTTGAAAAGTCAAAAACATAACCACAAATTTAAATTGGTTCTACATAGTTGCCAGATTGAGACCCTAAAGAAAGCACTGCAATGTTATCAATAACAAATTTGGCAATTCAGCCAAAAATAAATGACAGTGACGATCAATTAAATATAACACTTCAATATTTTGTCAATAGTAGACAACCCTGAGACAACCTAAGAAAAACATATCATAGCCTCCCCTCATGTAAATAAAATGTGAATGGTATATAGGCCTTGATTTTTGTGATAGACATATCTATCAATTTGCCACAAAATTCTGCTTTCCATTAGCAACAATCTAAAAAAAAGTTGATCATAATCGGACTAAAAATAGCCACTTTACAGGGGTGGCCTGCTTTCAAATGGGTCACTTTGTATATGTATATTTCGGTGAGTGAAACATATTTTATCAGTTATATGCTTAAAAAGAAGACTGAACAATTCAAAAATGCAATATGATTATTACATATATCACAAATTAGGCCAAGTTAGTTGTCACATATTGTTATAACCTGTCTTTGATTTTAATTTTCAATGATTTTTATGAATTAATTTGTAATTTAATATTAATATATATTTATAATAAATAGGTATATAGGTTTTACTTTCCAGTTTTTAATAATAGAAATATATTTTTGTCTGGATACAGTAAACACCCTCTACTCTAGAACAAGTTAATTAAAAAACAATTATTATAAGGATTTATTAAACACAATTATGTTTTGAGTTTATTATTTTATTTAAAATATACATAATAAAATCTAGGCAATATTAAATACTATATTTGGCATAAATATATCATCACAATGAATAATTCGACTCAGGAGATATCTATAATTACATACTTAATATATAGGTATTTATATATTTACAATGACAGTTAGTTATATTTCTATTTAATTTCATATTTTTATTTACATATAATAAATAAAATTTTCTGTACATAAAAAAAAGTATTTATAATAGGTATTAATTAGGTTGGTTACGAAAACTACCTGGGTACTTGAATAGTTCTTAACAAATGAATAATCCAAAAATTTCATAGGTACCTAGTATTCCATGTAAGCTAAACGATTTCGACAGATGACATCGTGACTTGCTGAAATATTTAAACTGTCGCGTAGGAGTACAAAACAAAATGGACGATTGGTGTCATAAGTTTCTTCTGCTTTTGAGGTTATTGTTAAAAGTTTTTGGTGTCAGTTTTGTGGCGTGTTGAATATTTTGTTGTAATTGTTGTATTTATCTATTAAGTTTAGGTGAGTGTGTGTGTGAACGTGAACATTAATAATAGAATAAAATACATGCAATCATGAAATCGAAGTAGGTACCGTATTGTTAGTTGCCTGCTATCATTCATTTGATTTGGGGGAACTATTTTATTAGGCGAATGCGATCTGAGGTGGGTCGAGGTTAGTGATCATTGTGACCAATATATAATATTGAATAAAAAGTTACTATATTTGTACTGTCATCTGTAGAAATCATTCAGCTTACGTGGAATAAACTATATTATATGCAAATTACTTGTATGTTGTCATTTCTATTATAATTCATAATGGTGCTATTGATCTAGATACCTACTTGATATGGCTTTTACCAGCTGCTTTATCTGTAATTAAAGATAAGTAGCAAGTGGCAGAAAAAAATAATATTTTTGTAAAAATAATAAATAAAATATTTAAAATATAACAATAAAATCAACAATATAATAATATAAAATGACTAGAAAACAAATACAAACTAGTTTGCGGCCAATATAATTATTAAACTTATATTGATGCGTAGGAAAAAAAGGTTTTTATTTGGTGTAATTTAAAATACTGTTAGTGGAATTAGACAAGATTTTTGGTGTTCTTAGTGTTTTTTGAAATGTATCTTTCTATTGTTCTGTACTAAAATAAGAATTTTGCATGAGGTAGAGTTTGTCTATTGGGTTTGCTATAGTACTCGATGTAGAAACACCTTCACTATGATGGGAATGTGATTGTAGCTCGAGGTTCTGTAGAGATAGTGTGTCTGATGTTGCCTCATCGAGATGATCAAAATTTGTACTATCATCAAGAGAGATGTCAGAACTGCAAAAGCTTTCTCCTGAATGGGCTGGGTAGTTATCTGTAACAAATATAAAAAAAAACTATGAAAACTGAAGTATACATTTATTATAGGTATACATTTTTGTTTTTATTTTCACAATTTAGTGAACATAAAGATTATCAAGTTAATACATATATGATATATCCAACGAGAAGTGACTAAATATGAATTATATAAAACATATATCATAATATATGTATGTATAACAATAATAAAAATAGAACACACTAGAATTTCTAGTTTATAAAGTTGCAGTAAAATAATAAATGTTATTAATTTTGTTAGTTTTTTGTAAAATATATTTTAGTGGCATTATTAGGTTTTAGGCAAATTTTCTTTCATCCGTTCTATCACTTAATTTGATATTAAATATCGTTATTGGTCATTGTCAAATTGTTATAGGTGCACATTTTGTACATTTATTGTAATAAAAATGAAGGTTTAAATTGTAATAATAATTATACTTATAATAGAAAATTAAGTTTTGCTAGGGTGTTTACAATAAAAAATTATATCGTTGAATTCCTTTGTAAAAGGCCTATCAATTTTTTGAATAAAATATATAGGGTGTCCCATTCAAAAAACTATCGATGACGTCACAGATATGTATGTATGTATATTACTAATTGATGTTACACTCGGAGTAGTTTTCCACACACACCAAAACACTTTTGCACACACTCGACGCGCGTTTCGCCAACCAAGTTGGCATCATCGGGAGATGATTACAGATGATTAAAACTCAGTTTTAATCATCTCCCGATGATGCCAACTTGGTTGGCGAAACGCGCGTCGAGTGTGTGCAAAAGTGTTTTGGTGTGTGTGGAAAACTACTCCAAGTGTAAGTTCTACACCAAAGGTTCCAACCCCTCTTCAGGACTAATTGATGTGTTTTGTATTTTTGTGAACGCAAAACAGAAGAAAAGTTATGAATTTTACGCGTTTCTCTTGGGACATAGTGTATACAGGGTGAGTCAGATTGTATGGTAAAAAATTAATATGTGAATAGAGCATGAAAAAACAGTATTGACATGTCTCAGGTTTTGCTATATTACCCTTAATTTTTTTTATACGCAAGGTGTTGAAGTTGAAAATTTTTCGTTTAAACTGGCGATATTATTTGTCCAAAACTAATTCAGTGGCGTGCGTTTACACATATTTTTCTTATAAGAATGCCGATAACTGTGCGCCACTGGATTTTTTCATACAAATTCGAAGTTGAAAACCTAACGTAATAATAATAAAATACTCTAAGGAAATAAAATATTTAATAACAAAAGTTTAAAAACAACAGTGACTTAATTACTATTTTTTTAAATAAATTTTCAAAATGAAGTCCATTAACTTCAATGCACTTTAATAATTAATCAATTAATAACCAGTACAGTACTAGTTAACCGAATAGTACATTTTCACGTCAACTAAAGGTCTGTGCATAAACTCAGGAATATACAAAATGTGATTTCCTTGCGGGCCCGAAGGTGCATTGAGGTTAATGGACTTCATTTTGAAAATTTATTGTAAAAAATAGTAATAAGACGCTATTGTTTTTAAATTTTTGTTATTAAAGATTTTGTTTCCTTAAAGTATTTTATTATTATTACATTAAGTTTTCAACTTCGAAACATTGTATGAAAAAATCCAGTGACGCAAAGTTATCGTCATTCTTATCAGAAAAAAATGTGTAAACGCACGCCACCGGATTAGTTTTGAAAAATTAATATCACCAAAAACCGGAGAAAAAAAAATAGTAAAATCCTGAGACACGTCAAACTATTTTTTCATGCTCTATTCACATATTAATTTTTTACCATACAACCTGACTCACCCTGTATATTATGTTTGCAATTAATAGTAATTATTTACTGATCAGATACATTTCTCTATTTTCCTATTCCGTATTTTACCGTACCGTATGTTCTATAAATATGTTGTAAAATCACCATTATGTAACCAGTAAAAATTATTTTAAAATGTCGAATGGCCGAAATAAGATATTTTTTTACTTTCTTTATTTTACCACTGAATTCTTAATGGTAATTAAGAAGAGGTGAGAGTTTTAGAATGAAAGTATTTGTTATTTTAGTTACATCCGGAATTCACAAGCTAATATTCTGAAAATATAGTATTTACCATCTGGTGAGTACGGAATGTTAGGATTGAGCGGTTGACTAGAACTTGGAAAGTGCGTATCACTCAAATTCCCTAAACCCATATAATGTCCATGTTCACTATTCGGCGATTCCTGTTTAATAATTTTATCATCCTTATCACCTTTTTCTTTGTCGCTGGGTGATTTCCCGTCATCTTGCTTTGCTTTCCTTTGGATTTTCTTCATTTTCGCCCTTTGGTTCTGAAACCATACTTGCACCACTCTCACACTAAGACCAGTTTCTTTAGCCAAAGCCTCTCTAACTTTCCTGCATGGCTTAGGACTGACCTCAAAGGAAGCTTTGAACTGTCTTCTTTGGGCCGAGGTTAGTATTGTTCTCGGTCGTTTTGGCCCTCTTCGTCCGTCCCTCGGTCTGCTGTTTTCGTCCAACATATCATCATCTCCAGAACTGGCCTGCTGCATGAGGTACATCTCTTTCTCGAAATCTTGCCTACAGAACAGTTGGCCGGCCCGAAGGACGAATTGTTCTCCCTTTTGCAGCGGCTGACAGCACACAACACATACGAAGCAGGGTAGATGGAAGACGTGCTGCTGGGCTCTCATCACCATTTCGTGAGGTAGAAGGCGGTCACCGCATCTCGAACATTTTACACCGAATATCCTGAAACAAAACGGTAAAAGTTAGTAGTGTTAGTACTAATTCTTTTATATTTAAATCGTATATTGTATATCAAATCCGTATTAATAATTGAGGAGTGTATGTTTTGGTAACTCCACATAATAAATGATGAATTTTACTTTAAGCCCTAACACCAAAGGTCTTTTGTTGCGGTGTAATATTAATCAAAATTTTATGCTATAGTACAATAATTTCCATTAAATATAACATAGTAGATTAAAATATGTTCTAAGAATTTTTTGTTGCAAATAACGTGTTCTGTCAGCCGTTTCAGTAAGTGTATTATTTAAAAAAATACCTGGTCTGAATAATATACAAATAAATTGTTTCGCAATACAGAAGAATGTTTATTTTGTTCCAGTTGCTAAAACAATTCATTTAGAAATATTTGAGATTATCCAAAAGGTAAGATAATGAAGTTCCTTAATTTGTGCTTGTGATGAGCAAGTTGGGTTTGATGACAAAGATTATATGGATTATTCTGCGGGTAGAAGACTAGTTTTGGGTGACTAATATTTTTACGGATGTGTAATGAAATCTTTGTAGAATTTGTTAGTAATACCTAATTTTTTTTTGCGATTGGGTCCAATATTAAAATAACAATTGTATTTAAAAAAAATCGACTTTTTAAAATATCATATGTCATCTTCAGGATAATTAAAAATCGTATGGTGTTATCAATATAGTAATATAAAGAAAAATATTAAACTGACAAAAATTAAACAATACGTTATGTATAAAAAAACATTACTGACCATTGATTCTGAGATATACCTACACTATTGAAGACAGATAATTTTAAATTATCCCTAGTTGCAACCAATTAAATTCAGCTAGTCATATCTTAGTACTGAAGCATGCGGAATATATGCCATATTTTAATAAATTACTACCAAGACTCTGCGAAGAAATTTGCGGGAAAAATTATAAGAAATTAGCAAATCATTTCTTTCTAAGATAGGAGGAAAATGGATCAATAGATTTTAAAATTCGTTAGGTTACACCTTTTGATATTTTTTGTATACATATTTTGAAATAGATTTCAAAAGTTCTCTCGTTTCTTAATGAAATTTAAAATCCACCGATCAAATTTTTTATTGATTTCGAAAAAAATTGCTTTGCAAATATTTTACAAAATTTTAGATACATGTGTAGCATCCGCTTGTTGGAATGATTTTTCAAAAATTTCAGTTTCAATATAATTTGGCTCCCATGCACAAACCATCTAATTGTCTAGTACACAACGTGAAAGGACTGAAAGGTAAGTTCTACTTTGCTTTATGTTGCATGCTGCAACTGATGTCTTTAATTCACTCAATTCTTGCTAGAAAAGGTGCAGTCTAATAATTGTATATTTTTTTATTATTTATTTTTTATTAATTTATAAACACAACCATACCATAAAGAATTATAAAAAGCAGTAATAAATATCTGATAATTTTGTTGTCATGAAATACTCACAAATGTTAAAAATAAAACAAAATAAATACAACCAAATGGTTGGTTATACTTAGAATAAGAGATTAATTCTATTGTGCAGATTATCTAGGATAAGTTATATTAATATATATTTATATACATGCAATATATTCAAATATTAAAATATTCAGAAGGTATTAAGCTCGTGATATTGGAAAAAAGAGTATTATTAAAAATTAATAATCTAAAATACTTTTGACCAATTAGATGAAAGTTTCTTAAGTTAGTAAATTGATAAAACACAAAAGTGTACGAGTAGATACTTCTCTCATTTTCCTATTTTGTAACCACAAATATGGCCGATATTGTTGTAAATATAGGTGTTTCTACTATTCCTGTTTGCGCTATGTTCAGTAATTTTAGTCGATAGTCTAATTCAAGAAAAAGAAATGGGAGATTTCTTTATATACTAATTATGTTTCAAATTCAATTTATTACAAATATAAAAACATTTTCATGAAATAAAAAATTACTTTGGTTCTCAATTTTCAATACAACAAAGTAACATATGGGTAAAGTGTTACATTGAGCTGCTTTTCATTGAACTTAAAAAAATGATGAATCGGCCTAAACGAAAAATAAAACAAAAACGACTCGCTTTAGTTTAATTTAAAGCCAATAAATTTTTAGTACGCCAAATTATGAGTCAATTTGATGTTTATTTTTTTGTAATTAAGCAATATGATTTTGGTGATTTTATTTGGTGTTATTTTAAGAAAGCTATTTTTATTATGGAAAAATGTTTTACAATATTAATTCGTTTTCGTTTATCAGGATCGGATATAAGGGCTAGTATTCCCACCACACATACAGAATTTGTTTTATCGGCGTGTATTTACCAGTTTTTATTATAAAATATTGTTTTTAAAATTAAACAAGATGTTGACCGATTATTATCGTTATATTTAAATATTATTTGATGATTTTATATAATATAGACCGGTCCCTTCACCCTGGCCTGGCAATTTTTTAGAGGTCCTCTGCTTTGTTGTTACCTAAAGGCCTCACACCACTAAATCGACCTTACCAGCATTTTTTTAGGAGCGATTTATAGTTTTCCTCCACCTTAAGAGATACTTACATAGTCATATGGTTTATCACCAGCATATTGCCGTTCAACGCAACTTATTCAAAAACAGCTGGTGTGACAAACATTTTGAAAGATATTTTTTTCTGATTCCATTGCATGGGAAATAATTTTATTTAAACATTTTGCTTCGAAAGTGATGCCAAAAAAAATGTATGGTAAAAACTACCCCTCACACCTCAAAACTACCTCAATAAAGTAAGTAGAAATTTGTAATTTTATCCGCCTATATCGAGGTCGTAATGAATGAAAATTTAATTTTTTTAACCATCACCATATTGAACTTATAATCGAAAAATTGATATTCATCATCCCCCGTCAAGGGGTTGTAGCTCCCTTATTATGCGTTTTTGGATGTATGTTTATTAACGAAAGTCCATTTATTTTTTGATAAATTAGCGGTCTCTGAAGTTTGGCACACTTGTGGTAGACCGGCCTGTATACAAGGTGCACCATAAAAACGACTCATATTTCAAAGTGTTGGGAGTTAGGTGAAATAAATTTTGTTAAATAACAACTGAAAGGTAGGTGATGATCTCTTTTCCAAACACTTGTCCAATGTCCATTCGTAAACGTTTTTTATTACTTTTCATATAGATATCCTTTTTTTCTTATATTGATTGTTCTTGAGCTCGTAGATGGTATGTGGGATGTTGGGTTGGTGTAAACTTAGGACTTAAGCCTCACAAAAGGAATTACAAACTGAGATTTGGGGACTTGGCAAGCCACGGCAAATCTCCATCCCGGGACACCAAATGATGTGAACAAATTTCGGAAAACATCCTTAGAAAATCTTGCTATGGTTACATTCTGTTGAAATGAAAGTCAATGAGATCTTTAGAAAATCGCATTTCTGGTTCTAAAAACATCTCCAGCATATTGAGCTACTATAACGGTTTGTGACATTGTTAGTTTTGAAAAATATTACTGATGTTAGAGACGAAATTGCACACTAAACAGTTACCTACTTTATCATTACGAAGTGGCTGTTGGTAAATTTGTTTTGGATCTTCATTAGACCAGTAACGGCATTGCTTATTAATATATCTTTTAAATGAAAATGTGCTTCATCGGATATATTTACACTGAAGAGTACGTTAACTATTTTACCTGTATCTGTTATTGATATTTATACGACCTAATGTATGTCTAGTGGTAATGATTTAGTTAATTTATAGTCATTAGAAAACATGTTAGAAGATAAATAAAAATGATTTTGAACGCTGTACATACCTATCTAGTATTTTGGGTTTAGTGGGTCAGCCCTTATAACAAAACCGCTTGTGCAATGTCTGTGGTATATATTTTATAGTAAAGAAAATTGTAGTTATATTCCGAAGCAACAAAGCAAAAACGAAGCCGAGGCACGCTTCAATAAGAAACAGAAACGAATATAATTTCTCATCTGAACGCTTTTCCAGCATGGAATCGTTGAGCAGCACAGCGGCATACAATTGGAGCCCTACGGATTTTTAACAAAGCACTATGAAGGCGTAAGGGTTTTATTGGATTCGCTCGAGCGCCTTCTAAAACTCATATTGCCGGTGTATGAAAGCGAACACGAATATTTAAGAAGCGTCGTCATTTCTAATAAAGAATATAAGGCTGTTCGCTTTCTCGTCTGTAAAAAAGTCTCTTCTTTCGCATTACATTTGCATTCTCGTAAATTGTATTTCAAAACAACATTTAAATAAACATTACCTGTGGAAAGATGGTACCTACATAGTTGAAGCGCCATATAGCTCTACACTTTTAGAACTAGATGAAAATACATATTACTATATATAGGTGACTCGAGGGTGGTGTTGGTAGTATTTGAGGGCCGTGTAAAACGCGAGAAAATAATATAATATTAATATGGAAAATCTTCTCCACTAAAGTATCATTTTAAAATAAATTATTTTCTAGAAAAACGCATTTGAATCATTACATTTTAATAATGGAAATAATAACACATGCGCAATGTGGTGTGGGCAGCAGAAGAAACGTCGGATACAAATGACCTCTATAATGATCTAATGATTCTCGTTGGATCTGGCTGATCGCAACCAGATTCTCTTATAGTTTAACTGATGCTGATTAACACTTTTCAAGATGTTGCAATGTCTTCTTGTACGGTAAGTCAGGTTACAGTGGAACTCTGAATTCACATCTTCTGAAAATCTAATCTGTACCAGGGTTGCCAGATTTGTAATATGTGAAATTCGGACGTAGTGGCAAGCAAGAGCCATCGAAAATGAAATACTTTTTCCGTTAAAGAGAGTACTCTACATTCAGTGTACTAGGTAATTGTAGTAAACGTATTTTTCATGTAACTTTCATAAACAACTCTAGTAACTTTTTATTTCTGATTGTTCGTTAAAATAGTCAGGGCCGACGAAAGGATGGGGGCTGATTCCAGTTAACTGAATCAGTGCCAATCACTAATCAAAAATAATAATACAGAACAAGGAGAACTACAAAAAATAACAAAACAAAACTATATGTATACCGGGTGACACAGACTCGTGGTACACCCCCCTTTTCCTCTTTAATTTCCCAGCTATACTAAGAGGCACTTTTTGTAATACAGGGAGATTTTTTTCCAATTTCAGTTTTACCGGAAATGATATAAACTTTCAATTTTTAAATAAAACACCCTGTATAATATTGCATTTTTGAAATCTACATAATTTTCTGAATTCCACAGTTGATATTTTAACTGTCAGAACGCTCATTTTATTTTTCGATCTACAGAGCCATGAACCCCCTAAAATTATTCAAAATGATCAAAATTAGTGAAATTTCGACTGAAAAGTCTTGTAGTTCGAAACACGTTAAAAAAATATCCACTTTCTCATTTTTATAAACTCGTGGCATTTTCAACTTATTTCTATTAGAATTCCAATCTAAAACAATATATTTAGACACTAACATCTAACTGGAAATAACAGCTTATCGAAACGTCAAAACTTGTTTTTTGTTTCAGAGCCACCTTAATAATTTACTATTATTGAACCGAAAAAATACTTATATAATTTTCTTACATCCGTGAATGTTCGTGTTGGTTATACGCAAAAAAAGTTGAAATGGATGGATTCCCCATTGATGGTACTTTCAAATGATGTCAGAGTACCGTTATGGTACCATTTGAAAAAACTGAGTTTTAAATAAAAACACGTTTTGGTATACTTTTTTGCATGTGTTTCGAACGACAAGACTTTATTCAGTCGAAATTTCACTATAACTAGTGTAGCTTTATTTTGATCATTTGGAATAATTTTAGGGGGTTCGTGGCTCTTTAAATCGAAAAATAAAATGACGTTCTTACAGTTGAAATATCAATTATGGTGTATCATTAGATTCAGAAAATTATTTAGATTTCAAAAATTCAATAATATACAGGGTGTTCCATTTACAAATCTAAAGTTGATATCATTTCTGGTAAAACCGGAAGTGTAAAAAAAGTGCCTCTTAGTAAGCATATCCAATGTTCCAAATTTCAGAAAAATAGCTAAGAAATTAAAGGAGAAAAGTGGGGTGTAATATGAGTCTTTGTCACCCGGTATATACAGGATGGCCATTATCTATGTCCTTACATGGGTTTTTTATTTTCCGAGCTACAGAGTCGGTTAAATAGACAAAATTGGACGGAATTGTGACAGCAAATTATTGCTATTTTGAGAATTGTGTTTTATGACTTCAGGTCACTGAACCTATAAAATTTTTTTTTCTGATTTCAAAGATATAAACATTTGTCTATCTTTTTTGGTTATATTGAAATGATAAAACATTATATATTTTTTAATAAATCCCAAAGAAAAATCTCAAAAAGAAATTGATTTATTACATGAATTATAATTACAATTCTGAAAAATCAAATAGATAGATTTATTTTAGGAAGATTTACTAAAAAAATGTAACCGACTCTGAAGCTCTGAAAATAATTTTGTTACTCATGCAAGGATATAAACAAAGGACACTCTGACGTTGGAACTCAACATGTGGATGAGACTAATTTAAGGATAAACTATTGTGTCAAATTGTAATTGTCAGTTGTCAAAATTACAAAAAGTTACGTAAAAAATACGCTTTTCTTAGAGAGCAATAATCAAACGCCTAAAATTTTAGTTCTTGAAAATATACAGATAAATAATACCTTTGAACGTTAAATGTTAAACAAAAGAGTGATATACACGTCTGGTCCCTTACAAATTTCTGATAGGATTCTGTAAATTTCACAAATATTGCACCAATCTCCCCTAACAATTACGACTCCGCCCTAGTTTTATGCTAGTGTATAGCAAAGGTTAAAGTGGAATAAATAATAAAACAGCAATGCGCTTGGTATTCGGTCGTTTGACAAAAAACACGACGAGACACGTGTGCCCAGTCGAGTATTGTGCCCCAAAGCATCATTCAACCAATCACGACAGTCCTAGGCGGAGCGGAGCGTCTAGCTTTGCCAGGTTCTAATTCGATATTAATAGGGGAGATGTATGCAACTTACTGTATTATATCCGAAATTACTAAGTGGCCAGACGTGTATAATAGTAATACAACGAGCATTTAATGATGGCTCTTAAGACACGAGTATGATACGAGCCGCAGGCGAGTATAGTAATGAATACCAGTATCTTAATAGCCATTAAATGCGAGTTGCATACACTATATTTTCCTACGATCAGTCATAATAATGAAAGTAAGCACTCTATTTTCACAATGTATTGAACAGTAACTATGAATTGTCAAAGAACTGTCGAAATTGATAAATCTTAGATGTCATGCTCATATAGCAATATTTGATATTAACTGAATATCTGTGATGCAACATTTTAGCATTTCTATTGGTTATAAACTTGTATCTTAATGAAAATACTGTATGACGAATAAAAGTATGGGAGTAGAAAAATGAATAATACACTACTATTCATTTTGCAGTTCCTCTATATTTAATTAGTTTTATTAATAAATATTTTATTTTAATGTGTGGTAGTGTTGGAACAATGTTTAACCAAAACAGACTCCTGCAAACCGACCGAGTGAAAACCGACAACATCTGGCAACCCTGGATCTGCAATGATAAAATGAAATGACGAAAATGGTTTTTCTGACTAGAACATGATCATTAATTGGTGTTAACTTGATCAGGTAGTGAAAGGCTTAGACGGACGCAATCAATGATAAGGAGGTTTCTCCAAAAATTCGTAATACCCTGAGGAATGCATCAACAGTAAGAGCAAATTACTTCCATTTGGTTCAGTTTATCTTTAGTATTAGATGATATAGCATAGCACATGTTTTTATCAACTTCAGATTATATGCATATATTGGAAAAACAAAAATAAATAGCATATCTACTTATTATGAAAGTGACTAACTTCTTTCATTGTCGGTGCAAAATGAAAAGTGAAGAACCTTATGAAAAATTTAAAGTATTGTCAAGCATTTACTTTGAAATAATGAAGTTATCTGCCATGAGACTAATCAACGTTTTTTGGAAGCATGTGATTAGACGCCAGGGACAAGGGCATCCCTCAAATAACAACAGTAATTCAGCATCTATTCATTAGACATACAGGGTGATCTACTCCGAGTTTGCCAAACTTCAGAGGTCGCTAATTTGTCAAAAAATAAATGGACTTTCATTAATAAACATGTTCTAAAACGCATAATAAGGGAGCTACAACCCCTTGAAGGGGGACGATGAATATCATAATATCAATTTTCGATTATAAGTTCGAGAGGTGAAAAAAAAAAATAAAATTTTCATGCTTTACGACTGTAGGCGCATAAAATTTCATATTAACAGCTTGCTTTATTTGTGTAGTTTTGAGGGGTGACGGGCAGACATCATTATATTACTTTATAAAAGAGTTTTCGAATTCTCGTCGGCGTTGATTATTTTGTATTCAACATTTCAACCATTTCAACCATCTTGTCGTAGTCGAAATTTGAGAATTTAAAATAATTAACGCGGAAAACAACCCAGAAACGCTTCTACATATCATCCGCTCCGCAAATGTCTTAAATAATCAAAATATCATGATACAACATGAGGTATTTAAGAGACTAGGAGTATGATTAATTTATTAGTAGCATTAAGTTAGTCAAAAACATAACCAAAATTGAAGAAATGGTTCAGAAAAACATTAACATCAAACTCATGGTAAATTTTTTGTGTTGTGTTAATTTTCAGAAGTAGGGTATTTGTTGCTGTTCCAGATTTATTTTTACTTTCACTATCATTTCAAACAATACAATTATTAATTTCTCAAATTAAACATCATTATGTTTTTTAGCTGGAATCAGAAAAAAACTTCTTGAACAATTTAATATCATATACGGCTCGTAACTTTTTTTCGTTTTTTAGATTTATAGCGTTACATCATTGAAAGGAGATTACAAGTTTTCTTTTACAACTGTTAATAATATAATTAACAGTGGCGGAAATCTCCTTGTGTCATTTTGTACAGAACATATATACGCTGCTTAAATAAATAATGAAATAATTTTTGGTGGACATCTGTATGAACATACCTATCGTAGTCAGCCTTGCAGTAGAGTTTTGTATTCCTGGTGTAGCAGGAATGTGTGAGCAGGACGCCGCAGATGGAGCAGCTGAGGCAGTGTTCGTGCCAACTCGCGTCTGCCACTCGCATCAGGTACCGATCGTGGATTTTCTGGCCGCAACCCTCACACATTTCATAAGTTTTTTCACATTTTATTAGGCTGCCATCTGCAACAAATAGAGGATATTTCAAGGGATGCACACACTGAAGGGAACGTGAGAGAAAGCTTTACCCTCACGATGTCTTTCCTTATTGTTTCATCCAAAAATATGAAGAAATTCATAAACGTATAATATTGCATTTTTTAAAATTTAATATAACACGAATTTACAAATAGGTATGTATGTATGTGTTTGTTTTAATTACTGATGTAATTTTGTGTAGGTAGATATTATGTTTTTTCACTGAAATTATGGTAAAGTAGTGTAGTAACCTCAAGATTCATCATGGTCCCTCTGATTCTAAATTAGAAAAATATCGAAATCGTGGTCTCTAAAACTAAACAAAATAGAACCAAATTCAAAATATGTTGTTGCAATGAATTACAGTCGTTTACAGACATTGAATCTTATCTCGTGGATAACTTCTGTATTAATTAGAAAAAACTAATCACATTTTTGTTTCTGTCGCGATGTTTTGAAAATGTATTTTTTTCTTCATATTATTAAACGTCATACTTTGGTTCAAAATGATATTATTATTAATATCGTAAACTTACCGAAAAAATCTGGTTCACAAAATTTACGAAAATATGTAAATAATTTATTAATTTGGAACAATGTGTCTTTAACTTGAGGTCAAGTAAATAAGTTTTATGGTTAATGCTAATTAGATATTTTTAGAATTAGAATTTATATGTAGGTACCTATTAAGTTGAGTTGAAAATTTTTATTTTGTTGTAACATACAGTGCGTTCACAATGAAAGGAATAAATTCTATATAATTTGATAAACGTGGTTTTGCCTAAAACGCTAGGACACGTCGATCTGAAATTTTGAATTGGTATATTTTGAGTTATACGGCAAGCCAATGTCATTTCCGGTTTTTTCGAAAGTGACATCAACTTTGTTATTTTAAATGTAACACCCTGTATTTTTGTACCGATTTGTATAGACGATAAAAAGACGTTTCTAATCCACATAACTCTGACGTACCAAATCAAATGATGCAATTTGGTTTCAACAAGACTTACTATGCGATTGCTGTTCGTCAATTTCTAGGTGCAACCTTTCCCAATAGATGATGGATTGGTAGGAGGTGACCTATTGAGTGGCCGCTGAGGTCCCCTGATCTTGATGACTGATGACTTAAAGAAAGAATGCGCAAGGAAATCTGACTAATCTCGCCAGAAATGACACAATATCCAACCACACATAATTATCCGAATTCAAGAACGCATTGAAATAAACGGGCAACACATTGAACATTTATTAGAAGAGAAATTTTTTGACAGTTAGTGCAGTAAGTTTGTAAATAATTAGTCCAGGCAGCATGTCGGGACGATAATATTTCCGTTTTTTGACAAATTGAGGCGGCAGTGGATTTTTTGTGAATAGCTGTATTTCGAGGTCAGGAAAGACATGTAAAAAATGTGAGAACTGCAGAGATACGGAACCATCTTTAATTATGCAAATTAGGTATCAAAATCTGGTGTTTGTGCAATCAATTTTACGCTCCAAATGGCGGTACGCAAAGTTAAAGATAATCAAATTCTCTATAAAAAATGTTATACCTATACATTTTTTTCCTCAGAGCAATAGTTTCCGAGTAGTAGCCGCGTAAAGTTGAGAAATTCTCTGTGACCGTCGTGGCGCGCCGGGTGCATGCCTAGTTTTGCACTTGTTCAAAGTGTGTTTTTGTGCTATATGGCAATAATTTAACTACATAAACAATACAAGTCGTTCAGTTATATTTATGAAAACGATTACATCAGCGGCATTCTATAATTTTTGGCAACTATTTATAATTTATTACACTGTCAACATTTGCGTGGTTACTGCTCGAAAACTATTGGTCTGAGGGAAAAAATGTATATAGCCTTTTTTTATAGAGAATTTGATTATCTTTAACTTTGGATACTGCCATTTGCAGCGTAAGATCGATAGAAAACGAGTTATTGCCCAAAACAAAGCTATTCAGAAAAAAATCACTGGCCGCCTCAATTGATCAAAAACAAAAATGCTTATAGTCTGGACTGAATACAAAACGTATTCATAATAAAAATACACATAAAGACATTTTTTATAAATCGGATATACAGTGTGTCTCACTTTTCACCACTACACCCCAATATCTAGGCCATTTATTGATCGATTTAGATCAAATTTAGTATATTTCTTTTCTTTCAGATTGTGTTTAAAAAGTTATTAATAAAAAAAATTTCCAAACTTAAATACGCCTACTATGATCAAAAGAAATTGACAAAAATTAGGAATTTATATTAGCGATTGAGATAGGGTTTTTGTTTTTACAGATTCTTGTTCAGCATGACCTAAAACGCCTGTATACCAAATTTCGTTAAAAAATATTCATTCCTTCAAAAAAAAGTAATAAAAATCAAAGATTTCAATAATAATCACCTATTCCAGTTATTTATTGTCGGATATTTACATAACTTGGTACTCGGGTGATATAATGACGCTAATTAAGCATTAGGACACTTGTTTTTAGAAAATATCAAATAACTCGACTTTTATTATTTTCTATTATTGAAATCTTAGATTTTATCACTTTTTTTTTGAAGGAATGAATATTTTTTAACGAAATTTGGTATGCAGGCGTTTTAGGTCATGCTGAACAAGAATCTGTAAAAACAAAAACCCTATCTCAATCGCTAATATAAATTCCTAATTTTTGCCAATTTCCTTTGATCATAGTAGGCGTATTTAAGTTTGAAAAAATTTCTTATTAATAACTTTTTAAACACAATCTGAAAGAAAAGAAGTATACCAAATTTGATCAAGTCGTTCAACAAATGGCCTAGATATTGATGGGGTGTAGTGGTGAAAAGTGAGACACACTGTATAAGTAAAAATTTACATTGGTGTCATAACCCAAAATAAGAACAATTACCTGTAACATTTATCTTATCTGTCTTTCCCTAGTAAGCATATTTCTATTTTAATACTTGAAAATATTATAACTAAAGAATTCGAGAATAAAATCAATAGGTACCAACTTTGGTGCATTCTGTAAGAATCGAATCGGATATGACTGCGCGACTGGTTGTATCAGACAAAAGAGATGTGGATATAATTAATTACTTATACAGGGTGTCTGTTTAATGCTGCATAATATCCGAGTTGGGAATTCTTGAGTACAAATCATGATGATTGACCAAATATTTTGTTATCCAAAAATGAAGAGTTATAACCCTTCAAAGTTGCAAAAGAAAAACAAAGAATGCGGAATTAAATCAAGACGTGTAAAGTTAGAGCAACTAAATTTGGTAGGAAGTTTTAGATCTAGTTTATGGTTAGTATGATGAAATATGAAAAGTAAATAAAAATTGGAATGCCTTTTTAATGGGGGTGGGTCGCAGTACCACCCCCTCAACTTCTTTTCTCAGAAAAAAATTAGGTAACAGTTATACGCTTGACAAGTAACGTGAAAAATAAGCCTTTTGTATCTCTTGCATTACTCTCGTAGGAGAAGCCATTTCCGAGAAAAATAGTAAAGAGAGGAGAATTGTATTTAAGTACGGTATTGGTGAAAAAATTCAACCGATATTGTAACACTCCGGTAAGTAATTTTAAAAATGTAGATATCTTGCGTCTGCTGGTCTACATACATTAGAAATTAAAAACAGTTTGAGATATTTCGGGAAAATGTCAAAAATATATAGGTACATACATATTGTTCAAGGGTTAGCAGTTAAGCAATAATCGGCAGCGGGAGTAGTAAAAAAATCAAATATCAAATTTCAACGGAAACATACACATTCTATAGGGACATAGGTACCTATTTTTTTTTCGTTTTAAACAAATTATTTCTATAAGTACTTTTCTTTTTTAACATGCAATCAATCTGCTAAATATCAGCAAATTTTGAGTTTGACTTATTCATGGTAAAAGAAATCACACACAACATCTACAGAGAAAACATAATCAAAATAACAACTAATTTAGTTAATATAATAATTCAAATGGACTATATAAATTTGTTCACGGAAAGCTATAATATTATTTTATCAAGTAGATGCTTTTAGGTATTGACAAAATATATAAAGGTGGGTACACATCTGAGCACGAACGTAAATGAGGCAAACCGAGGCGAGGCGAATGCCTCGTCTAGGGTTTTGGCATTCCGAATGGAAATCATATGAGGCAGCGTTAGAGGCAGCGATCAAGCTATTCGTTCGTACGTTCGGATGGTGAAAACATGGCGGGTGATATAGTAGTGGAGAGTCCAGTACCTACTTGTGGTAATCGCTGGGTTAGTGCAGTAAAAGAAAGAAGAGAAAAATACGCTGGTGGGCAACTAGAATCTATCGAAACCGGTCGACGTCAAGGGACGATACGTTGTTAAATAAAATGTTAGAAGAAGAAAGTGGTCATTTTCGAAATTTCACAAAAATGTTCTCCAATGACTCCAGTTTTTCTATTGGAATCGATTCGTGAGAAAATTTCCAGAAATGACACACATTTGTGAAAAGCTGTAACCGCAGAAGAAAGAAGAAGAATGTAGCACATTTCATAATCTTTGATAAAACGAAACATTTTTTCATTACAGCCTACATATATTATTTTTTCGCATTTTGACTAATATTATACCTAATATGCTATTTTACTAAATTCAAAATCATTTCATAAAGTGGCACTTTGCCATATAGAAATGTCACTTTACTATATAGAAATGTCACTCTTAATAAAAAATAGTGTGACAGAATATTGTTTATTTAAATATTATCGAGCGGCATTTAAAATATCTTCAGAACAATTTTCTAAATTGTTTTCAGTAGCAAGACTCATTTTTATAATTAATATATAACCAGTGAATATAGGAATCTATATTCACTGATATAACTTAAAATCAATTCGACTCACAACAATGAAACAACTTTATTGTTGTTACGTAAATAAACAAAGCCGTGTCAGGTTACTACACAAGTACCTACTATGATATTTTTTAAATTTCAAACTTTGTAATGTTTTTATGTCTAGCACTATTTGCTTATAATTACCTACTAACACAAAATGCGAAAAAATAGTATAAACAAATCTCGTAAGAAAAACAGTTTTACGAAACTCATATAGTTTTGAGTTACTCGCTCGCTGCGCTCGCTCTTACTCAAACACTATATTCGTTTAGTAAAACTTTGCTTTTCTAAACTTGTTGTTTAATGTACTTACTATAATTCAGAATGCGACTAGTTTTTATGAGATTATTATTAATAAACCACGGTATTTAAAATAATAATATTGTTCAGCTTTCATAATAGACTGTGTGGCAGACTGGTCATAACAACAATTATTGTTTATCTGGTGCCTCGAACGGCGCAAACACACAAAACAACAAAAACCGTCCATACTGAACCAAGTTCTCCTTTGAAGTACCGACTCGAAATGGATAGACTCCGAACAACCTCGCGTCGAGGGCGAGGCAGCTTGCTATACTCGAGTAAACTTTAACTTGGCGTGTGGATGAGTTGATATTGTGCGTATTATTGTATTTTCTCTTGCACACAAAATTGAAACAATGGCCCAAAACCATTGTTTACGTATAAACATACGTGAACAATGTTTTTGGGTTGTTGCTTTAACTTTGTGTGCAAGAGAAAATGAAATAGTATGCACAATAACAACTCATCCACACGCCAAGTTAAAGTTTACTCGACTATACACTTAGGGCTCACGTACACACTTGTATGCTTGTTCGGCTTCGCCTTGCCTAATTTGCGTTCGTGCTCAGATGTGTACCCACCTTAATACATATTTGTCATTAAATAAATACGTTTTCCAAATTCCTAGAAATTGTTCTGAAACAATTATTTTGTCATCTAATTGTTAATTATTTTCCAAATTATACCTAAAAGTTTTGAGCAATTTTCTCAAATTATGGCGAATGCGCCAATGTTAAGATCCTACATAATTAAATTTACCATTTTTTCGTACTAACTTTTATCAATATATTCTCAACTTAATTAATTTTCCAAACAATTGATATTAGTATTTTCCAAGTATTTAACAGTTGTAAACAAAAATTTAACTTTTTTTAAATAATAATTATAATTTCGTTATTTAAAAAAGTTTTTTGTCTTGCTATTCTGATATCTTGACAATTATTTGGCATAGGTACTTTGAATTACTGTTGAAATTTGTTTTAGTGGAATTTCATTCCCCGATTGTGGGAAGAGTTCACGAGGCTGACGAAGATTTCTCGAACGGTCACTTTGTAAATTATCTCAAATGTGTTCAATGGGATTAAGATCTGGTAGAGGTAAGTATATGAGTAATTTTAATGTTATATTAAAGAGATTCGAACTGTTTGAAATAATCCTACTCAGTAGCTTATTAACGTCAGTAATAATACAGCGTAAACATAGGTACATATAGAAATATAGGTATCTAAAAATCCAATAATCTGACCTAATTGATGATGTATGAACATTTCTGTAAACGTTTACTATACTGTAACTATTTTTGTGCGTGGCCCTAAATGCCCAAAAACTCTATTATCATTATTAAGCTATCAAAATTTTTAAATAAGGTATCATTTAAAAGTTTAAGATATATTCTTAGATGAAAATTTTTTTTTTCAAATGAATTAAATACATATCAAGGCCACATTCTTTTGCTACAATTTTTTTTTATATTAAAATTGGTTAATAAATAAAGCAAAAACATTTTTTTCTTTTACGGTACATTATTTTAACATGGCAGCTAACTCTTACTGTTACTATGTGTATCAAAACCTCAAAATGTATTTGTTTCATACCAATTGTGCCGTCACTATTAAAAAGAAAAAATTTAAGAAACAATAATTTCTTATGAATTACCTAGGTATAATTTACGATAATTATTTGTGTATTTCCTATTATATCTCATAATAACAATTGTAGTTGTGAGGAATTTTTATTGTCGCAGGACTCACAACTATTTACCGAGTCGATTTCTTCCAATTATTACTCCGTTATGTACTGTCATTTTACTTTATTGTAAATAAATACTTTTACATTAAAAATAGATGCCTACAATTAATTGATAACAAATATAGGTATCGAATTATGTATTAGTAGTACGTAAGTATTTTTAGACTTATTTTTACTAAATAATTTTATAGCTACTACTTGTTATTGTTATTTTCATATATACCTAGATAAAGAGTTAAAATAAAAAAATGTCTAAATAATTAATTTAAACAGTTTCTGACAGTACAGTTTTCTTTTACTTCGTAGAAACTTAATGTAAAAAGAAAGAATTTTCGGAATTTTATTTAAATTATTTAAATACGTTTCTTTTGAAATACCGTAAATCGGGGTTATTTGGGAAACGCAAGGTTATTTGGGAATAGGTGGCAACAATGATATAATAAGCTTATGGTCCTAATGTATTTAGTGACAAGCAATTTCCCGCGGGTTTCAGTGTTTGTTAAACCTTGGAAGTAGAAGTATGTTACATTTGAGCTGCGAGTATTGGATTTTTGGCATGGTAGAGATATAAGATGGTATGTCACGGCGCACATTTTGACTACCGCTAGGACTACGTCATCAAGTAGAAATCTTGGCGCGAATTTTAAATATAAAGTAGAATAATTTGGCAGATTTTGCCGTTTCTTCTAATCTTGAAATCAAATACCACAAATTGAAAATCTACCTATTTATATATGGCCCGTGCTTATTATCGTGGTGTTTACCTGCATTTTTAATTAGAACGTGTTTGACATAATATGAAATAAGCTTTGAAATTAATCATGATTTTTAATAAATAAAAGTTGTAACATTTCACAGTTGTAGACTTTAGTAATTGAAAATAATTTAATATAATTATAATTAATAATAATAAATAGTTTCATTGAATATTATGAATGTTAGATAATGTTTACATAATGGTTCATAATATTCACTAAAAGAATATATAATTTAAAGTAATAAAGGGATATTCAACAAAGTTGAAATCTACTTACTATTAAAAAGGACATGGGACAACATAATAATAACTACATAATATAAAGCATAATATAACTAATTTTTGAATCCTGTAAATTTTGTGATCTTGTTTGTTTTTCTAGAGTTATCTTGTATTTTTCTGTTGATTTCTCGTAGACAAAGATAAATGTAAGTAAGTTCTTGTCCAAATGAGAGAATGAATAGCATAGCTGGCAAGAGTGGCAAGCATCTTTATTTTGCTACATTGTCAAAGATTTGATCCTCTTCAATTTCTCGCCGTGGTTAAAGGAGTCCTCCATGACCTTTGTGCATTTTTCAATTAAAACTGATACCACCAGACTAAACTAATAAATACAAATAACCAAACTTAACATTCTTGCAGATTTGACAATTTGTTATTTGACAGTTGACAGTTCCAACTTTGCAGAAAACATATAGCTATTTAGTGGCACTCAACAAGTTTTTCTACTTACGCAGTACAGTACGAAAATCGAGCCGAGATAAAACTAACCATGTTTTATCTCAACCATGGATTTTTGGTATACTTTTTTAAGGATAAAACTGACGTTGAAATACTGCGTTATTTTATAGGCTGAAAATTTCATTTGGTACTTGGATAAAGTAAGATTTATGATATTTTCGATTTTACTAACGAATAATATACCGGGTGACACAAGAAGTAGTTACCCCCCCATTTTTATTAGCATTTTCATAGATGAAAATTTCAAAATTTTATTGTGAAATAAATACACAAATTCTCATATTTTGACATAAATCATGTGTTAAAACCACTTCCGGTTTAACCGGAAGTGGCATCAACTTTCTTATTTTAAATGAGAACACCCAATTTTTTTTCAATATTTGAAATCTACATAAAATTCTCTTTCTAATGATATATAACACATTGACATTTGCTTTCAAGATGGCGGCGAAATATTACTTTTATACTAAATTTAAGTTGGCCATTGATTCGCCGCCAGAAAACAAAACGTGGTTGGGAGGATGTGGAAACAAAAAAATTATTTATCGTTACTTTGCTGATAGCATTATTTGCAAACATTTGACATGCATAATGTCTACTAGGATCATTTTCTTTTTTTCGTGTATTTGAAAACAAAAGCTGAATGTTTCACATTTTTTTTAAATTGGAACCTATGTTTTTTATGTGATGTGTGGATTCTACATCAAATTATCTTCATGATGATATACGACATGTTCCCTTTTATTTAGCACCCAAATTCATCTTTGTCTTATTAGAATTGAAACTAAAATTCACAATTCTAATAAGACAAAGATGAATTTGGCTGCTAATAAATAAATAAAAGGGAACATGTCGTATATCATCATGAAGATAATTTGATGTAGAATCCACACATCACATAAAAAACATGTTCCTATTTAAAAAAAATGTGAAACATTAAGCTTTTGTTTTCAAATACACGAAAAAAGAAAATGATCCTAGTAGACATTATGCATGTCAAATGTTTGCAAATAATGCTATCAGCAAACCAACAATAAATCATTTTTTTGTTTCCACTGCCTCCCAACCACGTTTTGGTTTTTGGCGGCGAATCAATGGCCAACTTAAATTTAGTATAAAAGTAATGTTTCGCCGCCATCTTGAAAGCAAATGTCAATGTGTTATACATCATTAGAAAGGGAATTTTATGTAGATTTCAAATGTTGAAAAAAAATTGGGTGTTCTCATTTAAAATAAGAAAGTTGATACCACTTCCGGTTAAATCGGAAGTGGTTTTAACACATGATTTATGTCAAAATATGAGAATCTGTGTATTTATTTCACCATAAAATTTTGAAATTTTCATCTATGAAAATGCCAACAAAAATGGGGGGGTAACTACTTCTTGTGTCACCCGGTATGCTTTTGAGATGACAAACAGATAAAAAGGAAAGTTTAACAGTCATTATTAAAAAAATCGAATCGAATATCGAATAATTTTCGGGATGAGGTAATTTGGGACAAATGTTGGGGTTATTTGGTACATCAAAAAAAAGAATATTTTGGACCCAATTTTGGATATTTGAAGAGAATTTGAGTCATTTTAATATCCCTTAATGTTTCAAAGGCAATGTTTTTAATAAAACTAGCTACTAATTTTAACTTTGTGCAAAACGTTTGTTAAGTTTTCATGGACATGTTCATGTTTCTGAAATTTTTTATTGTTTTTTTTCTCTCCAATTATCATGTTATTTTTTTAAAAACATTTATTTCTGTCCCAAATAACCCTTTAAACCGTTTAAATTGAATTAATAGGCCTATTTCATTGTTGTCTCAAATAACCCCATCGTCGGGCAATTTGGGACAGCATAAAAATAAAAAAATATTACAGAAATTAAAAGACCTACTAGTTCCATATTTTGCAGTAACATATGGTGAATCTAGAAGAATCCAAATATTTAAATAATTATTGGAATTTATTTATCAGTTGAAAGATATTTCAATAAAATCAAAAATTTTGTACCAAATAACCCCGTTTTACGGTACGTAATTGTTCCATCAAAACATAAAAGACATATTCTCATAGGAGAATGTAATATAGGCTCACCATATCAATTATTTGTGTTAAACTAAAGTTAATAACATAATTGCATGCAAAAATATAAAACGCTACGATTAATATCGCAGTATCTTATGAAATGCAATTAAATTATGAACTTGATAATTTACCTAAAGTATTATGTAGATTATTATTCTCACACCAAGTTTTTTCGCATTTTATCAAGCCGCTATCTGCAACAAATGAAACACAGGTTAAATTATGTTGTATTACAGAAGACAATTTTATCATGCAATTTTCTAACATATGGCGAATGCGCCAATGATAAGAGAGGTTCATGTTGGAAGTAATTAAAATTAGGCACAATCGAGGGCACAATATTACAAAATAATGTTATATAGTTATATACTAAATGTCTATGATTAAAAAGTAAAGAATCAAATAAAAAAATAAGCGTATGATAAATATTTTCGCAGAATTTTCTTAATGAGGCTATTTAAAATCGTTACGAAATTGCTAAAATATATTAAATTCGTATCAATAATGAATTTATGATACTTATTTAAAAGAGGGTATCAAAATATTGCGTGAGACAATGATAAAGCCATAAAAACAATTTTTTTACATAGTTAAGAAAATATAACGTAATGCATAGTTTGCATGCATACCTAAGTGTTTACTAAATATTTTGTAAATAATAATTTTTCAAATAAATATAGGAATATTGGTCACTGTCTCAACTTCAAAATGGGAAATATATTGTGTATGTTCTTAAATAACGTATAAAATAAAAACCATGGACATATATAGGGTCATAAATTGAAGAAATAATAAATCCAAGGAATGCAGACGCAAATGTTTAAAATAATAATAAATAATATTCACAGTCCTTTTCCACATTTCATAAAATCAAAGTGTTCTCAGTGATGCATTAGACGTATGAGAGTCCATAGTCAGAAACTAATCCCATTTATACAGGGTGAACCCCAACTTATTTAATTCGTTTTAAGGGGTGTTTCTGTTGATATTTGTAACATGAATTACGAACAAAAACCAAAAAAAAAAAAGGTTGAAAAACTGACCTACCTTACATAAAAGTGTCGATATTGAACTTTTGAGAACCCCTGTACATCTCTAGTGAATCACTTATGATGTGAACAACATGTTTTGTTTATCTAAGTCCTTTGAAATTACAAAGGTATAGGTCAGTTGCTAAATATTTGACAGTTTTCATGAATTTTTTTCTCGAAAACCACACAGTATCTTTCTTTAATCCTCTGTATATGGACTAACCATTAAGGGACCTACTATCCCTTAAAAGGAATTGAATATGTTGGGGTTAATCCTGTAGTGTATAGGCTAAAGGAAATGGCTGAGAATAATATAATAATAAGTTCCATTTTAGAAATTTAATTTAAAATGTTACGTTTCTATTTTTAGTTTATTGTATTCTCCAATTTTGATATTTTTAATAGTAGGTATGTTAATGTTAATTTAACTTATTTACTTAACACTTTCAGTTGTAAAACGTATTTTAGGAACAAAGCAAGAATTAAATGATCATCTCCCAAACGACGATAATTTGTCGAGGCATTAGAGTATCTTTGAACAATGCCATCCACTTGTAAATATTGATAGAACTAAAAGCTTGTAAGGCTTAGGTTAGAAAACCCGGAAGTTGACTAATGACTGAAGCTAGTCTGCCTACCGACGGCGGAAGACGAGACATCGAAGAGTACGCCTTGGAACACTGAAAACGTTTTCTGGTCTCGTATAATGAGTCGTCAGAAGGTGATTAGCGGTGCACTGGAGATTACATTAGGGAACCACCAACCCTAGTGCACCGTACAACCGATTGAGTGCTCGTTCGGGCGTAACTCCGTTACTTAGACGTTACATCACCGTTTCCATCAGAAAACTCCTCCACCCACATCAGATTAGGATGCTTGGATGGATGGTTAAGTGAGCTTATCTGGAGTGTTGATTTTTTCTGGAAGTTTTGTATACATTAAAGGAGACGTATGAATTTGTTTTGGCTGATAAATTTTGTTTGGATTTGAGATTAATCATGAATAACAGTAAGGATGCGGCAGATAAGAGTGCTGTATGATGTAAAAAAAATGCTCCACTGAACGTATTGAATAGTGACGCTTTATAGGTACCAAATAGGTACTTGTTGCCGTTGGCAACTAATCGTTATTTTTCGTAACGTACCTAGGGAAATAAAGTAAATTTTTGAGAATTTTCTCTTTTATATACGGATTAAATGAAGTTTTTTATGATGAATATAAATAATAGTGAGCTAATTTAAACATTATTCTCAAAAATGTTTAGAGCTATTAGGTATAATAACATGATTTAATTTACCTTGACAGTAGGTACGTCAATTGTCATTTGAATAGAAGCCGCAAAATTTATTTTTGTTGACGGTTGTCATGGATATTCCAAGCATTGCTACGTTTACTGCTTAGCAAATATGAAATTTTGCTCAAACAATTATAGTTTTTCACCAGTTTTTCTCAAGTTTCTTTCTAGTTTAAAGATTAATAGGTATGACGATAAATGTAATATGCACTACGGGTCGTACAGTGCGGTTTTTTGGTCCCGAATACTTGCATATCTCGGCCCTACGGGCCTCGGAGTGCTACCTGTATTCTCGACCAAAAAAAGTGCACTTGGTGCATGAATAACTAATATGTATCAATGGATGAGCGTTTATCGCCCGGGGCGTAAAGATAATCACGAGGCTTTAGCCGAGGGCTATTATATGCTAAGGGCCACGCACGCTTATTACGCCCGTGGTACTTACATACAAAATGTTGTGCACAAGTGGTTGATAGGGTCAGTTACAAACTTAGATTTGTTTTGATTGACATATGAACTGTTGCTTGAATGTTGCCATTCAATTTATTCGAAGTCATTACCTAGCAACGGTCAAACAAAGCCCATCTCTCAATATTTCTCGTTATATTTCAATAGCGGGCTATAAAGTTACTTTATCGCCCGAGGGCGATAATGGATGGGGTCTGTGTGCCATAAATTTGTACTTAACGCTCGGTCGTGCACAAATGATTTTTATTTATTTTACTTCGGGCTTTTTCCGCTACTGAGGCCAATCACTGGCGCCAGGAGGAGATGAACTCTTTCCAACCTGGAAATTATATCGAAGAGTAGGAACTTTTTATTTACGTTAACATCTAGTAGATAAGAGCTTTACATCTTCTTCAAAAAATATATTGACTACATAACTCTTGCTGTTGCATACCTTTTATACAGGGTGTTTTTTAACTGGATTGCCAAAATGAACATGTCATATGTAAAATCAAATTCTAAGCATGAAACAAAGAATATCTTTTTTTCACATCGGGTTTCGTTTAGGAAATATTGAGGTAAAAAAAATTACTTTATTAATTTTATTCAACACTTTGTAATGATAACAATAAAAGAAACGAAATTTCACAAAAGTTAGATTTTCAAAAATTACACCATTTACATTGATACATATCTGGCAACGCAAAACAAGAGAATTGTATACTTCTGCAAAATTTACAGTTTTGAATGAATAGTATGTAGGTACTAAATTTAAAATTCTATTTCCTAATTGCTCAATAGTATTAATTGGCTCAGCATAAACTAATTGCTTTAAGTGACCCAAGAAGTAATAGTCTAGAGGGTTAAGGGCCGGAGACCTTGCAGGCCATTGAACGGGACCGTGCCTCCCTAACCATCTCTCATTGAAATTATTCTGGAGCCACTCTACCACATTTCTTCCATTATGTGGTGGTGCACCACCATGCTGATACCAAATTCTATTGTGCAGGCCAATAAGAATATCATCTTATAAATCTTGCACATCATTTTCTAAAAATACTAGGAATGCGGCAGCATTTAAACGATGAAGCAAAATTTGAGTAGGGAGCAGTTGTCCATTTAAAATACCTCACCAAGTGTTTATCGAAAATCTTTGTTGAAAGACATCTAATTCGAACTGTGTGTGAATTTTGTAAAGACCACGTAGTATGCTCGTTATGATAATTGTTAATTCCATTCCTCGTAAACATTGTTTCATCTGTCCAGACAGAGCGTGTCACTAATAAAGTTAGGCTTTTGTTGAATTTGTTCAAGTAGCCAATGACAAAATGCTAACCGCTGTACATACCTTGTCGCCTGGCTAAAGTAATGAACTCTTTGGTAGTGGTACTGATGTAAAACTTCTCGATTAATTATAGTTCTCCAAACAAAATTATGCGGCAATTGTAACTGTGGAAATTCTTCTAGTACTGGTCGTTGGATCATCAAGTACTGCATCAATAATGGCAATTTCTTGTGCAACGGTGTGCTGAGGATGTGGACCTCCACTACGACGTTCATTAATTCCACATTCACGAAGCCTTCGAAATGCATTAGAAAAAACTTTACGACAAGGTTGCCGTCTATTTGGATATCTTACATTATATTCCATGCACGCAGCTCGCGTGCCACCATCACAGTACCCACAAACATAAATAGTGTCAGCAATATCTTCATTACTAAACTGTATTTCAATACACTTTATAAAACACTAACAAAAAGTCATGCAACGTAGAGAAAAATAATTAAGAAAGGAAGGTGTAAAATAATAGTCTTAAATCTCACAACTCCTTTTTAACAAGCTACCGGTTTCGGAACCTTTATTTAAGTTCCATCTTCAGGCTTCGGAGTGATTAGTTAAAAGAGGTTTTGTCAAAATTCTACATCTTTTAACTAATCACTCCGAAGCCTGAAGATGGAACTTAAATAAAGGTTCCGAAACCGATAGCTTGTTAAAAAGGAGTTGTGAGATTTAAGACTATTATTTTACACCTTCCCTTCTTATCATATTACTCACATATGGATTCCCTTCGCAATAAAAATAATTAGTTGATCACAAGCTGTCAAATAATAAACAAACTTTTATTTTCTGTCTTAGTTTTTACATTTTTTTAAATATTTCTTAAACGAAGCCCGATATAAAAAAGTTATTCTTTGTTTTATGCTTAGAATTCGATTTTACATATGACATTTCATTTTGGCAATCCAGTTACCAAACAACCTATATATACAAGGTCGCTGTGTTTCTCTAACGGGTTACCCATTGAAATACTAATCCCGACTGTTACTTAATGTTTTGCATTGAATTATTGAATTCAAGTACAGTTAAGACAGAGCTGCGCAACCAAAATGTTATCTTACGTAGTAGGTAAACGAAAATCATAAATACTTTTTAGATCTAATATGAATTCAAAACACTACTGAATCCCCTTTGTATATTGTACTAATCTATTTTAGTGTAAAGGACAAGTTAGGTAAAATAAAAGAACAAAAGCAATATCTTCAGACACATTATTTAAGAATGAGTTAAAACAAGTATTTACTCATCTAATTAATCTTAAGACGTATTGGGCGTAATGCTTGTTAAACCTAGTTTAAATGTAATGTCTTGTGGATTTAAAATATGTTAAATTACAATAACATTATTATTCTAACTAGGTTCTAACATATAGGTACGACATATAATATGGCTGATTTCATATAGGGGAAGAACTAAAGTCTAATGTTATTCAGCTTGAAAATAAAGCTGAAATATACACTGTTGAACATTTAAAAAATCTTGGACGATTGGACCTTCATACATTATTTGATTAACAAAATCATTAAATAAATTCAACATTGATTTTCTTTCAGTTGTAGTAAATTTTGTAAACTTCAAATGTATTTTAGTCTGAAGTATTTTGACATTACTTAGCCACAATAGACGATAATAACAAACGTAAAACACTTTCAGAGAAAATTATTTGAATACTAGAAACATGCAAGCAGGAAAAACGTTTAATATAACGCCATGGCTTTGCAGATGTATATTTGCTATTAGTAAAATCTGGCAGTCGCCAATTATATATTAGAGAACCTTGTTGTATCTTCAATGGTATCAAGGTCTGGATATTGTGTGACTCTACAAACCTGAAATTTGTTATACTAAAACGCAAAGACACTTCGAACCCTCTAGCTTATATTTTATGTTTCTAGAAATTAATCGATTCATGTTGTCATCAGTATGAAGTAGGGACGAGCCCAGTTCTTGACCGTACTAGTACTTGCCAGTGTTTGGATGGGAGGCTTACTAGAGAAAAACAGCGACCTTGTCCCACCTTCTAGCGACTTGTATATTAGTGTGTATGCGCATGCAACTCTAGGCGAGATATATACCATGCTTAGGTAAGTAAAAAATCCTAACGACAAAGAAAACGTTCGAGAAAATTTTCTGCCATGGGAAAGTAGTGGAAGCCGACTTTAAATAAATGAATGAAGAAAAAAGTGTAATAAATACTGTTAACCTATTTGAGAAATAACCTAATTTAAAAAATACAGCCTTGCTAATATTTTATACCTATTAAGGGTAGGTCGTAATTAAGAATGAATTACTTATTGATTGACCGTTTCACATGCACATTGCAGAAAGAAATGTCTTGTAACAAGTTTCACCATTAAATAATGTTATCTCTAAATGCCAAACCGTTACCAAATGTTGCAATAAACTCCTTTGGATTGTCATATAACTCTTAGTGCTGAAGTTTCTGTAATAATTCTGGGTGAGGTTTTCAAGGATTGTTAAAAATTAATTGTATGTATCTATCCGTCCACATTGTGGGTCTTCTTGATTTGGGTATATTGCCTGAGTACCCTCTTTCATTATAACACAAAATTATGTTCGAAACATTGTATTTGGGCAAAGGAAACTGTCCTGGAATATCCACCTGCTTACCTTCCAAATACGTATTTATATCTTAAATATTCGTAGATTAAAATATCTCTTATATGAATCCTTTTTATAATTGAATGATAAATTCCAACCTATTTGGGAATTTTGAAATAAAATTTCAACTTGGACATAATCATTCAACTTTGAAATATTTAAATACATACATTGAAGCATTTTCCTACGTATCACTATACTTTTGTCCAATAGTGTGTATCTATAATTTGAAGATATTTAAAAAAAGCAGACTAGATAAGTTTGAAAATTCAGAAACTACAATTAAAATGATATTAATTTCAAGGGAACAATCATAAATACTACTCATTTTATTTGTTATTAAGCTAAAGTCAAGCCGTGTAAATAGGTTAGACGAAACGCAGGTTAAGTGGAAACAAAATAACATTGTCCATTATTTTAGTGCAATGAAGATATTTTTATAGGAACAACTCAGCCTAGTTCAAGAGAAAAGACGGATTCAAAGGGAAGCGATGGTACGCTTTGCACCATGTAACACATAAAGGACGTTTGCTGCTTTTTTCAATCCAAGACTGCTGAACACTATTCTTGGTGCTATTAATCTCGGAGATTAAAACGTTTTTTAAAGATGTTTATTGAAAAGACAGTTGAATATCACAAAGCAAGCTTATATTGTTTTAATTACTAACAAATCATGACAATATTTACAAATCATAAAAAAGCACCATGAAGTCGGAAACAGTTAAAGTTAGATAACCCAAGTGCTATATGGTTTTGAAGTAAATTCAATTCTCCATCCATCACGTAAAAATATACCTACAAGAAATTTCATTTTAACAAACATAAGTTTATTCATGACTTTTTTGTTTGGTGTACAATTGTTTTTTTTTGTAAGTAAAAGTTCGATTTCTTTAGTAGGAAAAAATGCAGTAAACATGGCGCAGAGAGATTTAAATTGCTCAGTTTTTTAACGTATACAATCATTTTCAAACAGGGAGCGTCTTAGATTGCAAACGGTGCAAAATTCAGGAAGCAGACAAATCGGCCTCACCCTCCCCCCTCCCCCAAACTATCTGACTGTTCCTTCAATATGATGAAAATGTGCATAGGAACATATTTTTAGAAAATTTCATCGGAACATGTTAGTACCTTTGATACTAAGGTGTGTTCGGGTAATATGGCGCGGTCGAAAATATGGCCCATATTAAATAAAATACTTCTAAAGCGCTATCTATCCATCAAAACTTCAAACCTAGGTTTGTATTTACATGCTCTAATACTTGTAATACAATTTCAGTTGGTTCGTTGAGTAGTTCCTTAGTTGTTGACCAAAACACGATTTTTGCGGCTAGAGTTATTATTTTTGCCTTCGTTGAAACACTTGTCGTTTTAAACGCAATTAAAACACAGGTAAGGCAATGATATTGATAGAATCTATGGTTCATTTATATCTAATTTTTAATTACTTTGTTCGCGTGGAACAATTCAACTGTAAGCCTTAAACTCAAAACTAAATTTCTGTGCAATCAGAAATATGGCCCACAACAAATAACTGGTGGGAGATCCTGTAAAATTCCTGACTTTGCAAGTCTAAAACAGCCCAAAACTACCAGAAGAAAGGCAATAAATTATAAAGCACAGCTTTTAAAAAGAGACGTTTTTGGCAAAGAAAAAACTCACGTGGCCAAATGAAATTGCCCCAACGGATAGGTGGTATTGTTTTTTATGCAAAAAGAACTTGCGCTGGACTTATTGTCGAGGATTCGAATGACTTTGCGTATCCAAACTGTTCTTAAAACAAATTTTTCTATTAATGAACTCGTGTAGACTTAATTGGGCCATATTTCAGCGAAGGTCTGAAATATGGGCCGATTGCAAACTCTTAGTTTTTTCTTTATATCTGTGAATATTATTTATGTGTTTTTGTTCTGTATGCAGAATTCGACTATATATGTTGATGTTTAACGGTTGAAAGTTTGAAATAAATATGTTTTTTATATTTTTTCTATTATTTTAAAGTGAAAGTGGGCGTTATTACCCGAACACACCTTACTCCTTTTTATAATAAATTTCTTTCTTTATTTCTATTTTTAATTTAACTCCATAATTAATCTGTTAACTCAAAATATATTTGAAACGGTTCACATCTACAAAACTTAACAAACATGTTTGAGTTAAAGAAGCAATGAAATATATTTTCCATAAAATAGTTACATTAAATCTTAAATCTTGGCGGAATATATTATCTTTTAGTTGAGAGTAGGTAGTTTTAAACAGCACGTTGCAATTCCATTAAGTTTATACGCTTAGTTGTGTTCTACTCGCCAAATTTCTATCTAATTTTATAATTTCTTTTAATTATCGCTAAAGTTCTACCTACTGAAACATTTGTATAAAATAGTCTTAAGTAAAAGCAATGTCTAGCTTACGATTGCATGGCTATTAAATTTATTTGCTGTAAGTTTTTTACGACCATTTTGATATAAGATTCTGAGTTACCTGACAGTGGCTCCAAAACGGATCTAATAACAATCAATCCAATTCGCAATCATTATTAATAATGGCATCTTTTTTTGTTCAGAATATGTCTAGTGAACATTTCTATGGTAATGATTTCGAAGTGCATTTGTTATCTTACATTATTTATGTTTTGTAAACTAAAATAAATTCTAGAGATCCATACAAAGAGAAGTTAATATACGAAAGATTTAAACTTTTCTCTAGTTCATTCATGAAATAACAGTCCAGTTTTCAAAAGCAATCACGTGCATAGTTATTATTACAAATGCAGTATAGAAAATAAAATCGTTGATTTTACGGTAAACGATTTACTTGTAATTATAATAATAATATGTCGATTAGGGTGTAAACATCAATTGTGGCTAATGAATTTCATCAGCAAGGTATAAGTACTAAGAATTTGAGTTTCCAAACCACTTTGGAAATCGCATAAGTTAGCGACCTATAAGGTTTTCAACAGATCCTCCACTAAGCTTACTGCAATGACAATTGGATGGAATCAGTTTTAATTATACGGAACTACCGGGGTAGATTGCAAATACCAACAACGAACCGGTTTCTGGTTAATTGGTCTTCATCAGCGCACGCGGATGCACCGTTATCTATATTTAAAAATTAATCCTTTATATGCAAGATCATTGCAATCAATGAGTTTATTTTGTGACACTAATTGATCACCATTATACTTGTGAAAGCTTTCAAAGCAGGAATATGATGACATCTAAGGGGACAGAGGAAAGGACTACTTAGATGACTAGTATTTATTACTAAATATTTCATACGAATCGTTTTTACGTCCATATGCAGATCGAAAAACAGTACCTAGATTACTATGCATTAAGTATTAAACAAAACGATGCTTATATAATTTTTAAAAACAATTTCAAGACACGTGACCAAACAATCAATGATATAAACGAGTGTCTAAAACCGAAAATACAGTTTGATTTTTATCATAATTACATTAGTTCATGGTGGATGTTGTGGGGCTTAAAAAATTGTATTTCATATGATTATTTACCCTTTATATAATTTTTAGTGATATACCTAAACAGATGAATAAAAGGCCTAACAGGATCAATAATGGATGCAACTATGACACTTACGTCTATAGCATATGAAATCGTCTGCCGTTATATTACGTCAATTTTCCCAAATAATTAGTAAAGTAATTATTTCTGTCGCTTTTGCTAAAATATACTAACCTGTCCGTCCATTGCAATCAGGCCCAGGTAAACTGCTGCGTTCCGGCAACATAGCGGGGTTTAAGTTTAAATTCGGATAAAACTCCAACATGTTACTGATACTGATGTCCTTTAAGTAATATCACAAAGTTCTCGGCACTTTACACTTATACCAAATATGAACTCTAAACTTTACGTACGCCTCGCCGCACATACCACATGGGGTTCCCTTTTGCTGTACCACCAGTGATGTAAGATGCACTACTGTCCCTTTGCTATAGATTGTCAGTTTGAGGATATATTTGGGGGTTGAAAAGGTCCACCCACAGGGGTCGGCAAGACGCCAGCTCTCCTCGCGACTTACTCCGTTGCTATTGTAGTTTTAGCGTGGCTCCGCCCTGTCACAAGGTGATTTAAATGGGAGGAGTTTGGTGTGTGATGTGTGAGTAATCCCCACCATTACTTATCGAAGCATGCGCATTGGAACACACCCCACCCTTCGGTTTAGGATTATCCCCTAGCAGGTCTTACTTCTGGTTTATTTAACATTTAACAGTGTATTATAGAGATTGTGGTATTACTGACATAATTCTATAGTTATGGACTCAAAATTTAAGTTTAGTATAAGAAATACCGTGACCTCGATTACTTGATAAAGATATATATAACTATTTTATATTTGTAAAACAGTAAATAGGTATATAATCATTAATGATAATATAAAAACTGTCTTGCAGTTCCTAAGATATTAACAAATTGTAGTAGTAAAAGTTTTTAAGGTGCTTTTCATATTGAAAATAATAAATAACATTAGTTTATATCTGTGATAAAGAGTGTAACCATATTATTATTAAAGACGTAAAATTCTCTATAACTGCCATAAATTGACTGATTACTTTAGACTTTTCTATGGGTTTATTTTTATTCATAAGAAAACGCAAAATTTTATGGGCGGTCCTTGCAGTATCCTATTTTTAACTTCACGCTATTTGATCCACAGCATCTAGCGCGTAAGTATTTTACATTATACTGAAACTGAAAGGTTTTTGTTGGTCTTCTTTGAAGTCTGTCCAGCCTCATTTAGATAATATTAGACTTTGGTGTTAAGTGTTGCTTGAAATTTTTGTCCCATATAGATATCTACTACTATTGAGTACAATTTTAAAAGCATTTGATTGTATCTCTAGCGTATCTAATACGAATTTTGAAAAAATTATGTTCATTATCAATTGTAGAGTAGGCGCATCTTGTGGACATTTAATTTTTTAATAATATCTCGAAAGTCTAAAAGATAGTTGTACGTCACCAAAATTTTAATTTCATTCCTTCTATAAAAGGAGCGGTATTAAAGGAGACAAACAAAAAATGGTATAACATTTTTTAACCTGAGAAAATTTGGAATTTTTTATTTGAGTTTTATTCATCTGTGTCAAATTAGCTGACAAAACGTGATTTGAGTGTCAGGTTTTGATGTTCAATAGAAACCACTTCAGAATTATTTGAACCATATCTGTATCACTAATATCTAAAAGTACTTATTATAAATATTGTATTTATTTTTTATATATTTATCATAGGCGTTATAAGAACAATTTTTTAAATTAAAAGCGAAAACCCAAGTATTTTAGGCTTGCAAAAATCACCAAAATTTTCAAAATAGTAAACGTGAATTAAATTAATTATCTTATACGGGGTCCGGCAGAATGATCTCCCTATTTTGAAACAGTAATAAAAAAACAACAATGATCATATTCAAAATTTAATTTCACTATAAGAAAGTAGAAGGTTTGCCATTTTGCTTTCGCCCGGTAGGGTAGAATGATCTGAAGAGTGATGTCCTTATTTTAAAAAGTAATAATAACAAGAAACAATGACAGTATTCGAAATTTTATTTCACTAAGGAACAAAGTTTATTATGTTTTAAAAATTATATCGTCTAAATGCCTGCCCTCTCGAAATTATACACTCCCGAAGTCTCACCTTGAAGTTCTGCAATTGCAAGACGAATAGCATCTTTCAGATGGTCAATTATCTGCGGCTTGTGTCTAAAGACTTCCGCCTTCAGGTATTCCTAAAAAGAAGAAATCACATGGTGATAGATCTGGTGTTCGAGCTGGCCACGGGATGTCCCCTCGTAGTCGTAGTGAGATGAGTTGCCCTAGAAAAGCCGACTTATAATGATATAGCTCTGCAAAATATTTTTGGTACAACTATGGTTTATTTGAAAATAACTAGGTAATATAGGTATTCAAATATGTATTATTCACATATTTTAGAAATAGTTCTATCCGCATGAAAATATCGATAAAGGCATATTACCAGTATTATGACAATGTTACAAACTGCAAGTGACTTGTGACGGTTGGTATTTGTACGTACATTGTTGTCTTGGATAATTTCTTAAAAGAATAAATACTTCTTTATACCTTCCACAGTATGGTTAACAAAGGTGCGAATATGAGAGAATCATCCAACAGAGTTGTAGTAGGTACAGGGTGATTCCTATAACGTTCTCACCCTACTTTTTGGTTTAGCTTTGAAAATAAAATAAAAATATTTGACGTAACTTATAGAATTTTGTCCAAGGATTTCAAAAATTTCAACAAGCAAAAAAAATTGAAAGTCAAATAAAAGTGAGAAAAAACATAGCAATGTTTTTTTTTAAATGGAATGTCTTGTATATTTTTACAATTTTGAAAAAAGGTTTAAATTCTCTTTCCAAAAATATAACATAACATATATTTATCTTCATATTTAGTACAATACTGATAATTATAATTATATTATTATTTTGATTATAATCAGTATTTTACTAAAAATGAAGGTAAATATATGTTGTGTTACATTTTTGGAAAGAAAATTTAAACCTTTTTTCAACATTGTAAAAAAATCGCTTTGTTCTTTCCCACTTTTATTTGACTTTCAATTGTTTTTTTGTTGCAATTTTGGAAATCCTTGGAGAAATTACTATCTATATGTTACGTTCAATATTTTTATTTTATTTCCAAAGACAAACCAAAAAATTGGGGTGAGAACGTTATAGGAATTATCCTGTACACGCCAGTGGTGGTTCCCTAATTCCCTGATTACAAAAATTTAACGTAAGTGCATGAGAAATTTTGAAACAATAATTAAATTTTTTTATTCCAAAACATCAATGACATCACCACCTATTTTGTAAAAAGGACTGAAACTCAAAAATACAAAAAAGATATTTTTTAAATGATTAAAATATATTCTTACTTTATTAACCAATCAAAACGTACATTTTAAAAAAAAATTAGCAATAGGATTTTTTTAAAGTGATAAAGACGGGCAAACGGCTATCGAACGTAATACGTTCGTATTATAATGATCTCTGGTATTATTAAGTCTATGATAAAAATCGAGAAAAATGGCTGTTACTTTTTTCGTAGTAGCCATGTGTCAAACTAAAAAAGTCATTGAAATTATTAAACACTGGCATTTCTCGTGATAAGAAACATTACAAAAAGTTTCTATTTTTAATTATAAATTGTTATTTGTTAAACTTTAAAACAGTTTTTTCTCCTACCATAATGGTACACACGCACACGCACAAGTCCACACTTTCCTCCCTCATATGAGGGAGGAAAATGCCACTTTTCCTCCCCAGGGAGGAAAGTATTTTCTTCCCCCATATGAGTGAGGAAAGTGTATTGCACATTGAATATAAATATAACCAATAATTCTAACATCTAAAAATAATGTATTTAAGGATTTGTTTTTATTTTTTTACTCAATAAATAGTTTCAATAATATCAAATAATTGATCTATTTATATATAAGTTAATTATACAGGTAGGAGAAAAAATCATATGTATTACACGGGTTCAAAGTGCTTTTTCCTCCCTTCGGTGATCACTGCCCGACGCGAAGCGGGAGGAAAAGTGGCACTTTCCTCCCATGTGATACAAATAGCTATTCTTGTGTTAATAATTATTTTAGATATATTTTTTTTTAATGTATATCTGTAATACATACGAGGTCGATTTTCTACCTCGGGTAAATTGTTTTTGAGTGAAAAAAGTGAGAAAAGTAACAATCAAGTAAGTAATCAAAGTTGTAATTGTATTTAAAATGTTAAAGTAAATAAAAAACAGGAACATAACATGTAAAATGAAAAAAATTATAAGATGTGTTCAAAGTGACCGCCAGTATCTTGTATACACAAGTTAATACGACAAATGAGAGTTCGTTTCACCTGAAACAATAAACAATACTCCTACATCTTGACAAACTTCCTCAAAAGCTTGAAGAATACGTGCCCATAGTTGTTCTCGTGTTTCTACAGGAGTTTCGTACACCTTAATCTTATTACAACCCCATAAATAATAGTCAAGTGGCCTAAGGTCAGGAGAATGAGGTATTTGCCGATTGAAAAACTTTTTCGCATACCCTCTTGCAGATGCAAGACAATTACTAATATTACTATGGCACTCACCATAAACCAAGTAAATGTCAGCTAATTCATGAAGACTGTATTAGTTATAAGACATTTTTGTGCAAAATTTTACAATTAATATTTACGTAACCACCGAATTACAATTGACAATGTCAAAGTCAAAATAGCTAACTGAGAAACCGCCATCGTAGGATTTTAATGTTTCATAATTACCTCAAAAATGCATAATTTAAATGCAATTCTCCTTTCTTTAGGTACTATTTTTCTCATAAACGACTCCTCCTACAAGAGTAATGTAAGAGATACAATAGGCTCATTTTACACGTTACTTGTCAAGCGTATAACTGTTACCTAATTTTCTTCTAAGAGAAAATAGTTCAGGGGTGGTATGCGACCCACCTCCATTAAAAAGACATTCCAATTTTTATTTATTTTTCATATTGCATCAATAAACTAGATCTAAAATTTCCTACCAAATTTAATTGCTCTAACTTAACACATCTTGATTTGATTCAGCATTATTTGTTTTTCTTTTGCAACTTTGACGGGCTAGAACTCTTCAGGGAAGCATTTAAAGCATATAAAAATATTTGGTCAATCATCATGATTTGTCCTCGTGAATTCCAAACTCGAATATTTTGAAGCATTAAACAGACATTCTGTATATTATTGATACTTACTGAATTAAGAACACTGTGCCATACGTAAAGTTTCGAACTGTCATGTTATAATCATTGTATTTGTTGTCTTGTATCTAGTGAAAACTACTTCAGAGTCTATGCTACACAATTATCAACATTCTTTAGGATAAAGTAATGGAATTTTTCTGGGCATAATTTGTATAGGTAAGTTTATTTTGGGACTTTTATTGTGAGAAAAATTAATAGTAGTTTAGTTAATTAGATTAATGTAGCAAAAAATTTGAGCTTGACAATAGCCGATAAATTAAAATTTGGCGAGCATATTAATAATGTAATACTTACCTGTCTCCTTTGCCATGCTTAAATATTTATACAGGGTGTCCCGAAACTCCCGCCTTCCCCTCTAGGTGCTAATTCTCCATGCAAAAATAGTAAGAAAAGTTCCTATAAACATGTGTCCGGAAATGCTTCCTAAGGGAGCTACGGCGGAAATGCTTCCTAAGGTGAACTTCGCTCTCAATAGAGGCATATTAAATTATTATTATGCACCCTGTACGGACCAGCACTAAATAAGCAATTAATACATGAAATAGAAAAAATTCAAAAGCTTGCATACGTTTCGTTTATAGTTCGGTGGTAGAGAACTTAATTGTAAGGTGAACTTCGCTCTCAATAGAGGCATATTAAATTATTATCTCTGGTGTATGGTGATTTTTTCAAATATTTGCGTACTTACTACCTGTAAAAATATTTCTTATAGTTATTGTAATAGAATTAGTATTGGTCCTAGGAATGCAAATATTATTTATAAAGTTGTGATGACGACCATGAATAATGCTTAATTGATACTAAGCATAAATTTAACCGGAACTCCAAAAGCGTGCAGAATCTCACGGCCAACTTGAACTATGGACTAGAACTGTTCGGAATGTAGGCGCAGGTGTTGCAACGTGCCCGATTACCACAAACACTTGTATTTGCCCACCTTTGGCCATTACTACAGACTGTCTCACAAATAGTTTTATTTCAGTTGTATATGTATAGTTGTATTATAAATGCGGCATTAATCATTAATTTTCAGTAGTTATGAAAACTAATTAAAGGTACTGTAAGTTGTAATTAAATTGACATTTTGGGTAATGGAACCATTTCATGAAAATTTTATGCCGAATTAACTACCTTAAATTATCCCAAAATATCCACAACTTGTCGTATAGACCTTTACAAAAAATTTCGTTGATATAATAAATGTGTTGTAAAAACCCAAATATGTATGTAGTAATATTATTGAAATGAAAAAGTACCTACCTACCTATATTTTCTCTGTTACTCAAATTGAGACCTTCAAAAATCCACATGATTTATTTTAACGGCTGTAGAGTTTATTTACCCTCTAAACTCGCATAGGCACTGGTGCTAAGCGAGGCATAAACAAGTGTTCTAATATTCCTACCTATGTGGTCTCTTGAACAACCATCAGCACAAAACATGCTCATTGCACTAGTGACCTAACTAGCTGGATGATGGTCTGTGTGCATTTACCCTTATAGTTCAAGGCCCTCTCGAATATTGCGCTCCGCGTGATTTCAACAACTATCGTGGATGTCTCTGATGTGGCTTGTTCAACACAATACTTCTTTATGCTTGCATGGCCACATCAACGGACATATGCGTTATTGAATTTTTTTTCGAGCAGAATAATTTGTTTTTTTCGTTGACAATAACCTTCAAGGTATGATTTAAAAAACTATTCTGTACACAATGCAATCCAGTATTCCTCACATGAAATTCATTTGAAAAGGAACGACAAGTCTCTTCATAATGTATAGATCAACGTTCCACATAAAATATACAGCTCTGTTTAAGATGGTAGAAAATTTTAACGAGGGAAACATTAACTTGAAAAACTAACTAATAGACATATTCCCGTATCTCATAACAATAATAATAATAACGTAGTGTGCGGATCAGTTCGGAAGAAATTCAATCAACAAACACTTGCTGGTAGAAAATGACTTTCTGCCTTCTGACTTGCATTAGCATCTCATTATACCTGGACTACTCGGTCAAGATGGTCATCCTAATAGTCGGTGTAGTTTAAGGAATCAAGCCAACGCTGCTCCCTCTATGCTGGCCTACCAAAAATCATCCAAGTGGTTGGCGGGTCAAATACAGAAAGAATACAGATCTTCTTAGGAGTTTTTCGGGCATACGATTTTGGTGTTTACATAGTCACTAATCTTGCAGGATGTGGTAAGTGGCTGTACTCAATTCTAGTGCTACCCCTGTCGTTGGTCACTTCGTGGGACTCCTCAGCATCGGTTTTTCCTAATAATAATGCGTTTCTTACCTGCAGCATCAGCCACCATGGACCAGAATCGCTACTGGATTTACTGTCTGCATGTCGGATTTACGACGTTTTATAGATCAAGGTTCATCGACGTAACACGGTGTTATAAATTCAAGAGCAAACATCGGTATTGCTCTGCATCTTCGCAGATACTTAATCTGACATCGAGAACGAGAAATTCCGAATTAATTGGAATTACTTGTTTCCGATCATCACAAAATTCAATCAATCATCAACCAAGGTGATATATGTCATCAACGAAAAACACACTAAATACCGATAGTCGTCATGGTAATCGGTGTACACGAAGATGCTGTGCTTCATGCCGGTCCGCCAAAAATCAGCAAATTGGTGGATGAGCCAAATGTAGCCGACAGCTATGCTGGGATCCTCTTGTCTACTTGGAGCTCACAATTCTATTCAGGTATCTAATCATTAATTAACCTTGTGGGATGTGGAGAGTGGGAATTGCAATCGTGATAGAACCGATATTGAGACTTATTGGAAATACATTTTCTAGACGTCACAATTATAAAAAGGTTATAAAGTATACGTTAATCTATACAATAATTAATTTCATTATCTTTTAATATGTTTCATGTTTCGATGAACTTTAGTAGATGAGTTTTATGAGCTATCTGATCTACCTCGTGATAAGCTTATAGTTGTGCATTATCGCTTGTTAAATATAAGGGACAGTGTAGGCGGCAAAAATATTTCAAATCTATGTCGAAAATGCACTCCTATTAGCTGTAATATTTCTCTGTGGAATGATAATAAATATTGGCTTAAAATTTATAGAAAGCAAGAAAATTACCGTATTTCTAACAATTTCCTGAGAATATTTTGATAAAACTTTGTAAATAGCTCTACTATAAACTATAAATATAATAACAATTAAATACAAATTAATATTAATTAATATGATATAACAGGGACAGTGAAGGCAATGAAATTTATTTAATTTGGTATATTGTTAGTTTACATCAGTTTATTGATGTAAGCTTCTTTTTATTCAAGTGTCGAAATATTTATTTTTCTAACATGGCATATTTGAAGAATTACGGAAATTATTAATTGTAATTTTTTCTATTTGGAAAACCTAAAAAAGTTTTTAATTAAATATATGTAGTTGTACTTGTATTTTTTTGTAAGCATTTCCAGGCATTTTTATATACTCAACTTACAATTTCGTTCCACTATTCATACAGTGTGACCCATTTGTTTGCGGGTCACTATACAGGGTGAATTTAAAATACAATAAATGTTTTAATGTCAAAATTCCATAGTTAATGTTTCAACAAATAAACCCTAAACTCGTCCCACTGGGGATACACTGACCGGTGAACATGACATTGACTTGGTTACGAACAAATACCTCTACGCAGTATTCGCAGTGTTTACCAAGTAAAACCAAAACTGAAATCTAAAACGCTAGGAAAAATTCACACTTGACATCATGGATGCACAGGCTGAACTACGCCAACAACGCGGTAGGCGGTAGCTAAGAAGAGTGGGGGTATAGGCATTTATGTTGCTACCCACATCAGCTGTTCTGTTCAGGAGCGTCGTGAATATTTAATAAATATTTAAAAAAAAATTTCTTGACTGTATTTCATTTATTTTACAAATGACTATTTTTAAGAATTTTTACGGACCATAGAGCTTAACGGATTAAAATTATTCAGTGTATTTCAAATTCACCCTGTATAAAATCTTTGTTGTGCGATTTTAACCGAATTTATTTTAAATAGTAGAACTTGATGAGCTGTATTTTTGGAGCAAATAGCGCCGTATTCCTACAAAACCAAGGCCTACTACGTCAGTTTTTAGAAGTAAAAATTTGCGAATTCATATTAGTGATTTTTTTACGAATAATCTGGGCACTTAATTGGATTCAAAACTGGCCTGTATCAAATTTTATCAAAATGGTGGATTGGTAGAAGTGACAAGAATTTAGAAGTGTTTTGAATTGATTTCTCTATTTTCTTTTAGTTCAGTTTTGTTTCTATTTCTTTTTTGATTCTTCAAAACTAGACATAAGAATAATACCATCTTACTATAGTTTAATTTAATTTCATTGTTTTTTCATGGATAACTTGATATAAATTTATGGAAATGATAAATATTTGACATTTTTAATTTGACGAAAAAATTGCTATTATTTAAAAGTTTTTGATAAAATTTAGTACAGGCCCGTTCTGAGGGGTGGTAAATCCAATGACACGCACAGAAAAAAAATCGTTAATATGAATTCTCAAAATTTTACTTCTAAAAACTGACGTAGTAGGCCTTGGATTTTGTAGGAATGTGGCAATTTTTGCTCCAGAAATACAGCTCATTAAGCTCTACTATTTAAAAAAAATCCGGTTAAAATCGTCCAATAAATTGAGATTTTATAGAGTGACCCACATGGGTCACACTGTATATCTTACTCCTATACTTAAGAAAAAAGGATTTAAATGTATTGAGATATTTTTAATTTCTTATACTAGAATATATATGGTGTCTTAAGTAGGGAACGACCATCCTCTTCGGACTGAATAAACATGTGGAAAAAATTCCAATTGTTGAGTTAGTACGACTGACTAAAACGTGAAATTTAATAAAACAATTAGATTTTGGAAAAGTCTGTTTGAAAGTTTAAAAATTTTTTAATAAAACAAATTTACAGATTTTCTTTTCAGAACTTACCTAAATAATGCTCTTGACATGTTGCAAAATACTTCCAGCCCAGTATATTATTTCTTCTTATACTTTTTACTAATAACCAATAATATATAATGTTTCATATTTCTTATCGTAATATGAAGTTATCCAATCGGTGTACCTATATGTATATGTCAAACAGTTTTTAGTAACAATTAATAAAAATACTTTTTCTGTTAAGAGTGGAGTGAGTTCATTAGTATGCAGGTATTGTAACATCTACAAATTAAAATTTAAATTGAATTTTTAATCAAGTTGTTTGCAGTTTCTCGGAGATGAACACATTTTAGATTTTAATCTCAATAGCTGATATTAAAAAATAAAGCTCTACATTTAACGCGAGATCAAAATTTCAATAGCTTATTAGCAATTTAAATCTGGCAGCGTTAATTTTGACTGAATAGATTTAAGAAATCGTTAATGTATAAATACTGAAAATAAAGTGGCCTTTTCTGGAGAAAATAATAAACATGTTATATTAGTATGTGTCGAATATAAGAAATGTTTTTCTGTTACATTCCATCTCTTTATGGCACTTAGAACAGATTCCCTGCCGTAATTACAGGTTCCAGGAGATACTTCATTAATTAATGAAAAAAAAAAAAAAATTATTGCAACACTTGCAGCATTTAAACATTTGACATTATTCACGAACTAGTTGTTATTTCAATTCTTGTTTAAAAATTTTAAAATAACCTTTCAATAATATATTAATGAAATTTGTGAAAAGAAGATGTAGTCGTTGTTTTCTGATATGCATAACTTATCCGAAGAAATTCTGACTAATTTGATAACAAAATAGTTGCCGTTTTATATACAGAGTGACCCAGAGTTAAACCGCCAAAGTTTTTTCCAAAAATGCACGTCCTTTGAGCTAGAGCCTCCGTAAGTTCCACCAAAAAGTTAATTTTTTTTTATTACGACTACAATTTTGCATGAAATGAAATTTTGGGGGTGTCAAACTTTGACAGCTTTTGACTTTTTCTGAGTGAATTGATTAGGTAACTGGAGTTGTAGTGGAGTTTAACTTTAAGCGTTGCGTATTTTTATTCAGAGTCGTTGTCTGAGCTTTGCAATGAAAATGGTGGCAGTCATTTCTCTTTTTTCCTTTTTGCTCTAGCGGAAAGGGTACATTTTTGGAAAAAACTTTATAGACGAAAAAAGTCTTATTCTGATCTGAAGAATCGATCCTGAGCGTTTGGCGGTTTAATTCTGGGTCACCTTGTATACATTTTGTTGTGTTACTATATATTAGATAATTGAAAACAATTTTAAGCATATATACACGTCTAGCAACTCAGTTGTTTCGGATACAGTTCAGTAAGTTGCACCAACTCCCCTAACAATTTCGACTCCGCCCCATAATCACGTTAGTACGAGCTGTCCTAGACGGCGCGTCGACCGTCGAACAGTTCCTTTCAGGGGAGATGCGTGCAACTTACTGAACTGTATCCGAAACAACTGAGTTGCCACACGTGTATACTCGTCAAAATTTGCTTCGGGACACCTTAAAATTGACCAAGATTTATAACGCTGTAAAACTGTCAAAAATGCATGGATTTGTGCCGGGTTTTTAGCGTTTCAAGGGAAATTTAATTGGTTTTCGTCTTACCTATTTGACTCTAAGATAAAGTTACAAAAACATGTTTATACGGGGTGTCAAACGAATGCCTGTTTTTTCAGTCAACTTTTATCTTGATCACAGCGTTAACCAAACACCTTGTATATTAGAATTTTATAAAATTTGTTTGTCTTATGTGTTTGATTTAAAACATCTTTTGAATTTTGCTCCTACCTTTTTTGTAGAAAAAGATACAGAGGTTTTAATAAAATGTTACATTTTCACAATTTATGGCATTTTGTTTTCCAGGTACAAAATGCCATGAGTTTTGAAAATTCATTATACGCAAACGACAGCAGCTAAATGATTTAAATTTTAGCACCGTATTTAGAATTACATTTTCTAGATGCATGTGCATGGATTTGAAAAATTTCACATTCTTTCGATTTTTTTTTAAAATTTTTTCGGCCTATTCAAATATGCATGCACACAGCCCTAGATTATATAATTCTATATCATTCATAAAAATTTGAAACGATTCCAATGAATAGTAACGAAAATATGAATATTCAAAAATATGTTTGGTGCTATTATCCCCTTAAGTAATTTAATCACGCTATTTTCATATAATTTTATTATACGAAAAATTTAAAATCAAATTGTGATTACAGGCGAAACGTTTAATTTTAGAAGTTCTACTCGGTTCACATTTCAGTAGTAATTTCTATGGAAACTCAAGCTATTATTCAGTTTCAAACTCCGCAACTAAAATTCGGATGAGTAAATTAAGTGCTCTTCAAATAAAAAATAGATAGTAAACTCGAGCATAGATCACTAACTACAACTGACACATCTACAGATTTTGCATATTACGACCTACATCCAAGACAGTTAGCCATAGGCTAATGAAATTAGATCCAAAAAAGGGGTTGCCTTCCAAAAACGGGTGGAGTTGTGGAAACTGTTTTAATCACTCAAGTAGGTAATAATAATCTGAGTTTGCCCCGATTTCCGAGTGGAACTTCAGCCGTGATTTTAAAAGAACTTCGAAATTTTCGGACCTTTTTCGGTTTTCTCGAATTCCTCCGAAACTAAGCATTTAATCGAAATGTCTTAAATTACCAAAAATGTAGAGTGTTAAATTCTACGTCGACTAAGTACCAATACATTGGGATTTGATTAAATGGTCTTGTAGAAAAGCTACTTTAAAAATACCAATTTTCACACTTTTCGAAAAATACTTGATCATTCATGTTAGAGATCTATTTGAGGGATTAAAACAGTTTCCACAACACCACCAGTTTTTGGAAGGCAGAATTACAATTTGCCTGGGCTACTACCTACTGCTACTAGTTATCAATAAGAAAAAATCAGGCAAGACGATAAATCGACAACTAATTATCGACCTATTAGGCTTTTTCTAACAATAATCAAACTGCTCGAAAACTTTGTACATATAAGGTTTACGGAAGAAATTATTAATAATTATTTCGTTTTTATATTTCCGAAAAAGTCATTTTATCTGCCATCATCTGCAGCGATTGACTTGAAAAAAAGTTGAATGAACATTGTGCACATTAATATTGGCCTAAGCATTTAGTTATAATAAGTCTCTTTTTTTATATTCAGAATTTTTGGTTTGTTATTACAATATGATTTTTTTAGTTGCTTTTATATTTTTTGTATTTCTTTCTCATTATAGTTTATTCTATATTCTAAGGAGCTTAAATCTATCATAAGTTTTTCGAGAGTGATCCACTTTGCTATATTTTATATAAGTGTTTAAATTGTATTTTTTTATGGATAGCTAACCTCATAAGACCATGTAATTCTGTCAATAAAATATCCCATCAGTGTGGATTAAAAGATTATTAAAAGTATTAATCGTATTTTCATTCATAATACCTCGTTTATAAAATGTGAATTTCTTAGTTGCAGATGGCTGCTGCTTAGAGAATTTCATAATAAAAAATGAGCTAAGTGATTTACTATGAGTGGTTGTATAATATTACAAGTAGGTATATGTTAGGATACAAGTTGATAATTAAGTATTCAATACAACTACTGCCACTACTGGTAGAGCCGTATACAGGGTGGGCCACTAAAAAGGAAACACGCCTGTTTTGGGACACTTCGACTAGTTTCTTGAAAAAACTCTCGGACAGGTCGATTCTTGGTTTTTGGGGGACAACTTTTGATGCCAAACTTGACATTGACACATCAACCCCCTAGCCCCAGCAACCCCTGACTCAAGAATTTAAATAGGGCGAGGGGGTCGAGCGACCTCTCATTTGAAGCGTCTCTCAATTCTATATGCGTCAGCATGGTCGAAATTAGTTTTTTTCAAATTTTTTTCGTCGCCATGAAAAGCACCCTCTAGAATCTAGATTAACTAAGGTGGGGCTGTTGTTTAGGAAAAAAATCCTGAAACATGTCACCTTATATCTTTTGAACGGCACATTTTGATGTCAAATTTGACTTTGTCAGGTCAACCCCCTAGCCCCAACAACCCCCAACAAAAACAAAAATTACGGTAAGGTGGTCGAGTGACCCCTCATTTTAAAGGTCTTTTGATTCTCTATGCGAATGCGTGATTGTTTTTAGGTGTACAAAAATGGGAAAAGTGTAAAAAAATTTCTGCGTATAACAGAATGAAACCTACTTCTTAAGAAAAACATGTGTACTACAGGCTTCTTAAAAAGAAACAATTTGAGCATTTGTTGAACTAATAAAAATTTCTTCTTATGTTAAATATTGATGTTTCAATATTTTTTCTACACTTTCCCATTTTTGTAAACCTAAAAACAATCATGCACATAGAGAATCAAAAGACCTTTAAAATGAGGGGTCACTCAATCACCTTAACGTAATTTTTGTTTTTGTTGGGGGTTGTTGGGGCTAGGGGGTTGACCTGACAAAGTCAAATTTGACATCAAAATGTGCCGTTTAAAAGATAAAAAGTGACGTGTTTCAGGATTTTTTTCCCAAACAACACCCCCACCCGAGCCCCCACCTTAGTTAATCTAGAAGGTGCTTTTCATGGGGACGAAAGAAACATTGAAAAATACTAATTTCGACCATGCTGTCGCATAGAGAATTGAAAGACGCTTTAAATGAGGGGTCCCTCGACCCCCTTTCCTTATTTAAATTCTTCAGTTAAGTGTTGCTGGGGCTAGGGTGTTGATGTGTCAATGTCAAGTTTAACATCAAAACTTGGCCCCCAAAAAATCAAGAATCGACCTGTCCGAGCATTTTTTCAAGAAACTACTCTAAGTGTCCCAAAACAGGCGTGTTTCGTTTTCAATGGCCCACCCTGTATATACGAGTAGGTATAGGACGTTTTGTCAATATTACAGTTAAATCAAATTCATTTATTGTATCGCTTAGAATATTAGTATAATACATTTATTCAATATTAAAGTCGCCACATAAAGTTATAGATGTCAATGCTTTTATAGCAATATTTGAGGTATCAGTCAAGTTAAGAGCAAAAATATTAATGTCATCATAGGAGATCTATACAGACAAACGTACACTATTGTTAAGCCATTAATAAGGTAATTTACATCACATACTTCAATGTGGGAATATGGTCTTTTATAGATAAATCTTTGATCGAAGTAAGTTTATTAGTACGAGCATTATTATTTATTAATATCAGGGTTGGCACAGGTGTTCAAAACATGTCATTTTTAGCATACTTTTAAAACACAATTTTTGAAAAACCTTAAATCTAAAATAAAAATATCTATCGATGCATTCGTATTGAATTTATTCATTTTGCTCCTAAATAATCAAAAATCAATATTTAAATATAAATACTCACCATACTCAATTTATCGAATAATTTGTTTTGAATATTCCCAGAATTGAGTGGGTCATTGTAAAGAAACCCCGAGCTCGGAAGTAGAGGATTGAGTGCATTTTGAAAATAGAAATTAATTTTTTTCCATTGTTTCCTTGGCATTTTGTCAAACATGATAAAATATGTTAGGAATTTCTATAAATTGAATCGGCTAAGTGGTTTAGAATTCAACAACCAAAAAGTCTAATTTTTTTATTTTTCTTTAATATGAAGTGTTTTTCCTTATGAGTAACGCAAACCATTTTCAATTAGGATAGTACAAGGTCGATCGAAATGTGAAGCGAATTCTAATATTTCTGAAAACATAATTAACACAAATTACTGTTTTCGGACGAAACTATCGCTATAAGAAAAACATATCAAAATTTTTTTGATTGTTGGATCATTCTGTAGAATGTAGAATGTAGAAATTTAAATTTGCCTAACGATTTTCCAAACAATAACAGCCTGTATAAGATCGGTTGAGAATAAAGTTGAACAGGATTTTGATGAAGCCACAATTAATTTACGATTATGATGAATATACATGCATACATTGGCAAACGAATCAATCATATATAACTATGTTTTTGGGTAAAATATGGATTTATTCGGAGAGTGACCATAAAACCATGCGTAAAATATAAATTGTCTCGAAACTAGGGGAGCACGTGATGATCATAATAAAGGGCAAGCTTGCACAAACAGGTGATTATCCTTTGTTCCAGGACAAATTACGAATTTGACGCGCATCAGACTTCATACGCAACTTCAGGGCCGTGACTAAACGACAGCAGCTGTGTCCTGCAGGATCAGTCGGGGTGTCACTGTAATGTACACCACCCCAACATTATATGACATTAAAATCACTCTTTTCACAGACAGTGCTCTTTTGCTGTTTATATTGTTGACAACGTGAATGCACTGACAGAAATAATGTAACTCCGGAGACAATTTAAAGCTGTAAATTTGGTATTATAATATAAAGCAAATAGATAAAAGACTTTATACATGTGAAATGTAACTAGGTAGGTGAAAGGAATTTATTGTACAGCTATTATTTTCAGAATATTACGCACAATATTAAAGGAGTTGGACCAAAAGTCACAGAAGTCAGTTTTAATACTGTTTTTCACTTCTGGCAATTGCTTATTATTATTCTCACGTTAGTAGTGAAATGCAATAGATTTTCACTATACCAGGTGAGCAAGAAAGTATTGCCTATAAAATAACTCGGTTACTAGGAAAGATAGATTTCTGAAATTTGGATCGCGGAATGCGGATAATCTGACAAAATGGTGCAAAAAGACTACTTCAGATCTAGTCAGAAGTGACACCAACTTTCAGCGATATGCCAGAAGTTGGCATTTCCTTAAATAATTGCGTCGAAAATGTGAATACATTTCTGTGGGATTTTATTTTTGTGTTAAAGACGGGTATATTTTTTGTTACCTCATGTACGCAAAGTTTTTTTAATAAAAGAAGCATTGCATTTTTGAAAATTCATGGAAAGCAATTAAATTTTGTGAACGAATTTTAAATGTGAAAATTTTTTTTTGTATCTAAAAAGGGCATACTCTCAGCATTTATTTGATACTTATGAATTATATCTAGATTTATTAAGCCTGATTGCTTGTAAAACTTAATTTTCCTGATAGATGTGTTAACTATCAGAGGAATTTTAATAAACAAGTTATTCCGTAGGCAATATTTTCGTGGCCATCTGGTATACATTGCTTTGAAAAAAACAATTTTTTTTAACTTTGACCTTGAATAAAATTTTAGCACAAATGGAATCCATGGGGACTTTTGATATTTCATTTGTAATGATGATGTTACGATCTGCACCAATTTCTAGCTCTATGCGAATTTTCCCGAGGTTTGGATTTTTTTGTCTATTTTTATTGGATTAACATATTGAGATTTAATGGGAAATATACACAAAATGTCCTATAGTGAATCTTATCTCATTTTTTTTTCAGCGTTATTTTATAACATAAAATGGACATAGTCATTTTCTTTTGTAATCAGAGCTAGATTTAGAAATGTGGTGGCCCTTGGGTCAGAGTTACTGTGTGGACCATAATGTAACAATAAGAATATGTCTTCATTTTCTGTGGCAAATAAATAAAATAGATCACTTATATACAGTGTGACTCACTTACCATTCCAACACCCCTGTGTACCCGTTAATAATTGATGCCTGATTAACTTCAAACTTTGGTGGTAAGAAAAGATCGATAAGGTAATTTCTTGAACTTAGTAATATGCGATATACATCAGTAGCGTGCAATTTTAAAGGGGTTTGAAAAGTCGATTTTTGAAAAAAAGTATTAACAATTTTTTACTTCGGTTTCATCATCGTAAAGTTCGCCATTTAAAACCCCCTAGGTATCAATTATAAGTGAGATCACTTATCTAGTTACTGAGATGTAAGCCCCCAAAAATTCAATTGGGACCAACCCTACATGTTACATGTTACGGATGAAAATTCGAACATTCATTATAAAGTGGTTTTTGGATATGACGGACTAACGAAAATATTTTCACTTTTTTGTCACTTCAGCTTATCCCGAAAGTATCACCTAAATTTGTTATTTTAAATGGAACACCCTGTATATTATTGCATATTTGGATTCCTCATAAAATTTTAACTTGGGTTTGTGTACCCTTAAATTTACTATTTTCTGAGAAAATTAATATTTTTGGAAAATTTTGACGGATTCTACATTCCAGAAAAAAAATCAATTTATTCTATCATGTTGCAGATTAAGAAATTTGTTTTGTTTTCACCAATTTCAACGCCGTGTTAATGTGTGCTTTACTTACGTGAATTACTATTGGAAAATGATGACAAAAGTGAATTTAAATGCTGTAATATTAGATTTGTTTTTTATTTATATAAATAATAACGAAATAACTAGTAGAACGTTCATAGAATTCGATGAGAAATACCGACAAAAATGGCAAACAATAAATTCCGAATAATCGGGTTAAATTTTAAAAAATTTGTTAAACTTAAAACCGTAAAAATAATTCCGAAGCCAGTTACAGATAATAAGTAAATGAGATAAATTTTCTGGCTTACTTTTACGAAAACCTGCTGGTGTTAGTTGGGATATTCATCTATTCAACGAATTCCAAACAAGCACAATATTCATAACTTTCTGTACCAAAAAGTATAATCATTGAAGCTCGAAGATCTTAAAAAAAAGGAGATCTGTGAGCAGGTGATCGTTATCAAGGCTACCGAAAACATTGAAGATGGCCAACAAAGTCCCCTGATTTGATCCCATTAAACTTTTACCTTTAGGGTAAAATCAAAAATTTTGTTTATGCCACCTTGGCTGCTTCCAAAGAAGATCTAAAGAACAGAGTGCTGGCTGCATTCCAGTAATTAGATCCCCACAAAATTCGCTGAGCCACTGTAAGTGCCATATACCATAGAATATTGGCTTGTTTGTAGCAAAATGGAAGGCATTTGCCGCATTAAATATTCAAAGTATTCGTCACTTTGTAAATTTCTTGTTTCAAAGTATTTTTTATAAATCTAATATAAAATGATCCTTAGTTTTTGATGTTTATTGATTTTGTTGTCTTGATAATTAATTATCAATCAATCAATTATCTACATGGTTATACTCCTTTACGATAAGGGAACAAACAGTGCTTTGTACCTACATTTTATAAATATTCGTCCAAATTGAGAAAACCGTGAGACGTGCGAGAGATATATGTAAGAAATGGTAATATCAATCGATGCAGAATTTAACAAACTATTAGATTCTGTAAAATAAACGGGAGGCTCCATTAAAAAAATGACTTTTTGACTTTTGGACTAAAATAATGTTCCACTGTGAAAATAAACACCCTGTGTAGTATGTATATTACCTAGTAGGGTATGTATATTATTTTAAAAAGCAAATTTCATAATGTGCAACATGATAGAAGATTTCGATTTTTCTTCTGAAACAACCGTCAAAATTTTCCAAAAATATTAATTATTTTGGAAAATAGTAGATTTAAGGGTACATTATGGTACACAAACCTAATTTTATAAGGAATCCAATTATGCAATAGTACACAGGGTGTTCCATTTAAAATAATAAAGTTTGGTGATACTTCCGGTTTAAGCAGAAGTGACAGAAAGTTAAAAAAGTTTTCGTTAGATCCTTCATATCCAAAAACCTCTTTATATGAATTTTCAAATTTCTAAAGCCGACAGATCCCGAGAAACGTCTAATACCCGCTTTCCGTGAATAACCCTGTATGTATTTGTATGAAAAATTTATATAATATTATATTTGAAAACAAATGCTTTAAATTTAAAGGCAACCACATATAATTGATACAAAAACAAAATAATAATGTGTTTACGTCAATAATAACAATAAACATATTCCATATATTTTTTTAAGTTTTATAATTTTACTCTTGCCACAAATTCATCAAGAATTATGAGTTTTTTTGTTATTATGGAGCTCAACATAAGTATATCAATTATACATCTATTAAATTAGAAATATAAAGGTAGATCCAAATATATTGTGTAAATATATTGGAACAGTTAACTTTAGATCGGCACTCACGTTGTAAAAAGTTTATGAAATTGTGATAACAGTACTAAAATCTGCAGAAATAGCAGTTTAAAATATATTTACTTATATTTGCCATATTTATTTTTTTTTTTATTTATTTATTTCCATACACGAACCCAACAGAATTTACATTCCACTTACAGGGCCGGGATAACATATAGCCAGATTGACAGTGACACATTACATTTATAAACTAAGAGAAAGTAGAAATAAAAATTATACTAACTAAACTACTATAACAATGAGATACTATAACTATAGAAATTAGGTAAATACTGTTGATACCAAAAGTTTAATATATATACACACATATACATACACATATAGTACACTCATATACACATATACATACATATATATACACACATATATAATATTTACAATTATCAAATTATATATTGAGAAACTAATAAATAACTGACTTAATTTGACTTAACCTAGTATTAAAAATGTCTACATCATTCTCAATAGCTTCATAAGTATGGCAAACAGTATATAATGGAGAAAACATTAGGATATTTGAATGGGTATTAGGAAAATAAAACATTGACGTGAATCTAGTTAACCTGGTAGGTGCCCTAAAGTTGATTTTTTCAAGCAATTGGGGACAGTCAATCATATTGTTTAAAAGCTTGTATAAGAGTATTACACCTTGCATTTTCCTACGCTGCTCCATAGAACTGTAGGAAAAACGATCTAGTAATAAAGAATGATCATACTCTATGGGAGGATAGTCATGGTCGATTTTAAATGCTAAAAATTTTAAAAACCGTCTTTGAATGCCTTCGATATTGTTAATATGAACATCATAGTGAGGGTTCCATATCACACTTGCATATTCTAATCTAGGCCGGACCAAGGTGTTATATAGAGTTTTTATGGTGTTTGTATTTTTAAAATCTCGAGCGTTGCGGATAACAAAGCCTAATATTTTAAGTGATGATGTCGTTATGTTTCTGATGTGGTCTTTAAAAGAAAGGTGGGAATCAAATGTTACGCCCAGATCTACCGGGTGACCACGGATCATGGTAAACCCCCGCCATTTCCACAATTTTTGAGCTATCCAAATGAAATTTTGCAGCAGTAATGTACGTCAAAAAAACTCATTCACATGTCAAAGTTAAGTCTTTTAATTGTTTCTTCCATGGCTAGTGTGATAAATAGTATAAAATGCTGTGTTCGATGATTTTTTTCCTTTATTTATTACTTGCACATTGCAGATTTATCAAGGATGGGCACATCAATGGATTCCATACAAAATGTATTATTTTATGGTATCGGTTTATCATTATGATATCTTTTGGGAAAATGGTTAAAATGGACAAAAAGTGATTTGGTCAAATTTGAATGCACGCCAAGACGCCATTTTTATATTTTCTTTATCGATCTAATTTTTTGGGAGTTATACCAGTACATTTGAACCAAATTAGACCAATCATGTCACTCTAGATTAATAAATGAAATTGGCTCTAAAAAAATCAAGTGGGCTTAAAGAGTCCCCAAAATAGTTCTATCGTGCTCAGAATTTTCTCAGTTTTCCAAAAATGCAATGATATATAGGGTGTTTCATTTAAAATTCCAAAATTGAGGTCACTTACGTCGAAACCGGACGTCGAAAAAAAAAAAAACGGATAGGCCAAAATAAGTCGCTTTTTGGACGTACATGACTGCTGCAAAATTTCATTTGGATAGCTCCAGAATTGTGGAAATGGCGGGGGGTTTACCATGATCCGTGGGCACCTGGTATAAAAAAACATTCGTGAGCTTCTTCGAGTCCTTTAAACTGTTTTCTCCTTTAAATATGCACTTACTCGGCTACTGTGTCCAAACAGGTCAGGAACTTCTTAACCTCATTTATTTGACGTCAGTTTATTACATTTCTCTTATGTGAATTTGTAAAGTTAATCTAATATTTTAATGAGATATGTAAAAATGCCAAATTTTTCAACGTCTAGAAATTTTTATTAGCACAAATATAAATCTAATTTTTATTTCTGATGATAACATAGTAACTTCAAGGGCATGTAAAGATTATTCCTGTTAGTCGTAATATTGAAATTACTCTTCGTTTGTCCATTATAGGTGCTGAGATAGCAAAGAATTTGTACTCAAGAAAATATTCTGTATATCGTTATATGAATCCTACAGCAATATTTTTTTCACTGGTTTTTGGACTTACAAACGGTGTTTTGGCCACACAGCAATATTTGTTTAGTAAAGTAAATTGGAGATATGTAACTCAGTAACTCAAAGGTATTATCCAAATTGTTCCTTGCAGCGAGTATGTTAATATAACATGGTTGTTTATGAATTTAATCTAAAACTGACCAAATTAAGATCCACTAGAACTCTTCTGCAATATTTAAAAAATATTTCTCCGACAAGAGATAGCAACAATATCAGCAGAGTTAAATAGTTCTCGTTTGTGAAATACCAATCGACTGTTCAGTTTCTTTTCACAAAAAGAAAATATGTATAGAAATTATACAAGTATTAAATAAATTATCGTTACTCAACAGTGTTCCAAGTTTCAGTTTCCAGTTGTATATTATCAAATTATGTGAACTATTGTGTTTAATAAATAATGTTCTTGTTTGATATTAAAATGAGGATGTTTATAATGATTGATTTTTGGACATTTTTCTTGATTACCTGAACTTTCATCTTTCCCCTTATTTGGAACGAATAATAATTTGTTGGTGCATATTGCTGCTTATTGGTAGCTTATTACAATTGTTTGTTTCTTGACCTTGTTATATTGTTCATTGATTCATAGGTATGATCACTTTACTTTTACTATTTTTTCGTAAAATTGTTGTGTAGACAAAAAGAAATGTGTTTCCTTTGTTGTGATGATGATTTATCTGTTAATATGAATTCTTAAAACAATTTTCAAATACGTTTTATAATATTTGATATTAATAATTAAGATCAAAGAGCATTAGTCTATTTGACAATAATTAAAAAGATGTACGTTCAAAAAGAATTCATTTTTAAAATTAAATGAAACGTTCATATGCGCAAATATAAGTACCTGTCGTTTTATTATGTATACCTCTATACGAAAAAGCAATTCGTGAAATTTTCAACCAAAAGAACATGGTAATATTATTCATATAAAAGCAATTTAAAATTTAATTTAGCGAGATGGAGTCTGGAAAACAAAAAAAAACTCCACCTGCAGCAATAATAAAACATTTTATTTGATTAGTACCAGCAATCTGATAACATGCAGTTATATTGAAATTTGAGCAAGTAGAGAGATCAAAGCCTGAAATGAATCAATTGTCATGACGACTTAAAGTGAATATGGACGGGCGGCAGGTGAGTTCAACTGTATGAAAGTCTAAATCGACGGCAAGCGGCGGTGATGATGCCGACGCCTGCCTGATATTGTTGATCCTCTTAGTCCTTGTTTCTGACGGGATCATCTCATTGTTTGAGACACGTGCCACCTGCGGGTGGACTTTGCTCTATTCTACAAACTCACTTTTAGAATAATATGCACCAAGGGTTGTGAGTTTAAGGTTGGCTTACTATTATACAGTCTGTTTCAGCACTTAAAACTTTCTATAATAAGCCAGCTGTTTGTAGTTGGCTAATCACGATATCGAACTTATTATTGATTTAGACATTTTCTAGATTTAGGTGGGATTGAGGACAATAAACGATCACTTTTACGCAGACGACACTCAATTATATCATTCCTTTAGCTTGCAGGAACCAAATGAGTTGATGAATAATGATTTAAATGCACTTGATTTCTCCACCTCTGTTACCCACCTGTTAAAAACAAAATCTATTAAATCTTCTGTTATCTTATTCAATAGGGAAAATATAAGAAATAATGTTTTGAGTGAATTCAGCTTGTATTCTGAAAATGACAGGGTATCTTTTGAAAATTATACAAAAAGGCTAAGTATTATAAATTATTATAAACTTCGATAAGAATATGTTATATACAGGGTGATTCACGTTGACCGCCTATTAGAAGTATCTCGAGAAAGAAAAGAGATATCGATTTGAAATTTTGGTTATGGTCCTAATTGGGTAGGATCTATTTAATGACAATATTTTCAAAATGGTGGCATTTCCGGTTATACCGGAAGTTGACTCTAACTTTGTTATTTTAAATGAGATGCCCCATTTTCAATTCTTTCTTAGATTTTACGAAAAATTTAAAGGTCACTTCATTAAAGGTTCCCTATGTCTAAACTGAATATTTTCTGAGATATTAATTTTTTTCCCAAAATATTGACGGAATAGTTGTATAATGTAAAAATCAATATCTCAGTAACAATTAATGATAAGACGTTGAATTTTTTATTGAGGTAAGACAAGGCATTGGAGCTATCCATCATGTAATAAAATTGTCAAAATCTCAACTGTAAAGTTTCTAAAATTAACGATATCTATCGACCTCATACTTCATAGAAACAGCAATAAGTCATTTTTTTTTAAATGGAACCATATCTAATTAAATACACCAATCCATAGCGAGAAAAAATGTGCATCTAAGCATGTATCATGTTCCTATACCCAAAATGTATGATTCTTTAGATATTTGCGATTTTCTAATTTGATCGATGAAAATTGAAGAGTGCCATATGAAAATTGATGATATGCTTTGACTTTGACTGTGGACGAAACAAAATACAACAAATTCAACAAATGTGACAGCTAATACGTAACTCATATTATTGTTTTTCATTATAAATACCCTTTTATTTTGCTTAAAAATATAGATAGAAAAAGGGAGCGCCACATAGTCACATTTTTTAAATGGAACACCCTATATATTTTTAGATATTTGGATAGCCCCTTTATAAATATAATATATATAATTGTTATATATTTCATCTTCAAATAATTATGTATTCTTATAAGTTTGGGATACAACTAAATTATTTTTTACATAGATGGCCATGCATAAAACAATAATGGTTTAAAATTTGACAGATCAACAATTGTTATTTTAAACCATTATTGTTTTATGCATGGCCATCTATGTAAAAACTAATTTAGTTTTATCCCAAACTTTTAAGAATAATATTGAAAATATATAACAATTATATATATTTATAAAGGGGATGAAAAGGGCTATCCAAATATCTAAAGATATACAGAGTGTTTCATTTAAAAGAATGTGACTATGTGGCGATCCCTGTATATTCATTAAGACAGATGCACACTCATAACATATACAAAAACTTGGTAAAATATGCTACAGATCTATTTTTTTATTTATTTTTCTAGCTATATTTTTAAACAAAATAAAAGTAGAATTTTCAAATGATCACACAACATAAATGTTCACAGGAAAAATATGCTTACCATTCCACAAAAAAGAAAAAACGGAAAAAAGATATTTCTCCTATTTGGTATATAATATTGCAATTTGTTTGAATAAAATTGCTAATATGGATCTCGATTTGTTCTATAATTCTGTCAAAATTAAACTTAATACACATTTATTACGAAGCAAACGATCTAGGTATCTCATCTCATTTTCATCGCACGAAAAACATCTTTTTCTCTCCTGTGTCTTTTCTTCTTATTAATTTTCTTGACTTCTACTGCATCATTATAAAACAAGTAACTAATCGGTGGACAAATTGAATCTATTGCTTTTGGAATTCCAAATATTTCTAAGTTATTTATCAAAATAATAATAAAAAAATTGGTAAGTATTAAATGTATTATTATAGGTACCCTATCTTCATGATTCACCAACTTTTATATTTCATGACATAACACTGTTTGTCAACTATAATTTGCATCTAAATAAAACGAGAAGGGTACAATAATAGCAATGGCCGTACCTTTTATTTTTTCAAACCTTGACCGATATGTCCAAGAACTTATAATCGTTTCGGCAGTGTGGCCCCCTACAGGGTGATCCCTTCGGGGCACAGTGCCAGATTTTCCGCTTCTCAATCGCTTGTTTGTCAACGAGACGAGAGCTCTGATGGACATTTACAAGGGGGCCTGCGTAGCCAACTTTATTTACCAACCTATGGGGGTGGGGACTGCAGAAAGATTGATTGATGTCTTTCCTTCTAAATAGGCTGTCGATGGAATTTATTGACACCATATTTATATGCTTACCTTGACGCAACTTTTATATTAGAGAATGTCTCGGAGAATGTCCGAAGATGTTTGGTCCTTTAAAATAGAATTTGACGTAAAAGAACACTTTATTTAAGAAAAATTTAATGATAATTGTTTTTAATATTTTCTATAAATTTAAAACTTGTAGGTTTCGACTAATTTTGAATATTAATTAATAATTTTCCCGCAGATTGTTTAGAATTGTTTTAATGTTAATAAAATAAATATCTTGATGGCTACAGTTTGACCTTGTGGTCATTTGACAGACATAGCATTATTTTCCCAATATAAAATGAAAATTCTTGTTGATCAATACGATAAAGTACCTACTACAAAGCAATGGAAAAATTATTTAAAAAAAGTTAATTCGAGTAAATAGGTTATTATTATATCATATCCGCTTTCAGGATAAAGATTGTCCTCTCTCAACACCAACAATAAAAAAAATGAGTTCTATATTAAAGTTTGGAACGGCATTTGTGTAATATAAGACTTTTTAAGTATACTCGTCAAAATTTGCTTCGGGACACCTTAAAATTGACCAAGATTTATAACGCTGTAAAACTGTCAAAAATGTATGGATTTGTGCCGGGTTTTTAGCGTTTCAAGGGAAATTTAATTGGCTTTCATCTTACCTATTTAACTCTAAGATAAAGTTACAAAAATATGTTTATACAGGGTGTCAAACGAATGCCTGTTTTTTCAGTAAATTTTTATCTTGAGCACAGCGTTAACCAAACACCCTGTATCACCCTGTATATTAGAATTTTATAAAAGTTGTTTGTCTTATGTGTCTGCTTTAAAACATTTTTTGAATTTTGCTCCTATCTTTTTTGTAGAAAAAGATACAGAGGTTTTAATAAAAATACAAAATAAAAAATCTCAATCTTTTATAGTTTTATAATCATAAGGACTCACATTAACATTAATATCTTTTTTTAACAATATTGAACATTAAAACTTAAACGTAATGCAATTATAGCAATGAGTTGGGCCACCTCTGGATTGTTTATACACCTCTGGATGTTATAATTCTCTGCAACATTGTGTTGTGGCATATTCTGAACCCAATTATTTATTATCTCGTTTTATTTGGTTCCACTCTTCTACAAGGGCTTCTCTAAGTTCTCGCAATGTATCAGGTTGATGGTTTCGACTAGATATTCGTCTCTGTAGAATATCCCAAATTTGCTCTGTAGGGTTTAAATCTGATGATAATGCAGACTACCACATGCGGTTTATACCCTCGTTTACAATACGTGCTCTTTGTGGTCAATCACGATATATCCAAATTTTAGTAATCAAATTCATCCGTTATTTGATTGTGAAAATGTAACGTTTTACTGAAACCTCTGTGTCTTTTTTTACAAAAAAGATAGGATCAAAATTCAAAAAATGTTTTAAAGCAGACACATAAGACAAACAAATTTTATAAAATTCTAATATACAGGGTGTTTGGTTAACGCTGTGCTCAAGATAAAAATTGACTGAAAAAACAGGCATTTGTTTGACACCCTGTATAAACATGTTTTTGTAACTTTATCTTAGAGTTAAATAGGTAAGATGAAAGCCAATTAAATTTCCCTTGAAACGCTAAAAACCCGGTACAAATCCATACATTTTTAACAGTTTTACAGCGGTATAAATATTGGTCAATTTTAAGGTGTCCCGAAGCAAATTTTGACGAGTATATTAATATTACTAAAAATTTTACAGCGCAAGACCATAAATCTTAACATTCTAATTAAGTACCTACTTTGACTGGGTTGTGAAATTTTCAGGAAAGTTCAACTTTGAGTTAAACAGAATTCCATGAACTTTAACCGAGTCAAAATGGACGACTGTTTTTCAGTCAATGAAATATTAGGGCTAAGTATGTTCGAAATACAGCAGTTTTAAATTTGATTTGAATTGTTTTGAAGATTTATAAATTATTGACATTCATAAATATTTTTTATTTTATTAACAAGCAGGAGCTTTTATAATATAAGTAAAATCATTAATAAAAGGAAGGAATAAAAGAGGTCCAAAATTGGAACCATGGGGGCACAACTGAAGTTGCGTTGATGATCATAGAATCGTACCCATTGCAGGACACAAATTGTTTTTTGTTAGATATACATATATGTATAAAATTGGATAAGAGATTATGGCCTATGGAGTAAATGCAGCAAATGGCCATAAATTACACTTCTAAAGTTAATCGACGAAAAGATATTAAAATTATTAAAAATTTTATTTCATGGTCATTTGACCGGCACTTAAATGTCATTTTTAATACCCAGATGGTAAACGTGATATTCTACTGTTCAAGTAGTAAAAATTACACTTTAGTTCCTGTCAAAAGTTCATAAAATCTAACTGTTAATGATATCTGAAATTTCAAATCTAGAGTTTAACAAATACTTTAAGTTACTATATAATTTAAATGAAGTGCCTTTTGTTTAGACGTCATTGAGCTTATACAAACATGATAAATTTAATAAAATAACCGAAAATTACGGCATAAAGCAACGACTCCTGTTTAAGGAAGTGTCTGTAGGAGAAACAAAGCAAAATATTCGCTAATTTAAGCTTAACAAAGTGGAAACTAATCTTATTCATAACCGCAATTATAAAAGGTATTATTCTCTAAGCACTTGTTGAATTTCACTTTAGTCATTTAATTTTGTACATAATTGTTTTCCTAAACAAAATTAATTGTATTGAAATTCTAGTGTACTTAAATTAAATATAAAAGTATAACAAATTGTTATTGAAATTTAATTTGTGTGTATAAAGGACGAAAGCCCGTTTGGAAAATTTTATTATAAGACTCCAAAGCTTTGGATATTGTGATTATAAAATTCATTTAACCGCTGCTGGTTGGTCCGCCACGTTTCAGTGAGCTCAAAATTTTGCAATATTCAATTAAAATTTATCTTATGTCGATATTTTTATTTAAGCATACAAGTCATTAAAATATCGTAAACAAGAAGAAAACTACTTAACTTTGCTGATTCCCTCAGATTAATTTTGTATACATATAAAATTTTGTTAACATTTAATTTTACAAAATAATTTTATTTTTTAGGAAAACCCACTTCACTAAGGGTTATTACTTCTTCGAAACGACACATTTCCAGACAATAAAAAATATTAAAGAGTGATGGTTACATAATAGCTGTTTTCTCTCAAGGTAACGTCGATGATATTCCCTCGATGCCTCTCCGGAATTACCATCACAAATCCATAAACAAAATGGATATCGGCATATTTTCGATTCTTAAATACTCTGGACATTTTGTACAATAATTCAAAGTATACCATACCTAGATTGTATTTACTAGTCTTAATAAAATTTGACAATTCAAATTGTCTATCTCTATTAATTTTTCTATAGCTCACTTAAAATAATTTAGAAAAACAATGAACACTAATACGTATGAGCGTAATCTACTTTAAATCAAATTTTCTCGAAAACGATGCATCTTATCAGCTCTGAATAAGAGTTCATCATTTATATATTATTTTTTGTAGCTTCTCAATTTCTCATTGATTTAATGAAATTTCTATTGTGAGAAAAAATCGTCAAAAACCCCCGAAAGAAACACCTCTGTTTATTTTACATAATCCAAAGGACAATGCAATCAAAGGTATTTGTTGAAACAATCATCATATAAAAGCATATTAGAATGCGTTCAACAGTTTTTGAGATATTTATAAAAAAATAGTTTCCCCTCTAATCCTTTACCTATGTGGATGTTGCTCCCTAGGAAGCGATCCGGAGCATAAGTTTAGTAGAAACATTCTGCATAAAATAAAATAACTTTTTCTACAACCTCCTAAAGTCCTGGGAATAACAACTTAAACACCCTGTATACTGGATGCAGTACAATTTAAATAGAATCCAGTATCTTTTCATCGACCACACTTTCTTCTATATTACAGATTAGGCAATATAAATCCCCACGACAGGGGATCATGAAATTTATAATAAGTAGGTGAATTTAAAATTTCACAAACTATATGTCAAGATTCTACTACTACTGATAATGCTTATATAACTAAAACAAGCGGTTAAAAGTAGCTAAAAGTCCATCAATTTAGATAGGTAATCAAAATATATTATGGGTTGCAGTCCTGCATCAGATTTATTTTACCTAGGATATTGAACGAGATAAACGAACCATCACGTAGCAGATAAAGTTGAAATTTCTTTTTTCGAAGCATTAGATACAAACAATTTGTATAAGCCATTGAATTGGCTAATTTTGACCACAGATTCAAAATCAGCGACTACCGAGAACCCCAGGTATCATGAATAGAGTAAAAATAAAGAAATCATTTATTGTGGAATTACTGAATTTTTCGATGTTAAGAAATAAAATTGTAATTGCGCCATCTGACGGCAACGATCTCTATATTGTAATAGTTGATTTTCGTAGATTTTGGACAGTAAATTCGAACTCGTAGGTCATTTTACTCCACAACGATTAGTTATGGATATATAAGTTCTGAAAACAGTAAAAAATGGTAATTTTTTCACTTTGAGGTTAGAATATCTCAAAATCTCAATATGGAGCAACGGATAAGTACATCGAATTCAGCACGTTAAGATCCCTCAGATCAACCTAGGTACCTTGATCTCGAGTTCAAAAAGAATTTTTTTTGTAGGCCTATAAATCCGATACACCGTTTCTATTATTTATTTGGTACCCCCTATCCATTTGATTTGATACTTTGTTATCCTTGGATTATATTATTTATCAACAATAAATTTGTATATGTGTAGCAGCTGACCATCTAGATGTAAATAATCTTTGGTAACTCAACTGTAGAGAAATTGATATATTAGTAGTAAGTCGAAAGGACATGGTCAATTCAGAATAGATATTGAAGGGTCCTTCGTTACTAATTACCTTAACATGGTGGTGTTTGATCCTCTTAATGAAAAACGTACTGGACTGTTTTGTCAACAAGAATAATATTTGACTTATTCTAGATTACCTAAATGTAATATACCGAATATATGTTATTCTATGATGTTAATTTGACAGTTTTAAATGATTACTAACTAATCTTTACCTTTACCTGGAACTTAATTAGACGTTCAATTACCCCCAATGTATCGAATATCCCCCTCCCTCTTTTTTATTCCACGTTATATCGAACAATTTAATACCAATACAGTTACTAACTTGCCAGCGTATTGCAATAAATTATACAAAACTAAATATTTATAAAATTGCTTTATTAATTTCTTAAATTTAATATGAAACTCCATTATTAATTTTTACTGAAATAAAATGTTCACAAGCGAATAATAAATTTGTGATTGGATTCAATGTAACTGATTTAAATAATTATATTCAAATTAATTTAAATTTAAGTCAATATTGAAAGTATTAAAGAATCAATTTTGTTTGAACACATGTTGATTTTCATTCTGGGTAGCTGCAATCCCTAGGGTGGGTATATCCATCTTATGGTTAAGTAGCTGTGACCTACTGAACAGTTTTAAAGCAGTAACATTTATTAATAATAATAATTTGCGTTTTTTATAAAAAAGACTTCACAAAAGTTTGATATCATTTGTGATAAGTTTTCTAAACAAATTTTGTCTTATTTTACTGATTTAAAACCTATTTGTAGCTAACTGCCTTTATCAAGAGGTATTAGATACCGGGATTAATACGTATAAGTTAAATAGTTAAAATAGTTAAAAAGTTAAATATTTTAAAGTATAAGTACAAAGTCAACATTTTCAGAAAATTACAAAATGTTTACAAATTATATAAATAAAAAAGAGTCTTAGCATTGGGAAGGAAACAGATCGAGTTTCCGAAACGTCTGCGAAATATTATTTTTTTTTAAATTTTATTTATATTCAGTCTAATGGGTTCATTCAGCAATTTTTTTTATTTATTATTTCGAAAAAGGGCCCTTGAAATAGTAGATGTGCAAAAAATCAGAATTTTATTTCAACGTTAAATCCGTTAAATTAAAATAACCACCGCGTGATTCTAAAGCTACGGCCTTAATAAAGTCAGGTTCTACAGACACTTTAGCTATATACACTGAAATGCACACAAAACAATCCAGAGAACTCAGACATAAGCACAGCTCTCATAAAGTCAAAACTGAGAAGCGATACTGACAACACGTCTATCTTAATAACCGTGTAATGACGTCACACCACTCTCAATCTGATCACTAAAAGCTTTTATCGGTTTCAGGATATTAATTCTTTGTTTACATATACAAAAGTAGGCTGGTAAGTAAGTCATAACTAAAGTTGTACAGTAATGTTTATTGCCATGCCAACAGCTTGTACGGTAATATTACAATACAAATCTGTCAACAACTGTCAACAGATGAAATAATACATAATGAAACTATAGGGCTATATATTAATACAAACAGACAGAGAACTCCAAACAATATATATAATAATTAAATACTGAAATGTATCACTACTGCTCCTGCTTCTTATAATATCTATTAATAATGTCTAATGGGCAATAAAGGTAGACCTAACGGTGTAAGAAAATGCAAAAAAATTAATTATTGAATGCATTTTAGTGAATGACCCTATTGAAAGAAAATGTTTTTTTATTTCCAAAATGGCGGTTATAACCCCCAACGATATTTTTGAGGCAAATGTGAAATAATGTGAAAAGGATAGTATCCTGTTATAGTTTTATAATTGTCCTTAATTCTTCTAGGCGTGTCCTTTTTTCCTCTTCTTCCTCGTAACGTTTTATTTCCATGTCTTCCATCATTTTTTCAATGTTCCCTGACGTTGTCGCTCTTGCTCTCCATGTTTCTTTTCTTGTTCTTCTTTTCTTCTAGACGTTTCTTTTCTTGTTTTTGTTTTTCTTTTTGACGTCTCTTTTCTTGTTCTTCTATTATTTTTCTCAGTTTGTCCTGACGTCCCTTTTCCAGGTATTCCATTATTTTCTTCATTTCTGTAAACATGTCTTGTATTTGTTTTTTAGCCATGCTTTTCATGTCCATTGGAATGTTCTGGAAAATTCTTGAAACGGCATTAAAGAGTCTTATTTACAGGCTATATTAGTTAGTCTGTAGTATAGATAATGATTGTGATCCTATAATAATAATACAAAGAAAATCATCTTTGGAATAATTATAGTAAAATGAGAGATTCACTGTACTATATCTGTTTGAACAATTTTTCAGTATTATTCTCACTTCAACGATTGCCATTATTCTAGGGTAATTTTTTTGCAAAAACAATGAAATTCTTCCTCTAGCAAACACTTCTAGTACAAACTTTAATACGAACGACTTTCCGCTCTTCAGTTATGTTTATAAGAATCTAGATCAAACTGACAGATAGACGAGCGCCCGGACTTTTTAAAATTTTTCTAGATATCCGACAACTAACACAATGGTGTAAAAACAAAAATAAAAATGGTATTAGTGTATTTATGATTTTAGACATTAACTGGCAAATGAAATATATTCTATTGCAAATAATTTAATTAAGAATTAGTTTGATATTTCACGTGTATGTAATACCTATAATATAACAGCATATGCTACAAAAATAACATCTAGTGAAAAAACTCTTCGATTATTATTACCGAAAAGGACAAGAGTATATTTCATTCGATATTAATTGCATATTTTCGTCCCTTATCGTTTACGAGAAATATAGAAGTTAGTCCTTAGCTACCCCAGTTGAAAAATCATGACAATTAACGAAAAGTGAAGCATTTTTCAAAGAACAGTTGGCAGATTCCGACGTCGCTCTACCCTAACCCTAGCAGCCACGTGCTTAAGCCGTCGTATCGCGGCTGAATGACTGAACGTTGCTATCGCCGTCAATGCTAAGTTTCGACTCCACGCCATACAGTGTGCCCTTGATTAATGACAGAACTTAATTAAAAGTAAAATTAGAGTTACATTTCTCACAACAGTTCGCGGCTGCCTTTCTACGCCTTCTGTTTGCGAGAAGCTCTGCTATTTTATGTTACCGAACTCCAACTTTTACTTGTGCCACACGCTGCAGTTATTGTAAAAGATTACTAATTGATTCGGTGCTATAAGTATTCGATGTGTACCCCAACAACATGAATCAAGAGAGTTAAATTATTCAAGAAATTATGTTTCAATATAAATAAAGCATCAGATACCTACCGTTATTTATTAACTTCCTACTAATTCCAATTACCTACTTATAAGAAATTGTATTGTGAAGACAATGTAACGTTACTTTGATATTGAATATTTCATTTGTCAAAATTGATGCAGGTGCCTTTAACTGTGTTTTTATAGTGAATGATTTTTGCTAAGGCTCATTTAAATTCATAGAATGAAAGTTTTGATAATAATAAATATGCTGACCGTTCAATTTACAATGTACTTCTAGTGAAGCTGAAAGCACGAGGTAAACTGAATAGGAATGTTTAAAATAATAAGGAAAAACAATTGGATATAATATATTAATAGATGAGGAGAATCCGCATAAACTGACGAGACAAATTACTGCCGAAAACAATTAACTTCTATTTTGCGTGTTCTAAAGAGTCCTAAAGATAACATTTTTATAAAATCCAGTTAGTTAGTTCAGGAATTAAATGAGTCTGATCGCAGAAAAGAATTATGAGAAATAATGGCAAGCGGATCTTCACTTTACAAACATTTTGTTTAACGGTGCCATTAATGAAAAACTCTCGGTATTACAGCAGAAATACTCCTCATTGGATCATGGAGGCCCACACCTAATTTTTCCCAATTTTTGTGCTGGCATTATTAATATCTAAATCGCTTTCTATTTTTTTGAGCAACCAATAAATGATGAATTTTTTTTTCTAATGGTGAGAATTAGAACGAAATAGATAGGATATCAATAGGGTGGAGCTCCACTACATTATAGATGTAAAGTTGGAATTCATTTAGATGAGGGGTTTCTTGTGGATTGGAGACTTTGAGATGTAATAGCGAATGGCCAGGCCGATATGTCCACTTGGCCCTGTTTGGTTACTTTTTGTGGTGTATCATCACGACTGCTATTATATTGAAAATTTTTTGACAGTTCTAACCAATTAAAATTTGTTATTTCTCGTCATGTAAAACAAATCACCCAATCATTTGAATATTACACTGATAACATCATCCAGGGAAATTTTCAATCACTATGACAACAAAATTACTTAACTTTGACGACTTCATAATAACTGCTAAATAAATTTCAAAATGTCACGTTTTGGCAATGCCAATTCTCAATCTATAAACTTTTGTTGTGTTGCGACATTTTGATTTTATTTTTTCAAAACATTTTCTGACCGAATATCCCTCTGATATTGATAAATGCCTCATAATTTTATGACAACCTCAAGAAAGTGCTTTCGATTGTCATAAATTATCTCGTACATTATTTAGGGATATTATAGCTGAAGATTTCACACCTCACTTTTTTAGTGAATCAGAAGTTTATCTTCGGTTTCGTTACCATGGCAACCCAAAAAATTTCCGGAAATTTTTCTGTCAAATTATTGACATATGATCATATTTCACGTTTGCTGTCACATAAATAAATACACTGTTATAATACAAGATCCGAGGTATGCAAAATGCAGAATTCAAAATTACGTAATATTTGCAAAAGAACATTGTAGGGTCAACCTACCAACCTGCCAACCAAAGGTTTTAGAAAAATGTTTATAAATTATATTAACGTGATTACCATCAGCAATTGAACCATATAAATATTTTGATAAACAAAAGGAAACTAGTAAGTTACATTGATGACAAGCCATATGGGAATATTGATGTTTGGAGAGATAGTGCAATAAAAAGTATACACATTTATTTTTTATAAACACATTTACTACGGAATGTTGCCAGAATTGCCGCTAAAACTAAACTGTTTAGCTTTTTTTGTGTTTAAAACATTCTGAATCAGTTATAAATGATATCATTGTTTTATTAATTTCGAGAAATTTTATACATTATTTTTTTCTAAATTTTTATTTTTATTTTTGTGGAAGTTCTCCACATCATTTTATTTTTACATTGAAAACATTCTTCTGCACCATGTGCCTTATAAACCAGATTATCAACCAGTTCAATTCTTTAAATCGTTTTAAGTATTATTTAGATCAGTAAGTTAAATTATGTTTAATATTTATTTCAATACTTGTATTAATGTGTTTAATTCGTGTACGTTTAACATATTGACATATTTAACATATTTGATAGATCTACCAAGATTCCAATAATTATGCTTAATGCTTATTCTCCCAAACCACTGTTTTTACGCTTTCGTTGATAAGCGATAAGCCAACACGGAAGTAGTTACTATCGTCTATACTTTAAAAGTATACATTTTTCTACTAGTAGATAATTATTTATAATATAATAAATCCAAATTAGTTTTTTGGACTACCTTATTAGTTAGTAAGGTATGTATTAAGTTTAATCATCAATTTAGGAGTGAAGTTATTATTATTACTCTAGGGGGCTTCATGACGTTGAAATTGTACTTTATGTCATCAGCCCTTAGTTGCAAATTTGTCTAAATATAACCAATACGTCAAATTGCATAAAACATGTTTATACTTATATGTATTCTTCAAGGACCATTCTATCAAATTCTGTCTTACGATGTAAAACTTTTATTTTCACTGCGATTTTTTACTATTGTTCTGCTTGGTATCAAACCAGATCGTGGGAATATAATTACATGTACAGAGTCACACAGGTGAGTGGAGACACGTGTCTAACATTGCCACGTGTTAACCTGACGAATGGATCATATCTCCATCAAATATTAAATTTGTACTAATCCTTAAAGTGTGTCCTGTCAACTCTCCCAGTCACCTGAAACAGATGTTTCTAATCAAAATCAGTACACTGAAAAATACTGGTTTATATGGAATGAGTTTTTATAAATTTGACTGTATTAGTAGTGTCTATGTTAAAGTTCATTGAGGTCATTTTCTAGCAAGTGGCAAGAGTGAAACAAAATAACCTATACACAGCTACTTCGACTGAGAATGAGCAAATTGTATGTGGACTTTTTTTTTGTGGTATTGAATTATTTTCATTCATGTTCATATTGAAAATTTTTCAGAATATTTTGTATCTAATTTATGCAATCTAATGCTCTATAAGAATTATAACGCGACCTTATCTGATTTTTCTTATTTCAAGACATGTCCTAGATGTGACTTACCAGCATCGGTAATGAATTGTTTGTTTGCAAAATATCTAGTTACCATTATTTTTACGGTAGTACGAAAACCTGTTTTTAAAATTATTCTATTTTAAGCTTTTTTCGAATGGGAATCTGTGTTAGTCATATCCAAATGAAACGTATCTCTTAGTTTAATAAATAGTTGCCAACTATGAATACCAATAAATGAAACCATTAAAGGAAAAGGTGTTTTGGATAGTTACCATTGCATAAATAGTTTTTTTTAAATGCCGAAGCCGAAAATAAAGTACTGAATAAAATGTAAGAATTACAGCAAAATGAATAAAACTGAAAATAAAAAGACAATTAAGTCTAATTACATTATTATTGAGGATAAAACAATAATCCTTATTATAGAACGTTCACAATTCGTACCTTCACGTAAAAAGTCCTGTCCTAGTATTATTCCAGTAATAGTTAATTTTATTTGTAATTGCATTATTTTTAGAATGTATAAGGTTGAAAGAGTTATTTTATAAAATAAACCGTTTCGTAAATATTCAACTTATATTCAAGTTTCTAGCTCTTTATTGTACAATTTGAAAATACAATAATTAGTACGTTTCTAAATGCAATAAAAAGTTTGAGAAAATATTCCAGCATCGAAAAAGAAAAAATATATATCGTCTTTATTAGTACCTAGTAGTAAGTAATACAAATACCTACATAATGCATATTTATGAAAAATTATTGTAGAATTGCAAGGCGATAGCTCAAAGGCTACTCTTACATACAAACTGAATTAATACCTTTAATAATCCAATAAAATTAATTTAAAAAATAATAGATACAGATACACATAAATAGGTACAGCAAAAAGGAAGAAATGCATTTAAAATAAATGGAAATGTAATGCTAAGGTAATCACATGCAAAAATACTAAAATAGGTATAATATATACCGGGTGACAACATTATCACTAGCACCCCTGTTTTGCTCCTTGTTTTTTCAAGATATCAAAATGAAACTCGGCATAGTTAATATAGACGCAAAATGTCACATTTTGACGTATTTGAAGATTTTTTCGGACTTTCAGTTTAGCTGGAAGTGACCAATTCTTTATTTTTAAATGGAACACTCTGTATTTTATTGCATTTTCAGAATCCCGGGAAAATTCTGAATGGGTTTGAACTATTTTAGTAAATTTTTACGCCGACGTGATTTTTTAGAGTTTTGTTTGTTTTAAATCTAGAATGCTGCGATTAACTTTATGATCATAAATGACACAAAAAATAATGGAAAAAACAAATTTGATTTTTAACTAACAATCTAGCTATTAACCTATTCTAATGTTTCGAAATTAATTTCTTGTAAAAAGTCTCTTTTTTTAAAGGGCATTAGCAGACCTGGATTGTTTGTTAATAAAGTTTCTTATAACGTCAAGCAATTTTTGTTTTCATGGTTATTTAAAAAATCATTTATACTACTTTTCGACCATAATGAAAAACAAAAAAAAAGTTTTTGAGTTTAGTTAAATACTCAATGGATTTTTGGTTTGACGGTACCGTTGGATTGGTCTTGAAAAGTTGTATTTAATTGAGAGGGTGCTACAGCGTGATACTATTTGAAAAATACTTTTATGCAAGAAATTAATTTCGAAAGATTCCAATTCACTAGTTATTAAATTTGTTGGTTAAAAGTCATATTTGATTTAATTTGAAATTGATCACAGAACTCTAGATTGAAAACAAAACTTGGCTTTAAAAAAATCACTTCGGCGTAAAACTCACTAAATTAGGTCAAACCCGAGGTCATACCCATTCAGAATTTCTCCCTGATTCTGAAAATGTAATAATACACAGTGTCAAAGTTTAATAAATTACTATAAGTTACCTCACTCTACGAAAGGCACGAATCCGCCTGCCCCACTTCTCGGCTCGCCTACCCCTACCTCTTGACCCCCGCGTCCTCGGTAAAAGGTACACCCAGGGCATGTACAGGGTTATTCCGTATATTTAGAGAGCGTCTACCTCGCTTATTATAAAAGATAAAAAAAAAACTTTAAATACAAAAGTTGTAGGGTTTGTCCTAAATCGTCAGAAAGTGTTGTGTAATATCACGAATAGATATTGGAAAGTTAAAAAAATATACCAAGTTGGTAAATTTCTAATGGAACACCCTATATATTTAAAAAAAATCAAATAGATCTTTCTCATCTGAATTCAAAAATATATGATATGTAGATATTTGGTTTAGCCGTTTTCGAGATATTTGCATTTAAAGAACGTGATTATATTGTTTTGCCTATCGCGGTTGCCATGAAAAAACAAATGCTCAAAACAATAATAATTAAGTATTGTTTATTCGGGTACCACATTTTCTTCGTTCTATCCGTAAAATGGGTTATAAGAAGTAGAAATGTTAGAAATACTTAATTGTTTTTTCATGGCAACCGCGATAGGCAAAACAATATAATCACGTTCTTTAAATAACCCTGTACACAGTGGCACTCGAATGATTTCTGTGACCTAGGTACATGACTTAGTGCGCTGACTGCGTTTTTAAACGTTGCTAATACACCCGGTATCCGTATCGCTTTATGATAACAACACGTGTTCGCGGTCGGTACGCCTTTGATGTCCAATATGAAAGAGCCGCGAAGGAGTGAGGTAACTTTTAGTAATTAGTAAACTTTGACAGTGTGTTAAAAAACAACAATTGGTGTCACTTCCGGCTAAACCAGAAATCCGAAAAAAATTTCAAATACGTCGAATTGTGACTTTTTACATCTATATTAATAACTATGCCGAGATTCATTTTGAAATCCTGAAAAAGAAGGTGCAAAACAAAACAGGGGTGCTAATAATATCGTTGTCACCCGGTATACATATACACAAACATATACTCGTATACACGTAACATACGCACATTGCACATCTAAACATACAAAGATGATAATAAAAATAATTAACAAAGATAAATAAATGCAACAATAATCAATGCATCAATATAGATCGTCATCAGAAATTAATTTTTTATTCATTTGTTTTTATGTTTGGACGAAAAACATTTAATGACAGTTTTGTAGACATTTCCCATTATAAAATTTTACAGTTTGGTATGAGAACGATCTTCGAAACAGGGATGTGCTGTGTTGCACCCAGTGTCTTACCATATCTCACATTTATATTATGGAAAGCGCCCCTAGTTACGAGTTTTTCAGCAAAATACCCAGGAGGTTTTCAAGAAGTTTGCCGTCATTCTCTAAGTAGCATCTTCTACCTGTAGAATCTAAAAATTATTCAGTATTTCCGGAAATATACTTTGAAAGATTTAAAGAACCAATCTCCTAAGTTCTTGTGTTTCAAAGTTTGCTTATAAACATACCTTTTGACATACCCTTAAAGGAAAAATTCTGGTGAGGTTATATCCGATGAACGTGCTGGCCGGAGCGGAGCATTTAAGAATGCATGCTTATAATTTTTTCTGGAAATCTAGCTGAAAAGTACTCTCTACAACCAAAGCAACTAGCCTAAGAACTGGCGTGATTTTTTTCCCATCATTTGTACCAAAGGATAAGCACATTTATGTTGAAATATGGTTTAAAGTGAACAAATATCGCTACGTCTGCCGTTGCAAACCGGCATCGTTAGGCCGGAGGCGGCTCCTCAAATTTGCTTTTTTTTTCAAAAACTCCTTGATTTGTACCACCTGCAGACTATGAAATTCGGCTTTAGGAATACAATTTGACCACAAAAGTGAAATGGCAGACAATAAAGTCGGTAGCGTTTCTTCATTACAGCCAATAATAGGTTCCGCCGATGGACATCGTAGTGGTCTGTGAGTGCAAGCGAGATGAGTTCATGCTCGCAAACGCGCAGCGGACGGAGATGGATATATTGATATATTATCCGATTATTTAATACATTGGAATTGGACGCATATTTAGTGGCTCTGTAAATAGATTTGTATGAAAATAAATATAAGCAAACATATATTTTATTGAAACTTAACATTCAGTAATAAGAAAACTAAACATTATACACTCTGAAATAAAAAATATGAAAATAATATTATAATAAAAATATTATAACATAAAATAAAATATTATAATAAAAGCAACAAAAATATAAAAAAATATTTACTCTTCATCACTAGAGTCATCATAAGTTAGTAAATTCCTCATTATCCTGTTCTATGATGTCTAAATTTGTTGGACATCGCGGTCCAGTGAACCATATAGTATACTTATGATGCCATGTTCACTACAAGCCTATCGCCATATTGCACACATTTGGTTTATTCTTTTTATTTTTAACAAAAGTGCACCTTTACATGGCAGAATTGAAGCAGCATCCAAATTTTTTACTTTTTCTAGTGGGTTAATTTTTCTGTTTTTGGGTTTATAACTGTCCAAAAATATTTCGTAACATGCTTTGTTGATGTTTCGTTGCTTGGGTTTTCCATATAATGTACACACGAAATGTTCCGCAACAGCAATTTGATTATCTGTTAAAATTTCACTTTTTCCAAAAGTCGAAAACGTTGTTTGAAATTCCTCATTCTTTTGCAAAATTTTTAAAGGTTTCAGTTTTGCCTTCCTTGCAAATGACGAAGTATAATCTGAACCGGTAAATATACATGCAAGGCCGGCAAGGCTTTACAGAGACGACGATCGCCTAGGTTATTAAAAACTGCGGTAACAATTAAATACCGCAATGTATTTTAGGAGGTTCACAACTATATTGCAATGACTTATACCCTAGGTAAAATTAGGTAGGTACCTGTTTCAATCCAAACTAAGATGTCCCTGAAGAGATGGAAATTTCCCAAAAGAATTATAAGTACACCTGTCTCGGACACTTTAATTACAATTTTCGTTATTTCTGGAGGTAAACGTGACAAATGAAAAACCATTCGGCTGTCTGCTTCTTTGTGCTGACAGTTAAAATTTTCTCCTCTTTGATTTGCAATTTCCCCGTCCCTATTGTAGATTTTGTAGCATATGTCATTATAATTCACATACAATTCTTTGTTAGATATTATTTGAGAACATTTATGTGAAGACCATTCTTGGACGAGAAAATCAACTAATGATCGTTTGAAGCTGCCCGCTGTTTGGAAATAATACTTTTAAACATTACACTATAATTATTATTGTACCTACCTCTATGCGAGCATCCAGAAAGTTTGACGGTGTGCGTTGATTCCTCTCGCAGTCTTTTATTGAAGGGCTGACAACTTTATCAAATATGACGTCAATCCTTGGGCCCTTCAGGTTACAAATTCTTTTAAGTATATGCAAGAATCTACAATAAGCAGACAGCCGAATGGTTTTTCATTTGTCACGTTTACCTCCAGAAATAACGAAAATTGTAATTAAAGCGTCCAACACAGATGTACTTATAGTTTGGATTGAAACAGGTACCTACCTAATTTTACCTAGGGTATAAGTCATTGCAATAGTTGTGAACCTCCTAAAATGCATTGCGGTATTTAATTGTTACCGCATTTTTTAATAACCTAGGCGATCGTCTCTGTAAAGCCTTGCCGGCCTTGCATGTATTTACCGGTTCAGATTATACTTCGTCATTTGCAAGGAAGGCAAAACTGAAACCTTTAAAAATTTTGCAAAAGAATGAGGAATTTCAAACAACTTTTTCGACTTTTGGAAAAAGTGAAATTTTAACAGATAATCAAATTGCTGTTGCGGAACATTTCGTGTGTACATTATATGGAAAACCCAAGCAACGAAACATCAACAAAGCATGTTACGAAATATTTTTGGACAGTTATAAACCCAAAAACAGAAAAATTAACCCACTAGAAAAAGTAAAAAATTTGGATGCTGCTTCAATTCTGCCATGTAAAGATGCACTTTTGTTAAAAATAAAAAGAATAAACCAAATGTGTGCAATATGGCGATAGGCTTGTAGTGAACATGGCATCATAAGTATACTATATGGTTCACTGGACCGCGATGTCCAACAAATTTAGACATCATAGAACAGGATAATGAGGAATTTACTAACTTATGATGACTCTAGTGATGAAGAGTAAATATTTTTTTATATTTTTGTTGCTTTTATTATAATATTTTATTTTATGTTATAATATTTTTATTATAATATTATTTTCATATTTTTTATTTCAGAGTGTATAATGTTTAGTTTTCTTATTACTGAATGTTAAGTTTCAATAAAATATATGTTTGCTTATATTTATTTTCATACAAATCTATTTACAGAGCCACTAAATATGCGTCCAATTCCAATGTATTAAATAATCGGATAATATATCAATATATCCATCTCCGTCCGCTGCGCGTTTGCGAGCATGAACTCATCTCGCTTGCACTCACAGACCACCACGATGTCCATCGGCGGAACCTATTATTGGCTGTAATGAAGAAACGCTACCGACTTTATTGTCTGCCATTTCACTTTTGTGGTCAAATTGTATTCCTAAAGCCGAATTTCATAGTCTGCAGGTGGTACAAATCAAGGAGTTTTTGAAAAAAAAAAAGCAAATTTGAGTAGCCGCCTCCGGCCAAACGCTGCCGGTTTGCAACGGCAGACGTAGCGATATTTGTTCACTTTAAACCATATTTCAACATAAATGTGCTTATCCTTTGGTACAAATGATGGGAAAAAATCACGGCAGCTCTTAGGCTAAACGTATGAAATGCTTTAGAACACAGGCCAATAGGGTATCTTAAAGATTTTTTGATGATGCTTAAAGATGACTCGAAACGTAATTAAAACGTAATGTGTGGTACATTGTTAAATTCAAAATAAAAAAAACTTGATGTCAGAAAATCAAGACTGTATTTAAAAAAATGAATATAAGTGTCAAAGATGTAAATATAGAATAAAAAAATTGATAGCGTAATCCTTTAAGTTGATTAAAAGCGGCAACAAATTTTTTTTTCAATTTTGCTCTAACTTTATAATTAATGACAGAAACAACTTTTTTCTCATTTAATCCAATTTATTATCTCTTACTATTAACGAGATTTCGATAATGGTCAGTATCTTGGATATAGCGTATATTATGCAATAATATAGGTAAAAATAATTCAACTTAACAAAATTGCTTTCTACCCCTTATCTCTTTTATTTTCTGCAATTTCTTTAAGCAAGAATATATGATACACTCCTAAGGATTTATTTAAATATGTAATTTTAAAGTTGAAATTATAAAAATAATAGAGATCTTTACGAGTACCATTCATACATTAGAAAAGTCTTTAGGGAAATAATGTAAGGGTGATCACTGCCGAAGATAAGAATGGTCACACAAGATACCTGCCCTATTATTATGACATGCATACAAACTATTAAGTAAAAAGTCATCAGATACGGAAAAGCCACTGTTAAGCTTCCGTTGGGGAACTAGCGCCCCACTGTTCAGCTTACGCGTGTCGATGTAAGTGTTTTATCAGAAATAGATGACATATTGATATTGTTGCAAATTGATTTTGGAGAACACCATGCAATTTCCTGGGAACCATTTTGCAATTTAAACAGTGTGTTGCCTAATAAAATAAAAATGAAAACAGTATTACTGCATATACATTATGCATTAGTTAGATAAGTTATATTTTTATTTGACTGTTTGCCTAGTTTTTGTTTACAGAAAGAATTACCAGAAACAGTTTTTCTTTGAAATATAATAGAATAGCATATAATCATTCAATAAGTGTGTACTAGTAGGAGCCATGGGGGAAAAAATTACGACATTAAATACTTTAATGATATCTTTAAAAAATAGAAAATTCAAGGATTCATTCAGCAGAAGGTACGTTACTGAGATATTTCATGAATAAATTTGTATATACAGATTGTTTGGGTAACACGAACAGTAGAAATACATCCGATATAAAATAACCTGATATATAAATTTAAAATGCAATCTACAGATCTTTCTGGCAATGAATCAAACTTTTCCACACAAAGAAAAAATATGGATCAGTCAGTTAGTTATTTTGCTAGATAATTAATTAATTTTTCAGTGTTTATATAAAAAGTTTTAGTCTCATTTAAAATTTGTTAAAGTATAAGACCATTACAGATTTTTTTAATTTAATTATTAATTTCAAATTTGAGTAAGAGAAATGACACGTCACTGAATGTTAATCAGATGAAACTTAAAAAAGTGTTTTGATCCCTAAATAGATGCTTTAGATAGATATCTTTTTCAATACCTAAAATTCAGGATCTTTACAGAAGAGTATAATATCAGGAAGACTTTTAACAAATAAAACTCATAAATTCGAAGAGGTTGTCCTGAATGATATTAAAGAACATTTAGACACAAACACAAGAGAAATTGCTAATATTTGTGTAAGTCATAAATTAATTTGGACTATTCTTAAGATCAGCAGTTATATCCGTACTACATACCGCGCGTTCAAGTATTGTTGACTTAAAATTCCCCTAGACGTTTTTGGTATTGCTAACGGATTCTTCGGAAATGTACAGGGTGTCCCAAAGTTGATGTCTCGGGACTATATCTAGAGAATGAAAAAAGTTATCACAAAACCGTTTACGTGGTTTAATTTGGGGTGCACTAAGGTACATTTTACGCCATAAATATTTTTTTTTCGAAATCTGGAAAATGGCGAAACTGACGTCATCAGAACTTTTTTCCCTGGAACATACACTTTTTTTGTGCTACCTGGAAAGTGCTATTTTTTCTGAACATTTTCTGTTAAAAAAGTTTTTTCGTATCTCTTACATTTAAAAATATACAGTGCAAAATAGTTTGGAAAATACCCTCAATGCATACGAGTTAGCCATGATGTAATCGAGTGGCCTATGGAAAACAATGAACAAAATCTATTAATATGTTTTATCAAAGATTTGTAACAGTACATTTTAATAAAAAAAAAATATTTTAAGACAATAACAAAATTCTAAATCGTTTTTTTTGTGGCGTTAGGAAAATTTTTCAAACAAATAATACTTTAAGATCGATCTTGACAAAAACGAAACCATTAAATCCTTAACAAAATTCAAAAAACTGTATTTACAGTATTCCGTATGAGTGTAATAAACATTATGTGGGTGAATCATCTAGACCACTTAATGTAAGTTTGGGCGAACACAAAAGTTATATTAGAAAAGGTAAAATAGAAAAATCTAAAATTTTTGAACATGCTTGGGAAAACGATCACAGGATAAAATGGGATTCAGCAAAAATTTTGACCAAATAAGCAGACAGCAAAAAGAGAAAAGTCAAAGAATCTGCAATAATTTTACTTAATGAAGTTAAATGCGTATCAAATTGTTCGGTAGAATTTTGTTCAACTTGGTTACCAATGTTGAGAGAAGAAGTCAATAAAATTAATATTATTTAGAATATTTTTCAACATTTCTATGGTAAGTATCTATGGAAATGATATAAACAATTTTATTTTATGCCGTGTTATTCTACACGTTACATAAAAAATCTAAAGAAAAGGAAACAGATATAGTTTCTGAAACAACAGCGCAGTGTTTTTGACATTACGTCAAAGGCGTAGAGGTTATTCCCCAGTTTTAAACTGGTTAATTTGAATATTTTTTAGATGCTTACCTAATATAAATTGGATAGGAATTTCAAGAGATCTGGTAATAAATCCCAATAAGAAAAGGAAGAAAAAAAAAATTGATTAAAATCATGTCAACTTTTTCATTGTTTGTAAACATTTCGGCGCTATTTAAATTAATTGACACCCGTAAACTATTTGACACAAACAATATATTCACTAAACAAACATGTCAACAGCCCTAGTTCATTGTTTTCCATAGGCCACTCGATTACATCATTTACCCTGTATATTTTTAAATATAAAAGATATGAAAAAACTGTTTTCATAGAAAATGTTCAGAAAAAATAGCACTTTCCAGGTAGCACAAAAAAAGTGTATGTTCCTGGGAAAAAACTTCTGATGACGTCAGTTTCGCCATTTTCCAGATTTCGAAAAAAAAAAAATTTATAGCGTAAAATGTACCTTAGTGCACCCCAAATTAAACCACGTAAACGGTTTTGTGATAAATTTTTTCATTCTCTAGATATAGCCCCGAGACATCAACTTTGGGACACCCTGTACTACATACAATCCTCCATTAATCTCTAAGTCATTTTTTACTAATGAGGTTAATTTTTCAATCGACAAATTAACGAATTTTCACAATAATTGTATTCGTAATTAGTTTGTCGAAAATTCGCACGCAATAATTGAGTTTCGGTTTTAGTAGCAATTTTCTTTAAATGTAGATATTACTAAAGATTTTTCAGACCGGTTCACAGTTTCTGTCAAATATATTTACGATGCCTCATAAAAAAATGTCTGGAAAATGTTTTCCCTAACCTACCGAATGATGTTCTAGTTGAACTGATACGAATATGGTTGTTGCATGATGTCCCAACGCATTTTAGTTTAACAGCTCGTGAACTTTTAACAACAAACAAATGATCAATTAGTCTTGGCGTTCAAAAACAAATTAAACGTTGACCTCCTCAAGATATCCAGAATTGATTTCTTTGGATTATTGCTTGTCGGGTATCATCTAAAGTATTTGGTGTACAACGTGCCACCAAAATGAGAATCAGCCCAGCACAGATACACACACACACCAAGTGATTTTGAGTGTGTGCATAATTCAATGAGACGAAGCATCGTGCATCGTGTCTGAAAGTGATTTCTTTCATTAGTTTCCATGATTTTTATTCCCTTTTACACATTTTTTGGATACGGACCATTTTACCAATAGAACGCAAAAGACGTTTTTAGTGGGGTGTTAATCAAGGAATTGAGAAATCATATCAAAATGAACCCAAACTCAGTGGCGTATTTATTTCCTTATTCAATCATGCAAAGGCGACATATAAGCATGCCATTGGTGAATTAAATGATGGTTTACCAACGAAACAAGGTATCTGGTGTTTGCACCGAATTTGAAATTAATATTATCAAAATTTGTTTTTGTCCTCCCAACCTCCATTCGAAATTGAAAGACTTGTAGACCCATGTGTGCGTACTTTTTGTTTTAAAGTAAGATAAGGAACATGCCAGTTAATTTTCTACCTGTACAGAAACATTCCTTATAGTAGTTTTATGGTTTTCACTAACGTTGTGCAATTTAGGAAATAGATGTTACGGTACTATTTAATTCATAAGTAATTTTCAATAAAGGCCTAAGTACGCGCCTGGCCCTGTTCTATGCTTGAATTTTGCCACGCTGTCCGTTCTCGCCTGGCCCTGTTTACACCACGAAAACAAAAGTTATTCTTTTGGCTTCTTAGGTCTTTATTGAAGATTATCTGTTAAAAAAATATGGTAGGTATGTACGAACGAAAATTTTTGCCTTATTAAATAAATAATTATTTGTAAAATCAATTCAAACTAGTACAATACATTATTGTACAAAGGGATTTCTAAAGGCGCTGATTAAGAATATATTACTATTTTTTTTTCCTAAAAAAATCGCTAATACTTTTTTCATAAAAATCGACCCCCTTTTCTCATCCTAGAATCGGACGCCTCTGACTAAAATCAAATGTGGTTACGTTTAAAGACTCACTTTATAGGTATACCGGATGGACACGAGAACCGGCTCAAGCTTATAGCTCTTTTGTTTATGAACCAACTATTTTGAAATTTGGAACATGTATTGAAAATGACCGACTTCCGGTTTCGACGGAAATAACATCAAATTCGATTTTTAAATGGAACACCATATATGTTTTATTATTTTTGGGATCTACGGAACAAATTATATCTATTCACGTTGTAAAAGTTGCATTTTCCTCAAAAATAATTAAAATTTTTAATTTGATTTTTTAAGCCAGAAAGATGTGACCCTGGAAAAAATGTATCTATCTCCATTCTATTATTCACACGAATAATAATTCTTAGTAGTAAGTTAATATTAAGTATAGCTTCGTCTTTCTTAGGTTTTTTCTTCCATTAATTTATTAAATACGACAGAAAGGGGGGATAACAATTATTAAAAAGTGCAGTTGGACATTTGGAAAAACTTGTTTATTCTACTATTCTATTACATGTTGAGGTTTCGCCTTTCATCAAAGGCTTTTTCAAAACATTATTACATTACTAAAAGAGAAACAAAAACAATTACAAGAATTTTTAGTCTGAAATTACAAAGTTATATAAAAAATACAATGGTCAAAAGCTAGCTAACATACTGACGTTTCGCCTTTGATCAAAGGCTTTTTCAAAACATTATTACATTACTAAAAGAGAAACAAAAACAATTATAAGAATTTTTATTCTGAAATTACCTCGGAAATTACAAAGTTATATAAAAAATACAATGGTCAAAAGTTAGCTAACATACGTACCCAAACAGGAAAATAGACAACACTGATTAAATTATCATATTTTATTAAAATTTTTTAATTATAATGAAACAAATAAAAACGTGGTTGTGGCCATTCCACCATTTTGGACCAAACAAAACGAAAAATTAATATTAATATTAAGTGTATTGTGGGCCGATAAATTTTAAAGTGTTGGATTTTGACAAAAAAGTAAATTTTTTTAAATGAAACGTGTATGACCATCCGCAACATTAGATAGAACATTTTATTTCGAATACGACGATATATGATATGTCTAGTTTTTTTCCATTTACTACCACTAAAAAATTAAATAAATCAAAAATTTTAAAATTATTTTTCAAAAAAAATTAAAGTTTCGCAACGTGATCACATAGAAATTGGTCTCTAGATTCAAAAAAATTATAAGCTATACAGAGTGTTGTATTTTAAAAATCAAATTTGATGTTATTTCCGTCGAAACCGGAAGTCGGTCATTTTGAATGTACACATCACTAAATTGGAAAATAAGTCTTTTAGGTATACATTATGTTCCAAATTTCAAGAGAGTTGGTTCATAAACAAAGGAGCTATAATCCTGGGCCGTAAAAAGTGGGACACACTGTATATGTGTTTGAAGATATGTGTCTAGGATATTTTAGTCTAACTCTAGTCTCTCAAAGCTTTGAAGCCAAAGTCTGAAACACTTTGCGTGTATAATTGAGAATTGAATATATAGGGCGTGTCATTCTTTAAACCCAGGGTTTTAAGTAATTGAAGAAAGTTCGCTAGAGCGTAATTGTGTAGCTTTTCACTGCAAATGGCAATGTGAAAGGAGATGGTTGTGTTCTAATTAAGTGGTAGAACAGTTATGTTAAATTTTACCAGGTCGACAATAAAAAAGGTGATTTTGCAGAATATTTCTACTAAAATTTTGATCCAAATCGTGCTCTAAAAGAGTTACACCCTAATAAAGATTCATTTTTAATTAAATTGTCCTGCAGAGTTAAGACTAAAAGTTTGGATAGGGTCCTCAAATTTTTTATCCAATACAAGATTCATTAATTTAATTAAACATTGTCAATATACATAAAAAAATACATAAATATGATACTTTTAGTTATAGTCATAATATACATATTTTAGGATAGTATAGTAATGAAATTTTCAAAAGATAAAATTGCAATGAGATAAAACAATAATGTCAAAAACATAAAAAATAAGAAATCTGATCTATTTTATCTGGCCTATCCTACAATATGAGATGCAATAATAAAACTGGTTTGTCTATATTTGTTTTAATAACATGGGAACTCTTAGCGATATATTGTTCAAAAATATTTAATACATCTGGCATTGATGAAATCGATAGAGATAGTGAAATTTTCTTTAATGTGCTAGTTTTTTTTAATTAATAATTCTTATTTTTATATTTACTTAAGAGGCAGAAAGCCATCTTAAACCTAGAAGGTAACTGAACTTTTGAGTTCATATTGAATTATGCATGGAAAATCGACATTATTTTATATTGTTCACGTGTAATTAATACTGTCTCGTCTGTCTCACAGTATTATTCCTACCTTTATGTTATAAAATGGCTATAATATTTTTTTTAGAATCTTATTAATCTTCCCCACAAAATCAAACTCCTTGCTGAACTCTCGATAGTGACGATTTTGGTTTAATCTGAGACTAAGGTTTGTAACGAAGTGATTTTTCCAATCAAGGAATGTTCATTTTTGCTTTAAATATTACCGCTGTTTTAGTAAGTAAGTCCTGTTGTAGTTAAGTTAGTAACGAGTTGTTAAAAAGTCCGCTGGTAAATAAGCAGTCAAGTAATTAATTGATTAATTTTCGACAATCCCCCGTATAAGCTAAATCCGAGAATTATTATAAATAATGGCCGAATCGGAAATAAAAATCAATCGTTACTAGAAATGTTAATCCGTATCCGTTTTAATCCGTTTCTTTTTGCAATATAATATAGAAATTACAAGTAACTCATTTCCGGTTATTGACGTTCTGAATTGATGCTCCTAATTGCATAATCCGCTTGAGCTCCGCAACGAACGTCGTGTTGAGGATACGATCCCATCGTGTGAAATCAGTACGCCCCTTTTAACACGACATAGTTACGTTAGAAAGGTGATAAAATGGCAAAGAACACTCCAGTCCGTGTCAGATCCGATCTACCGCCAGCAGTTTTAGATCAATCCGAAGCCGTCAACATTCCCGTCCGTACCGCCGCTCCAAATTTAATAGTAAATTTATTTGAATATAATATTGGTAAGAACACACCGTAGTCCGCTGCAATTTGTAGGTACTGCCTTCAGTTAAGTATAGATATTCAGAGATCTTTTTGTCCGTAAGTATCGTTGTATTATACTACTAAATCAAACCAGAGCTAATTAGTAATACCTCCGTTGGTCTTTTGTTTTCTAATATATGCATCGGCTGCTGAGATCTGTTCACTTGGGCCATCTTAAACGCCACAATGCATAATAGGTTACCGGAAAACCTACGTTAAGCCAAATAGTCATTATATGCATCAACTGATTAGATCTGTTCACTTGGGCCATCCATAAAGTTGACATGCATAGAGTTGACTCGGTAAACTTACGTTAATCAGCATAATCATTAACAAATAGCTCTACGTTTGTGGCAGTAGTTCGCCGTATGTTTAAACATTCCGTATAGACTACAATATCTATAGCTAACCGATTGCCCGCCGTGCATAATACATCCTATTGGAAAGGTCCGTTTGCTTGTTGTACGCAGTAATTTATTAATCAAACTTATCCCAAATTCCGTAATAATATCGCGTAAAGAGTCTTGATTGCCAGCTTGACTTGTTTTTAATCGTTTTAAACAGTTTTATACATACTCGACTGTACAGTCGTAGAGGTATTAGAGTTACATTAATTTGTTCAATTAATATTGCTGAATAAACACGTTGTTTCCAAGAGGGTAAAATTCACGAGTTATTATTTCTGTCATTTATTTCTGATTAACCCGTTTGAACAAATGGTCGAAGTCCATTAGACAGATCTTCAGTTCACGACCCCAGACATTCCGTATCTTCAGCCGTTTCGTTATTCAGGGTTGTTCTCCCAATAGGAGAGCCAAAAAGTGTAGTTCTTTGCACTTAAAAATTAAAGAACTGGCGCCCGAGTTTTCCGTCTAAAAAGTTTACGTAAATATATACATCGTGTGTAAAAAGTATTGAAACTTGACCATAACTTTTAAAATATTGATTGTATAAAAAAAACCTTTCCCCCTCCCCCAGCCACCCCAACTTTTTATTTAAAATAGCAACCTACCCTTTGTGATACCCCAAAAGAAAGGTATTTTAATAGACTATTCAACGCTGTAAAGAAATCCAAAATCTTTCGATGCAATTGGCTTCCCAAACGCATAAAATATGTACATTTTTTTTTATTTAAAAATTTTAAGAATGTCACGCATGTAAGACAGGTGAGGTGAGGTGTTTCCGGGCCGATAGATAGGCAGAAGATGGTCAATCGAATGGCCAGCCAGATCTCCGGACCTGACACCCTTATGGGGTCATTTAAAGGGTTGCGTCTATAACAATAGACCAAATAATTTGGAGGATCTAAAGGATAGAATACGGGCGGAGATTGGTCGAATACCCCAAACGGCATTCGAAAACTGTTTATAAAACTTTGAACAGCGACTTATACAGTGCCTAGTTGTTAACGGAGCTCAGTTTGAACATCTTATTAGATAATTTGTTAATTTTTTTCCGTAATAAAGTTTTACTAATCTTTCCTTTTTCTTAAAAAAAATTGTATTTCATGCGTTTGGGAAGCCAATTGCATCGACGGATTTCGGATTACTTACAGCGTTGAATGGTCTATTAAAATATCTTTCTTTTGGGGTATCACAAAGGGTAGGTTGCCATTTGAAAAAAAAAGTTGGAGTGGCTGGAGGAGGGGGTGTGTAGAACTAGAAATTATAAATCGCAACAAAAGTTGCGTAATTGAAAATAAAAATCGACCTATCCAAGTTTTTTTTTATACAATCAATATATTAAAAATTATGGTCATGTTTCAATACTTTTTACACAAGCTGTATACTCGTCAAAATTTGCTTCGGGACACCTTAAAATTGACCAAGATTTATAACGCTGTAAAACTGTAAAAAATGTATGGATTTGTGCAGGGTTTTTAGCGTTTCAAGGGAAATTTAATTGGCTTTCATCTTACCTTATTACATTTAACTTTAAGATAAAGTTACAAAAACATGTTTATACAGGGTGTCAAACGAATGTCTGTTTTTTCAGTCAACTTTTATCTTGAGCACAGCATTAACCAAACACCCTGTATATTAGAATTTTATAAAATTTGTTTGTCTTATGTGTCTGCTTTAAAAATTTTTTTGAATTTTGCTCCTATCTTTTTTGTAAATAAAGATACAGAGGTTTTAGTAAAACGTTACATTTTCACAATAAAATAACGGATGGATTTGATTACTAAAATTTGGGTACCTATATTGTGATTGACCACAAAGAGCACGTATTGTAAACGAGTTTTTTTACCAAGGGGGTATAAACCGCATGTGGTAGTCTGCATTATCATCAGATTTAAACTACAGAGCAAATTTGGGATGTTCTACAGAGACGAATATCTAGTCGAAACCACCAACCTGATACATTTCGAGAACTTAGAGAAGCCCTTGTAGAAGAGTGGAACCAAATTCCAAACGAGATAATAAATAATTTGGTTCAGAACATGCCACAACGTTGCAGAGATTTATAACATCGAGGCCCAACTCATTGCTAATTACATTACGGTTAATGTTTAATTTTGTTAAATAAAAGATGTTAATGTTTATGTGAGTCCTTATGATTATAAAAGTATAAACGATTGAGATTTTTTATTTTATTGTGAAAATGTAACATTTTATTAAAACCTCTGTATCTTTTTCTACAAAAAAGATAGGAGCAAAATTCAAAAAATGTTTTAAAGCAGACACATAAGACAAACAAATTTTATAAAATTCTAATATACAGGGTATTTGGTTAACGCTACGCTCAAGATAAAAATTTACTGAAAAATCAGGCATTCGTTTGACACCCTGAATAAACATGTTTTTGTAACTTTATCTTAGAGTTAAATAGGTATGATGAAAGCCAATTAAATTCCCCTTGAAATGCTAAAAACCCGGCACAAATCCATACATTTTTGACAGTTTTACAGCGTTGTTAATCTTGGTCAATTTTAAGGTGTCCCGAAGCAAATTTTGGCGAGTATGGAAATAAAGCACCGTAATAAGTTTAAGGTTAAGTGGAAGAGCAGCACTTTACAAGCTTTATAAAAACATTAATAAAGTCGATATTATTATTATTATTATATACCACAATTTCTTGAGAAGCAGTTTCTCTTGCTTCCTGAAATGAAACAAATTATTAAGATAATCGCTTACTGATGGAGGTTAATTCATTGAACTCCAGAACTCCAAAATTTATCTAGCCAGAACATATAATATCCAAAGTATGCCAGAAATGATCCACCCCAAGAACATGATTATAAAATACTAAAATTGTCATATTATCACTAGTATAATATGACATATAATTCATTAGTGTAAGGTGAGGAGTATTTGTAAACAATATTATGATTTAAGCATTGAGTAAGATGGTTTCGGAAACAAACTATACCTATAGAGATTTGGCAAGGCAAAACTCCTTGGTATATTTGAAACTAGTAGGTGAGGTACATAGAAGAAATTTTGAAATAATATTAGGGCGTTATAGTGAAGTTGAGGATTAATTTGAGTGAAAGATCTCCGCTCTCTTTCTTATAGCGATAGTTTCGTCAAAAAACAATAACTTGAGTTAACTCTATACAGGGTGTTTCATGAGGAACTGTACATAGTCCAATGGTAGATAGGGCCCATCAAGGTTAGTAACAAACCACTATTTAAAATCATTTTAGCCAAGTATTTAGGGTTGTACAGGGTGATTTATGAATTTTTACCAAAATTTGCTTTCGTTGCCTTTTAGAAACTAATTGTCCGATTCAATTTATTTTAGGTACACATTAAGTACGATCAAATACCAACAGTTTGCCATAATTACAAAACCAAAATTCCAGGTCCGTATTAGGAAAAATTTCATTTTATCTGTGCCCCCTAAAAAGTTCACCCTGTATATGTGTTTTTTAAATCTTATTAATGAAGTTTGAAAGTACATAAACTACCAACAAACGTGGAATACTTCGTTTTCTTGTCACACTTACAACAGATACAAAATAAACACATTAAATTTAAACATTATCTTGTTAAAATTCAAACTTTCAGTAATTCAATGTTATTTGTCAAAGTTCCTATCAGTTTAAGCTTCTAAGTAATTATAACTATTATTAGTTAAAAATAGTATGAAATACGAACAGTTAGTCGCAATCAACAAGACTCCAGGACCGTATTAGGAAAAATCATCATCTCGTGTCGATTCCTCCTAAAATTTTCACCCTGTATATCTTATTCTTAACTTTACTTGCTATAATTTAAAAGTACATAAAGTATCAACAAGCAGTGTAGTGTGATCCACACTTTTCAATAATAATTACGAACGTCCAACTACCGACACATAAGTTGTGTAGTAATTAAAAGGTAATCTTGTACATTCTGTTCTAATTTGTAATGTAGAATATTTTCATGTTCAGTTCTAGTTTTAAGAAATGAACTTATTTTATTTAGTGTGCAGCTAAAGACATTTGTGCAGGATTTCTGCGAAAGTTTGTCAATTCTTTCTACAGTAGGAATATAATAGACTTTTTATCTACTGACACTGTTAACAAAAGGTAGTCGACTTTGGCAATAGTTTGACAGGTATAATTGTTGATGAGGTATAACTTTTGTTTCTACGTTACTAATACCATTAGTCCAACTTGAGAGCAGCAATTAATAGACCGAATTGAATAGTATTGTAACGTAATAAGAAACTACCCGGACGTTATACGAAAATCTGTGGGACATTTAGTTAGTAGTAGGTAATAAAATGCCGTGAAGAGGGGGGGTTTACATTTTGAAAATAAGTTATAGATTTTTTACTTTTTAATTTTGTTAATATGTATTCGAGTATGTATTATTTTGTTTTGTTACGTTGTTTTGTATTCATGTTGCGTTTTTTATTTTGCTTGTTCTGTTCTGCTCTAACTGAAACCAATTTATTGAAAATGTCAATTTTATCGAGATAAATTTTGTTGGTTGGTTTAAAACCTGTTGAAAGTGTAATAAGAAAACGGATCATACTACACTACTTGTTGATACTTTATGTACTTTTAAATTATAGCAAGTAAAGTTAAGAATAAGATATACAGGGTGAAAATTTTAGGAGGAATCGACGAGATGATGATTTTTCCTAATACGGTCCTGGAGTCTTGTTGATTGCGACTAACTGTTCGTATTTCATACTATTTTTAACTAATAATAGTTATAATTACTTAGAAACTTAAACTGATAGGAACTTTGACAAATAACATTGAATTACTGAAAGTTTGAATTTTAACAAGATAATGTTTAAATTTAATGTGTTTATTTTGTATCTGTTGTAAGTGTGACAAGAAAACGAAGTATTCCACTGTTGTTGGTAGTTTATGTACTTTCAAACTACAGTAATAAGATTTAAAAAACATATATACAGGGTGAACTTTTTAGGGTGCACGGATAAAATGAAATTTTTCCTAATACGGACCTGGAATTTTGGTTTTGTAATTATAGCGAACTGTTGGTATTTGATAGTACTTAAAGTGTACCAAAAATAAATTGAATCGGACAATTAGTTTCTAAAAGGCAACGAAAGCAAATTTTGGTAAAAATTCATAAATCACCCTGTACAACCCTAAATACTTGGCTAAAATGATTTTAAATAGTGATTTGTTACTAACCTTGATGGGCCCTATCTACCATTGGACTATGTACAGTTCCTCATGAAACACCCTGTATTTTCAGAATGACCAGAATGCCAGAATATATCGAGCTGGGAGTGATGCGCAATCTATAGATAGGTTATTTTGTATGAGGCCAATTTGTTCATAAACTTTAATAATAATGTAATGAATTTTATTTAGTGTATTTTTATGAAATGTATTTTTCTCATAAGTAAATAAATGGAGACGTCAGTTTTGCCTGTGATCCTGTACTATTCTCAAAAGAAACATTTATTTATCATGAATAAAAACATCATGTAATAAGCTTGCCTTCTTTCTATCCGCCTATGGTAGGCCTGTAGAATTAGACGATGTGAACGGGAATCTGTAACTAATTCGTTTCAGATAGCCGTAGGTAAAAACAGGTGTATTTAGTTATAAGGAATATACCTCTGCGATTCCTCCCAAATCAAATAAACAGAACATTGTTTATAAGTCACTTTTATGTGAAAAAATCATGAAATTTGGAGTTTTTTAAAAATTGCAGTAAGACTGCAGTAGATACATTTTTTTGAATGTTTCTGTTTACTAGGTAATTCCAAACCGGTTAATTTAAGCCCCCGGTTGATTTCATTTCATTGATTATTTATTTAAATAATTGCCATTTTTATGCCATTTTATGGAGAAATAGTTTGTGCATACATTGTTACCATTATATAATCTTTATAAATTTATATTTAATACATTAGCACATTATAAGTTGCATAAGCCCAAAAAAGGAAAAATTAAAAAAAAAAAAATTGTTTATAACAATTATTTGTTTATTATTTGGATATTGCAAATGTGCCCATTGTTATTATTTTCGTGAGCTACCCCAAATTAAAAAAAAAAACGTCGAAATTGGCCGGAAAATAACGGAGATATGACGAATTTTTCTCGCTACCCCAATTTGAAACTCGTTTGATCAAAAATTCGCCTGTCCCTTGAGCCAAACAAATTGAAGACGCTCTAAAATCACTAATTATTAAAAATTATATTTTGACCTCAAAAAGGACCTGTTTTCAATAGGACTTGATGAATTCACAAAATTCAAGATCTTATTAACAACCACTTTCAATTTTGGCCTTAAATATTAATAAATAAACGTTTGGCGCATTAAACAATTTAAAAAATTTTCTTGGCTCCTACATGTCCCAGAGCAACAATTTTTTTTTATAAATTTGTAGAAAAATACCAGCAACTCAAATATGAAAGATTTGTGCAGATACGTTCATTTGTTGTAAAGTTATTTGCAAAAAACGCTGCTCTGAAAAGTAGCAATGTTGTTAACGCCATTTTGACGGTCAAAATTATAGAAAATCGATACGCCCATAACAGATTCGTAAAATTGACGTCTTGAAGAAAAAAATGAGCTGTGGTTGAATTATTTTTGATAACGTTAATAGGTCAATTTTTTATTAAACATTTGGGACGTTTTTAATAAACAAATAGAATTTCTCGAAAACTAATAAACATTTTAAAACGAAATTTTTTTTGTAAGTTGATGGTAATGAGACACATATTCCACCAAAGTTTCAAGAGTCTAGCATTTTTCCTTTCAGAGTAAAAAATGCTTGAAATTTTCGAAAATTTCGATGGTTTTCGGCAATTATTTAAATAAATAATCAATGAAATGAAATCAACCGGGGCTTAAATTAACCGGTTTGGAATTACCTAGTAAACAGAAACATTCAAAAAAATTTATCTACTGCAGTCTTACTGCAATTTTTAAAAAACTCCAAATTTTATGATTTTTTCACATAAAAGTGACTTATAAACAATGTTCTGTTTATTTGATTTGGGAGGAATCGCAGAGGTATATTCCTTATAACTAAATACACCTATTTTTACCTACGGCTATCTGAAACGAATTAGTTACACCGTTTTTTCTATTTCTGCAGGCCTATGGTACAAGATCATTGAACATTGAATATGATGCAAACACAGCTGGCTTTCGTTGGTCAGTCAATCGACCTTGTACTATCCTAATTGAAAACGTTTGCGTTATTCATAGGGAAAAATGTAAAGCATTTTTGATTGTTGGGTCATTCTACACCACCCATTTACATTTGCCTAAAACTTTTCCTAACACCCTACCTATAGGTATTATAGCTAATTATGCAGACCATTAAAGTGAACTGTATAATACTTAACTGATACGATTATTATGAGATAAGCACCAAAATAGCTGAAAATGACTAAATATACTTACTTATCTTAAAATATGGTTTTACTCGACTAGTTCAAACTGAACCAAGTCTGTTTCAGGTTACCCAGTGAACAAACAATTTTGAAATTCACCCATTGCCATTGCAACCAGCAGTAAATTCCCATTGTTATTAAATTTTTAACTCGATCCCTTAAACAATAAGCAATACGGAGATTTAATAAAGCAGATAATAGTCAATAACAATTTCCTAAGAAGGTATTTGCACGCGTATCGGTCGAACTAAACATTTATAGCCCCCAGGGGGGCGAACAGCCCTAGGTCTCATCACACTGGCGGCAATTTGTAAATAGCCCAGCCACGTGCCTCAAATACCGGTATTGAATGTTTTCTCGCCGACGACACGTGACTGCCACTGTTTACCACCCCATGCATTGCCCTCTGCCGCCCGATATTTGACTGCTGTTTCAATCATTCGAATATATCAGAACAACGTTAAGGCCCTTTAAGAGTTTTCAATCTAGTTTACGGTTATTCTCACAGCCATTTCACATGTCGTCATGTCTTAATAACTATTTAAAAGCCCACCGTGCACATGCAGAGGTTTATCAGTTTAGATTTATTTTTGGTCGTCCCTTCCCAGGAGATTAATTTGCTGCAACTTTATTAATGATTTGCCGTTAGTTTAACAATACTGAAACTAAAATATACCTGAGTAAACAGATAATTATCATTCCGACTCTTCTATAATGCTGGAAGTTTTATAATCTCAGGTCTCGTTCTCAAAGACACGCATCTTAACTGCAAATGCTATCAAGAAAAATCTCGAAGATAACTATTTTTAAAAACAAGAATTATTAAAAAAATTGGCAAAATACAAGCAAATAATGAGTATTTTGGAAACGACTTATTTTATAAAAGAATGTTTTGACAAAATGTTGCCACGTTCACATTAATTGGTCATTTTTTAATAACATTGATCTTGGCAAATCTTGGTCATTATTTAATAACATTGATTTTGGCAGATGTATAGAAACTAAATTTCATCAAAATGCGTCTCAAAGCATTCTCAACTTTAAACGATTGACAGATCGATGAACACATATTTCTTATAAACTCGTTTTTTAACATTAACAAATGTTTCTGTTGGTTCAGCGCACAAAGTCATAAAACTGCATAAATTTCATTCATATAAAATGCTTGCCGTTCAAGAATTATTTGAAGATAACTTTGACCGAAGAGTAGGTACAGGGTAAGTCACGTAAAAGGTCCACCCCATTTATTTGGGTAATTTTGAATATATTTTTGGTTTTCGGGACTCTATCCTATATGAATTTTAACGTAGATTACGATTCTGATAAAAGATTTTTAATTCAACCAAACATATACAGGGATTTTAAAAATACGTGTTTTTTTTAAATGACACACCCTATATATTTCTACACATTTCTATGCAGCTATTCGAGGGGATTTCAAAAATATATAATACCTGTATGTTTGTATCATAAATAAATAATGTGTAGAAATATATAGGGCGTGCCATTTAAGATAAACACGTATTTTTAAACACCTTGTATATGTTTGGTTGAATAAAAAATGTTTGATCAGAATCGTTATCTACGTTAAAAATCATGTAGAATAGAGTCCCGAAAACCAAAAATATATTAAAAATTACCCAAATAAATGGGGTGGACCTTTTACGTGACTTACCCTGTACCTCTGCGAAACCATGACTGAAAGAAACATCTTCAACGAATATTTGCTTTAGCGACAGATATACGTTCTTCCTTCATGGATATATCAATCGACAGTATTGCAGATATTGAGACACTGAAATCCCGCATTTATATCGAAAAGTCTATACACAGCGGCCAGAGAAAATAAATGTTTGGGCAGGTATTTTGGCAATTGCTATAATTGGTCCACTTTCATTAACGAGAATATTTCGGGTCAACTATACTTGGATATTTTAAAAAATACAATTGAGCCATTAGTCACAGAAAGCATCTAAAATCAGCAAAATGAAGATAGTAACCTACTAGTTAATGAAGCAAAAATAATGTTCCAGCAAGATGGTGCCCCGCCACATTACATTTTGCCAGTAAGGTTTCCAAATAAATGGATAGGCGGAAGAGGTTTCATAGAATGGTCTGCTCGTTCCCCCGACTTGTCTCCCCTGGATTTTTTTCTATGGGGCCATCTAAAATCAGTTGTGTATAAGACGCCACACATAAGACATTCAGGATTTGAAAAATCGAATAACTGGAGAATGCAGAAATATCAGAATTTGAGCAAATATTGTATCACTACCTTGCTACAAATGGTGCAATGGTTAATTTTAATATTCACTATTTTAATTCTTTGCTTTTATGCTATAATTTTTTTTTTATCAATTTTTTTCTCGTATCCGTTTCCAGCCTCTTTTACTTTTTATTAATTTAAATGACGTGTCAATTGAATTATCTACGTAAACAAAGTTAAAGAAATGTTTATTTAAAACTTTGATTAATTCAAAAATAATAAATTATAATAATATTTTTAAACGTTTCAATTAAGAGAATATTGGTATATTTCCAACACTTATTTGTTATGAATATACATATTTACAATCGACCCTCTTAACTACGGATCTACTTTAATTAACTTCATATGAGGGAGAAGTGAGCCACTTGAACATTCAATATTGATATGAGATACAATGCCTGGTTGAATCTCTAAAGAGTCGTTCAACTTATTTTGATATTTATTTAGCACATCTGACACCCACTTAGAGAGAGATAAGCTCCTTACCTACTCTTAGAAGAAATAATTAAAAATTCCTTTTCAATTTAATACTCTAGAAACAAAATTATAAAGCAAGAAAACATAATAATTTCATTCAACAGGAGAGATAGATTGTAACTACTGAAAATCATCACGTTTTATCACAGAAGGTGCACTAGTCAACTCGGTTACCACTGCCAATGAATTTAGGGGTGTATACGGAAGTGCTGGTGGTTTTGTTATTACGGAAAAATAAAGAGCTAAAAGTTTTTTATGTTAACGAAATATGTTGTTATTAGTTCAATCTCATTAACCAATCCAAGCGATATCTGTAGACAGTGGTATTCACAAGTTGCCGTTATAAAAAATGGAATTGTTTAACCATTCTTATTATATGTTTGCAATAAAAAAATTTTTGCGAAACTTTTTTTATTTACTTGTCAATTTTCACTGTATTTTATTGTTGTACGACTAGTTTCGTCCTATTCGGACATTTTCAAGTGACTGAATATATAAATAAATAATAAATAATAAATACACCACATGTAATTACGACCCCCTTTATCCCAGAAGGCTGAGCCTTGTGCGGGAGGGGGCTACACATTTAAAGACAAGGGACACACATCCAATATCCGTGTATAATGGAAAAATCCCTCTCACAGTATTTTCCATTGCCACGACCGGGATTCGAACCCGGGACTTTTGGGTGAGAGGCAGGTACTCTACCATCTCGACCATCAGTCATACAAATATACATAGATTTTAAGATTTTTAACTTACATTTAGGTATTAGGGCCGAAAGGTCGACCCTTCAACTCTAATACCTAAATGTAAGTTAAAAATCTTAAAATCTATGTATATATCGGGTGGTCCAAAAAAAACCGGAATTTTCATTTTACCTTATAACTTTTTTATTTTTTCAGCGATTTTCAACTTTTTGGATTCGTTCGACAGCTAAAGCTTTCAGCTAAATGATTCTCTGTCAGAAGCTGATATTATGATCATAAATGTCAAGGCAGACGTATTTAAACTTAAGCAATTTTTAATAAGCGCTGGAATTTTGTTGAAATGCCGAATTTACAAACGGCTTGTTTTATCATCATGAGTGGTCTTGTGGCAATATTTTGATGGGTAGTTTTAAAAAATCGGTCAAAGAACTAAGGAGCTGTACCAAAAAATGTAGAGGCGTGTTATCAACGTCTCGGCAGCAATGGTAAAAACAGAAATTTTTATTTTCCTTTATAACTTTTTTGATTAATTACCGATTTTAATGAAAATGTTTTTAGAAGATAAGGCTTCCAGATTAAAAGAAAAGTCATTTAATTTTCCATTTAAAAAAAAATCCCAGCGGCTTTTGAATATTAGGTAAATTTGACAACTTCCGCCATATTGGATTTATGATTCATGTCAATTTCTGACATTCAATATTGTAGTGGAAGGCTTTGGGTTTTAAATGATCCAAAAAAAATTAAAATCGGTAAGGAATCAAAAAAGTTATAAAGGAAAATAAAAATTTCTGTTTTTCCATTGCTGCCGAGATGTTGATAACACGCCTCTACATTTTTTGGTACAGCTCCGTAGTTCTTTGACCGATTTTTTAAAACTACCCATCAAAATATTGCCACAAGACCACTCATGATGATGAAACAAGCCGTTCGTAAATTCGGCGTTTCAATAAAATTCCAGCAGTTATTAAAAATTGCTCAAGTTTAAATACGTCTGCCTTGACATTTATGATCATAATATCAGCTTCTGAAAGAGAATCGTTTAGCTGAAAGCTTTAGCTGTCGAGCGAATCCAAAAAGTTGAAAATCGCTGAAAAAATAAAAAAGTTATAAGGTAAAATGAAAATTCCGGTATTTTTTGGACCACCCGATATATTCAGTCACTTGAAAATGTCCGAATAGGACGAAACTAGTCGTAAAACAATAAAATACAGTGAAAATTGACAAGTAAATAAAAAACAGTTTCGCAAACAATTTTTTATTGCAAAAATTTCTATTTGATTAATATTTATGCTTATTAGATACCAACCTAATTTTTGTCGTTTGGTGCAATAATTTTTACAAAGTTTCTTAACAACTGTGTATGGATTATTCAAATTCAATCACAATTCCTTTTTTATAAAATTTCATCGTGCAAAGTGTCCCAATACATTAATCCTAAGAACCGACTTCTTGTGATTGGAATATTGGGACGTGCTGCATAAGGAAGTACCAATAATATATTATGTAAAATATACCAAAACTCACAGCTGTAAATGAATCGAAACTAGTTTTTGATGTTAATCTTTGTTACTACATATTCTTATAAATTAAAGATGTTATTTTTTAGGTACACGCCATCTTCACAAAACTTTATATTTGGAGATATATTTATTATAAAAAACAAAACGGCATATACGGTACCTTGTGTGTAATAAACCTTAATCCACAATTTTAATTAAATTTATATGGTATTATTTAACCGAATTATCTGATAGCGAAACGCAGTTAAGTATATTTGTTTTGCTTTATTAATTTCCCAGGTGTATAATATCCTGAATGAGTAAATAATAGATATTAATATTATTAAATACTAACTATAACTAATAAATCAGTAAGGACTTGCTGATAAATATGTATATAGATAACACTTATTAATTTTCACAATAGGTCTTTTGACACATTTCTGTCTTTAGTGCATATATGGAGCATATGTTTGACAATATTAACAGCAGTAAATAATGAAAATAAGATAATAATTAATTATATAATTTTTATGATATGTGCGTGCTAATACGAAAAAGTTTTTGTTTTTTTATAGTTTTATTTATAAAGAAGGGTAGAACTAATATCTAACATGTTTGGAAATGTAATATGAAAACAACAAAAAACAAACAACAAACAATTGATGTATTGTCAGAAAATATTTAATTAATACATATTTCTGAAACGTTTTATTTTATAAAAAATAGACATTATTTTCATTTGTGATAGAAAACTTTTGTTATTGCAAGTTTATTTCTAATTAAAGTAATTATAGGCGTTTCTCAAGTTTATAACAAACAAACGACGAACGCATACTTTTTTGAAATAATATTTTGGTATAAAATGTGCTTCCATTAAATAGTAGAGTAAAAACAGATGAAGTTTGTAGTAGTACAGTCAGTTTTTAAAATATTGGATGGATAGATAGATAGACAAATAGATAGATAAATAGATAAATCATAAAAATCATACAGTGACAGTGTTGTCCAGTGTACAATTTGGTATTTGGTTCGACAAAACACATAAATATAGTTAGTTTAGGTTAATTAGAAATATGCAAATTATCAACTAAATAACAGAAAGAAAATACCTACAATCTAATAAAATAAATAACAAAAATAAAACTTGCACAATCAAATAAAAAATATATGTCAATAGTCGTTAAAAAATCCAGAAAAAGGTGTGAAAGCCAATAATTATAGATGTTAGTAGTTAACTCATCAAGGTTTACCTCCAGCGAATAGTAAAATTTTTTAATGAGGTACTTATTAATACATTTTTTAAATATCTAAGTATACAGGGTGTTCCAGTTTTTTGTAGCAGGACTTTAACAGTCGATAGACAATTGAAAATTATTAAAAAAAGTTCCTATAAACATAGGTTGAAAAATGCTTAGTTTTCGAGATACAGGGTGTTAAAGTTTGAAAATAAATACGGATTTATATTAATATTTCCAGAATGCTAAGAAGTATCGAATCCAAATTTGCCAATTCTTTACATATAATTTAGAGGTCTATTTTAGAATAACAAACTACTACTTTACTTAACCATGGGCGTAGATATATGGATTTACTAAGGCTCCTTTTTACAAAAAAGTAGTACGCCACTGATATTTTCCCATGTTTTCAGTTTAATTCAATAAAGCAAGAAAAAACAAAAATTTAATGTCTCTTGGCACTTTTTGATATGACAAGCCGTTTTCCAGAAAATTTACATTTAATCATTTGATGCACGCATCTGGACGAATTTTAGACAAACTTGAAATCGCTCAGAATTTCACCAAATTTGATGGTGCGAAAAGTCTCTTAAAAATAAAGAATGAAACATTTAAAATATTTATTGTAAAAGTTTATTATCACATAAATCAAAATTTTTATAACACAAATGTATTAAAACGCAACGGTCGAACTAAAATAAATTATTAGAAACACAAACACAAAAGCTAGCAACATGTAAAAGTGTCTTACTTCATTACAAGCATCGTTAACGATGTTTCATTCTTTCTTTTTAAAAGACTTTTCGTACCATCAAATTTGGTGAAATTCTGAGCGACTTCAAGTTTGTCTAAAATTCGTCCAGATGCGTGCATCAAATGATTAAATGTAAATTTTCTGGAAACGGCTTGTCATATCAAAAAGTGTCAAGAGACATTAAATTTTTGTTTTTTCTTGCTTTATTGAATTAAACTGAAAACATGGGAAAATATCAGTGGCGTACTACTTTTTTGTAAAAAGGAGCCTTAGTAAATCCATATATCTACGCCCATGGTTAAGTAAAGTAGTAGTTTGTTATTCTAAAATAGACCTCTAAATTATATGTAAAGAATTGGCAAATTTGGATTCGATACTTCTTAGCATTCTGGAAATATTAATATAAATCCGTATTTATTTTCAAACTTTAACACCCTCGAAAACTAAGCATTTTTCAACCTATGTTTATAGGAACTTTTTTTAATAATTATCAATTGTCTATCAACTGTTAAAGTCCTGCTACAAAAAACTGGAACACCCTGTATATTCATGATATTTTTAAATTATCTGGAAGATCATTAAATAATTTTTTATCTACATATTGAGCTTTTTTCAAATAAATTTAACCTGTGTAGAGGAATTCTCAAATTATTGTTGTTGGGTGTATAATAATTATCAAAATTGTAAAATCATGTAAATTTTCCTTAACATAAATTTAAACTGTTATATATACAGGGTGATTTGCGAGGAGAGGGTCGTACTTTACCAAAAGATAGAGAATATTGAGGTAATCTTAAATCCCCATACAGTAATAGCTAAAGCGGCTCCGTCTTCGAAATACAGGGTGTTTAATATTTTTTGGAAGAATTTTCTTTTCGCAATATATCTGTAATGCGTAAACGAAATCCAATAAAATTTTGTATTTTGGTAACAGTAGTCATTCACCATCAAATGCCTGGGATATTAATAAAATATCAGGGCCGGACCCAGAATAAAAATATTTTTAAATGTTTCCTAGAAAATAACACACTGTATACTGTTTATTAAATTTCTGATATTGAAATATTAATTTACACCTAGAAAGATACAAAATCCCATAAAAATATTTTTCACCATTTCGTTGTTTAAATAAATAATTAAATTGTTGAGGAGTCAATTTTTTAAATAAGAAATTGAAAGAAATACTATTAGTATTAGTAACATATATATAAACATATATATTTTTCTATTTGAACTCCGTTTTATTCATATCACTTATACTAGTAAAATAATAAAAATATGTTATAATAAATGTGTAATTAATAAACTTAACAAAATAACAAATAACAAAAATTAACAATTTAACTACAACATAAGAAATCAGTCAAAACTAAATTCAATTAAATTTTTTGAATCAGTTTATTTTCAAATTGACCATCTCCAGATTCAATACATTTTCTTGATCGATTTGTGATTTGATTTATACTTTTTCTAATAATCTCTAAATTGTTTTTAATTTCATTGCAAAAGTGCTTTATTCTTGCAGTCAGCTGCTTTCTGGTGTTTATTTCCTCTTTGTATAATTTGTAAAATTCCCAACATAGATTTTCTGTAAATGTGTGGTGTGGGATGTTCAATAATAATCTCATATTTTTGAAGGTCGCTTAAATGGTGAGAATTATTAAGATTTTCTACAAAATACCCTACCAAATTTATTAAATCATGTAAATACAAGAGGAATGCGGTAGGAGTCAGAAACTATCTGTATGAACAATATACAAATAGGTGAATTGGTAGGGGTGGCGCTGTTGCATGGTCTCTGAGATCATCAGATCTCACAGCTCTTGACTATTTCTTTTGGGGCTATTGAAAACTGAAGTATACAAAGAAGAAATAAACACCAGAGAGCAGCTGATTGCAGGAATTGAGCACTTGAGCAAGAAAATGTATTGATTTTAACAGTTGTCACTTTGAAAATAGACTGTAATCCAAAAAATTTAATTGAATTTAGTAAATTTGACTGATTTGTTTTGTCGTTAAATTGTTAATTTTTATTTTTTGTTATTTTGTTAAGTTTATTAATTACACATTCATTACAAAATATTTTTATTATTTTACTAGGTATATGTGATATGAATAAAAGGTAGTGCAAATATAGAACAAAAAATATATGTTACTAATACCTGGAGTGACTGTTTCTCTCAATTTCTTAAAAAAAAAATTGATAACTCAACAATTAATTATTTTTTATTTAAACAATGAAATGATAAATTAAAATTCAATATCAAAAATTTTATAAACAGTATACAGAGTGTTATTTTCTAGGAATAATTTAAAAATATTTTAATTCTGGGTCCGACCCTGATATTTTATTAATATCTGGAGTGACTGTTTCTCTCAATTTCTTAAAAAAAAAATTGATAACTCAACAATTAATTATTTTTTATTTAAACAATGAAATGATAAATTAAAATTCAATATCAAAAATTTTATAAACAGTATACAGAGTGTTATTTTCTAGGAATAATTTAAAAATATTTTAATTCTGGGTCCGACCCTGATATTTTATTAATATCCCAGGCATTTGATGGTGAATGACCTCGTGAATGACTACTGTAACCAAAATTTCAGTGGATTTCGTTTACGTATTACAAATATATGTCGAAAAGAAAACTCTTCAGTGGGAGGCCGTGTTTGCTGATGCCTTGTAGGCTGATATCACGTATTGCTTATACTTCAGCTTGTTGAGTGTTGTTGTTGGGTGGTTACCACCATAAAGGGCGATCAAAAATTTCTCAACAGCAGCTGTTATTTCCTTTGGATGGGCTGAAGGAGCAGCGAATTTAGAAATGATTCAAGATCGGGATATTTGGAGAGGGTCTTGAGAAATTTAATCTTGCCTTGGTTGAATAACGCGGACGTTGAGTCGCAACCACTCATTGCGTGGAGAAAGAGCATGTGGTTGGCAACACTCTTCTCCACTGCATTCTCCGGATGGTAGAGGATACAAAAGAGGAAGACGACCTGGACGAGATCCTTGCAGTACCACACTGTCTGAAGCAGCTAAGGTGACAGAAGGTATTAATTCGTGTAATATTTTGCAGCGTTATGCATCTTTACTAATCAGTTTTTCTCTATCATAACATTAATCATTGCATTACAATTTTTTCAGTTGAAGAACAGCAACAACTCACTATTCAACTCGGACCTTCCATGACCCCTGACCCTTTGCCTGGACCTTCTATTGCCCAAGACCCTTCACCTGGACCTTCTAGTGCCTAAGAAACATTGCCTGGGCCACCAACAACCCAACAGAGGCGACTAAAATAACTGTGTACATAACAGCTTTATATTCAGTGTAATGTACCTAATATGTTGTAAATATAATTTGTTAATGTTTTCATCAAACATGCTTTGCCATAAATTTATTCAAAACAATTTCTTTTATGCGTAATACATGGAAAATATAGCGCTAATGTGAGCTAGACAGGTGGGAGGGGTCGTTTTGGCTGTAAGGTGCAGAAGCATTTTTCGTAATTTTCGCTTTGCTCCCTCTCCCCATATGAGAAATTTGAATGTTAGAGACGTCTCTTGTAGAAAATTAAATGTACTTTCAAGCGGTACAAGGGTTTTGTTGATAACATGTATATTTTTCGAGTGTAGGGGGTGGGAGTGGGCGTTTTTGATGTTTTCGCAGCAGAGCCAAAAAATTGCTGTTATTCAGCGCGCTCTAGCGCCGATACCGCTCATGAGAAAATTAAAGTTGACTAGTGCATTTTGTAGGAAATTTTGTCTACTTTAATTTTGTATAGAGCTATCGCCTTCGAAAACTGCATAATTTTCGAGATATAAGCAAAGAACTGAAAAAAGTGCGAAAATTTTGAGGTTTTTGCGTTTTTCGTTGTGAAGCCGACCTCCTACTAGGCAGCAAACCTGAAATTTGGATTCAGCACCCCAAAAAACATATAGAACCGTTGAGAAAAAAACTTCCGCAATTTTGTTACGGGAAAACCACCATTTGATTGGACTAGTATAATAGATAGTAAAGTTAAAATGTTAAGATTTGTAAAATACGGACGGCAAGATGTTCTGCTGGAAGTTCCTACAATATTTCTTAAAGTTTTTTTTTCTAATTTAAGGACATGTTAGTGCCGAAGATCCCCATAATATTGATATCTTAGGCCATTCTTGAAGCATACTGTGCATAAAAATAGGAGAGTAAAACTGTTCTATTGGTTAGATCACTTAGTTGTAAATGGAATAACAGATTGACGATATTTTACTGCATAATACCTTAAGTATATTCTTCTACCTATCAAAGTGTAAACCTAAAACTTTAGTTGAAACTGTTTGTTGAATTGACTTTTTTCTATCTTTAGTAAATGACTTTCATTGATAACTTTAGTTCGAGGTGTAAATCTAATGAAAACAGTTTTATTACTATTTAGAAACAATTTGTTATCATTAAAATATTTTGTATATTTATTTATCACTAACTGAGCCATCCCAATCAAATCAGGTATATTATCATTAAAACAGAGTAAAGTATTGTCATCAGCAAACATAATTAGGTTATCATCTGCTTGCAACAGAGGAAGATCATTAACAAAAATTAAAAATAGTAAATGTTTTAGTACCGACCTTTGTGGTACACCGCATCCTAAATTAACTTGATCTGATCTTACATTCTTTATTTCAAGTACCTAGTTGTTTATTATCTAAATATGAGTTTAACCAATTATTTATTTTTCCTTTGAATTATAATAGTATGAATCCATATAGCACTGCAATTTTTCAGTTAATGTTGTTTCTGTTGAAAACCCTTTACAAACACCATGTTGTGCCTTGTCTAATAATATACTATATTTTGTTAATATATATTTTTGTAATTTTTTTGATAAACCTAGCCCGTTCTAAAGTTTTTGCCAAAGTTGATAATAGTGAAATCGGTCTCTAATTTTCCATGGGGAGGACCCTCTTTTTTAGCCATGGGAATAACTAGCGCCAATTTCAGAAAATCTAGAAATTGACCGGTTTCAATTGATATATTCATGAAAAAAATTAGGTTTTATTATAAAGTTTATGCAATTCTTTAACAGATTGAAACTTATCCCATCTAAACCACTAACTAAAATTTGATTCTTTCAAATCATTTATTATTTAAATTTCAGATTCAGATACTGGTAAGAAACATTGTGGGGAAATCTCGGTTTAGAGTATAATCAAAAGATCAAACGAACTTACCTTAAGTGAAGTTCGATCTTGATTATATGTAGCACCTTGCGTGAAGATCATTATGTAGTACCCCTCGTTCGATGTTAGAACGCGCCACACAATTTAAAGCTATAACAATAAAATCTCTTACCGGTTACCATTACTATGACTACCCTAATCGGTCCTAACGTCATTTCTTTAAAGCTAATTGTATATTATTATATTGCAATATCATTGGGTGTCGTGGGACTGATCTTCACGCAAGGTGCTACATGTAATCAAGATCGAACTTCACTTAAGGTAAGTTCGTTTGATCTTTTGATTATATTTGCACCTTGCCTTCAGATCATTATGTAGATGTTTAGAGGTTGCGACAATTCTGGTAGGTAATATAACAGAATAATCAATAAACTATAACAGATATATTTATAACTGTTTAATCTAAAAAAGACAATTTGTAATTTGTATATACCTTTGTTTCATAAAAGCATATAGATAACAATATTCTATACAACACAACCACATCTTAACTAGGTCCCATAAAAGTAACAGTGCTAGAATACAATTACAATTTAATAAATAAAAACAACTTTTGCAATCTCAGTGTCTTGACACAGAGGTATTATAAAAGGTAGCAAAACAACTTGATTACCTTGGCCAATCAGCCGTGCTTCTGATAACATCCCAACTAACTCCTTTTTGAGCTGCAGCTAAAGTCGAGGCATACTGTGCGTTGTAAACAACTCCGATTTAATACCACTTTCTCCCAAAGTGGTTCGAATTCATTGCAGGATGAAATGGTTTCTTAGTAATCACAAACAATTATAGATTCTGATCTTTGCTGTTAATTGTCCTGCTTAATTAACAATCGAGAGCAGTTGGTGCACAAATCTAGGCAAAACCGGTACAGGCTGTAATTTATTATTACCCGATGTCTTTATGCGATTCGATATTCTGTTTTCAACACCATTGGTTGTCTTATTAATATTTCAATGTTAATTAAAACTAAGAGTTTGTACCCCATGGATCGGTTACTAACATAGCATAGCTAGGTTCTTAGTTAACTGTTCCATTAAAATCCTTTCATTTGGAAACATGGCACCCAAATAAATAAAAACAATTGATGGATCACACGTGGTGGAATACATCGGACTAGGCGCTTTCAGGTTTTATAGGCCCTTGGAAAATCGCATGAGTCGAAGATTTCCTAAACCTGGTGAAACTAGCGACAATGATGATCGTGCATTCTTCAGACTCATAAGATTATAGATGAATATGTAGAGATGTTAAGAATGATAATGTTATTGAAACCGAAATCTCCAACGCACGTTCAAAATCGCCTTCACAAAAGAACATTTTAAACTAAATTTATATTGTTTCCAAATTAATTTTGAAATAAAAACTAAAAGCACGGTAATTGCAGCACCAGGCATGGTCAGGTATTTCATAGCCTTACTGACTGGGATAATATATTAAGGATTCGCCTAATGATTTATAAATCGAAAACCAAGGCTGAGAGATTCAATTGAAAACAACCAATACATTCTTAGCTTGTTCGTTCATGATTTTCCGTAAAACCTTCAAAATAATAAAAAACAGTGTCAAAGCAAAAAAATTAGATCGATGCCAATGAACCTTTCGCATCTTTTATTATTTTGCGAAGCAAAAAAAATCAATATCAAATCCCCCGAAAGATTTTTAACGTCTATAAAGACAAAATCATAATATAAATGGTATTCAGTATCCTGAGATGGACGCCGCAATTCTAAATCGGCCTATTTATTATCAGAAAACTTAATGTACGAAACAAAAAACCAAATTTTTCTGATCTCACACCGTTGCTATATTTCCATGGCAAGTTTATTCAACTTGATTTTCAATAATATTTTACAAAGCACTTTAAAGCAAAAAAGGCTGGCAATAGTTACGAATAATTTTTGTGATTACTTTTATCATCCACGCTCCAAAAGCCATGAAACTCTCTTCTCCCTAAACTACCTCCAAGCCGCTCGATAATGTACCCAAAAAAAAAAATTCCCAGAGTGAAATTATATTATAATAATTTGCAACTGACTCCAATAATGTTTTCCTTTAACTAACCAAAGTCTTTATAAAGATCTCTGCGAATTGATAATCGTCATAATTATCCTGGCATCTAAGAGGACAAGGTATTTTACACGCCCAAAATTGTTTGTGTAAATCCATATACAGAAACTAACAGATCACAAATTGTGCCTATTCTCGGATTTTACAATGTTTCTCAATTGGCAGCTGCAAGGACATTGAAGACGTATTAAAAATACAGCCAAGAAATTTGCAGGTGTGAGAAGGAATTAATTGCCTCTTTCATTCATTGATTGTGAAGCCTAAATGCTTTAGTAATGAGCAAGTCTCCGAAACATTCCTATTACAATCCGAACCTTACAAGGAAAACAAATCCTTTATATATATCACGGATATAAATCCCTTTATCTCTCAGTTGGGAAACCACCGGTTTCATCAACTTGGTGGACACTAAAGGTAAAGAGCAAGATTCAAACAAACCATTTTGAAATTGGAACCTTAAATATCTTCTACTCGGGTGGACCGATATTAGGTGATAAGCATTTCTCAAGTCAATACTTAGGGACATTTTTTTTTTTTTTTTTTTTGACATTAACTTTGAAGCCATGGATTGGTCGTCTAGCTTGAAATGACTTGTTAAGACGAATCTATTTAAAAATTCTAAATATCAAGCGTTTTGAATTATCAGATTTCTGAACTGAGAAGATACAATTTGGCCTTTACAAAGAGTATAACTTACAATAGCACCCATGTTCTTCTTAAAATGTTTTTTAACCGCCTCTTAAATCACCCAAGTTACCCTCGGAAAGTCCTATAGGATTTTGTATTAGGTAAAGAGAGACGAGGCCCTACAATGTGGAGTCTCAACCACATCTAAAAGATCCTTCATTGGTAATCGAAGGGACTCTCTATAACGGACCCAATAAATTGCGGTGGTAAAACGGTTTAAGGAACTTTGTGTCCCCCCTAACATAATTTAGATTATAGTTTTTCTCCATGCTGAAAGAATAAAACTTTAATCTGCTAGCATATTTTCTTACATTTATTTCTTGTTCATGTTGGATTGGTACTGATTTCTGTAACGGTTGGCCTGGTATTGCTTGCATTGATGCTGGTAGGGATAATTCTGATAATGTCTGTCCCGTCTGTTGCTGGTTCCTGTCATATCGACGGCCTAGACCCCCAAAATTTAAAAATTCGAGGTATTACGTGATCCCTTCACTTTCAAAGTTGCAGTACTCTGCAAATCCTAACCTGACTTTTTTAGTGCTTTAGCCTCCTTCAACTGTTCATCGAATTTTGCACCAAATAACCAACCGTCTAATTAAACCTCTGAAAATTATTTTTTAAACTCTTATTAAAGTCAGTCAGTCATCGTGCCTTTGACCTCTCAAAATATAAATATTATTATTATTTTTTTTTTTTTTTTTTTTTTTTTTTTTTTTCGGTTGCCCGATGCTGGACAGTCTCTCCATGGCCTCCGACACCACACGGAGAAAGCGCCAGCTAATAATCTACAGCCACTCCCCACATCCCGCGGGGTTAGTGACTGTAGATTCCAGACTCGTGTGCCCCCTAAGTAGACGGAGGGAACCCAGGATGACCGCTTTCTGCATTTGACCAGCCAACCACTCTGCCGATTTTTGACAGGCAGGCATGGTCTTCAATGCGGAGAGCAGCGTGGGCTTCATACCTCCGAGTACACCGATTATCAGGACGACCATCTTGACAGAGTAGCCTGGGTATAGCACTTGGAGCTCGTACCGGAGATCTCTATATTTGGTCCGTTTCTCCTCCTCCTTCAAGGCGATGTTTGTCTCAGCAGGCGCTGAGAACTCGATGACATACATCACCTTGGTCTGATGATCGAGGAGGACTATGTCAGGCTTATTGGCTCGAATTAGCCTGACGGTCGGGAACGAGTAGTTCCAGTAAATCCGGCATTTCTCGTTCTCGACAACGGACTCGATATCTCCGGGAATGTAAGGCAGCACTGGTGTTTGGTCTATCTCGTACGAGTGCCGTAGATGGTAGTATAGCACTCGTAAAGCCGCGTTATGTCGGTGGATGTAGACCGAAGTCGCATATATCGGACATGCAGATAATAAATGCATGAGCGACTCCGGCGCCTGACGGCAGGTCCTGCAGTTGATATCAGGGACCTCTACACCCATCACGCGACTCCGATAGACCAAGGTGTTAATAACACCATCTTGACAGGCCACAATGAATCCCTCGGTCTCCGACTTCAGCTCTGCTGACCTTAAAAATGCGAAGGTCAGCTTTGTCGATAAACCCAGTGCTTCTATGTTGTTATAGAAAACACCGTGCAGGGGTTTATCGACGTGCTGCCTGAACAGAATGCTCTGTTCGGCAGCTTTAATGCGGGCTGTCAGACGATTCGGCGGAAGCTCAGTAACTGACTCTACATCAGCACCTCGCCGGCCTCCTCGTCTGTAGTCGAACACGAGACCGAGTTCATCTGCGGCCCTCTGTGTACGCGCCGCTTAGCTTTCTCGACCCTATCAACTGCACTTGCCAGGCGCTGTTGTGGGACGAGTTGCTTGGCGGCAGCGTACACCGCGCTGTTGATCTGCCAGATGTTGGCATCTTCTGGAAGCTCCTCACTAATCAACGAATCCATTCGTGCCAGGTCTTGTGGCTTTGGGTTAACCCTGGTGTTAAGGTTAACCCTCGTCCTTAAAGTGAAATCGGTGTACTCAGGAGGATGTTCCTCGTCAGCTGGTATTTGCCGCGGTGAAAGTGCGGCAGGCACTTCCTCACGCTGACGAGGTGCCCTTACATAACCTGTTCTGCGCAGGAAGGATACTTGATCTCTCAGATGTTGTTGAGAGAAGGCGCGATACTCCGGGTGCATATCGCACCACAACCGGTGTAATCGCGCCATGTACCCCCTGCGCTCAGGTTCGCTGCTCTCGTAGCAGGTCAGCAAGTCATCCCTTAGTTCCCTCGTCCACTTAAAGCGTCCATATTCATAGCGTGGGTCGTCAACGTTGAGACCGTCCGGTGAGGCCCCTCCCATCTGTCTCTGACCCCCATCCGGTTGGGGTCGATTGTGAGGGGCCATTTCTGGGGTCTGTGGAACCAGAATAGCGGGGTTTCAGGGTGGTTAGCCCTGAAATCCCACGTCCGACATTTGTCAGAGAGGGTTACCCCTCTCTGTCCAGGGTGCACCGCGTGGAGGTTGCCGGTCCGGTTTCGCATTATTATTATTATTATTATTTTTTTTTTTTTTTTTTTTTTTTTTCCGTTTCGGAACGAAAGTGCTGGACAGTCTCCCTGTGGCCTCCGACACCACACAGAGAGAGCGCCAGCGAATAATCTACAGCAACTCCCCACATCCCGCAGGGTTAGTCACTGTAGATTCCAGACTCGTGTGCTCTAAGTAGACGAAGGGATCCCAGGATGACCGCTTTCTGCATTTGACCAGCCAACCATTCTGCCGATGTTTGGCAGACAGGCATGGTCTTCAATGCGGAGAGCAGCGTGGGCTTCATACCTCCGAGTACACCGATTATCAGGACGACCATTTTGACAGAGTAGCCTGGGTATAGCACTTGGAGCTCGTACCGGAGATCTCTGTATTTAGTCCGTTTCTCCTCCTCCTTCAAGGCGATGTTTGTCTCAGCAGGTGCTGAGAACTCGATGACATACATCACCTTGGTCTGATGGTCGAGGAGGACTATGTCAGGCTTATTGGCGTGAATTCGCCTGACGGTCGGGAACGAGTAGTTCCAGTAAATCCGGCATTTCTCGTTCTCGACAACGGACTCGATATCTCCGGGGACGTAAGGCAGCACTGGTGTTTGGTCTATCTGGTACGAGTGCCGTAGATGGTAGTATAGCACTCGTAAAGCCGCGTTATGTCGTTGGATGTAGACCGAAGTCGCATAAATCGGGCATGCAGATAATAAATGCATGAGCGACTCCGGCGCCTGACGGCAGGTCCTGCAGTTGATATCAGGGACCTCTACACCCATCACGCGACTGCGATAGACCAATGTGTTAATAACACCATCTTGGCAGGCCACAATGTATCCCTCGGTCTCCGACTTCAGCCCCGCTGACCTTAAAAATGCGAAGGTCAGCTCTGTCGATAAACCCAGTGCTTCTATGTTGTTATAGAAAACACCGTGCAGGGGTTTATCGACGTGCTGCCTGAACAGATTTCTCTGTTCGGCAGCTTTGATGTGGGCTGTCAGACGATTAGGCGGAAGCTCAGTGACTGAGTCACCTCGCCGGCCTTCTCGCCTGTAGTCGAACACGAGACCGAGTTCATCTGCGGCCCTCTGTGCTGCCCTAAACAATAAAGCGCCAACTCCCACAGCTTCATGATCTCTCACTAACTGTAGGAGTGGGTCCGAGCTCCTGATGACATTACATGCCATACTCAGTGCCACTCTGCCATGCATGCACTCCAGACTCAAGAGTCCTCGGCCCCCCCGTTGACGTGGGAGGTACACACGAGGAACGGACGATCTAGGATGAATACTCCTATGAATATTCATCATCTTGCGGGTATTCCTGTCCAATTGACGCAGCTCATCTACTCCCCATTTGACTACACCAAAGGAGTAGAGCAGAATCGGAACGGCAAGCATATTAGTGGCAGACACCTTGTTCTTCCCCGAAAGTTCTGATGACCAGATCATTCGGAGTCGGTGTCTGTACTTGCCACGGAGAGAATCCTTTATTTGGTTCACATCCTGGATGTGGCGTTGTTCCACACCCAGGTATGTGTAGGTCTCTCCGGCATCCAAATGTCGTAGGATGCTTCCGTCTGCGAGCTGCGCATCTTCGTGGAATTCCCCGCATCGTCCTCTCTTGAGGTGGACGACTGCGCATTTGTCCAACCCAAACTCCATTCCAATTGCCCGCGTGTATTCCTCGACCACCCTGAGAGCATTTTGAAGTTCTCGCTCTCCGGAGGTATAGAGTTTAAGGTCATCCATATAAAATAGATGGGTGACCTTATGCCTCCGGTTGCTGGGTGGCCCACACTGATACCCGCGGGTTTGGCGGAGTCCAACAGATAGCGGCAGCAGTGAGATGCAGAAGAGGAGCGGACTCAAAGAGTCACCCTGAAACACTCCTCTCTTAAATGTCACCAACTCTGTCGAAACTCGCTCGGCACCGGATGTTATGGTGAAGCGAGTTCTCCAAAGCGGCAACAGTTGTTCGATGCATCTCACTAGTGGTGCTGGTACCGCAAGACATCCGAGCAAGTGTAACAAAAGCTCGTGGGATGTTGTATCAAATGCCTTGCGATAATCAATCCAGGCCATTGACAGATTCCGCTTGTACTGCACAGAATCCTGTGTAATACAGCGGTCTATCAGCAGGTTTTCCTTGCAACCTGCCAGGCCCTTCTTGGCACCACGCTGTTCGTTTATCTGCTGGTAGACCGGATCAACAGACCTCAACATCCTGGTATACAAGATACGAGTAAATAACTTGTAGCAGGAGTTGAGGCAGGTAATCGGCCTATAATTTTTTGGGTCAGACAGATCCCCCTTTTTGGGGATTAGCACAGTTCGCCCCTCGACAAACCAGTCCGGAATTTGCTGCCCCTCGTTCAACCATGAGTTGAAAACTCGGGCCAGATGGCGGTGGGTGGAAGGGAACTTCTTCCACCACCAGTTGTTTATACCATCTGGACCCGGGGCAACGAAGTTCTTGGTTCCAACAAGTGCTTGTTGAACCTCTTCCGTACTGATTGCCGGGCACACTTCGTCTGGCTCTTCTAAGACTCTGCGACAGAGAGCCTCGAAGTGTGCTATAGCTGGAGTGTCATTATCGAATGGACTCGCGACTTCGTAGATTCCTTTCCAGAAGGCTTCGACATTATCAACAGTTGGCGGATTTTCGACAACACGCTGTGGCTCTTGGAACAGGCGAGACGGGTTTGTTTGAAACAATTTGTTTTGTTCCAAACTCCGCATTCGCCTGACCAAAGTTTTCTTAATAGCCATAAGCGCTCGAATCCTATCTAGACAGTGCTGCTTGATGGTCTGCAGCACTGTGCGATTAAGAGTGTGGTGTTGGCGTCTCAGTCCGGCTGCCACTCGCCGGACCTTCGGTGTAAATGGTCTACCTGCGACTATATAATCCACCACACTCTGGATTCGAGAAGCGTGTTGCCTTGCTGATCGAATTTTAGCTTCGATCTTCTGTACGCGCCGCTTAGCTTTCTCGACCCTATCAACTGCGCTTTCCAGGCGCTGTTGTGGGACGAGTTGCTTGGCGGCAGCGTACACCGCGCTGTTGATCTGCCAGATGTTGGCATCTTCTGGAAGCTCCTCACTGATCAATTATTATTATTTTTTTTTTTTTTTTTTTTTTTTTTTTTTTTTTTCCGGTTTCCCGAACCTAATGCTGGACAATCTCCCTGTGGCCTCCGACACCACACAGAGAGAGCGCCAGCGAATAATCTACAGCAACTCCCCACATCCCGCAGGGTTAGTCACTGTAGATTCCAGACTCGTGTGCCCTAAGTAGACGGAGGGATCCCAGGATGACCGCTTTCTGCATTTGACCAGCCAACCATTCTGCCGATGTTTGGCAGGCAGGCATGGTCTTTAATGCGGAGAGCAGCGTGGGCTTCATACCTCCGAGTACACCGATTATCAGGACGACCATCTTGACAGAGTAGCCTGGGTATAGCACTTGGAGCTCGTACCGGAGATCTCTGTATTTAGTCCGTTTCTCCTCCTCCTTCAAGGCGATGTTTGTCTCAGCAGGTGCTGAGAACTCGATGACATACATCACCTTGGTCTGATGGTCGAGGAGGACTATGTCAGGCTTATTGGCTTGAATTCGCCTGACGGTCGGGAACGAGTAGTTCCAGTAAATCCGGCATTTCTCGTTCTCGACAACGGACTCGATATCTCCGGGGATATAAGGCAGCACTGGTGTTTGGTCTATCTTGTACGAGTGCCGAAGATGGTAGTATAGCACTCGTAAAGCCGCGTTATGTCGTTGGATGTAGGCCGAAGTCGCATAAATCGGACATGCAGATAATAGATGCATGAGCGACTCCGGCGCCTGACGGCAGGTCCTGCAGTTGATATCAGGAACCTCTACACCCATCACGCGACTCCGATAGACCAATGTATTAATAACACCATCTTGGCAGGCCACAATGAATCCCTCGGTCTCCGACTTCAACCCCGCTGACCTTAAGAATGCGAAGGTCAGCTCTGTCGATAAACCCAGTGCTTCTATGTTGTTAAAGAAAACACCGTGCAGGGGCTTATCGACGTGCTGCCTGAACAGATTCCTCTGTTCGGCAGCCTTAATTTGGGCTGTCAGACGATTCGGCGGAAGCTCAGTAACTGATTCTGCATCAGCACCTCGCCTGCCTCCTCGCCTGTAGTCGAACACGAGACCGAGTTCATCTGCGGCCCTCTGTGCTGCCTTAAACAATAAAGCGCCAACTCCCACGGTTTCATGATCTCTCACTAACCGTAGGAGCGGATCCGAGCTCCTTAGGATATTACATGCCATACTTAGTGCTACTCTGCCATGCATACACTCCAGACTCAAGAGTCCTCGGCCCCCCCGTTGACGTGGGAGGTACACACGAGGAACGGACGATCTAGGATGAATACTCCTATGGATATTCATCATTTTGCGGGTATCCCTGTCCAATTGGCGCAGCTCATCTACTCGCCATTTAACTACTCCAAAGGAGTAGAGCAAAATCGGAACGGCAAGCATATTAGTGGCAGACACCTTGTTCTTCCCCGAAAGTTCAGAAGACCAAATCTTTCGGAGTCGGTGTCTGTACTTGCCACGGAGAGAATCCTTTATTTGGTTCACATCCTGGATGTGACGTTGTTCCACACCCAGGTATGTGTAGGTCTCTCCGGCATCCAAATGTCGTAGGATGCTTCCGTCTGCGAGCTGCGCATCTTCGTGGAAATCCCCGCATCGTCCTCTCTTGAGGTGGACGACTGCGCATTTGTCCAACCCAAACTCCATTCCAATTGCCCGCGTGTATTCCTCGACCACCCTGAGAGCATTTTGAAGTTCTCGCTCTCCGGAGGTATAGAGTTTAAGGTCATCCATATAAAATAGATGGGTGACCTTATGCCTCCGGTTGCTGGGTGGCCCATACTGATACCCGCGGGTTTGGCGGAGTCCAACAGATAGCGGCAGCAGTGAGATGCAGAAGAGGAGCGGACTCAAAGAGTCACCCTGAAACACTCCTCTCTTAAATGTCACCAACTCTGTCGAAACTCGCTCGGCACCGGATGTTATGGTGAAGCGAGTTCTCCAAAGCGGCAACAGTTGTTCAATGCATCTCACTAGTGGTGCTGGTACCGCAAGACATCCGAGCAAGTGTAACAAAAGCTCGTGGGATGTTGTATCAAATGCCTTGCGATAATCAATCCAGGCCATTGACAGATTCCGCTTGTACTGCACAGAATCCTGTGTAATACAGCGGTCTATCAGCAGGTTTTCCTTGCAACCTGCCAGGCCCTTCTTGGCACCACGCTGTTCGTTTATCTGTTGGTAGACCGGATCAACAGACCTCAACATCCTGGTATACAAGATACGAGTAAATAACTTGTAGCAGGAGTTGAGGCAGGTAATCGGCCTATAATTTTTTGGGTCAGACAGATCCCCCTTTTTGGGGATTAGCACAGTTCGCCCCTCGACAAACCAGTCCGGAATTTGCTGCCCCTCGTTCAACCATGAGTTGAAAACTCGGGCCAGATGGCGGTGGGTGGAAGGAAACTTCTTCCACCACCAGTTGTTTATACCATCTGGACCCGGGGCAGCGAAGTTCTTGGTTCCAACAAGTGCTTGTTGAACCTCTTCCGTACTGATTGCCGGGCACACTTCGTCTGGCTCTTCTAAGACTCTACGACAGAGAGCCTCGAAGTGTGCTATAGCTGGAGTGTCATTATCAAATGGACTCGCGACTTCGTAGATTCCTTTCCAGAAGGCTTCGACATTATCAACAGTTGGCGGATTTTCGACAACACGCTGTGGCTCTTGGAACAGGCGAGACGGGTTTGTTTGAAACAATTTGTTTTGTTCCAAACTCCGCATTCGCCTGACCAAAGTTTTCTTAATAGCCATAAGCGCTCGAATCCTATCTAGACAGTGCTGCTTGATGGTCTGCAGCACTGTGCGATTTAGAGTGTGGTGTTGGCGTCTCAGTCCGGCTGCCACTCGCCGGACCTTCGGTGTAAATGGTCTACCTGCGACTATATAATCCACCACACTCTGGATTCGAGAAGCGTGTTGCCTTGCTGATCGAATTTTAGCTTCGATCTTCTGTACGCGCCGCTTAGCTTTCCCGACCCTATCAACTGCGCTTGCCAGGCGCTGTTGTGGAACGAGTTGCTTGGCGGCAGCGTACACCGCGCTGTTGATCTGCCAGATGTTGGCATCTTCTGGAAGCTCCTCACTAATCAACGAATCCATTCGTGCCAGGTCTTGTGGCTTTGGGTTAACCCTGGTGTTAAGGTTAACCCTCGTCCTTAAAGCGATATCGGTGTACTCAGGAGGATGTTCCTCGTCAGCTGGTATTTGCCGCGGTGGAAGTGCGGCAGGCACTTCCTCACGCTGACGAGGTGCCCTTACGTAACCTGTTCTGCGCAGGAAGGATACTTGATCTCTCAGATGTTGTTGAGAGAAGGCGCGATACTCCGGGTGCATATCGCACCACAACCGGTGTAATCGCGCCATGTATCCCCTGCGCCCAGGTTCGCTGCTCTCGTAGCAGGTCAGCAGGTCATCCCTTAATCCCTCCGTCCACCTAAAGCGTCCATGTACGTTTGCAAAGTCGTCATCGTTAAGACCGTCCGGTATGGCCCCTCCCATCTGTCTTTGACCCCCATCCGAATGGGGTCGATTGTGAGGGGCCTGTCCTCCGTTTTGGTCGAGAACCAGAGGAGATGAGTCCCCAGGATGGTTAGCCCTGAGGACCCACGGCCGACATTTGTCAGAGAGGGTTACCCCTCCCTGTCCGGGGTGCACCGCGAGGAGGTTGCCGGTCCGAATTTTGCACCCCTTATTATTATTATTATTATTATTATTATTATTATTATTATTATTATTATTTTTTTTTTTTTTTTTTTTTTTTTTTTTTTTTTTTTTTTTTTTTTTTTTTCCGTTTCCGGAAGAAATTGCTGGACAGTCTCCCTGTGGCCTCCGACACCACACAGAGAGAGCGCCAGCGAATAATCTACAGCAACTCCCCACATCCCGCAGGGTTAGTCACTGTAGATTCCAGACTCATGTGCCCTAAGTAGACGAAGGGATCCCAGGATGACCGCTTTCTGCATTTGACCAGCCAACCATTCTGCCGATGTTTGGCAGGCAGGCATGGTCTTCAATGCGGAGAGCAGCGTGGGCTTCATACCTCCGAGTACACCGATTATCAGGACGACCATTTTGACAGAGTAGCCTGGGTATAGCACTTGGAGCTCGTACCGGAGATCTCTTATTATCTCTTATTATTATTATTATTATTATTATTATTATTATTATTATTATTATTATTATTATTGGCCTTACAAGCTAATTGTTTTGGCCACGATTATCTACTTATTGGTAGATATTTCTTGTGATTGCTTTGCGTGCATCCACATCAAGATCATATTTAAGAAACCTCCCACCTTTTTGAAGTTTCACAGTGGATTTCCTCTGACTCCTCGTCAACGGTTGATAATTTATCCCAAAATATCCAAAATTTCTGGGTTTAGATCTGTCTGAAAAGCTTTAGCCTCCACATGACGAGAAACTTCCTCGGGCTGATATGGAAAATGATTTCAACATATAGACAACTGGTCCAATAATAATCTCTAAATCCAAGTGGATTTTAGGAAGTGGAAGCTCCACATTCCTATTTAAACGAACGACAAGTTCACCACTGTCTATGAAATGGACCCCATTTCATACGTTTTGACTATTTCACTTATCAACAGAATGGAACCTCCATTCTTATACATTTGTGAGATTGGCCTCACCTACGAGTCTGCACCAACCATAATTACTCATCAGGATGATCTTCATTTTCTAAATAAATATTTAGGTTATATATTCTAACTTACCTTCTGGATCATATATTCTCTTGATCCTTGACCGAGGACATGAATCGAGAATATTCAGGTGTCGAATATCTCGCATAGTAGTTGGAGTGCGAGGCCTTCGAAGTGAGCCGGTACGGCTCGAGCCAGCTGTCAATGCCTCGCGCAACAACTCCTTCCAGAGCACGCACCTGTTTTTCCAAATTATCATAAGATAAAGAACTCCCCCCCGTATGTTTATGGCGGTGGCTCCCCATCTTTTCGCAAAATTTTCTAAATTTTTGTGTAGAACTTGTCGCGTTTGACCATAGACTTAATAATTACGTTAGTATTATTAAGTCTATGCGTTTGACACACAACGAAAGAATGACGTTAGGACCGATTAGGGTAGTCATAGTAATGGTGACCGGTAAGAGATTTTATTGTTATAGCTTTAAATTGTGTGGCGCGTTCTAACACCGAACGAGGGGTACTACATAATGATCTGAAGGCAAGGTGCAAATATAATTATCATTATTATGTAGTATAAATCATTTAAATTTTTAGGAATGTTCATAAAATATTCATTAAAATTACTAACTTTTTCTTTAGTATCATATTATAGAATTGTCAATTTTAAGTTCATGTATTATATTATTTTTTTAATTTTTGCCCTTTAAGGAGTCATTTATAATATTCTCAAATAAGAACAGAAAGAAAAAACTGAATGACGCCACAAATAACTTTTAGACAATATCCCATGATATATTTGATTTGTTATTAGCTTGTTAATACCTTATGTCGTCAGCTTTTCAGTTTAACTTGTATTACCACATAATTAGACCAATTATTTTGGAACGTAAGATTTTGTTTTCTGACAGTGTTTCAAAATTTGGTAAGAGAAATTAATTATATTTTAGAATTAGCGGACGTCGCAGTGATTTTAAAGTAGGTAATAACAAATGCCTATATATAATTGATTTTCTTCTTGAAAGTATGGAAACAATATTCCTGTTTTCAAGAATGTAGAATACAAGAATATAAAACACAACATTATCTTTTTGCAAGAAAATTATTTGACACTGTGTGAAGAATGAGAAACAAAGAATTTGTATATTGTCATGGCATACAAGTTAAAGATGAATGGAGGTTACGGTTTCTGAAACTGAAAACTACGTGGTGGACCCGTATGTCGGTAATTTTATAAATTATAATTATTAGCCTCACCATTTGACAGAGAAGATATCAAGATAAAATCTGGTCCACCCCATATATGATTTATTTTTTAAAATTAACCTATGGATATTTCGCAGAGGTCCGTATTGGGCTCTGTTATTTCTTTATACATAAATGACATAATGAAATCTGAAATCAAGGATGCATTTTACAATGTATACAGGCGACGACGTCTCTGTTATGATTTCAAAACTAACTGGTGGTAATATTATAATTAATTATTGATACACGGCGGTAAATCTCTTAAGGAACAACCACATCACGTGTACAAAGCTTTTGATTATAAAAAAGTAGAAATATAAGAGAGTTTTATGGTAACCGACTCGGTAGCGCAGTGGGCTAGGGCATGAGTGATAGACATGGCTCTGATCACACTGCCTATCGCCCTATCGTGATTGGGTTCGAACTCCAGCACCGGCACTGGCAACGTCGGTGGGGAAGGATGCATTAGTGGATTAGTGGTTAACTAATCATTGTCTGCATTTTTTATTCTGTTTTTTTAACGGCTTCAATATAGTTCATATAAAACAGGATGTCTAGATTGTCTAGTGCAGAAAACTTCCTACCTATTATCGAGTCCGCCTAAGTACAAGACATAGGTGGACAAGGGCTTTGCCAGTTTTAACAAGTTACACTCAAGCCATCGGTGGTTTCCTCCTTTGAACTTGTAACAGTAACACACCCACCATGAGAATTCATTTGAATCTCATTATGACTCCATTATATATAATACTATACATTTTTAGTATCCGTTTAAGCCGTATTTGAAGAAATTATTTAAGTGGCGTTTTCTATTTCGTACTATGGTTTATTTTAAATAAAGTCAATAAAAAACATAAAAAATCTATAAGTATGCTATTCGTCACTGTCATTTATTTTTGGCTGAATTGCCAAATTTTTTACTGATAACATTGCTGTGATTTCTTTAGGGTCTCACTCTGGCAACTATGTAGAACCAATTTGAATTTGTGGTTATGTTTTTAACTTTTCAACATAACCTCAGTAATTAAAACAGTCATTCATACCAACAGAATTCAGATTTTCCAAAGCCTCCCATCATGTAAATAAAATGTGAATAACATATACATGTTATATAATTTCTTTAGGAATCGATTAATTTCTAAATTCGAGATATAAAGCAACATAATATGTCACTTTTTAAATGAGATATAGTGAGACAAGCGGGGATTGTGAATTTTCGTAATTCACATATCTGGGATCATGAAAATGTATACGAAATTCAACCATCTTCTTTTCGACATGAATTTACACAAAACACAAAACTTTATGTTTTAAAAGGAGTGTAGATCTAAAAAACAGTTTAAATGTTTTATTGACCCAGTGGCGTAAGATGTATTTTATCTAAAAGAAGCGATTGATACTCCATTCCTCCTTGATTTGCATAACATAACATATAATAATGTTAAAAATTTTCCTAATGAAAATAAACAGAATATAAAGTCAGAGTCACAGACGTCAGTTAATTCTCATTACACATTGTGAAGTAGGTGACTGGACAAACCCGGTCGACTTGATATAAACACATATTTCATGGAGCTAATCCTGAGCTTAGGCGCATCCTGTTGACGGATGGATTACAGCTGAAAGCAGAGTGTGTCCGCCGAACGTACGTCCGTGGGGCGCTATGCTTCCCGCTGTTTAATACTCGCTACCGCTGTTAGTACTCCCAGGGCCGTAATGGTTGGTTATATATCTCATTAACGTTATATTATAAAATAATATCTAATAACATCAAATGTTCATCTGGTACTGTCGTTTTAAAAAAATTTCCTTTATTTGAAAAAAAAAAACTTGATAGAAGTGATAGAGATGGTGCGTATTTTGTTATTCCCTTCACCATATTCTTAAGAGTAATTTAGCGAGCAGATATGCATTAATGTGCTGGTACGCCATTATGCCAGAATCATAATTGAATTATTATCATGTTGGGCATTTTATGTAATCAATATCAGTTATGTTTCGAGAAAACCATGATACGATTTATCAATTATTGGACTTAGCGAGAGCTCAATTGAATAACCACCAATAATTCTAACCCATAACGAAAGTTAGTGCAGTCCAGATTTAATTTTCAGTGAGGGTGAGCTTATTGTAGTCGTCAGGAAACTTCATAATTCATTCTGAAGAAATAAGATTGATGACAGATAATCGTAGGCTCATATAAAGACTAAAAACCTGAAAAAATTCGCTGAATCAAACTCTCAATAATTATTATCGTAACATATTTAGGTTTACAAAATGAGTTATGTTTGTAAAAACTGATCGCTTACAGACATAGAGACGAAATTTTACATCACCAATAGTTTCCGTATCTAAATGAGAAAGTAAAAAATATACCCAACGTTGAAAATAATTGGTTCTTTTGATCAAATTTAATTCGTGTAATAAAGCTCTCCTCATCATTTAAAATAAACATAAACCGAAATAAACTGTGAGCAGTCTCCTTGAAAATAATGGTAGAAAACTAATTTTCAACATTAGGAAAGTAAACTTATAAGAGTTGTTGCTAACCATTCGTTGAGTATATTATTGAATTTTCAATGAAGTTTTAGTTGCAGAATCCCATATGAGAATAATATTTCAAATCAGGCTAATTTGCAATTTATAATAACACTAACTGAATTAGCTGTTAGTTCTAACATAAACCCAATTTCTTTGCTATAAAAGATTAATGTAGTGGATGGATTATAATCAACCATTCTATATTTACTTCATTCAGTAATAATTGTTGAATCTGAGTTAATCGAGTTGGTTTGCGAACAATTGGAGGTATGAGAATCAGCTGTATTAATAAAATTGGTACCTCAAACAGCTAGTATATGCAGCGTACATTAGCAAAATTCTGCATTGTTGTAGAGAGTAAGTCGTTCATGTAAATAAAGAACAGATTGGACAATAAGACGGATCCTTGTGGAACACTACAATGATAGAGAGTATATTTAGGGATACTCTGTCGGCAACTGTCACGACAGGCTCTAGAATGATTACTTAAACGACCCCTAGTGCCATAAGTCATTTTCTAAAGTCGTTTACAAATTCTAAAAAAAATTACAATAACAATTTTAAAAATTATTATGAACACATGAAATTAACGTAATGTATGTTTGTGTAAAACTAGAACAAGAAATTAGAAATAGTATTATATTTACTTATCACCTCTATAGTAGGAATCATTCCAAAAATACTATTTGATTTTTGATGGTTTCATGAAAAAGAAATATATCCAAAAAAAAAATATTGGAAAATTACTTTCTATCTCTCTAAAAGTGAATTATGCTCTAGATAATCGAATTTAGGCCAAAATTATATAACTATGTATAAGGACATAAACACTTTTGCATAGGAAAAGATGCTTTTCAGAAAACCAAAAAGCGTCTACTCAGAAGCCAATATTTGATTTGCACTTCATTATTATAAAATCTAAAATAATTATAACTGCTTATATAACATTTCCATTACATCGGTTGGTGGCAATGTCGAAAATTTATCATGTTGTCCCTGGTTACGACCCTGAATGACGTTTGTACAGCCTTTGTATAAGAGATTAATAAACTAAGTTATGAATTTAAAAGTTGCTCCGTGCCTACTTTCCTTCCCGTCATAAATGTGATTTGGTAATCATAATAAACAATGTATGGTTAATTTCGCGTTCATTATTCTGTGGAATTATTATATCTTGCATGCAGTGAGCTGTAACTTATTATTGTTCTTTTAAGGATCTTTTATTTCAATTGTTGCAAAAATCAGACATTTCGTATTTTGTAAAACAAATTTACTTATTTTGGAAATCCTACTATTTTATAAGTTAGTGTGAGTAGTATTTCATTTCCAAATAATGAGGAAAGATAAAGGGATGAGCCAAACTCAATATATTTGGTTTATTTTTCATTTATTTTTCGTCTGATAATTTTGAAATTTATGATGGAGAATAAGCACTATGTGCGGGGTGGGCAAATTTGGATGTTTTTATAGGGTAACTCGATAACTATAAGAGATAGAAAAATGGATGCTATGTGAGAATAACTCAGTGGTGACTGGTGAAAACCAAAATTAGCTATCGTTTTTTTGTTTTCGAGTTACAAAGAAAAGTTTTTCAACTTTTCGATACACTGGTCGCTAACTCGGTTGTTAGTGAAATTAGAAATAATTTATTTGCACGTTCTTGAGGCACTTTTTGAAGGAGAATGTAATAAGCTTGACACATTTTAAATATCTGCATTAATTTTCAAATTATAACATAAAGTTGTGTTTTTCTCTAATGTAAGCCATAGTTGATTAAATAAATCAAATCAATTAATTATAATACATAACATACTGGAAACGATTAACCAAGCATAAACAAAAAGTATCATTACTATGGGCTAAATTTTAAATTGTTGCACCTTGATTATGAGAATACTGTGATCTCTTCTTTTGACAAACAGTGTTTATTACATTAACCTGCTGATAATGGTCTGTAACTTAGAAAAAATTTGATTAAAATATATTAAATTTGTATGCATTGAGTGTTCTGTAAATCCATGTTGTTCGGAAAAATAATATTTCTAATACGTGTGATTATTCAAGGACACCTAAAAATAAAACATGTTTGTGGTTTTCCACTCATCAAGTACCTTGTATTAATGTTTTATTGTACATTATTTGTAAAGGTCTTGCTAAGATATGCACACAGTCTTGTCGTGAGAGGGATTCTTTCCACTATTCATGGATATTGGGTGTAAGTATCTTATCTGTAAATGTGTAGCCGCCTACCACACAAGGCTCTTCTAGAGCTTTCCGGGATAATTAAAGGGGTTGTAATAACATGTGGTGTTATTATTATTATTATTATTATTATTTCGGTTTCCCGATGCTGGATAGTCTCTCCGTGGCCTCCAACACCACACGGTGAGAGCGCCAGCGAATAATCTACAGCCACTCCCCACATCCCGCAGGGTTAGTGACTGTAGATTCTAGACTTGTGTGCCCTAAGTAGGCGGAGGGAACCCAGGATGACCGCTTTCTGCATTTGACCAGCCAACCACTCTGCCGAATTTTGGCAGGCACGCATGGTCTTCAATGCGGAGAGCAGCGTGGGCTTCATACCTCCGAGTACACCGACTATCAGGACGACCATCTTGACAGAGTAGCCTGGGTATAGCACTTGGAGCTCGTATCGGAGATCTCTGTATTTAGTCCGTTTCTCCTCCTCCTTCAAGGCGATGTTTGTCTCAGCAGGTGCTGAGAACTCGATGACATACATCACCTTGGTCTGATGGTCGAGGAGGACTATGTCAGGCTTATTGGCTTGAATTCGCCTGACGGTCGGGAACGAGTAGTTCCAGTAAATCCGGCATTTCTCGTTCTCGACAACGGACTCGATATCTCCGGGGATATAAGGCAGCACTGGTGTTTGGTCTATCTTGTACGAGTGCCGAAGATGGTAGTGTAGTATAGCACTCGTAAAGCCGCGTTATGTCGGTGGATGTAGGCCGAAGTCGCATAAATCGGGCATGCAGATAATAAATGCATGAGCGACTCCGGCGCCTGACGGCAGGTCCTGCAGTTAATGTCAGGTACCTCTACACCCATCACGCGACTGCGATAGACCAATGTGTTAATAACACCATCTTGGCAGGCCACAATGAATCCCTCGGTCTCCGACTTCAGACCCGCTGACCTTAAAAATGCGAAGGTCAGCTCTGTCGATAAACCCAGTGCTTCTATGTTGTTATAGAAAACACCGTGCAGGGGTTTATCGACGTGCTGCCTGAACAGATTTTTCTGTTCGGCAGCTTTGATGTTGAAGTAATTTGGAAGCAGGCCACCGAAACTTAGATTGACGCAGATGATGTTCGTTCATAATGTGCGTAACACATTATGAATGAATATTATCGGGACCAGTTTAAGTTTCGGTGCCCTGCTTTCAAATTACTTGAGTTCTGCATCCATTTTTGCCGCGTCCAGTAAATACATTGACGGTAACTATCTAGCTAGAGTCTTCATAATCTCTGGTATTCCTTTCCTGGCCACCTCTGTAATTGGGAACTTGCTCCTGTTGAGCGTGTGTAATAATAAATAAATAAAATTATTGAACCGGATTATAAAAGTAATGCACTGGACGTATTACGTGTCTATTAATTTTAATAATTTATGTAAAAAATAATGTAAAGTTAATAGCTATTTGTATGACAAGGGAGAAAAGTGCATAATTTCCTCCCGCGGATAGTTTGATCAATCAATATCCAAGGGAGGAAATGACATTTTGCTCCTGTGTATTTTCTCTACGACCATTTACAGTGTTTTACATTGGTTTTACATATATTTTATTATATTTTCTTATGCATGACAATCAAAAAACCAAATATTATGTCAAAATGTCACAATAATTAGATAAGTAAATATTGTTAAAAATCAAAGTACATGGAACGTTGCTAAGGTTGCTTCTAGGGAGGCAAAGTATTTTGCTCCCGAGGGAGGAAAAGTACTACTTTGTTCCCTGAAATGAGGGAGCAAAATAGTATTTTCTATGTAGGGAGTAGAAAAAACCTATTTATCGAAATATTTTTTTAATGAAATACACTCACAGGCAAAATAATCGATCCACGCAAATTTTCGACGAATTTCAATCGCAAATAACTTTTTTATTTGATGTTGGATTTAAACGAATTTTGAAGAATATTGTAGACAAATTAATGGAGAATAGCTCACATTTTAAAAATTTACAAAAAAATGTACGTACGTTTATAATATACAGGGTTAAACAGAAAGATGTTTTTTACCATAAGTTTTAGACACTCTGTGGAGTGGCGAAACAGTAAATTATTCTAAATTGAGTTTTCATTATCAAGTCTCATCTATTCTCAACATTTTTGTTTTTGGTTCACCTCGATATCTTTATTTTTGTGGAAAATATGGATTTTTTAAAAAAACATTGCAATTTCCAATAATTTTTTTGTACGAAGAACTAAGGTTGCTATAGAGGACTGACAGTTTTGTTGACAGTTTTTGTTGACAGTTTCTTTGTAAATGAATGTGTTACTTCTGAGGTGTCTTCTTACTTTTAAAAATGGATGTCTCCGACTAATGTTGCCAGAGCCATTGCTTTAATCCAGGATGGACGGTCACGGTCAGAGGTGTACGAATGAACGAGATCTAGTTCATTCGTACACCTCTTCCTACCACATTGACTCCTTCTATTGTACTAGCCATGTTGATTAAACCCATTTACAGCCCTTTGTACTTTACTTCTTGTGACGTTTAAAACTCTTGACACGTAATACTGTGACCGTCCATCCTGGATTAAAGCAATGGCTCTGGAAACATCAGTCGGAGACATTCATTTTTAAGAAGATACCTCAGAAGTAACACATTCATTTACAAAGAAACTGTCAACAAAAACTGGCAACAAAACTGTCAGTCCTCTATAGCAACCTTAGTTCTTCGTACAAAAAAATTATTGGAAATTGCAATGTTTTTTTAAAAAATCCATATTTTCCACAAAAATAAAGATATCGAGGTCAAAAACAAAAATGTTAAGAATAGATGAGACTTGATAATTAAAACTTAATTTATAACAATTTACTGTTTCGCCACTCCACAGAGTGTCTTAAACTTATGGTAAAAAACATCTTTCTGTTTAACCCTGTATATTATTAACGTACGTATATTTTTTTGTAAATTTTTAAAATGTGAGCGATTCTCCATTAATTTGTACAATATTCTTCAAAATTCGTTTAAATCCAACATCAAATAAAAAAGTTATTTGCGATTGAAATTAGTCGAAAATTTGCGTGGATCGATTATTTTGCCTGTGAGTGTATAATATACGAAAAAATATTTTGCTATTGTCCAAGGACGTGAGTATTTAAAAAGCGGACCTATTTAAAAGACAATTTGTTTCTTTAATATCTAGCCCTACGAAATTAGGTGCAGTTGATATTTTATTATCCACTTACTTAAAAATTTTGAAAATAACCCCAAATTGTAGGCACTGTCCTTAATATGGGAGTTTATCAAGAGTTAAAAAGAAAAAATCAAAGCACGTGTGTATATTTTCATTATTAATCAAATAAATTGAATAAGGGTCATATCAATTGCGGACATATAAAGATGTTAAAACAGCCATGTTTATGGCTGAACGAGTTTGGTACATTCACCACACTCACTGAACCGGATGATTTAATCACATAACTGTTTGAAATGGGCCGCAAATATCTCTTTGTAATAAATTAGGGTTCAAATATAAATAAAAAATATCTTAATGAATAATTACAAATTTATTACGTTGTTTCGGACCGGAGCAGCGTATATCAATAAATTGCAACAAATTTGTTGTTTTACAAAGGAAACTAAATTAATGTGATTTCATTTAGCATTAGCTGCAAAAGCATAACAATTTTTTATGTCGTAACTCATTGAGCTTTTTCATGTGTGTGAGCAGTTTCGAACAAAGTGATCTCTTCTTCGCGTACAAAAAATATATTAGTGACATCTTTTTTCATCAGTTACCTAACTAACATAATCAAACCAAATGAAGAAACCTATTAGTTTGTATTCTAATATCTACAAGTTAGATACAATTTAGTTAGATGATTAATTAATATCTTTTTTAGTTAGATGATTAATTAATACATTTTTAATATTTTGCGACTTTTGCACATATACTAAAATTTATGCATAATATAAATAGATATTATTCAATTAATTGTCTATAATTTTGAATAGAATCATGATGTTCGGATAACTGATAAAGTATCTTCGAATTATTTTTCCAATATATATTTTCAGTTGTCCTTCCATAACTAATTCAAATTGTTACATTTATAATGCACTTGCTCATGATTCAGTGAAGAAGAATTTTATACATATCAATAAACTATACCATCCCACTAACTTAATACCTCCTATCACTCCACAAAAGATAATCTGCAATAGATCAGATTGACGCGCGTCGTATGTCTAAGCCGTTGGTGAATAATCCCACGAACAGGGTGAGTCAAACAACTCTACTTGGAATATGATTTGAACAGGGCCTGAACTAATGCTGGAAAACGTGTATGTAACAAGTTAAGGGAATATTGGTATTTGCGAATCAACTGTAGTTAAAACATGTGAAGTAGTTATGTTATGATCAAATTAACAAAAATCTCTGTAATCGTAAACGGATTTATAGACCTTTAACAATAGCAACAATTAAATAGTACGCATATGCGAGCATTATTTTACAGAATATCTCTTTATAGGTAATATTCTTAAAGACATTTTTTTTCCGCATTTGGTATACAGATACCACCTCTAAGATTGTGTATAATATTTTGTTCTCAATTATTGATATTTATTTTCTTGATAGTTAACTTTCAGAGGCTTTTGAACGTTAAGTAAGCAATTCGTAGTCTCTAATCAACAATCAGCCAGTATCATATTGTCTTAGTTAATATATTCCTTATAATTAAAGGAGGATGTTAAAAAAGTCAAAATATTTTCCCACTTGTGGAACCTAACCTCTTTTCAGTAATACTAAATTCGAATTTGACTATTGACCAGAAATGGAGGAAAAACGTGAAAATTGTAATTTTTATTGATTTTTATGGGAGACTGGAAAAATTTAAGAATTGTAAGTACCTACCTAGTTTACGAAAAAACACGTAAATGGAGGGTTGCATAGTAGATTTGCAGCTGCCAAATCCCAAGTATTTTAACACTAACCCTATAACATTAATAAAATTACAGACCTTCCATTAATTGATTTACAAAAAACTTTAGCTCACCCTGTATCTTGCAAGTCTTCACATCCTTTTGCAACCCCATTCACCCCCCACCTTTAGCGGCCCATTGACGTGCTTGCTCTGACTTTTAATAAAACTCTTGTCTGTTTGGATCTGATAGATGACTACACCCCAGTCAGATATTAAACTGGCATAGAGAGTAGCGGGTGAAACGGCGAACAAGGGGACGATGCTCGAGATCAACTTTTCAGAGGGAAAAGTACTCTTCTGTTAAACCAACTGGGGTAAGCCGGGCATGCAGCGACTTCAAATTTTGTTTTGATTTTTTTGACGAAACTTTGCACGAGGTAAAAAAATATCTGTATCTGATAGAGATATACTTAAATAAAAAATTAATTCTTGGGCAATGTTGGATGGTTTTAGGATTTTGAAATATTCAAAAATAATATGTATTATAAAAATATGAAATAGCAGATTACAATAATAAGTTTTTGTTAATTATATTGTAATAATATTTACTTTTATCTTGATAATCACGAAGTGACTACTTCATCGCCACTGTCAGTTTAGTATTTATCATCAGTGTTAGTTATGTCTCTTTTGATACATTGTTGTAACAAGTTTGACTGATTTATATATGTATATTAGTGAATCTTGATAGATAAGGCACTAGAAGGAGTACAAACAGCAGACATAGATAATTACAAAAAAAAATAATAATAAAATTTGAAAAGTATATTTTGCTATTTTCTAAACGACGGAAATAATAATTTTAATAAATAAAAGTAGTACCTACAACTAACTTCAGAGTTGCTCTGTTATTTTCTTAATAATAATAATAATAATTACTTCTACGCTTTATATCGTTTATCCCAATAATGTGACATTTTAATTCACATCATGATCTAATAATCTGATTTAATATATAGCGCAAAAATAAAATATTCTGTTTTATCTCAAGTTTTCGTGTTTACTATATCTTCACGTCTTTCCCCTATCGAAGTGCTCGTTTCCATTCTTCCAAGTTTTCTCGTAAAATACGCGATATTTATTCTGTTTTGTGTTCAATAGCTTTCCCGGAAATTTATATGAATGTCTCTTTATCCACCTGACTGATTTAGAGCTATAAGAAATATATTTTACTTGCCGAAGGATATTTAATCGAAATCGTGTTTCCATCTAGTGATTCTTTTTTCATTTTTATTTGTACTTTTTGTGTACATTGATTTATTTTATGAACTAAAAATAAATAAAATATATTTATTCTATACGCAAATTACGCAATCCAATGCCGATGACTCATAACTATATTTTAATTTTTCGAAAAATAATGTAAACAAAGCTAGTCAATAGCGGTTTAGATATACTGGTTAACAAATGTAAAATCGTGGATTTAAATTAAGTTTAAATAAAACAAATTTGATAGTGGATTAAAGTTAAAGTTTGGAATAAAAACTATATATGTCCTACAAAATTAAAAAAAAAAATACAACACTCTGTATATGATGAAATATAGGAAATTATAATGGACACCCTGTACATAAAGCACAGGCCTTTTAGGCCCATTACTTGGTAAAATTTTTCAATTTTTTCCCGTCCTTTGCTAACGTCCTTCAGTTCAAGCATTGTTTTCCTTTATATCATCCAAAACAGCCTTGCTTTATTTCCTCCTAGCGCTGCTTTATTTCTGTTTCCTTCCGGTATTGTCCGGCTTACGTATTTTACGCTTCTGTCGTACTCCATTTTTTCCAGATGACCTAGCCACTGTAGTCGACGGGCTTCTGCGTTGGCTCTTCGTTCCTAAATGTCTTCAACCTTCTTTCCACCGAATATTCTTCGTAAAGTCTTCCGTTCCCACGCTTCTAACTTTAACTGCACTGTCTCATTCATTGTCCATCTCTCACTACCGTATGTCAGCATTGGTTTTATAAGTCTTGTGTGTCCTTATCTTTGCTTTCCGCGATACTTCCTTATTACATACATACATTAAAATTATGTTGATTCCTCATTCGCATCTGTTACTCTTTGCTATTCTCAAGTTTATTTCTATTTCCTCTCTGCACTTCTTATCTATTGGTGTTCCTAGACAGACGTAGTCTTCTATTTCTTTAATTTCCATTATATCACCGGTCCCTGTTTGTATCCCAAGTGTTTCTCTATATTGACTGCGCCTAGCTTGTCTTTAATTTCCACGGATTTGCTTTTCTTTGTATTAACTTGGAAAGCCATTCTATTTGCTACTACTACCAATATACTTGCTATTCCTTCTAACTTCTTTATGGTCCGCGCTTAGAGTATGTCATCTGCATATGCAAGACACTGATGACTCTTGTTAAAGTGGGTACCTTTTCTGTTTAGACCGCTATTTCTTATTATTTTTCTATTGCTTTAATTAAATCGTATGGTCGATAGTGGGTCACCTTGTCTCACTCCTTTCCTCGTAGTATTTCAGATCTTCCTTTGTTCCTGTGTTTAATAATTCCTCAAAATATCTTTCCATCTTCTACAAATTTGCTCTTCATCTCTCAGTAAGTTCCAGAAGACTGCTCGACTTTGGTATTCCTTTTGAGATCCTTTACGTTCTTATAGAAATTTTTTTATTTCCTTTCCTGATATTTTTCTTACATTTAAAACCTTTTCAAAGAAATGTAGGATCCTTGCGAACGTCAAGATTAATGATAATATGTATTCCTAAAATCAATATTAGACAAATTAAATTTGCGATTTCATTCACAATAAAATTACGTTAAAATGTTTTGCAATCAGATGATTGTCTAGTTATGATAAAAAATAACTTGGATTGACTACTTAAAATAACAGCATTTCCAGCAGGATAAAGCTCTTGCTCATTCTGAAGTCAGAGCAAAGAATTTTCTGTATTCTTCCAAAATGATTGATTGGAAATAGTTATTTTCCTAACAAGTGCGGAAAGTTGTACTTTTCCGCACGCGACTGCCGTTGACCGAACGACGCGAAGCGGATTTTTCCTAGGAGCGTGATGAATACATTTTTAACTTAATTAAGAAACTAGGCCCTACTTTAAAAAGATGCTACTGTTTGACTTGACGTTTGTTAATTGTTATGTGACTGAGAAACGTCATGACTATATGCTACGTGATTTTTTGATATTTAAAGTTATAGGAGCTACTTCAAAAGAGTTAGTATAAATAGAAATGATTTAATTTCATTAAATTTGTATAAAATTACCAAAAATGCATATAAATATATAATTACTTTCGCGGAAAAATACGTTTTTCCGCACTAGTGCGGAAAAGTACAACTTTCGAAACTAAAATACGTGCGGAAAAGTGATATTTTCCGCACGCTCGTAGGAAAAAGAAGTTAACCGAATGTCACAATCTTTGACATCTCCCGACTTCTTCTCACGACATACTTAAAGGGTATTGTTTATAAGAATAGGTCGAATAGTTTGGATGGCCACAAAGATTGTATGAGAGTCGAGTTGATACGGTATCTCCAACTGTCTACGAAATTTTCAAGGCATTATCAGACAGCCAATGGCAGTCTGGTTTGAAAGATCGCATGAAATTACGTGGAAGATTGACTTATTTTCGATTTTAATTTATAATTCATAAATAGAGAAAACACGCATATATTGGTATGCTGTGGCCACTATTAAGGTCCGCATTGTATGATTATCCGCAATTGATCGAGAGCTGCTTTAGTTGCAAGTCAAACAAAATAGACATACGAGGAAAATCACGCCGAATAGAAAAATAGTGTCGACGCTATAATTTTAGCAGAAACTATACCATAAATATGATCCCACTTAATATCAACCACATTATAACCCTAAGTTTCTTCATTTAGTCATTTGAATATAGCACGTTAAACTTGTTTATATCCAGCACATTAATGATCTTGATGGAGTAAACTTTACGGAGACCGTGTGAAGTACAATTTAATATTTAAACCAATTCTATCCCTCTGGGACTGTGGTGGCGCACCGCATTTGGACCACACGCCCACAATGATAAAGTTAAGACTCATAACTATTAACTGATGTGGCCGGAACGACGGCCGCTTTGAATAATGGCCAACTTATGCCCAGGACACGTGGCTGGTAACAGTGCCGAGGTGGTTTACTTCTCGCCTCTTCTGCGGGAACGTGGAGTATTATGAATGATTTAGATGAAATTAAAACCCAAACTTCTGTATTCATTACAGCTTAATTATCATATCATAAGAATGTATTAGAAGCATTGTAACGAATTCTATTGGACGAATTTTTTGCTAAAAATTGAATGGTTTTATTATTATCAGTTATTATAGGTACTCTGTTATTATCTATAAATATTAATAGTATTAATATCCTGCAAATATTCATAAAAAGTTAGGGTATTTGGACTGATTTCATAAAAATCTGAGCCAACAATGTTTTCTTCTAGACAAAAAATATTTCTACATGCTTCAGGAATGGGTTCAGCAATGAAAATAGCAAAATATAATCAAACCGTAATAGTTACAAGGAATTTAAGGGGAGTTCTCCTGATTTTGCAGTGAATTTTTAAAACACTATGGAAGTTACCTTTAGGATACTGAGGATCTTCCGAGATTCAGGCATTATTGAAATAAAAGAAGACCAAATATCCAAGTAAGGAAACAGAAGAAGTGGTCGACAATAAAATATAATACAATGAAAATACATTTCCTCTAATGGCAGTAGTGCTTTTTAAATCAAATTTTTTCGAATAAAATCTACTGTAAATCAGCACTATTGTTTTAATTGACTAGGTAGCAAAAATAAATTTTTGGAATAACGTATTTTGTAAAAGAATAGTAACAAACAAACAAAACAAACAAACGTAGGTATTTCCCAGTAATTAATTTTTTTTGTTGAATCTTTAAAATTAAGGGGTTATGGGATCATTGGGTTGTGAATGAATGATACTCAAGTACAAGGATCCGAGATCACATCTCACTAACTCACCAATTCATTTTTCCAGGATTATGAGGTGGAGGACTTGCGAGGTTTTACGGTTTCCTGGAGTTATGTGGTGAATACTGAAGTAACACAATATTATAAGGTTGAAGTTTTAAAATTCAATGACATTTGAAGTCTGATATAAAAATATACCTACTAGGCGGGCAACTCGGCGGGCAAGCAATATTAAGATCCAACAGACTTTCTTGGTGTTAAAAAAACCTGACGTACTGGTGCAAAACGAAGGTCAGATTTGTGTTCAGCGGCTCAAAATACAAGGGATAAGTATGGTCAGTAATTCAGCATGGGCCACTTTTTTTTGTGGACTGTGTAATTTTTGTCGTCAATACTTTGTCTAAAACAAATACAGGGTGAATACCAATAACTCATTTTAATTTTAAGAGAGGGTTTCTGTTGATATTTATAACACAAATTACCAATAAAAAAATATAAAAAAGAAAGTTGAAAAACTGACCTACCCTACGTAAAATTCTGGTAAACTTTTGAGTACCGCTTCGTTGCTCTACTGACCCATTTATGGGTTCACGTGCCTTGTATCCATGTCACAGACTCCAAGTTCTAATGTAAAAAACGTGATAAAAAACGTCTAATAAAGTTAAGCCGCCGTTCAAGTTCGACGGTCGACGGTCTTTCATAAATTAGCGGTCGGAGACAAGTTAATTGACAGTGACAGCAAAAACTAGTGAATTTATGATTGCAAAAAACAAGGTGAATGCCAGAGGCAAAGACCTATCCTGAATTATTTTCTGTTGAGATAGGTCAGTTACGAAGTTCTGAAAATGTTGATGTATTTTAATTTATTTTCTTTCTCGAAAACTACAGGGTATATATTTTTTATTTTTGGTATATGGCCTTACCATATAAGGGACTTACCATCCCTTAATTAAAATGAGTTATTGGTATTCACCCTGTATGCTTTTGTTTCCAAAGCACCCTTTGCAAAAATAAATAATTTTCAAATTTTGGTTGGAATATAGAACTAAACTATCATGTGTCGTACGTCACCGTAATCAGAAAAAAAAACATGTATTAAAAAATGTGAAAATCAATATGATGCCCCAAAAAAAAATATAAAGTTGACTGTTCTTTCTCTGCCATCTTAGACGTCATGGCAAATAACAAACACCACACATCAATGGCATATCCTGATTCCTTATTAGTTTTCATTTTAAAAATTAAAAACGAGATTCACGATTTTTCTTTTTTCTAATATCTTCAAAACTAAAAACGACACATCAAATTTCTTTTCAGATTATTGATCAGCATAAAAATGCGCAACTTTGCTCTAATTTAACCGACTTCGTATCTCTTAAGATAAGCGATATCCCCATGCTACGGGTCGAAAAACTGGCACCCTGTATATTTCCGCTAAGTGAGTGGTGATACAATCTGAAAAGGATAATTTAATTCTTTAATAGTTGAGCGTCTTGCCAAAACGTCATTATTTATCTTATAATTATTATATGTATTTATATTAATTCACATTAGTGCTGGTGCCGCAAGATAAAATGTAACTTTAAAAAATTCAACAGCAGCTTATGTTGAACACACGAAGTAATTATTTTATTGAGATTGGTTTGTAGCTTTATACAGTCTATATTGTTAGTCTAATTTTCAATTCTACAAAAAATCTTTGGGGCATCCTGCTGTATCATTCAAGAAAATATTAAAGAACATCGATCCTAAGATTGATCCTTTTGGAACTCCCAATGACACAAAAAACTCGACCGATTAAAGGCCACTATAAGCCAGAAGAACAGCAAATATTCATACCCTGTCGAGTTCCATGTTTTCATTTCTACTCCGCTATCTCTAATATTAATGTCAAACTTATATAAATTATATGCAATGAATACATTTATAGACATGCCACATCGGTAATAAACTTGAGAAACAAGCTTGAAAATTTACGGTAAGAAGATTCGGGCACAATATAAGCAAATATTCTTCTTAACTACAACTGTTAGGCGAAGGCGATGCAGTAATTTTGTGAAAGCGGCAGCGGTTAAGTATGGTTGTCACCCCAAGGGTGCAACAGCTACAGTCATAAGCGCCCTTGGAGGTGGGCAGCAAACTACAATTATACGAAAAATAAGAAAACACTTAAGTGGACCCATTCAAGCTGGAGAAGATGATAATTTCTGCGCTGCTCCAAAAAAATTGGTAATTCATTATTATAATGAAATAGCGAGAATGTTGTATTAAACATGAATCAATAAAGTCATTTATAAATAATGTATACTTTTAATCATAGTGCACTAGAAGAATATTATGAAATAGAAGTAAATAATCTAGGTGAAGTACATATTTATTCAGCTCTGAACGTTTCATCTAGATCTAGCTAAAGCGTGATTATTTTAAATCTAGTCTACTCGTGTTTTAGGTAGATTTTTATCTGAGTTTGTCTAGTGTGAACAATATAAATTCCAGTCTTTGTAAATTTTAGTATATAAAGAACACCTTATAATTCATTTTTTCGTCATTAGTGTCCAGAACAGAAGAAAATTTCGTTAAAGAATTGATCCAGGTGAAAATCGTGTCAGATAGACTATTTAACAATATTGCTTGCTATTAAAATAATCAAGTAATGAAATGAATTTTTGAGGATCTTTATATGTTGAATCATGAAAATTGTGAGCAGTTTTTTTCAGACTAGCAAAAAAGAGGAAATGCGGGAAAACAAATAGTGTAGTCGGATCTTACCACACGATGTGCAACTAAGTTCGATTAACTGGATTTTAGACACAAATGAGTGAATATTTCGTCACATGTATTTTTATTATAGTTGTTCCTCAAGTTGTAAATTCCTCGTCAGCTTGAAGTTTGAGGCAGGGAATAGATAGTTAAATAGTTTGGATTTCAAATTGAGGTACAACAAAATCAACGCGACTGCGATCGCAGTATATTTCTCATATGTAATAAAATATCTACTTGGGTAAATATTGTAAACCTGTTAGTTGACATTACCTCAGAGGAACTTGGCATTTCTTCCACAGTTTTCCTACATACTCTACATATATTAACATAAAATATTGCATAAATTAAATATGCTATGAGTAGCATAAATATGATTCAGCATATTCGTATTTCGATATTAACTTTTCTAGCTTGGGAACTCGCCCTCTGGCGCCGTGATTGACTTTAGTCAGGGAAATAGACAGGCGTTAAATAACACATTAAGAAAACACTATCTGATATTGTTTAAATGCAATAAACGATCAGTTAAATCCCAAAATAAAAATCTCGTTTTCCAAGGTCCCGTTTATATAGACGCCTATGACTCCGGCATTTACCCGGAGCTATTAAAATTCTCCGGGTGAGCAAGTCGCAGTAACAGTGGCACAACTGGCGTCATGATTCACATGTAAATGGCAGCACACGCTGTGCCGATCATAATCCCCGCGACATCAGCCTGACAAGCCAGGCCATCGTGATGCACTATCAAGAAGGATATGTCTTCCTGGGAGCCATGGAATGGCTTGAAATGGCTTGAGATATACTCACCTACCACGCTGCTCCTAGAAAGCAATCACGTAGCTCTTGCTTAATCTAAATTTAAGTAATGAATAACGAGAATGTGTTAATAGTCGTTTAGGTATACTTAATTTTATAATTTTGTAGCCATCGAATTATTTATTCATATATACGAGTATAATAAAATTGATATGCTGTGACCAATCTATTTATATGTACCTATAAGTATATAATGGTAAAAATCTACAAGATGTTTTCCAAACTGGGGTGTATTCTTAACCCTGGATAGTAGGTACTTATTGTATGAAACTGTTTGACTAAAAATCATCCTCATGATAGTTTCATAATGAAGACAATATTCACATTTGAAAATATTTCAAATATTGTGTCCGATCCATTATTATCATTCATCAGAAAGCACAGTAATTTACTTTTCAATAATTGTCAATGCTTCGCAAGAATATTGTTTCTATTGCGTTGAATTTGTTCAATAATAATAATAATATTTTTAGTCAATAATAATTGCACGCACCAATAACACTAATGAATTAGTTGAATGAACTTTTTGTCCATGCATGACCAATACTGCTACAGTAAGCAGATTATACGAAGAACATTTCCTATTATCAGTTCATTCCACCCTGACCTCACGACGATTTGTTTATTTGATTCAACAGATAACAGAATATTTTTGTTTCATAAGCCGGACACCATGTGTCAAATAAGATCCAACTGTGAGTTATATATTTTAAGCTAAGCCAAAATGATTTTTGGTTATATCTACATTTATGTAAAATAATTAAATCGGTTATATTGAATTCTACTTCCTACCGACAAATCTACTTTATCAAAAACTTTTATTAAATCCTTAACTTTTGCGGAAAAGAGAAAACTGTCGTTCTATATTTATGCTCTTATTGAATCTCAAAAATTTGCAAGTAAGTAATTTATTTCTACACTCACAGAGTTTTAATATTTCATGGAGTCTTTTATGAAAATAATTTTTTATTAAAACAGTGACAATTATTACATTAGTTTAGCAATACATTTCTAATTTAGTTCAATTAGCCGCAAAAAACTTTCCATATAGGACTAACCCTACAATAACTATTATTGCTGAAGTGAAAATTATCCAGTATATTATAGTGTTTTGCACCTAAAACTTTCTTGAAAATCTTGAAATTAGTTAAAAATGCTCTAAAATACTACAGCTGCCGGATGTCACTTTACGAGGCATTTTTTTCATCATGGCAACAGAACAAAGTTAATACAGGTTTAAAAGATTCTAAAAATTATTAAGATTGTAAAGATTATAAAGATTATATATTATATATATAGATTATAAAGTTTGTAAAGATTGTAAATATAGCAAAGATTGCAAAGATTGCAAAGATTGCAAAGATTGCAAAGATTGCAAAGATTGCAAAGATTACAAAGATTGTGAAAATTGTGAAGATTGTGATGATTATGAAGATTTTGAAGATTGTAAATATTGTGAAATTATAAAGATTTTAAAGATTCTAAAGATTCCAAAGATTCCAAAGATTCCAAGGATTCTAAAGATTCTAAAGAATTAAAAAATTCTAAAGATTCTAAAATTGTAAAGATTCTAAATATTCTAAAGATTCTAAATATTCTAAGGATTCTAATAATTCTAAAGATTGAAAAGATTGAAAATATTTAACAGATTTAAAATATTTAAAGGATTTACGAGATTTAAAAGATTTAAGAGATTTAAGAGATTTAAGAGATTTAAGAGATTTAAGAGATTTAAGAGATTTAAGAGATTTAAGAGATTTAAGAGATTTAAGAGATTTAAGAGATTTAAGAGATTTAAGAGATTTAAGAGATTTAAGAGATTTAAGAGATTTAAGAGATTTAAGAGATTTAAGAGATTTAAGAGATTTAAGAGATTTAAGAGATTTAAGAGATTTAAGAGATTTAAGAGATTTAAGAGATTTAAGAGATTTAAGAGATTTAAGAGATTTAAGAGATTTAAGAGATTTAAGAGATTTAAGAGATTTAAGAGATTTAAGAGATTTAAGAGATTTAAGAGATTTAAGAGATTTAAGAGATTTAAGAGATTTAAGAGATTTAAGAGATTTAAGAGATTTAAGAGATTTAAGAGATTTAAGAGATTTAAGAGATTTAAGAGATTTAAGATATTTAAGAGATTTAAGAGATTTAAAAGATTTAAGAGATTTAATAGATTTAAAAAATTTAGGAGATTTAAGAGCTTTAAGAGATTTAAGAGATTTGAGAGATTTAAGAAATTTAAGTAATTTTAGAAATCTAAGAGATTTTAGAAATCTAAGAGATTTAAGATATTTCAAGGACTTAAAAGATTTAAAAGATTTAGAAGATTTGGAAGATTTAGAAGATTTAGAAGATTTAGAAGATTTAGAAGATTTAGAAGATTTAGAAGATTTAGAAGATTTAGAAGATTTAGAAGATTTAGAAGATTTAGAAGATTTAGAAGATTTAGAAGATTTAGAAGATTTAGAAGATTTAGAAGATTTAGAAGATTTAGAAGATTTAGAAGATTTAGAAGATTTAGAAGATTTAGAAGATTTAGAAGATTTAGAAGATTTAGAAGATTTAGAAGATTTAGAAGATTTAGAAGATTTAGAAGATTTAGAAGATTTAGAAGATTTAGAAGATTTAGAAGATTTAGAAGATTTAGAAGATTTAGAAGATTTAGAAGATTTAGAAGATTTAGAAGATTTAGAAGATTTAGAAGATTTAGAAGATTTAGAAGATTTAGAAGATTTAGAAGATTTAGAAGATTTAGAAGATTTAGAAGATTTAGAAGATTTAGAAGATTTAGAAGATTTAGAAGATTTAGAAGATTTAAAGGATTTAAAGGATTTAAAAGATTTAAAAGATTTAACAGATTTAAAAAATTTGGGATATATAAGAGATTTAAAAGAGTTAGAAGATTTCAAACATCAAAAAGGTTTAAAAGGTTGAAAAGATTTTTAAAAGTTTAAAGATTAAAATTAAAGATTTAGGATTGAAGGTAGAAGGGCCCATTGGTGGGAATATGGAAAGATAAAGAAATTAAAAGATGAAAATACAGAAAAATAAAAAGCTAGAAAAGTTAAAGATTAAAAATAAATAAGGTTTTAGCGAATTAAAAAAAATTAAGAATTTTAAGCTTTAAAATCTTTGAAAACCTCTAAAATTTTCAAACTTAAAATTTAATTTAAAAGATTTTGAAAAGAGATTTAATTGAAACAGGTTTGTTTCAGGAATTTCAAACTTTTTTTCTACAAAAAGTTTCAATAAATCATTACTAGAGATATAGTTACAATTTTTGCACAAATATCAACTAAGAGGATTTAATTCAATGAATAGAGGCAAAAAAGGGGGGTTAGCATACAAAAGGTCCGATAATTGTAGATTTTTAATATGTTGTGTAGGTCGGTAATGTAGTGAAAAATTCAAGTTTTCGTCATACCACCCCCTGTGCTCCCTCCGTATCTTGGAAAAACTGCCGAAAATTGGCCATTTTCTCAGTTTTTTGCCTGTAACCTCGTTTCAGTGCACTTAAGCGCAAAACGAGTTAGTTGCAATTTTGTAGAATACAAAATTTTCTTTAAATTTGATGCCATAAGTTTTCTTCTACCATCAAAAACGACGAAGCTATAAACGTCCAAAATCGTTTAAAATCGCGTACATAGCAAAATTTAGCAGTTTCTTTCGACTTTACATAGCAATAACTTTGTAACAATTCACTATAATACTTTATTAATATTTTAAAAGTAACAGGTGTGTATAATCATGGAACATGACAAAGAGGAAAGGACACGAAAGAAAATTCGAAAGTTATTATAAACAATATTTACAATTCATTCCAATCTAGTACGTTTTGAAGAGGGCGTAGGATAATGGGCAGTAGAAGGGGTAGAGCTGGTTGACATCTTCTTCGTCGTCGCTTAGAAGAAATTCTGAGCAGTTTTCGCATAATTAGTCGTTGCACATCTTTCACAAAGTAGAACACTTTACGCATGCCTTCCTACGGTCGCAGGCTCCCATGCATCCTTTACAAGACACCAATTTTTAAAGTTTTAGAGGAGCAGCATCCCTTTCTGTCGTAATAGGTTGTAAACCTCGGCTTCCACTCTTCCAACCCCATTCAAGTGGCTCTTCTTTTTCTCCCAGCCACGTCATCACTTGGTGATAAGCTAGTAAGCATGGAATTTGGCGGCATCCGGCGTTGGTGGAAGCTTTGCCAGATTTTAGTGCTGCTGGGAATAAATTTATTGTACCTTAGTTATAGAGGTGAAAGATTGGAAGATTGGACTAAATTTCCGCCATGCAAGGCTACCAAAATCATCTCTCCTGCCTCAGAAATTTGCTATGGCATCAGGATCACAGAACTTCTCTGCTTGGTCAAGCAATAGTGTGTTTTTTTGGAACAAGCGGCAAAACTTGTTTTTCCCAAAACCGAAGTTGTTGGAGGTAGTGCCGCAGCCACTTCTTCTTTTGCGTGATGAGCAGAACGTTCTCCTGGGAATTGTACTTGAACGATGATAAGCAGTACGTCAACATAAAATTTCTGTTCTAAACAACCTTATGAAGGAGATATCCACCATCAACTACAATCATATGACGTTTGGGAGTAGATAATCCCTTGAAAGAGGTGTAAATGCAATATACAAAGATGATTTGGTGCCCTTACGCATACCGTCCTCATTGAAATTTTGCTAAGAACGCATTCATAGCTCCGTCGCTTTTGATGGTAGAAAAAAACTTGTGTCATCAAATTTAAAGGGTCTTCTACAAAATTGGAAATAACTCGTTTTGCACTTAAGTGCACTGAAACGGAGTTATAGGAGGCAAGAAACTGAAAAAGGGCCAATTTTAGGCAATTTTTCCAAGACGACGGATGGAGCACCAGGGTGTGGGGTGACGAAAACTTGAATTTTTCACTACCTTACCGACTTACACAACATATAAAAAATCCAGAACTACCGGACCTTTTGTAGGGTAAAACCCCTCTATTCACTGGACTAATTTATACATTTCCAAAATTCATCAACTTATTTCCAAGGATTTATGTTTATAAATATCTGGCAACAAGTATTTTGTTTAAATATATTTTGTTTGTAGCAGAGAAGAAGAGATGATTTCGATTTTTTTACCGTTTCCCATCGTCTTCATTATTATTGTTCCTATTGTCACTATTGCTAAATTAAAATGTATCCCTTAATAACTCATGAACTACCAACAAAAATAAATATCACATAAGGACATCAAAAATGGACAAAAAATGTCAAATATCACAAAATTACAGGTTGAACTTTACTGTCATTTTGCAAATGGCACCTAAATGAAATCAATAAATTAATTTTTACCAAAGCAACAGTATAAAATTTATTTTTTAAATTTCTGTTCATCGACTGTCATGGAAACATATTTTATTTATAATTAATTGAACACGAACAGCCTATGCATTTCTAGAACAATGTACAACACCACAACATTGTAAACAAACCGCTCTCTTTATTGCAAGCAAATATTACACTACTGCGCTCAGAAATGTAAAGTCTAGGATCTAGGATATATCTGGAAGCTCAGTTCTGTCTCAACGTAGCACGAGGGACCGTGGTCCCAGCTTACTCAAACAATAGCTAATGATTGTGTTACACACCATGAGGTCATGTCGGTATTAAGCAATGTTCGGTTATTGAGGAGGGTGTAACAGGCATTACTGTCAAACATTATTAAAGCACAAATACTGAATTGAATTTAGTATCCTATCTAGCTGAAATTACCTGACGGAGTTGCACAATGAATGTGTTTATGGGATTAACGGGCGATATTGTAGTATATAAAATCTGAGCTTTAAGGAGTTATTTTATAGCAGATGTGCCATATCAACAGGAAGGCATTAAAGTTATTTTGCTTTACGACATTATTGGATATTTTGTTTTATTATTACGAGAAAACTCATAATTTTAAGAAATATTACGTAGCGGTAAATTGTTTTTAAATTTAGATTTTAATTTATTCGTGGTGATAAGCTAGCTCAGTCGACATTTTGCAATCCTGATGTAAGGGAGATAAATTTAGATGACACCAAAAATTTGCAAAATCGAATAAACTGATTTTTCTGATAAAACTTATAATTTCTAGATGAGTTTAAAGTCGTTTCATGTAGTAAAATGAAAACAGTATCGTTTGCTTAATTTTGTTACACCCCCATAAATTCAATTTGACCTACAATAACCGTAAGTAATTCATAGTTAAATTTCAAATTTCATTTTTATTAAGAAAATTCTTCAAGAAGCAAAACGACAATAGCATATTATAGTACAAGTGAAGAAAGTAAGAATTTCGCTCACGCGTCTACGCACACAAGTGAGCGAATTCGTTTCTTCACGAGTGCTGTATAGCGTTGTGTTTAATCCTGCCATTGAAATGTTAAAAAAATAATAAATTTTGTAGAAGATACTTTTAGTCTATGGTTAAGTATGGAGTGCAAATCAACATAGACGGCAGGTTGCGTTGCTATGGTTCGTGTAAATATTAAACATTTGTAGTTGTCAAGAAAGTTATAGACTTGACGCGTGGTCAACATTTTTCATAAAATTGTGAAATACCTAAGGGCCAAATTATTAATAGGCTGTTAAAGTGACTGTTTGTTAGCGGATAGATAAATTTTATCCTTCTGTTAAAAACAAATTCTAATTATCATATTAAAATTAACTTGCCGTTTACTATCCTTTAGTGAGGTATGTCCTAGCTAGAATACTATCTGCATCACAACTTGGCAACAGCGTATTTTTGTTGTGACATTTCCTGATTGCGTCCGTTTCTAAGTTACAAAACTATGTTTTATGTCTTATTAATTATTAATTACTTCGTTGACAATATTCATTTTTGGTACCTAGTACCGACCTTTTCAATAGTCCCTACAGTTAGTAGGCATTAGTGTTCAGTGATAATGATAATTCTATTTCATTCAACAAAAATTGTACGGTGTTCTTGGAGAGCCGAAATCTGTTAAGAAAATCTAAATCGTCCTAATAATTTAGATGATCCGCTCTTTGGTGGAGTGTACGAGGTTTTCTGAACACAATATTTACATAATCCTCTAGATCACTGTCAGAGTCCGATGAATCGGAAAAAATGTTCACATCCAATAAAGAAATGTTTCCTGGAATATCCATTATAAATACAATCCGAAATATTAACAAGCTTTGTCCAATGGATGACATATAAAATTGACGTTATAGGTTATAGTTTCACATATATCTGGCAGATTAAATACAAACAGGCAGATGAAGCGGCTGTTAAATAATGTTCATGTTAGCAACATTTTATCTTCTTGTTACCTCTAACAGGGTATTTATAATTTCCATTTTTATACTAACAGGGAGATAACTGTATCATGGACTTTAACAGCTTATTAATAATTTGGCCCTAATGGAAGTAAATTATGATATTACTGTGCCAGCAGACATTTTAAAAGAAGCTAATGCTGCTACGTTTCATATATTGTCGAAGGCAATAAAGGAAGGTAATTTAAATGAAATGAAAAAATTTCGTCTGAATTTTATTGTAGTTTGACAATTGGCAATTTGACAGTTGGGTGGGCGAAAGTGACAGTAGAGTGGGCGAAAGTGATAGTAGGGTGGGAGAAAGTAATTTTCACTCACTGCTTTCGCCCACCCGTTGTCATATAAACCACTTGAGTGAATAAAACGAAGGGTTTCGAGTTTTGTATCCAAGTAAGAAACTGCATGTTTCAAGAGCGGGATTGAACAAAAAATATATTACCACTGTCACTTAAGGACTTCTTGGTAAGTTCATGCACTCGCGATTTGTGATTTTCGGAATTTAATTTGATTGGCCAGATCCAAAAATTTTTGACATAACTTGTATTTGCAATTCAATTTAATGCAAGAATCTCAAAATTTAAATTTGGGGGGCGAGAAAATAGAAATGGTTTCTATTTTTCGCCATTATCTCTTAAATCTTTTTAAACTGCGCATGCGCATTTCTTCATAGAGACATCGATAAATTATATTTTTTGTGCATTTAAATCCTGATCTTTTTTTTCTTAACAATCTCATTATTCATGGTATTTACCTACTTGTTAACAAGTAGTTTTTTCGTTTTTTGTTGTATGTATAATTTTTAGTTAACAGCATAACAACATCGACAGCCTGACAAGACAAGTCTGTTCGAAATCCAAAAGTAACTAGTTTTCGCGTTTGTGCATGAACGAACATTATTTTTCGTTATAAAATCGCATATCGCAAATCGCAGATCGCGAGTACATGAACTTACCTTAACGCGTGGACTTGTATCTTTTTTTGACTGAATGTTTAAATGTAACACCTGTAGTTCATTTGTTTACGTTACTTATTCTGTAATCCGTTCCTTTGTATTTGTAAGCTTTGTTTCAGAGCAGGCTGAATAAAGTCATATTTTGGAATCTCCACATCATTTGGCTAGAGTTCAGAATTTGTTCTACTTCTTCTTCCGACAAGATCCATTTGCTACTATCTAAAATGAACGAAACTTTTACAAAACATATACACAAGTGCATTAAGGTGATTTCAGAATTTAATGAGAACTAGGAAATGAGGAAGTAATTTAAAAAACTATACATATATATTTTCAGGAACAGATGAAACAAAATGGTTAGTGAGAAATGATTTCTTTAAAATAGATTTTTGTCGTTGATATTAAAGTATCAATAAATGTACCAAGGGAATTTGCATTTGATACGTGTTTTACTATAAAAGTCTCTTTTTATTGAAATAGTGATAAATGATTCGTATATTACTGCAAAATTGTTTCCATGTATTTTCCTCTTACTGCGATGCTACGATTAACTTGGCCATAAAACGAATAAGAAACAGACAAGTGTGAAAATAAAGTACTTAAATATAAATTTACGAGTGAATAATAAAAGTAGGCTGTTTATTGTAATTTTTTAACTCATTCGAATAAGTCCCTAGATCAATTTTTACAGGTTATATAATAATTATTTGAATATTTACAGTTTATTTTAACTCATTAGTTCAAGGAATTTTAAGTGGGAATGTTAACTGTTTTGTCTAGCCTCGAAATCAGATCACAATCACCAAAAATAACAAAAAAATATAGTTTTTGACTAAACATTTCCTTTTAATTTAATTTTTGTGATACCGTACTCAAATATCTATATAGATAAATAACATAACATACTTTGCGTTTGTGAAATGAGTTTATAATCACCGGTGTGCACGTGACTGCTTTTGAAGCAGGAATGTTTCCTTGGTCATGAGCTAGAAGAGAAACAGTGTGTTTTACTATTTTCAATATACCCTACAGTTGCTTTTATTTTTATTTACCATTTCTATTTCGATCTAAATAGATTTATTCAACTGACAAAAATTATTTTTAAATATAAGTTAATAAGAGTTGTCAGAAAATTTTTTACCTTAATAATTTTTTAAATAGCACTCTCAAAATTAAAGACATTTAATTAACTTTTTTAAATCAAATTTTTAGTTTTTAAAATTCTATGAAATTCGAATTCACGATTTCAAATTTTGAAGTTAATAATTCTATACATCGAATTTTGCAAAATTTAATTCTAAGTGTAAGAGAATTTTATATAATGAAATTTTCTGGACCAATAAAGTCGTGTTGGACAATTTTCATCTCTTGATTCTATGCTGTTCATCTCTGTTCCATTTTGTAATGCATCTTGCATTGTTAACTATTGACATTTTGTCGTAATAAATTTAAATCAACTTCAAGTATACATCTTACTACATGTCTGTTAAAAAATTCTATTCCCATGGCCAATAAATAACTAAGCGGAGAAAACTCAGAAGACATATGGATGGGTGGCCGTAAAGAAGAGACAGTAGATTTTCTAAGGAGACGTCGACGGCTGCAATGCCTTCGTTTGGGGGTTGGGGGCGGTGAATTCCTGTCCCTGCAATCCCGCGGACAACAGCTCCGACTGGCTCGAGAAGAATGCTCGGATCAGCCGATATTAGATTCCCTGCACATAGCAGTGCCCTTCTTACTCATCGCCCTTACTTTTCACCACCATCCTGTGATATATTTGCTTGCTGCCTGCCGGACAGAATTCTTCTTACTTTTCACCCAGCTTCTTTCTTTTCTTGGTTCGCTTTTTGTTCGACTTAAATAAAGTAGAGGAAAATTATGAAAATACATTTGTGGCTAGTTTCCTAAATTTAAAGTTGTTTGAGAATTATAAATAATGTTCACATTTCATTTATTTATACTTCATTATTTAATATGTAGCTTCCGATTGAATTAATTTTAAATAACAATGCATTATCTAACATTAACTGGCTCTTTGTTTGCTATTTAATATTGTGTGCATTATCATTTAAATACAATATGAAAGTTGGCTGTCAGTTTAGGTGTTTTGTAAATAAACAACCAATAATTGATATCTCGTATACGCTAACGAATACAATATACAGGGTGGTCCGGTATCCATGGCGGAAACTTCAGGGGACAATAGAGTACCAAAAAACAATATGACTTTGCTTATAAACATAACCTTCTAAACGTACCGTTTTTGAGATACAGGGTGTTAAAGTTTTGATTTTTTTAAATATATTTTTAAATATCTCTCTAACGAACAACAATATTAAAAAACTATTTGGTGATGTGAAATATCTCGCAGAGCACTAGTATTTCACCATTAGAAAAGTTTGCGAACATCACCAGTGGCGTCGATCTGGGGCATTGTGACCCTTTTTCCTATCAGAACTTCTACGCCACTGGTCCTAGACACCAATTCTATCTTGTTTTATATTTTCTGATGTTTTTTGCACAAAAAGTCACTCTTGTGATTTTTTCGTAAGATGCACCATTTTCGAGTTAATAGCATCTAAAGATATTAATGTTTAAAAAAAAATTATTATTATTAAAAATTTATTAACATTATTACATTTTATTAACAATTTTTGAGCTCTAGTTAGGAAGAAAAACATCACAAAAATAACAACAGATTTAATAGCATCTTACGAAAAACTCACAAGAGTGACTTTTTATGAAAAAAAAATCTTAATTTTTTTTGCACAAAAAGTCACTCTTGTGAGTTTTTCGTAAGATGCTATTAAATCTGTTGTTATTTTTGTGATGTTTTTCTTCCTAACTAGAGCTCAAAAATTGTTAATAAAATGTAATAATGTTAATAAATTTTTAATAATAATAATTTTTTTTTAAACATTAATATCTTTACATGCTATTAACTCGAAAATGGTGCATCTTACGAAAAAATCACAAGAGTGACTTTTTGTGCAAAAAACATCAGAAAATATAAAACAAGATAGAATTGGTGTCTAGGACCAGTGGCGTAGAAGTTCTGATAGGAAAAAGGGTCACAATGCCCCAGATCGACGCCACTGGTGATGTTCGCAAACTTTTCTAATGGTGAAATACTAGTGCTCTGCGAGATATTTCACATCACCAAATAGTTTTTTAATATTGTTGTTCGTTAGAGAGATATTTAAAAATATATTTAAAAAAATCAAAACTTTAACACCCTGTATCTCAAAAACGGTACGTTTAGAAGGTTATGTTTATAAGCAAAGTCATATTGTTTTTTGGTACTCTATTGTCCCCTGAAGTTTCCGCCATGGATACCGGACCACCCTGTATATTATTGTACTGTATGTATGTAACTATTGAGAAAAACTGAAATCGAGGATTACGACGATGTTACAAAGAACTAAGTAAATCTTTTCTTGAGTTCTAAAGCTAGTCTATATTTCAACATTATTCATTAGAGCTTAAGTTCGGAAATTCAATACACATGTATGGGCTGATCGGTGTGCAAATAGAATCCAATAAGCGATTTACGGCACACAGGCGATTTACAACTTGACGCATAAACATTGCAATATCCGGGCAGCAATCCTGGGTCCGGACCCCGGAATGGCACGATATTGTGTGCCGTATAGTATTCGTCACTTGTCATCGGGCCTTAAACGGCCGCTCGTAAAGTTAAGCTAAGGGGGTAAACTCATTCGGTCGCCGCCTGCCTTACCACTTTTACCTGTTTATAAAGGATAATAAAGCCTTATTGCAGACCCGACGTGGCGCCATATTTTCTCAACTCCAGTCTTAACCTCCCTTATGTTCTGAGTTTAAGTGTTTGCAACAGTGGCGGACAGACTTTGCACGTATCAACTGAGAACTGAATTAAAAATTATTTTTTTATTTTAATATGTGAATGCAATTTTCTGTATCTTAATGATTTATATAATTGTTTTAAATGTTTTCATAACAACTCTCTAAAATCTGAGAGACTCGATTTGCTGTTAAATTTTGTCATATAGTATTTTTAATTCCTTATAGGTGTAATGATAATGTAGAAAAGGTATTGCAAAAAACATTAGGATATTAACGAAATTACACGTCGCATTATTGAATCTAAAAAAATATGTAAAATGTTGTTGAGGGTTCAGGGAAACTATTTTGGGCAAGCTAGTAAAACACTTCGTTACTTTTATGTATTGAACCTCCTGTAATTTTGTTGTTTTTTCCGATCATGTGATCAACTTCTCTTCAAACTGAAGAAACAACTAATAATATTTATTGATGGCGTGAAATAAAAATAAAATAATTATTATTATCCTGTAGATCATAGAACAAAGTAGAAAAAAAAATACAATGAAATGCTATAGGACAAGTAAAGTTAAATTATTACAGAAAAGCAGTCTGAGAAAAAGTCTTAAATTTAATTAACGTGTTTATTTTGCTAACGTTCATGTGATAATAAAAAAACAACTTAAAAATGCACAATACTGACGTTTTTGTTAAAAGTAGATTAAAAAATGATCATTTAGATAATAATAATATAACACCCCCTTTATCCTGAAAAGCTCTAGAATAGCCATGTGTGGGAGGGGGCTTATACATTTAAAGACAAGGGACACACACCCAATATCCGTGTATAATGGAAAAATCCCTCTCGCAGTATTTTCCATTGCCATTACCGGAAATCGAATCCGGAACTTTTGGGTGAGAGGCAATCTTCAAAATAATCGAATACACTATACTTAAAAGTTTTTCTCTAACACAAATTTTTAAAATTTAATTTCAAATTGTTTAATGTCATTAATATTTGTTATTACAGAGGGCAAATGATTAAATCACTTACTTTAATTGGGTCTTTTTCAAATAGAATGCTATTGTGTACTACGGGTATTATCATTTCATTATTATTCATATAAATCTGTTCTCATTAGATTTTTCATAAAGTATTAGTTCTGAGATATACAGGGTGTTCCGTTTTTATTGTTAGATACAAATGGAACAGGTGGCAGAAAATGTAATTTTAATACAAAAGTTTCCTATAAACATATAAAATTCCTTTAAAATATTACTTCTTATGGGTGCTACAGTGCCTCAAATAGCTCTTAATGGTTTTTTCCAATATTTGAGAAACTGTCGAAGATAAAAATCATGAAAATTTGAAAAGTTCATATAGTTTGTATGCCGAAACGAGTTATAAATTCGAACTTTAAAATCCCAAATTGAGGGGGTTGAGGGTAAAAAGTGCCCTAACTATTTTGACGTACCATCTTGCTACTTCTAGCAACACCATCTAAAATTTCATAATTTCTTTAAAAAAATAGGTCTCTTGCCTTTTTTCTACAGAACTTACTGTTCTTGACTAACATCAATTTTTATTTTTTTAATTACAAATAGCATTAAATTCAATTTTAGATCAAACAGAATAATAAACGTAAAATAGTATATTGTGCGACAAGTACAGACAAGTGCAAATTTCTCAGGTGGTTGAAGAATGTGGCACATGTAGCCCACTATATTTTTCCTACAACCACATTTTTTCTCCAAACATAAAAAATTAATAATTTTTTTTCCATTAATATTTAAAGTTTTTCTTGAAACTGTGCAGATGAAATTTTTGCGGCACAGTTATGTCACTTTGCAACACGCTTATGTCGCTTTTTAAGTGCTGTGAGAAATTATGTAGTTTGTGTACAATAAACAGTGCACAAAAGCGTGTTTTGGATGGTGGTAGTAGAAAAAAGCCATTTTCTTTATTTGGCATCATTACATGATTACTAAAATACATTTTCTTAAAGCCAAAGAAATTGTGATATTTTAGATGGTGCTACAAAAATTGTTTGACGGTTATAAGAAACTTTATTAACAAACAATCCAGTTCTGTTAATGCGTAGTGCAACATTTGCTCGTCTATTCGTGGTTTCTAACGTTACCTACTATGTATTCAGGAGAGGAACAAGTAGACAAATTTACGGCGAGTGCTGTAAGAACCTAACAGCAGTTGTCAAATTATTTTTGTTTTTCATGGATATTTAAACAATCATTTATACTATTTTTCTATCATTCGAACACTGAAGAAACTAAAGATATATACATTGTGGAAAAAAATAAATATAAGCAGAATTTAAAAACAACCAAACAAATGTATTATTCAATTCAAAAAACAAAGCATATAAGATGTGGAATATAGTAAATAATAGGTTAGGATGAAATAATAAAGGAACACCTAGTATTACATACAATATCTGACAGTAAAGCATTCATTAACTGAATTATTTGCTACTACATTCTCAAATTCGGCATTGAACAAAGTCAACCTTCACTTTGGTTCTAATTTATCATTACCATGTACTGTGGATAATTATAGGGAGAATTCAATATACGTTTATCCAGTAATAGAGGATGAAGTATATGATGTAATAAATAAACTAAAAAATAAAAGTTTTTCAGGTTTTGATGATTTAACTGTACATATAATTAATAATATTCTTGATAGTATTATTACTCCATTCGTATTTTTAATAGACAAATCCCTGGAGGATGGCTGCTTTCCTGAACTTTTAAAATTAGCTATAGTAGTTCCCGTATTCAAAAATGGAAACCCTGAAAATATAGAAAATTATCGGCAAATATCAGTTTAAGCTCATTATCTAAAATTTTTGAAAAAATTATCCACGGTCGTCTATGCACGTATTGTGAAGTAAATAAATTATTAACCACATCTCAACACGGATTGATATCAGAAAAATCGGTATAATTCTATATCATTCATAAAAATTTGATACCATTCCGACGAATAGTAACGAAAATATGAATTTTTAAAAATAGTTGGGTGCTATTATCCCCTTAAGGGGATCCAGTTCTGGTAAATAATTTACAAACCCCTGTGGGCACATCCATTTTGATGTTTAATTTTTCAGACCTAGTATCATTTACCTCGGCTACTTGACTTCTATCAGACAGGTACGAAGTCAATCACGCATTAACTTTTCCTCTAAAACCTCATAAGTCGATTGTTTTGCTCAGGTCGATAAAAAGTCCCTTGGATGTACTTTTCATGTCGAGGTTTTTATACAAATTTGTTAAAATAACTAATATTGCTATCTTATCGTTTTCATAAAATCATATTGTGTGTGCTAGGTGTTAAGTACAATCTTCTCTAGTATTTTAGATACTGCATATATCTACAAAAGATATTGGTCGATAATTCTCAATATATTTATAAGTATCATCTTTTGTTTTACAAATACTGTTTTACAAATACTGAGAAATGTTCCAAATTCGCAAACACTTTACTAGAAACGTGAGCACTACATAATTGACAGACAAAAAAAAATATTTGCTGATATACAATCGAGATCAGTTGCATCTCATATTTTATCTCCATAATCGCATTAAAAATCTGTATTTTCTGTAACTGGTTCTAAAAACACAGTTGGATAGTTATTAGTTATATTTTTGTTTGTATTATCCTTTGTAATTGTAAAGAAACGATTATCTCTGAAATTATTTATTTGATATGAATTTGTGCTGACGTTTATAGCCATTGCTAATAATAGCAGGCAGATAGGTAGCTGTTTATGAACTTTAAATGCAATGGAGATCTATAATTCTTGACGGTAATAAATCATTTAACAACTTCAGTAATTTGATGAAATTAAGACGTACTATTGTGGCCGAAAAAAAGTAATCGATTTTTTTATCAAGTAACTGATGGTCGAGATGGTAGAGTACCTGCCTCTCACCCAAAAGTCCCGGGTTCGAATCCCGGTCGTGGCAATGGAAAATACTGTGAGAGGGATTTTTCCATTATACACGGATATTGGATGTGTGTCCCTTGTCTTTAAATGAGTAGCCCCCTCCCGTACAAGGCTCAGCCTTCTGGGATAAAGGGGGTCGTAATTACATGTGGTGTATTTATAAAAAAAAAAAAGTATGTTTTTCAAAAAAACGTCTACCGTAATTGGAGATTTTACATCAGTTATGTCAATTAAATTATTTTGATAATAATTCTTTGGTGGGGTCATATTTAATTTTAATAAAAAACTAACAAAGAATATAAAAAAGATTAATATTTGGTTGAACCGCCATTCTTCTCCAAACTTCCAAGTTGTTCTACTCGTTTTGAATGGCATCAATTAGCTCCTCTCTATCTCTAGGTCTAAATTCATATTTGTAAATCTTTTTTATGCCTTTGCTGGAATGAACTACACTTGCTAGTTGCTATGCGTTGTTGAGACCTTCCTCCTCCAATTTTGGCCATGATACAGCCTCTTTCTTCTTCACTTAAGGTATGGTTAGGCATAAAAGTAAGTAATAAAAATACTAAAAAGATAATTTCACTTAATATGACAACTCGTATCACAATGACATTGATACTAATAAATAGCTATTTGTATGACAAGGGAGAAAAGTGCATAATTTCCTCCCGCGGATAGTTTGATCAATATCCAAGGGAGGAAATGGCACTTGGCTCCTGTGTAATATATATGATTTTTTCTACGACCATTTACAGTGTTTTACATTGGTTTTACATACGTATATGTTATTACATTTTCTTATGCATGACAATCAAAAAACCAAATACGTCAAAATGTCATAATAGGTATTTAGACAAGTAAATATTGTTAAGAATCAAAGTACATGGAACGTTGCTAAGGTTGCTTCTAGGGAGGCAAAGTATTTTCCTCCCGAGGAGGAGATGTGTCACTGGTGAGAACCATATTCGCAATGGGAAAATCAGTCGATTACTTTTTTTCGGCCGCAATAGTACATAGCAATAAGTTTTTACGTAAAAAAATGTTGAATATGGTTTTTACATTTTTCAGGATGTATTTAATATTACAGGTCAAAGATTGGTGGCAAAGAAAATTTCTGCCTTACCAGATCTTTCAGTACTATGTTCCAAAAAATAAAACAAATGTTAAAATAGGCTTCATCTAAAATTCCTGATGCGGCATATACTGTAGATAGATTTATGAATTAAATATTATTAAATTTAATAATTATCTACGTTTTGGGAATGCTTTCCTTTAAATGCCCCTCTTTGTTGCCTTAACTATTTCACATCTTTACTTATTGGTTACATTCGTTTATGTGTTTTTCGACTTTACGACTGTTTTTAGTACAAAAAATTATAGATATGGTTGTATATGGCAATAGGCGATACAAACGCGTCCAGAATCGAAAAAGGATAAAACTGCACACAACAGTGTAATAAAAACAGCTATAAGTTGCGGCGGTAGGATTTTATTAGCACAGTGTGTAATTCGGAAACAATAGAGGAGAATTCGAACAAATTTAGCGGTCGCCAAAAACCGTATTTTTGCAGCATACGGTCCCATTGGGTTGAGCTTTCGATATAATGCTTTTAGTTACAATGACGCAAGTGCTAACAATGTCAATGCTATAAACAGTAACGGTTTGTTACTGGTAGTTTCAGTTTAGTTCAGCGGGATAGTTGGTGTTTTATAGGTGTTCTAAAATGAAAGGGTTTTAAATACTGGGTATTATTATTATTATTAAATATATTTACGTCGTTTTTAACTTTGTCACTTTATGTAATTGTGACAGAGGTTTTCTGGGTTATATGTTATTTAGTAATTTTACATATAACCCTTTTAGGTGAAAAACGAGAAAGAAGATAATTCAAAAAATATTAATGAGGAATAATTGATTATACTTATGTTTCTATAGGATTATTGTTGAAGAATTATATTATTTTAACTTTCAATATATTGGATTAATTACAGTTATGAAGAAGATATTACAGAACATTTAGAAGATATTTAAAGATGTCTTCAGTATTTCTCCATCAGAGTATCGTAAAAAATTACTGAGCACTATAATACAGAAAGTAAAACTTGCATTTGCATTTAAGTTGTAGTAGTTTCTTACGCCCCTCTATTATCTTCTTGATTATGTTTTCTTTAGGTTTTCTATAAAGTTGCTCCGGCCGACTCCGCTTACTACTCTGTTTCGGGGAACATCTGCCAAATCATGCCTCATATTTGACGCTGAAGATGCTGTGGTCTTTGTGATTACCGGTGATTGACTTATTTAGTTTATTACTTGAGTTGATGTGGTAGTGTATGATCGATTCTTCTATTTCTTAGAAAATATATTGCTCATCCACATATACTGAGCTGAATAAGTTTATTTAAATCCAATAATTATATAATCTAGATAGCTCGGAATTAATTAATTTGTTTTGATTACGTCTTGAGTTGATTACGTTTTGAGATTCAGTTATGGGAAAGACAGAGCTTAGATGAAGAATTCTGTCTTCAGCAATATTCTGCAGAAAGTTAATGAAATATAAAGAATATGGCTGAAGGACTTCGGTCGATGGCCATTTGGGGTATTTTTGTATTTTTGTTGTAAAGTATGCCAATAAAGAACGTTTTTTATTTTTATTTTTTATTTATTTATAAATAATAAACAAAGTTTTAAAGTCAAATATTAATAAATTCCATAAATGACGTAGTAGCGTCTTATATATTTTTTCTTTAGATTTAGATAAGATTGAGGCCAATAATCAACGAAACAAACTATTCTTTAATGAAGTCGACGAGTCGAAATAATTTTGTCCTGAAGTTGAAATAAATTATTTTTAAACGTCGACTTTGTTACAAAACAGTTTGTTGTTTTGGTTATAGACCTCAACTCCCACCTAATTCTAAAGAAGAATTAATAAATATGGTAGTAAGGTAACGTAATAATTCTTTAGTTTTTGCCAGTACAGGTTAGCAATGACACCATGAGTAAACTCTATTATGTTTTTAATCATTCTTTCGACATCAATGTTGTATTTGATTTATTTCGATTGGTTTTATGTGTTTAAGGAAAGAACTATTTAATCGTTAATAGCATCAATAATTATGATGATGACTACCAGGAAGTTTTAAAAATTTATCATTTTTTCATATCACGCTCAATATAATAGGAACTAACAGTTCAATTTCATCGTAAGTCACTTCACGTTCCCAATCTTCCTCGCGATTTCTTCTGTGTGCCTCCTATAATATTCACAAATATTTGGAATAATTTTATTCAAAGATTTTCGTAAATATCTTTGAATTTGTCTCCAAAAACTTTATGAATGTTCAAATTATAATAACGAATGATTTCTTATATAAATATCTTTACTGATGAGGTGGCAATCTTAGTATTTGATAACAATATTTATAGAACAATTCATTTATGGTATATTTAAGCTTTACCAAGCTAAAGCAAGTTCTGGCAACATAAATTTAGAAGTTAAATTTTCAGGGTATTCTCCGAAAATGATACGTCGTTGGTACTAGCCACTGTCTAGTTTTTTGTTAAATAGTTTTAGGTCAATGAATCATGATAATCTGACAACCTTGACTTCGTGGAGAAGAGCTGTGTGTCTTTTTATATGAAACTATTGCACATTCTAATACACCACACAACATCATGCTTTGCCTTTATGGGATGGCAGTTTTCACAACTTTTACCATTTCTAATTAAACCCTCTTTTAGCAAAGACCCATATTTTTTAAGGTACACAAATGGACTCAGCTTACGTAGTTATTCTCTATTCTCGTAGAAACGCAATAAGCTTGCATACGATGTTGAACCACAAATTATAAAATTTTATGAAGGATAATTTGTATATCTCCACAGTACATTCTGTTTATTACATTATGACATTAAAGTCTGGATGATCTAGTTATTATAGACTCCAATTTACGTCTGTCATGTATTTTCTCTGAAGTAAGACATTCGCCAGATTTGAACTCTACTTTGACGCAGTTTATGCTTTTCAAATTAACATTTAAGACCTCAGCACTGATGATGTAATACGGAAGATAATGGAAAAGGTCTATTGTTTAATTTTTTTCATTTAGTAGTACTTGAGGAGGTTTATTACAAACTGGCGGCAGTATTTTTTAACAATACAATTTGGCATATTACGGGTTAATTAATCTATCTGTGAGGAGATTACTTCAACTGAACACTGATACTGTGTGTGTCCATTGTATTTCATGCTGAATTTAATGCTCTACATTTTTGGTAATAGTGGACTTCGATTAAACGTTTAGTTTCGGAGGAATTTGGCAAAAATTGGGAAAAGTCCGAAATTTTTTATGTCTCTTTAACATCGCAGCTGAACCTTCATTCAGAAATCGAGACAAACTCAGATTGTTCATATCAGAGACTTACTTGAGTGATTAAAATAGTTTCCACAATGCCACCCGTTTTTGAAAGGCATTCTCTTTTTTGATTAATTTAAGGAAAGTATTTTAGTCGTATAAAATCACTTTTTCGAACTCTTTAAAGCTTCCGTTCAACGGTTTGCCTGTTAGTGTTCATCTGCCTGTCATTTGACGGCAAATAATAACATTGAAAAAGAAACAAAAACTATAAATATATCTTCATTTACTAATTTAATGATTAAGTATGTGTAGTAAGTGACTTCTTATTGCCAAATGTAAATCTTTATTAATCTTTGGACTTAATAAATATTGAAATGTTCCTATTTTAAAAATTGTTCTTCTATTACAAATAAATTTGCCTTCTTAAAATTAATATGTTACGAAGTTTCCATGGAGATAAAGGTTTTCAAAAAATAAATTCGTCATAAATTTTGTTAGAGGTAGAGGTTGGTAGAAGCTGTTCTTCATAATTATTATGAATTTCGCAAATTTATATAAATTGTTTGACCTGGAATTTCCATGTGTACACATTTAAGTCATGAGATTATAATTATATCACTTTTTACTCATAATTTAATTGACATTTGAAATAGACCACCACATCGTGGTAAAAACATAGTCGGTGATTTATCTCTTCGTAATAATTTATGTCGTTCATACAGCGATAGATATAATTATTTTTCGTTTTGTCATAGGGATGTGAGCAAAACATCCTATTAGGGAAGGGTGAAAGCGGTCACCCCTTTGAAGCTCTTCGTAATAAAAACTAGATTATACGTACTCTGAATACCTAACATGCACATCACCCTATATAAAATATACCAAACCTTTTTGTCGGGATTTTTATCATATTTCAATAACAAATCACCAGCGTTCTTTTATATTAGTGAACTTTTTATCTGTATTTTGGAAAATGGCATTTTATGTGAAATATGAAATCTAACAATTAAGACAGTGTAAGAGATGATTTAAAATACTACCAGATAAAAGAATGGTATGAACTACTGGAATACAACTGACGATATGATCGAGGCAACTAAAGAAATTAATTATTAGGTGTTATACATTCTTGATGAAGAAGTATGCAGGTTGTGTTCGGAAAAACAGCTAATTACACATGGAAATAAATAAATTACACATTTACAATTTACTTCAGATCTGAATTGAGAGAAATATCGATTATAATTTGCTTCTCGGTTATGACTTGAATACACTAGATTTATTTCTTCTTGTTATAATATAATTATTTACATAAATAGGTTTCTACATTTGCCACTGAATGTACAAGTCAGCACTTTAGAATTTTTCATATTGAAATTGGTATACATGCGACATAAATTTAAGTACTCCGTGTTTCATGAAAATTTTAGAATTATTTGGAATCATCATTCTTTTGTATGGTATGTAAGAGAATGACGCAAGTTACGCATTTTGTGTTCACAATTTGTTTTCTTGTATTTATGTAACTAAACCTAACCCAAAAATTTTTTCCTTTACAGGTATGGTTTGCTTTCGAATTTTTTGCAGTTGAATTTAAAGATCTCGTGCATAGGAAAGATCAAAGAGTTGAGAAAGTTAGTACTGAAGTTAGCTCTAAGGTACTCTTTTTCTGTTATACATCACGTAGTATCAATTAAGGCGCAGTAAGAGTAGAACGCTGTAAAGAAAAAAATAAATAAACAAAAACCCACCTATTTAGAGATCAAATCATTTTTAGGTGAAGTGAAATCTATATATTGTATATATTTCAACTGTGAATATCTCCCTATCATAAAACTTTAATAAAGGTGATTCTCATGCAAACAGTTTAGTCCCACTTGCAACCCCGTATATTTGAATTGTTTGTTTTCTTTATTATTTATATTTTTCTGTATCTGCGTCTTTGTTATAAATAGATCCAACTAATATCTATTGTGTATTACTTTTCCACTTACAGAGTGTTTTTAATGTTTTTGATATCACGAAAATTAACAGCAAACTCATTAATATCAAATATCTATAATATTTGATTAGTAAATAAAATTCGTTATTTACATACTTTTGTTTTTCCGTCATATAATAATCATATCAAGTGTATAAACAAAAATTAATTTTTATTGGATTTATAGATACAATAGGTAAGTATTCAGGTGTTGTTTCCCTCGTTCCAGAAGACACCTGCAATTGAAGATGGCGGCTCTCACAGTATTTTAGTTTATCTTATCTTATTTATCTACACTTTGTTGCAACAAGTGTCCCGAAAGCATAAAAGCTCCGTTATCTATAGAATTGTAACAGAGTTTAAAAATATCTATAACTTGTTTTTTTAGTTTTGTTTTTGTTCTGACAAAATATTACAAAAAAAGTAATATACACATGATAAATGGCCTTATTAATTGTTATTATTTGTGAAAATACCGACATTGAAAGTTACATTGTAAGTTTTCTGCTTTACTGAAATCCAAAAATTAGGAAATATTTATTGTATATTTCCAAAAATTCCACCATTTATATAAAATGTATTTAAGCAATTTTTATTGTCTATTTGTCTTTCACTCTTTCATCAAGTTAAATCTTCTCCTCGGACAATATCGTCACATATTTAGAAAGGCCAATATTTGCCTTATTTGTCTTATAAATATTTATTTTTATACATTGTTTTGATGAATACAGAAATTGTTTAAATGCTTGCGTTTTACGTATAATACCTACATGGTATTTCAATAATTATTTTTACGAATTAAACGTGTAAAAAGTTTGACCCAAAATTTTTGGCGCTTAACTTTACATTTTTAATGACAATTTATTTAAGAAAGAGACTTCTGGAGGAAGGTATAAAGTAAAAAGTGTAGTGCAAGGCTGACATGATTTGTATGTAGGTAGGTATATGTTTAATGGAAATTAGAGAAGATATTTATTTATTTTCAAGGCATGAAAAGAAAAGGATCTGATTTGAAATAAATATAACAAATATTTTTTACTTATTTACATTAAAATAACAATTTTAAAAAGCACATAAAGCAATCAAATTTATTAAATTTTGAACACTTGACAACAAATATTGACATGAATCTATAAATCATAAGTACATGTTATACATGTAAATGCATTATTTACAGTGAAATATTATGTTCAATAATCAAATAATACAAGCAAACATCATATTAAATATTATATTGTTACATTTATTTAAGAAATCAATATCAAATATTGATTATATAATATATTAGAATTATATTATTATAGTATATATAAGAATTATGGCTAAATATAAATGTTAATTATAAACTAATAACTCATTTATTTTTATTCATTATGAAAAATGTGCCAGTTCAATTATTTTTTTATTTTATAATATCAAATAGTAGCAAAGCCACTTCCGCTGTTGTTTATTGACATTTTTCAAAAGATGTATGTGGGGTTCTTAGCTTAGCTAAGTATCTGAAAACATTATTTAGTTATCATAACACAGCGAGTGACAGGCAGATAGATTTAAAAAAAACCATTTGGAATATACTCAGTGCCTAGGCTGGGGTTGCAGTTCTTTTCCAATTTGTCTATTTTAATCAATGAAGATCATACCTATGGCCCGATAGTGAAATTTCCGTTTAAGTAAAGAATCACATTCCTTTTAAAATAAAAAGATTTATTTCAGCTCTTGAGCCCAGTGAGATTCAATCCGCTCTAGCCCGCGACGTTTGTATTATACCATTGATTAAGGAATGAATAAGATACGCGACTTCAATGGTAAAGTGCGAGGCCTTTTTTGGCAGCGAGAATCCCGGTAAGTTGCGGGCATTCCTGTGATTTACGTAGTTTGCTTTTGACAAACCTCTGTCGTGTCTGGTTTTATATCATTAATAATCTAGTGGTAATAAAAATTTAATGTCCAGATTAATTTTAGTTTAAAATTATTAACGTAGTATGTTCTCTCTGCCAGTTATTTATCAACGTTTGTTTGACGTTTAACCGTCACATAATTTTAAACTCAAATCAATCTGAACATTCAATTTTTGTTTTCACTAGATTATAAATTGTATAAAACCAGACACGACACAGGTTTATCAAAAGCATACTACATGAATCACAGGAATGCTCGCAACTTACCGGGATTCTTGCTGCCAAAAAAGGCCTCGCACTTTACCATTGAAGTCGCGTATCTTATTCATTCCTTAATCAATGATTATACTCACCGTCCAGAGAACTAAACACAAATTTGACAGATTTATCATCGCTTTTATACAACCAGTGGAAGAGTTTTCCCACCGATGCGATAGTTAATTCTACATTCACTGAAACTTAAACACTAAACACTTAAACAGTATCCGCACTTACTCTACTAAATCCTATTAAAATGCTTGAGCATCTACATTTTTCGACTCGGTATTTTTGGGTGGATTTTGTTATCTTAATTACCAATTATCGAATTAAAAAACGAGAAACGTGTTCTTAAGGCTTTTTTGAAGCAGATTCCATCGATGATAACAATGAAGTCATGCGTGCTACAGTTTTTGAGATAAACATAACTTGTGTTTTTTAAATGGTACACCCTATAAATTCTAAAAAAGCACAAATACGATGTATTACATATTCATATTTGTCTCGAAAAAAGTGGTTAATTAAAAAAAAATTAAATTATTTGTATGGAGGACATGGAAAACTATAATAAATAAATAATACATTTTATAATATAAAACAAAGTACCTATACTTTTATGCACATCTATCGTATTTTTAATATTTAGAAGGCCGTTAAAGAAAAGTGAAAACGACCATAAATGCGAAAAAATTATTTGTGAGTTATTGTGGTTAGAATTGTTAAAAGTTAAAAACGATTCAATTTAGTCAATTAGTCATGACGCAAAATATGATGTAATATAGTTACCTAAATGTTTCACAGAAGATTCAAACTAAGTTTCTAAGAATTGTTTTAAAGAGTAAGGTAATATTTTTAGATATAATGTAGACAGTAAAATGTAAAAGTGCTTCTTACCTAAAACTATTTTTTTAGAAACCTAAAAAAGATAAAACCGGATAAAAAATATACAAAAGGTTACAATAAAATTTAAAAGAGTTTGGATTATTTAATCAATAAAGCAGATCCAGAAGCCCTAGAACATGTTATTTTAAAAATTGTAAAAGAAATTCCTAATATGAAACACAGGAAAATTTCAAAAATTCAAAAATAGCTGTTTTCTATAAAACTGGGATTATTCGCCACCTTATATCCAAACGATTTGTAAAATCAAATTAATTTTTGTCAGTGGTTGTCAGGTTTTGAAGTAATTATTATATAGATAGACGAAGCCAATACAGGCGGAATTTTTAACCGGCATTATACCCACCATTGTGCTCAAAAGATCCCCATCAAACCGCCTTAGCTAATCGTCAAGGATAGGATGACTTGAATTTTGTGTATGGTATAGTCACAGTTAGTCTGTGGTATAGTTTCACTGAATACCAAATAATGAGTCCCCATTTTTTATCGGTAATTTGAATATTGAAACTTATATTAACAAATACAACAAAAAGTAACATTTTAGTAGACACGCCCAGGTTATGGCCTCCGGCATATAGGAATATCTATAAACTATGCCTGTGGTGTATAATATGCATCTAATGCAATACGGAATTATTTAAACTTAATTTGGAAAATATCCTGTTGATCAAGGGTTATGGTCAGTAGCCCTAAAATGAGTATCCCTAATCTCAGCATCCCTAAACACAGTATCTCTAGGATACTCACTACCCCTAAACTCTCTCTAATATTGGTATCCCTAATCTCAGTATTCCTAAAATAATTATTCCTAACAGACTATCCCTAACTCAGTATCACTAAACTCAGGTTCCCTAAAAATTAATTAACTTATTTTATAAAAAAAACCCAGAGGAGCGATACAGAGGAGATAGCATTAGATAAATTTGCCAAAAAAGTGAGCAAACAAACGTTATTTATTGCTATTGTTAGTGCTGACAGTTGACATTTCACATCAAAATGTCATTAGAATTTGAATTAATCAAATTCATCTAATGCTATCTCCTCTTTATCGCTCCTCTGATTCTTTTTGATAAAATAAGTTAGATAATTTTTAGGGAACCTGAGTTTAGGGATACTGAGATAGGGATAGTCTGTGAGGGATAATTATTTTAGGAATACTGAGATTAGGGATACCAATATTAAATATACTGAGTTTAGAGATAGTGAGTTACGGATAATGATATTAGGGATACTGTGTTTAGGGATACTGAGATAAAGGATAATCATTTTAGGGCTACTGATTACGACCGACTGGCCAAGACGCTGCTAACAATTGCTTTAGTTAATTAAACATTAATAAACAAAGAGAAAAATTTAGATATTGTTTATTTTTTAGGAAACAGTGGTCCTATTTTGCGACCAGCCAAATCTCCTGATATAACCCCTACCGAGTATTGATTTTGCGTTTTTTTGCAAAATATTATATACAGAGAATGTTCAAATAACATAGAATTATTGGAAAACAGAACATTCGAAACAAATGCTATAAAGAGAGGAGGGCGCCAAAATGCATAAATGTCGATAGAATGTTCAAATAACAGAATTATTGGAAATCAGAACATTCGAAACAAATGCTATAAAGAGAGGAGGGCGCCAAAAATGCATAAATGTCAATAGAATTCAATTCGAATATTTATTCTAGTTTCTTTATTTCGGAAAAAATATAAGAAAGCCAACTGTGTGTTATTAGTTTTTAAAACTCTCCTTACAAATATTTTATTTTTTCAAAATTTACCACAATAATTATGATGACATTATCTAACATTGAAAATCTGACAATTTAAATTATGACCGAATAATAAATAATTTACGGAGAGTTTCATTAAAAAATACCGCTGTCAGTTATGGGATCAAAACTTCCTCGCCGTGTGATGGAATTTATAATAAAAGTAATTTTTGACGTATTTTCTTTATTTCAACATTTCGATACAATATTATAATGGGTTCGTATATCAGATGTTATTTATAATCTTTCTTCACGAATATATTTTTTTGTAAAGTTAAAAATAAAAATGTTGGGGTCCGGTAGACCCCGTTTCCGTGAACCTATTTTGCTCATCAACGAACTTAACCTTTCCCTGGGCCTCTAGAACGTGTGTACCAAATTTGAAAGCTTTATCTCAAAAATTGTAGCAGCTATCGCAACACACACACACACACACACACACACCCACACACACACACACACACACACACACAGACATAAATTTTTTTGTCTGAATTTTGTGTATCGTCATAATTCGCCGAGATCCGTCCAGAAATGCAATAAAAAGTGAGGAAGTTATGTACCTTCCTCACTTTTGGTGAGGAAGTGAAATAAAAAATCACAAATCTCAAGAACTGAATCGTGCATATCTTTTATCAGCAATAATACCTTGTGTTGTGAAACAAATAACTCTTTAAACGTTCATCTGTTTCTCAGATAGATATATTGAATGAACAAATTTTATTGAATGGTCAGCTGAAAGATCTAATGCTATTGGTTTTTTTGTGGGGTTGTTTAAATAGAAATGCTTTCCGTGACACGTCTTAACAAAATCGACAATAAAGAACAGTCAAATTGGATTGGTTTAGATATCATTTGGAGTATTAATAATAATCCAATGACCGTATAATTTTAGCATAAGAAAGTGATATTAAGGTCTACTAACCTAAATAAGGAATATAGCAAAATCTCTTCTGAAATTATCAAATAAAATTGTTAATATTGTCCTGTACCTTGTAGTTGTTTCTGACAAATATTTAAAACATAATATTTTGTAGAATGGAGAATGGAAGTTTCGTAAATTGTTAAAAAAAAAAGTAAAGAATTATTAATTATGAAAGGTAACAATTTTAAATTTCTCTCTTAAATTACTACGAAACAATTGAAATTGCATAGAAAATATTTCTATATGCATTTTACAATATTAATTGATTTTTATGCGATGGCCAATAATTTTTTTTTTTTGGAATATCAGATTACAGATTCTAATCCATAAAACAATTGATCTATATTGATTTCGCTGTAGGAACTAGACTATAGCATCGAGTAAAAAGTAAAGAATTTTTTTCCACGACTATACAATAATAACATGGGTTATGTGTTTGACAATTTGCCAATAATAGTACTTCTTATCATTTACAGGGATTTATGAACACATAACTGTCAACTACTAATCATGCAGGGATTCCTAAGTTTCATATAACCACCGGCGGCCTCTAGTCAATCAGACACAATTTTTATAATCACCAGGTTTAAATTTTCATGTCACACAAAGTAGGCTAAAGAAGAGTGACATTTTAAAATTAAACAAAGTTCTTCTGACAGTTCTGACAATTTCTCGCGTATTTGTCAGTAACTTGACGTGTTATAGTTATTTATGTATAGCTATTTGTATCATTAGGGAGGAAAGTGCCACTTTTCCTCTCGTGGGTGAAGTTCACCAAGTTCACCAAGATCACCAAGGGGGGAAAAAGCACTTTGATCCCGTGTAATACATATGATTTTTTCTCCTACCTGTATAATTAACTTATATATGTAAATAGATCAATTATTTGATTTTATTGAAACTATTTATTGAGTAAAGAAATAAAAACAAATCCTTAAATATATCTTAAATACATTATTTTTAGATGTTAGAATTATTGGTTATATTTATGTTCAATGTGCAATACACTTTCCTCCCTCATATGGGGGAAGAAAATACTTTCCTCCCTAGGGAGGAAAAGTGGCATTTTCCTTCCTAGGGAGGAAAAGTGGCATTTTCCTCCCTCATATGAGGGAGGAAAGTGTGTACTTTCCATTATGGAAGGAGGAAAAAATATTTTCTCGAAACATAATAGTCTCGCTCGTTGAATAATATATTATTATTCCTTTACTCAATGACTACGAAATTATTACGTGATTTTACTGTAGATTGTGTCTTGGTATATTTTAAGATTTACTATATTTAGAAGTAGCAAAACAATATTTGTAAATACATGATATTTATTTTTTAAAAACAGATGAATTTTTATCGGTTCAATATATATTTTTAAATGGGATCTTTATGTTAAAGGACAATAAATTTTTCAAATTAATCTGTCTAATTTCTGTGGTGTTATTTATTATTTATTTATAAAATTCTACGTATTCTAATAATTATGTAGGCTGTTTTGTGTAAATAATTTAAATGGGAAAACAATAAAATACACACGAAAAATCAATTACTTTATTGCACTTTCTTTAGGTTTATACAAATATTAACCTATATTCGATTATCAATTCAAGGTTCCATTTGCTCTTCGCCGCAGAAGTAGGAGTTCTGCATCGAATAAAGACGATCGATAGGGTTGAGTCCTGACGCTGTTTGAGGAGGATTTTGATGTGCTACGGGGGGGTTTAAGAACATAGCTGGCTGCCCTGAATCTAAACTTGTAGGAAATGATATTCTCATGTACCCTTCTTCCCGTCTCTTGTTTACTTCTATCCCTGTTAATAAGACATTAAAATGATTACAAAATTTGTAAAATTATATGCTTATTCAAATATGTACAAACAAAATTGTTTACTGGAAACTTTACAAATAGCTTGAATGTAAATTTACTTTCTAGAAATACCTCACGTGGAAGTTTAACCTATTTTCTAAATTAGATTTTTTTTAAATTAAATATAAGTAACGTGTATCATCAGGTTTTCACACCCCGCCGGTGGCTCTTGTTCAGTTACTTTCAATTAAAAGCTTTTTTCGTATTTCGTAGAGAATTAATATTTCTATTCCGGACTAACTATTTCTGATGTAGGATTAATTAGAGCTGGCTTATATTCAAAAAATTTATTTCTTGCACCGTTTTTTAAACTGACAACTCGCTTTGATCCAGCTTGTCACAAAAAAAAAGAAAAAATATCGGCCATATTCCCACTTGCAAATACTAGTGATGATGTAGATATCAGATGTTCTAAAATATGAAGAACTGAAATAATAAAACGTAAGGAGTACTGTGGTGGGTAAAACATTACGCATAATGCCAATGAATTCATAAATATTATATTTATCGAAAACCCGCCATGTTTGTAGGCTCAACGTTTTTTCTATTCACAACTTTTAACTTTTTTTATAGTAACCCGCTCATTTCATACCCCATTGGAAAAACCTTATTTTTCTTCATCAGATATATTATTGGATATTAATTAGTTTATCAATAGCGAACCGTACGGGTACAGAAAAGATATGCCTAGAATTACTTGATTCTCAAAATCAACACACGGAGATAATGCCCTTAACATTTTATTTTCTATAAAAGAGAATTTCAGTTTTAATAAAGCACTTACTGCAAGTCCGAGTGATAAGTTCTTAAGGTCCGTCAGAAATCTTCTTGGAAGAAATAAGTTCATCCGCATAAGATGCACTTGGTGTAAGAATTAAGCGATGATATGATCTTATAGTATAATTTTCTGATATAATTATCTAAATATTTAACTATGGTGAAAGTTTTGGCACCAAAATAATAGTTTATTTGGAGAAAACAACCTTTTCTCTAAATGTGTCAGCGAAAAGGTCCAATAGTTAATATTATAGATACTGGTCAAGAAAAAATCCCCACCTGCAAGATTCAATACCCAATTTCACCGAAAACTAAATGTGAATCGATCTACCGATCTAAATTTCGTTTCTTAAGAATTATGAGTAGTATAGTAATAGTCAATTAAATTTTTTGGTACAGATATGAACCGATTATGTATTCGTTTACAACGTCATACCAAATATTTACTCCGAATCCTTTAAAAAATATCATAAGTGAATCAAACAAATCATAACGTAGATTGGTCTCATCCAATTGGGATCTAACTATTTGAGACTAGTATTAACAGTTATGCACGGTTATTATTCCACTATTATGGAATTGAGATTTTTTCGCTCCATATACTAATTTAATTAAGCAAATTAAGATTTTCTACTAAAACAATGGAAAATTTTCCAAAAGATTTAGTCTGCGTTGGTTATCTCCTGTGTGTGGGGATTATTTACTATCTTTTCTTCAAATTTAGGTGGGGTTGAGACCACCAATCGAAATTTTATTTATTTCATCTTCAGGACGCTGACTCAATGGTAATTTTAATAAAATTATGAAACTTTAAAAAAGGGAAGACTTATTTCTACAATTTTTTCCTTCCCTTCTTTTAACGTTTGCATCATTTTTTCAAAATTACCATTGCGTATTATTTTAGTTTTTTGAAGATAAAGTAAATACAATTTCAAAACATCGACAGTTTGTTGTTTTGATTATTGATGGCCTCAACGCCACCTAAATGTGGAGAAAAAAATATATAGCAGGCTACTTGATTCATTATTTAATTATTTACTATTGATTCTAACACTAACGCTGGGTTTTCATTAATTTTATTGTAGTTCTATTTATTAGCGTTATTGTTTTTTAAAACTTCCATAATTAAGTAACTGAATTATCATATAGAAACTTTAGTATAGTTGTTGGTCTCTCATATTTTATATATGTGCACGACTGCAAGTATTTTTACGAAATTTTTCGTAAATTAAAACCATGATGTTTTGGTTTGTATAAATTTTTTTTTATAACAATTTAACCCACCCAAGATACAAAAACTTAATGCATTAAAACGTCCAAATTTAATCTGGAAATTTTTATTGGTATAGCCTGTATATCGTATTTGCTACTGTTTACAAACAAAAGCTAAATGAACTTTAAAAAATTGGGCAAGGTTTTTTCGATTATTTCTCTAATTCTTCAGGAAAATAATTATTTAAATATTCATTAACAATTTCCATAATGAAATTGATTTCCATAGTTAACATAATTTCCAGTAAAATTTTGTATTTAGTACACGAATATTTATTTACCGAATACTTATTATCATTGCCTGCTAATAATAAGAGTTTCAGTATACAAAATAAATTGATTATTAATGAAAAATAGATGACTCACCTGTAAAAGCATGTAGCGGCAAATTGTTATTGCTTTTGAAGAACGGGTTATCGTTTTCAAGTTCCTCCTTGATGTGGAGGAAATGCGGATTACTGGAGCTTTGAAGTATAGCTTCGTCTGTCGTCGTTTCATTATCGCTACAACTGTCGTTAAAAAATGGGGTCGAGCGTGGACCTAAAACATATTGTGGGACTTACGCAAAAAATTTTGCTTGCATTGGCTAACAAGGGTAAAAATCCGAAATATTTTGTAGTACAGTGTTCGTGATCATTTATTAAATTAAGCAGTTTTTCAATAATTAAAAGTTTAAACCTGAAATTTGAAATTTGAAATTTAATCAAGAGTTTTTTGGTTATTGATTATTGAAAATTTATACTTTTGGCAACACATAGACATCATATTCCCTCGAAAGCGCCTTAGAAATTGCTGTGTTTTTAACAACTGAGCTTCAATTTTCAACTTTATATATACTCTTTGAATAAAGAATCATTTTTTAGCATAGTCATATTATACGCTAGAGGAGGATTGCTTATAATATAATTAATATTAAAAAGTATTTTTTCAACTCCTTCTAAGGGAGCATCATTTTTGCTAAGTGGAGGTGCAAAACCAACTTCCTGCCCCGTTTTCGAAATTGCTGAACCAGAATATGACACTCAAAAAAGTTTTTACCCTTGCGCACCCCCTCATAAACGGCCAAAACCCACCCTTTTTTCGATTTCCTCGTACAGACGTTTGCCGGTGCGGGTTTTAATGGGAATTTGATCAAGGGTGGAGGGTTATCCAAGGAGAGTACCGTGACCACCCCTGGGAGTTGATTCTACCCACCTAGGGGATGGAAAAAGGGTTTTTACCTTCCCCGTTTTCGAGCATGCTAATCTTAAAAAAAATACAATCAGAGGCATTTGACCGTTCCTACACCCTTAAAAGGACATCGACCTTTTTCTATCACTCGACTTATATAATAAAACTTCAGCCATTCCCCTTTACCCAAGTCTTGCCGAGCATTAAAGAAAGGAAAACACTCAAAGGGGTGGTTTATGTCTGTTTCAGGATGTAGAAACGGCCTCTGATAGTACTTTATTCATGATCAGCATGCTCGAAAACGGGGGTAAGCATTGAAACCAGACAGAGAATAAAAACCCCTTTTTACACCCCCTAGGAGGGTAGAATCAACCTCCAGGAGTAGTCACGGTATTCTACCTGGTATTGTCCTCTAAGCTTGCGTTAAAATTCTCATTAAAACACGCGCAGGCAAACGTCTGTACGAGGAAACCAAAAATAGGTTGGTTTTTGGCTGTTTGAGGGGGTGCGCAAGGGTACAAAGTTTTTTGAGTGTCATATTCAGGTTCAGCACCCTCAAAACGGGGAGTGAAGTTGGTTTTGTAATTTTAGCAAAGTGTTGCTATCTCTTCCGACTCCTGACCTCCACTTCTCAATGGACGTTTATGCAAAATTTTGTTATCAATTGTATATATTTTTTTCCATAATGTGCTTTAATTGAAATGGTAGGAGAGAAAGTTATAAGGTTACTCGAGAGTGAAGTGTATTTTCTCATTTGAATGGTAAATTCTTTCACAATAGGGTAAATTCTTTCACAATAGGAAATTGTTCACCTCCCTCTCTGATTATATAAATAGTTATTATTGCATTTCATTTCTAGGAAGCAATGCAACGTACACAAACGTAATAATAATATAAGAATAATAATGATAGTATGAAATAAATTAAATTAAATGAAGAGGAATCAATAAAAAAATATAATTCCTGCTATTGACATTTAGTACAAGTCCAATTAAACAGAGCAAGAAATATTTTTATCAATTTTGAAGTAGAGTGAGTTCCAATTTTTATCTGTGTGTAAATTTTAACTTAAAATTATTAATAATTGATTTAAACTGGCGAAATGTAGGATAAGTTGGTAAAACAGAAATGTTAAGGAATTTCGTGCAATCTTGAAGATCTCAATAATTCTTGTTCAGATAATATGAAGATGGAATAGTTTTTTATACGTAGCATTCTGCAGTAAATTCTTCTAAAATTGTTAATAAAGGCTTGGACAACAGTAACCCATTCTTCCTGAATCATATTCACCAATTAATTTACATTCACAAATTTTTCCAACGACTATTCAATCATAGTTTCATTCTACTTCAAACAATCTATGAGATTCATATCTTAGCAGACCATTACATTCGCATTTAGTATAGTTGTTCCCAGTTCATCAGGAAGAACCCACCTTCTATTAGGTCGAGCAGTGTTGTTGATAAGAACTGTGCCAATCCCAAACTCATAGGCTAAACGAACAACAATTTCTCACACAATTATACCTATAACCCTTTTGCAATATTCCTCATCAATATTATCAATTCAATCTTTCTATTAACCTAATTTTACTCCAAACTCACAGATTACCTAGGTGTAGACAATAAGGTAAAATTCTTAAAATATTGAATGATAAAGTTAAAGAAGCATCGAAAACTTTCCACGTCATATCTAAATATATTATATAATTGAAAAGTATTATGCAAAAAAATAAATTTATCGTTACTTGCGTCCCTCTCCATGTTTAGTAGAATAAAAAATATTTGTTATAATTTTATCTCATATTTATCTTATATCACTACTGTATATAATGACTACTACATAAACCGGAAATTTTACACTCTAATAAGATTCTCCTGCTAGTGTATTAAATTTGTCGTGGCATAAACATAAGTTAATTAATAAACAATTAGCAATAAAACGTGACAATACGTACTTTGTTCTTCCTCCTTGACATTTAATTTCTTTTCATCATTTTCCGGATCCTTGGACGCTTTGTTATCCTGCCTTGCTTTCTTTTGCATTTTCTTCATTTTAGCGCGTTGGTTTTGAAACCAAACCTGTCGGAAGTGATCTAATTAGTTCCAAATGAAAGAAGCCTCTGTGCAACTTTATAAAAGCAAAGGAATCCCCATAGCTTTCACAGTAGTACACCTTCATCAAATACAATGAAAATATACGATATTATTTATTTTGTATTGGTACACTTACAAATCCTTAAAATATATTTTTATGAATGTAATTTGATTATAAATAAATATGTATAGCACCCAGAATAGTATTAGATTAATTGTTGATAGAGTAATCTTTTGCGTAATAACAAAAATAATTAATTGATGGTGATGGCTTCTCAGGATATCCAGTTTTTATATTTGACGCTAATTATAATTGGTGCACATTCTACATAATACGCTTTATTTTAAATGGTTCTTTTAAGAGAGTACGGAGTGTTCCATTTTCAATACTTTCACTTGATATTTCTGTACCTATGGTAGAAATTTGAGGTTTTCACATTTATGCCCTAGTTCCTATGACAAATATCATGTCCAACTTGATACCATCTTCTTACGATTTTTGGTTAATCAAAACATAAAAAACTTACATGTACTTCACATACCCCCATGTTTGATGAGACCACTATGTAGCATAGAAAATGTATTTCCTAGTATTGATTAAAATAATTGAATAACTTCTTGCTAGGCAGTTGAGATTAGAAAGTGTAGTGAATAAGCAAATTTAATATCTCAAAATTAAGAGTGAGTTACTACGTATTGCCTCAACATCGGTGGTTGATGTAAATATTATGCTTTAAACAGTATAAACCTCTTTTCGCAATCCCTGAAGGTTAATTGCTCGGTTAATTGGTAGCGGAAATCGACCCAACCGCCTACCCTTCATGCTCTATACATTTTCGTTTAGCAAAAAGTTTGGTGATTATACAAGCCATGAGAGCATAATAACGATGATCTGTTCTGCGGCTATTAAGAGCCCATAAACAGAATCAGAATTCAATAGTGAACACTACCATTCCATCCTTTATTCTGTTTGACACATTCTTAATTCCATTCAAGTTTTCCTTCTGACCAGTCTTCACGTTCAGCAACTTATCAAATATTCGTAAGCCTATGGTTTTTGCAGTTTCAAGTTTAGGCCAATAATAAGAAAGCTTTTCAAGTATCAAAAAAGTGAAAAAGTGCTAATTTTTCAGCTGTTCAGACCTAATAAAACACATAAGTTCGATGTATAGGTACTTTGAATTAAAGTTGGCAACAATAAAGTTTACCAGTAGTAGTTAGTAGTAAGGAAAATATTTTACATAATATGAAATGCGACGCACTTTTTTATTAATATTTCCTCATAACCAAAGTCAGTTATGTTGTATGTTACAACTCACCTGAACTATTCGTACGCTTAAACCCGTATCCTTCGCCAAAGTTTCTCGGACTTTACGGCACGGTTTGGGGCTAACTTCAAATGAAGCTTTGAAAGCTCTTCTTTGTTGTGTTGTTAGGATTGTTCTCGGTCTTTTGGGTCCTCTTCTTCCATCGTGAGATCTACTTGATTGTAGAAGGTCATCGCAGATGAATTCACCTAAAATATATTTAATATTTAATAGTAATAATTGTAAATTTGTATAGTTAAATTTTCTCGTTGATAATAATTGTTAAATTATATCATTTTAAAATAAAAATAACTAGAAATAGTAACGTATTGAATTTTTTCAGTAAAAACTATTATTTCATATTCCACAGGATTAAAAACCCAAAAATTAAATTATAAAAGAATTTATTAATAGTGATTTCATATTTTTCAGGTACGGTTAATGATACGAAAAATTCAAGACATTCATAGTTGAACATTTTGAAATAAAATAAAATCTAAAAAAATATTACTATTTTTATATTACCTTCTGTGAGATTATCTAAAACATATGTTTGCAAATAATTAAATATTAAGTTTAGGAACTAAATGTATCGTTCGTCATTAAAAGCTACAAATCAAAAATATTCTCATTTGTACTTTTGCCTTAATAAGGGGCTGATTTCTGAATAAAATGAAAAATACTTTTACCAGGATTGTTGTTGTCAGCAATTTATGAAATTATTTCTATATACTTAGTCTTTAAGGTACATTATTCATAAAAACATATAATGTAGTTTAAAGTTTTCCATCTTTTCTTAAATTCAGTAAAGTTCGACTCTAGAAATATCTATCTGTATATTTGTCTTACCATATCCAAACCCCTGCATCATTTCCACTTCTTTTTCATAATCTATTCTGCAGAATAACTGTCCTTGTTTTATTACATATAAATCACCTTTTTGTAGACGAATGCCGCAAACGACGCACACAAAACATCTTAAATGAAAAATATTATCACTGGCCCTCATCACCAGTTCTTCCGGTGAAACTCTTTCCGAACAACCTAGACATTTCTTTATAAACAACCTGAAACAAAATTATGGAAGGATAAGAATTTTATGTTATTTGACATAATGTAACGATGAACACAAAATTATTTTGATGGTACAAAATGTCCTCATAAATAACAATTCACATGAAAGAAACACAGTGCTAATTGTTGTGACATAATAAAAATAATACATAATTCATCATATGGGAATTATATTAATTCATTTTAAAGGAGCGTTGATTTGGAACCAGTTCTAAATCACACGCATTTTGAGAACTATTTCTGGTATTAAAGCATTAATAGGCGTTATTTCTGATGGACTCTTCCTTGAGTGTCGAATTATAGAAACATGTTTTCTTCTGATTGTGAAATTAAGACCGACCAATGGCCTTGGTCACTGACCAGAATTCTCGGACAGCATACACAATAAAGCCTGTTTATTTTTTATTATGTTGTTAAAGTTAGTTTTCGCCTTATCGGTTATAATAGAGTTACGCATTGATTTGAACAAACTTACCACCTTATTGTCTAACGTGATAATACTTCTTAAATCCTTTTTCAGAACTAATCATTGCCAGTATTTTATTTGTTTGCCATTGCTATGTGAAATATGTTCAGTTATTATTAAATTTAGCTATAGATACATCAGTAAAATTGTGTCACCGTAATTTGAAACTGGCTAATATATTTAAATATGTAAAATCTATAAAAAATATTCTTTCTTTTTGAATTACAAGAAGCTTAAAAAATTCCACTTTTTACATTAAAAAAGCAAACATTTTATTTGTTTGTAAAAGGAGTAAAATATCAAATTGAAAGAAATTAAAATATGATATTTTAGGACATTTTTGTAAAGGTTTTATTGAATATAAAATACATTTTAATAAACAAAAAAAAATGTTTGCTGGAAAAAATGCTATGTAATGTACTTTCTATAATTTATGTTGCCACAAACATTATGGAAAAAATATGCCGTAACTTTTTAAATTTTTAAAAATAACTTTGAAATTATGAAAGTAAAATTGCCATTGTAACAAATGTACCCTTAGGTGTAAATTGATCAAAATTGACAAAAAAATATCGAAAAAGAACCGAGAAAAAAATTTGGTTTTGTGGTGCCAAAGTAGGCAGAAACAAAGGAGAAAGGTTTGCGGTTTTGCTTGTAACATCAAAGTACACCACACAAGAATTTTTTTGTGGTCTGACTAGTTATTTTTTATAAATTACTTTATTTAGGCTTTATACAAGCATAATAATAACAAACATATCCAATTTGGTATACCTATTGATGTTTCATATCTAAACATACAATTATTAAAGTTACTCACCACAAAATTCATTCATTATGGTTACCAATTAAAAAACGATGTCCCCAAGAAGATGTACATATTCTTTCCTATTATAGTAGCTCCTCTAGTGGACGAGAAGTCGCGCCAACAAAGTTATTTAATTGAAGTTACATTTTACAATTAATAAACTGTCATGTAACCTTAACAAACAAATTTTATTTCCATAATACCGCCCGAGGGGCTAGTGTAATAGCGAAAGAATATGTACATCTTCTTGGGGACATCGTTTTTTAATTGGTGACCATAATGAATGAATTTTGTTAAAGTTAAAAAAAAAGCATACATACATAACTGTCCCAGTTGATGAAGCAAACAGAACATCGATCTTCTGTTTTTTTTTGCTTTCTAGTTGGATATTTTTTGAGGATCTACGTCTGTTAAAACAGTTTCTACATATATTGATAAAAAATTCGTTGATGGCTTGTGCCCCTACACATGCACGCGCACATTTTATATTTGAGGCTAAGCGTACAGTTAAATTATTTTAACAAACAATGTTCAACAAAATCAGATTCAGGTACATTGTTGGTAAATTCTTTCACATTACGACCGTGCTTTTCTACGTATTTGTGGAGAACTTCTTCTTGAATAAATAGAGTTGGATGACCCAACGCCTTGGTGTACCTACCAAATAGTTTGTTTTGGAGAGTTCACCGGGGAATTTTGTACCATCGATTTGCCTACACCTGGCCTTCTAATTGTACATAAAGCTTCTTCTAGTTGACGTATGTAGAGTACACCCCCCCCCTTTTTTTGATAATGGCGAGGCATTTTGTTAGTGCCTTAGACCAGGTGACAAAGTTTTACGGCTCTTTTGAATAATAATTTCAAGAGCATATATCTCCTTGAGATATCGTTTTTTTGATTAGTAGTCGTAATTAATGAATTTTGTGATAAGTTAAATAGCTATTTTTTAATTTCAATATTTTCTTGCTTTGGACGCTATGAATTGTAGTAGGTACTGTTTCTTTCAATATTTCATAAAATATAGTTATGAATAGTAAAATAGTAATTGTTTTAATGGTTTCGACAATAATTGCGTTCTAAAGTGACTTCAATATTTAAATAATTAGGGAGCCGTCCGAGAGTCATTTACTTCTTAAAAACTTAATTGAGTTCATACATTGTAGATGTGATGTATAAAATATATTAATTTTACAAGTAAGCCTTTCTATTACGAAGAAAATTGTGTCTGTCATATAATAGTATATTATAAAACGAGCATATAATAATGTATATTATTCACGAGGGTGAAAGTAAACGGCACGAGCTGCAGGCGAGTGTCGTAAATTATAGTGAATAACAATCATTATATTATGCGAGTAGAATACCATACTTTGTCCACGACTATTAAATATTTTTGACAAATTTTTTTACTGAAGTTTGTAGGTCAATATGTGAAATTGTTTAAAGTCACCTTATGTCAAGCCGTTCTTTTGACACATAATGGCCTGCTCAATAAATTAAATTTTAAACGTCAGCGTTGTTTACAATTTTACATATTTCTGAAGGTGATCAAGTTTTATATCCTCAAAAAGAATATATTTAAGTAAATAGATAATGGCAGTGAAAATAATAATTCTATTACCAAATAAAATTTAAAAACGAAATGTAGGTTCTGCGCGCGCAAGCAGTGAATAATGATTATTCACTACTAGGTAGTGAATAATGGATATAATTATACTTGAACATCGAGTAAAAAATAATAAAGAGTTGCAACTGTCAAGGTTTCGAGATTTTAGTATTGTATTTCTTTGCCAATAACTTCATGATTGTCATCAATTTTTAGTGCTACGGAAAGGTATTTGTAATGTGGCTGTATAGCCTTTAAAATTGAAGACAATCATGAAGCTATTGATGAAAAAATACAACACTAAAATCTCGAAACCTTGACAGTTGCGCCTTTTTATTATTTTTACTCAATGACTTGAAGAAACACAAGTATAATTGGTATATTATAAAATAGTCGTGGACGAATTTATTTAAAAATATCACCTAGGTTTCTGTTACCTATTTATTACGTATTTTCACTATTACAATATAAAAATGAGAACTATTTAGCAAAGTAATTGATCCATTATATTCTACGTATATATTTTATCTGTTGATAAACATTTGACATCCTTTTAATTAGTGACAACATGAATGAAAACATAGCTACAATTTAAACTGCCGCAATATCAGCATTTCATGAAATATAACTCTCATTTTTATATACCTACGTATATCACGGAGAAGCACACGTGTGCACCTGTAAGATATAGAGTGTAGGGGAATATAAAAAGTCACTAGATCGTGAACTGCACACGTGACGCCTCTGAGTTAGCACATCTCCGCCCTTACAGCTTTTTAACTGTGATATATATGCAGGGGTCGGATCGTGTAGGGCATAATCGAGGGCTAAATTGTGTCTTTATCAGAGGTGTTTCAACCATATCGGGCTTATACTTTGATCTTAAATAGTTTGTTTACAAAATTGTTTATTTGTATTAAGTATTCAGTAAAATATTTTGGTAAGTCTATAATATTCTTATCATTGATTCGTATGGCAATTCAACAACTTAAATGTTTGTATTTGATGAATATTGTATCGGAATTCTGACATTATCGTTTATAGATGGGACGATATTATGAGTGGAAGTTAAACAATTTTAAACTTTTATTTATTACTTATTAACTGCAATAATGTGCTAAATTAATAAATTTTGTATTTACCTTTAACTGGTTGCACTTATTAAAAGAATAAAACAAAGAACATACTACTATAGGCTGACCATTTTTCAAATTTTAACCAAATAAAAATAAAAGTTTAAAATACTCACAAACGCTGAGACTCTGCTTAATTTTTTTAACAGGGGTAATACTGAAAATGTATCCATTAACTTGTGAAGAAATGTACATCCAATTAGATGATGCATCCATACACAATTCTCGGTTAATTCGAGCACGGTTAAATCAACATTTTCCATTACGGTGGATAGGCAGAAATAGTCCATTTGAACTGTGGTCTCCTCGTTTCCCTGACATCACACCATTAGATTTTTATTTCTGGAGTACTATCAGAATGAGTTCAACAAATCAAGGTCTCGAAATCGAGAAGAACTTTGTAAGAGAATAAGGCAGGCCTGCCGTGAAATAAATGTACCAGAACTCAGAAAGTTGCCAACAACAACCGCAAAAAAGTTGAGAAATACGTCATACTTGAAGATGGGTTAGTTGAAAAAGACTACTTATGATAATTTTATATTTTAATATTTGAATACCTTTTTTTTGTTTAAATTCCTGTTCGAATTTTGTTGAATAAATAATTTATAGTAGCATTTTTATTAACATTGACAAATTCAATTGTTTCCATGGCTTGCTAGTGAAAACTGTTAAAAATTTCCGAGTGAAAGTGACAAAAAATTTCAAAATTCGAATTCAAATTCGGCATGCAAAGTTAAAATAAGATCCTGAACAACTATATGCTATTCACATTTTATTTACATGAGGGGAGGCCTTGGAAAATCTGAATTCTGTTGGTATGAATGACTGTTTTAATTACTGAGGTTATGTTGAAAAGTCAAAAACATAACCACAAATTCAAATTGGTTATACATAGTTGCCACAGTGAGACTCTAAAGAAAGCACAGCAATGTCATCAATAAAAAATTTGGCAATTCAGCCAAAAATAAATGACAGTGACAATCAATTAAATCTGACACTTCAATATTTTGTCAATAGTAGACAACCTTGAGACAACCTAAGAAAAACATATCATAGCCTCCCCTCATGTAAATGTGAATAGCATATATGTCTAGTAATTTTTTTCGATATCTCCAACGCGACGCAAAATATTGAGAATCTGCCCTATTCACGAGGTCGCAGTAGGCTGGGGTTACTTACACCTGACATTTGAGTTACGTACTCTAAGAAATGCAGCTTCTAAAGTTCTACCTCTGTACCAAAATTCAAATCTATACTTCTATAAATAAATTAAATTCAGAGGTATTTCAGTTTTCTTTTAAATATCGCAATAATTTTCAATACAATGATTTTTTACTTTTATAAAATAATTTTTTGGAAAAGTTGTCAGCATTTGAAGGTTTTAATGGCTTGAATCTTAGTTTAATTCTCAGAGGTACTCTATATCTTCTGTATCAAATCCATCTAACAACTTAATTTTTTTCTATAGGATTATCTGACTGACTAAGAAAACCATTCTTTGGTTATGACTTTTTTTGAAAAAAATATTAAATACATAAGTTAATGAGGTCACCCAATTTTTGTGAAAATGATGTCCCCCTTTATCAAAGTACAATCGAATAATAATAATAATAATAATAATATTGGTGCCTAATTCTTTATTAAAAATCAAAATTTTTATTTAACCACCACGAATCATTATTCGCTTATTCAACTTCTCCCTTTGTAATCTACATGAGAACAATAGACAAATAGACAAAATGTATATAAAGTCTCTCCAAACACGTACATATTTATATGTATGTATTATTCTACGCCACTGTTTATTATACAACAAGCCTTGCGAAATTCGACGCACAAAATAGCGGTGCCACATGTGTGGTCGCGGCATAAACGACGCCGCAATGATATATATTAAAATATGCACATCGTTCAAGAGGCTGTTGAATTCGTCTTTTAGTGCAACAGTGTTGAAATAGCAATCTTAAAAAATGCAAAATAATAAATGTAAAATAATTTACTAAGCATATAAAATTTAAATAAAGTAGTTTTCTTTTGATAATAAATTAAATAGTATTAATGGATACATTTTTTACCTCTCTCCGCCTCGTTCATGATTTCTATTATTCTATTTCTCTATATGAGAGGAGTAATGTGAAGTTCCGTGCTGTAAGTATTTTAAATGGAAATATGTGATTTGAGGTGAAAAATTGGAATCAAAATGTGTTCATGTAAGGACTCTTGACGATCTCCTTGGAGTTCTGAGTCACATCTACAGTCATGGTATTGAGATTTTTACTGTGTAATGGTGCCTATTTATTACGGTGCTTTTTGTCAATATACTTACGTAATCTTTTCATACGGAAATCTCGGGCGCCAGTCCTTTAATTTTTAAGTGCAAAGAACTACAGTTTTTGGCTCTCCTATTGGGAGAACAACCCTGAATAGCGAAACAGCTGAGATACGGAATAGCCAGAGGTCGGAGCTGGAGGTCTATCTAATGGACTTCGACCATGCTGCTCAAACGGGTTAATCAGAAATGAATGACAGAAATAATAACTCGTGAATTTTACCTCTTTAAAATAACGTGTTTATTCAGTAGTAATAATGAACAAATTAATTTACTGTAAAACCTCCACAGTCGAGTGTGTATTTCAAAACCGATTAAAAACAAGTCAAGCTGGCAATCAAGAATCTTTACGCGATTTTACGGCGGAATTTTCGGATACGTTGGATTAATGAATTACTATGTACGACAAGCAAACGGACCTTTCCAATAGGATGTATTATAAACGGCGGGCAATCCGTTAGCTATGGATATTTGAGGCTATACGAAATATTTAAACATACGGCAAACTACTGCCACAAACGTAGAGCTATTTGTTAATGATTATGTTGATGAACGTAAGTTTTCCGAGTCAACTCTATGCAGATCACCTTTATGGATGGCCCTAGCGAACAAATCCAACCAGTTGATGCATATAATGACTATTTGGTTTAACGTAGGTTTTCCGGTAACCTATTATGCAGGGAGACTTTTGAGATGGCCCTAGCGAACAAATCTCAGCAGCCGATGCATATTTTAGCAAACAAAAGACCAACGGAGGTATTACTAATGAGCTCTAGTTTGATTGGGTAGTGTACTACAACGATACGTACGGACAAAAAGACCTCTGAATATCTATACTTAACTGAAGGCAGTACCTGCAAATTGCAGTGGACTACGGCGTATTCTTACCAAAATTATTCTCAACTAATTTTCTATCAAACTAAATTTACTATTTAACTCGGAACGGCGGTACGGAAATATTGACGGCTTCGGATTGATCTTCAATTGCTGGCGGTAAATCGGATCTGATGCGGCGGAATGTCTCGGACTGAACATGGACTGCGGCCGACTTTCTCGGAATGAGAGCGGAATGAGCGCTCCTCTCCCTTTTGTAACCTTTATGACGTATCTAGGTCGCGTGATAGAGGGGCGGTCACTGACTTGAAACGAAGGATTCGGATGCACAACCCGTGTAACTTGCAGAGGTCCAGCGGATTATGCAATTAGGCGCATCAATTCAGAACGTATATAACCGGGAATGAGTTACTTATAATTTCTATACTATGTTGCGAAAAGAAACGGATTAAAACGAATACGGATTAACATTCTTAGTAACGAATGATTTTTATTTCCGACTCGGTTATTATTTATAATAATGTTCGGATTTTGTTTATACGGGGGATTGTCGAAAATTAATCAATTAATTACTTGACTGCTTGTTTACCAGTGGACTTTTTAACAACTCATTAATAACTTAACTAGAACAGAACTTACTTACTAAAACAGCGGCAGGGTGTACCTGTTATCGAACCCAGGAGATGCTGTAAAAGTAGTTTTAAGCAAAAGATCCCAATTAGACATAAGCACACAAGCTAAGGCTTGAATGGTGTATGTGGAACATCTGTTCCATGTACACCATTTTTTTATCAAAAATATGTCGAATTTCAAGTCAGTTCCTAAACCCAAAATTCCTTCTTTTTGCCTGATACGCATGAATCCATGCATATCAGGATTTTTTTATAAAATTTATAAGACGATTTTCAGTACAGTTTCCAAAATTCCGTTTATCTTTTTCGGCCCATATCTCATGTTTGAACGAACGCATCCAGGCACGATGCAGCATGTAGAGACGACCAAGGACATGCATTGTCCTCAGCCAGTACCGATTCCTCGAAGGACGGACTGCGCCACAACAATGATCATAGCGCAGATGATCATTGTCATAAGCCGGTCTAACAGATCACAGGAATACTCCACAAAGGCGCGAGAGTGAATCTACCGTAGATCAGTAGCTCTTGATCTGATCTATCATAGACTGATCCACCTTCGTGGTCGCACTGATCTACGGACCCATAGGTTCACTCTACCCTCGCGTTCTGGAATTCCTAGCGAGTCCGTGACCTACGGCTTCCAAGGATGGTTGAGCTGGCCTCGCCTACCCATTGGTCATCGTCTCTACCGGGATCGTGTCTGATAGCACCATTTTGAAATTTTAGGAACTGAATAAAAATTGGAAATAGCGGAATTTTACGACGCCACGTGGCGATGTGGTCTCGGGTCTTTTCCATATCTATAGTGGGAGACCTCCCAATGATCTCGCAAAATGGAAATCCGGTATTTTTGATTAAATCAAGCCAGGATAAGCCTCATTGCGGTACGCACGGGTACCGGGGGCTTTCCCCATTATTACCAGGTGACCGCCTTGTGAGATAGCATTCGAAGAGATTTCGCCTTTCTGAAATATCCACAGACGTCTAACGGCATATACCCCTTTTGGAGAATATTACCTTAAATTTTTAGTCTATAATTCTAACAGTAAATCTATAAAACCCACTCACTAAATTGCCAGTCACGTCCATGTAATAATTCTCTTTCGGCAATCGATCACTCGTCTTTAAGCGCGGCCGTCGCGGTCGCTGACCCCTTGTGGGGGTATCGTGGTTATGGTGGCAGACCTTGCTAGGTGAGGCTCTATATGTACTATGATGATTGTTTAATATATACCCTTATTTATTATCCATGTCTTCTTATTGCGTTCTAGTATTAGTCTAGTATCTGTGTTGACCCCATAGCTAACGACCCTCGCAATTGCGTCGGTTTGACCATTCGGCTGAGCCAAAGCAGAGTGAACGAGCAAGACCTGTCTGGGCAGGTGTCAGAAGTGAATTGTGTATTGTGCAAAGTGTTTAGCTAGTGTTGTATCTTTAGTTCAGGACGTTGCGAAGCCTGTATACGAGGAAGCATTCATTGTCGACAGTTGCCGTTAATCTATCGATTTCGAGACTTCGATATATTAAGGGTTTGCCAAGACCTGCGTTGAATTCAACGGCCAAGAGTTAAATCAGATGTGGTGATAGCGATTAATTGACTTAATACGAATATCGGTCGTTCCCTCCCACTATCACTGGTTATAACGAATGGTTAACTAACGTTGACACAGCCTTAGCAAATTAGTTTAGTTATTAAACGTTGATATACCCAAGTGACGGTAATATTTAAAGCAAAATTGAACATTCCTTGATTGGAAAAATCACTTCGTTACAACTGAAGAAAAAATTAATCACAGCATGTTCGCATATTGAGGACAATATTTACTCGAAATTAAAAACACGGTTAATTTTTAAAGTTTCTTAGATTTGAAAAGTATATTTCTGCATCCTATTTCAACAAATTGAATATGCATATTTTTGTTGAAAATATTACACAAGATATTTTAAGTAATTTATCATTAGGTCTCTTTTGAGTAAATATGTTTACACCAAATTTTTTAGGTATACCATATTAGTAAACTATTCCATATGTATCAGTTTTATTCTGCATATCTTTCATACCCTGTGCAGTCAGTATGAAATAGAAGCATAAATTATAGCCATGACGGGCACGTTTTGTTCACTAACTAATACTGTATGATTCAGAATCAAACTATGCCTTCTTATTGCGGTGCCTTTTATTAGATGGTGTGGAGGGTCTGTGGATCAAAAACTGCATCGTATTTCATCTAACAGGTGCTCTGCTATCATTGATGTATGTAAGGGGTGCATTTAATTAATTCTTATATTGTCTCAAATTGATATTTGACGTCAATATTTGATTTACAGTTACAATTCATAAATATTTATATTCTTATAATTAATGTTAGTTTATTTATAAGCGCACTTAGCTCACCAAAAGCAGGTTCGATTCTCAGTCATGGCAGTAGTGGCATTAACTGTGAAAAATATATTTCCACTATACACGAGTATTGGATGTGTGAATCATTCCGGCACAATGCACAATGTTATTTTAGAGATAAAAGGGTTTGCACTATACGTGGTGTTTATCTGTTTTATTGCCATTTTAGACCTTATAGGTACAATAATAACATAAATGAATGTAATGAGGCTATTGTGAAAACAACAAACTAATTTTAATGAGTCGACGCCGACGTTTGAAAATTTATTTATTTCATTATCATAACACTGAAATAAAACTAAAAATAGTTCTATTAACGTAAAAGAAGAAAGAAAAATTTATATCTACTCTTTAAAGATATGTATATAGAACAATAAGATTGATTCAAATTTAGAGTTTGTTATTTTGATTATTTCCCTCAACCCCACATAATTCTAAAGAAAAAATACATAACGGGCTACTACATTCATTTATGTTATTATATTGTACTAAGGTACTTAAGGTCTAAAATGGTAATAAAATACATAAAAAGCCATCCTTTAATAAAAATGGTTGTTTATCAAAATCAACAAGTTTCCTTTTTCAGAAATATCATCTAACTGAATTAAAGATATATAAATTTTACAAAATAAATTTATTTTATTCTTTAAAAATTTGTTAATTGTTTTGTGTGATTTTGGCATTATTTTTCCTTTGAAGAAACAATCGACATTCATTTCAATGCCTGTCTTAAAAACGACAGTTGATTTATTTTTGAGTTATTACGATAATTTCACAAAAACGAATCAGACGTACGAGCAAACAAACATCATTGACATTGATCATAATAAATTCATATAACTTTTAATAAAATCCAATTTCCATGAAATCCATGCTGTATTTTCATATATCTTAATAATAACTATTATAATGCACTAACTATATTGCATGCATTTAAATACATACGAATTATATTCCCATCAATACGGTTAATAAAATTCTGCGAATGCTCGAAAACTATTTTGACAAGGAATCGTCTTCCAAATATCCCACATTCCTTATGTAAAATATTTGCCAGATAACCTGAAGCTCTTATCGTTTCCGATTGCTAGGAGGTACTTTATATAAACTTTGGCTCTCGTATCATGTCAGAGTGAAACCTTCGACTCGAAGGCAAATATTTGTAGAGTTCGACATAAAGTTTCCAACTTTCAGAAATGAGTTTTTGTCAAAGGCCATCCCACTGTTTGACTTTTCCTCTTCACTAAGACTTTTGATCAATAGAGCGAGAACTTTCTAATTACTTTTGTAGAATGTATTTAAGCTAACTTGGAATCGAAGAAATATTCTGAGCCCGGGGAAGTATTCGAAGCCTCTCTTTGATATTTAGATTTATGTATATTGTAGAGAAACAACTTTTGTCTTCTTGGAATAGTACATTTTAGGATATATATAAACCAAGTTATTTATTTCTTGAGCTAAAGAGGCTTGCTTAATATTCTCGTATTTAATTGATACAGTTAAATACATGTCATGTCATTTTTGTTTAAATCCGGTTTATTATGCTGGGTATTTAACTTAAAGCAAGAAAATATCAAGTAACTCATCTTCCTCGCTTCTACTAAAATTATTTGAGCTCTTCCCCATTGACTTTACGTATTACCTCAGACATTTTCAGTTCATAAGCTGCATTTTTTATATTTTGCTTCCAGTTTTATTCTGGCTCATACCTTTTGTTTGAGTGCTTCTAACAAAGAAATTAGGTGATGTCGCATGTTATATAGTTGGTTCTATAACCGCCCAAATCATACTTCATTAAATGCTTATATAATCAATCTCTTACAAAAAGGGTAGAAAGATAAAGCTATGTATTAATTAATGTATATGAATAAATTAAAAATTACTATTTTCAGAAAAAACTGGTATAAAATCTCTATTTTGGTAATATTTGCTGTGACCACATATACAACAATATTATTTTGAAACCTACAGAATGCTTTGTGTTGTTGAGTGCGAAGAGTGACTCTTATTTATTTATTTCAATGAAGATGGTTGTGGTGCGGTCAATAAAGTGGAACAATTTTCAAAATATAGATGTTTCTATTGGATTTAAATTTTCTTACGTACAGGGTGTTTCCTATAAAACTATACCCCCCCTTATTTCGGTCAATTACCACCGATTTTAATTTTTCAAAAACCGGTCTAACACAGAATTTTCCGTAGATTTTGAATATGCTATTACTTTTTTTCTTAGTTCAACCGTATACGAGGGGCAGAAAAAAGTATGGTTTTTTTAAATGGAACACCCTATATATTTTTACATATTTCGATTCGCCTCATCCTTCTGATTACAAATATATATGACACTTATATATTTGCTACAAAAATGGCGTAAATAATTGAATTTAAACTTGGGGCGTTTCCTTCAAAACTATACCCCCCTTATTTCGGTCAATTATTAACGATTCAAAATTTTCAAAACCTACACATAGAATTTTTCGTAGATTTCATATATGCTATTACTTTTTTATCTCCCTTCAACGGTATACAAGGGGTGGAAAAAAGTACGTTTTTTTTTTTATGGAATGCCCTGAATTTTTTTACATATATAAATATTATATATATTTATAATCAGAAAGGTAGGGCGGATCTAAATATGTAAAAAAATACAGGGCGTTCCATAAAAAAACCATACTTTGTTCCACCCCTCGCATACCATTGAAGAGAGAAAAAAAAGTAATAGCATATATGAAATCTACGAAAAATTCTATGTGTAGGTTTTGAAAATTTTGAATCGTTAATAATTGACCGAAATAAGGGGGTTTAGTTTTGAAGGAAACGCCCCAAGTTTAAATTCAATTATTTACGCCATTTTTACAGCAAATATATAAGTGTCATATATATTTGTAATCAGAAGGACTATGCGAATCCAAATATGTAAGAATATATAGGGTGTTCCATTTAAAAAAACCATACTTTTTTCTGCCCCTCGTATACGGTTGAAGTACGAAAGAAAGTAATAGCATATTCAATATCTACGAAAAATTCTATGTTAGACCGGTTTTTGAAAAATTAAAATCGGTGGTATTGACCGAAATAAGGGGGGGTATAGTTTTATAGGAAACACCCTGTACATAAGATTTAAAATGGCTAAAATAAATCATTGAAACACAAGTGTATTTTAAACAAATAGGTTCTAATATTGACTCGATTTAAGTCTTATTCTTCAAGCAATGCGTATGCCTATATTCTGTGACACACACGCAAATTAAAAACTTTTCTATTTTTAGACCTTCATCATGTTTGATGTGATACAGTTGAATATTGAGTAAGAATTAAGTAAATAAACGTATAATAATACGTTCGACTAAAGTTTGATTCTTTTATTTATAATAATAGGCGGCACAGGTACAAAAAAAATGTCACGACCAACACATTTTTATGTATTTCAGCGCTGATTTGACCCTGACATCAGATTTGATACATAAAGTCAGTTTTTCTCTAATCTAAAAAAATAATCAAGAATCCCCCAAGATTCCACTTTTGGTCTGCTTACTGAGAATTAATAAGCACGTTACTCTTATATATTTTGGGTCGCTGAAACCAAATGTAATGCCCAAATTGCTGTATCATGCAACAGTATTTTTTGAACTCAAAAATTTACTACAAACGTCAACAAATATACAAATATTTCCGTCTGAACAAACAACATTTTAAATGAATTCTCATCCACTAATGATGCTATTCACAAATGGAACCCACAACCGTCTCAGCCAAACTAACAATAGCAAACCGTGAATTACAAAAAAGGGTTACGAAGTTTGGAAGAAAACGTCAGAATTCAGAGACAAACCAAATCAAAGATTACTGGCTGGGTACCAGTAGGAAAGATGGAAACATATTCAATAACCTCGAAAACGAAGATGAAGACAATCCCAAGGAAGACAGTGCATTGAAAGCGTGATCCCCAGTCTCCTCCAATATTCATTTACAAGGTAGCAAATATTAATCCGCTAACTGATTTACTAACATCATTATGCTCAAACCAATACATAATAAAAACTTTAGGAGAAGAACAAGTTAAGTTACAACCAAAAACCGAGAAACATACACTAAAATCACTTAACTGGAAATGCCAACAGAATTCCAATAAACAAAAACAGAAAAAAGCTTTAAGGTTGTATTAAAGAACCTGTATCATTTCTAAAGAAATTAAAAATAACGTGGCGCTTTTGGGACATGAAGTTGAACAAATAGAAAATATTGAACAAAACAAGACAAAAAACCACTATCATTCTTTTTCGTGGACTTGGAAGTTAAAGAAAACAATAAAGACATTTACAACACCAAATTGCTCATAAAAATAAGTGTAAACTTTGACCTCCCACATTTTAAGAGAAGAGAAAGCGATATAAACCAACTGACCTTACATGGAGATTTTAAACATTAACATATAGTTAAGTTGCATTTCAATTAGTAAAATTGGGAAGTTTCATTGGAATTTCTTTACATGTTCTATTCTTCAAAAATCATACATTTTAGACTATTGTTCAATAAAAGGCACAAATTGTTAAATAAATAGGAGGAAAAAATGATTCAAATTCAAAATTCTACAAAAATCCATTTTGCATGGTGATATCATTGGCATGTTAACTAACAACAAAATAAATGAAGTTGTGATACTGAAAACGATAATACTGAAGGCAGTAGTGAAACCATTTGGAAATAATCCTTTATTACAAAAACAGAGTTGATTATTCTGTGTATATTATTATCAAAATCAAGAAGTTAATGAATTAAGTTTGTATTTATAAATCGGCTAATAAATAAATTAACTTAATAAACTAATAAATAAATTAGCCAAATTAAATAAATTAATAAACATTACGTTACGATTTATAGTTCGACAAATCTGTTCTAACCCGAAAGCCCTAAATATTTATTATTATGACAGTAATCCCTCATGTTTTGGCAGCAAATACTGAATTTAATATAGATAGTTCTCCGAGTTATGGGGTTTATCAAAACTCTGAAATCTCACGGTCCGTTAAAGCGGACTGGAACCGAGCAATGTTTACACAAGGACGACACACTGCTGTTCCAATGTTGACCATAGCTTCAATATCCCGGCCCGCGGGTCCATAACACGTGACTTCGTTCTATACACACTGTTTCAAATCTCTTTACAAACTTTGATCACTTGCTGGAAGTTATATTATGCACGAGTTCTATTATTAGCCACCATTCCATTCACATTTCACAGTGGATTATTTATGCTAGTTAATTGACGATTGTGAGAATTAGTCAATGAAGGTTTTTGTTTATTTCTTTAATGTAAGGAAGTAACTTTTAATTCAAAAATACTAGATATTTTGTGTAGTTTAATGATTCGATGTCACTCAAGGAATTATGAAGGGCATATTAGATGGGAAGAAATATTTCGAAACATGATATGAAGCTTCTACATCAATAAAAACAATATTCATATGTGCCAAATATTTAATAACGAAAACACTTTAATAGAAATATTGAAATTAACGTATATAAAAGCTTAAAATTATCATTTTACGACTGAATTAAGGAGCCCATAGATTGATCCATCAAAGCCTTATGTTACCATTTGGTCACAGTAATACCGTCCTCTTTCAAATAACGTTTATACTAAAGTTGTTTCTAAAAATCCGAGTTGATTGACTCTGATAGAAGTACCAAGATATCACGTAGTGATTTCGCATTTCTTAGATGAGACGTAAAAAATTATTTCAAGTCACAACTCGGAACTTTGAACGGTTTAACGAGATTTTAGACCAATAAATAGTAGGCCATTTGTGCATCACGCTCTCGTCATACACGTTTAAACAGTTATGTTTAAAGGCTAAAGTTTGTAGCAACACACCTACCTATGTTACTTTATTTCTTCTTTAGGAACCAGGGTATTGGAGAAATTTAAAGGAAATACTTCGTCAACTAGGATGGATCCTGAAGTATTGGCGTTACTTGGTAAAGAAGATGCTACTTTAAATTTGGCATCTGATGACATACACGAAGCTGTAGCCAAGAGATGGGAGAATATACCTACTTATGACTGGACTCGAACCCGAAGTTTTGTTAAATCTACTTAAAAAGTATCCCCCCACTAGTAATTGTAAATTAGTAGAGGCTCCCAAACTTAATCCAGAGGTATCAGCAGCTATTACCGAACAACACCAAAAGAGGGATAAAAGGCTTGCAGATCTTCAGAATCAAATGGGAGCAACTTTGACGGCAATTGGGAGGGCCCTTACCCTTTTGTTATAGAAGGAGGGGGGAATAAACCTTCCTCTGATTGAGTTAATGAATGAGGCTGGGCGGCTAATTTCTGGTGTATACCATGCCGATTCGGAATCTAGAAGGTTCTTAGTAAAATCGACAATTAATAAACATGTTTTGACCAACGTAACTGTGGACGGATGGCTGTTTGGTAGTAACCTGAGAGATCGAGTTACAGCCGCCAAAACATTAGAGCGCTCCTCTGCAGATCTCAAGGATTCTAAAGCTAATACATCAAAGAAAGTTACACGTACTTTAAACTCGAAAAGTCTACCTCAATCTGCATTCAAAGCATATCGTGGCAGACAAAGAGCTTCCCAAAATCACCAGCCCAGAGAGCAAAGCATGAAGTTTCACTCACGACAGCAACCTCAACCGAGGGCATCCAGACCTCATGCCTCCTTTAAACTCATTCTCAACAAAAAAGGTAAAGTCTCATTGTTGTAGAGTTGTAGACTGAAATATTTTATTGAAAGATGGCGATTGTTGACCAACGATCCGACCATTTTATCTTTCCAAGGAGCCTTCCTGGTCCCCGAATGAAAAATTATAATTTGAAGCCAAATTGATAGACTTATTTCAATAGGCGCTATTAGTATGTGTCCTCCTATTAGATCAGTATCTCTCAAATATTTTCCTTGTACCTCAGCCTGATGGCTCTAGTAGACTAATTCTAAATTTAAAAAATCTCGACATGTTTATCACTACAATTCATTTTAAAATTGAGAATTACAAAACAGTTACAAAACTCATATATTACAATAATTGTTTTATGGCAACTGTTGATCTTAAAGATGGATATCAGTTAGTGTCCATTAAAGAAAGTCACATGAAGTATCTTCGATTTAAATTTGAGGGTAAACTATATCAGTACAATTGTTTGCCTTTTGGTCGTAATACTGCTCCCTATGTGTTCACTAAGATAATGTTGGCTTATCTTAGAAACAGAAATTTTATGTCTGTATTATACTTGGATGATTTTTTGTTGTTGAGATGTTCATACCAAGAATGCATGAGTAATGTGTCAGCAACTTGTAAGGTGCTTAAGCAACTGGGGTTTCTCATAAATAATGAAAAATGTGTATTGGTTCCTAATCAAAGAATTAAGTATTTAGGTTTTCTATATGCCTCAAAAAATATGACTATGAGTTTTCCAGGTCAGAAGCAACTCAGAATTATACAGTTCATTGAAAAATTTGAGATGGGTAAAATATGCAAAATTAGGGAGTTTGCAAGGCTTGTGGGGAAGCTAGTGTCTACATGCCCAGCTGTTCCGTACGGATGGCTTTATATGAAGACCTTGAAACGCCAGAAATATTTAGCCTTAAAAAGAACAAGAAATAATTATGATAAAGAAATGATTATTTCTTCTGCAGTCACATCTGATTTGTTTTGGTGGAAGACTCATGTCAATGAAGCCAATAACATTAAAATACATATGACAAGGAAATTTTTAGTGATGCATTGTCATCTGGTTTGGGAGTATTCTGCGACGGAAGACCCACACATGGTTTTTGGAGTAATAAAGATAAATTCAATCACATTAACTATTTTTAGCGATGCAGGTTGCCTTTTTTTGGGTTGAAGTGTTTTGTCTCTGATTTATCGAACTGCACCATTTTACTGCGCATCGACAACACTACTGCCATTTCATATATTAATAGAATGAGCGGCGTGCAGTACCCACACCTTAATAAGTTAGCCAGAGACATAATATGACAATGGTGTGAGATGCGCAGTATTTGGATATTTGCCTCATATATTGAATCATCAAATAATATAGAGGCTGACAGGGAATCACGTAGGTTGAGACCAGATACAGAAATATGAAATATCTGACTATGTTTAAAAAAAAAATTTGTAAAGTACTTAAGAAACCAGAGATTGATTTGTTCGCATCTAGAATTAATGCAAAGTGCAAACGATTTATCTCTTGGTATTGGGACCCAGAAGCGGAGACGGTAGATTCCTTCACAATATCATGGACATGTCTTGACTTCTACTCTTTCCCCCCTTTTGCTTTAATTACTAAAGTACTGCAAACAATTATTTCTGATAAAGCTGACGGTATAGTCATCGTGCTTTTCTGGCCAACTCAACCGTGGTTTCCTGTCTTTCAACGTTTGTTAATTAAGGAACTCGTGTATTTTCAACCAGAGCATTGTTTGTTATTTTCCATTGACAGGACTCCTCATCCTCTACATCGGAGCCTTACTCTGGTTGCAGGGCTGTTATCAAGAATTGAAATTTCGAGGAGTACCTGAACCTTCAATTGAAGTATCTTTATTGTCAACAAAATGTTTAACTATCTTAAGTATCCGGTTGTGGATATACTGACTTTTTTGAGTGATCAATATGAATGTGGAGCATCCTACAGTTCATTGAATATTTTACGGTCAGCTTTAGCTCTGCTAATTTCTCCCGAAGTGGGAACTGACTATCGCATAAAATGTTTCTTAAAAGGTGTTTTTAAATTAAGACCACCACAACCCAAGGATAAAATGACATGGGATCCCTCCAAAGTCCTAAATTTTGTATCAACATTATCTCCAAATGAGAGTATTAGTTTACAGTTGTTAACTCAAAAAAAAATAGCCATCTTACTTGCACTCATCACTGCTCATCGTGTGCAAACTTTATCTTTAATAGAGTTGCAAAGTTATTGTAAACATGTCCAATAAAGTAGAGATAAAAATTCCTCTTAGAATAAAAACATCAGGCCAAACATATCAGCCAAATCTTTGCTTTCCTTTCTTTAATGAAAAGCCCCAGTTTTGCACTGCTAGAGCAATTACTTGTTATTTAGAGAGAACTAGAAGTTTTAGAAATGTTGATTTAAATAAGTTACTTATTACTTACAAGAAACCGTTCCGTAATGCGACCCTTCAATCGATAAGCCGTTGGATTAAGACGATTTTACAAAAATGTGTGAGTTACATCGTCTTTACGGCACACAGCACAAGGCTTGAAGCTACTTGCGCAGCTGCTAGGAAGGGTATAATATTCGTAATTCTGCAGGCTGGTCCGGGCTGGTCATCTTCTTTGCAAGTTTTTGCGGAATTTTATAATCGGCGTTTAATCGATGAGGGATCGTTTGCGGAGGCAATTATTAATAACTAGGTTAAAAAGTTATGCATTAAAATTGATATGATATCCAGGTTACCATTTTTGTGGAATAAATTTGAATAAAACTTATCCAAATATAAAAGTACCTATGAGTTGCAACAGCTTTAAACATCTACACATAGTGATCTAGAGGACGAGACGCTAATATAATTATTAGATTAAACGAACTTACCTTAAGTGAAGTTCAATCTTAATTACATGGCGTCTCGTCCGAATAGATCACTACCCACCCGTCCCTATGTCCCGTGATCTATTCGATGTTGCAACAAGAGCTTTAAAGTAATGAGTCTATTGTTGACACATGACATGTGACATAGAGTAGGGAGAGTTGATTTTTGTTTACTTTGAAATTCGTGGCAACACCTAACGGAGAGAATAAACTACACATAGTGATCTATTCGGACGAGACGCCATATAATTAAGATTGAACTTCACTTAAGGTAAGTTCGTTTAATCTAATAATTCTGTTGATCAGATTTTTAGTGAACAATTAAATGGTGATGTAAGTCTACTTTACAATACATGTTTTTCTGATGAATTGATATTTCATTTAAATGGGGAGGTAAATAGGCACAATTGTAGATATTGGAGTAAAACCAATCCACATTTGTTCATGGAAACTCATACCCAAAGGCCACAGATTAAATATTTGGGCTGGCATCTTAGGTGATCACATTGTTGGGCCGTTTTTTATTCCTGAAAATTTAAATGGCGAAAGTTACCGCGACCTGTTAGAAAATAACATCGACCTAATGATTACCCAAATTCTCGAAGAAGACGATAATCTTTTAGAGGGCGAACAGTTTTTCCAACAGGATGGGGCACCCCCACATTTTGCTATAGCAGCCCGTCAATTTTTGGATAATCGGTTTCCTGAGAAAAGGATTGGAAGAAGAGGTCCTGTGAAGTCTCCCGCCAGATTACCCAATTTAACTTCCTTGGATTCTTTTCTGTGGGGACATTTCCAATCGAAGGTATTTGCAACGAAACCCATATCTGGAGGAGTTACGTGAAAGCATTGTTCGAGATGCCATTGACTCCAGATGTGTTCAAAAATGTTCGTATAGACTTGAAAAACAGGTTACTATTGTATGGAACTCGATAGGGTTCATTTTGAACAATATGTACGATAATTTAAATTGCTTCTTTTATTTTTATTTCCCGAATCTAAATAATGTAACAGTTATTTCTTAGGAACGAATCGATAAAGTTTCAGAGAATTCAAAGACCTTTCAGAAGATGCATCACTCGAGCCCCCTTGGCATTTGCATTTTTTGAGGGGGTGGCTGTATAGGGTAAAGGGATGATGATAGTATTATATTAAAACATATCCCCTTTGGAAAGAAGGGTTTCAATATCATCAAGTTTTCAGAAAATTTTTACCTCCAAAGTTATTCAGGGTGTCTACTTTTAGATGGGCACCTTGTATACCAATTTTAAGCTTTTATTGATCCTTCCTGACAAATCAACCATAAGAAAATCAGTAGTTATTGCGCAAATATGATATTCGTCTGAGCGTTAAGTGAAAGAATGATATTCACTCAACATATCTACGATTAATCATGACTTACATTTTATTAGTTTCATCTAAATAAAAACAGCTAACCACATCTATAAACAATTATTGCAAATTAATTTTTTGGATTTAGTTAGGCCAAACCACCGCTAAAATTTGTGTTGCCTTTTCAGTCACAATTTTATTAGGATTTTTGGTTTTATAATTTAATGGGGAACGTTGCTTTTATCAAAATATTTTTAGAAAATTAATGAAACAAAAGAACTCTAAAAACTTGTTTATATATCGTGTTTAGCGATTATGCCATAAAAAGTAGATACCTGTGACGTCACATATGACAATATATTCTAGTGTAGTCCAACTAACCTATATAATATAGTCATTTTAAGTTTAAGATAATGTTATAAATATATCTCCCAGGTATGGCTTTGATTACAAAAAAAATATATAAATACCGAAAATTAACTGTTGCTGTAAAAAAATCCTGAAATACCTAGAACTCTGTGTCTATTAGAGTGTCTTATGGTGGTGATTTGTAAAATTGATTGACATTCGCCGTTAGTATACGTTGTCTTTTCAAATGGACGGTTTCTTTAGAATTAATAAATAAAAAAACAGTGCACCCATCTCTGGCCAAGTGTGCAACTAATCGACAAGATATACAATTAAACAAATAATAAAAAGACCCACTCAGTCGACTTGCTTATGTGATATCATAACGGGTCTGTCCTAACATGTATCTGACATAGGAGGATTATAGCAAGGCGGTTGGAAAATACTTGGGAAGGCAGGCAGCATATTGCAATTGCCTCTGTTCCCTTCCTGCAATATGTTTCCAAATATCGCATGTGTACCCCCGTGGTTTATATTATTGGTATACTTTCCTGCTCTAAAGGCTTTTGTACTGAAATATAATTGCAGGACTTGAATGGGTCTTTGAGGATACACAATTTCGATAAGGGTAGAAATATCAACTTTATTTACAAAAAAAATTTTCACTTCGGATATGATTAGATTAAGTTGGGCGGTTATAATTAAGGTAAAGTACAGGGTGAAGCACCTAACCTCAACACTCAGTTTATTTCTATAATTACACAAATATCTTAAGAAATGAAAGAATGAGCTGATTAACTTGTATAGTAGTTAAAAATTAATTAGAAAATATTCCTGGTATACAAAGCGTATTTTGCAAAGAGTTGAAAGGACAGAAGTTAAGAAAACAATGTGATGTTGGTGGGGATCAAATTACAAATTAACCAATAGGCACTAATATCAGCGATTCTCCATATGGTATACACAAAATGAACACTTTCTATAAATTTTCAGAGAAATAAAAAGAATACTAATACATTTCACAAATTATCTCTTTTTAGTTTAAAGTCGGCTCGAATCATTTGTAAATCCAAAAACTCATACGATGGTCACCTTAAAATTAGTGCTTTTTTCCAACCCTTTATACTAAAGAGACTATTTTGTGGTTAAAACATTCTTACGGGTAATGATGTCCACAACACTTCAAAGAACACGGTTTTCTACACGAATGTGACAATTTGTACCACACTGACAATTTCTGAACCAATGCTGGAAAGTGTCATCTGTATCTGTATCTCGTCACCCTCATTATTACGGTGTTCGTATCTTTATAATTTTTTCGCTCAATGATATTGACTAGATTATAAAACATTTTTTCGATAGCTTTTCTGTACCTACTTTACTAGAATCTAAGTTACTTGGTTATCATCAATTCTTGTTTTTTTTTTCTTTTATTGATGTGTCTATTTAAGTAGTAAGTATAATGAGTTATATTTGCCCTGGCGTTAAAAACTTACCGGTCATAATCTATCCGGCAATACAATTTAGAGTCTTTAACAAAGCAAGTGTGACGAAGATGGTCTCCGCATGCACAACACTGGACGCATCGTTCGTGATACGATATATCCATAATTCTTAGAAGGAACCGATCGTTAATAGGTCTGCAACACATGCCACATAAACTGCCCACGCCTGCAGCTGAAACAAAGAACTCGCTTAGAATGTTGAAAATGAAAGAAAATTGGCGAAAAAATAGATTTTTGACATTTGCGGGCATTTGTGAAGATTCATAAATGTTGGCAAACACTTAAATAATCTGCTTATGTTTATGTACAATCGGTTCATAAAATTGTTGGCAATTCATCAATTCATCAAATGCTTATGGAAATAGGATCAAGTTTTTCATATAGATGGTATACGAATTTTTAAATTTTTTTATCATAATTTGTAGTATTGGTAAGTTTAGCATAAAAGGTAAATTAACGATTAGAAAGACTTTTAGTAATCCCTGGCCCGACAGGTTCTAGATTTTTACATTATTACACTTTATAGAGACAGATATTTTGCTGTAAAAACAAATGCTCTATAATGTTTTGTCTTGTAAATAACCTGGACATTTTTTTTATGGCAGTCATATTGGATATTCAGAGGCCCATGAAAGAGAAAACTGTTCTGCTAGCATCAAATCATGTAATAATTGTAAATTATTTAATAGTAAATTCAAATCAGCTTTATCGACTGATCACGCTGTGAGTGACCCTTCATGTGGTTTTTATAAATACAAAATAGATCAAATAAAACGTAAAATTAATTATGAGTAACACATCTATAAACAAAAAATGTAAAATTGGTCATTTAAATGTTCGATCTCTATTTACAGGCTTTCAATATTTTTCAGATCTGGTAACAAACAATAAATTCGATATTATGTGTGTAACAGCCAGTTTCATAATCGAACTTTAAATTTAAAGTCAGGTTAAAGTAGACTTAAAATTATTGTGCTGTTTCATAATACTTTAAAGTCCCTTTAACTGCACTTTAAGTTAAAGTGCCAATTTTGACGCTTTAGCAGACTTTAAAGTGCAATCTAACCTAACAAAAATCACATTCTTTGTACGTGTCGTTTTATGAATTTTTCAATTTGTTTGTTCTCAATTTTCCACATTATGGACCAATACCGAGAAATTTCGCCTTCAAGTTCAAGTTCATCCAATGAACCACAAATATTTTTAAGACGATGGAAATTATAGAGATAGAAAAACAGGCTCGATGGCTACGAAGATGTTGATTCTTTTGATAGATTTCGCCTAAAAAAACATACAGCTTTATTCATTTTAAATTAGATTGAAAATATGTTTAGGTTACCAACAATAGGTAAGAATATCGTAATAATAATTTATATCACCAATGTTGATATATATCCCCTGGGATAACATATTCTATTTAAATAACATAGATGTTAAAGTTAGTTTTTTAACAGCAAACATTATACATCTTTTCAACTTACACGCACCCTTTGTAACATCACGAGTATCGAAACCCTATGCCCCTTGGCTTACTCCAGGCATAAAAAAGATGATCTTGAACCGGAATAGAGCTCATTCCAAATATAAAAAAACTAAGCAGATCAATGATTGGATTAACTATAAACAACTAAGAAACTTAACTTTAGCCACTATTAGACGTGAGAAAGCTGCTTATTTAACCTTTCATCAAAATAATTCATCTAGCAAAGAACTTTGGAAAGCTATAAATAATTTTCATATAAAGAAAAAATGTAATATTAAGGTTCCAGCTCACTTAAGTAATCCAAACGCAATTAATAACTATTTTTCAACGGTTTTTAGTCCTCCAAATAATTGCCCAGACACTGTAAACAGATATATCACAACTAAATTTAATAATAATTTGTCTTTTCAATTTAAACCTGCAACAATCAGCGACGTAGAAGGTGTCATTTTAAATTTAAAATCCAATGCCGTAGGCAGTGACGGAGTCTCCGCTCTTATGATAAAATATTGCTCACCAATTATTTGCAGGCACATAACTCATATCGTTAATTGCTGCTTAGAGGTAGGTTACTTTCCTAGTGGATGGAAATTATCTTTAATTAAGCCTTTAGCTAAAACCAATAATCCTGTGGAATACTCTGACTTAAGACCTGTCACCATCCTTCCAGCTCTATCAAAAGTTCTGGAAAAAATAGTTCAGACTCAAATGTATGCGTACGTAATGGATAATACCATAATCTCTAATTTACAGTCCGGCTTTCGAAGTGGATACAGTACAGCCTCAGTCCTGGCAAATATTACAGATAATATCTTTAGCTCGCTTGATAAAGGAAATGCAAGTGCCCTGGTATTTCTAGACTTTTCAAAGGCCTTCGATACTTTAGACCATACCTTATTGTGTGTGAAACTAGTGTTTTATGGATTCGATGACAAGGCAGTGAATTTCTTTAAGTCGTATTTAAGTTGCCGTCAGCAAATAGTCACTTTAAATGATAATATATCGGACATTCATTCTATTAGGTCAGGAGTGCCCCAAGGATCAGTACTGGGCCCAATCTTGTTCCTAATTTACACTGCGGACTTATTTAACTGTGTAAAGTATACTGATACCCAATCATATGCAGACGATACACAACTTTTATGCTCTTTTTCCCCTGCCCAGGTTGGTTTAGCCTGTCAGAGAATTAATAGCGACTTACAGTCTATATCGAAATATGCAGTAAATAATAATTTAAAGCTTAATCCATCCAAGTGTGTTGTTATGTGTTTTGCTAATAATAAAGTACAGGATACTGTAAGAGCTAATCTCAAGTTGACTATAGAAGATAAACCTCTCCCAGTTGTAAAACAAGCAAAAAATCTGGGTCTAACATTTGATGACAACTTGCGCTTCAAGGAACATATTTCCATTTTAATTAAGAAATCATACGGCGCTCTAAGATTATTATATACTAACATTTCCATACTGAATTATAAGTTAAGAAAAAAACTATGCGAGTCTCTTGTTCTTCCCATATTAAATTACTGCAACGTTGTCTACTTTTCATGTTTAGACAAAGCAACTCAGCAGCGTTTGCAAAAAATACAAAATAGCTGTTGCAGATTTATTTTTGGACTTGGAAATATGACCATATCTCGCCAAAAATTAAAAGTCTCAATTGGCTAAAACTAGAAAATCTTTACAAGTACAATATATCAGTCTTCACCAATAAAATACCTAAAACATCTTCACCTCCTTACCTCCGTGAAAAACTTATTTTTAGACATAACGTCCACAATTCAAATTTAAGATTTGTAAATAAATTAACTTTACCTCAATATCATTCTTCTATGTTTCAGCGCTCATTTACATATAACTCTGTGATAATATACAACAATATTGATGATCACTTAAAAAATTTCTCTGTAAATAGATTTCGAAACGCAACAAAATTATTTTTTCTTTCTTTACAATAGGTTTTTTATACATTTACATTTATATATCTATTTGCTCACACTGTTCATTATTTTATTAGTGGTTTTTTGTATAAATCTACTGATATGTCATTCATCCATGTGTAGGATAAAATATAATCATTTGTATGTTTTTGATATACACTTTTATATTGCATCATTAGCAGGTTTTATGGTTAAGCACTATACATATTGATAAATTTGTCTATCATAAGTATAAGGTTCAGTTGAGTAGCTTTGGCTAGACTGCGCCTTAGAAGTAATTGTAATTACACAATTTTTCTGAATAAAGACAATTTATTATTATTATTATTATATCGCAGCAAACACAGACACCCAATTCTTGTTCAGAATCTTCTTTGAATATTTTTCTTGTGTCCCAGTGGTGATAACTGTGTTTAATAACGACGCCATAATTATAAAAATGGAATTCATCGGTCCCTACAATTCCTAATGAAAAATCAGGTTATTTTTCGTATTGCTAATTACGCCAGCGACTGGATTATCATTGTATGAACAATTCCTGCAAATCAGAGAAATGATCCACATAGGATACCAATTAACTAACGGATGATGAAAACTTAAATTGATCATAATTGATTCCTAAATATAATTTTTCTGTTCAACAATATATATTTTATACATGTCACTATTTTCAAAATTCCAATAATTTTATAAATTCCTCGATAAATTCCTTACAATTTTCCCAGAGATTGCACTGTGTGCGGTTGCATTCTTTCCGGAAATGTAACAACTATTAATTTGCAATAATATTTCTTATTTTGTTTTAAAACCAGAGACTACTATTAAGATACACGATATTCAAGCTGTACTAAGTATCAACTACTTTGCTAAAACATTTTTAACACTTTAATGAAACCAAGATCTGAAACGTGGAATCACAAAATTTTAGTTTTTTCAAAAGATCTTTAACGACAATTTTTTAACAAATTCGGAATCTGCAGAAATTGTGCCAAACCTTCCATTTAACCGAACTTGCAGCTCATTTCAATAATCATCCCCCAATAGGCATCGAATTTAAGACACACTGTGACTTAGAGTTTCTGTTTTGATCAATTTTTAAACAAAATTCAGATTAATTAAAAATATATACTATAACAATTTGTTTTTGAGTACCTAGTACAAAAATTGTAAATGGATACTCGCATCAAATGCGCTACATAAAATAGTGAAAACATTTCAATAAATTTAAATGTATAATAATATAATAATATTTTAAGAACATCAAGATTAGATCAGCAGCAGTAAAAGATTCTAAGGGCAGGGCTATCAAAATTAGAGGAATTTGTATTTTAATTGAGTTGATCTAGCTACCTACCGAAACACGACACCTTGTTCATAAAATTGCGAATTAGCTTAAAAAAGTTAATGAACTTATTATCAATATTAACCAATTTGTAATTTAAATTGAAAATTACAAGTATTAATAATTAACAGATTATAGTTAATCAAATATCCACACGAATTTAATATTCGTATTATTATTTTATCCGTCAGTAATTTAAATTAGATTGAGTTTATTATTTGGCATTAATACTGTTAAGTGATTAATATTTAATTATATTCTGGTACTAATAATAATATAATTAAATTCTGCAAATTCAATGAGATATCGGGTGCTTTAGTATTGCCAATGGAATAGAAACAGAACGATGTAGAATTTATAATTTATTTGGAGGTTCATAAATTCGCTACTTTTAAAAATAACTATAACGCGTAGGTATTACTTTTCTACTTTTTTGAAATATCAAAGTTATTATATATCTGAAAAGCAGAACGAAACTCTCAATAAAGAGACTTGCCGTCAATCAAAATTAATCTGCGATTACCCAACCTCGATAGCTCTTTCGTTTTAGAATTTTTAAACATCAAAATAGGTTAACATATAGTTGTATTGTAAATGAATTTCGTTGTAAATAACCTTCGAGTGTTAGTATTGGTTTGAAAAAAATATATTTTAACTAGAAAATGTATAGGCGAATGCGGCAATAATATTATAGTGAATGTGACGAATATGACAAAAGAGTTGTGGATTCCAATTCAAGTTTATGATTAATAATACTTACATATTTTTAACACAAGCTTATTATTGTATGTACATTATACATTATGCAATTCGTGACCCTTTGTTAAAAATATTATCAATTAATTGATTAATAATGACAATCATGCTCCATTTATTTTTCTTTCTGAAATTCCTAGATATCGACTACTCATCGAACAGGTATTAAAGAAAATTTTTATGGAGGTTTTACTAACGCCGTTATTTTTTCCGCTTTCAACTATATTTCTCGTACGCTAGATTAGTATGTAAAAAGATCCATTGAATGAAGGAAAAAGGTAATGTAAACCTTTATATGATGAAAACGATAATATAAATAATAAGTATTTCTTCAGAAATATCAGCTAAGTAAATTGAACAGAATGTATTATTGACATGGTATACTGGCTAGGTAGGCACCGGATGACCAAGAAATCATGTTCGCATTGCTCGCCTTCGTTTTGAATTTACAAGTTGAACTTTAAATTTGGATACGTCAAAAAACGTTCACATTTGAATTAATTCGACCATTCATTCTCTTTCGCTTCCTGTTTCACGGAAAATTACGTTAACTTTGAATTTTTAAATGAATCTATATATTTCTACAATTTTGAATATAGATAGTCATGTTGCATGCAATTATGCCACATTGCAGTAGCTTAATATTTAGCAGAATTAATTTTTATTTTTAAATAAAACGATTGTGGCGCACTAGGTTTTTTAATAAAGCATATCTATTATTACTGACAGTTCGGTACCAAAGACTTAATAACTCGAAATAGTGTAAAAATGAATTTGTTGTAAGTGGTTGTAGAACTAACTATATTTTTTTAAATATATCTGTTTAAAATTTGATGGACTTAATCAATCGTTTTTATAATAATTGTTACTTTTTGTTTTTAATGGCAATTAAATATCTGATTTATTAGATATTATTATGAATACATATTAATATCACAAAAATTTGAAAACCACCAAAAATTGTAGTTTTATCTGTAATAAATAAATAAGCAAGTTTTGAAAAATACAGAAACAATAAAACGTAATAATCATGACTACTAGTTTTATTATTTTTGCCGACTAGAATCATACAAGCAATCAAATCATTATATTTAATCGATTTTTATGGTATTACAATGACAACTAAAAATTAAAATCGAAAAGATTAAATTGCAGAATGAGGTGGTATTTGCGAAGTTAATTATCAAGTTTATTATATTTAGGTATATTTCATTGGTTGAAATTATTATGTAATGGAATCGCATTCGATTTTAGATAATAAATTAAAAACGTTGATAAGTTAAACAATTAATAATATTTTCTTATTAATATTTATTTTTTTCACAAAATAACCTTATGCCAAATATTCACCATTAACATTTAGAATTTAGAATACTTTTATGCATATCAAATTGTTGTTTGACAGTAATCTGAGCCCATCAAATTGGCAGTTATTTTTTAAAAATAACTCGCCCTACGGACTTGTAGTTTTTTTAGTCAAATTGTTAGGCAGCAAAAGTTGTCGTAAATATACGTGCGTAAATATAGATATCAATATAATTTTGAAATATTAATTGTATTTTTTTTGCATAAAAAGGCAACTGTTTGTCAATGTTCATAAGAAAAATAAAACATGTCGTTGTTCATAATGTATTTCGTGATGCTTCAAAATATCATGTATTTCAGTGTTTCAGGTTTGTCAAAGTTACCAAGTTGCGAATTGACTAGTCATAATATATATTATCTTGCTTCACTGTGAAGGTAATATGTATTACAATTAATGTTAACTATTCATGAAATGTTGTACAAAGTCTTAAACAAGCCACCTGCGGTATAAGTTCATCAATCTCCAAACTTTAAAATTGGGGCCCGTCAGAATACATTTAGCAGTTTGGGGTGTTAATCCGCAACATAAATCCTTTGTTGCCTATTTAACTCTTTTAATCACAATTTCATGCAACATCATAGCTATTAGTCTTTAACAGCTTGACCCCTTTCTTGTTTTCAGGGGGCAATTTATACTGCAAGTGTTCAATTCCATATCGATATGGAATTATAGTTGTTTACCGTTATACTTAGTTAATTCCTTTCAAGCTTAATATCAGTCATAGAAAAAAGCTGATTTAATAAAACGTATTTATTCCCTAGTAAACTTTATTAATTAACAGTTTTCAATTCAAATTATTATACACTGTGTTTATTTGAAAACTGTTCACTCATATTTTCTTTAAATCTAATTAAAAAAAAATTCCCTAAAACACGTCGAGTTTTGTTCAGAAGAGAGAAGCTTTTTGGCACTAAATAAGGATTTTTAAGTTCCAATTTTCTACAAATAGAAAAGCAATATGATTCTATTTATTGTAAATTTTTCAGCAGGAGACTTCTGGACAACACTATCGAATTTCATTGATAATTTCCAAAAAAAAAGGAAGCTTTAACATAAACAAATGACGACGTTGAAGTATAACATACATAATTCAGTAATAATAAAAATCTTTTGCTATTTTAAACTATTTTCATAAAATTTTGAAATTATAATAATATTATAATATGTTGGCTAATAAAAAAGATAATGGGATCTTTTCCTGCGACGTAGGCTAATTTTTCAACCTATGCTTTATTAACATAATGTCATCTATACAAGCTATTGCATTATTTGTGGACAGATAGAAATTTTTTTTGGTTAACCCAACTTATATTATTTACCATTTATAGAGTATATATGAAGAATAAACAGTACTTATAGTTTCGAGATATTTAGCTCATTATTTTTCAGTTTTTGTCACTTGCAATACTTAAGTATATGAACATTTTAGGTTATGTCAATAATTATCAACAAAAATATTGACTCGCCAAATTATTGACTTTTGTGACGAACATCCTTTACATTATTAAATCAGTGAGTGCACTATTGAATTACTCTGCAACTTTATTATAAAAAATCGTAAACAATACGTATTAAGCAAACCAAGTAGAATAATTTGTAAAAATTTTAACGAAATTTTCTACATGCCTATTTTCCATGAAAATAGTAAAATTTAACCTCATCCGTCCCCATCGTAAATATTAGTAAAGAGATAATTTTTGATAAAAGTCATCAAATGGTAGGTTTAGCTCCATTTAAATTTAAAACAAAAAAGCTTAAAAGTGCTTATTTATAATATCATAACAACTTAATATGAACCAGCATATTACGGATATATAAAACGTTTTAATCTCGGTTTTAATCAAGCGAGGAAACGTAATTGAATATAAATTTTCTGGGAAAATCCCACGGTACCATATTTTCAAAATAATATCAGAAAATTCTTTTAAATCTGGATATTCTATACGGGATGATCATATACCATATCATATTTATTAACTCCTTCTTGGAATGATAACATGCTAAACAACTCTGAATGTATTTGAACCTGCTTTTTCCAAAAAATTATCTTATACTTACAATATTTTTAACAAAATATAACGTTAATATCTTGTCAGGAGTTCACAACGGTTTCCCGAGAAAAATAAAGAAACGTATCCTAAAGCAAATTTGTTTCTATATCGTATTTGAAAAAAAACTATATAAATAAATATCTTTTGTTGTTATTTTTATTATTATTTTTTTTAATTGTGTTATGTTATGTTCGCATTATACTGTTTCCATTTCCAATATAACCAGCTCTACTATGGTATGTGTTTTGTAATATTTCTTAATGAGACATTTTTTATTTAAGTAAAATGAGTTAAATTATTTGTCTTTGTTCACGAGAATATAACATTGAGCTATGTTACATTTGTATCGTGACACCCAATATAAAAAGACCTTAACAAGATGATTAAAACATCAAGAATTCAAAATATTGTTATTTCGAGTGCCGTCAAAATTTTTATATGAGAGTTATATAGGGAGATTCAAAGCGACACTACCAAAATGATACTGCAGATAATGCATCGAAAATAAAGAGACTCGTATTTCGTATTGTATTGTCGGAAGTCATGGTTCTCTAATAATTTTATTTTTTAATCGTCTTTAGAAGCATTGAATTTTTATGAATGATCACATATTATTTCCATTTTCAAGTGGGACATCACCAAGTAAATCAGGAACTCCAAATAATTATTTCTATTTGGGTTATTAGGAAGCTTAAGTGATCCCAAAATATTGCTTCCCAATATTTCGACTCGCTGGTCGACTTTAATTTTAAACTGGGAATGTTACTCTTTCTTTATATGAGAATATTTATCTGCCCAATAATGACTCTCTTATATTAAATATGCCACTTTTGATAAAATAAGTAAAAAGTATTCGTTTTATGAATAAAGAATCTTGTTGTTCAATAATCCGATTACAAAAATTGTATCTTTTTGATAATTTTCGAGATAATCTTGTACTGGTGGAATGTGGAAATGATGAAGTTGCTGCTCATGTATTATAGTCCAGTAATTTGATAGTTTTACCAGGAAAGTTTTCCAGGAGTTTTGCAAATTGGTACTTTTATAGATTTTCCGACTCATTTTACGATGAAAATATTTATGTGATAAATTAAATTAGAGAAGCCACACCACCCTATATTATGAGATTTACTGCATTCATCTTCGCTTCGCTGTCCCTGATGGACCAGGTTTTGCAAGTTCATCATCTTGAGAACCGAGCGAAACTTCACATATAGAAATCTATTTCACTTTATCAGTGATAGGGTTATTAGCTTCTATGTAATCATCTGCCTCGATTTTGTCATGGGTTTGCTCGAGAACAGACTCTGTTTATTTTCTTAATCTTCATCGCTATCTTGTAGTGAAGCTTGCATATTATCACAGGCACCATTGCAATTTGTGTAAATAATGGAATGCTTCAATCCAGTCTCTCTGCATTCTCAGACTCCCTGACATCCCTTTTGGCATTTGCAAGAAATAAGTTTTAACAAGGCTTCTGGAGCTAGGGGCTCGAGTGTGGAGAGTGTGGTGACAGGAATTAGTCCGTTCTTGCTATTTTTTTCCGTCTTCATTGATCTGAATTTTATTGAATTCCTCACCACTGTAGGACTTGGTGATGGGTTCGGAACGAATGTTGTCGTGCTACTGCTTGATTGTAAAATGTTCTCTAAGCCTTTAATACGCCTTGTAGTGAGAGTCTTGTTCAATTCTCCGCAAAATTCTTTTCTCGGTAATAGGATTTCGGGTGTTAGGGATAAAAAGAAAGTTATACATGCATCAGTTTTCGAAATCTAGACATAACTTGTATTGTTTTACCCTGTAAAGTAATTTATTAATCGATCACAATTTAAATGTATAATAAAATGTACGGTGTATAATATTATGTTAAGTATATTTATCTCTTGAAAAATTAACTATATTTGTAAGGAGGTCATATGAAAAACTATCAACAAACAACACATCTTATGATGTCTTATGATCTTATGATGATCTTATATTATAAATTTGCTAAAAATAGGAAAAAACTAAACCAGAATAAATGTTCGAAATGTCTTCCATTGACATTTACGCATATTTGTCGTATTTCTAATATTAATTGAGAAGGCCATGGAAAAAAAAAGAACATAAAACAATCGTAAATGTCAAAAACTAATGTGCGAGTTGATTGTGAGTGAGCGTTTTTTAAGTGGTTCAATTTATTTATTATGAAAAATATGGTATGATTAAGTGTTTCATAGATTGCGGAGAATTTCAAATTTAGCTATAGACAGTAAAATTGTGTGCCAAAAGTGCCGCTTAAACAATTTTTTTAGATAATAACCAGAAAAGAATCAGCCAGACATAAAAATGTTCAAATAAAGGCTACAACAAAATTTAAAAGAGTGGATTATTTGTAAAACATCGCCCAAAAATTTATAATAAATCAGATAGAGAAGCTGTAGAAAATGATGTTTTAGAAATTGCAAGAGAAAATCCTAATATATAAGTGTGAAGTACATGCAAATTTTGGAATCCCAAAAACAACTCTGTGTTGCTAAAAAAAATAAATTGAAACCCTCCAAAATTAGGATTACCACCATCACCATCTATGTCCAAACGACTTTCATCAATAAATTGAACCATTTTTATTCACTTAATCATCTCACAAATTAAATTTTGACATTTACGATTGTTACGATTTTCTTTTTTTTTCCATGGCCTTCTCAATAAATATTAGAAATGCAATAAATATGCGTACATGTCAATAGAAGACAATTATTCGAAGATTTACTATAGTTTAATTTTTTCCCATTTTTGATAAATTTATTTTATAAGATGTGTTAGTTTTCCACGGCCTCCTCAGAAATATATTTAATTTTTCAAAAATTAACCACTTTTCCTAGAGGGAAATATAACATATTATGTATCGTTGTAAGCTAATTTAAATTTTATTGTTATCGATTAATAAAATAATTTACAGGGCGTTCCATTTTCCATTCCATTAAAAAGAACACAAATTATGTCTATATCTCGAAATCTGATGCATGCATAATTTTCCTTTTATCAGCAATGACTTCTATTTAAAAAAGTGCTTTTCACTCGTTTTTCGAGTCGTCACTTGGTAATTGAGATATATTATCTAGAGTTCACCTAAAAATACCAATTTTCCAAAAACTCTGTGTAGCTCGGTAGTCGAAATAGAGAGACAACCGCGGTTTGCGCCATTGTTTGTTTCTCAAAAATCGAACCCAGAACATCTACTTATTTCGGTTTTTTCTATCTCTCATACTTTCAGAGAAACCTCTAAATCTCATAGAATTTGGTCCACCCTCTACTTACTCGGTCTCAAAGAACGGTGGTTCGAATCCATCCTGGGGCAATTAAAAATTCATTTCTGATTGGCTTCGAAGTTATCGAAGCCCTAGATGTGGTTCGGACTCGTCTCTCTTTACCTAACACAGAATCCTAGAATTTTCCTGGGGTTACTTCGGTAAATTGAGAGGCGGTTAAGAAAAATAAAAAAACAAGAGAAACATTTCCGTATATCTTACTACAACTGCTCTTTAATTTCCATAACATTGTCCATAAATAAGATGCAGATCGGTTAATTCACTAAAAGTATGCTCCTTTGTCACAACTACATATTTAAGTGAAAAAACCAGCAATTAATATTGACTAACTAAATGCGCAATGAAGAACGCACATATTTAGCATACGCTGTATAAAACAACTCTCTTAAATGATTCATTTATCTAACAGTGTAAAATATAAAAAATATACACTTAAACATTAACTTAAATGAAGCTTAGTTGTCTAATTACATTTAATGACATTGCTATTAAAAAATTCATTAAACCTCCAGAAAAACAAATGATCTCGTGTTTGACTGTCAACACACTGCGTATTTACAACGCCAGTGTCAAATATCCGACCTAGCGTGGAGTGCTTAATTGTCTCATAAACATAAAATGTTAACAGCTTTGTCATCGATCAGTACCATATGTACGACCTCATGTCATCAGAAATAGAACGCACCAAAAAATGTTCACAACTTTTAAATTTTTTTTAGATTATTTTTGTTTCTTCCACCTGATTTACTTATTATTTTTGCGCATCGAAATGAAGCCTCGTTTAATATGTTTATATACATACTAATGTTTCTTTGAGAGGTGCAACTCTTACACTGTCGGTAAAAATGCTGGATTTCTTTTGTTTTATTTTGGCATTTAATTTAGCAATATTGGGATTATTGTATCACTTACAGTATTGGATTTAACGGCAGCATTTTTATATTCAGAGAAACTACAAGGTTACAATTAATTTGTTAATGAACTTAGCCAACTGTTTGGAATGTCAGTCAACTTTCTCTAACAATAAACAAACCGATTATGGAAATTCTTGAGCAATTTAACTGGACATTTCCGTATATTAGTAGTTGAAGTTCATGGATAATTTTCAATTTCGAGGTATCTAAATTTGTTTTTGTATGATACCAGTTCTCAAAGTATATTCCATAGGATTTACATCTGGAGAACGAGTTGGCCAGATACTTCATTTTTATGTAAATTTCTATTGAAAATGTTTCAAAATATTAAATACAAAATCGTACTTCGTATCGAAAAGTTGATTTATTATCTGAGTAAAGAAACTATATATATTATTACTGGTTATAAATTATTTATGACACAATTTTATTTCAAAGGAGGATTAAATATCTTGTTGATTGGAAATTTCCTTTCAAAAAGAACCAATTTCGGTCTATACATTATGTTCAATGGAAACAGGATATGATATTCACTTATCTATTTTCACCTACACCATACCGGGAACTGTATTCGTTCATTTATCAATTTAAATAAAATATAGCTTCATCTATCAATAATTTGTTATCTAGAAAAATGTTCATTTCACCTGTACCGACTATCATCGTTTGGCATTTGACTAATTGAGTTTTATAGGAGTGGCACTTTTTACGTTATATATTGATGTTGTGGAATTTTGAGATACCTTTTTATAAGGAGGTAACTAATTAGTCGTTAAAAGAGGAATATTTAGTTTTATTTATTTAATTTCAGTTGAGCATATTAAGAGCTGAAAAGTTAAAAGATTTGTAGATATTTATTAGTGCCTGGGGGGACAATTTTTAAATAAGCACCTACAATGTTGTGTCTTTTTCTTAATAATGAAGAAACGCTGAATTACAAAATTAAATATTTCTTTAAGCTTTGGAAATATTTTTAGGAATATTATAAGCACCAAAAATACTTCTCTTATAGAATTTGGTCTTATTATGTTGACATCTCACATTCGATGTATTCTTTTATCAATTTCCGGTTTTTACAATGAACTAAACAACATTTATTTTTTGATTTGATGAAATTAATAAATAACTGAAAAAATTTAGGACTATATTTTATCATTTTTACTGGCTTCATTATTACTGTAATTTATTTAACAACACATTTTTTGGATTTGTGATTCCTGAGAGACGTTGGATAAGTTTAAATTTCATATATAACCACGCTGCCATGTTCAGATAGAAGTGAAAAGTGAAACTGAAGCAGCACAACTAAGCAGAACTAATTGTTTTTTACTGCGCGCACTGCTCGGGGATGTGTAAACATATTTCGAATATTTTATCAATTAGACAGTGCAGCATGCGCTCCAGCATACAGGGGAGTCCCGACCCAGCTAATAGCCAAAGAGCCGAATAATCGGATCGCAAGGGGATTATTGAGCTTAACTGAAGCGTGATTAATTGATTCATATAGTAGACAGGCCTGTTATTATTGCGGGGCGTAAATAATTCGAATTCGGCTTACAGGTGATCCGGTCACTTTCACTGAAACACAAATTTTTACCCCAAGTGTCCAATATGAAAAACGCATAACCATGAAAAATTATGGTAAAATTAACGTGGTGTAGTAATAGCCAATATTTTAGCTTTTATTAAAATAAATGACATGCATTTAAAATTATAAGAAGACTCTAAAATTGTTGTCGTTTAATCAAAATGTTATATTTTGTATAATTTGTAAAACAAATATTAAGTAAATATTCCGTGATAAATAAAGATATATTGGAGAAAAATCGAAAATATTAACGCTCCTGGTACAGGTTTGAATTGTAATCGATTGGTTCGCTCAAAGTCAGTTTTAACAAATTAAAAATTGAAATATTTAAAATAATAATAGATATTTATTCACTTTAACCCACAAATAAAATAACGTTTCCCGTCCCAAAAACAGTCACGTGTTAAAAACACAGTGTGTGGCACTTGCTGAAATGAGCTGACAATAAAGGATTTTTTTAATGAAATTACCCATGTGGGTCAAAGTAGAAATACCGTCCGGGGACCGGTTCCTGGCTACTGACCTTTATCAGCACGACACAGATACATGCACAATTACGGCACTGAATAGTCTAAGCCACCTTAGAGTTGGTAAATCAATCTACTTTATTGCTATAGACCCCAATTTATTGAAATAGAAAAATTTAGGAATACATAAAATAGTATTAAATATTGTTATTTCCTCTTACAGCTCATAAATGGGACAACATTTTTATTCGCAAAGTAATGCGTGCGGGTGACGCAAAGGAACGAACTGTGAATAGTATGTAGGTATTATACTGTTTCAAATATTTTGAAAATATACGATTATTTCTTGGATTTCTGAATTTGGTTCTTTATCCGAGTCCGAACTATTTAATTTTGTATTGCAATAATTTACAATATATTAATCTAATGAATAAGACTCCAAATCTGTTCTAAAATAGATTAAGGAACTCAACGTGTTGTGGATGTGCATCGATCTGCTTATACGTGCTGATGAAGGTCAATAGTTAGAAACTGATCTACTTATGGTACGTAATCTCTACCCGGCTGGGCTAATTGTCTAAAATTAAAAATAAATCCTATTGATTACACATCCAAACAAAAAAAAAATGTTCATGTTCATGTTCCTTTTGAGTTTCCAGGTATATCTCATAACAATAAATAAGAGAGGTCGATATCGCTAAAAAATGACTAGTCAAAAGACTTATTTGTCAAATTCGGATTCCACCTGTCAAAATAATGGAGAATTTTAAATTATAAGGAAAAATGCAATTTCAACCCCAAATAGGTGTTAAAAGGGGGTGCTAGCGGAAAATTGACTAGTTAAAAATTTTTATTGTTAAATTCGGTTTCAGCGAGTCAAAATACTAATACTACTAATAGTGGGGAATTTTAAATTATAACGAAAAGTGCAATTTCCACTCCGAATAGCGGAAAATTCATTACTTAGTTAAAAGAATTTTTTTTTGGTAAATTCAGTTTCAGCGCATGAAAATACATATGGGTGGTGGCGAATTTTAAATTATAAGGAAAATTGCAATTTCAAATCCAAAATGGTGTGCTAGCGAAAAATTGAATATAATATATATTATATAGATAGTTAAAAAAATATTGTCAAATTCGGATTCCACGCCTCTAAATACATAAGAGTAGTGGGGCTGTTCTTTGGGGCTGAACATTTTTTTGTGTGTCTGTGTTATTTAATTAAAAAATCCTATAGAATACAATACTTTTTTATGAAAATCTTCAATGTATTTTTTTCAAGTGTTGGATGTTACTGTGTAATTGTGTTGTATTTTTCTGTTCTTTGAATGAGTCCATGGGTCAAAACAGTGACAAATACTTAGTATATTGAAAGTAACAATAATAGATACATTTCAGTATATCTTTAGGTAAAGTTTTCACAAATTTGATAATTTGTAATTTCCGGATTCACTTTGCCTTTTAAATTATGGACAACTTTCAGAATATTCACCCGTTTCTCTTTATATGAAAATGATCTTGGAAAGTGGCAATTTTAAGATAAATTTTTGCAAACAAATAGTGCACAGTATACATGATATCCTTACAATCATTATTTACAGAGTTGAAATTATTTATAAAATACTATTATGATAGAAATATGTACACCACGAAAAGTTTAATCATTATTATAGGTAATAATAAAAATAGTGGACAATTTTTTTAATTTTAATTTGTGTTTAAACATTAATAACTGGCCATTTAGGCCATTTTTAATACTATTTCAATTCTTAATTGTTTATTACTAATAATATTGTGCAACAATTTTTTTTCAAATAATTCGGCATATATATTTCTCACATAATTTTCGCAGCAAATTTTGATAATTTTGACCAAGTAGTTAGTAGTTTTGAATTTGAATTTCAAAAAAGTTTGATTTATTAGTTGATTTCCATAAATTGTATGATATTTAATATTTTCTATGGAAGTTTTAGAAATGTCGTGAAAACATAATACGCAGAAGCCTTTTAAAATTTTAGGGATTTCAAAAGTTTTGAGTAAAGTGCGAATTTCATATTATATGCAATATAAAAAGTTGCAAATCGAATTTAATCGGATATGCGCCACTAAATAACTATAAAAAAGTATCTCTATCGGTTTTTTTGTTAATTTGTAAATAAACAAATAAAAATAGGGGGATCGAAAGAGGCAGCAGATTTTCCATAATTTTAAAAATAACGTAAACTTGTTTAGGAATTAAAGTACATATTATAAAAGTAATAGCTATTTATGTAATCAGTTATGAAAAGTATGATTTTATGTAACGAGTGTAAGTTTGCGGGACGAGCGAAGCGAGATCCCGCAATATCGCACGAGTTACATAAAATCATGTTTCATAAACGTATTACATACAAGATTTTTTCTAATTTTGACGAAAAATGGGAAATACAAGTTTTTAATTTTGATCACTTACAAGCATAATTTAAATGACAATTATCTAGTAGGTCAGTGTCATTTTGTCATTTGGCTTGACATTTAATAGACGCTGATCGTTACTATTACTTATTTATTAGAAAAAATGTGTGATTTACATTCCGATTCTGACGATATACCGAGCGATATAGAAGAAGCGGCAAGAAATGTCGTATGTTCACTGATTCCTGAAAAATCCAAAGCGGCATATGACTTGGTTTATGAAAAATTTGAGAAATGGCGTGAAGAGAAGAAAGTAAAACACGTCAACGGGAAAGTACTATTGGCATATTTTGAAGGTAAGAAGAATTTGAAGGCTTCTACGCTGTGGACACATTACTCCATGTTGATATTTTTCTGTTGTATTTTGTTTAATTATTTTTACAGTTAGTGACATAACGAACTTTTCGTAACCAGTTACATAATGGTTTTCATTATGTAACCAGTTACATAAAGTAGAACGTTTTGTCACTTGTTTCAATAACAAAATATGTCACTTTATATGTCAAAATTAGAAAAACATATTTATATTACGCGCTCAAATAGAAGATAATTATTTTTTTAAGTAGTTTTGCTTATAAAGGAAACTATGACTTAACTATATTATTATTAATGCTGAAGGTATCCAATTTTTGTTTAATAAATCATCAAGTTACTACCACACTTACGGTAACCTCGTTTTTACAATTTGTTCTGGAAATTTTGTTCTTTAACGAACTGAGGATGCGTTATATAACGAAAATTGTTTATTATATAATTCTATTCCAAATGTCATTTCTGCACTACTGAAATATCTGTCCGCAGAACTAATTCAACAAAATTATAAATTTTAACTGGCGCATGCACCAGAAATTAGAATTGTATTTATACACTCGCAGTAGAGGATATTGCGTTTACCAGCGAACAATTTTCAACTATACGCCTATCCGTTATGTTTCTTGTGTATATGATGACAACTCAACAACCGTAAATTTCGATTGTATTACAATTATTAGGAATACTTTATAATTGGAAAGAGGATAATTCCTTTTATTAAAAAAAATGTCAAAAGTAAAATAGGATCTTAGTCAAATTGATACATTCCGGCCCATATTTTCTCTTTTGTTATTTGCGTGACTGATTTATTAGCAATTTATGTGAGAAGACGAATTAAGCTCTCTTCGATAATGCATTTTTAAGCATTCTATCTCAATGGTAAAAGAAGACATATAAGTATTATCTCCACATCGCGGACCAGAAATTAAACTTAAGTTTTATACAGATATTTTGTACTTATTTTGCTTCTTCTACTTTATTAAATCAAGACAATCATTTGAAACACATGTATGTTGTATTTAAGGAAAACCGATAAAATACTTTCACTAATAAGTAAGTTGTAATAAACGGATCATACCTACTGATACTGCTGTGAACATATGAATTAATTCGACTGTGGAACACAATATTTTTTATTTGCCCCAAGTTGACCTTTGCAAACAATAATTATTATATTTTGGTATTTTAGTTCTTTGTATATTTTAGGATTTGTCAAATCTCACTTAAACTACTTCAATGATATTACCCACACAGAGTAATAACTAAATAAAATAATATGATCTATGGAGAGAAAAGCCAGGCGGATCATAAAATATATTCTAAGAATTAGGATCTTTCGATTTCCTCAAGATTTTTATTTTCACTATTTTGATTAAGTTAGATTACAGATAGGTACTACATTATGTATATAATTTATCAATTGTTCTTCTACTTCTTTTACAAACATTAAGTATACAAAAATCCATTTGTTAGGTAATTTTGAAAGAAAATATTACCAATATGATAAATATAACTACAAACAAGTGGAAAGACATTGTTGTAATTGAAGTAAACAGTAAATAAGTTAAAACTGTTTAAAATATGAATAGTCACAACTCCATTAATATTTTACTTTAAAAACATAACATTAACCCTTTAAAATTAAGTATATTAAATGCATCATATATAAACTTATTCAAAAGTATTATTAAAGCAACAGAAATAAAACACTGTTATCTCTCACTTGTAATGACCATACTCATTACTCATACCTATATAGTCAGTTCTTTTGGTTCAATTTCAACAATGTCTTTCCGCGTCTTTGCAGTTTGTATTTGTCAAACCTTATTTTAAGAAAAAAATTAATTTTGTGAATAAACTATTTAGAAAGTGTAGGAAAATGAACATATTTTTATCTGACAATTTTCTTATACATTTCCGTCTATGTCTATGTATAATATAGTTATATTCATATTTCGTTGGTTTGGTGCCGCCCTTTTAAGCAATGATTGTAGAAAAATACGACATTACTCCTTCTTCGGCAATCTCCAGATATAGCTGACGCGTCATTATTCAGCACACATAGCTTTACCTCAAAAGATTAACGAAAATTATTTTCAAATTCATTACGATCAGGCTTGCACCATCTGAAAGGAATACTAACGAACGATGAATACTAATGACTAACACAGGTATCTATAATAGTAATTTAATATGATTTATAAAGTATGCATCGTCAGAGATGTTGCTTATAATTATTAAACCCGAGCAAAGCATGTGTGTGTGTGTGATCATAATATATAGAAATGTTGGATACTTTTGACTTGGATGGCAAACAATATATTTTAATAATTAGGTAGGTATATCATAAAGTAAATAGTTGTCAGTGTTAGTTAGATTACTATTTAAAATTCTTTTTACCCTCACTACTAACTAATAATATTGGTATAAAGTACAAATATTTATAAAATAGAAGAAAATATGCTCTTATAAACTAAACTAAACTCATTATTAAATAATAAATTAATCATTAATGACAAGATATCTGTTATATCTCGAATATTACTAAGTCAGATTGTTGAATGCAATCAATACTAATGTATTTTTATTAGAAGTGTTGCTTATAATTTGTTTTCTTCTGCATTTCTAAAGATTACTATTACTTATTAATAACTACAAATGTACAAATACAAAAAAAATAACTTAATCTTAAGTATTTATTCCAGAAAAAGAATGTTGACAGTTTGTATCTCTACGGATGATGTTTTACTTTGTATTTCTTATTAAATTAACTGAACAAAATGACAATGTTGCAGAAAACCAATGACCTTATATATGGGTACCTGCAAATTTTGTAGCAATTATATTAAAATAGAAATTGGGCCATATTTATAAAAATTATTGCAAGTATACACTATCAATGGCTTAATTTCTAATATGAATAATTTAAAGAAATATAATCATTTCGGATAATTTTATATATTTTATCATTTGTTATTACTATACTAAATGATTTGCGAGAGCAATATAAATCAAAATCCTCTATTGGCCAAAGCACAGCGAATGCAAGGCCAGAAAATGGGAACAAAAATCCTCTATTAGAAACTAGTTTTCTGCTTTAGAATTCACAAAAAATATTATCTAATAAATATATTTGTATATTAATAAATTCAACCTAATGCGATAAAAGATTAATTTTATCAACACAAACCACGTTTAACTGTATTCACTATTATTTGATATAACCATTATATTTTATGAGAAACAATCTAAAATTATTTATAAAAGTAAGTAGGTATGTATATGGTATGGACAAAATTTTAAAATAATTATAGCTATACTTGTAAACATTAATTCCAATTGTGAGGTTTTAGAATAACGGATATTATATATTTCGAAATCTATATATTCTGAGAGTGCTTATAAAAATAAATTCACTATCCTTCAAAGGGTACCTATATGATAATTTAAAAGTACTTATATTAAATTGAAAAAAAAACGCTCCAATCATAAGCATTTAATACTGTCAATCCTTGCTACAAAGCTTATTTGAAAGCAAACCAAAAAGAAACAAAAACACAAATGAAAACACATCGAACTTTACCCATTATTTATGCAAAACTGGCAAAACGGAAGTTCCAAACAATCGATCAGAAGAGAACACAAACTAAATGTTTATTTAGACCTAATCAAGTATTAAACAATCGAATGAGTGGTCCGCCATATACTTTTACAAAGAGCTTACACATGCATTTTCTGGCCCTCTAGTGGCGTTTGCTGATATCCCGCCATGTCTGTACCCCTACGCGGATTCTTCTGGGTGGAGCATCCCCTCAGGCGTCGCGACGCCACACCCACATACGTCGACGCCAATGTCAGTCAATCACTTGCTAGAGACCAACATTGCTGATGCAGCTCTCCGTTTGTAAATTTAGTTTAACATTCGTAAATCATTTTCAAGCCAAATCAAAAATTTTATTTTGCAATACTTTAATTCCTTAGTCATGTAAGAATAGTTTAATACTTTTAATTATGTACTTACAAAACTAATGCATATTATAATTTATCAATTGTTTATTCATTACTTTTTCTAACACTAAAAATTTTGGAAGAAGGTTACTTCATATTTTCTCTTTCTTTAAGAATGAAGGTTTGAAAATCGGTATTTTGAATTTATCAATAAGTAAGTAATACTTAATGGCAAATTATTAAGATATTATCCAAGGTTTTTTTAATAATCAATATATTTGTTTATTATCACTTATAGAAAAACATCAAAATCCTAAGAATTTTTTGGTTTTAATGTATTTACGATTCGTAAATAATTTTCAAACCAAATTGATAATTTTGCAAACTTTAATTTGTTACATATAGCCGAGCATATAGCAGTTTAGGATTTTCTTATTATACAGGGTGAGTCATAAAGAAAGGGACATAGAGTAACTGGAGATTCTTTGGCTCAAAATATAAAGATTTAACCAAATATGATTAAGTGAAATATTCCTAGATAATGAGATACAGGGTGTTAAAGCACATTTTTTTAAATTATTTTTTTAGGATAACTCGAAAACTATTTGACATATCAAGTTCAAAAGCGGTACATGCAGGTTTCTTGTGTTGAGAAATCATAATTTTATATTAGTTTTGACCTCAATTATACAGGTCGTCACATTCAGTACATTAAATGAAAAAGCTGTGTTCTATTTTTTTTTTTTTAGAATAGCTGAACGGCTATCTTTATTATAATGTGTTCACTAATTCTAAGTAAAAAAGTTATCTTGTTTTAAGTCACTAAAATCAACCGTTCTTGAGGTACTTAACGATTAAAAGTTAATTAAATTACATAAATATCACATGGTAATTTCCGAGTAATTTCATTATGTAATTCAGTTAACTTTTAATTATTAATTATCTCAAGAACGGTTGAATTTAGCTAATTAAAACAAGATAACTTTTTTACTTAGAATTAGCGATTACATTGTAATTCTTAGTAAAAATGGCCGCTCAGCTATTCAAAAAAAGAAAAAATATATAGCACATATATTATTCATTTAATGTATTGTATGTATAGTCCTTCATACCTAATTGAGGTCAAGACTAATATAAAATTATGATTTTTCACCGGAAGAAACCTACCTGTACCGATTTTGAACTTGATATATCAAATAGTATTCGAGTTATACTAAAAAAAATCATTTAAAAAAAATTTACCTCAACACCCTGTATCTCATTAACTAGAATAGTTATTTTCCTAACGGCGACTGCCGTTGACCGAACGACGCGAAGCGGAGTTCGGTCAAGCAGTCGAGTGCGGAAAAGACAGTTTCCGCATGTATTAGGAACAATATTTTTCCTAGGAGCGTGATGAATACATTTCCTACTTAATTAAGAAACTAGACTCTACTTTAAAAAGATGCTACTGATTGACTTGACGTTTGTTAATTGTTATATGACTGAGAAACGTCAAAATGAGACAGTCATGACTGTATGCTACGTGATTTTTTGATATTTAAAGTTATAGGAGCTATTTCAAAAGAGTTAGTATAAATAGAAATGATTTAATTTCATTAAATTTGAATAAAATTACCCAAAAATGCATATAAAAATATAATTACTTTTCCGCACTAGTGCGGAAAAGTGCAACTTTGGAAACTAATATGCGTGCGGAAAAGTAATACTTTCCGCACGCTCGTAGGAAAACATTTTACTGAAGCATGTTTGTTTAAATCCCCATATTTAGAGCCAAAAAAATTCCAGTTACTCTATGTCCTATTTCTTTATGACTCACCCTATATATATACAAAACTAATGTGCATTAGAATATAAAATGAGAATTTTGGACACCATTTTATTTTCTTTATGATTGAAGATACAAAACAACGTTTTATATAAAAATTTTAAGGTTATAATTAATTAATTATCTATACATTTTCAGAAAACCGAATTACATATAGGTATAGGTATAAAGATAACGTGACACTAACAATGGCTATTTTTTTCTACGGCTGCCCTCGAAAATTACAAAAAAACCACAGCAACCACGACCTGAAACTATCATTTTTCACATGATGTGTGCAAAAATCCGAAAACACAGTACTATCATGTTTTTCACACAGTCCTGTCAAAAACAGAACAGACCTGTTATTTGTATTTCTTTAGGTAGGCTAGGCTTGCTTATTCAGTTTCATAGTAACCTACTTGTAATTTTAATTTTTAATGTACCGTAAACCGGGGTCACTTGAAAAGGCGGGGCGTCATGAAATAAATTGACAAGTAAAACTTTTAAAATTTCCTGAGATCTACCTGTTGGAAGCCGAACTACCAGACTCGGTAGATGTAATAAACATATGCCTAGTTAGTTCTCTTAACCATTTGTAGACCGGCAAGAATGTCTTTACTATTGATCTAATTAATCGGAATTTTTGGTAAGAATTTTGCATTTTTTTTCACCCTGTATACTTCTTGTTGCGTAGCAATTCTAGTGAAAGTGATAGTCACGTTATATTTTTTTTCTTATGGCCCATTTATATGTAAAGAAAATCGTAACCTAAAAATTTCCAATGAGATTGATTTCCGCCAGTGGCGTATCATTTTATTTTTCGATGTCATTTCAGGGGTTACTTGAAAAAATGGTCAGGAAGTACATTCGGCGGCCAGGGAGTCGAAAATATAAAGACTACAATGATGAAATGTTGGAAATTGCATTAGAACGATTTAGGAATGGAAATGGCAGTTTAAAAGATTTATTTTCGTTATATATACAATTAAATAAAAACCTACAAATAGGCCTTTTTCTTGCAAAACAAATGGTCTGAAATATTTTTAAAAACCATATTTTGTTTTCAAGTCGCCCTTTGAACGTTTCTACTTGATAAATTAGGCAATTTAAAGGCGTTTTTCAAGTCGCCCCATAGTGGGGCGACTTGAAAAATGACCTTTGAAAATTTTTTTTGGAAAAGTGTCGGGTCACGTAATTTCTTTGGCAGTGTAAATGTGTTCCCTAGGATCCAAAGTTATGTATACAATTTTTAATTCTGATCAAAACAAAACCGTTCGGGAGTTAAAATGCCAAATATACAAAGCCGTTAGTCAAGTCACCCCGGTTTACGGTAATTGGTTTTGTTAAATAAAAATATCTATCAAATTGTTTGTTTTTTTCCAATCATAGAAAAAATATTGTAAACAACACGTTTGAAAACATCTTTTCATACTCATTCGACTTGTGGGCCTCGCCTTTGGCTCGTCCCACCAAACTGTCTCACTCGTGTGAAAAGATTCGTTTTCAAAACTTGTTATTTAAAATACTATTAACAGAACATATTATTGCATCCTTAAATAACATTGTTTCCCTTATTCCAAATATACAATCGTGAATAAATTTAAAATTAATAATTTCAAAATTCAATAAGCATTAAAAAATAAAAAAATTGCAACTGATAACAAAGTATGCACGAGAAAATCGATTATATTTGTTTTAGTCACATGTAAATAGTTAATATTTTATTAGAGTTAACCCTATGTAATTTATCACAAACGCGCAATGCCCAATCTGGATATTTTGTCCTTTGTTGAACCTCTTCTTTGTCGAATAGTAGTATATCAACTACACAACTCTGGCCTAAAGTTTTATATGTTCTAAAGATACACTGCTAATAATCTGCTGAAAGGAGGGACGATGCCACAGTGTTTCTCTCACCCATCCAAATACTTGTTCTTAACCTTTCGCATCGAATGAGAACAACAGAGCTGCGCTCGCTCCGTTTAATTTATTAGTAAACTTATTTAACAACACAAAGACAAAAATCATAATAGTAAGTAATAATACTAAAAATATTTATATTATGTTGCAGCATAATAAATTAAATAAAATATTCAAAGTGGCTACCATTATTTTCAAAGCTTCAAAGTTCATATCGCCTTCCTAAGTCTTGTAAACAATTAGAATTATTCTTATTTTTGTACTCTTCGTACAAGAGAATAGAGCATATTTTCTAAAATCGTTAATATCTGCTGTAGAACAAAAATGTTTACACCATTGTGTGTTGTGGATAGTGTTATCAAATAAAAAAATTTATAATTTTATGCGTCTAAATTAAATAATTTTTGTCTTAAAGAAGCTCAGTAAGCTAATAAGGTGAATAATTAACACAAAATAAATAAATCGATAACAGGTCATCAACACAAATATTTGATCAAGATAAAAGCAGATAACATCATCATTTAGGTTCTTATCGTACCAAATAGATTTTATAAAAAACTGCCGTCGTAGATAAGGTTAGAGTTCATACCAGGTGTAACCTGATGAATGGAAAATTAGCGGTAAAATGCAAATTTGACTCCACGCGATTATTTTCTTTATTCTTGAATTAAGAATGAGCTTCAAAATGGCAGACAAGTCAGCTTCTCTTTTATAAAGTGCTAAGTGCTGTAGTTTAGGTCGTTATCCAATCTAATGGAGTTTATAATTTATAGTAACAATACGATGTTGTCCTAACGAAATGATAGGATAGGAGTTCAGTCACTGAATTAAAGGTAAGTTTCACTTGAAGTAAAGAAAGCCAAGAGTACTTGGAACAACTATTAGGTAGTAGATTTCAGAGTTGATCCTTTGAGATTCATTACATCAATTAGTAGCTACTAACTCTTCAAATAGTTTCAATTCAAATTCTTTAGATCCTAGTGTGCATTTGGTAGACTTTAGCAGAGATGGTAGATTCTTGTCCCTTTGAAATATTTTGGTGTTTATTTTGTTTCAAACATTGGAAACTATAAAGCTACGAAGGATACAAGTAGAACGGCTCAAGATATTTCTTGAGAAATTTGGTTATAAATTGCCTTTGTCTTTTTCCCACGAAAGGGTATCTAATAGTATCAAATCAGGACTACTTGATGGCCCTCAAATGATTCCAGTACAACCCATCTAAATGGGAAATTATTTACTCAGATATTCCCAAACTTTTAAAATTGTATGTGAAGGCCCTTTGCTTTGATGCCAAATCCTACTATTTAATAGTAAATTAATAATTCTTAGATTAGAAATTGTCAGATATAATTGTATCAAGTTTGTAGTATCAACGTAAAAAATTGTAAAAAATCAACGTAAAATCATAAAATATAGGCCCAAATACATTATTCTAAAAAACTTCACTCCAAACTGTTTTTTGAATTGTAGAATAACTTTTTTCCTTTGACTATAAACTAGTTTCCTCGTGTTGTTGTATTTTAATTTATGTGCATTTTAGAGTTCTCTAGAAAGTTAAAAAATTCACTTTTGTGTGATTAAATTTCGTTAACTAATGAAGAATAGTCATCATATTTGTTGGGAGATTTTGTTTACTGATGAGTAGGCAATATGTGCCAAAAAGGCTATATTAATTAACGTATCGCTCATCAAAGAAACTGCGAGATAAGTTATACATTAATTTCAGGATCAATCAAAATTAATAATTATTGTTAGGCAGTAATTTTTTAATAACATATTTCAAAGTTATTTGATATTAAAATTGTGTAAAGTGAGCTTTAAATGAAGATATTTAATGACAATGAAAGGAAGTTCTTATGGAAGAGATAATTACCTACATGGTCCAATTTTGCTCCACCACAATATGCAGATTAAATTATTATTGTGGCAACAGATAAATTTGTCATGACATCAACGTCTCCTCATTTTGAAATTTAAGTTAAGGGAACATTTACATCGCAGAATGACAACGGCTTTAACGGACATTTTTCTTTAAAATATAATCGTGGAACTAATAATAGAAAATTACGTTAGTATGGTAACTTGTGCAGTCGCATGTTGCAAAAGCTACTCAAGAGGAACAATGGCACCAAAATAAAAAATTAAATTTCGAAATAGTTTAATATTGCTAAATACATGCATATCGCCGGAAGAATGAAATTGGTCCTATAACCAATTGCAGAATTTTTAATGTGGTTGCAGTTTAATGTTTAATACAATACAATATAAATATTACTTTATAACTTATATTTGTTCAAATCATTAAAAAACTGCTTCAAGAGAAACTTGGAACAAGAGCTACTTCATTACGCCTAAGAAGTACAAATCTTTAAAAGACGATGTAGCATTTTGTCTGGAAAAATGCTACACCAAGAAGCTGAAATGGAAAGTTGAACTATTAAATGAAATAATTCACAACTAAACACCTAAACTTCATCAGAGATAGTAGTATACATCAGTTTGTGGAAACCTCTGTAAATTTATGTGTTTTGTCTGTCCAGCTTGTCCCAAAAGACTTATTCAAATTCTTTGGGAAAACAATCATATCTAGATTACAGGAAAAAAAATTTGCCTTTAAAAAAATATATAGCAACTCTCAAAATGCAAAAAGACTAAACCAGTAACAGAAAATATGGTTCAAAAATAAAATAATGCATTAATAAATCAGGTAAAGGCGAGGCAAGTTCTTTAATAGCTATTTATGATACGAGTATGAAAGTTACAATGAGTCGTAGCCGAGTTGTGTAACTCATAAAAGTGCATTTTCACACGAGTATCATATAAGATTTTTTCTCTACGAACGTACAAATATTAAAAAAAAAGTTATTAAAAAATATTAAATATTATGACGTTTCTTTGAATAATCAATTCTATATGTCACAGTACGATATTTCGTTGTTGTTAATGTTAATGTTCTTAATGTAAAATTACAATAAATTTTTAAAAAATTATAATAAATTTTGATTTGATTGTTCGTTATTAATTTCTCTTTATATCAGTGCGAAAAGTGACAGTTCTTTTCGCACTGACTGAAAAGTTACAGTTGTTTTCGCACTGGACCACTGGTGAGTTAAAGTGACGTTTTTCACACTAAAATGACAGTTAAAAAGTACGACTTTCCGATTGTGAGTTAGAAAAAATTGTATAAAGTCCACTTTAGATATAATTTTCGGACTGGCAGAAGTTAAAATGTTGATTTCACCAAAGATTAGAATATTGTGGAACAATTTTCTATACAACACATTTGTAGAGCTGATGGAGGCTTACTCTTAACTTCCTAACCTGAAAACTTTTTAGCAGTTTAAGTTTGTTAATAAAAAACACATTTCAGTTGTTACTTTTCATTACTACTACTACTACTAACCAGAAACGATGAGGATCTAGATTTATATTATTAAGAAATAGAAAATTTCGGTGCAGTCGGCAGAAGAAACGTCAACAAATTCGAGTTCTAGTATTTATGTATAGATCAATATCTATATTATATAAGCAGCCCTGGTGCGTTAATATTTTATATTTTAAACTCATGATCACAGTTCACAGATCTCTTTGCTACCAAGCAGAAAATTCCAATTGTGTGTTAAGATTTATTCTTTCAGAAAATACCTATATGCTGACTGGGCTTTTCTAATTGCCTCGGCTAATTGTTATTACATTATGTTATTACATATTGAAATAAAAATATTCTCAAAACTTCACCCGAATAATTTTAAAGGGTAGTAGTAGGTTTCTGAAAAGGAAAAGGTTATTAGGGTGCACCTTTGAATAATTATTGAATAAAAACTAATAAGTTGGTTGCTTGCTATTGCTCTTACCAGGCATCTTGTTTAGATTATTGAAAAAAATTTTGAAAGATAGATGATGAAAATATCCAATAGTGTTGTGTATTATTGTAACAAAAATGTTTCAAACCAGATATTGGACATTGAATAAGTGGAGTGAGTTTAGTTTCTAGTCAAATTTATAATTATAGAGAGTCATTAATTTCACCAGGAGCCATAATTAAATAGTTATGAGATACTGCTCAATTTGTAATAAATAATATAATTCCCTATTTGTCTCAAAGAGTATGAGATGAAATTTCGTTATTAGACATTCTGAGCACTATTTTTTTTTTGCACAGGGACGCTACTATGCAAAAATCTTTTTCCAGAAATTCAATATAAATGTTAAACTGTACTTTTATAAAAAATTTTCTTTGCGAGCATAATTGAATACCTAGTGTACCTACTCCTAAATTTAAGAATTATTATACAATGCTTTAATAAAGTAATAGATTTATTTGCCCTATTTGATAAATAATCTATAATTTAGCTATATGAAGATGCAAGTATTTTTATACATAAATGAAAACGGATTTCCACATGTTGTGGGAAGTTGATACTTATTATCACATTCTGAGATAATACTCCCGGAGAAACATTTTGTCTGAAGCTGAAGTTAACGGGTTCAAAGATAGTTGAAATATCATAGTTATGTGTATGAAGACATTTAAGGACGGCTATAATGCCTCGGACATAATGTAAAAAGTTTTGCTGATACGCTAGCTGAGAATTCTGCATAGAATAACACGATAGATATTTTGTACCTGTTGGTGTCACTATTAAAAACTTCACACATTTTAGCATTAATGTATAACAGATTTTCAATGTTTACATTATCAAAGGTCCACCGGAACACATATTTTTCTTTAATATTGAAATTGTTCAGCAACCAATACTTATTGAATAACTTTTCATAATAACCAAGAAACTACCTCTGTGAATTCTAAATTCATACTGAAATTCATACTTTAATTGCTCCACACAAAAAATTTCTATTGCATCTGTATATTAAGGGTTGTGATAAATATATTAGGTAGGTACCTACTACTATAAAATACAAAATATAAATTTGTTGACAAATCGGCTAGAAATATCTGCTTGACAGACTTTCTCTTATGGAACAACAATTATTACATTGGTGGTAGGGTAGCAGTGTACTAGACAAAATAGTTTATTATTTTAATACATAATTTAAAAACTATATATATCAAACGGAACTGTTTGATCAGTAGTCAATTGGTCAGCCAATTCAGTGATGTGCGTCTTGCGTCTGGTTACTAACCACTTTGGCATTAACCAAATATTAGTGTTAAATTAACGCAAAGTTAAGGCGGATGCCACTACATTAATAATAATAATAATAATAATCGTCTTTATTGAAATAACAAATACATACAGGGCGATGTTTAGCTGAAAAGCTATTCTTACACATAACCCCAAATGTATAAGAATTTACAAATAAAATTTAAACCAGGGGACACATACTTAAATCAAATCTTAAATGCTACTATAACTTACCTACCTTATACATATTACATAATACGTGCATCTCAAACAAATCATTGTCTCAAGTCAGACATAAACTTTTGGCGTAATTTATATTTAAATGTTGCACAACTAAAATGCTTCAAATCATTCGGAACGTCGTTATAGGCTTTCGCCGATACATATGTAAACGATCGTAAAAATAAAGCTGTCTCATATTTAGGGATAGATAAAGTGTTTCGTGATCGAACTTGTACATTAAAACGAAACGCCAGTTTAGTTCTGAGATAGGAAGGTACACCTGTGTGCAGCAGCCTATGAACAAAATTTAATAAATGAAGCTCCCAAATTTTTTGCATAGGTAGCCAACCAAGTACCTTTAGGTTATCAGAGACTCTATCGAATTTCCTTAACCCAAATACGAATCTATTCGTGTTATAGAATCAATGCATGGCCCGTATACGCAATATCTCCATAGTTAAATATAGACAAAACTAACGACTCACACAATTTCTTTCTTAAATTATAACCTAGAACAGATTGATTAGAGTATAATAATCTTAAAACGCAGTAGGCTCTTTTAACCAGAATATTAACATTTTCTACATATGGAATCACTTCGTTATTGATTTACATTAAAATCATTTTTAATATTCTCAATATTACGCGTATGACCAAATAACATTAGGAAAGACTTATTGGCAATTATTTTTAAATTATGAGAGAAACAAAATTCATTTATTATCGATAAATCAGAATTAATTATATCGTTAGCTAAGTGTGCAGAATTCGGGAAGAAGCTATATTTGTGTGTCATCTGCGTATCCTTGAATTTTACATAGGTACTCTTAATTTAGTGTAAAGATCCGATGTGTAGATAGGAAAGGGCAAGGGGCCAAGAATAGACCCTTGCGGTATATGGAGGATGTTCCATAAATAAAAATTATTCAATAAATAATTTAATTTGAAATTAATTAAAATATATTTATTTAAAATATATTTAAAAATGTTCTACATAAAATTATGTTGAATAATAATAATTGAATTGTTTTCTTATCTCCATGGTTAACAATTAGCTATCGTTATCATTAACATGTAGGAGAATACGCTACATATACTCCCCCTTAAATATATTTTAAAATGTTCTACATAAAATTATGTTGAATAATAATAATTGAATTGTTTTCTTATCTCCATGGTTAACAATTAGCTATAGTTATCATTAACATGTAGGAGAATACGCTACAGGTACCTACTCCTGATGTAATATTTACACTATTAGAGGTAATACCCTGTACAATAACTTTTTGACTTCTCTGCATAAAGTATGAACAAAACAAACTGAGTGATACTTCATCAAGTCCAATATATTTTAATTTTGCACATAATAGTTCATGGTTAACAGTGTCAAAGGCTTTAGAAAAGTCTAGTAACACCAATGCAGTAATTTTCTTTTCATCACAGGCTCTAATGATATTATCAATAACATTTAGTAATGCAGAAGTGGTACTATGAGATTTTCTAAAGCCGGATTGACATTCAGGTAAGATATTATTTTCATCAACATAAGCATACCTACAATTGTTTGTAAATTATTTTCTCCAGAATTTTAGATAGTACAGGCACAAGAATAACTATGTGGTACAGGTAGGATACTAATCGGGAGTAAGTCTGATAGAGAGGTAGGATTATTTACTTTGGGTATTGGCTGTACTAACGCCTGTTTTCAAGCGGAAGGAAAAACACCTCTTTCTAGACACGTATTAATAATATGAGTAACGTACGGGGAAATGTAGGGTAAGCAATATTTAAGCATTGTTAGTGATAAACAATCAGCTCCAAATGCGTTTGATTTTATACTATGAACAGGTCAATTTCCTCAGGAGTAACTAATCTAAAAAAAACTGCTTATTAGTTGTATGCCTCTGCAAATTATAATATTCTATTGTTTGATCACAATGATCAGAATTGTTGTTTATAAATTCAGATAAAAATAAATTAATTTCTTCAGGGGAAGCTAAATCTGAAGGCAACTCTTTTTTATTATTAGACTGTATTCCTAATTCTTTTAACCCTTGCCAACCTTTCTTATCACGACCCATACCATAAAGACTACGTAAATAGCTTTTATTTTCCCTTCTTATAGCAGAAAGAGTGTAATTTCTTAATTCCTTATTAACTGCTGGTTAATTAGTTCCTGAAAGCTGAAATGTTTACTGCTAATGTTCAGTAGAGTAACGTACCTATTAGGGTGGGCCGAAAAAGCCGTTTTTTAAATTTTTTTTGAATTTTCAAGAATAATATCGCAAAAAAGTTGTGAAATGTGGTATTTATGAAGCTGTATTTTTTTTTAAATTTTAAAAAAATATTTAACTGCGCCCCAAGGACTGCAAAAGGACTTTTTCTTTTTTTTGAAAATCAGATCGGTAATAATGCCAAAAAGCTAGGTAACAGTGTTGTATTTACGTAAAAAAAAATTGGAAGGTTTGTCTCAATTTTTAGCCGCGCCCCATATACTTTAAAATAGCATAAGCTTGTTAATGTAGGTAAGTCCGATATTAAATTTGACTTGACTAGAATGCAGCTCTCAGCTTATTCAAATATTTTCGGATAGAATCAACTGATTTTAACTATTTGATCAGCCCAGAACTCATCACGATGAGGTGGCTGTATATCGAGTTCCGTCCACCCTCCCGCCCTTAACACTATTTAAGTCAGAGAGTATTGTCCTTTAAAATCAAATTTTGGAAGCTTTTTTCGTGCATCCAATTTGGCTCTGATGTAACCGTCCCTTGAAATATCTTCACACTTTCACACTTTCTTATATATTGATAACACCTGATGACGTCCTCATATGTCGGAAGAAAAGAGCAATTCGTGGAGTCAATAGCGGTGCCAATTATTGGAAAAGTTTCAGATGCTCGAGTTTTTACCGATAGTGTTGCCATATCAAATTAGTTCACATTCACAATTTCAGTTCAAAACACACACAAATTATGAAATAGTTTATTATTATGCGGATAGCGTGATACACTAATTTGTAAATTTAGTTTAAAACACCCAATATCAACTATGAAATAGTTTATTATTATCAATTTGGGAATGCATCAACTCCCTAAGAGAAGAAATGTAAAAACAAGAAGTACTATAACTTTTTTTTCTTGTTTTTAGAACATAGTACTTTGTTATTGCCTATTTACCTCTATGAAATTTACTAAATACTTTGTAATACTGGCTGAAGGACCTCAGTCGATAGCCATTTGGTTCGTCCAATAAAATTCTTATATTATTATTATTATGTCGAATACACTAGTGCAAAATACACGTTTTACATACACTCTTAGGATATCTTAATACACTCGTTCTAGAACATAGTTGTAATAAGACTGAACCTCATAGGTTTTATATACACGTCTGGCCACTCAGTTGTTCCGGATACAGTTAAGTAAGTTGCACCAACTCCCCTAACAATTTCGACTCCGCCCCATAATCACATTAGTCCGAGACGCGTCTACCGGGTCTATTCAGGGGAGATGTGTGCAACTTGCTGAACTGAATCCGAAACAACTGAGTGGCCAGACGTGTATAATTACTTAGGTTACATTCTCCCACTCACTGCTGATGTAATACCCGATGCAAGTTCATACACGTTTGGTGTTTTTATTCATGGGGCGCGGTGAAAAATAAATTTAAAGACAAAATATTTTTTTGTGACAATATGGACCTCTATACAAAAATGTTTTGCTATATTACAGGTCCGGATTTACAAAACAAAAATTGGGCTTCTTCGAGTCGCTGGGGGCGCGGCTAAATATTTTCATAAAATAAAAATAAAAAATCAGTGTCATTGTTAGTCCCTAAGACAACTTTTTTGTTTTGTTATTACACGAAATTCGTAAAAAAAAATTTTCGGCCCACCCTAGTACCTATATGCTGCTTTTTGCTCTATTGAGGATATACCATAACCATTTTTATGTTCACGGAAATTTTTACATCTCATCACCAAAATCGGACGTATATAATATGATGTTTTTTGTTTGAATAACTTACTTTACTCCTTGTTCACGTTTGACACATTCCCTTGATACATCCCTTTATAAATTGCAGTAGAGTTTAACTTTATTTTATTATTTATAAATATTAAAACTTCTATCATTAGGTACTACTGGTTGTTTTTTCTGATTAATAATTAATGCATTTAAGTACCTATTTATTGTCCTTATTTCTTACTTAAATGGATTCATCAATCCAACAAACGTGTATTAATTTCAGAAAAATAATGATAAGTTGTCGGTGGCAATATAAAACACAATGTTCTCTATTAAAAATTATATAAAACGGTAAATGTTTGGTAGGTGTCACAATAATTCTATTATAATGAGTAGAATACGAAATTTATTATTATAAATGGTATGATAATTTATACTTATGGTCATTATCCAGTTAGTGGTTAGAAAAATTATTAACCGGTTACATTATTGAGTCCATTATATACTTATATATATAAATAAGTATTCAAATATTCATGATCTGCATTGCAAAAATATAAAAATGAAAACGATGAAAAAATGGAAACAAAAAGAAATATCTAATATGATAAGTAGGTACCTACGTTAATCTGCTTAGACAAATTTGAACTTTTATGTTTTATGGCTTTTCATAACCTCTGTGCAAGAATCTCTTTAGAGGAAGATCAAATAAGATCCGATCCGATTTATAATAATCGCATTAAAAAAATATTATTACTGGCTTTAATTCCAACATACACAGTGATCTGCTTGATTTTCAAATTAGTCTGAAAGAAATATTGACAGGGGTGTATTTTAAAATAACCGACAGACGGAAATTGGAGATTCATCTGTGATCCAAAATAATACGAAAATTTGATATAAATGTTTTTCCGAAACTGCTTTCTAACAATTCTAACCGAACTACAGGGTTTCGAAATTTTTTTTTTAAATAGTACACGTAATGGAAATTATCTCAAAAACGGCGAGTGCCTAATTGAAAAAACACAAGAATATACAGGGTGATTCATAAGTAAGACCAACAGCAGATTTAGAACGTAAAAATATTGCGATTTAGCCAAACTTACCTTAGTCCAAAAGTTAATAGTAACCAAGATACAGGGTGTCAAAGTTAAAACTTATTTTTTAATTTTCTCTTGCAATTTAATGAATTTTTGTATTTTTCTTGTGAAAATCTATGAGTGGGGGTTATTTGGGATGAGAAATCATAATACACCTTCAATTTTGGTATAACTCCTAGAGGGCGCTACGTACGCTGCGTTTAATGTGTAAAAAGGTCGTAACTTTTTACCCGCACCCATACGGCATCAGATTTCGCTTAAAAATTGTATTCTTCTATCATTTCTTGATAAAAAACGTATACTTGTTTCAAGTCTCTAAATACAACAGTTTTTGAGAAAAGTGCAAATCAAAAACTCCATGCAAATTCACTATGAGATTTGAAAAATTATTTTTATTGTTTTGGCGGCAAAATTCGACAATTTTTCGTTGAAAATGATGTTTTTTGTTATGTAGTTAATCCCGTTTAAGTGGTTATTGGCGTTAAAAACAACTTTTCAAAATTTCAGACATTACAACAAAACAATGTAGGCATAAATAATTTTATTCCAAATGGTAAACAATGCATTATAAATAATAACAACAACATATAACAACGAATACCACAATAAATATTCAACTTGTTCACTTCTCTCATTTCAGAATTCGAAAAAAATATGTGGCGATCAGTTTTTAGGTAGGTACCTATTATTGAAAATTTAGAAAGAAATAAAAAACACAACACTTCTGCAACAATTAATTATTGTTTAAAAGATTGGTTAATTGTTTGACAGGTACTTTTTGTTTTTATGCATACTTGATAAATATTTATCTTTATTTACTCTGAAAATGCTGTATCTCAACGCCTACTTTTAAAAATAATTTTTCACAGTTCATAATGAATACGCATAGAATTTTTGATTTGCACTTTTCTCAAAAACTGTTGTATTTAGAGACTTGAAACAAGTATACATTTTTTATTAGGAAATGATAGAAGAATGAAATTAATAAGTGAAATCTCCCGTATGGGTGCGGGCAAAAAAGTTTCGGTCATCTTTACACATTAAACGCAGCATACGTAGCGCCCTCTAGGAGTTATACAAAAATTGAAGGTGTATTATGATTTCTCACACCAAATAACCCGGCCACTTATAAATTTTCACAAGAAAAATATGAAAATTCATTAAAATACAAAAGAAAATTAAAAAATAAATTTTAACTTTGACACCCTGTATCTTGGTTATTATAAACTTTTGGACTAAGGTAAGTTTGGCTAAATCGCAATATTTTTACGTTCAGAATCTGCTACTTGTCTGTGTACCATACTTATGAATTACCCTGTATATATATGATTTCATTTACAGAATAAAAAAGTGAATCTAAGATACATATTAAAAAATAATATGTAGGGGCGTACGTTTTTTTGTGATTTAAGCGAATCTTAAACGAATTTATACCGCTGGATTGAGCCAGTCGACCCAAACTCACGTGATTAATTGTGTTCACTAAAGACATTCGAGTGTACCAAATCTCGACATAATAATAATATCCTATATTTAGTTTTTGAAAAAACTTAAAAAAAATTTGTTTAAAACCCTGTAGTTCGGTTAGGAAGCATTCTCGGAGAAACATTTTGTAACAAATTTCGTTTTATTTTTGGATCAAAGAAACCCGCCCAGTTTCCGTTTGTCGGTGATTTTAAAATACTTACACCCTATACAGGGTGGTCCGGTATCCATGGCGGAAACTTCAGGGGACAATAGAGTACCAAAAAACAATATGACTTTGCTTATAAACATAACCTTCTAAACGTACCGTTTTTGAGATACAGACTGAAACTTTCATGGTTTCTGGTGAATGGAAAATCACTATGTCAGTTTCTGTTTGAATTTTCACTTTTACTCAGAAATGGCAGTAAAATATCCAGGCCGCCTAAATATTTAATATAAAGTATAAAGAACCGAAGTGAAATAATTTCTTCGTAAATTAATGTGAAATGTGTAAAAAACGTTTCAAATTAGTATTCTTAATTAATCAAATTGTTAAAAATTAAAAAACCTTTTCGGAAATTTATGGCTGTTTTAATGACTGTAGCGCCATCTATGAGGCATTAGGGAATTTAATTGATCGGTCTGAGAGAATCCTTCCTGATCTAAATTACTGTTGGATTGCATGCACTTTACAAGTGTTATACTAATTAGGTGTAGATGGCGCAACTCTGTCAAACTCTATAAAAATAAAATATTATTAATTTGATTAGATTACTGAGGCACTTATTTTTAGTTTATTAAATCTTTGCAATTTATTCTCCATCAAAATCTGTTATCGATGCAAGTCTAAGCAAATTTCTTAAAATAAAAGAAATTGTGTCTGTGCTATATAGTAAAAATATTGTTTTGGCAACACTGCTGCACACTGTCAAAAGTTGAATTAATTTTGACAGTTGACTCAGCAATCTCAGCATTACAAACGAATTTTTATTCTTTTGGTGTTCGGCATTAGAATACAAAAAAAATTAGTGCACAAAATGTTCCGTAACCAGTATGATAGTGATGTCACGGTGTGGAGCCCCCAAGGGCGCCTTCACCAAGTAGAGTATGCCATGGAAGCTGTAAATTTGGGTTCAGCCACGGTGGGTTTAAAAAGCAATACTCATGCCGTGTTGATTGCCCTAAAAAGAGCTTCTTCTGAACTTTCGGCATATCAGAAGAAAATAATTAATATCGATGATCATATAGGAATCACTATTTCTGGTTTAACTGCTGATGCCAGAGTTCTAAGCCGTTACATGAGGACCGAGTGCCTAAATTATAAATATTCCTTTGATTCTTTTATGCCACTTAATAGACTTATTAGTGTATTAGGTAAGTGAAAATAGATAATAGTTTTTTATCACCCGGCATTTTATTATTCAATATTTGATGGTAGGTATTCAGTATTTCATAGTTTTTTGAAAAATATTGAGTTACTAGGATCAGTTCCAACCGTTTCACTCTAGTTAATAAATGTCCTTCAATCTAACAGTAGTCATACCTATTCATTGATCGAAATAGTAACGTAGTGAGATAGAAAACCGGTTTTGTGTCCTGGTTGAGTTGTTGAATAGTTATGCTAAATTGTGTCAGGATGTCAATATAGAGCCGTATAAATGCATATAGTATTTGCAATAGCCGAAATCGGTCACTGACCGAATTTTCTGCTGACAACACGTTATGGTTATGGTAATTTACATACCCACGATGCATTTAGAGATCTTTTCTCTGAATACTGAGTAAAACTAATTAACCAGAATGCATTGCGGGCAATGGTGCATAATTTACCCACAACACATTTTGGTTCATTTGTCAAATCCTGTCTAAATTACCCACGCGTTGTGAGCAGAAAATTCGGGTAGTCGCCGATTTTGGCAATTGCGAATAGCATATATAAATAAATAAAAAATACTAATAATAATAGAAAGTATGTTGCAATAAGTATTTTTATTTATAGGCAACAAGATGCAACTGTGTACTCAAAGATATGATCGTAGACCGTTTGGTGTAGGCTTATTAGTGGCAGGTTATGATGACAAAGGTACACACATCTATCAAACTTGTCCTTCTGCAAACTATTATGATTGCAAAGCCATGTCAATTGGAGCGCGGTCTCAAAGTGCTAGAACTTATTTAGAAAAACACTTAGATGAATTATCTTCCACCTCTCTTGAAGAACTAATTAAACATGGTTTACGTGCATTGAGAGATACCTTACCTCCAGAGGTTGACTTAAATACCAAGAATGTTTCCATTGGTTATGTTGGAGATGGTCAAGTTTTTAAAATACTAGATGAAGATGAAACTTCTCCATATTTGAGTCTTATTGAAGGTGAGGAGCGTAGAGGAGGTGGTGCAGGTGCTGCGGCTATTGAGGGACAACAGGCTGATCCATTACGGGATGATCCGGGGGACGATGGACCACAAGATCCAGTTCCAGCAGTAGCAATGGATACAACAGAGTAACTTTGCTTAATGATAGAGATTATTTGAAAATTACGCTACCTTTTTTAAACCCTTTGCCAATTAAAGTTATTGAAATATTGCCGTGGCTGTCTTTTTATTGAGTCAGCCACGGCAGAAAATATCATGTATTTTTTCTTTTTTTTAAATGATTTGTAAGTAATTTCTCAATAAACACATGCTTGCGTATTGGGTTATGTGGTTTTCATTTTTATTATATTACGATAATATGCAAGGATGAATTCTTTTAAGAAGGATCAGTGCCATGTATTCCCTGGCAAAATAAAAAAATCACATATATAAAAATATAATCTATTTATAAACTGTAATGCAATGGATCATTGATGAATTTGCAGATAGGTGTAAATTTAGACTTCCAGCAAAATGTTATTCAAATGTATTTCTATTCACAAGAATGAAGTATACAGGGTACCCAGCGACCGGGAAAACCGGGAAATGTCAGGGAATTTTTATGAGGCAGGGAAAAATCAGGGAAATCGTAAAAAATCGGAAATTCTCAGGGAATTTTGACCTTTGGAAAATATGCAACAGAATTCAACAGAATTCAAACCTCTTATTTATTATTTTTTTAAATTATTATTTAATATGAAGAAATGTTTTACCACAATTTCTTTTTGTAAAACTAAAAAACCGCTCTTGGATCATGGTAAGATCCTATGGTTGGTTAGTTTAGTAGTAACAAAGACGTATCGTCTTTGGTAGTAAATATGAATAAAATACGATTTTGTCATTTCACTATAAGGTAAGATGGCAGTCCTGTTTATCTAGTGTCTTTTACTTTTTTGTGTGGCAATGGTAAATCAGTCGCTCAAGTTTCTTCCATCTTTGAAGTTGAATTATTCGAAAACGATGCATTTAATTGACATATTAAGAGATACAAAAAAGTCGATAAATGGTACAGGCAATAACACAAGCACATCGATTTTGTGAAAAAACAGTGGCGTACTTTTGTTTTCAATTAAAACAATTTTTGACTAGCCCGTACGCACGCCCCTGTATTCTTGATAAAAAAATTGCAACCATTTTCCGATAAAGAATGTAAAACAACCTCTCTATGCTAAATTTCAAAGAGCTATCTTTTGTTAGTATAGGGTTATGGCCAATTATTCTAAAAAAAATTTCATCTTTAACACCCTGTAGATCTTAAACGAAGCAGAATTCGACCATAGTTTTTATAGGACAAAATGTCTTTATTTTACGCTGAACTAGCTCCTGGTAAAGTCCTGCTAATCCTGCTATTATAAACTGGACCACCCTGTATATGAATTTATGTATTGTATATTTTGATATTAAAATATTTGCATATTTGGTCTGGAATTTTCTATATAATGTTCCTGGAAAACCTGGAAAAGTCAGGGAATTTTGAAACTCAAGTTGACTGGGTGATATGGTATATCGATTTATATGATAATATACGGCATAAAATTTTTTATTTATTTTTATACCTCATACTGCCCAATAAGTTCTAAATTAGATTATAACTAATGACATTTGAGGATAACCCGAACTTGCTATGCAGAACATTTTACCGACAAATCAAATAAGTTTGTGTTAATTCTATCCGAGGACATACTGTATATTAATGCAAAATCGTCCATCTGCATATGACTGAATACATAAATAATTATTTGTTTGGTAGATAACCAAAGTTTGCATGATGGGGAGGCAATAGGCAGGCCTTCGTTTAGTACCTACAGTGTACCTTCGAACATTAACGACTTTGAATTGGTTTCTCTATCTGTTCTGTTCTGTTGGAGGTAGTAGTATATCATGCATAGAGTGTAACAAAACATAATAACATGCGTTTTTATTTGTTCACATTTTTTGGAATTATTTTAAAATAAGTTCTTTACTTTTTATGTAAAAACAGTCGGTTTTTGTTTTGTTTCATGATTTTTTACAATCCTTGCAAAATTCGAAAATATTTATGGTGAGTAAATAAGCAAGTGAGTTGGTTTAAAATGTTTCGAAATAAATGAGGTGCTAATTATGTTATTTGAAAACGCTTATCTAAAAAATTACAGCATATCGAAGTAGTAAAGGAAAAACAAAATGCAGATTTAAATCATCGCATGTTAAGTTAGAGCAACTACTGACCTTAGTAAGAACTTTAGATTAGTTTGGGGTTAATATGATGCAATACAGGTAAAAGAAAATTAAACTGGACGGTATCATTTAACTCTTAAGTGAGAGGTTCGGAAAAATTTCCCAAAAATCCATATGTAGCGGTTTACAAAAATTTTAAACACAAATTTAATATTAATGTATGGCATAACAATAACCATCTAATAAGACCTCATATAGGAGGTTGACTGGCGAAGTTTATTTAAACTTTGTTAGACATTCAGCATGATTGTACTTTAGACTAAGCTATTTTTTATGAGGTCATTTCAGAGGAGAATTCAACACATGGGAACTTACCAGAAAAAAAAAATTTATTAATGTATGTGAGAAATTTACTAAAACGTTTTTGAAAATGTGTTATGGCGCCAAAGGAATGTTGTTTTTGAAAATCTGGTGTAATTTTAATTATATGCTTTGTTCTCGTAATTATTTCATTTTTTTATTTATCTTGAATGTTGTTGCTTAATGCGGTTTTTGACGATCTTATTTGGTCAAATTAAAATTGCCAACTGTTCTTAATATACCGGGTGCCACAGGATACTGGCTCACCCCTATATTTCCTTTATTTTTTAACTTATCCATTTGAAATTTGGGGGGCATAAACTACCGTTTAAAATGTATTTCTGCGCATTACAAACACTCTATGGTACCACTTTCGGTTTATCCGGAAATTACCTCAACTTTCGATTTTCAAATGGAACACCCTGTATATTTTTACATATTTGGATGCAGGGCAACATTCTGCATACAGCATGTAAGTTTCGCGAATTTTTGAGCCGATGTTCAATTTTTTCAAGCATCTTAAAAAATCCGTCTAGAGTGCTTTGGAATTCCAAAATTCGTTATACGGTAGGTAAACTTTAATGGACCGGGAGCTGGCGACATTTTTCATTGTCACATTTTTTAAACCTGCTTGGTTTATCTTTTATTTTATAATATTAATGATACTTATCAACAAAATGAACTCCTGCCATCCCGTTGGCGGGACAAAGATTGACAATGATATGTTAAAAAACAAGAGTAAATGTTAAAAATATTAAAAGCTGAAACTTTTTCAATTTGTTAATAATATTTTAATAAGATATAATTCGACCTCCTGCCACTTCTCTCGTAGACCGGTCTACTCCTGCCATAATCATATTTATGTGAAAATAAATATATGAATTGATGCAAATATTAAAAGCTGAACATTTTTTTGTCACTTCTTCAATAATTAAGATATTTAAAAAACATATCCTGCCGGCCGGCCAGTTGATGGGACCTGGTTTCGGCAGGAGCTAGGAAGTACTAAGGTAGTACCACATAAAACAATCAAATGTTGTCATAAGATGTTCTGACACAGACATTTTGATCATAGCACTAGGCAATATGCAATTTATGAATGAAAACGTAAAAGTCTGGTTAAAAGTAGGTGTCGGGATTAATGAAAGATATATAAATGTCAGCAAGCGACATGAATCATTAGGTCCAGATTTGAGTCGCGCACTTCCAGCATTTCACGCATTCACAGGATGCGATTTCAATCTTGCTTATTTCAAGAAAGGCAAGAAACCGCCTTTCACAATTTTACAAAACTCTCCACAATTTATTGATACATTCTCCAAAATGCATAAATTCAGTTATTGAAACAAATAAAATGTTTGATACTCTGGAGAAATTCATTTGTGAAATGTACAGTTATAAGAAAAATAAGTAACGTGAATGAAGCAGGATTAGCTACGTTTATGAAAGCTTATAAATGTAACGACACCCTGGAACAGCTCAAACTGCAGTGGACAAGCAAGGTGGAGTTGCGACAACAAATTTTAAGGGTAATTTATATTTCCAGTGTGTGGTGCAACGCACACTCCCAACACCCAACCTTATTATCTCCTTCAGATTGTGGATAGAAAGAAGTTGAAAAGAAGCTGGAATTTCTATGGTCTGAAGGCGATCCAGTACCAACTTCTATCGGTGACGTACTTATTGATAAAATTGCTGAAACCGACTTCGCAGGTAATAACACTTTTCCTACTGAGTAATTAATTAATAAAAAAACAATGTCACTAATTTTTAAATTGTTCATAATGTATTTACAGAATCTGATGCGGTGACTGATGAATAGGATGACAATAACACTATGGAGCATCTTCAACGTGTGCGTTGAAACAAACTATATTCTGTTTTATGTGGTATTACCTTAATACTTCCTAGCTCCTGCCGAAGCCAGGTCCCATCAAATGGCCGGCAGGATACGTTTTTTAATTGTCTTAATTATTGAAGAAATGACACAAAAAATTTCAGCTTTTAATATTTGTATCAAATGATATATATTTTTTTCACATAAATATAACTGTGGCAGGAGTAGACCGGTCTATGGGAGAACTGGCAGGAGTAACTTTTTATCTTATTGAAATATTATTAAATAATAGAAAAATTTTCAGCTTTTAAAATTTACAACATTCACCTTTTTTTTAACGTAATTGGCAGGCCGTTGTTAATCGCTGTCCCGGTGGTACCCCTGAAGGAGTCGATTTTAAGGTTTTGTAGCTCCGATATGACGCAAATAAAATAAAGCTAATGTTTAAAAAATCTTACAAAATTTAGTGTCGCCAGCTCCCGGTCTATAAAGGAAAAATATAATTTTTCTTTTCGTTTCACTAAGAACTGTTTGCGAAGCCTCCAAAGTTGAACATATCACTTTTTTATCAAAAACTTTTTTTTTCAAATGGGAAGGTGGTGGCTCATAGTGTTTGAAAAATTATAATTTTCTTTCTGATTTCATTGATATCTATTTCATATCTGTGCTATTTATTTTCAATTTTATTTCATTCGTTTAAAAGTATAAAGTCCACTTTCACGGATTTCTTAAAATGCTTGAAAAAATTGAACATCGGCTCAAAAATTCGCGAAACTTACATGGTGTATGCAGAATGTTGCCCTGCATCCAAATATGTAAAAATATACAGGGTGTTCCATTTGAAAATCGAAAGTTGAGGTAATTTCCGGATAAACCGGAAGTGGTACCATTGTGTTTGTAATGTGCAGAAATACATTTTAAACGGTAGTTTATGCCCCTAAATTTCAAATGGATAAGTTAAAAAATAAAGGAAATATATAGGGGTGAGCCAGTATCCTGTGGCACCCGGTATATTTATATTAATCTCTAACAGTGTTTAATAACAACTGTAACTGTTTACTACAGGTCTCAAATTTTTTTCAATGGAAGAAATGTAATGCACTTTATTTTAATTGACAAATTTAAATTTAAAAAACAATGCATATGTTGAAAGAAAATAAACAACTTAATTTACAAATAATGACTTTGGCTAATGCGATAACACATTATTTGTAGAGTTTAAAATTTGGTCAATAAATTCTTTTTTAGAAATGAAATCCAAAGAAGTCGGAAATCCATAGAGGTAAATTTTTAATAAAATAAAATAGTAAAAGTAAATTTTACTATTTACGTCAAAGTGTTAGTCTTATATCCTCTAATGTCTTAAAAATACATAAAAACTCTTTTCAGGGCTTATTTGCAAAAATCTACATTTAACTGATGAAATCCAGTACCATGCTGAGGAAGGCAAATAAGCCAGAAATCGGTCCATGGGATGGTGACGTGCGCTGCCTGATAACAGAAGAGTCCTTTTTTAGATTAATCCGTCTGGTGGGGCTTATTGCAATATTAAATTATTTGCTTTCTACATTCGTAGTACTGGATTTTCATCAGTTAAATGTAGATTTTTGCAAATAAACTCCGAAAAGAAGTTTTATGTCTTTTTAAGACATTAGAGGATATAAGACTAACACTGTGACGTAAATAGTAAAATTTACTTTTACTATTTACGTCACAGTGTTAGCCTTATAGTAAAATTTACTTTTACTATTTTATTTTATTAAATTCCATTTTATTGGATAATAACCATAAACATGCCATCAAATACATATTATATTAATTTACACAGTAACCCTAACCCACTGACTTGTTGATTAATATTTACCAAAAGTTATAGACAGGGTAATGTTATTGACACTGAGATCAATATTATAAAAAGGGTCCATTCCTGGGAATTTTTCAAAATAAATTATGATTCTTGTATTGGAGTAAAAGAATGTAATATTTGTACCAAGTTTTATTCAAATATGCACAGTCATTCCAAAAATATAATAATCAAAAATCATAGAACGGTGATAATATTCAAGTTTGGGAGTACCAGTTAAGCATGCTCCTCATTACACTATGTCTCTTTATATCTGGAAAAACCTGATGTATATGAAATATTTAAGCAACAAATTGTAACAAATACTTTTATAAATTATTTCCATTTTTGATCTCAAAATCATTTTTTATAGCTTAAGCTTAAGACACAGAATTAGTCATATTTGGGATAATCACAATTTATATGATGATCCTTTTAAGTGATTTCCAACCGCAGTATAGTTGAAATCTACGTTATCTTTAAGAACATAACTAGCAAGTAGCAATCAATCAATGAAGTTTAATGAAGTATTGCTTAACGTTAAAAACTACAAGGTTGTGTGTAACGAATAAATATTTCGCACAGCGAAATAATTGCAGTGCAATGTCACGTTACAGAGATGTTCTTATTCACATTTTCATGGACTGTAGTGTATAAGAAATGATACATACCAGGACATTTAACAACAATATATAATTAATTTTAAAAATTAATTAAGAAACTATATTTAACTACTTTTGTTAATCCCTTTATTCTGAGAGACCAGGACATTTAACAACAATATATAATTTTAAAAATTAATTAAGAAACTATATTTAACTACTTTTGTTAATCCCTTTTTTATTCTGAGAGATCGATAGGTTTTCATTTAGAACTCTTAGAAATTATGTGCATTGTTAAATTTAACTTAAAACAGAAACTATATTATGTGGCCTAACACGTATGTCTTACCGCCCTTACCGGGATGGATTACAAGGGTTGATTTTAGCAAAATGTGTAATTTTCTCTACTAAGATAATCCACATTAACTTCAAGAGGTATAAATAAAACAAGAATCTATATTAAACACTATAAAGAACTGCCTTTTATATATAACAAAAAAAAAATCAGTTCCCTATGCCATATATACATATTACACACAAAATAGAAGTGAGAAATATTTAAAATATTACTAGCTTGTGCCAATAAGTTCATTTTGTTTAGCTTGGAAGATCTTATCTGCCTCAGTTATAAAACCATCAGCAATAGTAATAAGTTGAGTTTCAACATTTCTTGCCAAATCCTGGGAAATGTCTTTCTTCTTGACTTGCTTGACATATTTAATTTGAATGTCCCTAATGTTATCCTTACATTTTACGAACAGTTGCTTTGCATTTTTTGCGAGCCCCTCACGGTGCTCCTTTGTTACCCTTAAAATTTAAAATAAAGTTATTTCTACATTTCATAAAAGCCATTCCACTCAAAAATGTAAAAGCTGATACAAGGACAAAAATTAATAGACATTTTCAAACGTGTATATGATCCTAAAAATATATCTGACACTATACCCTTGCTAGTTGTGAAGCAGAGAGAATGTTTTCAAAGATGTCTTATATCAAAAATAAATATCAGAGTACTATGTTAGATGACTGGCTAAACCATCTGTAAATTAAGAATGATTTAACAAGAACCATATATTTCATATGATACCTACGGCTATTTAAAGAATATGCCTCAATTAAATGTCGAAGGAACCATATCTAAAATTTAAATATTGTCTTGTTTTTCTGGGGCAAAAAAAAAATACAATAAAAAGTAGAATAAAGAATATATGTGATTTGTGATTTCTTCAGAATACTCAATGTGTTTAGTTTTGAAGCTACGAAATTTACATTACTTTTTCATATATAAATCGTGTGCGAGCTGGTAGAACCTATCTTGAATTGATTAATTCTACAGTAGGTACCGAAAAAAAAAAGTAAATAGTACATTTTAGTTTATATAAAAATGTACTACCAAATAACTATCAAAACATTTTAAATTTTGTAACTGCCACGTTTTTGGAAATGGCTCTTCTACGCCACATTATTTTTTTCTATAAGTTACCAATAAAGTGATGTCACCAGACTTATAATACAATAATTGTTTTATTATTTTAACTCGTGTAACTGTAATATACAGACAGCATTGGTTTGCAAAAACTCATTTCTGTATTAAATGCATTCAACGGTATGCAATTCTGATAACAAGACGAACAGTACACGATAAAACAATAATATTAGTATTGTTAGTTTATACCTTTATTTCTTGAACGAATTTTATATATTTCTTGGGTTGGGATTAAACGGTGGAGTAGGAAGTGCTTTGCACTCATCTGAACTTTGCCCCGGTAAACACCAATAAAAGCAATTTATTATTATTTCTTTTCCATTCTTTATTAAAAAAGTTGTTATTGTACTTTTTTAATTTTGTTCAAAATTTTCATGACAATTTCATTTATTTAGTTTTCTTATAATATATTTAAAGTTTTCTCTTGAAATCCACTGTTTTGTATATTTTTATTATATAAAATCTAAAATCCATTTCAAGCGTGCTCCTTTTACATATGTGCAGCTGCAGCTGAAACATTATTGTGTGCGTGTATATAAAATCATACACAAATAGTTTTATACCCAACTAACTGTATAACTGTTTCATATACTTTACACTTTGCAGTTAACGTTTTGTTATATGGGATCATAAAGTTCTGACCAGATAGGAGGTAATTTAATTTTCGTTGTATAAGACTCTATTCGAGTCTTTTTACATGTAGGTTATGTCCAATTATGCCCCATATCAATGACAAAAATGTAAACTATAAAGACATGGAACGACATTGTTGTAATTGAAGCAAGAAAATATATAAAATGCGGTTGGACACTACCAGAGGGCGACATTAAATTTTTCTTCTTACTCTGTTAATAGTATCCTTAAAACATATATTACAATATTGCTTTAAAGTTATTCCAAAAAACGTATTAAATATTTAAAACCAGTAGAATCAGTAAAGAAACAGAGAAAGAACAGTATCGCCCTCTGGCAGTGTCCAACCGCATTTTATACATTTTCTTGCTTCAATTACAACAATGTCGTTCCATGTCTTTATGGTTTATATTTGTCATTGCCTATATCATATAATATATAATCACAGCAATGTAATGTATTTTTTATGAAAGTGATGGAGAGGAGCTCTGTAAATACCTATATGTTGACTGAATATTTGCAAACCTCTCTAAACTATATGCAGCTAGCGTAATGGAAGATATAGTATGTTTTACCATGAAGCTTTTTCCTTACTACCTACTAATTTATCATATGAGACAAACAAAAGGATGGCAGGCTAGGGTTTGCTCTACGTAAAATCATATTTTTGTTATTAAGTATAGTAAAAAAATAATTTTAACAATATAAGTAGGTACCTAAAGTACCTAGATATTCTGAATCAAAATTATATTTTCAATTTAAAAAAATTGAAGATTGAAACACCATAACCACACACATACACCCATAGTCGTACAGTAGGTACGTAAGTTTGTAAGTACCTAACATGGCTGAAACTTACTTGGGAATTGGAATATAAAGTGTAGTTCCATCTTGTTGAGGATTCAAATTCATGCCGGACTTCTCTATAGCTGTTAAAGCTGCAGGAATAGCTTGTGGAAACACCGACATATTTACCACAAGCGTTTTTGGGTTCTTCCTTACTATCTGAGCTAATTCTTGTAGGGTATGTTCTTTGCCATCTAAGTTAACATGAATCATTTCAATTGATCCTACAATGAATAAGATTAGTCCTGAACTTAATTAAGTACATTCTTTGACAACAAATATTATCTTACGAAACAAACCTAAGATCTCTACCTGTGGTTGATCTTAATGATACATGTTTCAAGAACTCATCTCTCAATTGATCCACAGCTTTCTGCATTTGATTTTTCAGGGTTTCGACATTTATAATCTCCGAGATCTGTGCTTCGTTTATTTCAACTTTGGCTCTACCTGCAAATCAATTATATATTCTCATATTATATCTATGGATATACATGATACCTTTCTCCTTTTTCTTGTCTTTTCCCTTCGCATAATTTCTTACCGATATATTAAATAAATTTTGATTTTTCAGTTCCTTGATGGAAGATGCATGGACATTTAGTGTATTGGTGCTAACCAAGGATATCGTTCTAACGGAATTAAAATTATTTGAGAGTCGAATTACTTTAACAAAATTCACCAAAGCCCTTGTGAACATGATTTTAAATGAATTAGAATTCAGACAGAAGCTAATACACTTAACCTCAAATTCCAAACTCGCTTGACTCCTCGACTGCACTCCACACTCCATATTATATTTATTTTTAAATTGTTAATAATTTCTTATGCAACTAAACATACGGCATGCTGTTTATTGAGTGGCATTCACAGATCATCCTTCTCTTACCACCTGGAAGTGATATAACTGGTTGCATACTGTTGTGAGATGTTCAGATACATTTTGTGAAAAAAGCATCTTATTTCCCTAAAAAAAATAGGTAACTAAAATTTATTATTTTCAATTTATTTTGAAGTTCTTTTTTTTAAATATGTACACGAAAACTTATATAAATCTTAAGTATACATATTTTTAATCAGCATACACTCACAGATCCTACATACAAAACATTTTGATTTGAGCCTAATTATTATTATTACCTAGGTATTTTTTTAGATAGTAGGTAAGTACCTACTTACATTATTAAAATTATCAGTATCTATCTGTTCTCTTTTATTTACACTTTTGTATTTTCTATGTTGATCTAGTTCTAGTTCTTCAGTAATTCTTGTCTATAAAGTTAATGTCAATAAATAATCCTTATTTATATCACTGAATGAAAAATTATAAAGGTAGGTAGGTACAGTATCGTCGATATTAAATGATCGCGGTATCAACTTTCCGAGTCGATTTTTGATTCCGTCGTAAGTCCAAGATTATAAATAAACAGGTAAAAGCAAAGCAAAGACAATTGACTTGCTGCTCATTATCTGTTTAATTATAACATTGGACTTACGATGGAATTAGAAATCCACATGTTAAGTTGATATCGCGATTATTTAAAAGCGACGACACTGTACCTCTACCCACCTAATTATGCAAGGCCATATAAATACCATATATAAGACTAATACATATCGTCTTTGCTAATACTAATATGTGCTGCTAAAAATACCATAACAAGTTCACTGGCATTTCCAAGTATCAAAAGAGTACCCAAATCAAAGTGTTCGAAATCATTATAATGAAAGTTAACTCACAAAAATAGCTTAACTCTGGAGATAAGAAAATTTTTATAAAAGGCCGTTATAACTCAAAAACGACTCAACCAACCGAGATGCCATAAAGACAGAAAGGCGAAAGGTACTCCTCAACTAGCTCTATATATGTATAAAAAAATAATATTCATTCCGTAAAACTCGTAAAAGCCTAAGACAATTTGACTTTTTCGAACGAAAACGTTTCTTTTAATTAATCATAACAGTAACAATAACTTTCGAAAGCATATTTCAATTAAGATGAAACTTCGTAAATGGAAGGTTTAAGTAACTTTTTTATGGTTATACATGGTGATTCGCGAGCAATGAGCCATAGCCTAATGGCAGATAGATCACTTCAAGGTAAGTATAGATCAATAAGGAAAACATTTTTTGATCACTCGTTAAGAAGATACAAGGTGTTTTATGCATTTTGGTCTGAGAATTCAAAGAGCTATTCTTCTGCAATGGTTGGAGGTAATCGAATAAAATTTGCCAGTAACATTCAGAGACACACTTCCCGGGCAGTGTTAGCTATCCCACGAAACCATAACGGTCCAATTGAAGACATACCTATTAAGAGGGCGTCTAAAGAGGACTGGAAACATGCCAATAGCGTAATTAATATAACAAAACTTGAGTGGGCGATCAATTCGTTTCAACCATACGAGTCACCGGGGCTAGATGGAATATTCCCGGCATTACTAAACCAGGGTATAAGCAAACCTGCAACACCCCTGTGCACATTATTCAGGGCCAGTCTGGCCCTAGGATATGTGCCAACCAGCTGGCGGATGGTAAAGGTGGTATTCATGCCAAAACCAGGGCGTGAGACCTACACCCAGGCCAGATCATTCCGACCTATCAGCCTGACATCCTTTCTTCTGAAAACTATGGAGAAACTGGTGGATAGGCATATCAGGGACGATGTTATGAACTCAAAACCTTTACATCGAAACCAATATGCCTACCAGAGAGGAAAATCATGTGAGCTAGCCATACACGAGCTTACTCACAAAATAGAAAGGGCACTGGACAGTGGACAGCCAGGAAACGGCTATAGGAACCTTTCTGGACATTGAGGGGGCTTTCGATAACACCTCATTCGACTCTATAAGCAGAGCAGTGAAGAGACGCGGGGTCAAGCAGTCGATAACAAGATGGATTGACTCAGCACTCAAAACCAGGAAAATACAAACAATGCTGGGCTCCACGACAGGGGAGGTGTCGGCAACCAGGGGCTGTCCGCAGGGGGGTGTCCTATCACCCCTGATGTTGTGGTGTCTGGTTGTTGATGAACTCCTAGTACAATTAGAACAGCAAGGAATATATGCGCAGGGTTATGCAGATGACATCACCATCCTGGCAACAGGAAAATTTGAGGGCGTCACATCGGAAATGATGCAAAGAGCCCTCAAAACGGTAGATAAATGGTGCACCCAGGAAGGTCTATCCGTCAATCCAGGAAAGACCACAGTGGTAGCTTTTACAAGGAAAAGGAAAATCCAGAACCTGAAGAAACTATTGCTTCGGGGAAAGAATTACAAATGAGCGGTGAAGCAAAGTATTTGGGACTAACTCTAGACACCAAACTGAACTTCAAAGCTCATATAGAGAAAGTGACCACCAAAGCCACGCGGGCTCTATGGGCCTGCAGACGAATGGTGGGCAAGAAATGAGGACTACAACCACGAATGGTACATTGGCTGTACCAAAGGGTTGTGATACCAATAATAACCTACGCCTCCCTGATCTGGTGGCACAAAGCTGGAAAAGGAGAGTCGTTGAGGAAACTAAACAAGTTACAAAGACTTGCGTGCCTAGGGATAACGGGGGCCATGACAACAACGCCTACCGCAGCTATGGAAGCGCTGCTCTGCCTACCTCCACTATATCTAGTAGTGGAGAATGAGGCATTGATAGCGACTTACAGGCTAAGAAACAACGGGTATGAGACCTTTCCAAGAAAAGGATATCATACAGAAATAGCCCAACAACTGGAAAAAAACCGACTACTTGAAATGCAGTCTGACAGAATCGGCACAACTTATAACTTCACAAAAACCTTCAGGGTGATTATACCTGATAGGGAAGATGAGGGCAAAAGGCAGATGCGAAGTCACCCAAATGATACCATATGGTATACGGACGGATCAAAAACGTCAAGCAGTACCGGAGCAGGAATTGCGGGAGACCAACCAGGGACAGACTTCAGTCTGAACCTGGACAGCAATGCAACCGTGTTCCAAGCAGAAATAATAGCCATAGAGGCTTGTGCACAAGAAATAGTACGGATGTCATACACTAACAGAAGAATCCGTATCATCACTGACAGCCAGGCAGCTCTTACCCAGACAGCACCGGATATCCAAAATATGTACTTTTTAGGTCCATTTATTGTCCCGGATATCCATGTGTATGTAATGGATATCCAGTGGACATTTTTTAATGGATATCCACTGGAGGTCCTGCTGGGACCTCCCTTACTTTAGTTTATTTAGCTCTAAATGAAATCTTTTAATGCGTCTTAGTATAAAGTTCCGGTGGAATTTTATTTTTCTTTATACGGGCTTCAATTAGTTTAATTTTATGGAACCTCGGACCAGATTTGAATATCCATAGGATATATGTCAAAGTAAAACCAGTGGATATCCATACTTTAATTAACTGTTTATGGATATCCATTTCTTGAAAGTCTTGGGATATCCGATATTGTAAAATATGGATATACCTAATTATGCATTTTTTATCCGCTCTGGTCGTCCTTGGATATTTTCTAAATATTTGTAAAAGAGGGATATTTAATGACAACAAATTAAATGGTCAGTATTTTCATTTTACGGATATTTAATTGACAATTAATAACACCTCAAATATCATCATATGCGGTTAAATTATTGTAGAAAAAAATGATTGTGTCGTTAAAACTACCGAAGTGCATTTTTATAGAATGAAGAATTCAATACAGTATAGCGAGGCAGTAATAAATAATTATCCATATTTGCGTGGAAGGCCGGATTGTAAAGTTTAAGTTAGTTGTCAATGAACTTATTATTGCTTTACTCGCAACTTGTCAGTGGTGTGATGGCCTAGCGCAAACTAGCTCGGCTGGCAATCAGAAGGTTCCGGGTTCAAATCCCCCCACATGCTCTTGTTTTTTTTTTATCAAATGCATCAGGCATGATATGAGGTCTATTAATTGCGAGTTAGAAGCCGGAGGCAGGTTAGATTTGTGTGTTATTCCCCTGATAAAAGGAATTTATGTGCAGTGGGTATCTGTAAGGCTTTAGAATGGACAATGTATGGACATCTAAAGCTGTGACAAAAGGATGTCCATAAGATATCCCATGTGGTCCATATGTTGTTCATAAGGATATTCTCTATATGTCCTTCATGTCCAATATGGATATCCATCAAACGTACAGAGGATGTACCTCTGGAGGCAGTAGAAATACGTTCCAAAACAGTAAGAAACTGCCTGAAACCCCTGGCGAAACTGGCAGAACACAACAATGTGCAATTGGAATGGACACGAGGACACCAGGGAAATTCAGGTAATGAGAAAGCTGACAGGCTGGCCAAAGAAGGAGCAAAAAAAGCCTTGATAGGACCCGAGCCGACATGCGGGATCGCATACAGCACCGCAAAAGGCGCAGTAAAGGAACTATTAAGACAGAAACACAACTTGCATTGAAGAGCGGCACCAGGAATGAGACAATCACGTATATTCTTAGGTGACCAATCCAAATCAAAGACTAACGAATTGCTGAAGCTGAGCAGAAGCCAGCTAAGATGTGCAGTGGGTATCCTAACAGGACACTGCACGCTAAACAAACATCTCACCAACATAAAGGTGAAGGATGATCCAGATTGTAGGATGTGTGGTGAAGAGGAGGAAACACCTCACCACATCATATGTGAATGCCCGGCCCTAGCGGCGAGAAGGATTGCACATTTCGGTGAACCATCAGTGACACCGGAAGAGATAGCCAATGGCCAATGCTCCCATCGACCGTATACTCGCCTTCATGGGAGGAACGGGTCTCATGGAATAGGGAGACTATGGGGGTACAATAAGCTTCAGTACAGCGGGCCAAAGAACCGCAACCCTTAGGGAAAAAAAAAAAAATTCCACACCTGGGACTTGTTAGAATGGCCTACTAGGTTTAGAAAATCCGGGTCCGGACTCGCTAAAAATTTGCCCTCCTCGTTCTTGACAGAAAAGTACATTTTTCTATCGCATTTCTGGAAAACTATTAACAGTTTCGGAAAGTTCAGAAAAAATGCTATCAGAATGACTGATCATCTTTGACGGCACACCTAAACTGTTTCGGCAAAAAAATCTCAAAACAATTTAATGCATCACGACTAGCCTTTTGGATGTGGTAAGGATACAACCGTTCCACTTGTAATGCCCATGGAGGGCATATGGGAACATCTAGCGCGTGTGCTATTATTATTCTAGTGCTTGTAAAAGGATTTTGCTCTGCAATCTCCACAATGTTTTCTTCGACCGGTCTAACTACTCGTTCTACATTTTCATGAGGTCCAGGAAATCTTCCACGTTGCCGAGAGAATTTGAAAAATCTGGTGAAAGTGTGGCGCGACGGTACTCGTCAACCATGAACTCTTCGCTAATATGCCCTAATAAAATTGTTTTTGCTTCTTCCTATAGACTATAGGAAGGTTTTTTGCTATGTCTCAGAAGGGACGTGGATCTGAAGCATTTGAATAGGCTCTATCAAACTGTTCCAGAAATAATGCCCGGTCAAAATGTTAGTCGTGATGTACTAAATTGTTTTGTGATTTGTTTTGCCGAAACAGTATAGATGTGCCGTCAAAATTGATTACCTATTCTGGACTTTCCGAATCCCATAATAGTTTTCCAGAAATCAGATAGAAAAATGTACTTTTCTGTCAAAAACGAGGTGGGCAGATTTTTACCAAGTCCGGACCTGGATTTTTCAAAACCAAGTAGACCATTCTGACAAGTCTCAGGTGAGGAATGTTACTGGCAAATTTCATTCGATTACCTCCAACCATTTCTTTGAATTCACAGACCAAATGCATAAAACACCCTGTATCTTCTTAACGTAGTCAAAAAATGTTTTCCTTGTTGATCTATACTTGCCTTGAAGTGTTCTATCTGCCATTAGGCTATGGCTCATTGCTCGTGAATCACCTTATGGCCCACTTAACACAATCTGCACATCCACGTCCCTGCCAGTGGTATTTTGGTGGATTTTGTGATTCGAAAAATGCCACGTATTATTGACGTCACAATCGTCACATCTGTTCACGTTATTTATGTCGACCTGAAAGTCACTTGGAAATGTTGTGTTATTTTGTGAGTCCAAATGTGTCACGTGTTATTTACGTAATTAAATCACACGTTTTATGTGTAAAAAATGATGACAATATTTTCAAAAGATATTTACGTGTCAAATAGTTACCCACGAGAGTACTATTTGGTCACTCATATATAGTCATAAATGATTTTACTGATATTTGGTATTTTAAGTAGGTAAATATTTTACATTTCACATATTTAGGTGAATCCTTATAATTTTTATTATTAATAAAAGAATTTCCTACTTGTTTCATACTTACATACACCTGATGTAATAATTAACTAAAAACATTTTTATAAAACAGTTATGTTTCATAAATCATAAATCGTCAGATGGGCACACATTAATGTTCGAATATTCTGTATTTTATTTATTTACTCCATATTGTCCATACAAATAAACTCTTCGATTGCCGACTACTGATAAAACACAATATTGTAACTCCAAAGCTATTACGTAATGTACGTTATAGTAACTATAATGTGACTATAAATTCACTTCAAAATTTAACTTTCGTAAAGTTGCATTCTGACAACAGCGCCACTAAAGCACCTGATGGTGACCGATGAGTAAGTCACTTCGTCACTTGCTTGTTGAGCAAGTATGTCTACTTATACCTAGTGCTTTTGTTTAATAATTAAAACCGTGTTTGAAAGTTTGACTTCTGTGAAAGTGCTTTGTGTTGTGTTTTGTTGTTGTATTTCAATGAGCGAAATTAAATTCATACGGGCTATTACTGTGACGTCAAAGGCGCCGCTGTATCCAAACAAACTTTAAGGTTATGAAGATTTTAATATTTTATAAAAGGAGATACCTAGCGTTGATAGTTATATTCCTCGACTTTTGTTAAAACTGCTTTTAATACATTTAAAATTCACAAACGGAGACATCATATAATATACAAAACAAAGGTAAAATAGTTTGTTTGGATACAAAAAATGGCCGCTATACGTCATCACTAAAACAGCGTATAAAGTCCTAGATTATGTACTCTTGATGGTCATTTCCCACTGACACTTCGCCCTAGAATCATCTATCTATAATTTGGTAAATGATCTCCTTCTACACCGTACACCTCATCTTACTAGAACCATGGATCAACAAAGGTGTTGTTCCATGGGTTCTTAAAAAACGACAGTCAAGGCAGCTTCCTCTCAGAATTGATCCTTCTTGTGTATGACGTCTAGAAGTTAGATCTTTGCTTCGAAGGTCATCCATAGGATTTCGCACTCGAATTTGCTGTGATGGAACTGCGACGACCTCTCCCCATCAGGGATCGCGTCAATTGCAGCTGTCACCTTGGCTTGAATTAGGTCCGTCTATTCCTGATTCAGTGGGATGTCTCTGTAGAATAGCAGCCATCCTGAAACTTGTAGCAGCATCTCTGTAAGACATACTTAGTGCCTCTTCGGTGCTTGCTTCCCAGACAGCACCGGATATCCAAAATATGTACTTTTTAGGTCCATTTATTGTCCCGGATATCCATGTGTAATGGATATCCAGTGGACATTTTTTAATGGATATCCAGTGGACATTTTTTAATGGATATCCACTGGAGGTCCTGCTGGGACCTCCCTTACTTTAGTTTATTTAGCTCTAAATGAAATCTTTTAATGCGTCTTAGTATAAAGTTCCGGTGGAATTTTATTTTTCTTTATACGGGCTTCAATTAGTTTAATTTTATGGAACCTGACCAGATTTTAATATCCATAGGATATATGTCAAAGTAAAACTAGTGGATATCCATACTTTAACTGTTTATGGATATCCATTTCTGGAAAGTCTTGGGATATCCGATATTGTAATTAATATGGATATACCTAATTATGCATTTTTTATCCGCTCTGGTCGTCCTTGGATATTTTCTAAATATTTGTAAAAGAGGGATATTTAATGACAACAAATTAAATGGTCAGTATTTTCATTTTACAGATATTTAATTGACAATTAATAACACCTCAAATATCATCATATGCGGTTAAATTATTGTAGAAAAAAATGATTGTGTCGTTAAAACTACCGAAGTGCATTTTTATAGAATGAAGAATTCAATACAGTATAGCGAGGCAGTAATAAATAATTATCCATATTTGCGTGGAAGGCCGGATTGTAAAGTTTAAGTTAGTTGTCAGTGAACTTATTCTTGCTTTATTCGCTACTTGTCAGTGGTGTGATGGCCTAGCGGAAACGAGCTCGGCTGGCAAGCAGAAGGTTCCGGGTTCAAATCCCACATGTTCTTGTTTTTTTTTTATCAAATGCATCAGGCATGACATGAGGTCTATTAATTGCGAGTTAGAAGCCGGAGGCAGGTTAGATATGTGTGTTATTCCCCTGATAAAGGAATTTATGTGCAGTGGATATCTGTAAGGCTTTAGAATGGAGAATGTATGGACATCTAAAGTTGTGACAAAAGGATATCCATAAGATATCCCATGTGGTCCATATGTTGTTCATAAGGATATTCTCTCTATGTCCTTCATGTCCAATATGGATATCCATCAAACGTACAGAGGATGTACCTGTGCTGTCTGGGCTTAGTCGTACGAGAACTCTAATCTTGATAACTTTTGATTTATAAGGGAACTTTGTTAGTCTATATTGTTGGTACTGTTGGTAGCAATTTGCTGCACGGTGTTTGTTGTGTTTTATTGGTTCTTATTTATAAATCAACTTACGCATAAGCTCGGTCATTTGGCCGCCGAGGTCATCAGATTTTTATTCCGTCGGTTTCTTTTATGATTAATATTTTTGAGGAATTATTTATGAAACAATTTTGATGATTTAATTTAAATTAATTTAATTAATGACTAGTGTTGAAAATGCAATCGAACAGATTAACATGCAGACAAAATTTATTTAATTATTAACAGTTGCGGATGTATAAAGAGGCATCCATTTTGCAAAATTTTCAAATTTTATTATTATAATTTCAAAATGCTTTGATTTGATATTTTAAAAAAACTTACCTTTTTTAATTTAGTCGGTTGTACCTTTATATATAAAAACTATTTACTGTTTTGCTATCAGTGTTTTTCTGTCTAATGCGCACGACTGAAACACATCCAATTTTGGACGTACACTACGGCATTATTGCATGAACACCAAATAGGTCGGTTTACTAAACATTTTAGTCTCTCTTTGTGAATGGCTATTAGTAGTATTGCTGACATGATATTGAAGTAATATTGTTATGAAGCTATATTTAAAAATGTTCCATTAGTGGAAATGAAAAATGACCTTCTAATATTCAGTACCTATCTAAAATAATGTAATTTATTTTAACTGTAATTACTTGATAATCGAACGATCCTGCTTAAAGTAAATATTGCTAATTAATAATCCGTTGTTGTTTTATTCAGTATTGTTAGGTAGAAATTAAGAAATAATTAATTTAACTGGTCGAAAAACCACAAAAGATCCTTAGGAATTTCATTATCTCAATTCCTTTTACTCCTCCTAGAGTTTTTTCTTTTTTCCTTTTCTCTCATTTATTTTATTTTTACCAACATATATCTTTCTCCTTAGTCTTGACCCGCAAAAACTTCGCCCAAGAGATATACTTTATATGGATTAGCTATTCGAATTTAAGTAGAAACAAGTCAATATTTTCATAGGGCGAGATGAAGTAAGAATAAAAAATGTGAACGAATTTCATAATGAGATCTTTCATAAGGGTACTTTTTAGCAGTAATAGAAATATATTATAGTGTAAATTGTATGCATAAAACTAGAAAATATTCTATTCCTGCTTTAAAAAGTAAGGAACAATTTCAATATTAGCAAATGATTGGACACGTTTGTATTCAGTGGCGTAACCACGGGAGGGGTTAAGGGGATATATCCCTCCACGAGGTCCCTTCCTTACCAACATCAAAGCGATAATAAAAAAATTAAATAGCCAAAGTCTATTCTTAGAGAGTTACCTATTTCCGAAAATGAAATTATCGATGAACTGACAAAAAGACCTAGGCGACTAGATTCTGTCAAAAGCAAACCCGCATTTCAATAAAAATTTGTTTCTTGATAATTTTTTTTTTTGTCGTCCCCACCCAAGGCCAATGTCTGGGTACGCCACTGAGTTTGTATTGGCTGTACAACATAGCACACCCTACATGTGTTAATATACTTATTCTGTAATTTTAGGCGGTAAGTTTCAAAAATTGAATACTTCCAAAACGTAAGTATAATAAAAACATGTACGCAAAATCTTTTTAGTTTTTATAACACAGGGTCCAAGTCCAACAGAAGTTCCAGACGCTTCTGAAACTTTTTAACGAGTGGAGAAAACAAATTGAAACTGACGGATACTTATACAAACCGTCCAAAAAGTTACATTTGTAGTGGCTTTGACTTTTGAATTTTTAAAGGGATTTTAACGGGAATAAAAAAGTAAATACCTACTTTGCCGCAAATTGAAGGCCTTTAAGTTGATCCGTTTTTAATTAATAAGAAACATGTAAGAACCGATTAAAAAAGATTAATAATACGATTGCTTCATTACGGTTTTTTAATAATATCTTGTTAATGGATTATTTTTCAATAGAAACAAGGAAAAGTATATTAGTGAAGTCAATAAGTCGGGAGAGCTGTAAAAATGACAAATATTTCGGATTGCAACGAAAGATATTTCTTCCCTCATTTTCGAGGGTGCTGAACACGAATATCGCTGTTAGAGGATTTTTATCCACTCTTACCCCCTACAAACGGCCAAAAACCACCTCGGGATGCTGTTTTTTTGCCAGTAAAGTGGTGATGATATCGTCGGGGATGATGGAAGGGAGTAGGGTGTTGCCAAGGGAGAGCCGCGTAAGAGCCCTTGCGGAGCTGATTCTATCCTATCTGGGGATGGAAAAGTGATATTATCGATACTGGTGTTTTCAACATTTACCCCTCCCCCCCGTTTTCGCGAGGATGCTGAACAAGAAAAGGAGTAGCAAACCACGCGCGTGTCTAATTTATCTTTGAAATTAGTAAGTAGAGTTTACTTGAAGAAAAATCTACCCCTCGCTGATATTAACTCGATTCGTTATGACTGTATGATGATTTCGGACTTTTTTTAAGAATTATAATAATTGTAATTGTAAGAGCGGATATTCGAAAAGATGTGGTTGTGTAAAATTAGGTTTACAGTGTAGCATATTTTGTAAGACTTCTAAAGGTAGAGATTGTGAGAATTGTACGCCTGGAGATGAACCTGAGGATACATCTATACACAAGCGTACGAGGTTAATGATGATGAATATAATTTCACAATTTTGTTAAATTTTATCCCTGAAATTTCTATTGCCGATTCTCATTCAGAGATGGACAATGTATGTGATGAAGGAGGAGACAGACGATATCATCGAACGCGATGTTCACTTTGAGGAGCATGAAGAATGTAACGTTACCGACCGGCCGGCGTGGCGCACATTGGGCAGAAATTCAGATTTTGGGTAAACAATCTGCCTTCAAGTCAAATCTCAATCGATTTGAATGAATTTTTTGTGAAATACTGGTTACGAATTGTACTTTATCGTGGTAATGCCTAAAATTTGATAGGTATCCAATTCAATGATCTCCAATAATCATATTGAAGCCGACTTAGGTATATTGCTCGAACATGGCAAGGATTACACAAGACACAGCCATACAGAAAAAATTCTGAATCCGAGATGACACATATCATTTCTGACGTTCTCTGGTTCGTTGATCAGGAATCCGCCGTCAGTTTTCCACCTACCATCAGGATATTCCGAGACGCGGAAATCTACCTGTTAACTGTCAGAAAAACTAACTTAACGATATCCAGTTATAGTTTTCCGACGTTTTTTGGGTCGCTGAACACGTAGTTAGTTTTATCCGTACGCTGAAGGGCTTCCGATTTTCCGGAGAAAAGGTGGGAACTATATCCGGATATCGTTTTTTCCGGCAGTTAACGAGTAGATTTTCCGTTTTTCCAGGTTTCAAATGTATGGATCCACATTTTTGAGAGTTAAGATTTTAGAAATCCGACTTGTTTAACTTTTATGGTAAACGACTCTCAACTGATCAAAATTTAACGCAACAGAAAGACAAACATATCAAGCTTTTAAACAAACGTTTCTAAACGAATCAAAATTTAACGCAACAAAAATACAACCATAACAAGCTCTTAAACAAACGAGTGTAAACAAATCAAAATTTAACACACCAGAAAGGCTCATTATCTATAAATTATTGGAGATCATCGAATTGAATATCAAATTTTAAGCAGTGCCATGATAAAGTACAATTCGTAACGAGTATTTAAAAAAAAATCATTCAAATCGTTTGAGATTTGACTTGTAGGCAGATTTTTTACCAAATCTGAATTTCTGCCAGCATTGTACGGCGGCGGTTAGACGCTGTTTGAGGTAAAGGACGCCAACATCTGCTACTGTTATTATATCTCCAATAAGTATCAGTTTATAGCACGAAGAAAGTATTATCTAACAAAAAGAAACCAAATTTTCATGTTCAAGTTTTATGTATCTTACGTTTCTGCTTTGTTTTACCTTTTGAACTATATATTTTCATTATATCTCCAGTTCAATATTCAAGTTTCATTATTTGGAATAATTTCTCTAATATTTAGTTAACCCTGGTGCCAGAATTTATGGACCGTATTTTATAACATAATATTCTTTCTGCTGGATCAAAATTATGATCAATTTATTGCGATTAAGGAAGAAGAAATGACGACCTGGCAACAACAAAGTAGGGATCTTAAAGAAATTCATGAGGAAGTGTCTGAATATTCATTTCTATCCTATTTAAAAAATTGAGCGAAACAAGTAACACTAGACGGCACTTGACAATTTTATTGGTTATATTACCAGTATTAAAACTCTCCTAAATTGGCAAACCAGTTATACACGCCATTGGCTGCACCTGTCAGAAAGGTGCGAATCAAATTCTGTATGTATGGTCGGAAAATATAATGCTAAGGTGGCAGAACTGGCAGTATTTAGTTGCTAACTAGCTAAAGGCGTGAAGAGTGCGTGACCAGACGCCACTTAAGTCGAGTCCAATGTAATTACCTGTTGTTTAAACGGGGTATTTGAGATTGATGTCGATTTATCAGGACCGTAATCAGTGAAGTTATAAAAGATGTAAAATAAAAAAAAGAAAATTTCATGTATAAGGTGTGTTCGGGTAATAATAAGGCCCACTTTCACTTTAAAGTAATAGAAAAAATATAAAAAACATATTTATTTCAAAACTTTCAACGGATCGTTAAACATCAACACATAAAGTCGAATTCTGCATAAAGAACAAAAAAACATAAACAATATTCACAGATATAAAGAAAAAACTAAGAGTTTGCAACTTAAGTCTACACGAGTTCATTAATAGAAAAATTTGTTTTAAGAACAGTTTTAATACGCAAAGTCATCCGTATCCTCGACAATAAGTCCAGCGTAAGTTCTTTTTGCATAAAAAACAATACCAGCTATCCGTTGGGGCAATTTCATTTGCCACGTGAGTTTTTTCTTTGCCAAAAACGTCTCTTTTTAAAAGCTGTGCTTTATAATTTATTGCCTTTCTTCTGGTAGTTTTGGGCTGTTTTAAACTTCCAAAGTCAGGAATTTTACAGGATCTCCCACCAGTTATTTGTTGTGGGCCATATTTCTGATTGCACAGAAATTTAGTTTTGAGTTTAAGGCTTACAGTTGAATTGTTCCACACGAACAAAGTAATTAAAAATCAGATATAAATGAACCATAGATTCTACCAATATCCATTGCCTTACCTGTGTTTTAGTTGCGTTTAAAACGACAAGTGTTTCAACGAAGGCAAAAATAATAACTTTAGCCGCAAAAATCGTGTTTTGGTCAATAACTAAGGAACTACTCAACGAACCAACTAAAATTATATTACAGGTATTAGAGCATGTAAATACAAACCCAAGTTTGAAGTTTTGATGGATAGATAGCGCTTTAGAAGTATTTGATTTAATATGGGCCATATTTTTGACCGGGAGACCGGGCCATATTACCCGAGCACACCTTAATTCTCTTTCTTTGCTTGATATGCGTTGTTTATAAATGACTTTGTTTAGGCTTTATACAATTTGGATATGTTTGTTATTATTACGCTTGTATAAAGCCCAAACAAAGTCATTTATAAATATGTTTTTTCTTTGGATTCTGTAAAAGTATTAATTAGTATGACAAGGGTGCAGATGATTTTTGAGCCCGTGGATTGCATTTTTCTAATAAATGAATATCGTTCATCCGGAAGAAAAGAGTTACATCTCAAAAAACATGATTATTCATAGAAACGATTTTAAATTTTGCTTTTTTTTCAAATCCATCTCATTGAGAATTAAAATGATAAACAGCTACGATTTTTTGCTGTGTTTCTAATTTTGTAGTGTGTGAAAAAGGCCGAGATTACTTTTTTTTTGGGATAATAGTTTAGGAGAATTTGAAAGATGTAACTCTTTTCTCGCAAAAAAATTAATTTTCATAAAAACAAATTGTTACAAGGTAATTATTTCCAAAAAATAAAAATAAATCCATGCAGTGGAGCCAATTGTCTTTTTTTTACTCTTAACGATAAACAAGTACAATAATCAAAACAAATATTCAAGCAAGAAAATAACTATAAAAGATTGCAAACAACTTAAAATTAACAATGACTGGGAAAAACTCCTTAGACTTCTAAAGATTCTTATAAAAGTCCAAATAATACATTGGCACACAACGTACTTTAAATACATACCTACTTGAACTTGAATTAAAATACCAAATGAATTTCTGTAAACGTTACTATTTGAATATTAAGGAAATATCAGGCAATCATGTCAGCGTCTTCGATAACTCAAACATAGAAAGGTTTCCCCTGAAAACACAGTATATAAATGTTTTGAAAATGTAAAGTTGTCCCATTATGTGGGTTAATATATCGATTGGAATGTTTGTTTTCACATTTTTGTTCATTATTATTTTCTATCAAAAACTATATTCATACTCAGGTTTGTAATTTGTTGTTGAGTAGGACCTCTGAGAATAAATGAGAATGCATTTCTTTTATTTAATGATTTTTTCAATACGTGTACCAACATTGTCTATCTTGCTAATAAAATTAAAATGGTTTTTCTTTTAGTTTCAAAATAGATTGAGTTTGAATACGTGTACCAACATTGTCTATCTTGCTAATAAAATTAAAATGGTTTTTCTTTTAGTTTCAAAATAGATTGAGTTTGAACCAGAAACCAAATAAAATTTGCTATGTTCTCAATATGGCCTACCTATTAAAAAACAAAATGGACTCTTGTAATTTCCAAATAAGTATAACTCAAATTAAATAAATTAAAGTTGATTACCTTTTCCGTAAAAAAATGTTATTTTTCAATTAACGGCTTTGGCTTTGTATTTGAAAATTAGTAAACAAATGAAATAAGTTATCTCGTACCGTCACTTGTTATGGTTTATTTTATTTGTGTAATAAGAAATGTTACCACTGATTCATGTAAAAACATTCCAATACCTCCGGTCCTGTGGCATGCCATCGAAGCGGCATCGTAATTACAGCGTGACCACTTCCCTGAAGTAAAGTTACTAGTGCTACAACTGGCGCCCGACCTCCTTCCTCAGCCTTCACTGGGTGATGCCTTTGTATCATGTCTTGGGAAATTAATCGAGATCAAATGATAACGCTCGTTGTGTTTACATCCTTAAAGTGGATAATTATATTCGAGCCATTTAGTCTTGTTTTAGTTAAATTTATGGTGCCGATGCTGGAATAATTTATTTTGGTCTCTTAACAGATCGAAGCCGACTTAATATACAACACATTAAGCGGGGAACTTGGCTTGATTGGGTTCAGTTCGATACCGTGCAATTTAATAGTCATGAATAAAAGAAATTATCTTTGTTTGATGAGTTTGTAAGGAAAGAGCAAGAATTAGAGACAATTTCCGATGAAAGATTAATGTAAATTAGTACAAGGGAAATAAAGTGGGAATGATTATGTCAAAAATAATTTTGTTTAAAAAAATATATTATCTCAATATTAAACGTTATTGATTAAATGAATATATAGCTACGGTACGCAGGTAAGTTTTTTGAAAAAATTGAATTATTTTCGGAATTATTACAATTTTCCGGTGCAAAAAATAATATAATTAGGTGGTTGTTGGTAATATTTTGACAAAAATATTTCTTGAATAGTTAAGTGTTCTAAGAAACATTTTTGTTATACATGCGCTAATGTACCTGAAACAATTTTATTTATTGGAATCATTTCAATGTAGAAACTGTTGAAGGTTGATCTGGTGGTTACAGATTTCTCAAAGGTTCGGTACTATTTATTACCTTTTCTATAATAATATCGGTATCGTAGATTTTGGTTTCTCCAAATATTTAATGAATATTTAGGCTATATATGGAGTTTAGGTCAACGATGTATACATATTCGTGACAAGAAGTTCCTCAGAACCAAATACTTTGTTATTTCTAAATCCTTTGTTATTTTTGTTATTTGTATTTGATATCTTTATGAAAGTTGTAAATCATAATGAGCATCTATTTGCAGCTTACTTTAAAGATCTGCTTTAACAGTTAATAACACCACGCGAGTTTGTGAGTTTCTAATATTATTATTAAATTAATTTATTTTAAAATCAATCTAAATGAATGCTACTGCTACTGCTAATTAATTAGCTGCTTATAGATTACACAATTTTGATGAAAAGGTGTAAACCAAATTTGCTGTCATCTTTGTTTTCGAGTTATAAACTAAAGTACGATTTTTCAGTTTTTCGATACACGCCGCCATCTTGGTTAGATATTAGTGAAATTTGAAAAAAGTTATTTGCACCTTTTTTGGGCACTTTTTAAGGCTAATGACAAATTAGAAATATCTGCATTACTTTTCAAGTTATAACATAAAGTTTTGTTTTTTTAAGTACAAGTCATAGTTGGCTGTGATTTATTTAAATATCTAAAAAGTGTAAAATATCTTATGAAAGTTACAAAAAATAGGACAGCTATGTTAGAATGCTTTGTTCAAATAATTCTGTGCATCCGAAACATAATTCAATGGCTATTTCGAAAGAGGACCACCTCATGAATCTATTTTTGAGAGATTATAAAAAAATCTCATCAATCATGGGACATTTAACAAACCAAGATAAAAAAATTAGTTATAAATAATTACAATAAATTCCTCCTCCATACATAAATTACACCTCTTTTATATCAGTTTGAACTGCATTATGAACATGAATATTTGAAATGAAATTCACAGTCTCTACAATTTCGTCGGAGTTTATTGACGTCGTTACTGGTTTTCTTGTATAAAGTGTCTTTAATATGTCCCCAAATAAAAACAAAAAATCTAGTGGCGTTAAGTCAGGTGATCATTGTGGCCACCTCACTGGTTCGTTACTTTCGATTCAATTGTTTCAAAAACTGATATTTAACAATTCTGAAGTAGTTCTAATAGGTATTATGAGGTGGTACACCATCTTGTTGGAAGAACAGATTTCTTGCCTGATTTAAGCCCACCCTGTCCATAAATTTCTCAATAAGATGCTGGCTAGGATTTGATTGTACTGTTGTCCATTCAGATTTTCTTGATATGTATGATATGTTAAAACACGATTATGTAGGACATATCAAATATTAAAACCAAACCGCCCCGTCCCGTCCCTGAGATCGGACGTCGACAGTACGGTGAGGGTTTAATAGACAATAAACTTGTTTGTTGAAAAATTCAGCACTGCTAATGTAGGCATTATCTGTCCAAAGTACACTACTAGAGAGACGAATGAGTCTTGTTGAAATTTTTAACGATACCAAATGCAAAACCCCAATCGCCATTGGGGATCAGTCCATTGCAGGTGATGTTGTTTCCTTATTATATAAGGCCTGAATTTGCATTTTTTCAAAATACCCAAGGCTCAACATCTTGAGCTTCCAGATTCAGCTTCAATTTGTTGACTTCAAATTAAAGGATTTGCAACCGCGACTCAGTTTCAGTTTCTTCAATATTGTAATATTTTAGCCTTGGCTTGCTAAGTGGTCCATGATCGATGCGATTTTTTTTCTCTCAAAAATAGATTTATGGGTTATCTTCTGTTGAAATAGCTTTTGAAATATGTTTCGGATACAATATCATAATTGTTACTTTGAATAAAGCATTCTAACATACCAACCATATTTTTCATAGAATTCTACAATCTACATTCTTTAGACGAAATAATACGTAAAAAGAAGTTTTATTTTTACATATCTCTTAAAGTTATCAAGTTACCCTCTGAAAACATTTCCCCACCTTATACGGTGTACGTCACAATGAAATAAAAGTATTAAAACAGTAATCTCCGTCCTACGCAAAAAAGTACTTTTTGGCTTGTTTGGAAAAGTAGTCGCATAACAACCACAACAAAAACTTTTATCTTTCATAAAAATTACCGTTTCGTTCACATGTTTAAACAAAAAATGCCACTTTCCATTACAATCCAATCTAATAGGTAAAAAAAAAATATCGATTCATCAAGAATTTTATTCTACTTGCGCAGAGTTGATGTAAGAGAAAACTATTTTATAATTGTTTTTGTAGTCGGTATACAAAAAGTTACAGATTGTCTTTAGGTGAGTTTATGTACCTGAAAGTTAAAGAGGAATAGAATACTACTGCAGTCTATTTTATATAAAAATATTTGAAATTTCAAACTTCTATTGTCGAGACTTTCTATAGAAAAACCTATTTTCCATTGTGGTATGTATTTGAAATGCCAATAGCGGGATATACACCATCTTCCCTATACATATTGCAGATATAATAATCGCCTTTGAACATTTTCTATACTCCTTACATGTGTCATAGTAGGGACACCATATTATTGAGGATAATGCGACAAAAGATCTTACAAGTGAGATGTGTAATAATTTTGTTGTACCAGTATTGCAGAAATCTCTACTATTCCTAATAATAAACATTTTGTAACGTTCTGATGTGAGAGTATTAATATGATTTTTGAATGTAATTTTAGTATCAAAAGTAACACCCAAATAACGAATTCTATTGGATTCTTTAGATAATGTTGTTTAATTTAGCAAGTAGGTAACTATAGTGTATACAGGGTGGTCTACCACAAGTGTGCCAAAACATATGCCCTAAAATGCATAACGCTACAACCCCTTGAAGGGGGATGATGAATATCAATTTTCGATTATAAATCCAAGTGGTGACTAAAAAAATTTAATTTTCATGCATTACGACCTCGATGCAGCGCATAAAACTACAAATTTTATATTTAACAGCTTGCTTTATTGGGGTAATTTTGAGGAGTGAGGGGTAATTTTTTACCCAAAATTTTTTTTACGCCACTTTCGAAGCAAAAGTTTTAAATAAAATTATTTCCCATGCAAATGGACTCAGAAGAAAGTATCTTTCAAAATTTTTATCACACCAGTCGTGTTTGAATAATTTGCGTTGAACGGGAATCGGGTTTTTCAGCAGCCTATTGCCGTTCAACGCAAATTATTCAAATACGGCTGGTGTGACAAAAATTTTGAAACCTACTTTTTCCGAATTCATTGCATGAGGAATAATTTTATTTAAAACTTTTGCTTCGAAAGAAACATCAAAAAAATTTGGGTTGATCTACGCCGCCGCGCCGTATAAAATCGTGCTGATACTAGGCCAGTATATATAGGAAAAATAGAAAAAAAAATGATACAAAGCTGGATTTTGGTACAGATGCTCAATTGGGCATGCAGTTTAATATACTAAAAGTCCTCAATTATACCATGTGAGCTTTCTTCACTATGCCTGAAGAGGGGTTGGAACCTTTGGTGTAGAACTTACACATGGAGTAATTTTCCACACACACCAAAACACTTTTGCACACACTCGACGCGCGTTTCGCCAACCAAGTTGGCATCATCGGGAGATGATTAAATCTAAGCTTAACCTAACAATGGGACCTATTTATACCTAAAAATACGTTACGCTTCGACGAACACTATCGCGGTAATTGTTCGTCAAAGCGTAACGCATTTTTAGGTATAAATAAGTCCCATTGTTCGGTTAAGCTTAGTTTTAACAAAGATTATTGTTTAATTTTATCGCTCATAAACGGACCCCAACTTAAGCTTCATCTCACTTTAACTCATTATACTGCAATACTTCTCTGTTATTTGGCATCCAATTTTGCACGTGTTAGAGAGAGAAGATGGGGCGATGAAATAAACAGTGGCTTTGACTATCTAGAATATGAAATGATCTAAACATTAATTCGAATATCAACATGGTTTTAAAAAATCACTCTATTTTGGTGACATAGGTGAAAAGAGAATTATTTTCTCTAACTAATGGTGTAAAGATCCAATATGGCGGCCATAAGAGAAAAAAAAGTTGACTATCGTTGCTCAAAATCTAGAAGGTTTAGAAAATTTATATCAATGCCATTCAATTGGTAGTGGTCAAAAATATAACCTTGCCAAATTTCATTAAATTCCCATGAATGGTATAGAAGATATTAATTTTGTTTTGAAATCACGATTTTCAATTTTTTCAGTATAAACCGCGAACGAATCAAGATATCCAGCATATCTTGGCAGGAAATTGTAGAGCATAAAATAGCGCAACTTTTGTCTAATTTAACCGATTCTCTAAATCTTATAGTTTCCGAGATACCAATGGTGGGCATTGAAAAATTCACCACCGTGTATATACTTACAGGGTGAGTCAGGTTGTATGGTAAAAAATTTATGTGAATAGAGCATGAAAAAATAGTATTGACGGTTTGCTATATAACCCTTAATTTTTTTATACAAGGTGTTAAAGTTGTAAATGTTTCGTTGAATTTTTTTAATATATTTTGGGTAAATACAGTCGTATCAATGAAATTAGGTTGGTTTATATAGGGCGCTATCAAGTGGCGATAACAGTTTTTCAAAATTAATCCAGTGGCGTGCATTAACACATTTTTTTCTGATAAGAATGCCGATAAATGTGCGCCGCTGCATTTTTTTATACAATTTATTAGTTGTTGAAAACCTAATGTAATAATAATAAAATACTCTAAGGAAACAAAATCTTTAATAACAAAAATTTAAAAACAACAGCGACTTAATTACTACTGTTGACAATAAATTTTCAAAATGAAGTACATTAACCTCAATGCACTCTAAAGATTAATCAATTAACAACCAACAAGTACTAGTTGACCGAATAGTACATTTTTCACGTCAACTAAGGGTAGATGTGCATAAACTCAGGAATATATAAAATGAAATTTCCTTGCGGGCACGAAAGTGCATTGAGGTTAATGGTCTTCATTTTGAAAATTTATTTTAAAAAATAGGTAGTAATTAAGTCACAGTTGTTTTTAAATTTTCGTTAATGAGGATTTTGTTTCCTTAGAGTATTTTATTATTTTTGCATTAGGTTTTCAAAAAATCCAGTGACGCACAGTTATCGGCATTCTTATCAGAAAAAAATGCACACCACTGATTTAGTTTTAAAAAACTAATATCGCCAGTTCATAGCGCCCTGTGAAAAATATAAACCAACCAAATTTCATTGATACGATTGTTTTTAATCAAAGGATACTTATTTAAAAAATTCAACGAAAAACTTTCAACTTTAACACCTTGCAAAAAAAAATTAAAGGTTATATAGCAAAATCCTGAGACACGTCAATACTATTTTTTCATGCTCTATTCACATAGGTATTAATTTTTTACCATACAACCTGACTCACCCTGTATACATAAATTAAGGCACCAGAAGAGAATAATCAACTCTTATAGAAAAAAATTACAAAATTCCAATTGATATCTTATAATTTTTAAGCTCCAACTTTTTTAATTTTTAAACTATCACAAATTTCTACGTCATTTTATAGATTTTGAAGTTCTCTCGAATTTTCCTATTTTCATAATTTTTGATAACGGCTAAGATTATAAAGTTATTTGACTTTAAACGAAAATTATCACGAATTTCAAGATGGCGATTTTTGGTATTTTTATTGACATATTTAATACCCCTCCCCGACATTTTAACGCAACAAACAGCTTGTTACAAATTTGTTCCGAATTTACGGTATATTTTACTTAATTTTACTGGCCTATAATAAATAGGTCGAACGCCCGCACAGTAAGTCGCACTGGTAGCGCGGTGCGCGGTCATGCGTAATGTCGCAGAGTAGCCGAAGCTCACGTGGAATCTTTGAGGACTTTTAGTATGTTAAATTACACGCTCAAATAAGCATTTGTACCAAAATCCAGCTTTGTATCATTTTTTTTTTCTATTTCCGTAAATAGAGACTAAAATGACTGTACTATACGAAATTAATGTCTATTTGTCGAATTAATAGTAATTCTAAGGCTGGACGATAAGAATCTTCCTCTATGAGATTATCTAGAGTTTTTTCGATATTAACGTTGTTATTGGATAAGTGGTCATCAAAGTTTTTTTTACATGTTCAGTTGGGTTAAGTCCAAAAAATTATAAAATTTAATAACGCAGTTAATTTTTTACTAACATGAGAGGTAGACCTAGAATTTATTAAATCACCATAAATACACTGACGATCAATTGAAGTGACCCAAGAAAAATTTGCATCAACTTCCAACTCATATATATTTTGATACAAGAATCGCAGAGCCATAAATATTTTTAGGTATTATAGATATACGTCTCAAGAATATGGGACACATTTTGCTTGTCCTTGTCTCGTTTATTTTTGGAGATACGGTGATGAACGTTGAGCTATGTTTTTCTGCCAAAAGTTTGAGGTCGTGCATGGAGTGTCCCAAACCGTTTTCGGATATCACAATATAGTCATTTTGTACCCTCATTCATTGCGTTCATTCTCATTTTTGATTGATTGTGCTAACTTAATTGTTGTTAATTTTTTGAGGATTTCTATACAACAGTACATTTTTTGCCTTTAAATGCTTACTTTGTTTAATGTTTACAATTAAATTACACGTATATAATACACAAATAAAAATTCTTAACATTAAATGTCAATAACGACTTAGTCCACCTCTTGCTCCTATAACAGCTTGATACCGTCTGGGCGTACTGACAATGCAATTATCTATAATTTGCTGATCCACAAGAGGCCATTCCTCTGAAACCACAACAGCATGTTCTTCCAAATTGATAGTTGGTAACATTCGTTTGCGAAGGTGTCTTTCAAGTATGCCCCAGACATGCTGGATAGGGTTAAGATTCGGCGAGCAGGAAGGCCATACCATTCTTGTGATATGTTCTTCGAAAAAATTGTTTACTACTCGAGTACGATGTGGTCTTGCATATATAGAAATTCAAGGTCTCTTTGATTCGCAAAACGCAATACAATAGGCCGCAAAATTTGATGGAGGTACCGTCAAACGGGGTAAAGTGCATCATACGAGGTAAATTGAATCAACTGCGCATTTCTTTGTTTCGGGCCACGCCGATCGTCACCGACATGTTTTCGAAGTGTAAAAAATTTGTCGCGTTAAACTAGCGTTGTTTGCAAGTATCAAAGGTGTGGTTAAGCGTTTCCCAACATAGCGAGTATTTCGTAATAAATTACTGAATTTTGTCACAAATTTTGTTAATTTCAAGCAACGCAAAATCAAACAGTTGGGGGGAAGAAGCTGTGTGTGACAGGATTTTAGGGTTATGAGAAATTAGATGTATAGATATTCAACATGACATTACCTAAGCCCGATCTGTTTGAGGTTAGGTTGTTACAGAGATATACCATGATTTGTTGAAAAACGACACTATGAGGGGTAATGTGGATCACTAGTTTGATTCGTTAATAATGACAATTACATCCATATTTTTGGCACTGATTATTTCAGTAAAAACTTAACTATAATGCTGAAATATATTATATTATTCAAACCAATGTTTTTTTTTAAACACACTTCGTAAGAATGTGGGTTTAAAACAAGATGTTTTTGTATATCCCACTGTGCTAGATATAAACAGTGTTGTAAGGGAGCAAATTTTTAAAAAGGGGGCTACGCTTCAGTCAAAAGAGGAAGACATATGTTTAACAACATTGGTGATATTAATTTTGAGTGATTTGTTTAAGATAAAAGTTTAGCATTTTGTTGTTTTTATATATTAATTTGTCGACGAAGACAAAACTGATTTTATTTTAATTTTAAGTTTAAATTTTTATTTATTTCATTTATTATTTATTTTTAGATCATTTGTACTTATTTATTTCTATGTCCTACCTACATGCATAAGACTGCATCTGAAACGAACTGTGATAGATTACGTTATGAATAAATATATTTTGGTCTATTTTTCAAGAAAAACGTGTCCAATTTTTTTTGCCGCATTTTTAAAAAAATTTTTGGTGATTCACTTTACCTCTTATAGCGTTAAAGTGAATTTTCATGGGAAATACACCTAGGATCCACTTTACTCCCTCCTATGGGGTAAAGTGGATCACACTTCAACCAAAAAAATAAAAAAAACCTGAAGGGTTATTTATTTCTTTAATTAACGATTAGATGACAAATTAGTGTCTAATGCTAAATTATTTTTTTGAGAAATTTTTAATTACAACTACGTCGTCAAATCTTAAAAAAACATGTCTTTTTGATCCATTTTACCCCGTTTGACGGTACCTATCCCGCGCATTCACAGTTTCATTTGCGAAAACTATCAATTCAGTTCTCCCCCCCCTCTGTCAAAAAGTCAAAAAATGTCCTGTTGTATAGAAAACCTCATAAAATCAACAACAATTAAGTTAGCACAATCAATCAAAAATGAAAATGAACGCAATGAATGAGGGTACAAAATGACTATATTGTGATATCCGAAAACGGTTTGGGACACTCCATGCACGACCTCAAACTTTGGCAGAAAAACATAGCTCAACGTTCATCACCGTATTTCCAAAAATAAACGAGATAAGGACAAGCAAAATGTGTCACATATTCTTGAGGCATATATCTATAATACCTAAAAAGATTTATGACTCTGCGATACTTGTATCAAAAGATATATAAGTTGGAAGTTAATGCAAATTTTTATTGGGTCACTTCAATTGATAGTCAGGTATCTAGTCAACTAATACTATAAACTATTAACTCGCTTACGTATTGCCAAGTGGCATATAAAGCAGTAAAATGTATAAATACTGATTTCTTGTTATTTATGTTTACTGTGGCCCGCAGGGTACACTTACGTTTGCTGCGTGAAAATCTGTAAGGCACCTCATGTTTGGCCAAATTTCGTTTTGTAAGAAATGCCAAAGATATGAGAGAAAAGCGGTCACGTGGTTTTTTGGTTATATTAGCTGTTAAAAACTGGCTTATTTCGTTTGTATCTATTGGCGCCGAACCACTTTGCAGATGCGCTTCTAAATTCAATCTTCCCGCTTTTATTTTTAACCCATTGAAATGCATCCGAAAGACAACATTTTGTAATTGTACTATACTACAAACCGTATAAGGTATTATTAGGTGACTAAGAAAATACAGAACAGGAAACAATCATACTATGTAAGTACATATGACACAATATAATCATATCCACGGTAATTCTATAAATCAATAATTTTGTTCGCCTCATATACAATTTTGCTTTAGAAATATAATTTTTAAAAAGGCCGTCGGAAGAACACGCAGTTATGCTTTATTAGCACATCACTTTGGTCAGAAAATTATAGATAATGGTTCCTTACACGACAGGAAATTTATTAAAGGTCGATAGTGTTAATTGGTGGTTATTCTTACACGATTATTTTTTGTATTGATGTGTGGAACCGATAATTCGGTCGATAACTCTATAATAATATGTTTGGTATGCACGGTTTGATTAAAAAGTCGATACTGTAATTATAGCACAGGAATTGGGATTATAAACAAGCATAGATTCGCAGATAAATCTGAATAAATGGGGTCAGTCCTAAATTATAGTTTCGGAATGTTGTTTATTTTGAATGTAAGTATTTAAAAAATAGTAACTTAAAAATATTCTTTTGTTCTAAATTACAGTACATTAAAACTATACGCGTGAGTAAAATAGATACACTTTGAAATACTTTTTAATTTTCGAATATCTAGTAAGTACGTGGATGTCTGGCGATTTAGACCATAATGCTGTGTTTCATTATGAAAAGAAGAACATCGAGATTATAGTATGCACCTGGGTAATACCGTCGAAATACCTGAACAAATTTTCGAATTATTCAGTAGACAAACAAAGGCACAGATTGACATACATTTTTTTAAAAGCTTTTTTGGATTCAGTAATGTGTAAATCATGTTATAATTCCATTGAAATCTATCACAATATTTATATAATTTATATAAAAGAACCAAATATCCTGGTGATTGGGATTTTTATAAACAAATGAAAATTATGTTTACTACCGCAATAAGATCCGAATAGAAGTCGTTTTATAATAACCAGTTCAATAAAAACTCTTAATTTGTAGGATGGAAAAAATTCAGTTAATTCGTTCTTAACCGTTAAGCCAGTAAGTGAGACTGATGTGTTACGAATAATAAATAGTATCAAAAGTAAAGCCACTGGTCTTGATGGTATAAATATTTTGACAATACATTTATCTCTTTTCTTTTGCCATACATCACTCATATAATAAATTTTTGTTTGATTAACTCTGTATTTCCCACTAACTGGAAAAAAGTCAGTCATACCATTGCCGAAAATAGATTCCCCAACAAATTTAGATAATATTAGACCAATCAGTATACTGCTGACTTTGTCCAAAATATTAGAAAGAGTTATTGAAGAGCAATTGCTCAGACTTCTTAAACTGAACTCCATTCTTCCGATAATGCAATCTGGATCAAACCGGGATATAGCTGCACTACAGCTTTACTAAATATTACTGATGACATTTTTACAGCAATTGATAATGGAAAACTAACATTACTAATTTTACTAGATTATTCGAAGGATTTTGATACTTTGAATCACAATATTTTGTTCTCAATAGGTATTTAATTTTAGTGGTTTAACTTCCAAAGCATCAAATTTATTGTTATATTATCTAAAAGCCATACAGTTGAAAAAACAAATCTAAAAGAAATATAGGTTTTCCAAATTGCAGCAGTATTTATAACGCGTAACCTCATGTTATAAATTGTGATAAATCAATAATAATTTTTATAAAAGCTTATTTTGAGACATTTTATCCAAATCAATTCTCTATCATGTTATTCTAAAATATAGTTAGTTATTTATTATATTTCCTCTATTTTTTCATTTAAAAATAATTTAAAATTTTATTATAAATTGTAATTTCTTAGAACCATATATCCCATTTTGAAATTTTATCTACATTAGGTTAGGTTAGGTTAAAGATTTAAAGACCCTGTATATTATTTCATTTTTGCTATAGAATCTACGAGTCTTCCGACATTTATTTTGTTTAAATAAAATTCCCATATAATAAAAATTGTGGCCACGGCGAAGTTTAGCTCAAAGCTACTCTCATACTTACACAACAATATAATTGGTGAAATCTTAATCTAAGAGTTAATGAATTCATTTATTTAATATTAATAGTACTTATTAAATTGCTCTTACTATCTTACAAAATAAACTCGTCCATTTATAAATTATTATAACATTTATAAATTATTATAAATGGGCAACGGTTAAAAATTGTGTGTTTAATTATAAGTTAATCGTGAAAACAGAAGACAATTAATAGACTGTCAGAACGCAGCCAACAACTTAATTAAGTTATTGTAATAGATGTGACAACGGACAATTATTAATTATTGCGTTTTGTTTTATGTAGAAGTACTCAATACAACACAAACAATTACACAGAAAACGAATCGTCGCAAATAATCTCAGTATTTCACAACATATTAATAGATTTCTGTTGAATTCATTTCATTAAAAAGGGCAGAAAAATTACTTAAAATGTTATTGATACCATACACCATGGAAGATAAAGTTTTGAATTAAAAAAGAGAGGAATATTAAATTAAAATCTTCATGCACTGACTAAAGGAAATTTTAATTTAAGAAAATTTTAATTTTTTATAAGACAAGGGCTTTGCCACAAATTTATTGCAATTTATATTTTGTTTCTTATAGTGATGGAATTTATATTCACGAAACTTAAAATATACACAGAATTAAATTACGTACATTTTCTACAATGAAAAATTCTTGTATTAATGTTTTCGCTGAAAATTAATATACCAGTAGCCATTATGTTATATTTTAAGGAAATTATTTATGAGTGCCGTAACGCATTGCTTTAAATTAATCCAGTGGATGAAAAACAGTTTATCGCAAAATAAATAAAATTAATTTTCCATTAATGAAATATCAACTATTGGCGATAAAATAATAATTATTCATAACTTTATTACCGGGGTCCGTATAAGCTGATAATATAAATAACCGTAGATCCCGTGAACGACATTCCATTTTTTTCAATTTGATATTGAAATTTTATTCGAGGAATATTTTTAGTACTGTGTGAAAGTGTTTTTAGTTTAAATGTGATCATTTTGTATACTATTATTATTTTCAAAGGATATCTCATCGATGACCACTGTTATAAAAAATTAAGAAATTTATTTCTAGATTTATTTTTCATTTTCACTGCCATCTTATTTATTATTTGAAATTATTCAACAACGAACTTAACATGACATATTTTTATAGATAGAGAGTCGAAGACATAGTTCCTTTAAAATATACATGATGATTTCTTCCACTAACACTATTCCTATTTTACTTGTAGTTTTCTGTATATATTGATCGTTCAAGAAAGTATTAGATTGATTTTAGACTATTCCGAAAGAGTAGGGTTCAGATATAGAAGTAGACTTGTTCCACATGGAACCAGTGGAATTCAGCAAATGAAAATGGCAATACGAAATAACTTAAACAGAGTAAGTAGAATACCTACCTAAGTCATCATCATCATCCCCGAGAAGCAATCATAGAAAAACAGCAATGTGTAAGTAAAAATCTTTATTAGATACATTAGTGCAATGAGTTGATTGAAAGAATCAATTCTGATAGTAAACTTCCACATTCACTATACAAGGCATTGCTGGCGCCCCAAAAAAATAAAAAATCACACTGTTACTGAGGAAACTCGTGTTTTTTAGCTAAACCAGAAACACGATTCTATTACTTTATTATATTGTAGATTTACAGTGATCGACTTCGTACTTTGATCTATAACTTAATTTTAACATATAATTAATCGATTATTATTATTATGCTGGCGCATTCACCAAAATTTAAAGTCTTAGCTATTATTTACCGGTTGGTTATATAATTTATCTAATTATATAATATAATAATATATAATAATATAACACAATGCAATAATTGTTGTACATATGTATTCTAAAATATAAGCAGCCAGAAAAGTATATAAAATTTAATTCAGAATATTATCGATAGCGACATATTTTTGTTGTGATACCTGATACCTATACTGAGAGATAATAGTTATCGCACTTCTTAGATTGGACTACAATACACAAAATACAGTGATTAATGAAAATGAAAAATACACCTTGACGCTCTGGTATTATTTAAAAATAATATTTTTTTAAAAAAGTTAGGAGAAGCTGATATCCTACGGACAATGATAGACTAAGACTATTACAGCTGAATAGTGCTGAAGTATAACAAGTGGAGTAGTTAAATTAATTGCTTGTTTAAGAATGTTTACAGAAATACCATGCCATATATAAACGTTACAGAGTTTATTTTGGTTAAAGTTTTCACACTTTATTTATTTTCATGTCTCCAAAAAGGTATAGTTATAAATTTGGGCTGATGATTTACAAATGACATTAATGTTTGACAATAAAAATTCCTAGAAACATAAGATGAGCCCACGAGAAATTTTTATCAAACTATAAGTTTTTTATATCTCAATACTTACCGTAAAACGGGGCTACTTTGTCACCCGGGGCTATTTTGTCATCTTGCGCACGTTAATGGTTTTTTATTTATTTTTTTCAAAATTATTTGTTATTTTGTGTTTCTGTTAACTCCAGCTTCTTTTGCAGGTTCTAATTAACTAAGAAAAAAATGAGAACGTATGAGAGAATCCCGGGTAGCCGAACCTACCACAACTTCACCGAAGAACAGGTGGCCGAAGCGGTGCGTGCGGTACAAAATGGTATGAGCAAAAAACAGGCGGCCAGGATTTACAAAATTCCACGGAGTACGCTTACTAATAGATGCCTTGGTAGGCATACAAAACCTAGAGGTCATCCAACCATCCTGAGTTCGGAAGAAGAGACCGTAATTGCAAGAACCCTGGGCGTCGTGGCAGATTGGGGCTTTCCACTTACTAAGGCTGATATCAAGCAAATAATGAAGAAATATTTGGACAAAAAGGGTATTGTTATTCCTATCCTAAAAGACAATCTCCCTGGGGACGATATGGTAGCGTTATTTATCCAGAGAAACAATTTGGCTGTGAGGATAGCATCAAACATAAAAAGATCCCGAGCTTCTGTTGACCAAGACGACGTTAATAAGTTTTTCGAAAACATAGCGCCGGCTTTATTAGAATCTACAGGTGACCATATATATAACTACGACGAGACCAACATCACGGACGACCCTGGAGCACGGAAAGTCATTGTTCCTAGAAATTGCAAAAGGGTGGAAAGGGTTCAAAATTTTTCGAGAACAGCAATCAGCATCATGGTGTGTGGAACTGCAAGCGGTGACCTTCTGCCTCCCATGGTCGTTTATAAGGCCTCCAACCTTTACGAAAATTGGTGTGTCGGTGGGCCTACTGGAACTGTATATAAAAACAGCCCAAGTGGATGGTTCGATGCCAATCTCTTTGAGATCTGGTTTTGTCAAATTTTGCTGCCACACATCCAACGCACAAGAGAACCAGGAAAGAGAGTCGTCGTAGTGGGCGATAATTTGGCTAGTCATTTTGCCCCAAACGTCATTCGGGTTGCACTGGAACATGATATTTATTTAACACCGTTTCCACCCAATGCCACCCATCTAATGCAGCCTCTCGATGTTGCAGTTTTTGCGCCCATGAAAAAAAAGTGGCGTATGATTCTAGATGCGTGGAGAAAGGAGACCCGCTATCCTGGTTCCATCCCTAAGGAACAGTTTCCTCTGCTGCTGAACAGACTCTGGTCGCAGATTCAACCCAACGTCCAACAAAATTTAATTTCTGGCTTTAGAGCCACTGGGCTCTATCCATGCAACCCACAGGAAGTTATTAAAAGGTTGCCGGATGCTACAGTCCAGCAGGAACAGGTGGGGCGTCTATTGGACACAAGCCTTGTTGAACTATTGCAAGAACACAGGGGTGTTGCTAAAGATCCGTCCACCAAACGCAAGCGTGGGAAAAAGGTTGAAGCTGGCATGAGAATTGTGCCTTTACCTGTGATTGCAGATGAACCAGGTGACAATCCAGAAAACCCACTTGATGATCAGACACCATCAACATCAGGATTAGAGAAATCTACAAGGACCAGCAACAAAAAAGAAAAAATATGGAAACAATCTTCAAAAGCAAATACAGCCGAAGAAGCTGCTTCAAGCAGCAAGAAAAGAACTTCGGAGAGAGTAAAACAGATAGAAGATAAATGCAGAATTTGTAAAATGCTGTGGACAAACTACCGAGGACATGTGGATTGGATAAAGTGCTGCAAGTGCCACAAATGGGTTTGTGGCGTTTGCAACGAGGACAGTAAGGATCCCTATTTTTTGTGTGCAGTATGCGACGATGATTCAACTGATGAAGATCCGTTCCAGACGGATGAAGAAGAGGAATTCGTACCCTAAAATTTTTTATTTATTATTAATAATATTATTAATGTTATTTACTCCAAAGAGAATATTATTTAAGTTTATTAATGTTATCTATTTACACTTTTATACCTAGAATCTTCTATTTATTTCGTTTTTATAGCCTTTAAATATCTTAAGATGTGCCTAAGAAAGGTGCCTTCAAGTGACTTTTATATTCATGTTGTGATTTCACATGCCAAATAGAAAATATATTTTTATTTATGTTAAAAAAGATGTTTTACTTATGTTAAAAAAGATGTAAAATATAATATTTTGCACAATAAATGAAAAAAAAATTTAAAAGAGGCAAAAATCCTTTTATTTATAAATTTTAAAAAACAAAACATTATATAATTTGTCCGAGGATTCTATATCTGGGGTTATTTTGTCACTCCAGCTCTTTATACGCGTTTTACAAGCATTTTTAGTTATGTGACAAAGTAACCCCAAACACGGGGTTACTTTGTCACCATATTCCTTATTTTTTTTTTATTTCCTATGGATGTTAGGCAGCTGATTTTTTGGTTACGCATACACAACGATAACGTCGGTTCACGTGATTTTTGTCAGGCCAAAATTCGAAAGAATAAAAAAGTTACAGCGCAAAATGTGTCAAAAAGGTGCCAAAGTAGCCCCGTTTTACGGTAGGTATATTAAATTCTGGAAAAATTAAATTTAAAAATTTTTCTGCAGCTGAGACGTTACTAATGTGACTGGTGTACTTCCATGCATATTTTGTGATCTATGAAGTATATTACGTAATTAGAATTAGTGTCTTTAGAAATCAGAAAATAATTGGATAAAGTACAAGCTATTATGAGAAGTTTACAGACTGAGTTCTATGCGCATTAGTTATATAGTACGTAGTATTATTTCATTGTTTGCACTACAAATATACATACGAAAAAATGTAAGTTAAAAATATTCATAAAGCGAATCACGGAGTGTAATTTTTTATTATTAGTAACATGTAAGTAATTTTATTATGCTGCATGAGTGAGTATACATTCTAAGTTCTCTCATATAACAAGGTTTCATATATGGTCGTTCACGAATCTGCCTTGAAGACTAAATTTATTAATCGTATTTACATAATTTATAAGGATTTCGAAAACCCCTTTGATAAAGTTGCAGTGTGCATTGTAGAACACCGCTTATACAACAGACCGTCTATGTACCAAATTAAATTATAAGCCTTTTCTAACTTGTTATATATTCACAGTGGAAAGTCTTACCTTCTTCTAGTCTAATTCATAAGATATTGAGGCTGCAAAGTCTTAACCACCATACCTAATAAAATGGAAATACTTTTTTTTATATGAATTCCAATTCATTTATTTTCTTTAAATTTCAAACGATATTTTATTTTTAGAGATTAAGCTCTCTCAATATATAAATCAGATGAAATTAACCTGTCGACGTTGGTGAAGGCCTCGGCAATGGTTGTTTAATATATTCCAGCATGATCATGGTTGTAATAATCGCAAAGTCTCTATTTTTCTATTTACCGTTATCAATTTTAATTTTCCTTTTCCAATAATAATCCACTGTCTTTATATATTTAAGTAGAAACTGAGCTAATACCACATATTTTAAAATTTGTTTTTAAGTAAGAAAAATATTCAATTGTCATAATGGCAGTTGCTAAAAATAGCTCCAATCAAATTCTAGGCAATGATCTGAAAGGAAATTAATAACATTGTCCAACTCAGTATCTTCAATTATTTCGATCTCTACCCTTATTCACACACTTTAAAATTATCGGGATGATTTTCTCAGTCGGTGAGAATTTTGAGATAATGCAATAAAACTTTCTTATCCAAATCCTCGAAAAGATCTCATTCAAGTAGGCTTTTATATGGACTATAAAATGTGGTTGATATCACTGTCCCATAGAAACCGCCACCGTTCAGAATCTGGGAACCACATGCTGAAATTATATTATATTTTAACGATTGGAGGTATTGCTCTATTCTCTCTCTATTCAATACCAACAATATTTATATTTTGTGACTCTTTCGTATCCTTTCGCAGTGTGGATTTTCTCTTGATGTATATCAATAATTGTGCGTACTCACAAATACGTTTCATGAAAAAGAACACTTCTTCATCAGAGAAACCTATTTTGTTGTCAAAATTTTCTTCATTGGTTATACAACATCACAAAATTTAATCCGACGGTCTAAATTATCTTCGTTCCTATAATAAGTGCACCCGATTTTTATTCACTTAAATATTTGGAACAGGCCTCGGATCTACATCTAACTTTACAGTAAGGTTTCTTGTTGAAATTTGGGAAATCTCTATTGACAATTACATATCGATTTTTATCGCCATCGGTTGTTATTGTGAACTGAAGAGTGAATAAGAATCTCTGTTAAAACATTAATTGCCATTAAAGTAGTTTTCAAAGAAATTCGCACTTAACACTGTAAATTATAAAATGTGTTTCGATCGAACAGCTGAAGCTATACTACTTTGTAATTTAAGTCCTCCTGATCAATAGTTTTTTGTATATAATGAGTTATTGGCAGTGAAATCATGCTCAGGTATCAGGTTGTATTGTAAAATGCGTTTCTGTAGCATTAGTTGATAATGAGTCATTTTGTTGTTTCACCCATTCAAATTCCTCACTGGCAACAGTTTTGTGTTTACAGTGAGCAATTGCCAAAAAAAAACGAAATTATAATTATCTAGTCATTAGATTCAAAAAAGATCTCCCTACTTCTAGCGGCTTGTATATCAGCTATATCGCAGAAGCAATACAACTGTAGGTGAGAGATGTATTGAGGATATGCCATCCTTCGGAGGGGATGTAAAGCAGTCGGTCCCTTGTCTATTAAATATTAGGCAAGTAAAAAATCCCTACTCTTGGTAAGATAAGAGGTTCGGCAAAATTTCCAGGTTGGGGGTTGACCCTGGGAGCGGAAAAAGTGTAGCAATGAATATACAGGGTGTTTCAGTTTTTTGTAGCAGGACTTTAATAGTCGATAGACAATTGAAAATTATTAAAAAAAGTTCCTATAAACATAGGTTGAAAAATGCTTAGTTTTCGAGATACAGGGTGTTAAAGTTTGAAAATAAATACGGATTTATATTAATATTTCCAGAATGCTAAGAAGTATCGAATCCAAACTTGCCAATTCTTTACATATAATTTAGAGGCCTATTTTAGAATAACAAACTACTACTTTACTTAACCATGGGCGTAGATATATGGATTTACTAAGGCTCTTTTTTAAAAAAAAGTAGTACGCCACTGATATTTTCCCGTGTTTTCAGTTTAATTCAATAAAGCAAGAAAAACCAAAAATTTAATGTCTCTTGGCACTTTTTGATATGACAAGCCGTTTTCCAGAAAATTTACATTTAATCATTTGATGCACGCATCTGGACGAATTTTAGACAAACTTGAAGTCACTCAGAATTTCACCAAATTTGATGGTACGAAACTTCTTTTAAAAAGAAAGAATGAAACATCGTTAATGATGCTTGTAATGAAGTAAGACACTTTTACATGTTGCTACCTTTTGCGTTTGTGTTTCTAATAATTTATTTTAGTTCGACCGTTGCGTTTTAATACATTTGTGTTATAAAAATTTTGATTTACATGATAATAAACTTTTACAATAAATATTTTAAATGTTTCATTCTTTATTTTTAAGAGACTTTTCGCACCATCAAATGTGGTGAAATTCTGAGCGACTTCAAGTTTGTCTAAAATTCGTCCAGATGCGTGCATCAAATGATTAAATGTAAATTTTCTGGAAAACGGCTTGTCATATCAAAAAGTGCCAAGAGACATTAAATTTTTGGTTTTTCTTGCTTTATTGAATTAAACTGAAAACACGGGAAAATATCAGTGGCGTACTACTTTTTTGTAAAAAAGAGCCTTAGTAAATCCATATATCTACGCCCATGGTTAAGTAAAGTAGTAGTTTGTTATTCTAAAATAGGCCTCTAAATTATATGTAAAGAATTGGCAAGTTTGGATTCGATACTTCTTAGCATTCTGGAAATATTAATATAAATCCGTATTTATTTTCAAACTTTAACACCCTGTATCTCGAAAACTAAGCATTTTTCAACCTATGTTTATAGGAACTTTTTTTAATAATTTTCAATTGTCTATCGACTGTTAAAGTCCTGCTACAAAAAACTGGAACATCCTGTATAAAGGGTTTTTCATAAACTACTTAAACACAATCATAATAATATGCATGGTATTAAATATGCAGATAAAACAAAATGAACACAAGGTCACCTATTTTTAGTCATGTGCTTTACGATCATTCACATATGTGTACTTTTCGACGAAAAAATAGATGTAACTATTTCATAAGAGAAAATTTTTGATGGCAAAAGCAAATTTCTTGTTATCTCAATGTGAAATAAGAGACCAATGATATGCTTTCTGTATACGCTTCCATTGACGTAGCCCTTCTGGTTTTATTGACAATATTAGCAAAATCATAATCAAATTTATTTTTGAGAACTTATTTAAGGGAAAAAAGTCTTCTGTATGGAGAAGCAGCAGATAACATAATGTTCCTTCATTTATTTAGTGGCTGCGACACAAGGTGCTGCAGGCAATGCTGGAAAAAACATGCATTTCACTACTTTTTAGAAGAAGCTGCACATAAACTATATTTATTAATTATTCAAGGAATAGACTTTAAGATTACTGTTACTGCTTTAGAACAATTTTTTGTCCCTTGTCGTATACGGAGGTAATATAGCTGAAGAAACAAGTTATATGGATATTCTCATTGTTGAAATCTAATTTAAATATTTCAGTTATCTAATGAGCTGATGTTAACATATCATTCAACAAATTATACAATTGCTTTCTTCTCAAGTAACCTCCACCTTACACACACATACTATTCCAATATACAGAAACAGAAAAAATCTAGTCAGCACCAGGTATGTTTTATCATATCTTAGCATTAAAAAAAAATAAAGTACAAGCGCAGAATGCAAACACAGATTCGTATTTAGCGTTTCAAACAGTTTTGTTTGAAAATATAACATTAAAATCCGCACTATTTTAATGAGCGAATAGTCAATTGCACCTTTACTGAAACTTGGCAATAAATTGCAAATTACTTATCATTACTCGCGAGGTTCTTTTGAATTAGCTGCTGGTAATTGAATAAAATACCAGTTTGAACGAGGCTAAGTGGTATGATGTTTTGTTAATGAAAAATAACGGAAAGGCTTTCGTGAGATAAATCTATCATCTAAACATTACAAAAATGAATAACAGTAAATACATATAATCAAATTATTTCCGATAAACACAAGTACTACTCGTGGCTGCATATTTTTTACTTAAGAACCCTTCAATGAATTCCACAAAATTACCTAGCTATGGCGCTGTCGATTTTGTTTTATTGTTTTCTATTACTTCAAATTCAACAAACATTTAACCGAGCATTTAACATAGACTAATACTTTATCTCCAAATTTGGTATTGGGTTTCACATTTACTTTAACATATTTTAAGTACAAATAATTTTAATTCGTAGAGAGTTGAAACTATTTGATATCAAGCTACTAAGATATATTATTATGACCTTAGTTTAAAGAGAACTAGACAAAGTACATTCATATGATGCGTATTTAATCCATAGTGATTTAATCATTTCGGATAATATAAATAAAAATTTAGGTATACAAAAGTTGGAATATTCTAAAAATATTATTTATAGCCCAAATTAATTTTTTCTTAATGTCGGGATTAACAATGGTGTTAGGATTTGTTCCAGAAATTATGTCTTAACCCTCTGTGTACTGTGTAGTTCATTCTAACTCCATATTTTCTTCTCTTTCGTTTACTGTTCCTGTTACTAGAGGAAATATAGTTTTAATTCGGATCATATTTCTATGGATATGTTTTAGGTATGCATTCTGCGTTTTAGGTCTGCATTAAGAATCCTGTTTTTGATGATTATGACAGGTTCTTCTGCGTGAAATGTAATTTCTCGAGGTTTATTTCACTAAAGGTAAGGAGATTATTATTTCAATCTGCTGTCAATTTTACAGTGTTATTAATTTTTACATAATCTTATTTTTATGTTGTTTCTTTTAATTCATATTTTTATACAATATATTGTGAGTAGTTTGATATTTTTGTATGTACAAATTTTATTGATATTTTTATAATTATTGCCTTTTTATTAATTACCTTAACCGATAATATTGTAAGTTTTTTATTTATTATTGTAGCCCTGAAGAAGATTAAAAATTTAATAGATACGTCGGTCGACTAGTGAAGATAACCGTCGTTCATTTTTTTTATCCGATATACCGGCTAAGTTTCCTAAGTAACATTGAATTCAATATATTTTTTTCAATATACTAATAATGAAATATTAAAATATGTATGCACACGACGTGAACGTCTTGAAATTATTTTGCATTAATAAAAAATCGTATAATTGTGAATTGTGAGGAGCGAATGGGACATATTGCTACAAAATGTGTGTACCGCATATTTAAATCACCTTAAGTATGTATAGTGGAGGGAAATTAGTCAAAATAATTGATGAAAAGTGATGTAATCGGGAAGTTGATTTTTTTTTTGTTTTATACATGCAAATGAGTCGAAAACTGAAAAAATTTGCAGAATCGTGCTGGGGCTTCGCGAGAAAAGCGCATAAACCGTACATTTTTTATGCATTTCGTTACATTATTTTTTAAATATCTCCGGCTCTATTGATCGTAGAAAAATAGAAATAAAATTAAAATACTCGTAAATGAATAGACTATCGAACTGTTGAGGTATAGTTACATTAAAAGTACATCTTAACCTCAAAAAATCCAAATTTCTCAATTTATAATTTTATAGACTAATAATGCAACAAGTGGGGTAAAAATATTCAGCTCCTTACGAAAATTGGAGAAAATGTATATGTTTATGCTATAAATACGTGGTTAAATAGAAAAAAAAATAATTTTTACAGCCACAATTCAACACTTTTGAGAAAAATTAAAGCGCTTGCCATTTCATGAGAAATGGTCGTAGCGTAAACTTTTCTTTTTTAAGTGTAGGTTTTTTTATGTACTTTTTTGTGAACATACGCCAGAATCTGTTTATCAAGTTCAAATGTCGTTTTTTTAATATAAAAAAATTATTAAATTTCACTTTTTTGACATTTGTTTTACATAATATATACCGTATCTTTTATGCCAGATTTTACCCAAATTTAACTTCCCGATTACATCACTTTTAAATTCTAATTTTCCTGCACTAGTAAGGAAACATGATCTGAAAAAAATTCTTCCTCAAATTATCACATATTCAAGTTGGTTTGGGCGATAATGAACTTTATCGAACATAACATTCATTTGGGTGATGTTATAGGACATAACATCAGCCAAATTAATGTTATGACTAACATGTCATTGTAAGGATACAATGACATGTTAGTCAAGCTATATAACCAATATTTAGACTCATCCGTGTACAAAACACGCTTCCAGTCCACAAGTTACAGTTCATATGTTCATAATAATATGTAGTAATTGCATTCTAGCTCTAAAACCATAAGCATAACTGTTTAAGGTGAATTCTAATATTTTTCTTGTCTCTGCAAACTGTTCTTTTAAAAGACGTAATCTAACGAAACGGTTCTAAATTCTTATATATGGTTATTCGAAGTTCTTTCTCATGGCGCTTACTTTGACATTTTATTCACTTACGAAACAAAAAAGGTCATTCAAGTTGGACAAAGGGTTCAGAAAAAAATTGATATCTTATGCTAAATTTCTGGTAGTGGACTAATTTTGCAGGACCAGTGTATTATTACAGAACAAGAGCTTTCCAATTAACCATAACATAGACTTAATAATAAAACACGCTGTGTGCTGTTTCATATTTTTTAAATTTTTCATTTACTTTCACGTCTATAGCATAAAATAGATATTTAGTATTTAGCAGGTGTAAACTTTGTGAAGAAATCTAATTAAGAAAATCGGCTAATCTCAAAAAAATCCACTAGGTACGATAAACATTTTAATATATGTTATTAAGATGTCCAAATAATGTCTAAGAAACGTTCCGAATAGAAACTGGCAGCTACTAAGGCATAAAAGGCAGTAAAGGCGTTCGCCGCTCGATATAATTAATCAACGTCATGTCAGTACCCACTGAACACTTCTATAAATGAGATAATGAATATGTTTTACGCCTACCTAATACATACAGGGTGTCCACGTAGTATTTAATCTCGTACCAAGACGAATTACAGATCTGGAATATGATGCAACCGGCAGGCGACAGTGTGCACTGTTCAGTTTTTCTTTTGTACCCAATGATTTATGTTCCTAATAACACTTTATTGTTATTGTTGTTGTTAAAGAGAAATACATGGCCATCTAGCCTAAATTATTTCTTTTAGGCTGCCATAAATTATTGTTATGAAATAAAAAAGTAAAATATGATATTCTACTTCCACTTACTAGTTGTATTCCTCTGGAGTTATAATTCAGCTGAAAGCATTATTTTTAAGTATCCAGTGACTGATACACGCCCATCAATTTCTAGGAGGTAGACACAACATTGTTTCAGTTAAAACTATTTTTTTTTAATGATTGTCAGTCTTTTAACAAAATTGGCCCAAATTTAAATCCGAAACAAGTTGATGATGGTCGAACTTGTTCACTCACCGTATTTGGAAAGTAATGTAAAACAGTAAGTACTACTGAAACGTGAGAATGAATTAGGTATTTCTTACTTCGTCGTAGAACTTGACAAAGTGTAGATTTAACAAAATTTCCAGGTTAAGATTTTCAGGGTTTACAATCACTAGCGTCTTGAAGTGACTTACCTCAACACATAGAAAGTTATATCAGTGTAGTAATGTGTTGATATAGGCCAGAGACATTAAAATTTTTTTAATTGTGACAGAATTGTTTTGTTGAAATCGAAAATATATATCTTTTTTCAAATACGCAACTATTTCACTCGGTAGTACTTACTATTAAACATCAAGAGTAGAATCTTTCAATTTTCAGGAGTAGCGTGCCCACTTCTAATTCCTTCCATTCTATGTTGTTGTCCTGTAGAAAATTAGAATTCATAGATGTTTATTATGGATGGCTGGGTTAGGTGCATGGTTCCATATCTATTGGCACACATTGCTAAAAGGTATTTTTCTAGATTCAAACAGGACCGGAAACCAAAACTCGTTCAGTTGCGGATTTGTACCACGCGATCAGTAGTACAGAGGGTTGAATGGAGTGGAGTAGATACGCAAATGGAGAGCACAATAAGTCCAGGAGGCTGCAGTGCCCTCGATGTTTAAACAGACGAGCCCTAGGAGGAAAGAAAAACAAATAAAGTAGGTACTATCTATATGCGATTAAGCTACACCAGAATTGTAACTGACAAGCTTTTGGACATTTATTTGTGAAATCAGTAGATTTTGGCTTTTTTTTATTTAAAAAAAATGGTCTATGTAAAAATGTAATATTTGCTTGTATTTTTCACAATATTTGTATCAGAAGTAAAGAGAGTTACGAAATTATTCAGTGAGAGAGTAAATTGAAAACATCGTTGTTAACTCCATTAAAGATAAACGAGATAATGTTAACTTCAATGGAATAATAACTTTATCAAGTTTTAATTTTTTGTTATATTATCAAATTTATTTCTAATAATTCATGAATATCGACATGAAGCTATGAGTAACCGTGATCAATTCTTTGATAAAAACATTTATTGAATTGGACAAAAAATAAGGATATTACACCAAAACTACATTTTCTTCATAGAACCTAAATACATCGTCTTCTTCAATCAAGTAAATGTTATAATATATGTCTTGTATAGTTAAACTAAGGAATTAACGTCAGTAGTAATAAATAAATAAAATAGAAAGTTAAGTATTTTTCCTAATAAGAAGAATATCTATTTTTTATTATTTTCACTTTTCAGTCACTGATCAGTCTCATCTAGTCTCGTTTTATATTCTGTTGCCTTAATAGCTTCTGCTAACATTTTTATGGCTGATTTCTGCTTTCTTTAGAGTATTTTCTCCATATTTTTTTATGTAAATTTGTTTGATTGTCCTTGGTTCACTCGAATTTTACAACATGATGGCTCAGATGATTCGCTCATTGATAATGAAAATTGTTTTGAAGTTGAATTTTTCAAGAAATTCTCATTAGGCTCCTGTTGGCGGGACTGATGTGAGAAACCGGTAAAAAAACAAATCATCTCGTATTTTTCACAAATTTTTTATTTATAGTTATCTTCATCTGAAAAAGTTTAAATTTTTAATGAAGTGATGATCTAAAAGAAGATGGTCGATATAAAATATAAATGTAATTACTTAACATTTGCACATTGATTCTATCAAATCTCATGTTATATGTGGCAAAACCTTCAGAGGAAAGTCACAGGCGTAAAGGTTTTTCTTTAATTGCTACGTTGTAAACTAATATATTAACAAAAAAAAGAAAAACCAATTGGGGAGGTTTTCGATGGTTACCTCTCCAGTGCCGGTAGCAAATATATATATATTTTTTTATAGTGTACGAATAAAAAAAAAGTAGTAATCGCACACTCGCTAGCTCAGTGGGGGGGAGTGAGTTAGACAATGAGGTGGTTAACAAAAGCACAACAGAATCAATGAAAGCTACTATCAAATTTTAACAAGTTCTATTTATAACAAATTACATCCATTGGATATAAATAATAAATGTACATACACAACTAAATAATAATAAAAGAATATATGTACGTAAGAAACTAAAGTATTACGATTTCAACTTAGGGTTCTAAACAAGGTTACAGTAAATAAGTGCCTAACCAAAATATCACAAAAAAAAAATTAATAATAGTGATTACTGCATAGTATGCGGCGGGAAAAAATAAATATAGGCATCAGAATAGAAATTAGGTAAGCGCAAATATAATAATATGTAGGTATGTAGGTACTAAATACTAGTGACTTATCTGGGTGGGACGATTGTCGTCGTCGATAGCATCCAGGGGCAGCTACAACCCCCGATCCAATGGTTACCTGTTCCACTCACTCGTAATGACTAGGACGATGACGGGCCCACTTGCCGTTGATTACTTTCGTAACAGATGATCCCAGAAGATCAAATCAAGATGAAGAAAGAACAAGATGGGAAAAACGTAAAACAAAAAGGAAAAGCCCTGTAACAAAGTACATTTTTCCGAAACGAATATTTAAAACCCCCGGTAAAACTTACGTAGGTGTTGTGTGGCTTGAATGTGGCCTCCAGCCAAGCAGCACCCAGGAGGAATTTCTTAGTTCTGTAAGGGTTTTATTACCGTTAATAAGGAGCACGTGTACGAGAAAAGACAAAATTAACTTACCCTGAGATTATGACTTATATCCAAAAATGAAACTTGTGAGAATTAATAAATTCACCAAATAAAAATCACAAAATAACACTGCAAATCACAATATATCCCAATTTAAATATTGGTTAGTCTCCGAAAGACATGTGCAACTGCAGATCGAATCATAAAATATGGCTCCAACGGAAAATTACAAAAACCAAAACCAAATTAGAAAAACCCCTGAAGAGGAAATGAGCAAAGGACTACTTTAGTCGTTGACCATCTAATTGCCGAAAAGTAATTGTCTGAAGACTTATAACTGTTTAGAATTTATACCACGATACGAGACAAATATCATAATTTTCTCTTCTTTAATATCTATTAATTAGGATATTAGTCATTATCAACAAATTCAAATCAACCAAGAAAATTATTCCTACCCGCAGAGTCAAGTTAACATCTTACACTAGAAGGTCACAGTTCATGGAGTACAGGACCGGAGATGTCAAAGGTCAGAAGCCCACGAATATTTAAGACCAACCTACACCTACTACTTCTAAAATTTAAAGAACTGTGCATCTGAGATGCATCCGTAGTAAGTTACGACACTATCCGTCTAACCACATAAGAGATATAGTAAAATTACTGCATAATAACCAAACCATAACTTAGTGCTGTCCTGTTGCCTTCACGTAGAGTCTAACGTTCTTGCGATACGACGTTGCGAGCGTAACGACAACCAACCGTGCGAAAGGATAGCGACGATAGCGTACAGGCTGATTTTTGACAGAATGTTGAAAACAAAATTATAACCTGATTGAAATACAATGTTTCTGTACATATTACATAAAATTATTATTAGTGAGTCTCCAAATACGTTCTGGTAAGTATCCTGCTGAATTCTTTTATGCGATAAGAAATAACGAAATAGTTTTTGCCTCACTTCTTCTCTAGGTTAGTTATAACGTGAAATTTTAACCATAAATTATTTTAATTTTAGGTGCGATCATATTGTATGGCAGAAGAGAAACATTACTAGATTAAGATGCATCCTAATAGGCCTATCAACGTTTATTAATTACAAACCAAGACCGAGATGTGTGATATAGGTAGGTACACAATTGAAGCTACTGAATTAAAATCTCGACAAGAGTAAGTAAATAATTTAAAGTTTAATAAGTTTAATAATAAGCAAAGAATTAAGAATAAGATAATAGTTATCTGTTAATACTCGTTGGATATTAATCCAATGAGATACTATTTATCCGTTAATACTAGCTGGATGCTATAACAATTTGCTACAAAATTAGTGTGTGTTGGATCTTTATTTACTTAATTAATTTTGTTACCGATATCCTAAACCTAACATTGCCGGCAGGCTTCGTACATATACGAGGAATTTGTTCAGGCAACAAGGGATACGAGGCGTCAGAAGATGGCGCAATTAAACCAGTGAGATATTAAATCGAAATTGTGAGAATTTATATATTTTAATAAAAAGTGATTTCCAGAAAATGTATGCGCTAAAACTTATTTCCTATATTTTTTTTTTTATTCCAGGCTTTACTGCCAATTTTCAAGTGTAACAACACCCTCCTTACCCAAAGAAAATTTCCCGTAGTAAATTTTAAGAATACACAGAAACAGTACGATAAAACAATCTGAGAAACCGGTATACTCATAATCCATAACGCAATGACCAATATAATGACAACTCAAATTATATTTAACTACCATATCAAATTACTAACTAACCCACAAAAAAAAAGTCCACCAACGAAAATATTGGCCTCAATAGCCCCATCCACCAATATCCTACAACGAACTAAATTAGTAGTACTCAGTAGATGGGAGGTATACCAGATTCTTACTCACAACACTGAATCAGTAAGTCAATCAAGCAGGGTCCGGCTTGAGGTCTTTCCCATGCCACATCCCCGCGTCGCTGCCGTCCAAGCCCTTTAACTCGTAAGTCCAAGGGGAAACTATTTTATTTACGATCAAAGGACCAATGTAACGAGGAGCAAACTTAGCGGTGTAGTACCTAGGACCGTCGGATAAAGCATAACTTTTCCGCCAAACTCGCTGACCTACATTGAAACGCTCATCACGCCTTCGCAGGTTATAAGTTTTGCGACTTCTCTCCTGAGCTTTAGTAATTCGTACTCGTACATCTTTAAAAATTTTTGCCAAGACGTTAGGCCTTTGTTCCGGCTGCAAAACTGGAGCAGCTTGGGGGTCATCCTTGACCGTAGGTGGTAGATGCTCAGGGCCCGATAGAGCAATCTCCCGACCAAAGTTAACAAAATACGGAGACATACCGGTGGTTTTGCTAATACCCGTTCTCATCGCACAAGCAACCTTTTGCAGTAAGGTATCCCAAGAACGGTGATTATCCTTAACATACGAAGCCAGCATAGTCTTTAATGTCCTATGTTGCGCTTCGCACGGATCCGCCTGCGGGTGATAATTGGCCGTTCGGGAGTGTTTAACCTTGTACATATTTACTAGTTTCTGGAATTCCTTGCCCGTAAACTGTTTACCGTTATCCGTAATGAGAGTCCTTGGGACGCCAAACAACAAAAAGACATGTTCTTCTACTAAGCGGGAAACAGCACTCGCCGTCGCTTCGCGCATCGGGAGGAACAAACAAAACTTAGTAAAATAATCCTGTATGCTGAGGATGTACTTGTACCCGTTCGAACTTCTAGGTAACGGCCCCACAATGTCAACAGATATTAGTTCCCACGGTCGCGAGATGTCCGTACGACGACACATAAGCCCTGCGGGAGGCTTCTGTACGGATTTGTTTGCCAGACAAACCCGACAAGAGCGAATATAAGACGCAATATCAGACGTCATTTTTGGCCAGTAAAATTTGCGTGCAACGCGATGGTGGGTCTTGAATACCCCTGCGTGGCCTGACGTTGGGGGATCATGGTGGTTTCTAATGATCTCGGTCCGGTGAGATTTTGGAACAACCACCTTCCAGTCAAATAACGGATCCTCCAATCCAGGGTACGCATTTCGCAATTTCTTAAAAATTACGCCGTCCTCAACGCGCCATTGTGGATGACGTAGCGGGTTGTCCGTAATCTTCCGCACCATTTTGTCATACCACGGGTCGACGTAGCCATCAAAGGTAGACTGGTTTACAGAGAGCACATCTACAACAGGTACGCTCCGCGACAGTGCATCAGGTACGACATGGTCCTTGCCTTTCCGATGTACCACATCGAAGTCGTACTGCTGCAGTCGAACGCTCCAACGAGCCAGCCGACCAGATGGGTCCTTCAAACTATGAAGCCACTTAAGAGCAAAGTGGTCAGTAATGACGCTAAAATGGGTAGCTTCGATATATGGCCGAAACCACTCGATGGCCCAAAGGACGGCAAGACATTCTTTTTCTGTGGTGCTGTACTTTCTCTCGCTGCTACTCAAGGAGCGGCTGATAAAACTTACTACCCGTTCTCCTTCGCCGTAGGATTGACAGAGTACAGCCCCAAGGCCAAAATCGCTAGCATCAGTCTGTATTACAAATGGTCTGTCAAAATCGGGACAACTAATTATAGGTGCCGAAATCAGGTGTTCTTTGACGCGGTCAAAGGCCAAGTTACACTCTTCTGACCAAACAAACTTAGCATGCTTGCGCAATAATCCAGTGATAGGGGCAACCATCGTCGCGAAGTTTGGTATAAACCGGCGATACCAACTCGTAATACCCAAAATCCGTCGCACCTCTGATATATTTTTCGGCGGTGGGATGTTAAGGATCGCCGAAACCTTCTCTGGATCAACATGCAATCCATTACCATTTACCACATAGCCTAGGTACTTAAGTTCTGGGCGACAGAATTTGCATTTGTCTCTCCCAACTGTAAGGCCTGCACTCGTTAGGCGCCTAAATACCTCTCTCACGACCTCAAGATGCTTGTCGAAAGTTGGAGTGACAATGATGATGTCGTCCAGGTAAACGAATACGTAAGGTTCGAGATCCAAACCGAGAACCCGATCAATTAACCGTTGCCATGTTGCAGGGGCATTGTGTAGCCCAAAAGGCATCCGGCAGAATTGATAAAGGCCTCGCCCCGGAACTGTGAATGCAGTCATGGGCTTACTGGATTCATCCATCGGCACTTGCCAATACGCACTCTTGATGTCAAGGGAAGAGAGATATCTAGCATCGCGCAATTTGTCCAACGTATTTGTGACTTGTGGCAGCGGATAAGCATCTCTCTGGGTGACGCTATTCACCTTGCGATAGTCAACGCAGAACCGGTATGAACCATCCTTCTTCCTAACCATCACTATGGGTGATGCCCAAGGAGAAGAGGACGGCTCTACGACTCCGCGCTGTAACATATCGTCGAGTTCAGTATTAATATGTTTCTGGAGGGCAGGGGACACCGGATAAAATCTTTGTTTTATCGGTTCTGCCGTAGTTTTGATACTATGCTTAACCAGATCTGTACAACCTAACCCTTCAGGAACCTCAGTAAAAATATCCTCAACAAAGCCTTCCAGCCTCCCAGACTGTTCAGGCGTAAGGTGAGTACAGTCAGTGATAGCATTAATGTGATGATCTAGTGAGTCGGTGTCCGTGAAATGCCAAAGACCATGCCGCAAGTCAGGAACAATGCCCATCCTGCGCCAAAAGTCTGAACCAAGGATCAACAGGTGAGGTAATGAAGGTATTACCAACACATTAATCACCTGGACCTTATTCCGGACACAAAACGGTACATTGTAACTACCAATCACTTGGCATTGGTCTCCGTTAGCCACGCCACATGAGTCGACCGTACTCGGTATTAGCTCTAGGTTAAAGGACTTAAACTGTTGGTACCCTTTACTACCTAAAACGGTTCTTGAAGCACCAGAGTCTAATAACCCAAGAAATTCCCTGTTGAAGACACTCACCCGAAGGTATGGTCTCTCGTCACCTATAACGTTTGATAAAACATAATCGAGGCTAATCGAAATTGCTACATCGAGACTGGTCGAGTTCTCGACTTTCCCCGGGCTCACTACTCGACCTAATTGTGACCCGGTTGATTGTTTCCCGAACACGATGAGCAGGTTCGAATGGTCACGTTTTGCCGACCACACCTGTAGCAATGCACTGAAGGGGGTTGGCTACAATCCCTCTTCACGTGCCCTTGCTGACGGCAATTCCAGCAGGTCACTGCTCGGGAGACAACTCCAGAGTTAGAACTCTGCTGTGTATTCGTCTGCTCGCTAGCTACTGCATGAATAGGTTCTATTTCATGTACCTTAGGCCGACGATATAGTAGGTTGGCTTCTGTAACTACTCGAGGGTTAGTTGGCGGTGGTCGCCAATGTTCCGTACGCCAGAAGACGTCCTCAATACCTTTACATTTTGAGATCAACTCAGAAATAGAATTAACCGGTCGTAGGGCAAGCTTCTTCTGAATTTCCGGTAACATATTGTCGAGGATTATTTGTAGACGTTCGGACTCAACGGGCTTACGTTTAAGTCTATTAAAGTAATTCTCCATAATGGAGATATATATGGCTGACCTTTCATTAAAGTGTTGAGTTCGCGCTTGTATATCAGCTAATAAATGTTTTTCATAATCCGTCGGCAAATATGTATCCTTCAATAGCAGAACAAACTCATCCCAGGAGTTTATCGTTGACCTGACTCCCCGAAACCATACTAAGGCCGCGTCTGTTAATAAGGTTGTAGTGCAACGCAATAGCTGTTCCTTAGACATACCGCAAGCTATCCGCAGTTCCTCTACTTCTTCTAAGAAGTCCAGGACATTGTTAAAACCGGTAAATTTACTAACGTTCCACTTAGAAACGACAGAAAAACAACGTGCTTGCTCATCCACTCCTGATGGGCGTGAATGACTTTCGGTCTGCGAATGCTGTCCCTTAGTTGGCATAGTAGTAGCATCGTTAAGATTTAATGCGCGAATTTGACGCTCGAAAGAATTCTGGAAGTTGTTATTAATATTTGAAGTGGAATTTAAATTGTTCCCAGAATTTATTTGCCTCGCGGAATTTGAAGCTACGCCCTCTCCCAGTGAGTAGATAGGTTGTGTTGGAATTAAGTAAGGATTTTCCTCCGATCGTACCAAACCTGGATTAATATTTGACCGAGAACTTAACTGATTCACGTTAAAATTAATATTTTGGGGTGCTTCACTTGACACAATCGGTGCTTGAGGGAAGTACTGACTTACAGTCGGGGCAAAAGTAACACCTTGATCCGTATTTCTATGAGAGGCATAATTTTCGCGTCTAGGAGAAGAAAAATCTTGACTCTGAGTATTTATCGCGACATTATTTGCTGTGGTATATGTACAACTTGTGTTTTGAGGTCTAAACATGCCCTGATACGAACATATGGTAATACCAGTATGTTGCCCAACGCCAGATGGAAGAGAACCATTATTGGCCGGTTGATACGCTGTATGTGAAGTCAACAGAGCTTGAGATAAATGACCCTGGTGAATGTTATTTGGATCTTCCGTATTACTCACGCGCATAGGAGACGAGTGATGAGTGTTAGATATCAAGCTATCAGCACGCGAATGTTGGTTATTAATATTCACCGGTACATCGACTAAGTTCGTTATTGGAACTTCGTCTGATATTCTTGAGGTACTTGTCCTTGACACTACCTCTGGCAATAGCATATTCGGTTCATCTAGAATGGATCTCTCTTGAACTGAATCCCGCCTATTAGTGATATTATACATGATTGACCCTAAGGTATCCATTAAACATCTACAGCGGTTTAACAGATGACCTTTCGCTAGGTGTGTTGTTGGATCGCCAATACGATTTACTCTCCCAATAATATGCATTATTCGCGTCTGAAACTTGGTATTCTCATTTATTGCATTATTCGAATCAAAGTCCTTAATAGCGCTCTCCAAGTCATCTAGTTTTGTCTCGCATATCTGAAGTTCTAACCGAGGGTCAAGACCAGTTACCTCATACTGCGTATCAGAGTCAAGTCTTTCAGCTCTTAAAAGTGAACGTAAACGTTGTCGTTTTTCATCGACACCACCCGCACTGGGTGCACCGCGCACGCGCAATTCATACGACAGCTCGTCGCTAAGCAACCGATTTACTTCCATTTTGAAGAACAAATTATATGTAAACCAAATGCAATACCTAATATTATATAAATAAACAAGGAAATTTTACAAAGTCCTCCCCCCTAACCAGAAAACAAAACCGCCAAAAACGTATCTACTAACACACAACACCGAATGTCATCGATATGTAACCAATGAGCCAGTAAACCCCGAAATAGTAAAAGTACTACACAAAAAAAACCCGAATTTACATTAAAAAAAATTTATAAATTTCAAGTGACTTGCTGAGTTCAGGCATATGAGCAGGTATAAAATGTAAACAATGAAAATAACCAAAAAAAAAAATATCTAGAGGAACAAAATAACGCCACGTTATAATGCACAACACGCAACACAACAATAAACTAATATTATAAACTAGTGTGGTTCCAAAACGTAAGTGCTTACCCCGTACAGCTCTAATAACGAATGAACCAAACCTTATATCGACTACATACGAGAAGGCACCTAATAAATTGAATATTTGGGCTCACTTATGCTATTTACAATAATATTGTTATAAGTCGTAGCCAAAGATAACCACCCTGTATAAACGACTAAACGATATTATATAACCGTAACCAGTATTTAGCCCTGATTTTTAACATTCTAAAACGCAAAATTGTACTTTAGTTCTAACCAGTAAACTACTATATTTGGCCGCCCTGTAAATAACCAATAAACTAATATAATTGCCCCTTCTAAATATTTATAGGCATGTACGAATCGAATTCACTCAATTAATATCAAAGTGAAGTACGAAAAGCAAATCGATAATATACGTAGTCTGTGTATCTGTGGTCACCCTGTATGTGCGTATCTTACAAAATTTAAAAGACCAGACCTTTATACAATGTGAAAAATATAAATGTGAGAAAATATAAATGTCAAATGTATACAGATACTAATTTATTTCAGACACCCTGTATATGTGTCCTGCAATCTAATTATCTAGTAATATGTGAAACTATCTCTTACCACATATAAAGTTACGCTAAAAAAAATAAAAAAAAATATATAAGTATACCGGATGTATGGGGACACCCTGTATATACATAAATGCAGAATACTCATAAAGAATGTCTGGAATTATTGACCGAAAAAATATACGGAAAACTAAATAAGTAAACAAGCAAATATAAGTATTAACGTATTTTGGGACACCCTGTACATGTAAGTGTCTGGTAAAAAATAAACTAAAATATTAAACACAGTTAGCATAGAATGTAAAATATAAAATTATTTACTTGATTATTATCTAAAGACTGATAATATAGAATCACATTTCTTTATACGTTGCAACAAAAAAAAACAGATACACCTGGAATGCGAATCTCTAATATTATCGATTTGTGAAAACCGTCCAAAGTTTATGAAGTCAGTATATATATGACTTTAAACAGCATGTTACCCCTAAGTAACTATACGTATACTATGCAATAATACGCTATAAAATATATACCTAACTAATACTACTTCCTATAGATAACACAGTAATATCAATTTCAACAAGTATTCCGTTTAATATGATATAAGTGTCGTTTATTTTGATCACCCTGTATATATAACTGATAGTAAATTCTCTTATTTAGGGGAAGACGTTAACTTCAACAGTGCCTAATTTTCAATATTTATTCAACTAATAAACTAAATTGAAAAAGTAAAAAATAATCGTTTTTTTTTTTTTTTTTTTTTTTTCGTTATTGAAATTATTGAGCTAGTATGTTTCCACCTCATAAGCCGTAAGGACAAAACTATAACAGACTAAAACAAATAAAACAAATAAACCACCCCTTGTAAGCCAATAAAAGTTGGGCGCCAATTTGCTACGTTGTAAACTAATATATTAACAAAAAAAAGAAAAACCAATTGGGGAGGTTTTCGATGGTTACCTCTCCAGTGCCGGTAGCAAATATATATATATTTTTTTATAGTGTACGAATAAAAAAAAAGTAGTAATCGCACACTCGCTAGCTCAGTGGGGGGGAGTGAGTTAGACAATGAGGTGGTTAACAAAAGCACAACAGAATCAATGAAAGCTACTATCAAATTTTAACAAGTTCTATTTATAACAAATTACATCCATTGGATATAAATAATAAATGTACATACACAACTAAATAATAATAAAAGAATATATGTACGTAAGAAACTAAAGTATTACGATTTCAACTTAGGGTTCTAAACAAGGTTACAGTAAATAAGTGCCTAACCAAAATATCACAAAAAAAAAATTAATAATAGTGATTACTGCATAGTATGCGGCGGGAAAAAATAAATATAGGCATCAGAATAGAAATTAGGTAAGCGCAAATATAATAATATGTAGGTATGTAGGTACTAAATACTAGTGACTTATCTGGGTGGGACGATTGTCGTCGTCGATAGCATCCAGGGGCAGCTACAACCCCCGATCCAATGGTTACCTGTTCCACTCACTCGTAATGACTAGGACGATGACGGGCCCACTTGCCGTTGATTACTTTCGTAACAGATGATCCCAGAAGATCAAATCAAGATGAAGAAAGAACAAGATGGGAAAAACGTAAAACAAAAAGGAAAAGCCCTGTAACAAAGTACATTTTTCCGAAACGAATATTTAAAACCCCCGGTAAAACTTACGTAGGTGTTGTGTGGCTTGAATGTGGCCTCCAGCCAAGCAGCACCCAGGAGGAATTTCTTAGTTCTGTAAGGGTTTTATTACCGTTAATAAGGAGCACGTGTACGAGAAAAGACAAAATTAACTTACCCTGAGATTATGACTTATATCCAAAAATGAAACTTGTGAGAATTAATAAATTCACCAAATAAAAATCACAAAATAACACTGCAAATCACAATATATCCCAATTTAAATATTGGTTAGTCTCCGAAAGACATGTGCAACTGCAGATCGAATCATAAAATATGGCTCCAACGGAAAATTACAAAAACCAAAACCAAATTAGAAAAACCCCTGAAGAGGAAATGAGCAAAGGACTACTTTAGTCGTTGACCATCTAATTGCCGAAAAGTAATTGTCTGAAGACTTATAACTGTTTAGAATTTATACCACGATACGAGACAAATATCATAATTTTCTCTTCTTTAATATCTATTAATTAGGATATTAGTCATTATCAACAAATTCAAATCAACCAAGAAAATTATTCCTACCCGCAGAGTCAAGTTAACATCTTACACTAGAAGGTCACAGTTCATGGAGTACAGGACCGGAGATGTCAAAGGTCAGAAGCCCACGAATATTTAAGACCAACCTACACCTACTACTTCTAAAATTTAAAGAACTGTGCATCTGAGATGCATCCGTAGTAAGTTACGACACTATCCGTCTAACCACATAAGAGATATAGTAAAATTACTGCATAATAACCAAACCATAACTTAGTGCTGTCCTGTTGCCTTCACGTAGAGTCTAACGTTCTTGCGATACGACGTTGCGAGCGTAACGACAACCAACCGTGCGAAAGGATAGCGACGATAGCGTACAGGCTGATTTTTGACAGAATGTTGAAAACAAAATTATAACCTGATTGAAATACAATGTTTCTGTACATATTACATAAAATTATTATTAGTGAGTCTCCAAATACGTTCTGGTAAGTATCCTGCTGAATTCTTTTATGCGATAAGAAATAACGAAATAGTTTTTGCCTCACTTCTTCTCTAGGTTAGTTATAACGTGAAATTTTAACCATAAATTATTTTAATTTTAGGTGCGATCATATTGTATGGCAGAAGAGAAACATTACTAGATTAAGATGCATCCTAATAGGCCTATCAACGTTTATTAATTACAAACCAAGACCGAGATGTGTGATATAGGTAGGTACACAATTGAAGCTACTGAATTAAAATCTCGACAAGAGTAAGTAAATAATTTAAAGTTTAATAAGTTTAATAATAAGCAAAGAATTAAGAATAAGATAATAGTTATCTGTTAATACTCGTTGGATATTAATCCAATGAGATACTATTTATCCGTTAATACTAGCTGGATGCTATAACAATTTGCTACAAAATTAGTGTGTGTTGGATCTTTATTTACTTAATTAATTTTGTTACCGATATCCTAAACCTAACATTGCCGGCACGATATCCTAAACCTAACATTGCCGGCAGGCTTCGTACATATACGAGGAATTTGTTCAGGCAACAAGGGATACGAGGCGTCAGAAGATGGCGCAATTAAACCAGTGAGATATTAAATCGAAATTGTGAGAATTTATATATTTTAATAAAAAATGATTTCCAGAAAATGTATGCGCTAAAACTTATTTCCTATATTTTTTTTTTTATTCCAGGCTTTACTGCCAATTTTCAAGTGTAACATAATCCAAATATTTTTTAGATTATCTAGAACTATTAAAGAATGTGGTAATAAATCCCAAAAATGAAAAGAAGGAACAATAATTAATATTTGAATAAGTTTTCACCTCTTTGGTGTGATTGAAAACACATCCTTTTACCCTTGCAGGTATGTTAATATATACAGAATTCAAAAGTAAATCGCATTCCTTCAATAGTGAATTCGTCTATCCATAACCGTGGTTTACTCTTGAATAGTTTTGAATCACCTTGTACCTTGTCGTACCTTTAAAATTATAACTTATACCATACGTTTTTTTTGTTCATCCTGTTATGCACTTGATTGGAGTCAAATACATGCTAGAAATGACCTCCTGGTTATTCAGGATGCATGCACGTTGCTATTGTTATTACTGTTATTATAAACTATATTAGATTATTGTGGTCGGATGTGAATAGAAGACGGAAAATATGCACTCTAACTTTCATATTCAATATAATAACTTTGAAAAATATTTATATTTGCAATGCTATAAAAGTGAATAAATTTGAAATTTGAGGGTAAATTCACTTTGCATTTCAAGCTTTGTGATATTTATCGTTTGTGTTGCACGAATGATTATTTTTAATAAATTTCTGTATGGATGAGCTAAAAATGGTCGACATTACAAAATGACCACGAAGCTCTCCTAATGCGAACTATAAATATATTGTTTCTATTACCTAATAGTTGTAAAAAGTGATTTTAAAAGAATGGGTCGTTATTTTATGCCTCTGAGGGTGCACAATCAATCAAGTTTCATATTTAAGACATTCTATGAAATTAATTTTAGTGATTCTTAGAGATATCAATCCTAATGTAATGATCGACTTCTGACTAAGCTTCGCAGAAATTTTACCATTAAAACTACATCCGGAATCGTCTGCAGAAGTTTGACATATCCTGGATAGAGATATTTAATGACATATTTACATTTAACACAATTGATGGATTCGAATTAATGTACTGGAAAATAGTAATTTTCTTTACAACGTAATCTAACATCGAAAATCATAAATCACGAAATATTACTCATCAGTAAGGATGCTAGTCATAATCTAGCCAGCAATATGTTTGTTAAAACAAGGCGTACATATGATTTAAAATTATATTTTATTTTAAGTTTAAATTAAACATAATCACTAACATCATTAACTAACTTCCATATGAAAGTGATTGTCTAAATATTATAAATACTAAATATTCCTATACACCGAAAAAAAAAACGTGTGTAAAAATTATTGTACAGTTCATTTAAAAAAATAAAATATTGATACATTAAATTGAAAAAAATAAAATGGGGAAGTGTCAAATCAATAAGATTTTTTTTTTAAATTAGGTATTTTCTTTAATTAAATGTTTTTAATAAATGGTTTAACATTATCTAGTAGTATCTCGTGAATATTCTTACTCATACTTAGAACTAAATTATGTTCTTGTGACCAAGGACTTAAATCATCAAAAAGTTTTTTTTTAAATGGGATTTGTCACGTAAAGTTCTTCTTTGAATGATTAAGATCAGTCGACTTAATAGGTCATGATAAAGTTGGAATATTATAGGCCAGACTCCCTCACACTGATAATCATGAACACATGAATAAGAAAAATATTTGTATCGACAGTAATTACAAGTGGAAGAAATTCATACATAAAATGCGCTTTTGTGAAAAACTTCAGATTTATTCTTCTACCAATTCGAATTCCAATTCATACTTCACATTCAGGATTCATTTCAATCTGGTACATTAAACCAATATATTCTGTCAAACACAAATGTTTACTATAACTACCTCTCATTGCCAAACCGATGAAGCCGCTTTAGCCACGAGTGTCAATAATCTTTTCGTTTCTTACAGCAATGTTAAAATTTCAATAGCATGAGCTCGCAGGATCCGATTCAGTATCTCTGGAGATAATGGGGAATAACAGTATTTTTGATTTTTGTAAAAAGTTAGAGAAGTTACAACCCCTACCCAAGTAGCATCTACAGGATTATTGACAGATATTTTGATAACATTTACGGAAATTAATATTTGTAATTAATATAATACGCAATATGCAATAATTTTGTAGTTTAAGAATTTGGGTAAATAAAACTTTGTCATTGCATGGACTAGAGATATGGTGGTAACCAGAATTATTAAAGCAATTTTTAACAGTTCGCAAATATTCAGATTTAAATCATGTTGCAATCACCCTATAAGGTTTAAAGAGAATATCGAGAATCTTCAATAACTCAAGTTTCTGCAAGAGGAACAATATACGTGATTATATGGATATAATAAACATATTTTTCTAATTTTGACATATAAAATTACACTTTTCAAAACTGACGTAAGTGTCAAAACCTTCTACTTTTCATCACCAGTTAAGAAAAATAAAGAACTCTCAAGAAGAAATAGAAACAACGATTATTCAAAACATACTTAATACAAGTTTATAGGAATTATTATCAATATTAACTATACAATTTGTGAAATTTGTCAAATTAACTCCTGAAGAAGTTTTATTTGTTGAATTTGCCATGATATTAGCTTTGTTTGTCATCAAAGTGTAGTGCAGAAAAGTGTAGGTTTAAAAGTGTACAAAATGTTAACTAGTGCAGATGTGTAATTCTATAACAAACAACTTTAAGAGTGTACGTACTCTTGTCAGAAAATCAACATAACCTATAAATAATAGCAATAATAGATTCACTACCAGTATCTTCACTCTCATCATTAAATAACTGTGACAAAATCACATTATTTCAATTCATACCTCTGTCAGACAACCCGTTTCAGTAAATCTCAAACTTCAAACCACAGAACAGCTTCAAACTTCAACTCAGGTGCCTGCGCTGCACTATCGACACTCGTTACACCTCCTCAGGAGTCAGTGTCAAAAGTGCAAGAAAGTGTACACTATACTGGTATACCAAACGGCTAGCACTGTCTGCACTAAATTATAACAAACGACTTATTGGCAAAAAGTGTAAAAAAGTGTACACTAGTGGCTGATGACAAACAAAGCTAATATGTGCTGCATTATGCACTAAATTAATAAAATTTGTCATTTGTCACTTTTGACATTAAAATTAAATGCGTAATAACAGAAACAAAGGTAACTATGATTACATGAATACATAATTTTTTATGATTTTTAAACATTTTATTTGAAGAATTTTATTTTTAGATGTTTAAAATTAGAAAAAATCTTGTATGTAACACGTTACGAAAAACCATTTTGTGTAACTCATGTCTTTTGTGGGAACTCGCTTCGCTCGTGCGGAAACACCAGTACAGGTAGCTACAGTGAAGATACGGTAATGTTCAGGCTGTCTGAGGAAAATTAGATAGACCATTCTATTTATTTATTAACCAAACCTCAAATCATTTCCTCCGACTGCTACTGGTATGTCTGACTGGTTTGAATGACAGTGGCCGATTACTGCCTAATTCCTAATTTAATTTCAATATAGACTCTTGAAGGATCTGAATTCAAAATTATTTATTGTGGGTAACATGGGAAAGCAGATGCATACTACCAATAGTGATATTGAAACTCTTTAGGCAACTAGACTTATATTAATTTTTTAAGTGTTGCTAATTTTAGATTTACGTTAATTGTATTGTATATCAAAGCCCATTAGTTTCAAATATTTCATTTTGTAAATAGAAGTAAGTTTCTATTCAAATCAGTGATTAAAACTATTTAACCTCAGCTGCAAATAAATTAAAATTAATTCTCATATAGAAAGGAATAAACGAAGTTTAACTGAAACCAATTTAATTTAAATTTACTAATTTAATCATGGATTGATTTGTGTCCTTTCAGATTTTAACTCAAAATTTTAATATATTTAAATGTCAATATATTCAAAGGTTCAAGTGTCATTCTCTATACGCTTGTGTAGTAGCTATAGTGGCGCCGAGTAGTGGTTACATCGTGTCAAAACATGGGTGGTAAACAAACTGTATTCTGTTCATCTACTGTAATAGAAAGGGCGAGTTGCTTTATTCACCGGTGGATCCATCAGATGTGTTTTATCTCATTCTATCTCCGAGGTTAGAACGAGATAAAACACATCTGGTGGATAAACCGGTGAATAAAGCAACTCGCCCAAATAAGTGAAAAATCACCTTGAGGTGGTACTAATTGGAACAAAAATGAATCTTATTGTAAATGGTAGGTAATACGCTCCTAATCAACATACTAAAAATATACACCCGTACTGTCGAGCAAAATGCGTTTTTTTGGCCGCTATCTTAAAAAAAACATAAAATATTAAAGAAAACATAAAAAATCGTGTGGTATGAAATTACAGGAAATTTCATGCTGAAAAAGAATATGATATTGATTTTTAAAAGTAAAATGTTTACAGAGATGAAGTAGGGGGGGAAATGATACCTTCATGACCCTGTTTGCACCTTAAATGCTTCTTATGCTTATATTATGCTACATTACATTACACCTATACCTGATGCTGTGAGGCTAATTTTGATTTTCTTTATTATCAGTTTCAGGTAGGTAATCTAGGTAATCTTTGTTTTGAGGGAAGAAATCTTCATAAGAAAAATGGAAGACGAAACCTGCTTTTTGTGTTCCAATGTGCTTTGTGACGATACTCCCTATGTCGAATTAACAGCAAAAGTCTTGACGGGATTTATCAAAGCGAGCAAACTAAGAGATGATAAAATTCATGAACTTTTTAATCCTATGCCTACTGGTGGTGTTAAAGTACATAGAGAATGTCGACGTGTATACATCAATCATATCAAAATTAAAAGTGATATAAAACTGAAAACATCGCAAGATGATATTCCTTCGAGAACGCTACGAGAAAGTGTTGGATCATTCAATTTCAAAAAGAATTGTTAGTTTTGTAGCCAGTTTATTACGGATTATGAAAAGCGTAAAAAAATGGCAGTCATTCCTGTGCGTATTTTCCAGTTTCACGAGATAATTTTGAAACTATGCAGTACTAGAAGTGATCTATGGGCAGCAAATGTACACGCGAGGATGCTTTTAGTCATACATTTACCTGCTGCAGAAGCTCGATATCACCAAATGTGCAATGTCAATTTTAGGAAAGGCGAATCTATTCCTGTGAAGTATACGCCTAAAGATAGTGGATGATTGCCCACATCAGTAGGCCGCCCGGTTGACACTGATAGTTCAAATGCTTTTGTAAAGACATGTGAGTGGTTACAAGCTGTAAAGAGCCAATATCTGTTAGTGACTTAGAGGGAAGTGAGCCTTGTAATTGTAAGACTAGTTTGTAGACAACATCATAATATCAGGCACAAATGGCAAATGTAACATGATAACATTTGGAAAAATTGCATCAAACATAATATTGAACTGTCACAAACAAAAAAGGCTTGATGACCCTGATGAAGAAAAAAAATATTCGAGTCTGCAGCAAAACTGATCAGAACTGAAATAAATTTGTTGTACAAAAATAGGGAGTTTTATCCTAATGCATCAGATATTGCATCCGTTGAAGAAAGCAAGACATATTTATCCCCTGTTTTACACTTTTTTGGATATCCTAATCGGTGTCAAACGCAATGATCTGAAGCAGATTTCGATAGGTCAGGCTGTAATGTAAGCTTGCAGGCCTCGTTCTCTGATATGCCCAATTCCTCTTGCTGTAGGCTTACAGATTCACAGAAACTTTGGGACTTTCCTAATTGATGAACTTTGCAGCCTTGGATTTAATGTGTCTTATGATGAAGTACAGTTTTCTTGCAACCACTCAACATGTCTTTACAAAAGCATCTGAACTATCAGTGTCAACCGGACGGCCTACTGATGTGGGCAATCCTCCACTATCTTTAGGCGTATACTTCACAGGAATGTATTTGCCGTTTCTAAAATTGACACTGCACACTTGTTGATATCAAGCTCCTGCAGCAGATAAATCTATGACTGAAAGTATTCTCGCGTGTACATTTGCTGCCCATAGATCACTTCTAGTACTGCATAGTTTTAAAATTATTGTCTCGTGAAACTGGAAAGTACGCACAGGATGACTGCCATTTTTTTACGCTTTTCATAATCCGTAATAAACTGGGTACAAAACTAACAATTCTTTTTGAAATTGAATGATCCAACACTTTCTCGTAGCGTTCTCGAGCTGGTCGAAGGAATATCATCTTGCGATGTTTTCAGTTTTATATCACTTTTAATTTTGATATGATTGATGTATACACACGTCGACATTCTCTATGTACTTTAACACCACCAGTAGGCATAGGATTGAAAAGTTCATGAATTTTATCATCTCTTAGTTTGCTCGCGTTGATAAATCCCATCAAGCCTTTTGCTGTTAATGCGACATAGGGAGTATCGCCACAAAGCACATTGGAACACAAAAAGTAGGTTTCGTCTTCCATTATTGTTATGAAGATTTTTTCACTCAAAACAAAGATTACCTAGATTATCTACCTGAAACTGATAATAAAGAAAATCAAAATTAGCCTGACAGTATCAGGTAAAGATGTAATGTAATGTAGCATAATATATGCATTTAAGGTGTAAATACAGGGTCATGAAGGTATCATTTTCCCCCCTACTTCATCTTTTCAGCATGAAATTTCCTGTAATTTCGTACCACACATGATTTTTATGTGTATGTATATTTATGTTTGCGCGACAGTACGGATGTATATTTTTAGTATGTTGATTAGGAGCTTATTACCTACCATTTACAATAAGATTCATTTTTGTTCCAAATTAGTTCCACCTCTAACACTATTTCTATTACACTAATCACGCCGATAAAAACCACTATAAAAAGAGTTTCAAAAACATATTTTTTGTGTGAAATAAACATTTTAACGCGTCAAATGAACAAAAGTGGTGTAAAAAACGTCGGACATGCTTTTGCGTCCCGGGTTGCGCTAATCGCCGAAATGCAAATCCGGAATTACAGTTTTATATTTACTTTATATTGCTGGCAAGACTCTTCAACAAATGAAGCTGCAACTCAAACGAGTATTACAGTTAATAATTTACAGAAGGAAAGTGAAAAAGTTTTTGTTATTGATAAACCACGGAAGGTTTGCATGCAATCTGTTCGTGTGGGTCCTGATTGTGAAATGCGAAATGGGTTTCAGTGGTACGATGATATGCAAGACGATAGTTATTTCAAACAATTGTGTGGAATAACAAAATCTTTTTTCCATATTTTATTAAATTTTATCAAACCAAATGCGTGTGGCCAGCCAAGTTATTTTAAAGTCATGAAAGCTGAAGACAGGCTGCTAATGTTTTTAATGAAAATGAAGTTGGGGTTGAATTTTGTTGCTCTTGCATGCTTGTTTCAAATATTAACCAAGGCAGCAAGTGATATTTTGTATAGTGTTTTGGAAACTGTAGGTATTTTATCACACAAAAATATGGATTTTTTGGCCGTCAAAGGAAGCAGTAAAAGCTACTTTACCAGAAACCTTAAAAAATTACCCGAACTGTCGAGCAATTGATTGCACAAAGATCTTTTGCGACAAATAGAGGTCGTACGTCTGATTGCATTATAGTTAATGACTCTGGTTGAGCCGGGACAAATTTTAGCTGACAAGGGATTTCCTGGAATACAGCAAGAATTGTCACAAAGAAAATGTACACTTACTAAACCTCCTTTTGCTTTTAATCCGCAATTTTCGCGCGAGGAAGTATTACATGGATACTCAATAGCTTCAGTGAGAATCCACGTAGAAAGAATCATTCAACGTATAAAAGTTTTTAAAATCCTAGAACACATAAATATAAAACTTATTCCACACATGGATAAAATCATGTACGTAGCCTGTGTATTGGCTAATAACAAGGACTTATCCGCAAAAAGTAAAAAAAGGATTTTATAATTCTTTATTATAATAAAATATATTAAAATCTGCGTTGTAATTAACATTGAAATATGTTTTTAATCACAATACGAATCAAAATGACGTTTGCCTATGTATTAAGAAGACTGAATAAAATATTCAAAATAAAACATTTCGATTTTTGGAATTAATATTGATAACAATGACAACAAGTCCGTATTGGATAGCGATCGGTTTTAGTGCTTTATTTTTCTGCTCTGCCAATGTGTCAAAATTTGCTACTCTTGTTTTGATTCTGTGTGCCTTTCCACTGCAGGTAATCCTTGTGCATCGTTGTTGCAACCCCATATAAATATTTGATTGACCTATAGAATTGAAAGCGATTTCCATCCATTTCTCTTTGTCGGCTTTGATTTCCTCATATTTACATAAATATTCTTGTGGGCAACTTATTTTCGCAAATTTTGTCTTCATATTTTGCGTTGACAAACAATTATAAGCATTTGAATCCTCGAGTTGCTCTGCAAATGGTACAATTTTTCAAGAAAACTTTTCTTTGCGGTATTTCTTTTTTCCTGCTCAAGCGTTCTTTCGTGCATTATTTGATTGTCTTGATTATTTCAGTTTGTGGAGAGTCTTCAGACAAATGCTGGTCGTTAGTGTGTTTTAAATCCTCAAATCTGAATACTTGGTCCTGCCTATTTCCTTTGCAAGGAAATAATGTTTCAATTCTACATCCTTTATGGTATTTATCAAGCTGTATTTGTGGAGGTCGATTCCATGTTGTTGTGTCAATGTTGATCCGATTTTGAACATGTATTTTCTACATTCACAAAAATGCAAATTGCTGCGGCGTGTTTACAGAAGCTGCTTTGCAGTTGCAATGTGCGTCCAAAATTGTACGGTCAAATCCGAGCTGCAAAAAAATATTATAAATGTTATCAAAAATATATAAATTCTCCTATAATATTATACAAGAAGCAATTTTTGCAAAAACTTAGCAGCATTACACCTGCTGCTAGGATTTCCAATACATTTTATATTCGTTAATTTTAACCTCTTTTATATTAAATTTGTTATTGTAATTAAAAAAATACCTGTACAACCGGAGTATACGTATTTTCGTGTCTTCGAGTGCTATGAGCTCCTGGGGTTCCCTTAAAACTGTTCCAATTAATTTTCTACTCTGTCCGTCAACCACTTCTTTCACGTACTTTCAAGCAATATTTTCCCTTTGCTCAAGATCTTTTTGCGGAAAATATTTGTATTTACAGGTAAAAACCCACAAGTAATTTCAATTATAATTTTATTTTGGAGAAATAACACTTAATTTTACACAAAATCACTTAGATACTACACAGGCATATCACGGTTAAATTAGGCAAATTTGACATTCACCAGTCACTTATTGACACGGTAAATCCGCGAGATGGCACGGCGGTCTCCCCAACACGCGACCACAGAGTATGATAGGTACTCTGTGACGCGACTACACAAGCGTATATTTTGATATATGTGAATCAAAATCGCCATAAATATTTACTGAGTCCTGAACAATATACTTCAAAGTTATTATCGATACCACACATGATCATATTTTTATTCTAACCATGTACCCTTTTCCCTACTCTACCATATTAGTACTAAACCACTAGAAAATTTTAGTGATAGTACTGAAACTTTTTGTATTTTTCCTCTTATTCTCATAACAATCTTGTAAATTTTTAACGTTTTACTCCCGTATAAAGTTTCGATCATCTGCGTTTGATGTTTTACAAAAGAATATTTTTGCAATGTAACATCCAGATTTGACATTTATTTTCAATCAATTTTAAAATTATGGCAACGTTAAAACTATATTTAAACTGAGTGCCATCCGTAAATGTTCTTTTCATTTTTGAGAGATCTTAATAGTGTGTCCCCTAGTCCAATATCTTGTTTTATTAAAGAGATAATTGGATTTTTTTGCTATATGTCTAGTTTCTCTCAAGTTATAGAAAATTAAAATAAGGTACTGGATGTATAATATTCGAATGAAAATATTGTCAGTTTTCGAAATGTTCAGCTTGATATATTTTATTTTTTTTTCAGAAGAAACACCCTTAATATTATTAAACTATAAGAAGCATCATTGAATACTCTACCTACAACTTTGCTATATTATTCCCTATACCTAAACTAAATACTTTTTGTAAAAAAACGTTGTTTTATGCAAACATTTCTATTTGATCTGGAGTTCTGTGTTGGAAAATTTTAATGGGCGCTTGTTGAAAGATTAATGCGTTAGATTTTCTTAAAACAGTGTGAAATCAAAATAATTCTGTCAATATAGTAAATTAAAATAGAGAATTTTCAAAACAGTTTTGTAGTTTGGCGTTGATAAAGGTCAAGCGGAACCGGATTTTTTCTTAGGTATGTGTTATTTACGAATGAATCATCATTTTTGAATACTCACAGAGTCAGTCAGTACAATTTTCACGCTGATGAGAATCTCAGATTATTACGAGAAGATAATCATCAACACCATTTTAAAGTGAACGTGTGGGTTGGAATATGGGGAGAATACATTTTTTTACCATACTTTTTTGAGGCTAATTTGAAGTTTTACAAAATTATTTGCATAACCTGCAAAGACATATTCCTCCAGATGTTTTGGTTGGGCAACACGATGGTGCCCCTCTGCCTTCTACATTAACTACATTAAATCGTTATAAATGTGGATGACTTGATTTGTAAATACGGACTGCTAGTAACAACCACCATGGACTTTTTATTTAATTGTACTGCTTTATTGGTTTGAACCCTCATATGAATTTACCTGTGAAATTTTCAACTCTATCTTAATTGTTACTGTACAGTTCTTTAAAGGACCAGCTCAATGTTATATTTGCAGAATTTCTCGATAAAATTTAATTTGATATAAAAGATAAACCGTGTTCAATTCAGATTTAAAGAGAAACATATAAATAAACTAATGTACAAATCAAGCGCGTAATTCCTCTCTTTCTGGACTGAGGATAATCAAAGTATATCGTTAATAGTATCAAAAGCCTTTAAGAAATACAATAGAATTAGAGATCTTACAATTGACCGAAAATAAATAACAATTTCTTTTCGGACAATGGTAAGATCAAATGAAGAGGAATAAGAAGACCACGTCAAGCATTTAAAATAAACTCGATAACAAATCTACAAATTGGAATATATTATGACTCAAACAGAAAGTAACATTGATGATTTCTTGAAACGTTGATAAAAAATTCCAGAGCGTAATTTATTTATATCACATTATATGTACAAAACAATATTAGAGATATGAATAATATTTTAGAATGAATGAAAAAAGTGGAATATTACTCATGAATCAAAGATATTGAAGTTGCAGTTAAACTTAACTATAACCTGTTATATCCAATCTAAAATTCTTTAAAATTTTCATTACCGTGTAAAAATCAGTTACCGTAAAGTAGAACGCAGATTTATGAATTGGACAAATCAAACTGAAATTTGCTTTATTAATCAAATTTCAGGAGAACCCAGAGAATGCAAGTGACATTTACAAATAAAAAGCAGTCATTTGTGAAGAACTCAATATTAAGGGAACAATAATAATTTCGAAATTCCATTTAAATACCATAGTGCTACAACCAATATGTCTTGTACACATTATTCAGAATATGTGAAACAAAGCGCGGATAATTTATCATGCCACGATCAACAGGGATGTTAATTTCAGAGACTACGTCCACATGCCGATCGTCTCGAATGACTCCCACTTGAATCACACCAGCATCAGCAATACGAAAACTTAATAATTAACTCGAAAGATACTGCTACAAGTTAGGAATGCTACCGCTAATGGTACTTAATATCCTTTGCCCGAGTGAACATGGGTTAGTACTAACGCGAAGTTACTCTGCCGAGTGTATCGGAAGGGAGGAGCATTCCATTGCTTCAATGCACTTCAAATTGAATTTAAGACTTCCATTGTGCAATTAGGAATGGTCAAGTAAAGCGTAAAGCAGAAGTTTGTTGCTTATTGTACGTGTATCTCACTGATCTAGCCAGTAGCGTAGGATAAAGCAAATCGGTTATTATAAGCGATGTGGAACATCATATTGCTCTCTCGTTTAGGGAGTTGTTGATTTGAAGAATTACGATTCCCTTTTGGTTACATAATTGTTAATGCAAGGATTAATTTTGTTTTAACTATTAAATTTAGTAATAATTATTATCTTCTGTAGACAGTAAATATTACATTTCTTCGTCAAATGGGAAACTCTTTGGATACTGTTGGTGTGTCCCAATAGAGGTAATGTTTGTTTTCATATTATAATAGAAGAATCAGGAAATTTGTTTAAAGTCAAAAAGAAAATATCAATGGTTTGAATTGTGGCAAATCAGAGATCAAAAGTCTCTCAATTTTGATTAAAAACAATCAATGAGATCCACAGTTACATGCATATACTCAAGTTCCCAATACTAAAGAAAAATACCAGTGCAATGCATACAAATCAAACATATAAATGTTATAAAAATATTTGAATTGAAATATTCGTCCAAAATATAGAAACAGTTGCTTTATAAAAATATTTCATTTTGGATGTGAACGGTCCTTTATTACGAATTTTTTAAATGCCAGGTAGTTATTGTAATTTGAATTCGGTATTTATCGAAACAGACTGTTTTCAATTTACCAGATATCATCTAGACAAGGGTAAAGATAATTCCGAAATACAATAATAATCAAGACAGTAGCATTGTTGTTGTCCTATAGATTCATATTATAGAGTAAGAGCCCAGGGCCGCCAGACACAACTTATTTTCTGAAAGGCAAAACGTGAGATACTGAGTAGCTTTTATATGTACTTTGAACGCCTGCATACCTGCTAAGTTTGCTCGACGGCCGATTTACAGGTATCAGGTGAGAAAGGTAAGTAAAAATAGGAGTAACTTGGCTTAAATTCTGATGGCTGTTTTTTATGTATACTTTATAAAACATTATTATAAAATAATATCCGCACTGCCAGACACTTTCCGTCGGCCATAACTTCTGCCAGACGCTTTAAAGCTCTTAAAAAAATAATTGAACTTAACTTATATTCTGACGTTTGATTTTTATATATGTTATTTAGAGAACTATTTTAAAACTATATTTGTTGAGCCAGACAAATCGTATGGGCCAAACATCCCCCCAGACATAAAAAATATTCAACCGTGAGCATGAGCGCGAGGGTACTATGCTTGCGTTTTAGAGCAAGTGAGACATCTATGTGAACTGATTTCTCTCTCTTAAATACACAGCCCGCCTTAAGTCTACTGTGTGCTGTATAGTAGTAAGAGTGCAACTGTTATACCGGTAACAGCATAACACGTGTTTTCCAATGATCCTAACGATGATGACCAGGACGATTAAAAGATAATAAAATAATTTTTTTATTACAAATTACTAATAATTGTCTTATTATTAAAAGAAATTGCCTCAATAAATATTTTGCGAACCTTTCTAAAATGAAATGTTAATAATTTTTTATTTAACAAAATTAATTGCTAACAAATATTTATTTTCTAAATATACACAGTAAACTAATTTTAAATAAATACATGAAAAACTATTGAACCAAAATTGGTAAGTATAAACATTATATTTGCAAAAAATTTGTATATATTTTACATAATTTAATATTATGGAGATATTATTAAGGACTTTCATATACATTAAACGTATTTCAAATGACTCGATATTATACTGTACTCTAAAGACTAAATTGAAGAGAGAGAAATTAGTTCACATAGATGTCTCACTTGCTCTAAAACGCAAGCATAGTACCCTCGCACTCATGCTCACGGTTGAATATTTTTTATGTCTGGGGGGATGTTTGGCCCATACGATTTGTCTGGCTCAACAAATATAGTTTTAAAATAGTTCTCTAAATAACATATATAAAAATCAAACGTCAGAATATAAGTTAAGTTCAATTATTTTTTTAAGAGCTTTAAAGCGTCTGGCAGAAGTTATGGCCGACGGAAAGTGTCTGGCAGTGCGGATATTATTTTATAATAATGTTTTATAAAGTATACATAAAAAACAGCCATCAGAATTTAAGTTAAGTTACTCCTATTTTTACTTACCTTTCTCACCTGATACCTGTAAATCGGCCGTCGAGCAAACTTAGCAGGTATGCAGGCGTTCAAAGTACATATAAAAGCTACTCAGTATCTCACGTTTTGCCTTTCAGAAAATAAGTTGTGTCTGGCGGCCCTGGGCTCTTGGACTATTATTTTTAGTGCAAATTAAAAATGTTATATTTTCGTATTCTGTGTAGCCCATTTGTTTAAGAAGAATATAATAAAACAGTAGTAATAATTTACAAATTTATGTCAAATTAGTATTTTGTTTTATCATCATAGATAGTTTCTTAATTTTGAAAGCAATTCTTGACTTATACACGTTTTTATTTTAGACTTAAATATCTCAGAAATTATTGGAAGCAAAATAAAGAGTAAATTAAATATGTACTCTACTCAGATATATGTAATAATATATAGAAGACACGTGTTTACCTCATAACATTCAATAATTATTTTATTCCAAATCCAAATTCTGTCGACGTATATAAAATACTATAAGTTCAGTAACAACGAAATTTTCGTATTTAAAAAAATGTGAAATCAATAAATCTAAATCTTTCTACTTATCGAAGTCTATATCTGCTCTGAAGTCAAATGATGTTCCTTTATTTTGCAGTACCGTTTTATAAAGTATTAAGTTATAAAGTTGTGAATGATCATATAAGTGCGTGACCTCTCGCCCTCTTTCACATAATATAATCTAAATTTAGGACATATTTTTTATTGAAGTGTTGAAGTCTTTATGTTTTTATTGCGTATCTACAAAAAACCTTAATAATTCTCGGTGCTTTGAATTTTTATATGAGAATATAAGCGTAATTTGCCTTTATGTGAATCTTTTCGCACTTCTATATTGGATATTCGGTAGCTATTACATTATTTTTATACGTTGCGTCTCATTTTGTCAATTTAAATAAAATTCTTTACTTTAATTCAATTTGTTCATTGGTACGGTTTTACTTCCATAGAAATATTCAAATTCAAAATTTCATAATAAAATTCTGAATTTATTCTAGACACCACATGAATAAGTCTCGATAAATAGAGTTAATTATTTAGATAGTTTCTGATAGAAAGTTTAATGTTAATTATAATAATAAAAAAATGAGTGAAATATGCTTAAGTGGGCGTAATTGATTAAAGTTGAGGAAATAAATAGTGTACTTAAATTTAATATCTTCTAAACCTAGTTCCAAAATATAATATAAATTTTAAAAAGTATTTTGTTAGAAGCATAAAATAAAACAAAAAGAAACAAATAAATTAAAATTTATAAATTTTTGTTAAGTTGATGCCGGAAATGAGCATTTTCGATCTTTTCATTTTCAATAGTAGTGTAAATGGATTTAAGCTTTGAAGAATCAATTTAATTATCGTGGGTATAAAATTGAATGAGGGACTAAACGTGGATTTTTCAGATATTCTGGTTTTAGTCTATGGAAAGAGTAGGTACCGATAGATTTTATAAATGGAATGATGGGCTTATTTTATAAATGGGATGCTGTAGATGAAGGAAGATTGGAGGAGATACCTATATAGTCTGACCTCTTATGTTTGAGGAGGATACGTTCATTACTTGATGCGTATTGTTTACACATTTATGTTTTTTACATGTGCCGATATTCATAAAAATATCCAATCTGATATATTTTGGTACATTGATGTTCTACTTCTAAACATATAATACATTAATATAATCAGTTGGACATAAAAATCATTGATATCACTTGTAATGAACAGTAGTTGTTTTAATGGATTCACAAATAATTAAATTCTAAACTATTAAATATTAGTTGTTTTGAATGCTACTACATAATTCTATTACTCGATTCAATATTTTATAACATGTAGTTATGGAAAGTAGTTGTCTACGAATTCGATAATAATTGGCTTCTAACGTGAATTGAATAATTTTAAATTCAACAGATTTTTATATTTAAATGTTCAGCAGTAGAAGGTTATTATTACGCTTGTTAAAAAAACCTAAATTAAGTTGTATGTAAGAAATCTACATGAATTTATCAAAAAAAAAAATAACATCGACAATATTATGACGATTTTGCAACAACGTATTCGCATGACCCGATTTTTAAATTGATTTCCAAATTCAGAGCAAAGCTTTGATTAAAGACCTCTATGGAACAATATTCCAAACTATAATAAATTTATACTGTTTATATATTATTATAAGTATTAGTTGATGTTAAGTAAAGTAACATTTAATTTTGTAAAAAAATCCAACATGCTATGCGACTGATCTTAGCTAAGTTATTAATATGAATATGACAGGGAAGATTATTACAGTTAGTTAAGCAGAGCAGAATAATCGAGAAGCCTATAGTTATTTGGTATGACCTGGTTAAGTTAGGTTTATTTGGATGAGAGGAGGAAAGAGCACAAACACTTCAATTTATTTGTTAACGATTTGACAGAAATTACTTCAAAACTACTCCCTTTTAATAATATCAAACTTAATTTATACATTACAAGTAATGGGACTTCCAATATACGAGTACAGATGGATTAATTCCATTTTCAGAAAAACATTCATGACTACGGTTAGAAATCGAATTATGAAAATATAAAAAGAGTCAAGTGCTGGCAACACAATTAATTTGGTTATTTTACAGCAGCTTTATTAAATTCAACAATTATTTTGTGATATCATTCAAACAATTACTAACTCAAATATACTTGAAATGGGATTTACATTTAGATAAAATTTTCACTAAAGAGAATAAACACAAAAAATACGAATCATAAAGTATCAAGTTAAGTATCCTTACCGCTCTACTCTACTGTAAAATTGTAATGTAAAAGAAAAGACACGAGGATCAACAAAACTCAGTTGCACGTTTGTTTTCTGTAATATCCACTGTTGATGAGTCAATATACCCCAGTGGCTCGAACTTGTATGCGACAGTTATTGCAAACGTTCTCTGGACCTAGAATGCTGTGTTTGACACGGTAACCTGTCACCTAGCACGATCTAGGGTGTACCACCTTTATAAGACGACCAAAGAAGTAGTAATAAGAGATTGAGATAAATAAAAAATTGGTGTCATTTTAGGAATTTAATTAATGTCATAAACATTAAATTCGCTACTGTGTTTTGAAATAAACATTTATCCATTTTCAACAGGTTGGTCTAAGTATGAGATGATAATTTGTTTAATGAATTCCAGAATACTGAACAAATGTAGTGAGAGATGTAAGCATATCAAGGGAAATACAAATATGCTAGAATTCTAAAATGGATAAATGTGGGTAAAGTTTTAACGTAACGAAGAATATTTATTATATTATATCCTTAGCACTACCCCAACAAATTATATTATAGCAAATATGGGAGTAATCTAACGCGTAATAAATATTTAGCAGACCATCTTGATCGAGACTATTTCCCATTTGTAATATTGCGAAGTACGCTTTATTTAACTGACTGCATACGTTATCAATATGCACATCCCATAATAATTTTGAGTCGAGGTAAGTACCTAGATTTGTCATAGTGCATAAGTTAGATTTCTAAATCCAAAGCTAGGATCGAAGCTGGAAATTAGTTGTGTCTAATAGACATGATACAATAAATAAGAGATAAGATATCGCGCAGCTCGTGACGTCAGTCGGTGAGCCATTAAACGCCCGGCTGTCAGGAGTGTCAGGTAGAATTGTCAAGTTGTTGCGGATATTTTTGTGTTTAAAAGTTGAAAAATCGTTGAAAATGAGATGTGCTGTGTACGATTTTGATGTTGATAATCAATCAAGAGATTCTACGCACGATATAAAGTTTTTTAGTTCCCTGAAATAAAAAAAATGCAGTGTGTATGGAAACGCGGTTTCAGAAAAAATAGTATGTGTATCATCGTAGTAAAAGCATATTTCCGAACTCCGTGTTGCTTGCGCCTCGATAAGCAATCTGCACGGTCATCCGGGAATGTTAAAAGTTTTTCCTACTAAGCACACAATGTACTATTTAGCATCAATTCTCTTAGTAACTAGAAAATTTTTAGAGAAAGTTTATTTACATTATTTTACCTTAATTATTAATATTTTTATATTTTTTTAACTTCCTACATATTAAAGGTAAAATTTGACGTCAAAACTGGTTTTTCTTAGTATACTTAACTTTCGGCAAGAAACAATTTTTGAGAAATTAATTATAAATAAGTTTCTATTATGCTGCATACTATCTGGCGATCGCTCTGTATTTTTACGTAAAAACATTCTTCAAAATTCTTAAATATCAAATATATTGAATGTATACAATGGTTAATTTATCCTTTTTTACATTTGACTTGCCATTTTTGTAATTTTGAAAACTTCGAATAACAAGAACCCCAAAATTATTAATTTGTAGGGCCAGACATATTCAACAATTACAAATCGAAATACATGCCTACGAAAAATATAAATTGGGAGTTAATTTCGTATTATTATACTTATATTCACGTATAATATAGAAATATCTGCATAAAATAAATCAAATGTAATAATCAGTGTCATCTCTGGGCTCTAATAAATTTCATCTAAAATGTAATAATTGAAATAGCCGTCATTAACTTAGTATTATACACTATAAGCAGTGAACCCATATTATGAATAAAAGCCATAAAACAGAGTTCCTAACTAACAAAATTTTATATTAAATTTGAAAACGCGACATAGATTTTAAAAATTACTCACTGTGTGACGTCATGCGCAAACCGGACGAAATTTTAACGCTTTGATATCATATCTTGTGTAGTTGTATCATGTCTAATAGATAGATAAACAAACATGTCATAACAACAGTTGACGTTAGTTAATTAAGGATAGTCTATACTCTATAGTATGTCCTACTTCTAGTAGAGCCAGTAACGTTTTTGTCACCTGATTTTAGCATTCTTCCATATTCCATCTCATTTTATGGCGTAGTAGTTATGCTGACTGTCTGGCTGGCGGGAGACGTTGCGTTTGGGTGATATTTTCAGATAACAAAAAATTGAAAAAATAGCAAAAACACGAAAACTCAAACACTATTTCCAAACGAAAAACGTCGCTGGGAGGCCGTTCTGGTAAGAAATCCAAACCCTCTACGTCCAACTTGGAACTGCATCGTGAATTGCATGGTTCAGCTCCGGTTTTCGACTCGAAGTCAACCAAAAAGCGCAATTTTGACGTCAATCTTTCTAAAAACGGAGGCCATTTTTTCAGTATTGAAACGTTTCGTATCTATTTCTAATTTTTTATAGTCAAAGGGCTGGCGAACGATTTATTCAAAGTGTTTTATACCAGTTAAAATTTTGCGTAAAGACATTATACAGGGTGTTTCAGTTTGAGGGGTTGTAGAAAAACTTATTTTAGGCAAAATATTTCTAGCAAACTTACCTGTACTCCGAATCGCTTCCTAAGGAGCTACACTCCAATAAACCATTTTTTATATAAATATCTCAAAAACTGTTGATTGTATTTTGACATACTTTTATATGATAATTGCTTCGATGAATACATTTGATTACATTGCACTTTGGTTTATGTAAAGGGTTATTCGTTATAAATCTTAACTTCGTTATTTTTTGACAAAAGTTTAAGGGTATTCTATGAATATTTTTTCAACCATATATAATAGTATACATGGTGCCTCATAAAATCGGCACAAAGCAATCTTATGTTTCTTTTATTGGAACACCTTGTGTATTTTTGCATAGTATGAAAGTCCTCGTTTTTCGATTTAAAAAATCTATAATATGTTGACGTTTACTATTATATCTATGCATAATTATTATTGGTTAGATCAATATTTCAGTTTTGCAATAAACAAAAACAGTAAGAAATTTTTATTAATAACAAGATTCTATATATACTAAAGATTAAAAAATTATTGTAATAAATTTTCAACATGTCCCCAATTTTCATCAATATATTTTCTATAACCTTTTGTTTTTGAAAATCATGGCCATTCTTCATTCGATTTTTATGTAAATAGAAGCCGCTGTATATCGAGAATGGCCAGAGTAAATGTCAACATATTATACATTTTCGAAATCACGAAAACGAGGACTTTCATAATATTCAAAAATATACAGGGTGTTCCATTTAAAAAAACATAAATTTGGTTTGTCCGGCTTTTATGAGACACCCTGTATACTATTGAATATGGTAGCAAGAAAATTCATAGAATGCCCTAAAACTTTTGTTTAAAATTTTTTTCTTGTCTCAAATAATAACGAAGTTAAGAGGGGGTTCCATTTATAACCAATAACCCTGTACAATAAACAGAGGCGTCTCATTTGAGGAGACTATTTTCAAATATTTTTTTCCTCTGCAGAAAATCAAATCACGGAAGACTAACGAGAATGTTGACAGTAATGACACAGATTACAGCAGCGATGACGATGAAGACCTCGAGAATGCTGAATTTTAATACATAATGGGCTCATTTCGGAAAAATTTTTTAATTCATATTCCGAAAGTACACCTTGTAATTAGTAAATGTGCAAAATATTAAATTTTTTTTTCAACTGCTTCTCCCTCAAAATAAATAATGAAAATAGAGCGCTGTGACGTCACACCACTCGCAGCGGTCGGCCGCTAGCTTGTTTCCTATAGTTTCATACCGGCGGCAGTTACTACACACACGGCGGAAGTGGTAATTTCGTTCATCTTTTAAGTGCTTCGTCCTTGGTACAGCGAAGTCCAAATACCATATGCCGCATAACTCATAGAACCAGTGGAGTCGGGTGGTGTGACGTCATAGCCGTTTCAAATATGTTAAGAATTTGAAATCAAATATTAGGGTTAATATTAACGCTAGCGATCTAATTTTTCACTATATACTTAGAGGATGAAATACTTACGGAAAATGCTAAAATAAATTAAAAAGCAAATATCACGAAATGAGCCCATTCTATTGTTTGTCTCGCCGCTAGTTTGCTCTCGACCATACTCTCCTAATACACTCTTATTGTTCACTCGCTTTCTACCAGAGTCAGACTTACATTGGTCTGGCATTAATTTAACCTAAGAATTTTTATCTGGTAAATTAATTATGGTTTGCCGGATAGCTAAAAAATAACAAATCAAAATTTCAGTTTTTCTAAAATTATTTAAAAATGATTTTTTTATTTAATTATAAATCCAGGATCTGGATGGTGTTAACAACGGTGAAGCCGTCTGTCATTCGTGAATTAATATCACCAATAGTTACCAAAAAAAAAAAAATGATATAAACAAAAGTAATGATATTATCAGTCAGCATACCTATTACGCTATAAAAAGGGATGGAATATAGAAAAATGAGCTTTGCTAAAATCAGGAGTTTTCCGACGTTGCTAGGCTCTTAGACTATAGTATTTACCTTCAATTAATTTTTATACAGGTACCTATCAATTCTTGATTGTGTTTACAATATAAACAATTCAATGTTCACACACCCGGAGAAATAACCAAACAATGATAATTACAAACGTAGGCAACTATTGCACGAATAATTCATCTTTATAACGCAATACACATATCACGCACACACAAAACAACCCGTATTTGTTCGCCGAGATTAAAAACCACCCCGGTGCAAATTACACAATGCGTGTGCGTTTGTCTGACAAATACAAGGGATTTATTTACACATTCCATGTAGTATTGCCAGGATAAATAAGTTAAATAGAACGGTAGCTGGTAGCTGCATAAACACGACAACTGATCTCCTGGTACGGCCCTTAACGCACAACAAAAGATCACTGTTAATGCCAAGAGGCCTAATACGAAGTTGGAAAACAAAGAAGTAAAAATATCGAGGACGTATTAAATAAATACTGTACTAAATTCATAAAATGCATAGCGACAGTGACAAAAATGAAACGGCTTATTTGTTTTGATCAAATGAGATTTTTTTTACCATACATCAATTTTTAAGTTTCTACTTAACATCATGACGAAATTATACTTAATGTGTGCAAATTAAATTATAAAAATTAAACACTACAAATAATAGAATTAAAATTTAGCGGGGTTAAATAATAGAAAATTGACGGCACATTACATATTGGAATTAATTTCTTTTTCAGAAAATGTCCAGTACTAACTACGGCCATGAATAGAAGGTAGGAGGCTCAAAATATATTTATTTATATTGTACTAGTTTTAAAATAAAAATTATAATTGCCATCTGGAGAATTCTTAGTACTTCTGTAAATTTTTTAATAAATTTTCATGGGAAAATAGATTTTGTTCTATGTGTTGCGTTGCTATTTTAAATGGACTTATTTAGAAAGAGTCATTCATTTTTATTTTTAGTGTAGTAATTTCACACGGAACAAATACTGTAAATTAACCTCTGAAGCGTACTTATATAAAAAAAAAATGAAGACGATTTTAATTCTGGGCCCAGAAGGTTTCCTTAAGCGCTACCGTTATCGGGAAACCTTTCCAGGAGTCGTTGATTATGTTGTCCTGAAAATCAGATTAGAGTGGTTGCCGTGACGGAGATGGATAAGTGAACATTGTGCAAGCTGAGAGAAATAGTGTGCGCGTCCTCGCCAGGACCGGGTGAAACGATGACCAGCGTCCATGGCGTCGGTTCGGTATGTGAGAAGATAAACTAAACTGATTTTTAATTTGCCGAATTAAAATTTCAAAACGTATCCTTTATTATGTGCAGTAGTTCTTTGTTTAAATCGTATTATCAGAATTTCTTATTAAATGTTCATTGGATTAGGAAATAAAAAATTAATTTGGTACGTCTATTTTCGCACTAATAATAAGCAGTTTTGTTAAATATTAGATATAAAAAATATTACTTTAGGTAGGTACTTAACAAATAAAATCTATATATTTTCAATTTAATATACAGAGTGCACCGCTTTATTGTTACAAATTGAAACAGGTGACAAAAGTTTCCTATAAACATGTATCGAAAAATACACACCCTATACTATCAAAATCACATAATATTGATAAACCTACTTCATCAATCAGTAAAAATATTACTAGTAGATACAATAAAATCTGCATTGATTATTATTGGCACAGATTTCAGAAAGGAAATTAATTGTGTTGTGTCGTTGTGAAAAGCTGTTGCTGCTGCTGCTACTACCCTATTTTTAAAAACGAACACCCACACTAGTCTATGTATCGAGTTTTTGAGATATGATCCCGTTCATGCTTTTGGTAGAGTTGCTTCCTAATAATGATTCCAATTTTTCCCATAAACAGATATGTTTTAAATATGATGTTTTATGCCATCCTAGAATGTAAATATCTAAACTAGAGTTTTCTTAACCGCTAAAGAAGTTCGGTGAATCACTAAGGTCTCTAGACCTAATATCATTAGATTAGGGATAAAGTTCTTCTAAGTAAAGAATATGTTAGATGAATAAGATCTTACAGTATTGAGGATTTGAAACGTAGCGCTTAGGATAAAAATAAACATATAGTATTCGCAAAAAATAATCGAACATCATTTCCGTAAGAAACTTGGTCATTGCGAGTTAAAAATGGGTGATCACTGTAGACTCTAGACAAGTATATCGACAACTATAATTATGACTTTAAGAGTCTTATATACCCACATAAATCGTAGTTTTCGAATATCTCGTTTAAAACTTAAAAATAAAAAACTTTTTGCTTGCATTTTATATTTTTTCGGGCCAAATTTACAAACAAACTTTCTTTTTTATCCATTGCTTCTAACTTTTAAATTTATTTTCCCCAACTCTTGGTATGAGCTGTAAATTAATTTATTCGAAAAATAAGAAGTGCTTATCTATGCCTTAAAAGTGCTGCCATCTCGCGCGAATTTGCGAAAACACATATGCACCTGCTGCAACCTGCAGTCGCGGTAGTTTCGGTTTGACTACGTCATGTCAAATTGACCTGTGCGGGATGTGATAGAATCGAGACTTGCATCTGATACAGGCCCTTAAAGTGTCTGTGCATGAAAGTTTAGTTTGAAAATGGTAAAAGTGCAATGTTCACAAGCTTTCATCTATGTATACAATACATAATATGCTCTTCCAAAATGAAATATTTATCTTTAAAAATGTTCAAAAATGTCTTAAAAAACAATATCAAAATGCCCAAATAAACAAAAATGAAAGGCTTTAGATTTTTATATGATTTTATTCTTTTACACCAATTTAGATTTATATATAATCTTAAAGGTATTTTGATTTGAAAACGAACTGATACGGGATTATATCTACAATATGCACAAATGTTATTTAAGTAACTGGTGAACATTAAAAATGAAAGTGGAAATATACAGGGTGTCCCAACCAAAAATAGGCATCCTTAATAACTTTGGAGGTAAATATTTTCTGAAAAATTTGCGGAACACGCCGACGTTATTTCCAAGAGGGGCATATTTTTATGTAATACTTGTATATATATCACCATTCATCTACCCTACACGGCCACCCCCTCAAAAGTTCGAATGACAAGTGGTCGAGTGATACATCTTTTGAAAAGTGTTTCAATTTTTTACATAACTTATACATTTATGTAATGTTTTAACTTATCGATTCGTACCTGAGCAAAATAATTCTATTCTTGCGAAATCGTTCTAAGTATCTAAAACACACGGCACTAGATTTTTGAATTTACAAAAAAAACTAAATTTTTTAGTGTCCTCAAATTAGTATGAGTTATTCGACAAAAACATTTTCCTTGTCCGTTTCGTTTTAGAATAATAAAAAATAATTGATGAAGAAACTTATGGAAACAGGTTTAGTGGGAACCTCAGCGACCGATTAGGAATGAAGCAGTTGAAGTGGCAATTCTGGGTCATTTGCAGATGGATAATACCCAATCGGTATGAACCGGAAATGAAAAATGAACATAAGCTTTAAATTCCGAATCAGCACTCCGATTTTACTAACATTGCCAAATTTCATAATTTTTTGTTGATTAATAAAAGAGATAGAGTGGGGGGCATTTTAAGTGGGACACGTTGTATATGGTGATTCCGACGTATTTTAGATAAAGTGGCTAAATTTTTAAACTTACGCAAATTTATTAATTGCGAACGAATAAACATATCGATGCGCAGTTTGTAGAATTTAAAAGAGAATTTAATTCTGAACAAGCCTGTTTGTTCCGATTTTTTTTATTTCAAACATCTTACTGTCTGTAAAAGAAAAGTATGTGTTTTTATCAAAAGTTTCTAAGTACCGGGTTTCCACAAAATTGGCATTTTTTTGGGCTCTTGTTTATAAGGAAAAAAAATAATCTCTTAAATTTTTTATTTTCGATTTTTTTGCTAAAACCCTGTAAATTTTAGGTATATTTTGGATGCCCCCATTATTCACAAAACGTATCTTTGAATGATAATTTTTTGCCTGTGTAATATTGCAGTAGATTGCCATAACACTGTTATTAATTAGGGAGATGTCATCAAATTGTTCAGAAGTTTTTGGAGGAACGCAATGCTTATTAACGAAACAAACTTGCCATTAAAATCTCCTGACTAAAACATCATTGAGCATGTGTGGTTTTCCTTAAAGATGATTGTACGATCAAGAGAAAATGCGCGTCAAACATTGGAAGAACTTGCCGTAGCAATACGGAAGGAATGGAAAAATATACCAGAACAAATTATTAATAACCTGGTCAGAAGTATGTCTCGGCAGTGCCAGGAGGTTTCCAACCTTCTGGGAGGCGCCACCAGTATTAGTTTTCCCATTAGCCCAGTTTTATGTTTAAACAGTGGGGAGTTAGGGCACACTAAGCATATGCAAATATATCAGTAATGACATTATTTAAAAATTTGTCTTTGCTAGTTGTTCCATTAATAATAAAAATATTTGTTTTTTTATTGTGCGAAATGGATCAATTTAAACTTGTTTCATTTTTCATACTCCGCGTATTGTAATTCTGTTTCTCTCATTTGCAATGTAATTTTTGTTGTTTCTTTTATTTGTAATGTAATTATTGCTGCAGAAAAATATGTATCTTTTTGTTATCATTATTTTTGCAGTCTACAAAATGGTTTATTGAAAAAAGAATCAAACACAATTACATATACTTACTTGTGCTTCCTGTATACAGGACGCGTTTTAAATGAAAATACTTTCAAGGGTGATGTTTCAAGCAACTCGTGAATGTATACCTACCGATTATGGGTACACCACTGGTCACTAAGAAAAAGAGGTCCTAAGGAGTTACAATCACACCAAATACAGTAAAATATGAACGAGGAGGGATATCAAAAATTTGGGAGATTGGTTTTTCCTTATAAACAAGAGAACAAAAAAATGCCAATCAAAAAAATTTAAAAAATGTTTTGTAGAAACTCGATACTTAGAAACTTTGGTTAAAAAACATACTTTTTTTACCCCCAGTAGTAGACAGTAAGAAGTTTCAAACCAAAAAAAAAATCGGAATAAACGGGTGTGAATATTGTTTAAATGTTAATTGTGGCATTTCATAAATTATTTCTCTTCCTTTTCTTTTTTGGGATTTATTACCACATTTCTTGAGATTCCTATCCAAGAAAAGTTGATTTATCTAAAATATATTCAGTTTTAAACTGGTTAATTTGAATATTTTTTAGATAAATCAATTTTTGTTGGATAGGAATCTCAAGAAATGTGGTAATAAATCCCAAAAAAGAAAAGGAAGAGAAATAAACAGGTGTGTTCAGAATAAATTCTCTAAACCGCGCATTGATATCTTCGTATTCGCAAAATATTTGACTTTCAAGTTAACCTAAAAATTCGCTTGGTTCGCTTCAATTGTCCAGCCGTTTATATAAATAACTTTATTTAAAAAGAACATCTATACTATAAGTACCTACTACAAAGTATTTCTTCAAAAAAACCCTTTTAAATTACGCACTTCAAAACCTTCCGCGTCTTCTTGAAACACGAGTCGATTAATTTTTTTTTGCATAGCGATATTTTGATGAAATTTAGTATCAGCTGATTTAAAATTTATTTTAACGTTAATTTTATGAGTCAATCCAGCCCTGTCAATTGGACGATAAAATAACACTTTTATTATGGTTCAAACTTCAGAATTGTTCCAGTAATACTGTGTATGTAATTTCTAGATCTTTTTTTATAAGGTCACAACTACTTCTGATATTGCCTGGATAAAGTGAATAAATAATTGTGTATCATCTGTATATAATTTATTGCAACAAATGTTATATAAAGGTTGGCAAGGAAGTTGTGTGTACAGTATATAACATCGGGCCAGAACAAATTCTTGCGGATTGAAAAATTTTTCTATGGAATCAGAAAAAGATACGTCCAGTATCACCGTTAGCTTCCTATCTTTTAAAAAATTAACAATAAAATGTATTGCTCCATTTTCTAATCCTACATAATTTGGTATTGCAGTCTCTATACTATTGTACTTATTTCTTTTTCGATAAATGGTTTACATGCCACGTGGGACGTAGACATTCAAATGGTCTATAGAATCCTAACTTCATAAGGATAGTGCACATGCATTTCTTATCGCATTGACTGTTTATATGCTTTACTTGATTTTTAGGATAAAATGATATATTTTAACTACATTATCGCTTTTAAACTTCCATGACTATTGTTTTCTAACTATTAATCCTACAACTTATTTCGTAAAATCCATTGTGCAAGTTTCTCGTACATAGTATCCTTCGAAAACTGCCACGGGGTTTACATTTCGGACTTTACACTAGTTTCCAGCGGGTCCAGCCCGCATTCTTTGCAGTAATTGGTTACTCTAGATCTCAGCTGTAACCACATTTCAACCCATATTCAATCGGGCAGGCGGCTCTGGCTTGTCCCATCTGTTGGCATGCCATATATTATTGAAAGGACGGATTGCAAAACCTGATTGATTGATTGCCACTAAATAACATTATAATTATCACCGTACTCTGCTAGGGGATGGACGTAATTAGGTACTGCTATTGGATTATGTGATTAATTTTGTCAATATTTTTACAATGTTGCACTTGGACATATGTGATCGTTTATGTTATGATTTTGTAGTTTTGTATGTAACTACATGGAAAACGACAATGGTAGATAAACATAATTATTGAAATATTATTGTTTCAATGGGCAAGTAGTGGAATCAGATCAGATCAGAATGTTCTTTCTGGACTTATATTCTTTCCAAAATATTATTTCACGAAATACGATGACATGTTCAATGTAGGGGTTCTATACGCAACATATAGGGTGTTCGGGAAAATATCGACGAAATTGTAGATGAGTCGCCTAAAAAAAAATTTCTATGCGATTTATTTTCATTACGATAGTTTAGTCAGAAAAAAATCTTTGCATGGAGCTGGGAGTGATGTCAGACCCCATACATATGTATCATCGTTGATTTCTGAATGTGGTGTAAACACAGCTGATACTACCTTACTATCGGTCACTACATCTTGAATTTTTAGATTGGACTTGTGCTACTAAATAAATAGTTGACGTTAGAAACGGGGTAATTAAGTGCCACGTTTTCGTTGGAACTTTCATTTTTTTATTGGAAACTTTTGCGTATTCATATGGAAAAATTTTGGAATAGAAAAAAATTTAAATAACGACCCAAACTACTACCAATTGAAATTTTCCTAACATCTTGTCTACACCGAATGGCCATGAAATTATTGCCTACAAAATAATTAAGTTATTATGAAAGCTAGAAGCTTCTGAAATTTGTAGCGTGCATAATACTTATAGGTTACTAATAATAACATTAATAACAATACAATAATAAATAAATAATGTAATATGTTTATTGAGATTTGTTAAAATAATCTCCCTGTCAACGAATGGCAACGTTTCTTAAGATGCATTTACAGCTACCGAACGAAGGCGAATGAACATTCGGCGAATTCGGCCATTCGCCCAATGTTCATTCGCCTTCGTTCGGTAGCTGTATATGCACCTTTAGATGTATACACGGCTGCAAACGTTCGTTCGCACTGCTGGTCATTCGGCAACAATTTATTTATTGTAAACTACAGTCTACACTTGACGAACGCATGAAAATAAATGTTCGACAACGTGAACGAATGGTAACGTTTCTCATATGTATTCCAGGCTTTACTGACAGCTTTAAAAGCATTTAGTTCATGACCGGTCGAATTTTTCCGAACGCCTCTGTAACTGAATGCCGTAACTCTTCAAAAAAATTATGATTTCTTTAAATATAACCTTATAGAAAACCTCACAAAGAGAAATCCAGTGTCGATAAATCTGGGGACCTGGGTGTCCATCCACTGGCCCATGCGCAGAAATATGTCTATATTGAAAATGATTTTCCAAAAATTTATATATTTTAGTTTTTCAGTTATGTTTTGCGGAGTGACCTCTTGCCTCTGTATGATGTTGTTGTCACTTATGTCCTGTCAAAAAAAGCGTAGTAGAATTAAGCAATTTATTTTTTTTTACTACTCTCTTGTATAAAAAGGTACAGGTAAATATATAATGTAAATGCTAGTGAAAGTTTACTTACGTCAAGAAATTTTTGAAGGATCATGTCATGATATACATGTAAGAGACGTTACGTCACCAGTGTTGACGTAATCGAGTATTTTTATAAAAGCTGCTTCCCTTTTACACAAAATCTCAGATTATTCTCACATTTTAAGTCAGTATTCAGTTACCGGTACGTTTCTTTTATTTTTCACAAGTGAGTTTAAAGTGAGATTATTTACCCCCACTACCATGCCACCTGCACTAGCTCGGGAGTAAGATAACTATAGGGCTTTTCGTTTGGATAACATTTTTTAACCTGGTAGTAAAAAATTATAACTATTCGTTTTCGATTGTAAATGTGACGTCACAGGTTATGAATGAAATGAATGAATGAAATTACAATAAATGCTCATTCATTAAACTAAATTATGCTAAGGAGCGCCACTGGGAATAAAACATCGTAGCGTTTTCTACTATTTTTATTAGTTCAGAAAAAATAATACATTGACTGATAAAAGTGCTACATTGATTTGTGATTCCAGCAGGATGGGGCGCCCCCACACTACGCCGTCGATGTACGAACCTACTTAAATAACGTTTTCCGAGGTAGGTGGATAGGGAGGGGAGGATCGATCAAATGGCCACCAAGGTCTCCAGATTTCACTCCGTTCGACTTTTTTTATGGGAATAACAGCAAAGTTTATCAAAGTCGACAAAATAATCTAGAAGAGTTGAAGGAGCGCATCAGAACGAAGATTGCACAAATAACCTCTGAAGTTCTGGAAAACGAGAATAATTTACTGCCCGGCTTTCTTATTGCATCATTGCTGGAAGTCATCAGTTTGAGCATTTCTTATAATTTTTTGTATTTTACTAAATAAACAGTTTTGGTTGAACTTGTAGAAATAAATATTCAAATAATAATACCGTTGGATAGACCATTAGGGGACCTTTCAAATGAGGTGTCTCATGACCCCTGTTTGTATTTATAAAAATACTCAATTACGACATTACGTCAATACTGGTGACGTAACGTCTCTTACATGTATATAATGACATGGCCCTTCAAAAACTAAAATTGACGTGTATTAGGATTGTTTTCAAATGTCGTCCATTTTTGAAATATTGAATTTATTCCATACATTTGCATCATACTGTACTATGATCATCATCTTCAATTTTTTGTAAATATCATCCACCGAATTGCAATCGTTTTTCAAAGTCCTCTAGATGCAAATAGTGCGTAATTTTAATTTTATATGGATGGTACTTATTGTCTTTCAAAATTTTTGAGATGGGAGATGTAGAATTCCCTTCACTCTCTATTTCCCAACAGGATAACCTTGGATTTACTTCGATGTTTCCCAATACATTTAATACATCCGTTACATGGTTTTTTGATATTTCTTAATCTTGGTTGTTTGAAATTTTCATAATTTATAAGATTCTCCTCAAGCTTTTTAAATATTGTTGGATAAGATTTGCGACAGTTCAGGATATCTATAACATTAAAATAACAATAAAAAAACAGAACTATTTTATCATATCATATTTTTCGAAATCTTCATATGTAGACATTTTGATGAAAAATATGATATAAACACTAGCACTTATTATGCCATCAAAACCACATTCACTTTTATTGTTTTTGTTTTCTTGGGTTGCTGGAGAAACAGAGGAGAAATAAAAATTTTACTATTGACAATCAATGACAGAATTTCTATCTAAATCCTTTCCAGTTTAAGGCAATCAACTATTTGTTGCTAATAGTCATAATATATTCATTAATGCTCAACCTTATTAATATGAACGAAAGTTAATTATTACATATTTTCGCCGGCAAATCTACATCTTACCTTTTGCAGCGATACTGTATATTTAGCATTAACAAAACATTTTATCTAATGAATATACGAATATCATTAAACTTCAAACGATTAAACTGCCAATAATGTACTGGAATCCAATTTTGCACATGATGTGGCAATAATAAGAATTGTTTGAGAGCGTTCAGTAATACTGACAGGATAGTTGCATTTGCCCATTTAAACTTAAAAAACAATGGGATTTGAATATGAGGAACTGTAATATTGATGAGCTCTTGAAATATTGTGGTTCCCTTACATTGAGAAATAATTACACGGCCATCTGGCCATGTCAGGCCTAGGATAATACAAACCGTCGCTCCGAAGCAATATACCTGTCGGCTGGATCAAGCAACGCGCCTGACAGATTCATTCAACCGTTCTACTTTGAATCAATAAGCGTTTACTACAGACCGGCCCGGCCCGGCCGGGGATGGTATTTGCAAGCACACATATCCGCCTGTTTGTTTGTGTAGTGGGACGTAACTCATATTGGTCTTTTGCAACAAAGAATAAAAAACGTCTGGGGTTCAATGTATGCTCTTTTTTGAGGATTGAATAGTAGAAGTCTCCAACGAACAACTGACGACATAATAAATACAATTCTTCTGTCACAATATGAACAAGGACCTTTTTGTTTTTTAACATATTTTTAAACACTATTTTTCTATAGGTATTCTCTCTCGCCCTATTTTCCTTTAGATATTTTTCTTGCAGGCTCCGCTTATAACTCGTATATGTGCATATAACAAATAGCTCATCTATGCTCAAGCCATGTAGAACTTCCATATATTCCTTATAATTAAAGTGGAGAAAGATTAATGACTAGCTTTTTAAATTTTTATGACGCGTGCTTTAAAATCTTCTGCAGCAAGATTAGTTTTTCACTAATTTACAAAACTAAAAGATTGCCTGTTTTGGTTCTTCCAATTCCTTTATTATTATGAGAGTAGAAAGCTTACATATTACTCGAATGTTTCAACTCGAAAATAATTCTGATAGTAACCAAATAAATGTTCTATTGGAACCTATTTTGAACTAGAATAATATTTGTTCTTGTGGATGCTCACTTGAATATTTTATTTAATATGATGAAACACGCGTAACATCAAGAAAATTAAGGTGTAGATGGTTCAAAATTTTTGGAATAGCTTCAAATAGTTTATGAAACAAAAAAGAGTTGTACGAAAAATAAAAATATATACTAGAGTTCTACAAGAAGGCGTCAACATACAGTGTGTCTCACTTTTCACCACTACACCTCCATATCTAGGCCATTTGTTGATCGATTTAGATCAAATTTGGTATACTTCTTTTCTTTCAGATTGTGTTTAAAAAGTTATTAATAAAAAATGTTTTCAAACTTAAATACGTCTACTATGATTAAAAGAAATTGGCAAAAATTAGGAATTTATATTAGCGATTGAGATAGAGTTTTACTTTTTACAGATTCTTGTTCAGCATGACCTAAAACGCCTGTATACCAAATTTCGTTAAAAAATATTCCTTCAAAAAAAAAAGTAATAAAAATCTAAGATTTCAATAATAATCACCCTACTATTCCAGTTATTTATTGCCGGATATTTACATAACTTGGTAGTCGGGTGATATAATGACGCTAATTAAGCATTATGACACTTTTTTTAGAAAATATCAAATAACTCAACTTTTATTATTTTTAATTATTGAAATCTTAGATTTTCATTACTTTTTTTTTATAAATATTTTTTAACGAAATTTGGTATACAGGCGTTTTAGGTCATGCTGAACAAGAATCTGTAAAAACAAAAACCCTATCTCAATCGCTAATATAAATTCCTAATTTTTGCCAATTTCTTTTGATCATAATGTGCGTATTTAAGTTTGAAAAAAATTTTTATTAATAACTTTTTAAACACAATCTGAAAGAAAAGAAGTATACCAAATTTGATCTAAATCGATCAACAAATGGCCTAGATATTGGGGTGTAGTGGTGAAAAGTGAGACACACTGTATATACCGCCACAATATAAAGTATTTTTTTCTTGACGAAAATCCATTGTAGTACAGAAAGGATACATTTCAGAAAACGAAACGAGATCATAAATTGTCTATACACAATTATGTAAGTCCAAACTAGTTTCGACTTCACGCTATCATCTGGGATAATAATCTAGAATTTAAAAAAATGTATACTCATTACTCCAGGAAACGTAGGCTCAAGGTGGAAAACTATACAGGATTTGATTTTTATTTTTTTTTATACTGGTCTAGGGATGCTCAATTTGGGTCTGAGTTTGTGGGACACAGCTGTCCCCGGAACATCCCCATCCACCCCCCCAAAGGGCTTTTTTTTTGCTTTTTGCTTTATATATAAAGATGAACTTAGCAACATGTTGCCGGTTCAACATGGTGTTCCGCAGGGTAGTGTGCTGGGACCACTACTATTTTTAATATATATAAATGACCTACCTTATGTTATTCCAGCGTTTACTGTTCTTTTTGCTGATGACACTACTTTTGCAAGACATCTAGATGTTACTGGCGGCAACGTTGCTGACTCGCAAGTAGAAATCATAAACAAAGCATCTGACTGGTTTAATGCAAACAAGTTATGCTTAAACACAAATAAAACAAACACAATGACCTTCTCTACCAAGAAAAATACCCCTCAGACAGTAGGCCTAACTTTGGACAGTACGCTCACTTGGTATTCACATATTGACAATTTGTCCACAAAATTATCAAGGAAAATATATGCGGTCAGGCAAATAAAAAACAGTGAACTTACAAGCTGCACTTATTGCATATCATGCATTGTTTCACAGTGCAATGATATATGGTTTAATAAACTGGGGCACATCCAACCACGTTCACAATATTTTTGTCATACAAAAGAGAGCAGTAAGAGCCTTGGCGGGTTTGAATCGACTTGAAAGTTGTAAACCATCATTCATAAAATTTAACATACTAACGTTACCATCTGAAATAATACTTTGTAATCTAATGTATATAAAAGAGCATTTAAGCAAGTTCGCAATGAATGGTGATACTCACGAGTATAATACTCGTAATCGTAATGATATAGAAACACCACCACAAAGATTAGCTTTTACAAAAAAAAATAATTCGAATACAGGGTGTTGTAAAAAAAAATAATTATGAAACCTATACATAAACCATATAAGCGAGTATACAACAATACGTGACGATTTCTCATAGAGTGCCCTGAAGAGCGAATATTAAAGAAAAACCTAACCTAAAAACGCTTTTTTTAAGGGGTAGTTCCGGCGAAAAAATCTGGTCGTCTGATACGTATTTTCAAACAGCACGTTGAAGTCTATAATACCATAAATTTTGAACTATCCTATATGAACAACCCCGGTGATACGATGGAGTGAATTTTAGGATGGACGACCCCGTATCTCGAAAAAGAGCAATGTCAGAAAAAACAGATATATACCAAAAAATCAGGTATTTATCGGTGATAAACTGCCATATGTTTTATTTTTAATTAGTATTGTCTGTGAGCCACAATAAAAAAATTACGAAGTGTCTATTTCAAAGGGAGGGCCAACTTTGAGGTGCCCGTGCAAAGAAACGGTTTGACGTAGAACAACCAAACATGGCTCATATTGTACACTGTTTATTCCTCTTTAATTTTCAATATAGGTACTTTTGCGATAGCATGCACCGGAAGCTCGATATAAAGCAAAAAGCAAAAAAAGACCCTTTGGGGGGGTGGATGGGGATGTTCCGGGGACAGCTGTGTCCCACAAACTCAGACCCAAATTGAGCATCCCTAGACCAGTATAAAAAAAAATAAAAATCAAATCCTATATAGTTTTCCACCTTGAGCCTACGTTTCCTGGAGTACATGAATAAGCGGATAACTTAAAGTTATGAATTTAAGAAACATATTAATTCAAATCAAATAACACCAATTTGAATTTATAATGGTAATTCAATATAACAGTTTAATTTAACATTATCTAAAGAATTAAATTAATTTAGAAGAGTTTGATTACGTCGACAGTACCTACATTAAAGAAATATTAAAAATATTAATCAATTAGTTAAAATAAAACGAAGGTAAAATTATATTTGAAACAGTGAAATAAATGAATAAATTTGATTTAATTTTACAAACTTGCTATTAAAACCATAGAGCCTCGATAATTTGCCATTTTTTAGACGAACAGTCGTTAGGCAACTGGATCAGTTGCAAATTAGCTCTATAGTTCTAATCCTCAAATACGTGTGAAACTGTGCGGGTGATTAAATTAAAAAGTGATTTAAAATCGTTAATAGATTTGATACTAATGATGCTATTCTATAACTTTCTCTTATAGCGCTATAAACATACACCTCTATAAAATTATAGCAGGATGTAAATGGCTACTTTACTTTTTATTATTACTTATTAAGACAGCCTAGCTTACTTTCTATAATATTCAGCAGTTTACTTAAATGCAAACTACAAATAAAAATTTCATTCACTAAGTCTAGGGTTAGGTTTTTCTATAACACTTTACAAATTTACAGTTGCATTTTATGGTATAGAATAGACACTATTTTATATTGGATGTAATAAGTCAAGGTCAAAGGCTTACATCCCTTACAGCGCTGTAAAATGGGTTACAGAATAGCACCATTAGTTAGTTTACATAAGTATTGTTAATTGACTTGAAAATTTCCATGTTTTTTAAAATATTAAGCCTAACATCATGATCACAATAATGGAAATTTTTTTAATTATTATCAATTATAAACTCATGATTGAATACTATTACTATCCAGTAACTAAGAAGTCCACGACAATGCCGTGGCGGTATTTTTGTTACTGTTCATAATATCCTAATAGTAGCATAATTTACACTAGATAATGTCCGCATTATATAGTTCTTTCAATATAAAATGCTAATACAATTTAGTAGGCTATAGCTAGTGCATGTCTCCTTTGAAATAATAATAGAGATGTCTTTGATGCTTTTAAGTTTCCTCAACTAATTTAATTTGCTGAAAAGTATTACTGTGGAACTTTACATTTAATCACATTATTCGGGTTAGACCGCGATCTATGCCCTAAATTTATCTTGTGGCCATCTTTATTTACTTCTGTTTCTTGTTGTCCAGGACAATCGTTTGTTTCCTCTAGACGTTCGGTCGATTTTTCAGATATGCCCGGGTAGAGACCTTTGAAAAATTCACTTTCTCTGCGAAGCTCTTTGGAGAATTAACTCGCTTTTCTTGAAAGAACTTCAGGTGCTACTGAAATATGAAATTAATTATTTATGGACTGATTTCGGATACTATTAATAAATAATTTAATTGAAATGTTTCTGTCGTAGAAAAAAAATTATAACCTGTTTCCTGTTGTTCATATTATTTCATTAATACTATAAATTAAACTAGATGTACCTGTTCCTAAATGGCGTAAAACACTCTTTACATTAAGTGAAATATTATAAAAGTGAAATTATTTAAAATATGTTTAATTACTGTTATTATTCCGTGCACACTTATATAATTTGTGGTGTGTTTTATTTACAACTATATAGTACGATATTTTTAATAAATTCAGTAGATTCCAAGGAGCAAAAAGTGACTTTCATGATTTCATTCGATTTGCAGATATTTTATGGATATCAAACAATAGACAAAATTTAAAATCCTCAAATTTTCCAATAGTAGCTTCCTTCACAGGTACCTAAACTCTCATTTAAACATACTGTAATTACTTATAGTAACACAATTTGTTGTCTAATTTATAAGCTACAGTGTGTTTCTGACGATTTTACAGGCACAATTTAAGGAAAAATTCTCATAACACCGGGCTGGTATAATTCAAAATAAAGAAATGTCTCATTAGAGAATTTTCAATTAATTTTTCTTTGGTTTTATTTGGCAAAATTGCTATTAATTTCCCTGAATTATAGTTTTCTCAAAAAAGATTTCAGATACTACTCGTTCCCGACCGTCAGGGTAATTCGAGCCAATAAATCCGACATGGTTATTGGTCAAATTAATTTTATTGTATTCTCTAAAACATATACTTATATTTAAGTTCAGATTTAAGGTTAGGTATTTTAATAGTAGAAAAAGTTAAGTTATGATCAGGTACCTAATTAATTTCTAATATTTCAACGTCATTGTTTATTGTAATAAAATCTGTTAATGAAGATGTATTTTAGGGTGATCTACCACGAGTGTGCCAAACTTCAGAGGCTGGTAATTTATCAAAAATAAATGGACTTTCATTAATAAACATATGTCCTAAAACGCATAATAAGGGAGCTACAACCCCTTGTTAATGAATATCAATTTTTCGCTTAAGCAATGTAAATGACATAATACTACAAATCAGAAATATCAATTGTTTTTAAACATAGGTGACTTCAAGCCACTTGATTTGAAGATTGATCGAATTAAGTTTTGCATATTTCACATGAAAACGCAAATTATTCAAAAACGGCTGGTGTGACAGAAATTTTGAAAAATACTTTTTTCTGAGTCATTGCATGGGAAATAATGTTATGTAAAAGTTTTGCTTCGGAAGTGACGTCAAAAAAAGTAAATTTCATTATTTTAATCACCACCATATCGGACTTATAATCGAAAAATTGATATTCATCAACCCCCTTCAAGGGGTTGTAGCTCCCTTATTATGCGTTTTAGGACATATGTTTATTAATGAAAGTCCATTTATTTTTGATAAATTACCAGCCTCTGAAGTTTGGCACACTCGTGGTAGATCACCCTGTATAGAATTAAAATTTTTTCTAGTTGGTAAATTAACTTGTTTAAGGCCAACTGAATAAACATAAACATAAACATAAACACAACACAAAAATTAGACAATTTAAAATTAAATTAAAATTTCCATTAATAAATGATTTTTTTGACAAATCAGTGTTAAAATTACCCGTAATAAAACAATACGTTTTTTGTCCGTTTGGGTAATTTTACACATTTACTGAATTGTTTGAGACATTTGTGCTACCAATTTTGAATTACTATTTTTGTACATAATCAATGAATAAAGACGATTTAATATTATTATTATTATTATTTGTAAGTGACGTGTACAAATTAGCCATCGGTAAGTAATTTACTTACCGATCTGGAGGCGGTAAGTAAACTAATAAATATAGACATTTAAAAATTAATTTTTATTGAAGACAAAATTAATATTATAATTTGAACCATTATTAAAATTTATTGGAGCAATAGAATTCATATCTTACAAGAAGCTTAAGTTATGGCAAAAATCTTATCTTGGAGAAATGTCCAATGACAGCAGATGTCACTTGATAATAAATATTCGGTGTCATAGTAACCAAAGCGAAAATTTTTCATGTACGACTTGTCTGTTTTATATGCTTTTAAAATATTGAATTTTTTTGTATTAATTAAATTTATTCAATAATTGCGCATGCAAAAAACGACACTGCGGCCATTAAGTGTCTTACTGGTTTTGGATGTTTTGGAGATTTCGACTGCGTCTCGATCTCCAAACATATCCTCAACCAGTAAAGAACATTAGATGACCTTAACACTTAATATACTATTTTATCATAGGTCATGTACTCTATTTTTAAATTACACGAAAACGTTACCATGATAGCACCACACATAATCCATTTAAAAAATGGTAAGGGTGGCTTTAGGGGTGAGGGGTGGATCTAATCCTAGATATATTCATAATAAAGTCTGCCCCCTATTGTTTCTTTCTGACGTGTTTTTGTGTTTCATTGCACTTATCCATATCAAGTTATTTTGGGTGGATAGTTTTCATTGAAATGCACCGTATATATACGTAGTATACACACACCTATATTTGTAAAACATTCTGTAATTTCTAAATTTTGTAAACAAATATTATTGTTATTATTATTACAAATACTGGACTATATTGCAGCCTAAACTGCATCGCATAAACTTTTAAAATGAGTTTACACGTTAGTTTAATATGTGTATTAAATCGTAATTTAGTAAAATATAATCAATTTAATAAATCTCTATCAGTAATTGCTAAATAAATCAATAAATAATTCCGTTATACCAGTTTTATATTTTTAAAGATTACGTGTTAAAACACACCGTTTAAATGTAAATTTGTTTTATTTTTTATGTATTTGGTTAAAAACATTTATTTTGAGAGAATATAAAATGTATAAACATGTTAACTTTGACAATAGTTTCATGAAAATGACAATTTGCATTGAAAATATGTTTCGTTATTCAAATCCATTTATTTTTGGGCTTATTGTAGTAATTCAGTATTGAAAATCCATTTGAATACAACCTCTAGAGAGCAGATTATCGATTACTCGACTTTTACAATGCCTATTCTTAACTGAAATTGCTTGTAAAATAGCATACACCAGAATCGGTAAAACGACCGGAAAATATACCCACCGCCAAAACGTCGAAGCATACAATTATATTATGTTCTATTTGTAATTGAGACAGTAAATATGACATTATATTGAACAAAAATATTACTTATATTCAAAATTGGATACGATGAGTCTTTTGCTCTTGTGGCGTCGGTCTTTATAATTAGGAATTAGTACCTTCAGCATAGCATCCTATATGTATTTTTTTATAACATATATAGGTCAAAACATAAAATAGAATGGGATACTTTGAGTTACCTTAGGTTCACGTATTAAAATATTTATTTGAACTATTAGTTGCGATTGTTTAATTTTATTATGGAGTAATAAATGCCAGTGGTGGTCCTCTTATTTTATATCTGCGTCGTTTTCCTAATAGCAGTTGACTATCTACGTAATCAAAATTACGAAAAAAATCAATTCACCGAATGAAAACATTTTAGTATCAAGCGCATTAACAATTTGTATGCGGATATTACGAAATGCTGAATCTACCACGTCAATATTTCAAAAAGCCATGTTCGACTGGTGAAACTACGTGACTACATACGCAGAAGACGGTTAACTCTTCATTGAAAACTGATTCATGGAGATTGGAGAAACTAGATAGTGATGTAATGGCTCTATAGTTACTATAGAAATTTGGTTCACTCCACACTGTTGGAAGTTTAAATTTGTCTGAAATAATTCCTTATTCGAAAGAAAAATGTATTAAATATTAAATGTGAGCAAAAATGACGGATTACATGTTTGTAGTGTTTTAAAAGGTTGTGCTATATGATCGTAACCACATGAGTTGATTTATTTATTTATTTATTTATTTATTTATTTATTTATTTATTTATTTAGTTACGCTCACCCAACAGGTTTAGCCCAATTACAGAGGAGCACTTAAGCACTACATAATAATATGCACATATATACCAATAATATTATAGAACAATATAAACTTATAACAAGATACTACCAAGAAAATAATACAGAGAGACAGTTAATACAGGTTTTGTACATAATAAAAACGATTTATAACACTTCTAACAAAATGTTTTTAAAAGCAGTTCGTTTCACAGAGAAAATATCACAGTTGGTTTGTACTTTATTGTAAGAATTACACATTTTGAAAAGGGGAGAGTTGAGATGGTTGTTTGTATTAGCCAATTCAGGTAAATAAAAAGTATGAAAATTTCTTGTACAGTGAGAAGGAACATTAAGAGGTATTAAAGATAAAAATTCTGGGTCATCAACATTCCCATGAAGTAATTTATGTAGATACATTACATAATTGACGTTACGTCTTTTTTCCAGAGACTGAAAATTATATTTTTGCAATAATTGAGCCATGGATATATCCTGATCATAAACACCTGTGTCTTTGTAATACATGTACCTTAAAAATTTATTTTGAACTGTTTCTATAGTGTTTATATGACACTGGTAATGAGGACTTCATATAATGGAGGCATACTCTAACAAACTTCTAACATAAGATACATATAATTTTTGAATACACTTAATATTTGTAAATTGCCTAGTACTACGAACAATGAAACCGTACATCTTAGTTGCCTTCCTTGATACTTCCGATAAATGGTTGTTAAAGGTAACGCCCGAGTCAAATATCACCCCCAAGTCTCGCACCTCCCCAAATCGTTCCAATATTGTTTCGTTTATATTATAATCAAACTTTATTGATGATTTTTTCCTCGTATAGGTTATTATGTTACATTTTTGCGTATTAAATAGTAGTTTGTTCTTAATGGTTCAGCTATAAACATTATTCAGATCTGTTTGTAAGTTCAAGCAATCAGCAGTAGATTCAATGTTTGCATATATTTTTAGATCATCTGCAAATAATAGATATCGCGTAGTTTTTATTTCTTTTGTCAAACTATTAATAAACAATAAGAACAATAAAGGTCCGAGATTGGAACCCTGCGGCACCCCGGAAACAGCAACAAATGGCTCAGATACAGCACCTCTAACAACAACTCGTTGTAACCTGTTATATAAGTAGGATGCCATAAATTTAACCAGGTTAGCATGAAAACCATATTCACTTTGCAATTTGACCAATAGGATACTATGCGGGACAGAATCAAAAGCTTTAGCAAAATCACTGTAGACTATGTCTACCTGGCTTCGCTTATTTAAAGAGTCTGATATAAATTGAGTAACATTGCTTAAATTACTTACAAAAAACAAATTTCAGTGTACATGAACTTGTGTGTTTAGAGCATAAACACACCACAGAAATTAGACAAACCCCAAATCCAAAGCCAAGGCTGTCCTGACACATTTGACACATTTGAAAAACGCAAACAAAAATCCATACCCACCGACATTGCCAGTGCCGGTGCCGGGGTTCGAACCCAGACACGAAAGGCAGTGTGACCAGAGCCATGACTGTCACTCATGCTATAGCCCGCTGCACTACCAAGTCGGTTAATAATATCGCATTAGTAATTGAAACTTGGAAATCAAACTTTATTTATCATAGCATGTGAGACTTCGTGTATTTCCTCATTATTTCATTTAATATGGTATAATTTATATATTAATCAAAATTGTACTAAACAACTGTTTCAAACTAAATTTCTATTTTGCTGAATTCGGTAATATAGGTATAACAACATTTCTAACTAATACTATATGCCCACAAATTATAATTTGTGCTTTAATGTTAACTTTCGAATACATGTTTTGTTGGATGAACAATTAAAATCTTAAACTAATATTCAGTAGCTTAAGGTAGCATAAACTTTGCATACAGTTATTTATGTCTTCATTTTCTCGTAGCAAAACTTTTACTACACGATTTTTACTTGTGTTTTTTATTTGTGAGTCTTATTTAAACAGTTGGGTTTATCTGTAAGTTGATGAAGCAGTACAATTAACTTCATTTTGATTGTTATTCTTTTTGTATCACCAAATAAACACAAATTTAATTTACAGGGTAGGGATTTTAAAATACAGTTAATATATACATTTTTTATTTAATGATATTTCATTGGATTTATGTGACAAGAGTCATAAATATAAGAGGATTAAATAATAACATAACATAAGTATTCACATTCTGATCTTAAGATATGAGGAGAGTACAACCGGAAAAGACATGACTGATCATTGCATAACACAACTCTGTTGTTCGTAGAAAGGATATCTAGGTACGGTGACGTTCTACAGCTATGGAGTGTCAGAATAAATGGATGAGTTTTTACTTAGTAGCTTGGGTATAAGTTGCTCGTGGTGACATCAACTGAGTAATCTGCATAAAAATAACGGTAGAATATATTGAGATTGTCAATATGACTGCGATGTTACAAATAAGTAAGTGAACTCGTATGAACATTATCATCAATCATTCGTTTGTCTCGCAGATATATCAAAGAATTTCACAACTTGACCTGACATAGTCTTGTTTGGCCCATTTTCGTTATATTTTTTTTGGAGAGGATTATGCATTTTAAACGAATTAAAATTAACAAGATTATTTGCACCCTAGTCTGACATAATGATTAAGTCATTTCCTCAGACAACATTAGATTTATTTGGATTTCAAACAGTTTTTAATTTGTTACATTATTTGTTTATTTTGCAACAAATTTCAGATACATGGCATTGTTGAATGTTCAATGATAGATGTGTTAATGCTATGATCAATATCTTGATAACAAATTTAGATTTATTTTTACTTATACAGTAAACAATGCAACAGGCGTATTTCGCATTTCGAAATATCTAATATATAGGTACATACTACATAATATGTTTTGACAATAACACGAGTGTTATGAGTTCCTATTACTAACAATACTAATTTGTTGATACATAATGTTCTATTAATTTTCAATGTTATTGCATGAACCATACCTGTCCTTGATTGGATACATTTTGATTTATAATTTACCTTGTCTAATCATCATACAGTGAGGTGATAAAATATGGAACACATTCAATAAAACTTTCCAGCAAGATTTCTACAGAAAAACCTTGGATAGGTCTAATTTGTTTTTAAGGGGCATTTTTAATGGCATAGAAAGTTTTTAAGATATTCGACTTTCAAGTTTCAGTTAGAAAAATTTGAAAAATAATAAATAAACTAATAAATTAGTTAGTAGTAAAAATAAAAATCACCATTATTAGCTGGCCACAATAATATTTTTTCGACAGATTTCTTTAGATGACTAAATTATAGATGGTACCTACTGAGAAATAGACATCATTGTCATTTTATAAGAAATTGCAGTAGCATCACGGCAAAAACAAAACAGTATTGAAAAATATTTATTGCCGAAAAAAAGAATGATGATATAAAATTACCTTTTTAGTTTTTTTGTGAAAGTTTATTTTTACAATTGTTAAACTAGTTATTTAAATTACTGATAGATACGACTATTTTTACGTTTTTCTCAAAAAATGGAATTTAATTTTCATTTTCATTTCCGTAGGGGTCCTATGGAAAATTTTTAAATGGGACCGTACTATTTTTTTTTATTCGGACATAATGATTCATAAGCTTTAATTTTTTCGCCAATAATCATTACTTAACGAAATCCTTTGTAATAATAAAAGTGTTTTTAAAGGGTTCATTAAAATTGTTTCTTGTTTAGTTTGTGCTTACCGTTTAAATACACTTTTATTATTACAAAGGAACTCGTTAAGAAATGATTATTGGGGAAAAAATTAAATCTTATGAATCATTATGTCCGAATAATAAAGAAAAATAGTACGGTCCCATTTAAAAATTTTCCATAGGACCCCTACGGAAATGAAAATGAAAATTAAATTCCATTGTTTGAGAAAAATAGTCGTATCTATCAGTAATTTAAATAACTATTTTATTCTTTACAGACAAACTTACTACCTTGCTAATAATTACCATAGCCTACTTAGTAATTTTCTTACATCGCATTCATCTGACGCGGCCATTTTGTAAAAAAATAAAAAATCGTTCGTATCTTACTTATTTTTTGGAATTTTTGAAATTGGAAAAAACTGTTGCAGTTAGAATTTCATGTTTTATAAAACACCACAAAAAAAAACACGGTCATTCCATTTAAGAAAAAAAAGTTGATGATTCTTGTTAGTCTAAAAATAGCCTACTTTGATGTATACCAAAAACGAAATTTTTAAATTCAAAAACAACAAAAAAATTGGTGCCGTACATTGACTCGTAGCCACCCGGTATATGAATCCCTAAAAAATGGGTTGTCATTTAAAAAAATTGCTGATGATGAAATAAAATCATTTGCCAGAAGAAAATGTAATTTTGCAAAACAAATTATACTTGATCAAGGATTTTTAGCTAAAATCTCTCTGGAAAATTTTATTGAATTTGTTTCATATTGTATATTTATTACCAAAAGTATAATTATTTTATACCTATTAATAGAACAGATTTTATTGATCCAAGAAAATTTTTTTTCCATTGTGTATTATCTTAACGAATTAATTTATTATTAAACAATTATTAAGTACTTTATGTATTTATTTTCGGTTAAAAAAGATATCAATAAATAAACACAATAGCACATAAAATGCATTATTTTTATCAAAGACCCTACAATATGATTTTCTTATTCACGAAGTCGTGTGATTTAATGTCACACATCTTAAGAATAAACTAAAGTATTTAATGTAAATATCCCTTCGTTTTTCCTCAGACATTTTTTGATAAAAAGAAACCTATAAAACTGTCTCATAAACTTTTTTCCCGATAAAATATTACCATGTATATAAAAGTATCTGTCGTATATCTCAAGGATTCCTTGGTTGGGACTTGGAGTTTATTATTATATAGTTTGCAGTTTGTTAAGTTCTTAAATAACAAACGTCTGAATAATGAAGTATCAATCCTATTGCAACTCTACGTCTCAGAGTTATTACCGAAGCGAAAGAAGGAATAAAAGTTGGATATGTATATTTGATAGAGCACAGTATACGGATCTGGAGGTAATACGGTTTCATGCAACAGTCCAAGGGGGAAATAGTACGAACTCCACCTCCCCGGGGGAACTTTACTGAAACTTTCATTAGCACTTTTCCCAGGTGGCATGGTTGATACAGCACTGACACCCGTAAGTTAATAGTTTTGGCAGATCGTAGGTCTTTTCTCTTTAAATTGACACAGAACTGATAGAGAGCGGACGTTTATCGGAAAATGTCCTAATGGGATAAATCTTTTCCACATTTTTTCACTTACTTCTCAGCGAGACATTACATCAACCCACAATGTGAAGTTCAAATAAGTTTCTTTATTTATCAATTAAATGTAAAGTCTATATATTTTAATTAAACTTATTGACTAACTTTTGTATCATTTACAAATTTTAATAGCTATAACTGTGCGTATCGAACACTAATACATAAGTTATTTAAATGTGTGCCGATAACAGTTTTTAAAATATTTATTTGCATGAGTTAATATATGTATAAGTGGATGATGGCGTTGACTTTTAAATTGCAGAGGTTAATGTTTAGACATAATCAATAATTGAAACGTTTAATGGCAAATATCTCAACACTGAAACTAAACAATACGAAGATTTTAATAAAGTTGTGAAATTAAAATCAAGATTTTCAAAAAAGGCGGATCTTTAAGAATATATATTTTGCAGCAAAACACTTATTTTAAGATCGATATTTCGTCCCAAAGGAATACGTATATTCAAAAATAAGTATATTTTCCTATGTATAGCAGCAAGGAGGGGGCTGAGAGAAAAATGGTATTTAACTTTTCTTAATATTTCGCAAAGCTGTACAACGGTAGGTAGAGCGTGTTTGATATTAAGTTATGAATATACTGTATCTTTTGTATCTAGCTTAATCAGTTGCCACACTGAAAGTTTTAAAATAAAATAATTTTTTATTTGAAAAATATATCATTTCTCTTTAGGTTTTACGTCTGTCAAAATTTCGACAAAATTTAGAATATTTAAAAAGTTGCGCATGAGAAGTGCATTATTATGTAGGTACAGTTATGATAGTTCATTGGAAAGCTCTTGGAAATTTGGAATAATATATAAGGTGTTCTATTTACCTTAACAAAGTTGGTTACTGTTCGGCCTAATTGGAACACTCCATACAACTAGAAATATTTTTGGAATATGCAGTGTTGATTGCCGAACAACTTTTGTTTCGAAGATTTTTGTCTATCTACAAAGCCAATGAGTTATAGAAGAAATATACACTACGTGGACAGTGTGGACACCCTGTATCCTTATTACGAGTATATTCATAATTTTGTGAAGAAAATATTTTTAAAATCCTCATAAATTTAAAGTCACATGTGTTTGAATAACTAATAATATTTCACCATTGTTTAATAAAACACTTTTTCTTCCAAAGTTAACAATATAGTTCTTGTTAGACGTGCAAACCTATTATAATTATAAATAGAAAGCTTTGGCGAGAATGTTTTAGTAGCAAGTTAAGCTTCAACATTTATTTTTCTTTTGTGATCTAATATGTAGCAGGATAACATTTTCCTGTATTTCCTAATGCGAGCCAATTGTGCTAACAGCCAGTGTTTGTCCACTCTCATTGTCCAGGATGTAGCCTAGATATAACTTATTACATTTGGTCCGGATAATACGGAACTTAGCGTAGAACAGGTTGCTGATAAAACCAGACTTTCTCAACATAATTTGTTGAACACGCTGTTTTCCGGTAACTTTTCAGCAAACGCGTAAATAAATATTAGGTTGAGTTAAAGCCTTTATTCAGTGTCACATATAATACAGGTAGAAATACACGAAATTATTGTAATTACGGATTTATTATTTCAAACAGGCGTATATCTGAAAAACAAACACAAATTTAGATTTAATTTGTTTTCATGTGTTTATAATAAAAAATAATCTATTCCAATAGATATGTTTTAAATCAAAGAAATACATATATCTATCAAATATTAACGCATAAATAAAAAATAATGACGGAGAAAAATTTACTAAAAATTATGCCATAATAATAACAGCTGAATCTGTTGCAATGAAATTTAATATCTCGCAGAACTAGGTGAGCACTTACTCCACAATACAAAATCAAATTCTGCTCTTATGAGCTCGATAATCTTTTTGAAATATGTCGCACTATTAGTAATCTCAGTGTCTTTTTTCATTTTTTTTCAGGGAAATTAAGTCTCTCTTCCAGTAAAGAAAAATGAAAAAGAGTCGTATGCCCAAAGTCTAATTTACCGCGGAAAAAATAACATTGGCACTTTAATGAAATTATGTTTACCGTATGTTCTACACTTTATTGTGGAATTTGAACCATATCTTAGGAAAAATTAGTAATGCTTAGCAGCAAATTTGATACGTTAATCGTCTTCGCTGGTAAGATATTAATGACCTATACCATGTTAAATTTGCTGAAAATACGAGTGAGGAAATTGTAAATAAATAAAAAATGTAAGTTTAGTAGTAGTACTACTCATACTCTTTGGGTCTAATGATTAATGCTTATAACAAATATCTCTCTTTCGATTTGTATCCTATCATAATAGTTGCATGAGGTATTTTGGACTAAATTTCCTTACTTGATTCAAAGACGAATTGTCGCATTTTCTTGTGCTGAGAGTTATGCAAGATTTGATTAAAATTTCATCCATTATTAAAATCGTAACTAATTTTTGTTCTTGTAATTTAACTCTATCAATTGATTTATATCCATTTTGTCTGTTAGAAACTATTTCTTATTTGCAAAGGTTATTGATAGTGAATAATTTAACTGCTCGTGAATTATTAATTAGATACCAGAATATATTTTATGGAGAGAATCATTATTCTTTTGCATTATGTAAAGGAAGTTAGAAATATATTTCCTGGAATGTCCGTAATTTAGTATTAAGAAACTCTGTAATACATATAATAAAAAATAAAGAATATCGGCAATTCTTGTTGCTACTTGATAACGGAGGATACAGAAATAGTGGTTTTAATCCTATTTGTTTCTCAGGGCCACTTCTACTTCGTCTTTCTCTAAGATATTCCGATGGTAGTGTGTGCAATTCGATACAAATATAATACCTATAGTTAATACAATTTATTTTCTATTATAATATTTCAATAAATTGTTCACTTGGCAAATGGGATAATCATATTACAGTAATTTACAAGTTATATCATTAATGCAAGTTAATTAACATTTATACATTTTGCAATTAAGCTTTTTGGAGGACTAAGGGTAATTAAATTTTGGATTATTAATATATCAAAACCTTGTTCCTTTATGACTATTGGCATTTGGCGAAAAAATAATAAAACACTAGATAATAAACTAAACTGTTTTTCTTATTTACAGTTAACTCCTTAGAATGAAAATAAATTAGTAACGTCATTTATCAGTATTGGTAATTAAAATTGTTCAAATTAGATCAGGTATTAATCTCTCTATTTGTTTCCCACATTATGTTTGGATATATTTATTTGGATATATTTATTGTTAATGTAATATTAAACATGTATATTAATGGGCAAATAAATATTATTATTATTATTATTATTATTATTATATTTCTCCAGCAAAGTGCAATCGAATTACTAAAATATAAATTATTCAATGAAACCAGTAAACACCTAAATCATTTGTTATTACGACCATCGCATAAAGTAGACTTTTAATCTCTCATTTTAGTACGTAAAGACGTACTTTATTGCACTAGTGTTGTAATGACTCTATGGTGCGATGTTATTAATGACATGAAATAAATCAACTTTATTTCATATTAAACGAGAACTGTTAATGAATAGAATAAACAAATTGAACTATTATTCTGGTATAATAATTGCAAATCCAATAATTTTCGAAATAAATTTACTAAAAAATGTATTTGTCGTGTTAAGACTTTGAATTTTCAATTGCTTTTTTAAAATAGTATTCTAACGTTTCACAATGAGTCAAACGATATTGATATTTTATTCAAACAAAAGTGCTATTGTACTTAAAAAATTAAGGTTTGTTGATTTTTCAAAGAATTTCAAATTGACAATTTTCTAAAATTTACCTTTCAAATAATCTGTATAAAGTGTAAGTTTTAAATGCGTAGTTATATTTTAATCCTTAACATAAATATGTTAAGTCGAGTACAATTTTGATTGGTATTTAGCAAAACAGTTTTGTTAGAAATAGAAAGTCAATAACAAAGTCATAAGTGGAAGTTAAAAAAAGTAGTGTCAACAAATTTTAAATATCAAGAATCGGTGGTTTAAATACAACTACGCACTTAAGACTCTTCCCGTATACATATTTTGATAAATATGAATTTTAGATGAAGCAGGAGCTAAATTAAGAATATACACACCAAATTAAACTGTTAATTGTGGAAAATATATAATTAGTGCGTTAATGCTGTATCTAAAAATAAAAGAATTTGGATTATTTATTGGCTCTAATAATTTGATGATCTTATATCTTGCAGATTTCAACATCCCATTCCAAATATTTTAGAAAATTTCGAGGCAAGCACTCTCTCTCATATTATGGTATTTAAATAATAACTATAACTATATCTATGCAATTGTTATTAATTAATATAAAGTTGATGTTTCCTATAAAAATAGTTAATTTGAACTACTCTTCTCATTTGCAAATAAAATATTTAGATGATTCAAGAGGAGACAGCTCCTATTGTGTCTATGGTTACCTCAATGAGTAAATATCTAAGGAGAGAAGGTATTATAAAATCTGCCGCGACGGAAGTTGTGCTAAGGTTGGTACGAAAGTGGTTTATCTAGGTGGGGGAAATAATCAGTGGCGTTTCCCAGGGATAACACAACATTATCCGTGGGTACCGAAATGTAAATTTTGTGATATTGAACCAGCTATTTACCAAATAATTAAAATGACTAAAAATACTGTGGATATGTACTGCAATGTTCTAAAATTTTATATAAAAATTAGTAGATAGTATGGTTAAAAAATCAAATCAAACTCGTGGATAAATTGTACATTACGAACAAATTTAGGCAATTAACAAAATAAATGTGGTTTAAGCTTGAACCATGCTCAAACGATTGTTTGCACAGTTGTAACCTTAAATATTAAACCAAGTTCAAGCTGAACGTCTTTGGTAAAATCAGCTCTAATAAATATGTAGGATAAATAAAGAAATCAGAACATATTATAATACTTTATTACCTATTTATCTTTATAATAGGTACATACATATAAAACATAAACCATAAAACTAATGCATTTTAAAAAGTATGGTATAAACATGTAATTGAAATCGTTCTCTGATGTAAATTGTAAGCCTTTGGTGAGAAAAAGTGTATAGTGAGTGCAAACTTTCTAATTTCATGACCACTGTTTCTTCCAAATTCACCTAATACTACTCATGGTCTGCATCCACTAAATTTTTCTTCTCCAGTTCTTTTACTATGCCAGATAGTTTAAAAATTCGTTTTTTGCCAACACAGGTGCTGTTGTAGTTTACGAACTTTACGACTTTGTTGTAAGTGTGTCCTAGACAATGTTCGAATTTGACGTTTCAACTTCAGTTTTCTAGGACAATTCTCTTCGGTAGACAAAAGGATGGTACTATCCATCTTAGGTGTCCTTGGAGATGGAATTTGTGCATCCAATATTTCAGCAGTTGAAGTAGAGGGAGTAGGTTTCAAGGTAATGCAAACAGGTTCTGCATCAATTGGTTGATGGCTTGTGGCAGTACTGGTACCTAGTTAGAGTAGTTTGATGATGTTTTGTCTGAAAATAAAACATATTTATTCATTACTTCAATTTTTTTGTTAGATATAAAATCAAATCACAAATTTAAACAGGTTTCTTAATGTTTAATTCTTTAATTGTAAGGTACCTATACACAGTTAAAATTTATGAAGAATTTTCAGCAGTAAACTAGCAATTCATAGTTATAAGTAATGCAAACTCTTTTTTCTCCACAAAACATTCCTATTTTATCAATGTAGGTATCTCCACTCTTACAGTAAACTTACATATTTGTGCCTCTGTACTATTCTTGAGGGTATAGCATTTTTCTTTAGAAATATTTTGAGGGCAGTTGTCTTGAAGTCTGTCTCTTCAAAATGCTGTGAGCACAGCACTGCAAATGCAGGTATTTCTTCCCTTTTTCTACCAGTGAATTTAATCCATTCCCTTTGCTGAAAAAGCTTCTTTGGCAACCTTTTGGAAAAATATGCAATTAGTAGTTATCACAGGATCACAGTTTATACAACCGCGAACTTACATTCTTTTATTTGCACACAATTATAATTTAACTAGTATGTAGTTAAATTAAGTATAATTTTTTTATTTTATTTTATTTTCGACAAGCAAGACAAATTTAGGATGAACTGCCACTGGATAAATTGTAAACAATCATGGCGGCGTATAACCTAGAATTTAGCTCTTTGACGATTTTATTATTGTTGTGTTTTTAAACACTCCAACATAATGAAAATATTACTAACAGTTGGTTTATTTAGTTATAATAATATTTAATTACTTACCGATGAAAAGTAACGCCACGTTTCCTTGCAATGTGCGATAAACCAGACGATAAGCAACTAACCATAATAAAGTTTTATATGTCCAAATTTCGCACATAACACGCACACACGAATAAATAGTACAATCCTTATATACTATACAATCGTTTAACACAAAATCGGCACTCAACAAAAAGTTTTGCATAAGATGCTGACACCACAGAACAAAACACGTTGGGTTTCTAACGCTTCATAAATACAAAACTGACGTGTAAAAAGTGGTTTATCAAATATGGCCGCTGCGAACTTCCGTCGCGCGAATTATTGCCCCCACCACCGATAGTTTACCTCCTTTAGATATTTACTCTTTGGGTTACCTCAAAAATGTAAATTAAATTTCATAGATATTTCCTTCATTTTAATATTCATCATTTGGGACATGAACTCAATGGGAAGCATTTGTTTTGGTCTTTTGTTTACTAACGGATAATGAACACCTGTCTTCATTTTCAGCTTTACACAAAGAAATATATTCGGGATCCATTATTGTTATCTCTTTATATAATTAATCTGATTGTAAGTAAAAGGTTTTATTATTACATTGTATTATTTTGCAACTAGTTTTTTGAACTATTTCTATTATTTTTAGGAAGTGTTTTTATAGACATGGTAGCCGAGTACGTTGATACATGCTTACTTGGTTGCGAAGATCGATGGTTCGAATCCATCCTGGGGCAAATTAAAAATTGATTTCTATTTCCTTCGGACATAGATGATTATCGAAGCCTTTAGTTCGGACTTCATAATAAACTATAGGGTCTCGTCTTTCTTTACCTAACATAAAATTTTCCTGGGGTTAGTTTAGTGACTTGAGAAGCGGTTAAGAAAACATAGGATTCTCCCATCGAAAAATACCAGTTTATATAAAAGTTCATCAAATAATAGTAAAAATTATTAGTTCTTATATGTCTAGTAAATCTTTTACTATTTTAAATTTAGAAATAGGCGTTTTAATTTTCTTTTCTACAACTGTCAAAAAAGGCTATGTTTGCGCATTAACATTAGTGTCTAAAATGAGACATTTCTTCATTGACATTATTTTTTTTGCGTTACCATGACCCCGTGCGCAAGTCCGGTAGGTGACTTGATACAGTCTAGTAGATATTATATATCTAAACGAGACTGGAACAACACCTAACGGACGTGTATCGATTAATATTTTATTTCATCCCGTCATTCATTGTCTATTTGTATAATTTGAAACTTGTTTGTTTTCATAGATCATTTGACATTTGACAGTTCTAACACTATTTCTTAATTTAAGGTTAATCTTTATATGTCAAATAACTGTCAAAAGGTATAATAACAGTTTGTGATTGGTTTGTAATGAATTTCCGGTGGCTTCCGGTTCGTTACAGTCTCTAGTAACGTAATAGCTCACTTTCCGGCCGCATATGAGTACCGTAATGTTGTACTTTGCGGACGGGATGAAATAAAATATTTTGCATATCACATACCTATTGTTCATACTGCCGTCTGAATTTTTCCGGTAGAAGATAACAAGGTTGGCTGCATCTGATATTTCTGGTTGTATTTCGCACCCTTGATTCAAAAATAACTATTGTAACAATATCTGCATATTTATCGCACATTAAATTTTTGTTTATAAAAAGTAGTTATTCATCTGTCATTTCTTACTCCAATACTTGTATAAATAAAATTTTGCCGTATCATCAGCATACGTAATGATTGTTCCACTACTTTGTATGGACAGCAAGGTCCATTTAATATAATATGTGGAAGAATACTGAGCCTAATTCAGTCCCCTGTGGAACACCGTATTCAGTTGTTTTGAAATTACGAAAGATGATCTTCAGTTTAATGCATTGTTTGTTTTTTATCAGAAATACTGTATATGAAAAGCGAATCCACAAGCAACGGATGACTCACAATGTAAAGTGATTTTGAAAGATCTATAACGATTAACTACTTTTATTCACAATCATATATGTAAATGCTTCAATTGCCAGCTTATAAAAAGTTGGGAGGCAGGCATTTGTTCACTCTTCTTTTCCAGCTAGCCAGCTAGCCGGTAAAGTAGCTTTACCGGCTAGAAACGTCACTTTCCGGCAAGTTAAACGTCACACTTTGCGGCAGCAAATCTTCTGGTTGTCTTTTGTGCAGCAGCTTTAAAATTTGGTGAAGTACACTCTCTAAGTCACAAATGATCAGAATCAAACATTTTGTTGTAGAATTTTGAGCGAATTTAACAGAAATTATTGATAATAAATACTTGTGGAAATAACCAAATTTATTTGAAAGAAGAACCTTAATGCTCGTTACCTAGCAACGCTCAACTTTTATCACTGCAGCCTACCAACTTATTTTGCATAATTTCCTAATTCTCATTCACTATCTATTGAATTAAATAAAAAAATTGTATGCTGATATTATGTTATTATACAATGATTGTGAATAAAATAGTACATTACATACCTCGCTGGTCGTTTTCATTACAGCCTCGCGTTTACATCTGACCTCGGTGCTACGCGCCTCTGTCAGATGTCAACCCTCGGCTGTAATGAAGCACCTCCCAGCTCGGTATGTAATGTACTATTATTCAAAGCAACAAGCAACGTACTTTTTCGTCGTTGAAAAATAGCATCCCAGCTTAAAGCATACTTGATTTGGTATTATATGTCATCATGTATCTGCATAACCTCTGCTTTAGTATCTCTAAAATACTTTTGTATTATATGTAGAGTATCAGTTCCTGAAATCAACTGCGCAATGTCGAAAAATGTCAATTACGATGTTTTGGATTACTGACTGCACCGATATAATTCTTGCCAACCACGTTAGTCGTTAATAACAAATATAATTTAAAAAATGACCTAAACACTGTCCCCTTATTTATTGCTTTCATTTATACGATAGATATTTGTATCTGTACCCATAGCTTTTTTACCACATCGTAATCAATAAAAGAGTCACACAATAAAATAAAATATATTGCTACTACTAGTAATTCTAATATACGAGTAGCGTAGGACAGTTAGTCGTCTTTTTCTCTTTGTGTTGTTAAAAAGTTGTAAATTTTATACAAGCTTGGCTGGAGGCTTTTGAGCAGCAAATGGTGTATGAAAATAATTGCATTATAGCATATTTCTCCTTTAACCATACAGGTGGCACCGCGTAATCACTATGTTAACCGAAGTAGTCTATCGTAACAAATTTGCCGCATTATTGTAATTTTCACAAATCGGATGTAATATTTCAGTTGAATATTGTGTAAATATAGTGCATATAACTTGTAAGGTGAGAATGAAGGTAGAAAATAAGCAGTCTGCAGAACTGACTTCAAGTGTTTCGTAACACTTTAACATAAAATGGTTTCTATTACGCAATTATATCACAAGTAACAGAAAGTTTATATAAAGAGAAAAATGTATTTTCCTAAAATGGAATATGACGTAAATGATTTATTTGGTCATTCTTTAGTAGAAATTATAATAATTGGCAGAGTATAAAATAAATCTACATTTGTCACTATTGATTATAAGTAACGAAAAATAAAAGCCGACTTCTTTGTTATACTCACACTTGGATCGAGTCATTTGAATACATGCATGTTTCATTCGTTATGGATTTAAATTTAGTTATTGTTGGAAAAGACAAAAAACGGAGGAGAGGATTTTTCTATAGTTAATTTCAGGAAAAAATATGTAATTGTCTGTTTTAAATTTCTTTTAGTAACTTCTCTTGTAGCTAAAAAATAACAAAACTTGTTAATGTTGCCTAGGATTATTTAAAATTCACGAGACACAAACAACGTTTATGATTTCCACGTAATAGTCATACGATAATTATTTGTAGAAGAAAATCATGATTCTCTACTTGTCATGCTTTTGATTAAAAATGGTTCATGAGAAAATCCATTTATTGAAGATATTAAATTCCATTTTCATATTGTTAGAAAGTAAGTGGGCGTGACAACTAGATTAAGAATTTGGTCTCCTACAATAACATCGGTTGCCATTGACTCGCAGAGGCACGGGGAAGAGTTTGGATGTCATGGCGCCTCTTCTGTAGAAATTAGGTTTCGTAGCCCTCTCTAACTCTAACCATTATCCAGGAGCTGGAGTCTAGATCATCTATCTAACTAGAGGGTTCATATGTTCCTTCGCTTTCACGTAGGGCTCTTTCCTGTATCTCTTTAATGACCGTTGTGTAATCTAAAGTCTCCGACGATATCGATGTTTCGTATAAGCATTCACGGCGCACCAAAGTGCGATATTTTCCGCTGCTTGTACTCGTCTCATAATACATAATATGCGCCTTGGCTATGTGACAGATGCTCAGGTAAGTTGTGGTCTGATGACGGTCCTAATAAGCGACAGCTTATTTCTTCGACTGAACCAGGTGCTTCTTCCAGCCATAGAATAGAGTCTGGCTCTCATCATCTTCACTCGTTTTGTAGCATATTTGGAGTGCGCTTCCATTTAAGCTTTTGTCCATGACGACCCAAGATACTTGACTTCGTCGTACCATTGAATGTTTTCGTCGTTCACGGTAACGTATCCGGTTGGAGCCTCTTTCCTTACTCTTATGAAGAGCACTGTCTTGCTAATTTCTGTGTTGATTTCTACCTTCCGTTGCACCAGTCCTCCAGGAGAGATGCTTCTTCCTGGAGGTGCGGGTTGACAGGTTCGCTTTCTTGGATCTGACCAATATCGCCGTGTCGTTAGCGTATAGTGCCATTGCTGTTCTTCCAATCCTGGGCAGATCAGAGGTGTAGATGTTAAAGGCGTGCGACAGCTGGCCTTCCAATCCAGGTCCTCATCCTCTAGTCGGTTCTCTGTATACAGCAGTTCGAGATTGTCAGCAAAAGCCTTGGCTTTTTCCTACATTGTAGACTACTCGTAGTCCATTTTCGCCGTAGATAACTGGTATCGGTCGCCTGAGTATAAGTAGTCTCTTTTGGATTTTCCGCATGCTTCGGTTCTGAAGACCCAGTGATGCTTCCACATCGTGTCTCAGTATTATTTGAGAGCTACTTTTATTATATGTGTTAGCTAAGTCTATTTTCAGGTACACCAGTATCGTTATCCGTTTGACTCTCCTCTTGTACCTGGGGAACTCCAAAGGTCATGGGGTCACTGCTCTTCTTACAGTGCTTGCGTGCTGGGTTGTTTTTATGGCTTTCTCAAGTTGTGTCACTACTAATTCGATTTCTGTTTTGCCTTAAATTCTTGGTATTTGTGCAATGTTTCGTTGCATTTCTGCTCCGAAACGTTGCTAGTTATGACTAAATATATTAACCGTTCATTATTTTGCTCAAAATACGCACTTAATATATTCGTTTCATGTATGTATATGTATATACAACGATATCGTTTGTCAAAGTTCAGTGGAACATAATTTGTTACTCTCCAAATTTGTCGTTTTAATATCAATTGTTTCAAAGGAAATTATTTGAAATGGTGAACGTATTGTAACTGACATTTAACTAGAATTTTCCAATGAATTTACAAATCCCTGTCGTAAACGTAGAACTCGATATAAAGCAGTTGATAGAAAATATAATTTCCTATGATATAAAATACTTCAAAAGCAGATATTCTATCAGATTGACTGAGGTTTGTTGGATGCTATGTAAATGTGAAACTTGAGGTGCATGAATTTTAAATCCTATTTAGCAGGAAGAATAGAAAATTTGTTTATAAACTGTCAACAAAGAAGAATGAGCTAGTATTTAGTAATAAATAAATTAAATTATAAGACACGGGTTCCTAAAATAGAACAATTATAATTATTTAGCAACGTAAATATACAAAATCAGACTTAGAACTAGAATTGGCCCCGGCATAACGCACAAGATAAGTATATTCAACTGTAGTAAAAATCAAGTAAATATATGCCCATAGAGTTACGCGATCCTGACAAATTAAATGAACATTTCTTAAATAGTTTCAGTGTAGGTAATATTAGTGTTGATACAAAAAACCATTATACTGGTCGTACGCATGGTAATAGTTCTTTCAGTTTTTCTCTTGTTGCTCCGGAGACTGTTCGAAAAATTGTTTCAAATATGAAGTCAAATGCTTGCGGTTACGATAGCATTTCTTTACTTATGATTAAAATGAGTCTGCCAGTGCTGTTATTGTATATAGTTCATATTATAAATGTTTGTCTGGAGCTTGGTTACTTTCCTGAAGTATGGAAAACTGCTGTGATAAGTCCTGTACCTAAAAAAAATAATCCGGCATGTTTTAATGATCTAAGACAGATTAGCCTTTTACCTGTTTTCAGCAAAATTCTAGAGAAAGTTGTTTGTTTACAGTTAACGAATTACTTTAATGAACAAAACCTGTTTCCAAAAAATCAGTCCGGTTTTAGGAAGGGCTACAGCACTACTGGGCTACTGTTAAATATATTAGATGACATAATCCGGGCCTTGGACAAGTCGAGGGCAACTGTTGTTGTCTTGTTAGATTTCTCCAAGGCCTTTGATTGTGTCAATCATGAGTTACTTTGTCTCAAATTGAAATATTATGGTCTAGATGACATATCTGTTCAATTTTTCCATTCTTATTTACTCGGTCGAAGTCAATTTGTTCGTACAAATTTTGGCACATCACAAACATCTTTAGTTGTATCAGGGGTACCTCAAGGGTCTATTTTAGGCCCCCTACTTTTTTTGGTGTATACTTTTGATATTTCAAATGTTGTAGATAAGTCCAGTCTGTTCTCGTATGCAGATGATCAACAACTCCTACATACATTTAATCCGATCCAAGATAATGTTGATACAGTTAGTGATGCTATTAGTAGTGATTTGTTAGCGCTTAATACACATTGTAGGGCACACAATCTTAAACTTAATTCACAAAAAACTATGGTTATGTTATTCTCTCCGAAATCCGTTTATACGCGGTTGCAAGAAAATTTGAAAATAAGTGTTGGAGATGACCTGCTAACTTTTGTTGACAATGCAAAGAATTTGGGAGTTGTGTTTGATACCAATCTAAGGTTTCGCGAGCACCTGTCTAGTGTGATTAAAAAATGTTACTCACGTTTGAAAGTATTATATAGCAATAGATTCATTTTAAACTACAAGACGCGTACAAAATTATGTGAATCTTTTGTATTACCACTATTTTACTACGGATACATAGTATATTATCCTTGTCTTGATGCTTTATCTAAAAACCGAGTACAGAAGGTTCAAAATATGTGTTGTCGTTTTGTTTGTAATTTGAGAAAGTATGACCATATCTCCATGAAATTTAATGAACTGTCCTGGCTTAAAATGAACGATACATTCACTTATCAATTATTGATATTTGTCCATAAACTGCTGTTAACCTCAGTTCCTTCATACCTTAAGGATAAAATTATTTTCCGAAATCAAGTTCATGATCGCAATATAAGATCTAGTCTTACATTATCTATGCCGCAACACACCACTGCACTTTTCCAGCGATCCTTCACTTATAATTCAGTACGTTGCTATAACAATGTTAGTAATCAGCTTAAGTTCCTCAGCACGCTTTCTTTCAGAAAGAATGTCAAAGCAGATTTAATAAATCCGAATTAAAAAATTTTTTGTTTCCCCCTTTTTATGTTATTGTATTTTCTCTGTCTTTTGGTGTTTCTTTTTTCTTTCGTTTTTTGGGGTTAAGTGGTAGAATAACTCTAATAGCTAAACTTCGCCCCTAATGCATGTATTATATTTTATTATATAATATTTAATGCATTAATAAAGACCATTATTATTATTATTATTATATATTGACACCCACCTACGGGGTTTATTGTAACAGAACAGATATGAAAAAAATCGCCAGAATTGAAAAAGAAACCGGTAAGCATAAAAATGTGAAATTTTTTATGAAATTATGGTTTCTTAAATGCAAGATCTTAATAAGTATATAATATAAGTAGTATAGGGTCGAATCCAATCAGCAACAAACTAAAATTGAAATGCATGGTCGGCACTGAATTGTTGCCATAATGGTGTAAGATTCATTATGGTATATAAACTGAGTTCTAAATGAATACAACAATGTGATTTTTTTAAGATGTAGATAATATATTATATATTATGCAAGTTCTGAATGAGCCAAATTTTCCTATTTTAAAAATATAAAACTTTCTCATAGGTACTTGAACAAAACGCTTCAAAAATAATTTAGACTGAAGTGGAACCAATGGATGATTTATTGTATTTATTATTATTTATTGTAATATATGTTCGATAAATTTACCATTGTTATCAATGTATGTTATATTATATCGACAATGTACGTTATTTACTGCTTTTGTTATATAGTCCGGTTGTTGGATATTCAGCATTTTTATTTAATAATAATAATAACAATTTTTCTAGGTTCAAATTTAAACTATAACGGTCGAACTTATGTAGTTTCGTGAGTTTAAAATGAAGAAAGCAAGAAACCTATTTCATTTGTTGGACGTTCGTTTAACAGTGTGAAGAGTGGAAAATTCAAATCTTTGTAACTCGACAACCCTTGCAGCTAGCGAGCTCTTTAAAAGTATCAAAATATTCGTATTTTTAACTAGAATAATTTAATATTTAACGAGTAGTAGTAGGAGTAGTAGGTTTTTGTTTCACTCTCAGTACATTTTTGTAAATAACTCTGATTCTATCAGTAAATAATATACTTACAAATAATAATAATAAAATACACTAGCAGTTAAGTTAATTACTTCTGAAATATTTATTTTTTGAAAATCAAACCTGTAGCAAGAATTTTCATTTTCAATCAGTTTTATAATTTCATTCTCATGGTCAAATAGAAAATCTGAAACAGGCAAACCAACAAAAGAAATTGTTAATTTAATTAATAAAGAAATTTTGAATTAATTAAAAGGCACATATTTTCACATATTTTGCGGAAATTCAAATATTTAGTGAAAGCTATAATATTTAAAAAATTTTACTTACTAAACTTTAAAATATTGTTAAATCTATTATATAATTCAGAACTTCTTAGCATTATCTACAGTGTGACACACTTAAGATGAAGACAACCCTGTATTTAATTTATTTTTAGAAGTAGAGATTTGAATTTCGGTACAGAAGTAGAACTTCAGGAGCTGCATTTCTTACATTACTCAACTCAAATGTCAGGTGTAACCCCAGCCTACTGCGACCTCATGAATAGGACACATTCTCATTATTTTGCGTCGCGTTGGAGATATCGAAAAAAGTTACTAAAAAAAGTTGTTCAGAATCTTATTTTAACCGTAGATACCGAGTTTCGAGACAAAATTCGAATTTTGAAATTTTTTGTAATTTTCACAAAAGTTCGAAATTTTTGTCAGTTTTCACCAGTAAGCCATGATTTTATCTTTATTTCATGATTTTATTTTTAATTCTAACAATATTAATTGTTTCCATGACTTACTAGTGAAAACTGACAAAAATTTCGAACTTTTGTGAAAATTACAAAAAACGTTTGTGAAAATTACAAAAAATTTCAAAATTTGAATTTTGTCTTGAAACTCGGTATCTACGGTTAAAATAAGATTCTGAACAACTTTCTTTAGTAACTTTTTTCGATATCTCCAACGCAACGCAAAATAATGAGAATGTGTCCTATTCACGAGGTTGCAGTAGGCCGGGGTTACACCTGACATTTAAGTTGAGTAATGTAAGAAATGCAGATCCTGAAGTTCTACTTCTGTACCGAAATTCAAATCTCTACTTCTAAAAATAAATTAAATACAGGGTTGTCTTCATCTTAAGTGTGTCACATTGTATAAGCGTAATTGTTTTTTGTTCAATCTTAATAATTTTATGTTTTAAAGTATCGTTTTAATTATTTATTTTTTGTTGTAGGGCAGGAATTATTAATTAATGCTTTTCTCAAAAATATCTTTTGCACTGCAGCCACCATCTTGAAGAGAAGAGTAAAATGTTTCTCAATTATGTGTGCTGGTAGTTCCACCATAAAATTAGTTATTATCAATATTGTAGAATTGAGAAATATTTCTCTCTGTTATTAATAATTTGCAACGGCTTGAATAGTGAATATTTTCTTCCACTGCATTTTTTGCGATCAACTGTTCCCGTTGGTCTTACGTATTAATTAGTTTTTATTAAAATTGTGGATAATAAAATTTCTTACACCATTTCAGATTATATCAAATAAAAAAGTATAATAGCTCTTCGTTTCCTTAATACCTTATATGAATAATAAATTTATAAATAATAATATTTTATTGCTATGATTGGCAAATAAGGAAAGGGGACGTTTATTTATCCCTTTGTATGAAGGCGACAAAAGCTACAAACACTTCACGAAATAACTATACTATAATATAGTATCAGAAACTGCAGCACGAGAACACACTTGCAGAACATATCATCAGGTGCAGGCATGGATCGGATTTCACAAACATCTCGAGAAATGGGACGAGTGCAGAACCGACCGTGAACTGGAAGTAATTACCAACGAGGCCGATTTCTCACCACCAAAAATTAATATCTTGGCAATGTACAACAAAATGCGGAAAAGTTTGTGTTAATCGTAGTTTCATATAAAAGTTGCAGATTTTTAGTGATCCGTAAGTTTCATTATAACTACGGCAAGAATTATTAATAACGAGACAAATGAGATAACAATAATTGTTTACTGTTCATTTTTCCCTTTTTATGCTAAAAACCGTAAAATGTAAATTCTATGCAAAAAAGCAATAGAGAATTTCAAAGTTCTAATATGCATATCTTGTGAAACTGTTTATATTGTTAGTTAAAAAATATTACCTGATTCCTGATAAATGAAAGAAAAACATTATGATGTTTTCATTCATACCGATTAAATGAAAAGATATTTTGAAATATCGGTTTCAAATAAATATTATTTCCAAACGAACAAGTAAGTAGCGATTCTATTAAAATCCCTTAAATATTTCATTGAAATAAATGTATAAAGTACCACTAATTGAGCGTATTAAAATGGTAAACGGTTGAATATAATAAATTATTTTGTGATGTAATCCATTTATGAACCTAAACGTGACTGTCGTCGCCTACACTCATCTAAATAGAAAGTAATCGTACCTTACTGCCTGAAATGTTTTGTTGCTTTTAGAGAGTAGAATAAAAAATATCAATAAACGAGGAGAATTTGTTTCAGGTTGGTTTTTTATTAGAAACAAAATGGAATATGATTTTATGTGATGAATAAATATAGGTATGTATCAGATCAATATGTTCTCTTAAGAAAAACCATTCTTTAGAAGTCTTTTTCTCTAAAAAAATTATGTAAACGATTTTTTTAAATTCATTTATTCGATTTATTAGCAACCATAAGTTTACCATCTATAAGCTATAATAGTTTGTGTGTGCATTTTTTAAGGTAATACACGTTGGTGTGGTGTCCGTCCTCAGTATCCTTAAAGGTCTAATGACCACAGTCGTTTTAGCCTTCTATTGTTTAATGATATAGAGGTGTCTCAAGTAGTGGGTTGAGGTATTTTTCAAGCTTGTTGTGGTGTATCCTGGATTTGTCATGGATAACTTCACTTACATATTCTGAGATCTGTGTGTAAAGTATTATTTGACATATATATATACCATGGGGCCTTTACCATTACGAAGATTTTTGATTGACATGCATTCTCGCTTGCATTATAACTATATAAGATTTGCTACCACATTCCCAGAGTTCAATTCCATATATGGTCGTATGGGTTTGATCACTGCCTTGTGGCCCATAATGTAGTGACACATTTTGAAGTCTAATCACTTTGCCTCTGAAAAACCTATAGGTAAGTTTTTGGTATTGTTCGATAGAAAAACTCAAAAAGTTTTTTGTGTTGCAAAAAAAATACAGGGTGTACCAAAGCATAAAAATTCAAGTAATAAAATAACTATGTAAAGTTACATTCTGTATACTACTATTTTTTTGAAGCGTAACCATAACCATAGAGATTTATAATTGTTATAATTGTCAAATAGACAGTACAAATAGACAGAACGTACTGCTGGTTTCGAAAAATGAATCATCGCGCTTTTATTGTTGAGAATCCAGGGTTTACATCAATAATCCGCAAGATATCGACGAATTAACAGATTGAACAGAAATCCGGAACATTTCTCCATTAATGTTGCATAATGCTATGCGAAATATGGTGTCTAGTGTAGAAGATTGTTCAAATAGGTCATCATCTTTTAGACACAATTTTTAAAAATTAGGCTAGTTATTATTATTATGTTAGTTTCCCGAATTGTTATTAAATTTCTTGAATTCCATATTTTGATTAAAATCGTTTTATATTTTGGTACACCCTGTATTTTTTTGCAACACAAAAATACTTTTTGAGTTTTTCTATCGAACAACACCAAATACTTACCAATTGGTTTTTCATAGGCAAAGACTTCAAAATGTGTCACTACATTATGGGCCACCCTTTATATTAATAATTTATTTTCTATTGAGAGATTTGACTTTCTGCCTATTAACTAGTCGATTTCCTTCATTTTTAGGTCTACCTGTTTCCTTTTCTTCTTTATACTATATCTTCCCTCCAGCTGAGTTTGGAGTCTAAAATGGAAACCTAAGTAACTGATTTCATCTTTTTGTGGAATTTGGAGGTTAACATTTCTATTTTGAAGGTAAAGATTATGTGGGATGATTTTGGCTCATTTGCATTTTCCGTTTTTTTAACCATCTTCCAATTTAGTTAAGGTGCATTTGAAGATTTAATGAGGCATTTACAGGGTTTTCACTACGGCCCTGTATGCTTGATATTTTTAACACTTTTTTTGTTGTTAGAATTAGTATTGAATGAGGTTTACTTTAAAGTATTAAACCGAAAATTCATTAAGCAACTTATATTCCATCTTACATTTTGCTATTATTAAGACCTGAAAAATTTGTAACAATGGATCTTCCTTGACTGTGATTATCGTGCCTTACATACCATCGTATCACACAAACAAATTGAATCTCAGGTGAGTATGAATTTTGCCCCCTTCAGACATCATTCCCACTATAATGGGATGACTTTTATAAGAGCTGGACTAGTGCCAAATTGGCACTAGCGATCGTTACAGCGTGCCTCACTTTACCATCTGGTTGATGTCGCAGTCACAACCTATGAAAATACATCAGGCCAAGATTAAATCAGAATTGTATGTATGCTACAATTTTTTTTATTACTCTAATGTTGTATTTTATTTTTCACTGATTAGAACTTTAACGATATGTATGTATGTAAAAAATATTTATCATTTTAAAGAAAGGTCTGTGACTTGGAGTATGGGGTAAATTAGAGAGCATGTTCTAACATTGATGATGAATGATAATATCCACTATATGCATATTTTTCTTTGATTACGGGTGGGACGTCTTCTAGTTTTTTTAGTTTTAGTACTATATGGTACCTCCTACCTGTACTTCAAATTACATTATCCAACTCTTGCAGGATGAAAGTACAAGCATTATTTAGAGTCCTAAAGTTAGAAACAGAGACGTTCATGTAAAAACCTTCTTTGGAGAATGTCTCATGCATGGCTCTATCAAATTAAGATCAGGCGAATCGGTAAACAATGGTAAAACTAAAATTTGATTATCTTCCAATTACTATTTTATTCTGATAATCACGTGAAATTTCTCTTGTATAGTAAAGCCAAAGTTAGCACTAACATTAGCTATCTGAGGAAGCACCAAAATTTTAAGTTTCTCATTCACGTAACGAGCTGTGAAAATATTCTCCACCAAAATGAGACATGATTTTCTACCAATTCGAATCCCAGCCAACCTCTTAAGTTTGTTTCTGTACTCGCCAAGATCACTTGTAGGCCAGGATGTTTCTACACTCGTACACTTTGAACCAGAGCATAACTCAAATCGTGTTTCATCTATAAACAAACTGCGATTTCATAAAAACACAAACAATACCCAAAAACCATATAATTGTGGCACTTATGTTACATCATTATATACTAATATCCCTATAGATTTAGCAATAGTATGTATAAAGAGCAAATATGGTCAGAAATCTGTAAATTTTCAGACATTGACCAAGATGAATTCTTTAAAGCCATAACTTTATGTTTGAACTCTACATATTTGTTTTATAATAATCAAATATTCTCCCAGATCTTCGGAACTGCCATGGGTTCACCCATTTCTGCAACTATAGCAAATTTAGTAATGGAAGAATTAGAAAATAACGTCCTAAAATCATTAAATTACGTACCAATTTTTTACAAAAGATTTGTAAACGACTGCATCATCTGCTTGCCAAAAAAATAAAATAGAACATACGGTTAATTGCTTTAATAAATTTCATCCAAGAATTCAATTTACCACTGAAATAGAAGAAAATAAACTGGTCAAGAAAAAGTTCGTCAAATGCAATTTTTATCACCATTTTCAATTAGCTGTAACTTTTTTAAAAGTTGACATTTTTTTCTGCGGTTTGCACCATGCAAAATATCATTTGTTCCAGATTACATAAAAGAATAAATTTTTTTGAAAAAGTTTAAATACTCTTATTATATATGGTGTAAAACAAAGTAGTGCAAAAATTGAAAAATTTTGATTGTCTGCCATTTTGTTAAAACAACATTTTTCAGCTCCCATTATGGATGGCAAATGAGTTAATATCAATATCTCCAGACGTTTTCGCCAATTTTTTATTAAGGCCCTTTGGTATGTTATACAGAGCGAAACAAGGTAAGTGTCAACATCTTGGTGGCGATATTTTAAAAACATCGCAATTTAGAAACACATGTTGATGGATAAAAAAGATTAAAAGATTTCTTCTAATCAGCACAAACATTCACCGTGATCGTCTCTTGTGAGGGGCTGACATCTCAAGGGGAATTTACATCCTATCCGGACTTGTATAGTTTGTTTCTTACATTAATAAATAAATTAATATAAAATTAATATTGAAAACAAAAAATGAAAAACTTCCTTGAAATACAAAACATGAGTTTGAAGAATCCAATTTTGGGTTGCGGCGAACAATTGGAGCTATCCTGTTTGAAGTTGTACGCCTTAATCGTCCCTGAATGTCATTCCCTCATCTACATTAACAATTCAAGTTTTTTAATATGTATATGATTAGTAATTCATATAATCATGTTGATAAATGAAAATTGATAATATGGGATTGAGATTTTACAAACAAGCCACTAGGCAACAAGTAGCGACTAACAACAAGATAAACAGCGTTTGTAAGTTATCATACTCTTCTTCTGTACATTTCCTTGTATGTTTTCCATGCAAAAACTAAAATAATCACCACGCGTTAGTTCAGAATTATAGTTGATTTAAACGTAAACGTCAGGATTCATCGTGATAATGTTTTAAAATCATAAATAATCTAGTACTGCAAAATCTTTATGACGTATGTTAATATTTAACAGATGATCTTTAATAAAATTAAATCTATTCAGGGTTTGTCAAATATTTCACACCATTTGTTTTCCAACTAAAATGTTAGGTTAATAAAAAAATATCTTCAATGAAAATGTTCTCCTTCAGTCTTTACGGTTCATTGATAAATTATTTTAATGATAACCAAAGTTTTCATTTCTTTTCCTTGATGATGTGGATTCTTACAAAATGCTAGGTTTAACCAGACTACAAAATAATTTTAATAATCGGTTCTGTTGTATATTATAAAATAAAAAGAAGTACAAAATCGGATTTATATTTTTTACATACCATTGAAAAACAGAACACATTTCATTTCAACGCGGTTCGGCTATTGTTTAGCAGTTTCTCTGTATTTGAAATGTTTTGATTTTGATACAACTGAATAAACCTGATCGATTTACAATTTTGTTCATGATTGGTTATGGCGATAGACAACGATCGAAACAAAAGGCTTTCCTCACTTTTTTATGAAATTCGGCCAGTTCGGAATCAAACTTCAAAATCAACAGCGCAGATTAAGATTTAAATGTCCTTGTTGATGTGGAAGACAATAAAAAAATAGCGATAATAGTTTTGCATCACGGTATTTGTGAATACTGTTGAAAGGATATTTCGCGCCAAGTACTAGTTTTATCCGGGAATAGACCAAGCACGATCCAGATAAAAAGATGAATGGAATGTTATCAAGTGATGATGAATATGATTAATAGAACTTGTGCTCTAGAATTAAGTTAATATTGATTATCTAAACAGTTTCGTTAATAAGCGTATTGTCTATATTGGTTGGACAATAATTCGTACTGGATGGACATCAGGAAAAATCTATTGATTTTTTATACTACCAGGAATCACATTCACTAGGTATGTGGGTTTTATAGGTAAAAATGGCAGAGTAGAGCTTAATTGCAAGTAATAAGCATTGTGATATTTACCTTTAAAGGAATATTTTAAATTTTAAGTTTAATTTATGACAATATTTCTCTGAAATTTTACCACTGTAGTATTCTTCAAATATCAAACATCCAAGGGTGTCAGAACTATTATTAAGATACCCTTTACAACGTGATTTTACGTCAGAGAAACAGAAATGATTATTTTCAATGTTTGAACCATTTTAAACATCGTAAAAGATAACATATAGTTTGTTCTTTTTCTAACCTTAAGGTCTGTAAATGGAAACGATTGAGTACATCACTGAGATTTAGCAGAATACACCAAAGAAGGGCTTAAAGGATTACTGTTTTAAAATTGAATAAGCTTTTCAATTGCCTAATATATTACATTCGCTATTCACTTTTTGCCATTTTCTTATTTCGTGTCTCCTTAAATCGAGCAGATAAATATACTGTATTTATATATTATTATTTTTGTAATAGTTTTTATAATGACGTATATTACTTATAGGTATATACAATTATACAACTGCAAATATCGTTTTAAGTCAAAATTCCCCACTAGACTATTAATGCTTAGAAACACTATTTAGGAAATTTTGCAAAAGTCATCTTGTAACCATAAACATCCTATGTTTAAAAGGAACGTATTCTCAAGGCCATTGAAGAAGAATCCTATTTAAGTACCAGTAAATTATCCTTGATAGTCAATTCGCATCATCCACAGGATACTTAGGTGAAAGATTCTTTATTCACACCAAGTCTTAGAAGTCGTACCATGTAGTGCAAAAGTAACATAAGTACTTAGTAATGAAAATGTAATGAGTAATGAAATGAAAATCATGTTACTGTTCGTCCACACTTTATTCCTATTCGCTTTACGAATTTTTTTAATTTAATGATACAACGGGTTTAAATATAATGTTTAAAATATGGGTCATATTTTAAGAGTTATGCCTAATTATTTGTTTTCAATTTTTTTTTCCCAAATTGGTTACTTGCTGACGAAAGATTATGTAATGTCTTTTCTATTGTCGGCCTTAGTTGTATACGGTATAAATATTATTAATATTTTAATAATAATAATAATAATAATAAGCTTTATTTGCCAAATACATTACATAAATTACATAATGTGTTTAAACAAAAGGGCGACGTTCAACTTATTGTAAAACAACAGCTGCTCTTCCACTTAACCCATATCTGCTCTTCCACTTAACCCATATCTGTCTATTTTTCTTATTGAATGTCAAGAATTAAAATCTAGACAGTTTTGTGAGGAATCAATTCTATAAATTATAAATTAAAAACTAAAATTCACACGGAGTGTTACAAATTTCAAATTTTAGGTCTAAGATGTGGTGATTCTAAATACAAAAATATGAAGAATAAGTCCCCATTAACATAATAAACATAGTGAGATTGGATAATATTATCTTTTAGGTGAAGCTCTTGATATAAAGCGTGAATCCCATAGAATATGAATCAAATTATTTTGTTAATCCCAATTTTTTTCTAATTTAATGGTTGTGTTATAGCACTGTGTGTAAATTATGGTCTCAAATTTAATATTTAACCAAAATGTACATAATATTTTGATAATTTGATAGAGTTTGTCGGATCGATTCCAAAAATATGTAACTAAAATAATAATATATTTATTTGATAAATATTAAGGTACTACTGGTCTTAAAATAATTGTACAATTTAGTATTCAAGACGTAGTAACTTCATTTAACAATGTTTTAATAAATTTACGGAATTATAAATTTATAAAAAAATATTCTTTATTTGCTTCATATTTTAACTTCTTTTAATTAATGCGAACAATTTCTGAGTTTCTTGGAATAAGTATCATATCATATTTTAACTTTTCTTTTAATTATATTTTTCCTTTCATGCGTCTCATATAAAAAAATTTAGCAGGTTTATATCGGGACTTCTTGGAGGTCAATAAATGACTCCTTTAGCACCAATTCATAATTGATTGATATTTATTATTAAACAAATTTGCCACATTTCTGGCATCTTGAACTAGAGGTCCATCCTGCTACCAGATTAAACTTTCTGGATATAAAAGAATAATATTATTATATTCCTTAATATTATTTTCATGTAAGTTTATATACTTGTCACCGTTGACAGCCGCACTTATAATTTCCACCTAAAAACCACACCATAAATACTTTATTGTGAAATTCCTCCATCATTTTAAATGTTTTTAACAGCGGGTAGACCACCTAGATCATTCGTGTTAATTTTTTCTGTTTAATAAATAGATTTAAAAAAATAACAGTTATCTATGAAATAACAACCGTGTGTCTGGTTCGTCATGTAGGAGAGTCTTCGACCAGGATTTTGGACCTCACCGCTATTAGAGGATTATATATTGTTTTCAACAGTTCTAGTCAATACGATATAAAAATTCTATTGTGACTGACGTCCATCTCGTTGCCAAAGGGGTGAAAAAAATTATTGAAGATGTAAAAATAATAAGTCATAATAGTTATTCGATTATTCGAGCTTGGCCGCGGATGGATATTATATAAGCAACGAAATTTTCAGGGATCCGAGAGGAAGGTTGGTTCTAGCTCTCCTGAAAGTTCGGTCGAAAGAATCCTCCAGGGAGGGGAGCAAGGGCACCCGGAAAAGTACAGTTTTTCGGCAAAACCGACCTTTAAAAAAATTCATATCTCTGCTAATATCGGAGATGAACATAAAAAAAGAGATCTTCATTTTTCCTTCTTCTTGCCCGCCGTCCGGGCCCGGATCCTCTAGATCCAAAGGGAAAGGCTATAGCGCGTTTCTAAAGGGTACATGTTTGAAAAATCGCTAAAAATCATAACTTTCTTAGGAGGCAAAATCGAGACAAACGATTAGGCCTCGGGATTTTCTAAATTACAGCTAGTTTTCAAAAAAAAAATACGCCGCCGGTCCATCTCGAAAGACGCGTGTTTGGAGAAATTTGAAAAATTGAAAAAATTTCACGAAATCTTTAAACGCTATTTCCCAACGAAAAATCGCCGCCGGGTCACCGCGCTGGTAAGAAATCCAACTTAGAACACATCGTAAATTGCACGGTCTCGCTGTGATTTTCGAGGCAGCCGAACGAAAAAGTGGAATTTTTTTACCGATAAAAAACTTATTTTCACCCTTTCTGCAACTTCCTGGGACTTTCCTTCATAAATAAAACTTATTTCTCAAGAGTCAAGACTCGGAAGTAGAGTAGTAATGGCGGAGCTGGGTCTCCCCCCACCCTTTTTTTTTTTGTGGTGGGGGGTAACTAGGGTAATTCGAGTAATGTAGGTAATTAGACTGATGTAATTGCAATAGAGGTAATTAGAGTATTGCAGGTAATTAGCCTGATGTAGTTGCAATAGAGGTAAGTAGAGTAATGTGCAGTAATTAGACTGATGTAATTGCAATAGAGGTAATTGGAGTGGTGCAATGCAATTGTAGTTGTAATTAGTGTATGTACTGATATGTGTATGAGTATTTCAAGTAGAGGTGGTGGGGCAGCTTCACTCCGTGTATATAAATGAGGATGAGGAGCACACAGCCATTTGTGGTGCTAGTCTCCCAGAGTAAAGACATAAAATGTATATTTGTACTTCTTGTGGTGTAAGTTTTACACGTGGTGACAATTTGCGAAGACATCAGAGGCAATCTTGTAAGAAGATACATGATAGTGGTCCGCAAGCAAAATATCCTAAACTGGAATGTAATCCTTCAACATCTACAAATATGGAAACTTGTAATTGCTGTAATGTGACTCTAAGCACAACCCAAATGAATTCCCATAGAAGGACATTGCAGCATAGGACAAATTCATGTGTTCCGTTTATAGAAGGTGTAGAAATTGTGCAGAGCGCTTTCAAATACAGGATTGTAACCTATCGAGTATATAGCGAAAATAATCACCAAGACTATGTAATGTTCTTCAATGAAATTAGATCAAAAATATTAAATCTCTTCGAGGAAGTGTTACGTATTCATAATACAGTAAAAGTAAATATGGAAACGTTTGCTACGTACGTATTACAGACACAGGAACTATCTGAAATGAAATCATTTAACACTTCCAACAAAATCTTGGATCAAGCTATGGATTTGAACAATACTTTGGACACCTTTGTGGATGCTATGATTACACAAACTACGGAGTTCCTGGAACGTGATTCAGGTATTTAAACATACATTAAGGTGGAAAGAAAATGACTAATTATAATTTAATTTTAGGATGGGCCCTCGAACGAATTGCTTTTGTTGAAATCAATGTGAATAAATATAGTCCTCTGGGTGGTTCATCATATGTCAAGTTGCCAAAATCCATAGAAAACAAGAAGGCAGTGGTAAATGTAAAAAACCAGGATCAGTATTGTTTTGCTTGGGCTGTAACTTCAGCGTTGTATCCTGCAAATGGCTGCACATCTGAGACCTCATCATATCCACATTTTTCAAGAGTTTTAAATTTATCAGGTATGAATTTTCCAGTAAAATTGCGGGATATTTCAAAATTTGAGGAGATGAATAATATTTCAATTAACGTGTACGGGTTAGAAGAAAAATTTGAGAATAATAGAATAAAGTATGAAGTTGTTGGGCCTTTACGTTATTCTGAAAAAAAACTATTTATGCATGTAAATTTGTTACTACTTTCCGGTGAATGTGGTGTAAATCATCACTGTAAGAAAGATTGCGCTAATAATCACTATTGTTGGATAAAAAACTTGTCTAAGCTAGTTTCCGCTCAAATTTCAGCTCATGATCATAAAAAGTACTTTTGTGATGGTTGCTTACTATATTTTAATAATGAGCGTCAGTTATTCCAGCATCAGAGAAATGACTGTAATCATGTTTATACAACAACACCATCGACACAATTTCGGATTGATAAATATGGTAAACAAGTACCTGAAAATATATTAAAATTTGAAAACTTTGAAAGACAAATGCAAGTACCATTTGTAGTGTATGCAGACTTTGAATCAATTCTGAAACCTATTCATACTTGTGACCGAACCCCGAACGTTCTTATACAAATAAAACTTTTATACACGAACCTTACTCCTTCGCATATTTCATAAAATGTTCTTTTGACAATTCTTTATCAAAATTTGAACTCTATCGAGGATCTGATGTAGCCAAAGTTTTTGTATCGCGTATTGAAGCCGATGTAAGGGAAATCTATAACAGATATATGAAAGATATAGTCCCAATGGCTAAACTCACAGCACAAGAAAGACAAGACTTCCTGAATGCGACCGTATGCGGTATATGTGAGAAACCATTTAAAGTAGAGGATGTAAAAGTTAGAGATCATTGTCATATAACTGGTAAAGTAAGATTTGGTGCCGCACACTCTGTATGTAACTTAAATTACAAATTACCAAATTTTGTACCTATCATATTTCACAATATGAGTGGCTACGACAGTCACCTATTTATAAAACAGCTCTGTGCACATAAGGACAGAGTTGATGTTATAGCACAAAATAAAGAAAAATATATATCTTTCACGAAACACCTTTATATGCATGATTACGTCAATAAGAAAGGGGAGAAAAAACGGAAATTTATACAACTACGATTCATCGATAGTTTTAAGTTCTTATCAACATCGTTGCAAAATTTAGGGGGCAACTTAACTGATAACCAATTGTTTGTTACGGGAAGTTTCTATACAGATAAGGAAAAATTTAATTTAATGAGGCAAAAGGGTGTATTTCCATATAGTTTTATGGATAGTTTAGAGAAACTAAATAATGTAGAGTTACCCTCGAAAGATGAATTTTACGATAACCTAAATGAAGAACATATAACAGATAAAGATTATCAGAGGGCTAACGATGTGTGGAACTTGTTTGATTGTCAGAATTTGGGCGATTACTCAGATCTTTATTTAAAATCAGACGTACTCCTTTTGTGTGACGTATTTGAAAATTTTCGTAAAATTTGTTTGGAAAAATATAAACTTGATCCTGCTCAGTATTACACTTGTCCGGGTCTCTCGTGGGACGCTATGTTAAAACTAACCAAAGTGGAGTTGGAATTATTAACGGACATTGATATGATCCATTTTTTTAAAAAGGGAATACGTGGTGGAGTAAGCCAGTGTACGGAAAGGAAACATATTGCGAATAACAAATTTCTCCCTAACTACGACCCCAAAGAACCTTCTTCATTCATCACATATCTAGATGCCACGAACCTATATGGGCATAGTATGTCGCAACAATTGCCGACAGGTGGATTCGTGTGGCTGTCCGAAGAAGAAATCATGAATTTAGATATTACGAGCATTTCAGATGAAAGCACCCATGGGTATGTTCTCGAAGTAGACATACATTATCCACAAGATTTACACGACTTACACTCAGACCTACCCTTTTTAGTAGAAAATATTATTCCACCAAAATCAAAATCGAAATTGACAAAACTGATACCAAATTTAAACGATAAGAGGAGATATATTGTGCATTATATAAATTTGAAACAAGCGCTAGATAACGGGTTAATGGTTATAAAAACACATAGAATACTTAAATTCAAACAATCACCTTGGCTTAAAAAATATATTGACCTAAACACCGATATGAGAAATAAGGCTAAGAATAAATTTGAAAAAGATCAGTATAAATTATTAAATAACGCAGTATTCGGTAAGACAATGGAAAATGTTGATAATAGAATGGATATAAAATTAGTTACCCACTGGGAGAGCGTTAGGCGGAGTATGGGTGCAAATGCATTAATAACACGCCCTAACTTTAAATCATGCTCAATATTTACTGATGATTTTGTAGCCATCCATATGGGTAAACTAAAGGTAGTCTACAACAAACCAATTTACGTTGGTTTTTGTATCTTGGAGTTGTCTAAGACAGTATTATACAACTTTTTCTACGACGTTATCAAAAAACATTTCGGCGATAATGCTTCTTTGCTGTATACAGATACGGATTCGTTGATTATAAAAACATTTACAGATAACTTTTATAATTTCATAATACAGAATCCAGACAAATTCGATACATCTAACTACGAAGAAATAAATAAATTTAATATTCATAAGGGCTTGTCGGTGTTAGGTAAAATGAAAGACGAGTTCCCCTCTGATCCCATTATTAGTTTTTATGGTACGGGTGCGAAAGCTTATTATATACAATCGGTGGATAATGAACTCAAAAAAGCTAAAGGTGTGAAGAAATCTGTTATTAGAAAGCAGCTGTCAATAGATGACTATAAGAAAATCGTTGAGCGGGGAGGTTTAATATTTAGAAAAATGAATACGTTTCGGAGTTGCTTGCATGACATTTACACAGAAATAAAGAACAAAGTGGCCTTGTCCCAACACGATGACAAACGTTTTGTTATTCCTAATACTACTAAAACATTACCGTGGGGGCACCGTGACATATCATTTTTTCAGAGCGAACAAGAACAAAATATAGAACGACTGATAGTTGCCATAAATAATATGGAGAAAAAAAATGAAAACTTGGACGCTTTACTTGCAGCAATAGCTGATTTAAGCCAATAATTAATTTAAAATTTTTATTTCATCTTCTAACGTAAAGGTCGAAAATTCGAATACATGAACTACTAAACTGGAAAATTCAAACTACAAAATTTCACCAATATTTAATTGTAACATTATAATACAAAATTATTGTGATAATTTTAAGTACTTTCAAATAATAGAATAAAAATATCTAAATAAAAATCACAGTGTTGTTATTAGTAAACCTTTCTCCCAAAATAAGTTAAATATCGATTAGGTTAAATCGTAAATTATAAATAATGTAGGTAGTGACTTGAAGAGGTGTGTGTAATGATACAGTTTTACAATGTAAGAGTAGGTGACGTTGCTAAAACTAAAATGTCGTTTTATGCTGCAGTCAGGAATGTGATGTCATTTCAAATAGAAAGTTGTTGCGTCAGTTATTCGATGTGCGCATGACATTTAGAAAAGTTTGACGTCACTTTGTAGCGGGATTCTGTTGAGACAAAGAAAATCAACAGTGGGGTGAAAGCTTGGCTTGCATAAATCACGTGATGTCGTCCAACCAATGAGAGACGAGAGTGGTCACCCACTCCCTACCGTTGGAGGGGGAAGTTAGCTTGGCTTGGGTTTGAGGACGCTTACAAGATTCTTTCCGTCTTCGCCTGTGCTAGTGTGTGCAAGTGTGCTCTCGTGAATTTCATTGCTCAGTTTTTGTGAACAAAATGGTAAGAACCGTTAAAAATGTATCATCTGCTGGTGGGCGTAAAAGGCGCTCGTCGACACCGCCACCAACTTTACCGCCCTTGACTTTAATGACGTATTTGGCTACGTTTAAACCATCACCTGACGCATCTACGGCGTCAGGTTCCGCCATTAATGGCGGTGCTGTGAAGTCAGCAATAAAAAATCCATCCTCTGGCAGGGTTAATGTTTTAAACAACATTATTGTTAAAGATGGTATTGCTGCTGACGTTGGGGGCGCTTCGTGTTCTAACGAAGGCGGTAGTCAGCTAGCGTATCATGGGCACCATCAGCAGATGCACGGCAATATACATCCTGGCGCAGATTTACCTGTTTTGCACCTTGAAGATGGTGACCTCGGCAATACCGTCAATGTCACCGTATCCAGGAGTAATGCAGGTAAAGCCGTTCATACCCCGAAATTACATGGTTTGGCTTTAAACAAAAAATTTAAAGTCACACCATCTACTTCAGGGTGTCAGGATGTACGCGCATCTCATCCGCGCAAATCATCTATGTCTCTGGTGGCACATGACTCCGATGACGACTTTTTGCCTAGTAATGTAAACAACAATAAAAACACAAAGTCGTCGTCGGCGCCATCAAAAGGTAAAGGTAGACGTACAGAAACACAATCCATAGACTGTGACGCGACTTTATGGGACGAGATAATGGATTTCGCGCAGACAGTTGTACCTGCCCCTCTAAGTCCGCTACCTGCTTCACCAAAAAAAAATAAGGTTTCGGCAGGTAAAGGGCAGGTAAAACCGTCTGCGTCGTTTGTGGCTGTACCTCTACCTGGCAATAGCGCATTACAACAGCCAAGCTGTTCTAATGCGGTGTTGCCACCACCACGCAATGACGCATTAGAACAACCGGGTTGCTCTAATGCGGTGTTGCCACCGCCGCCAGAGGTAGCTCCGATTGTTAATGAGAATCCGCTCCCAGCACAAGCGGACTCTGATTCTGAATCGGAGGTGTTCTCGCAAGTTGACACCAAAACATCTGTTAAACAATTTTTTAAAATATACGGTCAACTTAAGAGAACACATGATTTAAATTTGAGGCTTTGTCGGGATCATCCGAAAATCTTGCGTCGTGCTGCTGATATGCGGGAAAGAGCCGCAAAATTAGAGGCCGACGTAAAGAGACAAAGGGAGGCTCTCGACAAAACTGCAAAGCAGATGAGGTTTATTTCGGATCAAATGGGTGGCTGAGCACTTGCGCACACGCGGCGGAAAGTTATTTTAAGTTAGATTTTAAGTTAGTTAAGAATATTGTTAGTTAGATAAGATTATTGTTAATTAGGTTTAAAATATAGTATTAATAAAAAAACATTAAAAAAATAAATGCCAAAAAAAATTTAAAATGTTTGTCAAAAAAAATAAATGACAAAAATAATTAAAAAAATAAATGCCCCAAAAAAAAAATAAAAATTTGTCAAAAAAAATAAATGACAAAAATAATTAAAAGAGCATACAAATAAAGGCAAATTAATTAAGTTAGATTTTTAAGTTATTTAAGAATATTGTTAGTCAGATAAGATTGTTAATTAGGTTTAAAATATATTATTAATAAAAAAATATTAAAAAAAATTAAAAAGTTTGTCAAAAAAATAAATGACAAATAATTACAAAAAAATGATACAAATAAAAGACAAAAAATGATAAAAAATAAATTACTGTGTATTATTATGTAAGAATATATTGTTAAAAATAAATATAAAAAAGTTTAAAACAAATTTTAAAAAGTGAATAAAAAATGATAAAAAAATTAATTAGTTAATAAAATAAATACACCACATGTAATTAATTAATTGTGCATATTATGAGTACATGTTTGACATGAATAAACACATAATGTAAAGGTTAATTAATTTAAATAAATAAAGAGTTTAATAGGTTAATAACAACATAAAAAAAAAAAAAAAAAAATTAAAAAAATCGAATTTTAAACACATGAAAATCAAAATTAATGGTTAATTAGGAAAGGTCAAAGGTCAAATTTTAAAAAAAAACCGGAGAACCACCACCTCCTTTCTCCGGGGGGCGTCCGAGGATTCGATCCTGTGGTCTTCTGAGTGACCTCAAGATCGACGCGTATTTGCCCGCTCGGCTACTCGAACGCCCCACAAGAGTTAGGTCTATTTCCTAATTTCAACAAAAAACTACCTGCTCATCGATCCGTATTTACCAGGCAGGGTCGCATGGCCTTAGGCTATAAAATCAACCCAAGCTATCGGCTTTATACATTTACAACTGTATTATTTTGAATCAGTTTATATCTTGAGATATTTTAATTTAATTTAAATAATAATAAATAAAAGATAACCATTTTTTTTTCAAAATACTTTTTAATAAAATCATTCATATGTTCATTTGTTTTAATATTTATATGATTTACTAATTTTCACAACTTGTAATATACAGGGTGGCACAAATATTTTTATTAATTAAAAAATATATACAATTAAACTTAAAAATAAAATGAAATATAAATTTACATTAATAAATACTACTTATAACGAATCAAATTTAGTAAAACACGTTGTATCGTTCACGCAATTGTTTTATTTACATTATTACATGTATGACATACTTCAATTCGATGCAATTGCACCAAGTTTGTGCTGCAACATTTACATTTCGTTATCATTGCACCATCCAACGTCGTCGTTTTGTGAATATTTACATGCTGGTGACGTCCGGACACTATCCGTGTATAGGATATATAACATAGCCCACACAGGAAGTGTTTGGTTGCATCCGGCCTGGTTCTGATTATGACAAAAGACGCTGACGTGCAATATAGTCTCCGCCGATCATCATAATTGTTTAATATTTTTCCGGAGAAGGCTAACTCTCCCGCTTCGTCTTCCACATCATCCCCAAGACCTTCATCTACACTGACGGGAACCAGGTTGCCATCTCCCCAGTCGGCACCCTCTTGGTCGACATTGATATTTTCCACGATGATGGGATCCCCCCTGTGGACAGCATCTTGATTCAAGTCCTGAAGCTCTTGATTTACACCATCTCGGTGTAACACCATTGCACCCATATCATTTTCTGCCAGTTCAGTGAGGAATCGTCTATAAGCCATCTTTAAATGTTGGAACTCAACTGATTTGATGTTAAACCTCCTCCGTTTTATATTCTATAATTCGTGACGGTGACGCCCTTCCTATTGCGTCAAGTTTACTATTAGCTATTTAAACCAAGAGTGACCACAAGAGGAACGCATTCAAACTTCTTACGTAACACAATCGTGTCTTAAAACAGAAGTGCATACAATGGTCCTACCAAGAGAGTGGAAATTAAAACCAATAATAGCAGTACAACCGTATAGTTACAATAATTCAAGAATTTGCCATAATTGCTATACTGCATGGAGGAAGCAAATTATCAACCCATGCACTGGACTGTGCAAAAAGTGTGTAATTCAGAACCCAGTGCAGAAAAAAGAATTTCGAGACAATTGTCCAAATGAAACACAATGTCGCAATTGTCTTACCATACTCAAAAGAACGAATTTTGGTATATATCGAGACGTATGTGAAGCTTGCAAAGCAGACCAACCACAATTAAGACAACGATGCGTGTACTGTAGTAAGTACGAGGACAATTGTTGGAACAACATTTGCATAAAATGTATGTCAGGGGCACTCATCTTGTGTGATCGCATTGGTGTGTTTTATAGTAGTTGGACTCACCATAATAGGGACTGTTGGTGTCTTAATTATAAATAAATTATATTATTTGTATATATGTATGTGTGTATGTAATATATATTATAACCATAAACTGTAAATATATTTTTAGTATTGTAATAACATATTATTTTGTAGGAAACTTTTAAAATTATACAAAAAAAAATGATTATTTTTAATTTTTTTACAATTTAAAATGAAGGAAATAAATTAAATAAATATTTAAGAGTTTATTAAGTAAATAAATGTATTAAATGACTTACAATTAATTTATTTACTAAAACTATTTATTAAATTATTTACAATGTTTAATTTATATGGATGCCTAATCTGTTCCCTCGCAGACATTATCGCACTCTATCAAGAGCTGATAATCTGACCAGTGGCTCTGTTCAGGTGATGGCTGGCCGTCTGGATCGTAGAACACCGTTTCCATAGACCATGCTGATGGTGATGTTGCCCTATCAGTGCTGCTGTCCGGGGGGTTATCTTGGTCCTCGCCTAGATTCTCACCTATCCAATAAGATGAAGGTGATATTGGTCTGTCGTCAATGCTATCTGGGGTAGCTTGGTCATCCTGGTCCTCTTCGTCTTCCTGGTCCTCTTCGTCTATCGAATACGATGGAGGTGACCGTTCCCACCAATCACTGCTGTCTGGGCCGTATTCACTAGGCATTGACCAGGTCGATGACGTTGATTTTGAGTCGGTGCTGGAGGAGACGCAATTTACTTGAGAAGTGTCCATGATGTTAATAATTTTAAATCTGACAAACAAGAGCGTTGCTGTGTGTTATATAAAGCAAACTAATCTCCACCCCCAGCAGTGGCGCCTCCTACAAACATTACTTTACAGGCACCTCTATTATTGATGATGGAGAGGGGGTAAACATTTAATGTATAGTGTTTTACTGAATCAATGAATAAGTCAGGTTGGCCGAGTGGTTAAGGTGTCAAACTTCACTAATTAAAATTCATAATAACACGTATCCTATGATTGGATATGAATACCCCCTCTATTATTTTAGAGTGACTCCCTCCCCACACTACTATATATATGGGAGTAATATTAAACCAAACTTAGTTGCATTTACTATTTCTATCTATATACCACGTATCGAAATGGCAAATCCATCTATTATATCTATTCTAAGACGGTTGGCGCAAGAAGATTCCAATAATTGGATGCTGTTTAATCATGAGGCTGCGGAGATGGGGGTACCTGCTGAGGCTGTGGAGATTGGAGCACCTGCTGATGTTGATGCCAATGGTGCCAACATCGATATCCAGGAAGTCATCGAAGGCGGCGAAAATGGTATAGTGGACGATGGAGTCGACGAAATGGTGGACGATGGTATAGAAGTCGATGTTGCGGACCTCATCGAGGAAGACCAGCACGAGATGGCTTTCCAGATAAAAGATATGGTGGCTGGTACAATGGACAAGGTGTGTGCTACAGCGGCCTTCGTTGTGGTATGCAGCATTGACCAGGGAAAATACTTTATGTGCACTAGGTGCTACGTATCGTATTCTCGCATGGTCGTAGAGGGGGCTGTTCACCAACACGCAAGTCTGCACAACACGGTTGAGTGGTGGGACGTACCTACCATAAAGTGCAAAGCTTGTGGCGATGACACAGTGACAGTCGGTGCCATCGAAGGTTGTTTTGTGTGCAATAATACTGGAAAAAGAACAGTACCCATATAATAATATTAGATTTTCTAGTTTGTACTTTTTATATTATTTTTTATGTTTGTTTAATGTTTAATTATAATTTTTAATTATATTTAATTAATTTTATGTTTTATGTTATATGTATATTTGTATCATTCTTATAATATAGATTGTAGGAAAATAAAAAGGAATTAAAACATTTATGTGTATGTTTATTATCTTTCAAGTGTTAAAAAAAAAAAAAAAAAAAATGATTATTTTTAATTTTTTTACAATTTAAAATGAAGGAAATAAATTAAATAAATATTAATAAAGTATATTCATTTTATTATTCATTTGTGACACATATTAAAATATTTCAATCGACATAACTATATAATGATACATTAATATATTTTTCTAGTTAATGACAATTTTAAACAATAGAAGCTATATCAACCCACGAATTGTGTTCTACAGATAGCCCCAACCACTTTACCAGCACTTTATTTCCTTTCTTCTTTAATACATTTTCAACTAGATACACATCGGGGTATTTTGCTTTTAGTAGCTCCATTTCATAAAAACATCCCTTGATTGGGTGTCCAAACAAGTCTTCTATCAGGTAAGTTGTGGGATTTGTTATGTTTATTTTGGTAATTTTAAAAAGTTCTGTTGAAAAGTTCGGTGTAAACCCTTTATCAAATACACCTTTATACTTGCTAATACGAACTATATCACCGAGATGAAATTTCGGTTTCAGAGCAATCTTAATATAATTATATACGTTTAAATGTGTAGTTGGTTTGACATCAATGGGCTTTCTGCCAGTTGTACGATGGACTTTGTCATTGTAACTTTTTGTAACGTTTGGTAGGATATCGAGCCATTTATATTTACCCATAGCTGAGAATTCTTTATACAACCAATTTTTTAATGTGCGGATTACTCGCTCAACAATTGCTGCTTTTTTTGTGCTATACGTAGAATAATGATTAATTTCGTGCCGCTTCATTAATGCGGAGAACTTTCTGTTATAGAATTCAGTACCATTATCGGTCTGTAAATTTCTCGGTGAATAATTTGCTTCTTGAATAATAGTCTGCATAGCCTTGGTAACTTCTACAGCTGCTTTATTTTTAATAGGTTTGGTCCATACGTACTTGGAATAGCAGTCAATCACTACAAGAATATAACGATACCCTCTATTTTTATCAGCGTATGGCTGCATTTCAGCTAGGTCTGCTTGCCACAAATCACCAAACCCCTTAATTATGGTTCGCCTTCTACGAAAATTTCGTCGAGCATTTCTATGTAACTCGTTAACAACTTGTAATTTTTCGCTGCTAACCTCCATTATAAAATTGTCTTCAGCTATATATCAACTTCAGGCATTAGTTCTGGTGGAAATGCTAGGCCTCCGGATTGCACCTTCTTTGGTTGGAGTTCGGTGGCAATATGCTCTAATTTAGAGATTCTAGTGATTAAAGTATTGCGATTGTTTATGGCCGAACGTTTAACTTCAGAAATTGCTTTATCAACATATTTCCTCATTTCTATTTTCATTTTCTGCATCATCTCATTATTTTGTTTATTGAAAATAGCGCGATTTTCTTCTCCACTTCTTATAAGTCCCACATCAACATATTTTTTCATTTCCCCAATAATTACATCGGTTGTATCAAAAATAGCTTTGGCAGCATTTTCATCATTTGTTTGTAGACGCTTGTTAACGTAATTACATGTTGCACCATCTTGATCATCGACAGGTTCCCCTAAATTTTTTAAACGCTTATTTTCAATATCATAGTGATTATCTCTGGTAAGTTTAAAACCCACGCCAGGTAATCCACGATGGGCTATTAACTTACTCGCACTAATTCTTTTGCTGCGTCCAAATTTGTCGATAGTGTTTACAGTAGACATTTCTGACTGCATCTGATGCGGTTTATAAATTGCAGACTATATAATACTTATTAAGTATAATGATACTATGTTTTATTTCATCTTTAATACACTATTTTTTCTTCCCTAAGTTCTGATATTATTTCTATTATTTCATTGTCGTGGTTGTTATTTCCCGCTATTTTCGAACTCCATAGTAGACGTAGACGATCCACGAGTTCGCTGGGTTTATTCCAAAAAATATATTCTTTATCTTTATTTCTGTACAATTTGTGGGTAGGTACACGTTTTAAGCCGTGACCACTTGTTGACGATCGTGTCGCAATTGTAGAAGATGTTAATGGTTTGATAATTTTGTGAAATTTTCCACGCTTAGTAGTGTTATAGCCATTCGCTACATCGAATTTTTTGTAAGGTGCCTTTGTTTTTCTTAGTATTTCTCCATATATCTTACTCCATTCATCATCGAGAACACCCTCTCTATTATCATCTAAAATTGTTGGGCGTTTTAGAAATATTAGATCGTACAATTTAGGACTACCTAGATACACGCCAAGTTTCTTATTGCCATACCATAGCGTAATATTTCCATGGGAAAAACGTATTTCGGCATTGCCCATCAGCAGTTTGCCTGTCTTGGGATCTACACGCACTCCATATAAACTATCATACTTGGAATCACCAGATTTTAAATTTTGTATATGTCTTTTTACAACCTCATGTCTTTTTTCTAGTTTACTAGCTGGAGAAGTTTCGGATACAGGGGTTGTTCTTATTGACGATGGTGGTGTTTCCATAATGGGGATATAATGTGGAACATCATCACCACCTACATACTTATCGGATCCTTCTTCAGAAGCACTCTCCCATGATACAGCCCTCTGGGTGGACACCCTTGATGATGATGGTTTTGAATGTAATTGTTGGATATGAGATTTGTTCTCTGCTGCTGAAGATATAACATTTAAAGGTTCAGTTATCGGTTGGTAGATCTTTTCAAGTGTTACGTGCATCTCCATATCTTTGTTCTTGATATAGTTAAACTTCTTCCGCACAGCATCTGTTGCCTCAATCAGCTGTCGCTTGAGTGTTATTTCGCTACTGGGATGTGCAAGATTGTTATATTTTTTATTATCTTTGGTAACCTTCATCTTAGCGCATACGTAAACGAAGTAATCCTAACGACGTATGTAATTCAAGTGAAGTTTTTAATAAAATGCATTATGGATATATGAAGCTATCAAACCCTTTTCTATATCGCCCACCTTGTACTTCTCTATCCTTATCAATCACTAGAAATCCATATTTGTCATTCCAGCACTTTGCACACATATTTTGAAATACTGTAAACGTTACATCAGGTGACACATGATCGGAAAAGATGTGATGCAGATTCATGTCGTCCTGTTTAAAGACAACAATTAAATTACTATTGTCTCTTATTAGCTGCTTCGGGATTCGAGAGTATGTCTGGCCAAGATAAAAACAATCCACATTTCTATGTCGGCCCATACTGAAATATCCCCTTATAACATCTTGTTTCTCACATATTACATCGTCAAATATAAACACAGACTCTGGCTTTGCCTCGGATGGTTCCACTATTTGCGTACCATTACTAAATGTATAAAATCCTAACCCCTCAATCGGCGCTAATACATTACGTAGATACTCATACTTGGGTTGATTTATAGACTTTGAGTATAGGTAAATATTTAAAAAACGTAAACCTAAACGATGCGTGATCAAAGATATTAAGACATTTGTTTTCCCACAATTCGAGGGTCCTATTATGAGGGCACGTACAGTTGAAGGTAGTAGTGGTCCATGGCGATTATCAGCACTTAACCCACGCCCAACTTTTTCATCCAAATTATCTATAGAAAGCGTTTGTTTCTGTTTCACAATGTGCATTGTACCGCGGCTAAATGTTATATAAGTAGATGTGTGATTTACAACTCTTATTTAAATGGTTTCTACGATACGATACACACGTGAAAAACGTACGAAGCGCGGTGGAGGATTAGTTAATTCCCTGATTAATAAGCTCCCCGTCGAGTTGCATTTGCCAGGTTATCAATTTTGTGGTCCAGGCACAGATTTAAATAAAAGGTTAGCACGAGGTGATTCTGGCATAAATCAGCTCGATAAAGCGTGTAAGCAACACGATATTGCATACGACAAAAATAGCAGTAATCAAGCAGCCCGCCATAAAGCAGACTATCAGCTTGAACAGGCTGCGTGGAAACGGGTGAAATCCAAAGACGCAGGACGTGGAGAAAAGGCAGCTGCTTGGTTAGTCACAACTATAATGAAGGGAAAACAACGTCTTGGTATGGGATGTAATTCAACAATATCTCGCAATCCAATAAGGAAACGAATCATCAAGAAAACAAAGAAAGGTAAGAAGAATGTTAAAAAGACAGCGTTTGGATCTGGGATAGTACGAAAAGTGCGTGACACACTGCGAAATGCTGGAGGCAAAAAAGTAAAAGACCAAAAGAAGGTGGTTGAAATTGCTCTAAAAGCTGCACGTCGATATATAAAACAGGCCGGTGGAAAACGCAATATTCAAACACCTCGAATTATACCAATTCCAAAAGTTGGTGGTATTTTACCTCTAATACCCATTTTTGCTGGATTATCTGCATTGGGTAGTTTGGCTGGTACGGCTGCTGGTATTGCTAAAGCTGTAAATGATGTGAAAAAGGGTAGAGAAGAATTAGCTGAAGCAAATCGGCACAACAGAAGTATGGAAGCAATAGCTATGAAAAGTGGTAAGGGGATGTATATGAAGCCATACCGAAAGGGGATGGGTCTTTATCTAAAACAGAATTCAAAAAACTAATAGACTCCCTACCTCGGAGACCTCTTACCGACATTGATCTTAAATATTATGCTAATAAAATGAAGGTAGCATACTTTCGAGGTGTATTTATGCGTGACTCACTACCAAGACATGGGCCACATTACAATGAATCCGCAATAATCAATTTGGATAGTATATATGGTCCTGGGACACATTGGGTGGCATATAAAAAACGAGGTAGTTTAGTAAATTATTTTGATAGTTTTGGCGACTTACCCCCACCTATAGAATTAGTTACATATTTCAATAACGATTCAAGGAGGGCCAACCAAATATTCTATAACTACAAACGTGTACAGAATTTTAACACAGTGTTGTGTGGACATTTGTGTTTAAAGTTTCTCTCTACGAAACAAATATAAAACGCCATGGAACTGAAATCTATGACCCCAGCAATAGATCGAGAAGGTATCAAGCGAATGGGTCACTCACTAATTGCATTCTCCCGTTTGCGTAGTCTGTTGAAGATGAGCAAACAACAACTAGCAGATATGCCCAAAGAGGTGATGATTGGGTTGGCTTCACATGAAATTGCATTAGTATGGGATAAGCTACCTACACATCTTCAGAACGATGTCGATATATTAAAATATCAATATTGTACAGAACATTACCTTAATGATTATGAAAGCAATGTTGACGTAAATGATGGTCCAACACCTAGAAAAATGTTTTGCTGCTATTGTAAGGTAAACGATGTAAATGTGGCATCCAATAACAATGTAAATATATTACCATCAACTTCTAAGAAGAGGAAATTATACCATTATTGCTGTAATCCACAATAAATTGGGTAACACAATTTAATTATATCAGTCATGTCGTACACGTTCACACTAACGAGCCGCTTAAGTGAGCTAAGTGTCAACTTTGATCCACCCATTGAACTGGATAGGAGCAGTCGTCATGGGTTAGGTTTAATTGGATTCTACTCTTACAACTCCATATACAATGTGGATGAAACAAATAACATCTTCCAATATAGGGTTAGTGCTAAAGATACATTCACTACTGTTCACATACCTCTGGGGGCTTATGAAATTGATGAAATCTATGCTGCAATGTTGAAAGCTATGAATATTGATGGAAAGGATTACACGCAAATATTCACTTTAAGGGCAAACAACAATACCTTAAAGTGCGAGATTTTGTCAAAGTATGAAGTAGATTTTAGACAACCAAATTCAATAGGAAGTCTGTTGGGATTTGGACAAATATATTTACAACCAAATAAAAATTACGAATCAACACAGCCTGTTGATATTATGAAAGTAAGGATGATACGCGTAGATTGCAATATTATTTCTGGAGCTTATCTGAATGCAGAAGAGTCACACACTCTCTTTGAATTTGACATAGACGTTGAGCCTGGCTACAAACTTACTAGAGAACCCAAAAATATCATATATTTACCTGTTAGACCTAAAGGGTGTCAGTTAATAGACAACATCACACTACGCATACTGGACGACAACGGTGATTTGATCGATTTTCGAGGTGAGAAAATTATTGTAAGGCTAGAATTGAAGAAAGTCGGATATCACCAACCAAATGGGTTTTAGATATAAACAGCGACAGCAAGTACATCACCATCAGTATGATACTGTAGCGAACAACAGTATGGATAAAAAGAAAGGGAGATGTGGAAAGCAATTCATTCAAAGTCTATACCTTAAACAGTTAAGACATAGATTGTCAGCTGAGGATCAAGCCTTTTTAAAATCTATTGGATTAAAACTGCGAAAAATTGGTCATAATAATGGTGGCTACTGCAACTAGTGACAAACTTGAGGTGTTTGATGAACCTGTGTTAGATCATTCCCTAGTTAGCCTACATGAGCATACATATAAACCATATGGATCCCCATATTACAGAAACTCTGATGAAATACGTATTCCCATCAATTTTCAAGATGTTATACTCGACATTTCAGAAAGTTATATATACATAGAGGGAAAATTTACTCCTAGCGACACCACAAAGCGTTGTTATTTATCCAATAATGCACTAGCATTTCTCTTTGAAGAGATACGACTGGAAATGGGTGGTGAACAAGTAGCAGTAGTCAGAAGACCTGGTATTACTACCACAATGAAAACTATGGTGTCGTATGGGCAAACGCATGCACGCTCATTAATAACAACAGGTTGGGGTCTCACTGAAAAGAGACAAGATATTTTAGATACCGCCAGTCACGTGTTCAGTGGCAAACTACCCCTTAAGTTCCTTATGGGTTTTGCAGAAGATTATACCAAAGGCATTCTGAATGTGAAGCAAGAATTAATTATGATAATTGCACGCTCATTTAAAGACTCCTATATCGGTGAGGTTGATGCAGAGTTGGAAATCAGCAAAATTGAGTGGAAGATAAGGCACATTGTACCTGAAGATCGACAAAAGTTAAAATTATTGAATCGAATTAATAAAAGTGGTAATAATACCAAAGTTAAGATGGTCTACCGTGCGTGGGATTTTTATGAGCTTCCCTGTCTACGCGATACTACCTATGACATATGGGCTCTTAAACTCTCCACCCGTCTTGAAAGCCCACTTTTCATCCTTCTTGGCTTTCAAGGCACTGATCAGGCCAATGATAGAACAAAGGATGTTACACAGTTCAAACACGCAGACATAAATAATATTCGACTATTTCTAAACTCTGAAGTATATCCATATGAACGTTGGAATTTAGATTTCGATAAGAAGCTCGATTCTGCAGCATATTATGCTTATGAGAACTTCCAACGTAGTTACTATGATAAAGATATGAGCGAACCCATGATGGATCTTGGGGAATTCAGGAAGAATCCTTTGTTTGTCATTGATTGTTCACACCAACCTGTTGCAGTGAAATCATCTACTGTCGACATAAAAATAGAATTTGAAACACGAAAAGCGAAATTTCCGGAACAAACTCGAGTGTATGCACTTATACTTCATGATACATATTTAAGTTATAACGCATTAGATGGCTCGGTTCAGAATGGTTTTCTCGATGTCAAGTAAAAAAAGAAAATATTTATTATTGTGGAATTAAGTAGTGCAACCTATTTCTATCAAGATATCTGGATAATTTTATCAACAATAATCATGATGTACTTGCAACTGTTTATTTTCTCAGAATGTAATTGTAGAATTAAATATAAAATTAAAATAAAAACTGTTCTAATTATACTATGATTGTATTTTTTGTTGTGTAATAAGAAATATGAAATAAAATGAATGTAATCTTTTAATGTGTATTTTATTTATTCAGTTTTATAATATAATATAAAATACAGAATATTGTTTACTACAGATACATACAATATTTGGTGTAATAAATATGACAATAGAAGATGAATATTATTTATGTATCTACATTGTTATCTTCTACATCAGACTGGTCGAGTTGATATTTTTCAATAATATTCTTAGGTAGGTACTCCATTATCTCGTATAGAAAATGTTTTAGTTCCACTCTGTCCATATGCTCACAAAACTCATCCAAATTTAAGAAGCCACGGGAATATCTACCACATAGATTTACACCAATGCTATACGCTTTAGAAGCTTCTTTAACCCGTCGAACTTCTTCAGCGTCGAAGCAGATATTCATATCATAATTTAATGAAACCAATGCATCCCTTATTAAGTCATCTAGTTTACAAGACAATCTCTCAATGGCAGATTTAATGTCTTCTGCAGGGGTCCATGTTTGGGTTGAATATTGCATCCACATCTTTGCTGCGTACCTACAAATAAAAAATGAAATGTAAAAAAATACATAAAAAACAGCACTAAATGGACTTACGTTTGAGCTATTGGTGTACACGAAGTAAAAATATGTTGTACAAATGTCAATTTAGATATATCAGAATCTTTATAGGCTAACAAGTGATACTATTCTATAATACTCCTAGCATTCTTCCACAATATTCCATTTCTACTTAATACTTAAACTTAGCTAACTTAAATACTTTACGATTATTTTTGTTTGAGAATTAAACACCGAAACTTATTAATGGACTAGATTTTGCTCCAGGATAAGCTGGAGAACTTTGTCCTAAATATGTCAATGTAACTTTACCATTTGACGAATTTATTTTATCGATAGTGTTCTCACATATAATTTCCACAAACCGTTTCGGTAAAAATGATTTAAAAGTCGTAATTGAACTTTCCTCAAACAAAGTTACTATGATTGATTTTCCAAATCTTGTATTAACCAAAGATATTTTTTTTATGATATAAGGTTTATTTAAAATTAACGCTGAAATGGATCTTTGCTCTAAAACCTGCATATCTTGATTTATTAGCTCATTAAGTGCTAATAAGTCAACTTCGGAAATTGCCATATTTAAAATGAATATAATGAAAGAATTATAAAGAGTAATATAAGATATTGCTCACTTGAAATAACTGAAGTCACTGACTGCACTAGGCTGATTTGTTAGCTGTAGATGGTTCACGATAGAACACGATAGAAATGATTTTGTGTTGCGACTACATCTTCTTTATAGCAGTCTAGCTGAGCTACCCCACCACCACTACTTGGAGTACTCATACACATATTGGTACATACACTAATTACAACTACAATTGCATTGCACCACTCCAATTACCTCTATTGCAATTACATCAGTCTAATTACTGCACATTACTCTACTTACCTCTATTGCAACTACATCAGGCTAATTACCTGCAATACTCTAATTACCTCTATTGCAATTACATCAGTCTAATTACCTACATTACTCGAATTACCCTAGTTACCCCCCACCACAAAAAAAAAGGGTGGGGGGAGACCCAGCTCCGCCATTACTACTCTACTCTCGGACTAAACATTTTTCATGAAATTGTCCATGTCGTAATAACTCGAAATTTTGGGCGAGGGCTCTCCTACTATAATATTAATTGCATTTTGTGCCACACTAATTAGAAAGTATATTTAAGGTTGAAAACGAAAACTCATTAGTTATTAAAGGTTTACCAAGCTCGTGTTTTTTTAAAAATGCCAAAAATATGGGTCTGTTATTAAAATCATTTTACTAGAGTTTATAACGAGCCAGATCGTAATTGTAATTGGAACTTATTTTTTTTTAAATTTGTTTTTCTACAACCACTATCCAAAACACTCTTTTGTGCACTGTTTACTGTACGCAAACTAGGTAATTTCTCACAGCACTTACAAAGTGACATAAGCGTGCCGCAAAGTGACATGACTGTGCCGCAATTGTATCTGCATAGTTTCAAGAAAAACTTTAAATATTAATGGCAAAAACTCTATTAATTTTTTATTTTTGGAGGAAAAGTGTGGTTGTAGAAAAAGTATAGTGTGCTACACGTGCAAAAATGCAATTTCTCACTCGTTTGAATTCAAACTCGTGAGAAATTTGCACTTTTCTGCACTTGTCGCACAATATACTATTAAAACTAGACTTTAATATTTCAGTAGAAAGGTAGAGGTTTTCGGGTAGTTTAGATATTTTCTTTTGCATGATCGTTCGGCTCGATAAGTTTTTGCCCACATGGGAAAAATTCTAAAATATCTTGACGTTTTCCAAATAAATAATGTTACATCATAGTACATATTGTTTATTTGATTTTAATGCAAACCACAGAAATTGATTAATTAGGATACATAACTGTAATATAATGAAATTTATAAATAAGATTTGTTTTTACACACTAGTGATGAGTGTACCGTAAAAAAACATATTTTGAAACGCCTTGTATATTGTAATTTTAAATTTGTATCTAAATTCATAATTATTGACGTAAAATATGCCATTAGATAGAATTATAAAAATATGTTTAGAATTCACGAAATAAGCCAGTATGAGTCTCTACCAACCTCTTGGAACTATTATTGACAACATAAATAAATTGTAGAACCCCACCAGGAAAGCGTTAGACCATTGCTATTTGGAATTACGTAACTAACTCTAATTATTTATTTAAAAGTTTTATCTATATGAATTACAACAGCAAAGTAGGAGAAATTGCAGTAGAGCAACTCGGTGGGCACATGTGACGTTGAACAAAATATCTCGAATTTTACAAACATAATATGAAAATAGTAAAGTAGGTATGACGTACCAATAATGACGTCAAACCGAACAATGTATGCACACATGTGTGAAAATAATGGACAAATAACTGTTTTCGATTTGTCTCCGCAGCTGCCTTTGCTCATAATATAATATTTAAATTTGTCCTAAAGAATACCTGCAGAATCTATATAATTTTAACGATAAAGACTGGCCTGGCCTGATAACGCAACATGGGCCGTGTCTCAGACACATAGTGTTCCAGCTTTACTTCTCTGGTCTACTTAGTCAGATGAGCAACATGATCCCTTTTCCGCTACATACCTCGTTAGAGGGAATTCGAGTACAGCGTCTTTTGCTCGCAAACTCAACAATCACTCTCTCTAATTGGCTCAATGTTCTTTGAACATGTGTTACACCATTTAATATTAATACTGTTTGTTGGATGCTACTTTGATAAGCGATTGATTTGAATTTCAGTTTGAGATTATGCTGGCATCCTTAGGTAACACAAATATGGATTTACGATTAATAATATCCAATGCCAAGAGGGAAATTATAATTACCTGATCCGCTTGTGATTTTCTTAACGAACACAAAATGATATTAATGGGATTAAGAAACAAAGAAGTGATAATGGGTGTTTGCGCTCGAGTTTTAAACTTTTAATATAGTTTTTTCTGTTTATGTCAAACTAGGGGCGCATAATTATTAGCCAGTAGATAAATATCTATACCTACCTATTTTAGTATAGAAAATTAACAGTAATCTGCTATACCGCAGTACCGAGTTAAGGGAGGAAGAAAACATCACAAAAATTAAGCAAAAATTGTCGCAATACTTCAATTCAAACAAACACAGATCGTTGATAACTGAGTTACAGTAAGGTCAATTTAAATCTTATATTATTAATTTATGTTTTTAATTTTACAACATTCCCCATTCCTCAACGAGAATTCCACACCCACACATACATTGGATATTGGGGAATATTTTTCGGTAAATGACATATCTTTTTTGTAAATTTTTCCGAATACTTTTGCCATATTCGATTATTGGTCGATAGTTTTCCGTGTCAGTTTGATTTCCAAACGTAAGTGCAGGAGTAGAAGACTTATACCGGAACCCGGTCTCCCCCCACCACTTTTTTTTCTGGTGGGGGGGTAATTAGAGTAATTAGAGCATTGTCGGTAATTAGGGTAATTAGAGCATTGTCGGTAATTAGGGTAATTAGAGCATTGTCGGTAATTAGACTGTAATTACAATGAAGGTAATTAGAGTATTGTCGGTAATTAGACTGTAATTACAATAGAGGTAATAAGAGTAATGTCTGTAATTAGATTGTAATTACAATATAGAGGTAATTATAGTATTGTCGGTAATTAGACTTGATGTAACTACTATGGTGGTAATTGGAGTGATGCAATTGTAATTGTAATTAGTATATGTATCAATAAGTATTTCAAGTATGTAAGTGTATGATAGTAATTAGTATGGTTGGAGGTAATTATGGTTGTGGGAGGCAATTAACTGTCACATTTCATTCTCATACGCAGATGGTGGGGCGAGTTCTATCATATCTCTATAAAAGCGGGAGAGGAGTTAACATGCGATCATTGTGTAGCCTAGTGTTCTAGAGTAGTAAAAAGTGAAAATGTATGTGTGTACTGATTGTGGTAAAAATTTTACACGTGGTGACAATTTGCGACGTCATCAAAGGCAATCATGTATACAACCAAGCCATGATGGATCTCCACCAGCAAAGCAGTTTAGAGCGGACACATTTCCTTCAACATCAACAAACATGCAAACATGTAATTGCTGTAATGTGACTCTAACAACGTCTCAGATGAAGTCACATAAAAGAACGTTACAACATAGAACAAGGTCATGTGTTCCTATGACGAATGGTGTGGAAATTGTCCAAAGTGCCTTCAGGAACAGGATTGTGACGTATCGTGTGCACAGTGAAAATAATCATATAGACTACACAATGTTCTTCAACGAGATCAGACCCAAAATTTTAAATCTATTGGAAGAAGTTTTAAAAATACATAAAGCCATTAAAGTGAATATGGAAACGTTCGCAAGATACATATTACCTACACAGGATCTGGTAGAGATGAAATCATTTAATACCAGTAACAGAATTTTGGACGAATCCATGGATCTGAGGAATATCTTGGACAGCTTTGTGGATTCTATGATTATGCAAACTACTGAGTTTCAAGAACGTGATTCGGGTAAGTTAATATTTATCAAAATATGGGAATAATAATTAACGACTATTCATTTTTTAGGGTGGGCTCTTGAACGAATTACATTTCTTGAAATCAATGTCAACAAGTATAGTCCTATGGGAGGTTCATCCTACATTAAATTACCAAAATATATTTCAAATAAGGGAGCTGTGATAAATGTAGAAAACCAGGATCAAAGTTGTTTTTTTTTGGGCTGTGACTTCAGCATTATACCCTGCAAATGGTCATACATCGGACACAGCGTCATATCCGCATTTTTCAACAGTATTAAATGTAACAGGTATGAGTTCTCCGGTAAAATTACGAGATATTTCAAAGTTTGAGGAAATGAACAACATTTCAATTAACGTATATGGGTTAGAACAGATATTTGAAAATAATAGAGTAAAGTATGAAGTTGTAGGACCTTTGCGTTACTCGGGGAGAAAACTGTATACACACATAAATTTATTATTGATCTCTAGCGAGTGTGATGATGATAATCACCATTGCAATAAAGATTGTGCCAACAGTCACTACTGTTGGATAAAAGATATATCTAGGTTAGTTTCCACCCAAATTTCCGGTAGCGATCATAAAAAACATTTTTGTGACGGTTGCTTATTATATTTTAATAATGAACGTCAACTATTTCAACATCAGAGAAACGATTGTAATCACATTTACACCACAACGCCAACAACAAAAATACGGGTAGATAAATTCGGAAAGGAAGTTGCAGAAAATATATTAAAATTTGAGAATTTCGAAAGACAAATGCAAGTGCCATTTGTAGTATATGCTGATTTTGAATCGATTTTAAAACCTATCAATACTTGCGAACCAAACCCCGAACGTTCTTTCACAAATAAAACTTTTAAACATGACCCTTACTCATTCGCATATTTCATAAAATGTTCTTTTGACAATTCTCTATCTAAGTTTGAGCTGTACCGAGGTGCTGATGCGGCCGAAGTATTTGTATCACGTATAGAGGCTGATTTAAGGAATATATATAATCAACATATGAAAAACATAGTCCCAATGGTTCCTCTTACACCGCAAGAAAGCCAAGACTACCAAAATGCAACCACATGCGGTATATGTAATAAGCCTTTCGAAAGAGAGGATGTAAAAGTAAGAGACCATTGTCACTTAACGGGTAAAGTGCGTTTTGGTGCTGCACATTCCATCTGCAATTTAAATTATAAATTACCCAAATTTACACCTATTATATTCCACGGGTTAAGTAATTACGATAATCACCTATTCGTGAAAGAGCTCTGTAAACACCGAGACAAGGTTGATGTAATAGCACAAAACAAAGAAAAATATATATCCTTTACGAAACACATTTATATGCACGATTATGTAAATAAGAAGGGTGAAACAAAGAAAAAATTTTTACAACTACGATTTATCGATAGTTTCAAGTTCTTGTCTGCATCATTACAAAATTTGGGTGTGAGTTTAGATGATAACCAGTTGGTGGTAACACGAAGTTTCTATAACGATAATGCCAAATTCAATTTAATGAGACAGAAGGGTGTGTTTCCATATAGTTTTTTGGACAGTTTAGAAAAATTAAATAAATTGGAATTACCAGCCAAAGAGGAATTTTTTGATAATTTAAACAATGAACACATATCGATTGCGGATTATCAACGTGCTAATGATGTGTGGAATTTATTTGAATGTAAAAACTTGGGGGATTATTCAGATCTTTATTTAAAATCAGATGTGCTTCTTTTATGCGATATATTTGAAAACTTTCGTGAAATTTGTTTGGATAAATACAAACTGGATCCAGCTCAATACTATACAGCTCCAGGTTTATCGTGGGATGCTATGTTAAAATTAACAGGGGTGAAGTTACAATTATTAACTGAAATCGATATGATTCATTTTTTAAAAAAAGGGATACGGGGCGGCTTAAGTCAGTGCTCAGAAAGAAAGCATATTGCAAATAATAAATTTCTACCCAATTACGATCCCAACGAGCCATCATCATTCATAACTTACCTCGATGCAACGAATTTGTACGGATATTCAATGAGTCAATGTTTGCCAACGGGGGGATTTCAATGGCTGTCCAAAGCGGAAATTGACGAATTAGATATTATGAGTATTTTGGAGGATGACCCCCACGGATATGTTTTAGAGGTAGATATACATTATCCACAACATTTGCACGATTTGCACTCGGACCTCCCATTTTTAGTCGAAAATATTGTTCCACCCAAATCAAAATCAAAATTAGCGAAGTTAATACCAAATTTAAACGACAAAAACAAATATATCGTACATTATTTAAATTTAAAGCAGGCTGTTAATAATGGTTTAGTGGTTTTAAAAACACATAGAATTCTTAAATTCAATCAATCGGCTTGGCTGCAAAATTACATTAACCTTAATACTCTTTTACGAAATAACGCAACAAATAAATTTGAAAGAGACCAATACAAATTAATGAATAATTCCATATACGGTAAAACAATGGAAAATATTGATAACAGATCCGACATAAAGCTGGTTACTCACTGGGAGAGTATCAAGCGTAGTAAAGGTGCAAGTGCACTAATATCTCGCCCAAACTTTAAAACATGTTCAATATTTACCGAGGATTTCGTGGCTATTCATATGGGTAGACAAAAGGTACTTTACAATAAACCAATCTATGTAGGATTTTGTATATTGGAATTATCCAAGACGGTACTATACAATTTTTTCTATAACATAATTAAAAGTCAGTTTGGTGAGAACGCGGCTTTATTATATACAGACACTGATTCATTAATTATTAAAATTTTTACAGATAACTTCTACGATTTTATAATAGACAATCCCGACAAGTTCGATACTTCAAACTATCAAGTGGGAAATATATTTAATGTACCTAAGGGTGTGTCAATTTTAGGTAATTTTAAAGACGAATTCCCCGCGGACCCAATAATTAGTTTTTACGGAACAGGCGCGAAGGCATATTGTGTACAATCTGTGGCAAATGAATTAAAAAAAGCTAAAGGTGTAAAAAGATCCGTCATTCAAAAAGAGTTATCAATAGACGACTATAAGCAAATCGTTGAACGAGGAGGTTTGATATTTAGAAAGATGAATACGTTTAGAAGCTATTTGCATGATATATATACCGAAGTAAAGAACAAAGTGGCTTTGAGCCAGTATGACGATAAGCGATTCGTTATTCCCAATACAACTAAGACATTACCGTGGGGGCATTCTGATGTACAATTCTTTCAGGACGAACCTGAACAAAACATACGCTGGTTAATGTCAGCCATAAATGAAGTTGAAAATTGTTCTGTAAAAAACGAAAAGTTGGATAAATTACTCGCAGCCATAGCTGAGTTAAGTCAAGAATAAAAATACTTCACTGAAAAACTTATTGAAACATTATTTTTTCAATGCAAGGGTCTAAAACTAAGTTAAGTTGTGTACTTTACGAATATTATTATTCTTTTTGGAAAATGTGTTTAATAAAATATAGGAGAACTCATACTGATTTCAACAAATACATTATAAATTAAATTCTTAGTTTAACTGTATACTTATCAAATATTGTATGTATGTAAGACATTTTTTGACAATTGTACAATTTTAGGTTAAGGTTAAAATTAATTATGTAACTAAAATGTAATAATAATTGGTTAATAAATTTCAATTTGAATTTGAATTGTTGTTAATTATTACCACAAAATGACAATTTAAAATAATGCATCGCTTTATTATGTGGCTGGGTATTGTAATATGGCTGCAAGGATAAGCACACCTTCTTTGTTAAATTTGTGTTTAGTTTCAATGATGTACAGATTAATTTAGGTTATGTGACAACAATGCTGGCGTCGACTCTACTAAATTTGTATCGTGTGGTATTTGGCTTGGGTTACGTGGCAACAATGTTGGCGTCATTTCATAGTCATGGATGTAATTACATCAGTTGGCACGGCGTGGCTTGGCGCCACAAACGTATAATGCTCTCCGTTACGTAGTGGCGTGGGTTTCCTTCAACCAATAGAAAGCGAGCATTGGTGGCGTGATATTATATCGACCAATGAGAAAGAAGTTGACCACCCCAACCTCTCTAGTAGTGACAGAGGTGGAGGGGCGAGAGTGGTCTAGAGCTTCTTTGAGATGCTACAAAAATTCTTTCCACCTTCAACTTTCGTCGTGTGTACAAGTGCCACAAAAAGTGCTCCGTTTACGCATTTTTGTAATTGTTTTTTTCTGTTCAATCGTTTTTGTGTCGTTTTGTGAAAATGGTAAGACACCTAAAGAAGAATGAGGCCGGTGGTAGTCGCAAACGCCCGTTGGAGGGTACATCACCTGCATTAGTAGGTTTAAATTTGATGGCCTATTTGCAAAATTTTGTGCCGGACCCTATTGTCAGCAATATTGTTGAAGCACCCACAGAAGCTGGTACTGTAGTGCAACAGCAACATGCAAATAATGCCGCAACCAGCGTGGGTGAGGGTTCGGCGAACGTTGCAACACCGCCGGGGCCATCTACCAGCGGAATAAATATTTTGCAAGATGTTGTAATCCCGGCGGAAAACAATATATATGAGGCCATCTCGCAAGCCTCTAATAATGGTGAAGTACAGCTTCAACAGGCGTATTTTGGCTACCAACGGACGCACGCGATTGACCACCCTGACACGGAATATCCTGTATTGCATTTGCCCGAGGATGGCGCCGGAATTAATTTCGATGCCATCGTCGACCAAAATGCAGTACAGCAAATTCAAGATAACCTTGAAGCGGAAGGTGAGGTGTTACTTTTGAGAAATCAAATACTTAAAAGTAAATCTTTACATTCCGGCTCAGGTGGTCAGGGTGGACGACATCATAATAATAATTTCTCTGGCTCTCAACACCTACCCACGGTGTCGCTTGTAGATAGCGACGACTCTGATGACGATTTTGTGAAAAAACCAAAGATCGACAAAATCATAATTCAAAGGATAAAATCGTCATCATCGGCTTCGCTAGGAAGTAGACAGAGAAAGGCTGTAAAGAAACCGAAACAAGGAATGCGTCGTCCTTCTCGGAATCCGACCCAGTAACTGTTGAAATAATTAAATTGGGGCCGAAGACTGAGGAGGACAATGCAATCCAAAATATAATCGATTTACAGACCGCTATGCCAACGCCTCTTACCCCTCTTACGCCCGCAACACCACCAACACCTGTTGAACAGGTTTTCAAAATTGTTAAGGGCAAGAGAGGTAAAAAGGCACCAGCAAAAAGGTCTGTTTCGGTTTCTTTACCTGATAATATTCCGTTAGAACAACCTAGTTGCTCTAATGCAATATTACCGACGCCTTTAAGTGGTAGCAGCACATTAGAACAACCGAGTTGTTCTAATGTGGTGGTTCCAACACTTCCTCTGGTGGTGTCGCAGCCACTTGCAGAACTGATTCAACATCCCTCAGAAGTTGAGTCGGTTCCACAGGTGGCGCTATCACCACCACTACCTATTCTAGAGCCGGCTCAGGATTCTTCAGATTCAGAGCCGGATGTATTTCTGTCTCAGCCTGAGAATAGAAATATTTTAAACAAATTCTTAAATTTCTATTCTGCGGCTAAGACAGAATATCAGGAGAAAGTGGCAGCAACCCAAGGTGATGCGGACCGTGAAATTGAGGTTAACGCAAGATTAGCTGAAGCCATTCGCCAGGCTAACCATGAGTTAGCCGAAATAGCTGGGCGCCGCGTCGCTTTGGAGAAAGCCGAAAGGGCGTTGAGAGCAATTGAATCGGGTGTAAGTAGAGTCGGGCGGTAAGGCTTGTACAACACACATGGTGGAGAGGCTTTGTTATGCAGTTTTTTTCTAGTTATTAAGTTAGGTTAAGTCATTGTAAATATATGTAGTTAGTTTATTAATAATAAGTATTGTACATAAAAAAAAAGTGAAAAAAAAATATAAAAAAAATATATATAAATTTTTTTATACGTATAAATGTAAAAAAAAAATATTGATTAGTATAAGTATTTGTATATATTAAATTAGCGTATAAATGAATAATTAGGTTAAGTAATTGTAAAGAAGAAAAAAAAGTTAGGTTAAGTCATTGTAAATATTTGTAGTTAGTTTATTAGTAGTAAGTAATTGTACATAAAAAATAAATATAAAAAAAGTTTAAAACAAATTTTAAAGAGTAAATAAAAAAATTTTAAATAAAATATGTTAAAAAAATTAATTAGTTAATAAAATAAATACACCACATGTAATTAATTAATTGTGCATATTATGAGTACATGTTTGACATGAATAATTAGATTATGTAATTGTAAATAAACACATAATGTAAAGGTTAATTAATTTAAATAAATAAAGAGTTTAAAACATTTTTCTTAATAATAAAAACTTTAATAAAATTACAAACTTGTCTTTTATTAGTAGTAAGTAATTGTACATAAAAAATAAATATAAAAAAGTTTAAAACAAATTTTAAAAAGTGAATAAAAAATGTTAAAAAAATTAATTAGTTAATAAAATAAATACACCACATGTAATTAATTAATTGTGCATATTATGAGTACTTGTTTGACATGAATAATTAGATTATGTAATTGTAAATAAACACATAATGTAAAGGTTAATTAATTTAAATAAATAAAGAGTTTAAAACATTTTTCTTAATAATAAAAACTTTAATAAAATTACAAACTTGTCTTTTATTAGTAGTAAGTAATTGTACATAAAAAATAAATATAAAAAAGTTTAAAACAAATTTTAAAAAGTGAATAAAAAATGTTAAAAAAATTAATTAGTTAATAAAATAAATACACCACATGTAATTAATTAATTGTGCATATTATGAGTACTTGTTTGACATGAATAATTAGATTATGTAATTGTAAATAAACACATAATGTAAAGGTTAATTAATTTAAATAAATAAAGAGTTTAAAACATTTTTCTTAATAATAAAAATTAATAAAAACATTAATAAAATTACAAACTTGTCTAACTCAAAAATTACCCTCATATCAAAAAAAAAGTATTTAGGTTAGGTAGGTTAATAACAATATAAAAAAAAAAAAAAAAAAAAAAAAAATTTAAAAAATCGAATTTAAAACACATGAAAATCAAAATTAATGGTTAATTAGGAAAGGTCAAAGGTCAAATTTAAAAAAAAAACCGGAGATCCACCACCTCCTTTCTCCGGGGGGCGTCCGAGATTCGAACTCGTGGTCTTCTGAGTGGCCTCAAGATCGACGCGTATTCGCCCGCTCGGCTAATCGAACGCCCCAAAAGAGTTAGGTCTATTTCATAATTTCAACAAAAAACTACCTGCTCATCGATCCGTATTGACCAGGCAGGGTCGCAGCGCCTTAGGGCCTTAGGCTATAAAATCAACCCAAGCTATCGGCTTTATACATTTAGAACTGTATTATTTTGAATCAGTTTATATCTTGAGATATTTTAATTTAATTTAAATAATAATAAATAAAAGATAACCATTTTTTTTCAAAATACTTTTTAATAAAATCATTCATATGTTCATTTGTTTTAATATTTATATGATTTACTAATTTTCACAACTTGTAATATACAGGGTGGCACAAATATTTTTATTAATTAAAAAATATATACAATTAAACTTAAAAATAAAATGAAATATAAATTTACATTAATAAATACTAATTATAACGAATCATCTTCTTCTGGTTCCAATACTTGGTCATCTGTGAGGTTGGACACAGTTGAATCCGTTGGAGATGATGGCCTAGAATTAGGAACCGTCTCTATTGACCAAGCCGACGGTGAAGAAGCACGAGAATTGGACGCCGTCTCCATCGACCACCAGTCACTTGGGCTACTGGCACGTTGTATGACCTCACTGTCTATAGAGCATGTTGGAGCCATCACTGTGGAGTCACCAGTAGTTGAGGAGATGGTACTATCTTGTACAGGTTGTTCGGTCTCCATCTCAATACAAACTGAGCAACAGCCGCAAAGAACCTCATTTTATACATTTACCCCCTCCAAAACATGTGAACACTTAATATCATAATAATTTCTTGACATTTGTATATAGAACAGTACTATTTTATACTCATACTATAAATAACTACCATAAATATCTAATTTAGTAAAACACGTTGTATCGTTCACGCAATTGTTTTATTTACATTATTACATGTATGACATACTTCAATTCGATGCAATTGCACCAAGTTTGTGCTGCAACATTTACATTTCGTTATCATTGCACCATCCAACGTCGTCGTTTTGTGAATATTTACATGCTGGTGACGTCCGGACACTATCCGTGTATAGGATATATAACATAGCCCACACAGGAAGTGTTTGGTTGCATCCGGCCTGGTTCTGATTATGACAAAAGACGCTGACGTGCAATATAGTCTCCGCCGATCATCATAATTGTTTAATATTTTTCCGGAGAAGGCTAACTCTCCCGCTTTGTCTTCCACATCATCCCCAAGACCTTCATCTACACTGACGGGAACCAGGTTGCCATCTCCCCAGTCGGCACCCTCTTGGTCGACATTGATATTTTCCACGATGATGGGATCCTCCCGGTGGACAGCATCTTGATTCAAGTCCTGAAGCTCTTGATTTACACCATCTCGGTGTAACACCATTGCACCCATATCATTTTCTGCCAGTTCAGTGAGGAATCGTCTATAAGCCATCTTTAAATGTTGGAACTCAACTGATTTGATGTTAAACCTCCTCCGTTTTATATTCTATAATTCGTGACGGTGACGCCCTTCCTATGGCGTCAAGTTTACTATTAGCTATTTAAACCAAGAGTGACCACAAGAGGAACGCATTCAAACTTCTTACGTAACACAATCGTGTCTTAAAACAGAAGTGCATACAATGGTCCTACCAAGAGAGTGGAAATTAAAACCAATAATAGCAGTACAACCGTATAGTTACAATAATTCAAGAATTTGCCATAATTGCTATACTGCATGGAGGAAGCAAATTATCAACCCATGCACTGGACTGTGCAAAAAGTGTGTAATTCAGAACCCAGTGCAGAAAAAAGAATTTCGAGACAATTGTCCAAATGAAACACAATGTCGCAATTGTCTTACCATACTCAAAAGAACGAATTTTGGTATATATCGAGACGTATGTGAAGCTTGCAAAGCAGACCAACCACAATTAAGACAACGATGCGTGTACTGTAGTAAGTACGAGGACAATTGTTGGAACAACATTTGCATAAAATGTATGTCAGGGGCACTCATCTTGTGTGATCGCATTGGTGTGTTTTATAGTAGTTGGACTCACCATAATAGGGACTGTTGGTGTCTTAATTATAAATAAATTATATTATTTGTATATATGTATGTGTGTATGTAATATATATTATAACCATAAACTGTAAATATATTTTTAGTATTGTAATAACATATTATTTTGTAGGAAACTTTTAAAATTATACAAAAAAAAAAAAAAAAAAAATGATTATTTTTAATTTTTTTACAATTTAAAATGAAGGAAATAAATTAAATAAATATTAATAAAGTATATTCATTTTATTATTCATTTGTGACACATATTAAAATATTTCAATCGACATAACTATATAATGATACATTAATGTATTTTTCTAGTTAATGACAATTTTAAACAATAGAAGCTATATCAACCCACGAATTGTGTTCTATAGATAGCCCCAGCCACTTTACCAGCACTTTATTTCCTTTCTTCTTTAATACATTTTCAACTAGATACACATCGGGGTATTTTGCTTTTAGTAGCTCCATTTCATAAAAACATCCCTTGATTGGGTGTCCAAACAAGTCTTCTATCAGGTAAGTTGTGGGATTTGTTATGTTTATTTTGGTAATTTTAAAAAGTTCTGTTGAAAAGTTCGGTGTAAACCCTTTATCAAATACACCTTTATACTTGCTAATACGAACTATATCACCGAGATGAAATTTCGGTTTCAGAGCAATCTTAATATAATTATATACGTTTAAATGTGTAGTTGGTTTGACATCAATGGGCTTTCTGCCAGTTGTACGATGGACTTTGTCATTGTAACTTTTTGTAACGTTTGGTAGGATATCGAGCCATTTATATTTACCCATAGCTGAGAATTCTTTATACAACCAATTTTTTAATGTGCGGATTACTCGCTCAACAATTGCTGCTTTTTTTGTGCTATACGTAGAATAATGATTAATTTCGTGCCGCTTCATTAATGCGGAGAACTTTCTGTTATAGAATTCAGTACCATTATCGGTCTGTAAATTTCTCGGTGAATAATTTGCTTCTTGAATAATAGTCTGCATAGCCTTGGTAACTTCTACAGCTGCTTTATTTTTAATAGGTTTGGTCCATACGTACTTGGAATAGCAGTCAATCACCACAAGAATATAACGATACCCTCTATTTTTATCAGCGTATGGCTGCATTTCAGCTAGGTCTGCTTGCCACAAATCACCAAACCCCTTAATTATGGTTCGCCTTCTACGAAAATTTCGTCGAGCATTTCTATGTAACTCGTTAACAACTTGTAATTTTTCGCTGCTAACCTCCATTATAAAATTGTCTTCAGCTATATATCAATTTCAGACATTAGTTCTGGTGGAAATGTTAGGCCTCCGGATTGCACCTTCTTTGGTTGGAGTTCGGTGGCAATATGCTCTAATTTAGAGATTCTAGTGATTAAAGTATTGTGATTGTTTATGGCCGAACGTTTAACTTCAGAAATTGCTTTATCAACATATTTCCTCATTTCTATTTTCATTTTCTGCATCATCTCATTATTTTGTTTATTGAAAATAGCGCGATTTTCTTCTCCACTTCTTATAAGTCCCACATCAACATATTTTTTCATTTCCCCAATAATTACATCGGTTGTATCAAAAATAGCTTTGGCAGCATTTTCATCATTTGTTTGTAGACGCTTGTTAACGTAATTACATGTTGCACCATCTTGATCATCGACAGGTTCCCCTAGATTTTTTAAACGCTTATTTTCAATATCATAGTGATTATCTCTGGTAAGTTTAAAACCCACGCCAGGTAATCCACGATGGGCTATTAACTTACTCGCACTAATTCTTTTGCTGCGTCCAAATTTGTCGATAGTGTTTACAGTAGACATTTCTGGTTGCATCTGATCCAGTTTATAAAATTTCAGACTATATAATACTTATTAAGTATAATGATACTATGTTTTATTTCATCTTTAATACACTATTTTTTCTTCCCTAAGTTCTGATATTATTTCTATTATTTCATTGTCGTGGTTGTTATTTCCCGCTATTTTCGAACTCCATAGTAGACGTAGACGATCCACGAGTTCGCTGGGTTTATTCCAAAAAATATATTCTTTATCTTTATTTCTGTACAATTTGTGGGTAGGTACACGTTTTAAGCCGTGACCACTTGTTGACGATCGTGTCGCAATTGTAGAAGATGTTAATGGTTTGATAATTTTGTGAAATTTTCCACGCTTAGTAGTGTTATAGCCATTCGCTACATTGAATTTTTTGTAAGGTGCTTTTGTTTTTCTTAGTATTTCTCCATATATCTTACTCCATTCATCATCGAGAACACCCTCTCTATTATCATCTAAAATTGTTGGGATCTACACGCACTCCATATAAACTATCATACTTGGAATCACCAGATTTTAAATTTTGTATATGTCTTTTTACAACCTCATGTCTTTTTTCTAGTTTACTAGCTGGAGAAGTTTCGGATACAGGGGTTGTTCTTATTGACGATGGTGGTGTTTCCATAATGGGGATATAAGGTGGAACATCATCACCACCTACATACTTATCGGATCCTTCTTCAGAAGCACTCTCCCATGATACAGCCCTCTGGGTGGACACCCTTGATGATGATGGTTTTGAATGTAATTGTTGGATATGAGATTTGTTCTCTGCTGCTGAAGATATAACATTTAAAGGTTCAGTTATCGGTTGGTAGATCTTTTCAAGTGTTACGTGCATCTCCATATCTTTGTTCTTGATATAGTTAAACTTCTTCCGCACAGCATCTGTTGCCTCAATCAGCTGTCGCTTGAGTGTTATTTCGCTACTGGGATGTGCAAGATTGTTATATTTTTTATTATCTTTGGTAACCTTCATCTTAGCGCATACGTAAACGAAGTAATCCTAACGACGTATGTAATTCAAGTGAAGTTTTTAATAAAATGCATTATGGATATATGAAGCTATCAAACCCTTTTCTATATCGCCCACCTTGTACTTCTCTATCCTTATCAATCACTAGAAATCCATATTTGTCATTCCAGCACTTTGCACACATATTTTGAAATACTGTAAACGTTACATCAGGTGACACATGATCGGAAAAGATGTGATGCAGATTCATGTCGTCCTGTTTAAAGACAACAATTAAATTACTATTGTCTCTTATTAGCTGCTTCGGGATTCGAGAGTATGTCTGGCCAAGATAAAAACAATCCACATTTCTATGTCGGCCCATACTGAAATATCCCCTTATAACATCTTGTTTCTCACATATTACATCGTCAAATATAAACACAGACTCTGGCTTTGCCTCGGATGGTTCCACTATTTGCGTACCATTACTAAATGTATAAAATCCTAACCCCTCAATCGGCGCTAATACATTACGTAGATACTCATACTTGGGTTGATTTATAGACTTTGAGTATAGGTAAATATTTAAAAAACGTAAACCTAAACGATGCGTGATCAAAGATATTAAGACATTTGTTTTCCCACAATTCGAGGGTCCTATTATGAGGGCACGTACAGTTGAAGGTAGTAGTGGTCCATGGCGATTATCAGCACTTAACCCACGCCCAACTTTTTCATCCAAATTATCTATAGAAAGCGTTTGTTTCTGTTTCACAATGTGCATTGTACCGCGGCTAAATGTTATATAAGTAGATGTGTGATTTACAACTCTTATTTAAATGGTTTCTACGATACGATACACACGTGAAAAACGTACGAAGCGCGGTGGAGGATTAGTTAATTCCCTGATTAATAAGCTCCCCTTTGAATTGCATTTGCCAGGTTATCAATTTTGTGGTCCAGGCACAGATTTAAATAAAAGGTTAGCACGAGGTGATTCTGGCATAAATCAGCTCGATAAAGCGTGTAAGCAACACGATATTGCATACGACAAAAATAGCAGTAATCAAGCAGCCCGCCATAAAGCAGACTATCAGCTTGAACAGGCTGCGTGGAAACGAGTGAAATCTAAAGACGCAGGACGTGGAGAAAAGGCAGCTGCTTGGTTAGTCACAACTATAATGAAGGGAAAACAACGTCTTGGTATGGGATGTAATTCAACAATATCTCGCAATCCAATAAGGAAACGAATCATCAAGAAAACAAAGAAAGGTAAGAAGAATGTTAAAAAGACAGCGTTTGGATCTGGGATAGTACGAAAAGTGCGTGACACACTGCGAAATGCTGGAGGCAAAAGAGTAAAAGACCAAAAGAAGGTGACTGAAATTGCTCTAAAACGTCGATATATAAAACAGGCCGGTGGAAAACGCAATATTCAAACACCTCGAATTATACCAATTCCAAAAGTTGGTGGTATTTTACCTCTAATACCCATTTTTGCTGGATTATCTGCATTGGGTAGTTTGGCTGGTACGGCTGCTGGTATTGCTAAAGCTGTAAATGATGTGAAAAAGGGTAGAGAAGAATTAGCTGAAGCAAATCGACACAACAGAAGTATGGAAGCAATCGCTATGAAAAGTGGCAAGGGGATGTTTATGAAGCCATATCGAAAGGGAATGGGTCTTTATCTGAAACAGAATTCAAAAAATTAATAGACTCCCTACCTCGGAGACCTCTTACCGACATTGATCTTAAATATTATGCTAAGAAAATGAAGGTAGCATACTTTCGAGGTGTGTTTATGCGCGACTCACTACCAAGACATGGGCCACATTACAATGAATCTTCAATAATCAATTTGGATAGTATATATGGTCCTGGGACACATTGGGTGGCATATAAAAAACGAGGTGGTTTAGTAAATTACTTTGATAGTTTTGGTGATTTACCCCCACCTATAGAATTAGTTACATATTTCAATAACGATTCAAGGAGGGCCAACCAAATATTCTATAACTACAAACGTGTACAGAATTTTAACACAGTGTGGTGTGGACATTTGTGTTTAAAGTTTCTCTCTACAAAACAAATATAAAACGCCATGGAGCTGAAATCTATAACCCCAGCAATGGATCGAGAAAGTATCAAGCGAATGGGTCACTCACTAATTGCATTCTCCCGTTTGCGTAGTCTGTTGAAGATGAGCAAACAACAACTTGCAGATATGCCCAAAGAAGTGATGATTGGGCTTGCTTCACATGAAATTGCATTAGTATGGGATAAGCTACCTACACATCTTCAGAATGATATCGATATATTAAAATATCAATATTGCACAGAACATTATCTTAATGATTATGAAAGCAATGTTGACGTAACTGATGGTCCAACACCTAGAAAAATGTTTTGCTGCTATTGTAAGGTAAACGATGTAAATGTGGCATCCAATAACAATGTAAATATATTACCATCCACCTCTAAGAAGAGGAAATTATACCATTATTGCTGTAATCCACAATAAATTGGGTAACACAATTTAATTATATCAGTCATGTCGTACACGTTCACACTAACGAGCCGCTTAAGTGAGCTAAGTGTCAACTTTGATCCACCCATTGAACTGGATAGGAGCAGTCGTCATGGGTTAGGTTTAATTGGATTCTACTCTTACAACTCCATATACAATGTGGATGAAACAAATAACATCTTCCAATATAGGGTTAGTGCTAAAGATACATTCACTACTGTTCACATACCTCTGGGGGCTTATGAAATTGATGAAATCTATGCTGCAATGTTGAAAGCTATGAATATTGATGGAAAGGATTACACGCAAATATTCACTTTAAGGGCAAACAACAATACCTTAAAGTGCGAGATTTTGTCAAAGTATGAAGTAGATTTTAGACAACCAAATTCAATAGGAAGTCTGTTGGGATTTGGACCAATATATTTACAACCAAATAAAAATTACGAATCAACACAGCCTGTTGATATTATGAAAGTAAGGATGATACGCGTAGATTGCAATATTATTTCTGGAGCTTATCTGAATGCAGAAGAGTCACACACTCTCTTTGAATTTGACATAGACGTTGAGCCTGGCTACAAACTTACTAGAGAACCCAAAAATATCATATATTTACCTGTTAGACCTAAATGGCGTCAGTTAATAGACAACATCACACTACGCATACTGGACGACAACGGTGATTTGATCGATTTTCGAGGTGAGAAAATTATTGTAAGGCTAGAATTGAAGAAAGTCGGATATCACCAACCAAATGGGTTTTCGATATAAACAGCGACAGCAAGTACATCACCATCAGTATGATACTGTAGCGAACAACAGTATGGATAAAAAGAAAGGGAGATGTGGAAAGCAATTCATTCAAAGTCTATACCTTAAACAGTTAAGACATAGATTGTCAGCTGAGGATCAAGCCTTTTTAAAATCTATTGGATTAAAACTGCGAAAAAATTGGTCATAATAATGGTGGCTACTGCAACTAGTGACAAACTTGAGGTGTTTGATGAACCTGTGTTAGATCATTCCCTAGTTAGCCTACATGAGCATACATATAAACCATATGGATCCCCATATTACAGAAACTCTGATGAAATACGTATTCCCATCAATTTTCAAGATGTTATACTCGACATTTCAGAAAGTTATATATACATAGAGGGAAAATTTACTCCTAGCGACACCACAAAGCGTTGTTATTTATCCAATAATGCACTAGCATTTCTCTTTGAAGAGATACGACTGGAAATGGGTGGTGAACAAGTAGCAGTAGTTAGAAGACCTGGTATTACTACCACAATGAAAACTATGGTGTCCTATGGGCAAACGCATGCACGCTCATTAATAACAACAGGTTGGGGTCTCACTGAAAAGAGACAAGATATTTTAGATACCACCAGTCACGTGTTCAGTGGCAAACTACCCCTTAAGTTCCTTATGGGTTTTGCAGAAGATTATACCAAAGGCATTCTGTATGTGAAGCAAGAATTAATTATGATAATTGCACGCTCATTTAAAGACTCCTATATCGGTGAGTTGGATATCAGCAAAATTGAGTGGAAGATAAGGCACATTGTACCTGAAGATCGACAAAAGTTAAAATTATTGAATCGAATTAATAAAAGTGGTAATAATACCAAAGTTAAGATGGTCTACCGTGCGTGGGATTTTTATGAGCTTCCCTGTCTACGCGATACTACCTATGACATATGGGCTCTTAAACTCTCCACCCGTCTTGAAAGTCCACTTTTCATCCTTCTTGGCTTTCAAGGCACTGATCAGGCCAATGATAGAACAAAGGATGTTACACAGTTCAAACACGCAGACATAAATAATATTCGACTATTTCTAAACTCTGAAGTATATCCATATGAACGTTGGAATTTAGATTTCGATAAGAAGCTCGATTCTGCAGCATATTATGCTTATGAGAACTTCCAACGTAGTTACTATGATAAAGATATGATGGATCTTGGGGAATTCGGGAAGAATCCTTTGTTTGTCATTGATTGTTCACACCAACCTGTTGCAGTGAAATCATCTACAGTCGACATAAAGATAGAATTTGAAACACGAAAAGCGAAATTTCCGGAACAAACTCGAGTGTATGCACTTATACTTCATGATACATATTTAAGTTATAACGCATTAGATGACTCGGTTCAGAATGGCTTTCTCGATGTTAAGTAAAAAAGAAAACATTTATTATTGTGCAATTAAGTAGTGCAGCATACCATTTCTATCAAGATGTCTGGAACATTTTATCAATAATAATCATGATGTACTTACAAATGTTCATTTTCTCAAAAAATGTTATTGTAGATTTAAATATAAAATTACAATGAAAACTGTATGCTAAGGTATTTTTAATTATGTAATAAAATGAATGTAATCTTTTAATGTGTATTTCATTTATTTATCCTTATAATACAAAATACAGCACCATATTGTTTACTGCAGACATATACAATATTTGGTGTAATGAATATGTCAATCAAAATTAACAGATTATAGTATTTATTTATCTACATTGTCCTCATTATCTTGTTCATCAGACTGGTTGAGTTGATATTTTTCAATGATATTCTTAGGTAGGTACTCCACTATGTCATATAGAAAGCGTTTTAGATCCACTACGCCCATATGCTCACAAAACTCATCCAAGTTTAGGAAGCCACGAGAATATCTACCACATAAATTTACACCAATGCTACACGCCTTGGAAGTTTCTTTAACACGTCGAACTTCTTCAGCATCGAAGCAGACATTTATGTCATAATTCAAAGAATGCAGTGAATCCCTCCTTATGTCATCTAGTTTACAAGACAATCTTTCAATGGCAGATTTAATGTCTTCTGCCTTTACCCATCCGTGAGATGAATATTGCATCCACATGTTTTTTTGTTGGTTAGAGTTAACCTGGAATTAAACAAATAAATTAAAAATAGATATAAAGAGAATAAATCTAATCACATACTTACACAAAATATGATATCTATTCAATTTAAAATTGATATATTGTTCAAATCAATAATTCTATATTTACAAGTGAACAGATAATTATTTTTATAATACCCCCAAAATTCTTTCTAAATGTACCCCATTTTATTATATAGTAGCAAATGTAAACTAATAACTAACTAATACAAATATTGTTTCTTAAGTACTAGAAATTAAATACCAAATTGTATTATTGCGCTGGATTTTGCGCCGATATACATTGGAGGACGTTGTCCTAAATATGTCAATGTGTATTTACCACCGCTTGAATTAATTTTATTAATAGTATCTTCACTTATATTTTCTACAACCCGTTTTGGTAAAAATGATTTAAAATCTGTAATCGCACTTTCCTCAAATAAATGTACTACGATTGATTTTCCATATCGCGTATTGACCAATGACATTTTCTTTATAATATAAGGTTTATTTATAACTAACGATGTAATAGATCTTTGCACTAAAATCTCTGTATTTTCATTTATAATCGCATTAAGTGCTAATAAATCGAATTCGGAAAGTGCCATAGTTAAAATTTAAAATTGACGTACACAATGAAAGAATCGCAAAGAATAATATAATATATTGCTCACTTGAAATATATTGCTCACTTGAAATAAATTGAGATAACTGCACTACTCTCACTAGTTAACTCTTGAGTGAACAACTATGGATGTGATTTTGAGCTACCAAAGCGTTTTATTTATAGTGAAACATTCGCCCCCTCCAACCTACTTACCTCCCACCATACTAATTACTATCGTACACTTACATACTTGAAACACTTATTGATACATACACTAATTACAATTACAATTGCACCACCCCAATTACCACAATAGTAATTACATCAAGTCTAATTACCTCTATATTGTAATTACAATCTAATTACAGACATTACTCTTATTACCTCTATTGTAATTACAGTCTAATTACCGACAATTTTCTAATTACCTCCATTGTAATTACAGTCTAATTACCGACAATGCTCTAATTACCCTAATTACCGACAATGCTCTAATTACTCTAATTACCCCCCACCAGAAAAAAAAAGTGGTGGGGGGAGACCGGGTTCCGGTATAAGTCTTCTACTTGCAGGGTTCACAACTGTTTGTTTAAAATGGGCTGGGCAAATACTTTATTGAAATATAAGTTGATGAAGTTAATTCTATGATAGCTGACTACCTATTAGTACTTATGTCATTTACTAGGGATTTTAAGATCTGTGCTGGAATTCTACCAATACCAGAACAAGCGTTCTCTTTGAGGAATTTTATTATTTCCATTGCTCGAAAATCACTGGGTATTAAAAATATAGTAGGTATTCGGGTTAGCAATATACGTATGTTTAAGTTCTTGTGGAATGTGGGTTTGATATTTGTTTCATTTCCTTGGCTATATCCTTGCCGATGTTTCTGTAATAGCTATTAAACTCTGCCATTCTTTTGGAATCCGTCACTTTTTCATTTTGTTCGTAAATTATTTTATGTATACACCTGCTTTATTTGTTTTTTTTTTGCTTTTATTTGTAATTAACAATTAACAATATTCCAGAATATAAATGACAATATTCTGGCATAATAACAACAAACATATCCAAATAGATATTTGTTGTTATTATGCTTGTATAAAACCTAAACAAAGTCATTTATAAACAATGCATATCAAGTAAAGAAAAAGAATTGTAAAATAATATTCCAGAATATTGGGTTATTTCTGTTTCCCTCTAGCTAATATTCTCTTATAATAATAATTTCTTTTACTTTTCGTCATAATTTTTAAAAGAAAATTTCTATATATGTATTAGTATTTTATAATTATTAAATGTTTCAATATAACTCTGATTCTGTTTGAGTATGCCGGACAGTGAGGATGTGTCCGACACTTCTAAAAGGAAATGTATATTTTGCAAAGAAATTGTCAAAACTAGCGGTGTTAAGTGTAATAGATGCAATACTTGTTCGCACTCAAAATGCTTTGAGCAAATCGGAAAATATGTCGCAGTAGAAAAGTCAAATTGGTGTTGCAAGAGTTGTACTAAAGATGATAAAACTGGTAAGACATGCAAAAGTGAATCTGTGGATGTGAATGTTATCATAAATGAAAATAAGTGCCTAAAACGGGAAGTAGAATTATTAAAGAAGTTAGTTGCTGAGCAGGAGTACGTAAATAGTTTACAAAAGGAAAAGATAGAACGCCTGTCATCTAAATCTGTAAGTAATTTTATAGAACAATCCGAGCCGCCCACTTCTTATAGTAGTGTCTTAATAACGCCGGTGTCAACAACAACACAGATTAAAAATACTGTGCCAGAGTCGTCCCATATACTTATAATTAAGTCAAATGGGCAAAATGTAAATAATGACGATATAATAAAAGACCTTAAGAATAATATAAATCTGGTAGAACTAAATGTTTGTGTAACAAATATGAAAGCTATGAAAAATGGTGTGCTTGTAAATTGTGAAAATAAAACTATGTTAGATAAACTAAAAACAAATTTGCATGACAAAATTGGAAGAAGATATGTTATAAAGGAACCAACAAAATTCAAACCACGTCTCAAAATTAAAAATGTTGAAAAAGATTGTCTAGAAAATAACGATGACTTTTTAAATGACTTAATCACTAGAAATAATTTGCCATGTGCTTCCAGCGATATAAAAATTGTTCTAAAACAAGTTAAAAATCAACCAGCAAATGTTATCATCGAAGTTTCACCGTCCGTTCGAAAGATTATTTTAAATCGTGGATATCTGTTTATTGGTTGGAAAAAATGTGTGGTTGCAGATCACTATTCAGTGACCCGTTGTTTTAAGTGTTCAAAGTATAATCATCTAAAAGAACATTGTGAGTCCGAGTTAGCCTGTCCCATATGTGCCGGTAATCATGAAATAAAAAATTGTCAAGCCAATTTCAAGAAATGTATAAATTGTACTGATTACAACAATCGGAATAAAACCAATGTACCTGTTGACCATACGGCCAAAGATACAAGTTGTCAGGTGTATAAATTAATGTTAGATAGAATAATATCAAAAACAAATTATAATGACTAACACGAAAAATATTTGTAGTATTACCATTGCAAATTTAAACGCGCGCTCCCTATTTACTGGTTTTAACGACATCTGCAACTTGGTGAAAGACCATTCCATTAATATACTAGTTGTCACCGAAACCTGGATGAACGCTAATATACCTTCTCAGATAGTAACTGAGTACCTGGATACAGTTTTTTTCGCAGGGATCGGTTGGGCAGAGGAGGTGGAGTCGGTTTTTATGTTGAGAATAATTTAAAATGTGAACTAATTCCTGTTGAAGTTCAAAACAACAGCGGTCTAGAATATCTATGGATAAAATTAAAATTTTTTAGAAAAAATCTTGCAATTGGGGTCATATATCGGCCACCACACACTAATATTTCACACTGTATAGAAATACTTGATAGCATTATACCTCAAATTATAGCTACAAGTGATGACGTTATTGTGTTGGGAGACTTTAATGTAAATATGTTGCAACTTGACAATGTTCTATATGAATTTTTCGAAACGTTTGGATTTACACAAGTCATAAATGAATCCACTCGCATCACTCAACAATCTGCTACTCTCATAGATCCTATTTTTGTAAGTAATAAAAATTTAGTAACAAAAACACATACGGTAAATGCAGATCTGATTTCCGATCATAAATTAGTATTATGTAATTTAAAGATAAACTATATCAGATATAAGCAAAAAATAGTAACTTACCGTGATTTTAAAAATTTTAATTCTGACCTATTTCGCACTGATTTATGTAATATACCTTGGGATGATATTTTGTACATACGAAATATAGATGATAAAATCAAGTTTCTAACTCAAAACATAACTAACTTGTTTGCTACTCATGCTCCTGTAAAAACTGCTCGTGTAAACAAATCTCACGCCCCATGGCTGACGGATACGTTAAAGGTAATCTTTAAAGTACGTGACAGGGCGTTAAGAAAGTATATTCTCGATAAAACCGATGAAAATTGGAATAACTATAAAAATTTAAGAAATTATGCTTTGGCATCAATGAGACGGGAAACATTAGCATATTTAAACTTTCTTCAAAATCAGAAGAATCAAAAGGATATTTGGAGAGGTTTAAAAGTTATGAATATACGTTTCAAAAATGATATCACATTACCAAACAACTTACGTAATCCATCAGAAATTAACGATTTTTTCAGATCTGTATTTACTAAAAATAGTTCCCCGGACGCTGCTGAAGTTTATAAAAATACCAAGTTTCGTGACGACTTGCTGTTTGTATTCAAGCCGACTGATTTAAACCAAGTAAGTAAGATCGTCTCATCTTTGAAATCTAATGCGTGCGGAGACGATCAAATATCATTGGAAATGATTAAACTGTGCCTTCCAGTTATCACTCCGTATTTAGTTCATGTTTTTAATATTTGTTTAGAAGTAGGTTACTTCCCAGCACAGTGGAAAAATGCACTTATTCAACCATTACCAAAAATAAATGATCCAAAAACAGTCTCTGATTTACGTCCGATTAGTCTTTTGTCGGTTTTATCAAAGATGTTAGAAAAAATTGTGCAACAGCAAATTGCAGAGTATTTTTCCACAAACGTACTACTTCCTATACACCAATCTGGTTTTCGTCCAGGACACAGTACGACTACTGCCTTGTTGAACTTACTTGATACCATATTTCAAGCCCGCGATAAAAAACTTGCAACAGCTCTTATATCACTAGATTTCTCTAAAGCCTTCGACACCATTGATCATAACTTATTGTGTGCCAAATTGTCATATTACGGTTTTGACACAAGATCAGTCCGTTTTTTCGAAACTTACCTATGTGACCGTTATCAACGAGTGTCTGTTGCTCAACAGACTTCTGCCGCAAAACTAGTTATATCAGGAGTACCACAGGGTTCTGTTCTTGGCCCGCTATTATTTTTAATATACACTGCAGATCTTTCTACCCAGATTCAATATTCTCATTTACAATCATATGCCAGATGATACACAGATATTGCATTCTTTTCGTCCATCTGAAACCCAATTAGCGTCGCTCGAAATAAATAAAGATCTTGCTTCAATTCTCGCTTATGCCGCCAACCATAATTTAAAATTAAATCCAAATAAAAGTGTAGTTATGCTATTTTGCTCCAATTACCAAAGAGCGAACATAAAGAGCGAATTAAATATCATAATAGATAATACCACACTTGCATTTTCAGAGGAATCAAAAATCCTGGGTATTATTTTTGATGAGCAGCTTCGTTTTTATTCTCACGTTTCTAAGTTAATTCAAAGGGCCTATATTAAATTGAAAGTTTTGTATGCAAATAAATTTATAATGAATTATAAACTTAGGAAAAAACTTTGCGAATCCTTAGTCATACCTATATTTGATTATTGCGATATAGTATATTCTCCATGCCTAGATGTTCTTACGCAAAGCCGTATACAACGGATACAAAATGTCTGTTGTCGTTTTGTTAGTAATCTAAGGAAGTTTGACCACTTATCTGATAAATTTTTACAACTTAAATGGCTAAAAATGTCAAATCATACTAAATGTCATTATTTAATTTTCATTCACCGACTGTTATTGACTTCCACCCCAATTTATCTTAGGGAGAAACTTGTTTCCAGGAGTTCTATCCATAATGTTAGTATCCGATTTCATACCACGTTCACAATGCCTCAACATACTACAACTATTTTTCAAAGGTCGTTTTCGTATAATGCGGTAAAGTTGTATAATGAAATACCAAATGATTTTAAATTAATGTCGATAGGTTTGGTAAGTCGATAAAAAATAAATGTTTACTTGATCAAATAAAGAATTGAAGGAAAGGGGTCATTGGTTTTATGCGGAATTATTTTTGCTTTGTTTATTTGTTTGTGACATCACTATATTGTAGTTATAAGGTCAGGAAATAACCTAAAATTTAAATTTAATTTAATTTTACTTCAATTATATACTTATTTACGTATATATATTCTTCTTTTTACTGTTACTGATATTTTAAGAGCTTTATGTACTCACTCAGTTTTGTTATACTTAAAACCTACGCACAAATTATGCTGCTCTTTAATCTTTTTGCTTTTGTTTTTAGGGTATAAGTGGTAGAATAGCTGTTAAGCTAAACTTCGCCCTTTAGATTTAAGTAAATTGTATTTCTTTTTTTCTAATAAAGACGATTTTATTTTATTTTATTTTTTATTTTAACTCTGGTGTTTTAAAAAAAAAAAATGTTAACTTAACCGCCTCTTAAGTCCCTGAAGAGAGATGAGGCCCTTCCGTTTATTGTGGAGTCCGAACTACATCTAGAGCTTAGATAATTCTCTCTCCAAGTCCGAAGCAAATCAGAATAAAATTTTTGAATTCGCCCCAGGATGAATTCGAACCATCAATCCTTGCGACCTAGTAAGTACGTATCAACGCATTTACCCAATCGACTTTTTGTAGATTTAATTAGGCTCTTTGTATCCACTTTTTCTACTTTTTGTTTTAATACCTTTGTACTTTTTTACTGTTTCGTTATCTTATATAAAAATGTTCCTATACATATATTTACATCTGAAGTGATAATAATTCTATTTTCTATTTTACTGAGTTGATCAGTTTTGTTATATTCATTATGTTTAATTATAGACTTAATTTTTACTGGTTTTGAATAAGATTTATGAATTATTTTAGTTTTAATAAGAAGTATACACGGTGGTTCAAAATTGTCCCCGATATTTCTGTGACTGATAGTAGGTACACCCAAAAATAAAGGTACTCTTTTATATAAATTTATTTCCAAAAGTGGATAATAAGGGATATATACCCCTTTAAAGGGGAATAATAAATATCAGTTTTTCTACAATGTCTTCCGACTGCTTTAAAATTAATGGATTAAACGACTTACCTTAAGGAAGTTCAATCCAAATTATATGAACCTTTGGTTTCCAATATATAACAAATGTAGTATATTCTCGGCTAGCTATAGTGTCCACAACGATAAAAAGAAGCTTTCCTCGCTCCCTGTGTATGTATGCCTAGACCCCGACCAGTAGTGCTATCTCCCAAATATTCCTCATTATTAGTTGTGATTAGATCGCTGAAAAGGGGGTTGCTGACAAAACTAAACCCGAGGTGGGTAGGGAGGTTATATATTGGAAACCAAAGGTTCATATAATTTGGATTGAACTTCCTTAAGGTAAGTCGTTTAATCCATTAATTATATTTCACATTTGGTTTCCAATATATAACAAATGTAGATGTTTATAGTAGCGATCTAATAGAAAGTGTTTGCTCATAGGGAAAGAAACAAATAGTTGTTAATTTCCATTGTATATATTCTCAATTTCTCAACACAAAGCAAGTTGATAACATACAAGAACGGTAACATATACAGAGAGGTCCTAAAGTCACCCCCTCCCCTGCTATCTCTTGAACCGTTTTGAATTTTTTATTGCAATTCTGGGGCGATATTCCCAGGCAGGTTAGGTACCTCGTGAGCATAAACTCGAATATTAATAATCCAATATGGCGTCTGGCCGCCATATTGGATTTTCCTACAGCGTGGTACAGGAGTGTGTTACATATCAAATTAAAGGTCTTTATGTCGCCAATGTCACTCTAAAATTTCATGATGATTCCTCTAAGCCTATGGAATTGGTGGACTAATCATTATTTTTAGATGCAATAATTTGGCACAACATTTGAGCAGTAAACAGAGTTTTTAGAAGAGCAATCATTATGCAGAAAGCTGCAAATTGAGATCACACATCTCAATAAATTGTTCTTATTTACTATCGAGTTATTTAAACTAGGAGTGATATTCGTGATATACACATTGTAGTAATATTCTTTTATTAAAACTCAATTAACCAAAACAACTGTATTTAGGAAAAGGCATTGTTTAATGTGAGTACAATATAAAACACTTATCTAATTCTTATTATTACAACAATTGTGCAAAATGACCCCCATTTTGCTGTTGACAGAGTCGAATTCTTTTTTTAAATCCTTCGCGAACATTACGAAGCATACCTGCAGTAATATTGCCTATAGTGTGTTGTATTCTCCTTTTCAGTTCTTCAATATTTTCGGGTTGAGTGGCATAAACTTTGGTTTTAACATAACCCCAAATAAAATAGTCCAGCGGCGTCAAGTCGGGAGAGCGCGCGGGCCATCCTATTGGACCTCCACGACCTATCTACGATTGGGGAAAATTTTCATCCAAAAATTCCCTTACTGGTCTAAAAAAGTGCGGTGTAGCACCATCCTGTTGGAAAGTTATGTTTTCGCTAAATTCCTCTGGGTGATCATTTGCGATCTGGTTTATCTTGGGTAGAATTTGCTCTTGTAATATTTGCAAATACAATGGTCCAGTTAAATTTTCTTCAATAAATATTGGGCCTATAATATGGTTACCTAAAATACCTAACCATACATTTATTTTACGTGGATATTGTGTGTGATTTTCTCTTATTAATCCAGGGTTGTGGTTACTCCAGAATCTAGTGTTCTGTTTGTTGGGTTTACCGTGCAGCATAAATGTGGCTTCATCGGTAAAACAGACATGGCGTAAAAAATTCGGACACCTAGCAATAATATCTGATATTTCTCTACAAAATTGTAGCCTAGAGTGTGGATCACGGTCACAAAGTTGTTGCACTAACTTTGTTTTGTATGGAAAGAAGCGATTTTTTTTCAATAATCTGAGTACAGATGATTTTGAGATGTGACACATTTCAGCAGCTACTCTGGTAGGAATTTGAGCATTTTCTCTAAATAAATTAACGACATTATTGACAGTGTTCAAAGGTATTGAAGGTCTTCCACTTCTTTTCTTATCATTTAAATTTCCAGTTAAATCTAACTTTCTTACCAACTCTCGCAAATATTTTCTGCACATAGGATATCTTTCTCGATGACGATCATTAAAAGTTCTCACAGCTAAACGATAATTCCGCCCTACTTCGGCAAAAATCAATAGGGCTTCCTTTTTTTCTTCATTTGTACGCCGTGGCATGATAGAAAATACAATTAATAATTAAATATTAGTCAAATAAACTATTTAACGCTATTCACACCGTCAAATTATTAAATCAGTGACAGGTAAACATTGTTTTTTGTTTTCACACGCAACTATGCACTATTTAAATGTTGTGCCAAATTATTGCATCTAAAAATAATGATTAGTCCACCAATTCCATAGGCTTAGAGGAATCATCATGAAATTTTAGAGTGACATTGGCGACATAAAGACCTTTAATTTGATATGTAACACACTCCTGTACCACGCTGTAGGAAAATCCAATATGGCGGCCAGACGCCATATTGGATTATTAATATTCGAGTTTATGCTCACGAGGTACCTAACCTGCCTGGGAATATCGCCCCAGAATTGCAATAAAAAATTCAAAACGGTTCAAGAGATAGCAGGGGAGGGGGTGACTTTAGGACCTCTCTGTATGTATCACATTTAATGATTAAATAGAGTAAAGAGACAAAATTTAACAATAAATTTTACATTTAACCAAAATGAATTAAAAATAAACACTAACTTAATCTGGTAGAGACAATAATATATTGGCCGCAAAATTTGGGGCCTCTGGTAACCGTTCTGTTGTAGAACATGTTAAACACTCGGGATTTTTCTGTCCATCCAGCGGCTTTTCTTATGGTATCTATGTTAACACCTGTTCGTGCGGCCGCTGAGGTAGAGGCATGTCTTATAGAGTGGCTTTTAAAAATGTCGGTATCTATGCCACTTTTTTTTAAGACTGTTTTAATCCACCTGCTTATAGTTTGTGTGGAGGCTGGGTGGATTGGTTTTTTATAGGTAAGCAGTAATTCCTGATTTTCCTTATCTGTTCTCAGAGGCTTGGTGATTTCGAGGTATTGTATTAAGGTAGAAGCTACACAAAGCTCTGGTTTGGCATCAAAAAAGGGGAATACAATAAAAGGTTGGTCTCTGTTTGGAGCTGATGTTTTTACAATACTAAAGACTAGAATTTCGATTTTTTCCTTGCCGTGTACCTTTATCTCCTTGACTTTAATCTTAGCAAGGGTTTGCACCCTTTGTGCCGATGTAAGGGCTAATAAGGTAGTTAATTTTAGTGTTAAATCAATGAGTGATAACGGGGAAGCGTATTGTTTTTCTAAGTGAAATAATACTGTACAGGGTGTCCCAAATTGCTTGATTTTGGCTGGTTTTGCTATTTCCAGACCAGGTAGAGAAAAACTGACATATGAGTCTAGAGCTCGATTTTTGTGAAACGCCGATTGGTGAAAACCACATTTCGATATCTCTAACCGTCTCCAAGATATCGGAAAAAATTGACATTTTACAGATTCCGAAAAACTGTCAACTTTTTTATTTGTGGATATTTTTTCAAACGGCAAAAACTTTCTATACACTGGTCGGCGACCAAATGGAGCTCGACTCCGCCCCATTAATTTTATGGCAGCGCAGAACGGTGTACGCAATAGTCAGTTTTACACGATGGAATTAATGAAAGTTGTGATAGCTTCAACAAAATTTGTTATTATACGTGTTACATTTTCTACTACAGCTGTAGATACTATATTTTTATAATGTTTATACCCATTAAAGCTTCTATTATACAACTTCAATTTTGATACTTTTATTTCCTGCATCGACCAGCTGATTGCCTGGTTTGTTTACGTTTGTAGTCGTTTTTAGGTTAGGTTCTTTCGCGAGTTATTTCCCCATACTTTAAAGAACGTCCGTGGTTATTTAATTCAAAAAAGTTTAGTTTGTGATTTACTGTAACAATTTCACATAGGTTACTTCACTGGATAAACCCCAATGACCCCAATGCAAGCTACTCAAAAATAGTCATATCTGCTAAGAGTTGTTTACTTTTCGGTTTTTTTTACAAATAGTCGTGGAATGTTCAAGCAATAAAAACTATACAAAGTCAAGTACTAATCTTTAAAAACCCTATCATTTGCTAGAAGGCGAGAATTTAACTATAAGTTTTAACATGTCCAAATAAATAAAACGTGTTGATTACCTACCTATTTTTTCTTTATTTTCACAAGGTTCTACTACAGTTCGTTTAAGAAAGTTACGAGAGATATAAATATAATATAAAATAGAATGCTTTATTCATCATTTTAATACATTTGGTAAATCAGTAGAAAAAATAGACTTTCAAAGTCCTACGTGTTGCATATAACAAATTTGTAAATAACATAACAACGATAAGTAATATAATTCTCAACGAAACCGTCCTTGGATCCTATCTGGTGGACTATAAGATGATTTCCCTTGTCCGATGGATTTTTTAACCCCATCGTTAAACTTTGGATGAAAACCTGCCTTGGAATCAGGATTGTCCTTCCATACTTTACTTACAGTATGGCCAGCGTTCACCCAAGTCTCATCTAAAAAGTACAACTTCTTATGCTCTTCCCGGTATTTTCTGATGTCTCGCAGCAATCTTCGCCTCCAAGCGATATCTCATTTTTCCCCTTGAGCACCATTTAGTTAAAATCCTATAATGCCAAACACAATTACATTACAACACGAAGAAATAAAAAGTCCGTTTACTCACTGAAGGCCAATTTCTCTTCATCTCCTTCAAAAAAATAATGGAGGATTATACGCTTGAGAACACTTTTAGTTCCTTCATCAATATTGTCCAAAACTGCCATTTATCGGTGGTACACTTTTGGTGGTTGAAGTTGGTGTGTTTGTTTGAATTCACCAAGAATATTATAAACACTTGCAACACTCACACCTGCTGCCGTTGCAGTGAACTTTATGCCTTCCATCCTTCCATCTTTGGTTTCTCCCGATTTTCCCCATCGTGCCTTAAAAATGTTCAGCACGCTTTCCTTGTCTTCCACCGAAAAATGTCTGGACTTTCGTTTTTTTCGGTGGAGAAGTTGGGTCCGGGCCCCCTCCAGCCAATTTTCGATTTAACCTTAAAAAAAACGAGATTTTAACATTTTATCAATGATCATTTTAATCGTTTGCATTACGTAACTTAATACTTAATACACAAAACATATAATGTTAATTTAATTCTTATACGTACACTTGGAGTAGTTTTCCACACACACCAAAACACTTTTGCACACACTCGACGCGCGTTTCGCCAACCAAGTTGGCATCATCGGGAGATGATTAAAACTACTCTTATACGTACCTTCACAAAAACGAACGTAACTGTAGAAATTTCAAAACACAGGCAAAGAATTCTGTGACCAAGGATAGAATAATACAGCAGTTGACGTGAGGCTGGCTCTCCATTTATTCGCGTTTTCCATATGTTTAGCGTTTATACGTTTCGCGACAATGATATTATGCTGATTGGTCTGTTGCCAAAATACGTAAAAACTTAATATATGACGCGACTATTGTAGAGTCGGCCTTCGTCAAATTTAGTGGTTGCTTTGTAATTCGGGTCCTATAAATTCGACCAATAGAGAAATTCCATTCAAATATTGCGGGCATTTTTGGGGAGGAGTCAATATCCATTTGGACGCCGACCAGTGTATAGAGGCACTTTTTGACGTAGAATAAGATGCATTTGTCAAAAAAAATATATCGCTTTTCGATTGTTTGATATCAAAGCTAACTTTGTTATTTCAAATGGAAACCATAGTTGGCTTTGACTTTAGAAAATAGAAAAAAAAAATAAGCTTTCCAAAAATATATATGCCAAGATATGTCTAGTCATCCTTGCTGCCAATATAACACATTTCTCTTTAAAAATGACATTTTTTAACATTAAAAAAAGTTTTTCGGAATCTGTAAAATGTCAATTTTTGCCGATATCTCGGAAACGGTTAGAGATATCGAAATGTAGTTTTCACCAATCGGCGTTTCACAAAAATCGAGCTCTAGACTCATATGTCAGTTTTTCTCTACCTGGTCTGGAAATAGGAAAACCAGCCAAAATCAAGCAATTTGGGACACCCTGTACATGGATCCCAAGTGTGAGAGTATTTTGGAAATGTTGGTCTGGACTTGAAAACCCCTTTAAGAAATCTTTTTATAAGTTTTTCGTCTTCTTCTGGCAAACTAAACAGGAGAGCCAGTGCGGATCGGTGAGTATTTTCAGTTGTATAAAAAGCTCCATTTTCGAATTCTTTTTGCAAAAATTCCAGAACCTCGTTCACGGTGGGTTGGAATATTTTGGTCCCTGTGATGTTACAGAATTCCCACCATTTTTTGTATGTTGTGTTGTACTGTTTTCGTGTGCTTTCGCTAAGTGATGCTATGATGATTGGAATTCCCGCCTCCGGTGCGTTTTTTAATTGAAAAGCTCTCCGCATAGCTTCCCAGCAGCCAGGGTAAGGGTAGAGCTCATTGGATGTGGCTCTCTGAAAGGAGATAACAGAAGTATATTTGATGGCTTGAAGAATAACATTTTTGACACCAGCAATTTTTTAAATAGTGGGTACCAAGGTTGAGATGGCCAGTGCGGGACAACTATAAGACCTGTAGCCTTGTCCGTAATTATTTTATTAAGTACCCGGGGTACTAAACAGAATGGTGGGAAGGCATAAAAAAATAAGTTTGTCCATGAAATTGTGAATGCGTCCACCGCGAAGGAATCAGGATCTCTATGCCAAGATATATATTTCTTACATTTAGAATTAGATTTTGATGCAAACAAATCTATCTTTGGTGTACCTAACTTCTGTGTAATTTTTTTAAAAACTTTTTGATTTAAGGAAAACTCGGTATCTTTGGCAATGGACCTTGATTCTCCATCAGCTTCAAGATTATCTTTTGTGTTAATGTAAGAAGCAAAAATTATAATTTTCCTTTGCTCACACCAGTTCCATATTTGAGATGTTATTAAATTTAATTGCTTATATTTTACACCCCCCATACGATTAATGTATGCCACCGCGGTCGTGCTGTCCAACCTTAACAAAATTCGACAATTGCTATATTCCTTGGCAAAACATTTTAGCCCATAAAAAGCAGCGACTAATTCCAAAACATTAATGTGATGATTTATTTGCGATAAAGTCCAAAAACCGTGTGTTCGTTCGCCATTTGAAAATGCGCCCCAACCAGTGGTGGAAGCATCTGTAAAGATTTCGATTTTATACCCATCGTTTTTAAAGTAATGTTTATTATAATCGCTTTTTAAATTATTAATCCACCAATCAATCTCTGGTTGTAGACAATTATGTAATGGCATGTGATTACTGTAATCTCCTCCCCCCCTTTTTAAGGCCAAGTATTTTTCTCTTTCAAACGTTTTTGTGTGTAACCAGCCATAGGTTATAGCAGGACATGCCGATATTAAGGTTCCTATAATTCTAGCAAATTCTCGAATTCGGCAAGAGTGTTTCACTTTAATTTTATTTAGTTTGTTTACAATATTTTGTTTCTTGACCATTGGAAGTGATATTGACATTTCCTCTGAATTAAAGATAAAACCTAAATATTTGCATTCCTGAGATGTTTTGGTTCTGCTTTTTTCTAAGTTAATAATGAATCCTAAACTCTTTAGTAAATCTTTCGCATAGTTAACGTTTTTAAGACATTCGTTAAACGTTTCACCTATTATGAGGAGATCATCAAGGTACATAACTGATAAGATGTTTTTTGATCGCAATTTTTGAACTACCGGTTTTATGATCTTTGTGAAAAGATATGGGGCTATGTTTAACCCAAAACATAAGCAAGACAATTCATATAACGTGTTGTTGAATGAAAATCTTAGGTATTTTTTATGGCTTTCCGCTATGGGAATTAAGAAATAAGCATCAGTTAGGTCTAGAGTGGCCATGTAACAGTTTTTATACAGTAGGTTTTGTAATCTGTAATCTTCTAGCTTAAAATGTGGTGCTGAAATATATTTATTTAAGTTTCTTAAATTTAGAATAAATCTAAAAGATTCATTAGGTTTTTTTCTTAGAAAAAATGTAGATAAGAATTCCCCTTTTTTGTGCTTGCATGACCTGATTGCCCCTTTTGATAAGAGCTGCTGTAATTCAGCATTAATGGCATTAACTTCATGGATAGCATAGGTTTTTGTGGGTGGTGGCTTTTTCTGATTTGGTTTATGGTTAAAGGGGATTTTGTAACCCTTAACCGCATTTAAGACAAATTTGCTGTTTGTCAGGTCAGCCCACTGTGTCACAAATTGCTGCAGTCTTCCTGCTAACTGACTTACCTCTACCTCTTCTATGACCTTCGTTGTCGATAAGCGCGGCTCGTTGTTTGGTGGGGTTTTGCTTTTTTCCTTGGCTGGCTGGTTCGTCTGCTGATGGGGACGGAGGGTTCTGACTGTCGTTTCCTCTGCTTGTAGTTCTGACGCTGGTAGTTTAAAGGTTTCAAAGGTGTGTTTTGGTATGGTTTTATTTCCCTGCTGGTTTTTTCTATATCCTTTGCAGCTTTACACTTGTCTTGAAAATCCTTGCTAAACAATAATTTGTCCGTAGGAAGATCTCGAATCACTTTTTTGGCAGACGCGGCTATTTTTGGCGTAATCAAAAAACGCCTGTGTGTACTTATGTTGTGCATGCCTTCGGCAATCAGTTTTGCAGCATCTGCTAGGGTTTTTGTATGTTCGGTAGCTTCCGGTTGTTCAAGGAGGCTGTTAAGTACTTGTCCTACTGCGCACAAGCTTTTTCCTAAATGGTTTTGTATTCTTGATAAGTAACCGTCACTATCCTTTTATTCATTAGACATGAGTGTCGAACCTCTGGGTTGACTGCTGGTGCCTGAAGTAGTTCACAGTTGGATGGCGTATGAAATTTCTGGTGCAACTCCTTAATTTGGTCTTTTTCTACCCCTCTGGTTAGATAACATGACCATCTGGCTAAGATTTGTTCATGTAGAGGAGCTCCCACAAGGCCTCCTTTCTCTGGATTAGATCCCAGCAGTTCGTCGTGGTCCACTACGGGTTGGGCGGACACCTCTTCCTGGGGGTCCTCTTGTTGTAGGGGTTCCTCATGAACTTGGGCCGTTACAGACCCTTGTTGCGATGCGATCGGCTGTGCATGACCACCTGGAGGATGATTCTGATTCACTCACGTCTGACTCTGAATCACCTATAAACGTATAAAATGTGTTTTATATGTTTGTATTTGGAAACCCTGTATAATAGTCACATAAAAGTAAAACTATTAATGTTGAATGGTGTTTACTTTATTTTTGTAGCCACTCTGTATGATAGTAAACATAAAGTACAACTATCGAATGTATTGTTTTTGTCCTGTGTAGATAAGAAACTTTAGGATCTTAAAAACGCTGACCGACCGATAACGGCCCGGTCGCATTGTTAAAAACATTGTACATTTCTTCATGAGGATACGTAACATTCTATGCCACCTACGTCACACTACGAATGTTGTCTTTTATAATCTACATAAAGTAGCATTAAAGCGTACCCTCTCATGTTATTTGAACGTCAAAAAACCAACAATAGTGGTGTAGGCCTTTTCCCAATAATCCAAAACATCCATAATAGAAGGGATTCAGTATAAAACTTTTCTGAATTTTTACTAGTATGTACTACAAAATATATTAATTAGATATTATTCATTCATTACTAACTTTCTGAACTAGAGGAAATTCTTTCCAATAGCTTTTCCAATTTTCTAAATTTCCTTTTGTATTTATCTCCCCGTCTGGGTCTTGGCGCTGGCCTTTTCGGCATTATTTTGTATATCTGTAGCACTAGCACTTCACAAAATTCTCACTAGTATTACTGCGTGTGAACACTTTCGCACAACGATGAATAATGAGGAATATTTGGGAGATAGCACTACTGGTCGGGGTCTAGGCATACATACACAGGGAGCGAGGAAAGCTTCTTTTTATCGTTGTGGACACTATAGCTAGCCGAGAATATACTACATTTGTTATATATTGGAAACCAAATGTGAAATATAATATGAAATTCATATTTTAAACTTTGATATAGGCCGCCTGGACACCAATTTACATAGTATTAGTCAAACCCTCTCTTCTTCTTAAGGGGTAGTTTTAGAGGTTGGCTCTCAATATTTTACCCCCAACATCTCTATTTTTTACATATTTCCAAAAATTCTTATTAATAACAAATTTTTAGATCATTAGAAATAAAAAGGTATTCTTATTGCATTTCGAATAATCAAGTCGTTCTCGGGGAATTTATGTTTACAAATCAACGTGCATTTACAACATTTCATTAAACCATCTTTTGAAATAAATAATATTAAGTACAAACAATAATTAAATTAAACGTAGAAAACTGCTAATTATTAATTATTACAAAAATTGCTCAAAATGTCTCTATTTTCGCATATGCACAATCTAAGCTTTTTTTTAAGGGATAAACATAATTAACTAGAACGGCTTGATTATTCGACATGCAATAAGAATATCTTTTTTATTTCTAATGATCTGAAAATTAGTTTTTTATTAGAATTTTTGGAAATATGTAAAAAATAAAAAAGTTACGAGTAAAATATTGACAGCCACCCCCTTAAACTTCCCCATAAGAAAATGAGACGATTTGACTGATATCTAAGTTTAAAATACGAATTTCATATTTTTAAGGCGGTCGGAAGATATTGTAGAAAAACTGATATTTATTATTCCCCTTTATATATCCGTATATGAAAGAGTACCTACCTTTATTTTTTGATGTACTATCAGCCACAGAAATATCAGGAAACAACTTTTTACCACCGTGCATAGAGGGTGAGTCAGGTTGTACAAAATTAATATTATGTAATAGGTAATTTAAATAACGTCCACTAATTGGTATACTAAGGTGAATAATCACAAGCAATTTGGACAAATTTTTATTAATGACTAAAACATCAATTTAAAGGTCAACGTTTCGGTATTCGGTTATTACCATCTTCGGGGCTGCAAGAACCAATATAACATTAAATGAACAAATTACTTAAAGTGTATAACAATAAAAAAAATTTAAAAAAAATATTAACTACATAATAAACACAATCAAACTAATAATTTAAATATACAAAAGGAAAACATTAATAGTTTAAAGCTTAAATAATTAAAAAGACGTTACCCATTGTAAACATTAAACAATTTTTTATATATATAAATAAATGAATGAAACAAAATAATGACAATTATACATTGAAGAATTAAAAAAAAAAAATTAATTAAAAAAATTTAAAAAATTAAAAGACGGAAAAGAGCTTACCCAAAATTATTTGAAAGTCATTGCGTCCAATATATTCAGAGATTATGTCCTAATGCCATTAAAAAAAAAAAAAAAAAATATATATATTCAGAAACATTCTTATTTTATCTACAATAAAAATAAGAAAAACCGGTATATAACACACAAATAGTACTAAACAATTACTTTTTTAATTTAATTATCTAAAAGTAAACATGAAACAAAACAGAAAATACTGCACTTACTTACAAAGATACAAATGAAAGTCAAGGATATAATAATGCTAGTTGAAATAGTTACGAGAATAAAAATGTTTTGGGGGGTATAATGTATGGTCGTCGAACGGAACTTATTCCCATTTTGCAAACCATGACGAGCAACACATTTGTCCAAAACATTATCCATCCGATTGTTTATCCATTACGTAATTAAATTGGAGAAAATTTAATTTTTATGGACGACAACGCCAGGCCTCACCGTGCGAGAAGGGTGCAAGAAGTGCTGGAAGAAGGGAACATTCGGAGATTGAACTGGCCGGCAAACTCGCCGGACATGAACCCGATTGAGCATATATGGGATTATGCTAAACGAGCAATTTCAACCAGAAATAACCCTACTATTACTCTTCAGGAACTGCGCAAGAAGAATGGAACAACATACTGGTAAACACCATTCATAATCTTATCGTTTCAATGCACCGGCGGGTCAATTCATTACTGGAGAATAGAGGAAGGCATACTGATTAACGCATTTTGTTCTTTTCTTAAATTGTTCTTTTTCCACATTTACAATCTGAATAAATTGTTTAATTAGACAGTATTTGTTAAATTAATTTTTTTCTCCTACGTTAACAATCAAGTCAAGTCATACTAAATGTGATAAATGTTTAAATATAATGCTCATTACACTACACATATTTATTTAAAATAGCATTGCGTATTTTTGACAAATTAATGGGGGGGTCCAAGAATTTTGGCGATATGTGTAGTTTAAAAAGCTCAAAAGATAAATACACTATGTTATATATTTTTGAGAAGCTATTTTCATGCTCTTTCATATTCTACAATAACATAAAAAAAACACAAGTTTGTATTACATATAAGTTTTTTTAGCGTTGCTCAATTTTTTTTCTAGCGTATTTAAAATCTACGCAAAAATTACTAAAACTTCTGTCTTTACACTTTTTTTTTACAAAAACAACGGAGTTAAGGGGGGGTGTAAAAATATAAACCTAAATTAACTAATGTTTCTCTATAGAAATAAAATACAAAAATATCAAAACTCATTCGTGCATAATATCTGATAAATTCATTAGTGTGAGTTCGTAAACATAGAACGTCGCAGAACTTTACATCCTGCAAATCTGTGGCATACAATTAATTGTTATCTGTTAATTTAAAACATTTTAAAAGTTTAAATGATTATTAACTCCATATAACCATTCTATCGTAATAAATATTTCAAACCTTCAGTTAACAAAAATGCTGTTTGTTTATAATAATCTCCCAAATTATTTAATGGAAATAAAGTAGAAGCCAGTTATCGAAATATAAAAAATTTATGTTCAAATATCAGTCCCTCTATTTCTATTTTTATGCTTTGTAGATGAAGAAGACAGAAAACGTAAGTAGTTACTGTAGATACATTTTTGGTAGTTATTTATTAATTTCATATACCTGTTGGAGGAAGGATCTCATAAATTATGAAAATTTAAAAGTTAAGGTAGAGCCATATATAGATTTATGAAACCTCTTTGGGTAGAGCACTATGAACGACATCAGCAATATTCTAATGATTTGATTATTTTCATAATATTGATCGATAGTACCGGCTCAGACGAGAAATTGGTATATAATCATATTAAACTAGTTTTATACAAGCACAGATATGCAAGTAATCTCTTTTCTTTTATCAACTGCTCTTCTAGTCTTACTTAAAAATGAAATTATAGGAGCCGATGGTGTAACTTAGGTGTAGTATACTTGAATTACTTATGAGTCGAATAATACAAACGAGACATGTGACATGTACAGTATTGTGCACGATATGTAAATGCGGATATGCCATTGGTCGTTTGAAAGGTAATTAACAGCAGGTATTACCTATTACCTCGACCCCAGCTCAAAGTGATCAAAGCAGATAATGTCAAAATTGACGGATAACATGACATTTACTTCAGTTAGTTAGGACATACATTTTTTGTCAATTTGTTTATGAGTTTACGTTGACAGGTATTGTTTATAGTATTTACTTCCCGGCACTGTAACTATTGTAACAATTTTTTATTTTATACAGAACAAATATTATAAAATATTGAAAGGCGATTGTTTGTTTTTGTGTCAGAGGGTACATTGATGGAAAACAAACAATAAAGCGAATTTGGAATAAGTTTTTAAAATAACTTGAAAAGCTGATCAGATAAATACTGGGTGATTCATAAGGAATGGGTAATATTTTACTTGCAGATTCTATAACGGAAAATATTAATTTTTTGCTTACTAACTGGTGGTCAAATATTAATACTTACTGAGATACAGGGTGTTATAGTTATACAAATAATTCAGTAAAGTTGTCATATTTCAGTTATTTTTTCACATATAAACCTTAAATTAGGTTTTTTTGACGTGAGAAAATTGAATTAGCTATCATTTTTGGTGTATCGCATAGAGGGCGCTATGTAAGCTATCTTGGGTTAACATAGTCCCTTTTTGTACTTCGTTCATTTATAATCTGTATGCATATTTTTTATTTAACCATTATTTTTAAACAATAAAGGGATACTTGTTTTATCTTTATTAAATGCACCCCATCCAGATATTTACATTTTAGAAAGTCCTCGCACCCGTAATTTTAAACAAACATCCTGATTAATTAAAGGGTAATGGCTAAAATTGTTTAACAAAGTGTGCTATGGAAATAAGTGAAACATACTGACATACATGTATTATATTTACTATCTGTCAAATATTTATTCTGATATATTTGAATTTTATATTTTATAAATTTAACATCCTGCATCTCGGTAAATATTAATATTTGAATATCTCGGTGAATGTTAATATTTGACCCCTAGTTATTAGCAGAAAATTAATATTTTCAGCTGTCGAATCTGCAGGTAAAATATTACCCATTCCTTATGAATCACCCTTTAGTCTACAATTCATTGTTTACCTCTCTTCGATGTCGTAGTTTTTTCCTGTACTTTACAATACTAAGTATAGACTTTTTGGCGGAAGCGTTCGGGTGTTGCGATCTATAATTATTGGACGTTTTCGTGCCGGGAAAAAAATATATTTTAAAATGTTGATTATGTTTAGTAAAGTATGGCCGTGCATACAATTTATTCAATACCAAAAATTGTTTAAATAAACGATTTAATACATTTTTTATTCAATTAGAAGTTGGATGAGTTGTCGGACAAAAATACTATAATGTTTTTAATAGCATTTATAAAGCAGACAGGGTATGAGGACGAAGAAAAGAATATTTGTGTATTCTTAGTAGGTACAAGTTTTATGTTAGAAAATAATAAGAAATAAGTGTCTCAACATTTCGTATAAATTTTTACTTTATTTAGTGAAATTATTATTCTATTATAGCATAAAAACAATGTTTTAATGTTTTGTTTTACATTACATATAAAAAGGAAGATTACCTGTTTATAACTAAGTATGAGAAATGATTTATAATTTATTATAGGTCAACAATCAAGTTCCTATATATTTTCATTATGAAAAATGTTTGGCAATAATAGAATCATGGTAGCTAGAAGCTATAATAATAGTTCATTGTTAATAAAATTTAATGTAAAATAAACAATAACAATGTAGGTAGTAAAGTAAGTTCATTATTTATTTATTTAACATTAAACAAAAATTCATGAAACTCTGATATACAATCTATTACTGGAAAATAAAGTATTATGGAAACTACTTAAACTCGCGTGTGGATTTTCATGCTTGTTATGAAAATTCACCACGCCTCTTCAAGTAATGCAAGCCTCATCAGACTACAGTATTATTGTCAAAAAACTGGATCATCTTCAATGGTATTCAGAATCTATTGGCAAGAATTTGCATGACGTTCACCGTCTCCTGGATGTAAAGCTTGAACAGGTTTCAATGTCCTCCATATTCTTCTGAGAATTCGAATTGTTCTCGAAGCTCTTCTAAGACTCGTTGTGGCATCTTCATCATATTCACGCAAGATTCTCTTATATTATTATTATTATTATTTCGGTTTATACCCCTCTTTTGTTGTATAAGTCCATATTGGTACCAAAAACGCTTGGATGCCATTTCCTCCGGTTTGGAAATCGTCTACGATATTCCTCTGCTACAGTTTCCCTTTTTTCCCATTTGCAAACCCGTACATAAAATGGATATCTGCATATTCCTGATTGCTATGTAAATGACATTTTCAAATTTAATAATTAATAAACATTTAACTCCACAATCTGAACAATGGATGTTGAATTTAAGTCAAAATAATAGGTTTTTAACATTTCAGATGATATTATTGTTTCATAGCTACCTTAGTTTCTCAGTATCTTAATTTTAAATAAAATTACAACACTTGTCAACTTGATGGCGTTTTTCTGAAAAACCGTGCGCCGTACGTAAATATCAGAACACTACTTTTTCTTCTAATTGGTCCAGGCAATTAAACTAATGATTAGTTTTTTTGAAAACCCATTGGCGTACAAATTCTAGACATAAAAGGGGTTGCAGATCCAAGCTTCTACGCCACTGGATATAGAGACAAATGTATCGTATTGACGAAAAGATAGTAGATACTATTAAAGTAAAGATCACGTGTCAAATTTCATTCATTCATTCATTCATTTTTCGACACATGTTGCATGGAACTTTTAACCTTAAAATAAGGTCCTCAAGCGGTTGGTCATGTTAGTATAAACTAGGACACCCTGTATATGTGTATATTTGGAATCAGAAAGAAGAGTTGTATAAAAAAGGAAAAATATACAGGTGTTCCATTTAAAATAAATGCACATCGTCATTTGCCCACTCTGCTTAGCTTTCTAGCTTAACCTACTCTATATGTATAGTAGAAATAATTTAGTTTTTTAAATTTCTTCTTATTATTGTAGTGTATTTTCGCCTAGTTATAAATTTTACTTCAAAAAATTATTTGAAAATACGACATTTGATAAATACATAAATAGGGTAATCACATTTCCTTCTGTCGGTATAACGTCAAGAAAGTATATAAGTTAGATGAAAACTACAACATAAGGCGAAACGTTTCAGTTTGTATACCAAGTCAATATTTGGATTTCTAAAAGAACGACGTTAGAGTATCGACTCCCTTATACATTTTTTGTTGGAGGCATCTTTATTTTATTCTGCTGCTTAAAGGATATTTTAATTTTAGTAATTTTATATAAAGTATAATTGTTGAATTTATATTAATTTGACTGCTGCAAGACCAGTATTTGGTTATTAACATTAATCATATCATGAACAATTTCAATGATATACAAACCTTTCATTATGATTGCTGGAAACGATAAAATTACTCTACGGTCGTTTATTTAGACTTCTAACTTGTTTAACGCATTGAAGATATATCAAATAGATATGACGGAAATGTTTTCTTCTAATTAGTTCATTGATAAGTGAATGAAATGTTTTCTTCTAATTAGTTCATTGATAAGTGGCTGGTTGGTTGAGAGGCTAGGATAATAGACTCTCAGCCAGGAGTCCCGGGTTCGATTCCCAGCCGTGGCACTGGGGTTTTTTCGGACACAGAAATTAATCCCAGTATACTCGGATATTGGGTGTGTGTCCCTTGTCTCTAAATGTGTAGCCCCCTCCCGCACAAGACTTTCAGAGTCTTCAGGGATAAAGGGGGTCGTATTATCTGTGGTGTTATTTATTTATTTATTTATTTATTTATAATAAATTAATATGACGTGTTATATTTACATTAAATGCGTTTATCAAATTTGATTTTGTTTTCGTTAATGTTGCTAATTTAGATAGGATGTATTTCTCTATGTCTTTAATTCATGATTTGTATTGCATTATATACAAATACCAAATACGTTATAGTAACATACGTAAAAATATGATTTTTTTCTTATTATCTCTATAGGACATCGAAATATTTCAACCGCATGTTTCAATTTTAATAAATATTTACTGCATTTGTTCCTCTTTGACATAGGTAAAATTACCCGGGGATTGCATTATTCAGTTCAGTCGTTCTAAAATTATCTTGTAAAATTTGACATTTCAATTAACTTTACAATTAAAATTGAAGTTCTTTTATTAGGGCTATGCAGTTATTTGCTTCATGTGGAATTGTTTGTGCCGTAACTGAAAGTCAAATAAAAATTTAGTAAATATTTGCACATTATATCAATTGTTTCATTTTTGTTTATTATTTTTCATTAAAAAATTTACAAGACAAGCAAAGACATTAAATATTAAATATCGTTGTTACTTTATACACTATAGTTTACCAATTTAAGTCTGAATTTGAATCCGAACCACCTGACGCTTCACTCTTCGTCTCATTCACTCTTGTTATACTAATTTTAGTCGTTTAGTAACTTATATTATTCTATAGTCACATATAATATATAATGTAGAAATAATATTTTGTTAATGCCTCATGAAAGTAAGTAATTACTCCGTGTTTCTAACAACAGTAATTTACAGTTCAACATAATTTATTCCATTATTAAACTTATTGTCATAGAAAATCATACAGCGCAGCATTGTGTATTCTATTAAATTAAATAATAATACTTCCTATTAAACACAAAGTAAACTCATTAAATTTGTGTTTTCATTGAAAATAAAGTCGCTTTGAAAATTCTCCTTTGAAATATGTCAGAACAATGAAACCTCCTCTATTTATTTAAAAGTCTCGACCGACGCGACGCCAGGAATTAGCGCTGCAAAAATGCAAAATTTCATGGAAACTTGAGAAGAATAAACGCTAGTAATGAATATCATTATCAAATTTTAATAATTTTTTTAAAACTATGTTATGAACATTTTTTAAATTAATAACTAATTTTATAATGATATTCTGATGCAATTAATGGCGGTTTGTTTATAAAGTTGAATTCAAAATTAGGATGATATGTTTGTATTTCTATTTGTCGTTTGAGCTATTAAAAATTATATCTTCTTAGGGGCAGAAATGTCATATATTACATTAATGTGCAACTAAATTTATCGGATGTAGTCAGTTTGAGTAGTTCCACTATCATTTGATAGATAGATGCATTAAATTAAGTAATGTTCTTTGGCTAAAATTTTATACTTATACATATTGTACCACATTGCACGATTACGATTAAGGGCCAAGGGGATATAGTATAGTTCATATTTCTTAAGCAGGAAAAAAATGCCGCATTTACAAAGCAGAAAGGCGGCCTCTTTAACGTATCAAACAACGTGTTCCTTTGTCGGTAATTTTTTATTTGCCGTAGAAAAGTGAAGTCTAGTATACTGGTGTGTTTAACGATTTCTTTTAACTTTAAGTCGTGATGTATAAAATGTGTGATCATACTTTTTTATTAACGTACGCATAGTGTTTTATAAAGTATAAAGTAACTTTGAATAGTTATAGTTGAGTTTTAGGCCAAAATTAATTGGATACACTTGTCTAGTACAATGGAACAAGTCACTCGATGTGGTTGAAATTGATATTATACGATATAATACGGTTTTAAAGTCTATAAATTCCATGTGACAATGACTGAAGTAATTCGCAAAAATATCTAAGGAAAAATGTTTAAACATAATTATAATTATTTAATTGTATGGGAAAAAATTTAAACAATTTCTTAATTTAGACAATATGTATAGATATTTGCTTTTTATTATTATATATTATATTATTATTTATATTAAATTTTTCTAGTTAAATATTTTTTGTTGGGTATTTCTGAACTATACAGTATGTCCGCGGATGGGGTTTACAAGAGGTGAAATGGCTAAAATATTCATATTTTCGAGGAAAAGTCATTCTTTTTAAAAGCTTTTGTTTTCTTAAAAAATGCGATTCACTTTGAGACTTTGTTTTTTTTATACAGGGTGCTCGAAAATTACAAAAACTTGAAAATCGCTTAAGAATAAATTGGCCTTATCTTTAATTTTTGAGCAAAACCCTAAATAAAACGTTGCTTCAAATGTTATGTTTAGCCGTAATCCAAAACCTCGATGGAATATTGAAATGAGTGCTGCGAAAGTTTTGTAACTTATCTGCGTTGCGCTAAAAATTAATGACAATCTTCAAGCTATTGGCAAAAAAATACAGTGCTAATAACTCGCTTGCTGCTAAGTTACCCCTTTTTTCGATTTTACTAAAAATTCTCTTATTTCACAAACATTTCAAGTTTTGTTTGTATTACGGCTAAACGTAACATTTGAAGCAACTTTTTTATTTAACATTTTGTTCAAAAATTACAAATATGGCCAATGGACTACATTAGTTGTGACGTCACGACCCCCACTTCTAGTGGCATACAAGTTTACGGCCGAAATTGTGATATTGGAATTTGACCTGTATTGCGTTGTCCATAAGGACTATAATATATAGTACTAAAACATTGTCGGGAATTTTATAGTATTTCTGTATGTTGAAAGATTATTTAAGGACTTCCAATACCTATTTCACATTTAAGAAATATGTTAAAATATATGTTTTCACGTATGATTTATAAAAACTTCATTTTAGTTTTATAAATGAATATGTAAAGCGGCGGAAACTTCCTCCAATCGGAATAAAGAATGCAAAAATTCAAATTATGAGTTTGCAGCTAACTTCAAACACTTAATTCATTTTCGTTCATTATGACAATGAACTTGACGTTTAACTTAAGTTTTCTCACAGTTTCAAATCTATTCTACTATTAGTCTTTGTGCTTAATTTCAAATATGGGTTTGTGCTTTGCACCTGAGTGTGATCATATTAATAAAACTGGATGTAAAATGTTTAGTTTCCCAAAGGATTCCATATTAAAATAAAAGAGGTAAAGCAATAATGTGTATGTTAGTTTGATAATCGTTTCTTAAATATGGGTACCTATATGTAAATTATAAAGACAAAATAATGCTTAAATACCTACCTGTGCTTTCTTTAATATTCTATATTTTTTTAAATAGATTTATTTGATTTTTATTGTATTATTGACACCAAGGTAAGAGGTTACAAAATTTGCATCAGCGACACTGACACTAACGACAGCTGTAACAACTCAGAAGTATAATGAAGTTAGCAGCAGTGTAAACTTTATTTTAATATCCGTCTGTCATGATAGTAGTACGTACGGTTGCATAATTATGTGACGTCACACTAATGTGGTCCATTTACACTTAATCGATTTTCAAGTGTTTGTAATTTTTGAGCACCCTGTATAAAAAACATAAAGTTTCCCAACATGAATCGTATTTTTTAGGAAAGCAAAAAATTTTATGGAAAATTATTGGACAGTTCTAACAACCAATTAAATTTCGTTATTTCTTGTCATGTGACACAAATCACCCAATCATGTTAAGATTACACTGATAATACCATCCAGGGAAATTTTCAATCACTATGACAACAAAATTGCTTAACTTTGACAACTTCATAATAACTGCCAAATAAATATCAAAATGTCACGTCACTCAAGCAACGTGCTTTCGATTGTCATAAAATTATCTCGTAGGTACATACATTATCAATGTCTTAGGGATATTATAGCTGAGAATGACTTTTCCTCGAAAAGCTGAATATTTTTGTCATTTCACCGCTTGTAAACCCCATCCGCAGACATACTGTATATATTTTTTATATATACAGGGTGAATTTGATTGGGGGTCTTATGTTTATGGGTTAATAGTATTAGTCGTCAGGAATATGAATCCGAATTTTTTGTAAGTTGTAAAATGACCGAGTTCTGAGTTCTTCTTCAAAAATTCGCAGTTCAAATGTAATTCCTGTAATTCCGGCGCCGCTGGGTAAGCTCTTGGTATACTTACTTCTAACCGGTCGACAGTGTTGCCATTTAAATTACAGCTTATATGATATAAAACCAAACAATTACATTTATATTAATAATCCAGAGATACCCAATTAAGAGAGTAATATGGTAGTGAAAATGAAAAATTAATTAATTTCATAAACAGGTCTATTGAAATACATAGTTTTAACTTCCACAATGAAAATTGTAAAGCGAAATAAAATGATGAAGCCGGCTACATAATCTGCATAATTATTATAACACAAAATGAAACAGATTTTAAAAGCAGAATTTGATTATAGAACGGATCTTTTCAACTGTTAGAGTAGCTGAACTCTACTGCTTGTTTACTAACTACTGACACTGACCTAGTTACAAGCAGGTGCATTAACAAAAAATAGCGAAAAAGAATGTAAACAAACGATTGTGGTCGAGAGATGGACGTTGCCATACACGAGCAAGTTTTTTTAAATTTAGGTTCTACTGGAAAGCAAAAGTCGCTCATGACTATCCCAGCGTACGGCGATGCGTGCCAGTTCATGTTCGATGGTTTAGTGAACGGCCAGACTAGAAGCTAGTGTGGAACTTTGCGATAGTTACCTATTATTGTGATTGTGTATAATATTTAATATTAAATAGTTTGTTTCTAGTGAAATGTAAAGTGTAAGTTTTGTGTTTGTGTGTGTGTGATAATATAAATTGAGTACAAAACGCTGCGATACACATAAGGCAGAATACGGACTTCAATAATGAATAAATTTAGAGATTGGTGCGGCGACACTTTTGACACCTGGTATGAGAAACGCAGATCCAAGGTAAGAAAAGACTTATTCTTCATTCTTATTGTTATTAGAAAGAAATAATTTTCTGTTCGGTATTAATGTTATTATTGAGTTTTTCAGTTATTACTTTTTTATTGTTACACTTACTGAGAACAATTTTTACTTTGTTATTGTTTAGTTAGTACATTTTATTTAGCCCTAAAAAGCAGTAACCTGTGAGTGGTGTAGAAATTTACTTTATTATTAAATTCCCCGTATTTTATTTGAATCGTAAAATTTGGTAACAACACACTGCTTAAGAAGACACTTGTGATTGCCTTAGTTATTAGTCGTTACTCTCACTAGCGCATTCCACTGGCGAAGTACCCAAATTAAAATAAAAAAGATTTAAACAACATTTATTTTTCATAGCACGTTTAAAAAAAGTAGTCGTGTTCCTATAGTTGAAAGGTGTCACCCCCTATGAATATGACCCCTCACTCAAAGATTCACCCTGTATACCTGTGACATACACGACACACGTCTTAGCATCAGTATTTGTACGTCTGATCGAGAAAACTTAATAAATGGGACATGCAGTTTAGCAACAAACACGTCTTATGACATAAGAGTTGGTAGATTTTATCAAAAACAGTAATTGTCTTGGAGATTATATGAAACATAAAATAATGATACGTGGAGACTATCGTAGTGATATTAGCTTCGTTACTGCCGAATATTTAACATCTGGAAAAGTTTCGACAAATGGTCTTACTCAATGAGATATTGTATTTCTATACGATAATAATTTTTTCACTATAACCTGAGTGGGACTTAACTCCATCTGAAAACGAAAACGTTTATCATGAATAAAATAGGTTGATGTTTGGAATTTTCAGAGATAACTTTATAATACAATAAAATTTTCCCCTCATCGCACTCAAGTTCGTGATATAATTGATTCATTATCAAACACAAAAAGTAGAGATATTTATGGACTCCCAACTGAAATAATTAAATACATAAAAATTTTTTAGTCATACCCTTAACTTATTTAATTAACGTCTGTTTTAGAGAAGGAGTTTTTCCAGATGCTTTGAAGAAAGCTTTAATAATACCATTATACAGGGTGAATCTTAGAGTGGCGGCCATATTTTTGGGGTTAATAGTACTAGTCGTCATGAACATGAATCCGAATTTTTTTTTTGTAGGTTGTAAAATGGCCGAGTTATGAATTTTTTAAAAAAATTCGCGATTCAAGTTTCCTCTAATTCCGGCGCCGCTGGACAAGAACTTACTGCATTACGTGTTACCGGTCGACAGTGTTGCCAAGTGTAGGTAATATAAAACTCTCGCTAGCGCATTCCACTGGCGGGGTACCCAAATTCAAATAAAAAGGGTTTAAACAATAATCATTTTTCATAGCGCGTAAAAAAAAAAATTGTATTTTTGTGTTCCCATAGTGAACGGTGTCGCCTCCTATAAATATGGCCCCCACTCTTAGATTCACCCTGTATAAAAAGGGTAACCGCAATGACCCCGCAAGTTATAGACCAATCTCCATTTTACCAATAATCTCAAAAATTTTTGAAAAAGCTTTAAAAAACAGAACAACAGAATATTTCGAAAACCACAATTTGTTTAATGAGGCCCAATTTGGTTTCAGAAGCTGTAAGTCGACTTCTGACGCCATATTGGAATTAATGGAATCCATTCTAAATAGCTATAATGATAATGAATTTTTATCAGCGGCCTTTTGTGATTTAACAAAGGCGTTTGACTGTGTACAGCACGACACCTTGCTGGAAAAACTCAAAAACTATGGTTTTGACCGTATCAGTATCGATTTAATTAAGTCATATTAGTGGGGTCGGATAGCTGAAAAAAACTTCACATCTGGCAACCAATGCGCCCCTTTGGATTCTGATAGTATATAGATAGACGAGTCTAAAAAGCCCGGGACACAAATTTTCCTGGCCCTCGAGCGGTGGTTATGACGTAATCAATATGGCCGCCAAAGTTTTGCGACACGCTTCTACATTTCCCTGTATAACTCGGGTTTGTATTTTGATATTGACCTATATTATTGGTGATTATTAATAAGGAGAAAACGCGCTTTCCAATGGTATATTTGACATCATTTTTTAGGTTCATAATACCAGAAATATTTGTAACTTTATTAAAATGTTTGTTTTTATTTTGATTTTTTCGAAACATTTTACTAAATAACTTGGAATCCGTTACATGTAGCTGAAAACGTGTCCTACACTTTTTTGTTCGTCAAAAAAATATCTTTAGAACGGTATATATAACTTCTATTTTATCACAAACAGTTGCTGAAAATTTGCCTAAACAATGTAGCGTTGCACAGCGAGTCGGTATGGCAATAATGTAATTTATATGAGGTCCGAAAAGAAATAGAGCGGCTTTATAACTGTTTAAGTAGCAAATGTAATTATTGTAATTTTTTATGTATATGTAAATAATTCTAGCTTTATAGGGGGCATTTTTTAATCGAAATTTAAATTTTGGGGGGCAACTTCAAAAATGTAATAATAAATAAAATAGATTAAATAAATAAGATTCCATTCAGTAATATATACTAAATGTGTGATTCTTTTTCAGGCAGACGTTGTGTGAGGAACTTCACCGAGTAAAGAAGATATTGCTTTCGTCTACCTCATAGAAAGACAGAAATTACTCAATCATGTCAACGAAGAGGAAAGATGAATTGGTTGATGCTACGACTGACCGGTGGCTCCGTTTTTATAAGACCGGTGTCTGTTATGCCAGAAGCATTCAAAAGAGCATTTAATCATTCCGAAGTAAGAAGGTTATTTTTAGCAATGACGAAGAATCTTGCAATTTTTGCTGAACATGGTGAACTTCCAAGTGCTATAAGAAATTTGGATCAGTAGAGTGGATCAGATTAGTAGCCCATGCAGCAAGATATCACAAATCTTGCAAGAACAAATATGACAGTCAAACGACTGAAAGACTATCTGGTGAAAAGAAACAGAAAGGACAACGCCATTGCTCGGACAAGACTCCATCCACATCAAAATTAACAAGATCATTATTATTTTGTTCAGATGTGAAAAAGGTGTGTCTGTTTTGTGATGAAGGAGAAGGCAGAGACAAACTTGTGACTGCATCCACGCTGGGTATTGGGCCTACAATTTATAGTCACGCTGTACAATTATAAGATGAAAAACTGTTGAAGAAGTTATTGTCAACAGATTTGGTAGCATTAGAAGTCAAATACCACAAACTATGCTATACTCGCTTTCTAACACCTGCAAGAGCTACTGAACGTTCTCGAAGGGAAGATCCCCATAATCCCGAAAAAGTTGTTTATGGTACAGTTATCAAACGGAATTGGTTGAATACATGCAGCATTTGTACTCATCTAGCAGTACTTCTCCAGTGTTTAAACTTTCTTATCTTACGTTCCTTGATACGTGTTCTATTGATATTCTTTTCTTCGGTTTGTATTCCCATGTCAATCATGCATTGAGACACTAATTTTGTAAGATAAGAAAGTTTAAACACTGGAGAATCTTTCAAAATTGTCTCAACGCATGATTGACATGGGAATACAAAAGACAATTTTGTAAGATTATCCAGTGTTTAAACTTTCTTATCTACAAAATTAGTGTCTCAATGCATGATTGACATGGGAATACAAACCGACGAAAAGAATATCAATAGAACACGTCTCAAGGAACGTAAGATAAGAAAGTTTAAACACTGGAGAAGTACTGCTAGATGAGTACAAATGCTGCATGTATTCAACCAATTCCGTTTTATAACTGTACCATAAACAACTTTTTCGGGATTATGGTGATCTTCTTTTCGAGAACGTTCAGTAGCTCTTGCAGGTGTTAGAAAGCGAGTATAACATAGTTTGTGGTATTTGACTTCTAATGCTACCAAATCTGTTGACAATAACTTCTTCAACAGTTTTTCATCTTATAATTGTACAGCGTGACTATAAATTGTAGGCCCAATACCCAGCGTGGATGCAGTCAGAAGTTTGTCTCTGCCTTCTCCTTCATCACAAAACAGACACACCTTTTTCACATCTGAACAAAATAATAGTGATCTTGTTAATTTTGATGTGGATGGAGTCTTGTCCGAGCAATGGGGTTGTCCTTTCTGTTTCTTTTCACCAGATAGTCTTTCAGTCGTTTGACTGTCATATTTGTTCTTGCAAGATTTGTGATATTTTGCTGCATGGGCTACTAATCTGATCCACTCTACTGATCCAAATTTCTTATAGCACTTGGAAGTTCACCATGTTCAGCAAAAATTGCAAGATTCTTCGCCATTGTTAAAAATAACCTTCCTACTTCGGAATGATTAAATGCTCTTTTGAATGCTTCTGGCATAACAGACACCGGTCTTATAAAAACGGAGCCACCGGTCAGTCGTAGCATCAACCAATTCATCTTTCCTCTTCGTTGACATGATTGAGTAATTTCTGTCTTTCTATGAGGTAGACGAAAGCAATATCTTCTTTACTCGGTGAAGTTCCTCACACAACGTCTGCCTGAAAAAGAATCACACATTTAGTATATATTACTGAATGGAATATTATTTATTTAATCTATTTTATTTATTATTGCATTTTTGAAGTTGCCCCCCAAAATTTAAATTTCGATTAAAAAATGCCCCCTATAAAGCTAGAATTATTTACATATACATAAAAAATTACAATAATTACATTTGCTACTTAAACAGTTATAAAGCCGCTCTATTTCTTTTCGGACCTCATATAAATTACATTATTGCCATACCGACTCGCTGTGCAACGCTACATTGTTTAGGCAAATTTTCAGCAACTGTTTGTGATAAAATAGAAGTTATACATACCGTTCTAAAGGTATTTTTTTGACGAACAAAAAAGTGTAGGACACGTTTTCAGCTACATGTAACGGATTCCAAGTTATTTAGTAAAATGTTTCGAAAAAATCAAATAAAAACAAACATTTTAATAAAGTTACAAATATTTCTCGTATTATGAACCTAAACAATGATGTCAAATATACCATTGGAAAGCGCGTTTTCTCTTCATTAATAATCACCAATAATATAGGTCAATATCAAAATACAAACCCGAGTTATACAGGGAAATGTAGAAGCGTGTCGAAAAACTTTGGCGGCCATATTGATTACGTCATAACCACCGCTCGAGGGCCAGGAAAATTTGTGTCCCGGGCTTTTTAGACTCGTCTATCCATATACTATCAGAATCCAAAGGGGCGCATTGGTTGCCAGATGTGAAATATTTTGGTATAATTTTCAGCTAACCGACCCCACTATATCTATCCAACAGGACTCAAGCTGTCAGTAGTATTGGGGATGTCTCACATGCATTGGAAATGACTGTTGGTGTACCCCAAGGTTCCATTCTGGGGCCAATATTATTCTTAATTTTTATTAATGATTTGCCTCTATGTACGAGTGCAAACTTTGTTCTGTTCGCTGACGACACCACTTTTACCAATTCTGGAGACAGCCTTCTTGGGGTTCTGGCAATTTGCCATGAGTTACAAGGTTTGACCAAAGGGTGGTTCGATGCAAATAAATTATGTCTAAATTCCTCAAAAACGGAAAATATGGTTTTTTCTTTAATGCACCTGGATGACTCTGACTCTAGCAAGTCTATAAAATTTTTGGGAGTACATCTAGACCCCACCTTAAAATGGGAGGTACATACAAACAAATTGGCCTCCAAGTTGTGTAGTAATATTTATTTATTGAATACATTATCTAATGTAGTGTCGACGAATGTGTTAAAGTCAGCATATTTTGCGTTGGTACATTCTCTTATTTCATACGCAATAGTTGCATGGGGTCATGCAACATCAAGTGAACGTATTTTTCGCCGTCAGCGTAGGTCCATTAGAATTATATCCCGGTTAGGTTTTCGGGAAGACTGTAGGAGCACTTTTGTTCTCCATAAAATTATGACATTCCCATGAATCCCATGTATATATATATTTAACTGTTTAAATTTTGTAAAAACACACCAGATCAAATACAGAACCCATCATGATGTTCATAGTTATCTAACTAGAAATGACAAAAAACTTTATTCAGAATTTGTAAGGTTAAAAAAATGCCATAATAGTCCCAATTTTATGGGAATAACATTTTTTAGTATTTTTAGTATTTAAATCTAAGCTAAAACAATATCTGATAAGTAAATCTTTTTATACTTATGACGAATATTTACAAAATGATTTTTCTGACATGTAATTTTATAAATACTAAGTTTGTTCTATCGTTGTTGTGATGTTGTTTACATTGCTTGTGTTAGTTAAGTATGTACATGACTTTTTTCATATCTATATTTATATTTTGTATTAGGCGCTTATATATTACTTGTATTTCGTTATATTGTTAGTATGCAAATACTTCTGTTGACCCGTGTAAATACTGTATATGTATATTGACACTGAATAAAGAATTGAATTGAATTGAATTGAATTGAAAAGTACTTCTTTACTCGCCTGAGACTCTTGATATAAACTTCTTACTCAATTAAAAATGAAACTCTTATCGCAATAGTTGCATGATATTTTGCTCAATACCTAAATAATGTTCCTATCAATTATCGTAAAGAGAGCTGAAACCTTCGATATGACACTGATGACAGGAAAACACCAAAATACGGCTTACTTATGTCACCAACCAAGTGATGAATAAAACTAAATCCTCTATTACAAAATCTTTAGATGGTAAGATGATGCTAACTGGGTTGTAGAACTGAGTGTAGTAGTGTGCAGTGTTGGATATTTTAAGGACAAGTAGAACCTATCATAATGAGAGTAACCTTGGCTGAGAATTTGTAGATCCAATCACGATGTAGAATTCAATTACAAGAGCCTCAGAGGCTGGTGAAGTATCACCATGTAGATAATAGCATGAAATAGTTGTGTTTCGGCCTCTGTTTTTGTTTTGGTTACAAAATGGATTGTTCGCGTTCCAGATGAATGTTTGGAGGGTAGAGTAGCAAAATAGTTTTTATTCGAATGTGTCAAAAAATGACATTTCTCGGTCAGAAAACAAAAACGAAAGGAAGAACTTTTCTAGCTATACTTCAAATCACGAGAGATGACCGTTACGTCACAAATTAATTTCTAATCTTCAACGTACGCTGTTCAAGCGTTCTTTGTTTACAATAGTAAAACGAGAGAGATAGGGAAAGGAAGTCCATTATATGTGACTGTTAATATCTCCGACTGACGTTGTTGATGCGTTATACCTAAACCTAACCTCCTTGACGAAAAAGAAAGAGAGGGCCGGATTTCGTATGTCTCAGTAACAAGCGTGAATTCGATCAACTGATAGAACGCTTTTGACTAGCGCCGTTGTCACATGTTTCATAGTTTCCTGTTCCTGCATGTCAGCCAGTTGTCAAATTTGAATTTGTTTATCTTTGAGTTTGATTGTTACCGTTTTCCTTATTCCATTGATTTTTGCACTTTAAAAACAGTTCATTATGGAACTAACGATCGTTAATCTTCAAAACATCTGCATTTTGCCAAATTATAGGTATATATTAAAAACCGCGAGATCGTTAAATTATTCTGACATTTAACAGACACATTGCAGGTTATGTTTTGTTTTGACGTTTAAGTTTGTTTACATCCGGATATCATTTCAACAAGCATGAATTTGACTAACTCAGTACTGATTTGATTCACATGAATTATAATGATGACGTAACGGTCTTCTTTCGTGATTTAGACTATATTTCATGTAAACGACCTGAAAAGTGACAGACAAGAAGATTAAGCATTTTAAAATGCTGGCCCCTTTTTTTCTACTGTAAAATGGTAAAGCTCATGTAAATAATTGTATTTATTTTATGTAGTATATTTTCGATTAAATTCAATATTATAATATATAAATTGAATTCGATACTAATTTCAAGCAAACTCATATGACAGCAGTTGTGCAGTTGTTATTTATTATATCTGGCTTTAGTTCACAGCCGTCTGTTACAAAAAAACTTGAAAATTGTATCATTTGCGGGGTAGCAAGTAAATCTTAAGAACATAATATTTTAATTTTTCCTATCATTTTAATATCCATAAGCACATTCGAATAAAAAATATTGTATGACACACGGACGAAAAACTGTTCTTCGGACTCCTACGAATTGCCAGCCTCGACTGCGTCTCGGCTGGCAATATTTCGTAGTCGCCCGAAAAACTAGATTTTTCGTCCTTATGACATAAACTACTATTCTACACGCTGAATGCCAAATTATACGGCAAACGTGCATGTGCGTGTATGTGCAATGACCTCTCTTGCTACTTAAAAGCGAGTGCACTTGTCTCAAATTGTTATTAATTGGTGCTGAGAAGTTTTTGTGTTGCCTCTACTGCTCTGTCAGTGATCACTTATACACCGAAATATTTGACCAGCTTTGAACAAAAGTCGATTTTTATCATGTGAATCACCGACATGCCGTCGTAGTGGTGTCATTAACTCTTACGATTCAAGTTGGCAAGTATTTGACAATACAACTAACAGTGCAGATGAGACCTTAAAGTTTCCGCTGTTAGTATTAATTTATCTCAATAAATTGATTGAGCCAACTCGAATTCCTGTCATCGACACCTATTGGGGCAATACACTAGACTTCGTTGTCATCGCTAACTATCTGCAAAAGTATATTGTCTTTACCTACTGGAAATGTAGATTATAACCTTGTAATAGTTTTCTATTTTTTTTTTTATTTCATTGATCAAAAATACGAAATTTGGAGAATACTGTGCCATAATGTTAAATATTTTCCTCGATATTTTCACAGCATTTAGTAAAATGAATGGAGTTTTATCGAAGACTTTTCTATATCTTAGGGTGTTTTTATTTCCAACTTTGTTAAATCATCGTATTTAATAACTTGCTTTCTGCAACATTCAAATCTGTGTAGTTTCTCTTAAACAAGTTCTTAACCTCATGTAAAATGCAGACAGACCAACATAATTCGTTATTTTTAAATGATCTGGGCTTTAATCCTTCTAAAACAAAGTCCAATTATCTTATTTTAAAAAATCTAGAAAATACAACTAAAAATCACCAAGTTAGCCAGTTGTGAATAGAAGTTTCTGGATAATTGGTCTGACTATCTTCAATGGACTCGTTGGCATACATATATGTTACTGGCATAGCTATAAGTTTGTGACAAATACTTGGTTTTCCTCTATAAAGGTACTACTACTGCAACAACGCTTTACTCTGCAACAGTAACTGCTGATATATACGGCACAGATACATTTGAGCAACACAATTAGGGATCCTAAAATGATATTGAAAATTTTTTATTCAATCCAAAAATATGTTTTACAAGTAGTTGGCGATGCAGAACTTCCGAGCTCGGTACCACTGTACAATATCGTCGAGCTATTGGTGGTCTCTTTCGTCGTTATTACCACCACAATCTTTTCATATTTTCTACCTCAAGCAAATTATAGAACTCTTTACCCAACCATGTCTTCCCTGAGTTTTATTCTCCTCAGAATTTTGAAGTGGAGAGATAGGTGTCTACCATTTATGAAGTCAAAAAATCAATTAAAAATTGTTCTCCTTTCCCATTACAGATGCAATGATGAAGACCCATTACCTCAAATAATTACCCGAAATGTGCAAAATCTCTTAGTTGGTAAGTGGTTTCATTTCCTTCACTAAACATCCTACACTCCAGATTGTCCCTCAACTTCATGTTGCTTACATATTTATTTAGTGTGCAGCGTTGGAATTCCCCAGTAAGCCTTGTCATTTTCTGCTCAGCTTTAGTGATTTGTTGGTATATAGGACTTTGAGTAGTTCGATAATAAAATTGCGAAACTGTTATTCTTGATACAATGCAAGTGATGTTTCTGTTCTAATGGTTTATTTACCCACTCGTATAATCGTATACCCACATCTTGAGATCTCCTTGGTTGTTTGTGTCTTTTGTTGCCCTGATGACATTGGGTCTAGTTCAGTGTACGCTGTACCACTAGCTGTAGGTGCTGTCAGTTTCGCTAAGGACTCCAAACAAAGTTTTGATCACAATACATATTATTATAATAAAATGACGAAATGGAGAAACTAAGCAAAGACCAAATTTCTACATTAAATCAGTTTATTGTTCTAAGTTCAAATATTCCGCTTGCCTCCCCTAACTAGTAACCTTTGAAAATGAATTCATCTGCAACGCAGTGCACACTGAGGTTTCGCTGTCAGTTTTGTCATGTTATATTTCTCTCCATCTGTAACGTGGAGAATATAAATCCTGTTTACATTCACAAAATGCTTGGAGAAATATGGCGAAGTTAGGCAGACTACTTAACTAACATTTATAACAGTTACAATGCAAGCCTCGGTGGGATTTTGCTTTTTGTTTTCAACTTAGGTAAAAGTACACGTTTATCATTTTAATTAAAGGGTTTTACGAGTAAAATTAAAGTATTGTGGTTTAAATAGCGTGTAATATCTGATATTTTTCTCCTGATGTTTGCATTATACAAATGGATTCTTTTTCTTTGTGATTTATGTAGGTGTTTAGATATCCTTTCAAACTGTTTGCAACACAGTAGCTTTTCATATGGTTAAAAGCCACATATTTCAGGAAGAAAAGCTTAAACAGAACACACACGGCCTTCTTTATGTCTGTAAAATATTGTTGTTGATCTAGATATATTTACTTATATTTGCCATATTGATATTGCGCTGCAATTTCTGTTATCGGTTAGTGCAATGTACAAATGTACAGGGTGATCTATATCTGGCGCCCCAGCCCTATATTTCGACTTAATATACAGTGTGTCTTCATTTGAGTGGACACACCCCCATAAAAACTTTATTTATGGATAGATTTTACCGGATTTTTTTTAAATTATAGATCGCTAAAAGATTTTGTACGTACATGAGGTTTTCGAAAAAAAAATATTTTGGAATACTCTAATTTACATTATAGTAGCCAAAAATCAGGATATCAAGTGCGATTTCTTTATTCACAAACTGAATACATCATGATGTTCAGCGTCCTCTTAAATGTGTTTGTGTTAAGTTTCATGCAAATATATTTAATCCCATTCCATCACCCACTAAAAAAAAATTATTGTTATATTTAATAGTTTGTTTTTAATGGAAAAGAAAAGTTTTTAGGGAAGAGAGTTGTGTAATTACCGATTTCTGAGATAGAATGCAATGACCTGACAAAACGAATGAAAATTTATTATCAATAATGAGTGACAATGTTTACTTTACGTAATTTGCATTCTATCTGAAAATCTCAAAAAAAGTTATTACAACTCTCTTTCTTAAAAATTTTGCCTTTCCATTAAAAACAATCGAGTAAATATTTTTGCATGAAACTTAGCACAAATACGTTTCAAAGGGCGCTGAACATCATGATGTAGTCAGTTTGTCAATAACAAAAACGCTAACTATGTTTCTAGACTTTTGGCTCCTATAAAATAAATTATACTTAGTATGTGGTTACAAAATATACATTTCAAAGATCTGCAACGTAAAGAAACGGGGAAAATCTATCTATAAATAAATATAATTTTGATAGCAAGTTTATGTGTGAATATGCGAGAACTATCAGTATATCTACAATAATTTCGTTAAGAAAAATTATTTATCTTCCTTTTCTATTTTAGTAGTATTACTCTTTTCTCTACGCTTGTTATTACTTTTTTTATTAAAATTGCTTCAAAGCAATTTCGTTCACTATTATTTTTATCTCACCCTATACAGAATGGGCAAATTTGGATGTTTTCATAGGGTAACTCGATAACTATACCTACGAGATATGGAAAAATGGATGCTACATTATCCACGTCTTTTTTTAAGAGAAACTCAATGGTAAAAACCAAAATTAGTTAACGTCCTTTGTTTTCAGTTATAAACAAAAGTTCGATTTTTCAACTTTTCGACACACACCGCTACCTTGGTTGTTAATGGAATTATAAAAGTTATTTACACCTACTTGAGGCACCTTTTGTAAGGAAAATGTAATAGTTTAAATATTAGCATTAATTTATAAGTTATAACCAAGAAGACTAGAGACCAGGAGACCGAGATTGGTTCAAGCAGTGGGTTGTTTTCTATCGGTAAAATAGCTGCTCTAGTGCGGGTGCGCAGAAGCGCACTGCCCATCTGCAGATCTTTACTTTTTACAAATTTGAGGTTAAAATAAAAAATGACATATCTATTATTTACAAATTTAAATTGGTAAAAGTTTTCGTTATGTACTGAAATTCTCCCCATACCTACTATTATTGAATTTAAATCACACAACTTTCCACTGTAGTTTTAAAGTAAATATAACTTTGACAACAACTGTCAAACGTAATAATTCAAAATACCCTAATGAACCGCAGTAGAGACTAGCAGCGCCATCTGGTGACTTACGACGTATAGCGGCCCACCCCCTCCACTCATTTTTCGACGAGCTCAGTGTAGTTTTCTTGGTTATAACATAAAGTTGTTTAAATGCAAGTCGTTGGCGAGACTTATTTAAATAAGGTTTTTTCTCTCTTTTCAATGATATATTTATATACATATATCACGTAAGGTCGTATAATACATCCAAATCTTATAATTTGCCATTAAAAGTTGGTAACCCAAACCAAACCTACTTACTCCCCGTTTTCGAGGGTGGGGAATCCAAATTCGTTGAACTTTAACCGGTAAGAGGTGGGTATTCCAAGGGTACCGGGTGGTCATCCCCATTGAGCTGTACGCAAAATCCCGGTTCGAACGACCCGCCACACTTGATTATGCATGGAGAATTAAAGAAAGGATGGCTTCCACCCCCTGAGTAGGGAGCGGGTTGTGGTCCGAGGGTGGTGGGTGGTCCTACCCTTAAGTTCGCTTCGATATTCCAGTTCAAATGACCCGCCACACTCAACTATGCAAGGAAAATTAAAGAAAGGGTGGCTTCCACCCCCTAGGTAGGGGGTGGAAGCCACATTATTACGTTTTATCAATTTTTATTTCTAAACTTCTTATTTACTTATTATTTCTTCCAAACGTGTAAAATGTCTTAGTAAATCTACGAAAAATATGGTATGTTAGAATGCCTTATTCAAAGTAACAACAATTCTGATATTTCAATCACTATTAAATTTAGAAGACAACCTCATAAATTAATTTTTGAGAGTTTAAAAAAAATGTCATCAATCATGGAACATTTTTAACAAGCCTAGGCCAAACTATTACAATATTGGAGATCCTGAAAAAACTTCTATACAATGTAATTATTGGAATCACGGGTGCAGATCCTTCAATTTCAAATCGTAAATTGAAGCTGAATCTTGGATCTCAAGACGTCGAGACTCATGGATATTTGAAAAAATACAAATTTAGGCCTTACACAATAAGGAAATAACATCACCTGCAACCAACTGATCCTCAACGACGATTGGAGTTTTGCATTTTTGGTATCTATCGTTAAAAAGTACAAGACCCATGCATTCTTTTCAAGTAGTGTGATTTGGGCAGAGAAGGCAATCGTGTTTTAACATATCACATACATCAAGAAAATCTTATTGGCCAATGGTATTATTAAATCCTAAACCAGCATCTCATTGAGGAACTTATGGACAATAATTTGCGCTTAATTGGGTCAAAAAATCTGTCTCCTCTAACAGGATGGTGCACCACCTCATAATATCAGAACTGTTTCAGAGTTGTTTAATACCAATTTTGGAAACAACTGGATGGGAAGTAACGTTCCAGTGAGGTGGCCAAAACGATCACCTGACTTGTTACTAATAGATCTCTTCTTTTGAGGGCATATTAAAGACAATTAATTATACAAGAAAACCAGTAACGACATCAACGAACGCAGTCAAAATTTGATGGATTGTGAATTTTATTTCAAATATTCATATTCATATTGCAGTTCAGAGTGGTTTAAAGATATGTAATTTATGTGTCGAGAATAACACATCAGTTTGAACATTTATTTTAATTTGAATAGTTTTTCTAATTTATTGTGTAATCATTTATATTTAATTTTTGGTCTTAGCTTGTTAAATGGCCCATGAATTGATGAGATTTAACGCGTTTAATAAAACAAAAGTTTGTGTTAAAACTTGAAAATTAATGCAGATATTTAAAATTAGTCAAGTCTTAACATTCTCCTTAAAAAAGTGCCTCATGAACGTGCAAATATCTATTTCCTAATTTCACTAAAACCGAGATAGCGACGTGTATCGAAAATTTGAAAAATCGAACTTTTGTTTATAACTTGAAAATAAAAGACGATAGCTAATTTTTGTTTCTACCATCGAATTTCTCTAAAAAAGAAAACGTGATTAGTTCGTGAAGTATACAAATAATAATAATTTTGTACATTTTACTTTAATTTATACAGTACTTCGTCGCCTATTTCGCTTATACACAGTTTCTTGCTGGCGCAAGAAACACTATACGGAATCTGATAAGCACACCACCCAGGACGGAGTCAATATAAGGGCCCATTAATAAGGGATGAGACGCGTTAATCGTCGACTAACCACTGGGCGGCTACCTGTGTCCCGAATGCGTGCCCTCGCCACTGAACACATCGTTAGTGTCACCATTTGCTCCCTTAGATTTATTTATAAATGCTAGATGGACCCACTTCGGAGATTAAATGATAATTTGGATTTAATTTAATGGAATTAAATAGGTAGAAAGAAATGTTTATTTTACAGTAAAGGCATGAACAATGAACATGGAGATAAATTAGAAGAAACTAAAGACAGTAGTTTATAACGATATAAAATGTGGCATAACATTAGTGTCCTGCTACTTTTCTCCCATAATACTTGTTTGTTATTAGGTTGGTACAGCATTTACAATGTATGTTTAAAGACGTATAATATCCAAATATGGAAAAAAAAAATTAATATACCTTATACACTCGCCTTTTTATAACGCTCTTAAATTTTGAACTTAACATGTATCAAAAGTAACTCAACTGAATAACTCAAAATGCATTATTCATGCTATCTATAAAATAAAACAATTTAGCATCAGAAGCGTATGTCACCGATATCCTTGGGCCATTGGCTTTGGATAAGTTTTAAGTAAATAATTTAATGGAACTTTATTTTTCAATTAAAATCGATGCTTCTAATAGGAAAATCAGAAAATTATTTCCTATATGCGTATACTTTTCTCGGCATGATGAACTTAGATACCTACTAATAAAATAATTGGTTTTATGAAAACCCAGAAGAAACTGCCAGTGGAATGATTGAAGCAGTTAAAACATCACTATTACTAAAGCTGATACTAAGAAAGAAAATTTTGGCAAAAATCATTCCTTTATTCACCAATCATTTAAGTTTAAATGATAGTAAGTATTTTAAAAGGTAATTCTCATGCACTCATTTTTCATAATTGTTTTAAACATTCTTTGACTAATTCATATATTTAGACGTTGAAAATATGATAATATCCACTCTTTTCTTAGGCAGGATCAATATTCATATTTTGTAAGTTCAACGGATGGGTATGCTCTAAACAACTGCGAAAAATTCTTAACATTTTCCTGTTCCTCATGTTCCTGTAAAAATCGAAATTTATTTATTATTTATACATAATATTCGGGTCTTTTTGAAATAACAACAAAAATTGGAAAACAATAAAACAACTGCATGTGAAATATTTTACATTATGACAGATTTTAAAAATCAGTTAATTCAGAAAAAATAGCAAAGCTACTTCTTTGGTTATGAAACTCGTAAAAACTAAGAAATCAAAATTTTATCGAAATAGACGTCACAAATTTAGAAAAACGACTTTGAAGGTTTCTTAGATACTCCTTGTTCTTCTAATAATTTGGTTTAAATAAGTGAAAGTATCAGTTTGCAACAAAAATTAAACATAAATGTGAATTTATAGTTTGAGGAAATAGTTTAATTAAAAAATAGCTTTGACGTTATTCAAGAAAGTTAAAACTACCGGAAATCTCTTTCTGGTGACAAATGGCATTTTATTTTGTATGTCGAGTAATTTGTTTAAAATAATTTAATTTTTTCCTGCCTCATTCCTGCAAAAGAAATATAAATAAAAAAAAATTCATGATAAAAAAATTCTAGGTGCGAAGTAATAAGACAAGTAAAAAGTTTAATGAGTCTTTCTCACGATGCGGTAGTAGTAAACAACGAAAAAAAATAGTTTTTAACTAATTTATGTGTACTTATATTATTATAAATCAGTTTCTAATAGGTTTCTTAAGACATGCGAAATGTATCTATATGTAAAATACTTGTATGTATTTTAATTTAAATTAAGTATTTGGTGAATGCGCTAGTAGCTCTAGGTTGTCCTTTAATTTTATAATTAAAAGTTGGCAACCCAGTTACAGCCCTTTCCTGGATACGAACAAATGGCTTAACAGGTCGATACATTCTTTCATATAAAATAAATTTAAACAACTTTACAGTGCAATTAAAAATCGCAGTTTATGATGATATACGCAGTCAACTGTCCTACTGCGATAACACAAAAACCAGGCTACACGCTAGTCTAGATGTGTTCAATCTTTATAAAAAGCATACATGGCAACACGTGTGTTTATTTATTAGAACGAATACCTGATACAAATTTTTGAAATAGTTCATATAAAAAAGGATCCACGAGGTTTTTTATAGGCGAAATTGATTACCTCTTAAACAGGTACCTACTATTAATACTTTGTGACGCAAACTAATATATTTTCAAGAACATCAGACTTAAATATTTGCTATATTTACACCGTCAGTATCCTCTATCAACGAATAATTGAAAAAATATATATTTTTTAATATAATAAATATTAAATGAATATTTCTTTGAATTGATTTTCTATTTGTTACAATTTTTAAAATATGTATAATATATCTTTTAACCATCTAATGAAATTTTACAATTCTCTTTCTTTGCTTGATATGCATTATTTTTAAATGACTTTGTTTAGGCTTTATACAAGCATAATAACAACAAACATATCCAAACCGATATACCTACATTGATGTTTCATCTCTAAACACGCTATTATTAAATTCATTGAACTTTCTTTAATAGGTACATGATGAATACTGGATTAAATATCATAAAATTCAAAACGTCTAAAAACAAATTATTAAAAAATTTTTTCAACTTACCAAAATTCATTCAATATGGTCAACAATTAAAAAACGAAGTCCACAAGAAGATGTACATATTCTTTCGCTCTTACAAGCTCTTCAGGTGAACGATTTCTCGCAAAATAAAGTGATTTACTTGAACTTACATTTTATAATTAATAAACTGTCATATGTAACCATAAAAAACAAATTTCTAAAATTAATATATGCCGCCTACATTTTCATGTTTTCTTATAAAATACTCTACCTCTCTTTATTCGAGACTTGTTGTCTATAAACAACCTTATTCAAGCCTTATATGGCCCAATAATAACAAAATTATCTAATATATTTATTGATGTTCTATTTCTGAACATGCAAATATAAATTATGTTGAATCCAAAAAAAAAATTGTTGAAAACACTTTAGAACGTTGTTATTGTCGAATAATGCAAAAACAAAATACTCTGAAAGAATATGTACATCTTCTTGTGGACTTCGTTTTTTAATTGTTGACCATATTGAATGAATTTTGGTAAGTTGAAAAAATTTTTTTATAATTTGTTTTTAGTCGTTTTGAATTTTATGATATTTAATCCAGTATTCATCATGTACCTATTAAAGAAAGTTCAATGAATTTAATAATAGCGTGTTTAGAGATGAAACATCAATGTAGGTATATCGGTTTGGATATGTTTGTTGTTATTATGCTTGTATAAAGCCTAAACAAAGTCATTTAAAAATAATGCATGAAAGAGAATTGTAAAATAAGATATAAAGGAATAGGCCTTATCTAAAAGAGAGTGATATAATTTTATTACTGATTAATTTTTGATATCATTGTCAGGATACCTAGAATAGAACTAGTTTATTTTGATTTATTTTTGACATCAATGTCAATTAATGTTAGACTGACATTGGATTTAGGTTACATCAATTTGTTTCAATAATGTCAATTTGACATTAGAATGAGGTTATATTTTTTGAATGTCAATGTCAGAATAAAATTAAAAATAGGGAATTTTTAACGTCACAATTAAACTAAAACTAGATTATATTAATTTTTATGAAGATTAATAATTTTTATTTAAATGTTTTGCGTTTTGCTTTGAATGTTATGGATTCTGCAATATAATTCAATGCTGTATGACATATAGTCCTTCAGAGTATTTTGTTTTTGCATTATTCGACAATAACAACGTTCTAAAGTGTTTTCAACAATATTTTTTGGATTCAACATAATTTATATTTGCATGTTCAGAAATAGAGAACATCAATAAATATATTAGATAATTTTGTTATTATTGGGCCATATAAGGCTTGAATAAGGTTGTTTATAGACAACAAGTCTCGAATAAAGAGAGGTAGAGTATTTTATAAGAAAACATGAAAATGTAGGCGGCATATATTAATTTTAGAAATTTGTTTTTTATGGTTACATATGACAGTTTATTAATTATAAAATGTAAGTTCAAGTAAATCACTTTATTTTGCGAGAAATCGTTCACCTGAAGCTTGTAAGAGCGAAAGAATATGTACATCTTCTTGTGGACTTCGTTTTTTAATTGTTGACCATATTGAATGAATTTTGGTAATTTGAAAAAATTTTTTTATAATTTGTTTTTAGTCGTTTTGAATTTTATGATATTTAATCCAGTATTCATCATGTACCTATTAAAGAAAGTTCAATGAATTTAATAATAGCGTGTTTAGAGATGAAACATCAATGTAGGTATATCGGTTTGGATATGTTTGTTGTTATTATGCTTGTATATAGCCTAAACAAAGTCATCTAATGAAATATCGGGTGAAACTACGGCTATTTTTGATTACCAGTATTGTGATATATTTCAGTTCAAATACATGCTTTATGAATTAACGTGAATTATTAAAAAAAATAAAGTTCAGTTGAGTGACTATTTCTCCAAAAATAATTGACCGATTTTAGATTTTTTTGTTAAAAATATTCTATATACTTACTATATATATGCCGTCGTTTCATACTAGGTGTTGTTAATTATTTGACAAAATCATTTGTGGTGTGCTACTCACGCACTCCTCGTATTCTAATATGAACATAAATTATTTCCGTGTACCTCAGTAACAAATCATTTTTAAAAATTAAATCTGTTATTTTTTTCTAGAACTATCATATTTTTTAAATTTTCTTACATGAGAATGTTTTGTGAATAATAAAGCCATGTGAATAAATGATTGCATAATATTTCCAGCACCTAAAGAGACATTTTCACCAGGTAACCCAACATAAAACTATAAATCGCTGTTCGTTCTACAAACGTGACTATTAAAAATATCTAGAATTTTTTGCCGGAACGGACCACAACGCATCCGTGTCGTGTTTAACGTCGTCAATAAATCTTCTCCTCTTCTTCTCCTCACATTCTAACCACTAAATTGGAACACTCTCGCCAACTTTTATAGACGCTCAAGGCGCCGTCCTTGATCAATGCAAAGGGAATCATTGTATTATAACAGTTTTATAGTGTGTTGTGCAAATCTAAAGTGCTTCAAATAATGGGTTGACACTTTTGTGTGGTGATGTATTATTCCGCATCGTTCAATAAAATCAAGCTGGTTACTGCTATTTCATAGATACCTACATGAATATTTATTAAGTTGTTGCTGTGCGCTATTCTCTCAGAAATTTGCATGTTTGGCAACGGTTAAGAATACTTAATCTCCTTATTCGTTTATCATTTAGATTTAGTCCATAATTTTAAGAGATATATCATAATTTTATACAGTAGTGGTAGAAACGTAATTATTGCTGTTTTATTTGCGGAATTATGATAAACTGGGAGACCCCTTACAGTATGTTTACATAGAAAACATTGAAAACAATACAATTCCCAACTATAGTAAAAGTCAGTCATCCGTTTATTGATCAAGTTTTTTAGGAGACGATTATGGGAAAATTAAAAACATTTTTACGAATAATGTTTGATACAACATAAAGGCTAATATTTTTATTAGTGTTATTAAAATGACAATCCGGAATAACTTCATAACTTCTTCAATTTAATGTTACCGCTTGTATTGCAAACTTATTTTGTTTGCTTATTTTTATACATTATATTTAATATTATCACTAAAATCTTCATCATCCTTGTTATTTTATGGAATAGGGTATTGATTTATTTTACAATTTAGGCGGTAAATATATTAAAAATATCTACTTTTGGTTTTGGGATCCCTTCTGTTCTTGTTATATAGATCCTGACTGATATTTCATTTTATTTGTCTAGTGTACCAATTTTAAAAATGATATACGCGAAAGTCCTCCCTAGGTGTTAAATTTGGTAAGTTGTAAAAAGTCGGATCACACTTGCATGTTTTGTGATATTCTGATTGATTAGACTCATAATTCAATTCTATTATTACTGTTGTTGACATTATAACATTATTCGTTTATAGTTTTTTAATATTCAATTTCAAAATGCAATATGCATAATTAATGTATTTTTTAGAATAATTTCCTACGCATCTGGAAGGGGTATAGCATTAATAGGATAATTTTTTAATAAAGTATTTTGCTTGTTTAGCATACAGGTGAAATGTAAAGTCGGTTAGCAGAATTGGAAACTAAATTATTTTAACAACCAAAACGATTTTACACAAAATTTATAAATTAATTTTATAAATAAATCTTGAAGTGGATGCTTAAATAATAATTGGAAACCTACCAAAAAGCAGAATAATTTGCGAGTCCACATGTAAACTATTAGTAACGAAACAGAATTACCTTCTGCGAAGTTTGGTCTAAGTTTAGATTAAAATACTGATTCAATTTTAAATGCCTTCCACCAAAGACATTGAACGGTACAGAGTTCCTATTACAGATATATGTAGTATAAACATAAAAAAAAACATAAAACACACCACAGAAAGTAGACAACCCCCATATCCAAAGCCAAAAGCTGTCCGGAAGGGGGCAACACATTAGAAAAAAACATCCATACCCACCGATATTGCCATCTGCCGATGCCATGCCTCGAATTCGGACACGATAGGAAGTATGGCCAGAGTCATGACTGTCACTCATGCTCTAGCCCACTACGCCACCGAGTCGGTGTAGTATATTGGATAATGGTATAGCTGCAAATCCTAATTTTCCATTGCTTCATTGGAAAAATAGTGAAAAAAGCAAGAAAAAATATTGTAGCTTTACAAATCGTAATTTAAAAAAAAAATATTAACAAATTACATACCTATATGTCCTAAAATATTTCAACTTTATTGACATTTTGTTACTTTTGTTATCGCGAAAATTCAGTACATAAACATTTATTATACCATTGAGAAACTACTTATGACACTCATAACTAGTTTATATCATGAATGTTTATATAGGTTTTTGATTTTATGGAAAAGGAATTAGAACTCGCAAATAATGAAAACCATTCCTCGTTCCTACAATGCATTGAATAGCCGAAAGACGGCAAGGCGAAGGTGCTTCACTTCATTAGTATTCATAAAATGTTTCAGCTCGAGTGCGACGGTCCAATAAAAACAGAAACAATACGGACTCGATTATTAACGAGGATTCTGACATTTATACTATTATACGCGTTAGTTACATGAATTACATTAAAGTACTATGTTGCATTTTGTTTCTAATATGAAATTATTTTGATGTAAATTCCTTAATAAAGATATTATTATTCACATCATCTAGTAATGAGTCTTGCTTTCATTTTTCGATTTTTCACACTGAATCGATCATACAATTTAAGTTACAGTCGAGATATACCGGTCACATTTTGAATGATTTTGCTATAACGAATCCTTAGGATGGTACAAATTTTGATGTAGTTCTTTATAGATATTATACAGGTTGTCCCGAAACTGCATTCAGGAAATTCGGGAGGTGATTGCATGCGCGAAAATATGAAGAAAAGTTCCTATGGACATGGGTCCGCAAATGGCTCCTAAATTGAGTTTTCTTTTAAATATTTCAGAAACTTTTTGGGTTACTAACAACATCAAATTTGGCATACTACCATGAAAATTCAGTCAGTTACAATTTTTCCCATGTTGGATGACGATTTTTCTTGGATTATAGCGTAACATTCGACAAATTTCAAGCCACTAGTAATAGTAGAAGCGCATGTGTCATGGCGTGGGAAATAACTGATTAAAGTTAGAAACATAATTTTTCTGTTGAGTTACATTGTTTTATTTAAGATAACTCATGTTTCCACCCGCGGACGAGCGGGCTTTGACTCTATTAAAATATTAATTTTTTGGGAAAGCAAAACTAGCTTTCAGTGTTAGTTGCAGTTTGTTACAAGATGCCGAAGGGGCAGCAAAATATTATTTAAAATAAACTACCGGAGCAAACATATGACATATTCATATGGTTGAAATCAAAAAAACGTATAGAATCCAAAAATATAAAAAAATACAGGGTGTTCCATTTAAAAAAACATAAGTTGTATCGGTAGATCGTAAATACGATGTTCAATTGTTTTTCTAAAAATGGGATTTTTAAGCCCTTAACATGTCCTACAACTTTTACTTGAAACTTTTTTTTCTAAAATTACAAATTAAAAAGTTATCGGGGTGATCATTTTCGGTGGAAAACCCTGTACATAATTTTTCGTTTTTTTGGATATTCATTTTGTACTTTTATTTTTATTTATTAGACATTTGTTAGTTTGTATTAAAATTGTAATAAATAATTACTGAATTATAATAATTATTATAAAGTGAATTTTTACTATCATGGCATAACTGATTTTTACGATTTAACGATATGAATTGTGGTTTTCGTAAAATATTAAATATTGGCACTATCAGTTAAAATTTTTGTGACATGTTTTATATCGTTGGAAAGAGAAAAAATAAACGGAATTAATGGTGTCATGGCCTACTTTGAGATTTGTTCTTTTAATTTTTGCACAAGAGCGTATGTCAAAGCCAACTGCGTTTTTCGAATTTTTTGATACATATTATTATTCTTATTGTCTTTGCCATCAACTATCTTCTCTTCAACTTTGTTCGTATCTCTTCAAATAAGGAAGCTATAACCATTTGTAGTTTTCCTACTTTTCAGGTTTTTGTAATATATCTCACAAAGTAGGCTATGGATTTCTAATTTCTTTTTACTGAAATATAGCTCACAAAAAATGGAATTACTATTTCTAAAACTTTATTCCTCAACAATAGATATTAAGCGAGATATTTAGTGTGGCCCTCGTAAAATAGACAGCCGTATACCAGTGATTATTGTTGCATTGAAACTATTCGACCTGAATGTTATAATAAAAGTCGGTCTATTAAAATGTTATATTTTTAATCCTGTACAGAAATTTGAGAAATCGAACCTAATGAAATAAACGTAATTAACTAATACATAAATAAATGAACAGCAAGTTCAAGACATTCTACAAATCTTCCTCGCTGAGGTCAGTTATTGACGTTTCTTCTTGATCCTCGTCACTACTGAACTCTACTGAATACTCCCGTTGTGTCGCATCCCGATTCCCGATAATGCATGCATTGCTAGCAGGGCCTCCATTTGTACTTTGCTTAGCACAGATTATTGAGTAAAAAATAATAAAGAGGTGCAAGTGTCAAGGTTTCGAGATTTTAGTATTGTATTTCTTTGCCTATAACTTCATGATTGTCATCAATTTTTAGTGCTACAGAAAGGTATTTGTAATGTGGCTGTATAGCCCTTAGAATTGAAGACAATCATGAAGCTATTGGTAAAAAAATAAAACAGTAAAATCTCGAAACCTTGACAGTTGCGCCTCTTTATTATTTTTTACGCAATGCACAGATGCTACGGATGAAACTGTTACACCTCTTCTCTTGGATCCACTTCCTGTTTAAAATGTGATATGGCAGGAGAAGTAATCATAATACTTAAGATAAGAGAAAAAATACATCAGAATCTGGAGAGCATACGGTAATAGTAAATAGTAAGCGATTCTCTTGATGTTGAATGTAACTTGGTCACTGATAGAGAATGTAATATAAGTTTTGTGTCCACTTCCTCTTGCGTACTTGCTAAATGTTCCAAATGACCTTTTTTATTAGAAAAGCAGATGCCTCGATACTATCATATTTTTAGATTCAAACGTAGCCGATTTCATTAACTTCACTGAAAGGTACTCAGTTAGGTCGTTCTTCGTATTATTATGAGACAGCAAATATTTCGTAGATATATTCTGATATATGAAATTGTTTAGATAACGGTTTGCTCTTGTAGCTTCTTCAAATTAATTATAAATAAATCTTATTATTATTATTATTATTATTATTATTATTATTATTATTTACTATTGGGAGTGTCATTCTGGATGATAGATTCAACTTCCATCAAGAGCAAACAATGACCGAGGAACTGCTGAAAGTTCATAATCTCCTAGTATTTGTTTCAGGTTTAGGTCGGATCTTGAACGGCACAGTATTAAAAGTCTTGAGAATAATAATCGGTCAGCTATTAATTCCGTGATAGCGTTATCTTTTTTGGTAACTATTTTTTTATTGCCTTCACGGCAGAGATGAAGTTTTAATTTCTTGACTGGATTCCATAGATGCATGTCATTACTGTGGATCCGAGTCATCTTAAAACTTTCATAAGCTTCAAGGCCCAGTTCAGTCTGCGCGCTGATCCACATTTTAACGGTGTTTCTATATTTGCGGCTTTCGGTCGGTGGCGTGAAATGTGAATTTCACACGTTGACATTTAAACGAAATATATTGTTATATACATCGTTTTAAAGCTAAAGAACGAGTGCAACTTTTTTATTTAGGGATATTTTTGAGAAAGTGTTTTGCTTGTTTTACACCGATGAAAGGACAGAGAACTTTTTTTTTAATGTTGTTTTTTCCGAATAAGTTAAAAACGCATAGAGATACGACTAAATCCATAATACCTTTTTTTCTTCGTAATAAAGAGACCTTTAATTTGGAAAAAACGAATATTCTACGATGAATAGTTCTTGAGATATCTTAATCAAAATATTTTAACCTTCAGAAGGTGCAGAAGGTGAGGCCCGCGAAGCTGAAGGTGGAAACATGGATTTTCATACATAGAAAGATGCCTTTTAACAAAATAACTGTCTCCAACTTTAATCATTTATTTCCCACGAACCCCCTAATTTAGCCGTATGCGCTTCCACTATAAATTCAATGTCACTTTTTTTTTTTTTTTTTTTTTTATTTATTTTTTTTTAATCGTCTTATTTATATTAACGTCCTGGCGAAGTTTAGCTTAGAGCTATTCTGACACTTAACCAGGACACACCACATACACCCATTCCCTCCGACATTGCCATCTGCCGGAGCTGGGACTCGAACCCAGGAGAGATAGGCAGTAACTAGTCGCCTTGTGCCACTCAAGGGCGATCTAGCCCGCTGCACTATCCTCGGTAATGTAATGAGATACGGTCACCCATCCATTCCCCGGCTCCGACCACCGCTGCTTTGCTCCGAAGATCGAAGACCGGCAATTGTACGCATGACCCCATCTCACTACTTACCCTCATTCTTATCATGTTCGCAATTGCATAGTAACATAATTATCTAGAAAAGCAGGTGAAAATAAGTAGTTAACATTTTTTAATAAAATTGTTTCATGAAATATAAAAGAAAACAAATTGTTTATGTTTAAATAACTTACTTTTATTTAGAGAGACTTCTTTCCACTGTCTAGTTTGTAGAATTAAACGTTTTATTTAAGTGACTAAAAAGTTTAAATAAGTAAAACTCTCCCATCCAACGGTGTTCACGAAACCTTTCATTGGAGTGACAAATAGGACAGAATGTTCTTTAATATTACTGTAGCTGGCTTTATAATTAAGTTACATTTCAATTTTTTATGCCTTCTGTTTCTCGCAAACTTTAATGTAACTGAATTATATATTATTCCTGCATTTTGTTTCATGTTGCACGTGTATTACCATTAATTTTGTTGGTGCATCGAAAGTCCTTAATAACTCGCATTATTTTATTTTTAATCCATTACATGTTTATTTGAGAATTAACGTAATTACAAACTCTTGAAAATAATGAACTTAATGAAATTCTAGTTGTAAAAATAGGTCACATATAGTTCAAAATGTGTTTACTAGTATTGTGTTTTCTTTATGCAAATGATTTGGACTAACCTAACAATAAATATGCCACTTTAGTCCAATACAGTTATTACTACTATGTAAAGAAAAAACTGTGCGCTGGTTTGGAACGTTGTTGCTTCCGCTTGGTGGAATGGGGATATATTCTACATCTGCACTGCACAATTTGAATTTTGTCATAATATGAGATCTTTATCCTCAACGAATTTAGTGACTTTCGTAGATTTTCCTAGTTAATAATATCAAACATCACATTAACACCACGATTTTTCTTACTTTTTTTAGAGATTGGTTATGTGTTTCTATAGCTTCTCGGTAAATAATGTCTTGTTACTTGTGTCCAGTATCCCCTTTCTTGTGAATGTTTGACACATGCAGATTTAATGATGTTTTCATTTCTTTTAGTCTCTCATGTAAACTTGTTCACACGAACCAGAAATGCTATAGGTTCCTGGTAAATCTAATTTTTTGCTTGCATTCGGAAAACTACTGTCCAATTTTTTGTTTTTCATTGTAGATTATTGAATTGTCAGCGAAGCAAAACCAAGCTTCTTGTTAAATGTTTACACAGAGGAGATCGGATGGCGAACACATCAATTCAGAAAAAGTCAACGACGAGGCGGTCTAAACGTCAAAAATTCAACAGGTAGAGAATCCGAGCAAAATAACTCGAACGTTAAAAGAATTATGCAGTAGCATACAATCATAACTACACAAACATCTCAAATAAGTCAGTTGACAAGACTCTTGAATGATTCGACTCATCTGCCAAACTCACCATCGAAGTACACAGAAAAACATCCAATTAACAACATTAACAAAATTAATATTAATTCTGGTGGCGTACTAACTCTAATAATTTACACAAGTAACTACAAAACAATAACTAATAACATTAGAGAGAACAATAGAGAAACCACAATTTAAATACAATACTCTGCACTAGCTATCCTAAAACCCTAAAACTAACTTAGATAATCTAACTCTCTGCCAGAGTAAGATGGAGTTTAATTTCTATTACCAAATAAAATGACTTGTTAAAATAGTACATACCAATAGTAGAAATTGAATTCGAAGACCTACTTCAATAATATTAACGACAATATCAAGACAAAATCGATTAATTCCACTATCAGGGTTTCTTGCAGGTATACTAATATTCCGTTTTTTGTTTAGTTAACCGCGCTGTAACACGGACAGAAAGTGTCGGACCTAAGAGTGAAATATACCATTACTGCCAAAATTGAACACTATGCAGTTGGAAAATAGATACCAAAGCGCTTCAGATGTGTACTGTCAAATGCTGAAAGGCCAAATAAACTCATATAATTTTAACCTTTGGTCCTTGTCTCAAAAAATTAGCAATCTAATGGATACACCGAATCTAAATGCATGAACTAAATTTAGGAACACCAAACACAAACCGCCTGAACCCTACAATCCGCATGTACAAAAAACCTCCCCGAAATCGAAAATAACATCGATCCACCAACAAAGTTTTATGTAATACGAAGTACAAAAATTAGGAATTGTGTTAAGAAAATCTATTGAAATCTTTTGAAAAAATTTTCCTGCTAGAGGCATTAGCTGACTTAATGACACTTATCACACCTGATATACAGACAACGCATACCTACCAACTGCCCTTAGTCATTCGAAATTATAAATTGTAATCACTAAGAAATCAAAGGAAAAAATAAAACGGAATAAAATAATATAAAGTAATTATAGAGCAAGATCAGAAAAAACTCAGTCGCAGTTACCCATGAATTTAAAATCATATGTTTTTGATTAGGTAGAGACAAAATTTATGTATTATACCAAAAATTAAATTCAATCCTTGGTTGTATTAAGAATTAAACTATTCAAACACATGAGGTTTTTAAATCATAAGTGACTACAATTACCTTTTTCTATCTCTGGGTAATACGAGATTGGTTAAATTAGACAAAAGGTGTCTAATTATGTAATTCTGGAAATTCTGGTCTGATATTTTGAAAATTTATAGTGGGTCTTGAATTATATTGAAAAAAACTGAATAGGTCGGTGTGAGATACAAATTAATAGTTTAATAAATTTTTCTTATGAGGTCATAAAATTTATTCGACGACTAGAAAATAACACTGCTACCACCTCGACGTTTAACTTTTGTTTTTCTTATAGACAGCTACGGATTTTTTTATAATTCGATTAACCAATCGATTGTAGATCCAACTGTGCACCCGTATTTTTAAGATAGACTATTATTAATATTATTAAAATTCTGGAGAAATATAATTTAAATGTTGATTGTTATAAAGGCATTATTGTCGTCAATTTAGCTTTGAATTTGACACTACACAAAATAGAAGTTGTAGAAAAATAATATCAAGCAAGTATCGATTTTCAACTGTTGTAAACAATTTGAGAGTACCTTTGCAATTTTATAATTTTAAGTTTATAATGTACTTATATTACAAAAATAGTTAGATATTCTGACGAAGAAAAAATGGACATGTACAATTTATACAGTACATTTTCGAAACTTTGTTATATTCACACGTTACTTCGAATTATATCCTGAAAGGAATCAATCGAATAGAACACTCTTTAGAAATATTGAAAAATCCTTAAGGGAAATGGATCTTAAAAAGAAGAGATGTACATACATAATATAATGTTAATCCTAACGCAAATATCATAAATGTTGTGACATTAATTCATATCAATCCAAACATTTCTATAAATCAAATTTCAACTATCAAATCTTTTACAAAAATATAAATTCCATGATTATAAAAATATAGTTTGGTCGTTTGGTATAAGATAAGCATTAAAGCCTAATGCCTATGGGAGAAGAATATAGTTTTGTACATAGTTTCAAAATAGAGTAATTGAAGAGCCCGATTTTACCTCCAAAACAATTTGGTTTGATGAATATGCACATTCACTAATAACGGATTATTTAATCGTCGTAATCATCATTATTGGTGTCAGGAAAATCCTCATTTAGTATACGATAAGACATCAAATTCGATTTAAAGTGGATCGTGAATAATGGTCCTGTTCTTTGGCCATCTAGATCTTCAAATTTAAATCCCCTAGATTCTTTTGATGGGTCTATAAGAATATAAATTTTAAAAGTAATTTTGAGGCTCTACTAGCCTAAGAGCAAATCTTATTGAGATGTTTGCAATCCATCAACCCTGAGATACTCAGAAATGCTACAAGATCTACAACAGTTAATCGGACCAGGTTATGTCTTAAAAATATCGGAGGACATTTTGAACATTCTAAATAAATACTGTTATTGGTCTCTTTGTTTATATAAAATAAAAAATTATTATTGTATTTTATGACCTCATAAAAAAATTACTTTTTTGAGTTTCTCAAACCGTTAGCGAAATATTTAAGAGATTTGAAATAGCCGATTTTCAGTTTTTTTAGGATAACTCAGGGTCCACTATAAATTTTCTAAATGTCAGACAGACTAGAGCTTCAAGGAATACATAATAAGACAACTTTAGTCTAATTTAACCGATCTCGTATCTCTAAGGTTTCTCGAGATTCTCATGGTGGCGGTTTAAATATTTGTAATCCTGTATATCCTATAATGAAAGTAAAATATCCAGACAAGGAAAAAGTTCTAAGGACACAACATAGTTTGCAATATTAACCTGTCATCCTACAAAAGTTTCGTTTTTCATGGTACCTATTATACATTCAATAAAAAATACTATCACATTAATTATACAGTAATTTAATAACGGTGAAAATGAATAAGTTTAATAACTAGTTAGTTGTTCGTTTTTTATTAAGTTTTAATAAATTAGTATATACTTAAGAAAAACAAAAATAAAATACAGTTAATAAACTATTTAGCTCTTATAAAGAATCTCCGTACGTGCGGAAAGTTGCCATGGAATTTTCAGTCTGCTGTTAAATGTAAGCGTGGTGTCCAGAGTAGGCCTTCGTTTTAAACAAGAAGAGCACAGGTGCGTCGGGCGCGTGGCTTCAAAGCTCCCGGTCGATATTTGCTATATAAACATTTCCCCCTACGTCTGGGTGCACACAAAATGCAATTTACTGTTGCAATTTTCCTTAAACTGCAACATATGTTGGTGTATGAAAGGATAGTATTTGGACATAAAAGAATTTTATGTTTAAAACAGTGGAATTGTTTCTCGGTAGATTTTCTTTTTAATAGCTTTACTTGGAGATAACCATATGCTTTTAATATAGTCTAATTTTAAGGATTATTTATGTAAATGCAAGTTACCAAACCGAAGTATTTGAATAGAATTATACTTTAATTAAACGTATGCAAAAATCAGTTAAAATGATACAAGTGTAATATTTTAGGTCTCCATAAAAACGTTACCGTTTATTACATACTTTTGAAATCACGTCTCAAACACTCAAACTGAAAGAATTTTAACATTTATCATCTATATTTAAGTTTGTTATTTTCAGACAACTTTTTAACAAAATCTGAACTTACACTACAATTGTGCGGTCAAGCACCAAAATGCGCGTTAACCTAGTTGTTATCAAATGTAATGCTGCTAGATAAAGTGGAATCAACTGATCAGAGTAAATTATATGTTAAACTTCACAATGCACTGCCTATTACTTGTTGCATTAACTAATTATTCTTGACTGTATTAATGTAGTATCAAGCATCTATTTTAATTGCTTAATACAGGGTAATTATCAATTTCTCTATTAGTGGTCATTTGATCAGTGAACTTAATTGGATCTGATCGGCTCGATTGTCCAATATACAATTCTTACATCCAAGTTCATGAATTAAAAGATTCATTTTAGATATAGAATATAGACTTATTGAATAATTAATCATACTATTTACTTTAGACTAGCATCGGTTCTATGAGTATTATCAAATAAAATTCTAATTGTCAGTTTTTCCATTATTGAGTCTAGTCAATATCGATTCAACATAATATTGATTGCATTTTTGCAGTTACTTTAGTGAATCCTCTACTTCTGATTCAAATCTATTGTCCTGGTATGATCTCAAGTGCTGAAGGCTTAGATAACAGTTACATATTGAATACATGCCATACATAATTTTACTCATTTAAACGGAGAAGGAAGGGCTATCCAATAAGAAGCTCTGTAAATTAATAAAGTGCACGTCATGTTTATTAATATATGAACATTATGTTAGACCTTATTCTACTTTACACTATTCAGATTCAGTACAAAATTAACAATAGTATAATAGTTGACCATATCAAATAAAATATATAAGAAAGTCGACGTGTTTGAGGATCTTTACCATTATTATCTGTGCAATCATCAAAGACTCTAACGCTTTTTAGGTGGTTTAATTGAGATGGTTAACTTAATTCGTGTTAAATATACGTAAATGTTGGAACTACAATTAATATTAAGATTTGCTGGTATCTGTTAACTACTAACATCATTTCTCAAAAAACACATTTAAAAATCCGTTGTGATTACATATTAAGTGTTAAGAAAGGTCACTTTAAACAATGTTTGCCCTCATTGAAACCTCAATGAACGCAGTAACTTCAGGTATCCCTTTTATCTTTGAAAACAGTCGAAATTTAACTGACCATGAGACTAAGCCGACACCATAACAGTATTAAGGATAAATCAACAGTGCCTAATGGACTAAACATTAACTTTGCTCAAAGCTGATTTAACGATTTGACTAACATACAAATAAAATTAGGTTGGCCTAGTTCGCTTCGAACTCAATGAAAACAAATTGCAAATGCAAGGAATTTAAAAGGTCTTGCCACAAATCCAGATACTTCAATTAGTTATATTATTATGTGATCTAAGCCAACGAAAACATGAAAATTTCACAACATTTTGATTAAGGATTTCCGAATAACGGGCCCAGTAAAAATAATGTTTTCCAGTCGTAAATAATTGATAACTTGAAAACGGTTTGCGTTTCGAAAAAAAGTCATTCTTCATTTTCAATTTAAAGTGATTTACATATAACAAATAATAAGAAGATGCTCAGAAACAGATTTTAGTAATGTTGTAATTGATCAGAGTAAAGTATTATGTTGGTCCTAATTTGTAATGTGAAATATGTTATGGTTAGGTTTTACTCCCTTCAATTCTAAAAATAGTTAAGAAATATTTCTCTAAAATTCATTGTCTTGCTATCATACAATAAAGAAAATAAAAACGAATTAAATAAAAAAATCAGTGTGACGGTAGCGCAGTATTTTCTTACAAAAGATTAACCTTTATTATCTGCATGAAGGTCCATTACATAAACAACAAGTAAAAAAAAGAATCATAGCTTGATGTCCAATGGTATTATAAGGAAGTATACTAAACTTCAAAATGAAAACCTTCTTGGAAACATTCAAAAGTATATTCTTAATATTTTTCAGTTTACTTTGCATTGTTATTTCCATCGTCAGGTTTGGTGACTTTTGGGCTCAATTTGAGTACACTAATAGCTCTGGAGAACTACTTGTATCTTGTATTTTTATATGATAAACTGCATTTATTTTTTCGTTCTCCTATTCAATCCGAAAAATTCAAGATAAATCTGTTGCATTCCCTATATTATTAAATAAGCAAGTATTAAATATTGCAGGTTTAATTCTAAATTAAATAATTGTTTTAATTTTATTGGATCATTAAAAAATAATTAACAAAGGTTCATATTGAGACACCCCAGCCCTGGGCTGCCTCATTACGCGCATTTTTCCAAAATTTCTATTATTATTATTTTATTCAAATTATCAGTACAAGTTATGAGATTTCGTTAAATTCGAATACATTATATTTTACATAAGTTGCGTCAAAATCGGTTAAAAATTGACCATCGTTGGGTTAGGAATGCCGGGCTCAGGTCAGATTATGACCGGGCGCCACAGGAAAATAATCACTACGTAACGCTTAGATGAAGGCCCATAATTCAGTACCAGGGTACGACATCTGGACCGGGACTCGCTCGGAGTGTTCGCCTAGCATCTTTGTTTTTGCATGTAGGATATGTAATACGTCACAGGACAAAACCGTATAAATACCGGACCCAAAACCCCAATCGAGGACTCTGTTCTCAGACTCCATCGTGGCGAGCTGTGTCGTGAATCGGCGCCTGTCACAATTCTTCGTAATCGTATCGAGGAGACGGAATTAAAAACTCTAGTGGGGCGAGCTGCAGTCGTGAATCGGCGCCTGTCCCGCTCCCCTCGATACGGTCCAAAGTCTACGTAACCGCGGCAAATACATTTCTCCACCCCACATACACGCTTATTGTATGTTACTACGAAGTGGCGGAGAGGTGGACAGTGGACGTCTTCGCGTCCAACGATATCATGTGTCCCGACGACGAGCCGAGTAGGGAAACCGGGGGAGACAGTATTTCGAATCTCACCGTCGTCCCAAGACTAGGTGAGAATGTCAAGCATAACTCGTTACTAAATATTTAACTTTCCGTAGAAATAACAAATTACGACTTTATAAATCGGGGCAGAACGCGCGTCCCTGTGGTACTATATATTTTATTAATTGCTTTGCATAACAAATTGTAAATATCTCTTGTGTTAGGACTATAACCGAGTAACCCAGTTTTAAGGAATTTTATAACTGCCTGGGCCGATGGCAACGATTATTACGTCATTTAGTTTAGAATAGTATGTTTATCCCCTGAATACTCTTTTGTTTGCTCGGTACCGCTGAGCGCAAGGACAGGTTTACAACCTTCAAGCACGCTTTTGAAATATGCCATCTGGGTTCTGACCGACCGACCCTTTGAGGTAACTACGGGCGTCTTTCGGTGATAATTCGGTGGCATACCGTAATGTATTTATGGCCACAGTAACTGTACATTTTCATTATGTGTCGCTGTGTTTTACATACAAATATCTCAATCTACGATAATTAGGGGACAGTTGTCTCCGCGTTTTTCAGAGTTCTGTTGACGCACACATCGAACAAAAAGAAACATAAAAGAAACAAATAGAGGGGCAGTTGCCTCGCTGCGACAAAGTTTTGTCGGAAGCACATTGTTCAACGTATTTTATGTAACATAGCGATCTCATATTGAGACTGTCGGCGACAACGGCCCGGTAATTATAAAGCGAGACTTGTATTACCTATCCATCGTTTAGTGGACACTGGGCACACAGCTGAATCTCAGGAGAAGTTTCTCAGGTAGTAACGTTTTGCCCTGCCCGTCTGCCCAGGCCATTATATTCATTGATTGTGACAGTTGTCTTAAAATAAAATAAACAAGTTTAACCATTTCGAGAGTATTCTTTCACTAATCGTTTTCTTTCAGAAGGTCAAGTAACGTAAACTTAAATATCAGATTTCAGTTTACCAGTGCATAAATCTAGTAAATTAAAATAGTTCACAATAGTTAAATAATATCAAACTTTATAAAAAGGATCTAAGTAAACGCTACAAACACAACATAGTTTTGGGTCCTACCACTATAAACCTAGACGATCACATAAAAAGGCCAAAAGTATGTTTCTTTTTCTCTGGAAAAAGATTAATAAACATACGAGGGGGGTATGTGGTGTCACAATATTAATAAGTGGCATCTAAAGTGACGGAAATTAATTATGCAATAGAATAATAAAGGCCATAAATTAAAACAATTACATTCTAGACCATATACTCGAAAATTATATAAAGCTATATTCTAAGAAATAAAGCAAGTTACTTGCCATAAAGTTTCCAAAACGTAATGAAATGAAGCCTATCAACAATTCAATTATCGATAAAAAATGTTTTGTTGTTCGTTATTTGTAGAGCATCGACAAACTTTATATATTTTTAATTCAGTTTTACCGCTGTTCTCCTGCAAGCAAATCAGTCAAGTCCGTTCGAACGAGTAATTCGACGTGTACACTCTTCAAAATTGCTTTTTAAATTTTAATTCGCTCTGGAGCTGCTATATTCCAGGTTAGCGTGGTCGTATTTTCAGCTGCTCTAATATTTAGTTCTAGCTTCAGACAGCCATGTAGAAGTGAGTGGTGAGGACGTACACTTCTCCACACGTCGCTCAGACAGAAATTAATTACGTTTGAGAAATAAGTTCAGATACGTTTCGCTTGAATTATGGAGCCGGTTCAAATATATTAAAAGATTCATAGTATTGCAAATACGTGTACGTGTACACAGTGTACAGTAATTAATATATAATGTAATTTTCTTAAGGATATATCTACAGAAGTTGGTTTGATAAATCTGTTTCGTCGACATCGTTCGTATGTGTTATAAGAAAACAGAATATTTGCATTTTTAATTGATATAATATATACAATATAATGGTATGCTGAGCTCATCCCTGTGTATCTTCGTTAGAATTACTTCAGTGATAGATGGTTGTGGTTACAATTAAGAAGATGAAAATAAATGATTTTTAAATTAGGTATTATAAATCATTAGCTAGAGTCAGTCATTGTATTAAACAACTATGCTACTGCAAAAACATAGATGTGTTGTGTGAAAGTATAAAATTCAGCTTAAATACTTTTCCAACTAAACTTCATAGAGTTAAGTGTATTGCTATTCAAGTACCTCCTAATGGAACACTGTAAATTGACACGAGGCAATCCATTCTTTACCGTACAAATTTACTTCGCCAAATGATATGCTAATTATGAAGCTATTAGCAAAAAGAGTTGACAATGCTATTCCTATTATTATTATACAGAATGAGCGAATTAAAATCTCATCCCTGCATTTTCTTTCATACTTGCTTGTTTTATATAAATTATTTTACTTTTTTTGTTTGATACGTATTGTTTACAACTATTCAGATTTTATAATCAAATCAAATCAACTTCAAATACATTTGAGGCAAATTTCCTGAAGTTTTTAAATTTTCAAAGGTAATTCATATTTTTAAGAAAGGTGAACCCTCGTTGCCAGATAATTATCGCCCAATTTCTATTATACCAATCTTTACCAAAATTATAGAAATTATTCTAAAGCTTCGACTAGGAAAGTTCTGTTTACGGACTCCCAGTTTGGCTTTAGGAAAAATCGCTCTACGACCGATGCAGTCCTAAGTATGTGGGAGACGTAGTCGAAGGCCTTGAGCAGGGACAGCATACCTCTCTGACCATGTGTGACCTGACCAAGGCCTTTGACTGTGTCTCTCACAAAGTATTAATAGATAAAATGGGTCTCTGTGGCATCAGAGGAGTACCACTCAGTTTGCTTGACTCTTATCTCAAAAATAGAAGACAGTCTGTGTGTATAAACAACACTACCTCCATGGCCCTTAATGTTGAATGCGGATTGACCCAGGGATCCGTTCTGGGGCCCTTCCTCTTTCTCATTTACATCAATGATTTATGCAAATATCTAACATCGAAAATGTGTATTTTGTTTGCAGATGATACCACTCTAATATGCCAAAATAAAAATATGGCTAATTTAATAGACGAATCTTTACTTATTTTAAATAAGGCTGCATAGATATCACCAACGCAACACCTCTAGATGTATCGTATAATGTTGTTGGAAATAAAAACAACTCTTGTAATGATAAAAGTTCTGTAGCTGATGAAACAATGGGAAAACCAAACAATTACAATAATTTTTTAGAAACGGTACCAAGAAGAGAGAGTTTAAGATAATACATCAAAATATCCAAGGTATAAGTAACAAACAAGTGGCCAAAACGCTAAGCTCGTAAGGCCAAAAACCGGAGAAAAAAAAAAGTAACAAACTTGGTGAGATTGAAGTATTTTTAACAGAAGTTGTGATATTCTCTGTATTACAGAGCACTGGTCAAAAAAAGATGAAGCTCAATCTCTACAAATACCCGGTTTTGTTCAAGGGGATTTTTACTGTAGAAATAAGTATAAACATGTTGGGGCAGGTATTTTCATTGGGGAACAATACAAATACACAGTACTCCAATCACTCCAATTTTGTTAATATGTGAGACAAAAATAAACGAAGTAACAAATAATGCAAACACACAACTTCAACAGATACTAACTTAAGTGGTGCAAAAATAATAACACATTAAACAGTAAATAATCTAATATTATGAGATATGTATCCAATAATAAATTTGATCATAGTATACTAATAAAAAACGATGGTACATCATTAGAACAAAAGAACAGTGTAAAATTCCTTGGATTATATATGGTTTTTCCTTTAAGTATAGCCATTAACACTGACTAAAAAAATTCTTCTTTCCATTTTTGTTTTCAGTTTCAGGTATTTGCTCACAGGATAACAAAATATGCATCTTTAAATTAACCTAGAAATTTAAGGGCCTAAATTTCGTAAGAAATTTCATTAATAAATTTGAAATATTTTCGAGAAAAGTTTTTAACCGTTTAACATATAAAAACTAAATAATGGCGCCATTGAGAGTTTAGATACCAGTTGTAATTAAAATATTCCGTTGTATTAAAATATTATTGAAAATGTAATGGTGATATTACGCTGAAGGTAAAGTTTAAAAATACGTTTTAGAAAGGGTGTACTATACACACAAATTTGTCAGGTGATTTATATAAAAATTATAATATTTGATGAATATTAAAAATTTCTTGAAAAAATAAAAAAGCGAAGAAGGAAGTGCTTCTTTAAGAGTTTCTTTAAAATCTTTATTTTAGTATATCAGTTATCCGCGTAGTCAGTGTAATAGAATTTCGTTCACCGTTTAGTATTAATATGATATTATTTCATGATTATTACAAAATAATAATTTGGCCACTTGCCATTTAGCCATTTAACAAATAATATTCCATTATAGGATCAACGGTTATAATGTGTTTACATTTTAGAGTAATTTAAATTATTATTTTTTAGGTATATTTTGTCTGAAAATTTTTTTTTCTTAAAATGACGGAATGGATACTTCTCGAAATATTTACCTTTACCTTATATTGTGCATTATTTAAATTTGTTTGGCTTTGGCTTTTATTTAGCCGCATATTTGTATATACTTCTTTTATTTAACAAACTTCCTATCTATATTGAATAACGTAGTTCCAGATTCAGTTTAAAATATTTATATAAAATAGCGAGTGTACGAGCAATACCACACTTGTGCAGGGAGCTATTAGTCTTCAATGTGATGGAAATAATGTAATCGACTAAACCCTTCATGAGTGATCCAATGTTAACATGATGATTATGCAGTGTTTAAGCTACACGTGGTTGGCTTCTCGTTCCTTTGCTGTTGATTTATAATGTTATGTTATAACAAATAATTATTATATCAAATATATTAATACTTTCTAGTAACTGTAGTATTAAAACAAGCAGTATAATATTGTTAGTTGCCTAATGTCAAAGATTTCTATGAACAAAATCATCTAATATAAAATAATCTTGCTTAGCACGAGCGCAGGTTTGGATACTTGGTTTCACTCTCTTACCGAAATAGGCGGCGACGCTATAATTTGTGGGATGCTTCTAAGGCCTCATCTTAAAGAATGATATTTTCTTGTGTTTCCGAGAGGCGAACGATATGAAACATAGTCAAAGTTGCAGTCGTGTATTGCTATTATGATATACTTTACTCTTACGGGTCGCACAGAGATTAAGTGAATCAGTCATATCCTCTAAATATGATAAATAAATTTGAAACATTTCATGATAAATCCTATCTTGAACAATCAACATTTCATGTAATTTTAAGAATTTGTCTGAAATTGAACAAATATAATTGAAAAGTGGGGTGTTCTATGAAATCTATTTTTATGAACATTCGGTTTAAAATTTCAAGTAGCTTGTATAGGATTTAATTAAGTTTGATTTACCTATTTGGTAAATGGTTAAAAGTTTTTTTAGTAATAGGGAAGTCAAATGATTAGTCAAATATATAGAGTCGAGGTCAAGTGCCACTGTGAGTACTTATTGAAAATTTATCACAGTAATTTACAAACTAGAATTGTGGAGCTAAAATTTACCAATTAAGAAATTTGTAAACTTTTGCAAAATAATGAAAAAATATCTTTGAATAAACAAGTATTATATTTAGATGTTTAATTAAACGCTGATCATGGGTAACTAATATTTTATTTTAATATTCTACAACTTCAGCATTAAGATAAGACATAAAAACATAGACAAAACCAAATATTTCTTATATTGTGGGTTGAGTCATGGACGGCATAACCTCTGTGAAGTCCTTTGTCTAACACAAGTTAAATTATATAATCATATTTGCTATATGACTGGATGGTCGAGATGGTAGAGTACCTGCCTCTCACCCAAAAGTCCCGGGTTCGAATCCCGGTCGTGGCAATGGAAAAATACTGTGAGAGGGATTTTTCCATTATACACGGATATTGGATGTGTGTCCCTTGTCTTTAAATGTGTAGCCCCCTCCCGCACAAGGCTCTTCTAGAGCCTTCTGGGATAAAGGGGGTCGTAATTACATGTGGTGTATTATTATTATAGTATTATTATATGAAATAATTAGCTACAACTTATTATACTTCATTCTATTCCCTCTATTCTTCTTCTCGAAGAATATATTGTATTTGCCAACGTAGAACAAATATTTTACCTCATTTTACACATTAAAATATAAACGCCAATCTTTTCAACGCGTTTCTTGTTAATCCCAAACACTCAAGAATGAAAAATCTGATTGAATTAAAATTGAAATGAAAATAGCTGTAAGTGCAAAGTAAAGAAAAACGTTATTTGTTTAAAAAAAAAATGCAAATAAAAAAGTTATGTAAGGAATATTTGAATAGAAAAAATTGATGTTATACTAACACTGAAGTAGTTTCTACAAATATAAAAACCGTCCTCGTTGTAGTTGTAGAGCATTAAATTTCCTTCACTTTGATATACACTTTTGCTACTTTATCTTCAACCAATCAAAAGTTATAGAATTTCTTACATGTACGCTCAATTTCGATGTTCCTCTAGAAATGAGGATGTTGACGCTACCATGGTGATTAACAACATTTTAGCAATAGAAATAAGGTAGTTGCAATTGACCCAACACTTTTTTTGTAATTATAGCTTTTATTATATTATTACGAATAATATAATGAAAGTATTTACATGGACTGATAGTAATTAAAAAATGAAAAAATAATCATTCAAGGTAATATCTTGGTTTTTTTAGGCGGAGGGTCGATGCCCATTCATCTTCGTCAGCAGTGGAGACGTTGTCCAAAGAGATTGGTAGTGTATCGATGTCGTCGTCGTCGCCTTTTTCCTGAATTAATATGCCGACTCTCTTGTTGCAACTGCCCTTGCAATTCGGGCATGCGACAGATCAGTTTAACGATGCTTTTATACAACCACACCTGCCACTCACATCCTTTCGTGCATCGGCAAAAAATCATCTTCAAGATTTTGTCAGGGGCAGCATCCAACTTTGACAGTTTCGGAACTAGTTGGTCATTCCTCCTCTCCCAACCCCAATCGGCGCCCCACCATTAGGTTCCTCCTCTAACCGCAGGTGTACTTGGTGGTACGTCCGGAATGCATGCTGCTTAACAGCTCCTTCAGTAGGAGGGAGAGTTGAACGATCATGTTTGCAGTTGCTTTGACAAATGATTTGTAGTGGAACTCGTTGAGGGATTTTTCTGTGGCTAGAGCGTCATACTATGAGAGAGTACTCATGATCTCAGCTGTCTCAATGGAGTCAGGGGAAGAAGAACCGCTGGCAAATACCTCAGCTGCACGTTGTATGACTTTGGACTTCTGGTACATTTTGACAAAACCCACTTTACTCTTGCGATACGCTGCGGATGTTGAGTCACAGCCTGTGAATGCATGTAAGAATAACAAATGGGCATTGTCCTTCATTTCAGCTCCAATAGAGTATTGACCTTTCCTCTTCCAGGTTTTACCAGCAGAATGTCACAATCAGTTGGGGTTTTGGAGAACAGCCAAGTCGACGTCCTCTCCAATAACAGCTACCGAGGAATTTTGCGATCTGTTGATAGCCGTCTTCACAATATCAACGTCAGCATCACCTGAAGCTTGGAGCATATTTACCCATTTTTCTGCAGCTGCATCATCAGCAGATTTATCAGCTGACTCTTATTATGATAGTTGGAATCATCATCATAATCATCATGGTAGCGTCAATATACTCATTTCTAGAGGAGCATCGAAATTGGGCGTACATGTTACAAATTCTATAACTTTTGATTGGTTGAAGATAAAGTAGCAAAAGTGTATATCAAAGTGAAGGAAATTTAATGCTCTACAACTCCGTTTTTACAGTTTTTCTGAGAAACGATCGTTGGAGGCACTAGAAGCAAATGTTTGACAAAAAGCGTTAGATAAAAATGATTTTTTAGAAAATTATCGATTTTCAATAACGTATATCTCGAAAACCATTGGATATTCGACAAATATATATATACAGTTTTATAGGAAATTTAATTAGCTTTCATTTTTATATAGAACATATTTTTTCTAGAGTCCACCGTTTCCGAGATATAATCGAAAAACCCAAAAATGAGACCTTCTCCTCCCTCTCCCACCGTAAGCTCACCTCCCTGGGGCGGGGACTTTTTGTATATTTACCTACTAACTACTCCTAACAAAATCCTGAAGTCAAAAAGTCTCGCATATTCCATGTACTCTACACCCCTCTTTTGAGCACTCATTGACTGGATTAAAATATGAAAGATATATTAAAGGTGGTTATTCGTTATATGTATTGATAAAGGATTCGTGTAACGTGTAACTCTACGATATCCTCATATCCAGAATAAACAGAAAATTAATATTGACAAGAAAAAGAATAATTCTCAAAAAGTTTCTTTATTATTGTGACCGGACAAATTTGCTTCACATCATCAGACACAGGAATTACAATTAATAAAAGAAAATTAACGAGGTGACATAATGCAATAATACGAAGTGACAGTGCAATAATTAAATATTGAAATTAACTACATACATACATAATCTTTCTTTAATTATTAATAATATAGTCTTAAGTACTATTTTATTTATTTCATGTTATAATTTAACTAATATTATCAGTGTTGTTTAAATATTTTATTAGGTTTTTTAAATTCTTATTGTAGCAATGTTATACTTTTTATTAAGATTCCTTAATTTGTGTTTATACTTAGTCAAAAATACATATAGTTGGTGTCTGTGATTTAATTTAAATATTTAATTATTGCATTATGTCACTTCGTATTATTGCATTATGTCACCTCGTTAATTTTCTTTTATTAATTGTAGTTCCTGTGTCTGATGCTGTGAAGCAAATTTGTTTACGAAACCGGTCACAATAATAAAGAAATTTTGTGAGAGTTATTCTTTTTCTTCCTGAAGAGGGGTTGGAACCTTTGGTGTAGAACTTACACTTGGAGTAGTTTTCCACACACACCAAAACACTTTTGCACACACTCGACGCGCGTTTCGCCAACCAAGTTGGCATCATCGGGAGATGATTAAAACTGTTTTAATCATCTCCCGATGATGCTAACTTGGTTGGCGAAACGCGCGTCGAGTGTGTGCAAAAGTGTTTTGATGTGTGTGGAAAACTACTCCAAGTGTATTCTTTTTCTTGTCAATATGAACAATTACTCACATGGGATCAATCTACCTACGTTTGAAAATTAATAGCAAATAAAAATTTGAGCAGAAGGGCTCATGACTCCTATGCACGTTGAGTTCAGTGAATATTTCAAACATAGAAAAATATAAATTGATTAAATCGATTGATCCCCAATATATGTCACAAATCATTTTAGTAACTATTTAAAATAAAGAATCTAGTTTGATTACACGAGTATTTGTGTGATTTAAAAAAAAATATTGGTAGTGAGTCTAATAATAATTAATAAAACATTGCGTTCTTACCTCTCCTATTTCGAATTCAACGTAATCTAAAGAAATGATTTTATATAAGAAAATGATCAAATTAACATTAAAAATATATTTGTATATGAATTTTATTAAGAGTAAAATTCATCAGGTATTTGTTTGAATTCACTTAGCCATATTTCTGCTAATCCAGACCAGAAGATTTATGAACATACATTAACACGATGAATTATAGAATAATGCTGGAATGCAATTAGTACGCTTCCTATGACCATATCTAATTCATCAAATTGCTAATTCAGTTTCTGAAAACAATATGTGAAAGCCAGAAATAATAAGGGACCCCAATATCCATATTTAGGTTAACTTGTATGTATCTTGAAAAGGATACTGATAATACGAATTAGATATAGAATATGTTAGAAAAATAATTGAGAAACAGAAAAAATTCAATAGTGAATTCGTCGAAGTCAGAAGCGTTCAAATTAAATGTTTTTAAATATGTTTTTGTAGTTCTGTTATTGAAGTCGTTCTTATTTTTTCGAAATTATAAAATTTCGAACACGGTGTATACAATTAAGCATTTGAACATTTAGCCTTAAATAATTAAATTTTGCAAATGAGTTCAATTTAACTGAATAAACAATAATTTTTATTCTCTACTGGTTTTACAATAATAAAAATAAATTGACTTGTTCAAGTACATATACCTAGTGTTCGAACAACCTCGTATATATTAGGTTCCTGAAGAGAAAAAAATAGACTAATTAGAAGTAAGTTATTGTTAAACATAATCTACTATGATTTGATTGTTATGTAATGGTTTACTGTTAACTCTTCCTCGAATAGCATTTCTTTTGAGTTTAGTTTTCAATCTCTGCTATTTATTTGAATATTACTTGACATCTGTATTGTAAAGTGAATTGCGTATCCTTTAGTTTCAATTGGTTCATAAATTAAAATAGGGTATCAGTTTTGGACAAGATCGATATATCCAAACCTGAAGTAATTGCCAGTGTGTTAGGACAATGGTGCATTTATCTTTGCAATTCCTGATGATAAATATTCCTCAAGATTTTCTGGCAGTTATAGAAAAATAGGAATGATAATACACAAGACAAAACGGAAAATGATGAACAGGTCGAAATCCAAGTGTTACACGAAGAAGTGCCAAGCAGTATAGAGAATAACCACATTGAAAAACTCATTTGAGAACATTTTTTTAAAAACGATAATACAAAACAAGAGCCTAAATTTGAAACAATTAAGAAAATAAATTACTAGAGGAGCAGAAGTAATAGATTGGAACGAAGTTAAAATAAGAGAGGAATATTAAGAAAACAGTCACTGAAAAGCTAAAAAAGACAAAAAATAAGCAGTGTAAAACTGTTTTAAAAAGCGAGCTGGCGACAGACAGTGAATCGAAAGTGAACTATCGAAACTGTGGACGAGGAATATTTTTCAAATGAAGAGATAATTTCAATAGAAATGAAAGGCAAAATAGTAATCCTCTACAGACAGTAGATGAAGGTGAGGAATACATAGAAGGCAAAACTCTAAAGACGGGAGATTATATTGAGATTGTCAAATTTAGAAACGCATTTTTGTGAGAGAATCCACAATTATTGCTCAAGATGAAAATATTGTGATAAATACTGTTGCACTTTTTTAGGGTGGAAGACAGACATTCGCAATAGCTTTATTTTTAACATGATGTTAAGGATCGATTAGTTGTTCAGAAGAAACAAATTTTCACACTGCTTGCAGATCCTAAAGAAAAACCGGATAGTCTTTTTTAAATTTTTATAGTACGTTGAGTTATCATATCCACCATTGCTACTCGGAAAACAAACGATAATGGTCTATAGTAAATAGTTTTTATTTTGTTTTACTTTTAATAACATTTTCCATTTTTTCTTATTGTAGTTTAAAAGTTCACCATTAAAAATAGTGGCCACACTTGCCCCACTCTATCTTACGTGGGATCTCTTGTAGATTTGCACTTTTCCAATTTCAGATTATTAAATTTGGATAAAGTCTTTGAAAGAGTGACTGGGCTCTCCGGAACAAGATAAACAATTATTTGTTACCATTTTAAATTTTATCTTTCTACTTTTCTACTAATAGGAAAATAATTTTGTTTTAGGGTTCTTCCATCAAGTTTTTTCCACTGCGATAGTTTTCCTAACAAGTTTTTTGTTTCACCACCTTTATTCTTCGGCTACGTTTTCTTTAGAAGTTTTGTTAGCAAAGAATTTTCACCCCTGGGGGACGTACAATTTGGTTTAGAGGACTCATGAATAGTGGTTTGATAGATACATTCGGCAGCTGCGGAATTCGGACCGTTTAACAGACGTTGAGAGAAATACGCAAGTTTTTTCCTTAGTGTGTTTTTCTTGTACATAATAATTATCTTTAGTAGGTAAGCATCTTAATATTTTTTTTCCTATTTCTGAAATTTTTAAACTAGAAATCATTTTATCCATTATAATATTTTTT